>JAUIMM010000274.1:0-2635000 GCA_031769625.1 Taudactylus pleione | reverse complement strand
ACTGCAATGCTGCCCATCCACTAGCAGACCTCAAAACAACTGCACGATTACGACATTGTAATCGTGCAGTCGTTTGTCAGTCTGTGCTGTGCCTACACTGAATGAGCAGTCGTTCAGTTTAGGCACATCAATCATCTCCAAACATGTTGAACCTGACGTTATCGGCAGGTTGTTCAGCATGTTTGCCCGATGATAGAGGTCTAAACGACCATCGGGAGCGCGCATCGCTGGTCGTTTTAAACATTTTTGCAAACGATTGAACGATAACAATATTGTTATCGTTTATTCGCTCAATTTAATCTTCTAGTGGATGGGGACCTTAAGTGTGTATACACATGGACACTGCTAATGTGCTAATCAACTTTAATCTAAGTTAACATTTGAGAAGTTGACATTTCAAATAAAACCAATAACAGATTGTGTTTTATAGGATTTGTCTTACGATTGAAATTTGTGATAACATTACCAAAGGCCAGGTAGACATTAAACGATCTGACAATCTTGCCAATGGTCGGGGAAATTACACCTCGCCTCTGACCATGCAAGATTGCCGGTACATACTAGAAACTTTAAGAAAAGACGGAATAATCACTCGTTCTGTACTTCATTAATACGCACCGAACCACATGCGATATCGTCTGATTGGCTGTGCAGCAATATGGCCAATCACACAACCTCGCTGACGACATGTGGGAGCAAGCAGTAGTGGGTACACACTAGACGATGTGGACGATTTGTCATTCCAATTTGTCTAAAATAGTCCAATTATAGTCTAGTGTGTACCTAGCCTTAGTCTTTCTATGAATTCTGAGTAACGAAAGACAAATTGTTAATTACAACCTATTGGGAAAATTTGTATAGATGCAGTGGCTTTCTAGCATGGAATACAGACATCTATACAGAACCAGAGTTTCAGACAGCGTTGTTATGATCTGGTTACAGTATGTCTCATCAGTTCAATGGCTCTGAGGTATAAAGCTTTAGGCCAGTTTCACAGTTGCCGGTTTTGGCAGAGTTATTTCCGGCACTCAGTGCCTTTCACAAGCAGCAGCTTTGACACGCTTTTAATGAGTGTGTTTTTTTTTTCAAACTATTGGGCATACGCAGCAGCAGCTGCTGCACAAGCCCTTGTGTGTGAAAGGAAACATTGTTTCCTTTACACCCCTGGCGTGCAGGGACAGGATGGACACGGCACGGCAGCCATCCTGCACAGTGGATATTCCCGGCTGTAACACGGCTACCGTCCCGTGCCGTGTGAAAGGACCCACCTGCTTCCCTGTTATCTTTTTTTTGCCACCCGGCCAAAACTGGCAAATGTGAAATAGACCTTAAGAGTATGTAAATAGAACACTTAACAGGCCTACAGTATGGTGGATTAGGAATGAACTATAAACCACTACAGTGGAAAAGGAGCAAAGAAATCTTGTTAATTATTACCAAAAATGACAAAAGAAAAATAAGTGTTTGGCTTCACTTCGTTGTACTGCAAGACCATGCTGATTGTTATAAACTATGAAAATGTGAATACCTTAAACTGGAAGAAACCTCTGTGTTCAATTGAAATTCCCTTTATTCCTATTCATCAAGGCACCTACCAACTGCACCTACCACAGGAGAATAACAAAAATAGAGCACTTATACATTAATATTTGACAAAAATACAAAAGATACTGATTCAGAGATGTACACCAATGCCACTGCAGCTGCGATATTGTACGCAGCAGCTGCATGAAAAAATGCAAATGTCGCAGACTCTGAGACTAGTATTTAGATAACCCCCAATGACTTTGCAAATCCAAGCTCGGTCGCAGATCAGGCGATTATCGGATTTCTGAGTAACCCTATGGTCAAAAGAGGGAGGGTGCTTGGACTGCACACCCTAATTTTAAACATAATAAGAGATGTTACCATGCTGAGACTTGTAGCACAATACAGGAGACAAAGAATGCAGGTGCACACTCAAAATACAATGATAGTCAATATAATCCTGATAAACTCTACAATTAACATGGAGAATAGGTCACGTAGAATGGCCGCGGGCCATTGTCGCTGCATACGGAATCGCAGTTGCATGTAGAGAGACACCCTGAAAGCAGTCCACCTCCGCGTTGCTGCCAAAAAATAGTCCCTGTCTATCAATCACTTTGCAAATTAATCCTCTGCAAGTGACATTGGTAATGAAACTTGTCACATGTGCAATCGACTCATATGCAAGCGTAGATTACTTATAACTGTTCAAACTGTGTAAACGTCACCTCTAACTCAGGCCCATAATAATGTGAATCTCATTAAAAAAATGCTCATAGGTATATATCAAATACTAGATAAGTTGTGTTTGCAAAACTATGCATCACTGGTTGTCCTGGAAATTTGATGATGGCAATCAATGATTGCTGTAAATGTAGACCAACCCAACTGAAACACAGACTTCACATGGCTTTGGCAACTGCGTTATTTACATAAGCCAAAGGCGCCGCTAAGAGAAATCTAATTCTGCAAGGTCAGCCTTTTTATACATTGTAGAGAGGTGGCAATAACCCCCTTTTTCAGAAAAAATAAGAGATTATCACAACTTAATATATGTACTGCTAAAACATTTCATTTATGCACATTGTGCTACAATGCAATCTGGGCTGGCTGGAGAGCTGAATGCTATAGAGTCTTTTTTGCATTCCCCAGAAGCCAAAGTTTCCATTATATTCCGCAGAGAAAGTTAGATGTCTAATAAAACATTTCAGCTAAATAGCCTTCCTAACATGCGCATATGAACGGCAATTTCCTCAGCACTCATACTCACTAAGCTGGGTGTTTAGCAGCATTACAGGAAACTAGCCCATACAATTTCCCTGCAGTTACCTGAGACTGAGTTAGTGAAAAGTGACCCTGGGCTGAGGGTTACAGAATGTCATCTATGGTTCATCCTGTTGTCAGTTGATGAAATAATAACTTTTATGACATAGATTAGAAGTGTAAATCCCAACACATATTCAGTACATATATAGTTTACATCCATGCTGTATGTCTGTACTATGCACAGTACCATGAAAACCTGCAACCCGAATTGGATCTAGACGGTCACAATATCTACCCTCAATTTTGGAGCAAAGACTCATCAATCTTTAGATAGGAAAGAAAAATGAGAAGATCCAAAGTGAGATACACAGTGGTGAAACAAAAAGAATAAAATGTAACAAAAATATGATCCACTAAAAATGTGTGTGGGGGTGCTAGAGGGTATAAACCTGGGGTGTCCGGTGCCCATAATCAGGCCCTAGAGTGGGCGACAAAGAAAACCTATAGTACAGTACACAGCACTCCAGTATGGTAATAAATGATATATCGTCGTGATAACATTGTCACTTATTTATTCAATAAAACTGTGTAAATCAACATGTTAATAACATTTTTCAATAAACTGATGCAGCTACAGACCGTTAAAAATAATGTATTCTCACCATAAAAAAACCACTATCCTCCACAATTTAGAGTAAAAAGTAAAAAATATATACAAATAGTTAATATATACACATTTGATAACTCAATATCCAGATAATCTTACGTATACCCGGCACAGCTGTAAACTTCTATGGGGCCCATTTACCTCAAATAACCTCAAATATTACGTTACCCCCAGATGTATTAAGGAGGGACTGTAGCAGGTATCTCCGATAACTGCTGTGATCCATCCATTCCCGCAGGCAGCCGCATCCCCCATAGGTTTCTTTGGGAGATGCAATGCTGCTAAATTTACCAACATCCGGAATGCAATGCATTCAGGATATTGGTCCCCGCAGCGAACGCCATCTGAAGATGGCTTTAGCCGCTGTAGCCTATGGGCTACACCATGCATAATTAGCCAGCGGAGGCCGGCTATGGCAGATGTGCAGTCTGCGGGGCTGCTGCTCTCCGAGCACATCGCAAGGACGGGCTCCTTTCGGAAGCCCTCTCCCTGCATGTGCCGGATGAAACATCCAGGTGGTATTGTTGCATATTGCAATAGCGATCATTAATAAATGGGGGCCTATATGTCACAAGTGAAATGTTGTTAGGGTAAATCCGGAGCAAAAAACTTCACATAATGTGTTAAATATTGTATTTATTAGTGTCCGTCACACTGAAATAACAGCAACTGTAGTTGTAACAAAGGACACTAATACGCGCTGATTCCTCTCAGTGGAAACACTGATGAATCACCCAGTGTGGCAGCGGACCAATAGCTGTATATGACCTGTTTCAGTCAGCGTTACGCTGAAGCAGCAACAGTTGTATATTGAATCAGAATGGCAAACTCTTATATAGATGATATCACACCACTAAGTTGACAAAGGCAACTTGCAAAATGAGTGCTCTAGTCAACATACGAGCATTAATCCTTAGGAACATTTAATAAGTAAGTGGTTTTTGGGGCGCTAAACCCCTATATGTATGTGGTATAATTTAAAAAAATATATATATATATTTAATTCAATAACATATAAATATAGGTAGAAGAGAGCTAGTATAATAATTCAGCAACATTTATTAATGTGCACAAATACCCTCACAGGATGGGAACAAGAATACTTAAAAACTCAATAAAACACATAAAGACCCCTCTTATGAAATGGAATAAAAGACAAATAAACAGCAATAAAATGACAAAACTACCCTAATAAAAGATAATAAAATGTACTAGATAGTCACTGGATAAAAAATTGATTATTCAGTGCAAAATATACATAGAAATGGTTCATACACTAGGTATTAACATGGGGCCCCTTGACCAACCAGACCTAGGACCTCCAAACAATAGTTTAAGGGGATAGAGATGTGGGCCCTAGTGCTTATATTTAGTCATCCAATTCCAGGAAACAGCTGCAGCACAGGGATTGGATTGGGGATTAACACGGGTAAACTCAACATGACCACGCCCATGCAACTGGCTTGTTTGTTTACACGTGCTGAGGAAAGCTGGGTTGCCGCTGGGACACTGGAGATGTGCAGAGCGCAATGATGTGACAGCACCATATATGGTAAGTGGGGCTAAGAGCCTGATTTGTGACAGTAGCCCCTCCTCCACGATGGAGCTTAGCTGGAAACTTCCTGTGAAAAGGTTGGAGCATGAATGTCAGATGCCCTATCCACGATCTCTCTTCGGGCCTATAGCCTTTCCAGCCTACAAGATATTGTAGATGACCATATCTGATCCTGGAGTCCAGGACTGCCTTGATTTCATACACTTTTCCCTGGGTGAGTAGAATTTTTTCAAGACTATTGGTTTTAGTAGAGAGATGTGAAAGGAGTTTGGAATCCTGAGCTGGTAACTGAAGCTTGTACTATTTGATACCAGATTAATGACCTGAGAGATGTTAAATGGTCCTCTGAAACAAGGGGCAAACTTCATTAATGGAGACCTTGTCTCCTGGTTTTAACTCAGGGATAGCCCATTGTTTCTTGTCTGCTGTTATCTTATAGTGCTTTGGTGTTTTAAATAGTGCTTCATGGACTTGACACCAATTTTTAGCAAAGTTCATTAGAAATGACTGCTGGCACAGAAGTTTCTGATAAAGGTGTAAATAATGGTACCAGAAGATGTAGGCCATAGATGGTGGGGAACGGAGTGGAAGCAAATGTCTCATGGTAATGGTAATTATGAGCAAACTCTACCCAGGGAAGCAGATTCGCCCAATCATCCTTTGAGGAAGAAACGTAGATTCTGAAGAAGGTCTCGAGATAATGATTGACCCTCTCTGTCTGACTGTTAGACTGCAGGTAATAGGATAAATTGAGTTGTACCTGGAGGGCTTTGCAGGAAGCACCAATCACTTCCATACACCCATATAGACTGAAGATCTCCTTAATGAATAACTGGACCAAGATGAAAGCCGATGGAGGCCATAGAGAGGTATAAAATGTGCCATCTTGCTAAATTGATCAACCACTACCCAGATACTGGTGAAGTTGTCAGAGTTTGGCAGGTCAGTGACAAAGTCCATGGAAAAGTACGTCCAAGGTTTGAATGGGACAGACAGAGGGATTTATTGATCTGCCAGTGTCTGTCTGAGACTTTTATGTTTAGTGCATTGTATGATCACAGCAATATGCATAGGACTGATGATAGGTTGTGTATCTGACAAATGAGAATCCTCCTCTTCCACTATTGATCATGACAGAACATCAGCTTTGCAATTCTTGGAGCCTGGACGAAAGATGACACTGAGGTCAAACCATGAGAAAAACAGGGCCTTTTGAGACTGTCAAGGGTTCATGCATTAGGCTGTTTTCAGATAAAGCAGGTTTTTATAATCTGTAAACAACGTCAAAGGATATTGTGCCCCTTCAAACAAGGATCTCCATTCTTCAAGAGCCAATTTAATAGCGAGCAGTTCTTTATCCCCAAAGCATAATTTAATTTGTCCGGAAGAAATTTTCTGGAGAAAAAAACACAAGGATGCCACTGTTCCTCAGATGACTTTTGGATGAAAGAATGGCTCCAACTCCAACAGAAGAGGCATTCTCTTACAGGTAAAAGGGGCTGTTTTTTAGGGTTGCGTGAGAATGGGAGCAGAGATTAACGCTTGCTTAATTTACTGGAAAGCAGATTGGCCTTCAACTAACCATTTCGCTGGGATTGGCACCTTTCTGGGTTAAAGCTGTGAGGAGTGCTACTACTGTAGAATATCCCAAAATACATTTACAATAGTAGTTGGCAAAGCCCATGAAGCATTGTATGGCTTTGAGGGTGATGGGTTGAGGCCAATTGAGTATGGCTTGCACCTTGACAAGATCCATGCAGAGGCCTGTACCAGAAATTATATGAAGATATACCAAAGGAAGGGAGGGATGTCACTTCAAAGGTGCATTTCTAGATTTTCTAATACAGTTTTTTCGACGGAGGCTTTGGAGCACCTCTCTCACATCACATGGTCATGATGTGACTGAATATCTGTTGAGAATATCAAGATGTCAATCAGGTAAACCATGAGTGCTGTACAGTAAGTCACAGAATATCTCATTCATGAAACTCTAGAAGACAGCTGGGGCATTGCTCAATCCATTAGGGAATGACCAGGTATTCATAGTGCCCATCTCTGGTGTTAAATGCTGTCTTCCATTTATCTCCCTGTCTGATTCAAATCAAATTATACGCCCCAGGGAGATAGTTTGGTAAACACGGTGGCTCATCTGACTCTATTGAAGAGTTCTGTGATAAGAGGTAATGGGTACCAGTTTTAATAGTTATTTAGTTGAAACCTCGATAATGCATGGACGGAGTTCACCCTCCTTTTTTATTTACAAAAAATAATCTAGCACCTGCGAATAAGGATGATGGACAAATGAATCATCTTTCTAATTTCTCCTTAATCTAATCAGACATGGCCTGCATCTCTGAAACCAAGATAGGATAGACTTCCCAGAGATAATATAAATGGGACAGTCCCATACACGACCTAGTGTCTCTGCAGTATTCTTACTGAATACATCAACACGTCTTTATAGCTCGCAAGGAACCCCTGGTATTTCTTTAGCTAAAGTAAGATTATGTGGTATGACCCACTGGAGACTGGATTTGGAGCAGTTAGGACCCCAAGGCACGACTTGTGTGTAGTCCAGTCAGTGTGCATATTGTGATGAATCACCAGAAATAGTAATGTCTTTGAGTGCAGGACCCCCAACCTGCAGCATAACTGGAGAGGTTAAATGGGTAATTGTACCCCATGGGATACTACTCCCTTCTACTGCTGTAAGGAAGGTGGGTGTAGTTATTGAGAGGAATGGTCAAATCATCTCTTAGTTAAGCAGTCAAAGTTTTCTGTGGGCCCCAGAATCCAAAAAGGCAGAAATGCTCGACAGACAAGTTTCAGAGTCACTGGGAGAACACAGACCTGTGGGGGGCTAATAGCCACTCCTAAACTGACACCCCATTGTCAGTTAGGAGGGAGCATTCCTCAACTTGCATGGACATGAATATCTCCAGCACAGTACAAATAGAGTCTCTAATCCTCCGTTCATGTTCCTCTGCCAAGAGACGAGCTGTGCCGAATTGCACAGGTTCAACTCAAGGATGTGATGGTTGTTGGGCTTGTGGGACAACATAGGTCTTAGGATGTTCTGAACCTCCCATTTTCAAGAGTCTTACTCTGAAGCTAACCTCTACCCAGTTGCAAAGGCAAAATCAAATCATCCAGACTGGTAGGGTTAGCACAAGTAACCAGCTCATACTTATTTCGGTTAGACAGACCCTGTCGGATGACTGCTATCAGGACTTCATTATTCCTCTACAATTTTGAGGAGAGACTTCTGTACTGAACTAAATACTGTCCTATGGACTGACATCCCTGTTGAAGCAGCTGAATGTCAGCACCAGCCAATGAATATCTCCCAGGTTCATAAAAAATGTTTCAACATATAGCCAGAAACTCCTCGATATTGGATAAAACCTGATCTGATCTCTCCCAGATGCCCATGCCGGAGCCTACACAGACAGCAGGGATATGATATAGGCAGTCTTTATGACCAGTAGGAAAATTGGCTGGCTGTAACTCAAAATGTATGCTACATTGAGTCAGAAATCCTCTGCAGTTTTTAGGGTCTTCATCATATTTCGCCAGTGTGGAAAGAACCAGCCATGATGAGGGAGATGGAAGAATAGTTTTAGGCTCATTTGGTCCAAGAGGGTTTGGAAGGTGTGGCCAAACCAATGCAGCCTACAGGGTCTCCATGCGAGCCGATAGCTGCTGCAGGCGTCTTGCTCCTGGTTGGTTTTTTGCTTCTCCATGTGTTCAGCTATGTTTTGGACAGTGTCCACCCTTTGGGTATGATCATCTCCTGCCGGATCCATTGGGCTAGAACAAACTGTCATGGGACTCCTTGTTTTCAGATCGGTCTTGTGACCCTTGCGACCAGCTGAAGCTGGAGTGTGGGTGAAATTGTGAGACTTGATGAGTGGTCTGCTCATGGACCATAACCACAAAAATGAGAGGTGCTAGTCAGTTATAAAGATTTTAATAATTTAAAAAACACACAAAATATAGCACCTTATAAATCTACCAATTATTGGTTTTAATTTATATTACACCATTGAAAACAGTGATAACATTAGCCTGAAAAGAACTGTATAGAAAATACAAGCTTCAACAAATATTTTTCAAGCAGTAGTGAAAGTGTTGCTTAATTAGCCAGCAGAGAGTAAAGGTGGCCATACACGGTGAGATTCAAAAGTTGGTCAGATCAGTTGTCCGATTTCCCTTGAAAATACTTCCCTTCAGATACAGGACGATTTGTATTTAAAATGCAACAATTTCACATAAGACCACACGATTTGATCAATCACATCACATAATGTGTGTCAATTCCTACACAATCAGTTGAGACCTCTCTGCAAAACCATCTGATCCGCGATCCAACTAGACGATGGCGGGGACGCGCATCGGGGTCGCAGAAGACTCAAATTACAACTATTTTCAAATGATTGGTCTGTCCAACCTGTAGAAACTGCCCAAATCGTGTGATCAATTGTCCCGTGTATGACCAGCATAAGAATTCACCCAAATTAGTGATTAATTGTATCCAGTAGATGGCAACAATGACAACATAATCGGCATGCAGAAAGCTGTTGCAAAAGATGTTCGTTTAGCACAAAAGCTTCAAAGATTCAGCCATATTAGTAGACCGTTGTGTCCAACCGATGACAACACTAAACTTGATCAGCTTGCAAACTGTAGCAGACAATATTAGTAGCTAGGCACAAAAGCTTCAAACAGTAGATATAACCATAAAAAGTTGTTAGTCCAGACTTGGCTGTTAACATTTGCTTTAGCTGTAATTAGCAAGTTAGTAATCCTTGAATACTAAATGGCAGGGAGAGTAAACCATTCTGAGTAATTTTAGCATGCATGCATATTCATTAGTCCACTCACTGACTCAATCCATCCTTTACAAAACTGAATATGTTGAAGGATACAGATTGATCAGCCACTGCACTACTGAGACCCAGCTCCCACTGTCTGCACAAGTCTACCCAGGTATACCAGCTGCGGGACACTGCTGTGACAAGCATTGGCACTTGGAGCCTCTGTTAATCTCCAGATACTGCAGTTTACCAAGGAAAATTCCCTAGAGCAAATGTAATTATTCTCCGGCTGCTGAAAGAAATTACTACAGCCTGCAAGTGTCCACGGCTGCTCTACCTATATGGCACTACTGGTCTCGGTGGGTCATTGAAACAGCAGCGTTACTGAGACACCACAGACATATACCATTGATATTGCGATGAGACCATGTTCATATTTCTAAGAAAAAGTTGTGATGATACCGCACCTTTTCTTTTTTAAGTGATTTATGACATTTTTGTGAGTAGGTCCAGTGGCACCTCCATTTATATACATCTACCTAGGCGTTTTGCTGATAAATCTGAGAGGAGTATCACAGTAATAAGACAATCTATTTCTTTTCTATGATAATAACACAGTAAGTACTTAAATTAAATAATTATATTTAATTAATTTATGTTGGTGCGGTATCATCACAACTTTTTCTTCGTTTATAAGTTTCTAACTGGCACTAGATCAGTTATTTCTGTTCCCAGCACGACAGAATTATTTAATAATATGTGAACGTACAGGAATAATAAGTAAATTTTATAATTATTGATGCAACCCGAGGATCCATATATCCCTACTCTTTAGTCATAACGAATAATAATAAAAATCTACTCCTTGATTTGGAGAGACACTAATGATAATTTTCCTCTAAATAGGGAATTACTTCCTTTCCTAAAGATACATCTGTCCCAATAAATTAATACATCATGGCAACTTTCAATCTGAGTCAACAGTTATCAAATAGGCAGGATAAATGGAAAAATTAAATAAATTCCATTTTTGGAGGAACCATTAATAGAAGAGACGAATCAACAGGGACAAATTGGAGTAATGAATTGATTGAATTAAAATATCTTCTCATGAAACAAACAAAAATTTTCTGGAATAAAATGATGTTTGAAAATTATCAACAAAATAACATGACTCCTAGAGGACTTAGACTAAAGATTTTCCCTGCCTTCGAGTTACAAGAACCACTGAGAAAGGAATGGGAGAAAAGCCTTTTAAAATGCTCTAGAGAATTAATAGAGATACTCATTAAACATGATGAACAAACTTTGGAACAGTACAATAAGGAAATGAAGGAAATGGGAGATAAGTTAAAAGAATATGAAGGTTTAGAGTCATTTCAGAATACCTATCAAACATATAAAGTAGAAGTTGAACAATTTGAAAAGAACATTATTGAAAAGAAACAACATAAATTTCTACGAGATAAAAATGACTACATGCAGGATAATATTTTCAAATGGAAAAGACTCCCCAGAAACAGAAATCAAGGTAAAGCATGGAATTATTCCACTTCAGAATTAGATACATCAGAAGGGGAAACCTCAGAAGGCTCCCACAAAAATCCCACACAACAGAGAAAAAGAGAACAGTCTTTTTTAGGGTTTGGACCAAAACATCCCCTAAACGACTCAGGACAATTAGAAAGATTAGGAGGGGAGGTAGGAAACAAAAATCAAAGAAAAAGGGAAAGAGGAGAATGGGGTTTGAATACCCAAAGATGGAACAGAATCTTCAGGAAATGAAAGATAATGATACCTTACAAATTATTAATTTAACAGACAGAGTGCTGGATGAATATCATCTAGAGGTTTTATCCAGGGGTATGTCATTTTGTCCCAGCAGGTCAATGAATAGGTTTGAAATAGAAAAAGATCTTCACCTTTTTGCAAGAAAAGTTCTTCTGAAAAAATTCTTCCTCAATAAGAAGAAAGAAAGAGAAGATCTAATCTCTGTCCTATGGGAAGAAGGGGTTCTTACTGGTATAGAAGTTGAAAAAGCATTGGAAATATTAGAAGAATTATTGGAAGATAATCGGAATATAGAAACAACTATAAATAGAGATAAATCCATGAAGAAACAGTCAACCTTTTTTCCTAATCCCCAGATTTGCCCACAAGTAAAAACTTATACTGATCTAGTTTCCAAAGATCTGGATAATTTATACAAACAGAGAAACTGTTTCTTCAAAAACAACCTTTCAAAACAAGAACAACAAGCCTTATATGAAATAGAGAAATGGGAAGATATAGAAATCAAACCCTCAGATAAAGGAGGCAATGTAATCCTGTGGAAGAAACAGGATTACATAGATGAGATTAACAGACAACTTAATGATACGAAGTGCTACAAAATTCTGATATTTAATCCTACAGCTAATTTTCTGTGTCAATATAAAAAGATGATCCAGGAAGGATTTAATCAAGGAGTAATTACTAAAAATGAAAGGGACTATATATGGTTGGAACACTCAAAAGTACCAACTCTCTATGCTCTACCCAAGGTTCACAAGAACCTTCAACAACCCCCTGGCAGACCGATTGTTTCAGGAATTAATGGATTAACGGAAAAGGCTAGCATTTTCGTGGATAAACATCTTCGCAGGTTTGTTTTGGAACGACCATCCTATACGAGGGACACCCTAGATATTTTGGGAAAAATTCATAACATCACAGTGACCAGTAATACATGGCTGTGTACATGTGACGTGGAATCATTGTACACAAGTATAGGCCATGAGGAAGGAATGAAAGCAATAAGGTATTTTTTGAATATGGGAGAACCTAATGATTTCAATGAATTCATTCTCCAACTTCTCAATTTCATCCTGACAAAAAATAATTTTACCTTTAACAAGAGAATTTATCTCCAAACCCGGGGTACAGCGATGGGCACTACGTGTGCACCGACATATGCTAACCTGTACCTCGGGTGTTGGGAGAAGGAAACAGTTTTTTCCAAGGAAAATGAACGATATACAGAACATGTAGTCGCCTGGTACAGATATATCGACAACATTTTGATAATATGGGAAGGTGAGAAAGAAGAACTTGTAGAAATCATAAAGAGACTCAACCATAACAACATCAACCTAAAATTGACTAGTGAAATGAATCAGAAAGAAATAACATTCCTTGATCTGATGATTAAAGTCTCAAATGAGAATAAGATCACCACAGACATGTACCGAAAAACAACAGCGACTAACAGTATCCTCCATGCTAATAGCTCCCATCTTCCAACGACTATTAGAGGAATACCTAGGGGAGAGTTTTTGAGAACAAGGAGGAACTGTTCAGAATTGGACACTTTTGAGAAAAGATCTGGGGAACTCACAAATAGATTAAGAGCACGAGGATATAACAAAAAAAAACATTAAATTTGGCTACAATCAAGCCAGAAGAAAAGATAGAGAAACCCTCATCTTTCCTCCCAAAAGAGATAAGAAGGAGGGGGATGATATAGTTAGATTTACAAGTACCTACTGTAACCAATGGAAACAAATCAGAGGTATTTTACAAAAACATTGGGGAATCCTTACTTTGGATAAAGATCTGGAGAAGATTCTAGGAGATAAGATCAAAGTCAGTTGGAGAAAATCTGATAACCTGAAAAAGAAATTGGTACATTGCCATTTCAAAAGACAAGCAAACATCAATTCCACTAAGATCAGGGGATGTTTTAAATGTGGTGAATGTATGACATGTACTTACATAGAACCCAAGAAGAAAATTAAAGATAGATACGGGAGAAATATAGTCATCAAAGAATATATCAATTGCAAAACTTTAGGAGTGATATATTGCCTCTCCTGTACATGTGGACTGCACTATATTGGAATGACTAAGAGACAACTAAGACAAAGGTTTTCAGAACATGTCAGGAATGTGAAAAATGCTAGAACAGATCACATACATTTTAAACCACTGACGAGTGTAGCGAGACATTTTTTGAAAAAACACAATGGGGATCCTACACACTTGAAAGCTTTTGGGATGGAAAAAATAAAGTTAGGAATAAGAGGAGGAGATATCAGTAAAGAACTTCTTAAAAGAGAATCTAGAATGATATTCCTTATGAATAGTCTCGAACCGAATGGGATGAATGAAAATATTCAATATGGTGCTTTCTTATGATTTGAACTACAACTCAGGTGTACTAAGGGAAACAATAAATATCCCTAATCCATCTATCTCCTTTTTGTATTGTTAGATATTTGGTTATATTTTAATGAGCTGATGTGTAGAAATATAAAGGATATTGAAACTTACGTAATATTCATTTTTATTATTATATGATGTGCAATATATAATATAGGTACATGAATGACATACTATTACATACGATAATAGAATAATAATTAAAACATAAATTATGCCCCATATGAATTCCTAGGATCTATGGAACTAATAATCATTAGTTTTATTTTTATCATCACTATTTAGAATAACCCAATATTATTAATTTCATTACACCTTTTTTATTTATTCACTATATATTAATTTATAAGTTTATTCACATTATTCATTGTCTATTCCTATATAGGACCTAATATTATTTATAAATCACTCACCCATTTATATACACTATGAATATTAATTATATTAGCACATTTTAATAACAAATTGTGGATTTATTATTTTACACTTTATTTTTATCTTTTTTGGTTCTCATTCACAGTATAGTAAGTTTGTAGTCACATATGGATGAATGATTCCATCGATTATCAACACTTATTCACTATTTAATTAAAATAACAATTAATGATTTTTGGGGGTTAATCCTCGGTGGGTTTGTAGAATATGAATGGACAAATAGTAGTGCAAGTCTTCATATGGATTAAATCTATGACATGGCCAATTGTACCCTGTCTATTAGAGCGCCGTATCTCTGTATTTTCGTCTCTATATCTATTTGTGAGGACCGACTATCCTCCTTCCTATACAGCTGCTCTTAACAGGGTCAGGAAACACATCCCGTGGTAGCGCCACTTTGGTATTCTCCAATACCTCTTGCATTTGTTCCCTTATCCACATCAGTAATTCCAATCAGTCATTACTGTACCTCCCACTATCTAATAAAAAATCCTTCATGTTAATTAACCCCCAAAAATCATTAACCCCTTCATCAGAAATGACACTCAGAATAAAACCCATGCACAACTTACTTATAAACTGTCCCTAAGTATACCAATTATCCCTCCCGCCCCAAGCTCCACTTACCTGTTGCTGTTCGGTTCTTCTCAATGTGAATCTCTCATGAGGTGGATAAGGGACTGTTTATATGGGGAATGATCAGTTATGGTGAATGGGACTGCTATGATCATCCTGAAGTAGTTAATGATGAGGGATTTATATTAGGAAGAGTTGGATAATATTGTGTGTCAGTTTCAAAACGACTCTGTTATATAGTGGTCATTCACATGCTCTCTGTATTACATGGCGATCATTAACATGATCTTTGTATAAAATGGCAGTAACAAAAATGGTCTCTGTAGAGTATGGCCATCACAAAAAGTACTGCAGTGATTGGCGGTCACAAAAATGCTCTCCGTAGTGCACGATGGTAAGAAAAATACTCTCAGTATTGTATCGTGATCCCAAAAATGCTCTCTGTAATATATGACAAAGGCAAAAATGCTTTCAGGATTGTATGGTGGTCACAAAAATGCTTTCTGTTGTATATGATGATCACAAAAATGCTCTTTGTAGTATAGGGCAGTCACAAAACTGCTCTCGGGATTGTATGGCGAGCACAAAAATGCTCTCCCGATTGTATGGCGAGCACAAAAATGCACTCAGAATTGTATAGTGGTGACAAAAATGCTTTCTGCAGTATATGACAATCATAAAAATGCTCTCTGTATTATATCACAGTCACAAAAATGCTCTCAGGATTGTATGGCGGTCACAAAAATGCTCTCAGGATTGTATGGCGGTCACAAAAATGCTCTCAGTATTGTACTATGATCATAAAAATGGGGAAAGGAGCCGTGTGTACAGAATCATTTGTATCTCAGTCTTATCTCCTCATGCGACCAGGTGGGTGTAACTGGGGGGCAATGGGATAGATTTGCTATGATGTGCTGATGGAATTGCAGGCGCTCCTAATTGAAAATGTTACCTATCACCACTATTCTTTATGTAGACTCCTATGTGTTTTATTTTTTTATTGATTAATTTGCTTTGTCATTTATTTTTTGTTTCTGTAGTGGGAGGGGTTTCTTTGTAACATTTTTTTTCAGCTCCAGTTTGTCTAGAAAAATTATTAATTATATGAATGTATCAGAGTGGGGGCCTCAAACCACTAGTGCCCTGTGATGTCTTCATCTGGCTCTGGTGCAGTGTATCAACAAAATCTAATAATTCTCACCTCATCTTGAATTTTCACTAGAGATCAAATATTGATATGCACAGTTTGCACAGAATTATAAGGTTTAACTGTATTTAGCCTCAGTAAGGCAATAACAATTATCTAAATCGTTTTATAATATCAAATTATGCACATATGCTAACATAATGGTATGCAGTCAGAAAGCCGAAGGTCAACATGCTGACCGCCGGCTTCCCGACTGTACAATACCGACAGGGGACTAATGATGGTCATTGAAATCCCGACGCCTATCATTATCCTTACACTGGGAGCCCGGCATACTGAACGAAGGTAAGCCGGGCGGTGGGCGCTGACAGCCGCGTGCGTGGGGGTGTGTGAGGGGGACTTAGGGTTAGGCACCCCCCCCGGGAGGGTTATGGTTGGGGGAAGGGGGTTAGGTTTAGGCTGCGGGGCGAAGAGGGGGGCCTAGGTTTAGGGGGGGTTCGGGTTAAGCACTAGGGGGGAGGTTAGGCACCCCTAAGGGAGGGTTAGGGTTGGGGGGGTGGGAAGGGTTAGTAATACTTTAATTAAATTAATTCCCTGTCGGATATTCACTGCTGCTGGTCTAACGGCATCAGGATTTGAACCGGACATAGGTCCGGCGGTATTTCATTCCGATCCTAGTATTATAATGCAAGTGAGACTTCCTCCTCGGGTGACTTGAGTCGGTCAAATATTGAATAAACAATGTTGCTGGATACATCCATCTCATCAATTCCCTGTATTTAGTCCAGAAAATAATTGGACATATTTATTAGGCACAGTTGAATTAAGTACTGCACAGATAAATTGCTGGTACCCATTCCATTAGTGTATAGATCCTAGATACACATATAGGAATTCCCCTGTTATATTGTGATAGTATTATAGGGGTGTACTACCTCCAAACTATTTGGGTATGTCTTGTGCCATCCTTTATTGTATTGATTTGATATATATATATATATATATATGTGTGTGTGTGTTAGATGACCTGGTTATTTATCAATCAGGGCTGAAATAGCCTGATAAGGAAATAATGCTAGTTCTGTAGTGTGCTAGTATCACCACTTGCAGTAGTTAATTAATGAGTTGTCATATTATTGACACGCAACAATAAGAGTTATGGTCAGAACTTACCTTGGTTAACTCTTTCTTCAAAGTCCATAGGGTCCACAGGGAGACCTTGGGGTGTAGGTGATGGGAACCAATCCAGGCACCACGCAGTTAAAGCTTTCAGCTCCCAGCATGCATTGGGTCCACTCTCCCTATACCCTGCCCCCGAGCCAGAAACACCTCAGTTGGTAAAAAGCCAAAGGCCGGAGAAGGATCAGAGAGAAGGAAGCCTGGAACACTCAAGAATCACACTCACAGAGAAGGAGAAGGGAAAACGGTGACCAGTATTATAGCCCATATGAAGCCAGGTGCGTCAGGGCTGGTGCCCTGTGGACTCTATGGACTTTGAAGAAAGAGTTAACCAAGATAAGTTCTTACCATAACTCTCATTTTCTTCTTCAGGGTCCATAGGCTCCACAGGGAGACCTTTGGGATGTCCTAAAGGGTAGGGATGCTCCTGCACTGAGAGGAGAATCCGGCGCCCAAAGGAAGCATTGTAAGAGGCGAAGGTATCAAATGCATAGAACCTTAGAAATGTCTGGACAGAAGACCACGTGGGCACCTTACAAATCTGAACAGCCGGAGCACCACGGCGAGCTGCCCACGAGGAACCCACAGACCGAGTAGAATGAGCCTTAAAAGAAGATGGAACAGGCAGGCTTCATGTAAGCTTCTGAGATAGTCATACGAAGCCATTTAGCCAATGTTTGTTTATTGGCTGGCCATCTCTTCTTGTGAAATCCATAGAGCACAAACAAGGAGTCTGATTTCCAAAGAGAACTGGTATGGTCCACATAAGGACAACATCCAATGAGGCCTCACCTGCTGAGAGGTCTGGAGACAGAAAGGCCGGTACTATAATTTCCAGATTACTATGGAAACTAGAAACAACCTTAGGAAGGAACTCAGGGCAAGTACGAAGCAGATGAAACTGCCAGAAGAAAAAGAGTCTTAGCTGTTAACCACTTAAGTTCCACAGAATCTGGTGGTCAAATGGATGAACCTGGAGGGCCCGAAGAACTACTGCCAAATCCCAAAGTACCACTGGGGGGACAAAGGGAGGTTGAATTCGGAAGACACCCTGGAGGAAGGTGTGCATATCCGAAAGCGGAGCAATTCTACGTCGGAACCACACTGACAGTGCAGAGACATGCACTTTCAACGAGGCCAGGCGTAGGCCGAGATTCAATCCAGTTTGAAGAAATGCCAGGATTCTGGAAATTCTAAACACCTGCGGGTCATAATTTCTAGTACAACACCACTGGAAATATGTATACCACACTCTGGTAGACCCTGGCGGAGGCATACTTATGTGCTCTAAGCATCGTGTTGATGACCAAGCTAGAGAATCCTTTGGACCTTAGGAGGGATGTTTCACGAGCCACGCCATCAAAGACAGACTATCCAGGTCCGGGTAAAGGCAAGGACCCTGAGACAACAAGTCCGGACGTTGAGGCAGCAGGAACGGAGTGTTGATGGAGAGACTCTGAAGATGTGAGTACCAATGATGTCTGGGCCAAGCTGGAGCCCCCAGCAGCACAGTGCCTCCGTCTTGCTTGAACTTCTGAAGAACCCAAGGAAGCAAGGAGACTGGAGGAAATAGGTACGCAAACTGGAAGGTCCATTTTACTGATAGAGCATCCACAGGCTTGCTTCGGCATCTCTTGTTCTGGACCCGTACACTGGTAACTTGTGATTTGTCCACTAGGAGTTGAAACACCTCTTAATGAAGAGACCATTCCCCTGGATGCACTTTGTGATGGCTGAGGAAGTCTGCTTCCCAATTGAGAACTCTCAGAATGAACACTGCCGAAATGGCCGGGAGATGACATTCTGCCCATGTCAGAATGTGACACTTCTGTCATTGCTGCCCGACTTCGAGTGCCTCCTTGATGATTGATGTACACCACTGTGGTGGCATTGTTGGACTGGACCTATACAGGCTTTCCGTGAAGAATGTGCTTTGCCATCATGAGAGCCCTGTACACAGCCCAAAGTTTCAATATGTTGATGGACAGGGATGCCTCTACCATTGTCCACCGGCCCTGAAAGGAGACTGGCATCTGTTGTTAGGAGCATCCAGTCCAGGACCCAAAAGGGGCGACCCTTGGTTAGATGAGACATCAAAAGCCACGAAGACAGAGAAAGGCGCACCTCCAGAGAGAATACCATCGTCTGAGCCCTGGTCTGGTGGGGTAATCCGTTCCACCTGGAGAGGATCAGCCCCTGCAGGGGCCTGGAATGGAACTAAGCATATTCCACCATGTCGATTTGTGGACGCCATGGATCCCAGCACCTGCATTGCCGATTGGACTGACACCCAGCAACTGCGAAGACATCTGCGTACTCACAGCTGCAGCGTGCAGATCTTCTCTGGAGTTAGAAAGATTCTCTGCTGGTAAGAATCCAGAAGGGCTCCCACATGAACCATCCTCTGTGAGGGAATTAGGATGATTTTTTCCAATTGATTAACCACCCATGCACTTGTAGACAAGCAACTGTCAGTTGCAGGTGGTGGTGAAGCACTTCTGGAGAACTCACCAATAAGAGGAGGTCGTCCAGATATGGCAGTAGTCGGATACCCTGACTCTGCAGGTGGGCTGCCATGACAGCCATAATTTTGGTAAATACCCTTGGAGCCGTGGATAGGCCAAAGGGCAGCGCCTGAAACTGGAAGTGTTGTTGCAGTATAGCAAATCACAGATAATGCTGGTGAGAAGGCATTATGGGAACATGTAGGTATGCATCCTGAATGTCCAGTGATACCATGTAATCCAGAAAAAAGGGATTTGCCCTCCAGCACACTGCAGCTAAATCAAAAATACCTCTGAATTTCTATTATTATGTAGGATTCAAGTATTTTTGATTTAGCTGCAGTGTGCTGGAGGGCAAATCCCTTTTTTCTGTAGTTCAGTGTAAACCCCGCCCTTTACAAGCACCTTTAGTATGTCATTAAGCTGATTCAGCAACTACCATATTTTTTGCTTGCAGTTTGAAGGCATGAAGGGAGTCAGCATTAGGAGGTGCTGATCCTTATAGTGCCATGTGGAGGTTTTTTGGGGTACCTCCAAGGTAAGTTAGCTCTTAGCTCATACATGTACTGTTATCATGCAGTACACCAATTTGCAATTATATGATCCAGAGTGGGTGCTACTATTATGTAGCAATAATTATTTTGGGCTGAGCGTTTGGGAGTGGGGCCCCCGGGGTTGTTCTGGCTGGACCTTTCTCATGGCATCACCACTTAATTCACATAGAATATTTTTTCATTTTTCTAATCGTTTGTATATTATTTATGTCATTTTAATTCTTTTACATTTCATTAACACTTATTGATTTATCTTTACACATCTATCCTTTACACCTCACTATCACCTTTTTTCCCCTTTTCGTGTGATGTCCTGGGGATGGTTCTTGGCTGGAATTTTTTGCGGTGCCTTGCTCATCGGCCGTGAACCCCTTAATGTTAGGGACGCTGGTATAGAGGAGCCTTGACATTGGCCCAGCGCTAATTCATATATTTGAAAATGTATGTAACCAATACCTCTGAATTTCTATTATTATGTAGGACTCAAGTATTTTTGATTTAGCCGCAGTGTGCTGGAGGGCAAATCCCTTTTTTCTGTAGTTCAGTGTAAACCCCGCCCTTTACAAGCACCTGTAGTATGTCATTAAGCTGATTCAGCAACTACCATATTTTTTGCTTGATACCATGTAATCGCCAGGTTCTATAGCCAGTATGATGGATTGTAAGGTTTCCATCCTGAACCTGGGCGCCCTGAGGAACTTGTTCAGAGCTTTGAGGTTAAGGATAGGCTTATGAGTCCCATTTGGTTTCTGAACCAGAAAGAGAGTAGAATAACCAGTCCCTCGTTGAGCTAGTAGAACTGGTACAATTACCCCTGCTTGCAGCAAGGACTGTATGAATTTCTGGATCTTCAAAGACTTGGTTTTGTCTGAAGGAGGGCATGTGCAGAAAAACTGGTAGGGAGGCCTTTGAAGGAATGAGAGGGCGTACCCGAGAGAGCACTTCTCTTACCTCGGTGGTTTGAAACCAGTACTGGGCGAACTGAAGAAGTCAGCCTCCCACTCTGGGGTCCCCCAGAGGGAGGCCTGCCCTGTCAGGCTGTGGGTTTATCCTCCTGTTTGGAGGCTGGGCATCTTGTGCTCCAGGCCTGTTTCTTAGGCTTGGCAGCGGACTGCCTAGGAAAGGACTGCCCTTTGGCTTTTCCTTGAGGATGAAAGGACCTAAAGGAGGAGCTTCAAGACTTTGCTGGAGCAGTTGCTGAGGGCAGAAATGCAGATTTTGATTTGGCTAACTTGTCAACAATCTTGTCCTGGTCTGGACCAAACAAAATCTCCCCATTATAGGGTAAGGCCTCCAGGCCTTTCTTAGAATCTGCATCTGCGCTCCAATAGTGTAAC
Source organism: Taudactylus pleione (assembly GCA_031769625.1). Taxonomy (NCBI): domain Eukaryota; kingdom Metazoa; phylum Chordata; class Amphibia; order Anura; family Myobatrachidae; genus Taudactylus; species Taudactylus pleione. The sequence continues at coordinate 2,613,236 of JAUIMM010000274.1, read as the reverse complement.
AACAGGGAACGGCGAGCAGACACGGCCGCGGCTGAGACCCTGGATGTAAGTAAACTAGCATCCAGAGCAGCCTCACCGATATATGCAGCTGCGTCCCTAATATGACCGACCAGTCATATCTGATCCTCTGGAACTTGCAAGGAGTCCTCAAGTGTATCGGCCCAACTCTCTATAGCCTTCGTTACCCAGGAGATAGCCATGGATGGGTAGGCAATAGCTCCTGAAAGAGAGTATATAGACTTTAGGCAAGTTTCCACCTTCCTATCCATAGAATCCTTTAAGGTAGAAATGGAAGGCATAGGTAACATTGCACTTTTAATTAACCGTGTAACGTGTGATCCACTTTGCCAACCTATTTCAGGCCCAAACCCTTCTTCGGCCAGGCAAAATACAAATGTGTCTTAGGTAAGTGACCCTCCCTCTGTTGGTTTCAAGTGTCAAATTTGTGGCCCAAGGCTATTTAACCCTAGCAAATATACAGCTATTTATTCAAATCAATGCAATGCTACCTGTGCCCACTTTGCCAGCCTATTTTATGCCCAAACTTTGTTGGGCCAGGCAAAATACAAGTGAGCCATATGTAAGTGACCCCCGTCTGTTGGGTTTAAGTCTCAAATTTGTGGTCCAAGGCTATTTAATCTTTCAACACAACAGCTACTTATTCAAAATGGTAAAATTTGGTTCCTGTGCCCACTTTGCCAGTCTTTTTCATTTTATGTTTGAATTATAGTGCACCATTAAAAAGATGAACCCCTTTTTCCAAGTAATAGGCCTTGAAGGAAGATAAAGTAGACGAAGATAACATATCAACCAATCAGCTTTTGTCATTTTTCAAACACAGCCTGTAAAGTGACAGGAGCTGATTAGTTGGTACTTTGTCTCCATCCACTTTATAATCTCTCCAAGGCTTAGTACATAGACCCCTTAGTTTCTTATTGCAAAAACAACTGTCCCTGCACAAGACATCTGTCACACTGGAAGGTTTTTGTGAATTCGGGCAGGGTTCAGAGAGAAGGATATGGGATTATATGAACTGCTGTAAACTTGCTGGCTTGATTAAATTTCTAAGCATGTGTGAGAGTTGCTCAAGGAAGCAGATGAGAGAAGCTTGGAGAGCATGAAGAAATGACTAAGTAGCTGGGGTCCGAACAAATGTACGAGGCTTGAAGACTGATAACTGGCAGCCTCGCGGGTGTGGATCAAAAGCTCTACAGTGATTCGATAAACTGTCAAAAGATTGATACCAACTGGTAGACTGGCAATAAGTCAACAGGTACAAAAGGTCAATACACAGGTTGACATACTGTAGTTGAAGATCGACAGGTACAAAAGACTACAGTATATTGAAATAGTCGAAACAAAAATGGTCACCACATGTTTTTTTTGTTTTCTAACTCTAATCTTCACCCTAACCATGCCTCCTAGTGCCTAACCCTAAATGTAAAAAAACAAACAAAAAAGTGTTGACCATTTTTATGTTATGTCGACCTTTTGTACCTATTGATTTTCTTCTATGCCGACCTTTTGTGTGTCAACCTTTTGTACTTGTCGACCTATTGTCTGTCTACCAGTTGCAGATCTATTGTTTGGAACCTCCGCCTCGCAAGCTCCAGGGTAGGAAGGGCAGGCACTTCGAGGGATGATGTCAGAAGTGGAACATGCAGCACCTGCAGTGTGTTAATGCAGAAGAGACAGGGGGGTAAATTTACTAAAGGTTGATTTGATGTTCATTTTGAAGTGTGATTTAGCTCACCTCAAACCGACTCAAATTGCATTGTGACAACATCGGTTTTTTTACCACATTTACTAATGGCCGATTTGTTTTGCGATTTGCAAAACAAATTCAATTTGATTCGGTTTTGAACAGTGATTTGCTGTTCGATTTTACATGTTCATGTACAAATCGAATGGCAAATCACACTTCAAACCGAACTGCAAATCCCCAACTACATTGAACTGCTTCATGCTTTCACTTTCAGCATGAGCAGTGAGATGCCTGCATGACATCAGTGAGATGCCTGCATGTATCTGACTGTAAAAAGCAAATAAAGAGTTAAATGTAAAAAAAAAATGATGTGAGGCACCCCCCCAAATCACAACCAGCCCCGGACTTTTCAAACCCAGTCCTGGTTGACTAAGTACAGGGAAAAACTTGCGACGGTCTCCCTGTACTTAATTCAACCAGCACTGGGCTATGGGAACCAGGGCTGGTTCTGGAATTGCTGGGAAAATTAGCATAGGGTCTCCCTGTAATTCACAGAACCAGTCCTTGACCCTTTCTAGCGGGGGACTGATGCCACAGCCAGGGGAGCCCTATCACTGGGCCCCCCAGCCACGGCATCAGCCCTGACCGCTAGTCAGCCCAGGCCAGGGATCCCTGGGGAGTTGGGGACCCCTCCAATAAAGGGGTCCCCCTCTCCAGGGCACCCCTAGCCTAGGCTGATAGCCTGGGGTTATCCCCACCACCCCTGGGCTGTGGGTGGAGGGTTGATTGTGTTAATGTAGTGTAAAAAAATGTCTAACATTGTCTTTACAGTAGAACTGCAGGTCCCAGCAAGCCTCCCCCGTATGCTGGTACTTGGAGAACCACAAGTAGTTCACCTGTAAAGAAATGTTGAAAGAAACACACACACATCATACACAGTATAAGTTTAATAAACATGCATGCACTCATACATGTACACACACATACACACACTTGTACATATACTCACCTATGTATCCCTGTAGCATCAGTCCCCTTCTCCAGTAGAGAATCCATAGGGTACCTATGGGAAAAAAAACATGCTCACCCTCTCCTATGCATGGTTCTGTCCTCTTCGGTCAAAAGTAGGCATCCATGGGTGTGGGTAAAATAAATAAACGAAAAACAAGACCCTCACACTCAGGGGCTGCCTGGCAACTTTTAGCCTGGGGGGCAAGTCCAAGGCACTGGCCCATAAGTAATGGCACATCCTTAAATTGAGGTGTTTGGTATAATAAATCTTTATTAATAAAATAAATAGGTCTAGTGATTTTACACGTACACTTATGTATATTAGCAGTGCTATTTTACACGTACACTTATGTATATTAGCAGTGCTATTTTACACGTACACTTATGTATATTAGCAGTGCTATTTTACGCGTACACTTATGTATATTAGCAGTGCTATTTTACACGTACACTTATGTATATTAGCAGTGCTATTTTACGCGTACACTTATGTATATTAGCAGTGCTATTTTACACGTACACTTATGTATATTAGCAGTGCTATTTTACACGTACACTTATGTATGTCAGTAGCGCTATTTTACACGTACACTTATATATTAGCAGTGCTATAACATACATAAGTATAAGTGTAAAATAGCGCTGGTTAAAGCGCATTTGTCACTAAGCAGCACCTTGTACATATTCCCCAAAGGTCAGTGTAGAGAGAGAAATATTACATACAAGAACTCCCTCCCACCATATATTTTTTTCAAAAGAAAAATAAGAGTATAAAATCCATACTAAACATACACTTACCTTCATTTCTTCTTTGTTTTTTTCTGCTTTTCTCTCTCCACTTTCTTTTCTTTTAACTGGGTTCTTCTTCTTTCCTTCAGCTCCTCTTCCCCTGCTTATTTTTCTCTCCACTTCCTTTCATACTCAGGATGCAGCCAAGGGTGAACTTTCAGTGGCCCTGCCTATTTGGTACCAGGGGTTGGCTATAATAAGCTGCCCTTTAGCTGCTGGTAAACTACACATCCCAGCATGCTTTGTCAGGAGTCTTGTATTCAAACTGTGGCAGGGCATGTTGGGATGTGTAGTCCCAAAGCTGAAGGGCTGCTTATTTATTTATTTTTAAATCACTAATGATGGGAGACTCTTATTAAAAAATAAGGCTCCCATTTTTGCAACACAACACATTTTTATTTTTGCACAAAATACATCTATTGGGTTGGGAGAGTGGTCCTGGGTGACATGGGCAATAGCAGCAGGGTGGCCGTGTCACTCATATACTGACCATTTAACCGGCGCTGCTGATACCCTGCGACCCCCATAGCTGCTGCCTTGCGACCCCAACCCCACCCTTCCCCCCCCCTGCCGCCGCCGCTCGCTGTGTATGGCCGGCGGCCGCCTATGCACGACGCCGACGGGACGGCCGGGGTTTGGTGGCTTGTTGTACATTATGTACCTACAGGGCTTCCGTAGCCCTGTAGTACACACACACCAGAATAGCACGTGACCGCGGCTGCCTACGACAGTCAAAGTCGGAATGCAGCCGCGGCGGAAGCAGCCACGCTGCACACTGGTGACTGGTCCACCTCCACGGCCCTATGCAAGGAGGAGGTGGGTGGCCCACAATGCTTTCTAACAGAGCGGCCTGGGGGGGCACATGGCACCCTGCCCCCCGGCCCAGCCCGCCACTGCTCACACTAAGCAACAACGATCCTAACCAGGATGATTATTGCTTCCCTAATGAAGCGCTCAGACGCGGCTTCCTCCTTTGAAGGTCCATGTCTGAGCATTCATTGGCTGAGAGGTCAGCCCCCGCCTCTCTCAGCCAATGAATGGCTCCCTCCATTGAACTGGTTAGGATGGTTATTGCTTAGTGCGAGGGTCACGTTTTTTGTTTATTTTACAAAGACCATGGATGCCTACTGGACAAGGGGACCACTCCAGGTAATGTAGGTGAGTATGTGTGAATGTGTATGTATGGATTAAAACTTTACTGTGTACGGTGTGTGTGTTTCTTTCAACATTTCTTTACAGGTGTACTACAGGTCCCAGTGGGCCCTTAATGCCCCGCCTGCTGGTACTTGTGGTTCTCCAAGTACCAGCATGTGGGGGAGGCTTGCTGGGACCTGCAGTTCTACTGTAAAGACAATATTAAACATATTATTTTTTTACACTACATTAACACAATCAACCCGCCACCCACCGCCCAGGGGTGGCGGGGATAGCCCCAGGCTATCAGCCTAGGCTAGGGGTGCCCAGGAGAGAGGGACCCCTTTATTGGAGTCCCCTGCTAGAAAGGGTCCTGGGCTGGTTCTGTGAACAGGGAGACCCTATGGAAATTTTTCCCTGTAATTTCAGAACTAGGACTGGTTCCCATAGCCTATTGCTGGTTGAACTAAGTACAGGGAGACCCTATGCAATTTTTTCCCTGTACTTAGTCAACCAAGACTGGTTTTGAAAAGTCCGGGGCTGGTTGTGTTTTGGGGTGGACCTCACATCAATTTTTTTTACATTTAACTCTTTATTTGCTTTTTACAGTCAGATACATGCAGGCATCTCACTGATGTCTGCATTTATCTGTGTGAAAACAAACTGCTCATGCTCAAATCAAAAGCATGAAGCAGGTCTATTCAATTGGTGATTTGAAGTTCGATTTAAGTCCGATTTGGAGGTCGATTTCAAATTGAATGATAGTAAATAAGGGTTTTGTGTGTTGGTCTATGATAAAGTACCAATGTTTTCCCGATGTTCGATTTGAGGTCGATTTGACTAAATTTACCCCTGGAACTCCAAACATAACATTTGCATGAAAACAGCGTTTTTTTTTTTTTTAGCAATATAGGTCCTTTCTCAAGCTAAGGACCCAAAACGTTGCAGAATGTTGCTAATAGACCATCATGTTTATGCCAATTATATTTTTGGAGTGCCAGTCTTCTCTTCTGCATTAACTATCAATACTTGACTCAACTTGAAATTGAATGACCTTATTTGGATTCCCATTCTGCCTCCATCCTCCACCATGCCATCCTCTGTTCCGCCTCCATTCCCTGGCCTTCCTCAGTACTAGATACATGACGCACTGCTGATTCAATTATGTATGCATGTATATCTATCCAGTGGCAAACACAGGATTTCCAGTGGGGGATTTCCAAATACTTGATTTTAGATCAAGTGTGGCCAGTCCATGAAGCACCTGCTTTTATATACGTCATACAAAGTATATTGTGTCATAATTCCAACATATACTGGACCAGCGATCACAGTAAGCCATTAAATGCATCAGTAGGGCCATCCTGCCTGAGCTGAATGTTTTTATTTCAGATTGCGCACCATTCTAGAGCATTAGAGCAAGTCCAGGAGTCTGGGGGAGCAGCAGAAGTACCTAGCACTGCCCTGGGAATATATGTACATATTGGTCTCCTTATGCACTGGATAGTGTATACAGTATTAATAATTAACCCTATTGATGGTCGATAGGGGAGCACTGCTAACAGTGCATGTTTTCCATATTGCCTTGTTGATGCACACATGTTAAAAAATGTACAGATTGTGCCAATTCTTTCATTTGTGATACTGAGAACATGCAGCACTAGTAAAATTCTTTTATTTTACTATTTCTATTGTGGTAATGGTGTGAGCTGGGGAAGGGGATTACCAGGCAACCGGAAACCCCCCTGCATTTGCCTTGCTATCTATCTAGTGTATATATACTACTATACATATATGTATACTGTATATATGTGTATGTATATCTATCTACAGTATATATATGTATATTTATCTATCTACACTATTTGGACAAAAGTATTCGGAAGCCTGACCATTACACCAACAGGGACTGTAATGACATTGTGTTCAAATACATATGCTTAAATGTGGAGTTAGTCCCCCTTTTGCAGCTATAACAGCTTCCACTCTGCTTGGAAGGCTTTAGACAAGATTTTGGAGTGTTTCTGTGGGAATTTGTGCCCATTCATTCTGTAGAGCATCTATGAGGTCAGGCACTGATGTTGAACGAGAAGGCCTGGCTCGCAATCTCCATTCCAGTTCATGCCAAAGGTGCTCGATGGGGTTGAGGTCAGGGCTCTGTGTGGGCCAGTCAAGTTCTTCCACCCTGAACTTATCAAACCATGTCACTATAGTCCTTGCTTTGTTCACTGGGGCAGAGTCATGTTGGAATAGAAAAGGGCCTTACCTAAACTGTTGCCATAAAGTTGGAAGCATAGCATTATCCAAAATGTCTTGGTATGCTGATGCATTAAGATTGCCCTTCACTGGAGATAAGGGGCCTAGCCCAAACCCCTCCACCACCACCAAAATATTAACTATATTAATTAGCCCTCCACCACCAAACTTCACAGTTGACACCTTGCAGACAGGCAGGTAACGTTCTCCCGGCATCTGCCAAACCCAGACTCGCCCATTTGTCTGCCAAATAGAGAAGTGTGAATAGTCACTCCACAGAACAAGTTTCCCCTGCTCCACAGTCCACTTTCTAATAACATCTCTTATAATTGACCGTGGACTGTTCAGCAGGGATGACATTTTATGAACCGTCTTATTGCAAAGGTGGCATCTTATCACATTACCCCACACTTGAAGTCACTGAGCTCTTCAGAACGACCCATTTTGTAACACAAATGTTTGCAAATGGAGACTGCATGGCTAGGTGCTTGATTTTATACACCTGTGGCAACGGGTCTGATTGAAATACCTCAATTCAATAATTAACAGGTGTGGCCAAATACTTTTGTCCATATAGTGTATATACTGTATATCTACAGACCCTCCAACATGACCTGTTCCACCTGGTACAAAATGCTCTGCGCCTGGACTTCCCACCTAATTGATGATTGCAGACACCTGTGTTGAAACTAGGGGTGAGGGGGTTCGGATTTCTGAAATCCGAACCCCCCATGAGCCCCCCCGATCCGAGTCAGGCTCGACTTTTCCCGCCTGACTCGGATATGAAATCGAGGCAAAACGTCATCATCCCGCCTTCCGGGTCTCGCAGGTTTTGGATCCTATATAAGGTACCCGCGTTGGCGCCATTTTCTCACTCGGCTGTGGACAGTGAAGAGGGAGGGTGGGAGTTAGGGCTGGCTGGGCTGTGTAGTGCAGTGTTGTGCTGTGCTGCTGTTGTCCATAGGGGCTGTGTCCACTCCTCCAAAGTCCATAGGGGCTGGCTGGACTGTGTTGTGCAGTCAGTTGTCCATAGGGGCTGTGTCCACTCCACAGTCCTGTGCAGTGTCCCAGTCCTAAAGGGGTGCTGTAGTGTTGTCCAGGGGGTGCTCTGTCCATCAGGGGTGCTCCCCCAATTGCAAAAAAAATAAATATTTTTTCTGTGTTTGTGAATTGTGTGCACTGTGGCTGCACGTGCATCAACAAAGGAGCAGCTCCAAGCGTGCGCCTGTGTCCCATTAGTAAAGGGCCGGCTGGCTTGTCCGTTAAAGGGTGCTGTAACCCCCAAAGTATACTCCAAACAAAAAAAAAATATATTTTCTGTGTTTGTGAATTATGTGCACTGTGACTGCACGTGCATCAACAAAGGAGCAGCGCCTGTGTCCCATAAGTAAAGGGCCGGCTGGCTCATTTCTTAAAGGGTGGTGTAACCGACAAAGTGCACTAGTCTCCAACAAAAATTATTTTCTGTGTTTGTGTGCGCCTTAGCCGCATGTATATATAAATATAACTTAAATGGAGGACCAAACTTCCTCCTAGTGCTGTTGCTGCTGCTGGGAGTTGTTCATCATCCCAGAGAGGAAGTAGTAACACCACTACTTTTACTAAACAATTGACCCTCCAACAGTCCTTAACGAGGAGGATGAAGTACGACAGCAGTCATCCTGAAGCAAAACGTATAACTGAGGCCTTGACAGCTATGTTTGTGTTAGACGTGCGTCCGGTATCCGCCATTAGTGCAGTGGGATTTAGACAATTGATGGAGGAAGTGTGTCCCCGGTTCCAAATCCCGTCTAGATTCCACCTGCATCCTCAAAGCAGTAGCGACAAGCATGCGTCTGTTAAAGGGTGGTGTAACCCTCAAAGTGCGCTCCACAAACAATAAAAAATTATTTTTTTTCTGTCTTTGTGAATTGTGTGCGATGTAGCCGCACGTGCATCAACACAGTAGCAGCGCCAAGCGTGCACCTGTGTCATAAGTCAAGGGCCGGTTTGGACATCTGGTCCGGACTGAAGGACGTGCCAACAATTTCTGACAAGTCTACTGTCACTGCATATGATACTGTCCTCAAAGCAGCAGCGACAAGCGTGCATCTGTCTGTTAAAGGGTGGTGTTACCCCCAAAGTGCGCTCCAACAAAATAAAATAATCTTTTTTTCTGTGTTTGTGTGTGAAATGTATGCGCAGTAGCCGCACCTGCATCCTCAAAGCAGCAGGGACAAGCGTGCGTCTGTCTGTTAAAGGGTGGTGTAACCCTCAAAGTGCGCTCCACAAAAAATAAAAAATTCTTTTTTTTTCTGTCTTTGTGAAATGTGTGGGCTGTAGCCGCACCTGCATCCTCAAAGCAGCAGTGACAAGCATGCGTCTGTTTGTTAAAGGATTACATTCGTGACAGCATCCAAGTAGGCATGTCAGACAGTCTGTACCTGTACTGGCAGGAAAAAAAGGCAATTTGGAGGCCCCTGTACAAACTGGCTCTATTTTACCTGAGTTGCCCCCCCTCCAGTGTGTACTCCGAAAGAGTGTTTAGTGCAGCCGGGAACCTTGTCAGCGAAAGGCGTAGGAGGTTGCTTCCACAAAATGTGGAGATGTTGTTCATAAAATGAATTATCAACTCTTCCAGGGAGACCAGCCTCCAGAACGTACAGAGGGACCTGTGGTTGTGAATTCCAGCGGGGACGAATTAATACTCTGTGAGGATGAGGATGTACACAACACTGAAGAGGGTGAGGAATCGGTGGATGAGGACGACATCTTGCCTCCGTAGAGCCAGTTTGTGCAGGGACAGGTTAATTGCCAGCTTGTTTTGTGGGGGCCCAAACGAACCAATCTTTTCAGCCACAGTTGTGTGGAAGACCCTGGCGCTGAAATGATTGATTTGTTAAAGTGTGCATGTCCTGTTTATACAACATAAGGGTGGGTGGTAGGGCCCAAGGACAATTCCATCTTGCACCTCTTTTTTTTCTTTGCATTATGTACTGTTTGGGGCCTAGTTTTTCAAACTGCCGTCCTGTCTGCCACTGCAGTGTCACTCCTAGATGGACCATGTGTTTGTGCCGCCCACTCGTGTCGCTTAGCATAGTCATCCAGCTACCTCGGTGCAACCTTTTGGACATAAAAACACTATTGTGAGGTGTTCAGAATAGACTGGAAATGAGTGTAAATTAAGGTTATTGAGGTTAATAATAGCATAGGAGCAGAAAAACTCACAAATTCTGTGATTTTAGCAGTTTTTATGCTTTTTAAAAAAAAAAAATACAGATACAACCTCTTGCTTAAGGTGATGGCGGGGCAGGTTCAAGAGTGCTTGCTGGCGCTCCAGTCTTCGGCAAGCAGTCGCTGAATGGCGAAAGTAGCCAGAAATTTTTCGGGCCACCCAAAGCGTCTCCTGCACGCCCATGTCGCTTTTCAGAAAATTCTGCACCACCAAATTTATTGTGTGAGCAAAACATGGGACGTGCTGGAATTTGCCCAGATGTAATGCCCACACAATATTGGTGGCGTTGTCAGATATCACAAATCCCCAGGAGAGAGTAAGTGGGGTAAGCCACTGGGTGATGATTTCCCTCAGTTTCTCTAAGAGGTTGTCGGCGGTGTGCCTTTTACTGAAACCGGTGATACACAGCGTAGCCTTCCTTGGAACGAGCTGGCGTTTCTGAGATGCTGCTACTGGTAACGCTGCTGTTGTTGCTGTGTAAGGTGATACATCTACCTAGTGGGCTGACACAGTCATATAGTCCTTAGTCTGCCCTGTTCCACTTGTCCACATGTCCGTGGTTAAGTGGACATTGGGTACAACCGCATTTTTCAGGACACTGAGGACACTTTTTCTGACATTTCTGTACAGTCTCGGTATCGCGAGAGTTGACGTTGTGGTTTGCAGGCGCTTGGATACAACGGGATTTAGGTGTCCCTGGACTGCTTACGGTCTTAGCCAAAGTTTCTGAACTTGACAGTAACTTTTTATGAACGCGCTGCAGGTGCCGTATAAGGGAGGATGTTCCTAGGTGGTTAACGTCCCTACCCCTACTTATTTCACCTTTACATATGGTAAGACAGTTGTCTGGATTTGGATAGAAATATTGCCAGACCAAAGAGGTGGAATGTTTGATCTTCTGCCCAGGAATGACCGTGATGGTCTTTTTCATCCCCCAGCGCCTGATTTAAACAAACCACATCACCATCAGAATCCTCCTCGCCAACTTCCTTCTCAGCGCCAGCTACACCAGTATCCTCATCCTGTTGTACTTCAACAGTGACATCTTCAATTTGCATATCAGGAAGTGGACTGTGGGTGCTCCTTTCAGCACTTGCAGGGGGCGTGCAAATGGTGGAAGGAGCCACCTCTTCCCGTCCAGTGCTGGGAAGGTCAGGCATCGCAACCGCCACCACACTTGGACTCTCCTTGGGGATTTGTGATATCTTCTTAGAATGCATAGTTCTTCGTTGTGCTTTTGCCAGCTTAACTCGTTTGATTTTTTTAGCGGGAGGAGGGCTTCCATCGTCGTGAAGCTGAACCACTAGTCATGAACATAGGGAAAGACCTTAGCTGTTCCTTGCCACTCCATGTCGTAAATGGCATATTGGCAAGTTTACGTTTCTCCTCAGATGATTTAAATGTTTTTTTTAAGGTCATTTTCCTGAACTTTGTCATTTGGGATTGTATGTGCCCTCTACTATGACATTGGGCATCGGCCTTGGCAGACGACGTTGATGGCATGTTATCGTCTGTCATGACTAGTGGCAGCAGCTTCAGCACTAGGAGGAAGTGGTTCTTGATCTTTCCCTATTTTATTTTTATCGGAGAGTTTGGTCCTCCATTTATGTTATATTGATATATACGTGCGGCTAAGGCGCACACAAACACAGAAAATAATTTTTTATTTTTGTTGGAGACTAGTGCACTTTGTGGGTTACACCACCCTTTAAGAAATGAGCAAGCCGGCTCTTTACTTATGGGACACAGGCGCACGCTTGATGCTGCTCCTTTGTTGATGCACGTGCAGCTACAGTGCACACAATTCACAAAGACAGAAAAAAAAGATTTTTTTATTTTTTGTGGAGCGCACTTTGAGGGTTACACCACCCTTTAACAGACAGACGCACGCTTGTCGCTGCTGCTTTGAGAATGCATGTACAGTGCAGACAATTCACAAACACAGAAGAAAATGTTTTATTTTTGTTGGAGTGCACTTTGGGGGTTACACCACCCTTTAACAGACAGACGCACGCTTGTCGCTGCTGCTTTGAGGATGCAGGTGCAGCTACAGCCCACACAATTCACAAAGACAGAAAAAAAGGAGAATTTTTTATTTTTTGTGGAGCGCACATTGGGGGTTACAGCACCCTTTAACGGTCAAGCCAGCCGGCCTTTTACTTATGACACAGGCGCACGCTTGGCGCTACTTTGTTGATGCACGTGTGGCTACTGCGCACACAATTCATAAACACAGAAAATATTTTTTTATTTTGTTTGGAGTGCACATTGGGGGTTACAGCGACCTTTATCGGACAAGAAAGCCGGCCCTTTACTTATGAGACACAGGCGCACGCTTGGCGCTGCTCCTTTGTTGATGCAGGTGCAGCCACAGTGCACACAATTCACACAGAAAATATTTTTTTATTTTGTTTGGAGTGCACTTTGCGGGTTACAGCACCATTTAACGGTCAAGCCAGCCGGCCCTTTACTTATGACACAGGCGCACGCTTGGCGCTACTTTGTTGATGCACGTCCGGCTACTGCGCACACAATTCACAAACACAGAAAAAATATTTATTTTTTTGGACTTGGGGGAGCATCCCTGATGGACAGAGCACCCCCTGGACAACACTACAACACCCCTTTAGGACTGGGACACTGCACAGGACTGTGGAGTGGACACAGCCCCTATGGACAACTGACTGCACAACACAGTCCAGCCAGCCCCTATGGACTTTGGAGGAGTGGACACAGCCCCTATGGACAACAGCAGCACAACACAGCCAGCCCCTATGGACTTTGGAGGAGTGGACACAGCCCCTATGGACAACAGCAGCACAGCACAGCCAGCCCCTATGGACTGTGGAGGAGTGGACACAGCCCCTATGGACAACAGCAGTACAGCACTACACAGCCCAGCCAGCCCTCCCTCTTCACTGTCCACAGCCGAGTGAGAAAATGGCGCCGACGCGGGTACCTTATATAGATTACAAAACCTGCGAGACCCGGAAGGCGTGATCATGACGTTTTGCCTCTATTTCATATCCGAGTCAGGCGGGAAAAGTCGAGCCTGACTCGGATCGAGGGGCTCGGATTTCAGAAATCCGAACCCGCTCACCCCTACTTTTAACCTATTGTGAGTAGATGGATGGCCATATATAGAACCCCTGTCCTTCCCCACAGTAAAAATCATTTGTTTTCACCTGGGTGTTTTTGGGGGATATCCCACAATTGTTTATAACTTTAATTTTTACAAAAGTGTGTGAAAATATGAGATTTGGTAAGAACTTACCTTTGTTATCTCTGTTTCAACGAAGTCCATAGGGTTCCACAGGATACCTTGGGGGGGGTATAGGTGATGACGTCAGGCATCGGGCACCATAGAGTTAAGTTTTCAGCCTCCCAGGATGCACTAGGGTCCCCCTCCTATACCCCTCCCCCGAGCCAAGGCATCTCAGTTACGTACCAAGCCATAGGCCGGAGGAGGAGAAGGAAGAGAGAAAAGGAAGCATCCTGCGAGGCAAAGGTGTCAAACGCAAAATACCTCACAAAGGTATGGACAGAGGACCACGTGGCAGCCTTGCAGATCTGGACTGCAGAGGCACCATGTCGAGCTGCCCACGAAGGACCCACAGACCTAGTGGAATGAGCCCTCACAGAGGAAGGAACCGGAAGGCCTTCATGAAGATAAGCTTCTGAAATGGCCATACGAATCCAACTTGCCAAAGTCTGCTTTGAAGCAGGCCAACCCTATTTACGGAAGCCATAGAGGACAAACAAGGCGTCCGACTTCCTAAACGAAGTGCGGTCAACATAAATCCTTAAGGCCCGCACAACATCCAAAGTGGCCTCACCCAGTGAAAGGTCAGGTGAGTTAAAAGCCAGCACAACGATTTCCTCGTTGATATGAAAACGAGAAAAAACTTTGGGAAGAATTTCAGGACGAGTGCGCAGCACTGCCCTGTTCCCATGAAAAATCAGGAAAGGGGGCCTACAGGATAGAGCCCCTAAGTCCGAAACACGTCTGGCCGAAGCGATGGCCAGAAGGAAAATTGTTTTAGCTGTCAGCCATTTAAGGTCCACTGAGCCCAGTGGTTCAAACGGCGGTCCCTGGAGAGCCCTCAGGACCACAGCTAAATCTCAAGGCGCCACCGGTGGAACAAATGGCGGCTGAATTCGAAGAACACCTTGCATAAAGGTGCGCACATCGGGGATTGTAGCAATCCTACGATGGAACCAGACAGACAGGGCAGACACCTGCACCTTCAAAGAAGCAAGGCGAAGCCCATGGTCTAGTCCCGCCTGTAGGAAAGCCAACACTCTAGACAGACGGAACTCCCGAGGTGCATAACCTGTCGGCCGACACCACTGGAAGAAAGTATGCCACACACGATGCTATATTCTTGCAGAAGATGGCCTCCGAGCTCTTAGCATAGTTCATACTACAGAGCTGGAAAACCCCCTGGACCTTAACATGGCCGTCTCAACAGCCACGCCGTCAAAGACAGCCGAGTCAGGTCCGGGTGAAGACAAGGACCCTGTGACAGTAGGTCCGGTTGTAGCCACAACCGCAGAGGAATGTCCACGGACAGACCCTGAAGGTCTGAGAACCAGTGTTGCCTGGGCCACGCGGGAGCTATCACCAGGAGCGTCCCTACTTCCTGTTTGAATTTCCGGATTACCCGTGGAAGAAGGGAAAACGGAGTAAAGAGATAAGCAAACCGGAATGGTCAATGGACGGACAGAGCATCCACCAAAGACGCCTTTTCGTCTCTTGTGTGAGACCCTTACACGGGCAACTTGTAGTTGTGCCGTGACGCCATGAGGTCGATCTCTGGAAGACCCCACCTGTCCACCAGAAGTTGAAAGACGTCCTGGTGCAGAGACCACTTCCCCTGGAATAAACGTCCTAGCGACTGAGAATGTCCCCCTCCCACTTGGGGACTCCCGGAATGAGTACTGCTGATATGGCCAGGAGATTGCGCTCCGCCCAGACCAGGATGCGGGACACCTCTATCAGTGCCGCCCGACTTCGGGTTCCTCCTTGCCAATTTATGTAGGCCACGGTGGTGGCGTTGTCCGACTGGACCTGCACGGGGTGACCCTGGAGTACCCGATGTGCCTGCTGGAGAGCATTGAAAACGGCGCGGAGTTCCAAGATGTTTATTGGAAGCTCCTTTTCCACCTGAGTCCATCTGCCCTGGAACAAGTGTGGACCCGTGACCACTCCCCAGCCCCGAAAGCTGGCGTCCGTTCTCAATAGGACCCAGTTCGCCACCTAAAACGGACGACCCTTGTTGAGATGGGTCATCTGCAACCACCAGGCAAGGGACAGGCGAACCTCCGGAGTGAGCACTATCGTCTGGGATTTTAGAGACTGAGGCAGTCCATTCCATTTGGACAGGATCAATTGCTGCAGAGGTCTGGAATGAAACTGGGCATATTCCACCATGTCGAATACTCACACCATGAGCCCAGTAACCTCATCGCCGAGTGTAGAGACACACGGCTACTCTGCAGACAACTGCGCTCCCTCAACTGCAAGGCAGAGATCTTTTCCCCCGTCACAAAGATCCTCTGCTGACTGGAGTCCAATAAGGCTCCGAGGTGCAGAATCCTCTTAGACGGGATCAGGGTGGACTTTTGTCAGTTTATCAACCAGCCGTGCCGTTGCAGTACTGCAATCTTCAGATCCAAGTGACGTAGAAGGAGCTCTGGAGACCCTGCTACCAACAAAAGGTCGTCTAGGTACGGCAACATGCGGACTCCCTGCAGCCGCAGGAACGCCACCATGACCGCCATAACCTTGGTGAACACACGTGGTGCTGTCGCCAGGCCAAAGGTAACGCCCGGAACTGAAAGTGATCTTTGCGCATTGCAAACCTGAGGAACTGTTGGTGACACGAAAGAATAGGGACATGCAGGTAAGCGTCCTGTATGTCCAACGACACCATGTAATCCCCAGGTTCCAGTGCCAGAATGATGGACCGTAGGGTCTCCATCTGAAACTGCGGCACCCGCAAGGACTTGTTGAGGGCCTTGAGGTTGAGAATCGGACGGTACGACCCATTGGGTTTCTGCACCAAAAATAGATTGGAATAGAAACCCTGGCCCCTCTGGGAGAATGGAACAGGCACTATAACTCCAGCCTGGAGCATAGTGTGCAAAACCTTCCGCATGGCTTTGCTCTGGTCTAAGGGAAAATCTGTGGTGAAGAATCGGGATGGGGGCCTGTGTCAGAAAGGAGAGGGCATACCCGCGAGAAACCACCTTGTGAACCCAAGTGTCTGTCGTAGTTGCCGACCAATACTGGGCGAACTGCAGCAGGCGGCCTCCCACTTTGGGATCCCCCCAAGTGAGGCCCGGACCATCAGGCCACAGGCTTGTAATCAGACTTAGGGGCCGGACGTCTGGTTCTCCAGGCCTATTTCCTGGGCTTGGCCGATTTCTTGGGGCCAGTCTGTCGGGGAAAGGACTGTGCTTTAGGCCTACCCTGGGCTCTATAAGGCCGAAAGGATGACGTACCCGAACTGGAAGGGACTGCAGCAGACGGGACACATGCAGACTTGGCTGCCGCCAGCGTGGCCACAATTTTGTCCAGATCCGGCCCAAAGAGAACTCCTCCATTAAAGGGCAAAGCTTCCAATCCCTTTTTGGAATCAGCGTCCGCCTTCCAGGATCGCAACCATAAGGTGCGACGAGCAGCAACCGCTGCCGAAGAAATCCGAGATGTGAGGGTACTAATATCCAAGGCCGCTTCATTGATGTAAGTGGCCGAATCCCGGAGATTGCCTACCAACTCGGCCTGTTCAGACGAACAGTCGGATTCCAAAGACGCCTCCAAACTATCAGCCCAGCGCTCCGTAGCTCTGGCTACCCAACATACGGCCATAGCCAGTCTGGATGCCCCCCCACGAGGAAATAAATGGACTTTAGGCAGATCTCCACCTTACGGTCCGTAGCATCCTTCAAGGAGGACATGGGCAATGTGGCACTTCGGACTAGGCGTGTCACCAGAGGAGGGGATTCCCACTTAGAAAAATTATTTGTCCACAAACTGGTAAGCCACGCTAAGCGTCTTTGAGGCTGATACCGTTTACCAGGGTGTTTCCACGCCTCCTCTAAATGGTCTACTAACTGACCCGAAAGAGGAAACACTGTGGCGTCACCCTTAATATCCTTGAAAAAGGCATATTTGGACTTGGACACCGGAGGATCATCATCCTCAATAACTAAAGCTGTGCGGACTGCACGAATAAGGCCAGGAATATAAACCTTAGACTTAGCATCCGACTCTTTAGTACGGAGAGGTTCTTGGTCAGAAAGATCCAGAATCTCCCCATCATCGGTCATCATCCTCATAAGGAGCGGACAGAGACGCCACCGGCTGCTTGTGAGGCCGCAACACAGACTCCCCTTGTAACACGTCCGACAAATGCTGTACAGAACTCAGTGAATTAACCCACGCAGGCTCCTGAGAGACCTGAGGGGGGGTGTTGGTTTTAAAATGAACCTCTATATACCCCTGCCTGTACCTTCTAAAATCCTTCCTATAAACCTCTAAGGATGACGCTAATTTGCGTACACAGTCATACAATAAATAGAGACTCCAGACTCAGAACATGTGGTTCCGAAGCACAAAGTATTATTCAAGTAAAAGTACAGTCAGTTACACGCTATGATCTGTGTATAATAAGCGCAAATAAATACAATGAGACAGAGAGAGAGACAGAGAAAACACCCAGAGAGAGGCATGCACAGAGAGAGAGGCACGCACAGAGAGAGAGAGGCACGCACACAGAGACACACGCACAGAGAGAGGCGCACACGCACAGAGAGAGACGCACAGAGAGAGGCACACGCACAGAGAGAGACACACACTTTAGGCGCAAAAGGAAATTATACAGACCTCAAGTACAGTATACACACGTTGCGCCTCCGGACACGGAGATAGGCATCAGTAAGAGACCTTCAGTTCATACAGCATTCAGCATGGACTAAAAAAACAGTATCCGGGCACACATATTTATCCCCCACAGACTAAAACAGGACAATGGGGAAGTTTCTTGCTGATGTCATTGGTTCCAAGAGGAGAAGCATATGTTACAGCACATTTAACAGGCTGGTTCAAATAGACTCTCCCTGCCTCTAACAGCAGGGGAATCTTTCTAGTAACGCCCTCTGTAACATACTAACATTTAAACATTTTTGTTGCTTGTAAGTTCTGCGATCCATAACTTGAGTTTGCATGATGCGATCTCTCCACCAATAACACCGGGATGCTGTAAAAAGCGTACGCATCAGAAAAAAAACAAACACAACTTGCTTATCATGTATAATACCTTAGTTATCAAATACCTTTATTTCTCAGCATTTAAACTACCTAAACCAACTTAAATCATACATTTTGATGCTTATTGAACCTTATGAGTGAATATGGAATGTGTGGGTATTCAGGGTTTGATATAAAGACATTTAATGTGTGTATGAAGATGAGTGCATTTGTCTCTAACATTTTCTAGATAGTTCTACATGTCCTGTCAACAGGCCCTCCCACCTTTCCTGTGTTCAAAGGAAAGATACCTCTGTCGGTCTCTTGTGTGAAAATGCAAAATATCGCAACTACAAGAGACAGACCCAAGGTGACACTCTAGCCCCCGAAATCATGTCATTGCAGGAAGCCTGCTTATTTATTCTAGCCAGACCACCCGTAGTGAACAAACACTATGCAGGAAGCTTATCTACACAAGCCAGTTGTCACCTGACCACTTGCTTAATGCAATACTGTAAAGCCATTTCCGGAATATATCACTTATAATACGTAAAGTAATGAAATAGGCTTTTAGTGAATCGCCGCAACCTATGATGATGGTCACAGATGCATTCGCATGATGCTAATAGTATTATCGCCACATCTACTAAAATGTGAGTTTATCTAAAATGGCACTTAGGCGGCCATTTCGCAAAATGGCGTCTTGCGGCCAGTCGCAAGATGGTGTCGCTGCGATTCAATTTTAAACTGATCTTGTCTCAGCCAATAATCCAGCTTCGACAGGGGAAATAGGGAGACTGTGGGGTACCATCAGTTGTCTTGGGAACCCCTGCATGGGTGACACCACTGACTCCTGGGACAATCCCATCTGTGAGAATGCATGTTGTGGATCTAACTGGCCCACTAGGGTTGTAAGCGCTTTGGCGAAACAAGCCCAGGGCGGTTCCTGTACCGGAGCCGTGACAGTAATTGGTCGCGCCAATAAAAAACACTGCCGACATAGCCCCTCCACGTTACCCTCCCACTCCCCCTCCGCTATGGGTACCTTGCTTGTAGTACACAGAAGCTGGAGAGGAAATTCACTCTCAGACATGATGGTAAGTATGTGGCTCCTATCACTGATACACGTTAGTACAGTGGGAGAACCACCCTGCAATCACCGCACCGCAAGGGCTTTAGCAGAAGAAGAGCAGGGACAGTGAAATGGCTGACAGTAGAAAGTGAAAGTACAGGCAGTAGACGCTAGCAGCAGTCACATACAATGCAAAGAAATTAATCCCTGCACTATCAGCGCTGATCCTCAACTACGCAGACACAGAGCCTGGTAGGACACAGCACTGCATACACAGACCTGTTCCAACGGAGGAGAGGTATGCCGGGGGACCCAGACCACGATACCACCGATCAGCAGCGTTCACCATGCTTCTGCAAAGATGGCCACCGAGGAGCAGAGAGGAGGCCGGCCTGGGGGAGGAGCGCTGCCACAGGGCCAATCGGCAGGTGCAGAGGGCTGTGTGCAGCGGGGGAGGCGCCGGCTGTGTACAGGGAAGGCGCGCTCCCCTGGCATGCAATTAACCCCTGGGACGCCGCAGCGCTACCACTCAGCTGCTGTCCACTGTCCCAGGGGGGTAGTGGAAGCGCAGGTTGATTACCTGGCTCCACGCTGCAGCCAGTCCCCAGGGAGCCACCTGCCTGGGGACTCTGGACTATGTGTTCAGCGGGGACCCACTGCGGGACACCGCTGCTTACCTGCTGCCCTCTTGAATCCGGCCATGGTCCAAAACATCTGGGGTCACCGCTAGCTGTGACCCCAAATGCTTACCAGCATCCCCGGATCAGTACCGGCGTTCTGGCACCGGCGGGGGTGTAGGGAAGACAGCATGAATGTCAGTAGTGACAGCTGCCTTGAAGAAAACTTCAGGGGCTATCCTTAGCCCCTCTCTAAACAGGTGCTCCGACACCGAGTCAGGCACCAACGAAACTGGGATGCCTTGGCTCGGGGGCGGGGTATAGGAGGGGGACCGTAGTGCATCCTGGGAGCCTGAAAATGTAACTCTATGGTGCCCGATGCCTGACATCATCACCTATACCCCCCAAGGTATCCTGTGGATACCCTATGGACCCTGATGTAGAAAATTTTATTTTTCACATGCTTTTGTAAAAATTAAGTGATTAGAACCCTATAGGAGCATACACACTAGACGATATGCTCCCTGAGCGATATCGTCTAGTGTGTCCCTGGCAGGGTGTGCTCAATGTCGTTCATGACACCCGCTGAACTATATCATTAACTATATCGTTCAGCGCCGGGCTCTTTCCCCCCATTCCCCAACATGCAGCAACCTGACAATATCGTCAGGTTGGCCTGCATGTTTTGGTGCATACACATGGTCAGATTTTTCTTCAGATCTGAACGATAACGATTTAAAATATGGTTCAATTGTTCATATCTGAAGGAAAATCTGACATATCTGAACGATGAATGATGCGCGTTCCCGATGGTCAGATAACAATATCTGACATCTGATGTGTTTGCAGTCAGATTTGGACGATTCATTTCATTTTAATGCAGTCAAAAATCGTTCATAATTCAAATCGTTCAGATCGTTGAAATCGTTCATCTGACAAATCTGACCTTGTGCATGCTCCATTTGCCAGATGTACGATAAAGATGAACGACTTGCGGGAACGCGCATCGTACATCCTTCATCATTTAGGTAAAAAAAATGGACGATAAAGTGAACGACTGAACGATAACGATATCGTTCAGTTGTCCACTTTAATCGCCCAGTGTATACGCACCATTTGTCTTTACATGTCACCGATTTTTTTAAAGATTTGTCGTTAACGACAAATAAGGGGTAAGGGGGGCTGTGAAAGATGAGAAAATCAGGAAGGACATGAAGAAATCCCAGAGTCATACATACTGTACATAGCCCCTGTCAGAAAGATGGCTACGCAGCAGTCACGGATGTCCATGCAGCCTGGTATCAGACACGTGTGTGCAGGAAGGCAGGAACACACTGTCAGGTACACGAAGCATACATGTGGGGAAGCCGTCCTCCTCCATGTGTGCTGGCTGCCAGGCTCTGATGCTATTTATATGATGGGGAGGACTGAGCGTGGGTGCGAGGAACAGCGCGTTTCTATAGTGAATCAATTAGCAGCAGTCAGTCAGAACAGGAGCTGCCATGAGCAAATCCCTGCCGGCAATTGCTTTATGTTTCTTTCTCTGCATTTGTCACATAAGCAGCGCTGGCTGACTGTAGCAGCCACCATCACTCCGCTTCTTACCGGCGATTTGCCACTGCATGTCTGCAATGTTCCCCTCCGGTAAGTCCTGGTTAAATGCATGCACTGTGGTGTGTACATTACAGTCCTCCCATCCATTCTCTCCTGTCTACACATTATCCGCGGTAGCACAGGAATGGTGGCTGCCAGAGGGAGACACTAGCAGCCGGCTGCTCTATCTTGTAGCATTACGAATGGGTGATGCCTATATAGACTAGTATTTCACTAAAAAAAATTCAACTTAAAATGCATGCCTACGTTTCATTCACGTTTAATATTTTGATTTCTGGCCATGGTTATAGTATATATATAATGTAACGGTAACGATAATCAGCTGTTTTAATATCTGCCTCCTCCGTTATTGTGTCATGACGGTATCTCATATGTAGGTCATTGTATCTGTGTATTTGCAGGTCACTTTCCCTGGGTGGTATGTCAGCGCTGATAGAAGGTGTACTACAAGACTTGCATGAAAAGGATTACTGATCTGGAGTACAGTCATACAAGTCTGTATTCTGTAAAACACACAAGCTTTGGTGAGTCAGTAGTGGAAGCAGCTGCATAATAATGACGTTTTAATCGATAAACCTATGTTTTGCTTGTTGTTTAACTAGTGCTGGTTTATAAAATGAATTTCATTTGTAATCTGGTTTCGTGCATGGTTTGCTGTGCTGATGGCCAACATCATTCCCATACCCACAATGGTTTCACTTAGTGGTTTTGGCAATGGGAGACTAATGGGTTTATGTACTAATAACCGTGGGCCAACCACGATTATTATCTATCCATATCGCCAGGGATATTTTAATTTTTAATGAAAATAGCCCTGCCATGTACAAAGGGCTACTGCAACCGCAGTCCCTGCGAGTTGTATCCCTGCGAGTACAGTCCACGCTCTGTAGAAGACTACGCCCATCATTCTAGCAATGTTTAATTTTTCTAATTACAGCCTCATTTATTCTTGAGAGAAATCATGAGTTTAACAGACCTCAGGACTGCCAGTATCACATGCATTAATATTGTGCATTTTAATGTCTTTTTAAATTTATTGGAATGCACCTGGAATTGCTGTTTTCCTTTGTAAACTGTGTTTGGAAGGTACAATAGATATTAAAAACATAGTCCAACGATCAATTTCTGCCACCTACTAGGATATTAAGGGGTATATCTGCCAATAATCATGGAACTGACGCAGTTATTATCTATCCATATAGCAGGGGATATTTTTAAAGGAAATATCCCCGTTCTGTACAAAGGGGAACTCCCAGAGACAGTGGTTGCGTAACCACTGTCCCTACGAGTTATATCCTTTGCAAATTGTAGAAGTCTATCACGTTCATGAAAGACTGCTCCGGGTAAAGCTGACCCTGCACATGCGCACAGTGTCAGCTTCCGGACCCAGCCGGAGTCTGCGAGAGAGAGATTGAAAGATCTCTCCTGCTCCTAAGCTTCCATAGGCTTAAAGCAGTTTACACCATCTGAAGATGGTGTCTATTACAGGGGCCAAACTCCGAAAAGCTTTGCTTTTTGGAGTTTAGTACTGAGGAGTCAGATTGTTGTCCCCATTGATAATAATGGGGAATGCAATCTGAAATGCTAATTAGCACCTTGCCGGAGATTTCTGTGAAATCTCCTACATTGTGCTATTAGTACATAGGAAAAATACCTAAAATTATGCAGAAACTGCAGTTTCTACATAGTTTCATGTAAAAAACGTATTGATGCACCGTAAAAAATCAAGTACAATAGTTTGCAGGGTACAAACCAGGGGTGTATTCATGATGGGTGCAGGGTGTGCGGTGCACACGGGCGCTGTCGCAATCCAGCGGTCCCGGCGGTGGGTGGTGATCCTCTCACCTCTTCGTTGCCCGCAGCTGGCCACAGGCAGTCCGATGTGTCTCATGTGCGGGATCTTCCTCTTGACGGCGGCACACGTCCTGGCAGCACACGTCTCCTCCAAGGTACTTCTGTTACTCGGGCACTCCTCCTATCAGCTTTCAGCCGATGGGGTCATCCTTAAGGTTCCTCCAGCTCTCCCAGCAGTCCTCGGCGGCAGTTCATTAGGCTGGTCCTTCCCAGCAGCAGCTTCTCTCGCACTGACAGTTCTCCAGGATCCGGACCGTGAAAGACTATTCCCGGTGGTGGTGGGTGAGCTTGGTGGCTTATGATAGCAGGTGAGCAGCTACGGCACAGATAGGGACAAATAGCAAAGGGTATAAAACTACCAAAGTGGCGCTACCACGGGATGAAAATCTTAACCCTGTAGCAAGCAGCTGTACAAAAAAAAGAGGATAGTTAGTCCTCATCAACAAGTAGAGAAAAGAGGATATATACTGCGCTTAGCTGAACAGGGTATAGTTAATCAGAAAATAATTTTATTACATATAACTATATGCGCCACATACAATATAAAATATACACAACAATATATCATTATATCATGCAATAAAAATAAAATGAATAAAAAAGAAAATTGCTAAAACGTCACTTTCCCACTTTAGAAGTAAAGTCCCAGATGTATAAGCAATTGCAGGGAGCCTTAAATTAGTGACCTTATAGAGAGCTCTCTTGATATTGAACTTAGGTCAACGCGAACCACTTCCAGTGTGAATAATAGTGGTCCTTAGACAATGCTAGCAAGATGTAACAATCCAAAATACCTCATATCCAAAGTTCCTCAGATAGACACATTGGGTAAAAAAAATGTCACTTGTTGCCATATTACCGTGTGTCAGATTCAGTCAGCTGGTGGCGTGTGAAATTGCCTCTCCTGCCATCGCAGCCTGTATCTCTGGCCCAGTGGGCGTTTGATATTTCAGCTGGCAAGGTGTGGGGACAACTCCTTGGTCGTCAAAATGTTAATCCCAAATCCAGTCGGCTGATGGCATAAATGATAGGATGTATAGTAATCTTGCGGCGCCAATCTTCCTTTTGATAAAGCTGTGGCTTAACACAGCGAAACGCGTTAAGGGACTGGCATTTCCCTTTCCCACCTACCCAGACCAACGGGAGCCATTATCTGTCTATTCCATCTCCTATTTATGGAAGATTGGCGCCGCAAGATTACTATACCTCTTATCATTTATGCCATCAGCCGACTGGACTTGGGATTTACATTGTGACGACCAAGGAGTTGTCCCCACACCTTGCCAGCTGAAATATCAAACGCCCACTGGGCCAGAGATACAGGCTGCGACGGCAGGAGATGCAATTTCACACGCCACCAACTGACTGAATCTGACACACGGTAATATGGCAACAAGAGACATTTTTTTACCCAATGTGTCTATCTAAGGAACTTTGGATTTGAGGTATTTTGGATTGTTATATCTTGCTAGCATTGTCTAAGGACCACTATTATTCACACTGGAAGTGGTTCGCGTTGACCTAAGTTCAATATCAAGAGAGCTTAAGGTTACTAATTTACGGCACAGATAGGGTCCTGTCCCGGGGCAACAGGCAGGCAGAGTCTTCCCGGAGACGGGTATCCTCTTTACCTCAGCGGCATTCTCCTCAGTGGATAGTCCCCATGGCGTCCCCAGCGCCGTTCCTCATAACCAGAACAACAGCCCTCACCCCGCCCTCCCAGGGAACCATTATTTTAAGGGGATGTGCCGCCAGTCTCAATCCCGACAGTGGAATCCCAGCAAGGGATTTAACATTGGTGTCGAAATACCGATGCCTGTGTTAATCCTGACGCTGGAACACCGAGGACGCCAGCCCGAATGAAGGTAACTCCGGGGAGCCTTTAGAGTTAGCTGCGGGGGGGAGGGTTAGGATTAGCAGCTCTAGCGGGGTTAGGTTTGGGGGGGGGAGATTAGGTTTAGGCATCCCTAGGGAGGAGGGTTAGGGACCACCAGGGGGAGGTTAGGCTTAGGCACCCCCCGGGAGGGTTAGGTTTAGGGTGCCGGGAGGAGAGAGGGTTAGGTTTACGCACCCCTGGGGGGGATATAGGGTCAGGCACCACCCCGGGAGTTTAGGGTTAGGCACCCCTAAGGGAGGGTTAGGGGGGGGAGAGGGGACGGTTAGATAACTTACCTGACACTGTTGGGATTTCATCCTCTTGGGCTGACGCTGTTGGGTTTTGAACCGGTGGCTAAACAGCTGCCGAAGCCTCATTGCCTAGACAAGCCCACCTCCCCGGTTCGGTCTAGCAACTTAATTGGCCAGGGGCCACAGTAACAGCCCGCCTCGGGACTGATGTCCCCGGGAAGAAGGCTCAGGCGCCATTTTCCCGGATATATGCCCATGCGCAGTATTGGCATTAAGCCAGAATCTACTGCCTGCCAGAGAGGAGGGGGCCCAAAGGGAGGCTGCACATGGACCCCCTACTCTCTTAAAATGTCCCTGGTACAAATAGCTTTGTGGCCGACACTAGACAGGCAGTGCTTTCATACACATACAATAATTTTTTTTTTATTCTTTTTTAATAAAAGTAAACTATCCAGCACAAAGATGTACCTAGGCAGCAGAGAATGCACTGATTCACACGGTTTCCATCAGATTACATATTTTGTACTTCCCTGCTGCCATGCTGTCTCTCAGATTAATTTCTTGCCCATAGCAAAAGACGTAGTCATGTAATTAGCCCACAATGTCGCAAAGTGGCATCCATACTGAGAGCCTGCATAGTTGCACTTTTGTAAATAACATTAACTGTGGGCTAGGGGTGTACTTATCGGGGGGGCCCCCAATAATTAAGTGTCTTAGTAACCGTGAGTTGCAGCGATGGACACTTAAATACCGAACCAATTCGAATAGCAGCTGTCCTCTGTATCCCTAACACTGTTACCGAAATAGCAGTGTTACTTACCACTGCAGCTCCTGCCCATTGTGCATGCGTGTCCTACAGATGTGTCCTTCTACATCTTTGCTGCAGTCCCTCTCGGCACACCAGGTCCCGTGAGAGACTGCTAGTGCCAGGCGTCTTTTTTGCCGAAAATGCTTCTAAGTCGCTATGCGATTAGGATGCACGAGCAGACTGTGCTGATTAATTTGATATGCTACACTTGTATATTTGTGTGCGACTGAGTCTCTGAATCTGTATACGAAGTGCTACAATGTAGCGGTCGCAGCTTTTTTTCATTTCAAGTTCCGTTGTTGTTCAGATACAGACTCAGGTGCACACACATATATACAAGTGAAATTAATCAGCACAGTCTGCTTGTGCGTCCTAGTCTCATCGCATTGCGACTTAGACGCATTTTGGCAAAAAAAGATGCCTGACACTAGCAGTCTCACGGGACCTGGCGACCCACTTATGCCAGGCACGTTGTATTGAGGCTAGATGTATGAGAACACTTCTGTAAATTCATGCATGCAAACAGCTGCAGAACACGTAATGCGGAGGTATCCTATCGGATCCCTTTTCGCAAACCACCACTCCTTCCCATAGGAAAGAGGGGCTCCAGGAACCAACAGCATCTGAAGATGACAATGGTTCCTGCAAGCAAACTCAAAAACTTATATTTTTGGAGCTGAATATTAGGCAGCCCCACAGTGGTGTAACTACAGCAGGGCTGTCCTTCGATATCTCCATATTGCGTGATTAGTACCTGCTTATTGGAGGTGATTCCACCTAGCCCTGGAGTGGGCAAAATACGTCCCATCAGCCGGTTTTGTCCGGCCTCTCTCCTTTGCCCCTCCCAACACCTGTGTGTGGAACTTGCTGAGTGTGAGAAGGGGGCTGTGCGTTGCTGTAGTGCAGTTGTGCGTGGCCATTTAGTTTGCACTTTGTAGCCATCTGCCAGCTAACAGGTAGCCTTTTACTGTGTACATGTGACAAAGCAGGCCCCTCCTCCCTGCTTCTTTTATTGGTCCTCCTCTACTGGCAATAACTGGCCTCCTTTTGCTGGGACAGCTGCCTGCCTGTCTGGGACCATACAGACTGTGCACTCCAGACAGTCCAGAAATTCTCAGACTGTCTGGACTCTGGACAGGTGTAGAGATGTGTCCTGCTGGGGACACATTTGTGGCCTGCGTTGGAACTGGCATCGGATCACAGGGATGACGGTGGAGCTGCTATGGCTTTTCCAATTTGATGTTGGCTCATAAGCGTCCGCCAACAGCCAATTGTGGCTGCACCCACCCACTGGCTTTTGTTTGCCAGCGCGAACGGTGTCCCTAGCGGTCGGTCTGTCCCCTTGTCCAGTAGAATCCACATTGGGACCTGTAAAACAACCAACAGAAAAAACCTACTCGCCTACCCCTTGGTTCCAGTCCTCTTCTGTCCATGTTGGCATCTACCGTCGTCTTAAAAGAAAAAGAAAACCGCAAAGCCTGGACCCAGTGGACATAGGGCCCGATTCAGCAAAGAACGCACGCACTTGGCCGATGTTTTCGCACTGCTCATGCGTATGCATCGCAATGCACGTGCACAAACTAGCCAGTGCGATCGGGTTAGGGTATGCCGACCACACACACTGTGTACGCAGATCCCTTCCGAAATTGATTGACAGGAAGTGCCGTTTGTGGGGGGTGGCCAGACGAACGCAGGCGTGCCTGTGCATTGGGACGCCATTATAGGGGCGTGCATAATTAAGGCAGTGCGGCGGCATAAGGCAGCCACACCGTAAGCTCTACACAGAAAGTGGTCAAAATCCTGCGGGAGGTCAGGTCAACAACTAATATGCTAATGCGTCTGATGCTTCTCGATGTTTACGCTATCTTGCATACTGATCAGGCTTTAAGTAGAGGGAGATGGGCAGCTTAATATGTCACTTTGCGTCTGCGTCTTGTGCTGCAGTCTCCGTGCGTATGCATCGATTAGCATATTCTCGCAGCAGACAGGTGCGTGCGTTCTCTCCTGTGCGTTCCTTGCTGAATCAGGCCCATAGTACCATCCTCTAAGTCCGGTACTGGTTGTGCTTTTAGGGGGGACCCCACATAATTTTTTTTTATTTTAACACTTTGGTATCTTTTTTCACACAGAAGCATGCATGGATCTCACTGATCTGTGCATGCTTCTGTGTAACTCGCACCTGCTCAGGCTATACTCGCTAGCCTGATGCAGGTCTATGATTTTGCAAGTTTTAGGTAAGTAATATTGTGCAAGTTAAAAACTTGTACATTATTACATTGGCCAAGTTGTATGTTTTCCATGGGAAACCATCTGGATTCAAGTTTGGCCATTGCGAGTTGCAGGAATGCGAGAAACATGCGAGTTTGCATGTTCTCGCACCCTATTACATTGTGCGAGTTCTAAAAATGTGCGAGTTTAGCAATAAACTCGCACATTAATAAAACTTGCCCCTAATTATATCCCCTCTATATGTCCTGGAGAGGAAAAAATTTATGTAATGAAAATGAACATTCTTTCAAGAATCTTCTATTTGTTCCCCACTTTGCAAATTAAGATATTGAAAAAAGCAATTCTGATCAGAGCACATGTTACAGTGAGGCTTCTACTATAACAAAGATTCTACAACATGACCTGTTTAAGTCTATTATTGGTATTACATTGCCCACCACAAATCCTGCGCTGGGTGGGCATAAAAAATGACTTGATAGAAGAGAACTCTCTTGACGTCTTTCCATGGTTCGATTAACAACACAGACCAAAATCTGTTCTTTCTATTCCTACAGTAGAACTGACATTTGAAAATGGAGCATAATCAACAGAAACCTCCACATTTCAGTTTATCCCCACTGTAGTAACCCTCATACAGGTTCACCTATTCCCACGACATGGTTCGCACTTATGCTCTATAGTACGTGTTGTACCCAAGAATTGACGGTGGGAAAAAAACCACTGGGTCCCTCAGGACGTGCTCTGACCAATCAGCAGCGCTGTCCTGTGATCTCACTCAGTTTCATATTCCATTGGCAATGGAAGGGGAGAAGACTATGGCATGTGCTGACCTGCCCTCCCCTAAGCCTCTGATTCACTTCGGATTTGCCAAATCTTCTGAGCACCGTGCTGTGCGGCTGGGGTCTGTTACAGCCGGGCAGGGGATGAGGCTGGTGATATACAGTTGGTAAACTGTGTGGCATTGCCTGGAGCAGCTCAGGGGATTGAGGCCCTGATTCAGAGCCGGATGCTCTGACAGGGCGCTCGCTCTGAATCAGGGCCGTCCCTCCTTCATTTTGGAGCGGCCTCCTGGCCGCTCGCATAGCTGTGGGTGACCACCCACAGCTATAGCGAGCGGCCAAAATGATGGTCGCGATGGTCAAGACCATCGCGACCTTCGGGCTTGCGACGAGATCCTGCGGTAGGGTCTCGCTGCCGTAAGCCCAGGAGTGTTTTTGGCTCTATCAGAGCCAAAAGCACTCCCACTGACATCACTAGTGATGTCAGTGGGGCCGGCCCCAGACGGTAGGCGTTCCCATGGGAACGCCTCCGTCTGGGCAGCCACGCCTCCGGCACGCCAACCAAAGGGGGCGTGCTGTCAATCACCATCGACAGCACGCCCCCCCTTGATGCGAGACCCATAACGATGGCTTGGGCGTCGTTATTCGGGTCTCGCGTATGCACACGACGGAGGCGCCTCCATCGTGCGCATGCGCACTTGGGCACCATCAACCCGCTTGCGAGCGCTCACCGCTCGCGAGTGGGTCTAAATCAGGCCTTCAGTGTTTATCGGCCGCAGGGAGGGAGCCGCTGTGCCCAGCACACTACAGTGCGTGTACACCTCATTCCGCAGTATGAGCGGCGCCAACCAGGCCCAGCCCGATTCAGTTTCCAGGGTTAGTTTAATGCTGGCCATACACCTGCACGACCAGCATTATATAAGATTCACCTCATGACTCCCCGGAGCTCGACGGCAGTCCCGGCGGCACGATTAGTTGTTTTTCTTTGTACACGATCTCTCGTATGATCGATCGTGTGCCTCACGCGCTCATCAGGAAAAAGTGATTGAAATTACATGAATGGACGCACGATGCATTGCATGCACAAAATACACGGTACGATCTGCACACGATACGTTTGGCTGCACATCCGATCATACGACCCATTTTCGGATCCTACTAAAAATAATACACGATTTTTACACGATTCGATGTACGATTCATTGAAAAATGGGCAAACGGCCCAAAATCGTGCAGGTGTATTGCCAGCATAAGACTGCCAAGGGGCCCATGTCTGGGGATTGGTCCCTATATGCCCATGGGCTTCAAATACAAATGGTCATCAAGCAATTCAACACAGCTGTTACTGGTCAGTGATGTGTTCAAGCTAATCCAACCCATGCCACGTGAACACACACCACACCATTATGGACCCACCACCAGCCTGTTGACAAATGGCATCCATGGTCTCCATTTAGTCTGCAGCACACCTGAACCCTACCATCACCCCGAAACAACTGGAACCGTGACTCAATGGACCATGCCACATGTTGCCAGTCCTCCAGGGTCCAATCAGCAATGTCAGGATTCAGCCTGGGATCGGCAGTTAAACACCACGGTGCTGACTTCCCCTAACTAGCCGCGCGGTCAGACACCAGGTGCGGCAGCGGGTGACATGCTGGGTATTATCCCCGGGGCCCTGTTGACTTCTACGCAATCCTCCATATCTGAGTTCCCGCTGCGGCGGTCATGTGTGCAGCCATATTATCTGTCTCTCTTGACCAGACCCTCCACCAGTGGTAGCCTGGTCACCTCTCAACTGACTCCTCCAATAGACAGCTACCTAATGGTATAAAGCAGGAATCCAGGAAACAGGAAGTCGCTTGAACAACTTATCTTCTCCAGTATCTGCTAGCTTCGGGTCGCTGTTCCAGGCTCCACGCTGATGTATCCTCAGTACGCTTCACCAGTCTCTGTGATATTTTACTTCAGTCACTACTATTGTTCTCCAGTGATATTCAGAATTGGTCACTACCAACATTCTTCAGTGATATTCAACATCACTAACTACCAGTGGTATTCAACATTGGTCACTACCAATATTCTTCAGTGATATTCAACATCAGTCACTACCAGTGACATTCAGCATCGGTCACTACCGATATTTTTTAACATCGGTCACTATCAATCTTCTTCATTGATACTCGACATCAGTAATTTCAGTGAAATTCAACATCAGTCGGGGGCGTGGCCTAGAGTAGCTTGGAGCAGGCAGCACCTTCTCGGCTTACCCGTTGAAATCCTGATAAAATATCCTGTATTTGGTTACTTTCTCTCCAGATTGCCTCCTACTGTGGGGTAATCTCTCCTGTCTGCTTTGTGATCTGTGGTAGACTCTCCGCTGGATATGTTCCGGTACTCTCCTCGGTAATAGGCGCTGCTGGGTCCCACTGACGCCCGCACCGTCGCTGCTGACGCCCACTACCCCGCCAACGCTGCTGGGTCCCCGACGCTGCTACTGCCCGCTGCAATTGCTGTGTTCCAGCGCTGCTAACTCCCGTATGAATGCCGTCTAGTCGTTATGAAAAATAATTGCTTTCCAATCTAATTTTGTGGTTCCAAAGCACAAAAAATTATTTTATGTAAAAAGGTAAAACGATAGAAGTTTAACACTTAGAGTAAAAAGTACAAAGTATATAATAAGTACAGCTGATACATACGCAAGCGCACTGGATCCAGCATACAGTCATTCAGTCCTGAAGTCTGTGGTCACAAAGAAGATGACTGTATGAATACCCTTAAATTGCTAGAGAGAAATAATCGCTGTCCAGACAATAATTGTGGTTCCAAAGCACAAAAATTCTTATTGTATTCAAAAAGAAAGGTACACGCTTTGATCTAGCACAATTAGCGCAAAGACAATTAAATACAGAATATAACATACAGCCCAATACATACGCGTGCGCACTGGTCCCAGCATACAGTCATCAGTCCAGAAGCCTGTGGTCATCCAAGGAGAATGGCTGTATGTTGGGATCAGCAAGCAGGCTATATACTTTACAGATCACAGATAACAACAATTTAGACAGACAAACATAATTCCATTGATTCTTGGTCTTTGTAGTACGCTGTAGTTCATAGGACAGTTCATATGTTGACAACAGGGGTATGGTCTATCCCTCCAGACGAGATAACACTACATACAAAGTACATATTCTAACCAATAATTCCCTATAATCCATAACCACCGAACGCAAGATGCGACTCCTTCGCCGATAGATTCAGATATCTGGAATTAAACAGAGTGTCAGTATGATACCAAACATGACATATCTACAAAGTTCTATACCTTACATATCGTATATGCACACTTTATACCATAACGATTGTCTAACAAAACCTTTTCTTAATGCTAGGGAACCTCTTCTATATGTGCTTGCATAAGTAATAGTGAGATATTTGCAGGAATTCAGCAGTGTGTGTTGTGCGCCTGAACGCAGAGCAAACGCTGCGCTGTGTGCAGGGGTTGTGTACAGCGCAAACGTGCTGTGTGTGTGTCTATATTTACAATAGCAACTGTGTATACGTGTGCACGCATTGTGAATACACATGCGATCGTTTAAGTGTATATGTGTGTGTGTGTGTGTATATATATATATATAGATAGATATATATGTGTGTGCGAATGTGCATCAGTGTGATGGGTTCATATATATATATATATATATATATATATATATATATATATATAGCTTTATCCAGTAACTGGTATTATTGATATTACTATCTGAATTAAGTTAAGAAATGACAGACAATGGAGTTGTTCTGATCAGAGATGGCCAGCAGATACTTGATGGAATCACAATGTAATCAAAGGCCTCTCCAGCCTATTTGGAATGTAAATGCTAGTTCCTTTAGGCATACAATGATAGTCAGACTTAAAGACAATGGTTCATTCAAAACACTCGTCTGCACCTCACAGTATGTGTGTTTTTCAATTATCTGCCACAGACATACACAGAACCTGTCTCCTATACACTGGCTAAAAGTTGCATTTTTAAATATATATATATATATACGCATTTGTGCGCATCGGCTTGCTTCCGACGCAGAGTAGAGTCCGATTTACTCTTTATCCGCCCATAAACGACTAGATCGTCAGATAATTATAAACGATCATAACCAATTATTTTACTTCGGCAGTCCATCCTTTGATAGCAAACAATACGCTATCACACTCTGGGTCTCATTCAGACCCGCTCGCGAGCGCAGGACGCTCGCAGGCGGGTCGATGGTACCCAAATGCGCATGCGCACGACAGAGGCTGCTCCGTTGTGCGCATGCGCGAGACCCGGCGAGGAAGCTGTCACTCGTGGTCTCGCACCAAAGGGGGCGTGCTGTCGATGGTGAGTGACAGCATGCCCCCTTTGGTGGGCGTCCCGGGGGCGTGGCTGCCAGACGGAGCCGTTCCCACTCCCATCACTAGTGATGTCAGTGGGAGTGATTTGGGCTCTGATAGAGCCAAAATCACTCCAGGGCTTGCGGCAACGAGACCCTACTGCAGGGTCTCGTCGCAAGCCCGATGGTCGCGATGGTAACCCACAGCTATGCGAGCGTCCAAGGGGCCGCTCCAATTTTAGGTAGCCCGGCCCTGATTCAGAGCGAGCGCTCTGGTCAGAGCGTCCGGCTCTGAATCAGGCCCTCTGATCTTAACGGTATGACAACATTGAACCGTTAATAGTGCGTCTCCGGAAGGGGTAAAACAACCCTTTTACGCACTCAGCGGATCATATACGAGACCATTGTCAAGATGTGGGGGAATAGAGACTTCATTATCTAGGATGTTTAAAAATAACATTAATAATACATTTATGCATGACCACACGATTTTATATTTCATCATCTGATGGTACACTCTAATTCAGGGTTGTAATACAGTTCTTCCTTGACCTTGGTATACATAATATCATTGCTTACCACCATCATTTCTGTTTCTCTGTTTGCCCTTGTACATTTTCCACACTTCAAGACATTAGGAACACACCTGACACATAAACCAATTACTAGGATGACAATAAGTATGAGGATCAGGAGCTTGCCTACGCTCGCAACCATTTCCTGGACCCACTCTCCTAGACTGGAGAACCATTTTACTGGGTTCAACCAAGAGAACCACTCTTCTACCTTTTCCTCTACTTCAGCCACTGAAGCATTATGGTTCTTCCGAAATTCCCATTTTAGCTGCAGATTTTCATCCATTTTCCGGTCTATCACCTCCTTGGGGTCACTAGTGTTATTTGTGATGTACGTGCAACACTTGACACCAAATTGGGTGGATAGTCACACAGTACCCTCCAGTGACATTATTATTTAACACTAGCCTATGTTGCACAAGTTCTTTCTTGTAAGCCTGTAACTCTTTACCTGTATACCTGAACGTGTCATCATACATCTCGGTGATCTTATCTATTAATTTAGCAAGATCTTGGATGCATCTAAAATTTAAAGTACCCCGAGCGATCTTGGTGGGATCCAGTGCTACTAAAACTTGAAAGCCAGTTTCACTAATCAACTGTGTGGCTTTATGTACATCACCAGGTATCATGTTTCTTTTGTCTCGGTGTTCATACTGTGTGTGAAGATATGGAGATGGTGTATTCTTTTGGATACCAAGCATTTCACCATGTGTAAGGGTCATAACCTCTGGAAGTACCCTTAGCAGGTAGCATAAACCTTCTGAACTCGGAGAGAGCCACTTATACGCTTTCCTTCCACATATATAATATACATCATCGGGGAGAACGTAAGGAATAGAATGCATCATAATCATCAAACACATTTCCCTAAGCAAATGATCCTATCTCAGGTTCTCCCATCTGACTAACACACGTTTCTGGTTGTATAACCCTGGCACAGTACCCTTCTGGTACCCTACCAACCATTTCTTTGGTGTCACTACGTGTATACCGATACCGGAAGTGTCTCCCACTTAATCTAATTGTGCGTAAAAGTCCAAAATGTATAGGTTCATTATCAGCTCTTAGTAAAAAGGTCATTGTCTGGTTATTCCCAGTCACCTCCCAACTTCCTGGTTTATTGAAGTTGGTGATGTTCAAACACAAAAGTGGTCTATCTACTTGGTACTGGTGGAGTTTAAAATGAGGTGGTTTAGACATAAGAAATTTGCCATCCAGCGTCTTCCATTTTTGCAATTCCTAAACCTCAGAGATATTTAATGAAAATGGCACTATTGTCCCTGAGGCACGTGAGAGCACACCCAACAGTCAGTCTGGTTTAAAACTTTGCCCACCATGGTATGATAATCCTCTAAAGGATACCCACCCCAATACTGGTTATACTTAGGCTAGCACTGTTGGATGCATCTCTCATCGACTAGGGACCCACAAAACTCACAAGTACAATATTCCTCAGACGATAACCCTTCACACTGTCTCCGAGTTTCCAGGCTAACAGATCTCTTAGCAATTACTGTACTGAGTTTGGTCAGATACCGCCCTTGTGAATGTATGGCTCCTTCTCTCGACTCCACTCCATCGATATCACTATCGACCTCTCCCTCCATCATCTGCCCACCGTTACAGAAACAGGACATCCCGAACCAAACAAGGATAATGAGAGTTCTGGAAGAAAATAGGAACGCAAACCCAGCCTGCCATTCCATTGCTGGAATAGTGGACTGCAAATTTCTCTAGCTCAGGTACCTCACTGCAGTCTTTAACTCTCCCGGAACAAGCTCGCAATTGACAGGTCTACGTTATCTGCCTTGACTCCGCCTTGCATCTCCACCAGTTGATTGACTTTTCTGCAATGGGTGGAATGGACCCAGATATCTCTCTCTGCCACTTTCAAGGATGTTGTACTTATCAGCCACACATGATGCGGACCTTCCCACCGATCTGTCAGACAACTTGAACGTAAGAAATTTCTGATCATAACAAATTCTCCAGATTCAACATCATGACAGTTTGTTTCTGGCATATCAGGTGACAACAATTTCAATTTCTGCTGCTGCTGTTTCAACTGTTTACTCATTGTTATAAGATACTTTACAGTAACCTCGTTGTTACTCTTCAAAGCTTCCTGTGGACTTACAATCAGGTGTGGTTGTCACCCAAACAGTATCTCAAAGGGGTCTAGGAGTTGCCCTGATGCTATGAAGGACTAGTGGTAAGGCTTCTGGCCAACCTAATCTAGTTTCAGCCATGATCTTACTCAGTTTGTTCTTAATTGTACAGTGTACCGTCTCCATCTTGGCACTGGCTTACGGTCGATAGGGTGTGTGAAGTCTACTATTAATACCCATCAACTTACACATGTTCTATCACTTTCTATGATTCTAGGGATACAGTACCTGCATGCAAATTCCTGAACAATCTTTTTAGCAGTAAATGCAGCAGTATTAGTGGCAGCTGGATATGCCTCTACCCAATTAGAAAACACATCTGTACAGACTAATACATATTTGGGGTTCCTGCAGGGTGGTAATTGGATGAAGTCAATTTGGATTACCTGAAAAGGTCCGTCTGTCGGGAGGGATGTGGGATGGCTCAGTTGGTATTGTTTTTCCAACGTTCTTTCTCAAGCATGTCAAGCAGGACATTGCCCTCTTTTCGGCTTGTAAAGAGAGACCTGGTGCACACCAATACGCCCTGACCAACTTGCACATACCTTGCTTTCCCAGGTGAGTCAGACCGTGCGCTGCCTCAGCCAAGCTTGGGTAGTATGCCTTGGGTGCCACCGGCTTACCTTGTCCATCTCTCGAGAGCCCGGAGGACTCTTGTCCACATCCCTTTGATCTCCAGACTGCCTTTTCCTGAATGGAACACAAATTTTGCATCTCAATTACTTTCTGCGTATCAATTGCATGAAAAACCATCATTGTATTAACTGGCATGTTAATTCTTAACCCTGCTGCCCATTTGGCAGCTTCATCTGCCCTGCTATTGCCCAGTGACACGGGGTCTTCTTCACATGTATGGGCTTTACATTTGATGACAGCTACTGCATTTTGTAACTCAGTATACATAAGTTTTATCACTGCAGGATTTATTAAACAGAAAAAAATGGAACAGCATAAAAATGGAATGATATACCATGAATGTATGTGTGTGAAGTGTACATGCGTGTGTGTATGGGGGGGAGGGAATTTTTTTTTATTTAATTATTCACCTGCACTTCAGGCAGACTACTCGTCTATGGATAAATTGTGGAATACAATCTATCAGAGAAAATAATTATTGGTGCATGTATGTGCGTGTGTGTGGGGTCTCATGGTAATGTAGCCATAACGGTATAAAGAGATTGTTCTTCGTCATTTACAACAACATAATCCTGTGTATCAGTATACCTGCAAAACTCACCTTCAACCAGCGACTCACCTTTCTCCACCCTTTGTGCATCTTGAGGCACACATGGCAAGCATGTCGCTGGATTTAACGTATTGCACCGTTTACCTGGCTGAAGAGACGTGTCTGGTTTGGGCAAAATTCAGCAAAGCAGACACAGCATGTGGTGTATAAACAATCATGTCATGACTTCATACTACATTCTCGCTCTTGTTTACCAGAAGAGCGGTTGCTGCTGCACTTCTTAAACACGTTGGGAGTGATCTTTCCACAGTGTCCAATTGTGCACTGTAGTATGCTACAGGTCTGCTAGCATCACCATGTTTTTGTTTTAGGACACCTGCTGCGCAGCCATCAGCTTCTGTATAATACAACTCAAAAGGTTTTTTCATAATCTGGCATTCCCAGGGCAGGTGCTCTTGTCAGACTATCCTTAAGGTTAAGGAAAGCCTGCTCTATTTCCTCAGTATGTGTGACGCGGTCGGGTTTTGAGGATGACACCAGTTCCCGCAATGGTAATGCCAAAATAAAAAAACTGGGTTCCATGATTTGCAGTATCCACACATGCCCAAGAACGTATGGATTTGCTGCTGGTTTTGCAGCAGTGTCATCGTCTGTATGGCCTGTATTCTGTCAGTGGTCAAGTGTCGTGCTGGGCTAGACAGTGTTTTAAGTATTTAACCTTAGTCTGACATAGCTGTAATTTGCCCTTTGCAACCTTGTGTCCTGTTTGTGAGAGATGAAGCAACAACAGTTTAGTATCATTCAAACTTGACATAAACGAATTAGAGTACAACACATATTCAGCAAACCCTCAAATCATAAACTGCAATATTATATGTGGTTTACATGCGATCTAATACACAGATAATACAGTATAATACACCACCTGTTACCTTACTAAGAAGTGAATTCCTTAACTGCTGTATTGCAAGGATTTTTCAGAAGTACATACACATGCGCACATATAAAACTCCAGACAGAAAATTCTCATATGCAGCATGTACAAACTTATACATAGAGAACCTTCATATTTGGGTTTGCTGTGATTAATTATGAATGCATAAGTTTCAATGCAGATTGCCTAGACTTTCAAGGGGATCAAGGAAAAATAAACACATATAGTAGCTATTCTGGCCTCAGTTCTCAACCTCAATATTTACTGTAAACAAAGACACCTGATTTTTTTATTTTTTTATTTTTTTCCCTAGAGGTGCAATGACTAAGGCTTGTACACACTTAGAATTCCTAGAGGTGATTTAAAACACATTTTGTTTTTTTGTTTTGTTTCAGCTACATTTTTCTTTATAGTTACTTGTTACGATTTTTATCATTTTTGGTATTGGCTGTATCTTCACCTTCCACCGTATACGGTTCAGGTTACATAGATAACAAAGAAGACAAGTTGATAAGATAAGATGTCATCAGAGATATGGGTCAGTTCTCCATCGGTTACATTGTGTATCTTCCCGCGAAATAACTAGTTCAAACTGGCTACAACACTACATACAGAAAATAGCATTCTAATCAACAACTCCCTATCATCCATAACTAGCGTACACACGATCTCTTTGCCGATAGAAACGTATTTCTGCAAATAAATAGGGATTTATTTTGGTACCAAACATGACATGTCCACTGTATCCTGAACCTTAGATCTCTTTTAAATACATCTTACATCGTCATTATTAGCTAACAATACCTTTATTAACTCTGGTTATTAACTATAATGTGTGGGAACCATTTTATAAGTGCGTGTGTATGGGTGCGTATATGTGTGTGCGTTCGCATGTAATTGTGTTAAATTCACACCAGCACGCAGTAGCGTGCCAGTCACATGCTATTAGACAAGGGACGATAGTGTCGACAGATAATAATTGTAAAAAACGATCCCATCCAATTATCTGTCTTTGACACCCGCAAAAGGCAGCCATCTTGGTGCACCCAAGTGAAGCCACAGTGAGTACACCTGCTGGAGGTTACTACTGAGGCTGTGCAACAAGTTGAAAAGTTCTATCTCTACAATGGTGGATTCTTGAGGTAATAGTTTAAAAGCTGTAACTTTATCAAGTACCTAAACCCCAAAAGCATGTACCCTGGAACAATAGCTACCTAATAAAACAAACCCCAAGTCTAAACTCGCCCCCTACCCTGAGTTATGCCTTCCCAAAAAAACCCCATAGAGAACAGCAGAAAAGTGGTCCTAATTGACAGTGTCAGAAAAAACTGATAGTTGGAACTTTAGATTACTCCCAAATCCTAATTTTTTTATCTTTTTGCCCTGAAATTTGGCATGCAGCACCGAGCGACAGTTCTACCTGGGCATGCCAAATTTCAGCTCCATACCTCCAACAGCTTTTGAGGTGTAGCCCCTTAAACACCATGCTCCCCCCTCCAGAATTCTCTATGGAGATTTCCATTTTTTTAGATGCAGCCTTAATATAAGGGCACAACTGTGCCCTTATAATATATAT
This sequence comes from Taudactylus pleione, assembly GCA_031769625.1. Taxonomy (NCBI): domain Eukaryota; kingdom Metazoa; phylum Chordata; class Amphibia; order Anura; family Myobatrachidae; genus Taudactylus; species Taudactylus pleione. The sequence goes on along the minus strand of JAUIMM010000274.1, from coordinate 2,572,954 downwards.
ATATATATATTAGGGGTGTGCACCGGCCACTTTTCGTGTTTTGGATCTGGATCTTTCTTCGTGTTTTGGATCTGGATTGGTTTTGCCAAAACCACCCTTCCGTGTTTTGGGTTTTGTGTTTTGGATCTGTATTTTTTTGAAAAAAAGCATAAAAACAGCTAAAATCACAGAATTTGTAGGTTTTTCTGCTCCTATGCTATTATTAACCTTAATAACCTTAATTTCCACTCATTTACAGTCTATTCTGAACACCTCACACCTCACAATAGTGTTTTTATGTCCAAAAGGTTGCACCGAGGTAGCTGGATGACTATGCTAAGCGACACGAGTGGGCGGCACAAACACGTGACCCATCTAGGCGTGATACTGCAGTGGCAGACAGGACGGCAGTTTGAAAAACTAGGCCCCAAACTGTACATAATGCAAAGAAAAAAAAGAGGTGCAAGATGGAATTGTCCTTGGGCCCTCCCACCCACCCTTATGTTGTATAAACAGGACATGCACACTTTAACAAACCAATCATTTCAGCGCCAGGGTCTGCCACACAACTGTGGCTGAAATGATTGGTTCGTTTGGGCCCCCACAAAACAAGCTGGCAATTAATCTGTCCCTGCACAAACTGGCTCTACGGAGGCAAGATGTCATCCTCATCCTCCTCATCCACCGATTCCTCACCCTCTTCAGGGTGTACATCCTCATCCTCACAGAGTATTAACTCGTCCCCACTGGAATCCACCACCACAGGTCCCTCTGTACGTTCTGGAGGCTGGTCTCCCTGGAAGAGCTGATAATTCATTTTGATGAACATCATCTTCTCCACATTCTGTGGAAGCAACCTCCTACGCCTTTCGCTGACAAGGTTCCCGGCTGCACTAAACACTCTTTCGGAGTACACACGGGAGGGGGGGCAACTCAGGTAAAATAGAGCCAGTTTGTACAGGGGCCTCCAAATTGCCTCTTTTTCCTGCCAGTACAGGTATGGACTGTCTGACATGCCTACTTGGATGCTGTCACCGATGTAATCCTCCACCATTCTGTCAATGGTGACAGTATCATATGCAGTGACAGTAGACATGTCAGAAATTGTTGCCAGGTCCTTCAGTCCGGACCAGATGTCCAAACTTGGTCCTGCCTGCCCTGCATCACCGCCAGCGGGTTGCTTAGGGCGGTGGAGGTGCGCCTGCGCTACTAACTGTATTTTCGGCAACGCTATCTTGCCGTGCGTACGCACTCTCTTGCAGCACGCACACGACGCTATATAGCGTTGCGTGTGCGCTCTCTTGCATCATGAGCGCGTTGCTATTTTGCGCCGCGTGCACACCACTAAGCTACATGTTCCCCTCATGCTGCCACAGCTTCAAGGATTCATTATATTTTACTTTTTTCTTCAGAGATTTCACCACACAGATGCTATCTCTAACATTGTTCAATATTTCCACATCAAAACTGCCAATGGTAGTTGCATACGCACCGTACTTTGTATGCATTATATGCCTTGCCGAACCTGTTGGTCCTTCCAAAAGCAACGCATCATCTAACATTTCCACTGTTTGTTTAGCACCCATCTTGGGCTAAAATTCGGAACTTTTCAAAAGAAATTTAGACTGGTTGACGGATTCACAGGCTGCGTCCACTCACCTTCACCCGCTGTGTACAACCAACTAATTGTTACAGTCAACCTACACAACAAGCAGCAGAATGCCGCCTATACAATATCCTGCCTTCCGGATAGGGAACACACAGTACACCTAATGAATGGGAACACACAGTACCCCTAACAAATGGGAACACACAGTACCCCTAACAAAAATCCCTTTTCGAGTACTTTCCACTGCTAGCAGTGATTTCCTCCACCACAACTCAGTTCACAATCACGGACTGCCCCAACCGTGTGGTTCAATCGCAATGCCCAAAGAACCTAACTGATCAATGGATTTTGCGATCACACTGAGAGACGATTTTACCTCTAGGGAACACACAGTACCCCCTAGTAGTAGGGAACACACAGTACCCCTTTCTGCAATGCACCTGCTATGTGTACCCTAGGAAACACACAGTACTCCTAGCTCTAGGGAACTCACAGTACCCCTAGTATTAGAGAACACACAGGACCCCTATTCTCATCACCAATATACGTCTATCATGCACCTTTTCTATGCAGAAAAGAAATGAAACTTTTTCTCAGATATGGCAGTATGATTTAAGAGACTCAAAACAATGTAATCACGTTATCAATACAACAATGCAATCTTAAACAATTTGTTTGAACACGTGGCAGCAATACCGGAAACACGTATATGCTATTGTGCGCCTAGTCGCATACACAATAATGCAACTGATACACAAAAGCGCGGAAATAAAAAATTACGCTACTTTGCGACTAGTCGCATACACAATAATGCGACTAACACACAAAACACGGACAGACAATAAAAGAAACAAACCTTCTCTCCTGTCCCCAAGTTCCTAATCAGCGCCCCTTAAGATCACAAAATAAAGGACATCGATTCCACACCACTGAATGGTAGCAGGGTTTCCAACACAGTGCGTTCTTGCCTGCTTATGCGCATTCCACCCTTTGGTGCGGAATCGAGATCCGTTCGCTATCGTGCGAATTACGGTGGCGTGATATCAACTGCGAGGCCCCTTCTATGAATACCCTCAAATTGCTAGAGAGAAATAATCGCTGTCCAGACAATAATTGTGGTTCCAAAGCACAAAAATTCTTATTGCATTCAAAAAGAAAGGTACACGCTTTGATCTAGCACAATCTAGCACAATTAGCGCAAAGACAATTAAATACAGAAAATAATATACAGCCCAATACATACGCATGCGCACTGGTCCCAGCATACAGTCATCAGTCCAGAAGCCTGTGGTCATCCAAGGAGAATGGCTGTATGTTGGGATCAGCAAGCAGGCTATATACTTTACAGATCACAGAAAACAACAATGTAGACAGACAAACATAATTCCATTGGTTCTTGGTCTTTGTAGTACGCTGTAGTTCATAGGTCAGTTCATATGTTGACAACAGGGATATGGTCCATCACTCCAGATGAGATAACACTACATACAAAGTACATATTCTAACCAATAATTCCCTATAATCCATAACCATAGCGGGCGCATGTTTCGTTCGCTCGCTCAGATATAGAGGTGTCAACAGACCGCAAAGAGCGAGCGCTCAATTTAAATAGCCGGCCCCTTTTTCTGAACGACCGTTCGCAAATAGCGTCCCGCTCTGAATCAGGCCCTAAGTTCAAAAATGACAGACAATGGAGTTGTTCTGATCAGAGATGGCCAGTAGATACTTGATGGCATCACAATGTAATCAAAGGCCTCTCCAGCCTATTTTGGAATGTAAATGCTAGTTCCTTTAGGCATACAATGATAGTCAGACTTAAAGACAATGGTTCATTCAAAACACTCATCTGCACCTCACAGTATGTGTGTTTTTCAATTATCTGCCACAGACATACACAGAACCTGTCTCCTATACACTGGCTAAAAGTTGCTTTTTTAAATATATATATATATATATATATATATATATACGCATTTGTGCGCATCGGCTTGCTTCCGACGCAGAGTAGAGTCTGATTTACTCTTTATCAGCCCATAAACGACTAGTTCGTCAGATAATTATAAACGATCATAACCAATTATTTTACTACGACAACTGAATGCTGGAGCTAGAACCCAGGCATGTATACGGTTCAGGTTACATAGATAACAAAGAAGACAAGTTGGCAGGTTATCATTGGTTCCGGCTTCAAGTCAGTCTGTTACAATACAGGTCATTGGTCAGTTCATAAGATGTCATCAGAGGTATGGGTCAGTTCTCCATCGGTTACATTGTGTATCTTCCCGCGAAATAACTAGTTCAAACTGGCTACAACACTACATACAGAAAATAGCATTCTAATCAACAACTCCCTATCATCCATAACTAGCGTACACACGATCTCTTTGCCGATAGAAACGGATTTCTGCAAATAAATAGGGATTTATTTTGGTACCAAACATGACATGTCCACTGTATCCTGAACCTTAGATCTCTTTTAAATACATCTTACATCGTCATTATTAGCTAACAATACCTTTATTAACTCTGGTTATTAACTATAATGTGTGGGAACCATTTTATAAGTGCGTGTGTATGGGTGCGTATATGTGTGTGCGTTCGCATGTAATTGTGTTAAATTCACACCAGCACGCAGTAGCGTGCCAGTCACATGCTATTAGACAAGGGACGATAGTGTCGACCGATAATAATTGTAAAAAACGATCCCATCCAATTATCTGTCTTTGACACCCGCAAAAGGCAGCCATCTTGGTGCACCCAAGTGAAGCCACAGTGAGTACACCTGCTGGAGGTTCCTACTGAGGCTGTGCAACAAGTTGAAAAGTTCTATCTCTACAATGGTGGATTCTTGAGGTAATAGTTTAAAAGCTGTAACTTTATCAAGTACCTAAACCCCAAAAGCATGTACCCTGGAACAATAGCTACCTAATAAAACAAACCCCAAGTCTAAACTCGCCCCCTACCCTGAGTTATGCCTTCCCAAAAAAAACCCATAGAGAACAGCAGAAAAGTGGTCCTAATTGACAGTGTCAGAAAAAACTGATAGGTGGAACTTTAGATTACTCCCAAATCCTAATTTTTTTATCTTTTTGCCCTGAAATTTGGCATGCAGCACCGAGCGACAGTTCTACCTGGTCATGCCAAATTTCAGCTCCATACCTCCAACAGCTTTTGAGGTGTAGCCCCTTAAACACCATGCTCCCCCCTCCAGAATTCTCTATGGAGATTTCCATTTTTTTAGATGCAGCCTTAATATAAGGGCACAACTGTGCCCTTATAATATATATATATATATATATATATATATATATATATATATATATATTAGGGGTGTGCACCGGCCACTTTTCGTGTTTTGGATCTGGATCTTTCTTCGTGTTTTGGATCTGGATTGGTTTTGCCAAAACCACCCTTCCGTGTTTTGGGTTCTGGGTTTTGTGTTTTGGATCTGTATTTTTTTGAAAAAAAGCATAAAAACAGCTAAAATCACAGAATTTGTAGGTTTTTCTGCTCCTATGCTATTATTAACCTTAATAACCTTAATTTCCACTCATTTCCAGTATATTCTGAACACCTCACACCTCACAATAGTGTTTTTATGTCCAAAAGGTTGCACCGAGGTAGCTGGATGACTATGCTAAGCGACACGAGTGGGCGGCACAAACACGTGACCCATCTAGGCGTGATACTGCAGTGGCAGACAGGATGGCAGTTTGAAAAACTAGGCCCCAAACTGTACATAATGCAAAGAAAAAAAAGAAGTGCAAGATGGAATTGTCCTTGGGCCCTCCCACCCACCCTTATGTTGTATAAACAGGACATGCACACTTTAACAAACCAATCATTTCAGCGCCAGGGTCTGCCACACAACTGTGGCTGAAATGATTGGTTCGTTTGGGCCCCCACAAAACAAGCTGGCAATTAATCTGTCCCTGCACAAACTGGCTCTACGGAGGCAAGATGTCATCCTCATCCTCCTCATCCACCAATTCCTCACCCTCTTCAGGGTGTACATCCTCATCCTCACAGAGTATTAACTCATCCCCACTGGAATCCACCACCACAGGTCCCTCTGTACGTTCTGGAGGCTGGTCTCCCTGGAAGAGCTGATAATTCATTTTGATGAACATCATCTTCTCCACATTCTGTGGAAGCAACCTCCTACGCCTTTCGCTGACAAGGTTCCCGGCTGCACTAAACACTCTTTCGGAGTACACACTGGAGGGGGGGCAACTCAGGTAAAATAGAGCCAGTTTGTACAAATTGCCTCTTTTTCCTGCCAGTACAGGTATGGACTGTCTGACATGCCTACTTGGATGCTGTCACCGATGTAATCCTCCACCATTCTGTCAATGGTGACAGTATCATATGCAGTGACAGTAGACATGTCAGAAATTGTTGCCAGGTCCTTCAGTCCGGACCAGATGTCCAAACTTGGTCCTGCCTGCCCTGCATCACCGCCAGCGGGTTGCTTAGGATAGCTAAGTTTTTTCCTGGCAGCCCCAGTTGCGGGAGAAAATGAAGAAGGAGCTGTTGACGTGTCACGTTCCGCTTCAGTGTTCACCAGCAGGTCTTTGCACCTCTGCAGGCTTGTGTCGGCCGGAAAGAGAGACACCACATAGGCTTTAAACCTAGGATCGAGCACGGTGGCCAAAATGTAGTGGTCTGATTTCAACAGATTGACCACCCTGGAATCCTGGCAAAGCGAATGAAGGGCTTCATCCACAAGTCCCACATGCCGAGCGGAATCGCTCCGTCTTAGCTCCTCCTTCACTTTCTCCAGCTGCTTCTGCAAAAGCCTGATGAGGGGAATGACCTGACTCAAGCTGGCAGTGTCTGAACTGACTTCACGTGTGGCAAGTTCGAAGGGCTGGAGAACCTTGCACAACACGGAAATCATTCTCCACTGCGCTTGAGTCAGGTGCATACCCCCTCCTTTGCCTATGTCATAGGTGGATGTATAGGCTTGTATGGCCTTTTGCTGCTCCTCCATCATCTGAAGCATATAGAGGGTTGAGTTCCACCGCGTCACAAACTCTTGCTACAGGTGATGGCGGGGCAGGTTCAAGAGTGTTTGCTGGCGCTCCAGTCTTCGGCACGCAGTCGCTGAATGGCGAAAGTGGCCAGAAATTTTTCGGGCCACCCAAAGCGTCTCCTGCACGCCCATGTCGCTTTTCAGAAAATTCTGCACCACCAACTTTATTGTGTGAGCAACACATGGGACGTGCTGGAATTTGCCCAGATGTAATGCCCGCACAATATTGGTGGCGTTGTCAGATATCACAAATTCCCAGGAGAGTCTAAGTGGGGTAAGCCACTGGGCGATGATTTCCCTCAGTTTCTCTAAGAGGTTGTCGGCGGTGTGCCTCTTACTGAAACCGGTGATACACAGCGTAGCCTGCCTTGGAACGAGCTGGCGTTTCTGAGATGCTGCTACTGGTGGTGACGCTGCTGCTGTTGCTGCGTAAGGTGATACATCTACCCAGAGGGTTGTCACAGTCATATAGTCCTTAGTCTGCCCTGTTCCACTTGTCCACATGTCCGTGGTTAAGTGGACATTGGGTACAACGGCTTTTTTCAGGACACTTGAGGACACTTTTTCTGACGTTTCTGTACAGTCTCGGTATCGCCTGCCTAGTGAAGTGGAATCTAGACGGGATTTGGAACCGGGGACACACTACCTCCATCAATTGTCTAAATCCCACTGCACTAATGGCGGATACCGGACGCACGTCTAATAGCAACATAGCAGTCAAGGCCTCAGTTATACGTTTTGCTTCAGGATGACTGCTGTCGTACTTCATCCTCCTCGCTAAGGACTGTTGGAGGGTCAATTGTTTAGTAAAAGTAGTGGTGTTTCTATTTCCTCTCTGGGATGATGAACGACTCCCAGCAGCAGCAACAGCAGCAGCGGCAGCAGGAGGCGTAGCAATGCAGGATCCTCCGGAGGAATCCCGGATAGGAGAGTCAGTCATGCCAGTGACATGGCCTGCAGGACTACTTCCGATCCTGACTAAGGAGGAAATTGACGAGGAGGGAGTTGACGGTGTGGTTTGCAGGCGCTTGGATACAACAGGACAACGGGATTTAGGTGTCCCTGGACTGCTTATGGTCTTAGCCAAAGTTTCTGAACTTGACAGTAACTTATTATGAACACGCTGCAGGTGCCGTATAAGGGAGGATGTTCCTAGGTGGTTAACGTCCCTACCCCTACTTATTCCACCTTTACATATGGTACATATGGCAAGATAGTTGTTGTCCGGATTTGGATAGAAATATTGCCAGACCAAAGAGGTGGAATGTTTGGTCTTCTGCCCAGGCATGACCGTGATGGGCTTTTTCATCCCACGGACAACAACTGTCTCCCCCGGGGCCTGATTTAAACAAACCACATCACCATCAGAATCCTCCTCGCCAACTTCCTCCTCAGCGCCAGCTACACCAGTATCCTCATCCTGTTGTACTTCAACAGTGACATCTTCAATTTGCATATCAGCAAGTGGACTGTGGGTGCTCCTTTCAGCACTTGCAGGGGGTGTGCAAATGGTGGAAAGAGCCACCTCTTCCCGTCCAGTGCTGGGAAGGTCAGGCATCGCAACCACCACCACACTTGGACTCTCTTTGGGGATTTGTGATATCTTCTTAGAAAGCACAGTTCTTCGCTGTGCTTTTGCTAGCTTAACTCTTTTGATTTTTTTAGTGGGAGGAGGGCTTCCATCGTCATGTGAAGCTGAACCACTAGTCATGAACATACTAGGGATCGACCTTAGCCGTTCCTTGCCACTCCGTGTCGTAAATGGCATATTGGCAAGTTTACGTTTCTCTTCAGATGATTTAAATGTTTTTTTCAAGGTAATTTTCCTGAACTTTGTCATTTGGGATTGTATGTGCCCTCTACTATGACATTGGGCATCGGCCTTGGCAGACGACGTTGATGGCATGTTATCGTCTATGTCATGACTAGTGTCAGCAGCTTCAGCACTAGGAGGAAGTGGTTCTTGATCTTTCTCTATTTTATTTTTATCGGAGAAAGTTTGGTCCTCCATTTATGTTATATCGATTTGATATATACGTGCGGCTAAACACAGAAAATATTTTTTTATTTTTGCTGGAGAGTAGTGCACTTTGTGGGTTACACCACCCTTTAAGAAATGAGCCAGCCGGCTCTTTACTTATGGGACACAGGCGCACGCTTGGCGCTGCTCCTTTGTTGATGCACGTTCGGCTACTGCGCACACAATTCACAAACACAGAAAAAATATTTTGTTATTTGGTTTGGAGTGTACTTTGGGGGTTACAGCACCCTTTAACGGTCAAGCCAGCCGGCCCTTTACTTATGACACAGGCGCACGCTTGGCACTACTTTGTTGATGCACGTGCGGCTACTGCGCACACAATTCACAAACACAGAAAATATATATATTTTTTGGTTTGGACTGGAGTGTACTTTGGGGGTTACAGCACCCTTTAATGGTCAAGCCAGCCGGCCCTTTACTTATGACACAGGCGCACGCTTGGCACTACTTTGTTGATGCACGTGCGGCTACTGCGCACACAATTCACAAACACAGAAAATATTTTTTTTTTGGTTTGGTTTGGAGTGTACTTTGGGGGTTACAGCACCCTTTAACGGTCAAGCCAGCCGGCCCTTTACTTATGACACAGGCGCACGCTTGGCACTACTTTGTTGATGCACGTGTGGCTACTGCGCACACAATTCACAAACACAGAAAATATTTTTTTTTTGGTTTGGACTGGAGTGTACTTTGGGGGTTACAGCACCCTTTAACGGTCAAGCCAGCCAGCCCTTTACTTATGACACAGGCGCACGCTTGGCACTACTTTGTTGATGCACGTGCGGCTACTGCGCACACAATTCACAAACACAGAAAATATTTTTTTTTTTGGTTTGGACTGGAGTGTACTTTGGGGGTTACAGCACCCTTTAACGGTCAAGCCAGCCGGCCCTTTACTTATGACAGAGGCGCACGCTTGGCACTACTTTGTTGATGCACGTGCGGCTACTGCGCACACAATTCACAAACACAGAAAAAATATTATTTTTTTAGCACTTGGGGGGAGCACCCCTGATGGACAGAGCACCCCCTGGACAACACTACAGCACCCCTTTAGGACTGGGACACTGCACAGGACTTTGGCGTGGACACAGCCCCTATGGAGAACTGACTGCACAACACAGTCCAGCCAGCCCCTATGGACTTTGAAGTAGTGGACACAGCCCCTATTAACAACAGCAGCACAGCACAACACAGCCAGCCCCTATGGACTTTGAAGTAGTGGACAACAGCAGCACAGCGCAGCACAGCATAGCACAACACTACTCTGCACTACACTACACTACACAGCCCAGCCAGCCCTAACTCCCACCCTCCCTCTTCATTGTCCACAGCCGAGTGAGAAAATGGCGCCGACGCGGGTACCTTATATAGGATCCAAAACCCGCGAGACCCGGAAGGCGGGATGATGACGTTTTGCCTCGATTTCAGATCCGAGTCAGGTGGGAAAAGTCGAGCCTGACTCGGATCTGACTCGGATCGGGGGGGCTCGGGGGGGTTCGGATTTCAGAAATCCGAACCCGCTCACCCCTAATATATATATATATATATATATATATATTATATAAAATCTTTCTACGTCCACTTCCTTAGTCCCAGCCTTATACACAATAACAGGACTAGATCCCCTTTTGGTCATAATATAAGGTATCAGATTTGATATATTGCTGGCAGTGACGTGCGGTTAGGTCAATGGATTCGGAGGCACACATAGAGATGGGTCTGAATGCTTGGAGCCTGTCTCATTCCCTACACATTGTAACTCTGCCCTCACTACACTAAGCTTCAGTGGCCATTGATTCTCCTACCTACATCAGAGTGTCTTCTCTGGCTGCTGCTGCCTGAGCTCTGATCTCTAAACACTGCAGTGCACTTCCTGGTCACATGACACAGGTGTCCACCAGTGCTTAAGGCACGTCCCCCCATACTCAAAGGCATGCCTCTATTAGCTATCCTTCTGTGGAGCTTACCGCTTCTGTAGAACTACACATCCCGGCATGCCCTGCCACAGCTTGAACATGCCAAGGTATGTTGGGATGTCTAGTCCACAGCAGCTGGAGGGACACATGTTGAATACACCTGGCTCTATGACCATGACGTAGCAGTAGTAGAAGCAACAGCAGCAGTTCACATACACTTTTGTCACAATTTAAATAAATAAGGGTGATTATTAAGTTAGTTTTGATGAGTAATGTTATTTAATAACAATGAATCGAACTAGTAATAAGGGTGCAATAATGTATTATCACTGGTAATCACGTAATGTTTGAATATAGGGTCAATCTATTTTTTGTCAATCGGATAGTTTTATATTGAGATAATATAATATAATATATTTGTTTATATATAGTTATTGGTGTTATATGATTTACATTTTAATAATTGAATTAATATACTGTATAACATCTTAATCTTAATATTGGATTAGGTACAGGATTATTATTATTAGGTCAAGTTCCACATGTTCACAGATAGGAGGTCGGTCTCCTGCACTGAAAGACGTTCAGTGAACACCGTTCAGTGTGGGCACCGCACCCGGCGACCTGAAGGACTGAACGCTAGACGTTTTTCAGGTCATCTAATGGATACGCCCCTTAAGTCTATCTCAATTTCTTAAGACATCTCATGTGTTAAGAAAGCTCCAGAATAGAGCAAAACACGTCGACAGTGGGGTATTGATTGTCCTCTGACTGCCCAAAGATTCCTGACAAATCTGTCCTGCTACTGGGCCAAAGGATTTCCAACAAATATAAACCACGACTACAACCAGACTGCAGTTTTCCAGCGTGCTCCTTCAATACAAGTGCCAGCTATACTACTCCAGTGTTGCCATTTGGGGTAGACCCGGTAAGATTGACGCCGCCTTTCACGTTAAACAGCCGTGACCATATACCGAGGTCCCCCAGACACAAGAGGACTTAGTACAATCAGCGGCAGCCGGCCGCCACCATCCTCCGTCTGGCACAGAATCTATTTTATAAGTGAGACGCACTTTGAGATACTACAGGGGACTTTTCTATGATCTGGATCTTAGGAACTGTGCACCTGATGGTGAGAAATACTGTTTGTTTCTTGTGTACAAACTTTTATTAACACAGGATTTATACCGATTACTAACATCACATGTGGAGACAGGAACTTTTGGTTTAGAAAAATATCTATATGCAGTCTGAAGGACACTGTTTATCAAGCTTTATGCAAAATTGAGATTGACTTAGATATAGATACAAATTGTCATATGAATTAGGATACATGCTATACCATTTTATTTTAATTGTGTGTTTTTGTGTGATAATAAATGTTTATCTTTTAGTTACAGAAGCCTTGCTGAAAATTCATTTCCAGTGAAGTGATAATTGTTCATTTTTATAATCTCCTCTGTAGCGCAATCTTTTTCTTCTATTTGTGTTTGTCTAATGATATTATTATTTGGTAGTGGTTTATTAGATTAGCAGCATAGAATATATATATTGTTTTACCTCTTCTATTTAAGAGCAAGGACACCAGCTGTCAGGTCACTGACTTGCTGAATGATCCTATGATTAAGCTCTATTAGCGAAACGCGCGTCAGGACGCCACGGGACACGTGCTGTGTGGCGTGTCCTGCTTGTTTTTAATAGTGTTTCACCCGATTACGTTTCTATGTTGATACTGTAAAATTAATACCTCTAATATTGTCCGATAGTAATGAGTGGGACGCAGCACCATACCCTTGAGATGTCTGATGGTAGACAAGGGTGACATTTGATGCATCACATACACGTCACTCAATGAGAGAGATGGAATAAAAATATTTTCGTGTGATGTGTAATAGTATTGGCTGCGTCATTGGTAACTAAACAAGATTCGGACAATCAATGAGTTAGTGTTTTACAACGTTACATTTACAATAGTGTGTCTCAATAAAATGTTTAATCTCTGCAATAATATAGTACACAAGTAGCGATAGCTTAACTGCATGAAGCTGAGAATTTGCTAGCAATGAGAGATCGCCCTCTGACCGTTTGTCATACATAAATGGTGGTAAATATAATAATATCAGGGGAACATATGATTAAGAGATATCCTTAATCCCCTGTTGAATTAGCAATTAAATAGTGAATCAGGATTTACACTAGATGAAAGTTATTACTGAGCGGTTAGCTGTATAAACCGGATTACCCAGAATTATTTTCACATAGTCCGTGTAGCATAATTAACAGTAGTTATTTGATACTATTAGATTCATGCATTCTTATCTGTGGTCAACTTCACAACAGAGATGATATACTATTAATAATTGATAACAGGAATAATTATGATCATGGAGGAATGAGAATTGAGACACAGTTATTGGATTCCATTTGACTTTAATGAATCGATAAAGGAATGTTAGATATATGTTGATATTAGATCATAACCAAATTACATGTGTGGTGAACACTGATTCTTAAATCACTTATACACTTATTTTATCTTATACTAGCTGGAGTACCCGGCGTTGCCCGGGATTTTATGAATGTTTATTTACATATCATCCTCCAATAAACCTCTCCTTAGGCAGGCCTCACGAAAAGTGTGACAAACTTCCCCATCAATAGTCCTAAGGTCTTCGAAGGAAGTAGCACCTGTAACGGTGTAAAGCAAACTTCAAAGATAGAAGCATTAAAAATTTGTCGGATGTAAAGTGTAAACACGGGCAAGAACTTCTGTTGCTTTGATACCAGGATGACCATCTACAGCGACTCCCTGTTTTCTGCGCATAAAACCTTTTCGAGAAGTATTCCATGTGTAATATTTTGGCAGCTCACAATACAGCAGGGTCCTTGCAAAGTCATAATTTTGACACAGTTTGAAGAAAGAAGTCAATGTTGTTGCGTAATTTGGTATAGTCAGAGAGCTGAGAATGCTGGGAAAGCCTGCTAAAGCTCTCTTCGATAATAAACATTAAGATCATGACAACACAAAACGCTCGCTCCGAGGCTCTACCCAAATGCCGTGAGGCCCCACAATGAGCCTACAGTAAAAATTGTGTTTTTTAATTAAAAAACAGTCATTTCAAATATTTAGTTGCCTTGGCTGTGTTTTAATACGCTCGTATGTTAAATTTCACGATCTTGGCTTGTAAACTGTGGATTTGTATAGAAAGACAGAAGGACAAATTTTCGCTTTTATATAGTAGATGATGAAAAATTTAATAAAAATATTTTGCTGATGTTATTTTAGTGAATTATTAAAGGTTAAGTTTTAGGAAATAGTGAGGGTCACTAGGTGATGTATTAATAACTGACATTAGTCCACGAGTGCCCCTTAATAGGAATACTTTTTCTCTTTTTCTGCTTATTGTACTTATTTTTATTCCTGGGTGCACCTTCCCTCTGTATTTAACTCTATTAATTTCAGTTGGATTATTGGGGAAGGATGATAATTACTTAGATTTGTGCGGACATTCTTTAGTTCTATAAATTTCACACATAATGTCAGTGGTCATAGAGCAATGAACTATAAATACAGTATTTGTGTAAAGTCAGTGATCATAGAGCCAGAATAGTAGTATATGGCTCTCTGCACTATACACGTAGAGTGCTTTGTATGACACTACTGCTTTCAATGGTATATCTGTATATCATTTACCACAGTTCTGCAGTGTCCTCCAAGCTTTACACCATGTAATAATCCTACTACGCACACAGAAACAATAACCCGACTGCAACTTCCACAGGATGCTGATTGTTATCTGATAGCAACACTAGGGAATTGATGTGTATTATAAGGGGCATTCTTACCGACATTCTGGCTGCACCCTTTCTCCTTACAGCAGGGGGGCGTGGCATGGTAATAGGTGGACGGTGCGGGGGGCAGGGCAAAGTGGGGGGTGGAGCTACGATTACATGATTCAGCACGAATTGTATCATTGGCCTCCCCGGATTGCCCACTTTTGCTCACTCTTTTTGGGAGCCCTAGGTGGTATATTTATAATACCAATGTATTGAGTAAAGTATGGTGCTGGTAAAAGTGAAAAGTATACTGTAAACATTTAAAGCTTGATGGTGTCATAAGGTGAAGCTATATAACAACTGTGTCACTGCAATGCAATGAAAACCTTACTTTGGTGAAACTGCATTTCTACCTATTCAAAATCCAGTTATAGTCACGTGTGTGATCTTACAGTGATTGCTGTTATGTGTGTGCGCTCAGCAGTTGATGGCACCCCACAGAATAGGAGCAATGATATACAAATGAACAACTTCTTTAAATATTCATAATAGAATATATCCATGTCCAGCTTTACATGCTAGGTATGTCATAATTTGTCAAAATCAATGTCCAGTACAGCAACAATAACTACCATGACAACATCTCTAAAAGCCGTAACATTAATTTATAGATGACATCTTCTGTAATTCCCAACCATTACATCATTTTGTAAGCATAAGTAATAGAGTATTGTTTGGTCATATTTGTTTGTTGCCCGAATGTAACATGACATTATAAAAAATTATGCAACATTAATTTACTTTTTAAGGCGGCCGAACGTGCCTGATGGATGACGCAAATGTGGCCAATGCAGATGAACAATTATTCTCATATGTGCCTGTTAGGAGGCTGCTATAGGGTTGGTGCAAGGGCATACTGATGATAATGGCTTGTAAGCCGGGCAAAGGTATGGTGACGTATACATCATGAAATGTGTACAGCTCAGCAAATGTAGATATTTTTTGTGAACACATTTCATCTGAGTAATTTGTGCCGTTTTTTTTACTAGTAACTCGACAATTTTCTCCATGTTATACATACTGATGTTTTGAATAAATTGTGCATGTTTTATACCTTTCATACATTTTCTTATTTAAACAACCCAAACTGAAACAATAATAGCAGTATCTCAGTCGCTTACCATACCATACCTCCCAATCGCCACGATTCAGTGGGATAGTCACGCTTTTCCGGCAATGACCCGCTATCCCGCCAGCAGTCCGCAGTGTCCTGGGATGGTCAGGAGGTTGGGAGCTTTTTTGCATAGCAAAGCAGTGGTGAATTGATGTTGCGTGCATGTGTGCGGCATCCATTTAGTGCAGAGAGGAGGCTAGGGAAGTCCCCGGCATTAGACACACAGCACTTCCCCAAAACATCACACAAAGGGGCTTAGCCTAGCAGACAATGAGGCCACTCCCATTCAAAACACTCACTGGCCTACAACATATGCATACTGTCCCAGGAGCAGGTTTCTAAATGTTAGGTGGCATGTTTTAATAATAACACAATAATACTTGTAACCAAGTGAACATATACATAAAACTACTTGTATTCCTTGCTTAATAAACCTTCCTTAATAAACCTTTCTTAGCAAAACCTTGCTTACTTTGTAAAAAGTGTTGTTTAGTAACTTATAGTGCAGCACCCAGTGTCTTTTATTTGTTTTTCACTTTCCTATAATAAGATTAATGAGCACCCAAAAGAATGGAAGCAACCCTCTTGCTAGTTATTTTCTGGAACAATCTGATTCTCCTACAGTGCCCTCAACTGAACACTCCACAAACAACAATTCATGTATTTAATCATGCATTACCAAGAACAAATGTGATATTCAGCCATACACAGTTCCACTGGATTTAGAAAATAAACATAAATTTTACTTTGCCTAGGCTATAATAGTATAGGCGTCAGTTTGTCAAGCTGCAGATTGCAGCATGAGTGAACATTGATTTTTAATTTATAATTTTGGATACAGAAAAAGAAAAGGAAATACAAGGGGGGTAGAGCATTTGCATCATAATATAATTACAAGACAAAATATGTAATTCAGAATAAAGGACATATAATTTTTTACAAATCGACAGGAGTATAAAGATTTTTTTCAGAATATAAGTTCCAAGACCACCAATTCATCAAAGGTGAATTAGCAGAACTGGAATAGGGACAATGTAAAGTCTCCATTAGGAAACTATAATTTAATTTAGATATAATTAATTGAATAGAAGGAGATTTATCTTGTTTCCAAAATTGGGCTATGGCAGCTTTAGTGGAAATAAAAATATGGGTTATAAGATATCTAAGATATTTTGGGATATTATCTGCAAATATATGTAGGAGAGCAATAGTAGGTGTTAAAGAAATTTGAAGACCAGTAACTTGTAATAATAAATCCTCGTCTCCAAGCCATAAGGTGTGAATAATTGGACAATCCCAGAAAATATGTATCAATTCACCAACATGACCACATCCCCTCCAACATAAATTAGAATAAGAAGAACAAATTTTGTGCATTTTATCTGGAGTTAAATATATATGATAAAATAATTTAATGAACATTTCAATATGTGAAATAGATTTAGACATTTTAAAAACAGACAAAAATATCTGAGACCAAACGTGATTCCAAACTTATTTGAAGGTCATGTTCCCATTTTAAATGAAATTTTGTTTTATCTGGAAGGTCCATTGGGAGAAGCAAGGAATACCAATAAGAGATACCTCCTTTTCGAGAGGGTGAAGAGATTCGAGATAAAATATATGTAGGAATTTTAGACCTTTTTATATGCACTAAGGGGAAGGATTGAACCAAATGTCTAAGTTGAAGAAACTTACAGAATTAAGCATGAGGTTAAGAAAATTGGGATTGTATATGAGAAAATGGTCGAAGGGAATCTCCAAGAAATAGATCATTAAGATTATGAATACCACGAGAAAGCCAAATAGATAAATTTAAATCTGGAATAAAAGAAGATAGACCTTGAATAGAAAAATTACCTGCAGGCAAATGTATTTAAAATAAAATAATGTCTATCCCATGCTTTTAAGCTCAAGTGTAGCTCTAGCTGTAAATCCAGAGAGTACTCTGGAGCCAGATGTGATCCACCATAAATCATATAAAGACATTTTACCTATCAAAACATCTTCCAGGATCATCCAAGATTTATATTTTGGGTTTGGGGCCCACTCGCTAATCTGGTTAATCATACAGGAAAGTTGATATAATTCAAGTTTAGGAAATGCGAGACCTCCCGCTGATTTGGGCAACATTAAATATTTTTTAGATAATTTAGCTCTTTTATTACGCCATACATACTTATTAAGAACAGCATAAAAGCGGTTCAACCAAATTGAAGGGAGAATCCTAGGAAAAATTACCGCTATCCTACCCGTCCAGGAAATCTTGTGATTCATCCAGTCATTTATGAAAGTTGAAATTTGTTTCAGGAGGGGGCCATAATTATATTCCAAAAGAAAATCTTCAGAAGCAGACAATAATATACCTAAATATTGACGTGAATCGGTTTTCCAATTATATTTATATTTAGATTTGAGAGATTTTAGGAGTAATGAAGAGATATTTAATGGTAGAACTTCAGTTTTAGAAGTATTTAAACGATAATATGAGACTTTAGAATATTTTTGCAACACCTTGTGAACAGCTGGGAGAGAAGACTTTGGATTAGTTACAAAAAGTAAGACATCGTCTGCAAAAAGACAAATTTTATGTTGTGTACCACTACTTAGGGGACCTTCAATAAATGGAGACATATGGATACTGTCAGCTAAGGGTTTCATTGCTAGAGAAAATATCAAGGGGGAAAGAGAGCAACCTTGTATCGATTCCTGCCTGTCTATACCTTCTAACAATCGATTCCTGCCTATACCTTCTAACATTGTTCCGGCCTATACCTTCTAAAATTGACGCTATTCAGCGTTATGAGTCGCACCAGGAATAAATGCTTTCAGACTTTGAGTGTGGTTCCAAAGCACAAAAAGATATTATTCAATATATAAAAACAGATGGTTGAACGCTGTGATCTAAATACAATTAGCGCAAGTAAATCATACAGACCCAAGGTACAGTTGTTACATACGCACGCGCTCTGGACCCAGATACCGGCATCAGCAATAGAAACCTCGGTCAACAGCACAGCAAGAAGACTCTCGACTGGGGTCAGAGAGCGCACATATATACTCTTACAGGGATAGGCAATACAATAGAACAGATTGGCATGATTTCATTGGTTCTCCGTCATGATGCTTCTGTTACAGGATAGTTCATAGGTTAATTCAAATGGACACAAGTCAGCCTCCGACAGCCCTTTGTGTCCTTTTTCCCGCTGCATGCTAATCTAAGCTGCAAACATTACAGAGTACATTTTAATGTTTTCACTCTCTATAGTCCATAATTTGCAGACGCATATTGCGATCTTCTCACCGATGATACCGGAAATCTGTTGAGACACAGTGGATCAGTACAACACCAAACACGGTCTGCTTATCATGTACTAGATATCAAATAACCTTTATTTCACAACATTAATCATTACTGAATAAACCTTGAATATTACACTTTAATGTTAAGGAACCTTTCATGTAAGTGTGCTGTGCGTAAGTATTAGGGAAATGGGAAAAGACGCTAGTTAGCGCTGTGCGACTATGTGTTTTGTGGAATGCACCATGGAACGTGTTTTGCAGGGTTAATCATTTTATATGTTTTAATAACTGTCTGTATTTGTATGGTGAGGACTTTTAACTTCTTTCTATTGCGTGGGAATCGCACGACGCTAAATAATAGCATCGCCGTATGTACTTATAATGGTGAGTTTCACTAAAATGGCGCTGGGCGGCCAGTCGCAAAATGGTGTCTCATTGCCATTCGCAAAATGGCGTCGCCCCGATCTAATTTTACACCGATCCTGTCTCAGCCAATTATCCGGCTTCGACACCCTGTCTTGTACCATTGTTGATAGAAAATAGAGAGGATAAGAAACCATTACATGACACCCTAGCACATGGAACAGAATATCATGCAAGAATAGCATCTAGAAACCATCCAACAAAACCAAACTTAATAAGAACAGCTTTCATATAGCCCCATTGGAGCCTATCAAAGGCCTTTTCAGCGTCTAAAGAGAGTGCTAAAAGCTGAATTCTTTTATTTGAAAAATGCTCTATGATTGTAAATGCTCTATGAGTATTATCTGAAGCTTGTCATCCAGTAATAAAGCCTACTTGGTCTGGGTTTATCAAATCTGGTAACAAGGGATTAAGGCCCTCATTCAGAGGCGCTCGCAAGAAGCGTTCTGAATGAGGACGGCCGCTTGGTTTTTTTAGTGCAGCCTCCTGGTCGCTAGCTAAGCTGTGGGTTACCACCCACAGTTTTAGAGACCGACCAGGGTGATGGTCGCGATGGTCAAGACCATCGTGACCATCGGGGCTTGCTACGAGACCCTAAGGTTGGGTCTCGGCAACCGCAAGCCCCAGGGAGCTTCCTGCTCTGATCGAGCAGGAAGCTCCCCACTGACATCACTGTTGATGTCAGTGCAGCCGCCCACAAAACGTCAGGCGTTCCATCAGGCATTTGTGTAGGCGCCCCCCGCCCCGCCTACAAAACGGGGCGAGCTGTCGATCAACATCAACAACCGCCCCTTTTGTAGCGAGCTCCGGAGCGAGAGAATTTCTCAAACAAGTTAGATATATCCAATAGGTTTATCAATTTGGATCCAGATTAATTATATAGGGCCCTCACTGAAGACCTAACTATTTTACCCCTGATTTTCCTAGCTAAGAGACATGACACTCTATTACCTTCAGTATAAAATTTTTGATTTAGTTTATTAATATTATTCTTGATAATTTTCAAGGAATAAATAGCAATCTCTTCTTTTACTTTAACTATTTTTTTTTTAAATAATGAATTAGAGGGATTTTTCTTATGTTTCTTCTAAAACATGAAGTCCAAATTATAAATCTTTTTGAATTTGAGCTTCTTGTAGTTTAATTCTAGAAGCTATTTGGATCGAAACGCCTCTGAGATCTGCTTTAAGAGAGCACCAAAAATTTGTGGGGGAGGTTTCTTCAGGTTTATTATGTTGTAAGAAATCTTGTAGAGAGGTTTGAATTGATTGTTTTGCTTCAATTGAGGAGAGGAGAGAATGCCATGGTCTGGTAAAGAAAGGGCAACTTTTTAAGGACCACATGAGAGTCAAAGGGGCATGATCTGACCAGGTTATTGAAAGAATTTCAGATTTTTGAATTTGTTGTAAGGACCATTTATCAATAAAGGCAATATCAATTCTAGAATACGTCTTGAGAACATTGGAGTAAAAAGTGTAATCCCTCACAGTAGGGTGAATCGCTCTCCATACAACACGTAAATCAAGACCAATTGACTAAATGTATTAGAGGTCCCGGTAGAATCTGACTGGGAGCCTCCACTAGGCAAATTATATCTATCTATTTTAGGGTCAGAGACGAAGTTAAAATCACCCAAAAGTAGGACCGAACCTCTACATACCTTCTGAACAATTTTAAAGAGTCCCTTGATAAAAGATATCTGGCCTCAGTTTGGTGCATATACAGATGCAAGAGTATTACTCTTGTGAATATTGATTGTATCCAACAGAATAGCACATTTGGAATTAAACACTTTAATTTTCATAATTTAAACATTCCAACACCATTTTATGGTTGCATTTTACATTTAATGTTTTCCATATTTCCCTACAATAGTTACTGTAGGTGGAATTATTTGACTTTGACATAGCAGGCTTTCATCAATGCCTTTTGTGTGGAGCCTATTTTGGAATAAGATGAGCATTCTGCTCTTCCCAAATACTGAACTCTACTCCAAAAATTGTGGCAGGAGCTCCCCAACCCACTTTTACTATGCTCTTGTTGACGATATGGGCCTATGAACATCTCAGTTTCTGACCACAGGGGTGGGCTATACCCACTAAATAGAAGGAAAGAGTCCTGTCCTGGAAGGGTGTTCGTACCTGTTTAGAGGCTCTTCAAGAATGCTTATTTAAACAAATATGTATTACTATTTTTTTGAAGGACAGTGTGTCACAAGCCGTGGCAGCGGCTTGTTTCCCAATGGCTCGGGACCTACAATGACTCAGAATCTGGTTCCGCTGATTACCAAGCATCGGGGATGCTGCAGAGAGTGACTCATACTCCATATGCTGCTGATTGGCTGCTCCTCCTATTTGTAGCTTCCAGTTTCATTCCCCCTCGCCGGTTATAGAGTTTCCTCCTACAGCTCGGTCTGGTTGTTCCAGCTATCCTCCGTGATTGTCTACACTTCAGCCGCTGCTTCTATTTACCACTCTCCGTCTCCCTCCACGCTGCCTTCCAGGCTTCAGCAGGTAGCTCAATTATTCAAGACTGTTGTTCCACTCTGCTCTGAATGCTGTTAGCTTGCTGTCTGTTTTCACCATCCACATGCTGTGCTCAGTGTATGCAGGCCCAAGCCTTTGGGTCCGTGCTTCCTCTGTATAATCAGCAGCTACAGCTTTCTCAGCCCTACTGTGTGTAATCAAACTGTACATTTACACCTGAACTATTTTCAGCCTGTGTTATCCTGCCCTCCTGGCAGGCAACTCATCTAGCCAAGAAATCCTGCCCTCCTGGCAGGCAACTCATCTAGCCAAGAAATCCTGCCCTCCTGGCAGGCAACTCATCTAGCCAAGTTATCCTGCCCTCCTGGCAGGCAACTCATCTAGCCAAGAAATCCTGCCCTCCTGGCAGGCAACTCATCTAGCCAAGAAATCCTGCCCTCCTGGCAGGCAACTCATCTAGCCAAGAAATCCTGCCCTCCTGGCAGGCAACTCATCTAGCCAAGAAATCCTGCCCTCCTCGCAGGCTACTCTACAAACCAAGTTTTCCTGCCTTATCTGGTGAGACACTTTTCCATAACACAGTGTTAACCACTTAGGTCAGAGGTTCCCAAACTCTCTTCTCAAGGCTGCCGAACAGTTCGGGTTTTACAGATATCCATGGTTGAGCACAAGTGTCTTACTTAGTACTTCAGTCAATTTGATTTAACCACCTGTGCCCAAACATGGATATCTCTAAAACCAGAACTGTTGGGGTGCCTTAAGGACCATGTTTAGGAACCTCTGACTTAGGGCCTGATTCAGACCCACTCACAAGCGGCTGTCCGCTCGCAAGTGGGTCGATGGTGTGTACTGCGCATGCGCACGACGGCGGGAGCTCCATCGTGCGCATGCGCCAGACGCGACGAGCGAAGGACTTTCCTTCGCTCGTTGTGTCTGATCAAAGGGGGCGTGCTGTCGATGTTGATTGACAGCACGCCCCCTTTGGTGGGTGTGCCGGGGGCGTGCCTCCCAGACGGGGGCGTTCCCAAGGGAATGCCTACCGTCAGAAGCCGGCCCACTGACATCACTAGTGATGTCAGTGGGAGTGATTTTGGCTCTGATAGAGCCAAAATCACTCCGGGCCTTGCGGTTGAGAAACTCAACCGCAGGCTCCGGCTCGCAGTGGCGATGGTCGTGATGGTCAAGACCATCGCGGCCATCAACCTGCACGCTCGTATAGGCTGTGGGTGGTGACCCACAGCTATACGAGCGTCCAGGAGGACGCTCCATAATTATGGAGGACGGCCCTCATTCAGAGCGTGCGCTCTGCTCAGAGCGTCCGGCTCTGAATGAGGGCCTTAGTTTTAAAAAGATTTCTTTACCTATGTATAGTAAACCAAAAGTCCATTCTATACAGGACTAGACTAAAGTAATGGTATAATTTCTGTCATTTGAAAGTCCACCAGTCCAAAAGTTTAATCACATCACAACAGGCTCCTCATTCACGCAGTGGTTCATTATTATGTCAATCTACTAGTGCAACTTGACTGGCTGAGCAGTTTATTTTAACAAGCGTTTAGGAGCCCAGATAAATTGGCCTATGTATTTTTATTTGGACCCCTGTTCACTTCCAAGCCATTTTTTGAGTTTGACTTGCAAACGTTTGAGCAAGTTTTTTTTTTTTTTCGTTTGCCAAAATGTATTTTATATTGTTTTTTTTGTGAGTGATATGGCTTTATTTTGGCAGCATATTGGAATAAATAATTTTTAGTTTGTTTTATAGGGAAAAATAGTCACATTTTGGGAATTAGATTTTTGTATATCTTTTAAAATTGGTTTTTATGGAAGATTCTAAAACTGAATCTAATAGATCCTCTTTTATTATTCCCTTTTACATGCATCCAATAGTGCTAGGTGTCTCTTGTACTTCCCTGAGATTGTCTTTTGCTGCAGAGAATACCATTCATATCAGTGCAGTTCAAAAGAAGGTCTGCTAGAACTAAATTACTGTAGTTTTCTGGAATATATAATCTGAAAACGTTATTAATTCTAGGGAATAGCATTGCCACCTAACAACAACTGGTGTGCTAGGGTATCAAGCATCCTGATTCTCTGCTAAAAGGCAGGGGAGTTCTTTCCATCACTATCCTACCGACACTAATAGTGCAGCTGCACCTGCATAGCACGCTAGGTTGGCACAGAAAAAAGATAAAGTACGAGATCGGTAAATTAAAAGCCCCTTAAATTTTGTTTGTCTAGGATCAGTTTGACACTAGAGAAATTTACTAAGAATTGGGTTGGTGCGAATTGGTAATTTTTTGTGATAAACTAGTGCGTTTGCAAAACGGGAATTACTCATGGCCAACTCGCATATTTATTGCAGGTTTATCACTTCTTCACAACACAAATCGCGACTTAACAGCATCAGACCAAACATCTTATGAATAACATTGACATCAATGCAAATCGCAAATTTACTATGAATCGTGTTAACAAACACAACCCAACTCGCATAAAAATCGCAATGCAATGCTCAAAATCAATAGACTACCAAATGATTGGCATGTTAGCATGTGATGACACACACAAAAAATGTTATAATTATAAAAGGCGACCAAGTCAGCTGCTGCATTGTCTGTGATCTGTTATGCGATCACAGGCACTGCTTTCATGTGGATTGCGCTAGCTGACTTAAAGGTCCCAAGAGCATGAAAAAACAGGAACCAGGAGGTAGGGATGCCACGGAGCATACATAGGCCTAGGTTCTTCCGTGGGTCATTAAATCTCAGTGAAGTGTTTGATGACGAGGCCATCTAGATGTTCCGCCTCAACCGCAACAACTTGAGGGGGAACATCATCCCCACCACCTGTCAGGCTGCCCCCCCCACTGGCTCTCATGCAGTAGTGCCCATTACGCTGTGCCCCCTGCAGTTGTGCCCTATATGCAGTGCTCCCCTGTAATTGTGCCCTTTAGGTAATGCCTCCAGTAGTTGTGGCCCATTATGCAATGCCCCCTGTAGCTGTGCCCATCATGCAATGCCCCCTGTAGTTGTGCCCATTAAGCAATACCCCCTGTAGTTGTGGCCCTTATGCAATACCCTCTGTAGCTGTGCCCCTTTTGTAATGCCCCATGTAGTTGTGCCCATTAAGCAATGCCCCCAGTAGTTGTGGCCCTTATGCAATGTCCCCTGTAGCTGTGCCCATTAAGCAATGCCCCCAGTAGTTGTGGCCCTTATGCAGTGCCCCCTGTAGCTGTGCCCAGTATGCAATGTCCCCTGTAGATGTGCCCCTTCTACAATGGCCCCTGTAGTTGTGCTCATTAAGCTATGTCCCCTGTAGCTGTGCCGCTTCTGCAATGCCCCCTGTAGTTGTGCCCCTTCTGCAATGCCCCTTGTAGCTGTGCCCAATAAACAATGTCCCCAGTAGTTGTGGCCCTTATGCAATGCCCCCTGTAGTTGTGCCCCTTCTGCAATGCCCCCTGTAGCTGTGCCCCTTCTGCAATGCCCCCTGTAGTTGTGCCCATTAAGCAATGCCCCCTGTAGCTGTGCCCCTTCTGCAATGCCCCCTGTAATTGTGCCCATTAAGTAATGCCCCCAGTAATTGTGGCCCTTATGCAATGCCCCCTGTTGCTGTGCCCATTAAGCAATGCCCCCAATAGTTGTTCCCCTTCTGCAATTCTCCCTGTAGTATCTCCTAAGGTAGTGCCCCCAGTACTAACTCCCCCACCCTGCACACACCCATGAAGAAACTTACCTGTCTTCATGCTGGCACCGATCCACGCCGTCAGGGCTCCCGAGTTCCGCCGTCGCTGCTGCTGCCGCTTCCTGCTGGATCTAACTGGATCCAGCAGGAGCGTGGGCTCCTCACATTGTTGGTGACGTCATGACATCACCCGCGCACTGCATTACTGGGAAGGCTGGCCTATAAAGTGATCAGAGGCTTCTTTAGCGTTCTCAGTACCAGTGGGGGTCTGCCGAGCTGGGAGCCACAAGGGAAACACACAAGAGCCGTGGGTTGGCCACCCCTGCAATAGACAGACAGCAGGCAGGGATATTTGTTACATCTGGCAACTTTGTGACCACAGAAAGTGGAAGGCATGTTAGGGCTTCAGTGATTAACATCTATTTCACCTGTAAGTATATTACTCAATCTTGGTACTTAATCGCTTATAAAATCTGTGTATTCTAAACTTTGCAAAGTAACAGAACAACCACAAAAGTAAATACCTACAAACATGTCCTGCTGCATTTGTCAATTGTCAGGGCTGGAGACTTTGGTTCGCCCAGGAGAGAGCTGTATTCCAGCTTTCTGGTGATTCGGGAGGTTTGGAGTAAAGAATGTTAGGAGTAACACTGGGGTAGCCACAGGAGCCGGACTGTACCTGACTTGTAGAATACACTGGAGCCGAATGGAGTTGGACTTGGCATATAGACTGGAGCCGAATTGAGACCAGCTTTGGATACAATCGGATTGAGATTGATGATGACCGGTATCAGCTGGAATCAGTGATAACAGATATTGGCTGGATCCGATGGTAATAGATATCAGCTGGAACCGTTGGTAATAGGTAATGGGATCAGCTGAGACCGAAGGTAATAGGTATCGGCTGGAACCGCAGCAGGATCCACTGGTAAACCATAGACGGCTAGACATGGAGCTGGAGCCTAGGGCATCTAATAGAGACTAACTAAATGGTGTCAGTGCAAGATACTTATACCCTGGGTCTCGTAGGGATTGGCTGATGCAGTCAGTTGGTTTGAGAGCAGCGCTCTGAGTGGTGGAGGATAGTCAGGTGACTGAATCCAACATGGCTGCGCCCATACTGAGTTTAGGAGGGAACTCTGGCGTGCAGCCTGAGTATTAGCCATACTTGCCTACCCTCCTGATTCGGCCGAGAGCCTCCAGAAAATCGCGTGCCGCTTCCGGCCCCATGGTAAGGCAGACAAGCCTCCCGGTCCACGGTGACCCATCTGACCCCCTGCGATTACCATATAAACCCCGCCAGCGGAGGGGCCGGTGACGCGATTCGCGCTGGATCGCGTCATTGTGCCCCCCCCTGCTTCACAATGCCATTATTCTCTGCATTGTGAAGATTGTGAAGAGGGGGCGGGGCCGCAATGACGCAATCGCGCTTTCATGCCCCGCCCCCATTTTTGCGTCATTTTCCTGACCACGCCCCCCCAACCCCCATGCTGTGGAAGTGTATTAGAAACTGCATTGACATAGAGACAATTGTATCTTCAATCTCTTCAGCCAGCACTACTGTTTGGACTACAACCGCTGTTCCAATCCGGAAGCTGCAGAGTTTCACAGATAGAAGGAGGCTCACGTGAGTAATGAGTATGATAGATATTTCAGTGAAGCTATCTTTTTACAGGCAAATCTTTACAAAATCGTCCAAGTTGGCCTACATGCATGAAAGACCATAGATATCGTAATCGTTCATGCGGGAACGCGCATCGTTGGGCGATCGTTCACTGCACCGATATGAACGATTTATCATTGAATGATATCGTTATCATTCATATAATTAAGGAAAATCGTCCCGTGTGTATGCAGCTTTAATGCACACACTGGAAGTGTTGCAGCCTGCAAGTTTGAGCAGATCTCCCAGGCAAAATAAGCTGATCATCCACTAGCAGACCTCAAAATGACTGCACGATTACGACATTGTAATCGTGCAGTCGTTTGTCAGTCTGTGCTGTGCCTACACTGAATGAGCAGTCATTCAGTGTAGGCACATCAATCATCTCCAAACATGTTGAACCTGACGTTATCGTCAGGTTGTCCAGCATGTTTGCCCGATGATAGAGGTCTAAACGACCAGCGGGAGCGCGCATCGCTGGTCGTTTTAGATCATTATCGTTCAATCGCTCAACTTAATCATCTAGTGGATGGGCATCTAGAATATCCAGATCCACAGGTCAGGTGGCAGCGGTGAGTAATAAGACAAACAAATTAAAGAAATAGTCAGGATCCTGACATGAATAACTCATGTTCTTTTGACAAAAGCACAAACTACTTAACCAATAATTCCCCTCAGTGTCAGTGCTGCTAACATGCTTATGCTTATTTAGTTATTTTCATTTATTAACCCATCATTTAATGTTAATGATTTAATAAAATACATATAATATTTATTTTATTTTTGTGGACTTTTTTTTAGGCACAAAAAAAATATGTTACTGCTAAAATAACAAATATGCCTTAAATAGGCTGAAAACAATTACACACATATCAATTGTGTGTTACAAGTGCACAAATTTTACCCAATCAAAAATAAAATAACACAATTATCTTTTTCTTTTAGGAGGGTGTGTAGAGGAGGCTGAGGAGCGTCTAGTACCTGAAGCACCACCTCTGGTGCGGTTCTCACGCCTGGGTGGCGTAGGTGCAGTTGAGGCAGTTAAACTAGTGGAGGTGCAAGTTTGAGTTTCTGGTAAACAATTAATTATTTCTCTACCTAATGAGCACATGGTAGCAATCATATCCCTAATAGCATTTGTTTGATTTTGATACATAAAAAAACTTTCTTCAAAACTCATATTATTGTTGGCTTCCATAATTCATGCAAAATTTTTACAATTTGTATTTACATTACTATTAATTTCTTCGTCAGGGTCCATAGGGATCCACAGGGATTCCATGGTGTAATGTGGCTGGAGAGATCCAGGCACCAAACAGTTAAAGCTTTCAGCTCCCAGGATGCCTCGGGTCCTCCTCCATATATACACAACCCCCAGTCACAGGCCTTCAATTGTTTGTTTGGTGCAGCAGGACGACGCACCTTGGTAACGGGAATGCTCAGGCAGTCCTAAACTTTTATTTTATGTTTTATTTTATTTTCTATGTTTTTGGGTTGGCAGTACTGAGCTTCTAAATTAAGACGCATATACTGCGAGTCCATCTACCTCCACCGGGTCGCAAAACCAGTAATAGAGCTGGTGATTGCAGCCGGACGCACGGAGATGTCAGGTAAGGCGATTCCTCGCTTACGGGGAATCGCATGTGGCAGCCCTTGCTTCCGGCGTAGGTGACGAGACGAAAGCCGCTGCAGTCAGGACCCGGAGTGTCCGCGTCCTCACTAGACCACCAGGGCCTTATCGTCTGATGCCGGGTATCGGCAGCAGACGCTTCTGCTGCCACAAGGCCAGCGTACCCGGTCGGTTGATGCAGCTTAGGGGAGATTTATAGGGAGGTTCTCCCCCGACCCAGACGCGGTCCAATCATAGGTTTTCGCATGTCTGGGTCGCTCCTCCTACCCGCCTCAGTGTCCATTATCGGTGCACTGATGTAGCTGTTGGTCTCAGGAGGTTTTGGGTTAGAACTATAACTGTTTTTCTCCTCATCCCTCTGTTGCAGGTGTGTGTTTTTTTTTTTATACTTCACATTTATTTGTGAAGGTTGTCACATTGCATTGTATACTTTAAAATTGATATGTCAAAAAGTAAAGGCAATCAGGAGGAGAGGGCCCCTGTACTGATTTTATGTGTTTAGCGGGCTTGACCTCTCAAGACTTGCTTAAAGATGGTTTGTGTGCCATCTGTTTATAAAGAGCCACCTCACCAGTCCTATATACCAGTCCCTGTACAAAAGCCATCCTGGGCGTCTTCCTTATCTCAGGTTATGAAGCAGTTTGTGGATCGTATGGCTACTCTCATACTGCCTCCTTGTATGTGGTACCTACAGCATGCTATGTTTGCACCTCCTATACATACTTCCTGGATGGATGCTTATGCCCACTCAAGTCAGAGTATGGCTCAGTCAGTGGTTGCAAGCAGACCGGTAGTTACAAATTTTTATCAGTCTGATCAGCATATGAATTCAGACACATCACCTGACAAATCAGATGATGCGCAGGGTTCTTCTCCAGGGTCTAGCTCAGGAGAGGAGGACCATCCATCCTCAGTGGATGTTCTTTCTTTGGTGAGGGCGGTTAAATCAATCCTAGATATTCAGGATGATTAACCAGCTCCTAGTAAGAAGGCTTCAGTGTATAAACACCAGAAGGTGGTCAAAAACGGAGTTTCCTAAATCTCAGCAACACACTGAATTTATGGAAGAGGCATGGGGTAACCCGGATTAACGGTTTTATGTGCATAAAAGATTAATATTGTTTTATCCTTTTCCAGCTTTTGAATGTACTAAGTGGGAGGTACCTACTACTGTGGATCCTCACGTGACTCACTTAGTCAGAAATGCTACACTGCCTATTCCATCAGCATCTTCTCTTAAGGATTCTACAGATAGGAAAATGTAAGCATGACTTAAGGCAATATTTTCATTATCGGGGGCTGCTACTCCTCCAGCTATGACTGGAGCCTGGGTAGCCAAAGCTGTTGAAGAATGGACGGGGGCATTGGTAAGACTCTCTACCAGATGCTGCCAGAGAACAGATGAAGTATACCTCCCACATACGGGAAGCGGCCTCCTATTTTGGATGAGCTGCAATAGATGCTGGAATTTTAGCTTCTAAAGCATCAGCAGCGTCAGTAGTGGCGTGCCAAATCCTTTGTTTAAGATCCTGGAAAGCTGATACAGGATCAAAGAAGGTTCTGGAATCCTTGCCTTTTTATGGAAATACACTTTTTGGAGCAGAGTTAGATCAGATAACAGCTTCAAAATCTGCAGGTCTGCCATCTACGGCTACATTGAAGTCTAGGCAGTTTCCTTTTCGGTATTTTCGTCCTCAGGGACGAGCAAAGGAACAGTCTTCCTCCAGGCCGTATAGTTTTCGCAGGACAACCAGGCGACAAACTAAGAGATCTGGGCTGGCCAGACGTCCAGCTTCTGAGCAAGACAAAAAACCCTCATCCTGATGGGGATCCCAGGGTGGGGGGCCAGCTTCTTCAGTTTGCGGATTACTGGCATCAAACAACAACAGATGCCTGGGTCTGGGAAGTTGTCTCTCAGGGGTATGCTCTCACTTTCCGGAGGCATCCTCCTCAGAAGTTTTTTGCACAATTCCTCCATCAGGTGCAGTAACAGTGGCCCTCTAGGAGGCCATTCATTCCCTGCTGCAGGCAGGGGTAATAATACCAGTTCCTGTGTTACAAGGGGTTATTATTCCAATCTATTTTTGACTCAGAAACTGGATGGGTCTCATCACCCTATTCTAAATCTAAAAACCCTCGACAAATTTTATCAGTGTACCCAAGTTTCGTACGGAAACTCTTCGGTCATTTATTTTGGCAATGGAACCTAGGGATTTTATGGTTTCCCTGGACATTCAGTATGCGTATCTGCATGTTCCTATTACGCCATCCTACCAACAATTTCTACGATTTGCTGTCTTTCAGCAACATTAGCAATTCTAAGCGCTGCCCTTGGGCCTGTCAACAGCCCCTTGGATATTTGCCAAGATAATGGGGGTCATGATGGGCTATCTCAGGCATCATTGAGTCAGAATACTACCATATCTGGACAACCTTCGGATATTGGCACAAACTCCAGTTGTTTTACAACACCATCTTCAGCTGACCATAGCCTGCCTACAGAAGCATGACTGGATCATCAATTGGAAGAAATCCTCTCTTTCTCCAACACAACAGATGGTACATCTTTGAGCACTTCTGGACTCTCAGACACTAAGGGTCTTTCTACCAGAGAACAAGATTGTGGCCCTATCATTGAGAGTACGCAAACTGCTATGCAAGCGAAGGATATCCGTCCTATCAGCGATGCAGGTCCTGGGATCAATGGTGTCCACCTTCGACATGGTGAGATATGCTCAGTTTCATTCCAGACCTCTGCAAAAATTGATTCTCCCCAGGTGGAATGGACAGTATCATCAAATAAAGTCCCAGAGAATCCTTCTCACGCCAGAGGTTCATCTCTCCCTCATGTGGTGGATAAGAAAGGATCATCTGAAGAAATGGCACCCATTCTGGATTCCAAATTGGGTGCTTCTCACCATGGATGCCAGTCTTCGGGGGATGGGGGGCAGTGACTGGTCATCACACCTTTCAGGGAAGATGGACAAATCAGGAAAGTCATCTGCCAATAAATATTCTGGAACTGCGAGCAGTATACAAAGCACTCCAGAGCAGGCCGGTCCAGATCCAGTCCGACAACGCGACTACAGTGGCCTATCTCAATCATCGGGAGGCACACGAAGTCATGCAGCAATGAAGGAAGTGAGAGGTTCTGATTTGGGCAGAACTTCATCTTCCGGCCATCTAGGCAATATTAATACCGGGAGTCCTCAATAGGGAAGCAGACTTCCTAAGTCATCAGGACATACACGTCGAAGAGTGGTCTCTCCACCCAGGAGTGTTTCAGCTCTTTGTGAACAAATGGGATTTACCAGACATAGATCTCATTGCATCACGTCACAACCCCAAGGTCCCCAGGTCCGGGTCGGGGTCCAGAGACCAATCGGCAGCATTCATAGACGCACTGGCAGTAAGATGGAACTTCAAGCTGATGCATCTTCAGATGTGCCCACATACATCTATCCTCTGTGTGCTACAAGTCGAGACACACATAACAAGGGAGCTCATTGTGACTCGGTAGCACCGAGCATCTTTTCGCGCATCTTTTTACCTTCAATTGCGTGATATTTGCAAAACGATTTGAATAGATAGCACAAACAGCTTCTGCTGATTAAAATGATATGCAGCATGCCTATGTACTCTGAGCGAGTGCGGGTGTATCTGCATGCGAAATGCTATGTTACAGTGTCAGCGGCTGTAACACTGTAACGTAGTGTTTAGCATGCAGATATACCCGCAGTCACACACAGAACATAGGCATGCTGCATATCATTTTAGTCAGCAGAAGCTGCTTCTGCTTTCTGTTCGCATCGTTGTGCAAAGAAGATGCATTTGAAAATGAAAAGATGCAGAAAAAGACACTCTGCGCTACTGAGTCACTCCACG
Organism: Taudactylus pleione; assembly: GCA_031769625.1. NCBI lineage: Eukaryota > Metazoa > Chordata > Amphibia > Anura > Myobatrachidae > Taudactylus > Taudactylus pleione. The sequence goes on along the minus strand of JAUIMM010000274.1, from coordinate 2,540,349 downwards.
GCATGACGCGATTAGAAGGGCTGTGTAATGCGCCAATAGGCTAGATGTATGTGGACCCATCTGTTTTTCCTCCAATTTCCCTCCTCCCAAGAGTCCTCAGGAAATTCAAGCAGGAAAGCGGAACAATAATACTAGTGGCTCCAGACGTCATTGGTTCACCGACATACAGAATCTATCCATAGACAGTCCATATCCTCTTCCTCTATGGCAGGATCTGTTAACACAGAGTCCTTGCTGGCATCCAAATTTACCTCGTCTGGCTTTGACGGCGTGGCTCTTGAATCTTCCATCTTAAGAGCCAAAGGTTTCTCCAGCTCAGTGATTCAAACGATACTTAGAGCACGAAAGCCTGCCTCTGCCCGCATTTATTACAGGGTTTGACATTCTTTTGGTCAATGGTGTTCCTGCAGAAAGTATGACCCTAAGGTGTTTAGGGTTTCCCGGGAACTGTTTTTTATCCAATCTGGGTTAGACCTTGGTCTCCGCCTGGCCACTTTGAGTATGCAGGTTTCTGCATTGTAAGTCTGGTTCCAGAGAAAGATTGCTTAATTAGCAGATGTTAGAATTTTTTTTCAGGGAGTTCTGCAAATTTAGCCTCCTTTTGTCTCATCGGTAGCACCGTGGGATCTATCTTTGGTTCTTAAGGGGCTACATGCTCCCCCATTTGAATCTTTGGACTCTGTGGATTTGAAATGGTTGACAGCGAAGACACTTTTTCTTCTTGCTATCTCTTATGCAAGCAGAGTCTCTGATTTGGCAGCGCTCCCCATTTTTTATTTTTCACCAGGATAGAGCTGTTCTTCGTACAAGAGAGGGTTACCCATAGTGTATCGTTTTCATGTAAATGAAGAAATTGTACTTCCAGCTTTTCAGGCTCCAGACCTCTCTGTAGGTGAAGCCTCCCTGGATGTAGTTTGTGCTCTCCATATATTTATGTGGAACATACAAACGCCGTTAGAAAATCAGCTTTTCTTTTTGTATTGTATGGTTTTCACAAACAAGGATGGCCAGCTAATAAGCAGACCCTGGCTCGATGGTTACGTATGACTATTTCTCAGGTGTTTACACAGGCTGATCTTCCTGTCCCAAACACAGTGACAGCGCATTCTACTCTGTCTGTAGGGCCATCGTGGGCTTTTAGTTGTGGTGCCTCTGCCAAACAATTGTGCAAGGCAGCCATGTGGTCTTCTGTCCACACTTTTCTTAGGTTCTATGCCTTTGATACTTTTACCTCTTAGGATGCTTCCTTTGGCCGACGAGTTGTCCTTTCTGCTCAGGAGCGTCCCCACCCTTAGGGAAAATGCTTTAGGCGATCCCCATGGTATCCCTGTGGTTCCCTATAGACCCCGAAGAAGAAAATTAGAGTTATGGTAGTCTTACCTTGATAACTCCTTTTCTTTCAGGTCCATAGAGTTCACAGGGTACCCACCCTGACGCACCTGGCTGCATTGGGTACATTTTCTTTTATTTCAGTTACAGATTCCCTCATCTTGTGTGAGTTTCTTGTGTACGATTGTTCTTCCTTCTCCTGCCTTGAGGCTTGTTTACAAAACTGAAGGCCTGTGGCTTGGGGTGGGGTATATATGGAGGAGGACCCAAGGCATGAGATGAAAGCTTTAACTGTTTGGTGCCTGGATCTCTCCAACCTCATTACCTCATGCTATTCCTGTGGACTCTATGGACCTTGAAGAGAAGGAATTATCAAGGTGAGTCTACCATAGCAGGGGGCGTTTTAGAGGAGGGGGCCCATGTGCAGACTCAATGCGGGCCCCATCCTCTCTCATGCTGTTCCACAGTGGGTGGTGCAGCAGTAAGTTCTGAATCTACTGCGCATGCGTGTGCCTCTTTCCCTGGGACAGCTGACATTTTCTCAGTGATTTTTGCAGTGCTGCGGAGAAGCACGCTGGTGACTACGGACGGGTAAGTATGAAACTATATGGGTGCAGGGAGTGCGGTGTAGGCCCCCCTGGACCCGCACACCTTGCACCCATTATAGATACTCCCCTGCAAGATCATTAATTGCAATTGTCTTGCTTGTGTATCCATTAGCTCCACATGACGATCATTGAAAGCTGCCATGGAGGTCAGGAATGCAGAAGCATCTTCAAAATTAGCATTTATAGATGGACTTTGTAAGTGTGGGCTGGTTGGGCTAGGTGTTTCTGTCATTAATGGTGTTACAGGAAATGTGTAAGGTGATGAATTCATCTTGGGTTTCCACAGGTCCTGCAAGTGGCTGTAGTGTTGGCAAAAGCAGGTCTATGCTCTGTGGAACTAAAGCAGAACATGAAGTGAATATTTGTGTAAGTATGAAATGCAAGTGACCATATGTCAAAATAGTTAATTGTGTATTATGGGTTTACATTCATAAGTTCGCAATTATTACCTTACATTTATTTATTTTTGTGGATATTTGTCCAATCAGCACATTATTACATGTACGTATTAAATTTGACAATTTAAGAAATAAAAATAAAAAAAACAATAAAGTAGACATTTTTAGTGTTAAGATATAATAAATTGTCCAGCATCTTGCATGGACAACATTTTAAAGTAGTAGTTACAGTAGAACGTTATCTTTTGTATTTTATAATGTTAAACACTGATCCACTTTGCATTAACATTTAAAAAAATAAAATAAAATGTGTGATGCAGTGTAGATATACATAACTGACTATCAGTTTTTCTGGAAACATGTTTTTTTTCAGATACAGTACTTACCAAATGGCTGTACGCATGGTGGTGTATGTGGCGTCTGAGGCACCTGTGGAGATATATTTGGCGGAGTGACCATGGAAGCATTATCTGTTTGGCTGGCGGATTGGCATGCTGAATATGTTCCTTTAAACAAATAACAAAAAAATGTAAACTTTGTTTTTTTAAAAAGATTAATATTTTACGTTATGATTTTTAACAAACAAAAGAAAAACTGGTTAATAAACATCCTGCATTAAGGGTGGTGGTACGGTTTCTTTTTGACAGTTTTACTTTTGCTTGAATAATTGAAAATAAATACATAAAATAGTGGTTTAGATTGTTTTGTATTTACATTTAACAAACATGCATGCAGGCTGACAACGTGTGCATGGACATGTTTAATACATTATTAGAGAGGCATCCTAGGTAGACTGACCTAACTATATATTAATACCTATTTGTATAGGTATTAATATATACCCTTTATAACATGTAAAGTCAATAATTTAGGTAAAATATTGTTTTCTAGTTTGATAACATAAACTTTAAACCCCTCACTACAAAAAAAAAGTTTTTCACTTTAAAAACATGTTGCCAACATAAATATATGGAGACATTTGGGTTAGGATTACAAAGTGACATTTCCATGTATGCAAATGGATTTTTTAAACAAATTAAAATGAATAAGATGCACATTTTCTGTAAAGATTGTTTTATATATTAAATTGTTCACTGAAAAACATTGAATAAACAATACAACGGTTATCATCAATACATTACTCACTTTTTTTTTTAGGGGCATCTGAGTCGTGGACATGTGTACCCTATACAACCTCAGGGAATAACACTCCACAGTGGCTCCTCATAGTCCAACCATTCCTGCTGAAATGGTTAACCGCCTTGGCCTTAGTGGCCATTTTTTACTTCACATGGCGCTTTATGTCACTGAATTTTTTTGTACAGACATCAACACCTTCACTGACCCAGAGCAATTCAGTTAATCTAAAATCTGCTTCCAAATGATGGACTTTTTACTTCCACTTGTTTTACATACATACCGGCCAAACAGCACATCAAAATGCTTCATGACCCTTCTCACAAGCGCAACATATTCATCAAATGTGAAGCACACATTGCAACCCACTCACACATCATCATCAGTCTCTGAATCCTCCAATGGCTGCTGCACTGAAAACACCTCCTCCCCAACATCACCTTCAGATCCACTGCCCTACTATTAACACTGCCCTCCATGACAATAAATAACACTAAACACCGATATATAAAAGAAAATAACAAACCTCCTCCTAAACTATACACACACACACAAATAATGACAGGACAAAACTTAAAATGACAAAGGACTAACATGAAGACACACTTTAAAAATTAATAAGACAAAAGAAAAAGAAAAGACTACTTACACCAGCAAACAACAATTGTCAAAAGTTACAGGAAACTCTCCTCTCCAACCACAGTGCAGACTCCTTTCAAACCACACGTTGCAGCAGTTGGGGAAGGAGGGGGGAAATTAGAGCATGGTGACGACCCAGGACCATGTGTTTCTTTTGACCATTGGGAAGAGTTACGATTTACCTCCAATTACATTGCGATTTATATGGCATGCTCCATTGCTTCCAAGTTTAGAGCGTTCATTTGAGAGTCTTGGCAAACCCGGGTTTAGCAATTTCAACTGTGAGTTAGGGTCACTTCTACTGAACACGCACACTCCACAACACAATCATTATCACCATTTGAGAATTGAGGCAAAAAACGTTCCGGCAATAAACTCCGATTTGTAATCGCAGACAAACCCTATTCTTAGTAAATTTCTCCCTATGGGTGAAATGAACAGTATATTCAAAATGAGGAAAGGCAAACTATTTCTGGCGTGGTGCACAAAGAATATATAAAATAAAACTTTTATTAATTAAATACTGTAAAGCTGATTAAATTATTACATAATCCAGTGAATTATTAAAATGAAAGACTTGATATACTGTGAGCAAAAGGAAAGTGATTATATATAGGTATCTAAACAGCTGTGTAACTATGTTTATGAAGTATCTAATTTATTTCATATATTTATGTAAAAGTAGGATCTCTTCTGTATTATGGACACTTCTCTTTGTGTATCCTTTGAGAAGAACTTAAGGTGATTGAACTAATTATATGGAAATGTACTTTATTTGGTGTACGATAGTTTCCTTTTCTTGAAATGTAAATAGGAAGAATGTTTGGAATGTCATTTGCTGCCTCGCTACCCCTATACAGCAGTTTATAGAATTCCTGCCGAAGACTTGGTGATATAGAATTAATTGTATAAAATCTAGAGATTCAGGGAATATTAATAGCACCACAAGACTGTGTGATTGCTCTTGTTAGGTTATTGTTCAAGTAAATTGTTCTACTACAAATGTAGGGTCATACTTGTAAAACCCAGGGTCTATTTACTAAGCAGTGTTAGGAGACAGAGTGAAAAGTGATAAGGTGCCAGCCAATCAGCTCCCAGTTGTCATTTTTCAAACACAGCCTGTGAGATGGCAGTTAGGAGCTGATTGTTTGGCACCTTATCACTTTTTTATCACTTTTCACTCTGTTTCCTAACACTGCTTAGTAAATAGACCCCCCAGTCAGATATAGCTGTTACCACAATTTAGTGGCTATTAGGATTCTTTAGGCATATTGTATTTCTCCATTAAACATATGTGGATCCTATAAAATTATGGTACCAATTAACTTGCCATAAGTATGCATTTTTTTGACAGTTGTTTTTATTAAGAACAAAAAAATTTAAATATGCCAAGAAATAGAACATTGCTGCGCAAAACACTATAAGTGTCAATGAGAAAATGACAAGAAAGACATAAATATATAAGAAAAATATACTACAATGAATATCATGTTCCAGAAATATAAAAAAAACGAGAAAAAAACTCTCAAAGCAAAAATTTACATAGTGATTGAAAAGACACAGTAATTTCATAAATGGGTAATAGGGTGGTATTGTGTCACTACTCAAGTTTCATACCAGTCAGTATTTTGAAAACAATGTTTGATCTTTGATCTGACTAATGGGAACAAAGGGCCTGATTCAGACCCGGTCGCAAGCGCTGAGCGCTCGCAACCGGGTCGATGATGGCCCAGAGCGCATGAGCACGACGGAGCCGGCTCCGTTGTGCGCATGCGCGAGACCTGGATAGCGACGGGCAATCCGTCGCTCCGGGTCTCGCACCAAAGGGCGCGTGCTGTCGATGTTGAGTGACAGCACGCCCCCCTTTGGTGGGCGGGTCGGGGGGTGGCTGCCCAGACGAAGGCGTTCCCATGGGAACGCCTACCATTTGGGGGCGGCCCCACTGACATCACAAGTGATGTCAGTGGGAGAGCTTTTGGCTCTGTTTGAGCCGAAAGCTCTCTGGGGCTTGCGGCCACAAGACCCTACCACAAGGGTCTCGTCGCAAGCCCGATGGTCGCGATGGTCTTGACCATCGCAACCATCATCCTGGCCGCTCGCATTAGCTGTGGGTGGCAACCCACAGCAATGCAAGCGGCCAGGAGGCCGCTCCATAAAAAAAAAAAGACGCCCTGATTCAGAGCAAGCGCTCTGTCAGAGCATCCGGCTCTGAATCAGGGCCAAAGTGTCAAGAAAACGTCCCATGCGTCGAAAAAAGATTGTACTCTTTCTTATGAAGGGATGCCATAAAAATAAAACAATGTTGGTGTGCTGGTCTGAATTTAGTGCTGCAAAATAATTTTTTTTGCAGCCACAGAAACCATCAATTGAAGTTTCTTACTCCCTTTGGTAAATCTGGCTGTAGGAGATGGGACCCCCTAAACGTCCAATTCAAGTGTAAGGGGAAAATAATTCAAAACATGTGTCACTGCAAAATTCTTTACCTGAATCCAGAATTTCTTACAATGGGAGCAGTCCCATAAATAGTCATATAGGAAGGACATTAGTACTGTACAGGAACATTTAAGACAAGATGGTTAAGGAATAAGGGGGTTATTCAGCATCAGACGGAATTGCAAAGCTGCACGCATACAGCTTTGCAATTCCATCTTTGCAAATATGCAAATGCAGCAGGAGGTGTATGAGACCCCCTGCTGCATTTGCGATCACAGCACTGCGACCACCATCGTGTCCATCTGTGGTCAATCAGGCAGAGGCATAGAAGGACCCACTCTGCACACTCACAGAATGGGTCCTGAGCACGCGCAGATTCCCGATAATCGTAAATCTGCGTTCAGCATTGCACTTGCATGCAGTGCTGAATCAGCCCCTAAGACAATTAAACAATGTCTAGACAGAGAAAGATATCCTCTATAGTACAATTTAAAATGCATTTCCCTGTGTATAGTAGATGACCAGATTTTATTTGCAAGATTCCATTTACTCCTAACACTATGCCGGACAGCAAAATGATGTCTAAAGTATGATAGCAGGGGGAATTTGTGGCTTATGCAGATATACAAAACAAATAAGATCCATATTAGGGAGGAGCTGTTCAAAAAAGAGTTTGCATACACATCATGTCCATGCAACCAATTCTTTACAATTGGAATCATGGGAGTATAATTTTACATCAGGAAAGTTAATACTACCCTATGCTTTTGAGCACTGTAGAACCACCATACAAAGTCTAGATGTTTTATTATTCCATATGAAAGAGCAAAAGATGGTTGTGAGGGCCTTTTCATCATACTTGGTCAATAGCAAGGGCAGAACCTAGAGAGGATACAGAATTTTGGGGAAGGTTAGTCATTTTTATAAGGTCCGCCCTGTCTAACAATGAAAGGGGAAGGTGTTGCCAAAACTTAAGTTAATCAAGGGAATGCAACATAAGATGCTTCACATTCAGATCATAAAGATATCCCATTCTATGGGGCAACAATATCCCAAGATACAGTACTTAATATATCGGTGTGCCCAGGTAAAGCCCATGCCACTCCCTCAAGAGATACACACCTCCGAGCCCAAGGAGAGGGCCCTGGATTTTTCAATGTTTAATTGTAAACCTTGACATCAAGCCAAATTGAGTAATTTTGCAGAATATATCACAAACATTCTTCACAGGATTACCAATGTACAAAATTAAGTAATCTGTAAAGGCTGTTATTTTAACCTCTTTGTCCCTCAATTTAATCCCCTGAAAATTAGTCCAATTCTCTTAAAGTCTAAGAAGATGGTCCAGGGCCAGATTGAACAATAAGGGCAACAGTGTACATCTTTGACGTGTACCACGAAACAGAGACAAAGGATCCCCTTTAAGATCATTAAGAAAAAATGAAGTGATGGAGAGAAGTGTATATATAACAAACAAAATTAGTGAAGGCAGGACCAAATTCACGGAGCACTAAAACACTATTAAGATGTTGCCAGAAGACCTTGTCAAACGCTTTTTTTTGGCAACAAGGCTGATAGTCATGTTTTGTGAGCTAAAGCTGTCCTTAAGTGAATGTCTCCCATTAACAAAACCCAGTTGGTGTGGCGAGGTAATAGTGGGAAGAATTTTAAGAAGTCTAGTGGCCATTAGTGAGATCTGTGTAGGCTTCTGTGTGTAAAAAGCAATGAAAGAGTTAAAATAGAAAATGGCTGTGTGAGCTGGTTCTGGTTGTTGAAATATGGGGGACAACATGAATAGGGGTTCCCCATATTATCCCCAACCAGCACCAGGCTCTAGCTAGTGTGGGTGAGAAGGAATACAAAGAAGTGCAATGTTTGCTAATAATTTGCCTGATATATTACCCATCTATAAAAGGTATTTTTTGAATAATCCAATTTCCTTTGGGCAATTTCCAAAATGACATTTTCAAAATGTTGTTTGCATTTCAGTATTCATCCATACTAAAAGGAGAATAATCCTGAATAAATGCATTATCGGATGTCACCATCTGAGTGTGAAGGGAAGTAAATTTAGCAGTATAATACTTATGTTTCTTAGCCAAGTAGGAGGTGATCCAGCCCACCATAAGCACTTTTGACATCTCCCAAAACAATATAGACGCATCCCAATGGACCAAGTTATTGTCCACAAATTAAATTAATTTACCCTTAAGGTAGAGCTTTAAATCATCACTTGGGGTCAGGTACTGATTTGTCCTCTTGAATCTTTGCTGCTTGTGCAGAAAAAATTGCACCATGCATGGCACAAGTCGCATACCCGCGAACTGGTATGTGCACTGCGTTAGCACCCGCAACTCCATAGGATTGTGTGGCGGCTACAGCTAATCTCATGGTGCAATGTGTGCGTACATTTGCAGTGCATTTGTGGGAGGGAAACGCCAAAATAGGCTGTCACACTTGGCTGTAGTAGTCAGTTTTATCCTAATGGGGGTGTAATCAGATTTCAAAATGGAGTGAATAGAGGTGTGATGGACCCTAGGAAACCATCTACCCACCGTGAGGAAATAATCCTGGAACACATGCAAAAATACAGATATGGTATGACATGACACCCTGTGGTTATAACTGCAGCTTCAGCACTCTCATTGAATTAGATTGTTGTCACTAACAAAATGGTGTAATGGGATGTGTGGATGGAGCATATGAGTGAGTATGATGGTTTTAGCAATTAAGCAAGATTTTTGTGGAAGCTGAATGTGGATACTGCATAAGATGGATGGTAGGGAGTGAGAAGAATGGTGGAACCCAGTGGGATTGTTGTGGTAACTCAGTGGGAGTGACAGAGTGGGATGGTTTGGGTACTTAGTGGGATTGGTGTGTCACATAACTGCTCAGACCATAAGTTGCATAGACTGCATGTGTGTATTCCAGTGAGCACACAAATTTGTGAATTAGCAGCTCCACCATTTTGTGAGTGACGGCAATCTCACCCCATTAGAGTGCTGAATCTGCAGTTAACCACAGGTTGTGATGGCATACCATAACTATATTGCTTTTTGGAGTTTGTGAAAGAGTTACAACACGTTTCTGAAATTTCCATTTTATGTAGGATGCCTTAATGAGACTTGTTAAATCGCAAGGTTTTTGTCTATGGAATTTCATAGCTTTTCAATATATTTATGCTGTAAAATTTAGAAACAGAGAATTTGACAAGCCACCCCCTGCCCTTCAGCATTGTCCTCATTCATCACTCTTTGCACACCTGCATTTCCCTCACATGTAACCCTCTGGATATCTGTTATTTCCTGTGGTGGTTGTGGGGTAATGAGTGTTAAAAATAGAAATAATATTGTCCTTTACAGGGAGACTACAGGTCCCAGCAAGGTGGCCCAGTTATGCCAGTACTTGGAAAACCACAAGTACCAGCATGCCCGGGTGGTATGGGCCCGCTGGTACCTGTAGTTCTGAAAAAGAAAGAAAAAAAAATGGCGTGGTGTATCCCCTCCCAAGCATAACCAGCACCGGCTTTTATGAGCAGATCCTGGTTCAGAAAATACGGGTGAAAAATGACATGGGGGTACCCCATATTTCAATGAACCAGCACCAGACTCCTGAGCCAGTCCTGGTTGAGGAAATACAGGGAAAAATGCATTTGGGTACCCTGTATATCCTTCAGCCAGCACTGGCCTCTTACTAGCGGGGGTTTCATCACCTCAAACTATTCAGCCCATTCCAGGGATTCCTCTGGTAGTAGGGACTCCTGGGGACACTCCAGGCCTGGGCTGAAGCCCTGAGCTATTTCCCGCACTCCTGGTGACGGTGGGTGCAGGGTTGATGAGTGTGAAAAATATCATCATGTTCTTTACAGGGAAACTACTAGTCCCAGGAAGGCGATCCTGGCATGCCAGTACTTGGGGAACCACAAGTACCAGCATGACCGCTGGTACCTATTGTCCCACTGTAAAGGAAATATTAAAATAAATACACAACACCGAAAGTTAAAATTTATTACACTGAACCTTCATCTGAGGGCGACAACCGCTTAAGCTCTTTTTTGTGGCCTCTGCACCCCCCGGGGCTTCTGATGTTTTCGTCTTTGCTCTTTACCTGGGGGGCATCAGCCTTTAAGTACTTTTGGTTTGGCGCCACCTCCCCAAGGCTTGCAGCATCAGTGACACCCTATTCTCCCAACTTCACCTGGGGGCCTGTAAGCTCTTTTGCATTGCCGCCACCTCCCCAGGCCTTGTGGCACTGGCGGCATCCTCTTCTTTACCTTGGTGCAGTGGCTTTTAAGCTCTTTTGCATGGCCGCTGCCTCCCCAGGGTTTCCGACATCTTCAGTCTTCAAGAACTCTTCCTTCTCTTACGCCATCAGTCTGACACCCATTGCCTTGCAGTGGCTAATATTAGCCAGCCCAAGGTGACGGGGCTCACCATGGCCATCTTAAATTTTGTAGGTCCTGTCACTTTTGGGAGCAGCGCTATATGTACAGTAGCTACTTACAGTGCTGCTATGTCCGATGGATTGGATGTTTGCATATTTTTATTTTACTTGGGATGCTACTGGACAATAAGACCGACCAGTGGCAGGGACAAGGTGAGTATGTAGTGTGTGTGTATGTGTTAAAGTTGTACTTTCTAAAGTATGTGTGTACTGTTGTTGTTTTAATATTTTTTTTACAAGGGGGACTGTAGGTAACACTGGCCCCTTAATTCCCTGCATGCTAGTACTTGTGGCTCTCCAAGTACTGGCATGTGGTGGGTGAGGCTTGCTGGGACCTGTTGTCCTAATGTAAAAGATAATATTACTATAAATCTATTTTTTACCACTATCAACCTTGCACCCAGGGGTGAAGGGCATGTCAGGCTTCAGCCCTGGCCTGGGGTTACCTAGAGAGGGGGGCCGCCTTTATTGGGGGGAATCCCTAGTACCTGGTGCTGGTTCTAAAATTACATATTTTTAGAACTAGGGCTGGCTCCAAAAGCCCGCTGCTGGTTCATTAAATGCCGGGGAGCCTTACTCATTTTGTTCCCTGTATTATTTGAACCAGCGCCGGCACAAAGAGCGTGGAGCTGGGTATGCTTGGGGGAGGGGGACCTGTTGTCATTATTTCTTTCTACTTTTTTTTACACTTTTAGCACAATGAAACCTGCATGAATTGCACTGATCTTTGCAGACTTCTCATAACACGCTGCTGACTGTTCCCACTGAAGTGACGCGTCGGCAGTGCACTAAATATATGCATAAATTAGTGATGTCACTGAGCACATGCACTAACAGCTGCCTCTGGCACTGCTTACACAGGATGATTACATTCTTTTCTTAGAGCAGTGCCAATGCTAGTTACTGACACAATGTGCTCCCACTAACCACAAAACACCCCCCTGCCCCACTGTATGACACTAAAATATGTAAATCCCCTCCAGTTTACTGAATAAAAACAGGATGCAGGGGAAAGTCGGACATATTGATGCTCTGAAGTGAAGCAACTCTGAGTACACCCCCTGCAGGGGTGATATTCCCTATTCATAAAATGGGGCATATTTTGTCCAATTGTTTAAAAAAATCTAAACTTTTTCAAAAACCTTAACCCCAAATGGCCCTATATGGCAGGGGTTCCCAACCACGGTCCTCAAGGCATACTAACAGTCCAGGTTTTAAGGATAGCCATAGTTGAGCACAGGTGACTAATTAGTACCTTAGTTATTTAGATTTTACCATCTGTGCTTAAGCATGGATATCACTAAAACCAGGACTGTTAGTGTGCCTTGAGGACCGAGGTTGGGAATCACTGCTATACGGGAACGAGATCTATCTAACAAAATAGACCCCATCTTAAATCTTCCTCTTCCCTGAGTTGTGCCTTCACAAAAATACCTAAAAAAAAGCTGAAAAGTGATAGTTTTTGCCCTGAAATGTGGCATGCAGCACTGAGCGATGGTTCTACACAACCATGGCAAAATTCAGCACAATACGTACAATAACTTTTGAGATGCAGCCCCTCAAACACCATACCCCCTCTCAGAAAATCCCTATAGGAAGAATTCCGTTTATTCGATTCAGTTTAAATATAAGGGCACAACAACAACAACAATAATACGAGGGGGTATCATAACGTTTCAATTATCACCATGAACAGAATGAGTTAGAAAGTGATATTTGGTATGTTGAACTTAAGTCTTCTCCTTGTAGTCACCTTGCAGAGCCACACATTCCTGCCAGCATTTCTTGACCTTCATAATTATAGAAGTCCTGTGATTTCTTCGAGAACCACTGTTCCACTTCCAGAACTACATAATTTGTGTTGTCAAATCGCCTACCCCAAAGTGGTTTCCTCATCTAATGGAAGACAAAGATCTAGATCTATATATACACCACACCTAAGCGCTGCCCAGTGGATTCAGTTCAAGGTGAGACTTCAGACAAGTGTGTATACAGCCCAAGTGGGGTTGTGAAAGTCAGTCAGCCTGTCTGTGGAGAGTCCAAGTAGAACTGTGGCAGCTATAGAGCCCAGTGTCCCAAGCCAGGCCAGTGGGAGGCCAGGAGGCTGTGTCCAGACCTGCAGGCAGGAAGGACCACAAATCTCTGACTCGATATGTGAAGTTGTAGCAGCCAAGCTACAGGCCAGGAGGCTAGTGTACTTACCTGCATGCAGCGCAGGGAGGACCACAAGAGATTGTGTGTGACTTGGCGGAAGTCAAGCCTGACCAGGAGGCCATGTATATGCCTGTGAGAGACAGGACTAAACACTGACTGTATTAAGGTGCATACACACGTAAAGATTTTTCTGTCCAACCATCCAACTAGTTGATTGGTTGGAATGAAAATCTGGTAATGTATGGGAGTAAATGATGATCAGCAATTTGCTCCTAAATTCCAGAAAACATGAAAATGGACGTTCAGACAAGTTTGTTAAATGTTTGATCTAAACAAATTGTTCAAACAACAGTTTTTGTCCATTTTCTGGCATTTGGGAGCAAATTGCTGATTGCCATTTTCTTTCATTCCTTACCAGATTTTCGTTCCAACCAATCAACTAATGGATGGTTGGACAGAAAATCTTTACAAGCGTATGCAGCTTTACATTTGTAGACTAGCTGCCCATTATAGAGAGGGGCCAAGAAGTGAGGTAGTGCCCTGCATGGGGACTAGGTTGTTTGTTATTTTGTTCCTGTATGCTGATAGTAAATTATCATTTATTGCATTTAAACCAGAACTGACCCATAAATAAATAATAAATAAAAAAAATAATGAATGTCCTGGTGCTCCTAATGCAAACAGTGCTGTAGAGTCAGTAGAAGATGTACAATAGGACCCAGCAGAGCATTGAGAAAGTAGAGAAGAAACAAATCCAGTAAGCCTCTGCAAGTATGGGCTCCCAGGACTTGTAATAGAGATAAACAGATGCAATCAAGGAGAGGGAAAGGAAGGAGCAGTAGGGCAGGATTGTGTCACAATGTCAGGCACTCACCCAGCCACAGAGTAGGCAGATCCATAATGGTGGGCCCCACTTCCAGGTAGCATGACAGCCTCAAGTGGAAGGCAGCCATCAGACCCCAGCGGCACAGCAGTGAAGTCACCCTCAGCAGGCAGGTATGCGGGTAAAGTTAGCAGCCAGTATATGTCCCCCCACCAGTGCATTGCCATGACTCATTTCCAGGACTGCCTAGGAAGGCCATAGATATGATCAGCTGGGTTCTGTGGTTAAATAGGGCTCCTCCACTCTAGCAGCACACATGGAGACCCACTGATGCAACCGGTGCAAAATTTTAGTGCTGGGATGCAAATAGAATTCAGATGGCAGCAGATTTACTCAGAGGGCATACTTACCGACTTTTAGCTCCCTCCTTCCAGGAGGCAGCTGTCTGTCACAGCAGGTGGCGTGTCGTGACAAAAGGGGGTGGGACATGAAGCGTGGCTGCACTTTTGCATCATCGTGGCCCCGCCCCCTTTTCACAATGCCGCGATTAATGGCAATGTGAAGCAGGATTACGCGATTCAGCGCATAATTGCATCACAGGCCCGCCCTGCTGCCAGGATTTATCGTGGAACCTTGGGGGGGGGGGGGGGTCGTCGCCGGGGGCTGAGAGGCTTTCTGGAGGCTCCCGGCCCAATCGGGAGGGTAGGCAAGTATGACAGAAGGAGAGAGGAGGGCTACAACGCAGCTATCACAATGCCTGATTAGCTGTGACAGATTTGTAAGAAAAACCTGAGGAGAGCTTGTGAGCTCTTGCATAGGAAAGGAATGTGGAGGAGGGCTATCATTGTCCCAATTAGACATAAAAGCTGTCAGGAGAGAGAATACTCGTTGGCGGGGGCACTTTTGAAACAAGTATGTTTGTCAATGACACTATATTAAAACTTAACTTTTAATCTAATTCAAATAAAAGACATGCCACGTGTGTATAAAACAATATACAAACAATAATACAAAATAATGACTGAAATCTAATCTGAAAAATCATGCAGTTGGACTGGTATGACCTATCTTCTGTAACATAAAATGCTGGATCAAGCAAGTATTGGTGAGGAAGGTGGACAAATAAATTATTTGGCTCTCGTAAGAATTATACCTTACTCCTATATAACAATCTGGGATACAAAAGATTTTTAAGCACAAATCAGTAAAAATATCATAAACTGAAAAGCCCGCACATGAATCCCGACACGAAGGTTTAGGGTGCAGGGAGGGAGAGGATAGGTGTAGGCACCAGGAAGTGAGTAAATCATAGGTTTTCTGGCTCTAACTAAACAAAATGATTCCCTCTCTTAGGGGTATATTAACTAAAGTGCGGAGTTTTAGAAGTGGAGATATTGCCCATAGCAACCAATCAGATTCTAGCTATTATCTTCTAGAAGGTGCTAGATAAATGTTATGTAGAATCTCATTGGTTGCTATGGGCAACATCTCCACTGTTAAAGACCCACACTTTAGTAAATATAGCCCTTAGAGTGAATAGACCCAACGTCCCACTCACAAAACAGAAGTCTTTAGCACACCACTTACATTCATACTTACAGTGTCTCTCAGCAAGCCTCTGACCTGTTCCCCAAGCAGTGAGAGAGTGTCTACAGAGACTGACACATCCTTTATCAGCCTCTCACAGGTGGTCTGGTAATCAAGTCTGCTAATGAGCTTTTGTCTACCAGACAGAAGCTTTTTATATTTTGGAGATCTACTTTAACACAGAAACCACTCTGTTCTAATAGAAAGGAAATGTCATGCAAATCCTCCATATGGAATATTTTGGGTTTTCAAAAGTTAATTAGCACTCTTAATACTGCTTTGAATGACACATCTGACTCATTTTTAGTTTTTTTGATAGGGAAGATATGGCTGGTCAGCCATTCAAAAATGGATTTGTAAACTCTAGTTTGTTTAGGTCAGAGTACTGTTTGTAAGACGGCTACATCTCTGGGCCTGATTCACTACGGTACGCAATATTGCGTACGCCCGCAGTTCAACTGCGATAGTATGCTAACTCATTGCAATCGCAATGCCACCACAGCACAACATAAGGACGCCCACTTTGCCTTACACACACATCCCTAATGTTTAGCAAGACTGCAAAAATATTGGTACAATTGAGTACCATCGCAGCCTCGCACACAATTACACATGCCCTGACCTTACTTAGAAATTGCTTACTTCAGCAGACGCTATGAGGCCTCAGGCTGCGAATGGCATCGCAGTGGATAATTTATACACGCCCATGCAATGGCGTTCATACTCACTGGCACGCCTGCTTTTCCCCGACCACCCCCGTTACCACCCACAAACGATTGTTCCTGTCAATCAATCACTGGAGGATTGGTCTGCGTAGTCACTGCAATCGCAGTCCCGATCGCAGTGACTGGTTCACGCATGCGCATGGTGATGCATATGCATGCGCAGTATGCAACAATCGTCCGATTGCGTGCATATAAGCAACTGCGTTCCTTGCTGAATTAGGCCCTATGTTCCTTTGATGAGAAATCAATTTAATGACAAGTTGAAACCAAACTGTATTGTATTCAACAACCATTTGTCTGTGTTAATCTCTCTCAACTAACCTCTGGCTCCGAAAGCCACCCTTAGAGAAAGGTCATCATGCACTTATTCTGAGCTTTAGGCTTTAGCCCTGCAAAGGATCTGTGAGCTTTACAAGAAGACCTTACTCCTGACAGAAACGCTGACCCAAACAGGTATTCATGTGAGAGTCTAGGATAATCCAGAGATGTAGAGTGAGGTTGTGATAAGCCTGCATTAGTGAGCCATCTTGCTATTCTAGAATATGTAAAATAGTTAAGTGCTTGACACACAATAAAGCAGCCCTGTTGATAGCCTTTATAAGGAAGTATTAAGAAGTGCAAAAGTGTATCAAGGGAGAAGACAGATTCTCCTTCCTTTTCTGACTAGTCAGGGAAATATAGCAGAGGACCTATTTCGACTGTCATCCTAATTTAATTTTTCTCAGAGTTTTATTTGTGGAATCGACAGTTTATCGGGCAGTAATGCATTAAAAGCTGAATCTACAGTATACCTAGAAGCAAAGATATGACACATCAGGGAGGCCTATAAAACTCTTTTATAAGTGTGAACCTGAATGCCTGTTTAGCAGTTTTATACACCTCAGAATGCTCATGCAAAGCCCAGTGCAAGGAGTATCCGTTGATTAGGTGGCATTGTCGTGGACGCTAGAGCCACCCTTGCAATCTGGTATTAAGATTCCCCAGGTAACAGTGTGGGAATTATCAGAAAGGGAAGTGAGATGGCAAGGAGTCACATCATGCCTTACTCAGAGAAAAGGTTTCCATACGTTTTTGCCTTCTATAAGCAATATCAGGGAACTTTGTGTCTGTATCTGAGGCGGAATACCTGTGAGAATTTTTTTGTGTGGTAACATTTGTCTTGAGCATGTGCCTACGTCAGAAAATGGTTCATTATGATCACAGTCAATTTTTACTCTGAGGGATAAGTATATTGGAGTTTACTCCAGTTAGAGGTGCAAATATGCATCCTCATTCTCTGACAAAATACTTTTTGGGAGGTATAGCCCTGAACATTATTTGGGTGTTAATGGATCAATTAACCCTGAAATCCGGCCTGACATCGGCACTTATCGGTGGGCGAATTATGTTATTTGTTTGCCTGAAACAAATAGGATAGGGTGAAACAAAAATAGTCGAAAAACGGGGATTATCTGCGAAAAATCCCTGTTTTACACACCAGAGAATATACCAGGGATAATTGGACACCCGTTGAGTGCTCAATGTGACTTTAAACATACAGCTGCCCCAATTACTTTCTCAGACCAGCATCTACCTGTACCACAGAAAAGGAACTCAAGGATTATTCAGTATATGAAGGACCAGCAATGTGTTTATAATAAGAGTTCACTGTACTCAAACTTCGGGTCTCCACTTGATACCAGCACTGAGCCATGTTACTATGTCAGTTACATGCACAGCTGTTCTTTCGGCTCCAGGCAGGATATATTTGCCTGCTATGGGTAAATATATCATGTAAGTAATGCCACATGCAATAATGCCCTGTATAACACATTATGCCACACGCAGTAATGTCCTGTATAACACATTATGCCACATGCAGTAATGCCCTGTATAACCCATTATGCTACATGCAGTAGTGGCTTTTATAACACATTATGCCACATGCAGTAATGCCCTGTATTACACATTATGCCACATGCAGTAATACCCTGTATAACACATTATGCCACATGCAGTAATGACTTTTATAACACATTATGCCACATGCAGTAATGCCCTGTATAACACATTATGCCATACACAGTAAGAACCTGTATAACACATTATGCCACACGCAGTAATGCTCTGTATAATACATTATGCCACATACAGTAATGCCCTGTATAATACATTGTGCCACACACAGTAATGCCCTCTATAATATAGTATCCCCAATTCAAATTACGCCACACAGTGGTCCCTTATTCATGTTATGACACACAGTGGTGCCCCTTTTACACAATGCCCAAATTAGTGCCCCTTGTACACAAGGCCCACAGTACTGAGTAGTGCCCCTAATACAATGTTCACAGTAGTCGTGCCCCTTATAGAATGCTCACAGCAGTGGTACCTCTTACACAATGGTCCCGGTATTGGTGCCCCCCATGCAGTGCCCTCAGTAGTGCCCGCAGTGGTAATGCCCCCATTGGTAAAGTCCCCTATAGTAGTAGTATGGGGGTAATGCCCCCAATAGTAGTGCCCCCTATAGTGCCCAAAGTAGTAATGCTCCCTATAGTAGTGCCCCCTTATAGACATGCCCCCAGTAGTAATACCCCCAGTAGTAATGCCCCCTTATAGACATGCCCCCAGTAGTAATACCCCCTTATAGACATGCCCCCAGTAGTAATGCCTCCTTATAGACATGCCCACAGTAGTAATGCCCTCTTATAGACATGCCCCCAGTAGTAATGCCCCCCTATAGACATGCCCCAGTAGTAATGCCTAGTAATGCCCCCTTATAGACATGCCCCCAGTAGTAATGCCCCCTTATAAACATGCCCCCAGTATTAATGCCCCCAGTAGTAATTCCCCCTTATAAACATGCCCCCAGTAGTAATGCCCCTTATAGACATGCCCCCAGTAGTAATGCTCCCTTATAGACATTCCCCCAGTAGTAATGCCCCCTTATAGACATGCCCCCAGTAGTAATGCCCCCTTATAAACATGCCCCCAGTATTAATGCCCCCAGTAGTAATGCCCCCTTATAGACATGCCCCCAGTAGTAATGCCACCCAGTAGTAATGCCCCTTATAGACATGCCCCCAGTAGTAATGCTCCCTTATAGACATTCCCCCAGTAGTAATGCCCCCTTATAGACATGCCCCCAGTAGTAATGCCCGCTTATAGACATGCCCCCACTAGTAATTCCCCCTTATAGACATGCCCCCAGTAGTAATGCCCCCTTATAGACATGCCCCCTGTGGTAATGCCCCCATGCCTCCCTTCTGAAAAATAAAAAACAACACAATTCTGACCTTAGGCCCCGGTCCTGCGTCCGCTGCCATCTGGTCCGACGGCGGCTCCACCACGGATCTATGGGAGAGACGTCATGACGTCCCTCCCATAGTGCTCTATGTGAGAGCCGGAGCTCTAGAGTGAGCTTCGGCTGCCGCTGCAGGGAGGGAGCCGGTTGCCCGCTGAAAACAAATATCAGCGGGCGCCGGCAACGCGGGGGATAACGGCGCTGGTTTTTTTTTTTTTTCTTATGGGATTTTTTTTTTCCCTCCTGGGGACTCAGTGACGCCCTCTAGGGGGCGGCACTCTGGGCGACGGCCCTGTTAGCTGCCCCTAGAACCGCCACAGGCTTCTACCATGAGCACCTGTAACTGCCTACTTCTGGGTATGTGTGGACATGCTGCTGCAACAGCACCTGGGACGATCTGGCTAAATTCCCACTGGTCCCTCATCAGGGACCAGTTTGCACTAAGTAGCTGGCAGAGGGTTTCAGCATGGAGACACTGAACTCAATCCAGAACAACCGGAGAATTGAATAGCATTTTACGTTATTCTGGTGGTCAAAGAATGCAGACAAGGTAAAAGAGGAAAAAAACCACATATCTTTATTGGCCAATTTAAAATTGGGGGCATAGAAGCCACTTTCTCAAAAAAAAATTTTTTTTACTTTAAGTTATAAAGAAAGAAAAAAGGAAACAATAGTGAGGGATATAGGTGAAGTGTACCTAATAAAATAATAAGGTGAAGTATGTGTGGCAGTGAAAGTTTAAATGAATGTGAAACAACACGGTCTTGCAGATAGTGTGCTAACCATCAGGTTAGCGTACATCTCTGAATCAGGCCCTATAGTGAGTGATGCAGGTCTGGATAAAAGTTTCTGGGCAGAAGCAGTCCTCACTGCAGTATACCTCAAGTATCGAGCACCTGGCATAGTGGCAGTCAAAAATAAAATACCACTGGAGGTGTGGTCTGGTAAAAAGCCAAGTATATTTGGTCGTACAGCATATGCTCATATACCTAAAGAAAGAAGTCACAAGTTAGATACCGTGTATATTTTGTGTTATGCTTGGATATTGTCAACAAAGCAAAGAAAACGAATTGTAGAAAATTATTAATTAAAACCTTATAAATTCAAGAGATGTAGTTTTTCATGAGGCAGCTTCGATAAAAAAGCATAATGTTGCAGCATCACAAGGACTTGTGATGCTAGATATGCCAACAGCTGGAATTGTATCAGAAACAGACTAGAGATGCAAGTGATCATCCACAGATGAAGAGCTCTATGATGAGCAACAAAGGTAGATCACTTAAAATATATAGGGAGGAGTTTGCTAACTTTGTTTGCTGTAAACCTGAAAGTATACAAGAAGAAAAGTCAAGTAGCGACAAAGAGCTTCAACTTTAAACGACAATGACACTTGGACCATTGTGAACAGGCCGAGCAACCAAAAAGTGGGTCTTCTGCAAGAAATTAGATAACAATGGAAGTCTTGCTCGTTATAAAGCCCGACTTACACCCAGAAATGAGGAGTGTCTTCTGTTGCAAGGAATCATTATGTATGGTCATGGCTATATTTGCCATGTATGGTTTACTGCTGTACCAACTGGACTTTGATTCAGCCTTCTTAACACTCCACTGAGACAGCACTGACTAAGGTAGTAAATGATCTGGTCACTGCCAAGGCTAAAGGCCATTATTCACTTCTAATTCTTCTAGATCTCTCTGCTGCCTTTGACACTGTTGACCACTCTCTTCTCATACAAACACTAGAATCCCTAGGTCTTCAAGGCACAGCCCTTTCTTGGTTCTCATCCTACCTATCTAATCGCTCTTTCACTGTTCGCTTTTCTGATTCTACCTCCTCTTCGCTACCTCTATCAGTTGGAGTACCACAAGGTTCAGTATTAGGTCCTCTGCTTTTCCTAATATTTACCTCCTCTCTTGGCAAACTAATCAGCTCTTTTGGTTTTCAGTATCATCTGTACGCGGACGATACTCAAATTTACCTATCCTCCTCAGATTTGTCACCATCTGTGTTGGTCCGTGTCACTGTGTCTCTTTGCCATTTCATCTTGGATGTCATCTTGCCACCTCAAACTTAATATGTTCAAAACAGAATTAATTATATTTCCACCGGCCAATAGCAGTTACCAACCTGATATCTGTATTACTGTTGACAACTCCACAATCAACCCCACCCCATAAGCTCGCTGCCTAGGTGTCATCCTTGACTCTGAACTGTCTTTTGTTCCACACATATGTCTCTAAATCCTGTTACATACATCTAAAAAACATAGCCATAATTCGACCATATCTTACGCAAGACACTGCAAAAACTCTAATACACGCACTCAGAATTTCCCGCATTGACTATTGCAATAGTCTCCGTATTGGTCTTCCCAAAAACAGGCTCTCCCCACTACAATCCATTTCGAATGCAGCTGTGAGGTTGATCTTTCTCACAAAACGTTCAGTGTCTGCTGATCCACTCTGTCAGTCCCTCCATTGGCTGCCAGTCTTCTACCGTATTCAATTTAAAATACTTACACTTACAAATAAAGCTATTAACTAAACCACACCAACATACATCTCTTCACTTATCTCAAAATATCTTCCAACCCCACATCTGTGCTCTGCACAAGATCTGCGTCTCTCATCTCTGCGCATTACTTGTTCCCATGTAGGACTTTTTTTTGGGCTGCACCCACCCTGTGGAATGCCCTCCCACGCACAATAAGACTTTCCACTAGTTTCCAAACATTCAAGCGTTCTCTGAAAACTCACCTCTTCAGACAAGCTTATCAGATTCCAAAACCACCCACCTAACTTTTTATAGCTCCCTATCTAACTCTCTTCTTATAGTAAACACCTATCTCATCTTCTCTTTCTTCAATTTAACATCCTCCTAACCCTAGGCCAACTTTTCAGTGTGACTGGATTATACAGTCCACCAAGAACATCTGCAATCGGGCTGGACCAATTTGCAATATGTAGCACCTATCCTTGTGTATCAACACCTATTTCCCTATAGATTGTAAGCTTGCGAGGAGGGCCCTCTTACCCTTATGTATGTCTTTTATGTATGTTTGTATGTCTTTTACAACCCAGTATAATGTTAATGTTGGTTCAAATTGTAAAGCGCGTCAGAATTTGCCGCGCTATATAAGAAACTTAATAAATAAATAAATGGTGAGTTAACTATATAGATTTTTATGGAGTCACTGTAACATTACAATGTAAATGCATTTTCATAACATACTTTACCAGGCTCTATTCAGCTGCAGTAGCTCCTCGTCTTATATAGGGGGGCGGAGCGTCTTATGTGAGTGATAGGCTGGCACCCAAATGAAAGGAGAAAACTGAAGAGGCGGCAAGGTGTGGCCTCCACTTCTGCTGACTCCACACCAACAAGTGAGAGTGCAATTACATGGGCTGGAAAGTTCCTGCGTCAGCTTTGGTCATCAGTAGTCCCAGCCAAGACTGAAAGAGCTAGGTAAAAGGAGCTACCGCGCTCAACCCCTGTATATAGTGTTTGTTAGTGTATGTATAAACAGTCTAACTCTAAATATAGCGTATAAGTCTGTTTATTGGTTAAACACAGTGTTAACCTCAGAGCTTATAATTGCACAACCATATACAGTAAGTGGCACAGGTTCATTACAGGGATCAAAAACAGTGATATTGCAGAGTAGTAAAGTATAGACAATTAATGGAGTCTTAGATATGTATATAGATAAATCACAGGTGCACAACTCCAAATTACTAATTATATATATATATATATATATATATATATATATATATATATAAATACATTTTGCAATAAAATTTTTAGGTTTTTAGCATAATCATGGCCAAGGTTATGGGCCTACCAACCATATCCAGGTAACCTATGTAGGGTAGGTCCCTAACATACAGAGGTTCAAATCCAGGGCGCAGGACACCCCCAAACCACTCCAGGGCATCGCTCTAATGAAAAAGGTGAAGTGAAAAGTAAGATAGATAAGAGCAGCTACAGCTGCATGTATAGAGTAGAAAAGTGAAAGTGCATATATAATAAACAAACAGTTTGGGCCAAATGTGATAGGGTGTCTGTTTTGGTGAATTGCGAGTTTGGTGCTTAACTCGCAATTTTTCACAACTCTCCAATGTAATAGGGTGTCTGCTCACTAAAACTCGCATTTTTCAGAGTCACTAAAACTCTCCATTCTCAAACTCGCATCCAGATGTTTTCACATTGAAAACAATCAACTCGCCCAATGTAATAGAGTGTCTGTTTCAGACTCGCAAAAAAAAGATTACCAAAAGTAATGAGATATGTACATGTTTCTGTGTGTACTTATGTAAAATGTTTTTAAATAAAAAAAAATTACGTGCACCCCCTCCACAAAAGCATAACCAGCCCCGGGCTTTATAAAGCCTGTTCTGGTTCAAAAAATACAGGGGCCAAAATGCGTAGGGAGCCCCTGTATATTAAGAACCAGCACAGGGCTTTGTTGAGCTGGTTCTGGAAAATCAGGGGACAAAACGAGTAGGGGTCCCCTGAAAATTCCAGAACCAGCACCGAACTCTGTCTAGCCGGCCAAAGCATTATCCCTGACCGCTAGTCAGTCCAGGCCGGGGATCCCTGTGGCATTGAGGACCCCCCCAATAAAGGGGTCCCCCTCTCCAGGGCACCCCAGGCCTAGACTGATAGCCCGGGGCTATCCCCGGCACCCTGGGGCGGTGGGTGCCGGGTTGATAATGTTAGTGTAAAGTGTAAAATGAAAGTTTCCATATTGTCTTTAGTTGTAGAACCACAAGTACCAGCAAGCCTCCCCTGCATGCTGGTATTTGGAGAACCACAAATACCAGCATGCGGGGCATTACGGGCCCGCTGGCACTTGTAGTTCCACAACTAAAGAAATACGTAAATAAACAAACATACACCGTGAAAGTATAATTTTAATAAAACATACATGCACACTCACACATACTCACCTAGTATCCGAAGTAATCCATAGGGGTGTACCTGAAAAAAAAAATCCATACTCACCTCTCTTATGCGTCGATCACGTCCACTTCTCCAAGTAGGCAATCCAGGGGTTAAAATAAAAAAATGCAAAAACCCGATCCATGCGGACTGAGCAAAGGTATGTGTGTACACATACCTTTGCTCCGCGTAAATGACCGGGGCACACGTGTGCCCCGTCAGTGAAGGGGCCGCCAGCCAGTCAGGGAGCACCTCCGTCGGAGCAGCTCCCTGTTTGTCTGAATGCGGCCAGCCTGTGTGTCCCATAGACTTCTATGGTGAGAAATCCCCATTGAAGTCTATGGTGGGAACCGCTACATCGTAGCTGCAAGATTAATTGAGGTTAATCTTGTGGTTACATCAATGATACAATCGACATTGTATCATTGATGTAACCACAAGATTAACCTCAATTAATCTTGCGGCTACGATGTAGCGGTTCCCACCATAGTGCTGGTTCTGGAATTTTCAGAGGGCCCCTACTCGTTTTGTCCTCTGATTTTCCAGAACCAGCTCAACAAAGCCCTGTGCTGGTTCTTAATATACAGGGGCCCCCTACGCATTTTGGCCCCTGTATTTTTTGAACCAGAACAGGCTTTATAAAGCCCGGGGCTGGTTATGCTTTTGGGGAGGGGGTGCACGTTTTTTTTTTTTTTTTAACACACACAGAAGCCATCACGGATCTCACTGATCTGTGATGGCTTCTCTAAAACTCGCACCTTTTAATGCTACTCGCATTAAAAGGTGTCAGTTTACATAGTCCTAAACTCGCAAATGCAGTAGCCTCGAGCTGAAAAGTTCGCAGGCTATTGAATTTGCGAGTTTCAGTACAAACTCGCACTTTTTAAAAGTGCGAGAAAGTGCGAGTTTGTACTGTTACTAAAACTGACACCCTATTACATTTGGCCCTAAAAGTGTTAAATTGTGCAAAAAAGGAGAAATGTGTTATAATGCGATGCCCTGAAGCAGACCAACCATAGCAATCCAGGGGACCCACGCCCCAAAAATCAACCCAAGGCTGCACTACAGTATATAAATTGTAGGATTTACCTATATTGTGCTAATACAAGTGTGCATTCACAATGCCAGACTCCATGCTCTAAACCAATGGAGGCGTGGTGCTAGTCCAGGCTGAAGGTGTCTCATGCCTTCAGGAGTACAAAGAAGCACACTAAATGGAATATATGGGAAAGGGGTCCTAGACTGCACACCCTGAATATATATAATGGGAGGTGCTACCTGTTGAGACTGTTAATGCAGACACAAAAAAAAAGACAAATCACAGATGCACAACTCCAAATTACTAATTAGATATATATAAATACATTTTGCAAAAAATTTTTGCAATAAATAGAGGTTGGCGTTATTAGGCAGCCACCTAAAGCTGCTGGTAGCACCGGCCCTGTGTAGATGATTTGTTGCTTTCTGGGCAGGAAAGCCAAATAGCCAAAGTCAAATTGTTGCTAGGTAACAAGTTCAAACTAAAAGATCTTGGGCCAGCATACCAACTACTATGCTTGTAAAACAAGCAAAAGTTGAATGCTGGGACTGTCATTATTGACCGACATGGGTACATTGAGGCAATGCTCAACAAATTTGGCATCGCAGTCAGTACACCAGTTAACAAAAGTACAAAAATATCTAAAGCAACTTTAGAGGCAGACATGGAAGAAATGAAAGGAGTTCCTTATCAAAGGGCCATTAGAACTTTACTGTATGCCGCGACTGGTACATTACATGGTCCAGACATCACCCATGCAGTCAGTCGTGTCAACCAATTCGCTATGAATCCTGGAAAATACTATTGTATTGCTGTTAAGCTTATCCTGAGATAACTGAAAGGAACAAGTTCCTTGAAACTAAAGTTTTAGAAAACTGGAATTATTGATCTACAATTGGGGATGAGATGAGGACGATCCCTCTTTACCTTAGTGGGCTCAGTCAACACCTGGGCTAGCAGAAAACAGCCTACCATTGGCGAGTATACTATTGAAGCTCAGTATATGGCAGTCACCTAATCAGCCAAAGAGGCATTGTGGCTGAAGGAGACTTTGGGCCTGATTCAGAGCCGTACGCTATTTGCGGACGGTCGTTCTGAAAAAGGGGCTGGCTATTTAATTGAAGTGCTCGCTCTTTGCGGTCTGTTGACGCCTCTAAGTCTGAACGAGCGAACAAAACCTGCGACTGCTATTTTGAGAAAAACACCCCTTGGCCGCTCGCATCATACGTAATATCCGGTATTTAATAGATTCATCGAGTACATCGAACGGCGTATGAACTGCTCACTATTCTTGTGGTAGCATTTTCCTACCGCAATCATGCGAGCAGTTCTGGCTAAAAGACAACCAAGTGACGTGGTCAATGACGCTGCTTTGTTAATTATGCACTTCCATTAAACGCCCGTTTTGACCGTTTGGCACGCCTGCGTTCGGATTTCCACTTCCCCGTTTTCAAGCACCTTCCCCTGTTACCACCCACAAACGCCTCATCCTGTCACTCAAATTAGCAGGCATTCGCTATTTTGCGAACACATGAATTTCGACCGCACTGACTGGTTCGCGCATGCGTGTTACGACCCATACGCATGCGCAGTTGTGCGGACATCGCTCGGAGCGAACGAGCAGCCGCTTACGAGCGGCTCTGAATCAGGCCCTTTGTGTGCTCTGAGGGCCTTATTCAGCGAGGGATGCACAGGAGAGAACGCACACATTCGGCCGATGATTTCATACTGCGCATGCATATGCACTGCGTGTGCACAAACTAGCCTATGCAATTGGGTACGCATACGCAGACTACACGCAGTGAGTACGCAGACCCCTTCTGATAGTGAGTGACAGGAAGTGACGGTTGTGGGCGGTGATGGGGGGTGGTCGGGCAAACGCAGGCATGCCTGTGCGTTGGGACGCCGTTTCAGGGGCGTGATAATTAAGCCAGTGCGGTGACGTATGCTGTGATGAGACTCCGTGCACACAGGAAGTTGCCAAGATCCTGTGCGAGGTCTGGCCAACCACTATTATGCAAATGTGGTCAATGGTTCTCGATGTTACAGATGTTTACGCTAGCTTGCGCACTCATCAGGCTGGCTCCTATCAATGAGGAGTTGGCACTTTGGTGTCACCCCTCGATGACTGATAACCGGGTGTGGCCCGCACCCCCCCTTGTGATGCCACTGTACTAGGAATTAAATATTTTCAGGTTCTAACACCATTAAGTATGAATACTTTATATTGTAGGTGTGCATTTCATTTTTTTATGTGTTTTAGTAAATAATCAGCGCAGTCTCAATCAAACAAATCTCAGCCTTACATAAATTTAACAAATTATGCTACACTACTGATTTTCTATATAATGGATTATTAAATTTTTGCCGCTTATTATCCTTTGTATTAACCACCAATTTCTTGATAATCATGTCTTTTTAATATTATTTTATACACCAAGTATACGCAATAGTGTTTCACATTAAATGTTATGTTTTATTAAATGTTTCATTCCGTATTTACCAAGAAGAATGCCCCAGAAAGTTTTTGTTGTACTTTTGCCCTTTATCCTGGAGGACCATGGACCCGGTAATCACTATACTCTGGTCCATGCACTGGTGACGGGACCAGTCCTTTATTCAAACAGCAGGCGCCGGATTCTGATCAGGAGCCGATGGCACACAGGAGACGCTGCATCTGACAGTGGGCGCGGATAAGCCAGCTAAGGTTCGTGGTTGTTTTTAATCAGCGATCAAAAGTGGAAGTGCTGTTTAACAGAGAGCGAAGTTTTGCACTTGTCATATTTTAATTGTTATAGCCTGGCTTAGAGCATGGTGATATAAGGACTTATTGTGAAATTTTTACTGTGAGTTCATGGAGCTGGCAATTTAACTCACTTCTGGATTTTAATTAAGCGATTGAATCCTACGGCTGGACGTGGCTGTTAGATTCTTTATTGAGCTATCCATATGAACCTTTATGCATCTAGTCACCTTTATGAACTTTCTATTTGTGCTTGGGATATACTAGTTTTTATATATGTTTTTCCAGCTTACCTTTTAGTGTGTGTCCTTATGTAACTGTTGATACTTTTTATGTGTTATATTGATACAATTTATATCAGAGAAATGGGTATGACCCAGTTGCACAAGAATTATTAGGGTATTATATATATTCTTAAAATTCCCCACAATATCTATATTCATAATCCGAGAGAGGGGGGTTGCCACCATGGACATATTGATAAGGAAGATCAAAAAAACATGGAGAAAAACTGAAATGTCGAAAGGGTGGTGCACTAGAAATTCATTATATTAAAACATAACTTTTATTATAGTTCAAATAATATAAAAAAAAATGCGAAAATTGGGTTTAAAATATATAGAGAAAGTGAAAAAGTGTGAAATACATGTTTTAAAGCTAATGCAGTGTCCTAACTGTACTCCCAATTACTATATTATCATCTAGTATTTTGGCGTTGTTAAATGTCTCTATCTGCTATCAATATAATGCACAGTTCAATGGATTTAGACCTTTTATAATTCATCAGGAGTCATTCCTAATATTTCAAATTGACATATGTATTTAGAGAACTTACTCATTGGATACTGGCTTACCCCTTATCGATTCCTGTTTATCTATACCTTCTAAAATCCTGCCTATACCTTCTAATAATTGTCGCTATTTAGCGTAATGAGTCGCACAAGAAATAAATGCTTTCAGACTTTGAGTGTGGTTCGAAAGCACAAAAAGTTATTATTCAATATAAAAACATATGGTTACACGCTGTGATATAAAAACAATTAGCGCAAATAAATCATACAGACCCAAGGTACAGTTGTTACATACGCACGCGCTCTGGACCCAGATACCGGCATCAATATAGAAACCTCCGTCATCAGCAAGGCAAGAAGAATGGCATCCAAGTTTAGAGAGCCCACATATATACTCTTACAGGGATAGGCAATACAATAGAACAGTTTGGTATGATTCCATTGGTTCTTCTTCCTGGTTCTTCTGTTACAGTATAGTTCATAGGTCAGTTCGAATGGACACAAACCAGCCTCCAACAGCCCTTTGTGTCCTTTTTCCCGCTGCATGCTCATCTAAGCTGTTAACGTTACAGAGTACATTTTAATGTTTTAACTCTCTATAGTCCATAGTTTGCAGACGCATGTTGCGATATTCTCACCGATGATACCAGAAATCTGTTGAGACACAGTGGATCAGTACACCCAACACGGTCTGCTTACCATGTACTAAACCTTAGATAT
Organism: Taudactylus pleione; assembly: GCA_031769625.1. NCBI lineage: Eukaryota > Metazoa > Chordata > Amphibia > Anura > Myobatrachidae > Taudactylus > Taudactylus pleione. Next base: position 2,510,552 of record JAUIMM010000274.1, on the reverse strand, counting down.
CAAATAACCTTTATTTCACTACATTACTCATTAGTGAATAAACCTTGAATATTACACCTTAATACTAGGGAACCTTTTATGTAAGTGTGCAGTGTGTCAGTATTGGGGAATTGAGAAAAGACGCTAGTTTGCGTTGTGCGACTATGTGTTTTGTGGAGTACACCATGGTACGTGTTTTGCAGGTTTAATCATTTTATATGTTTTAGTGACTGCCTGTATTTATATGGTGAGGACTTTTAACTTCTTTCTATTGCGTGGGAATCGCACAACGCTAAATAATAGCATTGCCGTATGTACTTATAATGGGTGAGATTCACTAAAATGGCGCTGGTGCGGCCAGTCGCAAAATGGCGTCTCATTGCCATTTGCAAAATGGCGTCGTGCAGATTTATTTTTAAACCGATCCTGTCTCAGCCAATTATCCGGCTTCGACAGTCCACCCTTTGATAGCAAACAACATCATATAATACTCTGATTTTAAAATTAATTTAGGCTTACATTATGACATATTATTTAATGTTAATTTATGGGATGGCACAAGGTGGTTCTTAATCCATCAATAATGTATCTCTAGGAGGGGACATAAAACTACCCTTATACGCACACCGCGGTTCTTGGAAGATCATGGGAAAGATGTGGGGATGCACCAATCCTATAAAGGAAGTTTTGAGGGGAAATAGGGACTTACATTATTTAAGATGTTTTAAAATAACATTTTAATAACACATTTTTATGCATGTCTAAATCCTACACATCATATGATGGTACCTTCTAGTTCAGTCGTAATGCAGTCCTAAATTTACCTCAGTATTCATATTGTTACTACTAATCACCATCATAATTTCATTCTTTTTGGTTTACATTATCTTTACATTTTCCACATTTCAACACAGTAGGAACACACCTGACACATAAGCCAATTACTATGATGACAACCAGTATGAGGATTAGGAGTTTACCTGTGCTCGCAATCATTTCCTGGACCCACTCTCCTAGACCTGAGAACCATTTCACTGGGTTCAACCATGAAACCTATTCCTCTACCTTCTCCTCTACTTCAGCCACTGAAGCATTATGGTTGTTTCGAAATTCCCATTTTAACTGCAGAATTCATCCATCTTCCAGTCGATCACCTCCTTGGGGTCGCTGGTATTGTTTGTAATGTAAGTTCAACATTTTACACCAAAGTGGGTGGCCCTCCGGTGACAGCTGTTAAATAATTTAAGACTAACCTGTGTTGCACCAGTTCTTTCTTGTAAGCTTGCAACTCCCTACCTGTATAACTGAATGTGTCATCATACATTTTGGTGATATTATCTATTAATTTAGCAAGGTCTTGAATATATCTAAAAGTTAGTGTACCCTGAGCGATCCTGGTGGCATCCAATGCTACCAAAACTTGAAAGCCAGTCGTCTCACTAATTAACTGTGTGGCTTTATGCATGTCACCAGGTATCATATTTCTTTTGTCTCTGTGTTCATACTGTGTGTGAAGATATGGTGATGGTGTGTTTTTATGAATACCAAGCATTTCACCATGTGTAAGGGTCATAACTTCTGGAAGTACTCTTCCCAAATAACACAAACCTTCGGAACTCGGAGAGAGCCACTTATACGCTTTCCTTCCGCATATAAAATATACATCATCGGGGAGAACATAAGGAATAGTGAACATCAATAACCCACACATTTCCCTAGCAAGTGATCCTACTTCAGGTTCTCCCATTTGACGCATACAAGTTTCTTGTTGTAATATCTTGGCACAATATCCTTCTGGTACCCTACCAATCATCTCTTTGGTGGAACTCAGTGTATATTTATACCGGAAGTATTTTCCACCTGACCTAATTGTGCGTAACAGTTCATAATTCATAGGCTCACGATCAGCTCTTAGTGAGAAGGTCATCGTCTGATTATTCCCAGTCACCTCCCAACTTCCTGGTTCATTGGAGTTGGTGATGTTAAAACATAAAAGTGATTTATCTACTTGGTACTGGTGGAGTTTAAAATGAGGTGGTTTAGACTTAAGGAATTTTCCATCTAGTGCATGCTCTCTTTGTGATTCTAAAATTTCAGAGACATTTAATGGGAACGGCACTAATCCTACATTATGCTGTCCTTGGTGCACGTGAGAGCACACCCAACAGTCGGTTTGGTTTAACATTTTGCCCACCATGGTGTGATAATCCTCTAAAGGATACCCACCCCAATACTGGTTATTCTTTGGTTGGCACTGTTGGATGCATCTCTCATTGACTACGGACCCACAGAACTCACACATACAATAATCCTCAGATGATAGACCTTCATACTGTCTCAGAGTATCCAGAATAGCAGATCTCTTAACAATTACTGAACTAAGATTGGTCAGACACTCCCCTGATTGGTATAGCACTCCTCCTCTCAACTCCACTCCAACAATACTGCCATTAGCTCCCATCTCCTCTATCGGTCCCCCGTCACAGAAACCAGAAATCCCCGAACAAAGCAGGATGATGGAAACTCTGGAAGAGAATACAAAAATTAACACAGCACACCAGTCCATTGCCGTAGTAAGAACCTGCAAATTTCTTTAGTTCAGATATCTCAGTGCACTCTTTTAACTCTCCCGGAACAAGCTCGCGATCGACAGATCCACGTTATCTGTCTCGTCTCCACCTTGTTTCTCCACCGGTTGGTTGACCTTCTTACAATGAGTGGAATGGACCCAAGTATCTCTCTCTGCCACCTTCAATGAGGTTGTACTCATCAGTAACACCTGATACGGACCTTTCCACCAATATGTCAAACAACCTGAACGCAAGAAATTTCTAATCATAACAAATTGTCCAGGTTCAACATCATGACAGTTTGTTTCAGGCATATCATGTGACAACAATTTCAGTTTCTGCTGTTGCTCTTTTAACTGTTTACTCATTGTTATAAGATACCTTACAGTTACCTCATTGTTACCTTTCAAATCTTCCTGCAGACTTATAATCAAAGGAGGTTGTCTACCAAACAGTATTTCAAAGGGGGACAGATTAAGAGGGGGCCTAGGAGTTGTCCTGATACTATGAAGGACAAGTGGTTTTGCTTCTGGTCAACCTAGTCAGGTCTCCGACATGATTTTACACAATTTGTTTTTAATAGTTCCGTTCATCCTCTCCACCTTGGCACTGGCTTGCGGTCGGTAGGGGGTATGAAGTAGACTATTAATACCCATCACCTTACACATATTTTGGAAAACATCACCTGTGAAATGAGTACCCCTATCACTCTCAATAATTTTAGGGATACAGTATCTGCATACAAATTCCTGAACAATTTTCTTGGAAGTAAACGCAGCAGTATTAGTGGCAGTTGGATATGCCTCAACCCAATTAGAAAACACATCAGTGCACACTAATACATACTTGAGATTCCTGCAGGGTGGTAATTGGATGAAATCAATTTATATTACCTGAAAAGGTCTGTCAGTCGGAGGAATGTGGGATGGTTCGGTATGGATCGTTTTCCCAATGTTTTTCCTCAAGCAGGTCAGACAGGACATTGCTCTTTTTTCCGCTTGAGAAGAAAAACCCGGTGTGCATCAGTATGCTCTCACCAATTTGCACATACCTTGCTTTTCCAAATGAGTCAGACCATGCGCTGCCTCAGCCAGGCTTGGGTAGTACACCTTGGGAGCCACTGGCTTAACTTGTCCATCTCTCCAGAGTCCAGAAGACTCTTGCCCACATCCCTTTGACTTCCAGACTGCCTTTTCTTTAATGGAACACAAATTTTGCATCTCAATTAATTTCAGCATGTCAATCGTTTGAAAAGTCATCATTTGTTCAGTTGGTACATTAATTTCCATTTTGCAGATTCGTCTGCCCTGTTGTTGTCCAGTGACACTGGATCATCCTCACATGTATGGGCTTTACACTTAATTACCGCCACTGTCTTAGGCAATTAGATTGCTGTCAATAGTCCTTTTATATGTCTGGAAGGTGCAATTGGTGTGCCTGCTGCTGTCATAAATTTTCTCAGACGCCATAGAGCGCCGTAATCGTGTACTACCCCGAAGGCATACCTAGAGTCAGTGTAGATATTAGCAGATTTACCTTCTGCTAATTCACACGCCCTCTTTGGTGCCACAAGTTCCGCCACTTGGGCCTAAAGGTTCGGCCTCTATGACGACCTCGTCATTTACCACAGCATAACCTGTACATAACTCTCCAGTGTCAGTTTGTCTATGACAACTCCCATCTGTGTCAAATGTCACATCTACATTTTCTAAAGGTGTATCCCGTATGTCAGGTCTTGCAGTAAAGGTTTGATTCAGATATTCCATACAATCATGTGCATCAATATACCTGCAGAACTCACCTTTCGCTAGCGACTCACCTCTCTCCACCCTTTGTGCATCATGTTGCACATATGGTAAATACGTAGCTGGATTTAACGTACAGCACCTTTTGATGGTGATGTTTGCAGGTGCTATTAAAGCCAGTTCCCATTTTGTGAACCTAGCTGAGGAAACATGCCTGGTTTGGGCAGAGTTTAGCAAAGCAGATACACCATGGGGAGTATAGACAATCATATCATGGCCTAGTACCACATCCTCACACTTACTGACCAATAGGGCAGTTGCTGCTACACTTCTTAAACACATTGGGAGTGATCTTGCAACAGTGTCCAATTGTGCACTATAGTATGCTTCGGGCCTACTGGCATCACCATGTTTTTGTGCGAGGACACCTGCTGCACAACCATCAGCTTCCGTACAATATAAATCAAAAGGTTTTTCATAATCAGGTATTCCCAATGCAGGTGCTCTTGTCAGACTATCCTTAAGATTAAGGAAAGCCTGCTCTGATTCCTCTGTGTGTATGACACGATCGGGCATTGAGGAAGAGACTAAGGCCCTCATTCAGAGGCGGTCGCAAGCAGCGATCGCTCTCTCTGAATGAGGGCGGGTGCTTCTTTTTTTTTTGTCCGGCCTCCTGGTCGCAAGCTAAGCTGTGGGTTACCACCCACAGCTTAGCTAGCAGGAAGCTCCCCACTGCCATCACTGATGATGTCAGTGCGGCTGCCCACAAAACGGTAGGCGTTCCTCCATTTTGGAAACCACCCCCCTGGCCCGCCTACAAAATGGGGCGAGTTGTCGATCAACATCGACAGCCATCCCTTTTGTAGCGCGCTCCAGAGCGAGAGAGTTTCTCTCTCGCCTCGGGGCTTGCGCACGCGCAGTGCAGCCGCTGCGCGTGCGCAGGGCTACCCATCGACCCGGTTGCGAGCGCATCGGTGCTTGCAACCGGGTCTGAATGAGACCCTAAGTCCTGTAATGGCAAGGCCAAAATAGAAAAACCAGGGATCTACATTCTGCAGTATCCACACATTCCCAAGAAGGTACGAATTTGTTGTTGATTCTGCGGCAGTGTCATGTTCTATATTGCTTGGATTCTGTCATTTGTCAGATGTCGTAACCCCTGGGTTAGGCAGTGTCCCAAGTATTTAACCCTGGACTGGCATGGCTGTAGTTTGTCCTTAGCAACCTTGTGTCCTGTTTGCGAGAGATGAAGCAATAAAAGTTTAGTATCATTTAAACATGACATAAACGAATCAGAACATAACAATAAATCGTCCACATATTGTATTAGAACAAATCTATTGGCAGGTTGAAAAGATTGTAAACAGTCGTGTAAGGCCTGGGAGAAGATACTGCGGCTGTCTATGAAACCCTGGGGCAATTGTGTACATGTATATTGTACACCCCTGTATGTAAAAGTGAATAGGTACTGACAGTCAGGATGAAGAGGTACAGAGAAGAAAGCAGAACAGAGGTCAATGACAGTGAAATGGGTTGCATTTGGTGGGTTCTGCATAAGAATGACAGCTGGATTTGGCGCTATGGGAAATTGGCTCTCTACTACCTTATTAACCCCTCTAAGGTCCTGTACCAGCCTATAACCCCTCCCACCACTCTTCTTCACAGGAAAGTTGGGACTGTTGGCTACGCTTGCTGTATGGACTAAAATTCCCTGCTGTAATAATCGCTTAAATATGGGATAAACCCCTAACTCTACCTCCTGTTTTAATGGGTACTGAGGAATTTTTGGAGCTTGCCTACCGCTTTTTAGGTTTACCATTACTGGAGCTACATTTGCCATTAATCCAGTGTCCTGTCCATCCTTAGTCCAAACTGAATCTGGAATTTGAGATAACATTTGATCTACCTGAGATGGATTTTTACCTGAACCAGTAGAGTGATACATTATCCTTTGGGGAGTGTCCAATATATCCCTCACCTTGTGCGCAACTCTCTCTGGGATATCTAGAAATATACCATCAGGGGTACAATATATGACACATCCCATCTTACATAACAAATCCCTTCCCAGTAGGTTTGTAGGAGCCGCTGCTGCCAGGAGGAAAGAATGCCTGGTATGCAATGGCCCGATAGTGACCTCTGTATTTAGTTACAGGATAATGTTGTACTTTACCCGTTACACCCATTGCTGGTACTGTCTCGCTGGTCACCTGTAAATTAGCTGGAGATTTTATCACTGATCTGGTCGCCCTGTGTCTACAAGAAAAGGATATTTAGTACCAGCTACATCAACCATCATTACCGGTTCTTCCCTAGTACTTCCCGTTAACCTGACTATCTGTAGAGTACAGGTATGACCTGACCCCTAGCGTTGACTCTCACTCTCCAATACAGCATTTAAGGCCACAATTGGAGCTGGTGACTGTTGTGGATTTCCTGTACTCTGTGTATATCCCTTATGGGGATATCCAGGTACTCCCTGGTTAGGGGGTCCTACCTTCTTCACCTTACAGTTCCTACTTACATGTCCCACTTGGTTGCAGTTAAAGCACCTTCATTAGTGGGGTGGGTGAAAGGGTTGCTGTGTGGGTTGAGTGGTAGGGAAAGATTGTGGGTGTGGATAAGGATGTTGAGGGCAATATGGTGGTTGTGGGTATTATGGGTTTTGAGGGTGTGTGTGATAAGTGGGGTAGGGCTGTGTGTGGTGGTGCAGGATTGGTGAGGACATGTAGTTGTGCAGGTGCATGTGTGTCTGGTAGCTGAGATGTTACAGTCATTCCTTCTAGAGCTTGAATACTAACAGCCATTAGCGTCGCACTCTGGGTCTCTCTTTTTGAGGATGTTTTTATCATGTTCAATAGCGGATTCTATGAGCGTGTCTATAGTAACTCCTCTCCAGCCAGGTAGTGAGGTCTGAACTCGGGTCTTTAGATTCTCTTTTAGACCATCCATAAGTACAGTGATGATCATTCCCCTGTGATGAGTGTTATCTTTAATATCCTCTAACCCAGTGTACTGGGTGATAGCCTGCAGAGCTCGGTTACAATAATCCTCTGCAGATTCAAGCTCTTTTTTTTTTATGGTGAAAATTTTACTCCAGTTAACTACTACTGGAAAATATACACCCAATTGAGTTATTATGCGGGTAATGTTACCTTGGTTACTCTCGTCTGTTACAAGAACATCTCCACCCAATACGCAATCCATGATAAATTTTTTCACGTCGGTATTGTGTGGAAGTGAAGCCCTTACCACCACTCGCCAATCCTTATTGGTTGGCTCATGAGCACTACCCAAATTTTTCAAAAATCTTTGGCATTTGGCTAATTCCTTTTTAGGATCAGGGAAATCATTCATTATGGAATTTAGCTCCGCTCTTGTCCAAGGACAGTGCATTGCTACCTCCTTTGTGGGCACTACACCATTCGCATCCGCATTCCCATTCGGAACAGTTATTGTCCGAATGGGATGCAGACTGGCCGCACTGCTACTTTTGACCTTGTTACCTGGCTGGGGATGTAGTCTGTTACTGCTACGTATAGGGTTAACAAATTCCTCTACGGGTGTAGTGGAAGTTAACACTTCCTGTACTATCACTGATGAAGATGGTGCTTGTTGTGATGGAGCATCTAACATGTGTACAGCATGGGAAATGGCAGACATAACAACAGGTTCATCATCCGTATCATAAACATTTTCTTTGTGATTACTCAAGAGAGGGTACAAGTTACTTGTTACATTTTTATGGGGTTTTACAACAACTGTACCTGCACCCCCATCCGCATAGGGCGGTGGTGGTGCACGTGAACCACTGGCAATACCTTCTGCAACGCTACCTTGCTGCACGTGTACGCTATCTCGCAGCGCGCACGCACCGCAGTTTAGCGCTGTGTGTGTACTCTCCAGTAACGTGCTTGCGACGCTAGTTTGCGTCTCGTGCACACCTTCAAGCCACGCATCCCCCTCACGCTGCCATAATTTTAAACACTCGTTATATTTTACCTTTTTCATTCGAGAGCGCACCATACAGATTCTATCTCGGACATTGTTCAATACCTCCTTATCAAAGCTGCCAAGCCTGGGGAACGGTCTAACACACTTCATCGTCATTTTAAACCATACATCACAATACTTAATCTCATAAGCACCGTACTTAGTATGCATAATATGCCGTGCCGACCCAAGCGGCGCTTCCAACAGCAGCACATCATCTAACATCTCTACCGTTTGTTTGGCTCCCATTCTGGGAAAACCCTAAGCTTTTCAATAGATTTAAGCTTTTCAGAAATTTAAACTGGTGAAAGACAGTCAAGATACTTTCACTTACCTGTGGACGATATTAACAGGATGTGCCCACACACCTATGGAAGAATAAACAGGCTGCTTCCACGCACCTAATCCCTTTTTGACTACCTTTCAACTGCTAGCATGTAGGTATTCCAATAACACCTACCCTTTTCAGTGATTTCGTCCACCCTCTGCTTAGTTCACTATAACAATTTAGCCAAAACTGTGCGGTTCAATTACAATGCTCAAATAACCCTAACTGATCACTGAATACTGTAATCACAGTGAGAGCCAAAACTACAACAAAGACAACTACACCTGCTTATGTGTATAGACTGTGGTATCTGCTACCGAGCCACTAGGCCCACACCAGGCGCCTAGCACTTAAGGGTCATACGATACTCTTAACTAGGGAACATGTTACCCCTACCAACAAATATTCACTGTTACACACCCTTTTCCTGTGCAGAAAAATACACGTTTTCCCAGACTATGGCAACACTGATCAAGGTATTTACAACAATGCTATCTATCAATATCACCGTGCACTGTCAACGGCTTTGTTTGAAACACGTGGCAGCAATACAGGAAATACATATATGCTATTGTGCGAATAGTCGCATACACAATAATGCGACTACTACACAAAACGTTTTATTACCCTTACGCTATTGTGCGACTTCCCCTTTTAAACATAAAAATCTATCAATGAAGGAAAACAAACTATTTCCTTCCTTGTCCCTGGATTTTTAATCAGCCCTCCTTAAGCCACAATAATGGGTAGCAGACTCTCAGCAACAAAGTGGTAGCAGATTTTCGAAGGCAAAATGCTTTCTCCTGCAATGGCGCCTCCACCCTTTTGCTGAGAGATCGCTGACCGAGTGTTACCAAGTGACCGGTAGCGTGATTCACACTGCAAGCCCCCAACTATCAATTCCTGTTTATCTATACCTTCTAAAATCTTGCCTATATTTTCTAATAATTGTCGCTATTTAGCGTAATGAGTCACACAAGAAATAAATGCTTTCATACTTTGAGTGTGGTTCCAAAGCACAAAAAGTTATTATTCAATATAAAAACAGATGGTTACATGCTGTGATCTAAAGACAATTAGCGCAAATAAATCATACAGACCCAAGGTACAGTTGTTGCATACGCACACGCTCTGGACCCAGATACCGGCATCAATATAGAAACCTTCGTCATCAGCAAGGCAAGAAGACTGGCATCCAAGTTTAGAGAGCCCACATATATACTCTTACAGGGATAGGCAATACAATAGAACAGTTTGGTATGATTCCATTGGTTCTTCTTCCTGGTTCTTCTGTTACAGTATAGTTCATAGGTCAGTTTGAATGGACACAAACCAGCCTCCAACAGCCCTTTGTGTCCTTTTTCCCGCTGCATGCTAATCTAAGATGATAACATTACAGAGTACATTTTAATGTTTTAACTCTCTATAGTCCATAGTTTGCAGACGCATGTTGCGATCTTCTCACCAATGATACCGGAAATCTGTTGAGACACAGTGAATCAGTACAACACCAAACACGGTCTGCTTACCATGTACTAAACCTTAGATATCAAATAACCTTTATTCCACAACATTAATCATTACTGAATAAACCTTGAATATTACACCTTAATACTAAGGAAGCTTTTATGTAAGTGTGCAGTGTGTCAGTAATGGGGAATTGAGAAAAGACGCTAGTTTGCGTTGTGCGACTATGTGTTTTGTGGAGTACACCATGGTACGTGTTTTGCAGGGTTAATCATTTTATATGTTTTAGTGACTGCCTGTATTTATATGGTGAGGACTTTTAACTTCTTTCTATTGCGTGGGAATCGCACAACGCTAAATAATAGCATCGCCGTATGTACTTATAATGGGTGAGATTCACTAAAATGGCGCTGGGCGGCCAGTCGCAAAATGGCGTCTTATTGCCATTTGCAAAATGGTGTCGCGCAGATTTAATTTTAAACCGAGACTGTCTCAGCCAATTATCCGCCTTCGACACCATTAAAAGGCGTTAGTTCTCTAAATACATATGTCAATTTGAAATATTATGAATGACTCCTGACCAATTATAAAAGGTCTAAATCCATTGAACTGTGCATTATATTGATAGAAGATAGAGACATTTAACAACGACAAAATAATTGATGGTAATATAATAATTGGGAGTACAGCAAGGATGCTGCATTAGTTTTAAAACATGTATTTCACACTTTTTCACTTTCTCTATATATTTTTAACCCAATTTTCGATATATATATATATATATATGTATAATAAATCCAGGGGTGCACTCACCAGTCTTCATACAAAAAGATGTTTATTATATCCACATAAACACATAGCAGCATCGAAGTTTCGGTCCCAAGTTTGGACCTTTGTCAAGATACATTTCAAAGTGACAAGCAACCTATTATATACCCACCCTCATCTTGAGTCCCACCCTCTAATTACCTTAATGAATAACCTGTACTACACAAATCAAAATACAACATACACTTACCAAGCATACATCAAAGTGCACATGAATAGACAACAATATAGAGCATATCACTGGTGATTTTGATTAATTTAGGTGGTCGATCGATAAATTCAAGATGGACCGTAAACTTAGACTTAAGGAGAAATGCAAAAACGACCACAATACAATAGCTAAAAAATTCATAAAAAAGAGCTCCTATTACCCCCCCTTCACAAAATGCTAGTATTGGGACTTTTTCACGCTTGCTTAATCAATCTATACATGAGTCTTTAAAAATCCAGCGTAGGATAAGATTTAATCTTACACCTATAGAGAGAAAGGCCCTAAAGGATTTGAAAGGTAATCCTTTGATTACCATCAGAGCGGCCGATAAGGGTGGTGCCGTTGTTGTATTAAATACATCTGACTACGACAGCGAGGCGAAAAGACAACTATCTGATAGTGGGACCTACGGTGAGTTACGCGGTGATCCACCGGTTGGTTTTAAGAGGAAATTGGATGGGTTATTGGACCTGGCACTATCCAATGGCTGGATTGATAAGGATACATTTGAATTTCTGAGGACTGAGTTTCCAATTTGTCCCATTCTATATCTATTACCCAAGATTCATAAGACCATGGATAGGCCGCCAAGCCAACCTATTATATCAGCCCATTACTCTCTCTTCTCACCAGTGGCTTAATACGTAGACACGTTTTTACAGATATGTGTAAAAAAGATTGAAAGCTATCTAAGGGATACCAATGATCTGATAGATAATCTAATCACATTACCATTATGTGAACAGGGTATCCTAGTCACCATGGACGTCTCGTCTCTGTATACTGCGGAGGGGATTGAGGCGGTGACGAAAGCTTTGCTGGAGACACACAGTGGTCCCCCACTGGTAGAATTTTTTATTGAATTAATCAAACTGACTTTAACTTGTAATTATTTCAAATATGGCGACCAATACTGGCTCCAGACAGCAGGCACCGCAATGGGCAGTAATTTTGCGCAATCTTATGCCAATTTATATATGGATGAGTAGGAAAGCACAAACATCGGCCCGCTGTTTGGAGACAGTATTGTGTTTTATCGTCGCTACATTGATGATGTGTTCCTGATTTGGAAGGGCTCTGAGGAGGCTTAGTTGAATATGTTGGCCTTCCAGAACTAATTAGATTCGCCCATTAGGTTCACCATGACATATGATCGGGTTCAGATTGTTATTTGGATATCACCATTTATGCCACTGATTCTGGGTATGGTCATAGACTATGATAAGGGGTGTGTTTTTCCTTCTTTTCTATTTGTGCCCACAGGCCATTGCCAGCTCGTTTAATCCCGATATATCTGAAGCAAATTATTCTATTTTTCATATAATAACTATCAGGTTATAAGTAACATAAATATATGAACTTTGCAAAGTGTTAACCAGAATTATATACCTTTTAAATCATTTGGATAATTTCCTTTCATAAGGATAACGATGCACACAAAATGTTATAAGTAAAATGTTTTATATTCTTCCAATCAATCTTCATAAAATCAATGCTTGTTAAAATACAATATACTGAGATATATATATATATATATATATATATATGATTGCCGAGTGTGTGAGTGGGGGTTGTTTGGACCCTTTGTCCTATTGTTCAAACCGCATGGTCTCTGAACACAAACTCCATTTTGAAAACTCACATTGAAGACTCCCATAATGCCATAGTTAATTAAATATGGAAGCTGAATATCATATGCCAACACATCAGGCAAACACTGCACCATTTAATATTCCAACATGTACAACACAAGCTGATTCCAATATACAACAATACCATCCTACAACAGACCTCATCCAGTACCCACTAGACCATGGGGAGGGGGAAGGGCCGAAGCACATGTTTTTCCTTTGTTTGCAAGCCTCATGATCCCTAGGCAAACTGCATTTTGAAAACTCACATAATGTTGTAACTTCTGTAAATCATATATCCATTAATGATCATAATTATAATATCTATAACAACCTATTTGTACTATACAACACCAAAACTGGGTAGAATTATAACTATGATCACAAGACTAGTGATTCAAAACTTCCATTGAATCAAGCACATGATTCAATGGGGAAACGTGGAGCACATGGAATTTCCTTTGTTCACACCACATGGAGGTAGCCATCTTGAAATGCCCAAACTATGATAATATATAACTTCACAATACTATCACAATATGGCTAGCAATCTGCAACTCCCATGGGACCACAACCACTAGCTGAATTCAACCTGATTCCATTATATAATGTTTCACAAAGTATAAACTACTAAACAGTGTACATTACTTATAAACTTAGTACAATGTAATTGACCACTACCGAGTTACGGGTTCCTTCATCATCAGCTGATATCAAACAATTATATATCTACAGATTGCAATATTTTACACAATTTCCATCTTAATCTTAACTACACAATGATACATTCAGACCACAAGAATACAACACATGGGAAGGAAGGGAGAAAGAAGAAACTTATATATATATATATATATATATATATTACAGCCAGCCATATATGTAATACTGAACCCAAATCACTGCAAACTTTTACATATTGTCTACTACAGATTAACACAAACTAAGGCATAACCAAAGCATTACAGCTTGATAACCTGGCCATTAACAAAGATTCCACTATGAACCACAATATTCATAAATCACTACAAACTATAATAACTACTTAATACATAATCCATATCCCTAAAAACACATGATTTCTACATCTTGCCTGTAAGCCATGCGTGGTAGGAGAGACAGTATACTTAGCCTCCAGGTAGATAAACAGCCAGTTTCTCCATGTCTCCAAGAGATGGAGGTTGCATCTTTCTCATCTGGTTGCCACAGTCAGAGTGACCATGTCCTTCAGTTAGTATAATTGAGGTGTGGAGTCTCTTTGTGAACCGAACTCCGCCTTGAACACAACTGATAGGTATGTTCAAAAAAGGGGGAGTTTCAATCCTGTCCCAACAGTGAGTCAGCTGTGTGTTTTGATTTTCAAAGCCTCCCACCTGCAAGGTGTCGTACCCCAAACAAAGGTCTCCCAAACCTTATTGTGTTATCTAAAGCCTTCAGGCAGGAAACTGTGTCTCTTAGCTAGGGATAAACAAATGCTAATTAGATTGTATTGTGAGCTGGTTTCTCTGTTGATATCTCTAAGCTCTGGGAAATTATCACATCTCATTTATATATTTTGGTTTTAGCTGTATAAGGAATTATTATTATTGATTTTAATATACACACTGTAACAGACTATATAGAAAGCCAACTGACCGTAACACTCTTTTGCCGTATGACAGTCATCATCCGGGTTCTCTTAAACGGAATTTACCAGTATCCCAGTTTCTACGGGTACTTCGAAACAATTCAGACCCAATAACAACGGAGATACAGTTGAGAGAAATGTATAAGAGATTTATTGAAAGGGGATATGATGAGAAAAATACCAATATCTGCCTTGAGAAGGCGAAAAGGATCTACCAAAATGGAAACATTCGTAGACGACACGACCCAAATCCTTTCGCTATCACTATGACATTTGACACCGCAGGACTGGCGGTGCGTAGTGTGATACAGAAACACTGGCATGTGGTTGTTTCAGATACGGGACTAAGAGAACGACTGCCCAGGAGACCACTGATAAGTTTGAACGCAGTCGAAACTTGAAGGACATGTTGATGAGACCTGATCTTGATGGCAGGCGAAATGCCCAGGGTTGGCTACAACAACCAAAATTAGGTTGTTTTCGTTGCATTAATTGCACAACCTGCAGGAGTATGTCCGTGGAACAATTTTTTCATCATCCCCACACGGTGCAAGATTTTCATTAAACATCGATTGACTTGCACTTCTGACCACGTGGTATACTTCCTGAAATGCCCTTGTTCTTTATACTATGTGGGCAAGACGATACGGCCATTCCGCGAAAGGATGGCGAACCACATATCTTCTATTAGAGCGGCCCTATCTAATGGAGTCTCGGACAAACCTGTGGCCAAACATTTCTTTGAGGCACCTCACTCTTTGGCAGCACTTAAATGTATGCTGATTAATCGTGTACCCCCATTGAGGAGGGGTGGTGATAGGGCAAAAATATTGCTGCAGAAGGAAGCCATATGGACATACAAATTGGGCACCACATTTCCTTGTGGATTAAACGATGCCATACACTATGGAGTTTTCCTTAACTGAACAACAATGGGGTGCACCATCAGTAATAATATCACCATGACTATGGATTTTTCAATATATTTTATTTTTCATTGTTTTTGCAATTAATTTTTCAATTTTTTGGCTTTGTCTACTAGTCTGACCATATAACTAGTTTTACTTATTAACTATATGTATATATGTTGTTATGTTTGTTAATGTGTATTTCTCATGTTGATATGACCCGCTGAGTCCCTTTATGAATCTACCCACCTAGATATGGATTGATTATATGCCGACTATAGGGACCAGTTTTGACACTCTTAGGTGTGCATATGTGCATTTCCCTAGCTTTGACATTAATCAAGTCTTGAGAGCGGTAGCCAATGGGGAACGAGTTAGCTAACACACCCCAATATGCTAAAAGCGCAGGAGACGGCTGTGTCTGTCAATGGATGCGCACGCAGGAAGTAGTCACTGGTTGCCAAGGGGATGGGAAGCTGTGCGTTCCACAGACAGGATGTTTAGGGTGGTGGAACGCACGCTGCCACGATGTCTGTTGTCTATTCATGTGCACTTTGATGTATGCTTGGTAAGTGTATGTTGTATTTTGATATGTGTAGTACAGGTGATTCATTAAGGTAATTAGAGGGTGGGACTCAAGATGAGGGTGGGTATATAATAGGTTGCTTGTCACTTTGAAATGTATCTTGACAAAGGTCCAAACTTGGGACCGAAACGTCGATGCTGCTATGTGTTTATGTGGATATAATAAACATCTTTTTGTATGAAGACTGGTGAGTGCACCCCTGGATTTATTTTCCATTTTAAAAGGAAATTTTTTTGCCCTATTTGGGTAGACACCACAGCGCATTATGGATCACAACGTGAGTATGGACCTAATTGAAGACTCATATATATATAGATTTTTTTTTATATTATTTGAACTATAATAAAAGTAATATTTTTATTTTATGAATTTCTAGTGCACCACCCTTTGGACATTTCAGTTTTTCTCCTTGTTTTTTTGATCTACAATTTATATCATTGTATCCCATAGGCATCTGTTTTTCATATTTAAATTAATTGTGTATGTTCGTATGTGTAATAAAGTGTGTATTTTATTGGTCACATTTGCAGCTTCTCAGTATTTCCTATCCACAGCGCTGTTCATTTATTATTTCTATAGTTTCTTCTTTTAGTTAGCAACCATTTATAACAGCTGCGTGGAGTGAGAAATAACTATTGAGGAATAATTTTATGCTTTGAATTTTATGTGATTATCTCCATTTAAGCGCCTGAAGCTACTAATTTTCATTTTTTATTGGAATTCTTATGCATCCCTCCAGCACAATTCTAACCTTTAAACTCAATGTCACCATGCTTACAGATCATAAAGGCAGCATTTGGTGTCCCTATGGCAGGGATCGACAAATTTTTGTAAAATGTAGGAGCCATCTTAAAAGTTTAGGAGCCAGACCATCGTACATTACCAAAATATATGAAAGCTTGTATAGACCACCACACATGCCCTTTCAGTGCCCCTCAGCCTCCCCACATACAATCAAATCACCACCCATGCCTCTTTAATGGTCATCAGATTCTGCAACATGCCCATAACAGCCCCTGTAATAGTGCCCCCAGTAGTAGGCCCCTTGTAAACTTGCTCGCAGTAGTAAGTCCCTGTAAAAGTGACCCCATTAGTAAGCCTCTTGTAAATGTGTTCCCAATAGTAAGCCCCATGTAAAAGTGCCCCCAGTAGTAAACCCCCTGTAAAATTGCCCCTTGTAAAAGTGCCCCCAGTAGTAAGCCCCCTGTAATAGTGCCCCCAGTAGTCAGCCCCTTGTAATAGTGCCCCCAGTAGTAAGCCCCTTGTAAAGTGCCACCAGTAGTAAGACCCTTGTAAATGTACCCCCAGTAGTAAGCTCTTTGTAAAAGTGCTCCCAGTAGTAAGCCCCCTTTAAAAGTGCCACCAGTAGTAAGCCCCCTGTAATAGTGCCCCCAGTAGTAGGCCCCTTGTAAAATTGCCCCCAGTAGTAAGCCCTTGTAAAAGTGACCCCAGTAGTAAGCTTCTTGTAATAGTGCCCCCAGTAGTAGGCCCCTTGTAAACTTGCTCGCAGTAGTAAGCCCCTGTAAAAGTGACCCCAGTAGTAAGCCTCTTGTAAATGTGTTCCCAATAGTAAGCCCCATGTAAAAGTGCCCCCAGTAGTAAACCCCCTGTAAAATTGCCCCTTGTAAAAGTGCCCCCAGTAGTAAGCCCCCTGTAATAGTGCCCCCAGTAGTCAGGCCCTTGTAATAGTGCCCCCAGTAGTAAGCCCCTTGTAAAGTGCCACCAGTAGTAAGACCCTTGTAAATGTACCCCCAGTAGTAAGCTCTTTGTAAAAGTGCTCCCAGTAGTAAGCCCCCTGTAAAAGTGCCACCAGTAGTAAGCCCCCTGTAATAGTGCCACCAGTAGTAAGCCCCCTGTAATAGTGCCCCCAGTAGTAAGCCCCCTGTAATAGTGCCCCCAGTAGTAGGCCCCTTGTAAAATTGCCCCCAGTAGTAAGCCCTTGTAAAAGTGACCCCAGTAGAAAGCTTCTTGTAATAGTGACCCCAGTAGTAGGCCCCTTGTAAAATTGCTGCCAGTAGTAAGCCCCATGTAAAAGTGCCCCCAGTAGTAAACCCCTTGTAAAAGTGCCCCCAGTAGTAAGCCCCCTGTAATAGTGCCCCCAGTAGTCAGCCCCTTGTAATAGTGCCCCCAGTAGTAAGCCCCTTGTAATAGTGCACCCAGTAGTAAGCCCCATGTAATAGTGCCCCCAGTAGTAAGCCCCTTGTAATAGTGCCCCCAGTAGTAAGCCCCTTGTAATAGTGCACCCAGTAGTAAGCCCCATGTAATAGTGCCCCCAGTAGTAAGCCCCATGTAATAGTGCCCCAAGTAGTAAGCCCTGCGTAATAGTGTCCCCAGTAGTAAGCCCCATGTAATAGTGCCCCCAGTAGTAAGCCCCATGTAATAGTGCCCCAAGTAGTAAGCCCTGCGTAATAGTGTCCCCAGTAGTAAGCCCCCAGTAATAGTGCCCCCAGTAGTAAGCCCCTTGTAATAGTGCCCCCAGTAGTAAGCCCCTTGTAAAAGTGACCCCAGTAGTAAGCCTCTTGTAAATGTGTTCCCAGTAGTAAGCCCCCTGTAATAGTGCCCCCAGTAGTAATCCACTTGTAATAGTGCCCCCAGTAGTAGGCCCCTTGTAAAATTGCTCCCAGTAGTAAGCCCCTGTAAAAGTGACCCCAGTAGTAAGCCTCTTGTAAATGTGTTCCCAGTAGTAAGCCCCATGTAAAAGTGCCCCCAGTAGTAAACCCCCTGTAAAATTGCCCCCAGTAGTAAGCCCCCTGTAATAGTGCCCCCAGTATTCAGCCCCTTGTAATAGTGCCCCCAGTAGTAAGCCCCTTGTAATAGTGCCCCCAGTAGTAAGCCCCGTGTAATAGTGTCCCTAATAGTAAGCCCCCAGTAATAGTGTCCCCAGTAGTAAGCCCCCTGTAATAGTGCCCCCAGTAGTAAGCCCCTTGTAAAAGTGCCCCCAGTAGTAAGCCCCTTATAATAGTGCCGTGGGAACACACAAAAAAAGAATACTTAACTTAAGCCCCGATCCTGCGTCCGCTACCGTCTGCCGCTCTTCGGAACAATGGGAGAGACGTCATGACGTCTCTACCATAGTGCCCGTGAGGGGAGCTGGACGCCAGAGTTCAGGACTGAGCTCCGGCTGTCGCTGCAGCGGGCACCCGGCAAATGGAGCCTCCATGCTTTCAGGGGGACACCTTTGGAAAACTCGGTCACCGGGATTAAAATCTTAGTCGACCTGGAAGCCGGGCTTTTCAAGTTAGCATCCGCTTTCTGTAATCCACCTTGTATCTGCCTGTGTAGTTTGAATATTATTACACAGCATTTATCTAGTTCATGTGCTGCTGAATTCTTTAGCTTGTATTTGAATATAACCTTGTATACTATATTTATTAAGAATGTTTTAATTGGATTTGTCTGTTTGACAGTTCGTATCAAACGTACCCTGCCATGATTCAATATTTTAAATATCTCTTTACGGTATATGTTTAATTGGCATGCAGTCAGAATGTCTCCGGAGACAATGTCAATATGCACAATGTCAGCAGCAGAAGGTCGACATTGATGATGTTGACATGGTTAAAATGTCGACACCTGCAAAATATCAGCATTGACAGAATGTCGACATTGGCATTAGGGTTAGGGATAGAGAGAGAATTAAATCAAAAGCACAAAGTTGACATGACATCAGTGTCAATGTGGTTAATATAGACATTATGAACATGTTGATATGTTCAATATAGACACTATGAACATGTCGACATGTTCAATGTTGACATTACAACCATGTCGACATTCTCATGTCATGGCATAATGAATGTCAACATCGTGAAAGTCGAGAAAATATACCACATCTGTTAAATCAGACCATCACACAGTTACTGATTGCTAAATTTTGATGATTGATTATAACAGGACCACATTTCAGTGCTGTTTTTTTTCCGTTTGTAGGACTGTTTTTTTTTTTTTATTATATTGTGGTCCCACAGCACTATTATAATGGGTTACTACATGTGTTACTAATTGCATATATGTCATAAAATTTTATTAGAATTTCCAGGAAATAACAGTAATAGTACAGCGGTACTGAAGAAAAAAATAAACATGAAACAAAACTGAAAACATTTGTTAACCAAATTGAAATCAGCTAAGACTGGGAAAAGACAAATGAATCCCTCAAATGAGTAAAGGCAAGAAAGAAGAGAAAAGATCTGTTGGTATGAACATAAATCATGGAGGTCTAAGAAGATGAGATAAAATAGATTACTGATCAAATATCAAAAAGTGCAAATTAGATCAGTCAAAATAAAGAGAGAACAAGAAAAATAAATTTGTGAATACAAAGGATGCATTAGGGTTGGTGGGGAGGGGCCGTATCAAAATGAACACAAAAGTAATAAGTGGGAGAATAAGATTAAGCGAGAGATGGATGTGAGGGAGTAGATGGAGATGAAAAGTCAAGAGCAATGAAGGAGAATAAGAGAAAAAGAGAGAGTACAATCATGCAGATCCGGGAAGGGTTGCATTGTGAAGTAAGTTCCATGGAGAGCATACAGAGTGTAACTTGTCCACTGTGTTGTTTTGGAGACTAGTTACATGTTCCATTTTGGTGACAAACCAGATCCCATTTACAATTTCTGGGCATGAGACAGGGTTTGGTTGTTTCCAAGCTTGTACCAGCAAATATTTAGCAGCACATGAAATGTGTACAGTTAATTTGTTGGCCTGCTTAGTCATCTGGCAGACTAGGGCATGTAGGAGGAATGTAGCCAGGGTGGGGGGGAGTCATGGGCTGTCATAGAGGTAATAAGTAATTGAACCATCGCCCAAAATAGTACAATTCTTGGACAAGTCCACCAAATGTGGAAGGAGCCAGTATGACCACAGTTTCGTGAACACATGTTAGAAGCACTGGTATACATTCGGTGGAGACCCTTTGGGACAAAGTACCATCGAGTGTACACCTTACAGGTATTTTCCTCTGATAGAAACACTGGTGGAACATTTAGATATAGAAGTTATGATTGCATTCCAGACTTATTTACCTAGAGAAGAGCCTCACTTCAGCTCCCATGCTATTTTGTGGGATGTTAATGGGGGGGGATTCCAGAGTTAAATAGAGTGGTATAGGTGGGAGATAGGGCCCCTATCAGTTGGCCGGTAAATACAGAGACATACCATTGGCATGGGATTATGGAGACAACGGGTGACAGAGAGAGAGGATGGGGTCCAGTCGATTTGCAAGGAATTTTGCCAAGACTTTCAGGTCTATGCTTAATAACAAGATGGGATGCTAATTGGAAACCATGTGAGGATTTTTGCCGGGTTTAGGTATAACAGTAATTTTGGCTCTGGTGGTGTCAAAGTAAAAAAACTTGCCATTGAGAACCTGGTTGAACAATGCAGTAAGGTGAGGAATAAGGGGCAACTTGTCCTGACTTGGTGCTTTTGAGGGTTTTGTAACTAGAGGTCTTTAGAGACTTCTTCCTCAGTTATGGGAAACCCTATGTCAGTAGAGTTGGAGGGTCAACTCGGGGAAGGGCACAGGAAGAGGAAATATGTGAGGGTCGAGGGGGATGGGTAATCAGATGGAAGAGACTAGTGGGATCAAGAAGTGCTGGTATGGCCGAGGCGGCCTTATGACTCTTCAATCACTTAGTATCTGCCTTTTTGCTCTTCTCATAGAAACGTTGATTTAACAAAAGAATATTGTTAATAATCGGGAATCTACGTTCAGCTGCACTGCTGAATGAGGCCCCGAGAACGGATTTTGCTAGTGTTCACTACTTAGAGATTGCATCTGTAGGGGTCCATTTATGGATAGACTCGAGATGGTGGACCTGTCCTGTAAGGGTGGAAGGTAATTGCTTTTGCTCCTTATTCCTATGTAAGGCATAACTAATAATATGGCCCTGCACAAAAAGTGAACACAGAGCGTCATGCAATCCTCTATTGCCACTTTGATAGTTTAATTTAGACGCCAAATTGGTCTGCTGCCTGGAGAATCATGGAAGTTAAATGTGGAGGTAATGATATAATGCTCAGACCGTGGTTAGCAACTACTGAGGAATCCAGTAGGTATTTAGAGGCTAGAAGACTACATAGAAGCAGATCAATCCTAGAGGATGTGCGGTGTGGGATTGAGTAAAATGTACTGTATAATCTATAGATGAGGGATTGAGAGCACGCCAGGTACTGT
Organism: Taudactylus pleione; assembly: GCA_031769625.1. Lineage (NCBI taxonomy): Eukaryota > Metazoa > Chordata > Amphibia > Anura > Myobatrachidae > Taudactylus > Taudactylus pleione. The sequence continues at coordinate 2,488,501 of JAUIMM010000274.1, read as the reverse complement.
ATCAAATAAACACATTTTTTTAATTTGTTTATTGGGGGATTGGGACACTGGGAAGGTACGTGGGTGGGTGGTTGTATTCAGATCAAGAACGCCATTAAAGTTCCCACCTAGGAGCAGGTAACCCACTCACTGTTTACACAAAATGTTAAAAAAAAGAATTAAAAAACTGTTGCTGACCTGCATTGGGAGCGTAAACTGTGGCAATGGTGATATCTACTGTAAGTGCCATAGTCTGCAAGTTTGAATGTTATAGCAACCATCTGAATCATTATAAAGAGAGTGATGAACAAAGGGCAACCTGTTATTTATCAAAATGGCAACACCATTATGTTTAGTTTTACTGGAAGAGTACAACACAGTGGAGAAGCTTTTGGATTGCAGGGAGGGATGACCAGATGCACAAAAATGTGTTTCCTGCAATAGAACAATGTCAGTCTTAAGGGAGCAGATAGAGTGAAACAGATGCAACAGTTTCTGGGGGGGGTGTTAAGACCTCTAACATTCATGGAGGTTAGAGTCAACGGCATCATTACAAGAAACAAAGAGAGTAAACTGAAAGGAGAATAGTGAGGTGAAGTTTCCTGACTTGCTAAAGAGAAATAGGAAAGGGGGGGAGGAGATAATGCAGAGATAAAAAAGTAGAGAGTAGAGGGGAATAGGAGGGGCCTGGATAATTAGTCCCCCACTAACAAAACATACACAGTAAGTAAGACAAAAGTGTCTACTGAGGTGTAGAAAATAAAATAATAAACACCTCCAGGAGAGAGGAGAGAACAGAACTAGAGTATCTATGCATAAACTGTCACTATGTATTAAAGGGTAGGGGTCTGAACCAAGTAATAAGAGTGGGGGCATCAGTGCCCCCTGGGTATGTGAGAAACAAGGGAGATCGGTTAGGAAAAGTGAAGAAATATTGGACCTAAATCCTAGAAGAGAGACTTAAAACAGATAAATAGACCTAGGGGAATTGTAGAGCATGCAAAATACCATAGAAAAGGCCCTAATTACATAAATATATAATAAGGAAAGAGAGACAATAACATCACAACTATATAAACATAACATAAACATATTGAAATGTCCCAAGGCCAGGGTTGCCGAGGGGGAGACCGGGCAGAACAGGTAAAAACAAAAGGTAATAATTCCTAATCCAAGCACGCCAAACTCCTCAATATTGGCAAAACCAAGAAACTGCAAACATAAATATAAGGCAGCCCAGATAGGCAAGGCCATCAATAGATGAAAAATAAAGAAAAGAGATACATATAACAGGAAAAACATTGGCAGATATAACATTAATAGACCTGTAGACAAATGAGAGGGCAGACACATGGAATAAACAGTGAACAGTTGTGTGAGGAAAAAGGGAAATAGCGGTAAACTTTAAATAATCAAGAAAGTTGTGTTACAAGAAAAAATGTACCAAATTCTAGAAGCCAGGGGTAACTGCAGGGTATTTTTGGTCTAAACAAGTGATAAGCGTTAGGGCCATGGTCAGGTCAGGGGCATAGTCACTCATGGGTCTCCTGAGTCATTACAGGGAGAGAATCCAGATTCCTCCAGATGTGCCAGTAAATCCTTGCTTTCACGAGAATATCTTATGATGATCATCTTGCCATTCAGATAGATTAACTTGAAAGGGAACCCCCAGCGATAACGAATTACCCGATCTCGGAGGGCCTTAGTTAGATACCAAAGTTCAATCCATTTAGCAATCGTCTTCGGGGCGAGGTCTTGGAAGAACTGAAGCTTCAAATAGCATATGGGGTTTACCACGGGTTGCGGCAAGAACCAATTCTTTATCCCTATTGTTGAGGAACCGCATGATAACACCCCGTGGAGGTTCAGTGTCCCGGGGTTTGGGCCAGAGAGTGCGGTGGGCTTTTTCCGATGGTAGAACCCAAAAGCCGTGGTCTGGTTTCAGGAAGGAAAAGAAATTGATCAATTAAGGCTACTGAGTCTCCGTAGTAACTGACTCCTGGATATTTCGGATCCGAATATTGGCCCTCATTCAGAGCCGTACGCTCTGAGCAGAGCGCACGCTCTGAATGAGGGCCGCCCTCCATAATTATGGAGCGTCCTCCTGGACACTCGTATAGCTGTGGGTCACCACCCACAGCCTATACGAGCGTGCAGTTTGATGGCCGCGATGGTCTTGACCATCGCCACTGCGAGCCGGAGCCTGCGGTTGAGTTTTTCAACCGCAAGGCCCGGAGTGATTTTGGATCTATCAGAGCCAAAATCACTCCCACTGACATCACTAGTGATGTCAGTGGGCCGGCTTCTGACGGTAGGCGTTCCCTTGGGAACGCCCCCGTCAGGGAGGCACGCCCACCAAAGGGGGCGTGCTGTCAATCAACATCGACAGCACGCCCCCTTTGATCAGACACAACGAGCGAAGGAAAGTCCTTCGCTCGTCGCGTCTGGCGCATGCGCACGACGGAGCTCCCGCCGTCGTGCGCATGCGCAGTGCACAACATCGACCCACTTGCGAGCGGACAGCCGCTTGCGAGTGGGTCTGAATCAGGCCCATTGTTTCTCCATTATGGTTTTCCAAGTATTCGTGTTTAGGGCCCGATTCAGCTTAGGACGGATCACGCCTCCTGCAATCATTACTTATCCAAGCTGCATTGTACAACGCATCATCAGATAATCTGCAAGAGCATCAGCCGGCTAAGTGACCCATGGGGTCACGCAAGCCAGCCGCTGCAGATGGAGATCCTGGCCTCTTCCCTCCCCACAACAGCGGGGACACGCCTGTTTTGCAAAACAGAGGCAGTCGCCGCCCCCCTCCCCACCACAAACGGCAGCAGACTGTCAATCATTGACGGTTTGCTGCCGGACTCCATGTGATCACGCAGGACCCGTACGCAGATTCCCGACGAGGTCTGAGTTAATTGATAATAAGTCTCTGTTAGTTTCCTTCTGGGACTTGGAGGCTATCCTGGTGGGATTCCAGTTTTGTCGTTGTGGAGGCCAGAGATGAGATGTCAGCTTTGATAGATGCAACCGACTTACCAAGCTTTGTTTCCAGAGAATCCTTGAACTCCGTAATGAGGAACATAGTGCTATAATATCCTGCTTAGCAGAGGGGTTTGGGATCTTTCTTTATCCATGGAGGCTGGGGGAGGGGAAGGAGGGTTCTGATACTGAGAGGACTTATTACCTCAGGTGAGTTTATAATTGCATTTTATAATAATATCTAATAATCATTAACATCGATAATTGCAGCCTTGCCGGATTTAAGGTCCCATGGGATGCTTCAGCATCTTTCAGGGACAGCTCTATGGTATCCAGCAGTCCCGATAGTGTAGTAACTTCTGAGTTTCATTGCTGCACATGCATTATTCCCCGGTATCCAAAAGATTCCTCTTCTGGTTCATTTGCCAAGAGATTCCTCTCCTGGTTCATTTGCCAAGAGGTTCAATATAGCTAAAAGGCTACAATAGCCTCCAGGTCCATTGGTGATCTAAAGATGGTGTAGGGCCTATGCTTTCTGGAGCTTGATACATGTGACCAGATAGCATCACCATAGAAAACTATGGTTACTGCTGTGCCGATATCTCCAATATCTGCTGCAGACCCTGAAGATACATATAGGGATGCTAAAGTGATGCAGAAAACCTGTGAAAATAAACTATTGCTTTGTATCAATATCATTGAAATATTAAGAGTTTCTATATAAGGTTTTATTATGCCTTTGGGCAGGGTCTTCCATTTAGTAGAATGACATTATTTATAAACAGTATGTGTTCCTTTATTTTCTTCCCACATGCTCCTGTCATTTATCAATACAAGAGTTGTTAACAGGAGCTGGTCTAAAAGTATTGGGCACTTGCTATGACCTCATCATGAATGTGACCAGTGTTCAATAATTGGTAAAGGCACAGCGTCCTATTTTTGTTCATTGCCTGCAGAAAAAAACAAAATAAAACAATGTGTAGTATGTGCATCGCTGTATAATATGCAAAACGGAAAACTGACTTTTAATATTACAAAATGCCCTTTCCACAAATTAGATTTTACTCAAATGTTATTTTTAAACCTTATAACAAATGTGTTTATTTTTATTTTATGCATAGCATCACACAATGAAGGAGATAATGTCTAACAATAGCACAACTAACATCTCTCAAGCACGAAAAGCAGTGGAGCAGCTCAAGATGGAAGCTTGCATGGATAGAATAAAGGTATTTATTGCATACCAAATAATGCACTGCTTTATGTGCAATACATTTTCATAAAAGCAACAAAGACGTGCATTTTCTGTAAATATGCTTAATTTTAGCTGATTCTCAGTTTTACTCTATATTTTGTTCATTAAGTTATTGATTTTCAAAAAATAAAATGAATGTTTTTTGTTGACTTTTTATGTGTATTTGACTGGTTTTAGATCCACTTTTTTATTATTCTGTTTGTATCTTTGTATGTATGTATGCATGTATGTATGAAGTGATAATATTGTAAGAGGAGCTTCTTTTGTCCATATTTTGCATGTCTAAATGCTGGGAGGTTTGAACCATACAGAATTTAATGTTACTTCTTCTTTACATTTTCCTGTATTTAAAGTTTTTTACTGCATTGCATTGCAAATGTCTTTATGGAGAAAAAAAGCATGACACGATGTGCTTGGAGCAAGTGCCATTCTAGCAACATCTGATATCTGATTCTGGAATTAACTACGCTCTAGTAAACGAAGAATTTAGCTTTTTGTAATATGATAATATACCGTCTGTCAACTTCCATGTTTCAATATACAGTCTGGTGCATAAATATTGGGACATTGACTGCATTTTCATATTTTGGCCTCTATTCACCACCACAATGGCTTTGAAATGAAACAAACAAGATGTGCTTTAACTGCAGACTTTCAGATTTAATTTGAGGGTAATTACATCCAAATCAGGTGAACGGTGTAGGAATTACAACGGTTTCTATATGTGCCTCCCACTTATGCACCTGACTGTATATCTATCTATGAATTCATCAAACTATTTCTACATTTATTTTATCAATTCTTTTAATTCATTCTATATGTGATTTTTTGTTGTTGTTTACAAATATACTGTAGTCTTTGTCATAGGTGACGGGATTTACAGGGTTGCTGCTGGCAAGTCTTGGGCTTGCAGCACTGATGATCCCTGAAGCAAACTGCTTCCTAGTCACAGGCTAAAGTGTGCCTGTGACCAAGAAGCAGTTTGCAGGAGGGATCAGGGCATAGCTGCCAGCTATCCCTGATTGCCAGGGAGACTCCCTGAAATAGTAGCAATCTCCCTGACTCCCTGAAGAGTAGCAGTACACGTCCACTCTATCACTGCGCTCACAGGCGTTGCTTTCACAATTTCCATGTAATGCTTTTTCAATAGTAGGCAAGTATGGATCAGGGGCTTCTCTCACTGTAATGGCACTGAGGTGAGCTGGCAGCAGGGTGAGGCAGGCCCCTAGAAACCGTACCCCTGCCCGCTACTCAGGGCATTTTTAAAGCAACATTCTCAAAAGTGGAAATGTCTATTAAAGTTGTGTATAACATAATATTCTAATTGATATTATAAATAAGCTATTTGTTCTAGTTATAAGAATTTTATTTCAATACTCTACCTCTTTAGTGTATGGGTGCTTGTGTAGAGCTTTTAATTTCATACTAAAGTATTGAATTTACTAGTTTAAGTGTTTTTTATTAATGATTACTAATGATTACTAAACACATACTTTTTCATGTATTTTTTAAAACTACTGAGGTACTAGTTATAAAAGTTATATAGTCCTTGAACCATGATCAATTTTAGATCTATACACTTAATGGTCCAATGTAGTATGTTCCAATTTTTCCCATCATCTCCATTACTCCATTCTGACATGCTTGAGTTGGGGCTTGAAAGTCAGTTTAAAAAAAAAATTCTAACCCATGCTGAAATCATTGCAGAGGAAATTATTCAGAGATGGCGCTATTTGTACAAACATAAAATGCGCCCGTCAAAATAAAAACAAATCACGTTTCTCCTACTTATGCAGTTAGCCACAAACGTAAGAAAATTTGCCCCCCTCTCCCTGCAAGTAACATGAGCAGATAAAAGTTGTTGCTTTACTTTCAGTACCTAAGATGGGCAAAAACACAGTACACAATTCATAACCACAGTTAGTGACCAGAATGTGTAGATTGAAAACACCCAAGTCACATGGAGCCTGTTAAAAGCAAATTGAACAAGACTAACATATTAGATTTAAAATTTTTTTTAACCAGGGGCAGAACTATGAGAGACAATGGAGGCGCCTGCTTCCGGGCTCCAGCTCTGAAGGGGCACCTCCTCCATTGTCCACATCATATTCACCCCACTATGTACCCGGAGTGTACTGTGATGGCCGCCCAATACATGGCACCTCTTCCCCGCACCTGAGAAGCCACCGTACACTAGTGGAGAGCTCCATGTCAGACCATCAGCTGCTGCCTTCGTCTATCTGTAGCCTGTCAGCATGCATATTGCTACATTACAGTGTCAGCGGCTGTGACAGGGGCTCACCAAATTATAACTTGCCTCCGGATGTCTGGGATGAATTTATGCCACTGCTCCACACTAAAAAACATATTAATAGCCTTCCCTTTCCTAAACAATGTAGGTCACCATCTTGGGAAGCATTTTAAATTGACATGCACTTTGACTGCATCTGCACGACTTTTCCAGGCCCCGGCCCGCTCCCAATGACGCAGTGAGCCATAAATACAAAATGCCGTACAGCCGCCATGGAAAGAGAAATGCATCGCTAAAAGTCATGCATGTGCAATTACAAAAAGGAGCAAATTGTGGGAAAAAAAAGTTGCGTTTACGTCCAACTCTGAATGAGGTCCAAAATATTTAGCCATGGTCCTTCCAATAGAAATATGAGTCCCACCTGATTCAGTGGAGATTGTGTGATTGGAGTGGAATTTATTGTCTCAAAGTCTTTCTTAAAAGACTGCATATTCTTTGTTTTACAGAAAGATTATTATGAGTTGCCATTTCTTTCAAAATATTCACTAATGTTAACTAATAACCTAATAGTAGAGTGTAGCGTGACAGCAGATCGTAAAAGCAGAGTGTACTGTCACAAATATGCGTAGATTTCTTGTAATTTGGCAGAAGAGCAAGTAACATAATACACACGGGATATCACAGGTGCAACAGCGGTAGGCAATCTGTGTGGAATATAGCAGCCTGGAGACTAGGGTAATGCTGGGTCTTGTAATGCCCTCGGCGTGAGCTGGGTGAATGCACTGGGGATGATAGCCCCAATGTCGCTCTGTGTATCGGTGGTGGTATAGGGCAGGGGCGGATTGGGCCACCGGGACATTTCCCGCTGGGCCGGGCCTGACCAAGCTACCTCCCCCCCCCCACATCTTTCCCCCTTGCCGATTTATAACTGCCGCGATTGGAGCACAGCTCCTATCGGGCAGCATTCAGATGGAATAACCGGAGGTGCAGCTTGTCTGCTGACAGCTGTGCCGCCGGTAAACTGAAGCACATGACACGGGCTGGCAGCCACAACAGCTGCAGCACACACATACCGGGCCGTCTGGCATTGCCTCACAGTTGCCGCCAGGCCCGGATTATAGGCAGGGCGGACGGGGCGGCTGTCCAGGGGCCCCCACACATTGCCCCTACCCTGGCCACTCTGCCACCTCCCTGGCTAGGCTGGCTCCCGTCAGCATCGCTGACTCTACTACAACTGCAAAGCCCTCCCCCTTACTCACCTTCTAGTCCGGTGTCTGTTTCCCTCTGCCGGGGTGGATGTGCTCTGCTTGCTTGTCTGGTATCCTGCTTCCAGTCCATGCTGCTGCTCCTCGGTGAACAGCCACAGACAGCAGCTCTGGCAGGAGGAAGATTGCGGCCGAGGGCAGGATACTCACCAGTCATGGCTTCCGGGGTCTGGACAGGTAAAGCATCGGAGCCCGGTTCCTGGCCCTCTCGTGTGTGTGTGCACACTCTGCCCTCCACTGCCCATTGCAATGACAGCGGTTGGCTGTCCAGAGACTACCCTCCCTGCTGGCCCCACTGCCCCCAGTGTATGCCTCGTGTGTCCTATCATGCAGGAGCATAGTAGTGGTGGAGAAGGTCAGTGGTGTTACTGTAACTTTATTTGTTGGGGCCCCACAACTTAGTTGCCCCGGGGCCCCCACAAGTCTTGATATGGCCCTGGTTGCCGCTGGCCCCTCACCAGGGACCAGCTAACCTACCACGGGGCTCAGAGTAGCCTGTGTATCAGCTCTCCTCTTCCTGCTCCTCCAATCGCTTCTGTGGTGTGCTCATTGGACTGCCGCCAGTGCCGCCTCCCTCACCTCTCTCTCTCCTGGCTCCCTTCTCTGTACAGAATCAAGAAAAAGCCAGGTACTGTACCATGAAGTTGCTGTGTGTACTGGGGGTAATATGGGTGAGGGGCCTGTGTATACTGCAGTGTAATAATGGAGGTACTATGTCTACTGAGGGTAATATGGGGGAGTGGGGCTGTGCATACTGCAGTGTAATATGGGTTCCTATGTTTACTGGGGTGATATGGGGGGAGAGGGCTGTGCATATTGCAGTGTAATATGGAGGTGTTATTTGTACTTATGGGTGCTATGGAGAAGGGGCTGTGTATACTGGAATGGAATATGTGGGCACTGTGTGTACTGAGAGATAGCATTGGGGAGGGGTGGGATGTGTATATTGGAATGTATTATGGGGTGCTGTATGGGGGTGGGCTGTGTATACTGGAATGGAATATGAGAGGTAGTATGGGGAGGGGTGGGCTGTGTATATTGGAATGTAATATGGGGTGCTGTATGGGGGAGGGGTGGGCTGTGTATACTGGAATGGAATATGAGAGGTAGCATAGCAGGGGGTAATGGGGTGCTGTATGGGGGGAGGGGGGAGGCTGTGTATATTGGAATGTAATATGGGGTGCTGTATGGGGGTAGGCTGTGTATACTGGAATGGAATATGAAAGGTAGCATAGCGGGGTGCTATATGGGGGGAGAGGTGGGCTGTGTATACTGGAATGGAATATGAGAGGTAGCATAGGGGAGGGTTGGGCTGTGTAGTCACTCTCTCACAGATCCAGCAGTAACACAGGAGGTAAGGGATGGCTAGCACTGCTGTTATGACTGCATCACACAGAAGTGACCCAGTGCCTGATCCTGAGATGGACCCAATGCTGTCGTTTACACAGTTGAGCGATTGTCATCGACATGTGCATGAATCACAATTCTGCAACAATTCATTAGCGATAACAGTTGTAGTGAGTACTTAATTGCAAAGCGATTCACAGGCAGATGGGAGAGAGAGAGGTTACTTCCTATTTGGGGGTAGGTAACGGGGAGTGGAAGTAAACACTCAGGTGTGACGCAACTATTTTGTGGGCATGTCTCAGCCTGTGATTCCCTACCCAGTGAACATGGCATCTGTGTCTTAGATCCAGTGGCCCCGCTGCTATAGGGTTACTCAAAACCTCGAAAATCAACTGATCTGCGACCGATGCTGCATCTTCGTATGCAGCCATTGGGATTAGTAAAGCCGCCAGTTTGCTTCTCAATAAAAATCCAGTCATTAGCATATTTTCGTGCAGTATCTGAGTACACAGTCGCAGCTGCATTAGCATACATCTCTGAGTCAGGGCCACAGGCAGGAAAAATTCTATAATCTAGTATAGATAAATAATATTCAACATATGTACAGTATATCCCCAAGTACAGTAGCTTGCACACTGAAGTAAATAAAATCCAACATACAGGTGCTTTTTGTCCTCCAGGGTAAATTTGAAGCACATGAGCAAGATAGCAAGAAAAATTATATTTATAGGGCCAAAAGAACCAGGGAGTCCAGATAGTGTAGTAAGATAAATGTACAATGGTTTACTTGGTATAAATCACATGAACATCAGAAAAGTTAAAAACTGGCATATCAGGGGCAAAAACAAACCTGTTGGTAAAAAGCGCCGTGGCTCTGTTTTCAAACCAGGAACCAGCTTGTGATATCGTCCACACACCCTTTCTACTAACGGACTTGTTTGCCCCTGATATGCCAGTTAATAACTTTTCTAGCATAGAACTTGTGCAAGTTTCAATGGTGTAACAGATGGTGGAGTATAAAAACGCACAAGGCATAATTGCAGCAGCTGTAGACACTGACAGTGGGCATCTCAATCCTTACACATTCAGACGTATGGATGTACACCTTGGGGGAGATTTGTAATAACATTAGCATAAAGTCACTGACGCAACTACAGTAAAAGACACAAGGAAGGCCACACTTGCGTCTGATTCAGAATTAGACCCTATGACGAGGGAGTATCCGGTCCCCATCAACAGACCATGCCTTCATTAGGGTTGCTTCCAGAAATTTCCCGGGCTGGTTTTCCATCCCAATCCGCCCCTGGTATAGGGTACTTACATTTATTATTGGCTGTACTGGCATGTATTCTGGTGAGAGCCTCTGTAGTCTGTCCTGACCTCATGGATGCTGGGCAGTAAAGACGCACAGAGATGCTGCGCATGTCAGCGGTCGGTGGACAACATACAGTACTGTAAACTGCGCTGTTTTTTCTTTACCCCAATGAATGTATAGCAATCAAGAGCACGCTAATACTACTTAAAGCAGAGGTTCCCAAACTCTGCCATTAAAGTCCAGGTTTTAAGGATATCCATGCTTGAGTCCAGATGGCTAAATCAAATTGACTGATGTACTAATTAAGTATTGATACCGTTTAAACAGTATCGATATTAGAGAGATTTGATTGCACAGACCAGATTGCCCATACCTCCCATCCCAATATAAAATAACTTTGTCACACAGAAACAGTTTGCGGTTCCAACACACACAAAGGTACTATATTGAAAAAAGGGTATAATCAGCCTTAATCTATACAATGCAGCTATATACAGGATAAAGACAAAGATACAATTACCAATACTTCGCCATGCGGTCTGGATTCAGACTAACAGCTGTCTCTCAGATAGCTGGGTGTTTCTCTAGGGTCAAGCAGAGAAGGACAAAGAGAGAGGAAGAAGGGGGTTGGGATCCAGATTGCATAGGAATTTATAGGTGTACAATTTCCTTTGAACATAAGCTAAATACTCAGAGGGGCTCCCTATTGGCCCTTTATTACTGAGTCACAATGGTTATTGCTATTCATTGGTTAGTAGATGGTTGACGTCACTGGAGGTTGAACTGTGTTAGAAAATCCCTTTGTCCTACCCTTGGCATGCAAATCTACAGGGGATGTGTACAGTGATTTTTACAGTATAGAGTATAATTCTTGGCAGGTCTTCATAACTCGATAGTGATCCCTTCCATATTCATTCTGTTGGTTTCATATTCCTGTTGAGACAGAGGGAAATCGGTAGATACTACTCATGACCCATTTATCTTATTCCTAAGCCCAGATATCATATCTGCTATTTAACATGTAACATTCACTGTATACCTTTAAAACACATAAACTTCTATGTTTGGAACATTTATTGTGTAAGTGGGTGAATATTTGTATGAGAGGAAAGAGGTGTTTATGCACTAAATAGCATTGTACGTATCTCAGTCAGTTTAGAGTTAAATGGGATATAAGTTTATTGTAAGGAAAGGCTGCTGTCCATCGGGGTAAGGTTTCCGACAATAATACTTAAAAGCTGGCTATGCGATTGAAACGCAAAACAGTATTTAAACAGTATTGCTGTACTAACTTTGTTATGTGTTTATATTATGTAAAATGGCGCCTAACCGTTGTGAGCACAGAAGCATGGCTCGCCATTCACAATATGGCGAGTTGTGGGGGCATGGGATGCGTGTGCATGTATAGCGATCATGTGCAATTGCGCGTGCGCAAGTGCACGCGCGAATGCGGCGGGAGTGTGTGTTCGCATAAAATGGCCGTGGACGATCAAATCGTCCAATGGATGTCGTGTTGCGATTCGTGCGCAATTAAGCGATCGCAACCAATTTATACGGTTTCAACAGTCCTATTGTAAGGAAAGGCTGCTGTCCGTCGGGGTAAGGTTTCCGACAATACTTAAAAGCTGGCTATGCGATTGAAACGCAAAACAGTATTTAAACAGTATTGCTGTAGATAGCAATGTTTAGAAGATATGACAGAATGTAATCAATGGGAAAATTCTGTTTCAAGTAATATATAAACATATTATGGGAGACAAGATAAGTATTAATAAAATCACATTTATCTTTTTTACTTTACGTATATAACAATAGAAAACAAAAACAAATGATACTGTATTACATTGCCACTGGGTTTTTCTCTCTCAATAGGAAAAGAGATTCACTTCATCTATATTATCTGTCCCAATCATTGAAAACATGTAAAATTGTCCAATATAGTGTAGTTACTTTCACATGTTATCAATGATTGGGCCAGATAGAATTGATGAATTGGATCTGTTCCCCTTATGTCAGTGTGCTTGCAATTCTACAAACACCAGCATGCAATAATCCAGCAAGTTGACAGTAGTAGTGCCACAATGCGTTGCACTATATTTTGTTATTATCTTCTTCAGGGTCCACAGGATCTACCTTGGGGGTATGTAGTTGGAGCGATCCAATGCACCACACAGCTACAGCTATGGAGCTCCCAGCATGCACTGGTCTTCCTCCCTATATACCCCACCCTCAGCCACAGGCAGTTTTTTTGTTTGGTGCGCGGCAAAACCAGTCGCACCTGTTATACAGCGGGACTGCCTAGGCTTTTTTTTCTTTTATGATTTACCTTAGTTTTTGAACTTCAGAGGTTAGCGGTACCAGGCGCCGATAATGACGCATGTACCGCGACTCCTACCTCCACTGATGCCGAAACACCATTACTGCTATATGCCGTGAGGTTTTCAGCAGGCCTCAGCATGGCTTAGCTACCTGCTTTTGCTGAGGTCTGCAGTCGGATCTCGGAGATGTCAGTTAAGAGATTCTTCGCAAGGAAGCGTGCGCGGCAGTCCTGGCCTCTGGTGTAGAGACGCATCGGAGGCGGCTGCGGGTGAAGGCCTCGTGTAACATGTCCTTACTAAGGCGGCCGGGACCACATCATCTGTCATTGGGGACGGGTGGTAAGACGCACTAGAAGCGCACTAGTCAACATCTTGTTACTATGAGGTCAGAGTACCCGGCCGTCAAAATCACAGCCTAGGGGAGATAGGCGTTCTCCCGGCCGCTCCTCCCCCCAGACGTAAACTTCCGGGTACAGATTCTCGCGACTGGTTTACTATATCTGACCACCTCATGTATGAGACACCCGCAGTTAGCGTTTGTGTGTGCATACAATGTGTAAATGGTATAATCCCTCTGAAGTGGTGTGTGGGGATTATACCATTTACACATTGGTCATAGGTAAAGGTGAGAAGGATGAACCACCAGTACTAAAAACATGTAAGTCCTGTTTTGCTGGACTGTCTGAGCAGGATGGATTGTGTAGTAACTGTGTTAAACAGCTACCTGTTCTATCTGGTACATCTGCACCAGCACTAGAGCCACCTTGGTTGTCCATTTTGACTCCGGTTTTGTCATAGTTAGTGGACAAGGGTGCAGAAGCACGGGCTTCTGCTGCGGTGGTATTATCTCATGCTATGGAGTGTTCACAGCATGTGCATCCTTCTATGTGTATGCCCCCCATAAATTCCTGTTGGGTTAATTCTACGGCTCACTCTAGTCAAAGCATGCCGCTGTCTATAGCCTCTCAGTAGGCAGATAGACTTGTAGCGGTAAAGCAGGGGCATAAGAGAGGTTCTCGTCAGTCATTGCCTCAAGAGTCTGACTCTGCCTCCACACCAGACTCTGATATTCAGTTCTGGATCTTACTCAGTGGAAGAAAACCATCAGTCCCTTGTGGATGTTCCCTCTCTGGTGAGAGCGATTAGAGCTGTCCTCGGTATAGAGGAAGGATGAGGTTTCACTGACATCTAAGGCTCTGGCCTTTAGACGTCAGAAGGTGATTTAGGATGATTTCCCTCAGTCTGGGCAACTGACGAATCTCATGTCTGAGTCATGGGGTACTCCTAGTAAGCATTTTCATGCTACAATCGATATCCATTTGCACTTGGTGAGTGTAACAAATGGGAGGTTCCCCCGACGATAGATGCTCATGTTACAAGATTGATCACTCTGTTCATCATCCGGAGCTATTACCAGACCAGCTGTAGCCTGGGTAGCCAAAACTATGGAAGATTGGACAAAATCTCTGGAAAATATTATGCCTGATGCAACCAGAGAACATTAGTCTCTTCTCAGTCAATTGCGAGAAGCAGCTGTGTATATGGGGGAAGCTGTTATTGACGCAGGTATCTTGGCTTCTAGGATCTCTGCAAACTCAGCTGCAGCCTGAAGATCCCTTTGGCTAAAGACCTGGAAGGCGTATGCAGGGTCCAAAAAGGCTCTTTAATCTTTACCTTTTGTGGGGAAGGTACTGTTTGGACCAGTGCTGGATAACATAATGACTTCTTTGGCAACACCGGAGTCTGCTGAATTGCCATCCACGGCTACCTCTAAATTTAGGCAGTCGTCATCTCGGCCCTTTCGCCCACAGACAGAGTAATTCCCACAGGAAGCTGCAGCCCAAGAGATCTTGGTCAACCAAAGGTCCGTCTTCCAAACCAGATGAAAAGCCTACTGTCTGATAGGGCAGGCCTCCCCTTGGAGGATATCAGGGTTGCAGGCCGACTTCTACAGTTCTCCCAGGCCTGGTATCAGACAAATACGGATGCCTGTGTTCAAGAGCTGGTCTCTCATGGTTAGGCCATCACGTTCCGGTGGAATCCCCCTCAGTGGTTTGTTGGTACAACCCTGCCTTTGGATCCGGTCAGAGCTTCGGCCTACCGGGAGGCTATTGGGGCCCTCCTGAAATCTAGAGTCATAGTCCCCATCTCTGTGATGCAACAGGGAAGGGGTTATTATTCAAATTTATTTTTGATTCAAAAACCAAATGGGTCACATCGCCCTATCCTGAATCTCAAATCTCTCGACAGATTCATCAATATGCCCAAGTTCCATATGGAAACCCTACGGTAAGTTATGCTGGCGATGGAGCCTAGAGATTTCATGGTATCCCTGGACATACAGGATGCATATCTGCATGCTCCAATTGCACAATCCACCAAGGCTATCTGAGGTTGACGGTAGATCAGCAACATTACCAATTTCAGGGTCTACCCTTCGGTCTAGCCACAGCCCCTTGGGTATTTACCAAGATAATGGCAGTCATGACGGCTCATCTCAGACGACAAGGGGTCAGGATTCTGCCATATTTGGATGACCTCCTGATATTAGCACAATCTCAAGAGATGTTACAATGTCATCTGCAGATGTCTGCACGGCTGGGTAATCAATTGGAAAAAGTCATCTCTTTCTCCAACTCAGCTGATTGTGCACTTGGGGGCGCTGCTGGATTCTTCTACCAGAAGACAAGATTGTGGCACTACAGTCTTGTGTGCGCAGTCTTCGCAACATGCAAACAGGGTCAGTACACTTGGCAGTGCAGGTGCTGGGCTCCATGGTATCCACATTCGACATGGTGGCCTATGCCCAGTTCCACTCCAGGTCCCTGCTGTCACAGTTGGTGCTAGTGAGTATCAAGTGATGAACTGGAATCACTGGAGGCCGGCTGGACTGGAACCATGGGTAACATGAATAGCTCTTTTAATATAAGAAGTGGGTAGCAGTGAGAACTGCCTTTGGTGATGAGTGACTGGAACTGGAAACTAGCAACGTTGGAGTGAAACCAGAAGGAACTTGGAGGGACCGTACTGGGACCAGCAGGTAGGCTGACTGAGCTGGTCAGGGTACCAGTAGATGAGCTTGCAGATGGATGGTAGCACGGAAGCTACTTGGTGCAGCTAATGAGCAGTGAGGTGAGTGGACTTGGAGGAACCGGACTGGGACCGGCAGGAAGGCTGACTGAGCTGGTCGGGTTACTAGTAGATGGGCTTGCAGACGGATGGTAGCGTGGAAGCTACTTGTTGTGGCTTGGGAAGCCGTGGGTAGACGTTGGTAGCTGGGTGGCTGTGTGGAGCGGCTGGATAGCCGTGGGTAGATGCTGGTAGCTGGGTGGCTACGTGGAGCGGCTGGATAGCTGTGGGTAGACGCTAGTAGCTGGGTAGCTACGTGGAGCGGCTGGATAGCTGTGGGTGGACGCTGGTAGCTGGGTGGCTACGTGGAGTGGCCAGTTAGCCGTGGGTAGATGCTGGTAGCTGGGTGGCTACGTGGAGCGGCTGGATAGCCATGGGTAGACGCTGGTAGCTGGGTAGCTATGTGGAGCGGCTGGATAGCCGTCGGTAGACGCTGGTAGCTGGGTGGCTGCATGGAGCGGCTGGATAGCCGTGGGTAAACGCTGGTAGCTGGTTAGCTACGTGGAGCGGCTGGATAGCTGTGGGTAGACGCTGGTAGCTGGGTGGCTACGTGGAGCAGCTGGATAGCCGTGGGTAGATGCTGGTAGCTGGGTGACTACGTGGAGTGGCCGGATAGCCGTGGGTAGACGCTGGTAGCTGGGTGGCTACGTGGAGCTGCTGGATAGCCGTGGGTAGATGCTGGTAGCTGGGTGGCTACGTGGAGTGGCCGGATAGCTGTGGTTAGACGCTGGTAGCTGGGTGGCTACGTGGAGTGGCCGGATAGCTGTGGTTAGACGCTGGTAGCTGGGTGGCTACGTGGAGCGGCTGGATAGCCGTGGGTAGACGCTGGTAGCGTGGAAGCTACTTGGTGCTGCCTGGGAGCCGTGGGTGAGAGATGGTAACGTGGAAGCTACTTGGTGCGGCCTGGGAGCCATGTGGAGAAGCTGGTAGCGTGGAAGCTACTTGGAGCGGCCTGGGAGCCGTAGGTGAGGGGCTGGTAGCGTGGATAGCTGAACGCAGCAGGCTTACGGATAGCACTGGTCTAGGAACCAGCAGGAGCCTGGGACATACTGGTACACAGAGGTACAGCTATAGCACAAGTAGTACACCACGGAACGTAACTAGATGTTCAAGCACTGAGTGCTATTAGAGGAGGATCTATATACCTAGAGTCTGGCAGCGATTGGTGGATACAGACAGGTGGTCTGGCAGTGGCATTCAGAGTGGAGCAAGGCACAGCATGCAGAGGGAGTATTCATCTCTGCAGCCCTTGAGAATCAGGACCACACCTGTGATTCCAATTAAGACTAGCAATGCTCACAGACAGAGCAGGGTCCAGGTGTTTAATCAGTGTGGGGGGAGAGCAATCTGCACACACAGAGATGTTACAGCCAGCATGATTCAGCCAGAGCAGATGTCCCAGGAGAATTGCAAACACAGATCCATGGAGCAGCTGGCAGAGGTTAGTCACAAAAGGTAAAAACTAGCCAGGATTGTGACACCTGCAACAATGGATCCTGGTTCATTGGGATGGTCAGTATCATCGGATACAGTCTTAAGGTGATTCGCATCTCGCCATGGTTTGGCTCTCCCTCGCCTGGTGGCTCATTTAAACAAGGGTTGTCGGGGGTGTGGCCACGGAGAGCATGAGGTAACACAAGTCTTGCTGTGCTCTCCGGACCCATATATCTGGCTGTGCTATCCTGACGGCTCCCCTGGGATCCCATAGTGGTGTCTGGCTGGCGGAGGATACAGCGGCTTGGTTGCAGCTGCGAGGGCTGTCTTACCCGGCAGGGTGAAATAAAAGGAGACGGGGCCTGCTCACGTGTCACGCCGGCGCCATCTTCCCTGCAGGTGCAGAGTCCCGGCGGCGGCTGATATCTGGCTGGAGGCGCTCCTTCCCGGCGGCTAGCGGTAGAGCGGTGCTCCTTCACGTGGTCTCCCTGAAGTGGCAGATGGTGAGAATAACCCCATCTGCTCTTTAAAGTGGCCCCAGTCCTGGTGCTTCTACTGCAGTGCAGTGCTATAGTGCATGCACAGAGTTATACAGGCGATACCAGCCTCTTCCTCACCATACCTCCTGACACTGCTAGTATTGCTATAGTTATCATCTGTATCATATATATAAAAAGAGAGGGACATTTTCTACATACTCCTCTACACTACTACTTCTCAGTTCTATACAGTAATATACGACCGGACCCTCTCATATACACTCTCATGATGGGTAAAAATTTTGCTGCTGCGGCAAAGTTGGAGAAATTCTCCAGAGTGCCTCCTGCTCAATCCACTTCTACTGCAGGGGAGATAATTCCCCTCCTACATCTCCAACAGAGTCGGCGACCTCGGTTGAGCCATCAGACGCTGCGCTTCAACGCGTTCTTGAGACAGTGACAGCTTGTGAGACTAGGTTGTCAGAAAAAATTGGAAAGGTGCAGTCAGATCTATCAGTTATACACCATGACCTGCAGTGTGTGCGTCAGAGAGTTGGCTCTGGCTGGATCGCCGCAGACCCGCCAGGGATGCAATGGTTAATGATTGACATCATGATATCTTGCGCTACATCAATCATTTGTTGATACACGGCTAGTGTCTATTCTTTCTATGCTATAGTATATATAGTTTGTGTGTCAATGCTTCCAGTACTTGAATAGACAAAGTATATATATATATATATATATACAGTCAGGTCCATAAATATTGGGACATTGACAGAATTATCATATTTTGGCCTCTATTCATAACCACAATGGCTTTGAAATGAAACAAACAAGATGTGCTTTAACTGCAGACTTTCAGATTTAATTTGAGGGTAATTACATCCAAATCAGGTGAACGGTGTAGGAATTGCAACGGTTTCCATATGTGCCTCCCACTTTTTAAGGGGCCAAAAGTAATGGGACTATCAACTCAAAAGCTATTTCATGGACAGGTGTGGGCTATTCCCTCATTATTTCTTTATCAATTAAGCAGGTAAAAGGTCTGGAGTTGATTCTAGGTGTGACATTTGCATTTGGAATCAGTTGCTGTCGACTCTCAATATGAGATCCAAAAGAGCTGTCACTATCAGTGAAGCAAGCCATCATTAGGCTGAAAAATCAAAACAAACCCATTAGAGAGATAGCAAAAACATTAGGTGTGGCCAAATCAACTGTTTGGAACATTCTTAAAAAGAAAGAACGCACCGGAGAGCTCAGCAACACCAAAAGACCCGGAAGACCACGGAAAACAACTGCGGTGGAACAAATATAATTTGTCTGATGGAGACTCATTTGATTGGAGGGAAATTGATGTCTTTGAAAAAGCCGTGGATTGGCTGGACATATTCTACACACACTTCTGCATCCAGGGGTGTGTCCATATTTGTGCGTAAATCTGTCCAATTTTCAATGGAGCAGGTGCAGTGTGATGCCTGGGGTACATATGTGTTCCCAAAATGCAAAATTAACTCTATATCTGTACTATTATTGGCGGTATACATTCCACCACCATACTCACATGAGGTTCTCAAAAAGGTGGCTGAATTTATGGCCATATTCCCGGACACACTTGCCTTGTGCCTGGGGGATTTTAATAATATCCTAGACCCATTGTTAGACAGGCATAGAGTGTCAGCTCCAGGTACACAAAGGAGGGGATCTGGTTTTTCAAATATGGTCCAGGGAATGGGCTTGGTCGACGCCTGGAGGAGGAGATATCCTAATGTGAGTCAATATTCTTGTTTCTCCTATACACATTAATTGTTTTCTAGGATAGATATGGCATTAGTTACATCAGGTTTATTACCGAGAGTACATAAGATAATTTATGAGACTAGGGGTATATACAACCATTCCCCATTAACAGTCAGTCTGGACATGGAGGGACAACGGGGTCAACAATTCTGGAAATTTAACCAGTTCTGGTTGTCTCGCATGGGATCTGGGGCGGAATTAGAGGCCGCATGGAAATAATTTTTTGAATTAAATAATGGCACTGCATCTGCTGCAATTATCTGGGATACCTTTAAGTAATTTCTAAGAGGTTCTTTAATTCAGAAAGTTGCTAATTTAAAGTCTTCCTATAAAAAACCTGAAGTGGTTTTGGAAGCTTCCTGCAAATCTTTAGAGTTAGCCTATATTTCTGACGGATCAGAAGCGAATAAAAGAGCATGGTATGATGCACAAAAATTATGGAAGGATTGCTTAATGGACAAGGCCCAATATAAAATTCTTTTTAATTCGCATTTACAATATGCAACAGGTGATAGACCTGGATCATATTTAGCTAATAGAACGAATAGAACAGAAGTCATCCAATACGGTGGTTAAATTAGTTGGTTCAGATAATGTTGCATGTGTGCGTACCCCAGAGATAGCAGAGGAATTTGTAAGATATTATCATCAATTATACAAATCTAGGCTGGTCTATACTCAACCAGAAGTGAGAGAATCTCTGTCTGCTATTTCCCTTCCGACACTCTCTCCGGAGGCGAGGGATTTGCTGGATTCTCCCTTGACATTAGAAGAAATCGAGGTGGCCTTAAACTCGTTTCCCAATGGTAAAGCCCCAGGGTTAGATGGCATCCCACCTGAGTTATACAAAAAACATAATAAAATACTTGTACCTCAATTATTTGAGATTTTTAATCAAATGTACACAAATAATACATTACCTAAATCTATGTCTGAGGCATTAATAATTGTATTACCTAAGCCAGACAAAGACACTACTCGGCCAGATTCGTATAGACCTATATCACTACTCCCCACAGATATAAAAATCCTAGCAAAAGTATTGGCCTCCAGGATTAATCAGGTTATAACCCAACTGATTCATTCTGATCATACAGGCTTTATGCCTGGTAAGTCCACGGCAGTCAATTTACGCCGTTTATTCACACACTTACAGTAAAAACGGGAAGATGCACAAACCTCTGTTATTGTCTCATTGGATGCCGCTATGGCGTTCGATTCAGTTAAGTGGTTGTTTCTTTGGGAAACCATGGAAAGCTTTGGTATTGGCACGGGATACATTAAGTGGGTAAAACTCTTATATATAAATCCTGTGGCGAGGGTGTCAGTGAACGGTTTTGTGTCTACATCATTCTCACTTTATAGGGGAACAAGACAAGGGTGTCCCCTGTCACCTATTTTATTTGCTATGGCTATTGCGCCTCTGGCCTGTATGATTTGAGATCAATATTCATGGGTTTCAGCTAGGTTCAAGGATAGAGAAAATTGCACTTTATGCGGACGACATACTACTCTTTATCTTGCAATATGAGATCTCTATGCCTAAGGCCTTTGAAATTATTCATTTATTTGGGAAATACTCAGGATTATTAATTAATTGGGACAAATCCTGTATCCTTCCATTCAGGGGGTCTGACTCCAATGGTCCTATCATAAATCTTCCCCTACAGTGGGTGGATTTGTTTAAATACCTGGGAATCTGTATCACTAATATACCTCAAAAGTATATATCACTGAACGTACAGCCACAGATTGAATATCTCAAGTCCCATGTCCCGATATGGAGTAAATTGCCACTAACTTTAACGGGCAGGGTAAATTTAGTTAAAATGGTTCTCCAACCCAAAATCCTCTACATTTTGAATCACTCCCCGGTATATATCCCTCAGACATTTTTCAAACAAATTGATGGTCTGTTGTCCTCATTACTCTGGGTTAATAAAAGAGTTAGGATTAAATTGGACACTTTAACCAGACCTCGTGATTATGGTGGTCTGGCGCTACCCCTTTTCAAATTATATTACTATGCCGCACAGTTATCACATATATGGGAATGGATACATGATAAAACGGCTGGATCCCTACCTGCCCTAATACTGGCTGAGTCCAAGACAGGTTTGTTGCCATTGCGTCTACTCTTGAGTGATAATATACACATAGTTAGTATGCCCTTATTTAAGCAGGCCATCAATATTTGGAGACTTGTCTCGCGCATACTGCAGGCGGAAGGCATAGATCCAGATCATGCCAATAACCTTAAGGAGCTATCTGCCGTTCAGGTCAGAGAAACATGGGGTCAGTGGGATGTAGTGTCCCTGGGACAGACATTTCAGGAGGAGTTCTAAAGTCCTTTCATCAATTGCAACTTGAGTTTGATGTCCCCAATAATTTTTTCTTTCTGTATTTTCAGCTTAGACATGCTCTTAATGCCCAATTCTCTGAAGCACTTTTGACTATACAGGAATCTCCTATTAAAACTCTATTACAATCTGTTGGTACTAGTCGCTTGATATCTGTGATTTATACCAATTTATTGAACAAGCATCATAAGTCTGATCTAATATATATATAAAACAACAATGGGAAAATGACGTTGGGGTATTGGCAGAGGATGACTGGAGTGTAGCTCTTGCTAGTCCACGCCTTGCCACTATGTCTGTCAGATATCAGCAGATACAGTATTTCATATTACATAGAGTATATATGTTACCCGTCCGATTACTGAGAATAGGGGGCAGGACAGATTCAAAGTGTCCCAAATGCAATTCGTCCGAGGGTAATTTTTGGCATCTGTTATGGTTATGTCCTATAGTAAATTCTTTTTGGCAAAGCATACTCAGGGTTATTGTTTCTATGGGCATACCTCAGGATATTCTTACCCCTGCGGCATGTATTTTGGCTGTAATAAATGCAGACGCAATTGACAAACCTGCTATTTGTTTTATTAGTAATCTTTGTGCGCTTGCCAAAGTATGTATAGCAAGGGATTGGATGGCAAATGCTGGGCCAAATCTGGAAACCTGGATATCTCTAGTTGGAGCGGTTGCAGCACATGAAAAATATGTCTATACTGCTAGAGATATATCTCAGAAATACTATAATGTATGGTACAGATGGCTAGATTCCCCATATAACCGTTTGGGGGATGCATTACTGAATAATTCCTTAGAAAAAGATTGCAGTACTATATGTGTGATGCTGTAATTGCTGTCATTAATATGATTATATATACCAGATTAACATATTTTTTTATTTGTTCTATATGCAGAGGAAAGTTTGTATTGCACAGATATTTAAATAGCAAGAAGTGAAACCACACATGTATGTATCTTTGTTTTTCTGTTATTTTTATTGTTTTTATCTCATCAATGTATTATTTACATTGATTTAGTGTTTATTAATGTACATTTATTTGTATATCTAAAACAAAATGTAATAAAAAACTATTGGATTTAAAAAATAAATAAGGGTTGTCTCCGTTATGGGTACCGGATTGGGTACTTCTCACCACGATGCAAGTCTGCGAGGATGGGGAGCAGTGACTGGTCACCACACCATTCGGGGAAGGTGGACGGTTCAGGAAAATCATCTTCCAATAAATATCTTGGAGCTTGGTGCAGTGCACAGAGCGCTCATACTGGCACAGGACCTCCTGTCCGGGTTCAGTCCGACAACGCGACCGCGATAGCCTACATCAATCATCAGGGAGGCACACGAAGTCTGGCTGCCATGAAGGAAGTGGGGGAAATTCTGCTGTGGGCAGAATGACATCTTCCAGCAATCTCGGCAATATTCATCCCAGGAGTTCTCAACCGGGAAGGGGACTTCCTAAGTCGCCAGGACATACACACTGGAGAATGGGCTCTTCATCCGGACATCTTTCAACTCCTGGTGGACAAGTGGGGATTACCGGACGTAGACCTCATGGCATCACGTCACAACCACAAGGTACGGGTCCAGAACAATAGACACCTCAGCCACCTTCATGGAAGCTCTGGCGGTGAGGTGGGACTTCAGGTTGGCATACCTGTTTCCTCCAATCTCCCTCCTCCCAAGAGTTGTCAGAAAGTTCAAACAGGAGGGTGGCAGGATAATACTAATAGCTTCTGCCTAGCCCAGAAGGCATTGGTTCTCCAATCTGACATGTCTATCCATAGACAGTCCAGTTCCACTGCCTCTATGGCCGGATCTGCTAGTGCAGGGTCCCTGCTTATATCAGGATTTACCTCGGTTGGCTTTGACGGCATGGCTCTTGAGTCTTCCATCTTAAAGGCCAAGGGTTTTTCTGCCTCGGTGATCCAGACGATGCTGAAGGCAAGGAAGCCTCTTCCATCCGCATCTATCACAGAATTTGGCATTCATATTTTCTTTGGTTTTCTCACAGAAAATATGATCTGAAGGTTTTCAAGGTCTCAAGAGTACTTGCTCTTCTTCATGCTGGATTAGACTTAAGTCTTCGCCTGGCAACCTTGAGAGTCCAGGTGTCTGCATTGTCAGTTTGGTTCCAGTGCAGAATTGCCCCTCTGCCGGATGTTAGATTTTTAACAAGGGGTTCTTCGGCTGCAACCTCCATTTCTCCCTCCAGTGGCACCATGGGATTTATCCTTGGTTCTCAGGGCACTGCAATCTCCTCCTTTTGAACCCTTGGATATGGTGGACTTGCGATGGCTGACAGCGAAGACACTTTTTCTCCTCACTATTTCGTCAGCTCGCAGAGTTTCTGACTTAGCAGCACTGTCATGTTGCTCTCCATTTTTGATTTTTCATCAAAATAGAGCTGTCCTCCGTACTAAGGTGGGTTACCTTCCAAAGGTCGTTTCCTGTTTCCATATAAATTATATAAATGAGGAAATTGTAGTCCCGGCCTTTCAGTCTTCAGACCTGTCTACAGGTGAAGCTTCCCTGGATGTGGTTCGAGCCCTTCATATTTACGTGGATTGTACCAACTCCATCAGGAAATCAGATTCACTCTTTGTGTTATATGGATTTCACAAACGAGGCTGGCCAGCAAACAAACAAACTTTGGCTCGCTGGATGTGTATGACTGTTTCTCAGGTCTATACACAGGCTTATCTCCCTGTCCCTAACAAGGTGACAGCACATTTTACTCTGTCTGTGGGACCATCATGGGCAGTTAGACATGGTCGCCTCGCTGGACAGCTGTGCAAGGCAGCAGCCGCTTGGTCTTCTGTCCATACCTTTATCAAATGCTATGCATTTGATAGTTTTGCCTCCCAGGAGGCTTCCTTTGGGCAGCGGATTCTCCTCTCTGCTCAGGAGTGTCCCCACCCTTAAGAGAACTGCTTTAGGACGTCCTCAAGGTAGATCCTGTGGACCCTATGGCCACTGAAGAAGAAAATAAGAGTTATGGTATAACATACCTTTGTTAACTTTTTCTTCGAGGTCCATAGGGTCCACAGGGCACCCATCCTGACGCGCCTGACCTCAGTTTGGATCTGTTCTTTGGCCTTTTTGTATCACTGATTCCCTCTTCATATGTTGAGTGTTTCTTGTGTTCATTGTACTTCCTTCTCCACTTTCCGTCTCTTGCTGTTAGGCTTGTTTACAAACTGAATGCCTGAGGCTGAGGGCGGGGTATATAGGGAGGAGGACCAGTGCATGCTGGGATCTCCAAAGCTGTAGCTGTTTGGTGCATTGGATCGTTCCAACTATATACCCCCAATTTAGATCCTGTGGACCCTATGGACCTCGAAGAAAAACAGTTAAAAACTCCTATTTTTACTCTGGTACCCAACAGCCAGGTGTACACGACATACCCAATGCCCAGTAAATAACTTAAAACTTTATACTTCGAAATGGCTATTTCACTCTGCAGCAGACTACCTTTATGGAGGGATGTGCTTTCATTACAAAACCGAGACAGTGCCAAGCTTTCAGTCATACTATGTGGATTGGTGGTTTCTTAATTAACTACATTCTCAACCTGTTTACCTGCATCATATTCTATAAGGATACTGTCACTAAGAGCGGGCATTTCCAACTTCAGTGATCTATCACACTATTTGGAATTTTAGACCTAATAAGTTTTAAAATAATCTGCCCCCAATTATACCACATTGTAGTGCCATTTGTTCACATTATACCAGAGTGCCCCCAGTTCACATAATGACACAGTGCCCCCAGTTTAAATTATGCCACATTGTATTACCCATAGTTGACATTATGCCACATTGTATTGACCCCACTTCATATTATGCTACATTGTAGTGGGTAGATAATTGACTTAAGGATAGAAAACAGAGGTTGTTATCATTGGAAGATATTCAGACTAGTTTATGCTTATTAGTGGTGGAAAAGGATCAGCTCGCAGGTCTGAAGGGCGTTTTTTTTTTTTTTCAGTCCGGCCTCCTGGCCGCTCGCTAAGCTGTGGGTGACCACAGCTTTGACGAGTGGCCAGGTGATGGTCGCGACCATCGAGGCTTGAGAAGAGACCCTTGTGGTAGGGTCTCGTCCACCGCAAGCCCCAGTGAACTTCCTGCTCTAATAGAGCTGGAAGCTCACTACTGACATCATGGGTGATGTCAGTAGGGCCGCCCACAAATGGCAGACGTTCCTTCAGGAACGCCTCCGTTTGTCCAGTCATCCCCCCGGAAGCTCACCACTGACAGCAGTCAGTGGGGCAGTCCCCAAACGGCAGGTGTTCCTTCGGGAATGCCTCCGTTTGGCCAGCAACCCCCCCGACCTGCCTACCAAACGGGGCGAGCTGTCGATCAACATCGACAGGCGCCCCTTTTGGATGCGAGCGCCGGAGTGAGTGATTTCTCGCTCGCTCCGGGGCTTGCGTACGCGCAGTCGTGCGTACTGCCCGGCCATCGACCCGCTTGCAAGCGGGTCTGAATCAGGTCCATAATGCATAGTTTCAGATGCCACTATACTGTTTATGGTTATAAAAGTGTCTATAGTTGCAGGTGCTACTATATTGTGTAGGATTATAAATGTGTCTATAGTTGAAGATGCCACTATACTGTGTAGATTTATAAAGGTGTATATATTGCAGATACCACGTGAGGTTATACAGGTGTCTATAGTTGCAGAAACCACTATACTGTTTTGGGGATATAAATGTGTTATATTTGCAGATGCCACTATACTGTTTGAGGATATAAACGAGTCTATAGTTGCTTATGTCACAATACTGCATACAGGGGGGTAGGGAGGGAGGTTCCGGCGGAGCACGAGCTCCGGGCACCGAAAAGGTCAGAAGGTGCAGGCTGAAGTCAACTCGCTGACAGACTGCCGTTTCCTGGCTCCAGGGCACACACTGCTTCTTTCTCCTGGCACTATTAGGTGACGGGGACCTGAGTCTTTAAAGACTCAGGTCCCAACATCATAGGCTGCAGCTGTGGATTCCGCAAGGACAAGCCACCTACAGTAGCTAGCCCATGTCACTGCCTCTCTCCCACTATCCATCCTTTTCCTCCTTGCCTTTCCAGTGACTGGCGGCTGATGACATCGAAGGTGGGTCTTAAGTCAGGTGGCAGCAGGAGGTGGGGCTTAGATCTGGGGAAGGTTAAGCCCAGTGCTGCCAGGTACTACACATGCATGGAGAGAGGAGCCGTGGACGTTCCCAAAATGAAAAAGAAAGAAAGAAAAGAGGTGCATGCTGGCTGATGAGAAATGTGACAGTCTAGCCTGGACTAACTATATATTACTAGCTGAAGTACCCGGTGTTGCCCAGGTTTAAATCTGTAAGTTATTAAGTTAGGCATCTCAGACCAGTTGCCAGCCCTCTGTGAAGTTTTCATACAAATCCATCCAGTGGAAGGCCCAGAACAGGTTCCCGGGGTCAAAGTTTTGCCCAGTGTACACCAACGAGAGGTCCGACTGGGACCTAATCGTCTAGTTTTTATAAGTTAGGCATTCCAGACCAATTACCAGGAATAGAAATATAAAGAAATATCCGCACAGACTACTATTCATTTAGATTATCCTTCCCATTACATATAATTCTTATCAATCATTATTTTGATTTATTGAGGGGAGGTGCTCCCAGGAGACTCGGTATGAAATACTGCCGGCCATGCGGCCGGCGGTTCGATTACCGGCAGCGGCAGCCCGACACTGGAAAAGATCCCAGCAGTGGCAGCCCAACAGCGCTGGAAATCCCGATCGTCCCTAGGTAAGTATTAATTAACCTAACCTACCCCCCTAACCCTAACCTCCCCCCCAAGTGCCTAACCCTAATCCCCCCCTTTCCCCGCTGCCTAAACCTAAGTCCCCCGGGGGGGGTGCCTAACCCTAACCTCCCCCCGGGGGTGCCTAACCCTATCCCTCCCTCCCCCTAGCCTAACCCTAAGTCCCCCCCGGGAGCCCTAAAACTAACCGTCCTCCTCCCCCCCCCCCCGCGTCTGTCCGCACCAAAAAAAAAAAAAAAGCCCGGCCCTGATTCAGAGCGAGTGCTCTCTCAGAGCGAGCTGCTCTGAATCAGGCCCTTAGTACGTATATCACATACTCTGTCCATATTCATGTCATACAATTTCCATTGAGTGTGAATACAGAAGCAATTGTAGGAGGGAGTGTATTCAGTTCACAACCACATTATCTAGTGGTATAATATCATTTAAAGGTATTGAAAGGGCTATATATTATATAGTAGAGTGGATCACTCAATAAAAGCCAATTATTACAGTTGTACCCCTAATGTGCCTAGGTAACATTTCGTATGGTAGAAGGATTACCACATTACGAGTAAAATTGTGGAGAACAGTTATTTTAATAATTTACACTTATTTGTTGTTTTTTCACATTATGATTTCTATTATATTTTGCTGATTTTAAAGGATACAATAAAAGGTATATTTTATTAATTGTATGGCCACTAGAGGTTACGGTGTCTGATACGATTAATCCGTGTGTGCCCCGGTATAGGAATACTGTGAAGTTTTCATCCAATTCCATACAGTTTCAAGAAAATAACAGGCTCCCTGGGTCAAGGTTCTGCCCTACGTACACCAACGGGAGGTCCAACCGGGACCCTAACCTCCCTAAAGCCTGGCCAGGATCCAACTGGACCACCTCACATTGGTTTCATCCCAATCGGTGCAGGGGTAGCACTGGCCATCTTTTCGCTCTACTTTTTTCCTTAAAATGCATCTTATTAGCAAAGAGATGCGAATAGGATGCTCAAGCAGCTTATGCTGATTAAATGATATGCACAATGTCTATACTCTGTGTGTGACTGCGGCTATATCTGCATGCAAAATGCTACGTTACAGTTTCAGCGGCTGTGACACTGTAACGTAGCATTTCGCATGCATTCACAGCCACAGTCACACACAGAATATAGGCATGGTAACGCCGAAGGGCTGTGTAACGCCAAAGGTGGCTAGATGTATGTGGACACATCTCTATATTATAAGGGCACAGCGGTGGTGGGGACATCAGCGGCGGCGGGTCGCGGGTGTCGGTGGGGGGCGCGGGTGTCAGTGGCGCCGGTGAGAGCATTGGCGGCGGGCCTGGATTCGAGAGAATCCAGTCCCCTCCAGCCATTCTGCCGAAAACGGCAGCGGCACCCATTTAAAAAATGGCGCTTCAGAGCCATTTTTGAAATGCAAAGATGGCCACCGCGAGCCAATCATGGCTCGCGGTGGCCATCTTTGAATTTCCAAAATGGCGCTAAGGCGTACTCGGCAGAATGGCTGGCGGGGACTGGATCTAGGCCCACCGCCGACACCTGAACAGGCACCGGTCCCGCAGCTGACGTCGCAAGCCGTAATTGGCTTGTGGCGGCCATGTTTGATTTTTAAAGATGGCCGTCGCGAGCCAATCACGACTTGTGGCATCATTGGAGGCACCTGAAGAGGACCACAGAAACCCTGGGGAGGTGGCAGCCACCCTATAGGGGAAGACACCAGAAGCCCTGGTGGGTGGGTGCCCGCCAGGCGAAGACGCCGAAGCCCTGGCAGGTTGGCGCACGCCAGGCGAAGACGCCTAAGCCATGAAGGGTTGACGCCCGCCAGGCGAAGACGCTGTAAGTCCTAGTGGTCGGCAGCCATGAAAAAGAGCTGAAACAGGCTGTCGCCCACTAGGTGAGGACATCGAAGCCCTGGCGGGTCGGCGCCCGTCAGGTGAAGACACCGAAGCCCTGGAGGGTTGGTGCCTGCCAGGCAAAGACACCGGAAGTCCTAGTGGGCGGCAGCCACGAAAAAGAGCTGACACAGACTGCCACCCACTAGGTGAAGACGTCGAAGCCCTGGCTGGTTGGTGCCCACCAGACGAAGATGCCGAAGCCCTGACGGGTGTGCGCCCGCTAGTCGAATTAGCTGAAGCCCTTGTGGGTTGACTAACGCCAGGCGAAGAGGCCTAAGCCTTGGGGTGGTGGCAGCCATGTAAAAGAGCTTAAAGACCGCCGCCCCCCAGGTGAAGACCTGTAATATAAAATATTACAATGTTAAAGTGTGTTGTGTTATTTGAATAATTTTTTTTACAGGTGGCAGTGGGCCCTAATGCCCCGCATTCTGGTACTTGTGGTTCTCCAAGTACCAGCATGCGGGGGAGACTTGCTCGGACCTGCAGTTCTACTTGAAAGATAATGTTTTTATACTTCTATTTTTACACAACACTCACACAATCAACCCGCCACCCACTGCCCAGGGGTGGTGGGGATAGCCCCGGGCTATCAGTCTAGGCTATGGGTGCCCTGGAGAGAGAGACACCTTTTTTTGGAGGGGTCTTCAACTCCCTCGTGATCCCTGGCCTGACTAGCGGTCAGGGCTGATGCTGCAGCAGGGGGGCCTGGTGATAGGGCTTCCCTGGTTGTGGCATCAGTCCCCCGTTAGAAAGGGTCCAGGGCTGGTTCTGTGATTTACAGGGAGACCCTACGCAAATTTTTCCCTGTAAATCCAGACCCAGCCCTGGTTCCCATAGCCCAGTGCTGGTTGTACTGAGTACAGGGAGACCCTACGTAATTTTTTTCCTGTACTTAGTCAACCAGACCTGGGTTTGAACAGTCCAGGGCTGGTTCTGATTTGGGGGAGGACCTCACTTTTTTTTTTTTATAATTTTTAACTTTAGTCACTTTTTCCAGTCAGATATATGCAGGCATCCCACTGATGTCTGCATGTATCTCTGTGAGAACAAACTGCTCATGCTGAAAGTGAAAGCATGAAGCAGTTCTATGGAGTCGGGGATTTGCAGTTTTGTTTTGAAGTGTGATTTGCTGTTCGATTTGTACATGAACATGCCAAATCGAACAGCAAATCACTGTTCAAAACCGACTCAAATCGAAATTGTTTTGCAAATCGCAAAACAAATCGAATAATAGTGAATGCAGTGAAAAAACGGTTTTCACTGAATTCAGTTTGGGAAGTGCTAAATCACTCCTCAAATCGACCTTTAGTAAATTTACCCCCATATCTGTATTGCGCAAGGAACACATCCATTAAGGCGTCAGCCTTAATGATCGTAATTTCATTGCTTTTTTTGTTTGAGTGGCACAAATTCAGTAGGCTTTGTGAAATTTCAGATCATGTCTAAGAAGCCTTAATGGAACATACAAAACCGTAAGGCTTTTGTCTATGGAATTTCATTGCTTTTTATACTTTGTTAACCATCAGGGTTTTGATGAGCAAACCGGGCCACCTGCAGGGCAGAAGGACAACAAATAGATACACTAACATGTGTGGAGGAGCAGACAGCGCACAGGAGGTGTTTTAAGGGTGCAGAGGGAGAGACGGCTGCAGGGGCAGGCTGCAGGTGTGTGGGGCAGTGGGGGTGCAGAGCAGTGGCAGCAACGGGCTTGCACAGAAGCATCAGCGGGCGACAGAGGGACTCACTGGTGCTGGGCATGCACCTGAGAAAATCAAATCAATAAGACACAGATGCATGGACGTATCAGATCCATCCATGTATTGTTTTAAAATATTAATGTGTAATATAAAAAAAAAATGATATGCCTCCAGAGCGCAACCAGCATCGGGCTTTGGAGCCCCTGTGCTGGTTGTGCTAAACACAGAGGAAAAATGACATAGGGGTTTCCTGTATTAAGCACAACCAGCACCAGGCTAATCAGAGCCAGTCTTGGTTGCCAAAATATAGGGGACGAGCGAAGTAGGGGTCCTCTCGAAAAAAACAGAATTTTCCCATAGAGAAATTCCAATGGGGCATGGTGTTTAAAGGGCTACACCTTAAAAAACTATTGGAGGTACGGAGCTGAAATTTGGTATGGGCTGGTAGAACTGTCGCTCGGTGCTGCATGCCAAATATCAGGGCAAAAACATAAAAAATGAGGACTTGGGAGTAATTAAAATTTCCAACTGTCAGTATTTTCTGACACTCAATTAGGACCACTTTTCTGCTGTTCTCTATGGGGGATTTTTGGGAAGGCATAACTCAGGGTAGGGGGCAAATTTACACCTTGGGTTTGTTTTATTAGGTAGCTCATGTTCCAGGGTAGGTGCTTATGGGGTTTAGGTAATTGAGAAAGTTATAGTTTTTAAACTATTACCTCACAAATCCGCCATTATAGAGATACAAAGTTTCAACTTGATGCACAGCCTCAGTAGGAGCTTCCATCAGGTGTACTCACTGTGGCTTCACTTGGGTGCACCAAGATGGCAGGTAAGTGCGGGTGGTAGCGTTGGTGAGCTTGGGGGAAGGAAGCAGCTGTAAGCTGCGGCCGGGACCCATGGGCGTTAGCAGTGGTGCAGGCGGCAGGACCCGGGGGAAGTAAAAGCAGACTGATGCAGGCTCGGATCTGAATGATACATTATACCTGTATCTGTGTATAAATGAACACAGAAGCATAGACAGGATTGGTGATACCCGTCAGTGCTTCTGTGTTTAAAAATAAAACCTGTGTAAAAAAAATAAATGGCATGCCCCCCCTCCCCCGCAAAAGACCAACCAGCTCTGGACTTTGGAGCCCCAGTACTGGTTGTTCTAAATACAGGGGACAAACAATGTAGGGGTCCCCGATATGAAGCATAACCAGCACCATGCTTTCAGAACCAGTCCTGGTTGCCAAAATACAGGGGACAAATGACGTAGGGGTCCCCTGTATTAAGCGCAACCAGCACTGGGCTCTGAGCTGGGCCTGGTTCTGGAAATACAGGGGGAAAAAATGCGTAGGGTGCCCCTGTATTTACCAGAACCAGCACATACCCTTTTTAGCGGGGGAGTGACGCCACAGCCAGGGGAGCCCTTTCACCTTTCCCCCCAGCCGAACCATCACCCCTGACCACTAGTCAGCTCAGGTTGGGGATCCCTGGGGAACTGGGACCCCCCAATAAAGGGGTCCCCCTCAGGGCACCCCAGGCCCAGGTTGATAGCCCGGGGCTATCCCCAGCAACCCTGGGCAGTGGGTGCTGGGTTGATTGTGTAGTGTGGTGCATATGAAAATATAAATATTGTCTTTGCAGTAGTACTACAGGTCCCAGCAGGCATCCCCATACACTGGTACTTGGTGAATAACAAGTACCAGCAGGTGGGGCATTAAGGGCCCGCTGGTACCTACAGTGCATCCAGAAAGTATTCACAGCGCTTCACTTTTTCCACATTTTGTTATGTTACAGCCTTATTCCAAAATGGAATAAATTCATTTTTGTCCTCAATTTTCTACACACAATACCCCATAATGACAACGTGTAAAAAGTTTTTTTGAGATTTTTGCAAATGTAATTAAAAAAAACAAAACAATAAATCACATGTACATAAGTATTCACAGCCTTTGCCATGAAGCTCAAAATTGAGCTCAGGTGAATCCTGTTTCCACTAATCAACCTTGAGATGTTCTTACAGCTTAATTTGAGTCTACCTGTGCTAAATTCAGTTGTTTGGACATGATTTTGAAAGGCATATACCTGTCTATATAAGGTCCCGCACTTGACAGTGCATGTCAGAGCACAAACCAAGCATTAAGTCCAAGGAATTGTCTGTAGACCTCCAAATCAGGATTGTCTCGAGGTACTAATCTGGGGAAGGTTACAGAAAAATATCTGCTGCTTTGAAGGTCCCAATGAGCACAGTGGCCTCCATCATCCGTAAATGGAAGAAGTTTGGAACCACCAGGACTTTTCCTAGAGTTGGTCGGCCGTCTAAACTGAGCGATCGTGGGAGAAGGGTCCTAGTCAGGGAGGTCACCAAGAACCCGATGGTTACTCTGTCAGTGCTACAGCATTCCTCTGTGGAGAGAGGAGAACCTTCCAGAAGGACAACCATGTCTGCAGCAATCCACCATTCAGGCCTGTATGGTAGAGTGGCCAGACGGAAGCCACTCCTTAGTAAAAGCACATGGCAGCCCGCCTAGAGTTTTTCAAAATGCACCTGAAGGGACTCATAGACCATGAGAAACAAAAGATTGAACTCTTTGGTGTCAATGCCAGGCTTTATGTTTGGAGGAAGGGCACCGCTCATCTCCAGGCCAATACCATGCATACAGTGAAGCATGGTGGTGGAAGCATCATGCTGTGGGGATGTTTTTCAGCTGCAGGAACTGGGAGACTAGTCAGGATAGAGGGAAAGATGAATGGAGCAATGTACCGAGACATCCTGGATGAAAACCTGCTCTAGAGTGCTCTTGACCTCAGACTGGGGCGACGGTTCATCTTTCAGCAGGACAACGACCCTAAGCACACAGCCAAGCTATCAAAGGAGTGGCTTCAGGACAACTCTGTGAATGTACTTGAGTGGCCCAGCCAGAACCCAGACTTGAATCCAATTGAACATCTCTGGAGAAATCTGAAAATGACTGTGCACCGATTCTTCCTATCCAACCTGATGGAGCTTGAGAGGTGCTGCAAAGAAGAATGGGCGAAACTGCCCAAAGATAGGTGTGCCAAGCTTGTGGAATCATATTCAAAAAGACTTGAAGCTGTAATTGCTGCCAAAGGTGCAAAGGCTGTGAATATTTATGTACATGTGATCTCTTAGTTTTTTGTTTTTTTTATTATTACATTTGGAAAAATCTCAATAAGACTTTTTACACGTTGTCATCATGGGGTATTGTGTGTAGAATTTTGAGGACAAAAATCTATTTATTCCATTTTGGAATAAGGCTGCAATATAACAAAATGTGGAAAAAGTGAAGCGCTGTGAATACTTTCCGGATGCACTGTATAGTACCCCTGCAAATGAAATATTAAAATAAAACAAAGACACTGTTTGTTGTAATATTGCCCCCCCCCCCCCTCCGCACCTTTACCAGGGGGTCGGCAGCTTTTAAGCTCTTTTTGATGGCTGCCACCTCCCCCAGGATTTCCATGGTGTCTTCACCTGGAGGGCAGTGGCCTTTAAGCTCTTTTGCCTGACCGCTGCCCATCCAGGACTTCCCGGCTCTCAGCCAATGAGCACTCTGCACCGGGATTTCTGGTCTGAAATCCCGCAGCGGAGCTATCATTCAGGTAGTAGTGTCCTTAGAGGACACTACTAATGTTTGTGGCTCGCGTAATTGCGTTTTTTTTTTGCCAGGACCCTGGATTGCCTACTTTGGAACGAAGAGGACAGATCCACGCATAGGAGGAGGTGAGTATGGATTTTTTATTACAGGTACTCCATAGGATTATCTACTGGAGAAGAGGACAGATTGCCTTCAGGGATATTAGGTGAGTATGTGAGATAGTGTGTGCATGTGTGAGTACATGTGTGTTTTAATAAAATGTTACTTTTCTACGGTGTGTGTGTTCTGTGTTTTTTTAATATTGCTTTTGCTGTGGAACTCCAGGTATCAGCAGGACCGTAATGCCCCACATGCTGATACTTGTGGTTCTCCAAGTACTAGAATGCGGGGAGGCTTGCTGGGAACTGTAGTTCCACAGCAAAAGCCAATATTTTAACTCTTTACTTTCACCACACTTTAAACAATTAACCTGGCACCCACTGCTCCAGGGATGGTTCGGATATCCTCGGGCCATCAGCCTGGGCCTGGGGTGCCCTAGAGAGGGGGACTCCTTTATTGGGGGGGTCCCCAGCTCACCAGGGATCCCCGGCCTGGACTGACTAGCGGTCATGGGTGATGCTTCGGCTGGGGGGCCCGTAGAAATGGCTCCCCTGGCTGTGGCTTCACCCCCCCCCCACTAGAAAGGAGTCCGGTGCTGTTTCTGGTAAACACAGGGGGACCCTATGCATCTTTTCACCCAATATTTCCAGAACCAGGCCTGCTCAGAGACCAGTGCTGGTTGCGCTGAATACAGGGTACCCCTACGTCATTTGTCCCTCGTATATTGGCAACCAGGACTGGTTCTGAAAAGCCTGGTGCTGGTTGTGCTTCATTTGTCCCCTGTATTTAGCACCACCAGTACTCGGTCTCCAAAGCCCGGTGCTGGTTGTTGTTTTTGGGGAGGGGGCCACACCATTTTTTTTTACACAGGTTTTTTTTTTAAATTAAACTCAGAAGCACAGACGGGTCTCACTGACCCATCCCTGCTTCTGTGTTTGTTTATTTAAACACAGATACTGGTATCACGGATCTTTCAGATCCAAGCCTGCATCTTGTGCTGCTACCTCCCCCAGGTCCTGCCGCCCACACTGCCGCTGACGCCCGCGCCGCCGTTAATGCCAACTACAGTCCGCGGGGCCTGGCCACAGCTGATGCCTGCTGAGGTTTTACCTGCCCTCTGCCTACAATATATCCCAAATATTTTGCCTCCACCATTCCAATGGCACACTTTCCAGGATGCCCGTAAAGATTGCAACACTGCTTCTACTCTTGGTAGGTGTGACTCCCAGTCGGGGCTAAAGATGACTATGTCATCTAGATATGCAGCTGCATATTCCTTGTGAGGTCGCAGCAATCTGTTCATAGTCCTCTGGAAAGTTGCCGGAGCCCCATGCAGACCAAACGGCAGCTTTTTATACTGAAACAAACCTGGGGTAGAGAAGGCTGTTTTGGCCTTAGCAGCCCCAGTTAAAGGAATCTGCCAGAACCCTTTTGTCAAATCTAGGGTGGTGAGATACTGATTGCAAAATTCTCCACCAGCTCGTCCACCCGGGACGTCTGATAGGAATCAAACTGTGAC
Organism: Taudactylus pleione; assembly: GCA_031769625.1. Classification (NCBI taxonomy): domain Eukaryota; kingdom Metazoa; phylum Chordata; class Amphibia; order Anura; family Myobatrachidae; genus Taudactylus; species Taudactylus pleione. The sequence continues at coordinate 2,451,974 of JAUIMM010000274.1, read as the reverse complement.
ACTTTATTTAATTTGCAGAATCTTAAAGCCCCTGAAGTCTTAGGCACTAAAGCTATGGGATTATTCCATTTGCTATTTGATTCCTCTATGACCCCTAGGCGCAGCATCTCCTCTACTTCCTGTTTAACCGCTGCCCGCTTTGCTTCGGATATACGATATGGCCTCTGTTTTATTACCACCCCGGGAGGAGTAATTATATCATGCTGGATAATTTGGGTTTTTCCTGGAATGGCAGAGAACACATCTTGGTGCCGTGCTACTAACCTTACTGCCTTCTGTTTCTGGCGGGGATTAAGGGTAACTTCAATGGGTACCTGACATTCTGGGATTTTCTTGGCAACCAAAGAGGGCTGACCAATACTCTCTTTCCAGGGTTTTAACAGGTTTACATGGTAGATTTGCACTTCTTTCCTTCTACCCTCCTGTCAAACCTTATAATTAACAGGTTCCACTGCCGCTATAACTTCATAAGGGCCTCGCCACTGGGCATACATTTTGCTTTCAGTGGTGGGTACCATAACCAGTTCCTTGTCTCCCGGTTTAAAAGACCGATTAACCGTGGTCACGTCATATCGACGTTTTTGCCGCTGTTGTGCTTGATCCATGTGCTCGTTCACGAGTGGCGCAATTTACCTTAAACGGCCATACAATTGGGTCACAAACTGAACGATGTTAGGCTCTTGGCATGACTGTTGTTCCCGCCCTTCTTTCAACAGATCTAAAATCCCTCTAGGTTGCCTCCCATAGAGGAGTTCAAATGGACTAAGGGCCTCATTCAGAGGCGGTCGGAGGATGCAAGTGGTCGCTCAGAAACTAGGCGGCCACTTGCATCCTGACCGCCCGCCTCTGTTGCGGTCATTAGGCTGTGGGTTAACACCCACAGCTCTAACGACCGCTCGGGTGATGGTCGTGATGGTCAGAGACCATCGCGACCATCGGGGCTTACGACGAGACCCTAGGGTAGAGTCTCACTTGTCGTAAGCCCCGGAGAGCTTCTGGCTCTGTCTGAGCCGGAAGCTCTCCACTGACATCACTAGTGATTTCAGTGGGGCCTCCCCGAAACGGTAGGCATTCCCATGGGAATGCCTCCGTTTGGGGTGGCCCCCTCTCCGGCCCGCCTTCCAAACGGGGCGAGCTGTCAATCAACATCGACAGCTCGCCCCCTTTGGATCGAGACCCGCTACGATCAGCGCTGTCGGTCGTAGCGGGTCTCACGCATGCGCACGAGGGAGCCGGCTCCCTCGTGCTCATGCGCACTAGACAAACATAGAGGCGGCCGTGCAGTCGTAGGCCGCCTCTGAATACAGCCCTAAATCCTGTAGAGGATTGGGGCACCTCGCATTGCAAACATTAAATAGGGTAGGAGTAAGTCCCAATCTCGGTTTTCCTCAGACACTGCCCTTTTTATAATTTATTTAAGGGTCTGGTTAAAGCGTTCAACAAGCCCATCTGTTTGCAGGTGGTAAACTGAAGTAGTAATCCTATCCACAGTCGGCACATATCTTTCATTAGTTTAGAGACAAAAGGGGTACCTTGGTCCATTAAGACCTCCTTTGGTATTCCCAAGCGGGTATATAGCATCAACAATGCCCGGGCAATAGTGCTAGATTTCATGTTACGTAGCGGGATGGCCTCCGGGTACCTTGTATCATAATCTACCACCACTAATATGTATTGATGCCCACGAGCAGATTTTTCCACCGGCCCTATCAGATCCATAGCAATTCTCTCAAAAGGTACGGCAATGATAGAGAGGGGAACCAAGGGTGCCCGAAACCCTGGCCCGGGCGCTGTCTTCTGACAGACTAGACATTCCTGACAATACTTTTTTACTGCTGCATGAATGCTGGGCCAGAAGAATCTTAACTGAATATGTTGGAGAGCTTTCTCCTCCCCCAAATGGCCACTCCACAATTGTGTATGAGCCGCCCTTAACACCAACTGCTCGTGTTTCTGGGGAATCAACAATTGATCTACTCTCTTACCCTGCAAATAAGTTACATGATACAACAAATCATTTTTCAATGCAAAGTATGGTACACCTTCTGCAGGTAAATGCAGTGATTATTCTACCATTAATCTCTACAACATCTTCCAATGCATTTATCAAGTTCACATCATTCTGTTGATCCTGGCCAAAGTCCTGCAAGGACACTTCCTTGCCAATGGGAACCCACTGTGTCTCGGTCTCACTCCCCTCCGGTTGCTCACTGGTCAAGGAGGGTGATACAGCCACCAAACTTTGGGAAACAGCAGAGCTTGGCTCCTGGAACACCTCTGATGTGGACCTTCTGCAGTCATCATGCCACATAACCACCTCAATGGGTAAGGTGGCCTGGTGGTTACTGCGGCTATTACCTTCAGGGATCGCCCTTTGATCACTATTGAGAAGTGCACTTGGGGGCATTCTTCTACATCCCCATGTACACATATAACCTTTACCGGGGGTAGCACCTGATCAGCCCCAGGTGGAACCAGGTTGGCAGAGACGAAGGTTAGTTCGCTGCCTATATCCACTAAGGCCCAGTACTCCCATCCTTCCACTCGCACCATCAAACTAAACAAGGTGGTTTGCGCCGGGCAAGTGCTTCCAGCAGCCATGCTGACCACTGGTAGAATTGATTTTCCAGCACTACAGTGCATCGGCTCACCTTGCTTTGGGCAGTGCAAGCGCAAATGACCGGGCCCGCCGCAGTCTAACACACAACTGGATGTCGGCAGTTGGCTTTAACAACTGGGACCTGGGTTCTAGGCTTGGGTACTGGCTGGAATCCCTGTTTGGCTTTGTTTAACTTACCATGAGTTAGGTACCGTTCAATCACCACTGCTAACTCCTCGAACATTTGAGGATCAGCCTGTAGGGCCCACTGTTGCACCACACGTTTTAGTACCCACACAGCATGGTCCAAAGCCACCATCTCTACTATACGCTGAGCAGAGTTCTTATCAGGCTGCAACCACGCCTTACTCAGCCCAGCTGGACCTTTTGAGCAGATGGGTTTAGTCGCCATTCCTGAAACTCCCGACCTTTGCTAGGTCCAGTCACTCCAACTCTACCTAATATGGCCTTTTTCAAGTGCGGATAGGAGTTTACCTCAGTCACGTTTAATTCAACATATGCTCTCTGAGGTTCCCCTGTGAGACAGGGAGCAAGTCTGGCAGCCCACTCCTCCTCAGGACATTTTAAACTTGCAGCAGTACGCTCAAAGGTGCACAGAAAAGCTTCAATGTCATCAGATGGAGTAAGCTTCTGTAACACCTCTCGCTCCTGCCCGCTTATCCTTATTTCAGTTAACTCTGCATGTAATAACTGTGTTTGAGTTTGTTGTCCTTGAATTCAAAGTTTGCTGTCCTTGCACCTGCATTTGATGCACTGCTGCCAGAACTTGTTGCTCTTGCATCTGTGCTTGATGCGCTGCTGCCAGAGCTTGTTGCCCTGCAGCTATTTCAGCAAAACTTTTCAAAAGCTCCTCCATATTACACTTCTTTATCCCTTTATGGACAAACTTAGGAGGCTTTATAAATTCTCTTTTGGAAGCCAGATTCCCAACAAACTATATCAGCTGGCTTCTCTTAAAACTGCACCACATTCCCTGGCCATGCACCCATACACAATTTGCATATACACAGACATATTAACACTGAACAACTGCCATTTTATGGCTGGCCTGCCACACTCACCCACCCACCCAGCTGCTAGTAAAGCGACTTACTCACCAAGCCGCTGCGCAGTGGGTAGCGTCCTGCAAAGCGTCTCACTGCTGCTGTGGATCTGGTCACTGTATCTGGGCTCTTGCTGCGTAGCAGTGTCCAGCAAGGTCCCTGTTCGGGCGCCAAATGTGACAAGAATCACATAGACCAGGTAAAATCCATCAGTAGCTTTTATTGCTCACCACAGGCATGTACACAGGATATGGCAGTTTCACAGGCAAGATGTCATACAAAGTCTTCCAATACAGCAATATTTCTTCAGTGGACTCGCAGGTCCAGGAACCCTAACACTAGTCACCCCCAGGCCTATAAGCTGGGCGACTATTTCACTGTCAGGCTCAATTTCCCAGGTGTCTCTGCAGTTCTTAAACCAGCTTCTCACAGGTGTCTGCAATTAGCTGCCTTTCCAGGCACTGATTGAGGCAACACCTGAACTGGACATTTACACAATCCTAATTCCTTTGCTCTGCCTAACCTGGGACATCTGGATATTCCTCTATTTACTTCATGTGCATTTATGTATATGTGTATATATATATATATATATAAAGTTCCCCTCCTGTCACCAGAAAGGAACCAACCAGCACTCCTATATATAAAAAAAATGTATGTGCCATGAAAAAACCATAGTAAACAGCCATAGTTAAGAAGCCAGAATGTCAGGACGGCATACTGTCATATACTTATGATCAGACTTGTAATCATGCAATCAAAGCCATGAGCCTGGAAATCAAACTAGCTGTGCCATGCCCCATCAGCTATTTCGGTCAGAACTGTTATCAAGAGGCAGCATCCAGATGCTGACTCTTGATAAGTCTGATGATAAGTATATGACATTATGCTGTTATGACATTCTGACTTCTTAAGCATGAAAATGCTACAAAGTAAGAATGCTTTCAAAAATTGAAGTGTTAATAGTTTATTTTTTATCAATTAACAAAATTCAAAGTGAATGATCAGAAGAGAAATCTAAATCAAATCAATATTTGGTGTGGCCACACTTTGCCTTCAAAACAGCATCAATTCTTATAGGTACACTTGCACGCAGTTTTTTAAGGAACTCAGCAGGGAGGATGTTTCAAAGAACTAACCACAGATGTTTTGTGTATGTAGGCTTGCTCAAATCATTCTGTCTCTTCATGTAATCGCAGACAGACTCGATGATGTTGAGATCAGGGCTCTGTGGGGGCCATATCACCACTTCCAGGACTCCTTGTTCTTCTTTACGCTGAAGATAGTTCTTAATGACATTGGCTGCATGTTTGAAGCTGTTGTCCTGTTGCAGAATAAATTTGGAGCCAATCAGATGCCTCCCTGGTATTATTGCATGATGGATAAGTACCTGCCTATATTTCTCAGCATTGAGGACACCATTAGTCCTAACCAAATCCCCAACTCCATTTGCTGAAATGCAGCCCCAAACTTGCAAGGAACCTCCACCATGCTTCACTATTGCCTGCAGACACTCATTATTGTACCGCTCTCCAGCCTTTTTGGCGAACAAACTGCCTTCTGTTACAGCCAAATATTCAACATTTTGACTCATCAGTCCAGAGCACCTGCTGTCATTTTTCTGCACCCCAGTTCCTTATGTTTTCATGCATAGCTGAGTCGCTTGACCTTGTTTCCATTTCGAAAATATGGCTTTTTGGACGTAATTCTTCCATGAAGGCCACTTCTGGCCAGACTTCTCCGAACAGTCTACGGCTATGGACCTCAATGTTGCCCGTTTCTTTGTGTTTCTTCAAAAGAGCTTGAACAGCACACCTTGAAACCCCAGTCTACTTTGAAGTCTTTGCCTGGAAGAGACCTTGCTGATACAGTATAACTACCTTGTGTCTTGTTGCTGTGCTCAGTCTTGCTATGGTGTATGACCTGTGGCATGAAACTGTCTTCCACAACCTCACCTTTGTAACAGAGTTTGGCTGTTCCTCACCCAGTTTTAAGCCTCCCACACAGCTGTTTCTGTTTCAGTTAATGATTGTGTTTCAACCTACTTATGAAAATGATGATCATTGTCATCTGTTTGGTATATTTGGTTAATCATACACATAACTATAATCCTACGGGATCGTTAAACGATATCATTTCACGGTAATCGTTCAAAAAATCGTTGTGTGTGTATGCAGCTTAAAGGTGCATACACACACAATGACTGAGTTAATGAACGATTTTAGTAAACTATTTTCTACCTTGAAAAAATGAACTAAAATCGGCTCCTGCAGTGGGTAATGGGAGAGATGTCTGTCTATAGGTGCAGATGCCACTGTACAATATAGAGTTATAAAGGTGTCTATAGTTGCAGATGCCACTATACTGCATAATGTTATAAAGGTGTCTATAGTTGCAGAAGCCATGGTACCCTGTAGGCTTATAAAGGTATTTGCAGTTGCAGATGGCACTATACCATGTAGAGATAAAGGGGTATATTTATCACAAATTGCATTTTTAATGCAGATGTGGTAAATATTTTGGCATAAATTAATATTTTCACACTACTTTACTAATCACCTCTTGCCAGGAGACTGGATCCCCCTTTGAAAAAGGCTACTTTAGGATAACGCCATCCGAAGATGGCGTTATTCTATCATGGGCTAACCTCCGGAATTCTGCAGGCTTGGTAAATCTGGCAGCACTGCAGCCCCCATAGACAGCTGTGGGGGCTGCATTTGCAGGTGAAAATGGAGGACCGCAGCAGATATGAGAGATATCTGCTGTGATCCTTACATAGTACACTTGGGGGATCCTTAATATTTGCAAATGCATCACCAGGGCTTGATGAAGAGGGAACTCATAGGCTATTATAGGCTCAACACATTGTGGAGCTTGGTAAATCCGGCAGCACTGCAGCCACCTTAATTGATGATAAATTTCAACAGGTCTCACTTTCTTCACAATTAAGAATTGCATAACACTCCTCACTTCATAGTCGGAGGGATTTTGTATTGTAGGGTTCATTTTAACAATGCACAACATAAGCAACCATAACAGCACACTACTCACAGATCACTTACAAAACAGGTTAGGGAGACCGTCCGACCATGAATTGGGGAGGGTGAAACCTGTGGGAATGTGCAAATAATCTTTACTTTCTGAATTACCCTCTTATATATAAATTTGCTCAAAGGATATCTAAATATTATCTTTTTATTTGTTTTTCAGATATCCAAAGCTGCTGCAGATTTGATGGCATATTGTGATGCTCACACTAGAGAGGACCCACTTATTCTTCCAGTGCCTGCATCAGAAAACCCATTTAGGGAGAAGAAATTATTTTGTGCTATTCTTTAAAGTGTTTTTTGTTTGTTCTGAAATAGACATTATGCATGACAGTAGGACTCTAATTTAAATGATAGTTTACACACTAATTCAGATTCAGAAACACTTCAACAAATCCAGCCAAATTCTAGGAATAGCCACATGCTTTGGGACAGTTACTGAGTATTGCCTATTAAGGGAGGGTTTAGCATTTCTTCTGGCAGGACCAAGAAGCACTGCAGGTAACTTCATTCTAAAATGGCCTAAGCACACTGAGGCTTCATGTCAATAGACTTATACTTTTACAACCTCTTCTGCTAGATAGACATTTCAGTAGTGGGGGTAGACATTCCCTTTATACAAACGTACCATGGAAGTGCTCTGTCTACAAATAAATACATTGCTTCATAATAAATGGTATTATCTCAAATTACAACTTCAGGTGACATGCATATGTAATTATGCTTATGTTTTTTAATTGGTATCAGGGATCACTGATCAACACAGAGAGCAGAGCTGTTTAAAACATTAGTTTCTGAAGGATGTGAGTTTTCTTTTTTCTTCTTTTTGTGTGTGCCCTGATGGTTTGTTCCAATATTAGTAGCTTTGATAAGTATCCTATGTTAGTAAAAGAGATGTGAGAATGCACACCACTAATTTCTGACTGACCACTGGCTGTGGGTATTCGGGTATCCACTAGACGATAACGTTGAACGATAATGATAAAATCGTTCGATAATCGTTCAAACATCGTTTGCAAATCGTGCAGTAATTGTTTCTAACGATGTACGATGCGCGCTCCCGCTGGTCGTTTGATCGTCTCCTCCATCGACTGAACATGCAGGTCAATTTCACTTGATTGCTTACAAATCGTTTACACATCGTTCACACATCGTTCAAGCTGAACGATCAAACGATGAACCACTATCTGCCCACTATAGCTGAAAGCTCTCAATCACAGATTGAAACAACATAGTTTATCGTTAGATCTTTTGCAAATCTTTAGCAAATCTTTTACAAATTGTTCAGAGTGGAAGATCAAATTTCAAGGGAAACTTCAAGGGAAAATCGTTAAGAGGTTGGACAGGGATAAAATCGTCTAGTGGATGCCCTCCATTATAGGGGTAAATTTAGTAAGGTGAGAGTTTTTAGAAGTGGAGATGGTTCCCATTGCAACCAATCAGATTCTACTTAACATTTAACTAGCATCTTCTAGAAGATAACAGCTAGACTCTGATTGGTTGCTATGGGCAACATCTCCAACTTTAATAACTAGTTAACTAGTGGTACAATCTGCACACACTACCGTCTAATACGCTAGGCAATCTCTGCTCATTTCTCTGCATTCCTTTATGGGAAGCAAAGCAAAATCAGTGAAGTTTCAACAGCACTCTTTGGGGAAAGGGCGTTGGGTCAGCAAGTGCAAAACTGGACTTCTTTTGTATAGCAAAATCAAATTATTTTGCTTTTGATTCAGCATTCAGAAAATATGCATAAGTCCATAGTGTGTTGTTTTCTGTTTAAGACTTAAGGTGCATACACACACAACGATTTTTTGAACGATTATCGTTTAACGATAATTGTTTGAAAAAATCGTTCACTTTCTGAGTCAAACGATGAACGATTATTGTTCATGTGCGTTCACGTTTGTAGTTCAGTCAGACTTGTCAACTCAACGATTTTCATTAAGTTAATATGCAAAAATCGTTTGTAGTTCATAAAAATCGTTCATTACATTTAAATGAACATAGTAAATGAACAACTTTAGTAAACGATTTTAGTTCATTTTTTCAAGGTAGAAAATCGTTTACTAAAATTGTTCATTAACTCAGTCGTTGTGTGTGTATGCACCTTTAAGCTGCATACACACAACGATTTTTTTGAACGATTATCGTGAAATGATATCGTTTAACGATAATCGTTTGTAAAAATCGTTCACTTTCTGAGTCAAACGATGAACGATTTTCGTTCATGCGCGTTCACGTTTGTAGTTTGAAGTTCGTAGTTCAGTCACACTTGTCAACTCAACAATTTTCATTAAGGGAATATGCAAAAATCGTTTGTAGTTCTAAAAAATTGTTCATTACATTTAAATGAACATAGTAAATGAACAACTTTAGTAAACGATTTTAGTTCATTTTTTCAAGGGAGAAAATCGTTTACTAAAATCGTTCATTAACTAAATCGTTGTGTGTGTATGCAGCTTTAGGGGTATATTTACTAAAGTGAGAGTTTTTAGAAATGGGGATGTTGCCATAGCAACCAATCAGATTCTACTTAACATTTAACTAGCACCTTCTAGAAGATAATAGCTAGAATCTGATTGGTTGCTATGGGCAACATCTCTATTTCTAAAACTCTCACTAGTAAATATACCCCTTAGTTAGAAGAAATTACTACTCAAATTACGAAAGATAATGGACGTTATAAGAAAAATATAAAAACTATGCAATATTTCTAATGAAATAAATTGCAAAGTTAACATTTATTTGCACAAAATATTTACAGTTTTATGATTTATGAAAGAAATCTCAGTTTTAGATGCTGCTGCAGGAAAATGGCATAAGCTGTTTTTCTTGTGGTTGTCTTTAGTTTGTGTCTGGGTTACTCCTACAATATAGCTATCCTACAGTGTTATTTGATAGACAACATTTGAAGCACAACTACAGTGTCTGTCTCTGAGTATGGTTGCCTCTTGTTGGAGGTTATATGGTAATTTTCATATAAGAACTGCACTGTACACAGTCATAGCATGGTAGTTCTCTGTTGGGTAGTTTAACAGATGTCTTACAAGCCAATCAATTGTAACCATTTTTGTCTTGATATTAAATTAAATCTTTGGTGAAATACAGGAAATTATTAGAATATACCACCATATTCAATAATGATTTGACTTATTTTGCTTCCAGTGTAGGGGGAGAGTTACAGATATTTGTAGAGTGTAATTCTGTAATCTCCTCTCAAAGGGAAGTAGTTTGTTGATCTTCATGCTGTCGATATTTGTACCAGATATAATGCATTCACCCTCATTTGTTGTTTCCATATAATAGGACATATCACATGATGCCATATGAGTGCAGTTTATTTAATAAATATATCAGTTGTTCAATTATGTTTTCACAATCTAAATTACATACAGTATGTGTCAATTAAATGCAATAATTTGCAATATTTTCTGGCTTACTCTTAGCCACGGATCCAGATGGCATTCAGAGAAATATAGTGCAATACAATGTTTCACTTTTGCCAAAACATTTAAAAGTGTATTTCATAATGTTAATAAAAAAGTTGGTGTCAATGTGTACTCTAAAGCTCATGAGAGAGTAGCATTCCATATATAATTAATGGTTTACAGGCAAGTATATTCCACCTGAGCTGTCCCCTGCCATGCCATCCACTTTTTCTCATGTATCTGTGCTTCTGTGCTCCTCATATAGTCAGTGACCTACAGATCAATAACCATTCATTCAGCATGAGCATGCTAGCGGCTGAAAGCAGAAGCCATGGTATAGGGGAGAGAGAGGATGCCATTCCCCTATTCCTTCTCTACTTATCTGCCAGTCACCAGTACACATTCGATTCAATTACTGAAGGCAGAAGCTGACTGGAGCCCGATGGATCTCTTGGCACTGTGCAACATGGCCCCAAAGAGATCTATCATGCTTTCGTATTAGAGAATGTAGCAAAGCATGTGGGGTGTGGCCAGGCTCCTTTCTGAATTCTTTTAGGCCCTCTGGAAATGTGTATTGCTCACTAAATATGGCCATGCCATCCTGGGTGTGGTAACGACTCTCCAACAGGCAATGGCACTCCTGTGCTGCTATTTTTAGGGCTGTAGGAGAGCAGTTGTTTTTGTAAGGGGGGTAGCTTGATGTTACGAAGATGTGGTAGGAACAACCTGTCTGCATAGTACAATAATAATAATTACTCTTAAAATGAAGAGAAATGTTGATGGATATTTATCAGTCAGAAGAGAGAAAAAGTGGTAAAATCAGGTGGAGCTGAAGTGTGACTTAATTTAAGAGGCTTTGTACCACAATTATATTGTAAAACAGTCCAAAAACAGTTGCTCAAAATAACGACCAGAGTATAACAATAATGTAATAATGCATTTTCTGACATGTGAGGATATGGGTATGGGTACTAGGGCTATGGCTCACATCTATATCCTCATCCCTTATGTTCACGGTTCACACAGGTATGGTCAATAGCACAGATACATCTATATCTTTATTTATTTAGAACTTAAAATACAGTGTAAAACAGTAATTTGTTCTATATACAGATATATATAGAGAGAGAAAGCTGCGGCACTCACAGGACTTATACAACTAAAGAAACGTTGGTGACACACCTAGATCTCCTTGTCGTCCTTCTCCTTGTCGTCTATATTTCAGTTTGTTCAACTTTTGTCTGGAAAAGAGTATAAAGAGTTTATCTTAAATTTATAAGATCACTCAGAATGTGCACCTCCGTGTCCCACACAGTTCCCGACTGGTTCCTACGACGTCACAACATGTGCTGACCATAATCCCCCGCAGGCTGCTCTACAAAGTGATTAAAAACTACCAGAGTGTAGAGCTGAGAATGAGACACAAGGTGGCAGTATAAACTACCTAATAGAATACATTGTATACATATAATGAAACATTGCATTATAGCTGGCAATATAACGGAAAAGATCTACACAACATTAACAATTGTGGTACTCAATAAATCAGATCACAGAATTCACATAAAAAATAAAAATATAGCTGGATGTGTCAATCACAATATTATAATGAGAATTATGCTGTAAAATATTGATCATCCCTTAATAATATGAGCTATATGTATTAAAGAATAATATTAATGCTTCTGATACTGGGGAATTAATTTGACCACCATACAGTCTATATATTACCACTAATTATTCACTAATGTTCTATTCAGTTACATAACTCAACATAATTCAATAACCAAGATTGAAAAGAAAAATATTATCCTGCACCGGATATTGGAACTAATTACTAAGTGCAATCGTAAACCAGTAGCAAAGTATTATTAATTAAAGAAATGTTCAATATGTTGTTCAAGGAAACATATTAGAAGTACCAAATTAGCCTCAATAGATCACATAAATACATATACAGTATGTTGTCCCATAGCTAAACAAAATTGCAAGTTTGTAATATTGTGCAATCATCATATAGTAAATATCCTGCCTAATTGGAATGTTTGGTGTTATGCACGATTGGATTTTCAATACCGACACATGCCTGCTTAAGTAAAATTGTGCCTATTCCTAGTGTGCATATACAATACCAGACTACATGCTTTAAACCAATGGGGGAGTGGTGCTAGTCCAGGCTGAAGGCGTCTCATTCCTTTAGGTGTGCAATGAAGCACACTAAATGGGGTGTCCTGCGCTCTGCATTTGAACCCTAGTATGTTAAGGACCTACCCTACAGAGGTTACCTGGATATGGTGGGTAGGCCCATAACCTTGGCCATGATTATGCTAAAAACCTCTATTTATTGAAAAATGTTATTGCATATTTTATTTATATATATAACACTATGAGTTGCCACTTCAATACCACTACTAAAGATCTATGGCCGATTATTAACACGGATACCAACATCAAATCTTTGAATGATTCATCTGTCATGATGTGCAATAGGAGGGCTAAGAACCTTAAGGACTGGTTGGTGCACAATGACGTTTCTCAATCACTTCCTTCCCAGGATACCCACTTTTTAACTAAAAAACCAGGCTGTTATAAATGTACAGGATGTACTACCTGCAGTTATATGGATCCCGGGAATTACATCACACATCCTCATTCTGGCAAACGGTTCCCCATCAGACATATTTTGACTTGCACGAGTAAATACGTGGTATATATGATCAAATGTCCATGTAGTCTGGTGTATATTGGGAAAACAACCAGGCTATTCAAAAAAAGAATGGCTCAACATCGTACAGCCATACGACAAGCTTTGTCGGGAAAAGTGGACCAGTCGGTCGCTCGTCATTTCAAGCAGAACAGACATTCTTTAGCAACCTTATCCTATAAAATCACTGACTTTGTGCCTATGGACAAGAGAGGAGGAGACCGTGAGAAGCGGTTGTTACAATTAGAAACTCAATGGATTCATAGATTGAATACGGTTACTTCTTTTGGACTAAACGAGACTATCTTTTTCTTGTATTTTGTGAGCTCCATATCTCCTAGATTCGTGCCTTCCCTTCATGTGACCGTTCAGTCCTATTTGATAATGTGCACATATGTATGCAATTATATATTTTTCTACCAGTTAGATTATTCCAGGACACGTACAGGGACGGATACAAAAACATAATATCCTCTTGTATTTTGTTACAACCATACCATACTGGTATGGTTGTAACAAACTTGGAAGCCAAGCAGTGTTGGGCCTGACTAGTACTTGAATGGGAGACCTTCAGGGAAGATCCGGTGTTGTAAGTACTACTTAGAAGTCTCCTATATACCCAGGTAGCACACAGGAGAGTGTCACAGATGTTCCCTTTGAATTCTGACTTATCTCCTGGTTAGGCCATTTCCTTGTTTGGACATTTGTGCACATCTGGAGTTATAAGAATATTCAACTTTTTCAATTTTTTGGAGCTTTTTAATAACATTTTGTGTACAATATTTTTTTGTGAAATTTTTTTTTCTAATTGATTTTTTCTATTGATTTTTTCTATCATATTTTTCAAATACTGTTGAGTCATCTGTATGTTCTCTTGGTCGTCCAAGTTATCTTTGCATTTATGCACATGTTCATGTTTTGTCATATTTGTGATTACCTGAGCACCTTTTTGGGTTTAGCTCTGCTGGGTCTTCCTGTGTTCCATGTGCTTTTTTTCTCATAGCCTCGCTGTTGTCATATTTGTATACCATGGCTTAGTCTTCACCACAGACTATATTGCTTTAAATCTTCTTTTGTGATTCTTTTGCTACATTTCTTTATTAGGATGTATTCTAGTCATTCATTTCCTTACATTTCTGTGGCACACATGTATATATTTTTTGTCGTTTTATCCCATATACCTATTCTGATGCACATGTTTTGGTAGATGTATTCACCAATATATTCTTTTTAGGATCCTTTCGATGGTACACTTGCCGTTTATATATAACGGTATGGTTACATGCTTAGTTTTTTTTTATCTATATCTTCATTTTTTATTATCTTTTGTATATGTATTATTATTCTTATTTGTTTTCCATTTGGAATAGTTTTACATTTTCACTTTATTCACATTCACTATTAAGGAACACAGTGGTGTGGAGTTTTAATGTTCCTTCTTTTTATAGGAGCGATTTGTATTTTTCTACTTTGTTTCTTCAATTTTTTGATGTGTGGGCATTGACCCACACCTTGCAAATTGCATTATATATGGGGAAACGATGTTGACATTTCATCATGTTTAGCACTGCATGTCAGTGCCTCACTATCTATTCACACATATCCACGATGTACAGTGGTCATTTTTCCTCCTATCCACTGGGGGCGTCAGACTGCTTTATCCTGTGTGATGCCTGAGTGTCTGACGCACAATGATGATGTCAGACTCTGGCCCCCGGCAGCATGGAGCATTACACTGCACCAATCACCTTGGACATTCCACTATAAAGGTATATGTATTTGTTTTTTTCATTGTGTTCTTGATAAAAGTCATGTGAGACTGAAATGTTGAACAAGGCAGACACAGTTGTCAAGTTTGATTCTTTTATTTCATCAGACCTGTGAGTGCCGCCTTTCCAGGGGCTGGCTGGCAACTTTTAGCCTGGGGGGCAAATGCATGCAGAGGAGTAGCGTGTAGCCAGGGTGCCCGAAAGAACGTGCGTGCTACGGCACCCCCCCCTCAAGTGTTCTAGGGAGGAGGCGGGTCCATATGGGGTTAATGTAAGGTAAAAATAAAGATTAGGGGCAGCCCCCTGTCGTAGTGCCCATATGCAGTGCCACAGGAGGACACCCTTATGCAGGCCTCGAGTAGTGCCCCCAGTAGTGATCCCCCCTATGCAGTGCCACCCTGTGTCACAGGAGGACACCCTTATGCAGGCCTCGAGTAGTGCCCCCAGTAGTTATCCCCCCTATGCAGTGCCCCTTGTGCCCCCAGTAGTAAGCCCCTTATATAGTGCCCCCAGTAGTGGTAACCCTTATGCAGTGCCCCTTAAATAGTGGCCCCAGTTGTAGTCTTCCCCCTATGCAGTACCCCTACTATTGCCCTTTATATAGAGCCCCCAGCAGTGGTCCCTCGATGCAGTGCCACCAGTGGTTGTCCCCTCCCCCCTATGTAGTGCCCCTAGTAGTCCCCTCCCCCCTATGCAATACCCCTCGTAGTAGTCCCCTCCCCTTGTAGTGCCCCTAGTAGTAGTCCCCCCAATAGTAGTACCCCCAGTAGTAGTCCCCCCTTGTAGTGCCCTCAGTAGTAGTAGTCCTGCCCTTGTAGTGCCCCCAGTAGTAGTCCCCCCATGTAGTGCTCCCAGGAGTCCCCCCCCCCTTGTAGTGCCCCCAGGAGTTTCCCCCCCTGTAGTGCTCCCAGTAGTCCCCCCCTTGTAGTGCTCCCAGGAGTCCCCCCCTTGTAGTGCCCCCAGTAGTTTTCCCTCCCTGTAGTGGTCCCAGTAGTCCCCCCCTTGTAGTGCTCCCAGTAGTCCCCCTCCCGCAGTAGAGCCATAAAAAAAAAAAAAACACACTTACCTGACACCTGCTCCTGGTCCCGCTGCAGAGATCAGCTCCTCAGACCGCCGCTTTGCATAATGGGAGTGACGCGTCACTCCCATTACCCACTGCAGGAGCCGGAAGATTTCCGGCTCTGGCAGTGGGAGCAGCAGCCGATGAGAGTCTGACTCTCATCAGCTGCTAAAGCAAACACACAGCTGCCGGCGCCGGCGGCTGTGTGTTTGTGCTGTGTAGCGCTGACCGACTCCGTCCTGTCAGCGCTACACATGCGGTGCAGTCTGTGTCACAGTGACACAGTCTGCACCGCGGCCCACATGACGCTGCGGTCCGCGGCCCGCATGACGCTGCGGCCCGGGGGGCACATGGCACCCGGGCCAGCCCGCCACTGCGCCTTTCCCTTTCTACGTATATATATATATAATTATATATATATATAAAAAATCAATAATTTGGAGTTTTGCACCTGTGATCTGTTTGTTTCTATGCCTACAATAAAAGTCTCAACAGGTAGCACCTCCCATTATATATATTCAGGGTGTGCAGTCCAGGACTCTTTTCTATACACTCCATTTAGTGTGCTTCATTGTACACCTGAAGGAATGAGACGCCTTCAGCCTGGACTAGCACCCCTCCCCCATTGGTTTAAAGCATGGAGTCTGGTATTGTATATGCACACTAGTAATAGGCACAATTTTCGGTTAGTCCTACAAGTTATATACTGTAGTGCAACTTTGGGTTGATTTTTGGGGCGTGGGTCTCCTGAATGCTGTTATACCTAAAAGGGTAATGTCTAAAGTCCAGAAGAGTGGAGAGATGGGGTCTGGTTGTTGCGGTAGTTAGATACCGACGGTGTGGCCAATGGTCTTAGTTGCGGTTGGTGAGCCGATGGTGCAGCTACTGTGTCGATGGTGCGGCCTTTGAGCTGATGATTTGATTAGTGGACCGATGGTATAGTCAGTAGTCTTAGTTGCGGCTGGTGAGCCGATGGTGTGGCCTCTGGGCCGATAATATAGTTAGTGGACTAATGGTATGGCCGATCAGCTAATTTAGCTGATGATGCAGGCTGTAGGCCAATGATGCGGTCAGTGGACCGATCGTGCGGCTAACTTTGTCGATGATGCAGCCTTTAGGCCGATGTTGCAGTCAGTGGACCGATGGTGCGGCTAACTTAGCCAATGATACAGCCTTTAGGCCGATGTTGCGGTCAGTGGACCAATGCTGCTGCTAACTTAACCGATGATATGGTCAGTGGACCGATGGTGCGGCTAACTTAGCCAATGATGCAGCCTTTAGGCTGATGTTGTGGTCAGTGGGCCAATGATGCTGTCAAAAGGTAGCTGGAGCAGCCAACAGGCTGATGATGCTGGGGAGCGATGGGAGCTGCGGCTAGCTGAGCCAAAGACAGCACAGATAATGCAGAAGTTTGTGGAATTTCCCAGCAAGCCTGGAACTACAGTAGGAGCTGAGGAGAAAGCAGTAGAGGCTGCCAATGTTCCTGTGCCGTTTTGCTGCTAGCGCTGCGATTACATGAGCTGATGCCAGCACGGAGAAAATGAAGCAGCAGTGATACGGGGGTTGTCTGAGAAGCTGATCAGCACAGGGCAGCTTCGTCCAGCGTCAGGTGTCAGTGGAATCCAGCTGGTGCTGCGGCTAGGAGAACCCGAGGCAACACGAGGACGACAGGAGTGGAGGATGCCCAGCAGCAGTCGGGCATTAGGAGAAGCCAAGGAGTCCCTGTAGCAGGTAAGAAATGCTGACCATGCAGCTGCCGAAGGAGAGACAAATCCAATATAGTCGGCACAGGTGCAATAGTTCAGTGAGGTTAAATAGGCTGAAGCATTAATCAAGCTGCACTAGTGGAGCAACATCACTTCCTGACGCGTGCCGATCCCCTAGCAATAGGAGCAACAGGAGTAACCCCGTCCTGCCTGGGAAAGCTGTCAGAAAGGGTCAAGTTGTAACAAGGGCATTGCATTATAACACAGTCTTCCTTTTTTGCACATTTTAATACATAACTATTTGTATTTATTATATTTGTATTTTCACTTTTCTATTCTATATATGCAGCCGCAGCTGCTCTTACCTTTCTTACTTCACACTTCATTTTTCTATTCTATATATGCAGCCGCAGCTGCTCTTACCTTTCTTACTTCACACCACTTTTCTCATTAGAGTGATGCCCTCGGGTGGCTGAGCTGGTTTGGGGGTGTCCTGCACTCTGTGAACCCTAGTATGTTAGGGACCTACCTTATAGAGGTTACCTGGATATGGTGGGTAGGCCCATAACCTTGGCCATGATTATGCTAAAAACCTCTATTTATTGCAAAATTTTATTGCATATTGTGGTTTTATATATATATATATATATAATCAATAATTTGGAGTTGTGCATCTGTGATCTGTTTGTTTCTGTGCCTTTATATGATGGCCCAGACAAAGCAGCCATGCACCGAGTTTTGCAAGTGGTCAGTTGATTCCGTCTGGGCCTCTCTGACCAAATCAAGACATACTTGTTCAGTACCCTGCTCCTGAAAATGCATTGGGCCATCTGTGTTGACTGTCGACTACAGGAGCATAGACTGGAGAAAGAATTGCCTGTCCTCTCTCCACGATCTCTAGTTTGGGTGACTCTTTCTGATCAAGAAGAACCCATGCAGCTAGGGGCCTTCCATTTTTCTTCCATGGAAAAGTTAAGAAGGCGATTACTGGGGTTGTGTCTTTACTGTGGTGGTAAAGGACATACTGCATATGGTTGCCCAATTAAGTCAGGAAAAGGCAAAGTCTAGATGTTCAGGGAGAGTTACATCTAGGCTTTGCATCTGTCTCTCCCAGTAATTCAGTCCTTATTCCTTCAGTTATCCAAAGTCTTGATAAAGAATTAAGTATATCTGCCTTCCTGGACAGTGGTTCTGCAGACAATTTAATTTGTTAACTCATTAGGTTTGGTTATCGAGACCTTACCTCAGTCTGTCTCTGTTGACGGCCTGGATTATAACCGCATTACCAAAAAGTAGTCAACTCCCGCTCTCTGCCTATCCAACTCTCTATTATAGCTTTGCATTCCGAAAACAATGTTCCTGTTATTTCATTGTCCATTGGCACCTGTCATCCTAGGATTACCATGGGTTAGGAACCACAATCCTATTATTAACTGGCAGTCGGGTGGAGTGCTGCAGTGGGGGTCCACCTGTTTCTCTCAATGTCTTGCTCTACCAGTTCGAGTAGCTGCTGTTGTCCAGACAGAGCCCTCATATGCTATTCCTGCTTATCGGGACCTCGCTGACGTTTTTTCTAAGAAAAAAGGGGATACCCTGCATCCACATCGTCCATATGATTGTACCATCGAACTACAGCTGGGTGCAAAACTTCTGAAAGGCAGACTGTATGCTTTGTCTCTACCTGAGAGTCAATCCATGCAGGAATACATTCAAGAGGCTCTTCAGAAGGGATTCATTTGTCCATACAAGTCTCCAGTTGGAGCTGGTTTTTGTCTTTGTGCAGAAGAAAGACGGATCACTTAGACCCTGTATTGATTTCTGGGGCCTAAATAACATCATCATAAAGAACGCTTATTCATTAGCATTAATTTCAGTTCTTTTCTACCAACTTTGTGAGGCATCCATTTTCTCTAAAATCGAGCCAAGAGGGGCCTATATCCTGATCCGGATCAAAGAGGGTGATGAGTAGAAGACGGCCTTCAATACTCATTCTGGTCATTATGAATATATTGTCATGCCTTTTGGCCTATCAAATGCTCCTGCTGTCTTTCAGGACTTCAAATGTATATAATACCAGCGCTAAATCTAATGATGCTATAAAATATCAATG
Organism: Taudactylus pleione; assembly: GCA_031769625.1. Classification (NCBI taxonomy): domain Eukaryota; kingdom Metazoa; phylum Chordata; class Amphibia; order Anura; family Myobatrachidae; genus Taudactylus; species Taudactylus pleione. The sequence goes on along the minus strand of JAUIMM010000274.1, from coordinate 2,432,484 downwards.
GACAGTGTCATGACCCTGACTAGTTTTCACCTTTTGCCTGTAGACTTACCCCTGCCAACTGTCTCCATGGATTTGTATGTGCTCTGATCATGCTGCTGCAGCACTTCTCCCTGCATTCCTTCCACAGTGATTATTTCACCTGGGTCCTTTCCTGTCTGTGAACACTGCTAGCCCTGATCGGAATCGCAGGTGTGGTTCTGATTCTCAGTGCTGCAGAGATGAGTACTCCCTCTGCATGTTGTGCCTTCCACCACTCAGAATGCTACTGCCAGACCAAGTGTCCATATCCACCATTTGCAGCCAGACCCAGGGTATATATATCCTCCCCTGATAATTCTGGGCCTGAACATCTCGTTACTTCCCCTGGTGCAATCCAGAAAACCTGCTACAGCAACCCCTGGTGCCTCCAGATAACCTGCTACAGCAACCCCCGGTGCATCCAGAAAACCTGCTACAGCTATACCTGGCAATCCAGTATCCTGCTAGTCCCCAGGCCAGTGCAACTCATGTGTTTCAGCATCAGCAAAGTGAGTTCCTGTGCTTCTGACCTTAGTCTTGTGTCCTGCTGCTTGCCCTACTCCTGGTTTGTCCCTGGCACCCTGCAAACCTGCACCGTGTTACCCTGCCTTGCTTCCTGCTGTGGATCAACTCCTGCTCATCCTACCTACCCACTCCCTCCCTGAACCTAAACTCCCAGACTTATCCATTCCTTCCTGAACCTGTTGTTCCCAATTACCCAATCCAGCCTGCACCTGAGTTCCAGCCTTTGTCACAGCATTTCTGGATTACCCTGTTTAGCCCTCGTCTCAGCATTACCTGATTTCCCTTCAGCCATTGTCACGTTATTCCAGTCCAGAGTCAAGTTCCAAGTTCTTCAGTTCAATCCACGTTATTCCAGTCCAGAGTCAAGTTCCAAGTTCTTCAGTTCTATCCACGTTATTCCAGTCCAGAGTCAAGTTCCATGTTCTTCAGTTCTATCCACGTTATTCCAGTCCAGAGTCAAGTTCCAAGTTCATCAGTTCAATCCACGTTATTCCAGTCCAGAGTCAAAGCCAAGTTCTTCAGTTCAATCCACGTTACTCCAGTCTGGATTCAAAGCCCAAGTTTTCCAGTTCAACTCAGCAAGTCTTACTGCCGTTTCCGGTCCAGTTCCTCTCAAGTTTCTACAGGTTCTAAGTTCCTGTCATTTATCACCAAAGGCGGTTCTCACTGCCACATAAGTCTTGCAATAGAGCTATTCACCTCATCTGTGGTTCCAGTCATGCCGGTCTCCATTGATTCCCACTCATCACCTGAGACAGGTAACGCACAGACACCATTCGTGACAGACAGTTGATATCATAAAAAACAACAATTTAATAAAATAATTAAAATGATTCACAATAACATAAAATAAGTGAAGAATAATGATGATAAATAGTTAATTGCCACGAATAATGATGTAAAGGAACAATGTTAAGAGTTCCTTAATGAGTACTCCCTCCAGAGATAACACAAGCCTGTGCTGGATAGATCAAATAGTAAGACTTAAAATGTCCCTTAGGCAATGAAATTACCGGTGTAGGTCACAAACTTGTCACAGTCCTTGGTAGCATGCAGCGGCCATTGCAGTAATTTTCCAGGGCTGTGGTGTTCCACCGGAGAAGAATGATGATGCCAAAGCAAACAGGGATTAAAGTCCAAATAGGTGAATGCTACTAGCAATAGGAAGGAGTAAAACAAGGTCTGTAGGCTCAATGCATTTTGCTGGTTAGGAATACATCCAGCTTCCTCAGGAGCATATCCAGGAATGATTCATCTTATCACAAATTTGCTGCAGCAGAAAGGAATTACGATGTCGGTAATCGAGAGCTCTTAGCCATCAAGTGGGCTATCGAAGATTGGAGGCACTGGTTGGAAGGAGCTAAACATCAAATTGCTGTCTTGACCATCGTAAGAACTTATCCTATATTGAAAGTGCTAAGAGATTGAATGCCAGACAAACACGTTGGGCGCTCTTTTTTTACTCATTTCAATTATGTTATTTCTTTTAGGCTTGGTTTCATGAATCTCAAGGCAGACGCTCTTTCACAAAGCTTCCAACCCACTCTACCTTCTACACCTTCTGAAGAGACCATCATTCCAGCTTCTCATATCCATTTGGCCTTGACTAGGATTCTAGCTGATATTCTGTTCCTGTCAGTCTGAAGCTACTTTGGGAAAGCAGTCAGGATTACTCTTTGTCTGAAAGATTTCGAAAAGCAGTTCTTACAGATTTTCATTCAGCAAAAAGGCATTGTTCGCCCCGGGTATCTTCAAGACTGCTGAATTACTCTCCCGCTCAGTATGGTGGTCATCTTTGTTCCAGGATGTTTGGGAATTCATCATGGCCTGTGATGTTTGTGCCTGTAAAAAAAACTCCTCGTACTGCTCCTTCTGACCATCTTCCCCTCTCAGTGCCATCTAACCCTTGGACTCATATTGCAATGGATTTTATTGTGGATCTACCTTCTCTGTGTTCGGTCATTTGGACAGTTGTTGACCATTTCAGTAAAGTGGCTCATTTTATCCCACTCACCAAACTGCCTTCTCCCAAAGAGTTAACTTTTTTGTTCATCCAACACATTTTCAGACTTCATGACTTACCTGTGGACATCGTTTCAGATCGAGGAACTCAATTTGTGGCTCGTTTTTGGAAGATCTCCTGTTCTTCTCTTGGCATCAACCTCAGATTGTCTTCAGGATACCATCCTCAATCCAATGGACAGACTGAAAGGGTCAATCAGTCCTTGGAGCAATATCTCCGGTGTTTTGTCTCCAAATAGCAAGATGATTGGGTTTCTCATTTACCATTGGCGGAATTCGCCTTTAACAATTCTTGTCATTCTTCATCTACCATTTCTCAATTTTTCTGTAATTCCGGACTGCATCCTAGAGCTAATTCTTTTGAGACCATGTCTGGAAGAACTTCTTTTTCTATGCCAGTTTATAGACTCCATTCGTTTTGGAAGGTTAGGCAGTGTCTTCTCAAAGCATATTTTCATTCCAAAGCATTGTCTGATCGTCATCGCAAACCATGCAAGTTTAAGGTTAGAGATCTGGTTTGGCTGTCTTTAAAGAACATCAACATTTGTCAACATTCACAAAAGTTGTGTCCTAAATTTATTGCTCCCTTCAGAATCATATCTCAGATCAATCCTGCTGCCTTTCGTCTGAAGTTACCCAACACACTGAAGATTAATAATACTTTCCATTGCTCCCTACTTAAACCGGTTTTTATTCTGCCAGGTTCAGTTCCAGACGTCTAGACCTTCTCCTATTCTCGTCCAGGGTCATCAAGAATACATTGTGGAGAAGATTTTGGATTCCAGATTCTCACGAGGAGGTCTAGAGTTTTTGGTCCATTGGAAGGGATACGGACCAGAGGAGCGTTCTTTGGTCTCCGAATAATCGTTGCATGCTCCTGCCTTGAAAAGAAGGTTTTTTGAGACTTTTCCTGATAAGCCCGGTTTTAGGGTTTCCTTAACCCTTTATCAAGAGGGGGTACTGTCACAAGCAGCTGCTGCACCTTGTCTGACAACGGTGCTTTGGGTGGTTTTCTCAGGCCCGTTGCTAGGAGACAAGAATGCCATGCTGCTGCTCCACAAGGTCTTCCTACCTGTGTTCTGTCTCTGCCTCCCTGCGCTGATTGAATCACCTTCTTTACCCCGGCTGGTGCTCTACTCTGATGCTAGCTATAGCGTTTGTTGTTGCTTCCGGTTCCAGTGAGAGGTTATCCTTCTGTGTGTTCCAGCTCCTCGTATTCAGTATCTGTGATGTCCCTGCAAGTTACATCTAAGCAGTGGCTGCTGCTTACCAGTGTGTGTGTAATTATCTGCAAGTGACAACAGAAGCAGTACCTGCCATAGCTCAGTGTCTGTGTGGATTCCCAGCAAGTACATTATAGCAGTGTCAGCTGCATCTCAGTATTGTGAACTGTTGTTTATTCATTCCAGCACTCTCAGCATCCTCTCTGTGTTTGTGTAGTCAATCAGCTAATAACACCAAGCTGTCTGAAGAACTATTCAGTGCTATGTGCACTATCTCCAATTTACAACTCCTCAATTTCAGTTGCAATTCAGTGTCTGTATGTTCAAGCAAGCCATAACTTTTACAGCAATTCCTAATATCCCTCAGTGCATACCAGCTATTCAGGCTGCAAGTAGCCAAGTGCATACCAGCTATTCAGGCTGCAACTAGCCAAGTGCATACCAGTCCTCAAGACTGCAACTAACCCAGTGCATATGAGCTATTCAGGCTGCAACTAGCCCAGTGCATACCAGCTATTCAGGCTGCAACTAGCCCAGTGCATACCAGCTATTCAGACTGCAACTAGCCCAGTGCATACCAGCTATTCAGGCTGCAACTAGCCAAATGCTTACCAGTCCTCAAGACTGCAACTAACCAACTGCACACCAGCTATTCAGGCTGCAACTAGTCAAGTGCATACCAGCTATTTAGGTTGCAACTAGCCAAATGCTTACCAGTCCTCAAGACTGCAACTAACCAACTGCACACCAGCTATTCAGGCTGCAACTAGCCAAGTGCATACCAGCTATTCAGGCTGCAACTAGTCAAGTGCATACCAGTCCTCAAGACTGCAACTAGTCAAGTGCATACCAGTGATTCAGGCTGCAACTAGCCAAGTTCATACCAGTCCTCAAGACTACAACTAGCCAAGTGCATTTCAACTAGGAGCTATCTTGGCCTCACAATCGACTCTTTTATCAATTGATTCTTTAAGTATCTATTATCAATTGACTCTTGATCAATCAACTCACTACATCTTATTGAGCTTCCTCTTCCTGAAAATGGTTCCACAGTGAATCTTCCCAGAGGTTCATAACATTGACTCTATAGTCAGCTGCTCGCAAAATGGACAGAATAATGTGGATGAACCATCATTTGTTGATCTCCAGGACTACTCCGCCGAATTCACCAGGGCCTGAAAAGAAATGAGCCCCGTATTCTCCAAATTTTTTTGGGCCAAAAGAAAGTTTACCCTTCTATACCCTGCTAAGCTCAGAGTCTTCAAAGGGAAGGAATTTAAGGAATTCACCAATTCTGATGATGCTCGGGCATTTTTGGAGGAGGAGTTGGAAAACAGAGTTGATCCTGACTTACCACACCCATTGAGTATATCCTGTGAGATTATTTTAAGTGGATTTCATATCTGGTTATGTTTTCCCACTCTATCAGAATAAAGCTATATGCATTATTTAGGAACTCAAGGCTCATGTGATTTTCGATTTAACAGTTCCTTCAGTTTCAGAAACGAAAATAAAATTATTGTACCAATAATGTTAGTAATGTTACCATATAATTTTTGTTACACTCTCTCTACCTTCTGGTTGCAATTATAATCAGTGTTCGAAGTGGTAATTTAGAGGTGGGGATATGAAGATTGAATTTTCCCCCCCTTGGGCCCCTGCTTCAATATCACCCCATTGTACATCTCACCCCCCACACTTCTCCCTGTCTGCTCCCCTCTCTCACACCCTGCCCTTCTCACTTACTGATTCCCTCTCTCTTTTACCCCCTACAATACTAACTACCTGCCTCCCTCTGTCTGCCCCTCTCCATTTCCTCTCCCACATCCTCCCCTCTCTCAACTTCCCACTGACCTTCGCTGCTGGAATGGAGCTGCCAGGAGCACTGGATCTTTGTTGCTGATACAGTAGTGCACTGCAGTTTACACTAATCCGGCACCACAGTGCGAGCCAATGAGAAGTTGCCACTTGACAGCTTCTCATTGGTTTACGGCCGCAAGCCCCGCGATTGGCTGGCGGCCACGAGCCCCGCGATTGGCTGACAGCCGCGAGCTCCGCGATTGGCTGTCGGCTGCAAGCCCCATGATTGGCTGGAAGCCAGTGCGTGCTGCTTACAGTGCAGCCCGGACCGGATGCTTTGTCCTGGCTACATGCCAGCGTCTCAATTGCCGCTGATCGAGATGTGTCCCCTGCGGGACACATCTCTACACATTGCCGCTGCTGTTCCAGTGCTTGGATGCCATACTGGATCCCAGCGCTGGTGCATTCTCTTCTGCTGCTAAAATGAAATGGGCCGGGAAGTGGCAGTATACCGCCCCACTTCGACCACTGATTATAATGTTACATATTCTTTTGCAGAATTTATGTGAGTAGGGGACCCCATTGCTCCCCCTTCTTTTCATTGTGATATGATTGTATATGTGTTGCGGGTTTACCCTTTTTGTCTTCTGTTTTACTCCTTTTTTCTTTTCCTTTCCTCACTATCCTTCCTTCTTCCTTTCCTCTTCCTGAGGACAGGGATGTGTTGTGTCCTGTATTGTATTAACAATACCTATTTGAAATATGTGCTAAGGGTATTTTTTGGGTTGGAGATCAATGATAAATATGCTCCTTTTTACATGACTAATGTATAATGTTGCTCTTGAAATGTTCAAGGTTTCGATTCCCCAGCTAAACATTGTTAAATTATTTCTTATCTGAACTTAAAAGGCTGATATTTCCTTTTTACAAGAGACTCATTTGACAGATCCAGAACATGTCAAATTGTCTATATTGTGACCATAGGCAAAACTGGTCCCAGTTCCAAATACCTCGAACTTGTGTAAAGTCACAGTTTCGACTATGACCACAGATGCAAAACATTTTCAGCAGCCTTCGACTCACAATCCGGAACTATTTTTTAGAACCTTTTTTGTACCACATTTTCATTTAATAGTTTAGCGAACATTACTGCACCATACAAGCACACTGGGCTTGATTCAGAGTTGGATGCAATTGCAGCTGCGACTGCATCTTTATGCAAATGCCACAGCTGATGGCCTTCCTACGCTTTAGATTTATGCATATACCTCCAAATTTAATATAAGTCAAACATGTTTATACAAGTCAAACATGTTTGCCCATTATATACTATCTGACTGCACTGATAGGAGAAAAATAAAACACAATGGCTACCACCAAAACAATAAAACATATAAGCTTTACATGAAAAAACAAACAAACACATTAGCACCGATAAGAGAAAAATAAAACACAATGAGGCAGATGTATGAAGCTGTGGAAAGTGATAAAGTGCAGAGTGATAAGTGACCAACCAATCCGCTCCCACCTGTCATTTTTCAAACACAGCCTGTAACATGACAGTTGAGAGCTGATTGGTAGGTCGTTTATCACTCTGCACTTTATCACTTTCCAGAGCTTCATACATCTGCCCCAATGGCTCTCACAGCACTTAAATAAAACCTATAGGGTCTCATTTATCAACAAATTTTATCAGTCACAATGCGTATGATTAATGGTGCTCCAGCCACTCGGCTCCCAACTGTCAGTTTTCAAACAGGTGACAGTTGGGAGCTGATTGGCTGGAGCACCATTATCTTATGCATCAAGTTTTGTCACTCGTTGTGAGTGATAAAACTCATTCATAAAGGAGGCCCCATAGGCTTCACATGAAATAAAAAAAATTAAAAAAGGGGAAAAAATACATTGACACAGAAAAAAATACTGTAAAATAAAATGTTGACCACAGAAAAAAATAAAACATATGCTTTGTATAAAAGAAACAAACACAATCACACTGTGCTCCCCATCCCTCATCCCACCAACACTGTGCTCACCTTCCCTTCTCCCACCCACACTGTGCCCCCATCCCATCCACACTGTGCTCCTCTTCCCTCACCCCACCCAGGGCTGCCAAGAGAAATCCTTGGCCCCGGTACAGCAACTTCCTGTGGCCCCTCTGAAGGAGGTGTGGCCACAGCATGTTGGGGGTGTGGCTGCGCTGTGGCACAATGTGAACTGTGGGCACTGTGTAGCACAATGTGAAATATAGCACTGCTATGGGATGTAGTTATGAGACCGGCGGCCGCGATGCCGCCAGTCTCAAACCCGTCTCTGAAAGTCAGACACTGGACATAAGATAGGCGTCTTAATCCCGAACACAGAAGGATGCCAGCCCAAACGAGGTAAGTCCGGGGCCCCCTTAGTGTTAGTCGCGCAGGGGGGGGGGGGGGGGGATTGTTGGGGTTAGATAGTATAACGAGGATAGCATAAAGGTGCCTACACACTAGGCGATCTGGTCACGATGCGATATTGTGCACGTTTCTCCCCCGGCAGCTCCCCGGCAGTTGTGCGCACGATTTGGTCTTAAACTATCCAGATCTTAAAGATCTTAAGATGCGATGTACGACCAGCGGGGAAGCGCACTGGCATCGTGATCGTGAGTGGTCACTCACGATTAGGACATATTTTACACGATCTGTTGTTCCGATGCGTCGGAATCGGGTGGATCGTGTATAAAATCGCCTAGTGTGTAAGCACCTTTAGGTTTGGGAGGGGATTTAGGGTTAGGCACCCATAGTGGGGGGGTTAGGCACTAAGGGGGGGGAGGGTTAGGCTTAGGCTACAAGAAGGAAGGGTTAGGGGGAGAAGGGAGGATAAGTATACTTACCCAACCAGTTGGGATACCAACCATTTTGACAGGAGGCATCCCGACAACCGGCATTACATACCGATTTCCACTGCTATGGGGCATAAAATTAACTAGGGCACTACTATACATAAAATATATATACAAAACCACTGCAGAGAATGTAGTCTCTCTATAAGCATGGGTATGGGGAAATTTTGGTATACAACCCACAGTACACATCACGCAGTAGTGTGCATTACACTATAATAATACATAGCACTGTACAATATACAGAGTTTGCATATACACATCACTGTGCAGAAAACAGTACACACAACAATGTACATTACATTATACACATAGCACTGTATACAGAACTCATATACCCTGCACTGTGCAATATACACTATACAAATACACAAAACTAAGCAATACTACACTACTCACATCAGACACTGAGAAATATACACTACACATCACACCGCACTGTGCATTATACTATACACATACATAGCACTGTGTGCAAACACCATAGCAAATAACATACTATTAACATCTAATATTATACAACAATATGAATATTTAATTTACCAAAATTAGATTGAAATAAACTTTGTGACAATTAATATTTCTGCTTTTAGACAAAACCTTTAACAGCTGTAGTATTGTTTCTATTCTACATGTTGTATTTATATATGGCACTTTGAGTGAGCATTACTGTACTAATATGGTTTTATACTTTGGAGGTGTTTTAATACATTATGCATAAACATTTGAGTACTCTGGTGTGTACAGGTATCCTGTAATACTTCAAAATGGGCCATTGCATAGTATGTGCTAATGGCCATTACCACTGCATAAAGTATCCTATAGTAGACCTACAAAAAAAGTGGGATCATTTATATTTACTTACAGTACTCTTCCCACTGCCATATAGACTATAGTAGTTTCCAGGCTGTAGTTCCAAGTGACCCTGTGCCCATATCTAGGAGTAAATGTTCCTTATTGCTTCAAAGGGGGCTTGAAGTTGTACCCCACCTGTCACATCTTATAGAATGGCATCAAACGTCCCCACTTGCTTCTCATGGATCAGCATGCGGTATCTAAGTTGAAGGGGTCTCACTTCCTGTAAATGTGGACTATATTAACAGTAGGTTGTTGGGCTGGGGGAGTTAGCGATCACTCCCAACACCTGCACCTGCTGCTGGCTGCATAGTGTGAATGGGGATTGGGAAACCTGCCTGTGTCCACACTGAGTCACAGTGCAGCCTGGCTGCCCACCACTACACAGTCACAGTAGAGGATGTCACTGTGCCATAAGAATATACCCCACGCAGCGCTGCCTGCTCCTGCTCTCAGTCCCGGAGCCTGGAGAAGAGAGAAAGACTCGTGAGATGATGATGTCATCATCTTGCAAGACTGATAGCTCCGCAGCGGCGAGGCGGCTGTGTGGTGTGCGCAGTTCGCACTAACAAGTAACAAGGAATACATTACAGTGACTGGCTCAGCCCAGTCATCGGCACTCGTCATTTGACACGAGCGATCAACTCCCCCCTCCTTTCATAATTCCCCACCCGCGTTGGTATTCTGAAAGGTATTTAAAAAAACAAAAAACGTCTTGAGATGGGTATCAGTGTGCTCCGTGCCCCCTAGCATTCCCAGGTAAATAGTACCCCCTCCCTCCTCTCAGCACCCCTGATCCCACCCACACTGTTCTCCCCTTCCCTCATCCCACCCACACTGTGCTCCCCTGCCATTCTCCCACCCACACTGCTCTCTTCCCTTATCCCACCTACACTGTGCTTCCCATCCTACAATGTGCTCTCTTCCCTTATCCCATCTACACTATGCTCCTCTTCCCTCATCCCACCCATACTCCTTCCCTTCTCCCACCCACACTGTGCTCCCCTTCACTCATCCCACCAACATTGTGCTCCCCTTCCCTCATCCCACCCATACTCCTTCCCTTCTCCCACCAACAATGTGCTCCCCTTCCCTCATCCCACCCCTACTGTGCTCCCCTTTCATTCTCTAATCCACACTGTGCTCCCTATCCCACACTGTGCTCTCTTCCCTTATCCCAACTACTGTACACTGTGCTCCCCTTTCCTTATCCCACCCACATTGTGCTCCCCATCCTACAATGTGCTCTTTTCCAATATCCCACCACCCACACTGCATTCCCGTTTCCTTATCCCATGCACACTGTGCTCCACTTTCCTTAACCCACCAACACTCCGCTCCCCTTTCCTTATCCCACCCACACTGCACTCCCCTTTCCTTATTCCACCTACACTATGCTCCCAATCCTACAATGTGCTCCCCTTTTCTTATCCCACCCACACTGTGCTTCCCAACCAGCAGTGCTTTCCCCCATCCTACACAGTGCTGTTTCCTGCCCCAAATCAGACATAGTGCTTTCAATTGTCCCATCACATATAGGGCCTGATTCAGACCCACTCGCAAGCGGGCGAACGTACGTTAGGCGTACGTACAAAAATATTTAAATTCAAGGGCTCGCTCGTATTTTCGAACGCATCTAAAAATCCTCCCCAAACTCAGACGACCCCTCCTCTAACTAACGAGCGTGCGAAATAGCGAGCGTACATCCCCGAAATGGCTTGAAGGGAACGCACGCACAAGTATAAACCGGAAGTGGCCTTGTCAGATGTCGATTACATGCTCCTTTATTCTGCCTACCTCCATCAATCGTATCATGCCAATCAATGTATCAATTAGCTTAATTGTTTTTTTTTTTTCAACGCAATGCAAGAAACTTTACTCTTGTCCGTGTTTGTGTTTTCCCGCAGAATACGTACGGCTTAAACATTCGCTTTTATTGCTTAAAAAACATGTTACCCACAATTAAACAATTGTTCTATTGCTTTGGATCCCCGCATATTTCCCGGGGTTCATTTCTTTATTTAAATTTGCTTACGCATGTCACTGCATCAAGCCTATCAAAACTCTCCAGAGATTTCTGGCCCTGTCGAACACATGACTCATACACTAACCAATAGAATTGCTCCTGTTAATTTCCCAAATACATTAGCCAATCAGAAATTTTTTGGCCACTTTATCAAAAATGATTTTTAAGAAAAACACCATTGCCATCATGAGAGCCTCCGCATTCACCAGGCGCGAGCTGCTGGTGCTAACGGAGGTGATGGATAGGCGTATCACCAGCCAGCCTCCACCCATCACCAACCGGCAGAAGCGTTCCGCATATGCGGAGGCACGGGCCGCAACATCGGCCAGCTGGAGCGCAGGTGGTCGGACCTGCAACGGTGAACGCCCCGCTTGCTGGCATGCTTTCGCATGCAGATCTCAGAAAGTAAGTTTTATGTATTGTGGTTTTCATGTTTGTCTTTGTGGCCCAAACTGCGTGTGCATGTTTTCATGTCTGTCCTATTTATTCATTATACTCATATCTGCATAGCCATGTTTTCCCTCTATTTCATAATTATTCATTCTACTCATATTTGCATGGCCATGTTTTCCCTCTATTTCATATTTTTTCATTCTCCTCATATTTGCATGCTTTTTGTTGGTGGGGGGTGTTTTTAATTTGTTTTTTGGCCAGGATTTGTGCTGAAACTAACCACAATTTGTTTTACATCTTTTAGGGGGACAGCCAAGACTACGCCGTCACCGTCCGGCCCGACGGCGGTCACGCCCACTCTCCCCAACCCCCAGCCAACACTCCACCTTCAATAATTCCCCTATTCCCCACTCCTCCCCAGCCTTCCAAGACCCTCTCCCGGAAATGTCGGGCCTCCTTCCCCTCCGTCCCACTTCCCCCTCTCCTCCAACCACCCCTCTTCCAATTACCCCCTCCCCGGAGTCCGTAATAACCCCGCCCCGATCTTTGGGGAATGGAGGCTCCTCCGAGGAGGACGATGGTGGGACTTCCGGAGCTGCCGTTTTGTCTACGGGTTTTTTTTTTCTTTAGCCTTTTTTTAAACCACAAACTGTTAGTATGTAATCATGTGTCGTTCCTTTATTCGGGGTTTTTGGCTAGACTTTTGGTGATTTAGCAGATTGCCTTTACCTGTTCCTGCTGATTTCAAAATACACATATCACACCTGTGGGAATTTGTACATAGGCCTTGTATTTTTTGCAGCCCCCATTTCCGTGTTTTTTTTTTTAATGTTTTTTTTTTTTTTTGAGTGATTTCGTGTTTATGAAATTTTAATGTGGTTTCCCTATTGTTGTATTAATCCACACACTTTTCTCACCCACAGAGGAACAGAGGCGTCGGCAAGAAGTCCAAGACTGTGTGGGCCAGATGCGCCAACATATAATTGGGGTGCTCGTGGCCCTTGACCGTCTGTCTGGCATCCTTCGTCAGTAGTTTTATTTTTGTTTTTTATTTTTCCAAATAAATTGTTTTTTTCGAACATACGTTCTGGCTCATTAGTTTTTTCACAACCAAAGATTGTTTACCCTGACATAAGTAGACTGTTCCTGCAAGGATTTCAATTTTTTTAAAGTAAGATTGTGTTTTGTATTTGTATGTAAAACAGCCACAAGAAACACATAACAGTCACAATGTCATTTCCCTTTTTGGGTGTAGTGTCAATTAGATATTTCTACATTTTACAGGTTCGTAGTTGGTGTGCAAGCTGCTTAGGCCAATCTTACAAAGCCAAATGATTGTACAGGCTTCCTTTTGGTGTGGGTTTGGAACCTGAAAACATATTTCATTTTAGCTCAACTGGCGTCAGTACTGGATTACCCCTTAGTCAAATGTAACGTGTGTGAACCTGGTTACACTTGCTGGTAACGTCCAAAAAAAGGAAGAACATTTCACTCTACAAACATTTATTCACAACATAACTGATAAATCAAAGTGGTCACTCACAAAAAAAACACACAGTGATAATCTCAAATACAACACATACCAAACAAAAACAAACCAAAAACAACAAATCAAGAACTGGTTGACGAAGGACCATGCCAACATGATTCCACAAACATGGCGTTGCGATATGGGTTCCAGAATATATTCCCAAAATGTCCAGATCCAGGTTTGGTAAGGGTAGCAGGAAGTAGTGAGCGTTGGAGTGTCAAAGATTATGTGAACAAACAGAAGATGGTGCAAAAAACAAAATAAAATTAGATGCTCGCCAACAAACCCAAACATATTAGGTATAAACACTGTTGTTTTGTGAAAACTTACCTAAAAAATCTGGCCACCACATCATCGCGTATGGCCCCCCCACATACTGACCTCCGACCAACCTCGGGGGGGCCATCCTCAGGTAAGGCATCCTCTGGCTGCATTGGGGCACCACTCCTTATGGCGATGTTGTGAAATATCCCACACAGGACCACAATTTTCGACACCATATCCGGCAAATACATGAGCTCGCCACCAGAGCGGTGGAGGCATCGGAATTGGCCTTTTAAAAGGCCGATACAGCGCTCCACCACTTGCCTGGTGGCTGTAAGTGCGGAATTATACGCACTTTGTGGGCCTGGTGTGGGAGCCAAATAAGGAGTGAGCAGCCAGGACATGCAAGGATATCCACTGTCTCCTGTGAAAAAGAATAGACAACATCAGGAACACTGTGTATCAAGCTTAACATTGTTATGTACTAAAGGTCTCCACTTACCCAGAAGCCATGCATCACCAACTTGTAGGTTGTTTAATTTGTGCCATATCCCTGATTGCCGGATGATGAAGGAGTCATGTGCACTTCCTGGTAATTTAGCATTCAGGGACAGGATCTGGAGGGAGGCATCACATACCACCATTACATTCAGGGAGTGATAGTGTTTCCTGTTTCGAAATATGGCCTCCAGCCGTGCTGGAGGCTGAAGTGGTATGTGAGTACCATCCACAACCCCTATGATGTGTGGGAAGCCAGCTATTTGGTAAAAATTGGCCTTGGCCACACTAAGGGCACCCATATCCAAAGGCATTTGAATAAAATGATGGAGGTGCTTGAAAAGTGCCTCCATCACTGCCCCCAGGATCCGGGAAAAGGAGGATTGGGAGATGCCCGCCACTATTCCCACCGTTGTTTGAAACGATCCTGAGGCACAGAAATGTAACACCGCCATAAATTGCGTAAGTGGTGGTATTGCTGTTGGACTGTCAATTTGCCGCTCAAGATCACTTTCTATTAATGAGAGAGTGTCTATGATGATTTTGGGAGGTAGACGGTAGCGTCTTAAAACCTCATCATCGGGCATTCCAAAAAGGGTGACACGTGTTCGAAATATCTGGGGCCTTGCATGCCTACGATGCCTACGCCTGGGACGAGATTGAGGTTGGTCGGCTTCCGGGAGCATGGCCAGAACAATCCGCCCCAGATCTACCTGAAATTCAAAGATTTCAATGTAAGGCTTTTGACCCACCCCAAAAGTAAATTAAAACAACTTAGCTTGATGATACCATCCATTGCTGCTTACATGCCGGGGTATTGTCATGATACGTCCAAACTGAAATTAATCACAAAAATTATTTGCCAAATTTCACTCTGTGCATTTTTGTTTCTAAATTTTGTGCTAGACCAAACTTAAAATATGCGAAACACACATTTGGCAAAACAGCAAAACGACATTGCACACAGTACATCAAAATGGGTTGAAATGTTTGCACAAAAAGCGAAAGGGCAACCTCAAAAAACTTAAAATGATTAATAAGCATTTTAAAATGCGCTAATTAGTTCGCAAATACAAGTCACAATAGTAAGTAGTAAAAATGCGCTAATTAGTTCGCAAATACAAGTCACAATAGTAAGTAGTAAAAATGCGCTAATTAGTTCGCAAATACAAGATAAAAAATGGACTTACCAAGAGCAAATATATAAGAGTCCAAATCAAAAGGTCTTTGGGTCCGAAATTAATCAAAAACTAAAATAGATTAAATTATGGATCCAAAATGAAAAAAAAATAAACACAATGAAACAACAATTGATCAAAAGTTAGACTTCACAAAACTTACCAAATCAAGAAACGAGGTCCAAAAAATATAAACCAACAAAGAGAACGGAAAATAAAAACGCAAATCTACCAAAAAAAAAAATCTACAACCGCCAACTCCTTTATACGCAATCAATAAACTCCAGCCAAGATAACCTCCAACAATCCAAAAACGCCACCTCGACTCGAGACACACCAAGCCATAAATAGTGTTTAGTTTCCCGCACAAATTAAGGAGGGATCATAGGAACGCACAATCAATGATGCTGCCGCAAAATAAGGACGCATGTATAAATACGTCACGAAAACACATTTAAATTCTGGTGTATTTCTTGTTTGGACCTCAGACATGGCGACAGACCAGGGAAACAATGCCCAAGAGTCAGGCGGTAAGTCTTTCATGCATTTTGTATCAATGATTAATTTGAAACATAAGATTGGGCAAGTTGTGATTTTGTGAAATCTGAATATTTACACAAATAGGTGAGGAGGATGACATGGAAGAGGCTGCTGGGCCCAGTATTCCGGCCAAAGCTGCCAAAAAAAAGGCAGCCACATTTCACAAGAAAGGAGATGGAGGTTTTGATACAGAAGTGTGTGGACATCCTGCCACAGGCAGACAGGAATATGAGTCTAAGCCAGAAGGGGAGAATGTGGGAAGAGGTAGCCGTTGCTGTCAATAGGGTGGGTGATTATGTCCGTCTAGCCCGGGATGTCAAACGGCGGTAAGTAAACACTTGCCCCCCCTAAAAACAAACACCATTTTAAACCAAAGGATAATGGCTTCCATTTTTTCCCACAGATGGGGCGACTTCAAATATCGCCTAAAGCAAAAACTCGCGGACAGGGCTAGGCATGCAAGGGGGACAGGTGGGGGTCCCACCCCTGTGTCATTGGAGTTGACCGATTTAGAAGAGCTGGCACAGGGGTGTGTGCAGCCTGTGGAGGTGTTTGGTGTGTCCAACATGGATACGGACATGCCAGACTTTGCGGCTCCTCATGTTGTCCCAGGTAAATCTTTTGATGTCATCAACTCAGAAATGTTATTGTGCCAATATGTAGATTCTAATGTGAGGCTTTTCTCTTTTTTCCTAACAGAGACACAGGCGGATGAGTCTGCTCCAGAGGGGAGCCTTGGCCGCCGAATTTCTGCTGGCTCGGCAGGGGAGGAACCAGTACATCCGGCTGAGGACCCTGCAGAAGCCAGTCCAGGGCAATCCCCCTCGCAGGCAGTGTCCCTCCTCACAGAACTCAATTTCAAATCGGATTTCCATACGGAGATTCTGCAGAGGATGGACGCCAGTCTGGTACGGGTGGCTGAGGCCCTGGAGCAAAATGCTGCGGCCAACGTGACCATTGGTCAGGCCCTGGCGGAAAATACCAGGGCCAACATCCGCATCGCCAATGCCCTGGAGCAGCTCGTTCGCCAGCACATGGAGGAGCCGACCTCCCTTCCTGCCGGAACATCAGGATCCTCCACCTCGGGCACAACATCAGCCAATCCTCCAAATGTGCCTAGCCCTGTGCCTAGTCCAGAGGCCACAACATCTGCCTCTGGACAGGCCAGCCCGATGACATCCCGGACCCGGTCTGGCGCCCTCCCTCCCCCATCCAAACGGGTGAAAAAACGGTGACAGCAATGGTGACTTTTCCCACAATCCTTCTGTGCTTGGCTCATATTCCTTTCTGGTCAAAACTTCCCTCTCCTTTCTTGTGAAATGTTTTTATTTTTTTGTTGTATGTTTATGTCAACAGTTATGTTGGGCCAATTTCTTTGATTTTGGAACATATCTTTGGCCAAAAAAGATGTACCCAATATTTTTTTTTGACCAATAAATTGAAACAAAAAATCTGACATTGGATTGTGAAATTATTGTACAAATGGGTTACATTTAATCCTGGACCAAAAGGCAAAAACTGGCCCAAAAAAAAAAAAAAAAAAAAATGGGCTCTTTAAGGAACGTTTAAAAATTCATATAACGAGGCAAATTCAAGAGGCACAAATAAAATGGTGAGAAAATTAAAACATGATGACATTATTGTTACAATAGGCCCTAACCACCAAATTGAGGGCAAAATAAACCCCCACAAATGTACGCAAATTGATTGTGTCATCCTGACATTAGCAGCTCTGATTTCCACCTGCGTACGGTTTTGTGCTATCCCAAAAAACTGATTTCAAAACACATACCAAGCCGGTTCTCAATCCAACACTAACTGCTTTTCTGCCCTCCCGCGATTAATCGCAACAACATCGTGGAGTCCCGGGACGGAGGAGAAGGCCATCGCCAATGTGATCGAGTAATCCAGACCCTAAGCTGTGCGAGCATTTTGAAGTGAAAGAGGATCATCCAGTGACGTATGAGTCGGTCCGAACACATTTTACGCTCGAATCTGCTAATGTATGTACGCCCCAAAAACGCCTCGCCACGCCTGCGTTTTTCCATCTCCACCCCCGTCAACACCCTAAAACGCCCTGTTCTGTAAATCACATTTGACATGTCACTTCCTGTACGCTATTTTAGGAACGAGTCAAAAAAAGCTTGCATTCTGCCGTACGCACATGCGCAGTGTAACACCGACGCATGCGCGGTTAGTCAACATCGGAACGCAACGAGCGTACTGCTGTTAACGAGCGGCTCTGAATGAGGGCCATAGTGCTTTCCCCAGCCCCACATCCAACATAGTGCTTTCCCTGCCCCCCATCCCACATAGTGCTTTCACACATAGTGCTATACCCTACCTCCCATTCCACAAATTGCTTTCCCTGCTCCCCATCCCACATAGTGCTATCCCCCTGCCTCCAATTCAACAGTGTTTTCCTTGCCCTCATCCCACATAGAGATGTCCCACATAGTGCTATCCCCTGCCTCCCATTTAACAGTGTTTTCCCTGCCCCCATCCCACATAGTGATTTCCCCCATCCCACATAGGGGGTCATTCAGACCCGCTCGTGAGCGGCAGTATGCTCACAAGTGGGGCGATGTTCCCCACTGCGCATGCGCACGACGGAGGGAGCTCTCCATCGCTCCGGGTCTCGCACGAAAGGCGTTGATTGACAGTACACCCCCTTTGGTGGGCGTGCCGAGGGCGTGGCGGCCAGACGGAGGCATTCCCATGGGAACGCCTACCGTCTGAAGCCGGCCCCACTGACATCACTAGTGATGTCAGTGGGAGTGATTTTGGCTCTGATAGAGCCAAAATCACTCCAGGGCTTGTGGCAGGGAGACCCTACCGCAGGGTCTCCATCGCAAGTCCGATGGTCGCGATGGTCAAGACCATCGCGACCATCATCATGGCCGCTCACATATGCTGTGGGTGGTCACCCACAGCTATACGAGCGGCCAGGAGGCCGCTCCATTTTCATGGAGGAGGGCCCTGATTCAGAGCAAGCGCTCTGGTCAGAGCGTCCGGCTCTGAATCAGGCCCATAGTGCTATCCCTTGCTTCCCATTCCACATAGTGCTTTTCCTGCCCACCATCCCACATAGTGCTCCCCCCATTCCACATAGTGCTTTACCTGCCCACCATCCAACATAGTGCTTCCCATCCCACATAGTGCTTTTCCTGCCCACCATCCCACATAGTGCTCCCCCCATTCCACATAGTGCTTTACCTGCCCACCATCCAACATAGTGCTTCCCATCCCACATAGTGCTATCAGCCGCCTCCCATTCCACAAAGTGCTTTCCCTGCCCCCCATGTCACATAGTGATTCCCCCATCTCACATAGTGCTATCCCCTGCTTCACATTCCACATACTGCTTTCCCTGTCTCCCATCCACATAGTTCTTCCCCCCATCCCACATAGTGCTTCCTCTTGCCTCCAATTCCATAGTGCTTTCCCTGCCCCCCATCCCACATAGTGCTTCCCCCCAAACCTAAGAGTGTTATCCCCTGCCTCCCATTCCACATAGTGCTTTCCCTGCCCCATCCCACATAGTGCTTCCCCATCCCACATAGTGCTGTACCCTGTTTCCCATTCCACATAGTGCTTTCCTTGCCCCCATCCCACATAGTGCTATCGCTTGCCTCCAATCCCACATAGTGCTCTCCCCTGCCTCCCATTCCACATAGTGCTTTCCCTGTCCCCCATCCCACATAGTGCTTCCCCCAATTCCACATAGCGCTTCCCCTATCCCACATACTGTTATCCCCTGCCCCACATAGTTATTTCCACATAGTTCTTTGGCTGCCCCATCCCACATAGTGCTCTCCCCTGCCTCCCATTCCACAAAGTGCTCTCCCTGCCCCCATTCCCATATTGTGCTTCCCCTACCTCCCATTCCACATAGTGCTTTCCCTGTCCACCATCCAACATAGTGTACCCCCAATCCCACATAGTGCTTCCCCCATCCCACATAGTGCTATCCCCTGCCTCCCATTCCACAGTGTTTTCCCTGCCCACCATCCAACATAGTGCTCCCCCATTCCAATTAGTGCTTCCCCCATCCCACATAGTGCTATCCCCTGCCTCGCTTTCCACAAACTGCTTTCCCTGCCCCCATCCCACATAGTTCTTCCCCATCCCACATAGTGCTATCCCCTGCCTCCCATTCCACATAGTGCTTTTCCTGCCCACCATCCAACATAGTGCACCCCCCTGCCACATAGTGCTTCTCTCCAGTCCACATAGTGCTATAACCTGCCTCCCATTCCACAGTGTTTTCCCTGCCCACCATGCAACATAGTGCACCTCCATCCCACATAGTGCTTCCCCCATTCCACATAGTGCTTTCCTTGCCCACCATCCAACATAGTGTTCCCCCAATCCCACATAGTGTATCCCCCATTCCACAAAGTGCTTCCCCCATCCCACATAGTGCTATCACCTGCCTCCCATTCCACAAAGTGCTTTCCCTGCCCCAATAACACATAGTGCTTCACCCCATCCCACATAGGGCTATGCCCTGCCTCCAATTCCACATAGTGCTTCCCCATCCCACATAGTGCTTCCCCCATCCCACATAGTGCTATCCCCTGCCTATAATTTCACATAGTGCTTAGCCCATCCCACATCATGCTTCCCCTGCCCCCATTCCACATAGTGCTTTTCCTGCTCACCATCCCACATAGTGCTTCCCCCCATTCCACACAGTGCTTCCCCATCCCACTTAGTGCTATAACCTGCCTCCCATTCCACATAGTGCTTTCCCTGCCCCCCATCCCACATAGTGCACCCCCCATCCCACATAGTGCTTCCCCCATCCCACATAGTGCTATCCCCTGCCTCCCATTCCACAGTGTTTTCCCTGCCCACCATCCAACATAGTGCTCCCCCATTCCAATTAGTGCTTCCCCCATCCCACATAGTGCTATCCCCTGCCTCGCTTTCCACAAACTGCTTTCCCTGCCCCCATCCCACATAGTTCTTCCCCATCCCACATAGTGCTATCCCCTGCCTCCCATTCCACATAGTGCTTTTCCTGCCCACCATCCAACATAGTGCACCCCCCTGCCACATAGTGCTTCTCTCCAGTCCACATAGTGCTATAACCTGCCTCCCATTCCACAGTGTTTTCCCTGCCCACCATGCAACATAGTGCACCTCCATCCCACATAGTGCTTCCCCCATTCCACATAGTGCTTTCCTTGCCCACCATCCAACATAGTGTTCCCCCAATCCCACATAGTGTATCCCCCATTCCACAAAGTGCTTCCCCCATCCCACATAGTGCTATCACCTGCCTCCCATTCCACAAAGTGCTTTCCCTGCCCCAATAACACATAGTGCTTCACCCCATCCCACATAGGGCTATGCCCTGCCTCCAATTCCACATAGTGCTTCCCCATCCCACATAGTGCTTCCCCCATCCCACATAGTGCTATCCCCTGCCTATAATTTCACATAGTGCTTAGCCCATCCCACATCATGCTTCCCCTGCCCCCATTCCACATAGTGCTTTTCCTGCTCACCATCCCACATAGTGCTTCCCCCCATTCCACACAGTGCTTCCCCATCCCACTTAGTGCTATAACCTGCCTCCCATTCCACATAGTGCTTTCCCTGCCCACCATCCCACATAGTGCACCCCCCATCCCACATAGTGCTTCCCCCCCCTTTCACATAGTGCTATCACCTGCCTCCCATTCCACAAAGTGCTTTCTCTGCCCCATCTCACATAGTGATTCTCCCATCCCACATAGTGCTATCCCCTGCATCCCATTCCACATAGTGCTTTCCCTGCCCCATCCCACATAGTGCTTCCTCTTGCCTCCAATTCCATAGTGCTTTCCCTGCCTCCCATCCCACATAGTGCTTTCCCCCATTCCACATAGTGTTATCTCCTGCCTCCCATCCCACATAGTGCTTTCCCTGCCCCATCCCACATAGTGCTTCCCCATCCCACATAGTACTTCCCCCATCCCACATAGTGCTATCCCCTGTATCCCATTCCACATAGTGCTTTCCCTGCCTCATCCCACATAGTGCTTCCCCCATCCCACATAGTGCTTTATCTGCCCCCATGCCACATAGTGCTTTCCCTGCCCCATCCCACATAGTGCTCCCCCCATTCCACATAGAGCTTCCCCATTCCACATAGTGCCTCCCTCCATCCCATATAGCGCTGTCCCCTGCCTCCCATTCCACAAAGTGCTTTCCCTGTCCACCATCCAACATAGTGTTCCCCTAATCCCACATAGTACTTCCCCATCCCACATAGTGTTATCCCCTGCCTCCCATCCCACATAGTGCTTTCCCTGCCCCATCCCACATAGTGCTTCCCCATCCCACATAGTGCTATCCCCTGTATCCCATTCCACATAGTGCTTTCCCTGCCTCATCCCACATAGTGCTTCCCCATCCCACATAGTACTTTATCTGCCCCATGCCACATAGTGCTTTCCCTGCCCCATCCCACATAGTGCTCCCCCATTCCACATAGTGCTTCCCCATTCCACATAGAGCCTCCCTCCATCCCATATAGCGCTGTCCCCTGCCTCCCATTCCACAAAGTGCTTTCCCTGTCCACCATCCAACATAGTGTTCCCCTAATCCCACATAGTACTTCCCCATCCCACATAGTGTTATCCCCTGCCTCCCATCCCACATAGTGCTTTCCCTGCCCCATCCCACATAGTGCTTCCCCATCCCACATAGTACTTCCCCATCCCACATAGTACTTCCCCCATCCCACATAGTGCTATCCCCTGTATCCCATTCCACATAGTGCTTTCCCTGCCTCATCCCACATAGTGCTTCCCCATCCCACATAGTGCTTTATCTGCCCCCATGCCACATAGTGCTCCCCCATTCCACATAGTGCTTCCCCATTCCACATAGTGCCTCCCTCCATCCCATATAGCACTGTCCCCTGCCTCCCATTCCACAAAGTGCTTTCCCTGTCCACCATCCAACATAGTGTTCCCCTAATCCCACATAGTACTTCCCCATCCCACATAGTGCTATCCCCTGCCTCCCATTCCACATACTGCTATCCCTGCCCACCATCCAACAAAGTGCTCCCCTCATTCCACATACTGCTTCCCACATAGTGCTTCCCCCATCCCACATAGTGCTATCCTATGCTTCCATTTCCAATATTTTTTAGTCAATGTGATTGGCAAAACCAGTGCTAATGGCTGCCAACAAATATTTGGACAAAAACAAGCATGACATACTGTATAAGCACAGTTTACTTTGTTTAATTATTGCTGAATTTCTCTATAAGAAACTTTTGGCCCAGGGGTGCAGTGGCAATAATGCTGTTACTCTAGGGCAGTGGTGGGGAACCTTTTTCTGCCGAGGGCCATTTTGATATATATAACATTATTCGCGGGCCTGGTTCAGGCCATGCCCCTCCGTGTGACATCACACGGGGGTGTGGCCAATCTCCGGTGATTACAGCAATGCTGTAAGGGCAGCAATGTAACCGTCTGAAGCATCCTAAGGACTCTCCAGATGGCACTGCTGCATAGATTCTGGCTGCAGTGTGCCATTCTAGGCACTCTGCTAGCCAAATGAGGCTAGCAAAAAAAAGCTCAGAGGTCCAGACCAAATGATTCCGAGTGCCTTATAAGGCCCCCGGGCCTGAGGTTCCCATTCTTGCTCTAGGGCACCGTGTTTTGAAAAACTTTGGGAACCACTACACTAGTTATATGTATAAACTTTGCAGGAGAACTGTATCCAGTATTTTAAATAAATGTTGCGGCTTGCATAATTTGTCGTACCAAATGTATCAGTGCATCCCAACTTCTAAATAAGCTCCTAGCCCAGTGGTTCCCAAACTTATTTGAAATACGGCGCCCTAGAAAATCAGCAATGTTTTCACGGCACCCCTAAGTCTAAGTTTGTTATTGAGAAATTCCGAAATATATGAAGTAAAGTGAAGTAAATTGTGCTTAACTGTCATCCTTCGGTTCAATTATGTGGTGGTGGACAGGTTTCAACCTCTGTTTGCCCACATACAGTATTTACATAACATTGACCATAAATTTGATTTGGTGCTGGACCACCAACCTGAGGCACCCCTGCAAGTGTCCCGAGGCACCCCAGGTTGCCACGGCACACAGTTTGGGAATCACTGTCCTAGCCCACTGTATTATTCTAGCAACTGCATTCTAGTTGCACATGTATAATACTCTCTATACAGTATATTATATATTAGCATTGTCTGGTCATTACTCCACCACTTTCTAACTACAGTGCACTTATATTGTTATATAATAGTTACTTAATACACATGTAGCTATCGTGGCTGGCTTTGCAAGTTTTTTTCTGCTCTGTCTTCCTCCAACTTCCTGTCTGTTCTCCCTTCCCCTGTCTATCTCTGTTTCTGGATCTCCTGTCCCCCCAGTCTCACTCTCACTTATCTCTGTTCCTCCTCATCCATTTGTATCAGCCTTTCTCATCTCTGTCCTCCCTTCCCTTCTCTGTATTTATCTATTCTCTGTCTACTGTCAGTCTCTCTCCTCTCTGTCCCCCTCTCCCAGTTTCTCTCATCTCTATTACCATACCTCATCTCTCACCCTCTTATCTCTGCCCACCTCCCTAATCCTTCTCTCCTCTCTGTCCCCTTCTCCCCATCTCTCTCTTCTTTGTTCCCCCTCTCCATATTTCTCATCTCTGTCCCCTCTATCCCCCCTTTCCTGTCTGTCTCTCCAATCTTTGTCTTCCCTCTTCCCATCTATCTGCCTCTCATCTCTGTTACTGATGCCTCCATCTGCCTCTCATAGTAGGGAATTCAATTGTTTAATTAATTAGCGTGGTCGCCAGGGGTGTAGTGAGGGTGGTTTCAGGTGCCAAAATGGACAGAGGGCGCCACCCAGGGTTCCGGAATTCATGGGGTGCTGAACAGTATGACAGCCGCCTGTTAGTTTTATCTTGGTTTGTTTGCTCTATATCCTAAATAAGTTGCGGATCGGAGATCCGTTTCTACATTTTATGCTCCTTCAAGCTGCCCAGATTGTCTCCCCTCCGGGCCTCCCTCCTCTGTCATCATCTTCTGTCACCTCTCCTTCCCTGTCAGATTGATTACATTCGCTTCTCATCTCTTTAATTCCCTCCCCTCTCTACCCTGTGATCAGCTCCTTGCCCCATCCCTCTCCTTTTCTTATTGGCTTCTGTCACCACTCCTCTCTGATCGACTTTGTCCCTCCCCCTCCTTTCTTATTGGCTTCTGTCACCACCCCTTTCCTGTCCTTCTCCTATTGGCTTCTATCACCACCCCTCTCTGATTGGCTTGCCCTTCCCCTCTCCTTTCTTATACCCTTCAAACACCACCCTTCTCTGATCTACTCTTTGCCCCTCCCCTCTCCTTTCTTATTGGCTTCTGTCACCACCCCTCTCTGCTCCTTTTCTTATTGGCTTCTTTCACCTCCCGTCTCTGATCGGCACTTTCCTCTCTGATCCCCTCCTCTCCTCATTCATTCATTGTGCTTCAATGGACTTAAATGTGACACATCTGAGGTACAATCCTAAACTTCAATTTTAAGGTACTGTATGCATTTAAAAAAAAGTCACTGCTTTGCTATTTAAAGTACAAGGGTTATACTGCCACTGTTTGCTGTTTTTGTTTTCCTCTTCACTTCAGTATTCCCCCACAGGCTGGCCATACCCCACTGGCACAGTTCAGTACAGGGAAGGGGGGGTGCGCTATGACATGCACTCCAGGCGCCATGGTTCCACGCTACTCCTCTGATGGTCGCCAAGTAACCCTATGGAGCAAGTCAATTGTTTCAGATGCCCATTAATTATCGCACTTGTCATGGCCAAAAGTACTGGGTTTATTCACGTATAGCGGTTAAGTCCTGCCACCGATGTGAAAAGTTCTGTTTGGTCACCCAAACTGAACACTTTTCACACTTTTCTGCTCACCACCTCAGGAGGATGCGAGCAGAAATGTCAGTGCTGGCAGTACCCACACCTGAACGACAGAACAATTGAATGCTGCCAATGGACACCCCCTAGTGGCAGGTGCCCAAACAACAATTGCATTTCCCTCACTGTCGTTTTCCTCGTTCTCCACACACATATCTCTCATATCTGTCCTCCCTCTCTATATCTGTCTCATCTGTCCCCTTCCCCCATAATTTTCTCATCTTTTCCCATTCCCTTCTTCATCGCCCTTACCTCTGTACCCGCTCCCTTCAGCTGTGTCATCGCTGTCCCTGTCTGTCTTTCTATCATCTCTTACCCTCTGCCCCACTGTTATCAAAGTCAAATAATTGGTTATGATCATTGTGCAATTATCTGTCGATCTAATTGTCTGTGGTCTGACAATGTGTTTCCACAACGCTACTTTGCGTTGTGCAATTCGATGCGCTAAACTGCATATTCACAACACACACATTCACTGATGCACATAACGCAGACACATATAAATGAATATATACTTATATACACAGATGCTCATATGCGAATGCACAATACTCATACATGGACGCTCATTTGTATATAGTTGTTATTTTAATACACAGACGCACATATGCAAGATGGTTCCCACACATTATAGTTACTAACTAGTGTTATTAAAGGTATTTTTAGCTAATAATTATGATATAATATGCACTTAAATGAGATCTAAGGTTTAGAGCATAGTGGACATGTCATGTGTGGTATCATACTAAATCCCTGTTTATTTGCACTCCTGTTCCTATCGGCAAAGGAGTCGCATCTTGCATCCACTAGTTATGGATGTTAGGGAGTTATTGCATTGAATGTTAGTATCTATATGCAGTGTTGTAGAGAGACCGCTGGAGAACTGAGACATGCCCCTGATGACACCGTATGAATCAACCAATGACCAGATTATCCAGAAGCAAGAACCAATGGAAACCTGTAAACTAGTTCCTTTGTTAACATAGAACTCTGTAAGGTATATAAGCAGTGACCTGACCCGAGTGTACAGACATCCTCTTTGATGATCACAGACTGTATACTGGGACCAGTGCGCATGCGTATGTATCGGCTGTACTATTACTGATTGCTTTTTACTCTAATTGTTAAATCTTTCACCGTGTTACTTTTTATTTACATAAATAACTTTTTGTGCTTTGGAACCACACGATTGGACTGGAAAGCAATTCTTTATTAAGCGACTTGCAGCGCTAAATAGCGACTATTAGGAATCAATACTGTCTATCACACTCATCACTGCCCTCATCTCTCTCTCACACATCTCTGTTGGGGTATAGAGGGCTTGGGGGGGGGGGTCTAGAAGCAGACAGGAGGGTACAGGCCTGAACATCTATACACTGCTGGGAGGAAGAAGAGAAGGTGAGCCTGTAATTCAGCCAGTGAGAGCTGTTAGGGGAGGGTTTCCTTACAGTTCTGGCTGTGCAAGTGGTAGACAAACATATTAGCAGATTATATCATAGGCTAGTATGCCCGTGGCATACCCAGAACATACGTATGGAAAATGCTTCACTAGATGGTTGGGAGTTGCAAGCGTGGAATCCACATTGGAGAAAGTAGGTCAGGGAAGAGTGCCCCCTACCGTGACTGTTCCTTACACAACTACTCCAAACAGCAATAATCAGGCCGGGTGACAGTCAGGTGAGCAGTGTGTCACATGACATCAGTCAGCTCATTGGCACCCCCACCAGGCAGTGTAACACATGTGCACTCAGTACACATCATACTCTGCCTCACCATTTCCCACCCTCCCGCCAATCAGCGGCTGGTGGCAGCTCTTGTGGAATCCATGTGTTGGAGAAAGTAGGTCAGGGAAGAGCGCCCCCTACGGCTAAATAGCTACTATTAGGAATCAATAGATGGGGGCTCGGCCTTGAGGTCACGCTACCAGAAATTACTCAAAGCGACGACCGGATTTCGATCCCTCAACAAAGGGTGGACGCGTCACATACGGGTAAGAATGCAATGTGTTTTAAACCTGTTTTGTACTCAGTGTTGTGAAATCAAATATCCGTTCTTTGGGTGATCTAAGGAGCGCTGATTAAGAATCCAGGGACAAGAGAGAAAAGTCAGTTTCTTTTATTGTCACTTTGCGCTGCAATAGGAGATTTGCAAATAGCGAATGCGTCTTCCCTGTATTACTGCCGTAGGTTTAAACAATCGTTATACTAGTTAGTCTTGTATCGCTTGTTAAAATCCTCTGAATAGGTATTGCCACTAGGGAAAGCATTTTCCTGCGCAGAAAACAAAGTTATAGGAATGTGAACGTATGCTTGTGATTTAATAAGGGAAAAGAAAAACGGAAAAAGTTTTTCTTCACTGTCAGAGTGAGACAGGAGAGACCCGGTAGGTGTCTGACGAGGCACAACTACTACCGAGTAGGTATACACAACAGCTATACTGAGCAGGAAACCAGAGGTGGTTTCTCGGTTGACTTACAATTGTAATCACAAAGTCCATTGATAAGATAGTGTCTCTGGGCAATGCGATCGGACCGCATGGTTGTGTAAAGAACCGTGATTGTGGAATTGTTGTGGTGGAGGATACCCTTGGCTAGGGTAAGTGTTAATGGAATACTTAAATTCTACCATGGGAGAGTCAAAGTAGGAAGCAGCAGGCAAAGCTTGGTATAATTCGTATGGAGACCAGAAGTATAGCATAGGCTAGATTTTGTTTCCTCATTGTGTACAACTGATAAAACACGCTTAACGGTCTTTTGTACACAGTGGGTGGAAGTGAGTGGATGCAACTTGTTGTAATTCATCCACCGGTCAAAATCTCTAGCGAAAGTAGCAAAGCGTTGTCCCAGATGGGTGCTAAGCAGTCGCTAGGGATGGTCGAGGCAGAGCTGCTTATGAATGGGCCAATTGGATCGGCAAGGTACATAATGAATGTGAAGTATGGCGACTACGCTACTGCATACTGCGACATATGGGTCAAGATGACCAAAGGATGTGTGAAACCCTTTCCTAAAGTTGGCAGTTTCAATTCGGTGTACTAAATACAGTTAGAGATAGCATATATTTAGTTAAATCTTTGAAGAAAAGAGTAAAGTATAATGATTGTTTAAAGTTGTGGCACGGTGGTGTATGTGCGTCACAAAGCAGCGTACTCACACCGCTAGGCAGCGTGCACACACCGCAAAACAGCGTGTTCATGACGCACAATAGCGCACAGGCGTGGCATAGTAGCATGCCGCTAAACAGCTTACTCATACCGCAAAGTAACATGCCACCCAGTAGTGTACCCATGCTGCAAAGTAGCGTCACTGTGCATAAAGGAGACAGCGCAAGCACACCTCGTCCCCCATAACTGACCGCAGGTGAAAGTACAGCCGATGCCAAAAATAATAAAAAAATTGTATTTAGTAACTTGTATCCTTATTTAAGTCCCCTCAAGGAAAATGTTTTGGTAGAAGATGATGAACCTATTGTAATTTCAGCCATTACACGTGCTGTTAATATATTAGATGTTCCACGGAGAGGAAAGGCAGCGATCCAACCAGCAGGGCCAGCAGCTGAAATTGGTGAGACTAATGGAGATCGTACTAGGAGAGGTAATCCTGAGCAAAGTGATGTGGTAGGTGTACATCCTGTCCGTACAATTGCAGTTCCCAATGGGAAACCGGACAAAGATGGTATAGTTCCCATAAGGAATGTAGAAATGCACTGTCCATGGAAGAGAGCAGAATTACATTCAATTATGTCAGATTTTCCAGACCCTAGGAAAGAGTTAGCCAAATGCCAGAAGTTTATTAAAGATTTGGGTAGTGCTCACGAACCAACTAATAAGGATTGTCGAGTGGTGTTAAGGGCCTGTTTCCCCTCCAATACTGATGTGCAAAAGTTTGTAAAGGATTGTGTATTGGAGGAGGATGAATCCTTAACTGATGAGGATAACCAGGCAATTCTAAAACGTATAATAACACAATCGGCTATATATCTCCCAGTGGTAGTTAACTGGAGTAAAATCTTCACTATTAAACAAAAGGATAGTGAATCTGCATCAGATTATTTTTCCCTAGCACTGCTAACAATAACCCAGTACACTGGGATAGCAGATATAAAGGATGATGTACACCACAGAGAAGTAGCTGTTACGGTACTTATGGATGGTCTCAAGGATAATCTAAAAACTAGAGTGCAAACCTCACTACCTAACTGGAGAGGAATTACAGTAGATGAACTTAGAGAGTCAGCCATAGAACATGACAAGAACATTGGCAGGAGGAAAGAGGCACTGAGTGAGAAATTAATGGTAGTGAGCATTCAGGCTTTAGAGGGACCACATACACAGCCACAGCCTTACAACACATACCAACAATGGCGTTATACAGTAAAGTGTTTCTATTGTAACAAAGAGGGACACATTAAGAGGGATTGTAAACTGAGAAATCAGGGACCACCTAGGAAGGGAACACCCAGATACACTCAGAGAGGGCACTCCCAAAATCCAGGAAATTTCCAATGGTCACCCACTCACATAGTGACAGCCAATGCTCTGCTGGAGGATGATAGTCAGTGCTAGGGGTCAGGTCATACCTGTAGTCTACAGCCAGTCAGGTTATTTGAGAATACTAGGGAAGAACCTACAATGACAGTTGATATATCTGGTACTAAGGAATCGGTATGGAATACCACCGGCCGCATGGTTCGACTCCCGGCAGCGCCTGGCCGACAACAGCAAAGTTCCCAGCAGCGGAAGCCCGACAGTGTTGGAAATCCCAATCGTGGATAGGTAAGTACTAACTAACCTAACCTAACCCCCTAACCCTCCTTAGGGGTGCCTAACCCTAACCTCCCCCCCAAGTTCCTAACCCTAACCCCCCTTCCCCGCTACCTAGACCTAAGTCCCCAGGGGGTGCCTATCCCTAAGTCCCCCCGGGGGTGCCTAACCCTAACCCTCCCTTCCCCTAGCCTAACCCTCCCGGGGGGTGCCTAACCCTAAGTCCCCCCCGGGTGCCCTAAACCTAACCCTCCCCCCCGTGGCTGTCCGCTCGCGGTACCTGGCATCCCTTCGATCGGGATGCCGGGCGCCGGTCTCCCGGCGTCGAGGAAATGTCAGGCGTCTACATCTAGATGCCTGGCATTTCATCCCTCCCCGGTATTAAGGCAGCCGGCTTCCCGATTGTATGCCGGTACTAAACACACTTTTCTTGTAGATACAGGGGTGACCAGATCCGTGATAATTTCTCCATTTAATTTACAGGTTACTAACAAGACCATAGCAGCAGTGGGAGTAACAAGGAGGGTACAGCATTACTCTCTAACCAGATCTGCAGATGTTACTATCGGGCCACTGCAAACCAAGCACTCCTTTCTCCTGGCAGCGGCGGCTCCTACTAACCTGCTGGGAAGGGATTTGCTGTGTAAAATGGGATGTGTCATATACTGTACCCTTGATGGTATATTCCTAGATATATCGGAAAAGGTTGTGCATGAGGTACAGGATATATTGGACACACCACAAAGGTTAATGTTGCACTCTGCCGTTTTAGAACAAAGTCCATCTCAGGTAAAAGAAATGTTAATGCAAATACCAGGTTCTCTCTGGACCAAAGATGGACAGGACACTGGATTGATGGCAAATGTATCTCCTTTAATGGTAAATTTGAACAGTGGTAGGCAAGCTCCAAAAATCCCTCAGTACCCATTAAAGCCAGAGGTGGAGCTAGGGATTTATCCCATAATTGAAAGGTTACTGCACCAAGGGATTTTAATTCGTACAGCTAGTCCTGCCAATAGTCCCATTTTTCCAGTGAAGGCTGGGGGGAGGGGATATAGATTAGTACAGGATCTTAGGGGGGGTTAACAAAGTTGTTGAAAGCCAATTCCCCGTAGTGCTCAATCCAGCTGTCATCCTCATGCAAATTCCACCAACTGCAACCCACTTCACTGACAGTCATCTATGTTCTGCATTCTTCTCTGTTCCTCTTCACCCTGACTGTCAATATCTGTTTGCATTTTCCTACAGAGGGGTACAATATACATGGACACGATTTCTTCAGGGTTTCATAGATTGCCCCAGTATTTTCTCTCAGGCTTTACATGACTGTTTGCAATTTTTTCAACCAAGCAATGGGTCTGTCCTCATTCAATATGTAGATGATTTGTTGTTGTGCTCTGATTCGTTTATGTCATGTTTAAATGATACTAAACTGTTGTTGCTTCATCTCTCACAAACAGGGCACAAGGTTGCAAAGGACAAATTACAGCCATGCCAGACTAAGGTCAAATACTTGGGACACCGTCTAACCCATGGCCTATGACACTTGACAACTGACAGAATACAGGCCATACAGACCATGACACTGCCTCAAAACCAACAGCAAATCCATACCTTCTTGGGCATGTGTGGATACTGCAGGATGTGGATCCCAGGTTTTTCTATT
Source organism: Taudactylus pleione (assembly GCA_031769625.1). Classification (NCBI taxonomy): domain Eukaryota; kingdom Metazoa; phylum Chordata; class Amphibia; order Anura; family Myobatrachidae; genus Taudactylus; species Taudactylus pleione. Next base: position 2,400,385 of record JAUIMM010000274.1, on the reverse strand, counting down.
TTGGCATTACCATTGCAGGAATTAGTTTCATCCTCAAAACCCGACCGTGTCATACACACTGAGGAGACAGAGCAGATTTCCTTAACCTTAAGGGTAGTCTGACAAGAGCACCTGCCCTGGGAATAACAGATTATGAAAAACCCTTTGAGTTATTTTGTACGGAAGCTGATGGCTGTGCGGCAGGTGTCCTCACACAGAAACATGGTGACGCTAGCAGACCTGTATCATACTACAGGGCACAACTGGACATTGTAGTATAGCAAGATCACTCCCAACATTAAGAAGTGTAGCTTAAACTGCTCTTCTGGTAAATAAGAGCGAGGATGTAGTATTAGGTCATGATACTACTGTCTATACACCGCATGCAGTATCTGCCTTGTTGAATTCTGCCCAAACCAGACATGTCTCTTCAGCTAGGTTCACGAAATGGGAACTAGCTCTAATGGCACCTGCATATAATCACCATTAAATGGTGCAATACGTTAAATCCAGCAACGTACTTACCATATGTGACTCGAGATGTACAAAGAGTGGAGGAAGGTGAGTCTCTGGTTGAAGGTGAGTTTTGCAGGTATACTGACACACATGATTGTATGGAGTATTTGTATCAGACTTTTACTGCAAGACCAGACATACGTGACACACCATTAGAAAATGTAGATTTGACGTTTTACACGGATGGAAGTTGTCACAGGCAGACGGACACAGGAGAATTATGCACAGGTTATGATGTTGTAAATGACGAGAATGTTGTAGAAGCTGAACCACTTGGTCCACCTCACTCAGCCCAGGTGGCTGAACTGGTGGCATTAAGGAGAGCGTGTGAGCTGGCAGAAGGTAAATCAGCGAATATATACACTGACTCTAGGTACGCTTTTGAGGTAGTACATGATTTTGGGGCTTTTTGGCGTCATAGGAATTTTATGACCGCAGCAGGCACACCAGTCGCACACTCACATCACATAAAAGGACTTCTGACAGCAATTCAGCTACCAAAGGCAGTAGCTGTCATCAAATGCAAAGCCCACACATGCGAAGAAGACCCGGTGTCAATGGGCAATAACAGAGCAGATGAAGCTGCCAAATGGGCAGCAGGGTTGCGCATAAACTGACCAACTGATGTCTGGAAGACGTAACGGTCTTCCAGACAATAGACATGCAGAAATTAATTGAGATGCAAAATTTGTGTTCCCTACAGGAAAAGGCAGTCTAGAGATTGAAGGGATGTGTTCAGGAGTCCTCCGGACTCTGGAGAGATGGACAAGGTAGGCCTGTTGCTCCCAAGGCATACTACCCAAACCTGGCTGAGGCAGCACATGGTCTGACTCACCTAGGAAAAGACGGTATGTGCAAGTTGGTCAGGGCATATGCACCAGGCTTTTCTTCTCAAGCTGGAAAGGTAACCATGTCCTGTCTGACTTGTTTGAGGAAAAATGTTGGGAAGACAATCTCCACCGAGCCATCTCACATCCCTCTGACAGACGGTCCTTTTCAGGTAATACAAATTGACTTCATTCAATTTGCAGGAATCTCAAGTATGTATTAATTTGTACTGAAGTATTTTCTAATTGGGTAGAGGCATATCCAGCTGCCACTAATACTGCTGTTTTTACTGCTAAAAAGATTGTTCAGGAGTTTGTATGCAGATACGGTATCCCTAGAATCATAGAAAGTGATAGGGGTACTCATTTCACTGGTGATGTTTGTCAGAACATGTGTAAGCTTATGGGTATTAATAGTAGACTTCACACCCCCTACCGACCGCAAGCCAGTGCGAAGGTGGAGAGAGTGAACGGTACTATTAAGTATAAACTAAGTAAGATCATGGCTGAAACTGGATTAGGATTGCCAGAAGCCTTACTGCAAGTCCTCATAGCATTAGAACCACTACTAGATCTCCTCTTAATCTGTCCCCCTTTGAGATACTGTTTGGAAGGCAACCTCATTTGATTGTAAGTCCACAGGATAAATTTGAAGAGTAATAATGAGGTTACTCTGAGATATCTTATAAAAATGAGTAGACAGTTGAAACAACAGCAACAGAAATTGAAAATGTTGTCACCATATAAAGCAGAAACAAGCTGTCATGATGTTGAACCTGGAGAATATGTTATGATCTGAAATCTCTTACACTCAGCTTGTTTGACAGACCGGTGGGAAGGTCCGTATCAGGTGTTGATGACAAGTATCACATCGTTTGAAGGTGGTGGAGAGATACCTGAGTCCATTCCACTCACTGCAGAAAGGTCAACCACCCAAAGGAGATACAAGGCGGAGTCGAGACAGATAATTTGGACTTGTCGATTACGAGCCTGTTTCGGGAGAGCTAGAGACCGCAGTGAAACACCTGAGCTAGAGGCATGTGCAGACCACTATTCCAGCAATGGAGTGGCGGGCTGTGTTTGTGTTTTTGCTTCCTTCCAGGGTTCTCCTCATCCTTATTTGTTTTGGGATTTCCTGTTTCTGTGACGGAGGACAGATGATGTAGAGGGAGGCCGATAGTGATGTCGATGGAGTGGGGTCGGGAGAGAGAGCGATAAAACAATCAGGGCGGTATATGGTCAAATTCAGTACAGGAATGGTTAAGAGATCTGTTAGTCATGAACTCAGAGATGGTGTGAGGGATTATTGTCTCAGGAATACTGTATTTGTGAGTACTGTGGATCCCTAGTTAATGAGAAATGCATCCAACAATGCCAGTCCAAGAGTAATCTGTATTCGGGTGGGCATCCTTTAGAGGATTACCATTCCTTAGTGGGTAAGGTCTTAAACCAGACTGAATGTTGGGTGTGCTCACAAGTACCTCAAGGACATAGTAACTCGGGATTAGTGCCATACCCATTAAAGTTAGCAGAGGTACTTGAATTACATGGAGGAAGACGGGTGGACAAGAAATTTAATATATCTAAACCCCCTAGTCTTAAGCTACCAGTACCAGGTAGAAATTGGGAGGTGACCTGGAACAATCAGACAATGACTTATTCTCACCGAGCAGATAATGAGCCTATCGATTCTGAGCTTGTACGTGGAATTGTTGCAACTGTGAGATACTTCCAGTACAGGTACACATGTAGATATGATACAGTAATGGTTGGCAGAGTATCACTAGGGTACTGTGCAAATATTATACAAACAGGAACGTGTACCAGTCAAATGGCGGAACTGGGAGCAGGATTCTTTGTTAGAATAATGTGTTCAGTGATAATGATGCATTCTGCTCCTTACATTCTCCCAGATGATGTGTATTTTAAATGTGGAAGGAAAGCATACAAGTGGCTCTCTCCGAGTTCTGAAGGTTGATGTTATCTTGGAAGGGTGGTACCAGAAAGTTTGACCCTTACACATGATGAAATGATTGATATCCATAAAACCGCACCACCTCCATACATACACACACAGTATGAACATCGTGACAAAAGAAATATGATCCCTGGTGAAGAACATATAGCCACACAGTTGATTAGTGAAACAACTGGCTTCCAAATTTTGGTAGCATTAGATCCCACCAGGATCACTGGGGGAACTTTAAATATTAGATACATCACAGACCTGGCTAAATTAATAAACAACATCATCGAGATGTATGATGACACTTTCAAGTTTACTGGTAAGGAGTTACAGGCTTACAAACAGGAATTGGTACAACATAGGCTACTGTTAAACTACCTGACAGCTGTTACTGGTGGATATTGTGTGACTTTGGCCACCCAATTTGGTGTCAAGTGTTGCACGTACATCACCAATAATACCAAAGAGGTGACCGGAAAATGGATGAAATCATACAAATGAATTGGGAGTTTCAGAAGGATCATAATACTTCATTGTATGAGACATAGGTAAAGGTAGAGAAATGGTACTCATGGTTAAACACTGTCACATGGTTCGCCGGTCTGGGAGAGTGGGTACAGGAGATGGTTGCTAGTGTAGGTAAGCCTCTTATTCTTATACTTGTTGTCATCTTAGTAATTGGCTTATGTGTTAGATGTGTTCTTACTGTGGTAAAATGTGGAAAATGTAACACCAAGGTAAACCGTGGAAATGAGATCATGATGGTAGTGAGTGGTGGTGGTATGGGTACTAAGGTTGATAAAGAACTGCATTACAATCCTGAAATTGAATGTGCCATCAGATAAATAACATGTGAACAGGCTTGGTCATGTATGATAAAATATTGTAAAATGTTCCATTAAACATCCTAGATAATGTAGTCTCAGTTCCCCCAAACTTCCTTTATAGGTTCGATGAGGTCCCACATCTTACCAGTGGTCCCCTATAGATCCGCTGAGTGCATATAAGGGTTGTTTTACCCTTTCTTGAAACGCATTATTGATGGTTCAGTGACCAATTTGTGTCATCCTGTCTTGAACATTGAATAATAATTTATTATGCACGACTAAGTAGGTTAAGAATAGAAGGTGATAGTTTATGTTTGCTATCAAAGGGTGGACTGTCAAATTAAAATTATTGGTTTTGATCGTTGTGCAATTAGTATTTGACGATCTAATCGTCTATGGTCTGATGATGTGTTTCCACAACACTACTTTGCGTCGCGCAATCCGATGCGCTAAACTGCGTATTCACAACACACATTCACTGATGCACACAATGCACACACATATAAATGAATGTATATGGATGCTCATATGCGTATGCACAATACTCACACATGGATGCTCATTTGTATATAGTTATTTCAACCCACAGATGCACATATGCGGACGCATATGTGCAAGATGGTTCCCACCAGTGGTCGAAGTGGGAATTCTGAAGTAGGGGTATGGCGGTAGCCTGTGCCGTAGTCACGAGCACAAAAAAAATGGGTGTGGCCATGCGTCACGAGGGTGTTGCCACTCAAAATAGTAATGTCAGCATTTCCTTAATGTCTCATGTCACCCCTGCTCCTCTTCCTCCTTCCCTTCTTGGGCATGTGTGGATACTGCAGGATGTGGATCCCAGGTTTTTCTATTTTGGCATTACCATTGCAGGAATTAGTTTCATCCTCAAAACCCGACCGTGTCATACACACTGAGGAGACAGAGCAGATTTCCTTAACCTTAAGGGTAGTCTGACAAGAGCACCTGCCCTGGGAATAACAGATTATGAAAAACCCTTTGAGTTATTTTGTACGGAAGCTGATGGCTGTGCGGCAGGTGTCCTCACACAGAAACATGGTGACGCTAGCAGACCTGTATCATACTACAGGGCACAACTGGACATTGTAGTATAGCAAGATCACTCCCAACATTAAGAAGTGTAGCTTAAACTGCTCTTCTGGTAAATAAGAGCGAGGATGTAGTATTAGGTCATGATACTACTGTCTATACACCGCATGCAGTATCTGCCTTGTTGAATTCTGCCCAAACCAGACATGTCTCTTCAGCTAGGTTCACGAAATGGGAACTAGCTCTAATGGCACCTGCATATAATCACCATTAAATGGTGCAATACGTTAAATCCAGCAACGTACTTACCATATGTGACTCGAGATGTACAAAGAGTGGAGGAAGGTGAGTCTCTGGTTGAAGGTGAGTTTTGCAGGTATACTGACACACATGATTGTATGGAGTATTTGTATCAGACTTTTACTGCAAGACCAGACATACGTGACACACCATTAGAAAATGTAGATTTGACGTTTTACACGGATGGAAGTTGTCACAGGCAGACGGACACAGGAGAATTATGCACAGGTTATGATGTTGTAAATGACGAGGATGTTGTAGAAGCTGAACCACTTGGTCCACCTCACTCAGCCCAGGTGGCTGAACTGGTGGCATTAAGGAGAGCGTGTGAGCTGGCAGAAGGTAAATCAGCGAATATATACACTGACTCTAGGTACGCTTTTGAGGTAGTACATGATTTTGGGGCTTTTTGGCGTCATAGGAATTTTATGACCGCAGCAGGCACACCAGTCGCACACTCACATCACATAAAAGGACTTCTGACAGCAATTCAGCTACCAAAGGCAGTAGCTGTCATCAAATGCAAAGCCCACACATGCGAAGAAGACCCGGTGTCAATGGGCAATAACAGAGCAGATGAAGCTGCCAAATGGGCAGCAGGGTTGCGCATAAACTGACCAACTGATGTCTGGAAGACGTAACGGTCTTCCAGACAATAGACATGCAGAAATTAATTGAGATGCAAAATTTGTGTTCCCTACAGGAAAAGGCAGTCTAGAGATTGAAGGGATGTGTTCAGGAGTCCTCCGGACTCTGGAGAGATGGACAAGGTAGGCCTGTTGCTCCCAAGGCATACTACCCAAACCTGGCTGAGGCAGCACATGGTCTGACTCACCTAGGAAAAGACGGTATGTGCAAGTTGGTCAGGGCATATGCACCAGGCTTTTCTTCTCAAGCTGGAAAGGTAACCATGTCCTGTCTGACTTGTTTGAGGAAAAATGTTGGGAAGACAATCTCCACCGAGCCATCTCACATCCCTCTGACAGACGGTCCTTTTCAGGTAATACAAATTGACTTCATTCAATTTGCAGGAATCTCAAGTATGTATTAATTTGTACTGAAGTATTTTCTAATTGGGTAGAGGCATATCCAGCTGCCACTAATACTGCTGTTTTTACTGCTAAAAAGATTGTTCAGGAGTTTGTATGCAGATACGGTATCCCTAGAATCATAGAAAGTGATAGGGGTACTCATTTCACTGGTGATGTTTGTCAGAACATGTGTAAGCTTATGGGTATTAATAGTAGACTTCACACCCCCTACCGACCGCAAGCCAGTGCGAAGGTGGAGAGAGTGAACGGTACTATTAAGTATAAACTAAGTAAGATCATGGCTGAAACTGGATTAGGATTGCCAGAAGCCTTACTGCAAGTCCTCATAGCATTAGAACCACTACTAGATCTCCTCTTAATCTGTCCCCCTTTGAGATACTGTTTGGAAGGCAACCTCATTTGATTGTAAGTCCACAGGATAAATTTGAAGAGTAATAATGAGGTTACTCTGAGATATCTTATAAAAATGAGTAGACAGTTGAAACAACAGCAACAGAAATTGAAAATGTTGTCACCATATAAAGCAGAAACAAGCTGTCATGATGTTGAACCTGGAGAATATGTTATGATCTGAAATCTCTTACACTCAGCTTGTTTGACAGACCGGTGGGAAGGTCCGTATCAGGTGTTGATGACAAGTATCACATCGTTTGAAGGTGGTGGAGAGATACCTGAGTCCATTCCACTCACTGCAGAAAGGTCAACCACCCAAAGGAGATACAAGGCGGAGTCGAGACAGATAATTTGGACTTGTCGATTACGAGCCTGTTTCGGGAGAGCTAGAGACCGCAGTGAAACACCTGAGCTAGAGGCATGTGCAGACCACTATTCCAGCAATGGAGTGGCGGGCTGTGTTTGTGTTTTTGCTTCCTTCCAGGGTTCTCCTCATCCTTATTTGTTTTGGGATTTCCTGTTTCTGTGACGGAGGACAGATGATGTAGAGGGAGGCCGATAGTGATGTCGATGGAGTGGGGTCGGGAGAGAGAGCGATAAAACAATCAGGGCGGTATATGGTCAAATTCAGTACAGGAATGGTTAAGAGATCTGTTAGTCATGAACTCAGAGATGGTGTGAGGGATTATTGTCTCAGGAATACTGTATTTGTGAGTACTGTGGATCCCTAGTTAATGAGAAATGCATCCAACAATGCCAGTCCAAGAGTAATCTGTATTCGGGTGGGCATCCTTTAGAGGATTACCATTCCTTAGTGGGTAAGGTCTTAAACCAGACTGAATGTTGGGTGTGCTCACAAGTACCTCAAGGACATAGTAACTCGGGATTAGTGCCATACCCATTAAAGTTAGCAGAGGTACTTGAATTACATGGAGGAAGACGGATGGACAAGAAATTTAATATATCTAAACCCCCTAGTCTTAAGCTACCAGTACCAGGTAGAAATTGGGAGGTGACCTGGAACAATCAGACAATGACTTATTCTCACCGAGCAGATAATGAGCCTATCGATTCTGAGCTTGTACGTGGAATTGTTGCAACTGTGAGATACTTCCAGTACAGGTACACATGTAGATATGATACAGTAATGGTTGGCAGAGTATCACTAGGGTACTGTGCAAATATTATACAAACAGGAACGTGTACCAGTCAAATGGCGGAACTGGGAGCAGGATTCTTTGTTAGAATAATGTGTTCAGTGATAATGATGCATTCTGCTCCTTACATTCTCCCAGATGATGTGTATTTTAAATGTGGAAGGAAAGCATACAAGTGGCTCTCTCCGAGTTCTGAAGGTTGATGTTATCTTGGAAGGGTGGTACCAGAAAGTTTGACCCTTACACATGATGAAATGATTGATATCCATAAAACCGCACCACCTCCATACATACACACACAGTATGAACATCGTGACAAAAGAAATATGATCCCTGGTGAAGAACATATAGCCACACAGTTGATTAGTGAAACAACTGGCTTCCAAATTTTGGTAGCATTAGATCCCACCAGGATCACTGGGGGAACTTTAAATATTAGATACATCACAGACCTGGCTAAATTAATAAACAACATCATCGAGATGTATGATGACACTTTCAAGTTTACTGGTAAGGAGTTACAGGCTTACAAACAGGAATTGGTACAACATAGGCTACTGTTAAACTACCTGACAGCTGTTACTGGTGGATATTGTGTGACTTTGGCCACCCAATTTGGTGTCAAGTGTTGCACGTACATCACCAATAATACCAAAGAGGTGACCGGAAAATGGATGAAATCATACAAATGAATTGGGAGTTTCAGAAGGATCATAATACTTCATTGTATGAGACATAGGTAAAGGTAGAGAAATGGTACTCATGGTTAAACACTGTCACATGGTTCGCCGGTCTGGGAGAGTGGGTACAGGAGATGGTTGCTAGTGTAGGTAAGCCTCTTATTCTTATACTTGTTGTCATCTTAGTAATTGGCTTATGTGTTAGATGTGTTCTTACTGTGGTAAAATGTGGAAAATGTAACACCAAGGTAAACCGTGGAAATGAGATCATGATGGTAGTGAGTGGTGGTGGTATGGGTACTAAGGTTGATAAAGAACTGCATTACAATCCTGAAATTGAATGTGCCATCAGATAAATAACATGTGAACAGGCTTGGTCATGTATGATAAAATATTGTAAAATGTTCCATTAAACATCCTAGATAATGTAGTCTCAGTTCCCCCAAACTTCCTTTATAGGTTCGATGAGGTCCCACATCTTACCAGTGGTCCCCTATAGATCCGCTGAGTGCATATAAGGGTTGTTTTACCCTTTCTTGAAACGCATTATTGATGGTTCAGTGACCAATTTGTGTCATCCTGTCTTGAACATTGAATAATAATTTATTATGCACGACTAAGTAGGTTAAGAATAGAAGGTGATAGTTTATGTTTGCTATCAAAGGGTGGACTGTCAAATTAAAATTATTGGTTTTGATCGTTGTGCAATTAGTATTTGACAATCTAATCGTCTATGGTCTGATGATGTGTTTCCACAACACTACTTTGCGTCGCGCAATCCGATGCGCTAAACTGCGTATTCACAACACACATTCACTGATGCACACAATGCACACACATATAAATGAATGTATATGGATGCTCATATGCGTATGCACAATACTCACACATGGATGCTCATTTGTATATAGTTATTTCAACCCACAGATGCACATATGCGGACGCATATGTGCAAGATGGTTCCCACCAGTGGTCGAAGTGGGAATTCTGAAGTAGGGGTATGGCGGTAGCCTGTGCCGTAGTCACGCGCACAAAAAAAATGGGTGTGGCCATGCGTCACGAGGGTGTTGCCACTCAAAATAGTAATGTCAGCATTTCCTTAATGTCTCATGTCACCCCTGCTCCTCTTCCTCCTTCCCTTACCCGCTGCACCACTCATAAACTTTATCCCTCTTTAACCCTGCACTTTTACGGTGAGGAACACAGGGGTGGAGGGATACACTGAGGTGGTGAGATGCACAGAGGTAGTTTTTTTACACATAGGAGGTGAGGGACACAGGGATGAAGGTGTACACACAAGGGGATAAGGAGGGAGGACAGCACACACATGGGGGTAGTGAGGGAGGACAGTGCACACAGGGACAGTGAGGGAGGACAACGTACACATTAGCGCAGTGAGGGAGGACAGCGCACACCTGGGGACAGTGAGGGATGACAGCACACACATGGGGACAGTGAGGGACAACAGTGCACACAGGGTGGGAGGACAGCGCACACAGGGGGACAGGGTGGGAGGACAGTGCACACAGGGGGACAGGGTGGGAGGACAGTGCACACAGGGGGACAGGGTGGAAGGACAGCGCACACAGGGGGACAGGGTGGGAGGACAGCGCACACAGGGGGACAGTGAGGGATGACAGCACACACATGGGGACAGTGAGGGACAACAGTGCACACAGGGTGGGAGGACAGCGCACACAGGGGGACAGGGTGGGAGGACAGTGCACACAGGGGGACAGGGTGGGAGGACATTGCACACAGGGGGACAGGGTGGAAGGACAGCGCACACAGGGGGACAGGGTGGGAGGACAGCGCACACAGGGGGACAGTGTGGGAGGACAGCGCACACAGGGGGACAGGGAGGGAGGACAGCACACACAAGCAAATAGTGAGGGAGGACAGCGCATACAGGGGGCAGGGAGGGAGGAGTGTGCACACATTGGGGCAATGAGGGATAACAGCGCACACAGCAGGACAGGGAGGGATAACAGCACACAGGATGGGAGGACTGCACACACATGGGGACAGGGAGGGATAACAGCGCACAGGGTGGGAGGACTGTGCACACATGGGGACAGGGAGGGAGGACAGCACACAGGGGCAAAGGGTGGGAGGACTGTGCACACATGGAGACAAGGAGGGATAACAGCACACGGGCACATGGTAGGAGGACTGCACACACATGGGGACAGTGAGGGAGGACAGCACACAGGAGCACAGGGTGGGAGGACTGTGCACACATGGGGACAGGGAGGACAGCACACAGGGGCACAGGGTGGGAGGACTGTGCACACATGGGGACAAGGAGGACAGCACACAGCGGCACAGGGTGGGAGGACTGTGCACACATGGGGTCAGAGAGGACAGCACACAGGGGCACAGGGTGGGAGGACTGTGCACACATGGGGACAAGGAGGACAGCACACAGGGGCACAGGGTGGGAGGACTGTGCACACATGGGGTCAGAGAGGACAGCACACAGGGGCACAGGGTGGGAGGCCTGTGCACACATGGGGACAGTGAGGGAGGACAGTGCACATGGGGACACTGTATATACACAGGGGCAAAAGGGAGGGAGAATCGTAACTGATATATGTACAGTATGCGATAGGCTAGATATACGTATATGTAACTCCATCCCCGCTCCATCGTCCAGCTCCTCCTCAGAGTCCGGGCTGTAATGTATGCGCTGCCACAGACGCGACCCACCTTCTATTTCTCCGCACAGGATTACTTCCTGTTCTTTTCCCTAGTCACACTTCCTGATCCTGAGTGGATGCGCCCCTGACGCTGTAGCCTATTCGTCTCTGTGGTTCCGCTGTCTGGCTGTACTCAAGCCCGCCCGGCCGGCAGACATTGCACCCAATGAGGCGACGGCAGAAGCATGTGACGTATAGGGAGAAGAGCGGAGCAGAGCTAAACACAGGCAAATAACGAATCCTGCTTTTGTGCCAGGTGCTGCCTGTTGATCGTGGCCCCGAGAGGCCACCGCATTTGTTAAGGCCGGCTGTGACTGACCGGCCAGCATACTATAATGAGTCCAACAGACTCATTATTAGTACAGCTACTGCTAATACAATGGACCCCGGTGCAAAGCACCAGCTGCCTGTACTTTCATAACAGCACATTGCAGTGCTGAAAACTTGTAAAAAGTGCTTGAAGTGCCGGTATGTCATACCGTTGCATACCGGCACACTTCGAGCACTGGATCCCACACATTTTAGTTAATAACCAGTGTTATTAAAGGTATTTTTAGCTAATAATTATGATATAATATGCACTTAAATGAGATCTCAGGTTTAGAGCATAGTGGACATGTCATGTTTGGTATCATACTAAATCCCTGTTTATTTGCAGACTCCTGTTCCTATCGGCAAAGGAGTCGCATTGTCAGGGTTCAGCCTAGGATCAGCCTCTCTCACCTCCTTGCTGGCTTCCCCTGACTTCTTTGCGGTCAGACGTCTGGTGCAGTGATGGATGTGGGCTGAGTATTCTGCCTTAGGTGCTTTTTGCGAGCTTCCATGGTCGGCTGTGTGTGCTGGGGATCGGAGTTCCCATCATGGGCGCCGCCATGACAGTTCCTCTCATGTGACAGTACTCCTAACCTATGGTAGCATGATTTCAGTCAGCTGATGCTGTGCTCCACTAATCTGCTACCCCTGGGTATAAATCCGCCTCCAGAACTCCAGGAAGACGCTGTTCAACTTTGTTAATCCAAGTGCCTGTGTTACTCCCACTGTTGCTCTATGCTAAATCCTTCAGTGTGTTGCTTCAGCCTGCTCAGTTTCCCAGTTTCCTGTATTAGCTTCCATGCTAAACCTTACTCTGAGACTTTAGCTTTCTCACAGTACTTCAGTGTTTCATGTCCCTTCCCTGTGTGTCTTTGTATATGTGCTGCTAATTCTATTGCAGCTTTTCCTGTGGCTATTACCCTGTATCACTTTCACCGGATTGTGACAGTTTGAACAGCCTAATATGCAAGCCGCCGGGTTCCAGGTTGAAGCAGGTTTTCAGGATTTACTCTTTCGTGTGTCTGCACAGGAGACAGGTTTGCAATCCGTCAGACAGCAGCTGCAAGAACTCTCTAGTCAAATGACGGTTATTCATTCAGTTCTAGCTGCTTTGTCCCCAGACACACCACAAGTTCCGCCAGTGAATTCTCCACAGTTTCGTTCCGAAGTTTCAATTACCCCTACAGATGAAAAATTTTCTGTGCAAGCTAGTGAACCTCTCAAGTGTTCTCTGGTTCCCCAATTTCCTGATATTCGTGACCCTGAACCTTTCAAGAGTTTCTACTGGCTTCTAGAACAACTACAAAATCTCTGTCCCAAAATTTTTCAAGTTAGTTTCAAGCTTTCTAGTGCTACTCCTGACTTGACTAACAGCTTTTCCAAGCAAACTAAAGCATCAAAGTTACCTGCGCCCTAAACTTACTGAGGTTGAACGTCAGCGACGCCGGGAACTGCATCTGTGTTTATATTGCGGTTATGACGATCACTTTCTTAAGGACTGTAGTCTGTGCCCACTGAGAAGTGGGGAAAAGTGTGTGACTTCTAATGTCTGCGTTTTCAGTTCTCCCCATCATCCATCAGTGATTCCCGTTTCTTCAGTTACAGATAAGGAGGTGATGTCCACTAAGCAAAAGAAAGTTAAAGTTTTCGATTGGGACCCTGCTACAAGATGCTTCAACCCTCGTCTAAGAAAGATTGGGAGGATATTTCAACCTTCTAAAGTCAGGGACACTACTTATTCCACTTCTACTGGTCACGGCCCGGATTCCATTTCCATCAGTCCCAGCCCGGATTCTACCTGTTCCGGTCCCAGTCAGGATTCTGCTTTTCCCAATACGGGACTCCAGTCAGTAGCCCCAGGAGGGGTCTCAACTTCCTTACCCCAGCAGGGGGTCTCAAGTCTCGCACCCCAACAGGGGGTCTCAAGTTCCACGGGGGCCTTCGTTTCAAGTTTCATGCCCCAAGAGGAGGTTTCAAATCTCTCACCCCAGAAGGGAGTTACAAGTGTTGTACCCCAAGAGGGGGCTTTCATTTCAAGTTTCACGCCCCAGGGAGGGGTCTTCATTTCGAGTTTCATGCCCCAGGAGGGGGCCTTCATTTCGAGTTACACGCCTCAAGAGGAGGCCTTCGTTTCGAGTTTCACACCCCAAGAGAGTGCCTTCATTTCGAGTTTCATGCCTCAAGGGGAGGCCTTCGTTTCGAGTGTTATGCCCCAGGAGCGGGCCGTAATTTCAAGTGTTACTCCCCAAGAAAGGGTCTCAAGTTCCATACCTCAAGAGGGGGTTCTGAGCCACTCACCCCAGGAGGAAGTCTGTGTTCTTGCATCCCAAAAGGGGGTGTCATATTGCGTACCCCGAAAGGAAAAGCCAAGTCAGCTTCCCCAGAAGGGGGTTTTAGGTCCCATACTCCAACAGGGAGTGTCAAGTTCTGTACTCCAGGAGGGGGCCTTGAGTCTCTCACCCCAAAAGAAGGTTTCAAATCTTGTTTCCCAGGAAGGGGCCTCAAATGCTATCCCCCAGGAGGGTGTTTCTAGTGTTATACCCCAAGAAGGGATTTCAAGTGTCACGCCCCAAGAGGAAATCCTCATTTCAAGTTCTTTACCCCAGGAGGGGGTTTCAAGCCTCTTACCCAGAGAGAGGGTTCCTAGTGTCCTTCCCCTAGAGGGGACTTCAAGTGTCTCACCCCAAGATGGGGTTCCCAGTGTAATACCCCAGGAGGAGATTTTCAGTGTTACATTTCAAGAGAAAGTTCTTGTTTCAAGTTCTTCACCCCAGGACAAGGGTCCAAGTATCCTACCCCAGAATGGGGTTTCCAGTGTTATACCCCAGCAGGGGATTTCAAGTGTTACGTTTCAAGAGAAAGTCCTTATTTCAAGTTCTTCACCCCAGGAGGGGGTTTTAAGCCTCACACCCTAAGAGGGGGTTTCAGTTTCCTCACCCCAGGAGGGGATTTCAAGTGTTTCATCCCAGGATGGGGTTCCCAGTGTTGTGCCCCAAGGGGGAATTTCAAGTGTTATTCTCCAAGATGGGACCTCAAGTGTCTCACCCCAGGATGGGGTTCCAAGTGTTATACCTCAAGATGGGATTCCCAGTGTTATACCCCAGGAGGGGATTTCAAGTGCCTCATCCCAAGATGGGATTCCCAGTGTTAAACCCCAGGAGGGGATTTCAAGTGCCTCAACCCAAGATGGGGTTCCCAGTGTTATACCCCAGGAGGGGAATTCAAGTGCCTCATCCCAAGATGAGGTTCCCAGTGTTATACCCCAGGAGGGGAATTCAAGTGTCTTACCCCAGGATGGGGTTCCCAGTGTAATGCCCCAAGATGGGGTTCGTGGTGTTATTCCCCTGGAGGGGACTTCAAGTGTCTCACCCCAGGATGGGATTTCTAGTGCCATCCCCCAGGGGGGATTTTTAGTATTACATTTCCGAAGAAGAGTTCAAGTGTCTTACCCCAGGAGGGGGTCTCAAGTCTTGTACCCCAAGAACAAGGGTTTCCAAGTGTTACTCCCCAAGATGGGGGTTCAAGTATCATACCTCCAGAGGAGGTTTCTAGTTATGTACCCTGGCAGGGGGTATCAAGTCTCATAGTCCAGGGGAAAGTCTCAAGTTTTACATCTCAAAAAGGGATTTCAAAATCTGTATCCCAAGGAAATCTCCAGTTCTTTACTCAAGGAAGAATCTTCTAGTGTTGTGTCAAAGTCAAATGCTTTAGTGCCCAATCCGTTAAGAGGTTCACAAGATGATGCTACCACTACATTTAAAGGTATACCTCAGGATCCATCTGATGTTTCTATGTCTATTTTTTTTGATGGAGATATAACGCAGTATTATGCTTTGGTGGATCATTTCATTGCTATTATGAAATCCTCTCCATGGTCTGAGATCAAGCCTACTAATGTAGTAAAATTTATAATTTCATCTTTCCGAGGTAAAGCTTGGGACTGGGTTGAGCCTATTTATGATTCAAAGGATCCGATGCTGTCAGATTTAGTAGCCTTTACTGCAGCAGTCATTAAAGAATTTGGTCCAACTTATCCTTACAGTTCTCTCGAGGATACTCATCTCAACAAAGTCTCCAGTTCTGGGGTACCACCCTACTAAACCTTACTCTGAGACTTTAGCTTTCTCACAGTACTTCAGTGTTTCATGTCCCTTCCTTGTGTGTCTTTGTATATGTGCTGTTAATTCTATTGCAGCTTTCCTGTGGCTATTACCCTGTATCACTGAAGTGTCAGATTACCTGCTGGTATTAATTAGCTCCCAGCTGGTCCTCCCAGCACATGTCTGTGTCAATCTGCTCTGTGTCTTGTCAGTGCAAATCTGCACTTGCAGTTAGCACTCTCCCAGTGTATGCCTATCTTCTCTATATGTCTTGTCTGTGCAATCTGCACCTGCATATATAATTACTCCCTGTATTTGGCCTTTGTCCAGTACCACATTTCTAGCATTCCCAATATATTCCTTGAGTCCACTCTACTTTTGTATGTGCAATCCCTAGTATATGTTTGTGTTTTCCTGCATATTTAGCAAACTCCAGTACCTGCCTTTGTCCACATCTCCCTGAGCTGCTGAGCTAGTCAGCTCCTGGATTTCTTAGTGATTCTTAGTACATTCTCAGTAATCTCATGCAAGCCGGTGATCAGGATTTCTAATTGTGTTCCACTGTATCTCCAGTGTTCTAGCAATAACTTAACGTAATATAGTTTCCGGTCTTCTGCCATTCCCAGGTACCTGTCCAGAGGGCCGCAACCTGCTCACTTGGTGCAGCGGAAAACCAAATCCCAATTGGAGGGGTCACTGGAGAAAACCACCAAGTGAGTTAGACTCCGCGCCTCTGGGCAGGTCTAGCCAAACCTGGGTTCGGCCACAAATAGGAGACCTAGCCACAGTCACTCCGATAGTCACCTGAACCCCCCGGCTCACCGTCCTCCACAGAGGATCACTTTCACCGGATTGTGACACGCATCTTGCATCCGCTAGTTATGGATGTAAGGGAGTTATTGCATTGAATGTTAGTATCTATATGCAGTGTTGTAGCTAGTATTAACCAGTTGTTCATTGGGAAACTACACAAAGAGACCGCTGGAGAACTAAGCCATGCCCCTGATAACACCTTATGAATCAACCAATGACCAGATTATCCAGAAGCAAGAACCAATGGAAACCTGTAAACTAGTTCCTTTGTTAATGTAAAACTCTGTAAGGTATATAAGCAGTGACCTGACCCCAGTGTACAGACATCCTCTTTGATGATCACAGACTTCTGGATTGATGACTGTATACTGGGACCAGTGCGCATGCGTATGTATTGGCTTGTACTATTATTGATTGCTTTTTACTCTAATTGTTAAATCTTTCACCGTGTTACTTTTTCTTTACATAAATAACGTTTTGTGCTTTGGAACCACACGATTGGACTGGAAAGCAATTCTTTATTAAGCGACTTGCAGCGCTAAATAGCGACTAGTGACTATTAGGAATCAATACTGTCTATCACACTCATCACTGCCCTCATCTATCTCTCACATATCTCTGTTGGGGTATAGAGGGCTTGGGGGGGAGGGGGTCTAGAAGCAGACAGGAGGGTCCAGACCTGGACATCTATACACTGCTGGGAGGAAGAAGAGAAGGTGAGCCTGTAATTCAGCCAGTGAGAGCTGTTAGGGGAGGGGAGGTTTTCCTTACAGTTCTAGACAAACATATTAGCAGATTATATCATAGACTAGTATGCCCGTGGCATACCCAGAACATACGTATGGAAAATGCTTCACTAGATGGTTGGGAGTTGCAAGCGTGGAATCCACATTGGAGAAAGTAGGTCAGGGAAGAGCGCCCCCTACCGTGACTGTTCCTTACACAACTACTCCAAACAGCAATATTCAGGCTGGGTGACAGTGAGGTGAGCAGTGTGTCACATGACATCAGTCAGCTCATTGGCACCCCCACCAGGCAGTGTAACACATGTGCACTCAGTACACACCATACTCTGCCTCACCATTTCCCAGCCGCCCGCCAATCAGCAGCTGGCGGCAGCTCTTGTGGAAAGCAGAGAAAAAAGGCGTTGCTTTCAAGGTGCTAACCCATTGCTGATTGGCTGGGTGTTGCAAGCCTGGAATCCATGTGTTGGAGAAAGTAGGTCAGGGAAGAGCGTCCCTTACAGCTGCAGCCTCATGTTGTACCAAACGCTCACTCTCTTTCAGTATGTAATAGCTACATCACGCAGCCAGCTGTAGCCGAACTGGGCAGAACTTAAACAGTGTCTGCACATGGCTGGGATGCCGGGTCCATGTGAGAGCACAGTCCACCAGTAGTGCGGGAGAACAGCAGCTGGCGGCAGTCACCCCTATGCCGCTTCCCCCGGGTGACTGTGCCGACTCTGTGTTCTGGTAGTTTTCTTCACATTTTGTGGTTACCTATACTAAAACATTTATTATGGTTATTTCCAATTTTTTTCCATCAAATTTTATACAGTTTATTCCAAATTGTGTCATTTATTGCTGATTGAAATCCGTTGACAAAGAATCAAATTAATATATTCATTACTCTTTGAGATATTCAAATTCAAAGAGCGTTCCGGACAAAGGGGACAAAGCAAATTATATATTGTGATAGGAACACTGGTAAAGTGGTCAGTAGTACATACTGTACATTTGTCCTAGGTTTTTGACCTATGTGTTCTAACACCCCCCAGGAGAAAAGTCTGCAGTGAAGCAGATTTGAGGGTCGGTTTTTTGAAAAGCCGGTTTGGGTCTTGGGGGTGTGGATGTGAGGAGAGGGAGGGCTCCATCCACAGGCCACTCCAGGTTTTGGCCTTCTTGGCCTGTTAGCAGGCTCATTAGGATCTGCACCTGGAACTGGCTGATATAGGCTGTGTGTGATTGTAAGCTGGTGTCTCATACCTGGGAGAGCAAGCAGGCTGGCTGGCTCAGAGACACTTATACCCCTTTTCCACCTAAATTCCGGGTCTGACCCGGAGTTGGAACAAAGTTCCTATCTGGATCAGACCCGGAATTTTGCCGACGCTGACTCGGGATATTCCTGAGTCAGCGCCGCTCACACTGCAGTCTGGTCTGCATAGACCCGGCTTTTGCTGAGTGAAAGTGGTCGCTTGGAGATGACGTCATCTCCAAGCGCCACTGAAGCCGGACCAATCGGCCGGCTAGCAGCGCACTCCAGGTCATCGTGACCCAGAGTGTGCTGTTCTCACAGCAGGGTTTCACGGGCTACGCCCGTGTTAAACCTTGCTAGTTACCTGGGTTGGATTGCCAGGTCACTCGACCCGGCGATCCAACTCTCTCCCCTTTTACACCAGGGAGCTGCCCGGGTTAACCCTTCAAAAACCCGGGTTTTAGCTCCAGTGTAAAAGTGGTATTAGTGAAAATACCTGTAAGTCTTGTGCATACGCTAGTGTTGATGGTGGAGGCAGTAGGCCCCATTATTTCTTTAGAGAGGGAACCTCTTGTCTAGTCAGCGCCCAGATGGGCTAGCTTTTATTTTTATGTTTTGTTTTCCTTTTACGTTGCATAATAAAGACTGGTACCGACCAGCTAGTACGAGACCCCAGACTGGTGTACTATTTTTCCAGCTGCTGTGTTGTGTGAAGAGGGAGTCCCTCTACTCCAGGAGAGGGACCCCTAATCCGGTCGTGATACAATTGGTGAAGAATGCGGGCACACACTAAAAAGTGCAGCAAGGAAAATTTGTCCTTTAAAATTTAAAGGGGCAGTCACGTGATTATTGAATCCCTGAAGGTGGCGTCAGCCAATGCTCAGAGAGGCAAGGATCAGCTTCCAACCAGCACCTGGAGGTAAAATGGAGGACATTGTAAAAGCCTTGCTTAAGGCTACGGCCGCTCAGCAGGAAGCTACCAGAGCTCAGCAAGAGTCCACCCAGGTGCAACTGTTGGCCTTGGAGACAGCCCAGAGGCATCAACAAGTCACCATCGAGGAAACCCGCCAGGCCTTAGCGGGAAAACAGCCAGGCCCTAAAGGAGGTGGTACAACACCTAGTAGCCCGATCTAGAGATGCTCCCGCTGGTCCTCCCACCACCACTCACTCCATACGTGCCAGTCACTTCCTACAAAAGATGACTTCAGGCGATGATGTGGAGGCATATCTCACTGCATTTGAGAGAACAGCCAAAAGGGAGAGTTGGCCCAAGGAGCAATGGGCAAGTCTGGTGGCACCTTTCCTGTCTGGGGAGCCACAAAAGGTCTATTACAGTTTATGCCTGGCCGATGCTAAGGACTATGTGAAATTAAAATGGGAGATCCTAATTCGCTTGGGAGTCACCACCTTTGTTTGTGCCCAACGAGTCCACCGCTGGGAGTTCCAAATGGACAAACCTCCATGCTCACTAAGCACAACCTCGTCCATCTATCCACCAAGTGGCTACAGCCCGAGATGCTGACAGGACCACAAATCGTCAAACGAGTCATGATGGACCAGTATCTGTGATCCCTACCTGCATCCCTGCGCAAGTGGGTGAGCCATGTCGACCCTAAGTCCGCCAACCAGTTAGTCGAACTGGTGGAGAGGTACGTGGCAGCTGAGGAGCTGATGAGTCTGCCCCACCGAGCCCTGATGGTGCACCGGCGAACTCCCATCAACAATGGTAAGACTATTCCTGGGGAGAAGGGTGCTGGGCGGTGGAATGTGCCTAAGACTGAGGGTGGGGAACCTGAAGACAGGCCTGCCAGGCCAGGAAGGTTCCTACCCCGCAAAAGACTAGACATTAATATTACTCAATGTTTCCGATGTGGTGGCTTCGGCCATATAGCAGCTAATTGTTCACTTACCTTTGAGCCCATGCAATGTGATTCTGCCTCTGTCAACCGCAGGGGGTCTTTCTTTGCACAGCCAGCCTGTACTGCTGACCGGCAGGCTGAGACAGATAAAGAGAAGTGGTATAAGAAAGGGACACCCAGCGCATATAACACCTTGGTTAGTCAGATTATAAATAGGCTAATATAATCTGACTAACCAAGGTGTTATATGCGCTGGGTGTCCCTTTCTTGTTCCACTTCTATTTACACACATAGTGAGGACTTGTAGTGCCCTCATTAATACCCAGCTGCAATAACTCAAGTCAGATTATTGCAGATTAGCGCATCCCTTCCCCCATATATCATATTGAGACAGATAAACACGTGTGTACTCACTGTGGAAGGCAACCGAGTAGAGGCTCTGTTGGACTCTGGTAGCCTGGTTACACTTTTGAGAACTGAGCTGGTGAGCCCTTTGAAGCATAAGGGAAAAACTGTTGATGTGACATGCATACATGGGGATACTCGGTATTATATTACTGCCGAAGTGAACATCGAGACGCCATGTGGTTCCGCGGTAGTCACTGTAGGTTTGGTACCGGGCTTAATGTATGATGTGATATTGGGAAGAGACTTTGCTCACTTCTGGAAGTTGTGGGAAAGCCAGTTTTGCACAGTTGTAAATCACCCTGCCTCATCTGAAAGAGTGACTGATGTAGTGGCAGAGTCAGAGATGTTCCCATTTTCTAGCATGATTGGCGAACTAGAAAATGCGGAGCGTGATGGTGACTCACCAAGTGTTGTAGAGCCCGTTGATCATCTGCCTGATTTAGAAGTCAGAAGAGAGGGCTTTGCCGTAGAGCAGTTAAATGACCCTACTCTGGTGAAAAGCCAGGGAGAATGTCAAGGTGGTCAATGGTAAACCCGTAGATCCCGATAGTCCTTTGATGTATCTTCACATGGTAATATGTCAGGATCTGTTGTATCAGATGACTAAGAAAGGGGAGGGGATTGTGGAACAATTAATAGTCCCCAAAGTTTACAGGCGAAGGGTGTTAGATCTGGCCCATGGTCATATATAACGGCAGGCCACCTAGGGGTAGAGAAAACCACTGAGCGAATCGTGCAGAGTTTTTTTGGCCCGGTGTCCATAAAGACATATCTGACTTTTGCGCCTCCTGCCCTGAATGCCAGTATCATGCTCCCAGACCACATTTCAAAAGTCCTCTAGTCCCACTACCACCAATTATAGAGGTACCATTTGAAAGAATAGCTATGGACTTGGTGGGACCCTTGTTGAAGTCTGCCCGGGGACATCAGTATATTCTCGACTATGCTACCAGATACCCGGAAGCGATACCGCTATGCAATACGTCAACCAAGTCCATTGCTAGAGAGCTGGTCCATGTTTCTAGCAGGTTGGGAATACCTAAGGAGATACTAACTGGTTACTAGACGTTGCCAAGGAGACGTGGGAAGGGCACGTCCAGTCCTTATAAAACAGTGATTGAACATGTTTCCCAGATGCAAGAGAGAATTGCGGCTGTAGTGCCGATAGTTAAGGAGCACTTGGAACAGGCCCAACTAGTACAGAAGAGGGTATATAACTGCAATGCACGGTTAAGAAACTTTGCTCCTGGGGACAGAGTGTTGGTGTTGGTTCCCACAGTAGATAGTAAACTGTTGGCTAAGTGGCAAGGGCCCTATGAGATCTTAGAAAAAGTGGGATAGGTCAACTATAACATTTACCAGCTGGGGAAAAGAAAAAAGGGAACACAAAAGTGAACCTGATAAAACCCTGGAAGGATAGAGCAGCACTGTCAGCCATCCAAGCCCCTCCAGTAAATCCAGGTCCCGTGGTACCCGAAGTGACAGTGGCAAAAACCCTGTCAGCCAGTCAACAGCAGGAAGTCAA
This sequence comes from Taudactylus pleione, assembly GCA_031769625.1. NCBI lineage: Eukaryota > Metazoa > Chordata > Amphibia > Anura > Myobatrachidae > Taudactylus > Taudactylus pleione. Next base: position 2,377,951 of record JAUIMM010000274.1, on the reverse strand, counting down.
GGAAGTTTTGATCAGAAATAGGGTACTGTTTTCTGACCTGCCAGGAAAAACCATGGTCATCAAACATGACATAGTCACTGACCCGGGGGTTAAAGTTAACCTAAAGCCCTAAGAGAGCCTGTGTCAAAGGAAATTAAAAAAAAATACGGAGTGAGGAGGGATCCCTGACGAAGCCCGGTGAAACCGGTTGGATACTGTAATACTGTATGCTCACTAAGGAGAAAGCAGAGAACCCCTGCATTTAAATTGGCTGCACAAGCCAGACCGGAAGCTGCCTCTATTTGCTCCACGGACATCTAAGCAGTCGGGAGAGTGTGGAGACACCAGGTGCAGAGAGTGCAGCATAAGGACGCCGAGGTGCTACACACCAGAGCGCAGGCGGTGCAGAGAGTGCAGCATAAGGACGCCGAGGTGCTACACACCAGAGCGCAGGCGGTGCAGAGAGTGCAGCATAAGGACGCCGAGGTGCTACACACCAGAGCACAGGCGGTGCAGAGAGTGCAGCATAAGGACGCCGAGGTGCTACACACCAGAGCCTAGGCGGCAATAAAGAAACGGGCAATCTGACCTCCGCTAGAAAAAGAAAAGACCAGGTAACGCCAGTCAGTGTTAAGTTCTTTCCACCTCACTCCATATTACAGGAGACGGAGCAACATCACGTTTAAATGGAATAACCAATCCTATTATTTGTGGAACATACTTCAGCCATTTGGCTAATGGGTAACATTGTAGCAGGAGACAGAAGTTCTTATATATGCTATTTTCTGTTTTAAAAGGATTACAGGTCCCTGGACATTATCTTAGCTGGTTAGGCTTAATTCTTTGCATCACAAGCAGATGCACCTTGTGTGTTGTGTGAATATATACACACAGACACATTATATACTATTTTACAACTGATTGCAATTGTGATTTTTATTATATATTATTGTTTATACATCTCCAGGTACCTGGTATTTATTGTTATTTGTGAAACAATTTTATGAATACTTTGCTATAGATTAAATACATATATTTTTTAGCCATTTACTCAGAGCGGGAATTCTCTCATTCTTTATACTTTTCTCCCTATACTATCTTTGTTTTAATTATCTTCCTTCTTTCTAATCTTAAAATGTTTTAGCACCATAAGCATGGCTATAGTTTAGAATTTAGATTTTTCTAGCTCTTATCCTGTTAACTGGGAAGGGACCCAGGTTGCTTAAATGGCTGCTGAACATTTATCTGCTTACCAGTCTCCCAGAGCTGGCCGTGTCTGCCCAGCACTGTCAGACAATGCGGTAATCTCAGCATTGTATAGCAGGACAGGGCTATGATGACGCAATTATGCCATCACGCCCAACTATGCCACACCACACCCTGCTGTGCTGACCCCTATTGGAGGAGCAGCCAGAAAGTCAGCAAGTACTATATGCTGCAGACCACAATCTACCTTGATTATCAATGTTGACCGCGGTCTGACACTATCTACTAAGAGCCTCATTCAGAGATGTACGCTAATGCATTCACAGCTGCGATCCCTGAAATGGTGTCTAACGGTCAATCACTTTGCAAAGTTATCCTCATTGCGAGCGGCATTGCAAAGGTACCTTTGGAAAAGTCAACCGGTAATCGCACAACAGTGTAATTGTCAGAATAGCATACATCTCTGAATCAGACCCAAGCTTATTGGTTAAAATGGTGTTAGCTGCTTAGTGCCTATGGAGGCATTCTTTGGAATCCCTCCCCCGCAGCCTCCTGCTAAAGGTCTGCTAAAGGTCTTGCGCAGATGGTCTCATTTGTATAGTCAATGTGTTTTTTCCCTGCGTGCAAGGCCGATTTGATTGTATTAACAAAGATTTTACCTCGCACCTCCAGGAGCTGCGACGTAAAGTCCAACTGCGGGGACTCGTGTGCGAGGAATCCCCAGCAATTAAATAAGACCAGCATGGCAATTAGTCATGTGGATAACCCCGTGGCTAATTGAATATGCCCCATAGAAGCAAATGTAAGGAAGTGAGGTTGGCAAAACTTCCAATTTAGTAGCAAATTTTTTTTAAAGCAAAATCTAAAATTTTGGGCATAAAAATAAAAAATTTTCAAAAAAATTGTCACTTTAGGGGCCGGATTCAGAGGTGGACGCTGCTGCATCTGGTCTTGTGTCTGTTGCAATAATATGCTAATGCATTTTCAGACTTCCTCTAGCGTGCGCTTAAATGCCCAAACACTGAGACGTCCACTTTCTGTGTATCTGCACGATGCAACACTGCCGGTGGTTCTTGACACACCACCATCAGCACACCATTGCGTGCACCATCAACACTTGTAACAGCCCTATGGCAGGTGCCATTACTCCATCTGAACATGGCCTCTGAGAATGCAGCCAATTTCACTGACATGCTTGCGACACTCCCATGGCTTTTTTTGCGCTTACTTCAGGCCACCTCCCAGTCATCACATATGCCTAGACAAAGTTCTGAAGGAGACACTGCGCCAGCCATAAGGTGTCATTAGTGTCAATTGTGAGCTAGTGTTTGAGTTTACCAGCAGATTTGCAAATAGCTACCATTGCTGTTTTTGGGTGCAATTTTGAAAGAAATGCTCATTTTGTGGCCAACTCTTCATGAACTCCATAATGAGTAGTAATAACGTCTCGCTGTGCACATCAAGGACATTATTTTATTTACTGTGCCATAGCTCTAGAGTTACACTTACAAGATGAAATTAAAGGGTATATGTATCAATTATTACGGTTCATCCACAATTGTTTTCAGTGTGCATCAACGCATTTATTATTGTCTGTTACATAATTATGGGTCTTATGTTTGAAAGTTTTATTGTCTGGACAGCAGCTCAGATAAAAGGCTGTCCAGTTGAAGATCTTAGTAGTGATGGGATAGCTATCATTATAACTTTACTACTTTTGATGATACTGCATGTGTGGCGGTGTCATTTTACAAAAATGTATGGCTGACAGAGGCTGCGGGGTAGGGATTCCAAAGAATGCCTCCATAGGCACTAAGAAGCTAACACCATTTTAACCAATAAGCTTGGGTCTGATTCAGAGATGTATGCTATTCTGACAATTACACTGTTGTACGATTACCGGTTGACTGCGAATGCGCCAAAGGTACCTTTGCAATGCCGCTCGCAATGAGGATTTTTGGTACTCCCTGCTTCTGCATATGATGTAGTCCTTGGGTTACCATGGTTAACTATTCATAACCCGCATATTGATTAGACTGGCTCTCAAATTCTTTCCTGGAGTCCAAAATATAAATTGAATTGTTTGACTCCTGTTGTCCGACTAGCTGAAGTTAAAATTGATATTCCACCTTCTCTTCCACAGCGCTATCACGAGTTTGTGGACGTTTTTTCTGAGCAGGCTGCAGATGTACTCCCGCCACATCGTCCGTGGGATTGTCCTGTAGAATTGATTCTGGGTAAAACACCACCCAGAGGCCGAGTATATCCTCTCTCCGTTCTGGAGACTCAAGCCATGACGGAATATGTCCAAGAGAATCTGCGTAAGGGGTTTATTAGGCCCTCTTCATCTCCTGCTGGAGCAGGGTTCTATTTTTTGTTAAAAAAAAAAAGATGGAGGACTCCATTCTTGTATTGACTTTCGAGGTCTAAATGAGATTACGGTAAAGAACAAATATCCTTTACCCCTTATCACAGAGCTTTTTGATAGGGTCAAGGGATCACGACTGTTTACCAAGCTTGACTTAAGGGGGGCCTATAATTTGATCAGGATAAATGAAGGTGATGAGTGGAAAACGGCGTTCAACACGCGAGATGGTCATTATGAAAACCTTGTTATGCCTTTCGGCTTATGTAATGCTGCAGTTTTCCAGAAGTTTGTGAACGAGATTTTCCGATATACACTTTACCAGTTTGTTGTTTATCTTGATGACATTTTAATTTTTTCTGGGAGTCTCTCTGACCATCACATTCATGTCAAGGAAGTGCTAAGTCGTCTCCGGGCCAATAAACTTTATGGTAAGATCTCCAAATGTGTTTTTGAGGTCCCGGTCATACCCTTTTTTGGGTATATTATCTTGGTACCGAACTTCAGATGGACCCTGAGAAACTTAAGGCCATTCAAGACTGGGTTTTGCCCACTTCCTTAAAGTCTATTCAGAGATTCTTATGTTTTACTAACTATTATAGGAAGTTTATTAGAGCATTTTCTACGATTGTGGCCCCATTTACAGCCATGACTAAAAAAGGGGCTAATCCTGCAGTGTAGTCCCCAAAGGCTCTTGCTGCCTTTCAGTCTCTTAAAGATGCATTTTCAGCGGCTCCAATTTTGGTTCAGCGGGATGTTGAGAAACCATTTATCTTGGAGGTGGATGCATCGGCTTATGGAGTAGGAGCTATATTGTCCCAAGTGGCTGCTGATGGGAAAACAGTAGCCTGTTTTTTTTTTCACGAACATTTTCTAGTGCAGAAAGTAATTTTCCATTTGGGATCAGTAGCTTTTAGCCATTAAATTGGCTTTAGAAGAATGGAGATATTTGCTGGAAGGTGCAAAACATCCACTCACCATGTTGTTTAAACCCACGACAAGCTCGTTGGGCACTTTATCTCTCTTGTTTTGATTTTGTTCTCAGGTACTGTCCTGGCTCGCTGAATAAGAAGGCTGATGCGCTTTCTCGCTCTATGTTGGAGGAGAAAGAACAAATTGAAGATCAAAGGTATCCTATAATAAATCCTCTGGCCTTTTCTTCAACTTCCATTTCTACGGATCCACCTCCCGGTAGGACATTGGTGGCACCTGAGTTACGAGGTAAACTTCTCTCTTGGACTCATAATTCACGGTTCTCAAGTCACCCAGGGGCCCATAAAATGTACACTTTCCTTCAACGGTCATATTGGTGGCCTTCTATGAAAAAAGATATTCAAGAGTTTATACGTTCTTGCTTCAAATGTGTACAACATAAATCTCCTCGTCATGATCCAGTGGGTCCTCTCCATCCATTACCCAGTTCCACTCAACCATGGACCCATCTCTCTATGGATTTTATTACTGACCTCCTTGAGTCCAAGGGATGTACAGTTATCTGGGTAGTGGTGGATCAGTTTACCAAAATGGCCCATTTTTGTCCTTTAGCGTGAATTGCATCAGCCACTAAGTTGGTACAAATCTTTATCAAAGAAATATTCCGTCTTCACGGACTTCCCTCTGAAATAGTTTCTGACCGAGGTGTTCAGTTTGTTGCTCATTTTTGGAGGGCTCTGTGTTCATTGTTACAAATTAAACTGCAATTTTCTTCTGCATATCATCTTCAGTCAAATGGACAAACCGAAAGGGTGAACCAGGATTTGGAGACTTTCTTGAGGATGTACCTTTCTTCATCTCAAGATGACTGGATAGATCTTCTACCCTGGATGAAGTTTGCTCATAATTTTCATTATTCTTCTGCTACAGTTATAAGTCCATTCTATGCCAACTACGATCTGCACCCTCGATTCCTGAACTTCGATCTGTTCCCACTGTAGATGTTCCAGCAGCCAAAGCTACACTCCAGCACTTTTCTGAAATTTGGAAACAGGTACATAAATCACTTAAAAAGGCATCTCATAGATACAAAATTTTTGCTGACAGAAGATGTTCAGCCATTCCTAAGTATTCTGTTGGTGATCGTGTCTGGCTATCTGCTAGAAATTTGCGACTTAAAGTACCTACCATGAAGTTTGCTCCCCAGTACATTGGACCTTTCCGTATTGAGAAAATTATCAATCCAGTGGCATGTAAGTTACAGTTACCACCTACCATGCGTATGCCTAATTCCTTTCATGTTTCTCTGCTTAGACCATTGATCCTTAATCGATTTCATGACAGCTAGCCTAAAATACCTCCTGTATCAACTGCTTGAGGAGTGGAATTTGAAATTGATAAGATTCTGGATTCACGTAAGCATCAAAATCAATTGCAATATCTGGTAGACTGGAAAGGTTATGGTCCAGAGGAGAGGTCATGGATAAAAGCTTCTAATGTCCATGCTCCATACTGATATATAATTTTCATTCTAAATTTCCTCTTAAGCCTGGAGGGTGTTCGGAGACCACCCAAAAAGAGGGGGTACTGTCAGAACCCGAACTGTATCCCTGTTTAAAGATAAACTACACTTGCCAAGGTTCCGTTGTGGTCGCTGGAGTATACTTCCGGCTGCTGGCATCATTTGAGACCTTATCAGATAATACAGACCATCCCACTGAGACAGAATCCATCACTGCAGGGGCCTGGAATGGAACTGGGCATATGCCGCCATGTCAAAGGTGGATACCATGAACCCCAGGACCTGCATTGCTAAGTGAACTGATACTCTTCGATTGCAGAGCAACTTGCACACCCAGAATTGTACAACAGAAATCCTGTCCTCCAGTAGAAAGACCCTTTGTGCCAGGGAATTCAGTAGCACCCCCAGATGTACCATCTGTTGTGTTGGAGAAAGAAAATACTTTTACCAATTGACTATCCAGCCATGCTCCTGTAGACAGACAATGGTCAACTGGAGATGACGTTGTAAAATCTTCGGAGACTGCGCCAATATCAGGAGTTCATCCAAGTATAGCAGTATCCTGGCTCCTTGTCATCTGAGCTGAGCAGTCATGTCTGCCATTATCTTGGTAAACACCTGAGGGGCTGTGGACAGGCCAATGGGCAATGGTAATGTTGCTGACAAACAGCAAAACTCAGAAACCCTTGGTGGAATAGTGCAATAGGTATATGCAGAAATGCATCCTGTATGTCCAGGGAACCATGAAATCCCCAGGTTCCATTGCCAGCATAATTGACCATAGGGTCTCCATACAGAACTTGGGCACATGGATGAACCTGTTGAGAGATTTCCAATTCAGAATAGAGCGATGAGACCCATTTAGCTTCTGAATAAAAAACAAATCTGAGTAATAACTCCTTCCTTGTTAGCCAAAGGAACCAGGATTATCACCCCTGAATTTAGCACGTCATGAATAGTCTACTAGAGGGCAAGGGTCTAGCTAGAATCTGATGGGGGAGTTGTGCAAACAACCTTCTTTAGAATAACCCTTTAGGAAGGTGTCACGTAAGAATCGCCAGTAGGGAGTGGATATCCCACCTAATGCACTCTCCCTGTGATGCAGCCTAGGGAAGGTAGGCTCATATGCACGAGAAGGGCAAGAGGAGCAACCTAGAAGCAGGAATCTTTCACCGAAACTGCGTCTGGGTCGGGGGAGGGGCTGCTGTTGGAGATCCTACCTTCCCTAGGCTGCATCAACCGGCCGGGTATGCTGGCCTCATGGCAGTAGATGCATCTACTGCCGATCCCCGGCATCAGCTGGTAAGGCCCCGGTGGTCTAATGAGGATGCAGACTGTCTCGGGCCATCACTGCAGTGGCTGCCGGTGTGTCTCCAGCGCCAGAAGCATGGACTGTCGCATGTGATTACCCGTAAATGAGGAATCGATTTACCTGACATTTCCATGCATCCAATTGCAGTCTGGGCCTCCAGCGTTGCTGCAAGCTAAGCTCCGCTGTGACCCGCCGAAATCAGACGTTACTGGTCTTGCGGCACCGGTGGAGGTAGAAGGAGTCGCAGTGCAGTGTGTCTTGTTAGGATGCTCAGCACTTCTAACCCAATAATAAATAATAAAACAAATAAAAGCTTGGGACTGCCTGAGCAGTCACCTGTTAAAAAGGTGCATCTGATCCTGCTGAGCACTAAATGAAAAACTGAATGCCTGTGGCTGGGGGCAGGGTTTATATGGAGGAGGACCAGTGCATTCTGGGAGCTAAAGCTTTGACTGTTTGGTGCCTAGATCACTCCAACCACATACCCCCCAAGGTAGTAAAGAGGGTTCTTCACTCTGAGAGGTGTGAAAGTGGAAGTATTGTAGCACTATAATAGCAGCTGGTGCAGACGTTTCCGTGAGCTGGTGGAAAAAGTGTGCCCAATGAAAATTATTTACCATAACATGCATACCTGGTAAAGGCTCCGTAATGTGCCCTGAGCTTGCAGCGGTTTGTGTCTGCATCTCAAACTGATATTGCTCTGCTGAGGTCATTGCAGCAGGAGGATGGAGTGCTGTGAGGAGGTCCCTGCTGCTTGCAGCCAGCACTTGCAGCAGATCCTTTTGCGGCAGGACGATCCTCCGGATAATCACCTCAGGATTGGCAGTCCTGGCAAATATAGCAGACAATAAATGGAGTGTGTCAAAAGAAGGTGGACACTATTGGCCAGTGCCCACCTACTTATCATTCAGTTGGGTGAAAAGTCTTCAACACTAGAACAGTTATCCGGCAACTAGTTGGAAAAAATCAAACATGTTTGATATTTTCAACTAATTGGACCAACATTTTTTTGTGTTTTTAATCGTGGAGGAGCAAACAAATAATTATTGTTTACTCCCACACACTGGACAAATATTGTATGTATAGCTTCACTTCAGCCTGTGTACACTAAACCACAGCTCTATATACCACATAGCCCCTATATAACACCACAACCCCCTATCGGTATGTGTGACCGCTGGACCTAAATCCGGTAGTTCAAATCCCGACACCGGAAGACCGGCAACAGCAGATCCCGACAGGTAAGTTTTTTCACTATCCCTAACCCTTCTTTAGGGATGCCTAACCCTAACCTCCCCCGTAAGTGCCTAAACCTAACCTCCCCTCCCCACACCCTAAACCTAACCCTCCTGGGGGGGTGCTCGACCCTAACTTCCCCCCTGGGGGTGCCTGGCCCTAACCCCCCTTTCCCCTAGCCTGACCCTAACCCTCCCGGGGGGTGCCTAACCCTAAGTCCCCCACAGGAGCCCCTAACCTAACCCCCCCTCCCTGCGGCTGTCCGCACCCGCTGCCCGGCTTACCTTAGTTCGGTATGCTTTTCTTGTTAGGGAGACGCAGTGAGTTCCGCTCTTAAGGTGCCAATGCACTTGGGCAGCTACCTAATGGTAGCACCGGCCCTGCACACACCTCATTATAACAACACAGGACCCTATATACTGACACTCAGTTCTATATAACACCACAGCCCCTAATATACAGACACACAGTTCTATATAAATCCATAGCCCCCTAAATAATACCACATACCCTTATATACAGACACACAGCTCTATATAGCACCACAGCCCCTATATACACCTACACCCAGCTCTATTATATATAACACCACAGCCCCCTATATAACAACACAACCTCCTATAAAGCAACAAATAGCTCTTTATTGTACTACAGCCCCCACACAGTTCTATATAAAACCCACAAGTCCACAGGAGCTGTGCAAAGAGATGCAGCCTGCCGTGGTGCTGCCAGCGAGGCTAGTGTCCGACACAGAGCCTGCGCTGGCTTTCATGCAGCCCGGCCCCAGGACTTTGCTCAACCGATCGGTGGTAATGGGGACCCCTTCTCCTTGCCCTGAGAGGGCTTGTCACATCTGAGCCAGTCCAGCGGGAACTGTCCCGAGCTCCTGGTGGCCCAATCCATTCTTGTAGTGCACTGTACACTGTGTAATATAAGTGAAACAATCATCCAAGTGGTATGCTCACCGTTTGGTGTAGAGAATTGCACCTTGGGTAAAATTGCACTGATAACTGCAAGTGGTCACAGTTTGCAATGTTGTCTCCTGGAATTCCAGCTGTTGTATTCCTCAACGTGTATATGAAATATAATCGATAAAAACATTCTGCTCTCTGATGTAAAGAATTTCTGTAGATAAGGATTTATTGATCAATGCTCTTTGACATACACTTTGGAACTCCGATGTCTTTATTATGAGTTGTAGATATTACTGTCTATTGTGGGCTGGGTACAGGATGCCGGCACTCGGGATCCCGGAGGTCACAATCCCAATGCCGGCATCTCCACAGGGTTAGGATACGGTAGTAACTATTTCCTCTTTGTGGAACGGACCCACCTATGTCAGATATGACGGCGAACATGGGGGCGTGGCTTGCAGTGTGACGTTTGAATCGGGGCACGGCTTGTCAGGAATGATTTGAACTCTGGGAGGCGCCCAGCGATGACAGCGGAGACTCCGGGGCTATACAGGGCCAGGTCTGATGGGCCGGACAGCTGAGAAAAGGGGCGCCACACACAGAGGACCATTTATCCGGGGAGAGAGCGGGTGATGCCGGAGATCTGAGCCGCCCTGTGGGGGGGAAGCAGAGCTCGGCCTCCCGCTCCCACAGTTCTCCGGGGTGTCCTCTGATAAGTCGGCCGTGCCCCCGGCCCCACACAAGCCCCCCCCACCGACACCCTGCAGCTCACTCTGATGTGGATCGGAGCACAGAGCGGTGACTACCCAGGATGCTCTGTACCCCACTACCCCTGTGTGTGTGTGACACCCTGTACCCCCCTACCCCTGTGTGTGTGTGACACCCTGTACCCCCCTACCCCTGTGTGTGTGTGTGACACCCTGTATCCCCCTACCCCTGTCTATGTGTGTGTGACACCCTGTACCCCCTACCCCTGTGTGTGACACTCTGTACCCCCTACCCCTGTGTGTGTGTGACACCCTGTATCCCCCTACCCCTGTGTATGTGTGTGTGACACCCTGTACCCCCCTACCTCTGTGTGTGTGTGTGTGTGTGTGTGTGTGTGTGTGTGTGTGTGTGTGTGTGTGTGTGTGACATCTTGTACTCCCCTACCCCTGTGTGTGTGACACCCTGTACCCCTTACCCCTGTGTGTGTGTGACACCCTGTATCCCCCTACCCCTGTGTGTGTGTGACACCCTGTACCCCCCTACCCCTGTGTGTGTGTGTGACACCCTGTATCCCCCTACCCCTGTGTGTGTGTGTGACACCCTTTACCCCCCTACCTCTGTGTGTGTGTGTGTGTGACACCCTGTACCCCCTACCCCTGAGTGTGTGTGTGTGTGACACCCTTTTCCCCTACCTCTGTGTGTGTGTGTGTGGGACACCCTGTACCCCCTATTCCTGTGTGTGTGACACCCTGTACCCCCTTACCCCTGTGTGTGATGCCCTGTACCCCTTACGCCTGTGTGTGTGACACCCTGTACCCCCCTACCCCTGTGTGTGTGACACCCTGTACCCCCTATTCCTGTGTGTGTGACACCCTGTACCCCCCTACCCCTGTGTGTGATGCCCTGTACCTCCGCCTGTGTGTGTGACACCCTGTACCCCCCTACCCCTGTGTGTCTGACACCCTGTACCCCACTACCCCTGTGTGTGTGTGTGTGTGTGTGTGTGTGTGTGTGTGTGTGTGTGTGTGTGTGTGTGACACCCTTTACACCCTACCCCTGTGTGTGTGTGTATGACAACCTGTACCCCCTACCATTGTGTGTGTGTGACACCCTGTACCCCCTACCCCTGTGTGTGTGTGTGTGTGTGTGTGTGTGACACACTGTACCCCCCTACCCCTGTGTCTGACACCCTGTACCCCACTACCCTTGTGTGTGTGTGTGACACCCTTTACACCCTACCCCTGTGTGTGTGTGACACCCTGTACCCCCTACCCTTGTGTGTGTGTGACACCCTGTACCCCCTACCCCCGTGTGTGTGTGTGAAACCCTGTTCCCTTTACCCCTGTGTGTGTTATACCCTATACCCCCTACCCCTGTGTGTGTGTGACAGACTCTTCCTCGTGCCTGTGTGTGTGTGTGACACCCTCTACCCCTTACCCGTGTGTGTGACACCCTCTACCCCTTACCCCTGTGTATGTGACACCCTTTACCGCTTACCCATGTGTGTGTGACACCCACTACCCCTTAACAGTGTGTGTGTGACACCCCTTACCTATGTGTGTGTGACACCCTCTACCCCTTACCCATGTGTGTGTGTGACGCCCTGTACCCCTTACCCATGTGTGTGACACCCTCTACCCCTTATCCGTGTGTATGTGACACCCTCTACCCCATATCCGTGTGTATGTGACACCCTGTATCCCCTACCCGTGTGTATGTGACACCCTGTACCCCTTACCCGTGTGTGTGTGACACCCCTTACCCGTGTGTGTGTTACACCCTCTACCCCTTACCCGTGTGTGTGTGACACCCTCTACCCCTTACCCGTGTGTGTGTGTGTGATACCCTCTACCCCTTACCCATGTGTATGTGACACCTTGTACTCCCTACCCGTGTGTGTGACACCCTGTACCCAGGGCTGCCAAGAGAAATCCTGGGCCCCGGTACAGTAACTTCCCAGGCCCCCCCTCCATGGAGGGGGTGTGGTCTTATATATATATATAGCAAAATAGGCGGCACTCAGGCATCTTAAAGACGCCTGAGTGCCGCCTATTTTGCTATTTCTATGTTTATATTCGTGTTTCCAACCCTCCATAGGGCTGGTAATCCAGGAGGGCACCGGCGCACGTTTTCAAGGAGCATATGAGTGCCGACTATTTCTTTTCTTATTTATATATATATATATAATATATATATATATATATATATATATATAATCAATACAGTAGGATGGCGGCACTCCAGATTAGAAATAGACTCATTGCAACATTACAAGATATGTTTCAGGCCTTTATTGTGCCTTTATGAGAAACAGCATTACTAATCTGTGCCGCCATCCCAATTATACTCGTATATATCATATTTATATAAGTATATATGTAATATGTGTGTGAAATATATATATTTAATTTATATATATATACACATATATATATATATACACACATATATATATATATATATATATACTTATATATTTTTATACACACACATATATATGTACACATATATATATATATATATATACATACATACACACACATATATATGTACAAATATATATACATACACACACACATATATATATTTATGTGTGTGTGTGTATATATATATATATATATATATATATATATACACTGTATATATATATATATATATATATATATATATATATATATAATATGCAATTGATGGACAGTCACAGACTCACCCACAGGCTCACAGCACAGCAGAGACAGTGGCGGCGCGCTCAGGCTCTTCCCTTCAGTGTAACCAGTCTCACACCAGTCACCCTCTCCCTTGTCAGTTGAGTGCTGCCCCTCTGCACCACACAAACATGCAGGGGCGGAGTGGGGACTAAAAGTGGCCCTGGAAATAGTTCTGTTAGTGGCCTCACATGGGCTGCACGAATTCAACTGTAGGCAGAGCCAACACCAAAGTAGGCAGGATTACTAAATCACTATACCTTGAGACATTGATAATAGGCAAGAATAAAGCAATAAGCAATAGTGTCTGAATGTCAGATCTATATATTTATGAGAACAGCAGAAGACAGCAGCAGCATTACTAGATGTTGAAGAGAACATTTTAATAGCTGTAGCTAATCCTTTTGATGCTGCTGTCCTAGCCTTTTAGGGCATTGATAGAGCAAAACTGGAGTTTTTCATTATCCATTTCCAAATCTTGATTCTCCAGATACTCACAGATCAGGACTTCCCCAAGGTTGACCATTAAAGACAATGCATAATATTCTGTTTATAGCAATTATTTTGACACTGTATGGTTAATGAGTGAACAGTGATACCCCTCAACTAGCTAAATAAAATGAGTCACTCATATTCTCAAGATTTGCCCAGATAATGTCATCTATCCTCTGTGTGACCCTGCAGCACTGATCTCTAAACCTCCTCTCCATAATTCTGCCCAACTTCTAAATTGCCATCTCTGCAGGGCAAATAGCAATTGTGCAGCCACAATAAAGCACACAGATTACTGTGCACATCCCCTCATACCACAACCTGCCCCAGCAGTACAAAACATTGTTATTTATATGTCTGTATTCTGCCTCCAAGACCATTCATGACATATCATTGTTATATATTACTCCATCTTAACTAACCTCTGAGTGGGATCCTGCAAGTTCAGCCATCAAATCTATAGAAAACCAGCACCAATTGAAATCTGCTTCAGCCAGAATAATGCATACTGACACCAGACATATCAAAGCACAATAACGACATATAGAATAAAAGTGCACAGTACTTTTTTTGGCCCCTTCTGGCAGTGAAAGAATGCAAATAAATTGCTCGGTATGAGGTAGACTAGACTCACGCTCAGGAAATAGGAAAATTATGGTGCTACTGTAGCTGCAGATTTTGGGGCCTATTTATCAAGCCGTTTTTTTTAAATAAAATTATGCCGAAAATGCAGTTTCCACATAATTTTATGTATCGATCCTATGTACTAATAGCACAATCACAATGCAGGAGATTTCACAGAAATCTCTGGCAAAGTGCTAATTAGCACTTCAGATTGTAGGCCCCATTATTATCAATGGGGACTACAATCTGATCCCTATGTCCTAAACTCTAAAAAATCTAAACTTTTTGGAGTTTAGCCGCGGTATTTTACACCATCTTCAGATGGTGTAAACTACTGTTTGCCTATGGGGGCTCCAGGGGCAGGAGAAGATCTTTCGATCTCTCCCCATGCAGCCCTCGGTCAGTCCCGGAAGCTGACGCTGTGCGCATGCCCAGTGTCAGCTTCCCCTGCGGAAGTCTTTCACTTCTGTGAAAGACTTCTCTGAAATGCCAGGGATATAACTTGCGGTGACAGCAATAAATGTAAGTTCAGTGAAGGTAAAGGTGAATAGCAGCTGGGGTAATACTAGGGGCAAGAAGAGGTTAGGAGCAGGAAGTGCTGGGGGTAGGGAGCGGGCAAGCTGGAGCAGTACTGCGGGGCAAGGAGTAGGTTAGGGGCAGGCAGTACTGGTGGTAGGGAGGACACATTGGTAAATAGCTTGGGCAGTACTAGGGGGGAGGTAAGGAGGATTTTAGGGGCAGGCAGTGGCAAGGGTAGATAAAAGGTTAGCTTAAAGAAGTAGCAGTTGCCCTGCCCCAACCCCCACAGTACCAAACAGCCAAAATGTACTTTTGTTTCCGGGACCTACCTCCCGCCTGGTGCCGTGGCATTCCTGCCACCAGGTGTTGGGGACTACCTCCTGGCGGGGCCGTCCTGCCACTGGAAGCGGGGGCCAGCCTGCCTGTGGGTGCAGGAGCCAGCCCGCCAGCGGGTGTGAGGGCTGTGTGGCATGTCCGTCCTGCTGCTGAGTGCAGGAGAAGCGGCTGTTTGTCCCTGTAGTGCCGCGTGCAGGGGAAGCAACCGCTTGTCAATGCCGCCAGGTGTCAGGGCAGTGTGCCGGGGCCAGCCTGCCACTGGGAGTTGGGGCCATGTGCTGGGTCTGTCCTGCTGCCGGGTGCTGGGGAAGCGGCTGCTTATCAAAGTGTTGAGTGCCAGTGCAGACCTGGACCATACAGTAGTCAACAGTGGACCACAGATAAAACTCAGATCAAACAAATTGCTTGACTTACCCCTGGGGCATTGATCGATCTGCTGCTGAGGGCCGCGGTTCTATGCATATGATTCCTCTTCGTGTGTGTCACTCACTCTGTGTGGTGCAGTTCTGTCTGGGTGGGGAATGGTGACAGGAGGAGCGCTCTCGTACTCTCGCGCGAGGACAGCTTCTTCTCGTCTGAGCTGCGGGCCGCTGACAGGCACTGGTGGGCTGCCAGTGCATGCCATAAAGAATGGGGGAGTGATGCTCTGCTGGGGGCGGGGCCACAAGTGGCAAGCAGCCCCACAGCCCGGTCGGCCTCCCGGGAATGTCCCGGTGACTTTAACGGCCAATCCGCCCCTGCAAACATGGATGCCCGCACCGCGCCCCGTGCTCACCTCTTCTATCTGTGTAAACCCTTCAGGCCCCGCCCGCCGCTGCCTCACGGAGCCGCGCTACCTTCTAGTGATGAGAGCCTCGTAAGATGATGACGTTATCATCTCGCGAGTGCTCCGCAGCGGCGCGACTGCAGCATCTAAGCAGTGACACACTGTCTGTGTACAATTGACACAGTGTGCGAACATGGCCGTGACAACCATCGCTGTCAGCGGGCGCCGGGCGGCGGCGGGGGTCCCCGCCCGGCGCCCACTGACAGCGATGGTTTGTTTGAGAAGGGACTATTAAAAAAAAAAAAAAAAGTTGAAAAAAACCCCCCAGCAGTGTGCTTCCAGCGGGCCGGGCCCCCTGCCATGCCCCAGGCCCGGGTAATCTGTACCCGCTCCCCACCCTCTCGGCGCCCCTGCCTGTACCCCCTACCGCAGTGTGTGTGTGTGATATCCTGTATCCCCTACCCCTGTGTGTGTGACACCCTGTACCCCCTACCCCTGTGTGTGTGACACCCTGTACTCCCTACCCCTGTGTGTGTGACATCCTGTACCCCCTACCCCAGTGTGTGTGTGACACCCTGTACTCCCTACCCCAGTGTGTGTGTGTGACACCCTTTACCCATACCCCAGTGTGTGTGACACCCTGTACCCCCTACCCCTGTGTGTGTGTGTGTGCCACCCTGTACCCCCTACCCCAGTGTGTGTGTGTGTCACCCTTTACCCCCTACCCCAGTGTGTGACACCCTGTACCCCCCTACCCCAGTGTGTGTGTGTGTGTGCCACCCTTTACCCCCTACCCCAGTGTGTGTGTGTGCCACCCTTTACCCCCTACCCCAGTGTGTGTGACACCCTGTACCCCCTACCCCAGTGTGTGTGACACCCTGTACCCCCTACCCCAGTGTGTGTGTGTGCCACCCTTTACCCCCTACCCCAGTGTGTGTGTGACCCTGTACCCCCCTACCCCAGTGTGTGTGTGACACCCTGTACCCTCCTACCCCTGTGTGTGTGTTTGACACCCTGTACCCCTCTACCCCAGTGTGTGTGACTCCCTGTACCCCCTACACCAGTGTGTGTGTGCCACCCTTTACCGCCTACCCCAGTGTGTGTGACACCCTGTACCCCCCTACCCCAGTTTGTTTGCGACCCCCTGTTCCCTCCTACCCCTGTGTGTGTGTGTGTGACACCCTGTACCCCTCTACCCGTGTGTGTGACACACCCTGTACCCCCCTACCCCTGTGTGTGTGTGTGATACCCTGTACTCCTACCCCTGTGTGTGTGTCACCCTCTACCCCTTACCCGTGTGTGTGTGTGACACCCTGTACCCCCTACCTGTGTGTGTGTGTAAAACACCCTGTACCTCCCTACCCATGTGTGTGTGTGATGCCCTGTACCCCCTACCCGTGTGTGTGTGATGCCCTGTACCCCCTACCCATGTGTGTAACACACTGTACCCCCTACTCCCTTAGTAAATGACCCCTCATTCCTCAGGACCCCACACAGTTCAAGTTTTCCAGGTCACCCGGCAGCAGTGTCTTAACTAGGTGTAGTCATCTGGGTGTAGTGCCCTGGGCACCATGGGACAGATGGCGCATGTGGGCGCTGTCAGTAGCGGTCCAGGTCCGTTTCAGTTAGTATTGTGCAGACTGCAGTGAGTGCGGTCCACACTACACAGTAACAAACACACAGTCGCTGGGTTGTACACACGTATTACCTGGCAGCAGTGTGTTTGTTTTAAGAGCCAATGGGAGTCAGACAGACAATGACTATTTCCCACACTTGGGACAGTTGACAACTTTCATGTCTGAGGCATGGGAAACTCCTAGCAAGCATTTTCCGGTCACTAGGAAGGTGACCTCTCGGTACCCATTTGCACCAGGAACATGTAACAAACGGGAAGTTCCCCCCACAATAGATGCTCATATCACTATATTAATTAGGAGCAGTAAGTTGCCCATTCCTGCAGCATCCTCCTTAAAGGAGAGTACGGATAGGAAGCTTGATACTTAAGTCAATGTTTTCTCTATCTGGGGCCATCAGCAGACCAGCTATGGCTGTAGCTTGGGTGGCCAAGACTATGGAAGATTGGACGATGGCTCTGGGGCAGACTATAGTCGACACAACAAAAGAGTAGCGGTTCCTTCTGGAACATATGCAGGAAGCGACTATGCATTTGGGGGAAGCCGGTATTGACGCAGGCATCATGGCGTCTAGGGTCTCGGCTAACTCTGTGGCAGCCCGGAGAACCCTTTGGTTAAATACCTGGAAAGCAGATCCTGGGTCTAAAAAGGTTCTAGAATCGTTGCCTTTCACAGGCAAGGTGCTGTTTGGACCAGGATTAGATGATGATATTACTTTGTTGGCAACACCGAAGTCTGCTGAGTTACCATCTACGTCTACTTCTAGAAAACAGTTGTCATCCCGTTCCTTTCGTCCACAAAATAAGATGAGGAAACAGTCCACGGCCAGACAGGGTCAGTCTCATAGAGGGCCAGCCAAGAAGTCTTGGTCAACCAAGTGCCCAGCTTCCAAGCCAGACGGTAAGCCTACTGTCTGATGGGGCGGGCCTCCCCCTGGAGAATGTCAGGGTTTGAGGTCAACTATTACAGATAGGCCAGGCAGCAGACAACTACGGATGCCCGGGTACAAGAAATGGTTGCTCAGGGTTATGCCATAACATTCCGAAGGCAACCCCCTCAGAGGTTTGTTACAAACCTCCCTGCGGACCCAGTCAGAGTCTCTGCCTACCGAGAATCTGTGGCAGGAGTTATAATCCCAGTTCCTGTGATGCAACAGGGAAAGGGTTACTGCTCAAATTTATTTTTGATCCTAAAACCCAATAGGTCGCTCCGCCCTATCCTGAATTTAAGATCTTTCAACAGATTTGTCAGGGTGCCGAAGTTCCGTATGGAGACTTTACGGTCAATTATGCTGGCGATGGAGCCGGGAGACTTCCTCCTGATATTGGCCCAGTCACAGGAGATGTTACAATGTCATCTACAAATGACTATTGTTTGCTTACAGGAGCACAGCTGGGTGATCAACTGGAAGAAGTCTTCTTTTCACTTACTCAGCGATCTCAGAGGATCTTTCTGCCAGAAGACAAGATTTTAGCACTACAGTCTCAAGTGCACAATCTACTGTGCAAGTGAAGTGTCAGTTCACTTTGCTATGCAGATACTGGGCTCCATGGTAGCCACATTCAACATGGTGGCTTACACCCAGTTCTATTTCAGGCCCCTATAGCTGTGGATCCTGGCGTAGATGCAGCCAGTGACTCGCTGGCTGACTGTGAGGAGTTTGGGCTCCCTGGCAGTGGGATGCTAGGACTGGCAGGGGGTTGAGGGTACTATATCTGCCTGGCAGTGGGGTGGAGGGGTGCTAGGGCTGGCAAGGGGGTAGAGGGGTACTATACCTGCATGGCAGTGGGGTGGAGGGGTACTAGGGCTGGCAGGGGGGTTGATGGGGTACTATACCTGCCTGGCAGTGGGGTGGAGGGGTGCTGGGGCTGGCAAGGGGGTAGATGGGTACTATACCTGCCTGGCAGTGGGGTAAAGGTGTGCTAGGGCTGGTAGGGGGGTTGAGGGGTACTATACCTGCCTGGCAGTGGGGTGGAGGGGTGCTAGGGCTGGCAGGGGGGGTTGAGTGGGTACTATACCTGCCTGGCAGTGGGGTGGAGGGGTGCTAGGGCTAGCAAGGGGGTAGAGGGATACTATATCTGCCTGGCGGTGGGGAGGAGGGGTATTATATCTGCCTGGCAGTGGGGTGGAGGGTTTTAAATCTGCTTGGCAAGGGGGTGCTAAATATGCCCAGTAAGGGAGTGCCAAGTTTGTGTAAGTGACTGAGTGAGGGGTGCCAAGTGTGCACAGTAAGGGAGGAGGGAGTGTGCCAACTGTGTCCAGTTAGGGGGGGTTTGCTTGTGCCAAGTGTGCCCATTAAGAGGGGGGTCCTGTAAAAGAGTGCCCATTAAGGGAGGGTTGCCAAGTAAGGGGGGGAGGGATTGCTGGTGCTGTGTGCCCAGTAAGGAAGGGGGGAGGAGAGTTGCTTGTGCTACGTGTGCCCAGTAAGGGAGGAAGGGCTGTCATGCAGTGTATATATAGACCGCGGGGGGCTGCCACGCGGTGTGTGTAAATAGAATGCGGGGGGCTGTCACACGGTGAGTGTATATATAGAACAAAGGAGGCTGTTCAGTATGTGTTGAACATTGGGCGCTGACATACTAGTGTTCCTGCTAGCGTTCCCTATCAAATCATGGCAGCTATTCACCCTGAGGGGAGACCTTGGGGAAAGTCGAGCACCTCTGTAAGTGCTGGGCATGCCCCATGTGTGACAAATTTGAGGCGTACACCAAGGATATGCCCCCTCCCTGGCCAAACATGCCCCCTTTTCAGGAGCACGCGCATCCCAGCGAAACACTACACGTGTATGTATGTATGTATGTATGTGTGTCTGTATATGTATATATATATATATATATATTAACGATACTGACTTTAAACCTCTGTACAATCCTGCCTATACCTTCTAAACCTTTATACGCTCCTGCCTATACCTTCTAAGTTGATACTATTTGCGTACGCAGTCATACAGTAAAATAAAAACCTTCAGACATTGAAATGTGTTTCCAACGCACAAAGTATAATATTCAACATAAAAACAGTCGGTTACATGCTGTGATCTAAAGACAATTTAGCGCAAAGAAATTATACAGACCCAAGGTACAGTTATACATACGCACACGCCCTGGAACCAGTTACCGGCATCAGCAAGAAACCTCCGTCAACAGCATCAGCAAGAAGACTCCAGATTGAAGTCTGTACGCACATTTATACCATTGCAGGGATTGGGAATACAATAGATAAGTTTGGCGTGATTCCATTGGTTCTTCTTAAAGTTGTTTTGGTTACAGGATCATTTATTGGACAATTTCAAATGGATACAAACGGTCTCCAACCTCCCTCTGTATCCTTTTTCCTGCCGCATGCAAATCTAGTCTGTTAACATCACAAAGTACATTTTATTGTTTTAACTTCCTACAGTCCATAAATTGAGAATGCATGTTGCGATCTTCTCACCGATGACACCGGAAAGCTGTTGAGACAGAGTAGATCAGTACAACACCAAATACGGTTTGCTTATCATGTACTAAACCTTGGTTGCAGAAAACAGTCATTTCTTTACACGCTGGCATTGTGAATGAATCATGTAATAATAACCCTTTTGCGCTACGGAACTATTGCTTTAAGTGTATGTATGCAAGGGAGAATGACACTAAATAGCATTGTGCGTCTGGGGGTCTGTGGGGTACTTAGCGAGCAACACTAAGCTGGAAAGGTATCTCTGAGTGTATGGGACTAAGGGGGTCATTCAGACCCGCTTGCGAGCGGCAGTACACTCGCAAGCGGGTCGATGTTCCCCACTGCGCATGCGCACGACAGCGGGAGCTCCGTCGTGCGCATGCGCGAGACCCGGGGAGCGACGGGCTTTCCATCGCTCCTGGTCTTGCAGCAAAGGGGGCGTGCTGTCTATGTTGATTGACAGCACGCCCCCTTTGGTGGGCGTGCCGGGGGCGTGCCTGCCAGACGGAGGCGTTCCCATGGGAACGCCTACCGTCTGAAGCCGGCCCCACTGACATCACTAGTGATGTCAGTGGGAGTGATTTTGACTCTGATAGAGCCAAAATCACTCCAGGGTTTGTGGCAGGGAGACCCTACCACAGGGTATCCGTCGCAAGTCCGACCATCTTTTGGCCGCTCGCATATGCTGTGGGTGGTCACCCACAGCTATGCGAGCGGCCAGGAGGCCGCTCCATTTTCATGGAGGAGGGCCCTGATTCAGAGCGAGCGCTCTGGTCAGAGCGTTCAGCTCTGAATCAGGCCCTAAGTCGGTATTGGTTGTGTAGGGATCGTTAAAAAGCTGAACGTGCTAATAATGAGCTATTTTGCGTTGTGCACATCGCGTGTATGTGTTAATGTGAATGCAGGGAAAACACCACTAATTTGCTACTATTTTGCACTGTTCATTATTTAAGTTCGTGGTGACCTTAATGTGTTGGAAAGTCATTTTTATGTATGTTAAACACTGTCGGTATGTATTTGGGGAAGATTGTTAAAAAGCTGGCCGTACTATTTATTAGCAATTTAGTGTCGTGTTTTGTGTACTATGTGGTTTGACAAATTGCTATTTATTAGCAATTTAGCATGGTGTTTTGTGTTCTGTGTGGTTTTGACAAAATGGCGCTGTGTGACCTATTTCTAAGATGGAGTCTTGTCGCTATTCGCAAGATGTCATCGCTCTGATCAAATTTTAAAACTGATTCTGTCTCGGCCAATTATTCATCTTCGACAGTCCACCCTTTGATAGCAACCAACATGCTATCTTACACTGGTCTTAAAATTAATTTTTTTAGGCTAACATTTTGACATATTTTTTAATGTTATATTATGGGATGGCACAAGGTGGTTCTTAATCCATCAATAACGTGTCTCTAGCAGGGGACATAAAACTACCATTATACGCACACCACGGATCTTGGAAGATCATGGGAGAGATGTGGGGATGCACCAATCCTATAAAGGAAGTCTTCTATATTTACCTCAGTATTCATATTGTCATTACTGACCACCATCATAATTTCGTTCTTCCGGTTTACTTTATTTTTACATCTTCCACACTTCAACACAGTAGGAACACACCTGACACATATGCCAATTATTATGATGACAACCAGTATGAGGATCAGGAGTTTACCTATGCTTGCGATCATTTCCTGGACCCACTCTCCTAGACCTGGGAACCATTTCACTGGGTTCAACCATGAAACCCATTCCTCTACTTTCTACTCTACTTCAGCCACTGAAGCATCATGGTTCTTCCGAAATTCCCATTTTAGCTGTAGACTTTCATCCATCTTCCGGTCTATCACCTCCTTGGGGTCACTGGTATCATTCGTGACATAAGTGCAACACTTCACTCCAAATTGGGTGGCCAAAGTTACGCAGTACTCCCCAGTGACAGCTGTTAAATAATTTAATACTAGTCTGTGTTGCACCAGTTCTTTTTGGTACGCTTGTAACTCCCTACCTGTATACCTGAAGGTGTAATCATACATCTCGGTGATATTATCTATCAATTTAGCAAGATTTTGGATATATCTAAAATTTAGTGTACCCCGAGCGATCCTGGTGGGATCCAGTGCAACTAAAACTTGAAAGCCAGTTGTCTCACTAATTAGCTGTGTGGCTTCATGCACATCACCAGGTATCATATTTCTTTTGCCTCTGTGTTCATACTGCAGATATGCAGATACTGCAGGTATGAAGATATGGTGATGGTGTGTTTTTATGAATACCAAGCATTTCATCATGTGTGAGGGTCATAACTTCTGGGACTAGTCTTCCCAGGTAACACAAACCTTCGGAACTTGGGAAGAGCCACTTATACGCTTTCCTTCCACATATAAAATATACATCATCGGGGAGAACATAAGGAATGGTATGCATCATTATCATTAAACACATTTCCCTTGCAAATAATCCTATCTCAGGTTCTTCCATCTGATACATGCAAGTTTCTGGTTGTATTATCTTAGCACAATATCCGTCTGGTACCTTACCAATCATTTCTTTGGTGGAACTGAGTGTATACCGATACCTAAAGTGTCTCCCATTAGATCTAATTGAGTGTAACAGATCATAATTCATAGGCTCATTATCAGCTCTCAGTACGAAGGTCATCGTCTGGTTATTCCCTGTCACTTCCCGACTCCCTGGTTTATTGGAGTTGGTTATGTTTAAACACAAAAGTGATCGATCTACTTGGAATTGATGGAGTTTGAAATGAGGCGGTTTGGATGATAGGAATTTTCCATCCAACGTTTACCCTTTTTGTAATTCTAGAATTTCCATAATATTCAGCGGAAATGGCACCAACTCTACATTATGCTGTCCCTGTGGCACGTGTGAGCACACCCAACAATCAGCTTGATTTATAACTTTGCCTACCATGCTATGATAATCCTCTAAAGGATACCCACCCCAGTATGGGTTATATTTAGGCTGGCACAGATGAATAAATTTTTCATCAACTAGGGACCAACAAAGCTCACAAATACAGGAATCCTCAGATGATAAACCTCCACACCATCCACAAGTATCCGGAATAGCATATCTCTTAACAATTACAGTACTAAGATTGGTCAGACACTCCCCTGATTGGCATAGCACTCCTCCTCTTGACTGCACTCCATCCGTATTGCCATCAGCTCCCATCTCCTCTATAGGTCCCCCATCACAGAAACCAGATATCCCAGAGCAAACCAGGATGATGGAAACTCTGGAAGAGAATATGAAAAATGAACACAGCAGACCAGTCCATCTCCGCAACAAGGACCTGCAAATTTCTTTTAGCTCAGGTATCTCACTACAACCTTTTAATCCTCCTGAAACAAGCTCGTGATCGACAGGTCCACGTTATCAGCCTTGTCTTCGCCTTGTTTCTCCACCGGTTGGTTGACCTTTTCGCAGTGAGTGGAATGGACCCAGGTATCTCTTTCAGCCACCTTCAAAGATGTGGTAGTCGTCAGCAACACCTGATATGGACCCTCCCAACGATCAGTCAAACAACCTGAATGTAAGACATTTCTGATCATAACATATTCTCCAGGTTCAACATCATGACAGTTAGTTTCAGGCATATCATGTGACAACAATTTCAGTTTATGCTGTTACTGTTTTAACTGTCTACTCATTGATATAAGATACCTTACAGTTACCTCTTTGTTACCCTTCAAGTCTTCCTGTGGACTTATAATCAAATGAGGTTGTCTACCAAACAGAGGGCCTAATTCAGAGCACTCACAAGCGGGTCGATGTTGGCCAAGTGTGCATGTGCGAGACCTGAATAATGATGGCCAAGCCGTCGTTATGGGTCTCGCACCAAAGGGGACGTGCTGTCGATGGTGAGTGACAGCACGCCCCCTTTGGTGGGCATGCCGGGGGCGTGGCTGCCCAGATGGAGGCGTTCCCATTGGAATGTCTACCGTCTGGGGCCAGCCCCACTGACATCACAAGTGATGTCAGTGGGAGTGCTTTTGGCTCTGATAGAGCCAAAAGCACTCCAGGGCTTGCGGCAATGAGACCCTACCACAAGGGTCTCGTCGCAAGCCCGATGGTCGCGATGGGTCTTGACCATCGCGACCATCATTTTGGCCTCTCGCTATAGCTGAGGGTGGTCACAAATTTGCTCTTAAATTCAAAGGGATGGCCCTGATTCAGAGCAAGCGGCTCTGAATCAGGGCCTGTATTTCAAAGGGGGACAGATTTAGAGGGGGCCTAGGAGTGGTCCTTATGCTATGTAGGACCAATGGTAATGCTTCTGGCCATCCTAGTCCAGTTTCTGCCATGATTTTACTTAACTTATTTTTAATAGTCCCGTTCATCCTCTCTACCTTGGCGCTAGCTTGCGGTCGGGTGTGAAGTCGGCTATTAATACCCATCAGTTTACACATATTTTGAAAAACATCACCTGTGAAATGAGTATCCCTATCACTCTCGATAATTTTAGGGATACCGTATCTGCATACAAACTCCTGTAAAATTTTCTTGGCATTAAACACAGCAGTATTAGTGGCCGCTGGGTATGCCTCAACCCAGTTGGAAAACACATCAGTGCACACTAATACACACTTAAGATTCCTGCAAGGTGGTAATTGGATGAAATCAATTTGTATTACCTGGAAAAGTCCGTCTGTCGGTGGAATGTGGGATGGTTCGGTAGGGATCATTTTCCCAGTGTTTTTCCTCAAGCAGGTCAGACAGGACATTGCTCTCTTTTCCGCTTGAGAAGAAAACCCAGGTGCTCACCAGTATGCTCTCACCAATTTGCACATACCCTGCTTTCCCATGTGAGTCAGACCATGCGCTGCCTCAGCCAGGCTTGGGTAGTACACCTTGGGAGCTACTGGCTTACCTTGTCCGTCCCTCCAGAGTCCAGAGGACTCTTGCCCACATCCTTTGGACTTCCAGACTGACTTTTCCTGGATTGAACACAAATTTTGCATCTCAATTAATTTCAGCATATCAATTGTTTGAAAAGACATAATTTGTTCCATTGGTATATTCATTTTTAACCCTGCTGCCCATTTTGCAGCTTCATCTGCTCTGTTGTTGCCCAGTGACACATGTATGGGCTTTACACTTAATTACTGCCACTGTTTTGGGCAGTTGAATTGCTTTTAGTAATTGTTTTATGTGTCTGGAATGTGCAACTGGTGTGCCTGCTGCTGTCATAAAATTTCTCAGACGCCATAGAGCTCCAAAATTGTGTACCACTCCGAACGCATACCTAGAGTCAGTGTAAATGTTAGCAGACTTGCCTGCTGCCAATTCACATGCTCTTTTTAGTGCTACTAACTCCATCACCTGGGCTGAGTGAGGAGGACCAAGGGGGTCAGCTTCTATGATGTCTGTGTCATTTACAACAGCATAACCTGTACATAATTCACCTGTGTATGTTTGTCTATGACAACTCCCGTCTGTGTAAAATGTCACATCCGCATTCTCTAAAGGTGTGTCACGTATGTTAGGTCTTGCAGTAAAGGTCTGGTTTAGATATTCCATACAATCATGTGCTTCACTATGTCCACTGAACTCACTTCCCGCCATCAACTCATCTTCTTCCACCCTGTGTACATCACGTTGTACATATGGTAAATACGTTGCTGGGTTCAGCGTATTGCATCATTTAACAGTGATGTTTGCAGGAGCTATTAGAGCTAGTTCCCATTTGGTAAACCTAGCTGAAGAGACGTGTCTGGTTTGGGCAGAGTTCCGCAGAACAGATACAGCATGGGGAGTATGGACAATCATATCATGGCCCAATACTACGTCCTCACTTTTACTCACCAATAGAGCCGTTGCTGCTATACTTCTTAAACATGTTAGGAGTGATCTTGCCACAGTGTCCAATTGGGCACTGTAGTATGCTACAGGCCTACTGGCATCAGAGCCAAAATCACTCCCACTGACATCACTGGAATTTGAGATGACATTTGATCTACCTGAGATGGATTTTCGCTTAAACTGGTAGAGTGATACATATCCAACATATCCCTCACCTCGTGCGCAACTCTCTCTGGGATATCTAAAAATATACCATCAGGGGTACAATATATGACACATATCATCTTACATAACAAATCCCTTCCCACTAGGTTAGTAGGAGCTGCTGCTGCCAGGAGAAAAGAATGCCTGGTATGCAACGGCCCGATAGTGACCTCTGTGGATTTTGTTAAAGGATAATGTAGCACTTTACCCGTTACGCCCATTGTTGGTACTGTCTCTTTGGTTACCTGTAAATTAACGGGAGATTTTATCACTGACCTGGTCGCCCCTTTGTCTACAAGAAAAGGATATTGAGTACCAGCTACATCAACCATCTTTACCGGTTCTTCTCTAGTACTTTCTGTTAACCTGACTATCTGTAGACTACAGGTATGACCTGACCCCTAGCCATTAGTTTCTCGCTCTGGGTCTTTCTCCTTTTAGAGATGTTCAATTGCAGATTCTATGAGGGTGTCTATAGTGACTTCCCTCCAGCCAGGCTGAGGTCTGAACCCGGGTCTTTAGGTTCTCTTTAAGACCATCCATGAGTACAGTGACAATCATTCCCCTGTGGTGAGTGCTATCTTTAATATCTTCTAACCCAGTGTACTGGGTGATAGCCTGCAGAGCCCGGTCACAATAATCTTCTGCAGATTCACTCTCTTTTTGTTTTATGGTGAAGGTTTTGTTCCAGTTAACTACTACTGGAAAATATATACCCAATTGAGTTACAATACGGGAAATGTTATCTTGATTAATTCGGTCTGTTAAGGGAACGTCTCCATCGAATACACAATCCGTGATAAATTTTGTCACGTTGATATTGCATGGAAGACAAGCCCTTAACACTACTCGCCAAACTTTGTTAGTTGGCTCATGGGAACTACCCAAATTTCACAAAAATCTTTGACATTTGGCTAATTCCTTTTTGGGATCGGGGAAATCATTCATTATGGAATTTAGCTCCACTCTTGTCCAAG
Organism: Taudactylus pleione; assembly: GCA_031769625.1. NCBI lineage: Eukaryota > Metazoa > Chordata > Amphibia > Anura > Myobatrachidae > Taudactylus > Taudactylus pleione. The sequence goes on along the minus strand of JAUIMM010000274.1, from coordinate 2,350,258 downwards.
GACAATGCATTACTACTTCCCTTGTGGGCACTACTCCGTTGACATCCGCATTCCCATTCGGAACAGTTATTGTCCGGATGGGATGCAGACCAGCTGCACTGCTACTTTTGACCTTATTACCTGGCTGGGGGTTTAGTCTGTTACTGCAACGTATAGGGTTAAAAAATTCCTCTACAGGTGCAGTGGATGTTAACACTTCCTGTACTACCAATGATGAAGATGGCGGCGCCACTTCTGATTGTTGTGGTGGAGCATTTAACATGTGTACAGCATGGGAAATGGCAGACATAACAATAGGCTCATCATCCACATCATAAACATTTTCCTTACGGTTACTCAAGAGAGGGTACAAATTACTTGTTACATTTTTATGGTTTTTTTTCAATAACTGTACCTGCACCTCCATCCACATAAGGTGGTGGTGGTTTGCGTGAACCACTGGCAATACCTTCCACAATGCTACTTTGCTGCACGTGCACGCTCGCACATATTGCAATTTAGCGCTGCGGGTGTACTTTCTGGTAATGCGTTTGCAACAGCAGTTGGCGTCGCCTGCACATCCCCTTCATGCTGCCACAATTTTAAACATACGTTATGTTTTACCTTCTTCACTCGAGAACGCATCAGTCTGATGTGATCTCGGACCTTGTTCAATACATCTTTATCAAAACTACCAATTCTGGGAAACAGCCTAACACTCTTCATCATTATCTTAAACCATACAATACCTTATTGCATAAGCACCGTATGCATAATACAACGGGCCGATCCAAGCGGCGCTTCGATTAGCAGCACATCATTGTCTAACATCTCTATTGTTGGCGTGGCTCCCATCTTGGGACAACTCCTACGTTTTTCAATAAAGATTTAAACTGGTGAAAGACAGTCAAGATACTTTCACTTACCTGCGGATGCCTTGGAAAAAGGGTGTATCCATGAACCCTATGGAAGACCTCTAGATGCCTCCACTCACCTATGGAAGAAAGGCCGCTTCCACGCAGCAATCCCTTTTTGACTACGTTTCAACCGCTAGGGGGCAGCAAAGTACCTTTTGTTTTCCAGTTGATTTCGTCCACCCTCTCACCAGTTCACAATCACAGTTTAGCCAAAACTATGTGGTTCAATTATAGTGCTCAAATAAGCCTAACAGATTATCACACACTGATTACTGAATACTATAATCACACTGGGAGCCGAACCCTAACAAAAACAACAACCCATACACCTGCCTTGAGTAAAGTAAACGGTAAGCTGCTACCGAGTCACTAGGCCGTTCGTTACACCTAGCACTTAAGGGTCCTACGATACCCTTAACATTTAGGTCCCGTGTTACACCCTAAACAAATACTCACAGTTACACACTTTTTTTCCTGCACAGAAAACTACCCATTAACCCAGTTATTGGCAACAATTGATAATGTAATCTCAACGGCTTTGTTTAAAACACATGGCAGCAAGACCGGAAATACGTATACGCTATTGTGCGACTAGTCGCATACACAATAATGCGACTACTACACAACCGTATGACTGTATTACCCTTAACTGTGTACGCAAAAATGCGTCTCTGCTGCGTACACAAAAATGCGACCCAGCCATGTACGCAATACTGCGGCACCCCTTTTAGCATGCAATTCTATCAACAAAGGAATACAAACTTTTTCCATTCTTGTCCCTGGATTCTAGTCAGCGTACCTTAACTCACATGATAACGGATAGCGATCTCACAGCATCAAGTGGTTGCAGGTAAATCCTGCGTGTGGCCACTCCACCCTTTGATGAGAGATTGATAACCGTATATTTATCGTTTAAATTGGTATCGTGACTTCACACAATGAGTCCCCAACTAACAATACTAACTTTAAACCTCTGTACAATCCTGCCTATACCTTCTAAACCTTTATACGCTCCTGCCTATACCTTCTAAGTTGACACTATTTGCATACGCTGTCATACAGTAAAATAAAAACCTTCAGACATTGAAATGTGTTTCCAATGCAAAAAAGTATAATATTCAACATAAAAACAGTCGTTACACTCTGTGATCTAAAGACATTTTAGCGCAAAGATTTTATACAGACCCAAGGTACAGTTTTACATACGCACGCTGGAACCAGTTACCGGCATCAACAAGAAACCTCCGTCAACAGCATCAGCAAGAAGACTCCAGATTGAAGTCTGTACGCACATTTATACCATTGCAGGGATTGGGAATACAATAGATAAGTTTGGCGTGATTCCATTGGTTCTTCTTAAAGTTATCTTGGTTACAGGATCATTTATTGGACAATTTCAAATGGATACAAATGGTCTCCAACCTCCCTTTGTATCCTTTTCCCGCCGTATGCAAATCTAGTCTGCTAACATCACAAAGTACATTTTAGTGTTTTAACTTTCTACAGTCCATAAGTTGAGAATGCACGTTGCGATCTTCTCACCGATGACACCAGAAAGCTGTTGAGACAGAGTAGATCAGTACAACACCAAATACGGTTTGCTTATCATGTACTAAACCTTGGTTGCAGAAAACAGTCATTTCTTTACACGCTGGCATTGAGAATTAATCATGTAATAATAACCCTTTTGCGCTACGGAACTATTGCTTTAAGTGTATGTATGCAAGGGAGAATGACACTAAATAGCGTTGTGCGTCTGGGGGTCTGTGGGGTACTTAGTGAGCAACACTAAGCTGGAAAGGTATCTCTGAGTGTATGGGACGGTATTGGTTGTGTAGGGATCGTTAAAAAGCTGAACGTGCTATTAATGAGCTATTTTGCATTGTGCACATCGCGTGTATGTGTTAATGTGAATGCAGGGAAAACACCACTAATTTGCTACTATTTTGCACTGTTCATTATTTAAGTTCGTGGTGATCTTAATGTGTTGGAAAGTAATTTTTATGTATGTTAAACACTGTCGGTATGTGTTTGGGGAAGATTGTTAAAAAGCTGGCTGTGCTATTTATTAGCAATTTAGCGTTGTGTTTTGTGTACTGTGGTTTTGACAAATTGCTATTTATTAGCAATATAGCGTGTTTTTGTGTACTATGTGGTTTTGACAAATTGCTATTTATTAGCAATTTAGCGTTGTGTTTTGTGTTCTATGTGGTTTTCACAAAATGGCACTGTGTGACCCATTTCTAAGATGGAGTCTTGTCGCCATTCACAAGATGGCGTCGCCCCGATCTAATTTTAAAACTGATTCTGTCTCAGCCAATTATCCAGTTTCGACAATATATATATATATATATATACATATATATATGTATATATATATATATATAAAACACACTGGGGGCTGGCACACGTAGGTGTTCACAGTGTGCCCAGTAAGGGGAGGGGGGGTTTGCTGGTGCTAAGTGTGCCTAGTTGGGTGTGCCAAGTGTGCTTGGCAAGAGAGGAGAGGGTATGCCAAGGCGACCAATGAAGGGGCGTGCCAAGAGTGCTTAGGAACGTGGATTTATGCTTGTGCCCAGTAAGGGAGGTGGGAGTGTGCCAATAGTGCCCAGGGAAGGGGTGTGCTAAATGTGCCCAGGTGGGGGGGGGGGTGGCGGGTTGCTGGTACCAAGTGTTCCCATTAAGAGTGTTTGCCCAGTAAGACGGGGCTATGCAAAGAGTGCCCATTGAGAGGGGTGCAAAGTGAGCACATGAATATGGGGGAAGGGTCGCTGGTGCTGTGAGCCCAGTAAGGGGTGAAGTTTGCTGGTGTTGTGTGCCCAGGAACAAGGATGGGGAAGGGGGTGGGGGTTTGCTGGTGCTGTGTGACCAGTAAGGGTGGGGGTGTTACTGCTGTTATCTGTGCCTATTAGGAGCATACATGGGGGTAAGTATGACTGGTGCAGTAGGGGATTGGGTATATGACCCTGCAGAATGGATGGTGGATGTGTTTATTAGGCACATGTTTGTTTGCTCAGTAGGTGTATGGAAATTGGAGGTGGGGGGGCGGGCTGTGTCTAGTAGGTATGCCGGTATATTCCCAGTGGGCACTTGCAGGATAAGTGTGTCTGTACACAAATGCACTGTAGAGGGCTGGTAAGGGTACCCAGTACGCATATGAACAGTGGATGGTGGGTAACTAATATTAGTAGGCACTGATAGGAGTAAGTGTTCATGTATGTATAATGTATAGTGGTGGGTGATGTGCTCAGTAGGTTAAGGCATGTATTCCTGTCGACCTATTGTCTCTCTGTCTAATTACTGTCTCTTATACCACACCCGGTCTGTGTGCTATCTGTTATGTACCACTGAACCAGCCACTGTCCAGGAGCCACATTGGGTGTCCTCCATATCCCAGGTTATGACGCAGCTAGTGGACCACTTATCAGCTCCCACGCTGCTTCCCATAATGGGGTACCCACAGCTATTACAGCCTATTATGTCAGTACCCCCTATGCATCCTCCTTGTGTGACGTTCTGGTTTTGTTGTGGGCCCGGGGTGGTGACAGGAGCAGACACAGAAGCAGATTTAAAACAAAACATGGAACTTTTAATGAGTGGTTTGGCTGACATAACAATGGGAGAAAATAAAGTCCAGGGATGGCACTAAAGTGCAAATGGGAACTGAAGTGAAGCAATGAGTACAAGTCCAGGTAGTGGCAGATAGGAGCAGTCCAGTGATCCGGGTCTTGTGAAGCTGCAATGAATTGCAGATTGAAGTCATTTGCAGGTAGAAGAGGTGAATTGCAGGCTGAGATGAATGCAGGCTGAGGTGAATGCAGGCTGAGGTGAATTGTCCAGAGGAAATGTGAGAGGAGGCAGGGTGCAGGGTACAGCTGACACAGGTACTCAGGCAAGGAGAAGGTAATGGAGGATGCAGGGTAGTCCAGCGGGGTTGGAGCAGACAAGCAGGCAGGTAGCGTATCACAGGAAAACAGGTGGTGAGCACAGGTAACTCTCAGCTAAGCTGAGAAACACGTTGCGCTTGCAATGAAGTGAGGCTCTGAACCTCCCTAAATGCCAAGTGCTGAGCCGTGAGTGGCCAGAGAGAGCATGTGACAAACCAGGTTTGGGCAATTAGGTCACATGACTGGAGGCAAGATGGCGGCGCCCATGCCAGAGTGGAACGGAAGCACCACCAGGCCTCACCAGCCCAAAGTCACAATATGCCCGCACAGAACCACGCACAGTCAATGCCCCTCGCCAAACACCAGCGCCACCGCCAGATGCCCCCCGCCATAGTGACCTCACAGGTAATACCCGTCGACCACCATGCCAAGAAACTCTGGTCATGACAGTACCCCCCCCTTATGGGTGGCCTCAGGACACTCACCAGGCTCTTCCAGATAAGCAGCATGGAACCTCCTGACCAGGGCGGGGGCATGGATGTCTTGGGCATCGGTCCAATAGCATTCTTCCGGGCCGTAACCCTTCCAATCCTGAAGATATTGTAATCATCCTCTGCGGATATGGGAATCCAGGACCTGGGAGACCTCGTACTCCACGCCTTTCTCAGTCTGGATACGAGGGGGAACAGGAAGGACCTTACAAAATTTATTCAGGATTAGGGGTTTTAGGAGGGAGATATGGAATGAGTTGGGAATTTTCAGGTAAGCAGGCAACTGAAGGCGATAAGCCACAGGGTTAATTATTTGCGTAATGGAGAAGGGGCCGATGAAATGGGGAGCAAACTTCATTAAAGGCACTCTAAGGCGTAGGTTCTGGGTGGACAACCAGACCTGGTCCCCAACTTGCATGCATGGCACCTTCCCACATCTCCTATCCGCCTGGTTTGTAGAGAGAGGACGCCTTCTCCAAATCTGTACGCACTTGGGTCCATATGGATACAAATCTCCGTACAGTATCCTCCACGGCAGGCACAGGTAGACTTTGAAATTCAGGAATCCGAGGGTGAAGACCGTAGACAATTTGGAATGGAGTTTGGTTGGTAGCAGAATGATAGGAGGCATTGTGTGCAAATTCCGCCCATGGCAGTAGTTCAGACCAATTGTCTTGGGATGAAGACATGAAGATCCTTAGGAAGGTCTCAAGGTCTTGGTTAACCCTCTCCGTGGATCCATTGCTTTGGTGGTGGTAGGCCGTGGAGAAGTTTAACGTCACTTGCAGAATGGAACATAGAGATCTCCAGAATTTTGCCACAAATTGCACACCACGATCAGAAACTATTTCAGTAGGAAGGCCATGGAGATGAAATATGTGTTGGATAAATAAACGAGCCAAGTCAGGAGCAAAAGGTAGTTTCTTTAGAGGGACATAATGGACCATCTTGGAAAATTGATCCACCACAACCCAGATGGTGGTGTAGCCCTGAGAGCTCGGCAAATCCATTATGAAGTCCATGGATAGATGCATCCATGGACGTGATGGAATAGGTAGGGGCATCAATTCACCAGCTGGGGCTTGACACGAAGATTTATGCTAAGCACACGTGGGGCATGAAGAAATGAATTCCAACACATCAGCCTTCATGTATGGCCACCAGTAACTTCTTTTTAAAAGTTCCAGAGTTTTCCGAGTACCTTAGCGAGAGGAATGAGCCCAGGTGAGGAGCTGCTTCCTTAACTCTGGGGCCACAAAGGTCTTCCCAGTAGGGGGCTGTATTTGTACAGTGGCAAACACTCTTGATTCCAACACAGGAGCACTACGTAGGGACTCCGAATTGTCGCTACAGAGGAAAGATCTAGATAGGGCATCTGCCTTTTGATCGAGATCTCCAGATTGGAAGGTCAGGGTGAACTGGAAATGAGCAAAAAATATCGCCCACTGGGCCAGACGAGGACTCACACACTGAATATTCTTGAGGAAGAGGAGGTTCTGATGGTCAGTGAAGACAGTGAAGGGAAATTTAGCCCCTTCCAGTAGATATCTCCACTCCTTCAGCGCCAACTTTACTGCCAAGAGTTCTTGTTCACCTATAGCATAATTTCTTTTGGCAGGAGAGAATTTCTTGGAGAAGAACCCACAAGGATGAACTTGGTTATCTTCATAACGCTGGGATAGGACTGCTCCCACTACCTCTGATGAGGCATCAACCTCTAATAAAAAAAGGTCTGTCCAGGTCTGATTGTCTTAGGACTGGGGCTGTGATAAAGGCTTGTTTCAAAAGATGGAAGGCTGTCTCCGCTTCGGGTGGCCATAGAGCAGGATTAGTGCCTTTACGTGGCAGAGCTGTAATGGGAGCCATCAGTGATGATAATCCCTTGATGAAACGTCTATAGTAGTTGGCAAATCCGAGTAGTCTCTGGATGGCTTTCAAGGTTTGAGGTCAGGACCAATCCAGGATCGCCTGCACTTTTTTGGGATCCATTTCTAGGCTGGAGCCGGAAATGACATAACCAAGAAATGGCACACTGGGTACACTAAAGACACATTTCTACAGTTTGCAATAGTGGTGATTCTTCCTCAGACGAGACAGCACTTCCTTGATATGTTTATGATGTTCCTCTGGAGAAGACAAAAAAAATAAATATATCGTCCAGATAGACAACAACTGAAATGTATAATAAGTCCCAGAAAATTTCGTTAGCAAAGCCCTGAAAGATAGCAGGTGCATTGCACAGGCTGAAAGGCATTACAAGATATTCAAAATGTCCATCTCTGGTACTGAAAGCGGCAGAGCCGGATTAAGGCTTGTTGGGGCCCCAGGACAACTGAGTTGTGGGGGCCCCCCTCCATAAAACTGACAGCCCCCTGCCTGCCCAATGCCCACTACCACAGACACTGATATGCCCCTTACCTTACCCCAACTGCACTCTGAATGGCAGCGTCTTCTATGCTGTCTGGACCCGGCTACCTGCAGGCAGCAGCTGTGACACTGCAGTGCTGGAAGATGACTGACAGCCCCCTGCCTGCACACTACCGCCGGCACTGATACTCTATGCCCCTTACCTTAGCTCAACTGCTCTCTGACTGGCAGCGTCTTCTATGCTGTCCGGACCCGGCTACCTGCAGGCAGCAGCTGTGACACTGCAGTGCTGGAAGATGACTGACAGCCCCCTGCCTGCACACTACCATCGGCACTGATACTGTATGCCCCTTACCTTAGCTCAACTGCTGTCTGACCGGCAGAGTCTTCTATGCTGTCCGGACCCAGCTACCAGCAGTCAGCAGCTGTGACACTGCAGTGCTGGAAGCTGACCAGGCCGTGGGAATTTTGACCGGCAGCATTGCAGCGCTCATGTCTGCTACTCTTCCGGGACCCGATTGCCAGTAGGTGACAGCATACAGTGTATTACACTGCAATGCTGCTGAGGGAATAACTGTGGCAGTGTGGGTGCCCTCAATGTGTGGGGGCCCCTGGACGATCGCCCCGTCTGCCCTCCCTATAATCCGGCCATGGAAAGCGGTTTTCCACTTGTCACCTGAGCGAATACGAATAAGATTGTAGGCCCCTCTCAGATCTAACTTGGAAAATATGATGGGCCCTTTGACTCTGTCGGATAATTCTGTGATTAGTGGAAGCAGATACCGATTCTTGACCGTTATATCGTTCAGGCCTCGGTAGTCTATACAAGGTCATAAACCACCGTCCTTCTTGGCAACAAAAAAGAACCCAGCTCCCGCAGGAGAGATGGAGGGGCGAATAAATCCTTTCTCCAAATTCTCCTGGATGTATTCAGACATCGTTTTGTTCTCAGGCAAGGACAGAGGATAGGTGCGACCACGAGCTGGCATCTTGTCAGGTAACAGATCAGTTGGGCAATCCCATTTTCTATGAGGAGGTAAGATGTTTGCTTGCTGTTCAGAAAAGACGTCAGTAAATATTTGATACTCCTTGGAAATTGTTGGAGATACAAATGAGACTGTTTTCCTCACAGGTCGTATCTTGGGAAGACAGGATTTCTGACAGTCAATTCCCCATGAAAGGATTTGCATCGAGCACAAGTCGATCCTGAGATTGTGCTGGCATAACCAGTGTAGCCCTGAAATGATTTCTTGGGAGGCCTCAGGTATCACTAAGAATTTTAGAGACTCAGAATGGAGTGCCCCAATACGGACCAGTACTGGTTGAGTTTCCTTGATGACAACTCCATTAGACAGAGGACATCCATCTACAACGGTCAGGGAAATCACATGATCAAGGGATTAACAAGGAATCTGTAGCTTGTTAACTAAGCTGGAGGTCATAAAATTTCCGTCTGCTCCAGAATCTAGTAGAGCAGTAACGAAAACAGGTTTTGACTTGAGATCTATGGCTAAGATCAATACGAAATCTTTAGAATTTTGGGACGGGCTCATAACTCCTAACTTGATTTCCCCAGGGTCAGTTAAGAGCGGGCATTTCCCGATTTTCGGGAACAGAAGGCCACCAGGTGACCCGATTCTCCACAGTATAGGCAGAGGTTTTTTAATATCTTCTCTGACGTTCTTCTTTGGAGAGATAGGCATGATTCACCTGCATTGGCTCTTCATCTGTAGAAGGAGGGGTAGTAGAGGGAGGAGTAGATGACCTTTGCCGGTCAGTTCTGTGCTTTTCAGCCTGACATTCTCTGAAGCGTAGGTCAATCTTATTACAGACGGAAATCATATCGTTTACGTTAACAGGTAGGTCACGGGTGACCAAATCATCCTTTAGTCGACCAGAAAGCCCATGCCAAAAAGCTGAGGTGAGGGCTACCTCATTCCACTTTAGTTCCGATGCCAAAATCTTAACCTGTACGACATATTGACTGACAGGACGGGTTCCTTGTTTCAGTGTCATAATACTAGACGAGGCTGATACAGTTCATCCAGGCTCATCAAAAATCCTCCTAAATGATGTCACAAAGTCAGTGTAGTTATCCAGCAGAGAATCTGAATGCTCCCAGAGTGGGGAAGTCCAATCCAAGGCTGAGCTGGACAACAGGGACACGATGTATGCCACTTTAGTTCTTGCAGTGGGAAAATTATCAGGCTGTAAGGTGAAATGTAAATCGCACTGATTCAGGAACCCGCAACAAAGTTTAGGGTTGCCATCGAATTTGCTTGGCATAGGGAGGTGAAAGCGAGGGGAAGCCCTGCATCCTGTATTACCCGTCATAGAAGCGGGTGTAGTTGCTGTTACCCCAGAAGTATATAAGGAGGTTTGCAGATTATCCTGTCGTTTAGACATTTCTTGCAAAAACTGAGCCTTTTGGTATTGCATGGTTTCCTGGTTTTCCAGACGGCCAGCAATGCACTGAAATAAATCTACTCCAGACTCCTGTTCCATGGCCGGATCCATGAGGCCAGTGCAAACTGTGAGGTTCTGGTTTTGTTGTGGGCCAGGGGTGGTGACAGGAGCAGACACAGAAGCAGATTTAAAACAAAACGTGGAACTTTTAATGAGTGATTTGGCTGACATAACAATGGGAGAAAATAAAGTCCAGGGATGGCACTAAAGTGCAAATGGGAACTGAGGTGAAGCAATGAGTACAAGTCCAGGTAGTGGCAGATAGGAGCAGTCCAGTGATCCGGGTCTTGTGAAGCTGCAATGAATTGCAGATTGAATTGATTTGCAGGTAGAAGAGGTGAATTGCAGGCTGAGATGAATGCAGGCTGAGGTGAATTGTCCAGAGGAAATTTGAGAGGAGGCAGGGTGCAGGGTACAGCTGACACAGGTACTCAGGCAAGGGGAAGGTAATGGAGGATGCAGGATAGTCCAGCGGGGTTGGAGCAGACAAGCAGACAGGCAGGTAGCATATCACAGGGAACTCTCTCTCAGCTAAGCTGAGAAACACATTGCACTGGCAATGAAGTGAGGCTCTGAACTTCCCTAAATACCAAGTGCTGTGTCGTGACTGGCCAGAGAGAGCATGTGACAAACCAGGATTGGGCGATTAGGTCACATGACTGGAGGCAAGATGGCGGCGCCCATGCCAGAGTGGAACGGAAGCACCACCAGGCCTCACCAGCCCAAACTGACAACATGCCCGCACAGAACCACGCACAGCCAATGCCCCTCGCCAAACACCAGCGCCAACGCCAGATGCCCCCCATCATAGTGACCTCACAGGTAATACCCGTCGACCACCATGCCGAGAAACTCTGGTCGTGACACCTTGGATGGATGCTTATGCCCACTCAGTTCAGAATATGGCTAAAATGTCTGCCACCTCTCAGCAAGTGGTAAAGGCGGACAGACCGTTAGGCACCAAAGCATATAGTCAAACTGTATCATTCGAGACCACCAAGCTTTCAGATTCTGACGCATCATCTGATGCACAAGGTTCTCTCTCCGGGTCGCACTCTGGCAAGGAGAACCAACATTCAACAGTGATAGCTCTGCTTTAGTGAGGATATACAGTAGATGATTAACCGGCCCTAATCCTAAAACCCAGATGTTTAAACGTCAAAAGGTGGTTAAGACTGAATTCCCTCAATCAGATCAGCTCACTGAGCTCATGGGGGAAGCTTGCAGTACCCTGGCAAACAGTTCCTGCTTCCAAAAAGACATGTCTTTTTATCCTCTCTCTAGTGAGTGTACTAAGTGGGAAGTCCCTCCTACTGTTGATTCACATGTAGCATGCTTAGTCAGAAGCTCTACGCTGCCTTTACCATCTACATCCTCCCTTAAGGATGCCATGGATAGAAAACTGGAAACTTGTCTTAAGTCAGTCTACTCGCTTTCTGGTGCTATCACTAGGCCAGCTATGGCTGTGGAATTGTGGCTACCATGGCAGCCTCAAAATCTGCCATCTGCCCCTAAGCCTACGCTATCCTCTTCTCAGTCCTTTCGCCCCTAGGGTAAGGCAAGAGGACAGTCCTTTCCCAGACAGTCTAGTTCTCACAAGACCACCAAGCCGCGATCCAAGCAGTCTTTGTCAACCAGATGTCCAGCTTCCAAGTCTGATGACAAACACTCCACTTGATGGGGCGGGCCTCCTCCTGGTGGATCCCAGGGTGGGAGGCTGACTTCTTCAATTTTTCAACTCTTGGCGTCAAATAGACGCCTGGGTCCGAGAAGTGGTCTCTCAGAGGTACACCCTCACCTTCCTGAGGCGTCTTCCCCATAAGTGCCATTATTTTGTTAAAGACCCGAGGGGCTGTTGACAGACCAAAGGGCAGCGCCCAAAACTGGTAATGTTGCTGAAGGACAGCAAACCGTAGGAACAGTTGGTGGGCTAGAGTAATAGGCACATGCAATTATGCATTCTGAATGTCCAGAGAAACCATGAAATCCCCAGGCTCCAATGTGCCAGGTCAATGGATTGTAGAGTTTCCATGCGGAACTTGGGCACTTGGATAAGCAATGCAGGTCCTGGGGACTATGGTATCAACCTTCGATATAGTGGAATACACCCAGTTCCGCTCCAGGCCCCTTCAACAACTGATTCTCTACCAGTGGAACAGGCAGTATCATCTGATCCAGTCACGGACGACCCTCCTGTCTTCGGAGGTTCAGCTTTCCCTTACATGGTGGCTATAAACGTCCCATCTGGACAATGGTTGCCCCTTCTGGATTCCAAATTGGGAGCTTCTCACTACAGATGCCAGTCTGCATGGATGGGGTATGTTAATTGGTCATCATACCTTTCATGTGGACAACCCAGGAAAATCGCCTGCCCATAAACATTCCTATGGAGTCTCTCCATAGAAGCTCCTTTTGAACTTCAGCATCTACTATCACAGGGTCCTTACCTGTACCCAGACCTACCTTGTCTCTCTTTTGATGGCGTGGCTCTTAAGTCATCCCTCTTAAGAGCCAAGGGTTTCTCTCACTCTGTGGTCCAGACAATGCTCAGGGCACATAAGCCTTCCTCAGCCTGCATCTATAACAGAGTTTGGCACTCTTACTTTCAATGGTGCTCCCCCAGAGGCTATGACCCTACAGTTTTTAGGGTCTCCCAGGTGATTGCCTTTCTCCAGGCTGGGTTAGATTTCTTCCTCCGCCTGGCCTCCCTTAGAGTTCAGGTTTCTGCTCTGTCAGTCTGGTTTCAGCAAAGAATCGCTCCCCTGCATGATGTTAGAACAGTCTTTCATGGTGTTCTCTGCCTTCAACTTCCCTTTGTCCCTCATGTGGCATTTGTCCTTGGTTCTCCAGGCTCTACAGGCTCCTCCATTTGAACCTCTGGACTCAGTAGACCTCAAGTGGCTGACAGCAAACACGCTCTTTCTTATCACTATTTCCTGTACCCGCAGGGTATCTGATTTGGTACTGCTCTCCTGTCACTCCCCATTCTTGATCTTTCATCCAGACAGAGCTGTCCTCCGTACCAGGGCTGCTTACCTCCCTAAAGTGTTATCCCGGTTCCATTTGAATGAAGAGATTGTGGTTCCGGCATTCCAGTCCTTGGATGTGAAGCCTCCTTGGATGTGGTTCGTACTCTTCGAATCTACGTGGATTGTACTAATTGCTTTAGGAAATCAGATTCTGTTGTATGGCTTTCACAAGCAATGCTGGCCAGCTAACAAACAGACTCTAAACAGAGTTACAGCACATTCTACTCTGTCTGTGGGACCCTTGTGGATGGTTCGACATGGCGCTTCTGCTAAACAATTGTGCAAGGCCGCCACATGGTCTTCCGTCCACACCTTCCTCAGGTTCTATGCCTTTGATACCTTTGCCTCTCAGGATGCTTTCATTGGCTTGTCGGATTCTCCTTTCTGCTCAGGAGCATCCCCACCCTTAAGGGGTAACTGCTTTGGGACAGCCCCATGGTAAGAAGAGTTAAGGTACACTTACCTTTTGTTAACTTTTTCTTCGTATTTTTTCTCTTGATCACGGATTCCTTCATTTTCTGGGAGAGTGTTTCTTGAGTGTACTGTTCTTCTGTCTCCTCTTTCCTGCTCTTGCCTTGGGCTTGTTTACAAACTGGTCTGCCTGTGTCTGGGGGTGGGGTGTATGTGGAGGAAGCCCGGGGCATCCTGGGAGCTAAAGCTTTTACTGCTTTGGTGTCTGATATCTCCAACCACACACCCCATGGTATCTCTGTGGATCCTATGGACTTTGAAGAAATAGAGTTTATAGATGCTACCATAACTCTTAATTTTCTCTCCTCCACTCTGATGTCTAAATTGTTAATACATCTCAACATTATTGCCACTTGTTTCACGAAGCAGGGAGAGCTATAGCTGCAGGATAAGTACTGCTATGCCCCCCTCACCCAAGTGTTAAAATGTACCTCAGAGTCAGTCATGGAATGGTGGTTTCATTTGAGGATGCAGTCAGCTTGTCCACACAAAGGCCCTGATTCAGAGCCGGACGCTCTGACCAGAGCGCTCGCTCTGAATCAGGGCTTACCTCCATTAAAATGGAGCGTCCTCCTGGACGCTCGTATAGCTGTGGGTCACCACCCACAGCATATACGAGCGTCCAACAAGATGGTCGCGATGGTCTTGACCATCGCGACCATCGGACTTGCGAGAGAAACCCTGTGGTCGGGTTTCTCAACCGCAAGGCAAGGAGTGATTTTGGCTCCATCAGAGCCAAAATCACTCCAACTGACATCACTAGTGATGTCAGTGGGGCCGGCTTGAGACAGTAGGCGTTCCCATAGGAACGCCTCCGTCTGGCAGGCACGCCCCCGGAACGCCCAACAAAGGGGGCGTGCTGTCAATGAACATTGACAGCACACCCCCTTTGGTGCGAGACCCGGAGCGATGGAAAGTCCTTCGCTCGCCGGGTCTCGCGCATGCGCACGACGGAGCTCCCTCCGTCGTGCGCATGCGCAGTGGGGAACATCGACCCACTTGCGAGCGGACTGCCACTCGCGAGTGGGTCTGAATGACCCCCAAAATTTTTTCCATTTATTATGTCAACAAGGTTATATTGTTAAGGTTATACTTACCAGCAGGGCCGGCTCTTGGTATGTTTGATCAGTGCTGTGGAACAGGGGCACCACCCCATAGATGGCGCACCCCTCCCCAACATTCCGATTTCAGCAAGACAGCACTGTTCCACCTGTGGGCCGAAGTGTCCCGCGGCATCCATTCAGTGCCGGCAGAGGGCTGGGGGAAGCCCAACTAGTGACGGAGTGCTGGGCTCGCCCCTAGCCTAACGTTACAAGGGAGGCGTGCCATGCGGGCACAACCCCAAATAATGTTATTTAGTGGGTGTGGCCTAAGCTAATTAGGCCACGCCTTGAAGCTGCGTGACTAGGGCACACAGAGTGCGGCTACCCCTGGAGCCGGCATTACTTACCAGAAAAACCATTGCTGACACCATAACCATGCTGACATTCTCATGTTTACCTGGTCATCGTCACCCTAACATACTGAACCCGTCATCTGGACTGTGATGAGCTACAGAGAAATGTTAAATACATTACAACAAAGAAGATAGCTGTCTGCCTTACATGTACAGGAGCTGTTCTGAGAATAAACAATGACAATATATTCTGTACTCTTAAATGTGGGACAATGTAATACCTTAATAAATTCATGATACATAAAATTATTTTTTATTCATTTTCTTGTAAATATGATTTAAAAATGTTGGTTGTATTGATGTTTTAAACATCCAAAATATGCTACAATTTTTGGGGGATTTGCTAGGTACACACTAGATGATATGTTGGCTGATCTGGCGGATCGGGCTGACATATTGTCAACATCGGCCAGTGTGTAACCACTATAGATTACCATGCTCTGTCCCGCAGTCGTCCATCTGGATCGCTCCGTCGGCCTGCATGTAGGGACGATGGAACAACCCAGCTGCCGACGCCAGGCAGGTAGATGGAGACACCGGGTCATGTAATATGTACCGGCTGTCTGATATGTCGGCCCGTCACATCGCTGGGTACACACATCGGAAAGTGTGTACCCAGCTAAACTTTATTTAATTGTAAATGGTCATACAATGGGCACATATAAGGTGTCTTACGATATTACAAAACTGAGCAACATCATTGCCATGACTGAGTGACCTGTACAATTGGAGAAACTCCTGTGAAGGATACCTTATATCGTTATTATATAATTGCATAACTACATGGTAACCACAGGGCTTGGTGTATCTGGTGAAAAGTTATTATGTAGATCAGAGGTTCTCAAACTCAGGGCCTGAATCAGACCCGCTCGCGAGCGCTGAGCGCTCGCAAGCGGGTCGATGGTGCCCTAGTGCGCATGCGCACGACGGAGGGAGCTCCGTCGTGCGCATGCGCGAGACCAGAATAGCGATGGGCAAGCGATCGCTATGGGTCTCGCACCAAAGGGGGCGTGCTGTCGATGGTGAGTGACAGCACGCCCCCTTTGGTGGGCGTGCCGGGGGCGTTGCTGCCCAGACGGAGGCGTTCCCATGGGAACGCCTACCGTCTGGGTCCTGCCCCACTGACATCACTAGTGATGTCAGTGGGAGTGCTTTTGGCTCTGATAGAGCCAAAAGCACTCCTGGGCTTGCGGCAGCGAGACCCTACCGCAGGGTCTCGTCACAAACCCGATGGTCGCGATGGCACCATCTTTTTGGCCGCTCGCATAAGCTGTGGGTGGTCACCCACCGCTATGCAAGCGGCCAGGAGGCCACTCCAATAATAGGTAGGAGGGCCCTGATTCAGAGCGAGCGCTCTTGTCAGAGCGTCCGGCTCTGAATCAGGCCCTCAGTCCTCAGGACATCCTAACAGTCCAGGTTTTAAGGATATCCAATTAGTACCTCAGTCAATTTGATTTAATCACCTGTGGTCAACCATGGATATCTCTGAAACGTGAACTGTTGGGGTGCCTTGAGGACTGCATTTGGAAACCTCTGATGTAGACACAATAATGTCAGCAAATTCAACATGTCGACATCTGGAACGCCAACTTTCACAATGTGGGCAATGAAAAAGTCGACAGATAATTTTAACTCTAACCCATGACTATTTGTTTACACTCTCAGTATGTCAGCATTTCCTGTGTTGCCATTTTTGCAAGTGTCAACATGTTGGTTGTTGACATTTTAACATTCAACATAATGGTGTCATCGTTTTGACTGTTGACTTAATGACCACATACTAGGACTCCAAAAATGAGAATGGCCCTGCTTGTCAGAGCTTACATTCTAGAGCGAATACCCAGTACCCACCTATGGGCATATGAGCAGTTGGTTTGTTAAACAACACAGTTACACCACACAGTATTAGGAAGGTTTGAAAATGAGCTACACACACATAATAATTATACAGGACTTAACGTAAATTCCTCACCAGTCTCTTCGCCACTCTGATGGGATGTCCTTTTAAGCTTATCTAGAGACACAGTTGCACTCTCCCTTAATGGCTGTCTGCAAGACAGTGCTCCTGTGTTTCTGCCACTCTGCTTTTGATGGTCACAGCTCCATAAGACCAGGAGAGATTTTAGGACAAAGGTAGTACTGCAGGTCCATGATGGGTATATCCTGATAGGGTTCCTTGAGGACCATACCTGGCCTGGACAATCTTACACAGCCATTACTATCTGGTTAATGCCATCTTGATACTGTGGAAGCTCCCTTTTTAAAGGCAAAGTTTGTGCCCTGCAGTGTTCCAGGTCTTTGCAGATTGTAGCTTTTTGGCATGTGTCCCTCCTAGCTCAGAAGGCAGGGTCTGGCATACATTCCTCTTACCTGATTGTTTTTTCTCCAAACTTGAATTGTTCTAGCCAGCTATGCAAACCCCAGCTGTGAAGGCTCCAAAGGTTAGATTTATTTAGGCACAGGTTGTCAAAGCCCCCAAACTTCAGTGGCTGAACAAGCCTGGTTAAGCGTTTATTGTGTTTTTTAAATTGATTAGTCAAAGCTGACAGTATTCAGCAGATTTGACAGCCTGCAAATCTATTCCCAAGTCTGTCTACTATACTCTTAAGCCAACAATGGTACAAGGATGAGTTACTAGTCATTATTTATGGACCGGTGTTGTCCTAGGAATAAGCCTTGGAGCAGTTGTACAACCGAGTATTGCTCGTGGCATGATACAGAGATGTACGCTAATGCCATCGCAGTTATGATTTCACACAGAACGCAGTTGTGAAAATATGCCGAGATCCCCAAGCTTACCCGAGCATAGGGATGCCCACTACTGCCTTCTCATATTTATCTGACAACGGCCACCAACACAAACATCGGGAACATCAATGCATGCAGCTCTTGCGGCAGTTCTGACCTGTCTCATACACTGCGTCTCTCCTGACACGCCGAGAGCTCTCATGCTGTGAAGGGGACCACGATGGCTAATTTGCAGTAGGCACGCCCATGAAATGGCATTTAAACTAGAGATGAGTGGGTCCGGTTCCCTGAGAACCGGATCCACCCGAATTCTGGGAATCCGAGCGGGGGGGATCCCTGACCCGAAGCAAAACCTTGAAACCCCTCTTTCGAGTCGCGAGGTTTTGTTTTCAGCGGGCTTAACGCTGATTGGCTGAGAGAGCCGTTTGTCACGGCTCTTAGCCAATCAGCATTAAGCCCATTGAAATCACTACAAGGGAGGGAAAAAAAGATGGTACCCGCCATCCCCCGCCGCCTGACACCGCCGGCACTCCCCGTTTCCGACACCGCCGGCACCCCCACTGGCAGCATCCCCCACTGCTGACACCACCGCTGCCGACACTCCTGCACTGCTGCCCAACGTACTGAGGACACCGTCCGCGACCCTCACACTGCCGACACTCCCACAGTGAGGACACCACCAGCAGCCCTGCACAGCTGACACAGTCAGCAAACCTGCACTGAGGACATCGCTGGCACCCCCGCACTGCTGACACCGCCAGCACCCTGCATTGAGAACACCTCTGGCACCCCCGCACTGCCGACACAGCCAGCAAACCTGCACTAAGACACAGCTGGCACCCCCGCACTGCCGACATAGCCAGCAAACCTGCACTAAAGACACCGCTGGCACCCACGCACTGCCAACACAGTCTGCAAACCTGCACTAAAGACACCGCTGGCACCCCTGCACTGCCGACACAGCCAGCAAACCTGCACTAAGACACTGCTGGCACCCCCGCACTGCCAACACAACCAGCAAACCTGCACTAAAGACACCAGTGGCACCCCTGCACTGCCGACACAGCCAGCAAACCTGCAATAAAGACACCGCTGGCACCCCGCACTAAGGACACAGCCAGCAAACCTGCACTAAAGACACCGCTGGCACCCCCACACTTCCGACACAGCAAGCAAACCTGCACTAAAGACACCGCTGGCACCCCGCACTAAGGACACAGCCAGCAAACCTGCACTAAAAACACCGCTGGCACCCCCACACTTCCGAAACAGTAAGCAAACCTGCACTAAGACACTGCTGGCACCCCCGCACTGCCAACACAACCAGCAAACCTGCACTAAAGACACCAGTGGCACCCCCACACTTCCGACACAGCCAGCAAACCTGCAATAAAGACACCGCTGGCACCCCGCACTAAGGACACAGCCAGCAAACCTGCACTAAAGACACCGCTGGCACCCCCACACTTCCGACACAGCAAGCAAACCTGCACTAAAGACACCGCTGGCACCACCTTACTGCCGACATCACCGGTACAATTCACTAAGGACACTGCCAGCATCGCAGCACTGCCATTCCATGTACTGAGGACACCGTCAGCAACCCCGCTCTGCCGACACTGCTGTCACAGTAAGTGCACTATTGGTGTATCCAACCCACACTGTATAACACACTGTGGACCTAATTCAGACCAGCTCGCGAGCGCTGAGCGCTCGCAAGCGGGTCGATGTTGGCCCAGTGCGCATGCACACGATGGAGGCAGCTCCGTCACGCGCATGCGCGAGACGCGGATAGCGACGGGCAAGCCGTCGCTATGGGTCTCGCACCAAAGGGGGCGTGCTGTCGATGGTGAGTGACAGCACGCCCCCTTTGGCTGGCGTGCCGGGGGCTGGCTGGCCAGACTGAGGCGTTCCCATGGGAACGCCTACCGTCTGGGGCCGGCCCCACTGACATCACAAGTGATGTCAGTTGGAGTGCTTTTGGCTCTGATATAGCCAAAAGCACTGCAGGGCTTGTGGCAACGAGACCCTACCACAAGGGTCTCGTCGCAAGCCCGATGGTCGCGGTAGACTTGACCATCGCGACCATCTTCCTGGCCGCTCGCTATAGCTGTGGGTGGTCACCCACAGCTATACAAGCGGCCAGGAGGCCGCTCTAAAAATTCAGAAGGACGGCCCTGATTCAGAGCAAGCGCTCTGTCAGAGCGTCCGGCTCTGAATCAGGGCCAGTATCCGTGTTGGAAATTAGAAACTGAACTGCCACGTTAGTGCCGTCCACTGTGTCACTTAGCTTCGTCAGCCAGCTAGCTGGATGCAACCTTTTGGCCTTAACTAGATGATGCAAATAATATTGTGAGGTGGCCAAAATTGATTGGAAATTACTGGAAATAAATACCGCCCCGTTCCCACAATCGACGACTACCTGTCACTCACTTTGTAAGTGAATCCTCAGAGCGTAATTGCAAAACAATCGATGCGCAGTGCGGCTTTTTCACGCATGCACAATGGCTAACAGTCGCTCAATCTGTAAATATAACGTACATTTTTGAATCAGGCCCTATATCAGCAGGCATATATTTATGTGGAAAAAACAGTAAACACATATGCTATACAATTAAACACATATGCTATACAATTAGTAAACTATTTACAGTAAAGAACACAGTATTCATATAAAAAAAATACTACATGTAAATACAATGCATTGCTCTGAATAGATAATCCCTGTATGACTGTTTACTGTGACTAGGTCTCATCACAGGGGATGCGGTCATAATCCCAACAGAATGCTGACCGCATCCCCTGTGATGAGGCCTAGTCACAGGGGGAGGGTTAGGCTGCAAGGAGGGGTAGTTAGGCTGTGGGAAGGGAGGGTTAGGTGTAGGTACTAATAGGGAGTTTTGGTTTAGGCTGCAGGGAGGGTTAGGTTTAGGCACTGGGATAGAATACCAACTGACAAGTGATATCCTAACCCTGTCGGGATGCCCAGAGTATGGGCCAGCAGTGTCAGTCACTGAATGGTGTCACGGATAGTGCAAGGGGGAACAGGAAGGAGGAGGGCCCTGCATATTACTTAGAACAGTTTTAAGTTATGGGGAGGACTAGTAATATACATTTTAAGTGCACATTTAAAGCTTAGGAGAATGGTAAATTATTGAATATTCACTGAGAAAAGTAATTCAATATTTGGGAGTGCACTTGCAAATGTATTAAAACTGAACTATTAAATTAATTTTAAATACATTATTTGTTAGCCTCTATTTAAAATCGGTAAAAAATAATAGTAAAGTAGGGCATAAATGAATATAAGAAGTGTGCCCTGGCTGATGTTCTTGGTGTAAAACAGTTAATAATCTGAATATATCAGTCTCGCTGTGCTTTTGCAAAGCTGAGACTGGTAGAGAGTATGATTAGGTGAAGGAGTTCGGGGAACCTAAAGTGATATCTCTGAAGTTTAGTAAGAGAGAAAGTGACCAAGGTGGTGGTGCGGTGGCAGTCAGAGGAGGAGTGGTGATAATGGGAGGGAAGCTGGACAGAAATGAACTTAGATACAGTATGTAGGGGGATGAAGTGGGAGCCAGTGAAGCTGGATACTGATGGGGAAAGCAGATACCGTACGTCAAGAAAAGAAAATGAGACAAGCAGCAGTAGTAAGGATAGATGTGGGGACAGGTTAGAAGGGAGTGGGAGACCAGTGAAGAGGAGGATAGTTAGAAATGATGAGACAGTGATAAGAGTTTTGGATGCATGGGAGTGAGGAAGACCCGCACTCTAGAGATGGGATGTAGTTATAATACCGACAGTTGGGATGCCACCACCGGAATCCTGACACCTGTCAGAATCATGGCAATGGCATCCCGACTGCTCATGTACCAATGGTAAGTACTTGGGTTAGGGGGAGGGTTAGGCACTAAGGGGGGCGGGTTAGGGTGTGATGGAGTTTGGGTTTAGGCAGTTGGATGGTTAGGATTCTGAACAACACGTCTTTGTATCCTAACCCTGTCGGGATGCCGGCATTTGGATTCTGACCGCCGGGTTCCCATAAGCCGGCATCCTGTACCCGACCCCTAGAGAAGTGAGGGTGACTTGCTGACTACTAGGGGGCTAAAAGGCCCGGTAGGTGAAGGAGAAATAGCCTTGTTTGTTTAAGTCAGGCTATTTCCCCTTCACTGTAAAGACCTGATCACTAGGGGGTTAAAAGGTGCAGTCCCCTTCATATGCAGTACCTGATCACTAGGGGGCTAAAAGGTGCAGGCCCCTTCATATGCAGTACCTGACCACTAGGGGGCTAAAAGGTGCAGTCCCCTTCATATGCACAACCTGACCACTAGGGGGCTAAAAGGTGCAGTCACCTTCATATGCAGGACCTGACCACTAGGGGACTAAAAGGTGCAGTCCCCTTCATATGCAGGACCTGACCACTAGGGGGCTAAAAGGTGCAGTCCCCTTCATATGCAGAACCTGACCACTAGGGGGCTAAAAAGGTCCTTTCTGCGAAGGGGAAATAGCTCTGTTTGTGAAGGTATGGCTAGTTCCCCTTCGCATGCAGGACCTGACCACTAGGGGGCAAATGGGTCCTTTCAGTGAAGGGGAAATAGCCTGATTTAGGAACATATGGCTAGTTCCCCTTCACATGCAGAACCTGACCACTAGGAAGCTAAAGAGGTCCTTTCAGCGAAGGGGAAAGAGCCCTGTTGATACACATATGGCTGATTCCCCTTCATATGCAGGACCTGACTACTAGGGGCAAATGGGTCCTTTCAGCGAAGGGGAAATAGCCTGATTTAGGAACATATGGCTAGTTTCCCTTCACATGCAGGACCTTACTACTACTGAGCTAAAGAGGTCCTGTCAGCGAAGGGGAAAGAGCCCTGTTTATACACATAGGACCTGACCACTAGGGGGCTAAAGGTCCTTTCAGCGAAGGGGAAAGAGCCCTGCAGGGGCATATCAGTAATGGGTGCAGGGTGTGTGGGGAACACGGGCCCCTAGGTCCAGGGGGGTCCTGCACCGCACACACTGCACAGATAGTATTATTTACCTCTCCGGAGTCCCACGTCAGCTCGGGGTCCGGCGCTGTAAAACGACTGGAAAATGGCCGTGGCTTCCCGTCGCTTGCGCATGCCAGTACAGGGAAAATGGCCGCTGCTGCAATTTTCCCGGTGACCTGTGCATACATTATAGACTCTGGGCACACTCTAGTGCCCAGAGTCTATAACTCAGGCGCTGGCCACGTACAGCTCTGTGCGCTGCCGGGCGGAGAGGAGGGGGCCCGTGTCGGAGACTGCACACGGGCCCCCTCCTCTCTAGAAACGCCCCTGGAACCCTGTTTATACAAATATGGCTGGTTCCTCTTCATATACAGGACCTGACCACTAGGGGGCAAAAAGGACCTTATGGTGAAGGGGAAATAGCCTGCTAATAAATGGTTTTCTTATTCACCTTCGCCACAAGGACCAGGTTCCTACCGCGAGTCATTAAGTATCCTACCTTCCCTCCACGCAGCTGAATCACAGATCACCGTCTGCTGCCAAATCCCTGCGATGAGATGTAATTACCACCTGTCAACCATTCAATGTTTTAACTATTGATGGTATGCTAGTACACAACGCAATGAGGTAGTAATTTGTTCATTTTGGACACAGCGATGTTAAAAATAACACAAAATTACCTCAGCTGAGTTTATTGCACTTACAGAAGAACGACAAGTGGCTGTAAAACGTGATATTTTATGGCCCAATAACAAAACAGTCTACTTCCTCTTTTTTTTATTTTTTTTATTTCCGCCACCTAGAGCTGTATGTATAGATCACAGTCAAATCACATATTCTGACTCAAAATATGGAAACCATACTCATTTACTATTATTTCCAAATGATGGAAACCTTACTTATATTCGTTTTAAGAATATGTGATTCGATTTTCAGCCCTTCATACCAGCAGTTTGTAATATTGGTGTGATTTATAAAAAGCACTAGGTGGCAGTGCAACATTTACAACTGGGAATTGCTACTGGTTGTCACATGATAAAAACAAAGAGGAAGCAGCCTTGCCGCCGTCACGGACAGGGAGGTGTTAGTTCAGTATCCAGGGACTTCCTGGTGTATTGTGTTAGCAAATGTGTGTAAAATACTAAGATTTGCAGTCTGCTGTGTGAAGCCTGTGTGGTGGGTGAGTTATAGACGTGTTGCAAGTAGAGCATTTGCTTCCCGATGTGCTTTCCTCTGCTTTACTATATACAAGAATATATATATATATATATATATATATATATATATATATATATATATATATATATATATAATGTTGTTATACGTGATATCAGCGATCTCTATCAGCCTCAGATCACAGCACAGATTTGTTATATTGGCTGCTGTCGGGTAACTTAGGGACACATTTATTAATGATTGCTTTTGCAATGTGCTCTGGGTGGGATATTAGTGCTCATGATCGCATTGTAGTATGCAATCATAGCACCTGAATGTACCGAAGAGTATCCGGAGGGCTCTTTGTTCCTGTGCCCGGACTCCTGCACATGCATTGTGGTGGCCATTGCCGGGAGAGGGTTCTTATAAAAACTGTCTCCCAGCTAGTTTTGCGATATGTAGCCCATAGGCTACAGCGGCTTACACCATCTTCAGCCGGAAGTTGGCAAATCTGACGTGTTTGTGGTGCTGACGGAAATGGAGGGACAGCAGCAGATATCGGCGATCCCTCCATATTACATCTGGGGGATTCATAATATTTGCGGGTATCAACTGAAAGCGCGTCTTTTCGGGGAATACACTGCAAATATTAAATGATAAATGGGCCCCTTAGGGGGCCCAGACAAGGATATATTGCACTTTTTAGCTGTACAGATACACTAGAAATTTGGGAAATCGTAACCTTATGCCGTGTACACACTAGACATCTAGTGTGCCCGGTGGTGCGATCCGGCAAGGGGAACCGGCATTTGCGAGTGCATACACACTTGCCGATGCATGGAGAGGTGATCATGCTGCATTCGGTAGCATGGCCCTTACTAACGACTTCGGACCAGCATGCAGAGAGCGCGACTTAGTGGGTACACACTAGACGATGTGCCTGATATGTTGCTTCGATCCGCCGGATCGGATGACACGTGGTCTAGTGCAGGGGTAGCCAACCTCGGTCATCAAGAACTACTAACGGTACATGTTTTCCAGACCACCTAGCCGGTGCACAGGTGTAGTCAGTACTAACTGACACATTTGAAAAGATCCACAGGTGGAGCTAATTATTTCACTTGCGATTCTGTAAGGAGACCTGGAAAACATGCACTGTTGGTAGCTCTCGAGGACCAGGGTTGGCTACCCCTGGTCTAGTGTGTATCTGGCTTTACACCTGGGAACTTTTGATGTGTTTTAGAGGCGTTTGACAATTTTCAAAAATTGTAAGCTGGACAGAAAAGCAGTTTGCGTTTTTTTTTTCATCTGCGCATGTACACCACGGCTTAATACAGCTGTCCCCAACCAGCTGAGATACATTTTGCTCTCCTGACCGCTAGTGTTAAAGGTGATGGAAAGGGGGTCGTTGCATGTTGGCACAGTCAGATTACAGTAAAGATATGATTCTCAGAACATAGGTCCCATGCTAACCCCAAGGAATACCCATGTGTGCCTGTAAGGAGGCAGCTCACGTGTGGGTGCCACATGCAAATTGATAATCAGCAGCTGCCTCTTCTGATTGAATCCCACTCACTTATGTAAATAATATCTTAATCTTGCTGCTGCAATATTTTTGCATTGTTATGATATTTGCAACTTGGTAAATGTGACCTTATTAGTTACTGTTAAGACTGTTCAGCAGGGCCAGCAACAGAAGTCATGGGGCCCGGTAAAGTACAGGTAGTGTGGTGCAATTGATAGTAGTAAAAATATTGGGCCTGATTCAGACCCACTCGCGAGCGGCTGTCCGCTCGCAAGTGGGTCGATGGTGCGCATGCGCGAGACGCGGATAGTCCCGTTCCGGCGCCGGGAGCACCTTCTCCCCTGGTTCTACCCAGGCTATGCCCCTGGGTGATCCAGACCAGCAGAGGCCTCTGTGCATCATCCCCGCAGCTACATGCACTGCACTAGTATGCTGGCATACCTGCAGCCACACTCTCCCCGGTCCCATTAACTGCCTAACCTGACGACCCTTACACATGGGATTTGTAGTTTATCTCTAACTGCCCAGCGTCTGAGCAGTAAAAGATAAACTACAAATCCTATGTGCCACTCTACTTCCCTCTCTGGCTGGCCGGCCCGCCGGGTGCCTTGGACAGGTGACCAATCCATGCGTGATGGGTGCAGGAGGAGCGGCGTGCCCTGGAGGTAGCCCGGGCACCCCCTGCACCCATGGTAGTTACGCCACTGGGCCAGCAGCTTCTGATCATATATTACCAAAGCAGGATTAATTGAGCAACCTGTTACTAATCATTACTCTTATTTGGTTACATCGATACTAGTTGCATGATTTATTGCCCTGTACTTTCATGACTGTAAATACAAAATGTGATGTAGTTTAAACATACCACATTACAAAAGTGATGGTTAAACACATGCAATTTATATGTGATGATTTAAAAATACACAGAGCTTGACTTATGGTGCTATATGTGTGGTTCCTTGTTTTCTTTTCTTGTTTTTTTCTCTTCTTTTTTTCTCTAATCTTTGGTGGGAACATATATGCTTATTATAAGCCTCAATTTTTTTCTAGGAGCTTCTACTATTGTATAACAATTATTTTAATTTTTTTTTCTATCAATGTGTGATGCCTATTTATGATAGAACCAGTGATATACAGTACAATAATTACTGTTGAATTTAATACTGATTACATTGCCTTGTGTATATACAGGTATTTATCCATATTTCGCCATCTCTCCTGAATGACAGAGTTTTTATTAGTTTAATTGATTTAATACTTATTTTAAATATTAGTAAGTGACACACACTGTTATCACATAGTTGGATTATAAGTCTAGTATGTGAATTATGGAAAATCTCTTTTCTTTATATGTGCGTATAAATTAATCATATGGTTGCGGTCGTATCAAATGCGACTTCGCCAATTAATGGGTTAAGTACTTGATTGTTTTCTATTTTCCTCCTCTTGCTGCTTCTTGGCTTTCTTATACTGCGCCCTGGGAAGTTTTTTACTTTTACAATCACTCATTATAATGCAAATTATTCCCTTGTTTCTCGTGCACAAAACTGAAAAATTTATGAAGTGATATCAGAGCTGAGGAGAAAAATTAATTTATGTTTGTATGAAGTAAATTATATCTATATTAATATGAAACTTATATGGCAGAAGTTTTTGTTTAACCACTTAACTGGCTAATATTTTCTCCAAAAACTTGCCAGGTTTTTTTTATGATTGAGTTAGGTCAAGAAGATCTATTTAAACCTTATCCAACACGATGCTATTTAAAAAAAAATAAAAAAATAGATATATATTTTTTTTGAAACACAGTAAAGAGTAATTTTTTTTATGGTATACTGTAGTGATGGGCAACAACGGCTGTACCATCAATGGCTGACAGTGCATGTTTTCCAGGTCTGGGGCTAGTGTCTGGGTCCCGGGCCACACTTTCAGAGTAAGGACCCACCACACTACCCCCAGTTTGTGTCCGGATCCTTTGGGCTCCAGTCTCTGAAGACCTGCCACAGCCCTTGATGGCTCATGTCCGGGTCCTGGGCCACACATTGCCACTGTCAGAATAAGAACCCGCCACAGCGCATGCAGCTAGTGTCCGGGTCCCCTTCCCCACCCATGCATTGGCCGCAGCATCGGTGAGTATGCTCCATCCCCCCTGATAGAAGGGGGGTGGGTGATTGCATACAGGTGTAGGTGCTACAGCTGACTGTGCAGCGGCAGGCCAGCCCCAGCACAGGCTTATCGCGCCGCTGCTGTGTTTAAGACACACTTGAGGATCCAGCAGTACGCTGCACAGTCCGCTTCCCACATAATTATTTCTAGGCTGGGCATGGAGCTTAACGGCGGGGTAGTTCTCTCACACCCCAATATTGTGGCCGTGCCGGGGAAGGCTTTCGTTGCTGAACAAACTTCCTTCTCGGCCGGTCATTCAGAAATCTCTGCGGGGTGGCTGACGTGGTTTGCTGTTTATATAACTTGTTCTGGCCTTCCCCTGTTTAAACATAGCTGGAAAAGGCTGGCAGAGAATAGATCACAAGGTTTTTATTAAAAAAAATAAATGAGAGTTATGGTAGACTTACCTAGATAACTTCTTTTCTTCGAGGTCCACAGGGATACCATGGGGATATTGTGGTTGGAGAGATCCAGGCACCAAACCGTTAAAGCTTCAGCTCCCAGGATGCCGTGGATCCTTCTCCATATATACCCCGCCCCTAGACACAGGCATTCAGTTTTGTTAACAAGCCTTAAGGCAGGAGAAGGAAGAGCAATCGTACACCAGAAACACTCTTACACAAGATGTGACCGAAAGAAAAAAATTACCCATGCAGCCAGGTGCGTCAGGGTGGGTGCCCTATGGACCTCAAAGAAAAGGAGTTATCTAGGCAAGTCTTCCATAACTCTTAATTTTCTTCTTCATGGTCCATAGGGATCAACAGGGATACCATGGGGATGTCCTAAGGCAGTTCCCCTAGGGTGGAGTACGCTCCTAAGCAGAAAGGAGAACTCATTGCCCAAAGGAAGCATCCTGAGAGGCAAAGGTATCAAAAGCTTATAACCTAAGAAAAGTGTGGACAGAAGACCACATGGCTGACTTACACAACTGTTCAGCAGAAGCACCACGACTAAAA
Source organism: Taudactylus pleione (assembly GCA_031769625.1). Classification (NCBI taxonomy): domain Eukaryota; kingdom Metazoa; phylum Chordata; class Amphibia; order Anura; family Myobatrachidae; genus Taudactylus; species Taudactylus pleione. The sequence continues at coordinate 2,321,654 of JAUIMM010000274.1, read as the reverse complement.
GCCCTTGATGGCTCTACAGACTGAGTAGAATGTGCTGTTACCAGGCTTGGGACAGGGAGATCAACCTGTGTGTACATCTGAGAGTCATGCTTAGCCATCTCGCCTAAGTCTGCTTGCTAGCTGGCCATCCTCGTTTGTGAAAACCATATAATACAAAAAGAGCATTTGATTTTCTAACAGAGTTTGTATGCTCCACATAACTATGGAGAGCAGGAACTATATCCACGGAGGCTCCACTTACAGAAAGATCTGGAGCCTGAAAAGCTGGAACTATTTCTTCATTCACATAATAACGGGCACTACCTTAGGAAGGTAACCCTCCCTTGTACGAAGAACAGCTTTATCCTGGTAAAAGATCAAAAATGGGGAGTGACAAGAAAGCGCTGCCAAATCAGAGACACTGCTTGCAGAAAAGATAGCGAGGAGAAAGTGTCTTCGCTGTCAACCATTTCAAATCTACAGAGTCAGGGGTTCCTGGAATGGAACGGAGCATACTCCACCATGTCAAAGGTGGATACCATTGATCCCATGACCTGCATTGCTAACAGAATGGATACCCTTGGCTTGTGTAGCAGCTTGCGTATTCGCAATGATAGAACAGCAATCTTGTTATCTGGCAGAAACACCATTTGTGCCCGAGAATCCAGAAGAGCTCCCAGATGTACCATCTGCTGTGTTGGAGAAAGTGATGATTTCTTCCAATTGATGATCCAGCCGTGCTTTTGTAGACAGGCTATGGTCAGTGAAGATGACTTTGTACAACTACTGGAGTCTGTGCCAATATCAGAAGGTCTTCCAGATATGGTAGTAGTCTGACTGCCTGACGCCTTAGATGAGGCCATCATGACCGCCATTATTTTGGTAAATATCCTGGGGGCCGTAGATAGGCCAATGGGTAGTGCCTTAAATTGGTAATGTTGATGAAGGACAACAAAGGAGATACTCCTGAGATACCCACTTCTTGGACCCAGGCATCTTTTGTTGTCTGACACCAGTAATCTGGCAACTGAAGCAGTCTGCCTCCCACCCTGGAATCCTCCAGGAGGAGGCCCGCCCCATCAGGCCGAAGGTTTGTCATTTGGTTTAGAAGTTGGACATCTTGCTGGCCCGGACCTCTTAGTTTGTCGCCTTGTAGTCCTGCAAAAACTAGACCATTTAGAGGAAGACTTGCTCAATCCTGAGGATGGAAAGACCGAAAAGAAAACCTGCCTGGACTTTGTCGCTGTAGATGGCAGACCGGCTGACTTTGAAGCCAGCAGAGTAGCTATTATTTTATCTAACTCAACTCCAAAAAGTACTTACCCATAGAAAGGTAAGACTTTTAGAACCACCTTTGATCCTGTGTCAGCTTTCCAGGATCTTAACCAAAGGGCCCTGTGTCAGTCAAACAATTGGATATGGTCGCTGTACAATTATCTGACGATATAGTCGTCTATAGTCTGATGACGTGTTACTAGGACGCTACTTTGTGTCGGTGCAATACAATGCGCACAAATACGAATCCACAATACACATACGCCGATGCACATAACGTGTGTGTGTATATATATATATATGTGTGTATATATATATATATATATATATATATATAAATAAGTAAATAGAAACTGGAAACAGACAGCGGCACTCAGGGACTTGTGAAAAAAATACAAAAGTGTATTGCACTCAATACATGATCCGACGTTTCGGGACTCACATGTCCCTTAATCAAGGTGTATACATGTAAAACCACTTACTGACCTTATATAGAAAGAAGCCACCGCAGCGTGCACGCACCAGAGAAGAAACAGGAAGTCACTCACCAAGTTGCCAGAGCGGCCTGTGTTGATGACGTCACCACGCAACTGGCGTCCGGTCACTATGGTGATCGGGACGCCGGTGAAACTGAAAGTAGAAGGATGATAAACAATGCAGAAGGTGACAGAAATAGCTGACCACCGAAAGAAAGTGTATTAAAAAGCCACTGAATCGAGCAGTGAAAAAAGTATATAAAAGAAATGGACGTCTATAAATAACTGGACATAAAATATATTACAGTAAATATAACAAAATACATAACATATAAGGCATAATGGTACGGAGTTACACAGATCAAATCATATGTAGCAAGCCGTCACAAGAAGAATATGTATATGAAAGTAAACATAAAATATAAAATATGAAGGTAAGTAATGAGTCAGAAGACCATGAAAAGTGAAGTGTGTGAATGAAAATTTAATGTATTGAATATGTATCCCAAGGGGGATGCATCTGTTACAGAGCATTTAACAGGCTGATTCAAATAGACACAACCCAGCCTCCAACAACTGGGGGTCTCTGGTTTCCCGCCTCATGCAACATCCTAACAGTTGTTCATATCATGTACATTTTGTTGCTTGAAGTCTCTGCAGTCCATAAGTTGAGAATGCATGATGCGATCTCCACACCGATGGTACCGGAATACTGTTCAGAGAGTACGCATCAGTCCAAACATGGCTTACTTATCACATATAAAACCTTAGTTACGAAATAACCTTTATTTCATAGCAATTATAGTAAATGTGCATACTTGAATCTTATACCTTAAAGCTTATTAAACCTTTTATGTGAATATGTAATGTGTAAGTATGCGGGTTGTGATGTAAAGACGCTAGTTAACTTGAGGCAGATGCGTGCGCATGAAGCTAATAAACAGCGTTTTCATACAGGATCTTATGAATTCGCTAATATGCGATTAGTTACCAGCGCAATTGTGCGTATTAATGTGTGTATGAGAAATGGTGCACTTAAATCTCACTTAAACTAAGTGAACACCTAGCAGTGTGGAATGCTGAGCCTTATAGTTCCACACGCCCCCCTCTCTCAGCAGCCCCCACCCTTCCCAGGCTCAAAAGTAAAGTCCTTTGTTCTCCCAGGTTCTTTTGTAAATGGTAATTAGCACAGCTACAAGACCCAAACCTCAGATAACACTCTTGGCTTTGAAGGTATTTTATTGCAGGAAGCCTGCTAATGTAAGGTGATTCCAGCAGGGCCACCTGGAGTGAGAGCAGACGTTATTTCCAGGAAGCTTATCTACACAGGCTAGTTGTCACGTGGCCATTTGCTCTGTTTAGCTAATGCAATCCAATTTTGAAAATATATCCTTTAGGGGAATTATAATAATATACACTTTATCCAGAGCACCCAAACTACGTAAAGTCATGAAATGGGCTTTTGGTGAATCGCCGTAACTTATGGCGATGGTCACAGATGCAATCGCATGATGCTAATAGTAATATCGCCACATGTACTAAAGTGTGAGTTTATCTACAATGGCGCTTAGGCGGCCATTCGCAAAATGGCGTCTTGCGATCTCATTTCCAAGATGGCGTCTTGCGGCCAGTCACAAGATGGTGTCGCTGCGATTCAATTTTAAACTGATCTTGTCTCAGCCAATAATCCAGCTTCGACAGAATTGTGTGCACTGTGGCTGCACCTGCATCAACAAAGGAGCAGCGTCAAGTGTGTGCCTGTGTCATAAGTAAAGGACCGGATGGCTTGTCCGTTAAAGGGTGCTGTAACCCCCAAAGTGCGCTCCACAAAAAATAAAAAATTCTTCTTTTTTTTTCTGTCTTTGTGAATTGTGTGGGCTGTAGCCGCACCTGCATCCTCAAAGCAGCAGCGACAAGCGTGCGTCTGTCTGTTAAAGGATTACATCGGTGACAGCATCCAAGTAGGCATGTTAGACAGTCCGTACCTGTACTGGCAGGAAAAAGAGGCAATTTGGAGGCCCCTGTACAAACTGGCTCTATTTTACCTGAGTTGCCCCCCCCTCCAGTGTGTACTCCGAAAGAGTGTTTAGGAACCTTGTCAGCGAAAGGCGTAGGAGGTTGCTTCCACAAAATGTGGAGAAGATGATGTTCATAAAAATGAATTATCAACTCTTCCAGGGAGACCAGCCTCCAGAATGTACAGAGGGACCTGTGGTGGTGGATTCCAGCGGGGACGAATTAATACTCTGTGAGGATGAGGATGTACACAACACTGAAGAGGGTGAGGAATCGGTGGATGAGGACGACATCTTGCCTCCGTAGAGCCAGTTTGTGCAGGGACAGATTAATTGCCAGCTTGTTTTGTGGGGGCCCAAACGAACCAATCATTTTAGCCACAGTCGTGTGGCAGACCCTGGCGCTGAAATGATTAGTTTGCTAAAGTGTGCATGTCCTGTTTATACAACATAAGGGTGGGTGGGAGGGCCCAAGGACAATTCCATCTTGCACCTCTTTTTTTTCTTTGCATTATGTACTGTTTGGGGCCTAGTTTTTCAAACTGCCATCCTGTCTGCCACTGCAGTGTCACTCCTAGATGGGCCACATGTTTGTGCTGCCCAATCGTGTCGCTTAGCATAGTCATCCAGCTACCTCGGTGCAACCTTTTGGACATAAAAACATTATTGTGAGGTATGAGGTGTTCAGGATAGACTGGAAATGAGTGGAAATTAAGGTTATTGAGGTTAATAATAGCATAGGAGCAGAAAAACCCACAAATTCTGTGATTGTAGCTGTTTTTATGCTTTTTAAAAAAAAAAATACAGATCCAAAACCCAGAACATGGAAGGGTGGTTTTGGCAAAACCAATCCAGATCCAAAACACGAAGAAAGATCTAGATACAAAACATGAAAAGTGGCCGGTGCACACTAATATATATATATATATATATATATATATATATATATATATATATATATACATATATATATACACACACACACACACACCCAAATCAGGTTAACGGTGTAGGAATTACAACAGTTTCTATATGTGCCTCCCACTTTTTAAGGGGCCAAAAGTAATGGGACAAACTAAACAATCCTAAATCAAACTTTCACTTTTTAATACTTTGAAAGCAAATGACAATCAGCAATTTGCTCCCAAATGCCGGAAAATGAACAAAAACTGTTTGAACAAATTGTTTAGATCAAACGTTTAACAAACTTGTCTGACCGACCATTTTCATCTGTTTTCTGGCATTTAGGAGCAAATTGCTGATCATCATTTACTCCCATTCCTTACCAGATTTTCATTCCAACCAATCAACAAGTTGGCTGGTTGGATGTAAGTTGGTCTAGTGTGTGGCCTGCTTCAGAGTTTCCTACGTGGATCAGGTGGCTCAATGGTCTAGTGCTCATATTCTACATCTTAAAACTGACAGTCACAGGTTCATTTCCTAGGACAGAAATGCTTGACAAAATATGTAATACTTTCTTTATACTGTGACAGGGTGTACATACTCTAATACGTGATTCTATTATTAGTCTGGTCCACTAGTTCCTCTATTCCCCTAGATCGGCTAGACCTGGTCAGTCAAACCTGGGACCTTTTATGTTTCCTGTATTTATTACATTTATTTACATTATTACATTACATTTATTCTCCCCATACCTCCCAACATGACCCTCTCCAGGAGGGACGCAATGCTCTGTTTCTGGACTTCCCTGCTAATTTATTATTGCCATCACCTGTGGTGAAACACCTTTCTTATCAATTAACTAGTTCAACACAGGTGATAACAATCATAAATTACCAGGGAAGTCCAGGAACAGAGCATTGTGTCCCTCCTGGAGAGGGTCATGTTGGAAGGTATGTTTCCTTATGGAGTTGTTTCCATTTAGGTAGAATATGAGTTTCAGTTTCGCACTAAAGCTGGCCACGCACTAGACCAACTTACATCCAACTTATTGATTGGTTGGAATGAAAATCTGGTAACGTATGGGAGTAAATGATGATCAGCAATTTGCTTCTAAATGCCAGAAAACAGATGAAAATGGTCATTCAGACAAGTTTGTTAGCAAGTTTGATCTAAACTATTTGTTCGAACAACAGTTTTGGTCCATTTTCCAGCGTTTGGGAGCAAATTGCTGATTGTATCCCTTATCAGATTTTCATTCCAACCAATCAACTAGTTGGCTGGTTGGACAGATAATCTTTAGATGTGTGGCCAGCTTTAGACTCTGCCCCTTTACAACTCGTCTCTAGGAGAGGCAATTTCTATATTTCATAGGTTCTATAGTTACTTCCATTAACTCTTCTTGGAGAGCGATACACATTGCCTGACATAACCGGGGTGTTCTGTATAATTCTGCCAGCATTCCAGGCAACAGCTCGCTGTTTGGTGTGCCGGTTGTTTATAGAGGCCGTGTCAGTCATGCTGGAGTCCTGATTCCAGTTCAAGTATCAAATCTTTTATCTGAATTAGTCACGCATTCTTCTAGAATCGCTATTACTCCATCATTAGGGACAGGCATTCTCTGTTCGTTTCCACCGATGGTGTTTCTTCGGAATGTGCGCAGGGGGTTTGGACTAATCAGCCATTGGAAGAGTATTAATCTCTCTTCTGGGCGTGACGTGAACTTGCAGTGCTGTTGCTGAGTGCTGCTGTTTATTGGTCTTCCTTTTCGTCTATTGGGTGTTTTTGTTTTTCCTTCTATCTCCTCCTCTCCCCTGGACATTAAACATTGTGTTTATGGCACTTACAATCATTCAATATCTTAACTGTTGACTCACTGAGTGCATCCTGTTCTCTTCTATGTCTTTTTTAGACCTTTGCGTTGGCGTCCCAAGTCAATACAAAAAAGAAAATATATAATTTGATTCCTACTGCTTTCTTAACTGATTATGCAATAGAGGTGTTTAGCCCTTGCAGTTCTCTAACTGCTTTACATGACATATGGGGAGCATGTCATGACCTTGTTCTTGGGTCCTGATTGTTTCTTTGTCTACTTCTTGGTTCCCTCTTGGGACAGGTGCAATAAATCTTTTATTGGTGCTCATGTGTTCCTAGCTAGGGATTCTGCTTGGTCCACGTCCCTTCCTAGTTGTTTGAGGGCACAAGCTCTAAGTCTTATCTAGCGTCTATCCATGCCCATCCTCCCGGTGGTTCCGCTTGGCCTCGCTGAGGGTGGTGCTTACATCGTGGTTCTTACAAGTGTTCCAGGTTGTGGGGAATTTCTTCAAGTTTTTCATCCATATTCCTTGCACTTGTAGCTGTTACATCAGGGATCCTAGGGTGCTATGGTATCCCAGAATCTGTTCTTTCTTCGCGGCACACCTTACCTTTCCTAGGATGTCTCCAGTTGCTTGTGATTCATACAGTGGTTTGGCTGTCCTGGCCTTGTCGTTTCATACAGGCAGGAATGGATGCCGGTCTTAGTCTGGACTTGCTGAAGTTACCGTTGCTGCGTTCTCTATCCGTTTTCGGCATCCGTTGCAATTGATAGATGCAATTTCCATCTCCTGGACGTTTATCTTCTGGTACATTTTCCTACAAAGCACAGGCCTCCAAAGGTTTTCCTTAAGCTACAGTTGATAGGTGGATCAAACATTCTAGTGACCCTAGCTTAATTTAGCAGGATTTGGTTCGTGGGTCTACTCGTACTGTCACTGGCCTTCCCTGGCTTCTCCTACACAAACTGGACTTTCTTTGTCTGGATCTTCCTAATCTGGTGTGACAGAGGGGCTGATAGGACACTCCCTCCTGAAAGCTAGAGATTCCTCCGATGCCGTTGTGTAAACTGTGATCTTTGCAGGTCGCCTAATTTGGCAGATGTGACATATCTACTTTACTGGTCTTCCATCCGATAGTTGGATCCTGCAGATTTCCTCCTCTGCAGGATTCTAGCTTTTTCTACAGACCGATTTGGACAAGGGTTCTTCATAGATTTTCCCTGAGGGTTTTGGCCCTCTTAATCTCTGTCCGTAAGCAGGTTGCAGTACGTCCTGCGGTAAAAATTTCTCATGTTTCTTGGCAGTATTGACAGGGACATCGTGGCCCCTGTTTTTAATGTGGTTGATTTGCGGTATCGTCAGTCGTTATTCAGATTTTTTACGTGGTGCCCACATTTTTTTCACAGGGCCCACACTTCTGAGATGTGGACACTTGTTCATACTTTATGCCATCTAGAAACAATGTTTGCCTGCCTCCATGCAGAGGATGACCCATCTGATTAGGTCGATTTTTGTCAGGCATCTCTTTTCTCTCATGCCTGTTCCAATGTCACTAGTGGGCCGCTTCTCCTGCTCACTTCCTAGGGTCGGTGTGGGACCTCGGTGTAGAAGTTTTCCAGTCCTCCTTGGTGGTCCTCTGCGCACATGCTTCCTTAACTTCTAGCATTTGACACCTTCACCTCTGGTTTCGCTAGGTTAGGACGAGGGGTCCTTTTGCGCAGCCTGGGAGTGTTCCATCCCTTAAAGAGACCGCTTTGGGATGTCCAACGTATTCCAGTGTCCCCAATGTATGAGAAAATGGTGCTCTGCACTCCCTTTCAGTGTGTGTGTTCGGTGAGCTTGGTTTTCCTGCTCTCCTACTCTCTGTCCCTTTTTGGGCTTTGTAACAACCTTAGGCTGCAGGCAGGGGGTGGGGTATCTGGAGGAGGAGGTGAATCTGTGCAAAATTTAACCTTCAGATGCCCAGACTCCTCCAGCTACACCTATACCCAACAAAAAGAAAAGGATTTATAAGGTAAAGACAAAAATCCAATTTTATTAAAGCTACTGGCATATGTTTGCTATTTTTAAAGACCTTTCAATCTTGCCTACTAGCTGGGATACCTGGCGTTGCCCGGGTTGAATACAGGACCCTGAAGTACACCTGCAGCCTTTATTTGTATGCATTGTCCTCGCCTACTATAACCCCATTCCATTGATTCTGAAAAGGACCCCACTGTTTGCTAACAGGCATACAAATAGTGGCATAACTACCGTGGGTACAAGGGTGCTGCTACTATGGTGCCCAAGCTGCCTTTGTGGTGCGCTGCTCCCCCTGCACCCAGTGATGCACACAAGGTGTGCCAGTCTAGTCAGGGCCGCCAAGGGGAGCCTGGGTGTCAGCGGTGTTGATTTGGTGCCAGCTGTAATATAACAGCTGGTGCACCAGCAGACAGTCATGGTGAGACACTGATGCTGGTTGCGAGGCAATCAGAGCTCGTGGACCGGCAACCAATCAGCAGTGGCGGCTTCTGATTGGTTGCCGGTCTGCGAGCTCCGATTGGCTAGCAACCGTTGCCAGATTCAAATTGCGCCAGCTGCTGCCTGGTAGGTGACCAGCTGTAATTAGCTGAAGGCCCGGCCCCAAATCCACACCTGCTGGCTGCTGATGGCACACTGGGGGAGGTGACAGTCTGCTGGAGGGACATGGGGAGGTGAGTTGCTGGGGGGGCATAATGTGTAAGGGGCACTACTATTGTGTGGAATAATGAGTTATATGGGGCACTACTACTATGTGGCAGAATCTGTAAAGGGTATTACTTTGTGGTATAATGTGTAAGGGTCATTACTACTGTGTGGCATAACCTGAATGGGCTCTGTGTGGCATAACCTGAATGGGGTCAGTGTTGCATAACATGAATGAGCTCTGTCTGGGGGCAATTTTTTTTTCTTATTTTTTTACCTCGGGGGGTGGGGGCAAGATCTTGCTAATTAACTGCAGACTGGAGGGTATTGTCTAATGCTGGCCATACACTAGCGAGATGCAGCACTATGTGATTCATCTTAAGATTTCCCTTGAACTCCCTGGCAGTCCCGAACTCCCTGGCAGGCACGATTTGGTACTTTTATCACATACGATCTGGATACGATTACGACATTGTAATCGTGCAATCGCTCAGTAATCGGGCACAAATCGTGCACATTAATGTCATAAACGACCAGCGATGCGAGCTTCCGCTGGTCGTTTCTGACATCAATCATTGCCTGAACATGCTGGTCAATCTGCCGATAACAACACATAGACCATGTTCGGGGATGATGGAGGGTGCCTACACTGAACGACTGATCGCTCAGTGTAGGCACAGCACAGACTGTGAAACGATTACATTGTCGTAATCGTGCAGTTTCACAACTTGCTAGTGGATGTGCCCCTTTAGTATATTCATCATATATATGCTTTATAGTGAATACAGCACATGCAGTCCAATGCGTGAGCTTTGTACACACATTTGGCAATACTTAGTAAACAAGCTGTGTTCCCCTTTAAACACAAATGCTGCATAACTTGTTTTTCTGAAGAATCTGACAAGAATCTGACCATTTGCGTATAATTCTGGGCTACAGTTAAGACCAGATCCAAATATGGTTAAGACTGGAGATGATAAACATGCCATGAAGAAAACTATTTCTATTCTATTGCCAAAAACAGACGAAATCAAGAGTAAGCTTTGTCAAATTTGATGAATGTCATTAAATGCTTATATAATGTTCTAGAAGTATGATGTCAGTGGGTGTGGTAAAGGATATTGTAATGAAAGGCATAAAAGCCAAGTTACAGATATGACAACTTGTTAGTCTACATTCTAACCCTGGGAGAAGTACATTCTCTCAGTAAGGGCTTGATCTATTTAATAAATTACAAATTCTTAAGTATATTGGATTGGAGTCTATTACTTTATGCCAGTGTTTCACAACCTCAGTCCTCAAGACACACTAACAGTCCAGGTTTTTAGGATATCCATGCATGAGTACAGATGGTTCTTAAAACCAGAACTGTTGAGCTGGCCACACATATAAAGAAAATCTGATAAGGTATACAATCAGTAATTTGCTCCCAAACGCTGGAAAATGGACCAAAACTGTTGTTTGAACATTTAACAAACTTGTCTGAATGACCATTTTCATCTGTTTTCTGGCATTTAGGAGCAAATTGCTGATCATCATTTACTCCCATACGTTAGCAGATTTTCATTCCAACCAATCAACAAGTTGGCTGGTTGGATGTAAGTTGGTCTAGTGTGTGGCCAGCTTGAGTGTGCCTTGAGGACCGTGGTTGGGAAACACTGCATTATGAAATAACAGCAATAAGAGAAAATAAAATAAATATTCAACAGGGGACACTTATACCTCTTTCACATCACAAACCCGGGTCGGACCCGGGTTTTGAACACTGGTCCAACCCGGGTCAGACCCGTGTCAAGGCCTTTCATATCACCATAATAACCCGGGTTATTGCAGATTTGGTGCCTTTTAACTCAACCCGGGTTGCCCATGTTAAGTGTGCAAAGGGCCTGATCCAGAGACGGACGCTCTGAACGAGCGCTCGCTCTGAATCAGGGCGTTTTTTCTTTTTTGTTCGGCCTCCTGGCCGCTCGCATAGCTGTGGGTGACTACCCACAGCTATTGCGAGCGGCCATGTTGATGGTCGCGGTGGTCAAGACCATCGCGACCATCGGGCTTGCGGTATGGTCTCGGTCGCAAGCCCCAGTGAGCTTCCGGCTCTAAATAGAGCCGGAAGCTCAACACTGACATCACTAGTTTGGGGGCGGCCCCACTGACTAGTGATGTCAGTGGGGCCGCCCCCAAACGGCAGGCGTTCCTTCGGGAATGCCTCCGTTTGGCCAGCCACCCCCACCTGCCCGACTATCAAACGGGGCTAGCTGTCAATCACCATCGACAGCTCGCCCCCTTTGGTGTGAGACCCGGAGCAACGGAGGGCCCGTTGCTAGCCAGGGCTCGCGCATGTGCACGACGGAGCTGGCTCCGACTGGGTCTGAATCAGGCCCAAAGTGTGCAGTGCAGGACAGTAATGTAAATACAGAGACATGTGCTTTGTGTGCAGGCTGGTCAGCTGACTGGAAAAAGCCAATCAGCACTATTTTCTCAGACCCGGGTCGAATATCCCGTGTCTGTACCATTTAAGAGCCAAATAACCTGGGTCCGACCCGTGTTTAACCCTTCTTTTAACCCGGGTTGAAATACCGGGTCGGTATTTTGATGCATTTTAAAATAATTTCGACCCGGGAATAACCCGGGCTATTTTGGCGATATGAAAGGGGTATTAAATTACAGAGGTTCCTGTTGGGGCTGGCTCATGTGAAAACTGGCAGTCTGACAAAAACCTGTGTGAGAGCTACTAAAGTATCCCTTTAACCTCACATTCTGAGCAAGTGTCAACTTTGACTCATGCAAGTTAATATTAAATGCAGAGTTAAGGCACCTACACACTAGTCCACAGGTTCTCAAACTCGGTCCTCAGGACCCTAAACAGTGCATGTTTTGCAGGCCTCCTCACATAATTACAAGTTAAATAGTTAGCTGCACCTGTTTATCCTTTAAATTGTGTCAGTGTCCTTAGGGGTGCCTAACCTCCCCCCGGGGGTGCCTAAACCCCCCCCTTCCCCGCTGCCTGACCCTAACCTCCCGGGGGGTGCCTATACCGAAGTCCGAACCCCCCTCCCCCCGGGAACCCTGAATCTAACCCTCACCCCCCCCATGGGTGGCGTCAGTCTCCCGGCGTATGTCTAATGACAGGCGTCGGGATTTCAACGCCTGTCTTTAGACCCTTGCCAGGATTAGACAGTCGGGAAGCCGGCGGTCAGGATTACGTCCTGACTGCCACCCCCCAGCTTTACAGCTTTAGTCCTTTTTAAAGTGAAAAAAATAAATAAATAAAAAAAAAAAAAAAAAAAAAAAAAAAAATATATATATATATATATATATATTTATTTATTAGTCAGCCCACTGTGTTTGCATGCAATGGCGTTTCTAGAACTTTGAGGGCCACATAGCAAGATCTTAAAAGGCCCCCTGGAGGTAAAAAAACACATACATTTGCCCCCACTCAGAGCCCATTCATGGGGAAGCGCTTATGATGCCGGCGGTCGCTATGTCGACCGCCGGCATCTCCACTACAGAATCCCGGCGAGGGTTAATTAACCTACGCCGGGAGACCGGCGCCCGGCATCCCGATCGAAGGGATGCCGAGCGCGGACAGCCGCGCGGGGGGGAGGGTTAGGTTTAGGGTTTCCGGGGGGGGGGGGACTTAGGTTTAGGCACCCCCCCGGAGGTTAGGTTTAGGCTAGAGGGAGGGAGGGTTAGGGTTAGGCACCCACCCTGGGGGACTTAGGTTTTTGGCAGCAGGGAAAGGGGGGTTAGGTTTAGGCACAGAGGGGGAGGTTAGGGTTAGGCACCCCTAAGGGAGGGTTAGGGGGTACTTACCTTGTAGACGATAGGGATTTCCATCCACGTCGGGCTGGCGCTGCAGGGTTTTGAACACACAGTAATGCCCTTTACAGATTATGCCACATAGTATTCGTGCCCCATATAACACATTATTCCACACAATAGTAGTGCCCCTTACACATTATGCCACACAGTAATTCCCCTTATAACATTATGCCTCCCTTGATGACCCAGACTGGACTAGCCCACTTTGTGTGCATGGACTGGGTGCAGGGGATGTGGTGGATCACAGAGGCAGCTCAGACACCCACGGTAGTTACGCCACTGTTTGTGTGCATGTTAGCAAATGGTGGAATCCTTTTCAGGAATAATGGAATGGGGTTATAGGCGAGGACAATGTAAACAAACGATGCAGGTGTACTTCAGAGTCCGGTCTTAAACCCGAGCAAAGCCGGGTATCCCAGCAAGTCTATATAATAAGTGCTAAAGCCTGTCTGTCTGTCCTTTATGCACGCCCAGAGTTTTGGACCTAGCTCCACCAAATTTGGCAAGGTGGTGTAGTTTGGCCAAGATTGCCACACAGTTACATTTTTAGGGATTGTGTGACAGTGAGTGGCCCTGACTAAGTTCAAACCTAGGCATCTAATCTTAGCCAAACTACACCACCCTGCCAAATTTGGTGGTGCTAGGTCCAAAACTCTGGCCATGCATAAAGGACAAACAGACAGACCCGCTTTCTCGCTTATTATATAGACTAGCTGGGATACCCGGCTTTGCCCGGGTAGAAGACTGGACTCACAGCCTTTATTTGTTTACATTGTCCTTGCCAGAACCTGTGTTATTTAAGAGTGCTGCTGATAGGGGTCTGGCTTCTTCTGCTGATAGGGGTCTGGCTTCTTCTGCTGATAGGGGTCTGGCTTCTTCTGCTGATAGGGGTCTGGCTTCTTCTGCTGATAGGGGTCTGGCGGCTGCTGCTGCTGATAGGGGTCTGGCGGCTGCTGCTGCTGATAGGGGTCTGGCGGCTGCTGCTGCTGATAGGGGTCTGGCGGCTGCTGCTGCTGATAGGGGTCTGGCGGCTGCTGCTGCTGATAGGGGTCTGGCTGCTGCTGATAGGGGTCTGGCTGCTGCTGCTGCTGATAGGGGTCTGGCTGCTGCTACTGATAGGGGTCTGGCTGCTGCTGCTGATAGGGGTCTGGTGGCTGCTGCTGCTGATAGGGGTCTGGCGGCTGCTGCTGCTGATAGGGGTCTGGCTGCTGCTGCTGCTGATAGGGGTCTGGCTGCTGCTGCTGCTGATAGGGGTCTGGCTGCTGCTGCTGCTGATAGGGGTCTGGCTGCTGCTGCTGCTACTGATAGGGGTCTGGCATCTGCTGCTGATAGGGGTCTGGCATCTGCTGCTGATAGGGGTCTGGCATCTGCTGCTACTACTGATAGGGGTCTGGCATCTGCTGCTGCTGCTGATAGGGGTCTGGCTGCTGCTGCTGATAGGGGTCTGGCTTCTTCTGCTGATAGGGGTCTGGCTTCTTCTGCTGATAGGGGTCTGGCTTCTGCTGATAGGGGTCTGGCTGCTGCTGCTGCTACTGATAGGGGTCTGGCATCTGCTGCTGATAGGGGTCTGGCATCTGCTGCTACTACTGATAGGGGTCTGGCATCTGCTGCTGCTGCTGATAGGGGTCTGGCTGCTGCTGCTGATAGGGGTCTGGCTTCTTCTGCTGATAGGGGTCTGGCTTCTGCTGATAGGGGTCTGGCTTCTTCTGCTGATAGGGGTCTGGCTGCTGCTACTGATAGGGGTCTGGCATCTGCTGCTGCTACTGATAGGGGTCTGGCGGCTGCTGCTGATAGGGGTCTGGCGGCTGCTGCTGATAGGGGGCTGCTGCTGCTGCTGATAGGGTTCTGGCTGCTGCTGATAGGGGTCTGGCTGCTGCTGCTGATAGGGGTCTGGCTGCTGCTGCTGATAGGGGTCTGGCTGCTGCTGCTGATAGGGGTCTGGCTGCTGCGGCTGCTGATAGGGGTCTGGCATCTGCTGCTGCTACTGATAGGGGTCTGGCGGCTGCTGCTGTTAGGGGTCTGGCTGCTGCTGCTGATAGGGGTCTGGCTGCTGCTGCTGATAGGGGTCTGGCGGCTGCTGCTGCTGCTGTTTGGGGTCTGGCATCTGCTGCTGATTGGGGATGGGCTGCCGCTGAGCCTGATCAGGTACATGGTGTCCATAGCTCGACCCTCAGTCCGTGAGTACACTGCTATTCCCTGTGAGTCTTTTATATTGTGATATATGTGTGTGTGTGTGTGTGTGTGTGTATATATATATATATATATATATATATATATATATATATATATATTACACATATACATACTGTATGTTGGGGCACCTAATTCTCTGTACGGCCTTCTGCTCTGGACGGCCCCACCCCCTTTCCTCTGTTCTGAACCCACATTGCTCCATTCTGACACCCTCCCCCCTAATTGCTCCATCCTGCCCCATCCCTGCTTCTCTCCCCCTAACTCCTTCTTGGGGTGTAAGTCCAGACTTCTGCTGCCCCTGCGCTGAAGAGACTGTGCAAATCTTACACAGTTATTGTGTCTGTGAATGCACAGATTATTTATTTATATAATAAATATGTATGGAAACCGCGCCAGTTAAAGAATGTACTTAAGAATGTACAACGTGGAAAAATGTATGAGAATTATTTACACCGGAAGTGATGTCACTTCCAGCTCATGGGCCGCAGCTGCTGCCTGTTTTCACGTTGTGGCTACTCCCTTTATTGATAGGGGTATATAAGGAGCTTTAGGTAGGTGTATATTTTTATCTTGCCTTTTGGTGACTTCTGTACTAGGCTGTGTACTTGGCTGTATTGACAAAGGTCCTGAAGGACTGAAACGTCAAATAATCTTGCTGGTGACGTGAGGTTTTTCTATATAAAGATCCCTTCATATTTTGAACTCTCTCTACATACAGTATACATACCTTCCCCCACATCCAAAATCAATGTTTGGTGTGACCACCCTTTGCCTTCAAAACAGTACAAATTCTTCTAGGTACACTTGCACACAAGTTATGAAGGATTTCTGCAGGGAGGTTGCTCCAAACATCTTGGAGAACTAAACACAGATCTTCTGTGGATGTAGCTTGCTCAAATCCTTCTGTCTCTTCATGTAATCCTAGACAGACTCGATGATCTTGATGTCAGGTGGCGATATCATCACTTCCAGGCTCCTTGTTCTACTTTACGCTGAAGATAGTTCTTAATGACATTGGCTGTATGTTTGGGGTCGTCCCTCCTCCCTGATGGTATTCCATGATGGACAAGTACCTGCCTGTATTTCTCTGCATTGAGGACACAGTTTATCCTGACCAAATCCCCAAATCCATTTGCTGAAATGCAGCCTCAAACTTGCAAGGAACCTCCACCATGCTTCACTGTTGCCTGCAGACACTCATTATTGTACCAGTCTCCAGTCCTTCGGTGAGCAAACTGCCTTCTATTACAGCCAAATATTTAAAATTTCGACTCATCAGTCCAGAGCACTAGCTGCCATTTTTCTGTACCACAGTTCCTATGTTTTCGTGCATAGTTGAATCACTTGGCCTTGCTTCTACTGGAAGGTATGGCTTTTTGGCTGCGATTCTTCCATGAAGACTACTTCTGGCCAGACTTCTGCGAACAGTAGATGGGTGTACCTGGGTACCACTGGTTTCTTCCAATTCTGAGCTGATGACACTGCTGGACATCTTCCGATTTCGAAGGGATGTAAATATGTCTTTCATCTGAGGCACTACATTTACTTGGCTGACCACTACATCTACGGTCCTCAACGTTGCCCATTTCTTTGTGCTGCTTCAAAAGTGCTTGAACAGCACATCTTGAAACCCCAGTCTGCTTTAAAATCTTTGCCTGGGTGAGACCTTGCTGATGCAGTAGAATGGGAATTCTGGTTGAGAATCCCAGCAGCTGTAAGTAAGTACTTTAACCTACCCCCACCCCCCAACCCTAACTCTTCCTTGGTAGCGCCTAACCCTAACCTCTGGAGGAGGTGCCTAACCATAAGTTACCCCTCCATTGCACCCTAAACCTAACCCTCTCGGGGGGTGCCTAACCCCAACCTCCCCCCTAGTGGCGCCTAACCCTAACCTAACCTCCCCCCTAGTGGCGGGGACTTTGGCATTACTTACCCGTCTGGACGATCGGGATTGTGGAGCTTTGTGATGCCGGCGTCTGTACCACTGTTGGGATATCGGTGCCAGCACTTTGTCGGGCAGCGGGATGCGGGTGGTGGGATATCGACAGCCACCATTCCGTCCGTCGGCAACGTGACCGCATACCAGTAGAAGGAATCTGTATGATTTACCGCAGGACCCCTAGCCGGTGGTTCAAATCCCGACAGCGGCAGCCCGACAAGGATGAAAATCCTGATCGTCCCTAAGGTAAGTATTCACTAACCTATTCTACCCCCTAACCCTCCCTTAGGGGTGCCTAGCCCTAACCCTCCCTCCCCCTAGCCTAACCCTAACATCCCGGGGGGGTGCATAACTCTAAGTCCTCCCCGGGAGCCCTAAACCTACCCCCCCCGCGCGGCTGTCCACGCTCAGCGCCCGGCATCACTTCGATCGGGATGCCGGGCGCCGGTCTCCCGGCGTCATTAAAATGACAGGTGTCTAGATTTAGACGTCTGTCATTTAACCCTCGCCGGGATTAAGCAGTCGGGAAACCGGCTGTCGGGATTAGGTCCGCCGGCTTCCCGACTGCATACCAGTAGAACTACCTTGTATCTTGTTGCTGTGCTCAATGTTGCCATGGTGTATGACCTGTGACATGAAACTGTATTCCACAACATCACCTTGGTAACAGAGTTTGGCTGTTCTTTATCATCCAGTTTTAAGCCGTTTACACAGCTGTTTCTGTTTCAGTTAATGACTGTGTTTCAACCTACAGTACATGAAAAATAAGATCATTATCACCTGTTTGGTATGATTGGTTAATCATGCACCTGTCTATAATCCTACAAAATCCCTGAGTTTGTGCAATTGTACATAGGTGTGACCAAATCAATGTCTGGTCACACCAAACATTGATTTGATTTACATTTCTCTTCTGTTCATTTACTTCGCGTTTTGTTAATTGATAAAAATAAACTATTAACAGTTCTATATTTCAAAGCATTCTTACTTTGCATACATTTTTCCACACTTGCCTAAAGCTTTTACAGAGTATTGTATATTTATATTTACTGTGCAGGTGGTCTAATCTGGCAGTGGCATGGGGACAGCAGTATATCCTGCAATTTCTGTACATGTTATGAAAAACCTCATTGGCAGCTGTAGTTCTCCTGACTTGTCAATACTGTCGGCCTTCTTTTTTTTTTTCATTAATTTGCATAAAAATAGGAAGTGGTGAATGTCTGTTCCTACTGCTAGTTCCCTTTCAAAACCATACATGTCGGTGTCAGCAGAAATCAAGTTTTTGTAAAAATGTTACCTGACAAGAATATTACAAAGTGTTTTTCTCTTTTTCTATATTAACGTTTTCTACTTTAGTCATAGAAACATAGAATTAGAAACAGAATTTGTGAGGAGCAATGCTAAACAATATAGTAATGAGAGAAACTACAGTATGGGGTGGGAAATACATGGGTAATTGATTAATGCAATTTATTCTATTTTATGCAAAATTGTTCCAAGCAACCTTTGGTGTAACCCCTTTGGTGACCATTGTCATATTGTATTAGTCTTCCATACTTTTGTATATGAATGATAGATATTTAAATGTTTTTCTTTTTGGTCTCACAAGAAATTAAAATCTGAAAAACCTGCAAGTATGTAAAACATTTTGTATAAAATTTATAGCACAATTTTCTTATATACATCATAAAGAGCAGAAGAGTCTTGTTGTCCAATACTTATTGTACAGAAAAATTTGATTTTAATATAATATTTATTACATATATAATAGCAATCAAAATAAATTCCATTATTACTGAAGCAACATTTGGAGTGTTATAAATGACTGTATATTTTTCTACATATTAGTTGTTTTAATATGAGTACTATGGATCATAGTAAAGCTAAATTAAAATCTTGACCTTAGATCAGGGGCGACCAGACTTTTACACTCTGTGATCTACTTTCAAAGCTGAAAGTCTTTCGTGATCTACCAAGCAGCCACATTTGGAGAGGGTCATGGTGTGCCAGAAGTGGGGGCGTGACTTCACAGCAAGTGGCGTGGGGACTGTTCTGCCCAAATCACACTTTGGCCCAGACAGTAAAAAATCCAAACACATTGTCCTGTTTCCCCCCCACCCCCACCCCAGGAAAACAAAAAAAAATTGTCCCTCACGTAAAAAAATAGAACCTACTTTAAATTGCCTCAGTTCCCCACTGAAGACTGACTTGACCTGTCTGAGAGGAGCTCCCAGTTCATCCTTGCCCTCAGCAACGGACGTCACCAGCAGCAGCTTCAGTGCAGGCCCACCAGTCGTTATCTGTCCATTGTGCCGGTGGCAGCCACACTGCGCCCCCTTTTGGGTTTGGCACCCTTGACTGATCCCTGGCCCTGCGGGCCCCTTTACACAGCTCTCTGGCATCGGAGCAATGGGTGCTGTTACAGGTGACACCCTTAACCAATAAGAATCATCCTAACTCTTATTGGCTATTGTAGTCAGTGATAGCCGACAGAGACAACCGCGGATTCAGTTAGCAGTGACTGCGGTTAGGAGCAGCTGAGCTAGCCAATAAGAATCAGCCTTATTCTTATTGGCTACTACTGAACATCCACAGCGATTGACAATTCAAGTGTCTGCAGTAGATTGCGATTGACGTTTTGGCCACCACTGTATTCGACCTTACTTGCCTACTCTTCCAGAAGGTGCTGGTGACTCCTGCACCCCTGGAAGATTGGGTGGATGTCCTGTCCACTTCCACCTGGAGAAGAGCAACTAAAAGTCAGCAAGTGTGCTTTAGATATAAATAAGAATTTAATAAAGAGCTGTAACTGACACCACAGAAAAGAACAATAATCTTTTTCGTAATTATTTCTCATGTAATGTCATACTAATATGTTTTCCTTTTGGAGACGTTTTCCTTTGGAGATATGGGCAGCTGAATTCCAGAACAAATTTTACACAATGGATTTTTTGGCCTACTTTAGCTTCATACTGTCAAAAAAGTACTTTTTGTAAGCCTGGAGGCAGCAATTTTTTTTTTTTTAAATTGGCATCAAAAGTTGTATAAGCATATGTGCACTTTCACACCTTATGCTTATCTGCCACAGCAATTACTTTAACAATACTGATTGTGCACCACGGAGTCAGTGACAGTTTCACCTACTTCATCTACCAGGGCCACAACTTCTTTACTATTGCATATATGTGAACTGAAACTTTACCAAAGTTAGTTCTACATATATACCAACCTTCATGCAAAAGTTCAACAAAATCGGAGGTGGTCAAGTGGGGACGCTTGGTCCACTTAACATGGAATGACCCAGTAGCATTAGGGAGAGATTAAAGAGAAGAGAGGTAGTTTGGGGAAGACCAGAGAGGAGAAGGTTGCAATAGACAAAATAAAAGATGATGAGAGAATATACAAGTGTTTTGATTGTGCCAAGGAAGAGAAAAGGGAGATGTTCCATTGATGAAACTGACAGAAGTTTGGGGTGAATGAGATTAAATTTTCAAGGTTGGTGCCCAGGCAGCAGACTTGATAAATTGAGGAGATTATGGTATTGTCAAGCTTGAGAAGTATTGTCAAGAAGAGAGAGCGAATACACAGAAATGTGAGAGAGGTCAGAGTGATTGAAAAGAGTGGAGAAGAAGTGGAGGAAGAGGTTGACAAGTTTTGGATGACAAACAAACATATGGATGGCAGTTGATTTAAGGCAATGAGTAAAAATTTATGCCGATTATTGTTGGTGCTGTACACTAGATTGACCATGTTTAATCAACAGTTAATAGGTTGACACTAGATCGTCGACAGGTAATAGGTTGACAATGTCAAATGGTTGACAGGGACAATAGGTCCACTGACAAATGGTTGACAGTGCAGAAGGCCAACAAAATCAAAAGGTTGACAGGTTCAAATGGTCAACACATGTTTTTGTTGTAATTTAACCCTAACCCTCCACCAACTGTTCCCTCTGTGTTGACAATTTTTGTGTTGACCATTTGAACATGTTGACCTTTTAACCCTGTTGACCTACACATTTGTCAGTCGACCTTTGTCCTTTTCATCCTCTTGACCAGGTCGACCTATTGCCTGTCAACCATTTGGAGTCAACCTATTGACTGTCGAATCAAACATTTGTCAATCTTTCACCTAGTTACAATTGTTGAGACCAGACAGGGCCTTTAAATTGATTCTGTTGCCAAAACACCTAGTTTGAGGAGGAGGAGGAGGAGGAGGAGGAGGATGACGGCGTCGGGGGAATTTGGGGTAAAGCAACCCCCGTGGAGTTTAGGGTACTTACCATCCGTAGTTTGGTTTCTGAACAGCGGGATCTAACCTGTGGCTTTTCAGCCACCGGCATATAATATGGTTATAGCAAAAGGAAAAAAGAAGGCTCTCTTTTTGGGGCACTCTTTGTATATAATTGTTAAAGATAAAGATAAAATTTAACATTTATTAGGTCCATTAAAATAAAAACTTAAAGGTATATAAGGACAATACAAAACACTACAAAACAAAAATACATATATTTGCAATCAATGAATATCGTGTCCTGAGGTATAGGTGAATTCAAATACTTTTTCTAATAAATGAGGATATGGTATAAATTATACAGTGGAAACACTGCATCCACACAGATTCCTTCTATTGGTTTGATAATTCACCATTAGGACATTTATGCGACATCAAGAAAGAATAGCGAAAAGCCAAGTCAATATGTTGAATATGTTCATAAACCTCCAATATTTGTCTTTGCAAGGGTTATGCAAAAAATCAGCAATACTATATACCATAAAATAATTGGTGCAGAGTAATCAGTATCCATGCACATTAATATACATAAAACTTCATATAGGAACAACTTAATGATGTTTTTAAGTGTGCTTGTATAAATAAGCAAGCATGTGAGATTACATCAGTTCCTTAGTCTGTAGTTCCTTAAATAAATTGACCAATCATCTTATCCACAACATTTGTGGAGTCTGCAGTTATCCAGGTATAGCAATGAATAAACAGGCAAAGTTATGACATTCTGAAGTGCAGACACGGCGGTCTGCGTAATGATGCAGTTACCCTTGAGATGAGACAGGATGGAGGGGAATGGTCGGCTAGTGCACTAGTCCGGCCAGATTCATCTTGGTCACTGGACGAGCGTTTCGTCCGCTATAGGCTTGTTCACCATCGCATGCAGTGCAGGAGCTCTGCTCTTACCTTTTGTACACGTCCTCCTGTCAGTGTCCCGATCACATGATTGCGGGACATCTATTTTCATTGGCTCTGTCTCCCACGTGATCACCTGTCCTGGTCACATGTGTCAACAGAGCCATCTGGTGTCTATCATGCTATTAGAGACAAGATATCAGTCTCCTGTTTGTATGAGATTAACTCCTGCAGTGCTGGTCTACACAGGGTTGCACTGGCTGATAATCACAGTGCATAGCGCGGAGTATGATATAATATTAAGGCAAAATTATACTATTGTCTTTCTAATAAGGATGGAAATTAATTATAAGTGAAAGGATACATAAAATATATTCATTAAGTAGATCATATGTGTTATCTGATCAATGTGAGGATTATCCTTACATAAGCGCACTTATTCAGTGCTGGTGGAATTTTGTAGCACATGTAGATAGTACATACCATCCTATTCATAGGAGAGATGGATAATCTTAGGTATCATATACACAATAGTAGTGATGAGCTTGTGAAGTTAGTAGTAAAGATACAAGATTAACTTCTAAGTTGCTATATAGCTGATAGTCACAATACATAAGTCATCCTAGGAAGGTATAAAGTAGTTGTATTGTGCAAATAATCCACTGTTCTTGTCTATATAATAAAGGTGGGTTGTAAGTGAAAAAATGTATACACGACTTTGGATATTTTTGTCATATACTATGAATAATGCTGACCAGAGAACATATAAGAGTTTTAATCTAAAGGCACCTATTAGATACCGGTCAGGTATTTACCGCATAATGTTAACCATATATAGATGAGGAGAAAGACAACAATGAATTCCATATATTATGAGGTAATGATGGATGGATCATACTTATGTGTTGTATTAATGGCATATTGGGAGTAGTACGGGGAACATATGTATAGGGTCCCAAACCCAGAGGTAAACAGATTAGACTATGCTGTGAGAAGGTGGCACCATATGGTTGGCACAGGCGACAGCTGCTGCATGCCATTATATCATGTATTGAATGGCACGTGAGCGTATCATCTGTGCAATTAGGTGTCTGAATGAGTACATTGGGTATCTGCTGTTACATTGTATCAGCCGAAGGAAAACCTGTTGATACCATTTCAGGACTCCTCCCTGAAAGTCTATAATGAGAGTACCCATATAGGAGTAATAAAGTTAGAGATAGATCTTACTGCAGTGGCTGTTGCCCAAGTTACTTTCCATCATATGTCCAGATGTACATTGGTGATTGATAAACATTGGGGTCATGCATGGAGTAAGTTGAAGAAAGAAATAACAATGTGACTTCCATTAGTACTGGTAGGAAGACTGCTCTGTTGCTTATAGCATTGCAGAGTCACAATTCCTATTTTCCTGTAGGTGTCACATGTGGAAAAGAAGATATCTCTGAACCCAGAGAGATATTGGTGCTAGTGAGTAGTGCCTTGAATAGTAAGGAATTAAATAGTGTGGGTGTATAAATGTAAAACAGTGTATAAAGAAAATGATATATGGTTTGATATATCATTTGTCCTGAGGGATTCCACTAATTATATGTGACCTTATCGTGAGTTTAATTTACTGTGAAGATCTAACTTAAGATCTTATTGGAAGTGTTATTTGTGTAAGGGTGAGATATATGGTCAGAAATTATGTGACCAAATGATGCCAGTGAAAAAAGGAAATAATAGTTATTAGATTCCTAGGTTATGGCGATAGCGTAAGATATAATAAATGCTATTGGACCAAAGAAATATGGTAAGTTGATCTCTGTGCTAAGAGAAAATTATACTGTGTGACGATAAGAGTGTTAATTGTTTATCCATGTAGAAATAAATAAATGAAAGAATAAATAACCCCATTAAAGAGTTTAAGTAGTTGATTAAATAAAGGCACTATAATTTATATACTCATTTAGACCATCAGGGTTTAATGCTCCCAATTTGAAAGTCCAGGCACTCTCTTTTTTTTTTTTTAAGTAACTCCTGTATCATGTCTCCTCCACGTATACCAAGACTGATTTTCTCTAGGCCAAAACATTTAAAGTCCTGGTTGGATCCTTGATGGTATCTTAGGAAGTGTCGGGCTACCGAAGTTAGATTTCTGTGTTTTTCCAAGTCCGAGGATGCATTTCTAATGGAACCAATGTGTTCCAGGATTCTGTGTTTAAGTGCTCTAGATGTCATACCAACATATTTTTTATTACAACTGCACATTATGCAGTATATCACCCCTACCGCATTGCAGTTCATGAAATTTTTTCTATATAAAGTTTGGCCAAATTTGTTAGTCTTTAAGATGAATTGGCATGCTTTGCAAGCGCCACATGGAAAGGTTCCTTTTAGTTTCGCTGGCCTTGGTGGGTTTTTGATGAAATTACTTCTTACCAGCCCATCACGTAGATTTTTGGATCGTCTCCAGCTCATAGAGACCTTATCATCAAGAATTTTTGATAGGTCTCTGTCAAGATGTAGAGTATGCCAATGTTTTTGTATGATTTCCTGCATCTGTCTCCATTCTTGACAGAAGTCGCCGACAAAGCGGAGTTTATCTGGGGTCTTCTTAACTGTATTATCTTTGGTTGGAAAGATTAGGGACTCCCTTGGTATATCAGATGTAATTTTTTTGGCTCTTTTAATCAACCTTTTACTGTAATCTCTTTCCAGAAGTCTCTCAGTAAGTTCTATACACTTTTCCTCAAAAATCTTTTTGTCGGAGCTGTTGCGTCTTATTCTAAGGAATTCCCCTTTGGGTAGATTTTCTATAGTAGGTGGAAAGTGTGCACTGGTTTGATGTAGAAGATTATTTGTTGCAGTTTCCTTTCGGAATAGTTCTGTTTGAATCATGCCGGTGGGATCTTTGTATATTCTTAGATCCAGGAAGGGAACTGATTGGTGACTGATGTGGTGCCTCAGTTTCAGATTTATGGAATTGATATTTAGGCTTCCAATGAATGACATCAGGGAGTCTTCATCACCTTCCCAGATCATGATGATGTCATCTATGTATCTCCACCATGCGGTTACGTGTTTCGTAAAGTTGTCATTTTTGTCACAGAATACAATGTCTTTCTCCCACCATCCCAGGAATAGATTTGCGTAGGTCGGGGCACATGCTGCCCCCATAGCTGTTCCCCTAATTTGGAGATAATGCTGATCACCGAATGTAAAACTATTTCTAGTTAGTACGAACTCCAGTAGTTCCATCAGGAAGTGGTGGAAATCATTATACCCTTCCATCATTAAGAAGTATTTTACTGCATTCATTCCTAGTGCATGTTCTATGCTGGTATATAGAGGTTCTATATCCAGCGTCACTAGTAGGTGTTGTTCATCCAGTCTTACATCATTTAATTTTCGCAGTACATCTGCTGTGTCCTGGACATAAGATGGTAGGCCCAGGATATGATGTCTCAGATGTAAGTCAATGAATTTTCCAACTTTTTCTGATACTCCCCCTATCCCAGACACAATGGGTCTTCCTGGTGGTTCAGAGAGGTTTTTGTGTACTTTTGGGAGAAGGTAAAATGTTGGTGTTTTGGGGTATGGTATTTTGAGATATTCGTATTCTTGTTTACGAATTGTCCCATCCGAAAAGGCTTTGTCCAATATCCTATTAAGGATTATGTTGGAATTGTCAGTAGGATTAAATATAATTCTTCTATAACACTTTGTATCCTCCAATTGACCTAGAGCTTCCTTAATGTATAGATCTGTAGGCCAAATCACGATGTTGCCCCCATTGTCCGAGGGCTTAATGACTACATCTTGCCATTTATTCATCTCTTTAAGTGTTTTTATTTCCTGGTCATATTACCATATATTCATTTTTGCTTCTTCCTACTTTGATTATGTAGGGTATCAAGATCGCGAGATACCAATTCCTGAAAGATTCTAACTTCTGGGCATATTTGTTCCTGGGGAAACAAATCTGATTTATTTTTACACATTGGTCGTTGTAGTGGATTGGGTGTTGTTATTAATGTGTTCTCTTCCTCCAATTCTTCCAACATATTCAATGCCATTTTTTCTTCTTCTGTTAGACAGTGTAAAGGTGACTGAGAGCTTGTCATTGATACTTCCATATTCTCCATCATTCTTTCTTGATTCGAAAAGAACTTTTTGAGGAGTAATTTTCGTCCAAATAATTTAAGATCTTTTTCCCACATGAATCTATTAAAAGATTTTGTTGGTGATAAAGTTAAACCTTTCTCTAAGATTTTTATTTCACAATCATTTTGCCCAGTCTACAAGCAAAGATACAGCTGGGGCCAAGTCTAACATGGTCAGACTGCAATCATTGGCCAACTGCCATGAGAATGTTCCCAACATATGTTGGGTTGGGATTGGAAATAGTTTTGCCCAACTAAATCTAAAACTATCTTAACAACTCAAATGGCTATTGAAGTCACAGTGTGTACACTTATATAGTAGTGTGTGAGAATGAATTTAGTAGCTCTTTTATATGGTCACTTAAATTACTATTTCAAAGCAACATTTCTCAAGCAACATATAAAACATACAAAACAAACTATAAAGTTTATATATATATATAAGATTATTTACATAAAGTATTTGTAAATGTTCCTAAAAACATTAGGAACATTTGCACTTCTCAATATTAAACATTGCTAAGAATAGTGGACTTGTAAAAATAAAGTTCAGAACTAACACAGAAGTAGCAGTATTGACCTTAAAAAAGTAAGCTACAAACTGTGTAAAGAAGATTGGTCTGTTGGCTAGCATAAAATGTCTAAGTATACTCACAAAATACAAGTAAGATAAAGGAGACTAGAAAAGAGTTAAACCTTGTAGGTGAAAAGTAGAAAAATAACTTCAGCATCCATTATTGGAGAATTGCAGAATGCTGGAATTGTGAACATTTTCAAATGTATAGGTAGCAGAGGTAGCACAGTATCAGAGTTCACTTCTCAAGACAAAGTAAAATGCACATTTTTCTTATTTTCTCTAAGTAAATTAAATTGCAAAGTATTTAATATTTCTTCAGATACCTAATAGAAAATTCTAAAATATCTATTTAGCAAAACGTAAGTATTAGGTGATTAATAAATGATGATGAAAATCGAGCCAGACGGAACATATTAAAGTCTGAACTTATCCACACCTATTGAAGTGTAAGTAGAGTGGTGTTAACCTTAGATACAGGGAGTACTTGCTAATGTTATATGGACACGTGTTTAACCACACAGATCAGTACTCGTCATATTCACAGGTAGCAGGGGTATCAGAAACAGAGCAGGAGGGTCCTGCAGGAGTGGTTCTCTAGGCTGAGCAAGGTGATTCTCAGTTGCTTTTCGCACCAACTCAGCGGCCTTAACTTGCTCTACCTTTGCTGTAATCAGTTTGTCAGTTGCAGAGTCAAAATCTAAGATCTCTTCACCAAAACACAAGGTGACGTGGTAATTAGGTGGTATCCCTCCTTCAGTTCTGTAAATGTCCAGCTCTCTCAGGAACTTGTTGGTGTCAAATAGTTGTACATATTTTTCTCTTTCCAGCTTGTTAATAGTTTCTTCATTATCCACACATGACACAGTCCAGAATATGCGTCCTGAACATGATTTCTGGTGCTGAGCGTAGATTCCTTGTGAGGTACTGGCCACCATGACCCCAGCTTGAAGGAAGGTCAGAAGGTCAGCTGTATGCCTGCGTACTTCTTCGACAAGCCTATCATCTGGGGTGGGAAGGAGCACTTGCCCCCAGCCAAGTGTTCATGCGGGACCCTAGCTGACAATTTGCACGCTCCACTACCGACCAAGCACTGTGACACCTCAACGCCACTATATATCACTGTAACTTTCATGTCTGTATATTTCATATGTGAAGGTTGTACTGGGGGAGACAGAGTAGCGATAGGTGTATTAGGACTGAATGACTCATAGTTAGGGTTAGTCTGGTTGAAATTCGGTATATCAGTGTTGCTTGTGTCACTTCCAATCCCAGAATCCTCTGGAGAAATGGAGCTGGTGACTTCTGAAATGTGAACTTCCAATTTGATCTGAGACTTCCTTTCTGCTTGTTCTACTTCATCAGATGAGGTACTCCTTGAATCTGCAGTGCTCTTCCTCTTCCGGCCTGTTCTCTCAGTAGGTGCAATCACTTGCTCTTCTGGCGGAACAATCTTATAAACCTTGAAAGTTTCAAAAATATCTAGTTTGGATTTCTCTGGGAGCTCCTGGAATTCTGGGCTCTTGTTCAGAGCACAATGAAGCCTCGTCTTCCATGTAGCTGCATCTACCTTTTCTCCACCTTAGTATTTGTTCTTGTACACAGCCCATGCCTTAAAGACTGCAGCGTCTTCATCATGGCGGAAGTCTTGTTTCCCCGCATGTTTCCATGGGATTCGGAAACTAATTTTCTGATCATCTTCCCATTTAAGTCCAGGAAACTTTCCACTTTCAATCTGTTCCACTAGCCATGGCTTCAGTTTCCGTGTTGGGCGTGCACGACGAGAAGCCATCTTCCACCTGTGTATCTTGTGGGATTTCCACTCTCGGAATCACTAGTTTCTCCGTATCTTCTCTCCCCGCCCCCGGTCTCTCGATCTCAGTCACCACCGCCCCCAGGTTCAGCATTGAATATGTTGGAAGAATTGGAGGAAGAGAACACATTAATAACAACACCCAATCCACTACAACGACCAATGTGTAAAAATAAATCAGATTTGTTTCCCCAGGAACAAATATGCCCAGAAGTTAGAATCTTTCAGGAATTGGTATCTCGCGATCTTGATACCCTACATAATCAAAGTAGGAAGAAGCAAAAATGAATATATGGTAATATGACCAAGAAATCAAAACACTTAAAGAGATGAATAAATGGCAAGATGTAGTCATTAAGCCCTCGGACAAAGGGGGCAACATCGTGATTTGGCCTACAGATCTATACATTAAGGAAGCTCTAGGTCAATTGGAGGATACAAAGTGTTATAGAAGAATTATATTTAATCCTACTGACAATTCCAACATAATCCTTAATAGGATATTGGACAAAGCCTTTTCGGATGGGACAATTCGTAAACAAGAATACGAATATCTCAAAATACCATACCCCAAAACACCAACATTTTACCTTCTCCCAAAAGTACACAAAAACCTCTCTGAACCACCAGGAAGACCCATTGTGTCTGGGATAGGGGGAGTATCAGAAAAAGTTGGAAAATTCATTGACTTACATCTGAGACATCATATCCTGGGCCTACCATCTTATGTCCTGGACACAGCAGATGTACTGCGAAAATTAAATGATGTAAGACACACTTTCCACCTACTATAGAAAATCTACCCAAAGGGGAATTCCTTAGAATAAGACGCAACAGCTCCGACAAAAAGATTTTTGAGGAAAAGTGTATAGAACTTACTGAGAGACTTCTGGAAAGAGATTACAGTAAAAGGTTGATTAAAAGAGCCAAAAAAATTACATCTGACATACCAAGGGAGTCCCTAATCTTTCCAACCAAAGATAATACAGTTAAGAAGACCCCAGATAAACTCCGCTTTGTCGGCGACTTCTGTCAAGAATGAAGACAGATGCAGGAAATCATACAAAAACATTGGCATACTCTACATCTTGACAGAGACCTATCAAAAATTCTTGATGATAAGGTCTCTATGAGCTGGAGACGATCCAAAAATCTACGTGATGGGCTGGTAAGAAGTAATTTCATCACAAACCCACCAAGGCCAGCGAAACTAAAAGGAACCTTTCCATGTGGCGCTTGCAAAGCATGCCAATTCATCTTAAAGACTAACAAATTTGGCCAAACTTTATATATAAAAAATTTCATGAACTGCAATGCGGTAGGGGTGATATACTGCATAATGTGCAGTTGTAATAAAAAATATGTTGGTATGACATCTAGAGCACTTAAACACAGAATCCTGGAACACATTGGTTCCATTAGAAATGCATCCTCGGACTTGGAAAAACACAGAAATCTAACTTCGGTAGCCCGACACTTCCTAAGATACCATCAAGGATCCAACCAGGACTTTAAATGTTTTGGCCTAGAGAAAATCAGTCTTGGTATACGTGGAGGAGACATGATACAGGAGTTACTTAAAAAAAAAAAAAGAGAGTGCCTGGACTTTCAAATTGGGAGCATTAAACCCTGATGGTCTAAATGAGTATATAAATTATAGTGCCTTTATTTAATCAACTACTTAAACTCTTTAATGGGGTTATTTATTCTTTCATTTATTTATTTCTACATGGATAAACAATTAACACTCTTATCGTCACACAGTATAATTTTCTCTTAGCACAGAGATCAACTTACCATATTTCTTTGGTCCAATAGCATTTATTATATCTTACGCTATCGCCATAACCTAGGAATCTAATAACTATTATTTCCTTTTTTCACTGGCATCATTTGGTCACATAATTTCTGACCATATATCTCACCCTTACACAAATAACACTTCCAATAAGATCTTAAGTTAGATCTTCACAGTAAATTAAACTCACGATAAGGTCACATATAATTAGTGGAATCCCTCAGGACAAATGATATATCAAACCATATATCATTTTCTTTATACACTGTTTTACATTTATACACCCACACTATTTAATTCCTTACTATAAAAG
This sequence comes from Taudactylus pleione, assembly GCA_031769625.1. NCBI lineage: Eukaryota > Metazoa > Chordata > Amphibia > Anura > Myobatrachidae > Taudactylus > Taudactylus pleione. Next base: position 2,290,783 of record JAUIMM010000274.1, on the reverse strand, counting down.
GCACTACTCACTAGCACCAATATCTCTCTGGGTTCAGAGATATCTTCTTTTCCACATGTGACACCTACAGGAAAATAGGAATTGTGACTCTGCAATGCTATAAGCAACAGAGCCGTCTTCCTACCAGTACTAATGGAAGTCACATTGTTATTTCTTTCTTCAACTTACTCCATGCATGACCCCAATGTTTATCAATCACCAATGTACATCTGGACATATGATGGAAAGTAACTTGGGCAACAGCCACTGCAGTAAGATCTATCTCTAACTTTATTACTCCTATATGGGTACTCTCATTATAGACTTTCAGGGAGGAGTCCTGAAATGGTATCAACAGGTTTTCCTTCGGCTGATACAATGTAACAGCAGATACCCAATGTACTCATTCAGACACCTAATTGCACAGATGATACGCTCACGTGCCATTCAATACATGATATAATGGCATGCAGCAGCTGTCACCTGTGCTAACCATATGGTGCCACCTTCTCACAGCATAGTCTAATCTGTTTACCTCTGGGTTTGGGACCCTATACATATGTTCCCCGTACTACTCCCAATATGCCATTAATACAACACATAGGTATGATCCATCCATCATTACCTCATAATATATGGAATTCATTGTTGTCTTTCTCCTCATCTATATATGGTTAACATTATGCGGTAAATACCTGACCGGTATCTAATAGGTGCCTTTAGATTAAAACTCTTATATGTTCTCTGGTCAGCATTATTCATAGTATATGACAAAAATATCCAAAGTCGTGTATACATTTTTTCACTTACAACCCACCTTTATTATATAGACAAGAACAGTGGATTATTTGCACAATACAACTACTTTATACCTTCCTAGGATGACTTATGTATTGTGACTATCAGCTATATAGCAACTTAGAAGTTAATCTTGTATCTTTACTACTAACTTCACAAGCTCATCACTACTATTGTGTATATGATACCTAAGATTATCCATCTCTCCTATGAATAGGATGGTATGTACTATCTACATGTGCTACAAAATTCCACCAGCACTGAATAAGTGCGCTTATGTAAGGATAATCCTCACAATGATCAGATAACACATATGATCTACTTAATGAATATATTTTATGTATCCTTTCACTTATAATTAATTTCCATCCTTATTAGAAAGACAATAGTATAATTTTGCCTTAATATTATATCATACTCCGCGCTATGCACTGTGATTATCAGCCAGTGCAACCCTGTGTAGACCAGCACTGCAGGAGTTAATCTCATACAAACAGGAGACTGATATCTTGTCTCTAATAGCATGATAGACACCAGATGGCTCTGTTGACACATGTGACCAGGACAGGTGATCACGTGGGAGACAGAGCCAATGAAAATAGATGTCCCGCAATCATGTGATCGGGACACTGACAGGAGGACGTGTACAAAAGGTAAGAGCAGAGCTCCTGCACTGCATGCGATGGTGAACAAGCCTATAGCGGACGAAACGCGCGTCCAGTGACCAAGATGAATCTGGCCGGACTAGTGCACTAGCCGACCATTCCCCTCCATCCTGTCTCATCTCAAGGGTAACTGCATCATTACGCAGACCGCCGTGTCTGCACTTCAGAATGTCATAACTTTGCCTGTTTATTCATTGCTATACCTGGATAACTGCAGACTCCACAAATGTTGTGGATAAGATGATTGGTCAATTTATTTAAGGAACTACAGACTAAGAACTGATGTAATCTCACATGCTTGCTTATTTATACAAGCACACTTAAAAACATCATTAAGTTGTTCCTATATGAAGTTTTATGTATATTAATGTGCATGGATACTGATTACTCTGCACCAATTATTTTATGGTATATAGTATTGCTGATTTTTTGCATAACCCTTGCAAAGACAAATATTGGAGGTTTATGAACATATTCAACATATTGACTTGGCTTTTCGCTATTCTTTCTTGATGTCGCATAAATGTCCTAATGGTGAATTATCAAACCAATAGAAGGAATCTGTGTGGATGCAGTGTTTCCACTGTATAATTTATACCATATCCTCATTTATTAGAAAAAGTATTTGAATTCACCTATACCTCAGGACACGATATTCATTGATTGCAAATATATGTATTTTTGTTTTGTAGTGTTTTGTATTGTCCTTATATACCTTTAAGTTTTTATTTTAATGGACCTAATAAATGTTAAATTTTATCTTTATCTCTAACAATTATATACAAAGAGTGCCCCAAAAAGAGAGCCTTCTTTTTTCCTTTTGCTATAACCACGTTATATATCTGGGCTCTGGTGAGCACCACCAATAGAAGTTATTTTTGAGATCTAACTTAAGTTAGATACATATTGACCTTGATTTTGTAATGACTATATTACATCACTAATAGATAGCTTTCAGTGCGGATAAATTGTTCTTATGCATGGGTATGACCATGATCCTTTTTGGGCTGGATTTCATCTACTCCACTCAAGCTATTCCCTTTTGGCATGAGTCAGAGTGGTCATTTCTTGGGGGGCCACCATTTAACCCCCTACAGATTGAGCATTGGCCTCCCCTTGCATTGTGGGCAAATAATTTCCATATATGCAAATTATCTTTCCATTTGTCTAATGGGCCCCATACATCAGAGATGGATTGCTGCGATGCTGCAACCCAGCATCACAGGATTGCAGATATCCAACATGTTGGATTTTGGCGATTTGACGATCGTGATAAAAAAATGATCGCAATTGTCAAATCGCGGACATTTAACATATGAAATGTCTGCGATCCAGCGACAGATCGCAGAACATCGATGGTGGGAGGTCGGCGTTTCCACCCGGAAATGCTGGCATTTCCCATCGCATTGCCGGATCGCGACAAACAGTCGCTGATGTATGGGCACCTTAAGGCGATCATGATTAATGTGGTGTTTGTGGTCTATTCCTGCATAGTTGACATATGGGAATCAGTGGATGTGATTGGCATGAGGTGGGTATTGTGGAGGAAGAGATATATTAGAAAAAAGTAGATGGAAAATAAAAACACTCTCGATAATTTTAAATGTTTGTAGTATAAAGTGACATATAAAAGGTGTAATATCTACAGCTAATTTGTTTGGGAAGAGAAGGCTAACTTGTTTGCGGACTGGCCGATTCGTTAGGCCCCTGTCATTTACGCCAGACCCCCTATCATACATCGGGTAGAAGCGGTATCAGAGCACATAACGTGCGCTGGTGCACTTCTGAGCTTTTTACATCTCCCCCAATAGCTGCAGAGCTTACTGCAGGATATGGGACTTACTCAGGGCTGGATTAAGAGGGGGCGACAGGGGCGGTCGTCCCTGGGCCCCCCACACACGGGGCCCCCACTAGCGGCGGTGCAGCCAGTGGCTTGCACTGGGGTCCGCTGTCTGCACCCGCCGCTAGTGTAGTGTAGACTGCAGTGAGCACGGTCCACACTACACAGTGACAAACACACAGCTGCCGGCATGGGCGTGGATTATTAGATTGGACACAACTTGTTCGACCATTAAATGGTCGACCACGTTAGTTCGACATGTACTTTAGATAGACAAAGTATAGATCAACAGTAACAATAGTCAGACAGTAATCTAGTCGAACGGGACATTAGATCGATATGTAATATATCGAATATGTAAGATCTAAAGGTATATAAGGGCGACACAACGTAGATTGACAACTAATAGTTAGACAATCTGCCTCATTCAGACCCGGTCACAAGCACCGATGTGCTCGCAACCTGGTCGATGGGTAGTCCTGCGAACGCGCAGCAGCCGCACTGCGCGTGCGCAAGCCCCGGAGAGAGAGAAACTCTCGCTCCAGAGCTTGCTACAAAAGGGGCGGCTCTCGATGTTGATCAACAGCTCGCCCCGTTTTGTAGGCGGGCCGGGGGGGTGGCTTCCAAAACGGAGGCGTGATGTCAGTGGTGAGCTTCCTGCTCCATCAGAGCAGAAAGCTCCCTGGGGCTTGCGGTTGCCGAGACACAACCTTAGGGTCTCATCGCAAGCCCCGATGGTCGCGATGGTGATCACCATTGCGACCATCAACCTGGTCGGTCGTAAAGCTGTGGGTGGTAACCCACAACTTAACTAACGACCAGGAGGCCGCACTTCAATTATGAAGCGGCCGCCCTCATTCAGAACGAGCGCTCGCTTCTTGCGAGCCCCTCTAAATGAGGGCCAATGTTCCAAGTTTGAAACCAAATAGGTAGACAAATAATAGATCAACAGTTAATAGATCGACACCATACAAATAGACATAATAACAGATCGAAATCAAATAGATCGACAGCGAATAGATCGACCTATCAAAGATCGACGAGTTCAAGATCAAAGCCAAATAGGTAGATTAAAGATCGACATTTTACTTTTAGACAATACAAAAAGGTATACATATCCTACACGCTGCCCGCTAATAGCGCATTCCCCGACGTTACTTTCAACCATGGAACTACAGTGTACAGGTCCCAGCCAGCCCTTTCATCCATGCAAACGCTCCTGGCAATGCTTGTCCCTAATTCCTGGGCACCCCCATGCGCTGCAGTGCACCCCTTCATCAAATGTGTGCTGCCTGCTATTCCTAGTCTACTAAACTTGGCTTGAATTTGTATGTAATGCTTGAGAATTACTAGCCGACAGAAGCCGTCACCACTAAACGGTTTAGGAACAAATACCCACATGTAACCACTAACGTGGACATAACACCGTTCTATATGACATAAATACAGACTACCGAAATCGCTATGCATTAAATACCGACATTTGTAATTTTAACTTTTCTATTTGACGGAGCATGTCTTTTATTCTCTGCATGTCTTCCTAGATCTGTGTTATGAGCTCTCTTTATTCTACAATGCATATATTTTTTTAATAAGGAGACACATATATATATATAAAAAATGTAAAATGACATAACTTTTTCACTCACCTTACCCGAATATTTAATGACCATTATTAAAAATAATCTTAATATTAAATTTACAGTATATTCCAAATCAAAATATAGGTAAGTATATTTTATACTTACACAGTCCTTGACAGGTATATTTATTAAAATAGTTGCATTTAAACATAGCCAAATATACATTTCTTTATATGATTAAGGATATCAAAAAATGGCAGCTGATTAAGGATATTCAGATAGTTTGAAATAGCATTACTTTTTCATCAATCAAAATAGAGATATGTTTTACTACCTTGACATGTCATTTATTTTAATTATTTATAACCTAGTTATAGATATCATTTAACTTTTTAATTAAATCAGCAAGCCATTGTTCTTGATTTATATTTCACTGCTTGTTATTTTGAAATATTTCCATTCCATCAATCTCACCTAGACTATCAGACTCCAAGTATATTATCTGTGTCTGTGAATGTAACCTTAAGCTGGGTACACACCTGAAGATATACTGCAGATCAACCGATCTGCAGAATATATCTGCAGATGGTGGTTGTTCATACACACTGAACAACCGTCACCGCCATCTAAAGATATATCTGCTGTGAGGACATTGGCCAATTAATATTTTACTCCGTACACACTAGCAGATGGTCTTTGTGAAATGTGCCAAATATTCCTGTAATTTACATAGTGGGCTGGCCTATTGAAGAGCACACTGGGTAAGGAAATGGGCCCTCTATTCTCCTGTTATACTATGCTGCTGTATCAGCATCTGTCATAGGGCCCGATTCATTACGGATTGCAACTGTGATTACGCACACAGACAGCCGATTGCTATGTACTGCACAAGCATCGCCGTGCGCGTGGGCTCCAACGCGATCGCAGTGACCACACAGACTTATCGCAGAGTGATTGACAGGAAATGACCGTTTGGGGATGTTGCCAAGGGGGGGGGGGGGGGGGGGGTGGTCAGAGAAACCCAGACGAGTCAGTGCATTTGAACGCCATTACAGGGGTGTGCATGAATTAGCCACTGCGATGGCGTGCGCAGCTTGAGCTTTCACTGCATGCGTTGTGGTCAGCAAATTCTGAGTAAGGTCAGACCTGTTGTAATTGAGCATAAGGCTCCGATGATACTCTGTTACCGATGATTTTGCAGACTTGCAAAGTATTACATATGTGAGTAAATGGAAGTGGGCGTCCTTATTTTGGGTTGCGACAGCATTGCGATTGCAAACATTAGCATATTTTCGCGGTGGGTCTGCATGCGTAATTGCAGCTGTGATCACAATATCGATCCGTAATGATTCAGGCCCATAGTACCTTGCGTCATAAGGCAAATAAAAATAAATGCTATTTACGTTTAGATATACTTTAATAGATGATCATATGGGTCAGGAGTGTTTCTTTGGAAACCTAAGAGGGTGGCCATATTAGTGCAGCTTTATGTCACAATTTTAAAAATTTTAATTTTCTGCTTCCTACTTCAAGCTGCAAACAATGTAGTAATACTGTAAAGTATAAGTAGTGTATGCACAGGGGCTGATTATAGGCGGGGAGGACACCATGGGGCTCCCACACATTGGGGGCCCCCCACATTGCCATAGCATTCAGGGCCACTCTGGACAGTCTCTGGCCGGTTCACGGCAGCAGCAGTGACAGGCAGCAGTCACTGATGGGCCATAGCTGATGATGGAAGCCCCGCCCCTTTAACATAATGCCGCAATTCGCGGGTGTATGGGAAGGGGGCAGAGCCTAATGAAATGTATTGCCTGCCCCCATCAGAAGCCTAATGCCACAACAGGTAGCAGTGTGTAACTGTGTGTGCACTCTCTGTCCCTTCCCTCTCTCCCTTTCTCTTCCCCCTTCCTCTCAATCTCCCTCCCTCCCTTCTTCCCTCCACCCCTCTCACCCTTTCTCTCCATCTCCCCCTCTGTCTCACTAACCACTCTCTCCCTTCCCCACTCTTTTTCTCTCTCTAACCCCCAACTCAAAATCCTGAGTTTGCTCCTGGCAGTGTACTAGATCATGTCCGTTATGCTGCTGGATCCTATTCCCAGCAGTGTAGCAGACATGATGTAGTATGCCACAACCTTGACAGTCAGTGGAGTGTCCGGAGACAAGGGAAGGGGCATAGTAGTCCCTTCGAGGGGCCGTGGAAATTTCTATTGATGGGCTCCCCACAAACCTTACCAGAAGAGAACAGTAGTATATGTGCCTGGGTTACTCCAGGAGTGAACAGTAGTATATGTGCGGGTGATATGATTATCCGGAGGCAACTGTCAGCCAGAGCTGTGACTTGGGGAGGGGGGTGATGAACCATCGGGATGTAGTGAGTGAGTTATTGAGTGAAAAAAATATATATATAATGCACATACACAGTATATGCGTGTAAATAAGAAAATACCGGAGGCGCACAATGGTGAAGTATATTAGAACTCTTAATTTTACTTGAACAAGAGTAAAAACAGTCACATAAAACATGTGCGATATGTTTATTTCACAATCTACTGTAGGCACAGGGAACAGAAGCATCTGAACGCTTAGCTGATTGCCGGTCTCCTGATGTCCGTCCACACTCCTTCCTGTACCCGTGATGTCAGCCCAATCACGTCCTCGTTAGCCACGCTGCATCACTACAAAGTATCTGTGATTGGTATTTGGACTGTGTTAATAGAGACAATGAGCGCGCAGGTTAAAAGGACAGATATATAATGTATATATTATAACAATGTGGACTGTGCAGCACACACCCATACTGAATACAAGCATGGGTCGTGAAGTCCTCAGGCGGACATTTTAGAAAATCAATATTCTAAAAAAACACCTTAAATTGGCAGAGACATTAGTATGCTTTTTAGAAAAAAAAACAACCTTCCCTAATGCCCACTTCAAAATCTAAAAAAATATTTTGGGATATAAATTATTTAGATCTTGTAAAATGACTCTCTGAGGCTTCTCCACTCAGGTTTGTATTTAACATGGGCATGTTCTGCAGCGATGAGTGAGAGAGAGCGAACCGGATAGATGGGGGGAGAGAGGAGTAGATGGTCAGGGAGAATAATTTGTACTAATCCTGATTTCTTTACTTCTGGAAAACTGCTAAAAAATCTTAGATTTTAAAATTATTTTCAATACATTGACAAAACAGATATATTTTATAAATCTATATATAGAGATATATTTATAAAAAAAGAGAGTGACAAAGGGCGAGAAAGACAGGGAGAGACACTGAGGGACAGATAAAGACATGGGGGGACAGGGAGAGAGGGACTGAGACGGACAGCCTTTGAGAGAGGGAGGGAGACGGTCGGACAGGGAGAGAGAGAGCACAGTGCTCTGTATGTAAATGTAATAAATTGTTCTCATCTTGATATCTTCACAGTGCATTCACTCAAGCCACAACATTTCAAAACTTTATTCACCTTCTGAAAATTCCCTCAAGGTATGTACTGTACAACACTTTTTAGGAAATTTATTGACAATGAAATTAGAAATCTTTATATATCTATATAGATACATATAGATATATAAATATATTTATAGAGAGAAGGGGACAGAAGGCTAAACAGTTGAACAGAGGGAGACACGGTAGGACAGGGAGAGACACGGATGGATAGATGGAGATGGATGGAAAGGTACAGGGAGAGAGGAGAGAGAGAGTGTGCAGTACTCCTATGTAAATGGAATACAAATAATTACATTTACATAAAGAGTACTGCACACTCTCTCTCCCTCTTACTTGTCTGCCTATCCGTCCCTCTCTCCCTGTCCATCCAGCCTCTCTCCACCTGCCCACCCATCCAACTCTCTCCCTATCCGCCCGTCCTCCTCACTTGCCGTCCATCTGCCCCCCTCTCTTTGTCCATCTGTCCCCCCCCTCTCCCTGTCCCCTTCTATCTGTCTCCCTCTATCTGTCCCCCTCTCTCTCACTGTTTGTCCGTCCCCCTGTCCGTCCATCCTCCTCTCTCCCCCTGTTCGTTGCCCTCCCCCTGTCCGTCCGTCCCGCCCTGTCGCTTTCCATCCATTTCTTGCTCTCTCCCTGTCCGTCCGTGTCTCCCTCTGTTCGACTGTTTCGTCTTCTGTCCCTCTTTCTACAAATATATCTTTATATATCTATATAGATATTTAAAGATATCTAATTTCATTGTCAATAAATTACCTAAAAAGTGTTGTACAGTACATACCTTGAAGGAAATTTTCAGAAGGTGAATAAAGTTTTGAAATGTTGTGGCTTGAGTGAAGGCACTGATGAGAACAATTTATTAAATGTATTAAATTTACATACAGAGGGCCTGATTCAGCAAGGATCGCAGTTGCTAGGACGCACACAATCAGCCAATTGTCGCGTTCTGCGCATGTATCGCAGTGCGCAAACTAGTCACTGCGATCGCAGAGGCTACACAGACCCATCGCAGTGGTTGACAGGAAGTGCCATTTGTATGTGGTGACGGGGGGGGTGGTCGGGCGAACGCAAGTGTGCCAGTGCATCTGAATGCCATTGCATCAGAGTACATAAATTGTGAGGTCTCATAGTGTGCGTGGCTGTTAGCAATTTCTGAATAAGGTCAGGGCTTGTGCAAGTATGGCTGCGATTGTACCAATGGTCTCGCTGTTCTGCTAAGTATTACGGATGTACGTATGGTAAGCTGGGCGGCCTTGTGTAGTACTGAGTTTGCATTGTGATCGCAGTGGTTTGGATTGCTATCGCAGTTGAACTGCGTGCATACGTAGTATTAGGATCCATAGTGAATCAGACCCAGAGTACTGTTCTCTCTCTGTCTCCCTCCCTCTCCAACTCAGTCACTCTCTTCCTGTCCCCCATGTCTTTCCCCGTCCCCCCATGTCTCAGTGTCTCTTCCTCTGTCAGTCTCTCTATTTATAAATATATTTTTATAACTCTATGTAGATATATAAAGATATCTGTTTTGTCAATATATTGAAAATAATAAAAAAATGTACATTACGTACCTTTTAGGAGTTTTCCAGAAGACCAATACTTTAAAAAAAAAAAAAATTGGAAATGTTGTGGCTTGAGTGAAGGAATTGTTAAAGTAAAGAAATCAGGATCCCGGCACCAGTATCCCCACCGCCGGCAACCCGACGGTAAGTATCGGGGTGTTAGGGGGAGGTTAGGGCTAGGCGCCGGGGAGGGGGTGTTAGGTTTAGGGTGTGGGGAAGTTAGGTTTAGACACTAGGGGGGCAGGTTAGACATCGGGGAGGTAGGATTAGGTTAGGGGTTAGAGTTACTCAACTTACACACCCACATACATATATATATATATATATATATATATATATATATTTTACATACACACACTTATAGTATATATCTAAAATGTTGTCTTTTTCATATAGAGGCCGCTGGTTGAGGCTCCCCCTGATGGTGTCTCACGATGGTTATATCGCCCTCCACCCCCCCCACCCCTCCCAACAGGTCTCAGCTCTGGCAGACAGGTGCACCCGCATTAACCCCCACACACCCCCCTTCCGCTGGCTGGGGCACCCACTGTCAGCCCTCTCTGACCAGGCCTCCCGAATGTTACATCATCCCCCTCCCAACCCCAAGTTACAGCGCTGGCTGACATCAGGGTTAGGTAACCCTGACAGCAGTCCTCGGATGATCATATCACCCGCACCCCCGCTCCCCTTCCCCTGGTCATGGCTCCCGCTACTAAGAACGGCACACACTAGGAGCGCATGTCACTTACTGCTCTGAGTGCCGCTCTGCTCAGCTACCCCGACCACCAGCCCACAGGTCACGGCTCATGCTGGCCGGGGCTCCCACTGAAGGCTCCCTCCGGACTCCTGACATCTGCCTCCCCTCCAACACTATTCCGGCTCCCCCTGCCTTACTTACCTGAAAAACCTCCGGTGGTCTCTGGCGGCTGGATCCTATCTGTGTGCGCCGAAACTCCTGTACCACTGCTGCTCCCACGTTGACTGGATGATTTGAATAAGCTGGCTCATCTAGGTAACAAGCTCAACGTCCAACCTACCGTGGGTCGGCCATACACACAGACCGATGCACCAATATGTCTGCAGATATATTGGGCATTGGCTGTGCAGCAGGGCCGATGTGATATGTCTGTGAACGACGTCGTTCACAGACATCGTTTGTACACACTCGCCGATCAGGTAACGATATATTGGCCGTTCAATTGATTGGCCAATATATCTTTCATTGTGTACCCAGCTTTAGAATCTATTGTATGCTCAAAGACCTTTATTTACATTATGTTAAAAGGCAGATTTAAGAAGATAGTGTTTCAGTTTGAAAAAGTCAGTTTGGATTAAAATAATGATACATTTTATACTAAATGTCATTTTTAATACCATTACTATTAACCTGAGTCTTTCTATTATTAAAGAAGTTAACTCTTTAAGGTTGCGGATTAATAGCTCTACGGTGTATAGGTAGACAATGTTTAGATCAACACCATTTGTCCTAAAATATTAAATGATACACAGTTTTTTGTTAGATAATAATAAAAATACTACATTTTTATTGTCGGCATAAACAATAAAACGACCATTAAAATATAGAATATATCATTTAAAAAATAAATAAGGTCTACACTAAATAGTTAGACAATACAAATGTTATACAGAGTATCATATAGACAGTAATAAGAGCAACAATACAAAGTCCGTAAATTTAAAGTATCCAGATTTCACCGTCCGATATTTAAAAAATTAGATATACAAAATATAGACTGTTAATAACCGATCAACTATTACATTATCGATAGTAAAAACATAGACATTAGATAGACATCTGAATTTTCGACAAATTAAAAAAAATTAATTCCCAAAAATATAAATACATAAAATGAAAAATAAATGTACAGCATTTCAGCTAAATATATTTATGTATGTAGGTAGCTCACACTCTTCCTTTTAACCAAATGATGACTTTGCTTCCATCTGTCATTAACTCACTCACTATGCAACCTGCCCATGCAGACATTCATCTACACTGTACCCCGTTTTCATGCTAAACTTCACCCCACTAAGCAACTAGCACTAAACTGATCTGTCTACCACCCCGTCAATTGCGCCCAGGTGTAGGCGAAACTATTAGCGGGCAGCGTGTAGTATATGTATACCTTTTTTGTATTGTCTAAAAGTAACGTGTCAATCTTTTATCTGTTGATCTATTAACTGTCGACCAAGTTGGCATCGATCTTGTACTAGTCGAGCTTTTTATATGTTGATCTATTCACCTGTCTACCTATTTGGCTTCGACCTGTTATTCTGTCTATCTTGTTTGTTGTCCATCTGCATATCGTCGATTTATGTTTTGTTGCAATCTCATTTCCGTGTCGATCTTCAGGTGGTCGATCTAGGGGTCTGGTCGATCTATGGTATGTCGAGCAATTGTTCCTGTTGAACTAGTTGGAGTCGATGTACTGTGGTCGATGTATGTATTGTCGATCTCAGGTCGATCAAATAACTGTATACCCCGATAATGGAACCTGCACACGTGGGGAAACTTACATTTGAAAAAGAAGAGTGCCCACTTTCAAATGATGCATCCTCATAGTAGCTATTGACTGGTAATCACCAGCCAACGTTACCCTACACTACAGGAAAACACATTTTCCATACATGGGTGAAAGGTTACAAAACAACACCCATAAAGACACATGCACACATGGGGGAATTCACATTTTGTTTTTTTCACTTTCTTACAGTTTCATGAAAAACAAGTATTTTGACTATTTTGGTTACGTTTTGTTTGATGTGTTTAAAGGAGCAAAAAGACTAATAATATTTCCTGAAAATGCAGTCTTCTGAAAAATATTAAGGTATAATCTGTGGATTGCTCTACACTAGGGTGAGACAACGCTCAGAAGAAAGACATTAAGGCACAAGACATAGTGATCTAAAACGTAATGATACATGCTTGGAAATATTTTGAAATTCTGTTTCATTTCAGCTTCGGTACATAAACAAATTAGTCCCAAGTGAGTTAAAAGTGTCAGGGCCTGATTCAGAGCCGGACGCTATTTGTGGACGGTCGTTCAGAAAAAGCGGTCGAATATTTAAATTAAGCGCTCGCTCTTTGCGGTCTGTTGACGCCTCTATGTCTGAACGAGCGAACGAAACATGCGCTCGCTATTTTGAAAAAACGCCCCCTGGCCGCTCGCATCATACGTCATCTACGCTATTTATTAGATTAATCGAGTACATCGAACGGCGTATGAACTGCTCGCTAATCTTGTGGTAGCATTTTCCTACCGCAATCATGCGAGCAGTTCAGGCTAAAAGACAACCAAGTGACGTGGTCGATGACGCTGCTTTGTTAATTATGCACACCCATTAAACGCCCGTTTTGACCGTTTGGCACGCCTGCGTTCGGATCTCCACTCCCCGTTTTCAAGCACCTTCCCCTGTTACCACCCACAAACGCCTCATCCTGTCACTCATATTAGCAGGCACTCGCTATTTTGCGAGCACAATATTTCCGACCGCACTGACTGGTTGGCGCATGCGCATTACAACCAATTCGCATGCGCAGATGTGCGAACATTGCTCGGAGCGAACGAGCGGCCGCTTACGAGTGGCTCTGAATCAGGCCCTCAGCATTAATTCTGACCAGTGCTTCCATGGCTAGAATGGGCAGTTCCTATGTTGTCCATACTTGCCGACATTCATATTCCTCCCTCTGGGGCAGATGTATGAAGCTCTGGAAAGTGGAGAGTGATAAACGACCAACCACTTAGCTCCTAAGTGCCATGTTACAGCTGTGTTTGAAAAATGACAGTTGGGAGCTGATCGGTCATTTATCACTCTCCACTTTATCACTTCCCAGAGCTTCATACACCTGTCCCTTTGGGAGAAGCTGGGAGGAGATATGACAGTTGATGGGGTCTGGGCACTGATAGAATTGCATCATACTGGCCCTGCCTCCTCCACTTGGAATTGCGATCTGCAGCACTATGACATTGCCCTGCCAATTTCACTGGAAAGTGGGCATAATGCGGTAGGGTCACCCACTCTTCTAGAGTCCGGAGGACTCACTAAAAATTCTGGAGCCTCCCGGTCCTTGCAGGAGAGTATAATGTTATCTTGATCCATTTGTTTAGACAGGTGTAGAGTAAAGGTGCCTATCCACTAGACAATTAAAATGAGCGATTGAACGATATCGTTATCGTTCGATAATCTTTTGAAAATCGTTTGCAGATTGTTTTCAGAGATGTCTAAAACGACCAGCGATGCGCGCTCCCGCTTGTCGTTTAGACATCTCTCATCAGGCAAACATGCTGGTTAACCTGACGATAACGTAAGGTTCAGCATGTTTGCAGATGATTGATTGTGCCTACACTGAACGACTGCTCATTCAGTGTAGGCACATCAGACTGACAAACGACCGCACTATTACAATGTCGTAATCGTGCAGTCTTTTGCTTGTCTTCTAGTGCATAGGCTCCTTTTAGCCCTTCTGTACAAGATACACATGCCAAGCTATCTCTGTGACTTCTAATGTTAGCTGAAGTCAGGGAGGACTTTCATGACCATATAGAGGTTATACAGCTCATGGACATACAGAATGGATTACAACATAAAATCTAATTTACAGTACATGTATGGGGTGCATTATTCATTATGAAAAACAAGTGCACTATTAAACTGTGCTGTCAGCTGAACTCGCTGTTTATACATACTGTATATTACCATAATAATTTATGTGTATTATTATAAAATATATATAAATCGCATACACGAACATGCTTATTAACAAGTTGGTTAATATCATTTTTGTATTAATATTCTGATTTCTTAATTTAGGTTTTGAAATATGGAATCTCATTTTCGATACACTGTGATCCTCATGTCCATCCTATTGGTTATGCACATCAGCTACATGGATGATTCATGGACCTTGAGGTAAATAAATAATGCATAACATTTTAGGTTTGGTTTATTTATTACAGGTTGAACCGTAAAATATGAGCATATACAATTGTGTACAGGTTACCTGTGGTGTTTGCATATTTTCACTAATTATATAGTATATACAACATGGAAGCTGTCAAATACTGGGTGAAAGCTTCCATGGTATGAAGAGATATAGCTGCCACCATCGCAGTGTGTTTAAATGTATACACAACAGAAGAAATAATAAGGAAGTCTTCTCACAGTGCACTTACAACTGTAATATCATAAAATATAAAGAACATTTTATATTACAGCTGTAAGTGCACTGTGAAAGGACTTCCTTTTTATTTCTTTTGTTGTAAATCATTTTTGTAAACACAGCAGAAGCACCCCCTAATTCCTAATTCAATGGATGATCACTTTGGGTTTTATTAAATGTAAAATAGGGGTATACAACTATCTTAATTTTCCAGTGCAGTTGGTTTACTTTTGTTTTACTAAACCTGAAATGCATCAAGAGAGACATTGCTGAATACAAATGAAAGGTTGAGAACCAATAAGGAAACAGTAGTATCACAATAGTGATGTCAGTGGGAGTGCATTCAAGGGAAGATTATATGCAGGCATACAATTGTATTAAACCGAAAAGAAATATGCCCGCGCTCGATTTTACCCATATCATACATGGTACCAGCCGCATGGCAATATTAATGCCATAAATGTATACAAAACAGAAAAACTTTTGCTATCGGCGCGAACAATAATATACTGCAAATTTATGTGTGTGCAGCAAATAAAACAAAGGGGATTTTGTCATGATTTGATCAAAGCATTTAAGCCTGCAGCCCAGCATCAAGGGACCCCATTTTTCTGCAGGTCCCTAACACTAGCATATATGCCTAGCACATCATTACATTGCAGTTAAATGTACTCACCTCCTAGATACAGAGGGACACATCTATACAGGGGCTGGCTGTTAGCCACACCCAACTAAGCTTTTTATAGCCTTAATTGAAAGCTGCCATGATGGCACAAGGCAAAATTTGGAAACAAAACAGAAAAGAAATATGCCCGTGCTGGTTTTAACCATATCATACATGGTACCAGCAGCATGGCAATATTAATGCCATATATGTATACAAAACAGAAAAAAACTTTTGCTACATTTGAGTACATTTAACTGCAATGTAATGATGTGCTAGGCATATATGCTAGTGTTAGGGACCTGCAGAAAAATGGGGTCCCTTGATGCTGGGCTGCAGGCTTAAATGCTTTGATCAAATCATGACAAAATCCCCTTTGTTTTATTTGCTGCACACACATAAATTTGCAGTATACAATTGTATTACATCACCAAAGGTGGCAAATGGCCTCGCAGCATATACAGATAGTTTGTACTGTGGAAAGGAGTAGCTTCCTGTCTGGTAAATCACCCCGGTAAACTATCAATCTCCTGTTTGGGAAGTACTGTAACTGCTCCCTATTTTAAAACACGCACTCACTAAGCCCCATTGTTGCATTATGTTGTGGTAGTATTTCCCTGAATGCTACATGTTCCTTTTTAGGAATATTATTTTTAAATTATTGCAAAGCATTCTACAGGGTAACTTTACTAAAGGTCGGTTTGGGTGTTTTGGTCGATTTTGCCTCCCGGACATTTACTAAAGTTAAATCCAGCGGCAAAATGACCATAAATCTGAGTTAAGATCATATGACAACAATCGATTTTTCAACATAGAGAAGAATAATATCTGCAGGTTTACTAATGGTTAGTTTTACAACTGACGAAAGAAACCCGTCCAAACAAGAACCTGGGTGAGGCAGATGAGTTTGGGAGAAGTACTGCACAGATCACTATGTTCTGTCCAGGCTTCACAGGTTTAAAAGTAGTGATTTGGGGGCAGGGGGGCGGCGACGGCAGCTTCCGTTTCCCAAAATGGCAGTGTTTTGCCGCTGTTGGTTGAGAGGGAAGAGGCCATGATCTCGATCGGCTGACAGAGATTTCCTGGCCTCTTTCCCTTGTCTTCGATGGCCAGTCTGCGTGACCCCATGCATACGTGGCCGCAGCTCGGATCATTAATACATGCAGGAGGTGTGATTCCTCCTGCTGCATTAACATAATAGCAAGGACGGAATTACATAGTTGGTTGCATGCAGCTTTGCAATTTCGTCCACTACTGAATCACCTCCAGTATTCTGTGGTAATCCTTATATTGAAGAAAAAAAAAAAACAGTTACCAAACCCTTGGGTAGCCTCCCTTTCTGTCCATGGGGCCGATTCAGACCCGGACGCTAAGCCGTGATCGCTCGCTATGGGCCATTGTCGCCCGTCTGCTTATGCGTCGCAGTGTGCATGCGCAAGCCAGTCATTGCCATGGGGAATCCTGTGCTCGTTGTACACAGACTGAGCGCTACTTTGACTGACAGTGCGGTTTGTGGGTGGTAACAGGGAAAGGTGCTTGTGAACGGGGGAGTGGTGGTGCGAATGCAGGCGTGTCTGTGCGTCAAAACGGCATTTAATGGGCGTCCATAATTAGCATGGAAGTGTCATTGTACACGTCACCTGGTAGTATTTCAGCCTGCAGTGATCGCAGTGCTTGCGACAGGGTAGGGTCTACCTCCAGCGCTGCATGCAGCTCCGATGGCTCTCGATGTTACTGTTTAATCATACACTCCCTGGAGATGACGTGTGCTAAGAAAGAAAAGTAGGCGTAATTTTACATGGGCGTGCACTCACTCTGCCATCGCTCTCTTAGACATAGAGGGCGTCCTTAAGCCAGACAGTGCGATCGCGGAATTTGCATACCCGGCCCCTTTGGATGCGAATGATCGCGGCTTGGGGGCCGATTCAGACCCGGACACTATGTCTTTCCCAAAGACCCATGGATGCCTATCCATAGGTCTCTGTAAAATAAAAAAATGATCGACGATCCACATGAACGCGCACTGGGCCTAATTCAGACCTGCTCGCGAGCGCTGAGCGCTCGCAAGCGGGTCGATGGTGCCCTAATGCGCATGCGCACGACGGAGGGAGCTCCGTCGTGCACATGCGCGAGACCCGCATAGCGACAGCCAAGCTGTCGCTATGGGTCTCGCACCGAAGGGGGGCGTACTGTCGATGGTGACTGACAGCACGCCCCCTTTGGTGGGCGTGCCGGGGGCGTTGCTTCCCAGACGGAGGCGTTCCCATGGGAACCCCTTCCGTCTGGAGCCGGCCCCACTGACATCACTAGTGATGTCAGTGGGAGTGCTTTTGGCTCTGATAGAGCCAAAAGCACTCCTGGGCTTGCGGCAGCGAGACCCTACCGCAGGGTCTCGTCGCAAGCCCGATGGTCGCAACGGTCTTGACCATCGCGACCATCTTTTTGGCGCTCGCATAAGCTGTGGGTGGTCACCCACAGCTATGCGAGCGGCCAGAAGGCCACTCCATTTTCAGGTTGGAGGGCCCTGATTTGGAGCGAGCGATCTGGTCAGAGCGTCCGGCACTGAATCAGGCCCACTGTTCACATTGTATCCGAAAAATGACAGGTCATTTGCGGACATTGTCATAGGAGGCAGTGCTGATTGGCTGAGAGTGGACATTTACTATTGCAGTGTCCGCTTTAAGCCAATCAGCGCTTCCCCATTCAAACCAACGCCATTTAGAGCTGCAAAAACCAACTGCCTTCAAAGTCAGGTTTCAATTGAAGCTAAATCCTAATGGATGATAAATACTAATTTTCCTTGACAGCAACATGATGGCAATGTCTGTAGTTTACCATTGGTATTGGTTTAGAACAAAAAACAATCTTTTGTAAATTTTACCCCAGAGTCTCAGAACGATGACCTTGAGAATAGTCAATTTGACTGAAATGTTGGATAAAACTGGATATTTTTCACATGTATTTGAAAAGATTGTTATTATTTGTATATAACAGCATTAATTAGGTTATATAAACATGTAAAAAAAATATATTGTTGTAATGTAAATATGTATTAGTAGGTAGCCTATATATAAAGATATTATAGAAATGTAATGTGCAATATATTTTACTTGTATGTTACAATAAACATCAGTGGCAGTGAAATGTGAAGAAGCTGTGCAGCAGCCCACATGATCCCACAGGAGTTATTCCATAAAAATTCCATAACTGGCGATACCTCCCCTCATAGTGCCACCTCTCCAGTTGTGACACTACATTTCCTACTATGGTCTCAAATTGGGCCCCCAAGGTGTCATAATTGGGGTTGGATGAATTATCCCCGTGTTGCCTGGGAAAAATATTGACATTATCTTGTGTCTGATCTTAGGCTCTCAGAGTTGGGGATTCTGCATGTGAAGGGCTTGAGGTAGGCTTCTCTGGCCACCCTGTTTGCCATCGCCTACTCTGCACTCTTTCTACAGGTTCCATAGGGGGTCCACAGGGTTGACCTTGGGGTATAGCTGGATCTGGATCCACGGGCACCACGCAGTTAAAGCTTTGCTGCACCCAGGATGCACTGGATCCATCCTCCTCTATACCCCGCCACAGGCACCTCAGTTTTAATTGGTTCCCGGTCGGAGTTGGGTCACCCTAGCGCAGGGGGGCTGCTTAGCAGCCCCTAAGCTTAATTTTAGTGTTAATTTTATTTCTTTCACTCTTCAGAACGGCAGCTTCAGACTGTCCATTGGACGTTTAAGCTGCCGCTCCTACAACCCAGCTAGCGCCGCGCGCCAGTACAGATCTGGGGATCGCGGCGGGACCCCAGAGTCTGCACTAGCACCGGCTCTGGGCTCTCCCTTGACTGCTGCCGGAGCGCCGGGTACAAGGGAAGCCGCGGGTCACTGCTTGCGGTGACCCGCGTGTAAAGCCTTTTTAATTGCAGTAGCATGCCTCCGGTCTCTGGGGATTGACCGGAGGTGCTAGCCAGTGGCAGCGGGCTCCCCCTCCCCAGAGGCATACCTCGCAAGACCACTGGACCACCAGGGACTGCCATGCCGGAAGCGGGAACCGGCATCCCGGGGCTTAAATGCTAGTCTGGGGATAGAGCCTTCCCTGTTTAGCGGCTCCTCCCCTCAGCTCAGTGTGCCTTTGTTCTGGCAACGCTGAGCTGCTTCCTCCTACGGCCACTCCTCCTCTGAGGTCTCCGGTGCCATCTTTTCTTGGTGGGCAGTGCAGATCTCTCCTGGCACTGTCGATCCCCGGCAAAAGGTTAGTGTACACAGCGCTATAGCCCTCCCAGACACTGAATCTGGGCGGTTGATTGTAGTGAAAGTGCAGGGAGAATGACTTTCTGCATTATTGTATTGACTTTTGCTAGTGCTTACTGTATCTGCTGTATTTCTACTTTACTGTCAGTCTATACCCATCCCTTTTCTTCTCCTCCAGCCCTGGCTGGTGTGTGTGGGAAGGGCTTTTCAAGGATCTCACATATTATAAATTCATGTATTTGTGAGGTCGGTCACATACTGTTGTGTGCTACACGGTGCCATATTTGTGGACTTGTGTGCTGCATACTTGTGGGCGCGCCAAGAGCTTCCCTGTTGTATTGCTATATATCTTTGTGTGTGTTTGTGTGTGTATATATATATATATATATATATATATATATATATATATATTCTATTGGTTAGCATGTCTGATGAGGAAGTTGAACGCTCTGCGGCTCCCAATCTGCTCACCTGTAGACGCTGCGCTGCAGTGGGGAATATGGAGGATTTATCGCAGGATGGTTTGTGTGTAAGATGTCGTCAGTTACCTGGTCCCTCTTATCCCTCAACTTCGGGACAGGATCCCCCTTGGGCGGTATTTTCCCAGGTGCTGGCCTCCATCGCGGACTGTCTGGCGGTTCCGACTGCCCTCCCCCATAGCGGGTTGCCACAACCGGTCAGCCCCCTTCTCCGGGTGTACTGCAATTGTTGCTGTCTCCCCCTGGGCCTCAGACAGTTCATCCATATGCAGGGTTCCCTATGTATGTTCAGTCTCCTCCGGGGACGCTGCAGTCCGTCATCCCCTTCCAAGGTCTCCCGCAAGCTAACCCTCCGTGGGTAGATGTGTTCTTCAATTCTGTCCAGAGTTTGGCGGCCTCTTCTTCGGCTTTTCAAACCATGTTGCGTAGTGACAAGCCTCACAAGGCGTCAAAACGCACTGTTACGTCATCCCAGTCTGCGCAGTTATCAGACTCAGATGCCTCCTCGGATGAGGGCGAATTGCATGAGGATTCTGATTCAGATTCCCCTGCTCTGGAAGTGGAGACTAAGTGTACCATTAATGTGCCGGCATTGGTAACGGCGGTGCGGTCCATTCTTGATATAGAGGATGATGCCCCGGCCCCTAAGTCCAAATATCCCAAATTTAAACAGGCAAAAATGTTTTTTCCTTTATCTGACCAACTGACTGATCATATGGCGGAGGCCTGGCAGTCTCCTAGTAAGAGGTTCCAGCCGCAGAAATGTTTAAGCAGTAGTTATCCGTTTCCTGCTAGTCATTGCAAGAAGTGGGGAAACACCGCCTGAGGTGGATTCTCACGTCACTCGCCTGATCAAGAGTGCTACCTTGCCAATGCCGTCCATTTCATCAGTAAAGGATCCCATGGACAGGAAAGTGGAGACTTGTTTGAAATCCATATATTCTCTCTCTGGGGCGGTGGCCCGTCCGTCCATTGTCATCTCTTGGGTGGCTAAAGCCACTGAGAGGCTGGGCCAATGTAGTGGAGGATACGCTTCCTGAAGAAGCTCCGGAGGTTCAGAGAGCTTTGGTTGGTCAGATGAGGGATGCTGATTCCTATATTGGGGAGGCGTCTTTGGATGCCAGTCTCCTCACTTCTAGAGTTTCGGCGTCGGCAGTCTCTGCTCGCAGGTCTTTGTGGCTTTGTTCTTTGAGAGCGGATGCGGATTCCAAGAAAGGCCTGGAGGCCTTACCCTTTAATGGGGAGGTTTTGTTCAGCCCTGACCTGGACAAAATTGTTGATACCTTGGCAAAGTCTAAATCGGCGTTTTTGCCATCAGCAGCTGCGCCTTCTAAAACTCGGACCTCAGCCTTTCGGACTCTGGGTAAGTCCAAGAGGGCAATCCTTCCTGAGGCAGTCGTCAACCAAGACTGCCCCTAAACCAAAGAAGCAGCCCTGGAGCACTAAACATCCTGCTTCTAAGCCCGAACATAAGCCTTCAGCCTGATGGGACAGGCCTCTCTCTGGGGGATCCTAGAGTGGAAGGCTGACTTATTCAATGCTGGTGCAATACCACCACGGATGCTTGGGTACAAGAAGTGGTCTCTCAGGGGTACGCCCTGTCCTTCCGGTACAGACCCCCTCAACAGTTCTTCTGCACGAGTCTTTCCCAAGACAAGACCAAGGCATTGCAGATCCAGGAAGCCATAGAGTCCTTGCTGAAAGCAGGGATTGTTCCCGTTCCGCCATCTCAATGCGGGACGGGTTACTACTTTTCTCCATTTCTGGTTCCAAAACCCAATGGGTCTCATCGGCCCATTCTCAACCTGAAATAGTTGAACAAGTTCCTCAGAGTGCCCACTTTCAGGATTGAAACTTTGCGTTCCATCATTCTGGCTATGGAACTGGGGGATTATATGGTCTCCCTGGATATCCAGGACGCCTACCTCCATGTTCCTATAGCCCCTTCACACCAGCAGTATCTGAGGTTTGCTATACAACATCTTCACTTCCAGTATCAGGCTCTGCCCTTAGGTCTTTTCACGGCTCCGAAAGTGTTCACCAAAGTGATGGCTGTCATGGCTGCACATCTGCGCAGCCGGGGTATATGGCTTCGGCCTTATCTGGACGACCTCCTATTGCTGGCAGGCTCTCCGGAGGTCCTTTTGCAACATCTACATCTGATGATCGCTTGTCTTCAAGCGCACAGGTGGCTGATAAACTGGAAGAAGTCCTCTCTCATTCCATCACAGAGGATGGTTCATTTGGTAGCCCTTCTCGACTCGCGTCAGCAAAGGATCTTCCTTACTCCGGAAAAGGTTTCCTCCCTACAACTATGGGTGAGTAGTTGTCTGAAGACTTCCCAAGTGTTGGTTCACTCGGCAATGAGAGTTCTGGGGTCCATGGTGTCGACGTTCGACATGGTGGAGTATGCCCAGTTTCATTCCAGGCCCCTGCAGGGGCTGATTCTATCCAAATGGAACAGTTTACCACACCGAATCAGGACTCAGATGCTGGTGTTGTCTCTGGAGGTGCGCCTGTCGATGACCTGGTGGCTTCAGATGACTTATCTCACCAAGGGCCGTCCCTTTAGGATCCCGGACTGGGTCCTGCTCACGACAAATACCAGTCTCCAGGGTTGGGGGGCGTTGTCGGCTCCCCTTTCACTTCAGGGCTGTTGGACGGCGGAAGAAGCGGTTCTTCCCATCAATATTCTGGAACTTCGGGCTATGTACAGTGCCTTCCAGTTGTCCGGTCACGCTCTTCACAGAAGGGCGGTGCAAGTTCAGTCCGACAGCGCCACCACAATGGCGTACATCAACCGTCAAGGGGTGTCAAGCATCCTGTCGGGCGGAATGCCATCTCGGCAGTCCTCATTCCGTGAGTTCTCAACTGGGAAGCGGACTTCCTCAGCCGTCACGACGTCGTGGCATACTTATTTTCACTTTGTGTGGTTCCAGTGTAGAATCGCTACTCTGCCTGATGTCTGCACCTTTTTCCAGGGGGTCCTCAGGATTCAGCCTCCATTTGTTCCACCAGTGGCTCCTTGGGATTTGGCAGTGGTGCTTCGGGCCTTGCTGGGTCCTCCATTTGAACCTCTTGAGTCGGTGGATCTCAAGTGGATGACACTTAAGACTGGTTTTTCTCCTGGCAATTGCTTCGGCCAGGAGAGTGTCAGAATTAGGCGCACTTTCTTGCCGTTCTCCTTTTCTGATTTTTCACCAGGACAGGGCAGTACTTCGCACCTGTCTGGGTTTTCTTCCTAAGGTAGTCTCTACGTTCCACTTTAATCAGGAAATTGTTGTACTGGCATTTCAGTCACCTGATCTCTCGGCTGGTGAGGCTTCTTTTAGATGTTATCTGTGCTCTCAAAGTTAATATTGATTGCACTAGTTCCATTCGCAAATCTGATCCTTTGTTCATCCTCTGGTTTTCACAAGAGGGGTTGGCCTGCCAACAAACAAACTTTGGCCCGTTGGCTTCTTTTGGCTATTTGTGAGGCTTATTCACAGGAGGGTTTACCTGTTCCGGCCTCTGTTAAGGCTCATTCCACTCGGTCTGTGGGTCCCTCGTGGGCTGCTGGCCGTGGAGCCTCGGATGTTCAGCTGTGTAAGGCGGCCACCTGGTCTTCCATACAGATAAATTTGACACCTTCGCCTCTCAGGATGCATCCTTCGGGCGGCGGATTCTCATATCAGTGCAGGAGCGTCCCCGCCCTTAGTTGTACTGCTATGGGATATCCCCATGGTCAACCCTGTGGACCCCCCTATGGAACCTGAAGTAGAAAACAACAGAGATGGTAACAACTTACCTTTGTTATCTCTGTTTCTACGAGGTCCATAGGGACAACAGGGCGCCTGCCCTGACGCACCTGGCTTCATATGGGCTATGTGGCTGGTCACCTGTTTTCCATCTTCCTTTCCATGAGTATGGTTCTTGTGTGTTCCAGTCTTCCTTCTCTCTATGTTTATCTCCTCCGTCCTTGGCTACTTACCAACTGAGGTGCCTGTGGCTGGGGCGGGTATAGAGGAGGATGGACCCAGTGCATCCTGGGAGCAGCAAAGCTTTAACTGCGTGGTGCCCGTGCTTCCAGATCCAGCTATATACCACAAGGTCAACCCTGTGGACCCTGTGGACCTTGTAGAAACAGAGATAACAAAGGTGAGTTCTTACCATAGCTCTTGTTTTCTGCTACCATCACCAAAGGGGATAATGCTGGTTCTAAATCTTTAACATTTTCAATAAGCAGAACACAAATAACCCCATGCTTTCCCCCTCCATTGATCTACCACCCTGGGTCGAAATATCCCAATAGTTTTTCTAAGGCCCAAATACTTCCTCCTCAGAGGTATCCTTTAAATTTCCACATAACCCAATACTTCTATCTAACTCCAACCCAAACATTTGACACCATAAGTCGACATCATACCCAGATAGGGATTGTTCCATGTTTGCTTGCCCTGTTTGGTTGACTGCCTCCAAAACGTAGTGGTGGTAAACTCTTTCCCTATATTGCTACACCAATTTATTAATCTTTTATTTTTTCCTTATAAGGATAATCAGTGAAGCAATAGGGACTGAATGCACATTTACATGAGTCTCATTAAGTTTCTTCAAATCTTCCTTCACATCCTCTAGATTTGCTGGAGCCAACCTCCTAGACCTTTCTCCAAATGGAGTGTCTTCACTCTCTGTGCCATCCCAATGTCCCATTCATTCCAAGAAAAAACTTGGAGGTGTTGTTGGATTTCTAGTAACAACTGTCTTTTGTCGGCTGAAGAATATCACTATCTTTGAAACATGCCTCCAGTTGTTCATACGTGCATGGAATTTCAATTGCACCAAAACAGAAAAGGAATATGCCCTCGCTCGGTTTTACCCATATCATACATTGTACCAGCAGCATGGAAATATTAATGCCATAAATGTATACAAAACAGAAAAACTTTTGCTATCGGAATTTCAATTGCATTGGCTTTATCTTCCTCCAAATACCTTGAGCCAAATGTAATAGGGTGAGAGTTTATAAAATGTAAAAGTTTAGCAGTAAACTCTCACAGTGGTTGAGTTTTATCTTCAAAATGGGAAAAAATCTAGAAGAGCTTTTAAATCGTGAGTTTTTTTAGTCTAAAAACATGCGAGTTTGCATGTTCTCGGACTCTATTACATTGGGCGAGTTTAAAAAAATCTGAGAGTTTATTGCTAAACTCTCACATATCTAAACTTTTCCCCTATTACATTTGGCCCCTTCTGTTCGTCCGCGGACAAAACATCTGTATCTCCAGTGGATATTGCTTTGTCTTCTCTCATGCACCAGAGAAACAGCTGTTTAAACAAATGTGTATTCGTCCCTACAGTTATACAGTTATGGAGATCTCCCATATAACCCGGTGGATCCGAGCAAAATAAGGCCATCATCGTAATTCTTATTTTTTACCTGTAGCATTTTCAAAGAATTCTATATTCACCACCACATAGCTTAAATAGGGATATCTATGTTCACTCAACCACCAAATTATAAGACCGGAGAGGGGATGAATTGGACTATCCGAACATATCTGGTGATACCAGTGCTCGAAAATGATTGATACTTATGATCCACTGTCAAGTAACTCTTTACAGTGATGCCCATTCACAGCCGCCAACACCAATGGAGTGGGACCTATCTAACCTTCAGATGATGTACTACGCCACTGGGCACTCCTCTCCATGTGAATTTTCACTGATTTGGGGGTTCGTGCCGGGTCCATTGACTCCCCCAGTTTGTTTCCCGTCGCTACTAAACTCTGAGGTAGTAACTGTGGTTGATTGGATGGAGTTCAAGATGGTACACATTCTGCTGCATGATGATCTAGCCTCTCAAATCAAAAACATCCCATTGACTGGAAATTCTCTTCTCAAAGGTCCACGTCCCCCAGTTAACTGAGATCTTCCAAGGCTACTTGTAAATTTTTCTTGATGTAGCTCTTAATTGATTTATTTTCTGGTTCTGGTCCTTCATTAATTTAATAAGCCTAGTTTCTGACTCCTGTTATCTCTAGAACAGGCGTAACCATTTTAGCATTCCTAAAGGTCTTTTCCCTTGCTTCGATTAATACTCCTTCTTGCTTTACCTCCCTGATGAGTTCATTAAAGGTCGGATCACTTACTCAATTTGAACATCTAATTCTCTGAACCACTGGGCGAGAAGTCAAAGCTCCCCTAACAAGCTGCTTCATTCTTTGACCATTTGCCTCTCTTCTATGAAATTCTCCTTTTTCTATTTTCTTGTACAGCAATTTATCAATTCTATAAATATAAGTAGTTAGAGCCTCCATGGGTTCTTGAAAAGTGTTACTAAATCTAGCAATTAACTAATTCACTTCCTCTATGGTCCCATAGGCATAATTCAGGGCCTCAATGTGAGTATAAACTGTAGAATTTGGGGCACTATGCCTTCTAGCTTGTAATATGCCTGTGGCTGGACCACGCAAACTCTCCACCACTCTTTGTTTCTTGATATGGTCAGTACTTTGCCATTACTCAATCTGCTGCATTGCCCCCTCCTTCAATGCCTCCTAATTTTCTTAATTTTAAAAAAACCTGCTGGATCGTCCACCACTCCTTTTTAGTGCAAATTGTTTTTTTTATTAAATTAATATGCTTATGATAAAACAGACACAAAAAATGTTGATCACCAATTACATACAAATACACACACAATAACAAAACAAAAACAAGGAAATTAATAATAGATAAAAATAAAATACAATACAGCTCCGGTATCAACAAAAGCAAGCAAAAAGAAGCCACTCCACCCTATTGAATTTAGGGGCCAGACAAGTTATAGACCTCGAGGGTATCAAAAACCATCAAGAGGTTTAGGGGGGACATACAGCATTAATATTTTTAAAGGTGTTTGAATCCTTGAAATCCAGCCAACGAGACCAAGTATCCCTAAAAGCTGCATAGTTGTCTTCAGTAGAAGACAGAATATCTTCCATTTCCATGTAGAGGTCAATTCTATCGAACCAGTCTCTAACCGTTGAAGGAGAAGAGAAGCGCCAACATATATTCGGCACGCCTAATCCCATTTTTGAGAGGATATCTGGAGACCTGTACTAGCAGGATATCAACTTGTATTGGGTCTCCCGAACACCAACGCTAGGAGAGCAAGCATGCGCCAAATGAAATATTTTTACCCAATTAGCCTCCCCCCACCTCAGTGCCCAACTCCAAATCCCATGTTTTAGTAAAAAAGTAATAAAACAAGAGATAGGATCTTAGAAGTATTGTCCCTAGCCTCACGACCTGGGACAAACCTAACCTGATCACTATGAAAGTTTTTTTCTCCCACAATTATACAATCTATTCGCAAGAAGTTTTGCGACTAATTTGATGTCGACATTAAGGAGAGAGATGGGCCAGTAGCTAGGACAGAGGGAGGCGTCCTTGCCTTCCTTAGGAATGACTGTGATATGGGCCTTCCAGGGATTGGCCAGTGAAAGGAGATCGATCAAGGAGATCAATCTGAAATTGAGTTAAAAACTTCTAGGAGCAATGGCAACAGCCTACTCTTAAAGGTCTTGTAGTAATTGACAGTAAAACCATCTGGGCCATTTTCCCGGTTTTGTTACCCCACTTATAGTATCTGCTACGACATTTTCTAAAAGAATATTTAACTTTATCAAGAAGGAGCTTATTCAATGCCAAACGTGCAATAACTAATTCAACGTAAATATCGGAAGAAAGGGAAGCTTTATGAGAAGACTCCAAGTTCTGTATCCTCTGCAGCAAACTCAATTTAGGCCATCCTTCTTTTTTTCAAATAAGCACCCAATTGGATACACTTCCCTCTAAGCACGCATTTATGTGCCTCACAGATAGTAAGCCCCGACACGTCAGGGGTTACATTACAGTCAATATACGCATTGATAGTCTCGGCAAGTTGGGATCTACAGTAGGAATCGGTCAGTAGGGATTCATTAAAACGCCAAGATCGGCATGAGGGATCAACTACTCCTAAGGATAGGTCCAACAAGACAGGGGCATGGTCTGACCAAGTCGTCAAGCCAATAGAAGTGGTACGCACCAAATGTAAATGTCTGTGGCCTAACAGTATATAATCTATCCTGGAATAGGACTGATGTGGGTGCGAGAAATGCGTAAAATCCCTATCTGTGGGATGAAGAATATGCCAGACATCAGACAGCTGATGAGTGTGGAGCAGACACCCTACCTTGCGAGATGTATGTTCGGGGATGGTAGAGGAACCAGAAGACACATCCACTTGGTGATCTAGAGCCCAATTCAGATCTCCTCCAACTACTAGGATCCCTTCATGGAGAGAGGCAATCTTATCAAATACTTTTTCCAGGAAAACCAGTTGACCTTGACTTGGGGCATAAATATTAACAATGGTGAAAACTTCGGTAAACACAGTACAGTTAACAAGTAGGCACCTCCCCTCCTCCAATCTATGGACCACTACATTGGATACAGGTAAATGTTTGGCAAACAAAATTGCTACTCCCTTAGATTTAGATTGAGTGAGTGTAATTACAGTAATAGGCCGGGGGGTAAAATCGATTACTAAAGCAAGGAGAAGAAATGGGTTTCCTGCACTAGGACGATATCAGCTCCTTCAGCATGAAAGTAGCTTAGGGCCCTAACTATCTTCTCAGGTATATTAAGCCCTCTGGCATTGATAGAAATTATTCTAAGAGAGGTAGCCATAGGTAAAGAAGGAGAACAAAAAAAAACTTCAGAACACCGGAGCAGTATGAAAAAGAAAAAAAAAACACATACAACATGTAGAAAACACAAATTGAAAAACATAAAATGACAATAAAGACATGAAAAAAAATCTGCATCCGGACAAAAAGGGGGACCGCCGGGGTACCCATGTCACGGAGAAAAAATTTGCGGAAGGGGGCACACTAGGGGGCAATGACTCTGCCAACCAAAACATTACATTAATAAAACTAAATAGGAAAAATATAGAACAGTCCTAATTGCTAGATCTGTGCCACTAAATGTAACTTTGTTAAACAGCATAACTCCATGAAGGAGAAAATACTAAAATGTGATAAGAACCAACCCCAAGATGGGAAGGGCCAAAGTGACAAGGTCAGGGAAGAAGGGTCTAGAGGGACTGGGTAGACTTCCGGTAAAAATCAATGTGGGAGACAAAGTACTAACCCAATAACTATATCTGGAAATAGACTCCCAAAAAAGAAAAAGAAAAAAAACCCCCACAAAGCCTGTAATAACTCACAGGAACAGCAGAGAAATACAATGAAATACAAAAAAGAAATTATATATATATATATATATATATATATATATATATATATATATATATATATATATATATATACAGTATATACATATAATCACATATTTATATAAGAGTCAGAGCAGAATTATTAGAAAGACCACGTGGAGGTCAGGTAGGGTCAGCTCCACGAGAAGAATCGTCTCCTCTAGGTTTCTTCTTGGAGTTTTGGACTTGTTCCCAACAGGATCTTCTCGGAAGGCTAGGTGGTAATGTGTTTGGGAGAGAAAAAGCTTGCCAATCAGGAAGAGTTTTATAGCGTCCAGACCCAAAGCTGAGCAGAAATCAGGGAGATCTGTGGGGGCCAGGAGGGTGAGGGCTCTGCCTTCATACGACAGCTGGAGGGATAGTGGGAACCCCCATCTATATTTGATTTCCTTCTTGCGGAGAGCTTCCGTGAGGGGTTTCAGCAACCTTCGCTGCTGGAGCGTACGCCACGAAAGGTCCTGGAAAATCTGTAAGCGAGTGCCATTGAATCCACCCCCTGCAAACTGCGGACTTTGCGCAGGATATCTTCCTTTTGCGAGAAGTAGTGGACACGACAAATCCCATCACGTGGGCGATCAGATGCTGAGCCCTTTGGGCGAAGAGCTCTGTGAGCTCTGTCAAAGTCAATGGAATCATTTAGATCTAGAGCCAGAATCTACCTGAAGATTTTATTGAGGACATCTGTGATGCTCGAAGAAGGAATATCTTCTGGGAGGCCACGAATTCAAAGGTTATTTCTACGACATCTGTTGTCCAAATCATCCGCCCTGGTTTGCATAGCCCTCATATCCAGAGACTGCTGAGTGATTGCTTGGAGGGAAGCCAGAGAGGCGCACGGCCAGCAGCGGGAGTGAGCCTGCGGGTAAGTGACCCGATCAGGTAGCAGGAGGGTCATCGGTGGGTGCGTGGAGCCCCGGAAACAGCCCCAGCGGGAGCTGGTGCGAGGCACGTTCATCCGCACAGCCTGCCAAGCCACGCCCCCCCACCACTCCTTTCTGTCCCCTCTGTGGTGAATCCCGCTTTCTCCTCAGCTCCAAATCACCCGTCCAGCACCTTTTAATCCTCTCTCTCAATCTGAGGTAACTGCCATTGCGCCTGCACTTCTCACCCTAACTGCCACTCTCCACTTTTTTTTATACTGGTCAGTGTCTCGTGCTCCCCCTCTACCCAGCTCGGTGCACAGTCCTCTTCACAATTCACTGCTACTAATGTTCTAACATTATAAAATGTATAAAATATATAGCACATTACATTTCCATAATATCTATATAGGCTACCTACTAATACATATATTTACATTACAGGTTGAGTCTCCCATATCCAAAATGCTTGGGACCAGGGTTATTTTGGATATCTGAATATTCCGTATTTTGGAATATTTGCATAATATAATGAGATATCTTGGGAAAAGGACCCAAATCTGAGCACAGAAATGCATTTATGTTCTATTTACACCTTATACACTCAGCCTGCAGGTAATTTTGTACAATATTTTCAATAATTTTGTGCCTCAATCAAAGTTAGTGTATATACATGAAAATAATTTAGTTTTCATATACACTTTATACACAAAGCCTGAAGGTAATCGTATACAATATTTTTAATAATTTTGTGCTTTAAACGAGGTTTATGTGCATTGAACTATCAAAAACCAAAGGTTTCACTATCTCAGTCATGCTAAAAAAAATTCCGTATTTCGGAATATTCCGTATTTCGGAGTATTTGGATATGGGAGACTCAACCTGTACAACAATATGTATATTTTTTTTTTACATGACTATAACTCCTGGCAGCTTCACCTTAAAACAAGTGGGTGGCCAAACATATTTTAAACATTTTATTTACTCCGCCATTTTTTTTCACACTAGTCCTGGGACTTAACTTAATGCTGGGTGCTGCAGCTGCCAGACTCATTCCAGGGCTGCTGCACACTAACAAGATTTTTTTTTTTTATCCACATACATTAACACTGGTATCAGACTAGCGACATTCTCTGTCCAGTGCCTCAGTCTACTGGATGTGATACAGGGTTGTGGCGAGAACACATTTTCTTCTTCATGATCCATAGGGTCTACAGGTACTACCTTGGGGAATATGTGGTTTGGAGGAAACCAGGTACCAAACAGTGAACGCTTTCCGGTCCCAGGATGCACTGGGTCCTCCCCCTCTGGCCACAGGTCATAGTTTTTTTGTTAGTTTGGTGCGACAGGAGATGCACCATTATAACAGACTGGACTGTTTAGGCAGTCCCAAGCAGCAGGGCATCTTATAAGACACCTGTGCTGCGACTCTATCTACCCCTGCCGGTGCCACAACACCAGTAACCTGTGTGGTCTGGTGATTTCATCAGGGTCGCGACAAAGCTTTCTTGCCACGATGTCACAACCTGGACTGCAACCGGAGGGCACGGGGAAGTCAGGTAAGAACGAGGCAGTCCTTGCTTCCAGTGTGGGAGATGTTGGAAGCTGCTGCAGTGAAGGCCTGGTTTTGTCCACTCCCAAACTAGACCACCAGGGCTATATCGCCTGACCTCGAGGACGAGCTTCAGACACATTCTGTTGCTGGGAGGCCAGCGTTTCTGGTTGGTTATCCAGCATAGGGAAGATAAGCTCTCACCCCGACAGCCCCTCCCCCGACTCAGATGCCGTGCTATGGAAGTTTTGCGCGCCTGGGTCGCTCCACCCACCTCTATATATGAGATGCTCACTAATCACGTTTAGTGCTCTGTGAAAGCGGTTTGGTCTCAGGAGGTGTTGGGATCTCCCTATATACCTCTCCCCCAGGGGCCAGGTATATAACGCTCTATATCCTATCAATTAACTCTGTGAAGGTTTGAGTAGTTGATTCAGAGCCCAATGCAACTAAAGGTTGTATTTGCATTGTATGTGTCTTTGTGCTAGCGCTGCTGTGTTACTGTCAGTTATTTCTATCACTGCTGTCATTTTCAGTATCCCTATGTGCACATGGTGGGGTTGGTTTTCTGTAACATTTCACTTTCACTACTATTAGTGAATTAAAAAAAAAAAGTCACATTTGCACTACTTTGCATTTTATATGTCTAAGGCCATAGGGAAATTTGAGGCTGAGGCCCCGTTGCTGGTGTCATGTAAATCCAGTCAGGCAGGCCTGTCACCTCAGGATTTCATGCAAGATGGTTTATGTGTTTCTTGTTATAAGATTTCCTCACACCAACCCAGTGTACCAGCTCCTGTGCAAGAGCCAACGTGGGTGTACTCTTTTTCGCAGGTTTTGACTCATTTAGTGGACCATTTGGCAGCACCTATGCTGCCTCCTACTATGGGATTTCCATAGCAGCTGCAATCTGCTATGTGTGTACTGCCTATATGTCCGTCCTGGGTGGATGCTTATGCTTATTCATAAGTCTCAGATGATCCTTTTCTCACCAGAGGTTCGGCTCTCCTTGTCCTGGTGGCTTCACAAGGATCATCTAAACGAAGGTCGCCCTCTGTGGATCCCAAAGTAGGTACTCCTAACCACGGACACCAGTCTTCTAGGATGGGGTGCGGTGACAAGTTATCACACTTGCAGGGAAGGTGGACGTCTCAAGAAAGTCAGCTGCCCATAAATTTCTTGGAACTCCGGGCAGTTTACAGGGCGCTAGTTCTAGCACTTGACACTTCAGGGAAGGCCTGTCCAGATCCAGTCCGACAATGTGAACGCGGGAGCCTACGTCAACCGTCAGGGAGACCCGCGAAGTCGGGCAGCCATGTGGGAAGTGGCAAACATTCTGACTTTGGTAGAAAGTCATCTTCTGGCAATTTCGGCAATATTCATCCCAGGAGTCCACAACTGAGAAGTAGACTTCCTGAGTCCTCAGGATATACATGCTGGAGAATGTCCTCTCCACCTGGAGGTTTACCAGCTCCCAGTGGACAATTGGGGACTACCAGGGGTGGATCTCATGGCCTCACGGCACAATTAAAAGGTCCCCTGGTACAGGACAAGAGATCCCTCAGCAGCCTTCGTGGATGCGCTGGCAGTGGGGTGGGATTTCAGGTTAGCATACCTGTTTCCACCAATCTCTCTTCTACCAAGAATTCTCAGAAAATTAAAACAAGAGGGTGGCAGGGTGATTCTAATAGCTCCGTCTTGGCCCAGGCGTCATTGGTTCGCTGACCTGATGTGTCTCTCCATTGATACTCCGTTCACACTTCCTCTACGGCCTGATCTGCTAGTGCAGGGTACCTGCCTACATCTGGACCTACCTCGTCTGTCTTTGATGGCTTGGCTTTTGAGTCTTCCATCTTAAGAGCCAAAGGGTTTACCGACTCTGTGATTCATATGTGTTAGAGTCTGTGTAGAGTAGACACCGGGAACAGGTTTAAACTGAAAGGTGGGTTGTTTAATATGAATGTTGGTAGACATGAACAATAAGATAAACTAAAGTCTAGTAATAAACTAATATATGTGACAGGAGGGAACTGTAGTGAGTGGGAATAAATGAATGTCCAGTTCAGTGACAGATAAATGAGGTGAATCCAGATAGACTGTAAGTGAAGTGGATATCCTGGTATGCTGAATAGTGGCTGAGAGGGATGTCCGGTAATGCTGTGATGATGTCTGAAAGGGGAATCTGGTAATGCTGAGATGAGGGCTGCGCAGGAATGGGTTAACTGAGGAGACAGGTTCAGGCAGGAGTGGGTCTGGTAGAAGGTGCAGGCTGATCCCAGCGAAGTGCAAGGCAGAGCGATGCAGGAAGCCGGAGGCTGACAATGAGCTAGGGCAAACACCGGAGCA
Source organism: Taudactylus pleione (assembly GCA_031769625.1). NCBI lineage: Eukaryota > Metazoa > Chordata > Amphibia > Anura > Myobatrachidae > Taudactylus > Taudactylus pleione. The sequence continues at coordinate 2,256,301 of JAUIMM010000274.1, read as the reverse complement.
CAAGTCTAAGGTTCAGGAGCACAGAGAACACATTCCACTAGCAACTACAGGGCGCTTCAAACACCCTTAAGTACCCAGTAACAGAGCGTGATAGGCCAGAGAGAACAGGTGACCCACTGACGATTGGTCTACTATGTCACATGGCCAAAGACAACATGGTGGCGCCCAGACAGCCATGACACAGTGATGCCACTAGACTTACCCTTGCCAGGATGGCCCAATGCTGGCAGACCTCTGCGTACATGCAATGTCAGTCTCTACACGCCAGCTCCCCCGCCAGAAGGAGCGCGCCACAGCGCCCTCACCGGTAAGGACCGCAAACCTCCACGCTACGAAACCCGGATTGTGACAGTACCCTCTCCTTACAGGAGGCCTCAGGACACCTTCTAGGCTTTTAGGGATGAGCCAAGTGGAACTTGCTGATGAGCTTGGGAGTGTGGATTTCCTCAGCTCTGTTCCAACAATGCTCTTCCGGACCATAGCCTCTCCAATCGAGCAGGTTTTGCAAATGACCATGACTAATAGACACCTCAAATTCCACCCCCTTTTCAGTTTGGATCCTGGGGGGAACAGGAAGAACACTGAGTAATTTATTGAGAACTAATGGCTTGAGCAGAGATAAATGAAATGAATTAGGAATTTTTAAATAAGATGGGAGTTGAAGACAATAGGAGACTGGATTGTTTATCTCTGTAATGGAGTATGGTTTAATAAACCAGGGAGCGAACTTCATAGACAATACCCTGAGGCAAAGAATGCGGGTAGAACGCCATACTTGATCCGCGACCCGCATCTGAGGAACTTTTCTTCGCTTCCTATCAGCCTGATCCTTGTACTGCAGGGAGGTTTTAACAAGAGCAGCCCCCACTTGAGCCCAAACTGAAGCAAAGTTCGGTACCGTGATATCCACAGCTGGTACATCAAAGACGGGTAGACTTCGGAACTCAGGGACCCTAGGATGAAGACCATACACTATGTAGAAAAGAGTTTGGTTAGTAGAAGAGTGGTATGATGCGTTGTGCGCAAATTCGGCCCAGGGAAGGGACTCGGACCAGTTGTCCTGGGATGAGGACATAAAGATTCTCATGAAGTCTCGAGGTCCTGGTACACCCTCTCGGTGGACCCATTACTTTAAGGGTGATAGGCCATGGAAAAGTAAAGTTTCACTTGCAGAATAGAGAATTTTGCCACGAATTGGACACCCCGGTCTGAAACGATTTCTGAATGAAGTCCATGAAGACTAAATATAAGGTGAACAAATAGGTGAGCCAAATCAGGTGCCGAGGGTAACTTCTCTAGTGGAATGTAATGGACCATCTTTGAGAAATTATCCACTACAACCCAGATGGTGGTATATCCATTAGAATTTGGTAGGTCTGTCACAAAATCCATGGACAGATGTGTCCACGGACGAGATGGTACGGGAAGAGACACCAATTCATGGCTTATGCTGGGCAAACTGGGTACAAAACGAGATAAACTCGGTTACCTTGGTTTTCATCGATGGCCACCAGTAGGATCTCTTCAGGAACTCCAAAGTCTTACGAATGACTGAATGACCGGGAAGAATGGGCCCATGTCAGCAACTGTTTCCTCAACTCCAAGGCCACAAAGGTCTTTCCAACAGGTGGTTGCAGTTGCATAGTGCCGAAAACCTTTGACTCCAGCACGGAATACTTTGACTCCATTCCGCAGTGTTTCTGGACCACTATAAGTGGACAGTGACCGTGACAAGGGGTCTGCCTTCAGATTGAGAGCCCCAGAGCGATACGACATGGTAAAATGAAAACGTGCAAAAAATATTGCCTATCGGGCCAGGCGAGGGCTTACACATTGAAAATTTTTTAAGAGAAGATTCCTGTGGTCTGTAAAACCGGTGAAAGGGAACTTAGCGCCCTCTAGGAGGTACCGTCATTCCTCTAAGGCCAGTTTGACAGCTAACAGCTCCTGTTCGCCTATGGCATAATTTCTTTCGGCAGGGGAGAATTTCTTTGAGAACAAACCACACGGTTGAATCCAGCTATCCTCGAAGCGCAGGGACAAGACCGCTCCCACTGCCTCAGAAAAAGCATCCACTAAAAGTAAAAAAGACCTGTTGACATCTGGTTGTCTCAAAACTGGAGCTATTATAAAGGCTTGCTTGAGAAGTTGAAAGGCTGTCTCTGCCTCAGGAGGCCATAGAGCAGGGTTGGCACCTTTACGAGTTAGGGCTGTGATGGGAGCTATCAAGGAGGAGAATTCCTTAATGAAAAAACGATAATAATTGGAGAAACCAAGAAGTCTCTGAATGGCCTTCAAAGACGTGGGACAGGACCAATCCAATATTGCTTGGACTTTCTTGGGGTCCATTTCTAAAAAAAGATCCAGAAACTATATATCCAAGAAATGGAGCACTTTGTACACCGAACACACATTTCTCCAATTTACAATACAGTTGGTTCTTCAGATGAGATAAGACTTGATTATGGTGTTCCCCAGGAGAGGCGGAAAAAATCAAAATGTCATCTAAATAGACGCCAACTGAGACATATAAGAGATCCCTAAAGATCTTTTGAACAAAACCTTGAAAAATGGCAGGTGCAATGGCATGACCAAGTATTCAAATTGGCTGTCCCTGGTGTTGAAAGCTGTTTTCCATTCATCATCTGCTCAAATACGAATGAGGTTGTATGCACCTCGGAGATCTAACTTAGAAAATATAGTGGATCCCTTGATTCAATGATCAATGGTAGAGGCTATCTGTTCTTTACTGTAATATCATTCAAACCTCTATAATCTATACACAGTCTCAGGACTCCATCTTTTTTAGAAGCGAAGAAAAATCCAGCTCCAGCAGGTGATGTAGATGATCGGATAAATCTCTATTTTTTACTTTTTCTTGGATGTATTCCGACATGGCATCAGTTTCTGGTAGGGACAACGGATACGTCCGACCACGGGGAGGGCTCTTCCCAGGTAACAAGTCGATAGGACAATCCCATTCTCTATGAGGAGGTAAGACGTTAGCTTGTCTTTCGGAGAAAAGATCGGTAAATGATTGATGTTCCTTAGGTATAGATGGGGCCTCTAACATCTGAATTTTTCTCACAGGTTGGATCTTCGGAAGACAAGACCCCTGGCATTCCTCACTACATGACTGAACCTGCATAGTGTTACAATCAATTCTGGAGTTGTGCTTATGCAGCCATGGGTATCCGAGTATAATCTCATGGGAAGCCTTGGGCATGATTAAGAAGCTGATATGTTCAACATGAAGGGCTCCAATACGAACTAGAATAGGTTGGGTAGGTTTTAGATACGGTTCTATTAGAAATAGGTCTACCATCGATAGAGGTCAAGGAGATAGCATGATCCAAGGTGATGCAAGGAACTTGTAATTTATCTGCCAAATGAGAGGACATGAAATTTTCTGCTGCCCCAGAATCCAGGAGGGCAGATACAAATACAGGACTAGATTTAATGTCCAGAGCAATGGACAAAACTGAGTCATTCTGCTTTGAGGATGGAAGTATTACTCCTAACTGAGTGTCCCCGAGACTAGTTAGGAACGGGCGTTTCCCGGCTTGCGAGTACAGGAACCCACCAAAGGTTCTTTTGAATGAGTCTGTTGTTCTTCTTTAGAAAGATGGGTATGATTAACCTGCATGGGTTCTTCATCTGTAAGAGAGGGAGGAGAATGGGTAGGAGGAGGTTGAGGATGAGGCCTAAAACGATCAGCTCTGTGCTTCTCAACTTGGTGCTCTCTAAAGCGTATATCAACCTTTTTACAGAGGGAAATTAGATAATTAAGACTAGAGGGTAAATCACGAGTGGCTAGATCATCCTCTATACCATCCGATAGTCCATGCCAGAAAAACGATGTTAGGGCTCCTTCGTTCCATCTGAGCTCTGATGCCAACGTCTGGAACTGAATTACATACTGACTGGACGGATACTTTGTTTCAGATTCATAATACTGGGTGACGCAGAAGTGGTTCTTCCGGGCTCATCGAAAATCCTCCTGAATGATGTACAAAATTATTGGTAATTATCCAGTAACAGATCTGATCGCTCCCGGAGCGGAGAAACACAATCTAAGGCTGAGCCGGACAATAAAGACACAATATAGGCCACTTTGGTTTTAGGAGTAGGGAAATTGGAGGGTTGTAATGTAAAATGTACATCACACTGGTTGAGAAATCCATCAAACTTGACAGGTGTAGGTAAATACAAATGAGGAGGAGCTCCAGAGGCAGATACCACAGAAGTAACTGCAGGCATACCTGGAGTAGTTAGTGTAGCTTGTAAGGTATCCTGACGGAGTGCCATTTTTTGTACATACTGTGCTATTTGCTGTTGCATGGCTCCATTCCTTCCAGGCGGAAGCCATGCTGTGAATTAAGTCTGTTCTGGACTCCTATTCAGTAGCCGAATCCATTTGGCCAGTGCAAACTGTTAGTCTGTGTATGTTGTGGATGAATGAGGAGAATCCAGATAGACTGTAAGAGTGAAGTGGATATCCTGGTATGCTGAATAGTGGCTGAGAGGGATGTCCGGTAATGCTGTGATGATGGCTGAAAGGAGAATCCGGTAATGCTGTGATGATGGCTGAAAGGGGAATCTGGTAATGTCGAGATGAGGGCTGCGCAGGAATGGGTTAACTGAGGAGACCGGTTCAGACAGGAGTGGGTCTGGTAGAAGGTGCAGGCTGATCTCAGCAGAGTGCAAGGCAAGGCAGAGCGAGGCAGGCTATGCAGGAAGCTGGAGGCTGACAATGAGCTAGGGCAAACACTGGAGCACAAGTCTAAGGTTCAGGAACACAGAGAACATGTTGCACTGGCAACTACAGGGCGCTGCAAACACCCTTAAGTACCCAGTAACCAAGCATGATAGAGAGCAGGTGACTCACAGATGATTGGTCTGCTTTGTCACATGGCCAAAGACAACATGGTGGTGCCGAGACAGCCGTGACGCGGAGACGCCACTAGACTTACCCTTCCCAGGATGGCACAACGCTGGCAGAACTCTGCATACACGCAATGCCAGTCTCTACATGCCAGCTCCCCTGCCAGAAGGACAGCGCCACAGAGCCCTCACCGGTAAGGACCGCAAACCTCCACGCCGCAAAACCCGGGTCGTGACAATATGATGCTTGCGGCAAGTTACAGAATTTGGCATTCCTTTTTTCTATGGTGTTCCCACAAAAAAGTTGATCCTAAGATTTTTAAGCTTTTCTCCAGGGTGGATTAGACCTTTGTCTCCACCTGGCCACATTGAGAGTTCAGGTTTCTGCGCTGTCAGTTTGGTTTCGGCGTAGAATCGCTCCCTTGATGGATGTTTAGAATGTTTTTGTAAGGTGTTCTTCATCTGCAACCACCTTTTGTTCCTCCGGTGGCACCATGGGATTTGTCTATGGTTCAAAGGACGCTACAGCCCCCCCCCTTTGAATCTTTAAATACAGTGGACCTCAAGTGGTTGACAGTGAAGACAATTTTTCTCCTCGCTATCGCCTCAGCTCGCAGAGTCTCTGATTTGGCAGCACTTTCATGTTGCCCCCCCATATTTGATCTTCCACCAGGATAGAGCTGTCCTGCGTACACAGGTAGGCTGCCTTACAAAAGTGGTATCCTGTTTTCATATAGATGAAGAAATTGTTGTCCCGGCTTTCAAGTCTTCAGGTCTTTTTGCTGGTGAAACTTCTTTGGATGTGGTTCGAGCCCTTCGTATCTAGGTGGATCATACCAACTGCATCAGGAAATCGGATGCACTTTTTGTTTTGTATGACTTTCACAAACTTAGTTGGCCAGCTAAAAAGCAGACTCTGGCTCGGTGCCTTCGTATGACTATATCTCAAGTTTATACGCAGGCTGATGTCCCTGTTCCCAGCACATTCAACTTGGTCTGTGGGACCTTCTTGGGCGGTTAGACATGACGCCTTGGCTGAACAGCTGTGCAAAGCAGCCACTTGATCTTCCATCCATACCTTTATCAAATTCTATGCATTTGATACTTTTGGCTCCCAGGATGCTTCCTTTGTTCGGCGGATCCTCCTGTCAACTCAGGAGCGTCCCCACCCTTAAGGGAACTGCTTTAGGACATCCCCAAGGTAGTTCCTGTGGGACCCTATGGATCTTGAAGAAGAAAATAAGAGTTATGGCAGACTTACCTGTTGATAACTCTTTTTCTTTGAGGTCCACAGGGCATCCTCCCTGATGCACCCGGCTTCAGTGGGATCTGCTCCTTCTTGTCACTGATTCCCTCTTCTTTGTATGAGTGTTTTTAGTGTAATGTGTACTTCCTTCTCCACTTTCCTTCTATGGGCTTGTTTACAAACTGGGGACCTGTGGTTGAAGGCAGGGTATATATGGGGTACCGGAAAACGTTGACTGTTTGGTGCCTGGTTTCCTCCAAATCACATATTCCCCAAGGTAGTTCCCGTGGACCCTAAGGACCTCAAAGAAAGTGTTATCAAAGATAAGTCTACCATAATTCTTATTTGTATTAACACTTTTACGTGTTTTAGACCCCATTATAGCACGTGGAGCCAGTTCCAGACTCTGCGACACTCTGTATATGTTATGGTGTTGATTTTCTTTTTGTTTAATATGACATGCTGTGCACATATGACACCAAGAGCTGTAACAGTTAAATTTTTTATGATCCTCTTGGTCCTGTTTTCCTGAATTATTTTCTCCTTTTCCTTTCCTATTGTTTGCTATTTGCAAAACAAAAATACAACCATTGTATGCTAAATTGAAACTAATATAAGATCCATTTTTGTAGAAAACATACAGAATGGAAGAAGCTTATTTTGACCCATCATTGGCCAGTTACAGTGTGCAAGGTAAGTTGCTTCTACTAATTCTTCTAATATTTTGCAAATGTTTTGGACACATTCATTGCATGTCAACACCTTTTCCTTTAAACATTAATATGGGGTAATTGTTCCCAAACCTAATTATCAGTTCCACCAACAGTTGGGATAACATTTGATGGATCCGAGTCTGGCTTGGGTTTTCCCGCCTGACTCAGATCCCAAAACGAGGCAAGACGTCATCATCCCGCTGTCGGATTCTCGCAGATTTTTGATAATATAAAGGTATTTGGTCATTGGCGCCATTTCACTCCGGCTGTGGAAAGTGAAGTGAACAGACGTGCAGTGTCTGCTGTGTCCATCTAGGGGCTGCTGTCTCCATCCAGAGCAGGGGCTGTGGTGTCCATCCAGGGGCAATGGCTGCTATGTCCATCCAGGGGCTGCTGTGTCCATACAGGGCAGGGGCTGCCTGTGCCCATTCAGGGGCAGCGGCTGCTGTGTCCATTCAGGGGTGCTCTGTCTGTCCAAGGGTGTCCAGGAATCTGTGTCTGTCCAGGACAGGGGCTGCTGTGTCCATCCAGGGGCAGTCTGTGCTGTGTCCATCCAGGAGTTGCTATGTCCATCCAGGGGCAGGGGCTGCTGTGTCCATCCAGGACAGGGGCTGCCTGTGTCCATTCAGGGGTTGCTGTGTCCACCCAGGGGCAAGGACTGCTGTGTCCATCCAGGGGTGCTTTGTCCGTCCAATGGTGCCCAGTGTCAAAAAAAATTAAAAGCTAAAAAAAAGTCAATAATATAATTAATTTGGTTTTTTTTTTGTGCTGTACCCCGGGATACTATATTTTATTTTACTGTGTCGCTGCCGGTGAGACCGCAGTGTAATATTCATACACGTATTGTTGTGACTCTATGGGGTAAATTTACTGAAGCGAGTTTTAGAAGAGATGTTGCCCATAGCAACCAGTCAGATTCTACTTAACATTTAACTAGCACCTTCTAGAAGATAATAGCTAGAATCTGGTTGCTATGGGCAACATCACTTTTAAAACTCACTTCTAAAAACCATCACTTTAGTAAATTTACCCCTATAAGTCGTAGCGCAGTGTAATATTCATACACCCATAATGACACTGTAAGTGTAACCGAAGTGTAATGTACACGTATTGTGACACTAAGTGGAAACGCAGTGTAATATTAAACACGTATTGTGACATTGTAAGTGGTAGCACAGTGTATTCATAAAAGATATTGTGACACTAAGTGCAAACACAGTGTAATATTCAACACGTATTGTAACACTAAGTGGTAGCGCAGTGTTTTATTCATAAAAAATATTGTGACACTGTAGGTCATTGATACCACAGTGTAATATTTAAAATTGGTACAAATTGATGTGTGTGCTGTCCCCCACTTCGTTCGTGTTTGTTGATATGGAGAACGATCAGTTGAAAGGAGAGGAGGAACCACATACTAGTGCTGGAGCTGCTGCCATTGCCACCAGTCATGACGATACTAGTCTACGTCATCTACTAAAGCCAAAAGCCCAAGGACATACAGGGCTTAAGTCAGGGCATCTAAAATCAATGAAGCAATCTTTTACATTGGTAAAGACAAAAACATCACGGAAAGTTAGCTGAAGAAAGAAATAACATTGGCAATATGACTTTCACCACACGAAGTGGCAAGGAAAGGCTAAGGCCTTGGCCTTTATTTATGACTGGTGGTTCTGCCTCTTATGATGATGTAAGCACAAGTGAATATGATGACACCGAAATCGAGGATGCTTTTGTGGAAGTCCACAAAAGGAGGATATTTGTGTAGTTGACGCTGGTGAGGATGTTGATGTTGTTGATGAGTATGTTGTTTGTGTAAATCAGGCACCAGTGGAAGAAACAGTTGTTGCCCATGATAAGAAAAAGCACATTGTCATGTCTGGGCATAAGACAAATAAATCCACTACTTATGTGTGGAATTATTTCTACCCAAATCCGGACAACAATTATCAAGCCATATGTACCCTTTGTAAAGCCAGAGTAAGTAGAGGTAGGTACCTTGAACATCTAGGAACCTCCTCCCTGTTACGTCATCTGCAGCGCATCCATCCAAAAAGTTTTTGTAAAATTCAGAAACTTTGGCTAAAAAAGTAACAATAAGCAGTCCAGTGTTGCATAGCTCCCTTTTCTCTGCTTGTCACAAGCCACCACACTGCGAATGATGTGCAAGGTGAACATAGGGCAAGTGTTCACTGAATCTCTGCCTACTTCCCCTCCATCATTCTGTGGATCAGTCCAGATTGGCTCCGGCATCGATATCCTGATGGCTATACTTATTTTTCTTTGAGTATAGTTGATCCTCTTTTATGGAGCCTGGTCAAAATCCTGCGCAGATACAGGTTCTTACACAGAAAGTTCAAGAACATTCCATCCGGGTTGAAGAATCCCGATGCGCCTCTGCTCCCACTGTAGTAGAACCTAAGTTAAATCTGCCTGATTGGTTCTCAGGTAACCGTAAGGATTTTTTAAATTTCAAAGAGAGCTGCAAACTCTACTTTAGTCTTTGACCCAGGTCCTTGGGTTCTGAAGCCCAACAAGTAGGGATAATTATCTATTTGTTACAGTGTGACCCACAAACATGGGCCTTTGGTCTTCCTTCAACTAGCCCTGCACTGTTGGCAGTCGAGGCATTCTTTACCGCATTGGGTCTCCTGTATGATGACCCGGACAAGGCGACCATGGCAGAGGCTAGCCTCAGGTCTCTGAAGCAGGAAACCAAAGCCGCTGAGGAATACTGAATGGAGTTCCGGAGATGGGTGGTCGATTCCGGCTGGAATGACTGTCTTGCGAATCCAGTTTCGTTGCGGACTATTTGAGGAGATTAAGGATATCTTAGTCCAGTATCCTGCACCAAGCTCTCTGTATGATCTTATGAACCTGGTTATTCACGTTGACAGGGTGGCTCTATAAATGCTGATTGGAGAATAAATTGCCTTCTCTGCCTCCACGATCTCCGTTATGGTTAGCTCCGCCCGAGTCAGAGGAACCAATGCACCTGGGAGCATTTAGTCTTCTGGCTGAAGAGAAACTGAGGAGACATTCGTTGGGTCTGTGCCTGTACTGCGATGGTAAAGGTCATATGGCTCAGCTTTGCCCACTGAAGTCGGGAAAAGGCAAGGTCTAGATGAGCTAGGGGAGATACAACTAGGCCTTGCATCCATCTCCCCGGAAAATGTCCTTTATTACTTCAGTCATCTCTTTTTCAAATGTTCAAGTCCTCCGTTCCTGCGTTCACTGATAGTAGAGTTGCGGAGAATTTCATGGACATTACATTTTTCAAAACGTTGGGCCTGGAACCTGAGCCCTTATCCACACCTGTGTCTGTTATTGGTCTGGACGGGTCTTTGCAATTTGCCGTTGGAGCTCTACATCGGGAGGAATTGTCATTCCTACTTCTTCAGTGTCCGCTGGCCCCAGTCGTTCTGGGTTTACACTGCCTGAAAAGACGCAACCCCATAATCCAGTGGCAAACTGGTGAAATTCTGGAGTGGGGTCGACCTGTTTTCCGAATACTTATCATGTCTTGCTGCCACTGTCTCAGCCGAGCCTCGTCTATTCCTGCTGCTTACCGTGACCTGACCGAAGTCTTTTCTAAAAGAAAAGCTGACGTTCTGCTGCCTCACCGTCCTTTCGACTGCAACTAATTACTTGGTGCTAGGCTTCCTAAAGGCAGATTATATGCATTATCTATTCTGGAAGATCAATTCATGCAGGAATATATTCAAGAGGCTCTGGATAAGGGATTCATTCATCCTTCTAAATCCCCAGTAAAAGCAGGGGTTTTCTTTGTCGAGAAGAAGGATGGATCACTCCGACCCTGCATTGATTTCTGTGGACTGAATAAAATCACAGTCAAGAACGCCTATCCCTTGCCACTCATCTCCATCTTCTTTGACCAACTGCGGGAGGCCTCCATCTTCTCTAAGATTGATCTTGGAGGCGCATACAACCTCATCCGCATTAGAAAAGGAGACGAGTGGAAGACTGCATTTAACACTCATTCGGGACACATTGAATATCTTGTCATGCCATTTGACCTCTCCAATGCCCCAGCTGTTTTTCAAGATTTCATTTATGAGGTGTTAAAGGATTTCTTGAGTCTATGCAGTGGTCTATCTAGATGATATCCCCATCTTATCAAAGTCCATGGATAAATATCATAGACATGTGAAGTAGGTCTTACAAAGGCTACTGAAGAACAACTTGTATGCCAAATTAGAGAAATGCGTTTGATGTAAAGGAGGTATCATTCCTGGGTTACATTATCTCCTCGCAAGGTTTCTCTAGGTGAAGACTATCCTGGATTGGGAACAACCCGCTATACTGAAGGCCATCCAGCGGTTTCAGGGTTTCGTGAATTATCTCAGGTTCGTGAAGTCCTTCTCTATAGTCTCGCCCATTGTTGATCTTACCAAGAAAGGAGCCGAGGTCGCTAATTGGTCACCTGGAGCCATTCAAGCATTTAACACTTATGGCGGCTTTTGTGTCCTCTCCTCCGGCATCCCAATCCAGAGTTCCCATTTATTGTTGAGGTGGATGCATCTGAAATTGGAGTGGGCGCTATCCTTTTGCAGAAGGACATTAGAGATGGTAAGCTTCATCCATGTGCCTTCTTTTCCAGGAAATTTGACTCGGCTGAGAGGAATTATGTCGTCGGTAACCGGGAAGTTTTGGCCATTACGTGGGTCTTTGAAGATTGGGGGCATGGAGGCAACAACTGTCTGGTGGCAGTCCATGTCTCAAGACACTCAAGAATTTGTCCTGGCCTGTAATGTCTGTTCTAGGAATAAGACCCTCCGAACCACTCCTCAAGGTCTCCTGTATCCCCTGGACCCATATTACTATGGACTTTGTTGTAGATCTCCCAGAATCTTCCCATTGTTCTGTCATCTGGACCATTGTGGACTGGTTCTCCAAGATGGTACATTTTGTTCCTCTGGCCAAATTAACATCTGCTAAGAAACAGTCAGTACTTTTTCTGCAACATGTCTTCAGGCTTCATGGACTTCTCGTGGATATCGTCTCAGATCGTGGAACACAATTCATGGCCCGATTTTGGAGATGTTTCTGTGTGGAGCTGGGCTTATCCTCGTGGCTTATCCTTATGTGAGCTTATCCTAGGGCTACCATTCACAGCGGCTAGACGGAGTGGGCCAATCAGTCCTTGGAACAACACCTCAGTTGTTTGATTTCTAATTGCCAGGACAATTGAGTTTCACTTCTGCCCTTTGCAGAATTCGCATATAATAACTCTTGCCATTCCGCTTCCTCAGTCTCTCTCCGTTCTATTGCAACTCTGGGGCCCATCCTAGAAGTATTTCATTTGAATTTCCTACTACCAGTACCTCTTCTTCATCATCCGTTTCTAGGCTTCGGCCAGTCTGGAGGAAGGTGCATGCTCTCCGTCAAGCATCGGGGCGGTTCAAGGTGTGAGCTGACAAGCACCGCAGGCTCTGCAATTTTAGAGTTGGAGACCTAGTGTGGCTGTCCTCCAGAAATATTAATCTGTGCCAGAGGTCACAAAAGTTGGGGCCTACACTTTTTCGGCCCATTTCGCATCATTGTCAAAGTTAATCCCGTAGCCTTTTGGCTGAAGTTACCGAGGACTCTTAGGATCAACAGTACATTTCATTGTTCCCTCCTGAAGCCGGTGTTGCTTCCTTACAGGTTTACTCCTAGGCGTTCAATCAGACCTCCACCAGTACTCGTCCAGGGGTGCTGGGAGTTTGTTGTGCAGAAGGTCCTGGACTCTAGAATATCTCATTGATGTCTTCAATTTCTTGTTCACTGGATGGGCTATGGTCCAGAGTAGCATTCCTGGGTCCCATAGAGATCTTTGCGTGCTCATACGCTGCTGAGAAGATTCTTTGTGAACTTTTCCGGACAAGCCAGGGTCTAGGGGTTCCTTAATCCCTCGTCAAGGGGGGGAGGGGGGTTTCTGTCACAAGCCACCACACTGCGAATGCTGTGCGAGATAAACATCGGTCAAGTGTTTCCCCCCCCCCTTTTTTAATTCCTTTCTGACACAATAGTGCTATGAGCAGCTGTGTAGCAATTTAGTGCAGGCAAGCTGTTCCTACTTTCCAACTGTCCAGCCTATTGGTTAATCATTCATTACTTGGTTTTTCAAAGACATATGTACTCTAAATATAATTTGGTTCTAAGCAACACCTTGTCCTGTATTATATCTTGGTGGGCTGGTTTATCAAATAACCAACCAATTGGTTTACATTTGCAATAGGACTATTACATAGTGCACATTACTAGAATACCATCCCTTTTGCAATCCTTTTTTATATCATATAAATCGTTACAAACAGGTGTAGCGCTGATCTCCTTTACTATTAGAAGTGTTCACTGCATCTCCGCCTACCTCCTGTCCATCATTCTGTGGATCAGTCCAGATTGACTCCGGCATCTATATCCTGCTGGCGCTAACGCTGCTCCGATGCCGGTGATAGACCTCTCATGTTTCTGGTTCTGGCTTTGTTTCCTGTCTCCAGTTGAGCTCCAGTTTCTGCCTCACATATTGTTGTTCTGCCGCTTGTGTCATCTGGGCGGCATGGTCCGCATATCTGTTTCCTGCCACTCGTGTCATCCAGGCGTCACGGGTAGTACCCTCAGTACAGCGTCAGTTGCTTGTGTCAACCCGGCGGCACAGGCCGCACTACAGCGTCAGCTGCTTGTGTCAACCCGGCGGCACAGGGTTCTCTACAGCGTTTGCTGCTGGTGTCAACCCGGCGGGCACAGGCCTGAACTACAGCATCAGCTGCTTGTCAACTCGGCGGCTCAGGTCGCACTCCAGTGACTTTTGTGCGCAGTCCTGTGCATCAACACCAGTGACTTTGTTACAGCTGCTACCCGGCTACTGCTGCATCTTGCCAAGTTATTCCAGCCCTCAAGGTTGCCACTCAGCCCAAAGGCTGCTACACAGCTTAAAGGTCGCATCTTGCCAACCTATACCAGCCCTATTGGCTACTGCACGGCCCAAAGGCTGCCTCATAATCTACGGCCTTCTGGCCCACCTAGCCAAGTTTCTACCAGCTCACAAAGCTGTTGCACGGCCGCATCCAGCCAAGAGTTCTAGCCCTCAAAGCTGTTGCAGGACTTTAATCAAGAGTCATACGCATCCTCACACTGCCGGATCCAAGCACCTGCCATCTTCACCACCAACACCTTCACCAACAATATCCTCAATCATGAAGCGATTGGTTTGTTTGGGCCCCCAGGTGCCTCTGTAATTTTTGGACATAATTGGCGGCAAGGGTCTTGGAATTTGTAGTTTTTATTTTGATGAACATCATCTTTTCCATATTTTGAGGAAGTAGTCTCCTACGCCGATCTCTGACAAGATTCCAGGCTGTGCTGAAAACTCTTTTGGAGTACACACTCCAGGATGGGCATGTCAAGCAAAGGGCCTCTAAAAATTGCCTTTTTTTCCTGCTAGTAGTCAAACGGACTGTCTGACGTGCCTATTTGGACGTTATCATTAGAAACAGTCATGGAGTCACGGTAGAGGTCTCATTAATTTAATTATAGGCAATTATTTTAGACCCGACCATATGTCAAAACTTTGTTGTGTTGACTCCTCTGCATCACCAGTGGGTCTTTTGGGAAAGTTTAGTTTTTCCTTGGCAGCCGCATTTGCTGGAGAAACTAAAGGAGGAGCCATCACTGCATCACCTGCCACTTGAGCTGACAATTTGCTTACCAACAGGTCTTTGCATCTCTTCAGATCTGTGTTCGTTGGGAAGAAAGACACAACGTATGACTTAAACCTAGGATCGAGCACGGTCGCCAAAATTTATTGATCTGATTCAAAGGTCCTGGCAACCCTTGGTTCCTGGTGAAGTGAATAAAGGACTTGATCTACAAGTCCAATGTGCTTTGCAGAATCTCTTCGTTTCAGCTCCTCCTTCAGTTTCTCAAGTTGCTTTTCCAACAGTCTAATTAGGGGAATTACCTGTCTCAAACTGGCAGTATCTGAACTCACTTCACATGTGACTACGAAGGGTTTCAGCTAGTGGCGTAAGTTCATCCCAGGCGCCCGGAGGCAAGTTATAATTTGGTGCCCCCCCAAAAGGAAATAAATATGGTGCATATCTGTCTAATACCAGGAAGAGGTGTCATGTATTGGGCGGCTGAGACTGTATACTTCGGGTACATATTTGCAGCCCTAAGTGGGGTGAATATATTGCGGGCAATGGAGGAGGTGCCCCTTCAGTGCTGGCGGCAGGCGCCTTCATTGTCTCCCATATTTCCCTCCTCTTCCTATGTTATAGTTCGCTGTGTAGCTTTGGATGGCTTTTTGCTGTTCCTCCATGAAGAATATAAAGGGTGGAGTTCCACCTTGTAAATACCTCTTGCTTGCTGGCAGGGCAAATTCAAAATTTTTTGTAGGTGCTGCACTCTTCTACATGCGCCTACTGAATGGCAAAAATGTCCATAAATTTTTCGGACTAGAGAGAGCATCTCCTGCACGGCCCTGTCAATTTAAAAAAAAAATTTGCACTACCAAGTTGATTGCATGAGAAAAAACATAGGACGTGTTTGAATTCACCCAGCTGTAATGCTCTCACAATACTGGTGGTGTCAGAAATCACAAATCCTGAGGAGAGTCCAAGCGGGGTAAGCCATATTGCAATGACTTCCCTGAGTTTTTATAAAAGATCAGCGGTATGCCTCTTGGTGAAATCGGTGATACACAGAGTAGTCTGCCTCTGAATGAGCTGATGTTTCTAAGATGCTGCTGCTGTTGCCACTGAAGGCAATACACCCACCCAGTGGGCTGTTACAGTTATGTAATCTTGCATTTGCTCTGTTCCGCTTGTATACATATCTGTGGTTAAATGGACAGCGGGTACAACAGCATTTTGGAGGACACTAATTCATTTTTGAATGTCCCTGTACAGGCTGGGAATTGATTTTCTAGTTAACTGGAATCTAGATGGAATTTGGTAGCAGGGACACAGGACCTCAATTAACTGTCTAAAACTAAACCCACTGCATTATTGGCGGATATTAGACGCACATCAGCATAGATGTTATGGCGTCAGTGATCCGCTGTGCACCTGGATGACTGCTGTCATACTTGCTCCCCCTTGCAACGGATTATTTAACAGTCAAGTTTTTTTAAACTACTACTAGTAGTCTTCCTGGTCCCCTTCTGGTATGAAGATCCACTCCCAGCAGCAGCAGACATAGCGTTCAAGGATTCTTATGGGTCAAGGACTGATGTGAATGTTTTCAATATTTTTTTTTTTTCCATGCCTCCCCCTCCCCCTCATAAAGTTGCTTTGGAATCAACAAATTTATTTAAATTTACTACTAATCAAACCTTCCTTTCACTGCCTTCAACTACATACATACTCCAACTCCCTCAGACCTGAATAATAATGGTTGAATAATAAAACCATTTGTTTCCAGATGTGCGATGTTCGAAGTTGAACTGCCACAGCTGCTGCAATCTTTGACATGCGATTGCTGAATGCCGAAAATGTCCAGAAATGTTTATGGCCATAGACAGCATCTCCTGCATGCCCCTTTTAATTAAAAAAAAATATTCTGAACCACCAAGTTTATTTTGTGGGCAAAACAAAGGACATATTTTTCACCCATGCTCTTTCCTCCTCCCTCATAAATTATGCTTCGGAATCAAAAAGTTTAATAAAATTTACTACGAATCAACCCTCTTTTTCCCTACCTTCAACTACATACATACTCTATCCCCTTCAGGCCTCTTGATTAATGAAAACATTGTTTCCTTATGTGCCATGTTGGACTTTGAACTTCCGCGTGTTTGTGCTAGCTAGCTTGGTGCAACTTTTGAGCCTAAACTGGATGAAAACTATATTGTGAGCTGTAAGATGATCAAACGAGTGGAAACAAGTATTGGTTGTCGGTATGGGCCTACTTGGGAAAACCCATAGTACATATATATAGGACTTGCCTATGTAAGCCCAAGGATACATTCAAGTATTATTATTACTCCCTATAGTGTAGTGTGTAGAAGGGGCATGTTAGTTGAAAACAATATTATAACACAAATACATCTGTTCCTTATTCTTTTTGGATGCTTGCATAACACCTCCAGGTAAGTAAACACAATTACATACAGATATAACGTTCTTTATATTGACGAAATTCCAAGTAAATAAGAACATACATTCACCTCATTATATGACATAACAGTGTACTGTGTTGTATATTGACATACATATGTTTATCTAAACAATGCAGTAACATCATGCATAAATAATAACATATCAATGTAGATATCCTCCTAAATACTAAGTTCTAAAAGTCTGGTTGCAGTTTCTTAGTAAGGTAAGTATTTCACGTGAATATAACACGCTTCCCTCCTGAGTGTTAATTTTTTCTTTAGTTTTTTTTAGAGATAACAATATATTTAACCCAAGATATAGGAATAGTTCCTGTGGATCTTTGCTATCAGAAGCCAAAACTGAATCAGTGTTCTCCCCAGGCTGTTTTCTGTGGGCGCATCGCCCAGCAGAAACAGCCTGCCGCCCGGCACTTTTTTTCCCGCCGACCCCCGCTGGCTTCTGAAGTGACCAGAGGCTAAAGAAGCCTCCGATTGCTTCAGAGGCCAGCGTTCCCAGTAATGCTTTGCGCGGGTGACATCATGATGTAACCCGCGCCGCGAGGTGCCTGCCCCGCGCGCCTACTGGATCTAGTTAGATCCAGTCAGCGTGAGGCAGCGACCAGCAAGTAAAGGTAAGTGATGGGCTGGGGCTAGAACCAGTCTGGGGGCACTGCGTAAGGGACACTATTAAACCTGGGGGCACTGCATAAAGGGCCAGCCTTGGGGCGCTGCATAAGGGACACTATTAAACCTGGGGGCACTGCATGATGGGCCAGCCTGGGGGCACTGCATAAGGGACGCTATTTAAGCCTAGGGGCACTATTTAAGCCTGGGGGCACTGCATAAGGGACGCTATTTAAGCCTAGGGGCACTATTTAAGCCTGGGGGCACTACATAGGGGCACTACTTCAGCCAGGGGGCAATGAATAAAGGGGAAAACTACAGGGGCACTGTATAATGGGCACTCTTGACTGAGAGCCAGTGGGGGAGCAGCCTGATGAGACCTGTCGGGCTGGATTGGTAAGGGAGATACCGCTTTTCCTGGCGCGCGCATAATTGCGAAGGCCCCTACCTGGCTACTTTTGGATGCCACCCGGTTGGAAAAAATTTCTGGGGAGGACACTGCTGAATAGTTACTTTACTGTGTGATCAAATGTCAATATACCAGTTTTCAGCTTTGTCTGAATAAGTGCAGTAAACTAATCTCTTCCCCCAACTCTTTAGTCAGTCTGGTATTAATGAGAGAGCATTAGAGATATAACTGCAGGCAACACGGCCTGCTATTGGTGTGACTGCACAGCTCTCTCTCTCACTATAGCGTAGCTGTATGTGTACAGTACATATGATTTACTCACTGACAGCCAATAGTGATGAATGTGAAAGGGTTCCCCCAAATTTCTCCTCTAACTGTGCCCAGGGTCTTTTCCCCGATTACATCCATATGCCTCCACTCTATTCTCACGTGTGCTGCTGCTAAGCTTCGGGTGTGGGGCAGTGTAAGGAGATCACTCACTAGTGGTAGGGCTTCACAGCCACTGCCAACCTGCCCCCAGCACTACTTCCAGCAGTTGCCTTGCTTACGGCTGGTCCAGCCATTTTCAAAAGCCCACCGGAGCCTTCATCAGATAGGATAGCCAATCAGCTGTCCGACAAAGAGCTATGCTGCCTTCCAACTACAGCTCTCTACCCTTGGTCACCGGATGCTACAACCGCTGCATCCTCACTGCCACTGCTCACCAGCCCAGGAGATGGCTTTTTCAGAGCTGCCAGCCAGGGTGCCGCTGTCCTGTACCCACTCCTGACACACATCAGCACCGACCCGACAGCCACCTTTCTGGCAAGGCAGGAACCATTGCTTCTACCAGCTTCCATGCTCCCTCTCCGAATCCACCCCCCTGTGCCCAGGAGCCTATCCGCTGCCACCTGGGACACAGGGGGGTGAGCACTCCAGCGCCCTCTCAGTCTACTGGCAGCTCCTCTTATCTCTCTCTCTCTGTCCCTGCCAATCTTTTTTCTGACAGGAACCTAAGCACTCCCAGCAAGATCACTCCACCTCTTCTACTAGTGTGTGTTTATCCCATACAATGAGGCACATCCCCACCAAAGAAAGAAGTACCATATAAACTTCCTGTAAATACACGAAATAGAAAGGGCATATAGTTATAGGTGGGGGCGCCAACCCCACCCACCCACCTAAGAAAAAAAGGAAAATAAATGTGGTTCATAGCTATCAATCTATACAAAGACACAAACACTCTAAAATAGATTATGTATATATTGGGCCTATTTACTAAATTACATTTTCAGGATATCACCTGGCGAAAACACCCGGTTTCGGGAGGACATCCGCAAATTTACAGTATCCACCGAATGTATCTAGGGAGACCACAGTAGATATCTGAGATATCTGATGCAGTTTCCTATTTTCACTCGCAAGGACACACCTATATGTGGCCCTAAGCATACACAGGTAGAATATCTTTACAAGGCTCAGAGGTACTGAATCATTGGAGACAATGCAGCATGAAGGACTGTCACTGCTGCACTGTCAGTATAGCCGGGCATATATTCTTTTACTACTATTTACCATATTGCTGTCTGTCAGTATATTTGGCATACGTCTGACCCCACCCTCTGATTCCAGACCCAATCACCTCTAAGCCATTTTTTATTTGAAAACAAAACAGTCCGTGATCTGTCAAAAAGTAATTTATTGTGTTACATAAACCACCCAATTACACATTTCCTTCTACCTGCACTCCCTTATGTTTGTCCGTGCTTCTATACTGTGTGGAGATAGGGGTTGTCTCTCACCTGAATTGCCCACATTCTGGTGGAATCCGCTCCCTTCAAGTGAGGCTGGAGTGAAACCTGTGCATTCTGCATTAGCAGCGGATGTGTGGAATTCCAGTTTTTTTCACATTTACACAGACCCAGCTGGAATAATCACTGGAGCACAGGAAGGATATAAAACTCTCAAACACCTGATGCTCCTTGCCCCCTAATGCCGGACAAACTGGCCAGGGGATGGTGGTTAGCTTTAGGGTGTTAGGTCCACAGACATTAGCACTAGGAGTGATGGGACATTTACTTTTATGTTTATTTGCTTCTTTTTTGTTATGTGCCTGTGTGTATCAAGGCCTATGCTCACGTATGCTATGGTGCAGTGTCTGTTACCATTTTAAGACAGTGCTTTACCAAGTACCTGCCTGTCTGGAGTCCTCATTTCAATATCCTGTGTTACATTTGGTGGCCCGTACGGGGACACTGCACTGCTGTGTCGCAGCGCAATCGCTAGACACCTACAGCGTAGCAAGGGATCTGACCGGGCAAAACTTTTGGTATACATGAGTATGGTTGGCGAACCAGAAAAAACGCAGTTATATTAAGGAAACTGTAACTTGCTGCGCAAAACTTTGTTTTGCGTGTATATTGGAAAAAAAAAGTTGCTTTCCTGGTTTTTTTTTTTTTTTTTTTACTGAGGTGCTTAAGATGCTAATTAGTATGTTCACCAGCTAGTGCAAGCTGTGTAATTAAATCCACCTGTTGTTTGAGCAGAGCACACATACTGCTGTTTAACCCCTGCATTGCTGAAAAAAGAGCAGTGTTTTCTTTTTCTGTGTTAAGCTTGAATAACTGTTGCTTTACTGAAGGAAAGAGAGATATATATTTGTGTATACTAGTTTGTCCTTGCTTTAATATAAAAGCACCTACACTTGTACATACACCTCCCACTATAAAAATGGAGGAAGTTTTTCGTACTATAGTAGCCTCTCATCAAAAGACAGAGGAGAAAATTTTACAATTAGTGACCCAATCAGTGGGCACAGCAAATGCTGCAGGGCATTTGAATAAAATGTCTGCCTCAGATGACCCAGAGTTAGTTGTATGTGTTAATATTTGAGATGGTCGCACAACACTTAAAGTGGGCAGCAGATACTTGGGCCCCCTATCTCACTGGTGAGGCTCAGAAAGCCTTTGCTGATTTGTCCTCTGCTGTTGCAGAGAAATATGACCTAGTCAAGAGTGCCATTCCTTCTGGGAAAGCGCAGCGCTTCCACGAATGGGCCCTATTACCAGGGGTCCCTTTTCGGAAGCATGTTGCAGAACTCGCCAGACAGGCGGAGTTGGCTTCAGCCAGAAGACCGCACTGCCCTCAGATTGTAGAGATGGTTGTTGTCCAGTGTACAAGAACCTTAGGGTGGAATATGCAGCGCTGGGTCATACACACCGATCCTCAGAAATGATAGGAATGAATTACAGTATTGGAGCGGTATGAGATTGCAGGAAATGTGACAAAAATGCCAGAAAAGACACCAGGGAATGGGCGACCCGTTAAGATGGCACCCCATTGGTCTGTGACCCCGACTGTCACCCCTCCTCAAGGACACACTGCTGGAGATGCCAGGGTCATTTGCTATGAGTGCAGAAAGCCAGGTCATATAAGGCGGGACTGTCCCAGAAAAACACAGCCTGTGGAGTGTGGGTTTGCTAGTATGTACCCTGCTTTTTGCACAATGGTACCTCTGGATTCCAGACCCCCATTAATGTGGGAAACTGTGTTGCTGAATGGCTGAAAACTCCCAGCTATTATAGACTCAGGTAGTGAACTAACACTGATCTCAGGGGCTGTCCTGCCCAGGGCAGTGGAAAAGGTGCCAGGGTTAGTTGAAGTAGTTTGCATTCATGGATCCACAGAAAACTTTTCCCGGGTGCGAGTGAGCCTCACCATAAAGGGGCACGCTTATGAGGTGGTCGCAGCAGTTGGTCCTAAGCTCCCCTATCCTATAATATTGGGATGCAATTTCCCAGGATTTTCTTGAGCTCTTAAAGGAGCCACAGAGACAACGCCGATGTAAAGTCTCCAAGACCCTACCTCCGAAAAGGGAGAAGAGTGGCCAGTCCTCTTTTGAGAGGAACCTCTGCGCAATTAATGCCTGAGGAAAGTAATCTGCTACACTTTGCCCGGTTATGGCCAGACAAAATATTGGCAGGGATGTCATACCCAATACTGATGTTGCCATGATTGTGCTGGAAACTGCCACTCCTCTAGTTCGTCTTGCCCTACAGAAGTTCTGCTGGTGGACAACTTGTCAGCAAATCCGCAAAAAGAAGCGGAAGCCTTAGTTCGCAATAATCAGGATGTGTCTTCTTCCCTGCCAGTGTGCACTGCCTTAGTAGAGCACGAGATAAATAGGCCTGAAGAAGTGGTTGTAAAGCAGCGACCTATCGCATCCCTGAGGCGTGTCGGGAAGCAGTCCTGCAAGAGGTTAAAGAGATGCTCCAACTTGGGGTCATTGAGGAGTCCAGCAGTAAATGTTCAAGTCCTATCGTGTTGGTCCCCAAGCTATCAGGAGCCATACATTTTTTGCAACGACTGAATCAGGTTTCCAGGTTTGATGTATACCCGCTACCATGGGTGGATGAATTAGTAGAAAATTTGGCAAGTAGCCGGGATCTTACGACCCTGGACCTCACAAAGGCATATTGGCAAAGGGTTCCTGACTATAGATAGACAGTAATTAGATACACACTGTCTAGATAGAAACCAGATGTTAGACAGTCAATAGCTAGACAGGGACAAAAGTCAGACACACTAAAGTTCGACATGTAAGAAGGTCGACAGAATAATAAGTTCGACATGAAAATGGTCGATACAAAAATTGTTGACACACTTTTTTTTATTTTTTTATTTTTAGGTTTAGGCACTTACTGGAGGGTTAGGCACTTACCCAGATGGTTAGGGTTAAGTACCAGGAGGGATGGTTAGGGGAGGGCACCAAGGGGAGTGTTAGGGTGAAGATTAGGGCTAAAGAAAAAAAAATGTCGAACTTTTGTCCCTGTCGACCCTTTGTCCCTGTTTAACTATTGACCATCTAACATCTGGTATCTATCTAGACATTGTCTATCTAATTACTGTCTATCTCTTATACAATACCTATTAGCAAATTCCCCTAAGTGAGACCGCCAAGGAGAAGACTGCCTTCTCGACCCCAATGGCCTGTTTCAATAGAAAATGCTCCCTTTTTGGCCTTCATGGGGCACCAGCGACATTTCAGCGTGCCATAGATCATCTGCTGAGGCCACATCAGGGGTATGCTATAGCCTATTTAACACAAGGGATACCACAGAGAAATCACTGATTTCTCTTGACGTCCCTCTCTTATTGTTTCTGCATTTCCATAGCCTGCTATGGGGACTGCAAGGTTTGTTTAGTTCTAATAGCTTCACTTATACCTAGCAATGGGGACTAGCAAAGCCATAGTGGCTTCTCTGGATCCATTAAAGGTAAAATATTAATGCACAAGAGCGTCTGGTGGGCGTGGATGCATATCAGAGGAGCCCAGGATTGATAAATAGAAAACTAAGGGGTATATTTACTAAAGTGAGAGTTTTTAGAAATTGAGATGTTGCCCATAGCAACCAATCAGATTCTATTTAACTAGCACCTTCTAAAAGATAATAGCTAAAATATGATTGGTTATTAAAGGCAACATCTCTACTTCTAAAAACTCTCACTTTAGTAATAACTAATGCTGGCCATACACTAGTACGATATGATTCAACATACGATTTCCCTTGAACTCCCTGGAAGTCCCGGCCGCACGATTTGGTGCTTTTTTCACACACGATCTGCATACGATTACGACGGATATGCACATCTGTTCATCCGATACGATAGAACAGCGGCGGGAGCGTGGATCATATCGTATCCTACCTAAATACTACACGATTTCCACACGATTCATCATTCATTTCCACACAATTGCAAAGCTGCCTGTGTGCAGCTTTGCAATTGCGATCCTTTCTGAATCAGGCCCTTATGTCCTCATCGCTAGACATGCTCTGTGAGGCATCAACGTCAGGCTGTCTTTGCAAGTGCCAGAGTTCTGTGCGGTCCAATTTACAGAGGAATCTAATTCGGATCTCATTGAAATGGAGGAAGAGGAAGGTTGATGAGGGCTCATCTTGAGGAACCAGCTATCTGGGAGGGGTATTTCTCCATCTGGCAAATTGGTCTTGGCAATTCACCAGGCCTTGCATATCCAGTGTCACAATCCCAGCCAGAGACTCCAGAGTCATACCTCGCCACTTAACTCTCCGGGTGCTGTCTCGGCGTGATGGGGTACCCAGCGAATCCTCTTCTCCTCCCTGCAGCTTCCGACATACTCACTGACTTCCATGTGCAGCATTCACTCCAGAACTGATTGCTAGGTGCAGCCATGACAGTCTGTGCCAGGTGACTATCCATCCTCCAACAGGAGACCAGTTTGCTATCACCTGATGTCTGCAGCCAATCCCTGCTTTCCCAGGGGTATATAAGGATTCTCTGAACACTTGCCAGTGCAATGTTGTCCTCAGCCTAGCTGTGTGATTTCTTCTGAGTTCCTGCGGTTATTCCTGCGATTGATCTTCAGTGCAGATTATCATCTTGCTTGACCACTTGCTCCAGCATCCGGTTCCATCCCGGTGATCCTGCACCATTGGTTCTAGTCCAATATCCTCTACCATTGGTTCCAGTCCGATATCCTGCACCATCTGTTCTATCCTGGTGGGGTCCATTCTGGTTCCATCCCAGTGTCATCCAATCCGGTTCCTTCCTGTCAGCTGCCAGTACAGGGAAACACAAGCAGAGGACCACAACCTGCACGTCATGTTCAGCTAAGCCCAAACTCCCTTATGGGGGCCCTTTGTGAAAACCACTGGCATGTTAGACTTTTCACCTCGTGCTGGGTCTCAGCCAAATCTAGGTCTCAGCTTTCTTCAGCCTCACACTACATCTCTAGCCGTAAGTATATCAGACCACACAGTTTTCAGTCCTCCAGAACCCATTCCAACCAGCGACTCCAGTTTGGCTCCACAAACACAATCGTGACATCTAGAATCCAATGGAACCTGACATTCTGCTGGTTTCCTTGTTGAAAAGTAAAAAGAAAAAGCTCTGGCTGTTGCGGCCAGATGCACTCTCTATCTTAACTGCTAGGATGTGGATCAAAAAGGCTTTGGAAGCTTTGGCCTTTGCTGGGTCAGTTCTTTTTGGCTCTGATTTTTATGCCATCATCATGAGAGGTAAGAGCTGTTTTTTTCCAGGGAATTCCTCAAAACCCAGAAGGACAGCGATTTTGGTTATTTGCTGTCTCCAAAAAGACCCGCGGAACACCACCAAGGGGATTATTCCACAAGTAATTGAGGTGGATACCAGAGAGGTGTGCTGTCCGGTGGCGGCAGACAACCCGGCCCAAAACCTGCTGAAAAGCAGTCAGAATGACGGGGCTCCTCCCTAACTGCACCAGTGTTTGGTCACAGATCGTTTGCTGTGCTTCCACAATCAGTGTGCAACTGTTTCCTCGTTCAACTTAGCTTGTTTGCTGTCATTCATGCAGAACAGTGGATGGAAACTCTCCTCTCTAAAGGTACAAGTGTTGTCCCTTTTTTATATTTTTCAAACATAAGTGGGTTGCCATCTCTGAAGTCCAGACCTTTCTTCAGGGTGTGCTCTATGTTTAGCCACCCTCTTTTCCCCCGTTTAATCTGGGATCTCAGGAGCTCTTAAGACCCGCTCGCTACATGCGCTCGCTCTCACCCAGTATATGCAAATCCAGAGCACACCCAGCAAGGCAGGCGATCGCACGGCAAGGCATTAGCATACCCACTATGTCTTGGCGTGTGATCACTTTGTGTATGCAGATGCCCACCAGCCATTCATAAGACGTCAACTTGCGCACGTCATCTCCTGGAAGTGCATGTAACCATTGGTACATCGAGCACCATCGGATGCGATCACAGCCCTTGAGGTTGACGATACGCTGCCGCAAGCTCTGCAATCACTTCGGTGTGAAATTCAACCAGGTGACATGTACAATGCTGCTGCCCTTTAATTAATCATGCCTCTGAAGTGGCGTTGAGACGCTCAGGTACACCTGCGTTTATACCTCCACTCATTCAGCTGGGCTGTCTATGCTGGGCGAGCGAACGCTTCCTGATCTTTCACAGTGGTTCGCGCACGTGCACTGCGATGCATGCGCAGATTGCAAATATCGGACAGCTACGAGCGAACGCATCCTAGCGAGCGTGTCTCAATCAGCTCCTCAGTTTAGTAATTTCAATGCTTTAAGAAGTCACTTTTCCCTAGGTCTCTGTTCCTTGTTTTTCATCAAGACAGGTAGGTTCTACGCACCAGTCTTTCATTTCAACCAAAGTCCGTTTTGTGTTTTCATCTCAGTCAGGACATTCCAGCTCTGAGCCACGACTCATCTTCTGGCAGTGCAGATTCTTGGGGATTTACAGATGCGATTAGTTACATTGTTGCTGATCGCACTACAAATGTGCGCACACATCGTGCCATGTGATTTCCTGTGCCTGCATACTCTACAGTACGCCATGGCGCACATTGCATTCGTACCATGCAATCCTACTGAGACATGGTTGTGAACCCAGTGTGCGTATCCACTCGCGGGCGCACGTCTCGTGCCATGTGTGGCACGATTTGCTGAGCAAGTGGCAAAGATATAACTGGGCATGTGTATGTGGATAGATCTGCTGCATTCCATAAGGCCAATAGCCTCCTGGTGCCGTTATGATACCTACAAGAGAGGTTAGCCATCAGTAAAACAGTCGGTGGCCAGATGGATCACTGTGACCATTCAACAAGCATATGTTTCAGAGGGGACCCCAGTTACAACTCACCGGTGGCCCATTTTGCCAGATCTGTGAGCATCTCTTGTGTAGCGCGACATGGTACCTCTACGCAGGGCCGGCTCTAGGTGTGTTCGACCAGTGCGGTTGCACAGAGGTGCTACCCATAGAGGGCGCACCCCTCCCCAACATCTCGATTTAATTGGGACAGTACTGTCCCACTGTTCCACCCGAGGGCCGAAGTGGCCTGCGGGTGGTCAAATCGGGAGGTTGGGGACCCCCAGAGCTGCAGCTGTGCCGGACCCCGGAGTCTGAATGGACGCTGTGCGCGGCATCCATTCAGTTACTGGAGAGGGCTGGGGGAAGCCTCCTAATAACGTCACATAGCGGGCGTGGCCTATGGTAATTAGGCCACACCCCCATTTTCACCCGCGCGATGTAAAGGCGACCTACTAAAAGCCGGCACAGGGTGCTCCAACCCCTGGAGCCGGCCCTACCTCTATGGAGCAATTATGAAAAGTGGCCATCTGGTATTCAAGCCATGCTTTCACTAAGTTCTACAAATTTTATGTTTTTGTAGCCAGTTTTGGGCAGAAAGTTTGCACAGCCATAACTGAACATACCCTACCTTAGGAGGCATCTTTGGGACATCCCCATGGTTTCCAGTGTTCCCCAGATAGGATGACAGAACAAGTAGGATATTTGATACTCACAGTTAAATCAGTTCCTCTTAATCCATCTGGGGGACATTGCTACCTCCTCTCTGTTTACACTCTGTTTTCACTCTCTCATTTGAGTGTTGTTATTCAGTGTGTTATTTCTATTGCCTAAAGGCTTATAAAAGACAAAACTGAGGTCCTTAGTTCTTACAGTAGTTAATGTTTGCCTTTGTGCCTGCTCCTAGAAAAGTACCCTCTGCACCCCTGGTTATCCAGTGTTCCCCAGATGGATTAAGAGAAACAGATTTAACTGTGAATATCAAAAATACTATTCTTGCATTGCTTCATTATGTTTACTGATATTTCTGTTTTATTTCAGATGGCTGAAGAGCAATGTGAGCACCTTCCAAATTACTGGACATTACATGGATTGTGGTAAAAAAAATTAACATAAAAAATTTAAAATATACTCTTGTTTACCAAAGGCCTGTGATAGAACCAATATATTCTCTTCCTCTCCCTTTTTTCATTCCTTTATATTAAAAAAAAAAAAAAATCTCCTGCTGGTATAGGAGCTCTGCTAAGAGGCTGTCCTGCCAAAGAGATTGGCAGCAAAGTCATACTGTAGCTGTAGTTATCATTTCACTTCCGGCTAAAACACTGCGCCTACCCAAAATTTCATGAACAGAGGGATCTGAAGATTACTGTCCATTAATAATGTCTTCATGCCTCCGCTTTTCTGAGCTTGGTAAATAGGACCAAACCGTAGTTCCATATACGGTGATATATCTTTTTTTTTTTCTTGTGTTAGGCTATTCTGATTTAGGGCCTGATTCAGCAAAGAACGCAGTTGCTAATACACACGCTGTCGGTCTGTTAATTTGCAATGCGTATGCAGTGCGCGAACTAGCAATTGCGATGGAAACTGCGTTTGCAGAGGCTACGCAGACCGAGAGCAGAGTGATTGACGGGAAGTATCATTTGTGGGTGTTGACCGGGGGGGTGGTCGGGCGAATGCAGGCATGTCAGTGCGTTCGAACGGCTTTGCTGGGGTGTGCATAAATTATCCCCTGCGATACCAGATGCCACCTGAGGTCTCCATGCGTGCGCAGAATTTAGCAATTCCTTAGTGTGGTCTGACCTGCCTTAACTGTGCGTCTGGGTCTGATGTTACTCGATGTTACCGATTGTTGCCCTAGTATACAGATGTGAGTGTGGAGATGTGGGTGTCCTTATGTCAGGCTGCATTCGTAATGTGAATGCACACATTGAAATAGCACCGCTGATATTAGCAACTGCGGTGCGTGCAGGGGCAGAACTATGGGAGACAATGGAGGCGCCTGCTTCCGGGCTCCAGCTCTCCATTGTACATAAAATATTCACCCCACTTAGGGCTGTAACTATGCACCCGGAGTGTACCGTCACCTGAGAAGCAACCATACACTAGTGGAGAGCTCCATATCAGACCATCACCTTCTGCCTTTGTCTATCTATAGCCTGTCTGCATGCGAATTGCTACATTACAGTGTCAGCGGCTGTGACGGTAGGGGGGGGGGTGGCACCAAATTATAACACCTCCGGGCGTCTGGTATGAACTTACGCCACTGGGTGCGTGCATATAAGCAGAATTGCGTTCCTCGCTGAATCAGCTTCATAGTTTGTATTCCTTTTAGTTTTATTGAAATAATCATACAATTTTTTACTCGGGAGCACATTCTAAGGGGGCAATTTAACTTGCGGCATCTTGTGGTCACTATGTGTGGCTTGGGCACATCACTGCTTTCTAGAGTACCCTGACATTCTGCGTACACTCCGTAAACGAAAATCTGCAGTGTTGGTGGCTGCATGGTGGCAGATAAATGGTGGGAACGCCAGCAACTGGCACCCATAACTGTTATTGAATTACAACTTAAGTTCAAAATTTAAAATAATAATAAAGAAATAGTTTCTGGACTAAACAACCTTTTTACATACACAGTTTATTTATGAAAGTTTTCTTTTGTGAGAACTTTTTTTCTTTTGTATAGAAGAAAGTCATCTGATCAGTGTACCTTCTGATGGGAGTAAGCTGGTGAATCATGTTGTGCTCCTTATTGAGTAAAGATTAAGTGCATGCAGATGAATACTTTTGCAACATGTTAAAATTAGATATTTTGTGCAGTTAGATAAATCAGTGGTTCTAAAACTCAGTCCTAAGGACCCCACACAGTTCACGTTTTCCAGGTCACCCATGAGGTGCACAGGTGTATACATCACTCACTGACACATTTTAAAAGATTCACAGGTGGAACTAATTATTCAACTTGTGATTCTTTGAGGAGACCTGGAAAACATGCACTGTTTGGGGTCTTGAGGACCAAGTTTGAGAACCTGTGAGATAAATGAATGGAGAGTGCAAATTTAGTTGGGAGTAACTTGCTGTGTGGAGGATCCCAGACATCCTCTTCCTGCACAAGGTTTTCATGCTGGAGATCACCAATTTATCCTATACTATTAATAAGACACGTTTTGCACCAAACTGGTGCATTTTTGTGAAAAATAGTATTTCTAGTGCACTTTGACCAATATAATTATACCCTTCAGCCTTGCAAAGATGATACGTTGTGAATTTAGTACGTGTCTGAACACATTCATGATTCTTAAGAGGTTCTACAAAGCATTTTTTTAGGACAAAAATAATTATAGAGGTGTTGCTAAAGTATTACTAGTTGGATCTTTTGGGCTGATATTTTACACTTTCGACCATGTTCATTTCTAGATTCCAGTGTCCTGCAATCCTAGTTGCAGATTGATTTTCTAGGTCCAGTTTCCAAACTTGAAATGTGTAGGGCAGACCAGCATGGCTGCCATCAGGGGAGCACCATGGGGTACACTTGATGATACCGTCCTTTACTTCATACCATCAGTTTGTCTCTAAACCTGAAGCCATAGTGGCTGAGTTATTTACATAAGTGTCAGTGCTTTCTTGGTCTCCAGAAAAATTACTGCTGCTTGTAATGCACAACTCTGTCAATAAAGAGTCACTCTGTAAGGTGGAAGGTGCACAATAGTTTATATAGCAGCTTCCCCTCAGCAGAATGCACAAGCCTGAAGATCTACTTATACGTTGCAGACAGGTACTTTACCGACAGAGCCATATTCCTGCATACTCGATGCTATTCTCAGTCTTTGTTTGATGTTTGTGTCTGTTTGTATTTATGTTTGCAGAATGGGATGCATGTTTTGTTTTTACTGGGCCCCACAGTTTCTGATGTTAGCCCTGAATAAAAATGGGTGCACTTGTACATAGGAAGAATCCGGTGTGATTTTGTATTTTATCTCATCTCATAAATGATCCTTATTAAAACAAGCGTGCACTGACCACACACCTTTTGTCTCAGTCTCCATCTACTGATTCTCTCGTATGTGCAGCTCTCTCTACCACCCCATCTGCAGCACTGCATAATTACTATTTAGAGGTTGTTCTAAAGTATTACTATTTAGAGTTGCTACGCTGACTTGATGTCGCAACTCTCGGGTAAGTAATGGGTGCAACCCATATTTAGGGATTGGTGTGACCTACTTCTGAGGCGCGGGGTCTAATGTGCCGGCGGTATTCACCAGGGACCCTCGCAAGCAGGTATGGACCTGGCTGCGTCCGACACACAGGTCACGGCCCTCAGAATAGTTTCCCTTCAGGGCCGTAACAGGGGGTGCTGTTTGGGCCTGTCAATTTTCTGTTATCATTCTCACTTGTAGCTTCCTCTTATTTTATCCCCAGCATCTCCTGGCCTCCCCTGTCTCTTCCCTGGCTCTTCCCCATTTTTTTGGGTGCGTTATGCCCCTATTTGTGGTGGGTGGGTGGGGCGTCTGTGCTCTTTCTGGCACAGGGCACCAAAAAGTCTAGTTATGGCTCTGGTTCCCTTATACAGCTGCTGGTGATCTCAGGATGTAATGGAGAGGGCTTTCAGCGTAGTCAACAGGCCGGATCAAAGCCAAACGGACAAATGTTTCCCTGGTGGAATCTTGACCTTGTTGGTAACAGCCACGAAGCAAGCAGGGTTTAGAATCTGTTTTGGTTTCCTTCAATTCCTCATTCTCAACGTAACTAAATGCTCGAAAGAGTGCATCGGCCTTGATATTTTTATTACCTGGCCAATAAGTAATCACCAAATTAAACCAATCAAAAAACAATGACCATCTGGACTGACGATAATTTAGGCAGTGAGCTGTCTTTAGGTAATCGATAGGTAATCACCAAATTTAACCAGATTTAAACCGATCAAAAAACAATGACCATATGGACTGACGATAATTTAGGCAGTGAGCTGTCTTTAGGTGCGTCAAATTCTAATGATCGGTATAGACTGTCACTGGAAATTTTGCTCCCTCTAACAAATACCGCCATTCCTGAAGAGAAAGCTTAATGGCTAGTAGCTTTTTATCCCCAATAGTATAATTCTTCTCCGGGGCCGAGAATTTATGGGAGTAGAACTCACAGGAATACCACTTGCCTTCTTCATCTCTTTGTGATAGTACTTCCCTAACTCCAACAGTGGAAGCGTCCACCTCCAGGTAAAAAGGTTGGTCACAATTTGGTTGCCTTAGAATGGGTGCTGAAAGAAACATTGTTTTAGCAGACCAAAAGCTTCTTCTGCCTTAGAAGGCCAAACCCAAGTGTCCTGACCATTCTTAGTAAGAGCTTTGATGTGAGCAGCGATGGATGAGTAGTTCCTGATGAATTGAGGATAGAAATTACAAAAACCCAGGAAGCGTTGTATAGCTTTTAACCCAACTGGACGAGGCCAGTTGACAATGGCGGAAAGCTTCTCTGGATCCATCCGAAGGCAAGACTCCGAAATGATGTATCCCAGATATGTCAATTAATTTTGTTCGAAGGAACATTTTTCAATCTTGCAGAAAAGCTGGTTGGCCCTGAGTCGTGACAGCACCTCACATACATGTTGGCGATTACTCACAATATCTTCAGAGAATATAAAGATGTCGTCAATGTATACCACTACGTCCTTGAATAACAGGTCCCAGAAGATGTGATTCATTTATATTTGGTAAACAGCTGGGGCATTGCTTAGACCAAAAGGCATGACTAAGTATTCGTAGTGCCATCACTAGTATTAAAGGCCGCCTTCCATTCGTCCCCCGACCGGATTCTGTTTAAATTATAAGCCCCATCTAGGTCCAGCTTGGTGAAAATCTTTGCTCCTTTTATCCGATCAAAGAGCTCAAAGAATAGAGGTAGAGGAAACCGGTCCTTGATGGTAATAGCAATCAGACCCCGGTAATCCATGCATGGTGGCAAACCTCCATCCTTCTTCTTAACGAAAAATAGGCCTGCTCCAGTGGGGGATTTGGATTCCCTGATAAAACCATGTTCCAGATTCTCCCTAATGTATTCTGTCACTGCCTGGTACTCTGGAAGCGAGAGAGGAAACATCCTACCATGAGGAGGCACTTACCCAGATATCAAACCTATGGCACAATCCCATTCCCTGTGGGCAGGAAGCGTCTCGGCGGCCTTTTTACTGAATACATCTCTGAAGAACTGGTAAGGAGCTGGTTTTGCGGAGAGATGACTGAACTCTGAATAACACTGTGTGGAGGTCTGACAGATGACAGACAGAACATGTGGCACTGAGAATCCCATGACCAGCCCAAAACAGGAGCATGCTTGCGGAGCCAAGGTAGACCCAAGATAACAGGACTCTCGACTGACGGGAGTATATAGAACACTATCAATTCCCGATGGAGAGCGCCCACTTGCATGGAAATCTCTGTTGTCCGAGAGTGGATAGTAACTGTAGGAAGGTGCGCTCGCCCTGTGGGTTCAATGATGATGGGGGAGTGTTGGACTGTGTATGTGGTTGCTGTCGACCATAGTGTCCAGCAGGGGTAACGTGCCGGTCTATTGAACCGCACGGAAAGGAGCCCCCTGAAAGGGTTGACCCACCTACCCAGGCTCTCCCCCCCCCACCTCTCTCACCCACCACCACACCCACCTTGTTGCCCGGGACTATATAGGAGAAGCACTGTGACTACTCCAATAAAACCATTTACTCCCACCTTGTGTCCGCCTCTGTCATTCCATTGGTCCACCCCTCCCCACTCATTCACACCACACACACTAGCAACCACATACACAGTCCAACACTCCCCCATCATCCTTGCACCCACAGGGCGAGCGCACCTTCCGTATCCCAACGTGTCTATCCAATTTTACGCAGGACCCGGTACGCCTGCGATCAGGAAGTGCAGCACCCCACTCACTCATATAGCACACCTTTTCAGCCCACTAACATATCACATCTGCCCACACAGCAGAGCGCAGTCCTACCCAACCATCACAGTAGCTGTAGGAAGTTTATTCCCATCTACTCCAATGATAGAAAGGTGGTTTTGTAGCGGCACATTTGAAGTACCTAGTTCTTGGACCTTCGTAGCAGAATTGAAGTTGCCATCGACACCCGAGTCTAAAAAGGCTTTAACGACTTCAGAGGAATTTACATGGAGTTACATCAATGGAAAACTGAGCAGCAGTATTGTATTTTGGGGTGTTTTGGAATGCATGTAATCTGACCACCCCATGATCAATTAGGCTTTCTTGTTTCTCTGACAGCCAGAGAAAAGATGACCTGGTTCACTGCAATACAGAGTTTATTCTTGAACCTTCTCTCCCTCTCTGCAGCAGGAAGATTACTTTCAATCTGCATGGGCTCTTCTGGAGGTTCAACTGGTGCCGTGAAACGTGGAGCAAGCTTGAAAATTAAGCATGGCAAAGATCCACCCGGATACACAAGGAAACAGTCATCCAAATAAGTTGCCAATTCCCTGGATGCAAGTACATCTTTGATTTGATCTGACAGACCTTGCATAAATGCAGCGACCAAGGCTTCGTTGTTCCACCATAACTCTGAAGCAAGGGTTCGAAACTGTACTGCATACTGTCCTGCAGATTGGTTTCCCTGCTTCAACTACAGTATTGCTGACCCTTCCGGAAAGCTGCTCGAAACTCAGCGCAATTGTTGACCAGAGAATCATTCCTTTCCCATAGCAGGTAAGCTCAAGCCAATTTATGACCAAACAGTAGTGAGATCACACAAGCCACTTTCGTCCTTTCGGAAGAGAAATTTGCCACCTGGACCACGAACTGGAATTGAACACTGGTTCAGAAATCCTCTGCAGCCTTTAGGATCCCCATCATACTTTGAGGGATTCGGAATTCCTAATGAAGCACCTGTAGTCTGTATAGTCACCATGGAAGGTGGAGCTGATTGTACCCGAGGTGACTGAGCAACACCCACTCGTTGCATTAGCGTTTGCAAACACTACATAATCTGAGCCTGGTCTTGTTCTTGTTTCTAGACTCTGGCAAGGAGGTTCTCAAGCAAATCACATTGTGAAAAATTACCAGCAGCATCCATGTAGTTGTTGGCCAGAGTATTCTGTCGCAACTCTCGGGTAGGTAATGGATGCAACCCGTATTTAGGGACTGGCGTATTCACCAGGGACCCTTGCAAGAAGGTTTGGACTTGGCTGCATCCGACACACAGGTCGTGGCCCTCAGAAAAGGTTCCCTTATACAGGTGCTGGTGAACTCAGGATGTAATGGAGAAGACTTTCAGCGTAGTTAACAGGTCGGATCAAGACAAAACGGTACCAGGGAACAGACGTATGCAGGCCACAGAGCACAGCAAAGGTCAGAACCGGATTATCAAAGCAGTACCAGGGATCAGACGAAATCAGAGTCACGGACAAAGCCAAGGCAGGAACAGGTAACATGGAAAGCACAGGAACGCTGGAGTAAGGTAATGGAGCCTATACTCTGGCACAGGAGTGCTCTCATGGGCTTCCTTCTATAGGCAGGGCTTGACTAGAGTGCCTATGTGACGTCACCAAGAAGTGAATGTGTCTTTAACTACTGTCAGGTCGGCGCGCGCTCCCGCAGAGAGCCGCGGCTGCCTGTACCATGCCACCAGTGGGAGGAAGAACTACACAGCAGCAGGCGCCGGGGACTCCCTGCCACAGACCAGTGCCTCCGGACCAGGTAAGGAGCAGCAATTCGTATGTTTTATCTGCCGAAAAAGTATAGTGCAGATTTGTCCTTGCTCATTTAGCCTCAATACACCATGCAGCGTGATATGTCTGGCTTGTGTGAAACGATGGGTATCACACTACTCTGCTAGCGTCTGGCTTTTTGTTTTGCTGTGTCTAAGGCGCAATGCAATGTAACTAGGATGTACCAGGAGACTGCTGATTAATTTGATATGCGACTGAGATTGTAAATGGAGCTTGAAGTGGAAAAATGCTGCGGCCGCTGCATCGTAGCACTACACATGCTGATTGAGATACTCAGTCGCACACAGATATACACGTGTCACACATCAAATTAATCGGCACAATCTCATGGAGAATCGGTATGATTTACCGCCAGACGCATGGCCGGCAGTTCGAATCCCGACAGCAGCAGCGAAAATCCAGATTGTCCTAAGGTAAGTATTTGCTAACCTATTCTATCCCCTAACCCTCCCTTAGGGGTGCCTAACCTACGCCCAAGTGCCTAACGCTAATACCCCCTCTAAGTGCCTAAACTTTACCCCCCCTTCCCCGCTGCCTAACCCCCCTTCCCTCCCTTTCCCCGGGGGGGTGCCTAACCCTAACCCCCCCCCACCCCTAGCCTGACCCTAACCTCCCGGGGGGGGGGTTGCCTAACACTACGTCCCCCCCGGGAACCCTAAACCTAGCCCTCGGGATTTCGACACCTGTCTTTAGACCCTTGCTGGGATTAGACAGTCGGGAAGCCGGTGGTCGGGATACCGTCCGTCGGCTTCCCGACTACCACCCTCTCATGGTGTGTCCTAATCGCATCGCATTGCGACTTATTTGCATCTTTTATTGCCGACAATGCATCCAAGTCGCCCGGCGCTATCAGAGTCTCTCAGGACCAGGTGCGCCGAGAGGTACTGATTGGTGCGACTGCAGCAAAGACAAGTGAGGACACATCTGTATGATTCTGCATACTTGAATGCCAGAATTACTGCAACCACTGTCCCTGCAAGTTCCCGCTAGTACATAGCCAGGATATTCTTATTAAAAATTAAAATATCCCTGGCGTTAATAATAGCGGCAGTGCTGAGATTATTAATACATAGACCCCCTATGTCTGCACTTCATCATTCATATGACGGTACTTACATTACCGGCGCCGGCATCCCAATTGCCGAAGATAGTAGCGGGGTTGGGTTTAGGGGCTAGGGTTAGGCACTAGGGGGAGGGTTAAGGTTAGGGTGCGGGGAGAGGGAGATTAGGTTTAGGCACTGGGGGGGAGGTTAGGGTTAGGCACCAGGGAGGGAGGGTTGGGGTAGGGAGAGGAGGAGGGTTTGCTTACCGACCAACAAGTGTTAGTATGCTAACCCTGTTGGGATGCCGGCATCAGGATTCTGACGGCCGGAATCCCGAGCGCCGGCATCCCGTACCCAACCCATTGAGAGAGATGGTATTATCAGCGTATGAATTTAGCATATAACAAATCTCCCAGTGAAATAATCTTTACAGGTCTACTCTGTTTTGTGAATACTATAGTATAGACTATATCAATGTGTGGGTCACAGAAAGCTATTGCATGTGCTGCTTTAGAGTTAATCTGTACTCTTAGCCTGCAGGGCAATGCTGTATTTCACCAGCAGCTCATAGCTGAACTGTGTGAGCTGTTATGTATTTTGCTTTACACTGGGGGAGCCTGCACTTTGAAGCATGCAGGACACTGCTATGGTTATCAAATAATCTGTGGTTTATAGCTAATATATGTAGCAAAAATTTAATTTCAGTTGTAAGTATTTATCTTGAAATGTCTGTTTGTTTTCTTTCCTTTATTTAGACGACCTAATGCTGGGCATACACTGTACATATCTATCAGATATCTGTCTGGTGGGAAGGAAAATTTGGTCTGTTTTCTAGTGTTTGGCAGCAAATTTCTATTGTTATTTGCTCCCATACATTACCAGATATTCATTCCAACCAGCTAGATTGGACAGATATTTGACAGATAATTGCATAGTGTATGCCCAGCATTAGTGATATTGCCATGTTACTTGCAGACAGCTGTTGTGTCTGCTGTCACGTACTGGAAGAGCTTTCAGCCTGTGTCTTAGTGCTGAGTTGCCGATAATTCATAAAGTCCCCTGATAAGTGAGGCTAGTTGAATACGGGCCAGCAATTAATTAGCACCCGTTCAGTTAACTGGGCTAACTGAATTTCGCCCATAGTCTGCTAAACCTAAACAATGGTACTGGTACACAAAATGACCCTTGTTATGTACCTTGTTATGTTTTGAAACCAGTTTTATAATTACCTTTAATTGGTTTGGTATAATTGCAATAAAGCTTTTCCCATATTAAAAAGAACTTCTCAGCATATTTTTCTTTATGTAATGTTATATATCTCTATATAGTCTATTCTAAACATTAGGGCTAATTTTTATTTAAAAAGAGTTACGCCTGGTACACAATAGACGATATGTTGTCAATGTCACTGATGATGCGTGCTACTGTGCGTCGTCCGCGACATAACATGCAGGTCCGACGGGTGACATCAGCGAAGGCCATGCTGCATTCGGCAACATGACCCTCTCTGGCTATGTCGGGACACATCGCTAACGTCTAGTGTGTACCGGCCTTTAGGATTGGTGAGGATGCTCCTGCATAATGTAAACAAATTGCTCCTGCTGTGTCTGTTTGTTTAGGTTGGAAGTAAAATCGCATATACTATGCGTTGTATTACAGTAAAATACCCTATGAAGAATCTGCAATTGCATGAGTTGCCTATTTGCTCACAAATCATGCTGATTCAATGCATTGTTAACTGTCCTTACTCTGTGCTTATGAAAAACTGTCCTAAGATTGATTGTCCTTTTTTTATTGAAGAAAAATTAAAGGTCATGAAAATGATGCTTCTGAATTTGCTGATCATAATCTTGGTCTTTCTCAAAATAATCCTGAGGGTCATAGGTAAACGCAGGGGGGTGGGGGGGTTCCGGATGTCTGGAAAACCCCCTCCCCAGCCCATACCATGACAACAATAGAAATCGTAATATAATAGAATGTTACTAGTGCTGCATGTTCTTCTCAGTATCACAAATGAAATAATTAGCACCTCCCCTGGATCTTTTAACATGTGTAAGTCCGTAATATATACACCTGTGCTAAAAACTAGGAGATCTGGAAAACATGCACAGTTAGGGGTACACTGCTATAGACCATCGATAGGGCTAATTATTAATACCATATACACTATCCAGTGCATAACAAGACCAATATGTACATATATATCCTGGGCAGTGTTAGGTTCTTCTGCTGCTCCCCCAGACTCCCGGACTTGCTCTGAAATAAAAAAAATTCAGCTCAGGCAGAATGGCCCTACTTCTGCATATAATGGCATACTGTAATCGCTGGTCCAGTATATACTGGAATTATGACACACAATACACTCTGTATGACGCATATTAAAGTTGCTTAAGTGCTAGTTATGCCCTCTTCATGAACTGGCCACACTCCCTCTAAAATCAAGCATTTGGAAACCCCCCTCTAGAAATCCTGCGTTTGCCACTGCTGAGGGTCACGTAGTAGGCGTGACAAGAGGAAACTTTCCTAGCAGGGTTGGAGAATGTAGTGGCGTGGAGTCTAGCGGGCCAGGAGATTGTAGTGGCGAAGGGTTTAGCAGGGCTGGAAACTGTGGCAGTGCAGGCGAATGTAGCTGCACAAGCTCTAGAGGCTGGTAAACTGTAGTGGGGCGTGCTCTAGCATGGCTGAAGTTTGTATCTGTGATGACTTATGTACAAAATATGCATATTCTGAGGTTGAAATTACTGTTTAGGATTGGGTACCTGACCTCAAAGTCAAAAAAAGGTAATCTTGGCTCAGAGCAAATTATTGAAAAATCCTACACTTGCCAAAAACAGAAAAATATATAAAGGTTATATATGGGAAGCATACAGTACTGTACATTGCTTTAAGAATTTTTTTTTAAATAAAGCTAGTTGGAGAGCACTAATAATAACCAATGTTTAAAAATCTGTAATTATATTTGTAACTATGAATGATTTACAGAAGGCAAATAAGTTTTAAAAAGGTTTATATAGAAACCTTAAACATCATATATAGAACATATAATACAAAATTCATGGCACGGTAAGGAGTAGTATTGGGGAGGGTATCAATCAAGTCTATTGGGAACTGATTGTCCCAAAGCAGCTGTGGTTGTAATGTGGTGTCCCAAAGTATTATGTGGTTTAGGTGACATAGTAACTAGTGTATCCATGGCAGATATGGGAGTTTATGATGATAAAGGAACTAGTCCAGTACACTTTACTGGCTTTGTGTGCGGATACGGACTTGCATTACTCCATTCTATGATTTATTCTGTTCTATTTGTAGTTTTATTATATAATTGCCCCTACTTCCCCCTCACTCTTGTTCCCCTTTTATTCCCCTTTTATTGTCGGAGCCGGAATCACGACAGGGGTAAGAATACCGGCACTGACATCCAGTGGTAGGTATTAGGGTTTGGGGGAGGGTTACAGTTAGGCACTAGGGGGCGTGGTAGGGTTAGGCTGCATGGGGTAGAGATAGGGTTAGGCTGCTGGGGGGAGGGTTAGGGTTAGCCTGCTGGGGGGGAGGGTTAAGTTTAGGCTGCGGAGGGAGGAGGTTAGGGTTAGGCTGCAGGAGGGGAGGTTTAGGGGAAGGGAAAGAGTTAGACAACCTACCTCCAGGTGTCTTATTCTGACCACCAGTCATGTGTGTGCCGGCATCCCGTAACCAAACCCAAACGCCTCAACGTATCTTCCTCTATTCTTAGTAGACTCCGTATTAAGGTTTTATTTTACCCTTCCATGTTTATTGCATTCCATATCCAATGATCTATTATCTGTGCAAGCATAAAGTTGTCAATTTTTTTATTTTTTAGGCCTGATAAGTCACAGATGTGCAACAAATCGTGGCCTTTTGATTATTCTGAAATACAGGTACAGTATGCTGTGAGCTCTAGAAGAATTTCAATGTAAGGGGGCAATTTACTACAGTGAGAGTTTTTAGAACTGAGGTTTAGAAGAGATGTTGCTG
The DNA here is from genome assembly GCA_031769625.1 of Taudactylus pleione. Lineage (NCBI taxonomy): Eukaryota > Metazoa > Chordata > Amphibia > Anura > Myobatrachidae > Taudactylus > Taudactylus pleione. Next base: position 2,215,952 of record JAUIMM010000274.1, on the reverse strand, counting down.
GATTGTGTCACTAAGCCCTGCCCCCTCACGGGAATTCAGTTCGATTATACATATTTAAATTAGGGGATGGGACCAACTGATGCAATTCTCATGGAATCACGTCATTGGGCCTCGCCCCCAACGCTCAGAACCGCGATACCCGATAATATTCTCCTTATTCTTCAGTAGGAAGTGGGCAGAATGTGGGAGAAGTGTTTGCCCTTCCAGGGGTGTGGGGGGGTTACCTGAAAGATCATGAGCCTACCGGGAGGGTAGGCATGTATGTTTAACATTTAGATAGCACCTTCTAGAAGATAGTAGTTAGAATCTGATTGGTTGCTACAGTATTGTCAACATCTCTTCTAAAACTCCCTTCTAAAAACTCTCACTTTAGTAAATTTACCCCTAAAACTCTGTCCCAATTTAGTGTATTTGTAGAAATTAACAGTATATTTTTGTTTTAGTTAAAACGTGTTGATGCAAGATACAGGTGTAATCCAGTGACATGCAGTGAAGTCAATGGCTGGGGAATGGCTGGCTGATTACCCCCCCCCCCCACCCCGTTAGGAAAAAAAAAAAAAGCGTAGGCTTCACATAACAGTAACCGGCACCAGGCTGAGCCAGCCACGGGTATAATACCATAGCAGCCATCACATTAACCACCCTTAAACTAGTCAGCCCAGGGCTGGAATTCCTCTGAAAGTGGGGATCCCAAAAAACTAAAATGGGGTCCCCCCTCCCGAGCAACAACCAGCACTGGGATGAAAGCCCAGTGCTATGCCCTGCACCCCTTGTGGCGGTGGGTGTGAAGTTCGTGGTATAACATTGTTCTTTACAGGTGGCCTACAGGTCCCAGCAAGCCTGCCCCAGCATGCCGGCTCTTGGCAAACCACTAGTGCCTACATGCCCGGACAATAAGGGCCTGCTGGCATCTTCACCTGGGGGCCCTTTGCATGGCGACCACCTTCCCCAGGGCTTCCGGCGTTTTCACCTGGGGGGGCGGCGTTTTAGCTCTTTTGCATGGTCGCCACCTCCTGAGGGCTTCTGGCGTCTTCTGTCTTCGGGAGCTCTTGCACGCTCCTTCTCCGCCGACAAACTGCCAGCCGCTGCCTTGCGCTGACTTTTATATAAGCCAGCCGAGTGGGCGGGGCGATGACGTCTCATTCTGTGATTGGCTAGCAGCGGCCATCTTGAATTTAAAAAATTACTCTGAGGTGCCATTTTTGAAATTGGCTCCGCTGCCGAACTCTGCAGAATGGCTGGCAGGGACTGGATGCTCTCGGATCCAGGCTTGCCAGCTACCTCCGCCGAGTCCTGCTGCTGCTAACGCCTGCACCTCTACCCACCCAGTGGCGGTCATGACAGCGGATTCATCACTGAATCCGCTGTTCAATCACATCTGCTTGACGCCTGACTGACCAGGGCATGCTTTCATGTGGGCTGAAAGCCCGTCCCTGTCAATGAGGCATTTGTAAAGGTGGCGCTTTCCCATATATTTTCAATGGGCTTCCTCTGCTTTTCTATTGTCAGTGGAGGCAGCACTCTCGCTGCCTCCCGACTGATTTTTACAGTGGACTCTAGTCTACAGAAATAGAATAATGCACAGCAGATATTTATAACACAAATTCTGTGTCATAAATATCATCTTTGTATTATTTTTATCATTATGAGTCTTCCCTGACTGCACGTCCCTGATGTAATCACAAGTTATAGTAACTAATTATTTAAATTGTATTTTAAAAGTATTAATGTAGCTGAAAACATAAATTAAGTATTTCAGGTAGAAATACTGGTATGGTAGGAGGTGCCGACTGTACAGAAATGGGACGTTTAGGGGACATAAAGTAATAATGTACAGGGAAAGCTTGATGTTGGATATGTGAGACTGATTTGCCCACATAATGAGATAAGAGTGAATTGTCACGCTGGGCGGTGGGTTGTTGAAAGCCGAGGTCTGAGGCTGTGGGAGGAGGCGAAGGCAAGGGGCCTGGACGTATGATCTCCGCATCCACAAGTCTTGGTCGTTGGGTAGACCTAGTCAATGGTGCGGAGTCTAACTCACAAGGAGGTGTTCGCCGGTGACCCCTCCAAGCGGGATATGGGCTTGAGCGGCTCCTTGTAAGCAGGTCGCGGTCCTTTGACTTGGTGACCAAGGCCTACAGGGAAAAGAGAATCAAAACACCCGTGGCCCAAGGGTAATGCCTGGAATAGGCACGTGGGGAGTGGGATAGAACTTCTGGCTGGAGAAAGGCACTTGAGGTTCTGGCTAGAGAGGTGTGGAGATTTATTGGTAGTCTGAGGTAACAGCTGGATATCCCACGAAGTATATACCGGATTGCCGGCCGGAGATCATGCACTAGGGTGCAATGAGATGAAGGGTTAACCTGCACACAGGCTGTGATGGTGAAAGCACTGTGATGAGATGAAGGGTTAACTTGCAAACAGGCTGTGATGGTAAAAGTTCTGCAATGAGATGAAGGATTAACTTGCACACAGGCTGTGATGGTAAAAGCACTGTGGTGAGATGGAGGGTTAACTTGCACACAGGCTGTTGCTTAGTAAAGGCACTGTGGAGAGATGGAGGTTAAACTTGCACACAGGCTGTTGATTAGTAAAGGCACTGTGGAGAGATGGAGGTTAGCTTTCACACAGGCTGTTGATAGTAAAGGCACTGTGGTGAGATAGCTTAGAAGCTTCTGGAAGAAACACACTGGAAGCACGGGAACCTGGAACGAGACTCCTCTAGTTACACTAGTGGCGACAATGATTGTTCAGGCAACTACCTGGAGCACAGGAGCCGGATATATACCCCTGGAAGCCTGCTGATAGGCCCACAGCGTCAGCTGACCAACCGGGCCACTCAGGGAAGGAAGTACTGACATAGGGAAAGTGTCATGGCAGTGCCCATGACGGAAACTGCGATCCCCGCTCACCGGGTCCCCTGACACCACAACTACAGGGTGAATGCTCAGCTCCTTCCACGTCGCCGCGCCAGCCGCCCGACTGCCCGGGAAGTCAGAGGAAGCCGGTGGGACGGTAAGGGACGGCCGATCCCCGGCTGAACTCTGACATGAATAGGCTCAAATATACTTTTGAGAAGAAATATGCTTTGAGCACATTTGCTTTGTCACAAAGGCCACAATCTCTATTTATGTTGTTCATTTACTCCTTTTATGTGTGCTCTCTGATGAGATTTTTGGGCTGATCCTGGGTCACATGCTGCTGCAAATGCTATATCCACAGCAACTGAAGATAATGCAGAACAAAGTCAAATAAACATAGGCAGAGAGATGAACATACCTAGGAACAGGAGAAATAAGCAAACAAATAAAACTCTGAGAGCAATGTGTGCAAATGCTAGGAGCTTAGGAAATAAAATCCCAGAGCTAATTGCAATAATGACAAGGGATGATCTGGATATTGTGGCTATTAAGGAGTCATGGTGCAATGAAAATCATGACTGGGACATAGTTATACCGGGATATACTTTATTTAGGAAGGACAGAATGGGAAGAATAGGAGGAGTAGCAATGTATGTCAAGGAAAACATAAATACTACGTTAATACATAGTATTGAAGAAAAAAACGAGTCCCTTTGGCTAACTATAGAAATGGGAGAAAGTGATTCTTCGTATTAAAGGGTGATCTACAGACCACCAGGTCAGGAAGAGGAACTGGACAATAAACTATTGCAGGACATCACTAAAATGGCATTAAAAGGAGAGGTTATAATCATGGGAGATTTTAATCTACCCGATATAAACTGGGAGATGTCTGTGGCAAGTTCCACTAGAAGTAGGGACATCCTGAATTCATTGCACGGAGCCTCCCTCCAGCAATTGGTGAGGGAGCCCACTTGGAAAGATGCAATATTAGACTTAATACTGACAAATGGAGACAGAATATCTAATGTAAAAGTGGGTGAAAACCTGGGATCCAGTGATCATCAAGCAGTATGGTTCAGAATAAAGACAGATACTGACTCACCTCATACAAAAGCAAAGGTGTTAGATTTTAGGAAGGCTGATTTTGCAGGGATGGGAAGATGTTTAAGCAAATCTTTGGCAGAGTGGAGGAACATGAAAGGAGTGCAGGAGAGGTGGGAAAATGTAAAAAGTGCAATATTAAAGGCAACAGACATTTGTATCAAAAGGGTTAGGAAAACCACAAGGAAAAGGAAGCCAGTGTGGTTTGGGAAAGAGGTAGCAAGTATTGTGAAAGCAAAAAAGATGGTCTTTAGGAAATACAAGCAGACACAAAATAATGAAGACAGAGGTGTATCTTGTAAAACAGAAGGAGGCTAATCAGATGTGCAAAGGCAAAAGCTGAGGAGAAAATGGCACAGTCAGTGGGTAAAGGGGGCAAAACTTTTTTTTAAGTATATAAGCGAAAGGAGAAAACCAAAAGGTGGAATAAAAAGACTAAAGACAGAAAGAGGGAGTCTTGTTGAGGGACACAATGTAATAGCTGAGCATCTTAATAATTATTTGTATTCAGTATTCACTACTGAGAGAGAGGGCCACAGTTAAGTTGCAGGTGTAATCAGAAAAATGAGGTAGGAACAAGCACATTTACAGAGGAGAAGATCCTAACAGAACTCTCAAAACTGAAAGTGGATAAATCAATGGGGCCTGATGGGATACATCCAAGGATACTAAAAGAGCTTAAAGGGGTGCTGGTAACACCATTAACAGAATGATTCAACCAGTCACTAGCTACTGGAGTAATTCCACATCGCAGACTGTTAAATAAACTGGAAAGCATGGAATTGGATACAAAGATGGTTATATATAAAGGGTTTTAACAAGGTAAAGGAAGGAGACATTCTTCTAATACTTCTCTTTCTTTGAACAAGAGGACATGTTCTGAAACTGGAGGGTGGTAGGTTCAGGGGAAATTTGAGGAAAAATTACTTCACAGAAAGGGTAGTGGACAAGTGGAATAGCCTCCCATCAGAGGTGGTAGAGGCTAAGACAGTAGAGAAATGTAAACATGCATGGGATAGACATAAGGATATCCTTCAGAAGAAGTAAGGATCAATAAGGGTTGAGGTAACAATGTTTAAAAATGGGGCAGACTAGATGGGCCAAGTGGTTCTTATCTGCCGACAAATTCTTCCGCAGGTTCACCTACGGAAACCTTGTTACGACTTTTACTTACTCTAGATAGTCAAGTTTGATCGTTTCACTTTTTGCCATCGTTATCTCTGTGACTATATGCTAATCCTAGTATCAGCCCTTCCCCTGATGTGCAAGCATTGAGATGCACACTTTGACCACCTTCAGGCATCTTTAGAGCTACCCGCGATTTAAGTATCTGTGTACGCTACAACTTCAACAATGCGCCTGCGACACTACCATAACACCCATAATATGGACCATCTCCGTGCGTCTGTGTAGTCACCACCCAGGAACGCCCAGCAAATTTCCAGTAAATTTTTGAGACTGCTTCTCAATTGCAGATGCACCTTTGTGCGTAAGGCTTTTTCGCCCACATGCAGTAGCAGAATATCGGTCAACTAGTGATCATCGGCATTGTGTGCGACGCAGAATCAGGCCCTTGGTGTCCAAGCAAACCAATCCTTGCAACTAATCAAGGATGGCATGGCATATCCCCAGACCGACAACAAGAAGATAGAAAGGAGAACTGACATATCCAAAAGTGGTGCACTGGAAAATTATTATATTAAAATATAACTTTTATTGTTAATAAATTAATAGTATTACATAATAATACAGAAAAACAGTGAAAATTGGTTAAAAAATTTGAAGAATTGTGTCAAAGTATGAAGTACTGTATGTGGTTAAAATTATGTAGCAGCGCCCTTGCAAATCCAGCAGATGTCACATCAAACTTATTTTCTGGTGTTTTGTATTTTACACAAATTTTTATTAATATTAATTTCACACAAATTAATAATCAGACCTCCTTAGCTGGTCAAAAAATAGTAAGAATCCTAATAATTGTGCAGGTTATAATAAAAGATTGTCACGGATTATTGAGTGATATGCCAAATTATTGTTAAAACATACCAAAATTGACAGCTACGTAAAGTAATTATAACCATAAGTTTGGGTGTTCTTAGAATGATATACATGAATCTCCATATGATCCCAATGACAACCGTAATCTATATGTCTTAAGTCCAGTACATAAGAACCCAGTGGTACATTCCCAATTCTACCACGTATATATCGATTTACTAGGGATGGGAATCATTTGACGTTTCATCGGAAACATTGGTCAGATGGTTCCGATGTTCGATGTTTAACCCTGCAATGTTTAGGATCCAGTGTTTCATCACCATTGCTAGATTTCTCCCCCAATGTTTTTCCCTGTTTTTCCAATTTTTTTTTGTGACACTGTGTGGTACTGTCACTGCTTTGGGCTGCCAGCTGGTTCTCTCCTTGTTTATAGTCAATCACAACTTAAGAAGAGAGTACAAAACACTGTCTGAACTACTGCTGCTGCGTGCATGCTGTTGCTGGGGGTGGTGGCTAACAGAGTGAAAGACACTCTGGTCAGCCAATCAGCTGCAGCACATAGGACAGTCCCACCCCTGGCTCACTGTCACTGGTGCCACTCTTCATGAACACTGCTTAGATGCTGGAGTTAAGGAGCGTACACACTAGACGATATGCTCCCTGAGTGATATTGTCTAGTGTGTCCCCGGCAGGATGTGCTTAATGTCGTTCATGACATTGAGCACACCCGCTGAACGATATCATTAACGATATCGTTCAGCGCCGGGCTCTCTCCACCATTCCTCAACATGCAGCAACCTGACGATATCGTCAGGTTGGCCTGTATGTTTACCCGATGAACGATAATGACGAACGACCCGCAGGAACGCGCATTGTCGTTATCGTTCATCGTTTTGGTGTTAAAAATGGACGATAAAGTGGACGACTGAACGATAACAATATCGTTATCGTTCACTTTAATTGCCCATAAACATCAGTCCAGGGAACCAATGTTTATACCTAAATAATGTTTTGGATTCTATGTTAAAAACATTGGTACTTCCAATGTTTTCTTTGACTGTTCCATCCCTAATTTTTAAACTGGCAGTCTGACTAATAATTCATAGGTAGCTTTCACAAAGGGCTGTTTCTCTTATAGGGAGTACTAATTTCTTATACTGTATATCGGACAATATTAATGTCCTTAAATAGACCATTTATTCCTTAGAGTCAGACTTAGGTTGTTACTCTTTCAGAAATCACAATTTTCTCTATCCAAAGAGATATGTATTCTGTAATGACGGTGAAAGTGTGTATGGGAAATATATATGCAAATTTACTACCCAGTGTATGAGCACACCTACTTTTTATTTTTTTGCCAGTGACATGAAAAATACAAGCACAATTAATAATAATTTGGCATATCACTCAATAATTGGTGACAATCTTTTATTATAAACTATCTGTTACAATACAAGCACAATTATTAGGATTATGACTATTTTTTTTGACAAGCTAAGGAGGTCTGATTATTAATTTTGTGTGAAATACAGAAACAAAATAAACAGATATAAGAACACCAGAAAACAAGTTTGATGTGACATCTGGTGGAATTGCAAGAGCGCTGCTACATACGAGACAATTCTTTTATTCTTTAACTAATTTTCGCTGTTTTCTTTATTATTATGTAATACTATACTATTCATTTATTAATAATAAAAGTTTTATATTTTAATACAATAATTTATCAGTGCACCACTTTTGGATATTTCAGTTCTCCTTTCAGTCGTCTTGTTGTCGGTCTGAGGATATGCCATGTCATCCTTGATTAGTTATAGATTCTGGAATGTAATTGTAGGGACATTTGAGGCATGAACCTGATTTCGTGGAGATCATGTGTTTATGTTGAATTGGGGAGACATATGCTATGTACATTTTCATAGATTTATCGTAATATAGAAATAGGTCGCCAAGAGAGGAAATAGTGTGGACATCTTTCTGGCAAGGCTCTACCAATTTGTTCAAGGATGAGTCAGTTAAAGTGGTCGTAAGTTTAGTATAGAGGTATTTTGTCTTATAGTGGTTTGAGGAGGTAAAACTGAATAATGTGGGTAAAGGAACAGGTATATTTGGGGAGGAGGTGATTGGGGGCAGAAGGGCAATGTAGTGACAGGTTTGCAGATACATAAAGAAATGGTTTTTCAGTAGCTGGAATTGGCACTATGTCAGCGGAGAAAATTAGCGTTAGATAACAAGGGGAGAATGATGGATTGTCACACAAAGAGATATAAGGGAAGATATTAGGGAACCTGCCCAGTTTTTCTTTTAATAAGTACTAGCTATGAAAAGTAGAGATCTCGAAAGAAGATATGGTCAAGAATAGTAGGGGGTTTGACATAAACATAGCAATGTCTAGTTTGTAATCAGTGAAAGTGCTACTGTTTTGGAGTCAATAGCGGAAGAACACAGATAAGGAAAATGAGGTTAAATTAGGTACTCCCAGTCCGACAGATTGGCAAGTCACTGTCAGTTTAGGTAGTGCTATCTTGGTTTTTTTTTCCCCTGCAATAGGAAGTGGGACATCTTTTGGGACGGTGAAAACAATATCCACTTTATGGAGACTTTTTGGAAGCATATGCATAAGTTAATACTTTTTAGAACTGTGCTGTGCCCCAAAACAAAAATTGGGACGATTTCCAGTTCTCTAGTGCCACTTTCTTCTATAAAGGGGGTAAAATTAGCAGAGTAAACTTGAGATAGGTCGGAGGTAATCTGTGCCCCCACATATTTAAATTGGGAAGAGACTTGCTGAAGCAAGTTCAATTCTGGGATCCGCTGGGAAGGGTTGTGTTGGACTCCAAGACGTAGCACTTCAGACTTGTCAGTGTTGATCTTGTCTTCAGATATGGTGCTAAATATTTGCAGCACCTCCGGGAAGGAGGTGTCAGGTTTGAATAGTAATAATAACAACATGTCTTCTGTGAATAATGCAACCTTTAGCTCAACATTGCCAATCTGAATACCCTAAAAGGTTGTAGAAATGCAGAAAGCAATGGCTAGGGGTTCTAAGGCAATAGTGAAAAGAAGGGAGGATAAAGGGCACCCTGCCTGGTACCTCTTTCTATCTGAAATGGAGAGAAAAGCTACGCATTGCATGCTACTTGTGTCTGGGGAGAGCTATGGAGTACCTTCAGGGTGTCGGTGAACGAGTACGGGAACCCAAAGTGGAACAGGGTGGAGAAAAGGTGTTCCCATGAAATAAGGCCAAAGGCCTTTTCGGCATCTAGTGACATCAGTAGGCCCATTTGAGAAGTATCCAGTCTGGTCATTGAGTAAATGGCTGAAAGAACATGTCTGACATTGACCACTGAATGACTGCCCCAAACGAGGCACGTTTGGGTTGAGTGGAAAATATAGGGGAGAACCACCTTCAATCTATTGGCCAATATCTTAGCTAACAATTTTGTAGGGGATCGGTATGATTTACCGCCGGACACATGAAGACAGGAGACCAGCACCAGTGAAGATCCCTACAGCATCTAAGGTAAGTACTAACTAACCTACCCCCCCCCCCAACCCGCCATTAGGGGTGCCTAACCCTAACCTCCCCCCCCAAGTGCCTAATTCTAACTCCCCCTTCCCCGCAGCCTAAACTGAAGTCTCCCGGGGGTTGCCTAACCCTAAGTCTCCCTCGGGAGCCCCTAAACTAAGCCCCCCTCCCTTGCAGCTGTCCGTGCCGGGCTTACCTTCGAATTGGGATGTCGGGCTCCCAGCGTAGGTAAAATGACAGGCATCGGGATTTCTACGCCTGTCATTAGACCCTACAGTCGGAATGCCGACGGTCGGCATTTAGACCATCTGCTTCCCGACTGCATACCTTTTGTAGTCTTGGTTCAGTACAGATATGGGTCGGTAAGAGCCAGGATGGAACAGGTCCCTCTCTGTTTGCGGATAACTTTTAAGTTGTTAAAGACTTTTACCAATACATTACTGAATTTAGCAGAGAAAATGTTGTAAATTTCTCCACTCAAACCATAAGGGCCCCATAAGCTTTAGCCCATGGGTGGCCAGACTTTTGGAATCAGTGATCTACTTTTAAAGCCGAAAACCTTTTGTGATCTACTGAGCCTGAAAAAGGGGTTGTGGCATGCAAAAATGGGGCGTGACCTCACAGCAAGAGACTACACAGTAGTGCCCCTTTTACACCATGCCCACAGTAGTGTCCCTTATGCAATGTCCCAAGTAGTGCCCGTTATGCAATGTCCCAAGTAGTAGTGCCTCTTATGCAGTGCCCCAATAGTGCCTCTTACACAGTGCCTCTTATTCAGTGCCCACAGTAGTGCATCTTATACAATACCCCTTATACAGTGCCCCCAGTAGTAGTGCCCCTTACACAAAAAACAGACACACACACAAGCAACACGATACCTGAATCTCTGCTCTTGCACCCACCGCCGTCCTACTGCTCCTCGTCATGACATCTCTCCCATAGTGCTCACTGCGGGAGCCAGAAGGCGGAGCTCAGGAGTGAGCTCCGGCAGCCTCTGCAGGGAAGGAGCTGCCGGGCGCCCGCTGGTTACAAAATCTCAGAGGGTGCCTGGCAAATGGAGTAGGCAGTGGCTATTCAGCCTGGCACCAGCTAAGCGCATTGTGCCGGCTGTGGGTGCAGCAGCCAATAAGAATCTGCCTGACTCTTATTGGCTTCTGCTGGCTGCTCTCGGATGTCCACCACGATCGACCTGTCGTGTGTCCATGGCCGACCGGTCGATAACGATCGATGTTTTGGCCACCCCTGCCTTAGTCGATTTGAGATGCTGAATAGCTTTAGTCACCTCATCCATTGTACAGATGTATCCACATACATCCTACTTCCTTGCATGTTGAACAACTCTTCTTGGTGCGTGACTTGGTAGCGCCAAGCATCTTTTCGTGCAACTTTTTGTCTTCAAATGCGTCTTATTCACAAAGCGATGCAATTAGAATGAGCAAGCTGTTGATTAAAATGATATGCGGCATGCCTATTTTCTGTTGCGTCACTGTCACAGCCACTGACACTGTAACTAAGCATTTCACATGCAGATTAAACGCAGTTGCACACAGAATATAGGCATGCGGCATATCGTTTTAATCAGTAGAAGGACCGGAACACCATTCATTTGTGCTGGACTCCTGCTGAATTGGACCATCGCTAATTGGATCCTATATTCAACTACCACAGAGTCGGTAATATCAATTTAAGATGGATTACTAGCCTGATTAGGAACCAAAATCTTCCATTGAACTGTCCATGTGATTCCTATATGTAGGATGTCCATTGGTATGCTCAGGAAATTTGCATAGTTGATAGTGTCCTAATTATGATTCATTATTTTAAATTTCAAACCTTATTTGATTTATTCTAGATCTTCCTTTACATGTGATTAAAAATAGTTTTACTATTATTATTCTCTCCATTTATATGATTTTATAGCGCTGTCATTTTGTTTTATTATTGTAAAGGCGCCATCAGTCATCTTAAGGGGGTGAACAACAATAGGGGGGCTAAATCCTCTAAGCAAACATAATAAGTGCCCAGTTTTATTTACAAATTTGTGGAAGCAGTAATTTACTGATAATAATTAGTGGTTCCACCATGTTATGTAAAAGTTCATCAAACTTAATTTTTGCAGCCTGGTATATACAAGTAGATTCTGTGAGGTAGGGTTCAGTTTAAAGCTTTGGTAGACCTGTGATAGACAGGTGTCATGGCTGATGTCACAAAATTACCTGTTTCAGGAGTCTGTGATCTCAGCAGGAATGGTGGAGACTATATATAGCTCTCTCTCTTACAGATTTGAGTAGCAGTGAAAACTGCCTTTTGTGATAAATGACAGCAATGGATAGCTGTGATGCAGCGAGGAGAAACCCGGCTGATCCAACTGTAGTAACTTGCAGAACCAGACTGAAACCGTTAGGAGCAGCTGGGTAATGTAACTTCTGTAAGCGATGGTAGCATCAGTGATCAGACTGAACTGGACCGGCAGGTATACTGGCAGAGCCGGACTGGGACCGGCTGGTGAACTTGCAGAGCCGGACTGGGACCGGCAGGTGAACTTGCAGAGCCGGACTGGGACCGGCGGGTATACTTGCAGAGCCGGACTGGGACCGGCAGCTGAACTTGCAGAGCCGGACTTGGACTGACAGGTGAACTTGCAGAGCCGGACTTGCACTGACAGGTGAACTTGCAGAGACGGACTGGGACCGGCAGGAGAACTTGCAAAGCTGGAATGGGCCCAGCAGGAGTCTAGAACTGCAACTGAGAGAATCCAACAGCATAACCTGTTACATCGCAGGTAGTAACTGTTGTTCAGGCACTGAATTCAGTGCAGGATACTTATACCCTTGTCTGGCACGGATTGGATGATGCAGTCACGTGGTCTGGTAGCAGTGCTCTGAGTGGTGGAGGAAAATCAGGTGACTGGATCCAACATGGGTGCACCCATAAACAGTTTAGGAGGGAATTCTGGCATGCAGCATGCTGTGGACGTGTAGGGGAACAGCATGAACAGAGAGCAATTTTATCTACAATCTCTGCAGTTCAAAGCCAGCACCACTGTTTAGACTACACCTGCTGTTGCAGAGTTCACAGACAGCAGGAGACTAAGGTGGGTAATCAGCTGTAATAGCACAGTCTAAATTTGGGTCTGGCAATAAGTGGCCCTCCAGCTGTTGTTGAACTACAAAGCCCAGCATGCATTGCAACATTTTTAGCATGGCTAAATAGCAAAACTGTGGCAGGGCATGTTGGGCTGTGTAGTTTTACAACATTCGGGGGGCTGCTTATTGCCCACCCCTAGTCTAAATGCACACACTGGAAATGTTGCAGTCTGCATGTTTGAGCAGATCTCCCAGGCAATCAGAACATCCAGATCCACAAGTCAGATGGCAGGGGTAAGTCACAAGACAAAACAATTGAAATAACTAGTCAGGATCCTAACAAAAAGTTTAAAGCTGTAAATGAGAAGTGGCATATTTTTTGTTAGTGTTAGAGGCAGGAAATTATCTCTCCCTGGAGGACTGATTTGGCAGTCTGCCAAAACAGCAGTAGGTCGTAGTCTAAGAGCCATATTCAATTTGAGGTGCAAAGTCCGTTGCCAGACTTTTCGCTGCCATCGGAGCTTTTCTGGGCGAAAGTATCGGGTGCGTGCCTGCGTATCCCCGTATTCAATTTCAAATAGGCAAAAACGGGACCCGGCGAAAATTTAATTTGCGAAAAGTCCTGTCATTTTTGGGGAAGTCAGCCTGTCACCCCCCCCCAAAAGATGCACTGACAGGGGGATCACTATGGGTACCCCAGAATAGCCCTGCTAAATGTATTTGTGGTCTTTAGATGGTCTCAATAGCTGCTATTCTTCACCACTTTGTCAAAGACGCATAAAAGCATTTAGCAAAATTTTTGGGGAAAAATAACTAGTCCCATCAAATGTGGGGTACATGAAAATGGGTGCAAGCATATTTTTAAATCCCTAAAGTGAACTTTTAAAAATACACCTGCCGCAACCAACCGCAATCAAAAAAACACCTGGGGCATACTTGGGGACCCCCCACAGTCTATTTCGCTAGTTTAAAAGTTTGTCCCCCAACTTTTTTTTTTCACCCCCAAAATGAAAGTTAATTTTTTTGGGCGTCCTGTGGAACTTTTTTTCTTTTTTTTCTTTTTTTTCTTTTTTTTTTTTTTAGTTTGGACCCCAAAAGTTCAATTCTGCACTTTTTTTCGCCACCTGTTCTATGGTGAAAACTTTTCCCTGGATTTTTGCAAAGACTTTTCGCCCCTGCACGTGGGGGACGGCATGTCTGGATGCTTGCAGTCAGGTCATGATCCGCCGCAGCTTTCCAGGACGCAGTTCTTACAGCATTCACCTCTGGGTCTGGCGTCCTATCAGGCACTGCCCAGTGTTGCTCCTGATGGGGCTGCTGTCCATGAGGGAATTGGAGGGGGTGTTAGCCAAGGGTGGAGGGCACTAGAGAGGCTGTTGCCAGCTGTGAAAAGGTGTGCAGAGTTGTGTGGTGAGCATAACCCAGCGACCGCACCTCACACCATCGCAACCTGGAACCAGAAGCCCTCTCTATCCATCTTATCTCTCTCTTCCTACCATATCTCTTTCACATCTCTCTTCCTCCCATCCCTCTTACCTCTCTCTAGGCCTGATTCAGATCCGCTCGCAAGCGGGTCGATGGTGGCCCAGTGCGCATGCGCGAGACCCGGATAGCGACGCACAAACCGTCGCTCCAGGTCTCGTACCAAAGGGGGCGTGCTGTCGATGTTGAGTGACAGCACGCCCCCTTTGGTGGGCGGGCCGGGGGCGTGGCTGCCCAGACGGAGGCGTTCCCATGGGAATGCCTATCGTCTGGGGCCGAAAGCACTCTTGGGCTTGCGGCAACGAGACCCTACCACAAGGGTCTCGTCACAAGGCAGATGGTCGCGATGGTCTTGACCATCGCGACCATCATCATGGACGCTCGCTATAGCTGTGGGTGGTCACCCACAGCTATGCGAGCGGCCTGGAGGCCGTTCAAAAACAACAGAAGGCCGGCCCTGATTCAGAGCGAGCGCTCTGTCAGAGCGTCCGGCTCTGAATCAGGCCCTCTGTCCCATCTCTCTATCTCTTCCTCCCATCTCTGCTCAGCCATGGAAGCCCATTTCATTAAGCTCCCGCCGCACAGTTTTTGTGCTTACATTAATGCCAGTAGAAGTTTGGAACTCTTCAGCTCTGTGATTTTACGTGGTTGCTGCTGTTCCTAAACGCTTCTACTTTCTAATAATATCAGTTACAGTTGACTGTGTAATATCCAGCAGGGATGAATTTTCACAAATCTTATTGCAAAGGTGGCATCCATTCACAGTGCCACGCTTGAAGTTACTGAGCTCTTCAGAATGACCCATTTTGTATCACAAATGTTAACAAATGGACACCTGTGGCAATGGGTCTGAATAAAACACCTGAATTCAATAATTATCAGGTGTAGCCAAATACTGTTGTCCATATAGTATGTACATCTTGACAATAGTCCCAGAGGGTACTCAAACATCGATGTGATGTAATGATGGCTTTCCTTTGAATAAAATTTCCTGCTGATTTTATGACAATACTGGTGAGTGCACCTTCATTTGGATATTTACTGAAGCATGTGAGTTTAAATAGGTTGCTACCCCAGCGTTGAATACAGGAAGACGTGAGTGTGGTCATATAGATTTGTATATTATAAGGGCACAGTCGTGCCCTTATCATAAGGCTGCATCTAACAAAACGGATTTCTCCATAGAGACTTCCGGAGGGGGGGAGGGGCATTGTGTTTAAGGGGCTAAACCTCAAAAGCTATTAGAGGTACGGATCTGAAATTTGGCATGGCCGGGTAGAACTGTCACTGGGTGCTGCATACCAAATTTCAGGGCAAAAACATAAAAAATGAGGATTTGGGAGTAATCTAAAGCTCCAACTGTCACTTTTTTCTGACTTTCTCAATTAGGTCCACTTTTTTGCTGTAGTCTATGGGTTTTTTTTGGGGAAGGCAAAACTCAGGGTAGGGGTGGAATTTAGACTTGCGGTTTGTTTTATTAGGTAGCTTTTGTGCCAGGGTACGTGCTTTTGGGGTTCAGGTAAATTAGAAAGTTACAGTTTTTAAACTATTACCTCAAGAATGCGCCATTGTAGAGAGAGGACTTTTCAACTTGTTGCGCAGCCACAGTAGCAGCAGGTGTAATAACTGTGGCTTCACTTGGGTGCACAAAGATGGCCGTCGTTTGCGGGCTTTAGCGGTGGTGGGCTCGGAGGGAAAGAAGCTGGCATTAGCTGCAGCGGGAGCCGGCGGAAAGGCGAGGGGGAGTAGCGGCCGTTAGCTGCTGCCAGAACCCGGATACAGTAGGGGGCTTTAGCAGTGGCAGTACGGACAGCGGTGGGGCAGGTAGCAGCACACAGAATGCAGGCTCGGATCTGGTAGATCCATGATACCTGCTTCTGTGTTTAATTTAAAAAAATGGCGTGGCCCCGCCCCCAGAAAACAACCAGCACTGGGCTTTGGAGCCCCAGTACTGGTTGTGCTACATACAGGGGGCAAACGACGTAGGGGTCCCCCGTATTAAGCACAACCAGCGCCAGGCTTTTCAGAACCTGTCCTGGTTGCCAAAATACGGGGGACAAATGACGTAGGTGTCCACCGTATTTAGCGCAACCAGCACAGGGCTCCGAGCCGGTCCTGGTTCTGGAAATGCAGGAGGGAAAAATGCATAGGGCACCCCTGTATTTCCCAGAACCAGCACCAGACTCCTAGCGTGGGGGGGTGATGCCACAGCCAGGGGAGCCCTTTCACTGGGCCCCCCAGCCGCAGTATCATCCCTGACTGCTTGTCAGCCCAGGCCAAGGATCCCTGGGCAGTTGGGGACCCCCCCAATAAAGGGGTCCCCCTCCTCAGGGCTGGGCGGTGGGTGCTGGGTTGCTATGTAAAGTGTGGTGCATTTGAAAATATAAATATTGGCTTTTGCTGTGGAAGTACAGTTCCCAGCAAGCCTCCCTCTCATGCTGGTACTTGGAGAACCACAAGTATCAGCATGCGGGGCATTACGATCGTGCTAGTAGCTGTAGTTCCACAACAAAAGCAATATTAAAAAAACACACAATGTAGAAAAGTATAATTTTATTAAAACATACACACACTCACACATGCATACACTATCTCACATACTCACCTAGTATCTCTGAAGCCAATCTGTCCTCTTCTCCAGTAGGTAATCCAATGGTATACCTGTAATAAAAAAATGTCATACTCCCCTCCTCCTATGCCTGGATGTGTCCTCTTCGTTCCAAAGTAGGCAAATCCTGGGTCTTGGCAAAAAAAAAAAAAACACGAATTACCCGAGCCCACGGACATTAGTACTGTCCTCTAAGGACACTACTACCCGAATGACAGCTCCGCTGTGAGATTTCGCTCCAGAAATCCTGGTGCGAAGTGCTCATTGGCTAAGGCGAGCCTTCCGCCTCTCAGCCAATGAGCGGTTCTCACCATTGAATTCACTGGTGAGAACCTAGCATGCCCTTTTCAAAAATGGCACCTCAGCGCCATTTTTGAAATTTAAAGATGGCACCCGTGAGCCAATCACGGCTCGCGATGTCATCGCCCCGCCCCCTCGGCTGCCTTAAATAATGCCAGCGCGAGGTCCGTGCACTCAGTCGGCGGCGGTGAGGCAGCAGAGAAGAGCTGCTGAAGACAGAAGATGCCGCGGAAGCCCTCGATGGGCGACGGCCAAGAAAAAGAGCTTAAAGGCAGCCGCCCTCCAGGTGAAGACGCCATAGAAGTCCTGGGGGAGCGGAAGCCATGTAAAAGAGTTTAAGGCTGCCGCCCCCCAGGTGAAGGTCCCGCTAAATAAAATATTTAAAAAAACAATGTCTGTCTGTTTTATTTTAATATTTCTTTTGCTGGGATACTATAGGTACCAGCAGGCCCTTAGTGCCCCGCCTGCTGGTACTTGTTGTTCTCCAAGTGCCAGTGTACGGGGGATGCCTGCTGGGATCTGTAGTACTACTGCAAAAGACAATATTTATATATTCCTATGCACCACACAACACAAATCAACCCAGCACCCACCGCCTAGGGGTGCTGGGGATAACCCCGGGCTATCAGCCTGGGCCTGAGGTACCCTGGAGAGGGAGGACCCCTCTAAAGGGGGGGCCCCAACTCCCCTGGGATCCCCGGCCTGGGGTGACTAGCAGTCAGGGGTGAAGCTTCGGCTGGGGGGGCCCGGCGAAAGGGCTCCCCTGGCTGTGGCATCACCCCCCTGCTAGAAAGGGTCTGGGGCTGGTTCTGGGAAATACAGAGGGACCCTATGCATTTTTGCCCCCCTGTGTTTCCAGAACCAGGACCGTCTCAGAGTCCAGTGCTGGTTGTGCCAAATACGGGGGACCCCTACGTCATTTGCCCCCCGTATTTTTGCAACCAGGACTGGTTCTCAAAAGCCTGGTGCTGGTTGTGCTTCCTACGGGGAACCCCTATGTCATTTGTCCCCCTGTATGTAGCACAACCAGTACTGGGGCTCCAAAGCCCGGTGCTGGTTGTCTTCTGGGGGGTGGGGCTATGCTTTTATTTTTAATTTTTTACACATTCAATTTTTAACAGATGCGTAGATGGATCTCACTGCTGCATTCGTGCATCTGTGATTTATTGATTTGATTTTCTCGGGTGCATACGCACTACCAATGAGCCCACTGATGCCCCCTTTGCACTGCACCGCTGCCACTGCTCTGTACCACTGCTGCTGCCGCTACCCCACATGCCTACAGCCGTCTCGCACTCTGCACCTCCCAAACCAAACTCCTGTGTGCTGTCCCCTCTTCCACCTACGATTTTGTTGCCCTTCTCCCCTGCAGGTAGCCTGGTTTGCTCATCCAAACCCTGATAGTTAATAAATGTTAAAAAAGCTATGAAATTCCATAGACAAAAAACCTTATGGTTTCACATGTCCCATTAAGGCTGCTTAGACATGATCTGAAAATTAACAAAACCTATTGATTTTCTGCCACTCAAACTTCAAAAAGCAATGAAATTACGATCATTAAGGCTGACGTCTTAATGGACGTGTTCCTTGCACAATACAGATATGCCATCACACCCTGCGGTTAACTGCAGATTCAACACACTCAGAATGAGATTGCTGTCACGCACAAAATGGTGGAGCTGCTAATTCACAGAATTGTGTGCTCATTGGAATACACACATGCAGTCTATGCAACTGAGGTCAAAGCAGAAGATAGAGCTGCATAGATGGGATGAGTGGTGTGGATGGGGGGAGAAGACAGAGCGGCGTGGATGGGTGAGACAGGCGTGTAGAGGGGGGCAAGATTAAGCAGTACAGAGGGGGGGGAGCCAAACTGATGCAGATGGGTGGAAAACAGTGATGCGGATGGAGGGGGAAACAGTGGCACGGTTTGGGGGGACATCAACGTGGATGGAGGGTACAGAGTGGCATGAACTTGGGAAGACAGAGCAGTGCAGATGGGTAAAGACAGATTGGTGCACATGAGGGAAAACACACTAGCACAAATGGGAGAATACAACAGTTTGGGGTAGACAGGTTGGTGCAGATGGGGAAGAAGACAGAGTGGTGCAGGTGGAGTTGGATACAGACTGGGGCAGATGGAGGAAGAAAGAGTGCCACAGATGAGAGGAAGATAGAATAGAGCTGTGCAGATGGGATAAAAGTGGTGTGGATGGGGGGAGGAGACACAGCAGCGTGGATAGGTGAGACACAAAGACGTATAGAGGAGGGATGGTTAAGCAGTACAGAGGGGAATGGGGTAGCCAAAGTAATGCAGATTGGTGGAAAACTGTGGTGCGGATGGGGGGGGGGACAGCGACTTGGATGGGGGAAGTGAGTGGCATGGACATGGGAAGACAGAGCAGTGCAGATAGGTAAAGACAGATTGGTGCGGAACAGACTAGCACAAATAGGAGAACACACAACAGTAGGGATTGGGGAAGACCGATTAGTGTGGATGGGTAGGAAGACAGAGTAGTGCGGGAGGGGAGAGGAGACAGAATTGCACAGTTGGGTGGGACAGAGTGGTGCAGATGGAGGAAGAAAGTGCCACAGAGGAAAGGAAGACAGCGGCGTGGCTTAGGGGAAGGCAGTGGTGCAGAAGGAAACAGAGTGGCATGGGTGCAGGGCGGTGCAGATGGAGAAAGACAGATTGGTGCGGATGATGGAACAAAACTACCGTAGTTCAGAGACCACACAGCAGTAGGGATTGGGGAAGACAGATTGGTGTGGATGGGGAGGAAGACGGAGTGGTGCGGGTGGTGAGGGGGAGACAGAGTTGCACAGTTGGGGGACCAGAGTAGTGCAGATGGAGGAAGAAAGAGTGCCACAGATGAGAGAAAGACGGCAACCTGGCTGTGGAGAAGGCACAGATGCAGGGCGGCGCGGCTGGGGAAAAACATTGGTGCGGATGAGGGAACACAGACTATTACAGTTGGTAAACCACACAGCAGTAGGGATTGGGGAATATATAGCAGCATGGGGGCATATAGGGGAAGAAAGTGTACATGCATAGACAGAGTATGATATTTTTAAAAATAGGAGAGCCGAACGTGTATTCTAAATGAGATAAATGTATGCATTGAGAAGGATGTTGGAAGCCAGTGAGCTTGTTTTGGTGATCAAATGGGAAGATTGTGGGCACTGAGTGGGATGTGGGAGCCACATAACTGCTCAAACCTCAGTTTCATAGACTGCATGTGTGTATTTCAATGAGCACACAATTCTGTGAATTAGCAGCTCCACCATTTTGTGAGTGACTGCATTCTCATTCTGTGAGTGCTGAATCTGCAGTGAACCACAGGGTGTTATGGCATACCATATCTGTATTACGCAAGGAACACGTCCATTAAGGCATCAGCCTTAATGATCGTAATTTCATTGCTTTTTGAAGTTTGAGTGGCAGAAAATCAATAGGTTTTGTGACTTTTCAGATCATGTCTAAGCAGCCTTAATGGGACATTTGAAATCGTAAGGTTTTATGTCTATGGAATGAATATAATATATATATTGTTTGTATGCATGTTCCCGATACATTTGAGTACTACTGAACCAGAGATCCTATGAATAACATAGACTATGAATCCTCTCACTAACATGTTAATTGGTTACACACACACACACCACACATATGCAGCCTCCGGTTCATTTTGGTGATGACTTCACAATGCTTAGGAGACAATCGTCACTTGGTCGTGACAGTGCTGCAGGGAAAAGGGTGCGCCTAACTTCCGTGATCATCAACTTCCAGCCAAACAGGACTTTTGCTTTATGGTTGTATGTAACAATTCCTTTCTCCTAATCAGGAGGCTATTACAGAGATAACTTACTGGGCTTCTTCCAGTGGCGGATCCAGGGGGGGGCGATTGGAGCGATCCCCCCCCCCCCCCCCCTAGCATAGTCCGCATCATGCACGGAGCTGCACAGGCTGTGTTCAGTGATCGGAGCCTTTGCAATGCGCATTACAAAGGCTCCAATCAGCACAGGCTAAACAGCTCAGTGCATGATCCGGGGCAGGGTAGTGAAAATGCCCTTCGTCGGAAGGATCTTGTTGATGTCAGGTGATGGGCGAAGCTGAGGGCGGGACCAATGGCAGTGGCATCTTGGCGGGAGGCACAATAAGTGACAGGGCGTCCATGGCTCCGTGCTGTATAGCTAGCAGCCAGGTCCCGGAACGGAAGCGGGACTCCAGCGGGGGAGGATGCGGCAGCAGAGCAGCGGGAACCCATGAGTGGATGCGGCCAGTGACTCTCCGGCTGGCTGATAGTAAGGAGCTTCGGCTGCCTGGCAGTGGGATGCTGTAAGACAGTAGTGTCAAACTTGGCCCTCCAGCTTTTGTGGGACTACATATCCCAGT
The DNA here is from genome assembly GCA_031769625.1 of Taudactylus pleione. Classification (NCBI taxonomy): domain Eukaryota; kingdom Metazoa; phylum Chordata; class Amphibia; order Anura; family Myobatrachidae; genus Taudactylus; species Taudactylus pleione. The sequence goes on along the minus strand of JAUIMM010000274.1, from coordinate 2,194,588 downwards.
ATGCCCTAATAGCAAAACTGTGGCAGTGCATGCTGGGATGTATAGTTTCACTGCAGCTGGAGGGCCCGAGTTTGACGTCACTGCAGTAAGAGGAGCTTGGTCTGCCTGGCAGTGGGTTGGAGGGGTACTATACCTGCCTGGCATTGGGGTGCTAGGGCTGGCAGGGGGGTTGATGGGTACTATACCTGCCTGGCAGTGGGGTGGAGGGATGCTAGGGCTGGCAAGGGGATAGAGGGGTACTGTATCTAGGGCTGTCACGTGGTGCGTATATATAGAATACTGGGGGCTGTCACGTTGTTTGTATAGGGCCACAACTAGTGGTCGGGGGGGGGGTTTGCTGGAGGTGCACGTGCACCGGGTGCGCTGCTGCACCTGCCGCCAGTGTCCTCCAGCCCGGCACCGCAGGGAGGCTCAAAGACGGACACCCGCTGAGATTTTATTACTAGCAGGCGCCCGGCTCCTTCCCTACAGCGCCGCGATAGCCAGAGGATGGAGTTCTCTCCTGAACTACAGCTTCCGGCTCTCCCAACGGGAACTGTGGAAGAGACGTCATGACATCTCTCTCATAGTTCCGAGGAGCAGACGGGCGGACCAGACGCAGGAGTGGGGTTTGAGGTAAGTATTTTTTTTTATTTTTTTTTACCATATGGGCACCACTACTGGGGCATTAATATGGGGGCATTACTGTATGGGCACTACTATGGGGCAATTACCAGGGCGGGCACCAAATTACTGTCAAACAAAGGGGAGGTGCCAATACAGGAAAGAGGAGGAGTCATAATTAATCATTAAATCGCCCTCCTAAAAGAGCAGTCTAGATCCCCCACTGGCTTCTTCCAGCAACAGAACCTCATGTAATCTGGTGGGGTGGAGCCTTTTGGCCCCATGTTACTTTGGTTGACAACAGCCAGGCAGCTATTGTTCTGTCTCCCGCCCTCCGCTCGCTCCTGCCAGATGGCCACTCACATTCTGCCTCCTCATGGCTGCAGTGCCCTTCCCTTAAATCTCCCTAACTTCTCCCGGCATCGAATTTAACTGCTTAGGAATATTGTCTCTGCCATTTTCTGTCAAATGGCACCCGATTGGAAAAACCCTACACCATCACCCATACAGGCAATCTTAACATATATTTGGTATGTTTAAATAATGGAATATATGACTGCTATAATACTTCACTCCTCAAAATCCTTTAACAAAATATGGTCCACCTGGTTGACCTCCCAAAATGCTTCCTCTACATTCAGTACTTCTTTGGGGTGGCGTGTTTCTGAATAGAGACCACCCCTCCCCCCTGTCTATCATCCCCCCCTCCCTCCTTTTGTCCTTTTTCATTTCTCCTTATCTCCCCTTCTCTGCATTCTTTAACTACCTGTTTCTTGGATGGCTTGCTGCACCAACCCTTCGAGATTGTTTTCTTGCTCTTATATATTTCTCTTAAAAATAGATCACTATATTGTGAATTAATTCATCTTTGACTATATTTTATATATATATTATGTATTTTTGAGTTTTGTCAGTTGTATATAACTGTGATTCACTCAATAAAAAGTGATAAAATTCCAAAGCTTTAAGTAGTTTACGAAATGTAAATCTTTTCTCAGCTGCATACAGCCAATTATTCCCCGAAACATAGTAATTCTAAAGACCCCCATACATCAGAGATTGATTGCAGCAATCGTGCAATTTGCAATCGATTGTGTATAAAAATCTTTCCTATTTTCAATCGATTGTGGCGATTGCTGCAATCAATCTCTGATGTATGGGGGCCTTTATCAATCATATGGTTTTAGTTCAGGAGACAATTAGGTGAGTTTGTGGAATTTTTGATAGATACTCAAATTAATGGTCTTTGGGCCTGATTCAGAGCCGATCGTAAGCGGCCGCTCGTTTGCTCCGAGCGATGTTCGCACATCTGCGCATGCGTATGGGTTGTAATGCGCATGCGCCAACCAGTCAGTGCGCCAACCAACCAGTTAGCAGTTCTGGCTAAAAGACAACCAAGTGACGTGGTCGATGACGCTGCTTTGTTAATTATGCACTCCCATTAAACGCCCGTTTTGACCGTTTGGCACGCCTGCGTTCGGATCTCCACTCCCCGTTTTCAAGCATCTTCCCCTGTTACCACCCACAAACGCCTCATTCTGTCACTCAAATTAGCAGGCATTCGCTATTTTGCGAGCACACGATTTCCGACCGCACTGACTGGATGGCGCATGCGTATTACAACCCATGCGCAGATGTGCGAACATCGCTCGGAACGAACGAGCGGCCGCTTACGAGCGGCTCTGAATCAGGCCCAGTATGCACTGCAGGGCCTAAAGAACTAGAACTTCATTTTATTTTAGCATTCATTATATAGCAGTGTTCATTTGTAGTTTTGTAACAGATTTGCCCCACTTAACATTTTTAAACAATTATATTACAGACGAGTGCAAGTCAAGTTACATTCAAACACTTTATGTACATAGTGAGTTCTTTTCAGATCATAGTTTCCTGTGTTTTTTTTCTTTTATTCCAGGACATTTTGGCAGAAATGAACAAGTATTGGCCTGATCTTCTTCATCCAAATCGCTCTGAGTTATGGTAATAATTTTGTTTGGGTAAAAATGTAATGCCATAGGAAGTGGTACACATTTATCATTTTAAAGATGTCTAGGGAGATTTTCACATACATTACAATATTTGACAATACAAATTGATTGTTTTTTTTTTGTATTGTGTGTCACTTTTTGTCAAAATTAAGTAGTTTTGCAGAGAATATGGGTGTACAATACATGCATACTGTACCTTTTTTTTGTATGTATCTGCAAACATTAAAGCTGACTATACACTAGACCAACTTTAATCCAACTAGTTGGCTGGTTTGAATGAAAATCTGGTAATGTATGAAAGCAAATGACATCAACCATCGCCCAAACCCCGGAAAATGGACAAAAACTGTTGTTTAAACAAATTGTTTAAATCAAATGTTTAACCAACTTGTTTGAATGACCATTTTCATCAGTTTTCCTGCATTTGTGAGTAAATTTCTGATTATCGTTTGCTTTCATACATTACCAGATTTTCATTTCAACCAGCCAACTAATTGGATGGTTGGACGAATGTTGGTCTGGTACATGGCCAGGTCAAGAAACTGCAGCATTTTCTGCAAAATGAGTGTGTGAAAAGCTAACATTTATGCTTCCATATGCAGAGCTTCTCTGGTCCTTGAGATCTGTTTTACTCTTCATATTTTAGAAAATGAATGCACATGAGTACAGCATGATGATGCACTCTTAAGGGCTTCATTGTGGTTTGAGATGCCAGATATCATTATCATTTCTGTAATGATGACTTGGTGCTTTCATGTAGGTTTTCAGAATGAAAACATAAAAAAAAAATGCTGCATTTGCACAGTGAAAAGTCATGCCAGATATGTCATGCTAACTGGTATGCTTCAGTCCCTAAGTTATTTCACCATCAGAATACTTTTTACTCATAAATGCCCTCTTGAGACATTAATGCTTAATCTTTTTTATCCTCATTTGCTTTTCAGCTATTGTTTTTATTATCCCTGAATATAACACACACACACACACACACACACACACACACACACACACACACACACACACCTGTTTTGTCACAAATGAATACAAACTGTATTTGATTTGTACCGCAGGGCAATAATATGCAATACACTTTAGCCAAGTGACATAGGCAGACAAATGAGAGTGGGCTTGATTTAGAGGTGGACATAGTTACATTCGCAACTGATTTTTTTTTTTGACGCAGCAGACTTGCAAAATTATGTTAATGACTCAGCATCTGCTAATGATTTGGCCTCTGTACAGAGACGCCCACTGCCGGCATTTCTGATCTGCTGCTTATGTATAAAAGATGTAACATCAGGAACATTGGCCGCACCATCACACTTCTGAGCAACCCTATGGTGTCTCAGAGTCAGGGACGACTCTTAGGGTGTTTGACCAAGGCGGTTGAACAGGGGCGCCGCCATATAGAAGGTCACCCCTCCCAACATACCGATTTCAGCGGGACAGCACTGTCCTGCTATTCCACCCGTGGGCCGAAGTGTCCCACGGATGGTGTGGTCAGGAGGTTGGCCACCCCCACTGCCGCGGCGGTGCCGGACTCCGGAGTAGCTGAATGGATGCTGCGCGCATGCGTGCAGCATCCATTCAGTGCCGGGAGAGGGCTGGGAGAAGCCCAGCTAGTGATGGAGTGCTGGGCTCACCCACAGCCTGGTGTTACAGGGGAGGCGTGCCATGCGGGCATGCCCCTAAATAACGTCACGACCACGCCCCCATTTTAAGCCATGCGCGACTAGTGGGCGCTTTAAACCAATCCGGCACAGGGCGTGGCTACCCATGGAGCCGGCGCTGCTCAGAATGAAAGTCTCAACTAAGACACCGGGGCCAGTCCAAGTGAAAACTAATTTTCAGTGTTTAGCTAGGAAACGCCCAGAAATTGCTGGCAGCACACCTGCATTTTTTAGCCACCCCACATTACCTCCCACAAACAGTCAGTACCTATCACTCACTTAGCATGTAAATCCTCACTGTATCCGCCGTCGCTAATCTATCGCCGTGTGCACGGCGCAGTTGTGACGTTTGCACAGTCGCAAAGAATCGCTCTACTGACTCTGACATAAACATTGCATACACCTCTGAATCAGGCCCAGTATTCAATATTTAGGTTTCAGTTTATACATATTTTACAAAATATTGTGCAAAGTACATTTTTGTGTCTTGTATACTCGGCATTGATTGTTAAAATTAAATAAATTTTCTGTCTAGGAAGCATGAATGGCAAAAGCACGGGACCTGTGCGGCATCATTACCATGCTTAAACTCCCAACACAAATACTTCAGCAAAGGTCTTGAAATGTATAGCAATGTGGATCTTAACAGGTAGTGTCATTACAAATTGTTCTTATGTTATGCACTGCTGATAACTTATGCCCATTTTTCCTTAAACCTTTTCATTAGCAAAGTTTTTTCTCCTGTATAACTAATCTTCCCAAGTGACCTTGCTGCTGTCTTTTTGAGTGTAAGTAGCATATTATTATTATTACCAGTTATTTATATAGTGCACATGTATTTTTCGCAGCGCTTTAGAGATAATATTTGTCCATTCACATCAGTCTCTACCGCAGTGGAGTTTACAGTCTATATTACTGACCAGATGTACATGCACATACTTACACACTAGGGTTCATTTTTTGTTGGGAGCCAGTTAACCTACAGTATACTACACAATATTTTTGGAGTGTGGGAGGTAACCGGAGTACCTGGAGGAAACCCACGCAAGTGCAAGGAGACTATACACACTCCACACAGATAGGGACATATTGGGAATCGAACCCACAACCTCAGTGCTGTGAGGCAGTAATGCTAACCATTACAATATTGGAATACATATTTTTTGGCATTATGAATGGGGAGAAAGCAGAGAATTAGTTTGGGTGCAGCAAGACCTGATCTTGGTCTCTGTAAATCTGCCTAATTACAGTAGACAACTTGGAGTTGTCTACTGTTGGTTTATATTTTTTTATCTACTAGCTTTAGAACCATAAAATACATTATGTGGCATATATGACCAAATATTGGGATTTTAATTGTTTAGAGTTAGGACTCTTAGCGTTCGTTGTTGCTGTTTGGAGAGATGCAGTAGATTACCTTTCCCATGCACGAATGTGGCTAGTAGTCATTGGAAGAACCCTCTGATGGCAGCCATAGCAAACTAAGTGGAAAGCTATGTTATTGTCTGGTGCATTGGGACTGTGCAAGAAGCTGTCAGTTCCAGCATGTATACAACTGCAGCAGAAAAGTGTGCGCTACAGAATGGGGTTGGCAATAGATGCAACAAGCTCTATGACCTGTGATCCGTTCCATATGAATCGTTTGTGTATAGTCTGTTTTTCTCCATTTTCTAAGGTTATTTTAAGTGCTATTGTAGGGGAGCAGATCCAACTCTAGAATCCATGAGAATCCTCATTTTGGGCCTGATTCAGAGATAGACGCTAATGCAATCACAGCTTCGATTTCGCACGTTTTGCAATTGTGAAATATGCTAATGTATCCAAATCTTACCCAAGCATAGGAATGCCCACTGCTGCCTTCTCATACCCGTCCTACGACGTGCAACAGCATAAACATTGGTGACATTGACGCAAGTCGGACAGCCATGTAGCAAATGCGGCAGGTCTGACCTGTCTCAAACACAGCGTCTGTCCTGACACACAGAGAGCTCTTATGCTGCAGAGGAGATCCAAATGATGCGGAAATGATCGCAATGACTATTTTATGCACGCCCATGAAACAGCATTGAAACAGTCCCGACATGCCTGCATTTGCCTAGCCTCCCCCGTTACCTCTCCCAAACACTGACTACTTGTCACCTGAATCCTCTCTTCACGCATAGTCTCAAAACAACTGCTGTGCATGGGAAGAACAGTTTACGTGCATGCGCAGTGGCTAACAATTGCTCATTTTGCATAAATATCGGTAATGCGTACATCTCTGAATCAGGCCCATAGTTGTTAATTTATACTAATATAATAAGAACATTGTGTCTTTGTTCCAAGTCGGCGCAAAGACTACTGGACCGATTTGCATCATTTTGTTGTGGAAACTACTAGAAATAACCTGCACTTTGTCTGATCTCAATCCGTCAAGATAAAGCTGAGCAGTAACAAAAACAAAATGTATTGATATCATCAATGCAAGAGATAGGTGTGGCACCATGAGCGTGGCCGGTAAGGGTTGTGGGGGAGTTGCTTTGGGCATGCAGTCACTTGAATAGGATAGGTTACATAGCAGTCTGTGCACAGGGCACACAGTGACATTGGTGTTAGTGGGTGAGGGCACTGCTGCCACCAGTCTGTATAGTACTGCTGGTCACGTGGGCCACTCCAGCAACAGGGCCTTGATACAAAACAATACAACTAAAACACCTAAAAAAGAAAAAAAATTGTTGGCAGAAGCAATTTGCCTTGTGGCAACATCTAGTACGTTATATGGGCAAAGCATATTTATACTCTATTAAGCATATTATCATTTTGGTGATCTACTAGTCAACATTATTATTGACTCAGACGAGGAGCAGGTCATCAGGAAAGAGGAGGGCTGATATGCACAGCCCACTTTGCTAGTGGTAGGTTCAGCCCCGATATGTGTAATGCCCTGGGCTGGCTGGGTAACTTGGAGTTTGTTTGCGAGCGCCGCAGTACACGCTTACCCCCGCGTGGCCGCCATGGAGTAGGAGCAGGTCCCGCAGCACTTCCACCGCAAGTGAGAATGGCATGGGGCAGGGCCATTGCGCAGTGGCTATAGAGGCTGCGTCGTTGCCGTCAGTCACAATGACCAGACTGACCTCTCCGGCCCTCGCCTCCGCTGCTGCTCGCAGAGATGGCCGTGCCTTAGCACAGCTCAGAGTATGACAGCAGCTACTGAAGAGAGAGGAGGCCGGCCCAGGGAGAAGTGGCCCGACTTCCTGGCAGCCCAATCTGCCCCTGCCACTACTACAGGTAAGCAGCAGAATGGGATTCCCCTGTTTTCAACCAGCCATGCAGTAGTTGAATTCCGTGAGTTATTGCAATGGTTAATGCTTGCGGTGGTGGTAATGATGATGAGAATCATCATAATCACCATCACCTTCTTCATCATAAATTTACAAATATTCTATATCAGTCAGGCATATTTGTGTGTTTCTGCAGTTTACATGTAACTGCATTTGCGTGTACAGGTTGAGTCTCCCATATCCAAAATGTTTGGGACCAGGGGTATTTTGGATAACTGAATATTCCGTATTTTGGAATATTTGCATAAAATAATGAAATATCTTGAGAATGGGACCCCAATATACACACAGAATGCATTTATGTGTTATATACATCTTATACACATAGCCTGAAGGTCATTTTATACTATATTTTTTATAATTTTGTGCATCAAAAAAAGCTTGTGTAAATACATGAAATTCATTTATGTTTCATATACACCTTATATACACAGCCTGAAGGTTATTTTATACACTATTTTTAATAATTTGTGCTTTAAACAAAGTTTGTGTACATTAAACCATCAGAAAGCAAAGGTTTCACTTTCTCAGTCATGCTAAAAATATTCCGTATTTCGGAATATTTGGATATGGGAGACTCAACCTGTATTACGTTTACACTCATTTTCCCTTTCTTAGGGCCGTATTCAATTAGCGGCGATAATATCGGCCGATTTTAATCGCACCCGTGATAATTTATCAGACCTGGAGGAAAAAAAATGCTAAATCCCTATTTTTGCCTAAAAATGTGGGGATTTCTTTCAGAACCCTTGGGACACCTCCCCTAATGATAAATTACGACAAAATTTTTTTGTAAGTAGCGCATATTTTTTTTAAACCGTTAAAAAATTATCGCGAGTGCGATAAAATTGTGCAATAGTCATCCGATATTATCACCAGCGATATTACTGCAGCTAATTGAATGCGGCCCTAAGTGTCAGATGCGAGCCACTCTGCATTCCCACATATCAATGTCTTTTTTTTTGAGCATGCCTAGTGCACAATTTACACTACCACAAATTGGCAAAAATTTGATTCTGCTGCTCTTTCTAAAATCCTAGTTGGTAAAGCATTGATTCAAGACTGCCCATCATTTATGTTTTCATTCTAAAAGGAAATTAATTGAATATACTATAAACATATTCAAAATCCTACAGCACACTGCTGTCAGCTAGTAAAAGACTTCATAAAACAGCCTTCTATTTGTAAATAAACACATTATACAGACATAATATATGGACTAACTAAATAAAAGTGCTGTAAAGTGACAGGTGACATACAGTCAGGTGCATAAATATTGGGACATTGCCAGAATTTTCATATTTTGGCCTCTATTCACCACCACAATGGCTTTGAAATGAAACAAACACGATGTGCTTTAACTGCAGACTTTCAGATTTAATTTGAGGGTAATTACATCCAAATCAGGTGAACGGTGTAGGAATTACAACGGTTTCTATATGTGCCTCCCACTTTTTAAGGGGCCAAAAGTAATGGGAAAATCAACTCAAAAGCTATTTCATGGACAGGTGTGGGCTATTCCCTCGTTATTTCATTATCAATTAAGCAGGTAAAAGGTCTGGAGTTGATTCTAGGTGTGACAGTTGCATTTGGAATCAGTTGCTGTCGACTCTCAATATGAGATCCAAAGAGCTGTCACTATCAGTGAAGCAAGCCATCATTAGGCTGAAAAATCAAAACAAACCCATCAGAGAGATAGCAAAAACATTAGGTGTGGCCAAATCAACTGTTTGGAACATTCTTAAAAAGAAAGAACGCACTGGAGAGCTCAGCAACACCAAAAGACCCGGAAGACCACGGAAAACAACTGTGGTGGATGACAGAAGAATTATTTCCCTGGTGAAGAAAAACCCCTTCACAACAGTTGGCCAAATCAAGAACACTCTCCAGGAGGTAGGTGTATATGTGTCAAAGTCAACAATCAAGAGAAGACTTCACAAGAGTGAATATAGAGGGTTCACCACAAGATGTAAACCATTGGTGAGCCTCAAAAACAGGAAGACCAGATTAGTTTGCCAAACAACATCTAAAAAAGCCATTACAGTTCTGGAACAACATCCTATGGACAGATGAGACAAAGATCAACTTGTACCAGAGTGATGGGAAGAGAAGAGTATGGATAAGGAAAGGAACTGCTCATGATCCAAAACATACCACCTCATCAGTGAAGCAGTTGTGGCAGTTTTGAGATTATGAGTACATAGCCTCCTTATACTTCTGAATTATATTTTCTAGATTTATCTTTATTTATTGGAGTATTTTTTTAGTCTTGTATTTTGGTGTTTTATTTTTTTTACTTGCTCACAGTATTGTTTGTGGTGATATTTTTGTGTACTCATCTAGATAATCACTTCCTTTGAAGCACATGTAGCTTCATAGAATGAATTGGGCAATAGCACACTTTATCACATGCTGTAGTGTGTTTGAGTGTTAGTGTACGTGTATATATATATATATATATATATATATATATTCCATAGACTGAAAGCCTTACGGTTTCACATGTCCCATTAAGGCTTCTCAGACATGATCTGAAATTTCACAAAACCTATTAAGTTGCTGCCACTCAAACTTAAAAAAGCAATGAAATTCTGTTCATTAAGGCAGACACCTTAATGGACGTGTTCCTTGCGCAATACTGATATGGTATGCCATCATGCCCTGTGGTTAACTGCAGATGTAGCACTCTCACAGATTGAGATTGCTGTCACTCGCAAAATGGTGGAGCTGCTAGTTTTCAGAATTGTGTGCACATTGGAATACACCCATGCAATCTATGCAACTGATGTCTGAGCAGAAGATAGAGCTGCGCAGATGGGATAAGAGTGGTGTGGATGGGGAGAGGACAGAGCGGCGTGGATGGGTGAGACAGAAAGGCGTGTAGAGGGGGGAAGATTAAGTAGTACAGAGGGGGGGGAGCCCAAGTGATGCAGATGGGTGGAAAACAGTAGTGCGGATAGGGGGGAGGAACAAAGTGATGCGGATGGAGGGGGAAACAGTGGCACGGTTTGGGGGGACAGCAATGTGGATGGAGGGTACAGAGTGGCATGAACATGGGAAGACAGAGCAGTGCAGATGGGTAAAGACAGATTGGTGCAGATTTGGGAATACACACTAGCACAAATAGGAGAACACACAACAGTAGGAATTGGGGAAGACAGGTTGGTGTAGATGGGGAGGAAGACAGAGTGGTGCTGGAGGGGTTGGATACAGAGTGGTGCAGATGTAGGAATAAAGAGTGCCACAGATGAGAGGAAGACAGAGCGGCTGGGGGGGATGGCAGTGGTGCAGAAGGAAACAGAGTGGCACGGATGCTGGTCGGTGCGGCTGGGGAAAGACAGATTGGTGTGGATGAGGGACAATTTCATTGCTTTTTTAAAATGTATTAACTATCCGGGTTTGGAGGAGCAACCTGGGCCACCCTCAAGGAAGAAGGGCAACAAAATGGTACATTAGTGCAGGTGGCAGAAGGCCGGCACACAGGAGTTGTTTTGGGAATGCACAGGGAGAGACAGCTGCAGGGGCATCAGCGGGCAACAGAGGGGCTTACTGGCACTGGGCATGCATCTTAGATAATAATATCAATAAGACACAGATGCATAGATGCATCAGTGAGATCCATCTATGTTAAAAATTGAATGTGTGTACAGTAAAAAAAAAAAAAAAGGCACAAGCAACCCTGGGCTTTTCACTGCCAGTCCTGGTTGTTAAAATACAGGGGTCGAAAAGCATATGGGTCCCCTGTATTTTCCATAACTAGCACAGAGCGCTTTCTAGCTGGGGTCTAATGCCACAGCCAGGGAAGCACATTCACTGGGACCCCCAGTCGAAGCATCAACCCTCACCGGTTATCATCCCAGGCCGGTGAGCCCTGTAGAGCAGGGGTCCCCCTCTCCAGGGCACCCCAGGCCTAGGCTGATAGCCCGGGGCTATCCCTGGCACCCCTGGGCTGTGGGTGCCGGGTTGATTGTGTAAACTGTGGTGTATAAAGATATATTTTTCTTTGCAGGTGAACCACAGGTCCCAGCAAGCCTAATCAGGTTGATTGTGTAAAGTGGCTCCGTCCCCCTAAAGCACAACCAGCCCCGGGATCTTCACTGCCGGTCCTGGTTGTGAAAATACATGGGACAAATGACATAGGGGTCCCTTGATTTTTACACAACCAGCACTGGGCTAATCAGAACCAGTCCTGGTTGCCCAAATACGGGGGACAAATAACGTAGGGGTCCCCCATATTCAGCGCAGCTAGCACTGGGCTCTGAGCCAGTCCTGGTTCTGGAAATACAGGGGAAAAAGGAGTTAGGTCCCCCTGTATTGTCCAGAACCAGCACCGTTTTCTAGCGGGGGGCTAATGCCACAGCCAGGGCCCCTAGCCGAAGCGTTAACCCTGACTGCTAGTCAGCCCAGGTCGGGGATCTCTGAGGAGCTGGGGACCCCCTCTCCAGGGCACCCCAGGCCTAGGCTGATAGCCCGCAGCTATTCTCGGCACTCCTGGGCTGTGGGTGCTGGGTTGATTGTGTAAAGTGTGGTGTATAAAGATATATTTTTCTTTGCAGGTGAAACACAGGTCCCAGCAAGCCTAATCTGCATGCTGGTACTTTGAGAACCACAAGTACCAGCAAGCAGGGCATTACTGGCCCGATGACACCTATAGTCCACCTGTAAAATAATATTAAAAGAAACACAATACACTTTAATATTTTAATAGTTTAATTTACTACATCTTCACCTGGGGGATGCCGGCCTTTAAGCTTTTTGCATGGCCGCCGTCGCCCCAGGGCTACCGGCGTCTTTACCTGGGGGAGTCCGCCTTGTGCTTTCAGCGTCTTCACCTGGGGGACAGCGGCCTTTAAGCTCTTTTACATGGCCGCCACCTCCCAGGGCTTCTGAAGTATTCACCTGGGGGTCAGACCTGTGCTCCTGATCTGTGGGACACACAGCGACATGGTTACTGCATGGCTGGCACACAACATGGCGAGGGATGGAAAGTCACACTTCCAGGAGAGAAGGCCGCACAGAGGACACCGGTAGAGCGGTCCCGCTCACAGGCCAGGCTGAAAGGAGAGATACAATAGGGGAGGGGTGCAACTGCAACTTCCCACCCACAGAGAGTAGAGATTAGCAGAAAAGAGTGGGAGAGGAGGAGACAGAAGGGAGGGGATCCCTGCCACCACCACCTCTGGCTGCTGCGGGACAGGAGAGAATGGGGTGAGGAGGATTGAGGGCAGATATCACTGTCTAACAACCCCCCTGCCCCATAGTACCCTCCGGTAACACCAGGCACCTCCACCCAACACGGGATGACAGCAACTCCTCCCCAGTGAGGATGGGCTGGGACTGTGTGTGTGTGGAGGTATGTGCGCACATACCTGCTCCTTCTGCAGGAATCCGCCTCCTCCCGTCTGGCTCTCAGGCTTTGCTGCTTCTCTTGGTGCGTTCTCGGACCTGTGTTCCTGATTTGTGGGACACACAGAGACATGGTTACAGCATGGCTGACACACAACAGGGCGTGGGATGGGAAGTCAAATTTTCGGGAAAGGAGGCCACACATGAGACACCGGGGGAGCGGCCCTGCTCACAGGGCAGGCTGTTGGGGGGGGGGGGTGTACAATAGGGGAGGAGGGCAACTGCAGTTTTCCACCCCACCCACAGTCAGATGAGAGAGAGCAAAAAGGGTGGTAGAGGAGGAGAGACAGGAGGGATGGAACCCCGCCACCACCACCCCTCCAGGAGAGGAGTGAGGGTGGATATCACTGTCCAACACCCCCCTGCCCTATGGTACCCTCCGCTAATGGTGGGTAAACACCTTACAGATATAACTGCAGATCGAGTGATCTGCAGATATATCTGCAGATGATGGTCGTTCATACACACTGAACGGCCATCATCTGTTTGTGCGGCCGGTGGGCGAGCCCCACCCCCCTCCCCGCTGCTACACCAGGCACACCCACCCTACCGGGATGACAGCAGCTCCCCCCTCCCGTAAGGGGGACCGGGTACTGTGTGTGTGGATGGTAGGTGAGCACAAACCTGCTGCTCCTGCAGGAATCCACCTCCTCCCATCTAGCTCTCAGGCTTTGATGCTGCTGGCAGTGAGTCCTCGGACCTGTGCAGTTTTCGCCATTGAGGAGCACCCCAGAAGTAGTATAGATGCCGTGCATACGGAATACACAGTCACACACACACACACACACACATTAAAATACAGTCACACACTAATATACACATACATTCACCCATTAATGCACAGTTACACACTAATATACACATAGTCGCATATTAATATAGTCACACACATATACAGTCACACATTAATACACATACATAAATACAGTTACAGACACACATATATACAGTCACAGTTATACAAACACATACATGAACACAATAAAGTGACCTCTCTCTCACCTTGCAGGGTACATTATTAGTCTGCACAGTTGTAGTTTCCTCCTTCCTCTTCCAAGCTGCAGCAGCAGCTGCGCTGGCCTGACAGTGACAGTGCCGTGTAGCCCCGCCCTCTGCCCCTTCTCCACCTCCTTGGCTTCTATATGATCTCGATAAGTGCAGTGACAGTTCTGTTGCTCTAATGGCCGTGGGTCTCCTTGACAGAGGGGGCCTGGGGTGTTGTGCCCCATGCGTTCCCCCCCCCTTAATCCAGCGGGGGTGCACTCACGAACATACACGATAGGGAAAGTGAAGACGGGGGTGATGGCCTTGAGTGAGGCTGCTGCCTGTCATACATTTTGACAGGTGCAGCAATAACGGGGAGAGCACCTCCCCAGCTCGGTGCCTCCCTGCTTTGCTTACCCCGTTGAGTGCATCACTTCGGTCCTCCTGTCATCCTCTGCTCCCATTGTTTCACAGCCAGGATCTCTATCACTACACACTTGCACAGTGGCATGCTAATGCTTAAACAGTCCGCAGCCTTGCGCCACGCCCCTTCCCACAACTCCTCCCCCTTCTCAGCACTGAAAGGCAGCTGCTTGTCTTCCCTTTAAGCTACAAAATAAAAATGTAAAAAGTATTCAAAAAATTGCAGGGGAACGTCCCTCGGTACCACCCACCTGAATCCACCACTGGTCCTGTATGAGCGCTCAGTAGCAGTATTGTACGGGATGCAGGCTAAAAGGCAGCCATGTTTGTGCACCCAAGTGAAGCCACGTACACCCCCCTGCTGGAGGCTCCTACTGAGGCTGCGCAACAAATTGAAGATTCCTATCTCTATAATGGCATAATTGTAAGGTACTAGTAAAACTGTAACTTTCTCAATTACCTGAACCCCAAAATGCCCTATCCTGGAACATGAGCTACCTAATAAAACAAACCCCAAGCCTTATTTTGCCCCCTACCCTGAGTTATGCCTTCCCAAAAATCCCCCATAGAGAACAGCAGAAAAGTGGTCCTAATTGAGAGTGTCAGAAAGAACTGACAGTTGGAATTTTGGATTACTCCCAAATCTTCAAATTTGGCATGAAGCACCGAGCGACAGTTCTACAAGCCGATGCCAAATTTTAGCTCGGTACTTTCTATAGCTTTTGAGGTGTAGCCCCTTAAACATCATGACCCCCCCCTTCAGTTTATTCTCCTTAGCATCTGGTTCAGTAACATATTATTTTGCACCTAGGGGCCATTAGCTAGCTTCTTGGATCAGTTCCCTTCAGTCTCTATTCCCTCACTTAATCAATAGTTCTGTCACTGTAGAGGTGAATGTACTCTCCCACTAACACATACTGCATGTCACAATTGGTGTCTGCGAGTTACCTGTCTTAGGTGGTGATCGGGTTTCAACGGAGGCCGGCATGACTGGAATTACAGATGATGTAGATGAATAGCTCTTTTATTATAAGAATTGGGTAGCAGTGAGAACTACCTTTGGTGATGAGTGACTGGAACTGGAAACTTGAGACGTTGGAATGTGACCAGAAGGAACTTGGAGGGACCGGACTGGGACCGGCAGGTAGGCTGACTGAGCTGGTCGGGTTACTAGTAGATGGGCTTGCAAACGGATGGTAGCGTGGAAGCTACTTGTTGTGGCTTGGGAAGCCGTGGGTAGACGTTGGTAGCTGGGTGGCTACGTGGAGCTGCTGGATAGCCGTGGGTAAACGGTATCTGGGTGGCTACATGGAGCGGCCGGTTAGCCGTGGGTAGACGCTGGTAGCTGGGTGGTTACGTGGAGCGGCTGGATAGCCGTGGGTAGACGCTGGTAGCTGGGTAGCTACGTGGAGCGGCTGGATAGCCGTGGGTAGACGCTGGTAGCTGGGTGGTTACGTGGAGCGGCTGGATAGCCGTGGGTAGACGCTGGTAGCTGGGTAGCTACGTGGAGCGGCTGGATAGCCGTGGGTAGACGCTGGTAGCTGGGTGGCTACGTGGAGCAGCTGGATAGCCGTGGGTAGACGCTGGTAGCTGGGTGGCTACGTGGATACGTGATGAGCTTGGAACTTGACTCTGGACTGGAACAATGTGGACTGAACTGGAATAACGTGACAATGGCTGAAGGGAAATCAGGTAATGCTGAGATGAGGGTTAAACAGGGTGATCCGGAAATGTTGTGACAAGGTTGGAACTCAGGTGCAAGAAGACGAGATGTTCAGGCCCAGAATGCTATCAGGAGAGGATATATATACCATCGGTCTGGCAGCAATTGGTGGATATGGACAGGTGGTCTGGCAGTAGCATTCTGAGTGGTGGAAGGCACAACATGCAGAGGGAGTATTCATCACTGCAGCTCTGAGAATCAGAACCACACCTGCGATTCCAATCAGGGCTAGCAGTGCTCACAGACAGAGGAGAGACCACGTGCAATAATCAGAGCAAATCCTCCAGGCAAATTACACACACAGATCCATGGGGCAGCTGACAGGGGTAAGTCCCAAGGCAAACAGGTGACAACTAGACAGGGTCGTGACACTGCAGAGGGGGATTAGTAGGTACTATACTCACAGAGCTTCACTTCTTCAATATTTGTTAAATTATCACTATTGCAGTGACGACTCCAGCGGTCAGTCCTTATAAGCTGCGGCCTATCTATCCCTCTGCACGCTGAAGGGCTGGTTTTGGGCTCGTCCACTAAGCAACTCCCCGCCTTCTTGGGCTGTCTGCTACCTTAGCTCACACAGCCGCGCGTTCCTGTCAGGAGCCTTTTACCACCATCTGCAGTGTCATGCTCTACGAACATTACCTCAGGCACTAACTGATCAACTGCCGCTCGCTTCCAGCTGTCATATCTATGACCACCTGTCACTGGTCATGTGACCTGCTGCTGACTTCTTGAGCAGCTGCAGAGATTGCTGGGAATTGTCTGCCTGTGTAATGACAGACATGCGCTGTAGTGCAATTCACAGAGTCAGAAATAATACCTCATATAGTGGGGTATTACCCATATATAGAGGAAAATAGAGGGGACTGGGCTGCACATCCTAATCTTAAAAATACTAAGTGGTGCTACCATGCTGAGACCTGTAGTTCCAATGCAGAAAAAAAGGAGAAATGCAGGTGCACACTCACTCTAAGCACTAAGAATTCTGACACATTTAAATGGGCTCTATTAAAGCTAATTCTCAGATAAATATATTTAATATCTTAGTATTAGGGATGATAGTGACCCACCTTATGAGGTTCACTGTGATGTGGAAGGTGGACAAACATTTACTAATAACCTTACTTAAAAAATGTTAATTGTTGGAGTTTGTTATCAATACTTTGATCATCAGAATTCTTAGTCACAAATGGTGACAGGATATCAGATGTAAAAATATTGGAGAGAGCCTGGGATCCAGTGACCATCAAGTAGTATGATTTAGTATAAACACAGGGTCCGACTCATGCCACACAAAAACAAATATGTTAGATTTTAGGATGGCTGACTTTGTAGAGATGGGAAGATGTGTAAATGATTCTTTGGCAGATTGGAGGAATTTAGAAGGAGTACAGGAGAGGTGGGAAACATTAATAAGAGCAATACTAAACGCAACCTCTGTATCAAAAGCAGTGGCAAACGCAGGATTTTGAAAGGGGGGTTCCAAATCCTTGGTTACTGTATCTATGAAAAAATCTAGCCACAAATATACAGTATATGGATGTATGTATGTGTGTGTATGTATATATGTGTATATTATAAGGGCATAGACGTGCCCTTATATTAAGGCTGAATTGAAAAAAATTGATTTCTCCATAGAGAACTCTGGAGAGGCAAGGGCATGGTGTTTAAGGGGCTACACTGCAAAAGCTATTGGAGGTACGGAGCTGAAATTTGGCAGGGGCATGCCAAACCAGGGTAAAACCATAAAAAATGAGAATTTGGGAGTAATCCAAAGTTCCAACTGTCAGTTTTTTCTGACACTCTCAATTAGGACCACTTTTCTGCTGTTCTCTATGGGGGATTTTTTTTGGGAAGGCATAACTCAGGGTAGGGGGCGAATTTAGACTTGGGGTTTGTTTTATTAGGTAGCTATTGTTCCAGGCTTTTGGAGTTCAGGTAATTGAGAAAGTTACAGTTTTTAAACTATTGCCTCACAAATCCGCCATTATATAGATAGGAAGTTTCAATTTTTTTGCGCAACCTCAGTAGGAACCTTCAGCAGGTGTACCTTTGTGACTTCACTTGGGTGCCAAGATGGCTGTCCTCTGCGGGCGGGGGCAGGACCGGGGTGAAGGAAGCCAGTGTTTGCTGTGGCAGGGACCCAGGGGGAGATAGCGGGCGTTAGCTGCGGCTGAGACCTGGGGCAGAAAGCAGACGGCGGTGTGGCCGTTAGCGACCTAGGCGGGAGGTAGCCAGCATCTGTGTGTAAAATAAATTTAAAGTGTAAAAAAAAAAACACTGTGGCTTCCCCCCCAAAAGAGCAATCAGCACCAGGCTTTTAGTGATCCAGTGCTGGTTGTGCGATATACGGAGGACAAATGATATAGGGGTCCCCCGTATTAAGCACAACCAGCATCAGGCTAATCAGAACCAGTCCTGGTTGCCAAAATATGGGGGCAAAAGACGTAGGGGTCCCCTGTATTCAGCGCAACCAGTACTGGGCTCTGAGCTGGTCCTAGTTCTGGAAATACAGGGGGAAAAAAAATTAGGGTTCCACTGTATTTTCCAAAGCCAGCTCCGGACCCTTTCTAGTGGGGTGCTGATGCCACAGCCAGGGTAGCCCTTTCACCGGGCCCCCCAGCCGAAGCCTTAACCCTGACCGCTAGTCAGCCCTGGGGAGCTGTGGTACCCCCCCAATTAAGAGGTCACCCCAGGCCTAGGCTGATAGCCCGTGGCTATACCCGGCACCCCTGGGGCAGTGGGTACCGGGTTCATAGTGTAATTTGGTGTAAAAAATAAAAGTATAATTTTACAGTTCCCAGCAAGCCTCCCCTGCCCCGCATGCTGGTACTTGGAGAACCACAAGTACCAGCATGTGGGGAATTACGGGCCCGCTGGTACCTGTGGTACCACAGCAAAATAAATATTAAAATAAACACAGGACCCACACACCGTACAAAGCAAAAGTTTATTAAACATACATGCGCACACACACATGTACACATACTCATCTATGTATCCCTGTATCCATCGTTCCCCTTCTCCAGTAGATTATCCATAGGGTACCTAAAAAAAAAAAAAAAAAACATACTCCCCTTCTCCTATGCGTGGATCTGTCCTCTTCAGTCCAAAGTAGGCATCCCCAGGCTTGGCAAAAGAAAAGAACGAGATATACAATCCAGCGGACAATAGTACTGTCCTACAAGGCTAGTACTACACGAATGAGAGCTTAGCTGCAAGATTTCACCATGGATTTCACTCATTGGCTGAGAGAGGCGAAACTTCCGCCTCTCAGCCAATTAACGATTCTCACCATTGACTCCAGTGGTGAGAACTGCGCGTGCCCTTTTCAAAAATGGTGCCTCAGCGCCATTTTTTAAATGTAAAGATGGCCGCCACGAACCAATCACTGCTTGCAACGTCATCGCCCCGCCCCTTCGGCTGGCTTATATAAAGCCAGCGCAAGGTGCCATCAGGCCAGTCCGTCGGCGGGGATATGCAGCAGTGAATAGCTGCCGAATAGAGAAGACCCCGGGGAAGTCCTGGACAGGCGGCGCCCTCCAGGTGAAGTCGCCGTGGAAGTCCTGGGGCAGGTGGCAGCTATGTAAAAGAACTTTATGGCTGCCGCCCCCCAGGTGAAGGTGCTGCACAATAAAATAATAAAACAAATGGTGTTTGTTGTTTTTTGTAATATTTCTTTTACAGGGGTACTATAGGTACTAGCGGGCCCTTAATGCCCCGCTTGCTGGTACTTGTGGTTCTCCAAGTTCTACTGCAAAAGACAATATTATACTTCTATTTTTTACACCTCATTACACTATCAACCCGGCACCCACCGCCCCAGGTATGCCGGGGATGACTATCGGTCAGGGTTGATGCTTCGGGTGGGGGGCCTGGTGAAAGGGCTTCCTTGGCTGTGGTTTCAGCCTGACCCCAATTTTCCCCTGTATTCCCGGTGCTGGTTCTGGAAAATACAGAGGAACTCTAATCATACCTCCCCTGTAATTCCAGAACCAGGGCCGGCTCAGACCCCGTGTGCTGGTTGTGCTTAATACGGGAGACCCCTACATGGTTTGTCCTCCGTATTTTCACAACAAGGACAGGTGGTGAAAAGCCTGAGGCCGGTTGTGTTGGAGGGGGGGGGGGTGAATATCCCTTTTTTTAATTTTTATTTTACACAAATTCAAATTTTAACACAGATGCATAGCTGGATTTCACTGATTCATTCATGCATCTGGTTATGGCAGATTCACAGGTAAAGTGTCATACAAAGTCTTCCAAAATATGGCAATATTTCTTGAGTGGACTCGCAGGTCCAGGAACCCTAACATTAGTCACCCCCAGGCCTATAAGCTGGGCGACTATTTCACCATCAGGCTCAGTTTCCCCCAGTGTCTCTGCAGTTCTTAAACCAGCTTCTCACAGGTGTCTGTAATCAGCTGCTTTTCCAGGCATTGATTCCTAATGCCTTTTCTCTGCCAAACCTGGGACATCTGGATATTCCACATTTACTTCATGTGGAATTATGCTGACCCTGTCACACTCTTCCCCCCTTAGCTTCAACCACCCTGGTGAAGCTAAAACACTTTCAGGTGAGCTATCTGCTTCGCCCACATCTATTTGTGAAATTCGTCCGGGTACACAGCTCTCTGCCATTTTCCACAGTTCGCCATCCTCACCCTCTTCCTCCTCCTCCTCTAGCTGAACCATAGGATTGCTTGGAGGATCGGGTCCAACAAACTTCCTGGAAAGGGCATCAGCATTGAGGTGCTGTTTCCCTGGACGATGTTGCACCTCAAAATTAAATGGTTGCAAAGACAAAAAACAGCGAGTTACAAGAGCATTCACTTACTTGATCTGTAACCAACACAAACTCCTGCCCAAACAATAATATTTTAACGAGTCTACTGCCCACTTGTTTGCCAAGCACTCTTGCTCCACAGTGGAGTACTTGCGCTCCCTGGGCAGCAATTTGCGGCTGAGGTAGAGGATGGATTTCTCTTCCCCTTCTACCACTTGGGAAAGGACTGCTCCCAATCCTGTACCTGAGGCATCTGTCTACAATATAAACTGCTTTTTAATGTTAGGAGACTGCAAAACAGGTTCTGCATACAAGCTGCACCCTAAATCCTGCCATGCAGCTTCTGCTGCTCTAGACCACAGTATCTTGTCTGGGGACTGTTTTTTAAGACACTCAGTTAATGGTGCTGCCCTAGTGGCGAAATCACGAATGAATCTGTGGTAGTAACCCACTTGGCTAAGGAATGTTCTGAGCTGGGATTTACATTTGGGTTTAGGTCCTGTGAGGACCGCCTTCACCTTACTGAGGTTTTACCTGCCCTCTGCCTACAATATATCAGAAATATTTGCCTCCACCATTCCAATGGCACACTACTCAGGATTAGCAGTAAACCCATGTGCCCGTAAAGATTGCAACACTGCTTCTACTCTTGGTAGGTGTGACTCCCAGTCAGGGCTAAAGATGACTATGTAATCTAGATATGCAGCTGCATATTCCTTGTGAGGTCGCAGCAACCTGTTCATAGCCCTCTGGAAGGTTGCCGGAGCCCCATGCAGACCAAACGGCAGCATTTTATACTGAAACAAACCTGGGTTAGAGAAGGTGTTTTAGCCTTAGCAGCCCCAGCTAAAAGGAATCTGCCAATACCCTTTTGTCAAATCTAGGGTGGTGAGATACTGTTTGCTAAACTCAACACCAGCTCGTCCACCCAGGGCATCGGCTAGGAATCAAACTGTGGCACTTTATTTAATTTGCGAAAATCATTGCAGAATCCTAAAGCACCTGAAGGCTTAGGCGCTAAAACTTTGGGATTAAACCATTCGCAATTTGATTCCTCTATGACCCCTAGGTGCAGCATTTGCTCTACTTCCTGTTTAACCGCTGCCCGCTTTGCCTCGGGTATACGGTATTACCACCCCAGGAGGAGTAACTATATCATGCTGAATAATTCTGGTTTTTCCCGGCATGGCAGAGAACACATCTTGGTGTCGTGCTACTAAACTCACTGCCTTCTGTTTCTGGCAGGGATTAAGGGTAACTTCAGTGGGTACCTGACATTCTGGGGTTTTCTTGGCAAACAAAGAGGGCTGACCAGCGCTCTCATTCCAAGGTTTTAACAGATTTACATGGTAGATTTGCACTTCTGTCCTACCCTCCTGTCGAACCTTATAATTAACAGGTCCAACTGCCTCTATAACTTCATAAGGGCCTCGCCACTGGGCATACATTTTGCTTTCAGTGGTGGGTACCAGAACCAGTACCTCGTCTCCCAGTTTAAAAAGACCGATTAACTGCGGTCATGTCATATCAAAGTTTTTGCCGCTGTTGTGCTCTATCCATGTGCTCGTTCACGAGTGGCACAATTTGCCATAAATGGCCATACAATTTGGTCACAAACTGAACGATGTTAGGCTCTTGGCATGACTGTTGTTCCCACCCTTTCAACAGATCTAAAATTCCTCTAGGTTGCCTCCCATAGAGGAGTTCAAATGGACTAAGGGCCTCATTCAGAGGCGGTCCGAGGATGCAAGCGGTCGCTCAGAAACTGGGCGGCCGCTTGCATCCTGACTGGCCGCCTCTGTTTCGGTCGTTAGGTTGTGGGTTTACACCCACAGCTCTAACGACCGCTAGGGTGATGGTCGCGATGGTCATAGACCATCGTGACCATCGGGGCTTACGACGAGACCCTAGGGTAGGGTCTCACTTGTCGTAAGCCCCGGAGAGCTTCTGGCTCTGTCTGAGCCGGAAGCTCTCCACTGACATCACTAGTGATGTCAGTGGGGCCTCCCCCAAATGGCAGGTGTTCCCATGGGAACGCCTCCGTTTGGGCTGCCACCCCCCCGGCCCTCCTTCCAAACGGGGCGAGCTGTCAATCAACATCGACAGCTCGCCCCCTTTGGAAAGAGACCTGCTACGACCAGCGTTGTCGGTCGTAGCGGGTCTCATGCATGCGCACGAAGGAGCCGGCTCCCTCGTGCGCATGCGCACTGGACAAACATCGAGGCGGTCGTAGACCGTACGGCTGCCTCTGAATGAAGCCCAAAATCCCATAGAGGATTGGGGCACCTCTCGCATTGCAAACTTTAAACAGGGTAGGAGTCCCAATCTTGCTTTTCCTCAGACACCGCCCTATTTATCACTTGTTTTAGGGTCTGGTTAAAGCATTCAACAAGCCCATCTGTTTGGTGGTGGTAAACTGAAGTAGTAATCCTATCCACCTTTAACAGTCGGCACATATCTTTCATTAGTTTAGAGACAAAAGGGGTACCTTGGTCCGTTAAGACCTCCTTTGGTATTCCCAAGCGGGTATATAGCATCAAAATTCCCAGGCAATAGTGCTAGATTTCATTTTACGTAGCAGGATGGCCTCCAGGTACCTTGTGGCATAATCTACCACCACTATTATGTATTAATGCCCACGAGCAGATTTTTCCACCGGTCCTATCAGATCCATACCAATTCTCTCAAAAGGTACAGAAATGACAGGGAGGTGAACCAAGGGTGCCCTAAACCCTGGCCGGTTTAGCCACCACCTCTGCTGAGCAGAGTTCCTATCCGGCTGCAACCACGCCCAGCTAAGTTGGCCAGCTAGACCTTTGGAGCTTCAGACGGGTTTAACTGCTATTCCTTCTGACACACTGGACATTCCTGACAATACCTTTTTACTCTGCATGAATGCTGGGATAGAAGAATCTTAACTGAATAAGCTGGAGAGTTTTCTCCTCCCCCCAAATGGCCACCCCACAGGTGTGTATGAGCTGCCCTTAACACCAACTGCTCATGATTCCGGGGAACGAACAATTGGTCTACTCTCTTACCCTGCAAATAAGTTACACGATATAACAAATCATTTTTCAATACACACTGTCTGCTGGTAAAGCCGGGATTACTCTACCATTTATCTCTACAACATTTTCAAATGCATTTATCAAGTTCCCATCATTCTGTTGATCCTGGCCAAAGTCCTGCAAGGACCACTTCCCTGCCAATGGGAACCCACTGTGTCTCGGTCTCACTCCCCTCCAGTTGATCACTGGCCAAGGAGGGGGATACAGCCACTAAACTTTGGGAAACAGCAGAGCTCGGCTCCTGGGACACCTCTGATGTGGACCTTCTGCTGTCATCATGCCATGTAACCACCTCTTGTAACAACGGAAAGGCCCGACCTAGAATCAATGGGTAGGGCGGCCTGGCGGCTACTGTGGCTATCACCTTTAGGGATCGCTCTTTGATCACTATTGGGAAGTGCACATGGGGGCATTCTTCTACATCCCCATGTACACATATAATCTTTACTGGGGATAGCACCTTATTAGCCCCAGGTGGAACCAGGTTGGCAGAGATGATGGTTAATTCGCTGCCAATAACCACTAAGGCACAGACCTCCCAGCCTTCCACTCGCTTATCAAACAAAACAAGGTGGTTTGCGCCGGTGAAGTGCTTCCAGCAGCCATGCTGACCACTGGTCGAGTTGTTTTTCCAGGACTACAGTCCATTGGCTCGCCCTGCTTTGGGCAGTGCCCTGCGCAAATGACCGGGCTTGCCACAGTCAAAACACACAACTGGAGGTGGGTTGTTGGCTTTAACAACTGGGACCTGGATTCTCGGCTTGGGAACTGGCTGGAATTCCTTTTTGACTTTGAACGGTACCTGACTTTTGGGAAGTTAAACAATCACCACTGCTAACTCCTCAAACATTTGAGGATAAGCCTGTAGAGCCCACTGTTGCACCACATGATCTAGGACCTGCACAGCATGGTCCAAAGCCACCACCTCTGCTGAGCAGAGTTCCTATCCGGCTGCAACCACGCCCAGCTAAGTTGGCCAGCTAGACCCTTGGAGTCTCAGACGGGTTTAACTGCTATTCCTGAAACTCCTGAGCTTTGCTAGGTCCAGTCACTCCAACTCCAAGTGTGGACAGGAGTTTGCCTCAGTCACGTTTAAATCAACATATGCTCTTTGAGGTTCCCCTGTGAGAGCAAGTCTGGCAGCCCACTCCTCTTCAGGCCATTTTTTTTTATTCTTTATTTAGAAAGCAAACAGAAAAAATAAAAAACATGGAAAAAAACCACAAGTATAATAAACATTACAAATGAGCCCTTTTTTAAATGGAATAACTAGCAATAAGCATACGAGGAGGGTGGGGGGGGGGGGCAATAGATTACAAAGGGAAGGAAAGTACCATAAAGAATACCAGATGTTAGACAAGAAGCATTATAAGGAAGAAAACAGCAGAGAAAAGTATCCAGTTAAGTAGGGGGGTTTGTCAAAGATTGGGGAGAGCAGACTCAGCCAACACGCATGGATCACATGGGTGTGGAGCAGAGGTGGTGAAGTGCTATCGTATGAGAGCCACGGTGCCCAAACCTGAGAAAACATATGGCCTCTATCATGAAGATAGTAGGTTATATTTTCCATTTCCGCTATATGCTGGATTTGTGATTTTAGAGCAGGGAAGGTTGGTGGAAGAGGGTTTTTCCAGTTAAAGGCAATCAAACGTCTAGCAGCAACTAAAATGTGGGACAATAATTTAACAGAGCGGTGCTAAGATCTGGAGGGGGGTACCTTAAAAGGAAGATCCATGGGTCCTTTGGAATCGGGTTTCCAAAGACAGTATTCAGAAGAGCATGAACCGAGGTCCAGAAAGGTTCAAGATCCGGGCAGGACCACCAGATATGGGTAAGAGTACCGCGGAGGCCACAGTTTCTCCTACAGAGGGGTGAAGCAGAAGGGAATATAACGATAATATAATTTGTAAGAGGTTTCTTTAAAATGGGTAGAGATAGAGGTTTTAGCAATTGCAAGTCTCATGTCGTCCCAAGATCTATCTCCCAGGAGGATTCATGGGGATTATTAGTAGGTAGAGCAGCATCGATGAGAATGCCATATATTTGAGAGATCATCCCTTTAGAAATGGGGCAATATTTACAGAGTCGTTCAAAAGGAGTGAGGTTGCAGAGAAGTGGGGCCTGTGGTAAGGAGCCTAATAAGCGTTGTATTTGGAAATATTCAAAGGGATTTAGGGATTGGGTTGGACATTGCAGTTGTAGGTCTGAGAGGGAAAGCCAGAGCCCTTGTGAGCTAAAATCAGCAGGAAATTTAAGGGATGCTGTTATCCATGACTTTGTGCGGGCTATATGCAAACCTGGGGGGAAATTGGGGTTACACCATCTGGGGGTAAGAGGAGATATAGGAGTGGTAATGGCAAATTTTTGTGAGTATAAAACCCATACGTGTAAAAGGAATGTAAGGTTTGGAGGAAGGTTAGAGGGAGGAGTATGGTGTTACTTTTGTAGGCCCCATAGGGAAGATAGGTCTGGGGAATTGATATAGCTGGATTCAATATTAAGCCAGAAGGATGTTTCTTAGGGGGAGTAGGAGGAAACAATTTGGGGAAAGTGTGAAGCCAGATAGAGCTTAAAATCCGGGAGACCTCTACCCCCTTTGGAAATAGGTTTTTTAAGGATAGGTTTTTTAAGGATGGTCGAAGATAGCCAAGGGGGTTTACCAAACAAAACGGTTGATAGATTTCTGAAGGTTTTGAAGGAGGGTAAGGGGAACTGTCACTGGGAGGGTCTGGAAAATGTAGAGCCATTTAGGGAGAATATTCATTTTGATTGCGATTATCCTGCCCAGCCACGAGAGTATAAGCCGTTTCCAGGGAATCAGATCCGCTTGTAGTTTCATAAACAGCTGGGGAAAATTTTATTGATATAAAAGATCATAACAGGATGTCAGGAAGAACCCAAGCAGCACCCTGTTGCTGCTTATTATGATATACAATATTTCTGTTGGTCCTCATGTGTAAACCCGAGAGGGTCTGTTGTTATTGAACCACCTAAATAAGTACGGAAAATAGAACGTATGGGATGTAATGGCTCAGTAACTATACACTGAAAGCCATTTCTCCATTGCTTCTTAATAAACACCCGGGAGGGTTGGTTAATGAATGTGTAAGGAGCAAGGAGATCAGAACCAATACTGTGCACAGAATTTACATATATTTACCAGAAGCACCTTTATGAGACTGAAGAATTAGTCCATACAAAATCAGTCTTATGCTTTATGTGACAAGCTTAATATATGTGTATTCGCAACCGGGGACAAATAAACGTGACACAGGAGAGACGCATTAATTAATTTAATGAATATCAACTTTGACCACCATAATTATACAAGCAATCATTCAACAATACTCATTAATCTTCAATTGTGTCCATCTGTTTAAAAACAGATTTCAATGGTTCAATTATAATTACAGTACCTATTTAAGGATTGGTATTTACAACTAATTATTGTATATAAACTATACACATTAATATATACAGAGTTGGATTAAAATCAACAACAGAAATTTAAGATCAGCGTATACGGCACAACGTGTATAAGATAGGTGCCATATATAACATTTTTTGATCTAATATTAGCTTATGCGAAAATACAGGGGAGCTGCATATATTTTATTTCACTGAATTCCTTACTTTTCACTGTTTCAATGTTTTAATTTTTCGCTGTTTATTTGTCTTGTTTGACAATATTAATAGAATTAATAAAAACTATATTTTAATTATTCTCGTGCACCACTTCGGGCATTTCTTTCTTTTCTATATTATCTTTGATCATTATCCATTGCCCGTGGTAGCACCCCCCAAAAAAAGATTCTAAACAATATCGGGGGTTATCATTGTCCTTTATTGAGAGGTACAATGTTTTTCTGGTGCGACTAGTAAACCCTCATCCATGTACTTATTTCAGTTAACTCTGCATGAAATAACTGAATTTGAGCTTGTTGCTCTAGCATCTGTGCTTGATACGCTACTGCCAGAGCTTGTTGCGCTGCAGCTATTTCAGCAAAACTTTTTTCAAAAGCTACTCCATATTACACTGCGTTATCCCTTTATGGACAAACTTAGGAGGCTTTATAAATTCCCTTTTGGAAACCAGATTCCCAACAAACTATATCAGCTGGCTTCTCTTAAAACTGCACCACATTCCCTGGCCATGCACCCATACACAGGAATTAAGCAATTTTTATATTGTGCACAATTTGCATATACACAGACATATTAACACTGTGAACAACTGCCGTTTTATGGCAGTTGCTAGTAAAGTGACTTACTCATCAAGCCACTGCATAGTGGGTAGCATCCTGCAAACCGTCTCACTGCCGCTGTGGGTTGATCTGGTCACTGTATCTGGGCTCTTGCTGCGTAACAGTATCCAGCAAGGATCCCTGTTTGGGCGCCAAATGTGACAAGAATCACATAGACTGGGTAAAATCCATCAGTAGCTTTTATTGCTCACCACAGACATGTACACAGGATATGGCAGTTTCACAGGCAAGATGTCATACAAAGTCTTCCAATACAGCAATATTTCTTCAGTGGACTTGCAGGTCCAGGAACCCCAACACTAATCATCCCCAGGCCTATAAGCTGGGCGACTATTTCACCGTCGGGCTCAGTTTCCCCAGTGTCTCTGCAGTTCTTAAACCAGCTTCTCACAGGTGTCTGCAATTAGCTGCCTTTCCAGGCACTGATTGAGGCAACACCTGAACTGGACATTTACACAATCCTAATGCCTTTGCTCTGCCTAACCTGGGAGATCTGTATATTCCACATTTACTTCATATGGAATTATAGCTGGCACTCCACAACCAACAACTTGAATAGAACATGCCCTGGTGCCATCAGAGGTATAAGCGTCTTTTATGACATTCTATTACTTCCTACTCTGCGGTGATCATGACACAAAGTGGTAAAAATAATGTTAACATTCCTTCCGATGGCAGTGGGTTCTTAAATCTACAATTACCAATAGGTGATGTCCTAAGTTTCAGTGAGTCAGAGGCTACTGCAAAATAGTGCGCGTCGGTCAGGTACTGCACCAGCATCTCCTGCTTGCTTAACTCAGACTTCTGTTCCTCTAGCGGAAGGACACACTAATAGATACAGCCGGATCTGATTCAGCGGATGATCTGTATCAGGCTCTTCTAAAATTAAAGAAAAAGGAAATAGATTATTACTTGCATGGGGTTTATTCACTTAGACTACCACAAGGAGTGAAAAATACCAAGGGGTTTTCGTATCAAGAACTTGCCCACAATTGGACGTAATAACGTGGAGTTTTGCAGACGTTGGGTGGCAGTATGAATAAGTGCTCCCTAGATCTGATCCTTCTAGTTATAGAAGAATCAGGGAAGGAATACAACAATATCCGTGAAAAAGTTAAAGCATTTGAATCACTACACAAACCAACCCTAACAGCTGACATTTCTGTGAAATAGGTTAGGTAAATTAAGTACCGTGCACAGATTGAAGAATACAAAAGGGATCTCATCAAATACAATAAAGAGAAATTGAATAAAGTTAACATTGACTATCAGGAGTAGCGTGTTTATTCCTGGGCTACAGGCAGAACAACATCAGCTAGGTTCCAGAACTCGAGATTTAGAAGACAAACGTTACAGTTCAACAAAGACGAATCAGGAGGGGTGAATTCATCACAGAGTGACCAGGAGTCCCTCCCTATCCCCCAATCAAATAAACCCCCTTTAGGGGTTTCCAGCGTGCCAGAACAGAAGGAGGGCCTGCACGCGACGTGGAGGGCAGGAGGAGAGGGAGTGGAAAAAGGGTCTACAAAAAGAGTACCTAATCATCAATCTTTCAAGTAGATCCCTGACTGACGCAGAGAGAAGAATATTGAACAAAGGACTGACCTTTGTCCCCACCTGCTCATTCAATAGTTTTGAATGAAAACAGGACTTATGGCATTTCAACCGCAGTTTAAAACTTAAGGAATTCTATGCTGACAGTGACAATACCAGCTTGACTCATTCCAAGTGTCCAATAAATACAAAATCCACTTTTGATCCACAAAGCCATAGTGCATCCATTAAAAGCTTCAAAAACAACAAAAGAAAAGAACGTAATCTTTCTAAAGAGGAGTCTCTAGCTCTCTGATCCCTAAGTGAGGACAGGACGCAATAACTAATAACATCATCTGCGCTGCAGACAAGGGCGGAGCAGTAGTCTTGCAGGATATTTCTGCATACAAGAATGAAATCTACCATCAATTAGACAACCAAAATATATATTTCAAATTGAATCAAGACCCAACGGTCACATATAAACAAGAATTGGATAATATTCTTTTTGAGGCAAGCTCCAACCAAATCATAACTGTAGATATTTGTAAACGAGTAACAACAGAAAAACCTTTGGTTCCCCTGCTGTACACACTTCCCAAAGTCCACAAGTCACTATCATCTCCCCCAGGCTGTCCCATCAAGTCGGCAAGGGGGTCAATTTATAGTTCAATCTCCAAATACCTGGATTTATTTTGTTCAGCCTTAAAACATTAAAAAACTCAAAAGTCATGTTAGGATACAAAAGAGGCAAAAATCTAAAATATTGGTTGGTACATAATGTTTCTCCCTCCAAAACGGACCCTGGTTCCCATTTCTAACTAGGAAACCAGGTAGCTATAGATGCACGGGATGCACAACCTGCAGCTATTTAGAGACTGGACCAGATGTAGTACATCTACATTCAGGAAAACTTTTTGCCATCAGACATGTTAACCTGCACCAGTAAATACTTGTATATATATATATATATATATATATATATCATCAGATGCCCATGTGGCTTGGCCTATTTTGGCAAAACTTTGTGTACCATGCGGATTAGGATGGCTCAACACAGAACTGCGATACGACAAGCCATTGACGGAAGAGATAGTGATCAACCAGTGGCCGTCACTTTAAGGAAGCAAGACATCCATTGGCCACACTTTCCTACAAAATCATTGATCACATACCAGCATCAAAGAGAGGAGGAGACGGGGACAAACAATTACTCCAACTTGAAGCCCGGTGGATACACAGGATGAATACTGTCCCCCCATATGGACTGAATGAGAACCTATCCTTTGTTTGTTTTCTATGATTGTCTAACTTACCCTGTCTGTCCTTTTTCGTGTCTATATAGGTGGTCTGTCCTATTCTCATCTGTAATTGTCGTCCACGTTTTCTGTAGCATTCTTTGATATGATGTTTTAGGTTTCACAGTGTGTGCATAATTGCAGGTTGCTCCAGGTGGGCATCATCCACTTACAACACACATGCCAGCCATGGTCAGGCATATCACCCATGTATAGTCACTCTATTTTCCATTTAGCCAAGTGGGTATCCCACTTTTTGGTTGCGCTTCATGATATCAAATAACTTTGGTGCATACTCTCATTAGGGGTTTTCATTGAGGAGGACTTCCCGTGATGAAGAATGAACACCTTGTCTCGAATACGTACAACCATACAGCGCTGCAAAGGCCAGATCTCGTCCGATCTTGGAAGCGAAACACTGTCTGGCTTGGCTAGTAGTGGGTCGGTGACCACCCAGGAAGACCGAGTGTTGTAAGGAAAATATACTTGTGCTATTTTGGTTATCTGGATGATGTTCCCACAGCTTTTACCTCTATGTACAGGAGCTCCACCACTTGGTCACATGAGCAGAGTGTTTTACCTTACTTACAGCACAGCAAAAGAGTTGCTGAGTTCTGCCTTATTACCTTAGTATGCCGGTCCAGCACCATTTAGTATTGTCATGCTTCTATGCATCATACACCAATTGGGTACTTGCACACTAGATCATCACGCAGTGTCACCGGTTTGGAGCGGCTCTATTCCAGTGATCATATAACTCTTGTTATCTTTCATGATATCCAGTTTCTTTGCCCTAACAGGGGGTGTTTTTACATTACAGATCAGTGACAATACCTTGTTGTCATGACATCCAAAAATGTTTTTGTCATGCTGTCAGTATTATCCCTTCTTATGCTCTTTTCCATTGTTGTGTCAAACCCAGTCCCTATATGTATTGCTCTTATTCCTAGCTCACGATCACGGACATTGTATGTTCTTCACTTTTCTTTGTCTTTTTTTTATGTTCACTTATTTGTGTTATGTCTGAACATGTGGTATGTGGTTTTCATGTGTCCAGGTGCCACTTTGTGGGCTGTACACTTGGCCCGGTATTTACATGTTGATTGTCACTATTTTTTATGCACAGCTGATTCAAGCTGCACATTTCCATATGGGACCCGATGTCTGACACCCGGGCACTGACGTCATTGCACAGTGGAAAGCGCTGGAGACGCATGACGTCATCGCGCACACGGCATCGTGCTGGACGCACGTGAGTGACGTCACTAGCCCGGAGACAGACTGAGGCTGTGCCAGATGATCCTCATGGAGATTGTGCTGTATAAAGGTATGTGTGTTTCTTTATGTGATTGTTCTTGATAGAAGTCTTTGGTGATTGAAACGTCGAAAAAAACAACACGGTTGTTGGCACATTCTTCTATTACAAGACCCGTGAGTGCCTCTGCTTTGTACTATATATATATATATAATATATCTACATATATGTACTGTATATATGTGTGTGTATGTATATATATATATATATATATATGTATATATATATGTATATATATATTGTAGATAAATAGCCAGAGTAGCCGGCACTCCAATAACAATGAACAACCACTCCGGGTGCCTCTCCAAGTTTAGGTTAATACAGTGCTGTCAGCGGATGGCACTCCAGGAGATTTACATATAAATCCAATTATAGAAAAAATTACTCGGACTCCCGAGTGAGTTTATACCTTTATAGCAGTACAATTCACCTCGTGCACGGGACCAACTCAGCCAGCCAAGGCACTATGACATCATTAAAGCACGTACCTAGCATCAACGACCCGGCACTCAAAGAAGACGTGGAGGATCTGTGCAGAGTCATTCTTTCTTTAAACATCCTGGATGTTTTACCAACGTAAAGGTAGCCACAAGGGCATTTAATGTAGTATATCACAAAGTGAGATGAACATGTGAGAGAAAATCTTATATTATATTTCTTACCGGACCTGGGGTGGGTAAAGGTATCACCTGTATCAAGGTACCTACATGTGGTACAGCCCAATCGTCTAAAATTTCCAGGTTTCCTGTAAAGAAAATGCACAGGAGTTTGTGCACCCTGACCCGTAATATCATTGTGGACCAAAATATCCTTGAGGTTACGACCTCTTTTGTAACACAGCATCAGATGTTTGTTGCTTAGAGCCGGTAGGTCAGGTCCTGATTTACTAAAGGCCATGTTTCTCTGGCCACCTTGACGACTTGATGAGTCGCTGTGCTGCATTAATTTATCCAGATCACATTGTCCTCTATCGTTTTCTTAGAAGCAGGTGTAAGGGTACTGGACTTCAGAAGTGATAAGACCCTATCCTTTGCTGATCTCAATAACTTGGGGCTATACCCTCTTGCCAAAAATGTGTTAAAAGTATATAAATTCATTTAACGGCATCAGCACGATCACTACAAATGCTGTACACCCTCAAAAACTGGGAAAATGGCAACCCTCGTTTGAGTGATTCTGGATGGTGACTTCTAGCATCCAGGAACGTATTCCTATCCGTAGGCTTGTAGTATACTGAAGTAGTTAGGGATCCCTTATGGTTACTAATCGGGACGTCCAAAAAATTTACCGAAGAGACACTTACTTCATATGTAAATTTTTCGGCATGATCAGTCCCATTAATGTCCTCCATCATAGAGACAAATTCTTCCCTGGTACCGGTCCATAGTAGGAAAATGTCATCTATGTAACGAGTATAGCCTTTGATCTTACTCGCACTCTTCGGGATTGTAAAAATTACATCCTTCTCAATGTCGAACATGTAGGCATTGGCAAAGCTGGGGGCCATGCATGAGCCCATTGCGCAGCCCAGTCTTTGTATGAATAAGGAAATAGTTCCTAATTAAAGTTAATTCTAAGGGCTTGATGAAGAACTGAACATCTGGTCCTCTATAATGTGGATTATAAGTAATCAAACGTCTGGTTGCCTCAAGCCCAGTCTGGTCTAGAATGCTGGTATAAAGGCTTACCACATCCACCGTACATAGCAGCCAATTGTTTGCTTGCATATTCCATTCTTGTAATTTTAAGAATGAGGTTGTATCCTTAAGAAATGTATGTTCATCCTGTACAGCAAATTGAAGATGGAAGTCCAAAAACTGGGAAATTCTGTAATAAAGAGAAACATTGCCTGCAATTATGGGGCGGCCCAGGGGTCTGGACAGCCATTTATGAGTGTGTACAGCAACAGTGTTACTGGAAAATCCTGTGTTAGACCCTCAGCGATTTTATTGGAAATAATGCCACATTCCACCGTCTGACTCAAAATGCCGTCAAGCTCCTTTTTGAAAGCTGCAGTGTGGTCATCTTCTAATTTGCCATACACCAGTTCATTATTCAATTGTGAAAGAATTTCCAACTTATAATTAATCAGGTCTTGTACCACTATCCCACC
Source organism: Taudactylus pleione (assembly GCA_031769625.1). Lineage (NCBI taxonomy): Eukaryota > Metazoa > Chordata > Amphibia > Anura > Myobatrachidae > Taudactylus > Taudactylus pleione. Next base: position 2,160,096 of record JAUIMM010000274.1, on the reverse strand, counting down.
TCCTTTGTCTGCCATATGAATAACAATGTTCTTATCACTTTTCAAATTCCGTAAGGCTTTGCATTCCTCAGGAGATAGATTATTAGATGATACCTCACTCTTGGACCCATCAGCCTCAATATATATGAAGATAGATAGAAACAGCTCTCACAGAATTTAGGACCACTACAGTAAAATACACCACTCAGCCTATGATCGGGTACACACACACTGGCTGACACACACACACACACACACCTCTATCACTAACTACATGAATGCAGCAGGCAAATACAGCCATAATGATTTATTAAAGACACTCCACCCCCAATAGTGCTTCTTATACAGTGACTCCAGTAGTGGTCTCCCTATGCAGTGCCCTTTATACAGTGCCCCCAGTAGTGCCCCTTATGCAGTGCCCCACCTATGTAGTGCCCCCAGTTATGGTCCCCCTATGCAGTGCCCTTATACAGTGCCCCCAGTCGTGCCCCCTATGCAGTGCCCCATGTACAGTGCTCCCCTATGTAGAGCTACCCGGCGGCAGTGTGCTTGTTACTGTGTAGTACGGACCGCACACAGCTTACTGATTGGCATACAGGGGGGGTTTCTGGGTGCTCAGAAACTCCCCCTGCATGCGTATATGAAAAGGGTTAGGAAAAGCACATGGAAAAGGAAGTTAGTATGGTTCACAAAAGAAGTATCCACTAGTGTGAAAGCAAAAAAAGATGGCATTTAGGAAATATAAGCAGTCTCAGAATTATGAAGACAAAGAGGTGTATCTTGTCAGATGGAAGGAAGCTAAGATGATGATCAGGTGTGCAAAGGCACAAGCTGAGGAGAAATTGGCCCAGGTAGTAGGTAATGGGGACAAAACTTTTTAAAAGTATATATGTGAAAGGAGAAAATGAAATGGGGGATTATAATTCTTAAGAGAATGGGGTCTATTCTTCAAGCAGTTTTTTACATAAAATTATGCAGAAACTGTAGTTTCTGCATGATATTATGTAGTGTACCTATGTACTAAAAGCACAATGCAGGAGATTTCACAGAAATCTCCAGCAAAGTGCTGATTAGCACTCCAGATTGCAGTCCCAATTATTATTAATGGGGACTACGTTTTTCGGAGTTTAGTACCGGTAGTTTGTACCATCTTCAGATGAGTAAACTACTGTAAACCTATGGGTACAGGAGAGAGATCTTTCGATCTATCCCCCGCAGCCCCAATGCTTTTTAATATCTTTGTTGCCGACTTTGCAAATGGTACAATATTAAAGGGAAACGATGCCTTTTTGCAGATGACACAAAAAAATGCAAATGATGGAGGATCTAGGTAGACTAGAAGGGTCAAGAACATTGCAACTACAGTTTAATGCTAAAAAATGCAAAAATCATGCACGTGAGTCTCAAAAAGGCGAAAAGGGATCTAGTAGTCACGATTTTAGGTGACTTAAAGGCAGGTAAGCAATGTAACAAAGCAATGAGAAAGGCAAGTCAGAAGCCTGGTTGCATAGGGAGAGGAATCTGTAGCCGGAAGAAAGTAATAATGCCACTGTGTACGTCATTGATAGGGCCTCATCTAGAATACCGTGTTCAGTACTTGAGGCCATATATCCAGAAGGATATAAATACATTAGAGGCTGTACAAAAAAAGGCAAATAAAATGGTGCAAGGATTACATCACAAATCTACCAGGAAAGACTAAAATATCTCAATATGTATAGTTTAGAGCAGAGAAGGGAAAAGAGGGGACATGATTAGAAACTTTCATATATATCAAGGGTTTTAACAAGTGTGATATGATCGGGGTAGGGGTCCCTCTCCTGGGGTAGGTGGACACCTCCTTACACATAGCAGCCAGGAAACAGCACTCCAGTCTTGTGTTTTCATGCAAGCTGGTCGCACCAGTTTTTATTGTGCAACTCTAGTCAAACAAACCAAACATAAAATAAATCCTAGCCCGTCTGGGCACTAAATAGACAGGTTATTCCCTCTCTACAAGTGGCAGGGCCTACTGCCTTACCACAAACACAGCACTTTCAAAAGGTCCCAGTGTCTCTGAACAAAACCTCAGTGTTGGTTCTCCCCAGGCTGTGTGAGACATGCATCAAAACTCTTACACAGCTATATTGAGCCACTCCCAGGTGTATTCCTTAATTAGCCTGCTCAAAGGCTGGAAGGCCCAACACCCGGAGTGGCCTGTGGAGGAAGCCCTCCCTCTCCTCACATCCACACCCCCAGGACCCATTCCGGCTTTTCACCAAAGCTGACACTCAGATCTGTTTGTAAAACAGACTCTTCCTGGGGGTTAAAATACATATTACTGGAATCTGGGACACACATACATGCCATCCCTAGCTTCTCCAGTGCTTCTATCACACAAGGTACAGGAAGGAAGCATTCTTCAAAGGAAGAACACAAGGACATGCGCTGAAACTGGAGGGACATATAGGTTCAAAGGAAATTTGAGGAAAGATTACTTCACGGAAAGTTTGATGGATAAGTGGAATAGCTTCTCATCAGAGGTGGTAAAGGCTAAGAAAGTAGAGCAGGTGAAACCTGCTTGGGATAGGCATAAGAATATCCTTACAAAGAACTAAGGATCATGTAGGGTTGAGGTTACCAAAATGTTAAACAAGGGCAGACTATATGAGCAAAGTGGTTCTTATGTTTCATAAAATGGTATGTTTCTATGTAACAATGGAAAAAGACCCAGCACAATCATTTTCTCTCGAGAGGGTATATGCCTTGCCTAGAAAGATTACACCACTGCTGTTCATATTGCATTAGTCTAAAGCTGGGTACACACATAAAGATTTTCTGTCCAACCATCCAGCTAGTTGATTGGTTGGAATGAAAATCTGGTAACGTATGGGAGTAACTGATGATCAGCAATTTGCTCCTAAATGCCAGAAAACAGATGAAAATGGTCGTCAGACAAGTTTGTTAAATGTTTGATCTAAACCAGTGGTACTCAAACTCGGTCCTCAGGACCCCACACAGTTCACGTTTTCCAGGTCACCCAGCAGGTGCACAGGTGTAGTCATTACTCACTGACCAGTTTTAAAAGATCCATAGGTGGAGCTAAGTATTTCACTTGTGATTCTGTGAGGAAACCTGCAAAACATGCACTGTTTGGGGTCCTGAGGACCGAGTTTGAGAACCTGTGATCTAAACAATTTGTTCAAACAACAATTTTTATCCATTTTCCGGCATTTGGGAGCAAATTGCTGATTGTCATTTGGTTTCATACCTTACCAGATTTTAATTCGAACCAATCAACTAGTTGGATGTTTGGACAGAAAGTCTTTGTGTGTATGCACCATTAGTTGGGTACGGGATGCCAGCGCTCGGGATCCCGGCGCTCAGGTTCCTGACGCCGGCATCCTGACAGGGTTAGGATATCAACAGCTGTTGGTCAGCAAGACGTAACCTTCCCCCACCACGCACCCTAAACCTAATCCTCCTCCCCCCTTAGTGCCTAATTCTAACTTTCCCCCTGGTGCCTAACCTCTAACCCTCGATTTAAGCCCAGTACTTACCGTCAGGATGCTGGCCCAGGATTCTGATAGGTGTCAGGATTCCGGTGCCAGCATTCTAAGCGACGACATCCCGCACTGACCAGATCCCGGGTGGATTAGAGCAAATTAAACACACACCATTGAAATGCACTCTATTTTGCTTTGTATCATTTATCATTGTGGCTATTTTTGTGTTATTTTTTTCTGTCTTTGTTTTTAAATAATACATTATGTTTCTTTCATTTAAACAAAATTGATGCTTTACAGTAGAGTAAAACAAATCCAAAGTACCAATCAAGAAAAACTGGCGCTTAACCTCTCAGATAAATAATAATTGGTTTCCAGGGCTCCAGTCTTAACATAATATATACTATTCAGTGTGGGAATTATACCTCTCACTATACCAACAACTATAAAACCAACAAGCATTCAGGGCGCTGTCAATTATTACATGTTCAATTGGCATATATCAGTCATTTAATTCACATAAAATCACATATAAAAAATTATAATAATATGCAATTATTCACATATTACACAAGAACAATGTTCCTATGAAAAGATTATATATATTATTTTAAATGCACAGAGAGTTCTTTACTCCAAAGTTATATGTTCAATCTGCACAACATAATTTAATCAGTTCTGTAGCAATTTCAGTAAAAAAATGGCAATTGAGTCGTTTAATATCCAAGCATAATTTGTTTCATAACATGATTTGTTAGATCAGAAAACGGAATTCAATCCTTTCCATAAGGTGCGCTGTGTATCCAAATAAAAGACACAAATGTCAGCTGTCTTGTAAAAGTCTCTAATTATCCACAATGTAACGTTCTTTGTGCAACCACAAATGATCCTTTGCAGGAAAAATAATTTAAAGGATTAAAGATAACAAAGTTTAGTCCTTCCAATAGAACACAGTGTGTATCGCAAAAAAAAATTGGACATATAACAGCTGTTTGTTATGTATAGACTAACAGTCTCCGGTCCCCTGCAATTAGGTACCTTTAGTATGCAGCCACTTATGAACTTTTTCTCAGAAGGGGGGAAGCTTTTAACATAGGCAAGCAGATGTCCGCTATATCCCTGAGCAGCATGTGCAATTCAGCGCCTTATCCCCTGTGTTTGAGTCAGGGCACTTTTACACTGCTGCCGGATCAAGTGTATTTCTCACCACCGCTCCTTGTTGTTCTCGCGGCTTCGGCCCTGGACTTTTACGGTGACTGGTCTGTTGTCCTCACTACAAGATACAAAGTAACTTCTACGCGTTTCTCTGCCTACTCGCTCAGCAGCTTCCTCAGGAAATAATCATGTTATGAAACAAGTTATATTTGGAAACTAAAGCGATATAGATGTTTGGAGATTGGATATTAAACAACTCAAATATAATTTTTTTGCTGAAATTGCTACAGACCTGATTAAATTATGTTGTACAGATTGAACACATGACTTTGGAGTAAAGAACTCTCTATGCATATAAAATAATATATATAATCTTTTGATAGGAACATTTTTCTTGTGTAATATGTGAATATTTGCATATTATTATTATTTTTTATGTGATTTTATGTTAATTAGCTTACTGATATATGCCATTTGAACGTGTAATAATTGACAGCGCCCTGAATGCTTGTTGGTTTTATAGCTGTACAGTAGAGGATTATAAAAAATCAAATAGAAAAATAGGCTTACTAAAGGAGCACTCTGTTATCATTACAATGGCCTGGCCATAATAGTGTTGCTGATGCTGTAGATTTACAGTGTCTACTATCTTATCTGGACCAATAAACAAGTAGAAAAGTCATCCCAGGTAGAGGTAAGTTTCTTCCATAACAGTCAGAGGACTGAGCACATTTCAAAGTTTTATGTGGAAAATAACATCTGTTCTCTGTTTATGGATACTTTATTAAAGACAAACTCATATTTATGTTCTCTATTCTTTTTTAGTGTTCTTGTAAAATCTGGAATCAAACCATCAAATACATACCAGGTAAATGGCAATGCGAATTTATACATTTTGTTTCAGATAAAGGCCATGTTTTTTATTAAAGCTTGCAGCCATTTTACATAAAAATTCACAGAAAAAAACTTCCATAAAATAGAATAAATAAATATTTACATTCCAATATCTCAGAAACATAATCGTAACAGAAAAAGAAAGTAATTAATTTCCTTCTTGAGTTTAATTTACTCTTACCCAACTGCAAATTCAACATAAAACTTAACCCTCAACATAATCTATATCCTGCCCTTTACTTTAAACTTTTTCCCCCTTCCCTGTCTCTCTTCCCTTTCTATTTCCACACACCTTCCATGCCTCAATACACTCACTCATTCACTCCACCACCATGCATTCCCCCATACATTCCCATTCTCTCTCATTCATACCCATACACCATCCTTTTATACCAAGACAAAAGAAACCCACAATAAAGAGAAATTACTAGCGGATACTTATAGCCCTAAAAATGTATGCAAAGCCATTCGAAACCAAAAATCATCCAATTTTTTACGAGAAAAATGTGAAAAGACAGCCTTTAAAGATTGAAAAGGAGCAAATCATCCACCACCCACTAAGGGGGTTTCAGCTGGCACCATAATTGGGATCAAGTGACAGCGTCTAACTTCCCCCTCTCCAATTTCTTTATCAATCTTGCCTCGTGCAGAATTAGGCCCACCACCTCTCTGCAGGGAAGAACGTTACCTCTCAATGATACCTGGCACCGTTATAAGCTAACTATAAGAATAGTGCTCAACTCAAAATCCCCATATCATTTGAATGCCCCATAAGTCCATACCAGTTAAGTCAGCCCCGAAAGACAAGGGATACCTAAGGCTCTGGACATTGCTTTATAAACCCCCACATTAAAAGGACAATGAGGAAAAAAGTGGTCCATGGTCTCCTCCTCTCCTAGGCATTCCTCCCGTGGACAACCACGATCATCGTGGAAGGAGAGCCTGGCAATGTCTTTATATTTCAAAAGGATCCTCTGAGAGTTAATTAGAGATAATCCTTCCGAACATACGTCCCCTGGGCAATCCCTCAGGGCCAATGGGACATGGAAGTGAGTTTGTAAGACCCTCTTCCCCAACTCCTTCCTATCGAGATCTCTTGTCTCTCCCACCCTCAAACCCTATCGTCCTATTACCATCAGGCACTGAACCACGTAGATTGGGAGGTAGCCTCTCCTTGCCCGAAGACTTGTCACTCGGCCACCATCTAACCATGCTCCAAAGAAAGGAGACACCCATTCCCCAAAACCATCTACCCACTGAGGGGGGGTCTCTAAGAAGAGGCCACCAATGTTCATCTTTAGAAAGGTCACAAAAAACACTACGTGGTTCACTATATCCAGTCCCCCCCCTCTGCCCTCTGTAGATTATAAATCTCTTGACCAGGTTTATTCTGTTTCCCCACAATAAGAAGAAAACCAAAGCACATAAGCTGGACCACATTGATTGAAGGGTGTAGGTGGTGGATAAGGATCGGACACCAAACAGTTAAGATTTCAACTGCCAGGATGCAACGGTCCCTTCCCCTTAAACCTCGCCCATGAGTTTGAGGCGAATCAGTTTAACAAGCCCAAGGCAGGAGGAGGAGAGGAGAGACGGAAGACTGGTACACACATTCTCACATAAAAGAGAAGGGAAACCGGTGACCAGGAAACCAAACCGAGAGAAGCCAGGGGCGTCAGGGCGGACGACCTGTGGACCCTATGGACTTCGAAGAAAGAGAGTTAACAAAGGTAAGTTTTACCATAACTCTCATTTTCTTCTTCAGGGTCCATAGGGATCCACAGGGATACCGTGGGGATGTCCCATAGCAGTATTCAAGGGTGGGGACGCTCCTGAGCTGAGAGTATCCTGCGTCCAAATGAAGCATCCTGAGAGGAAAAGGTATCGAAGGCATAAAACCTAAGAAAGGTGTGGACAGAAGACCACGTGGCCGCCTTACAAAGATGTTCAGCTGAGGCGCCTCAGCGATCTGCCCACGAGGGTCCCACAGAGCGAGTGGAATGAACAGAGATGGTAGCCAGCACAGGAATGCCAGTCTGTGTGTAAGCCTGTGAGATAGTCATGCAAAGCCATCTGGCCAGAGTCTGTTAGTTAGCTGGCCAGCCCCTCTTGTGGAATGCATAGAGAACAAATAGGGAATCTGTTTTCCGAAGAGAACTTGAACGGTCCACGTAGATCCTGAGAGCACGGACCACATCCAAGGAGGCCTCACCGGCCGAGAGGTGTGGTGATTGGAAGGCCGGGACTACGATTTCCTCATTAATATGGAAATGAGAAACAACCTTGGAAAGGAAGTCAGGACGAGTTCGAAGAACAGCCCTGTCCTGATAAAAGATCAGAAATGCTGAGCGACAGGAAAGCGCCCTTAAATCTGACACCCTACGGCCAAGTAGGTTTTGCACAAGTCAACCCTTTACTTCTGAGTGAACTTCCACCCACTCCAGCGCTTTACTCTTCTGGTTGCATACTCCAGCTTTTTAATCCAGTTTGCACTGATGTAATCGCCTTGATCAAATTGGACGCCTACAATTTTTATCTGGTGGTTAGCACTGGTGAGGCTGTCCGGGAGGCAAAATTCTTCACCTCCCTCATCCAGAAAACTTCACACTTGTCCTGATTTACAATGGATCCCGAAGCATTTTGTTGCATTTTCTTTTAATGTAAATAGTGATGTGCTCATTGAATGAGTCGTGAACATTTTTAATGTGTCCTAGAGATCTGTAGGTATTTTGGTGGGTTTATGGCTCCCACCACCATGTCTGTCCTGAATTCTCTCCAGTTTTGGGACTTGAAGATTCAGCTCCTGGGGGGACCTTTAAGTGAATTACATTTTAAAGGGACTGATCTTACCTAGGAAATGGGATTTCTAAATCCTTTATTCTGCCATGCTGATGTGTCCTGCTGCATCTTTACCGATTACGCCGCAAACGTGCGCAAGCATTGCGCCATGCGGTTACTCGCAGCAGCATATGCTGCGGTACACTATGGCGCTCACTGCGATCGCACCATGCAATCCTATGGAGGCACGGGTGTGAACACTGTGTGCGTATCCGCTTGCGGGCGCATGCCTCACGCTATGCATGGTAGCAGGACACATCTGTAGCATTGTCTCTAGTGAGTCCAGTATTAAAAGGAGCTTTCATCTTATGCGAAAATCTCCTGAATGTTTTTGCCTCTTAGTCTTTTGGGTTCAAGCATTGGATTGATGTTCAAAATATGATGTCTATTTGTATTTCTCTCAGGATTGAAGACTGTTTATTGCTTTGAAGTGCCTTCTCTGTAAAATCAAACAATTATCTGATAACCAGTTGTTAGGTAGTGGTACCGCTGAGGGTCCCAGTGACACATCACTTAATAAATGTGTGGTCCTACCTAACTGTTTATAGGCCTCATTATAATTGACCTCTACATTTGTCCCCAAAATGCCCTAAGATCCTGCCATATGTACCCACCATGTGCTCTTGCCCCTCCTCGTCAGGTGCCAGGTATGGACCAATAGTTATCCTCTGCCTCCCATATTTCAGACAAAAGCAGATACTCCAATTGTACATAAGTAAAACATCCTCCAGACATTCACCTGCTGATCCTGCAGCCCAAAGGGCACATGCACTTGAGGAAACCCTTGAAAATGAAGTATTCCAGCGTAGCCATCAGTCTCTCCATCTCTAGACCATATCCGCTGCACCACTTGTAAAGTCAATTGCATAATACAAATCCATTTTGTGACAAGATACCAAGTTTTTCAGCACTGCGCTTGATCTGTAACTGAGCACATGCATTTATACATAATTTTGTAGTGGAAACTCCTAGAAATAACCTGCACTTTGCTTCTTCTCGATCGGTCAAGTTAAAGCTGAGCAAGAACAAAAACATCATCAATGCGAGAGCTATTTGTGGCACCATGTGCGCAGCTGGTAAGGGGTGGGGGAGAGGTGCTTTGGGACCACTTTCATTTGAATAGGATAGGTTACATAGCAGTATGTGCACAGGGCACACAGTGTGTGTGGTGGGTGATGGTGCTGCTAAACCAGTCTGCATAGCACTGCTGGTCACGTGGGCCACTCCCGTGACAGACCCCTATGCAAAGCAATACAACAATAACAACTCAAATAAAAAAAAAATGTCAGAAATGATTTTATTGTGGGCGAAGCCATGAGCCAGTAGCGGGGTGCAGGGTGCCATGTGCCCCCCGTGCCACTCATTGCCGATCGTCGCGGGCTGCCTCCTCACACAGCAAAGGGGCCCTGGAGGTCCAGTGTGTTGTTCTGTTGCAGCCGCGGCTGCATTCCGACTTTGACTGTTGGTGATAGCCGCGGTCACATGATTCCCCACCAGGCTCTTACTTGCATTCCTGCAATGAGACTCGGGAGCCAGTACACTCCCCCAGACACTGCGTAGCGTCATGGGCCAGGTGCGACCCGTCGCCACAGAGTAACTTTCAGTGGCAATGCTGCTCCGCTCCTTCCCCTCCTGTTCCTGTGTCCGGGCACAATGCACTCTCTCCTGATGCCCGCTGTCTAGGTCATCAGAAGATATCAGCGACGTGCGAAAGGCTCCCGGCTCTAGGGCCAGGCTGTAGCCACTTACCAAGGGAAGCAGCACTAGGATAGTAGCAACAAACTATGGCCCCTATTCAATTAGAGGTGAAAAGTCGGAATCTGCGGAAAAGTTTCGCGGATGACGTAAATTCGCCATGCGGAAACTTTACACCGTATTCAATTAGAAAGACTTTTCGCATACACGGAAAGTCAATGCAATGTAATAGGCGGAAAAGATTCGCCTTTGAAAGTAGGCGGAAAAGTAGTGCAGAATTTGCCTATTTGGGATGCAAAGGTGGGGAAACCACTCAGCACCATTGGGACAGCCCACCAAAGGTTAACTGCATTAAAAAATCCCTAAAAAATTAGGAACACCCCAAAAAATTACTTTGAAAAAGGGGGCGAAAGTACAAAGTTGTGGTTCAAACATAAAAAGTAGCAAAATAGATTTTTGGGGGTCTGCAAACAGGGGTAAGGTGTTTTTTTGATTGCATGTGCTTGCAACAGGTGGATTTTTCACGATTTTTTAAACTTCACTTTAGAGACTTTAAAATATGCTTACACCCATTTTGAAGTACCCCAAATTTGACAGGACTTCTTATTTTCAACAAAAAATACTGATTTATGCCATTCTTCACCACTTGTGCAAAGATGCTAATTTGAAGCTATTGAAACAACTCAAGTACCCCAAACAGTTTTATTAGGCTTATTCGGTGACATCTACATTGATCCCCAATGTTAGTGCACCTTTTTTGGGGGTTCAAGCTAATTTCCCCATTTCTGACAGCACTTTCCGCCTGTTCCGACATCGCTGCTTGCCGTTTTCACGTCCTTTTGGAACTGAATAGGGTGAGTAGCCCAATAATTTCCGCAACCAAAACACGCGATGACTGCGGAAACAAGATTCCGCCATCGGTGGCGAAATTATCGCGGCTATTTGAATAAGACCCTATGTTCCTTAGTTCCAAACTCCTACCGTGGCCTTCTCCATTTTGGATATATACATATAGACCCATGAGTGAGTGTTCCCTAGACTCCCCATTTATTATCACTTTTCTATCCCTCCTGCTGCAGTGACGTCCATGTCTCCCATCATCCTCTTCCATCCACACTGCCCCTGGTATTAGTACTGCAGGTGCCGTACACTGTGGGAGCAACCACTGTCTGCAGCACTGGGAGGGGCTAATGTATGGCTGTCTGTGTGGCACACTCTACTGTACCTGCTGGCACTGACAACTGTTACTGTGGTGACTGAGAGGGCAGTATGGAGGACTCATAAATATATATATATATTGAAAGTTGAAAGGAGAGTGCACTCGTGATTATGTGAAAAATAACAATTTTACTTATAACATTTGCTCACATACATCAAAGTTTAACACATTAAACTCCACCATGGATGGGTCTCCGGATCCTGGTGTAATCGACAGACCCAGGAGTGGCTTACTGACGTGGACATGTGACGTCATCCGGTATTCCCAGAGCGGGCGGCAGTCCACTGAATTGCTATCTGCAGCGTGGCCTGTCGATTACACCAGGATCTGGAGGACCGTCCATGGTGGAGTTTTTAATGTTTTAAACTTTGAAGTAAGTGAGCAATTGTTATAAGTAAAATTGCTATTTTTCACGAGTTCGCTCTCCTTTCAACTTGCTTACCTCTAGAATCTGTCGCTCCGTGGCTGGGAGCTGGGATGCAGCTGCGCTACATATATACCTGAACAGATAATTTCTGGACATTTCAATCAAAGGACCTCATGCGCATAAGTAGAATTTCTACTATAGTGTGTTATAAGTTAAATTGAATTCACACCAAAAATTACATAGTGGTGGATGCTGCTGCGTGTGCTCATGCATATGTTGCTGGAGTCGCAGAAGCAATAATATGCAAATGCCGGTATCAGCCCTTCCCGGGGTGTAGTAGCATGCGCCTGACTGTGCAATCACTAAGACGCCCACTCTTAGGGGCATATTGAATTGGGTGCATGAACTGCAAAAATCCCGCACCGGTGATGGTTTTTGCCCTTCAATTAGGTGCAGGGTTTTTTATTTTTTGACTGTATGGGTTTTTTTTTTTTTCATGCAAACCCAGAGCAAGTGTGATTTTTTCTAAAATCTGTATTTTTAGGAAAAATCAGTGGGACATGCTCTGGGAACCAGGCGGCACCCCCCCTGAAGACTAATTAAGCAATTGGAAGTTTCCAGTTAGCTTAACTAGTCCTTAATTACTTACCTTCTGCAGCGCTGTCTTCTGCATCTTCTTCTGTATCCAGCATCGGAAGCCGGGTCTTCTACAGCAGGGTGAGTATGTCCGTGTGTGTGTTTCTAAGTGTGTGTGTATGAGTGGTGTGTGTGTGTATGTCCAGTGTCTTTGTAGCCCCCCCGGAATGGGCACTGGGAGAACTTCATCTCTCAGCACCCTTGCCCCTCCTACCAGCCCCTGGAGCCTCCCAACAGCCCCCGGGATTCCCAGCAGCCCCCTCTCCAGTGTGAAGATAGAAGGTAGGCCATCCGGAGCCGGGGAGACCCCCAGGCAGGTAAGTGATGAATTCTTTTTTTTTTTATTATTTTAACGCGGTGGATACCGTAGGTATCGGGAGCGCTCATACCCGCAGTGTTCCAAAATTAGGAACGAGGTTTTATACCTCGCTAAACCTCGCGCCCAATTGAATATTACCCTTAGTGTTTCTGCACACTGTAACACCACTGGTGATTCTTGACATGCCGCCATCGGCGCACTATTGACACTTGCACCTGCCCTATGTTGAGCACAGTTCTCAGTCTAGAGAAGCTGCGGCTCTGCATCTGAGGACGCAGCAGCTTTCACTGATGACCCCCCAAAACTCACATAACCTCTTTTTGCGTTAACTTCAGGTCACCGCCCAGACACGCCTATCACTCTGCCACCCCATTTTTATACCATCTGACCCTATCGCAACAGCATCAGTTCGCATGCGCAGTTGCTAAAAATAACTCCCCTGTGCCCGACAATGGAAATGCATGCGACTCAGAATCAGGCCCTTATTGTCCAGATACAGCATTTTTTTTTATTATTTACATTTTTTATTATTTTTGAATAATTTAATTTTCTGTTAGAGTTAAAAAAAAAACTGGATGATAATTTTTTTTTTTTATGAAACCGAAATAGTCATCCTGCCAATATTTTACTTATAAATTTTGGTGGTAAGGGATTCTTTTTTTATTGTCACAATACTGTAATTGTCAATAAAAAGAACTGGCCTTATTGGCAGAGAAAGCCCATGTGCTTTATATGTTAAACCACCTTTGAACGGTTGGCTACTCATGGGCCAGTGCTGTGGGCTTGCCCCCCCGGTCTTAAATTTGCCAACCAGCCCCTGGCAACAGCTCTAAGGAAGGCTCGAACAGAAATCTGCAGTAAGTGTCCTTGTTGCAGGTGCCACAAATGCGTTAATCCATAGCTCTCCATATCCCGGAATCTATGGGATAAGGCGCAGTATAACCACGTGAGGAAAAGGGTTTATAATTGAATAACTCTGTCCGTAAAAGTCTGAGGCTATTAGCACTTTTCCTTGCACTGTAATTTTCGCGGCTAATTGAATCCCGCCCTAAAAGTTCACATATTTTGTATTCTGTGCTTGGGATAAATATACCTAGATATGTTATAAGGTAATTTGTTTGGACCAGAGTGCTCTAATTATGGAAAACTATCTATTTGCTAGCATTGGAAAAGTACAGTATATATGTTTTTTTTGTCTTTTTCCCTAGCTAATAACTTTTTACTTTTCGTCAGTCTATTCCAATATGTTGCCAAAAGAAACCTTACTTTTGTGTCTCAAAAAAAATTTGTTTGGTTAGAATTTTAAAAATTGTTAAGAAACCAACACTTCAAATCCATGAAAATGGGCTATTCATAAAGTTGTAATCCACTTCTGGTCTTAAAAGTGTTAGTGCTATAGGTATTTGCCTAAATACATACTCTGTTGTCCTACAAAAGGATACATATTCTAACTTACAACACATCTAAGATACTGTAAACCGTTGTTAAATTGCACATAGATTGAAAGTATCAGTTAAGAATTCTACATCCCATGGATAGGTAGACATAAATGAATAGTTCATTTAACATTATTTAACCTACCTTCTGAGCATTTTATTGGTTTCAAGATTGTGTTTTATATCAATTCCATTTAGAGAGTTTCAGTTCTTAGTGGTGTGTGAATGCGCACATTGCTGAGAATTACAGTAGGGGAACATAACAGTTTTTCCTGCGTACATCTATGGGCTGTGATAGAAAATCTGTTTCTTCAGTAGTCGCTAGTTGCTGGAGAAATGGTCCGAATGCAGGCAAATCGCAGCCATTAATTTAATTGAATGGCCCCCATTGCCTTCATTTTTTAACAATACCAGCCTTGTTGACTTTCTGGAAGTACTAATGAATGTTTTTTTATGGGACATGCTGTTCATGAGAAAAGCAGACCACAAGCATGGTTTACAGCATCTATGTTCTATTAATTCTACTGAGGATAATTCTAAGTTTAAGCTAGTATCACACTCATTACCTGCTACCATTCACAGTTACAGGACATTTTTCAAGCTGCACACACTTTGTGGAATGCCCTCACCCACACAATAAAGTTGGGTACACACCTGACAGATATATCTGCAGATTATGGTTGTTCATACACACTGAACAACTATCTTTTCACCTAGCCGCGGGTTCCCAGGCCTGTGCTGCAAGTGTACGGGCAGGTGGCAGACCGTCCGTACACACTGCACGATGGACAGATATATCTGCCATCGGTTGTGCAGCAGAGCCGACACAATATGTCTGTGAACTACGTCATTCACACACATATCGCTGGTACACACTGGCCGACTGGCACACGATACATTGGCCGATCAATTGATCGGCCAATATGTCTGCCAGTTTGTACCCAGCATTAGACTTTCCTCTAGTCTTCAAGCATTCCCTGAAAACTCACCTCTTCAGACAAGCTTATAAAATTCCAGAACCACTCGCATAAGCTACCCTACCCAATTACATCCCCTCTATACACTCCACACATAACTTTACATATTTTATTTTTCTTTAACTTCACATCCTGCTGACCCTAGGCTAGCATTCCTGTGTGACTGGATCATAAAGCCCACTAAGTACCTCTTCAATCTAGCTGGACCAATATCTCTCACTTATGCCTGTATATTAATGCTTATTTCCTTATATATTGTAAGCTTTCAAGCAGGGCCCTCTTACCTTCTTGTCTGTCTGTTATTCCCCAGTCTTATTTTATTACTAGTTTGTTCCCAATTTTAAAGTGCAACAGAATATGCTGGACATTATATAAGTTAATGAATAAATAACAAATAGTATCTTGCTGTGCTGTGCCTCTGTACATTGTACGTAAATTGATAGGTCCAAAAAATGATGTTCTGCAAAGCTCTTGTTAAACTAACGCAGTAAATTACTATACAGTATAAAACAAAGTTATCGTTGATATTGTTTTATAAGTCAAAGTGAGCATTAAACTAGAAATCCAGTAATAAGACAAACACTTCTCTTTTAGATGAAAGAGATTGAAGACGCAATTTTGAATGCATATGGTGCAGTGCCAAAAATTCAGTGTCTTCCTCCACAGCAGGTAACTTTTTTATATTACAGTGGCAATAAATATGTGCCCTTGTTTCCAGGGTTTTGCAATTCTAGTCTTCCATTTCCATAGGTTTTCTCTGTTGATTCTCTGAAAGAAAGCACTGTAATGCTTTCCTTCCCTCTACTTCATCTGCTAACTGCATTACTATAGAAACCCTTATTATAGGGACGTTTAACATGCACATATAATAATCTAATTTAAAACTCCCACAAGAAGTCACATTGGTAGCAGTCACTTGCAGTGGTAAAATGTGAATTGTCACCTTGCCGATAGTTTGTTTTTCCAGAAAGCAAGTAGCAAAATTGCAGTACTGCTGGGCTCTTCTGATGGAGATCTGCACTGTCCAACTTTGGCCACTCCATCCACTGCTTTTATGTTGTTTAAGTGGGAGAATACTAGGTATGTCACACTGTCAGCACCACACCGGCCTTTCCTGTACACTCTTTTTCCCTTCTGACGTTTGAGTCGGAAATTTGTGAGCTTTACTCCTCCTCTGTGCTAACTACTTGTGCTCTTTAACCCAATCTCTCTCATTATACAGATGTGTCCACATGCATCTAGCCTCAGTGCACTAAACATAACGCTGGAGCTCCGTGAGACTCGATAGCGCCATGCGTCTTTTCGTGCAACTTTTTACCTTCAAATGTGTCTTATTCACACTGCGAAACAATAGCACAGGCAGCTTCTATTGGTTAAAATGATATGCAACATGCCTGTGTTCTGTGTGTGACTGCGGGTGTATCTGCATGCGAAACGCTACATTACAGTGTTACATCTGCTGACACTGTAACGTAGCATTTTGCATGCAGATATCATTGTTGCATATGCTGCATATCATTTTAATCAGCAGAAGCTGCTTGTGCTACTTATTTGCATCGCTCTGCGAATAAGACTCATTTGAAGGTCAAAAAGTCGCACAAAAAGACACTCGGCGCTACCGAGTGACGAGACAGCATGAAGCGACTTGAAGGGCTGTTTAACGTGCAAAGAGACTAGATATATGAGGACACTTGTATTTCCATTTATACCACTGACTGTGGGAAACTCGATCGTCTGTGCTTCTCCTTGTACACCCTGTGTCTTGGCGACTTAATATCATTCATTGGATCTGTATATTTTTTATATGTAAATGTTGTTTATCACAATATTCATATAGATGTCCCACTACCATTTGAAACTTGGGCAAAAACAGAACTTATCCTATAATCCTCTTAGTCTGGCCAAGTGCCTTCTTAATATTGTGGTTAACCATTAAGAGGGATATTTAAATTAACTGTGAGTTGGCCAACATTGCTTAATGTGGTTTAAAAACCCTTGGCTTTGAGACTTTGCTATTCAAGAATCTCAATTTAATTAACTGTGCATTTTACCTTACACCTTCAGAGTAGGTGAAAAGTCAGGGGAAAAAAACCAACTTATTTTAAGGCAAAAATGTCAGGAAACAGTGTAGTACCCCTGGGACTACCCTCCCAATGAATTATAATGTATTTAAAGGTTTTTAAATAGTAACATCTACCCAGTACTTTGTGGGTTGGTTGTAGTAATATTGGGAAAGGGGATTTTGAAGTTAAAGATGGAAGCTGCAAGTGTGTTTTCCCATTATTTTACAGACTGTTTTATACACACTTAAAACTTACTATAGAGTAATTTTAATGTATCCCATTTATAAAAGTTGCAAAAATGAACCATTTGAAAAAGGCACCAGGGTCTCGAAATGCGTAGGTTGAGGTAGCCTTGCACCATGCATCCAGCACACAGACTTGGAGTCCTAAGAGATTTCCGGAGTTTCTTATTCATAGCAACTGGGCTCCCCCTGTTTACTGTCTGGAAAAGGTGGCCAATTTGGCACCAATGTCGTATTACATTTAAATGTTTTATGTTTTGTGAATGTTCTTTTTTTAATCTGTGCATATATAAATGCAGATTTTCTTATCAAGATTGCAAATATAAGCTTTTTATCCTTTTGCCTTTAAGGTAATTTAGCTAACTGCTTCTTCCGGACAGTATTATTTTATGCTTGTGCGTGCTGAGCAATCGGCCATTGGGGAAGATGTGCTAAGCTCTAGAAAGTGATAAATTGGAAAGTGATAAACTGAAAAATTACAGGAGCAGACTAATCACTTTCCAGAGCTTATTACATCTGCCTCAATGTATTATCTGCTATATCAGTTTATGCTTAGCCTTCTGATGTGAATCTGTTTCACTGCAAAGACCATATGATGTATGTCTCATGTTTATGCTAATCTATGCACACATAAAAGATAAGATCACTGTGTTTAAGATATGTCCTTTTGATTCAACATATTGTAGAACATTGTTCACATACATTTATACATAAAAGGAATGAGCAAGCTATAAGGGAGTGCCCAATGTTCGACACCACATCGATTCTCATTTTGTAGAACAGCACTTTATCGTGCAATACACTCATGAGTTTATTTACTTAATTTTCTGATCAAGTAAATCATGTCTACTTTAACATTAGGATAATGTTTCAAAGCTATATTTTGCATATTTTATTGCTCATCATATTTAAGTATCACTATACAATTAATAATGAAATACAAAGATAGCACCATAATATATATATTGTAACTTAATGCAACTAAACACCAACAATTATTTCTATGGAATGTTGCAGCAACAATATGTTCTGCATTTTAAAAATATCTTTAAATTATCAGGGATACATGCATTTCTTACCTATGACTGCACCGATACTTCCGCTGCTTGGCCAACACAAATTCAAATGCCACTCAGTTTTGTAAAGCAACTGTTTGGATGGTAGAGGACTCAAAACTAATATTATGTTTGTGCAGTGCAATTTCTGAGGCTTTACAATACTTTAAATTACTATTGTAGAGGTAAAGAGGTCCTGTACTGACTCTATAGCCCTTGTTCCCAAGGGTTGATCTCTCTTTTAAATGTCCTGCTTCCACAAAAGTTTGTGTATCTGCTGGCAGGAGCCTCTGTCCCAGCGGTGGGCAATTATTTCAGCTTGGGGGTCACAACAAATTTTAGTATGTTATCTAGGGCTGCACACAAAATATTTTGTATTACCAATACCTATCAATAAAACTTTAATGATATAGAGTGTATACAGAGTTCATGACATGTAGTTTATATGGATATTTCTGAGGTGTACCTGGGATGTCTGTGCAGTGCCAAGGCTCCAAGCTGCAGAACAGAAATTATATGTATGGAAGCAGGCACATGGGTATTGCCCTTACCTCCCAATCTTGGCCATAATCTGTATCTCTGTCAGCTCCGCTTCTCATGCTGCTACCAGACTGCTCTGCTCTCCACAGTCTACCTACAATACAAATTTCACATTCAGCTGGGAATTGGTGCATGCATGATGATTCTCTGCTAACCTTCTTGGGAAGGGTTGGAGCAGCCAATCATTAAGAGAAAACTGTGAACAGGTGTTAATTCAGCTCAGCTATGATTACCTCACCTCCCAGTGATGCCATCAGGAGCAAATTGGGAAGATTTTTATTATAATTATTTAAAGGCTGTAACCGAAGGAAACAAGCACCATTGGATGGTGTGTTGCATGTGGCCCGTAGGCCTAAATATCTGTCTAAGTATATGAACTTTGCTAAGGGGTAGGTTATTTTCCCTCCTTTGCTTGTTCTGTTTCCCTGTTTGTATATGCAGGCAATTGCCAGTTTTACCCTCATATTTTGGAAGCAAATATTCTATTTTAATCATTAAATAACATATTCTAATATATATATGAACTCGCAGAGTGTTGCCCTAGATTTATATACCGTTGGATCATTAGAATAATTTAATATGAATGAGAATATTGCACACAAGATGTGGTAAGTAAAGTGTATTTATATTAATCAAATCAATGCTTCTATAGTACAATATCTCATAAAACATTAATCAAATACAATCAGCAATGAGAGAGAGAGAGAAAGATGACTGCTAAGAAAGCATGGAGGGAGATGGGTTTGTATGTTCTGTGTGGGGGGGATGTTAGACCGCATGTTCCTATTGTTTACAGGTCTCATGCTGGCAGCCATTTTGACTGCAGACTCCATTATAAATATGAGAAAAACTCCATAAAACTACATCTCTTTAAATAACTAAGCACATGGTTCCAGGCCTTCTCACAAAGGGAACAGCACATGGAACCTCCATTTTGAAACTCCCATAATGCCATAAAATGCCATAGCTAATTCACATACCTGTATCTATCCTTACATCTCCTTCCTTACAACAACTTCATCAGATATTCCGACTACTATTATAAATATGCAAGTTGAATATTATATACCGATTGCTAACATAAATAGACTTTTCAATGCTCTATCACAGATACAATACCTATTAGTCAGATGTGGAACTCATTTCACCTTGAAAACTATTTTTGGTACATTCTTACACACCATAGCTGTGTGATATCACCAGGCAAACATTGCATTTTATAGTATTCCAATATCTAATACAGCCAGCATTCACTAGGCCGGGCTATTGTTTAGCACATGGTTCAATGGGGGGGAGGGGGAGCACATGTTTCAAGGCCCATATCACAAAAGGGAACAGCACATGGCAGTCACCATTTTCCTTTAACAAACTACAATCACCAGCTGACATCAAACTAAATTTTATATTCTGCAGTTTGCAATATTTCAACTAGTTTCATCTTAATTCTAACTAGCAATTCTGTGGGGCAGCACAGACGATGGGGAAGCTCAGACAGTGTAATTGTTAGCGTTACTTCCTCACAGCACTGAGGTCATGGGTTCGATTCCCACTACGGCCCTAACTGTGTGTAGTTTGTATATTCTCCCTGTGCTTGCGTGGGCTTCCTCTGGGTGCTCCGGTTTCCTCCCACACTCCAAAAATATACTAGTAGGTTAATTGGCTCCCAACACAAATTAACCCTAGTGTGTGTGCGCATGTGATAGGGAATATAGATTGTAAGCTCCACTGGGACACGGACAGATGTGAATGGTAAGATATTCTCCGTAAAGTGCTGCGGAATATGTGTGCGCTATATTAATAACTGGTAATAATAAATAAACGACACCATGTTACAGTTAAACCACAAGAATACAACACATACCACTATAAATCACTTTACCAAATTACTATAGACTCTACTGCATGTTAACAGACTGATGAATTCCTTTACCAAATCACTGCAAACCTGTTACATTATTAATCTACCACATGTTATAACACAAACTTGCTACAGACTTACACTTACTATAGATATAACTAACTACAATACAGACTTAACCATTACCATATAAGCCAAATCCATATATTTAACCAAAGTTATGTCCTTAATCCATTTGCATGTTGCTATATAGCTTGATACTTTTTCCAGGCATTTGTAACTGCATCTTTGAGGAAGACCTCTCTCTTCCGTGTCTCAATGCAAGTGTCTCTCTGCAAGTGTGTATATCTGCCCATGTCTTTCAATGTCTGTTAGAGAAAAACCTCCATGTGGGAAACCAACCCCTCCTCCTTATACCTGATAGGTGTGTTCAAGAGGGGGTGTTTCAATCCTTTAATCTGAAACACATGTCCCAACAGTGTGAGAGACAGCTATTTGTATACAAATGCTAATTATATTGTATTGTGAGCTGGCTACGTCTAAGGTTATGCCGATGACCCTGGTAAACTGGTTTCTGTGCCCTGACTGAAATAAGTAATCAATATTATTATATAGCTGTAATAAGAATGTAATATTCATATACACACTCTAACATTTCCCCCTGTGTCGGTTCGATGACAGCTGAACTGACATAAGCGTGTGTATTATCATAATTTTAGCGTATGTGTTATGTATGTTGATCGTACAGGTGGTGAAAGAGAGAAAATTAGTTTGGAGAGAATGATAACAATGTAATTTTCACAATTCAAAGTAAAAAGTAATGAAAGGGCAGAGAACTAATGGTTCTCCACTTCGTCGCATACCTGGATGGAAAAAAACTTGTTTTTGTATATATGTGGAATTATGCAAGGGTAAAAAATCTTTCATATGTGAGGCAAACCCTTTCCTAATTTTTATTAACATTTGGAATCAAAAGCCTATAGTTGTTCCTATGATGTCCTCTTCGCCAAATGGGATGGGGGCACTCATCTGGAGTGTTGTCATCTTGAACATCTGTTTTGGATGATCTGTGTTCCGTCCGATCATATTAGGGTTCATGTAGTCATCTGCCAGGAATATCGTCTGTCTGCAGCTGGGCCTCATCAGCATCTAAATAAGATATAAGAGATATCCGTTCTTTTGAATGTCTCCACCTTTCCTACCAAATCTGACATCTTGTCTTCCATCCGATCCACCTGTAGTCTTCAGATATCCTGTGGTTGACTTGATTTCCCTATATGGACGCAAAACAGATTCTCCGAGCATGAGCTGTCCCTTCCCACCCACTGTGATAATTTAGAATTTTGTTTGCTCCATATTGGAGTTTCCAAAAATCACATATCATTAACATTGACTAGTGTCACAGACTGAAGTTTAAATTGTTTTCTCCACTAGGTGGCATTCAAGTTCTTACAATGCCTTTTACTTTTCTCATTTCCAATAAATCTCTCCAAAAAAAATATCCCTAATCTGGGAAATTTTACATTTTCAAACTTCAAATACCCATATAAAACCTTCAAATACCCATATAACACTCCCCCTTTTCTCTTGACAATAAGCTGAGCATTAATTGTTGAGAAGAATCAGAGAAGTCTTGGGTTCTTTGATCTACCTTGACCTGCATTCCGATGTTCAGAGAAAATAGAAAGAAATGTTAGTATACATAATACAGGCATGTCAATATGTAACTAATTCCTTTCTATTCCAAACATATAAACTGTTAATAGATATACCCAATTAATTTAGTAATAACAGAAAATCACCCTGTGGAACCTTTTTAAATATAAGACCATTTTCAAACAACCTTAAATGTAATTTTTTTTCATTGAAATCCTTAGTAATTCCAGGCATTACCACCTCTGCTGGGAAATGGATGTGTATTTCCCTTACTACTACTACTCCTAGGACCTGTGAGTGTCCTTACTGGTCACAAGAGGTAAAACAGCAAAATTACAACAGGTGTTTGAGAAAAACGTACATTCCGCTGAGTTATTGTCACTGCAATAATTTAAAACCGTATGATCATATCCATATTTTTATGATCTATGGCAATCCCCCTGTTCTGGTGAATGAAACCTCCACCAGAGGGTTATCCTTAATACTTACATCACAATTTAACTAGGTTTTACAGGGATTTATAAACACAAAAACATTACGTTTGTGTCTGCTACTAACAATCACTTGGGATCTCTAACCATCGCCACAACCATATTTTTAACCATATAAGCCAAATCCATATGTTTAACCAAAGCTATGTCCTTAATCCATTTGTATGTTGCTATATAGCTTGATACTTAGACTTTTTCCAGGCGTTTGCAACTGCATCTTTGTGGTCTTGTGCGGGGATGACCTCTCTATTCCATGTCTCTCTGCAAGTGTGTATATCTGCCTCTGTCTTTCAATGTCTGTTAGAGAAAAACCTCCATGTGGGAAACCAACCCTTCATCCCTTTACCTGATAGGTGTGTTCAAGAGGGGGTGTTTAAATCCTTTACCTTGAAACGCATGTCCCAACAGTGTGAGAGCCAGCTATTGGTATACAAATGCTAATTAGATTGTATTGTGAGCTGGCTATGTCTAAGGTTATGCTGATGACCCTGATAAACTGGTTTCTGAGCCCTTACTTGGAATAAGTAATTCATATTATTATATAGCTGTAATAAGAATGTAATATTCATATACACACTCTAACAAACTTATTCCACTAGTTATATGTGCTACCTATAAAGTCAAAGAATAATAATTGATTGGAGTAGCATATTCAGTTTGGGCTCTTATAAGTGCATTTATTATGCTGTCCCATTTTGGGCAGATCTGCTATATGACAAACCTGTCTTTACTCTGCTGTAGATTCTATTTGCTTCATGTTGTTAATTTACTTAATTACATGTACCAAGACATATATTTTGCCACTGCTCTTTTTTTTTATGAGTAGGCAGTTCTTAATGTAGACCTTGCATCTACTGTACATGGTCCTTTAAATTCGACCAGATCCAATTACTGGGCCAGTGCAAGCATAGTCTATTAAGCTGCTTAAGTATGATGGCTTTCGTGTGTTTGTGTAATTTGTTAGCCACCTATAGACTATCTTCTTCATTACCTCTTAATACCAAATAAAATAAAAACGCTACACACCATAGCTGGCAGAAAGAAGGTCCAAATTTTATTTATCACTTCCATAAAGTTGGTGGCCAAGGAAAAGCTATTGCAAACTGTACTACTCAGATTTGGTCAACCGAGTGGGTAATCCTACCCACGGATTGGGTTCTTTCAATCCCACTGATCGTGAAATATAGTGAGTTCCTTATTTTTTGTGTTATACCGGAGGCAGCAGGTTTTGCGCACCTTTTGAAATACTACTGTTTTGTATTGATTCTTTGCTAAATTTCTCACTGGTTACTATTTATGGTTGCTGCAATTATTTGATTGTACTAGAGTAAAGATGTTTTCATTCAGAGAAACAAGAATAGACAGATTTGATAGTTTATTTGAAGACCGTTTAGGTGAGGTAGAAATTAGGGATGATGATCTTGAGACCATTATAAATGACCTAGAAAAGGATCTCATTAGAGAAAGTAAGATCTGGTGGGAGATAGCGACTTTAGAGAAATACGTAGCCCACCAGATCATTCCAAAAGGCCTAAAGATAGATAAAAAGGCTTCCTTCTCTTCAATATCGGAATCGTTTAAAGAGAAATGGGACTCAATTACTAAGAAATGCTCTTTAGCATTAATGAATCTAATCATAGAAGAGAGACAGATTGAGTTTGAAGAGTTGAAAAGCACCATTGAGACTAACAAATCGCTGGTGCAACCATTCATGAACTCGCCCGACTGTAAATTGTTGATAGAAAGAACGGAACAAAAAGTAATGAAAATGGAGAGAGACCTCCGATTAAAAAAATTCAATAGAGATAAAAATGGAATAAGTGCTGAGAACGCGCCAGAAAACGAAATAGATAGGGAAGATTTGGGAACTGATGCACTATACCAGACTATAAATTCTTCCGAGGTTAAACAAAATATTAGATCTATTGAATATAGTGATTATAGAAATGGAGAAAGAAGGGATCACTATAGAACTCCATTAAGACGCCATAATAGGCGATATAACCAAGATTACACAATATCACGTCAACAAGGTTATAATAAGATGCATCAGAAAGGACAGACTAGAGAGAATTGGTGGAGAAAGAAATGGGAAGATCAGAGACAATGGGATCACGACACCGATAGGTTAGAGCATGGTAGATCTGATCTGATACGAGAAGTGCCTGCCTCCACTTGAAGGAATCGTTTTTTAGGGGACAGACGAGGAAAAAGAGATTACAGACCCTAGATAAAAAGAATAAACGAGGAAAGCGGGGGGGAACTTCTAAGAAGAATAAAAGAGGGAGGATCCGCAAATTGAGAAAAAATCAGAAAGGAAATAATCTGAAGCTAAATGCAACAATCAGCTGGGCTTGTGAAGATTTTCAATTTGAGTTCTTATGTCTTAAACGAAGAGTTGGTATTAAGTAAAGGCCTAAAATATGCCCCTTCCGCCAAAATTAACGAGTTTCCTTTGTATATTGATATACAAAAATACGTAAGAAAACTCACAGTAAAAAAGTTTTTTATGATAAAAGAGAATGAATGTCCAAATACACCAGTGGAATTAGAGAATGGGTCTAGATTTCGGCCGAAATCAACTTTTTTCCCTTCTCATTTGAAGGGTAGTTTTATTGACACTTTCTCAGCACAGGTGTTAGAGGATCTTAAGGATATTACATCTAAGAAAATCAAATACAATTTAACTTTCGGAGAAAGAAAGGCTTTAAAGGAATTAGCCAAAAAAAATGAGGTAATCATAAAACCCGCCGATAAGGGGGAGCTATTGTTCTAATGGATACCATCAATTATGAAAATGAAGTTTTGAGACAACTCAATGATGTCTACACATACAGGAAACTAAGAAAGGACCCCACGGAGGGCTTCAAGAAAGAATTGATATCTATGGTGGATGAATATACAAACTTGGGCACCTTGACCAGTATGGAATCTAAATTTTTGATAAAAGATAAACCAGTGGTCCCAGTTATTTATATACTGCCGAAAATCCACAAGGATCCTATACACCCCCCAGGCAGACCGATTGTGTCAGGGATTGACTCTATCACATGTAATCTATCGGAATTCATCGATTTTTATTTACAGCCATTGGTGCTTTTAAACAAGTCACATTTGAAGGACACACGTGACTTTTTAAATAAATTATCAAATATTGAATGGAAGGAGGATTTTATAATGATAAGTGCCGACGTAAGTTCCCTGTATACCATCATTAAACATGAGCAAGGTATAGAGGATGTGAAATTGACACTACAAGGAACGGATATTAAAGAAAAAATGCAGGAATTCTTAATTCATAGTATCAATTTCATTTTACGGCACAATTATTTTATTTTTAAAGACTCGTTTTATCTACAGGAAGTCGGCACTGCCATGGGCACCAGGTTCGCACCAAGCTATGCAAATATTTTTATGGGGGTGTGGGAGGACCTAAACATCTGGAACCACAACCCATATGGTGCGAACCTGGTGCTCTGGTGCCGCTATATAGACGATATATTTTTTATTTGGAAAGGGGAGAGGAGTCTTTTAGATGCTTTTTGTGCCAAGTTGAATTGCAACGACCGGAATATTAAATTAACGTTTGACATTCAAACTGAGTATATCAATTTTTTAGATGTAACTATATACCTGGAAGATGGTAAAATTCAAACAAAATCTTTTCAAAAACCGACAGATTCCCTGTCATATATACAAATGGGCAGTTGCCACCACCATCAATGGCGGACCTCCATACCAGGAGGCCAACTAAAAAGAATAAGGAGGAACTGCTCTAAGACAGAGGTTTTCAAGGATCAGGCAAATAAAATAAAAGAAGCGTTTATAGCTAGTGGCTATAATGAAGAGCATGTACTAGAGGAAATAGAATCAACAATGAAAATGGACCGTAAGGAACTGCTGACCACTAAACCCAAAAAAGTAAAGGAGGATAAGTTTCAGTGGGCCTTCATCACAGATTTCAATTCCCAACAGGGAAATTGAGAAAGTGTTCAAAAAACATTGGTCCATTTTAGAAAGGGATCCCATTTTGGGGGGAGTGATCCCTCGCAAACCAGTCCATATATATAGGAAAGCATCAAATCTTTCCACGAAACTAGTTAGGAGTGCACATTTATCTCATGAGTCTCTAATAATCAATAGGACTTCGGGCTTCCACAGATGTGGATTATGCCTCGGATGCAGAAATATAAAAAGATCAGGGAAAGGAAATACATTTTTAGATGTAAACATCAATGGACAAACTTTCAATATATCCGACTTTATAACATGTAACTCTAAAAATTTAATTTATGCCATCGAGTGTAAATGTGGGTTATTTTATATTGGGAGGACAACAAGATGTCTGAAGGTCCGTATAGGAGAGCATCTCAGGAATATAAAAAAGGGCTTAGAAACACATTCATTTTCAGCCCATTTTAAAAATAAACATGGTTGCTCTATTGAGGGGATTAAAAACTTCTTGGGACTCAGTATAATTAAAGGTTCAGTATGCTCCAATGATAATATAGGTTCAATTGCCAGGGAAGAAATTAAGTTGATTTACAAATATAAAACATTAATCCCTGGCGGTCTGAATCAGGACTTCGAACTTAAGTGGTTTCTATAGTTGAGGTCCTTTTATATTACATGTATTTGTTCTATATGTTGAATTTATGATATGGTCTTTAAGATGTTATTTCACATCATTTTAAATGCCCTGGCTTTTTAAGCTATTTTTTTTTTATTTTTTTTTAATCTTATTTTTATCTTATTTTTAGCATTCCCAATTTTGATATATGATCTTTAGGGATTTTATATTGTTGTCCGATTCATGTGTGTATGTTTTAAATTAGCTAGAGATTGTTGACGGTTTTGGGGCTACAACATGGATTCCCAGTCAATGGAGACATTTTTATATGATGGATACTACACTTTGCCGGGGAGCGGAAGTACACTAGACGTGTTCGTGATGACTTCCAGCTTCACGGCAGTTAAGGTAGGAGCCGTGCACAGTGCCCGCCGGGCACCACGTGTGTATGTCACGTGGTGCTGGACGCCGGTGAGGCGACTTCCGGCCCTGTAATGTCCATGATGGGAGGCATTTGCAGCATCCGCCGGATGCCGTGGGTGTGGGCCACGTGGATCCCAGGAGGTTGTTGATAGCATGTATGAGATAGACGGAGACCTAGGGGTCTCGATTAAGCAGCGCACATGATGCGTAATTTCCGGGGGATATCCGGCTGAGTAACTTTAGGTAATTAACCAAATTTGATTCACCTCCACCTGGGAACATGTGTTATTCACTTTTAGCAACTTAAGCCTATATATTTGTGTATAACCAATACATTAAATAGGGCAATTAATGGATGAATTATAGACACAGGGTATATAAAGCCCTTGTGTGAGTCAGATTCCTTATACCTTGAAAAAGACCTGCAGTCGACAGGTCGAAACGCGTTTGTTAACAGGAATCTTAAAGATTGGGACTTTATTACTTGCTCCTTGATGAGGTGGCGGTTTTTATATCACCTCCAACTTTCAGGTTATTGCTATTTTTTTGATTCTTTGTTTTGTATGTATATATTTTTTATTAAAGAGAACTTCTAGCTACAATACCTATCCTTCTTTTTGTACGAGGATATATCATAGAAGGAGTTAATCCCAACAATTCTTTGGAGAACTACTGAAAGAAACCTTTATGTGCAGAATATTACGTCTGTAATATGTAAGTAGGGTATGCATCATTCTACTGTTTTCATTTATGATATATGACTATAGCAACATTGGTTGGAACCATCGTGTGGGCGGGAGATATAAAGAAACCTTTCTGGGAACCCCACCACATGTTTTGACATGAGTTGGGGTATGCACCAATCTAATTAATTGACGGAGTTGACATTACTCTGCCCCCATGCTTGATGCATTAATATCTTTTGGAATACAATATTAGACCACTAAGACGGTCTTTCTGTTTTTGTATTTTTTTCTTTTCTATGTGCCAATTGGATTAATCCCCGGAGACTCTTTGGATTTCCCATAGAAAGTGAATTATGCAAGGACTTCTTTCATCTTTTGGAACAGATTGAGTATTCTTCTCTTCACTCATTTTTTATTTTTTGGTCCATATCTTTTTGTATATCCAGCGCCACCTGGCAAACACAATAACTTTTTTGTTACAATTGTATAGTGGAATATAGTGAGTTCCTTATTTTTTGTGTTATACCGGAGGCAGCAGGTTTTGCGCACCTTTTAAAATAGTACTGTTTTGTATTGATTCTCCACTGATCGTGAAGTCAGCAAACTCCTCCCTCGCTACGCAGTGCAAAATCCATGCATCTCATGCCACAAGGTAGCCTTGAGTCGCGACACACAGAATGTTTCTTAACGGAATGTAGCGTAACACTGGAAAAAAGTCATATTGTGTAATACAACTTTTTGTCCACCAGGTGTCACTTTTCCTAAACTACACAGCACATGTGTCAGAGTTCCAATGCATTTTCTGTATCACTGACCCGATGATTGACTGACCAAAGCTGTGATTCGGTACACTATAGTATAGCATTTTGGTCATGGAATCAGGGCTTTAGAAGAATAATAACAGTATAGTATGTGTGTGAGTCCTGTAGTGTTAAAAAAATATATATATATATATATATATATATATATATATATTTGTCTCATGGGCTCAGACAGGAGTCACAGGCATGTACAGCTTGATGAATGTGTTTTTTTACATGTACAGTACTAATAAGGCATGACTCAGTAGTGCGAGCGTCTTTTATGCAACTTTTTACCTTCAAATGCATCTGAATCATACAGTCAATCGAATTGATAGCACAAGCAGCTTCTGCTGATTAAAATTATATGCAGCATGCCTATGTTCTGTGAGCCAGTGCGGGTGTATCTGTTACATTACACTAATAGCGACTGTAACACTTTAAAGTAGTGATTTGCTTGCAGATACACCCATACTGGCTCATAGAACATAGGCATGCTGCATATCATTTTAATCAGCAGAAGCTGCTTGTGCCAATAAGACGCATTTAGGGTAAAAAGACGCATAAAAGACGCTCAGCGCTGCCGAGTCACACAACACTCCTGTGACCTTAGACTCAAAACATTTCTCTCGACATCCCACCACTTGGCATTTCTGCTATACAGTAGACATTGTATTGTACACATAACAGGGGGGAAGTTTTTCATAAAGAGAGATCATGTCAGGTTCAATACTTTTAAAATACACTACTTTGCACTTCTCTTCTACCTTCCTCTCTGTGTATGGCCACCCAAGCTCCTTCACCACCTCCCCACACCAACACACAATTACTATTCAATTTCATTGAGCTCATTGTATGGCTCACCACCACCCCACCATAATTTGCTTCTATACAATGCTGCCGCATGCTGAGCCTGCTATTGACATTGTACACATTGCCTGCTTTAATTTGCACACATCCACATCACATACACGACAGGTACAGCTCTCAACATGACTAGAGTGTGTGGGCAAGTGGTTAAGGTCTGCACCTTTGGGGTCCGGGGTTCGAATCATGGAAGGGGAGTTTTGTTTTTTTTTCATTAGTTTATAAATCTTCACTACTAGATTAAAAATAAATCACTTGGTGGTGTGTGTGAATTCTGTTATTTATATAAATACATATACAGATGGGTCCTCATACATCCAGCCTCCTTGCACGTTAAACAAGCCATCTAGTCGTGCCATGCCATGGTGTGACTCGGTAGAGCGAGCGTCTTTTATGCAACTTTTTACCTTCAAATGCGTCTGAATCATACAGCGAATCGAATTGATAGCACAAGCAGCTTCTGCTGATTAAAATGATATGCAGCATGCCTATGTTCTGTGGGCCAGTGCGGGTGTATCTGCGCGCAAAGCGTTACGTTACACTAATAGTGACTGTAACACTTTAAAGTAGTGATTTGCTTGCAGATACACACGTACTGGCTCACAGAACATAGGCATGCTGCATATCTTTTTAATCAGCAGAAACTGCTTGTGCTAATAAGATGCATTTTAGGGTAAAAAGACGCATAAAAGACGCTCGGTGCTACTGAGTCACACAGCACTCCTGCACTATATGTGGAGCAACTTGTAGCACACGGAGGATAGATGTATGTGGACTCATCTCTATTACTGTGCTGCAAAGTCCCTGTCCCTAAAAGTGACCCTACAGTAGATGCATATTACTGTACCGAGTCCCAATATAGCAGCCGCACAGTAGCTTACATTGACCAGAAAACGCATACTAAGCATTACATAATGACCGAGCAACTGAAGATCAGTTATTTTAAAGAACTCTACTGAAAGCATTTCTCTCAACATCCCACCGCAGTACAAATTTTATCAGTGGAGCACTCGCCACCTAGAGGTTAAGCAGTGTATTACATGCCATGGCTTATCTTTCTTTGTGGAATACCATGGTACGCCACAGTACAGCCATCGCGTAACATTCCATGGCACGACACAGGAGCCCTGAATGGCGCGCTATGAGCAACAAACTAGCTGGGCACATCTATTGGTCTCTATATTCTCTTTTACGAGTTAGCATCTCCCCTAGCCTTCCAGCGCCTTTGAGATCAGAAAACTCCTTCTTACCTCTCAAGTTCATGAACCAGAAATATCTGCTATGACACCTTTGAATGAACTGAAATGTAATTCTACCAGATGTAATCTAATATAACCTGACTTCTGGCTTTACCTAGATTCATGTCCAGAAACTGAACCCACACTTTCCCACTGAAATCTCAAAAACATGTCCTCTATCTGACCCAACATACCCATGACGCTTTGTATGTTTTCTTGTAAACATAGTGAATTCTTCATTAATTATTAGAGTAAAAAGGCCTCATATTTGCTGCCTCAAAGATTGCACAGTTTGAACTGTGGGCTGCAACTGTTATTGTCAGATTACTTCTACCATGATACACATCACTGCAGTTATGACTGCATTTTATTTTAGCTTGGTATACTGTAACGTGGTTTATTCCCATCTATCATATTTGAGCATAGATACTACCAGACAGACTGTACCACCTGCTTAATACTTCTGTCTGCCCGCCGCAATGTGCTTTGTAAGAGTGTCAGCATAGCTGTAAGAATTAGATTATAGAAACCCTGATCTTATTACTGAGAATGAGGGGCTGAGCTGTGGAGATTTCTGCGGATGAGAACAGGGGGGGACATATTAGCTGGGGGCTCCAGGGATTATATGAGGAGTTCACGGGTTCTGTGATGACTCAGATTACCCCCAATTATTTTGTGAGGGGGTACTACCATACCCAGCCACGACAATGAGCCCACTTAATGATAGGGAGAATCCTCCAGCCCGCTACGGCCTGTGTGGGGAGTTAGTGGATAAGCCCTGTGGCTAAGCTAAATATGAAAATTGGCCACTAAAGGAAAGCAGAGGGGTGAAGATACGTAATCATCCAAAATTTGCACATGTTCATACTCACCATCTAGAATGGGAAATATGCTGCCAGCATGTTCCCCCATGAGCCAGCCAGGATTGAGGACCAGCTACTACCCCGATTCCGGGTCTCTCTGTTCTTGAGTCATCCGAGGCTAAGCTGCTCCTGTACATTGTCCTGCACCTCACCTGAGGAGGCAGAAAGATTAGTGGTTGGAGAGCACCAGTCTTCGTGCCTAAGCAGCCACCTATTGCATTTATATAGCCTATGAAGGGTCCCCACTTTGCTGTGCCCAGGCATGGGTCAACTGCATATACCCACACCTATCTATATATGTCTACCCATGTATACACATACCTATACTTCTATCTATATGTGTACATTTCTATATATGTACATACAGCTTCCTACATGCACATATATATACCCGTAAGCCTAATCTTACATACCACTATTTCCGTACATATGCCTAATCTACCAATGTATATATACACACATATATATCCGATTGCGATGTACCTACCCACACATACATGTCCTTCCACATGTAAATGAATACCCATACCATACACTCCAAAATACATTGACCCATACCTCTATGTACAAATTAACAACTAACATGTATATATACCGCTATATATATATATATATATATATACCTGCATATGCCACAGCTACAACATACATACATACATGTAAACACCTACCCCATATAAATAAATAAATATATATATATATTTATACACACATTTATACACCTGCTCACAGCTACGCTTACATGTACCTTATCATACGTAAAATACCTAACCCCCCACATATATACATAGCTATATTTGTGTGTGTACACATACGCATATAATTATATACGTATATATAGCATATATATAGCATATATATATATATATATATATATATATATATAGCATGTATATATGCATATATGTATATTTACACATCAACATGGAAACATGCCTAAAGTATTTCCTTATTCCTACATACATGCACTGACCTATGCGTGTCCCTCAGTAGGGGGGTTTGATTACGGTTAGTTGAGGGCTGTTTAGGAAGGGGATGTGTTGTGGTGTCATTGAGAGGTTTTTCTGCCCTAGAACATTATACCAAGAAAGGAAGGGGAGGGGGGCATTTTAGTTGAGAGGTGGGAGGTTAAATTTAGTGGTGAGCATAAAACTGCCTGCTATCGATAGTCAATGGTTAAAAACTATTAGTAGAAATTATTGATGGCGAGCATTGATGATGTTCCATTATCAGTTTCTGACTCCCAATATTCCCTTGCTGATCAAACATTCAACATCTGCATCTGCCCATTGCTGATTGTCAAACCATCGATGGCAGATGACTAAGCCCTGGTTAACTATGTATATGAGACTGAGAAGGCACAATTTGGATTTTTGAGAAAACCAAAGAAAAAAACACATTGCTCGAAAGAGACCATAAAATAGGGGATAGCAAAGAAAGCACGCACAGGAATCTAATTAGAGTAGAAGACTGTGTTAGGAAGATGGCAGACTCAGGACTTTAAATTAGAGTGTGTGTTGTTATGAACAAAGGAAGGACACAGGAGGGGAGGGGAGAACAATTTGGCTTAAAAGAAACATTTTAGCTTACAAGAAAACAGAGAAGAGCAAATAGCCTAACAAACTGGGACTGTGTAACTAGGGAGAACAAAGCAACCGGGGGATGGGGCACTAATGAGAAGGGCTGTGTTGTTATGGGCATGAATCTGACCCTTAGTTAACAGTTTACTATAATACACAGCTATTCTTGAACCTACCTGCAGCAATTGCTGTTACACAATGCAAACCTATACTCGTACAGCGATTATATAACAAACATGCAGCAATTGATGTTACAAAATGCAAACCCGAACCTACAGCAATTTAAAATACAATCCCCAGCAATTATGAAACAACAGCAATTTGATATTACAGAATGAAAATGACCCTTGTCTTGTAAGTCCACCTTTAACCCTGCATTTTCCTGCTGTAACTGTCCCCTGACACACTAATCTTTACTTCCTCTATGAGACTCATGTGCACTACAGATAGCCGAACAACTCTTACACACTATCCCCACAATCCTACAGCGCTTATCTGCATCAGGATCATTCGCAGATCCCTGCTTATGTAATCCTCTCACAAAGCTTGTTAATTCTATATCAGTGGCTCACTTTTAGATTATGTATAATTTATTGACCATTGTGGTAGGGATTTCTGTACGAATGTAGCAGCACTGGCAGAAATGAGAGGAGTTTATCAGAAAGTGTGTATGGCACAGGTAAGAGTTCATGAGGGAGAGGATTTTGAGATTCATGAACGGACTTGGTGGAGGAAAGTGTGTACTCTATTTTTAACATTTTGAACTTTCATGAGTAATGCTAAAACAGTGGGCTTGGGAGAAGGAGGAAACTATTAGTGAGGGTGATTTGAAGGGAGGTGGTGACTAGGAGGATAAGAGTGTGAGCACTATTTTGGACTTTCAAAGCTGTAAAGTGGTATAACCATGTGGAAATAACACTAAATAGTAAAGTTGTATTTTTTATTTTTTTGTCTTCAATATAGCGGTAGTACTAGAGGCCTAATGAACAAATTTAGTTCACCAGTAAGTTTACAGTGAAAAATGCAGAGGGACAATATCAAGACCTTGTGGGATCTGGATAGAAATTGGGAGTGGAGAACAGAAAGTACCAGATAAACACACACTGAAGGAGCTGTTGAATAAGTAATTATTTGCAGTTTCACTGGCTATCAGGAAAAGGTGACCAAAGGTGTAGTGAGAAGCAGATAAAACCAAAAGGATTACTATGTGAGTGTTTGCTGTAAGTAGATCATTGATCACTTTTGTGAGAGCAGTCTCCGTGTAATGTGATTGGTGGAAGTCTGATAGAAGAGTTGAGAAGGAAGTAAAATGAGAAAATACTAATTATGCTAAGTAAGTACGTAATTTGGAAGGAGAGAACTTGGATTCTAGTTGAAGAGAGTAGCTGGGTCAAGAGATAATTCATTATAGCAATGATATTTGATTGTTTTGGTCCATTTGTAAATGTGCCGGGCCCATCACTACAGTTACTACTTTAAACTAGGGGTGTGCACCGGCCACTTTTCGTGTTTTGGATCTGGATCTTTCTTCGTGTTTTTGGATCTGGATTGGTTTTGCCAAAACCACCCTTCCGTGTTTTGGGTTCTGGGTTTTGTGTTTTGGATCTGTATTTTTTTGAAAAAAAAAGCATAAAAACATCTAAAATCACAGAATTTGTGGGTTTTTCTGCTCCTATGCTATTATTAACCTCAAAAACCTTAATTTCCACTCATTTCCAGTCTATTCTGAACACCTCACAATAGTGTTTTTATGTCCAAAAGGTTGCACCGAGGTAGCTGGATGACTATGCTAAGAGATACGAGTGGGCGGCACAAACATGTGGCCCATCTAGGAGTGACACTGCAGTGGCAGACAGGATTGCAGTTTGAAAAACTAGGCCCCAAACAGTACATAATGCAAAGAAAAAAAGAGGTGCAAGATGGAATTGTCCTTGGGCCCTCCCACCCACCCTTATGTTGTATAAACAGGACATGCACACTTTAACAAACCAATCATTTCAGCGCCAGGGTCTGCCAGACGACTGTGGCTGAAATGATTGGTTCGTTTGGGCCCCCACAAAACAAGCTGGCAATTAATCTGTCCCTGCACAAACTGGCTCTACGGAGGCAAGATGTCGTCCTCATCCACCGATTCCTCACCCTCTTCAGTGTTGTGTACATCCTCATCCTCACAGAGTGTTAACTCGTCCCCGCTGGAATCCACCACCACAGGTCCCTCTGTACGTTCTGGAGGCTGGTCTCCCTGGAAGAGTTGCTAATTCATTTTTATGAACATCATGTTCTCCACATTTTGTGGAAGCAACCTCCTACGCCTTTCGCTGACAAGGTTCCCGGCTGCACTAAACACTCTTTCGGTGTACACACTGGAGAGGGGGCAACTCAGGTAAAATAGAGCCAGTTTGTACAGGGGCCTCCAAATTGCCTCTTTTTCCTGCCAAGTACAGTTACGGACTGTCTGACATGCCTACTTGGATGCTGTCACCGATGTAATCCTCCACCATTCTGTCAATGGTGACAGTATCATATGCAGTGACAGTAGACATGTCAGAAATTGTTGCCAGGTCCTTCAGTCCGGACCAGATGTCCAAACTTGGTCCTGCCTGCCCTGCATCACCGCCAGCGGGTTGCTTAGGATACCTAAGTTTTTTCCTGGCAGCCCCAGTTGCTGTTGACGTGTCACGTTCCGCTTCAGCTGACAGTGTTTTCACCAGCAGGTCTTTGCACCTCTGCAGGCTTGTGTCGGCCGGAAAGAGAGACACCACATAGGCTTTAAACCTAGGATCGAGCACGTTGGCCAAAATGTAGTGGTCTGATTTCAACAGATTGACCACCCTGGAATCCTGGCAAAGCGAATGAAGGGCTTCATCCACAAGTCCCACATGCCGAGCGGAATCGCTCCGTCTTAGCTCCTCCTTCACTTTCTCCAGCTGCTTCTGCAAAAGCCTGATGAGGGGAATGACCTGACTCAAGCTGGCAGTGTCTGAACTGACTTCACATGTGGCAAGTTCAAAGGGCTGGAGAACCTTGCACAACACGGAAATCATTCTCCACTGCGCTTGAGTCAGGTGCATACCCCCTCCTTTGCCTATGTCATAGGTGGATGTATAGGCTTGAGTGGCCTTTTGCTGCTCCTCCATCCTCTGAAGCATATAGAGGGTTGAGTTCCACCACGTCACAACCTCTTGCTTCAGGTGATGGCGGGACAGGTTCAAGAGTGTTTGCTGGCGCTCCAGTCTTCGGCACGCAGTCGCTGAATGGCGAAGGTGGCCAGAAATTTTTCGGGCCACCCAAGGCGTCTCCTGCACGCCCCTGTCGCTTTTCAGAAAATTCTGCACCACCAAGTTTATTGTGTGAGCAAAACATGGGACGTGCTGGAATTTGCCCAGATGTAATGCCCGCACAATATTGGTGGCATTGTCAGATATCACAAATCCCCAGGAGAGAGTAAGTGGGGTAAGCCACTGGGCGATGATTTCCCTCAGTTTCTCTAAGAGGTTGTCGGCGGTGTGCCTCTTACTGAAACCGGTGATACACAGCGTAGCCTGCCTTGGAACGAGCTGGCGTTTCTGAGATGCTGCTACTGGTGACGCTGCTGTTGTTGCTGCGTAAGGTGATACATCTACCCAGTGGGCTGTCAGTCATATAGTCCTTCGTCTGCCCTGTTCCACTTGTCCACATGTCTGTGGTTAAGTGGACATTGGGTACAACTGCATTTTTCAGGACACTGAGGACACTTTTTCTGACGTTTCTGTACAGTCTCGGTATCGCCTGCCTAGTGAAGTGGAATCTAGACAGGATTTGGAACCGGGGACACACTACCTCCATCAATTGTCTAAATCCCACTGCACTAATGACGGATACTGAACGCACATCTAACACCAACATAGCAGTCAAGGCCTCAGTTATACGTTTTGCTTCAGGATGACTGCTGTCGTACTTCATCCTCCTCGCTAAGGACTGTTGGAGGGTCAATTGTTTAGTAAAAGTAGTGGTGTTCCTACTTCCTCTCTGGGATGATGAACGACTCCCAGCAGCAGCAGCAGCGGCAGCAGGAGGCATAGCAATGCAGGATCCTCCGGAGGAATCCCGGATAGGAGAGTCAGTCATGCCAGTGACATGGCCTGCAGGACTACTTCCGATCCTGACTAAGGAGGAAATTGACGAGGAGGGAGTTGACGGTGTGGTTTGCAGGACTATGGACTTTGGAAGAGTGGACACAGCCCCTATGGACAACAGCAGCACAGCACAACACAGCCAGCCCCTATGGACTTTGGAGGAGTGGACACAGCCCCTATGGACAACAGCAGCACAGCACAACACAGCCAGCCCCTATGGACTTTGGAGGAGTGGACACAGCCCCTATGGACAACAGCAGAACAACACTACAATACACTACACAGCCCAGCCAGCCCTAACTCCAGCCCTCCCTATCCACAGCCGAGTGAGAAAATGGTGCCGACGTGGGTACCTTATATAGAATCCAAAACCCGCGAGACCCGGAAGGCGGGATGATGACGTTTTGCCTCGATTTCAGATCCGAGTCAGGTGGGAAAAGTCTAGCCTGACTCTGATCGGCCTTGGATCGGGGGGGCTCAGGGGGGTTCGGATTTCAGAAATCCGAACCCGCTCACCCCTACTTTAAACTAAGGCTGTGGAGTTGGAACACAAAACCTTTCTTTCCTATTCAGACTACTCTACTTTTTGGCTCTAGCTCAGACACCTTCATAAATGGCAAATGTAATAACAAATTTACTGTAGTAAAATACATTTCTTCACCACAATTTAAAACATCAGGCTACTTAGATTGATTACATTTACTGTAGTAAACTGCATTTCATCACCACAATGTTAAGCATCAGGCTACAGTACTTAGATTGATGGGTTGAGTTATTGATTGATGGTACAACTGTTATTGTTGAAAGTGCTCTAAATTATTTTTTTCTAGATTGGAAGCTCTCATAGGGAAATTTTTTAAATGCCTGAGTATGCACTGTTCTTGGCATCACTTCATTTGTCTATATCTATGCTTAAGCATAACAACATTGTACCTGCCCTTTCTCCAAGCATACTCCTGTTGTATTCAAATACACATATTAATGTCCTCAAACACACACTTTTATCTATACATCGTAGAAAATTTAACCTTGCCAAGTTGGCCTTTCCATGAGTGTTCCTCCCCTGCTTGTTTTGAATGAACATGCTTGAAAGCATGAAAATCTCACCTGGCAGGGCCGATGTTACCATTAGGTAGCTTTAGGTGGCTGCCTAAGGGTGCCAGGCACTAGAGGGCGCCACTGAGTCCACCCAAAATGGGATGTCTCTTTCAGTCCTGACCGTCTCTGTGATGACCAATGCTGACGCAGGAACTCCCCCAACCCCCGACTGCACTCTCACTTGTTAGTGTGGTAAGAGTCATCAACAGTGGTGGTGGCTCCTTCCCCCTCCATTCATCTCCTTTCTTTCATGTTCCAGCCTGTCTCTCAGGGTGAGCATTTGATGAGTGTTGCAAGGGTGAGTGTGTGAGTATGGGGTTTAATGAGTGGTGGCAGGATGAGTGTGTGTGGGGATTAATGAGCACTAGCAATGTGTGTGTGTTAATGAGTGCTGGCAGGGTGAGTGTGTGTGTGTTAATAAGTTCTGTCATGGTGAGTGTGTGTTAATGAGTGCTATAAGGGTTAGTGTGTGAGGGGGTTAATGAGTACTGGCCAGGTAGTGTGGGGTGTGTTAATGGGCCCTGACATATATTGGTGCACATATGTGTGGCATAAATATGTTTTGCAGCAAAGATGTGTGACATAATATATTGGGGACACAGCTGTATGGCATATAAAGAATTTGGTGCACATGTGTGGCATATGTATTGGGGGCATTGTGTGGTATAATTCATGGCTATGTGGCTAACAATACATTTGGTGCACAGCTGTGGCATACGTATTGTGGGCACAAATGTGTGGCAGATTATGTAGCAGGGGCACAACTGTGGAATATTATTTTGGAGGGCAAAAATGTGTGGCCTAATATGTATTAGGGCATTGATGTGTAGCATATTTATGAATTGTGGATACAGCTGTGTGACATATAATGAATTTGTGGCACAGATGTGTGGCATATTATGAATTGGCGGCAGTGTTATGAGGCACAGTATGATTTTTGGGATCTGCTGTATGGCATATTAGATGTGATATTTCTATATAGTATATTATGAATTTGTGATACTGCTGTGTGACATATTGTAAACTGGGGTCACTAATGGGTAGCTTATTATGTATTTGAGGGAGAAGGGGTGGTTGGTGAAATGTTGCCTAGGGCGCCCAGAAACCTTGCATCGGCCTTGCATCCGGGTGTTTGTATTTCTTGACTGCCACTGCCAGTGTATAGGAAAGAGGATATAATGTGTTACATAGGATATATTATGAGACTAAGTAGAACAGTAGATATTACAGCAGGTTATCGTTTTGTTGATACAAATTCATTAGTCACAAAAGCATGTCATTGCGAGCTCCTGCAGTACCTGTGTTACTAATGCTGGGCATACACTATACAATTATATGTCCAATCTGGCTGCTTGGAATGAAAACCTGGTAATGTATGGGAGCAAATGACAATCGAACATTTGTTCACAAACACTGGAAAACCGACAAAAATGGATGCTCAGCCAAATTTGTTAAATAAAACATATTTAACCAATTTAAACAATCGTTTTTGCCTGATTTCCAGTGTTTAAAACCAATTGTCATTTGCTCCCATACATTACCAGATTTTCATTCCAACCAGCCAAATTGGACAGATATCTGAGAGATAATTGTATAGTGTATGCCCAGCATTATAAGGAAAAACCACTTTACAATGGAATAGCCCAATAAACCCTGCATCACCCTTCTTCATATTCCCACAAGCAGCATACAATTGTTAACTGATAAATACCTCTTCAATGCTTCATGATAGTAATTTTTAGCTTTGTGATTTAACTGCACAACCCAAATGAACATGGGAGGCATCATATAACAACAACAAACGACACCCAACCTGGCCGCTAAACAGAATGGCAGCAAGAAATATTCTCAAAAGCTAGTCACCCACACTTGCTCAAACACTTTCATAAAAACATTGAGGAATTCTTGCGCTAGTCTTGTTCTAAGTGTTCACGCCTGAGTCAATGTCCAGATACTTCCAATGGATCAAATTCTTCTACCACAGGCGAAAATCCTCAGTGGGTAATATATGCAACAATAAACCATAAAAGGAATTAAAAAAAAAGTAATTTTAGGAAATTTTCAGAACAAAGCATAAAACACATCCTGGACTATGGGCCTCATTCAGTAAGGATTTCTGATGCGATCACGGCTGCAATCGTGTACGTAGGTCTACTGCAAAAGTATGCAAATATTTGCAATCGCAAAGCACTCGCACACAGAACTTGCAGACACCCACTTGCCCTCTCGCACAACCGTAATACCTTGTAATTCAGCCAAAACATTAACACCGAAGTACATCGGAGCCACTTCCACATTTAAGGCAGGTCTGACCCTACCACTAAGTTGCTAACTTTCCTACACGCAGTGAGAGCTCAGGCTGCGTATGCCATCGCAGGGGCTTAATTATGCACGCCCCTGTAATGGCGTTCAAACGCACTGGCACGCCTGCATTTCTCCAACCATCCCCCGTCACCTCCCCAAAACGCTCCCTTCCTGTCAATCAGCCTGCAATTGCTCTGCATGGTCTCCGTCATCGCAGTGCGATCGCAATGAAGCATTCGTGCACTGCGATGCGTATGAGTGCACAATACGCAACAATTGGTGAACTGCATATGCCATTACATCAGCGATCCTTGCTGAATGAGGCGAAATATCAAAACAATGTACAGTATAAGCCAGAGGGTCCTATTCCCATAAGATAACAGCAGCCGTTTTAGTAAAAGAAATAGCCAAGTTGCTCACATCAGTGCTTACTTGAAACGGGTTGCTTGAAAATCACATAAAGGTTTCTTTCACCCCAGTGTGCCCATAAACCTTAAAAATGTATTAAAAGGCAATGCTCACGCTGCAGCTTACATATGTAATATTCATGCAGGCATTTAAAGGTGTCTTTCATCACAGAGTGCCCATACACCTTTTATCGAATCACAAACTATGCTCACACTGTAGCTTACATCAGAACCATCAATGCAGACATATAAAGGTTTCTTTGATCTCCCACAGATGGAATAGCT
Organism: Taudactylus pleione; assembly: GCA_031769625.1. Taxonomy (NCBI): domain Eukaryota; kingdom Metazoa; phylum Chordata; class Amphibia; order Anura; family Myobatrachidae; genus Taudactylus; species Taudactylus pleione. Next base: position 2,117,955 of record JAUIMM010000274.1, on the reverse strand, counting down.
TCCTCCAATATTCATATAAAAAGGAAAAAAAACTGTTCATGGTGCAGGATATCCAATAAAAAGTATTTATTAAAATATACACATAAAATAGGGGTATAACAGCCATACAGCATATCACACAGCAGGATCACATGGATACAATTCAGCCGATAGATGGAACCCTGGTATTCAAGACTGGACCCTACAGGTGTCTTTTTCAAGGTCTTTTTCTTAGTCCAGGATGTGTTTTATGCTTTGTTCTGAAAATTTCCTTAAAAAAAATTACTTTTTTTTTCCTTTTTATGGTTTATTGTTGCATATATTACCCACTGAGGATTTTCGCCTGTTGTAGAAGAATTTGGTTAACTGGGAGTATCTGGACATTGACGCAGGCATGAACACTTGGAACAAGACTAGTGCAAGAATTCCTCAATGCTTTTATGAAAATGGGAGGCATCATATCATATAATCACATAGAGGTCATGTGCCTTCTGGGATTTCACAGACTGCATGGCGTTGGAACAGAACATAGCTGTAGCGTCTCTTCCATGTGGCTTTATAAGATACAAAGACCCCGTAAACCCCCAAACATACACACCATAGAAAGATAACCTTGCAGAGTTAGCTACTTTGCAAGTGAGAGGTAATCACGTGACAGCAAACACTATCAAATATATGCCGTATGCAGTAGGCTTTACAGTACTAATATAACATGCTTTGTTTATTATAAAATAATGTAAACTAAAAAAAATGTTAAATATTTTTCAGTAACTTCAAACAATAGTCTTTAATTTGAAAGAAAAATTTAGCTCCTAGATGAAACCATTCATATTTTAAATGACAACAATGGATTAACTGTAGGGGTAAAATTGCTAATAACTTAAGCCGCATATCACTACACGATATCACTCTATGGGGCAGATGTATGAAGCTCTGTAAAGGGATAAAGTGCAGAGTGATAAACGACCACCCAGCAAGCTCGCAACTGTAATTTTTCAAACAGCCTGTAACATGACAGTTGGGAGCTGATTGGTTGGTCGTTTATCGCTCTGCACTTTATCACTTTCCAGAGCTTCATACATCTGACCCCTGAGCGATATCGTGTAGTTTGCCCCCGGCAGTGGTATGCTCAAAGTCCTTAACGACATTGAGCACACACACTGAACGATATCGTTTAGTGCCAGCACCCTCCCTCATCCCCAAACCTGCAGGTTGGACAGCAGGTTTGAGCAATGAGCGATGTAGTAAACGACCAGCGGCAGCATGCATCGCTGGTCGTTGACAGCATATCCACTGGATGATATAATGAACGATATTGTTATTATTCAATGGTCCATTATATCGGCTTGTGGATATGCGGCATTACACTTTTGTACTGATTTTTAGAATTAACTTACAATATAGCTGCACTTGTTACAGACATACATTTCATACTGAACAAAAATGACCAACCTATACAAGTTGGTCAAGTTAGATTCTCTGTATGTGTATTATGAATTAGATTTCATTTTAAGCACATTGTTATAATCAAAAATGTTTGTCTTTCCCAGGGTGAAGATGCACAAATCCTTGGACAAATTGAAATTTGTTTTTCAAAAGATTTGAAGCTGATAAACTGTACAGAAACATCAGATGAGCTTTTTATGACCAAAGATATGCCATGGGGACAACCTATCAAGGGGACAACCTATCATGAGGGGTTACAAGTTTGCGACAATGACTTGAGCACTTTTTATCCACCTGTAGAGTAATTACTGGTTGTCCACATAACATTAAATATGTTTTTAATATGGTCTTCAACTAATTAGTGAACAAAATAAAAATTGTTGGGAAAGTACAAGCAATGAGTCCACAAATAGGAATTTTGTAGTACTGGTAAAAAAAAATAACCTTTTCTCTAGGGATGGACATTGATGGTAGATGTTTGCTGACCATCAGTGTTTTTCTTGGGATATTAGTGTTTTTACCATTTGATGGCAGTATTCTGATGTTTGCCACCATCGAATGGTAATCATTTGATGGTGTTCCGATGGTTGCTTATTTTCTTTAAATCGTAAAAGCTATGCCTCCCCTGGCTGCTATGTACTATGTCTCTGCATCTGAAAATCTTCATGGCTCATGCTGCTGGGTACGTTGGAGGCTGTCTCTCACTGCCTCAGACGTGATCCTCCCCTCTCTCTAGGCTGCTGCTAGGGAACAGGGCATATTGATTGGCTCTCAATGTCTCAGAGACCAAATCAGTGTGCAGCCCTGGCCCTGCAGTAGCAGCAGTCACTCACAGACACACAAGACAGTGAGCAGATCCCAGTGTCAGCTGTGACACAGCAGCAGTGGCAGTGTTTCTCCTCCTCGTCCTCAGGTCTGCCTGCCTGCCTCAGCTGTTTGCTCTTGCTCCGAGCCCCACCCCCAATCCCGCCCCTTACCTATTCATGTAAATAGTTTTCACCATCAATTCTTTTGCTGCAATGGTTAGTTGCCATTGCATCAAAAGATTCAATGGAGGAAGCCCAGCCATCATTTGATGATGGGCTTCTGAAGTCCATCCCTACTTTTATCTGGAGAGTCCGACGTGATCACAGACTGCCTCCTTCTGTTTTTAGAAAAACTCATATATATTCCACCCAATTTTCAATAATTCTTTGGTAGTCCCATATCTCACATTTTCCTTAATTTAGAAATTGATTGTATTTACAGTATATAGAATCCTCAGTTAATCGAAAAATTATTCCAAAAAATAAGTTCTCAAAATATAACAGAAGAGTGTGTTTTAGCTACACTGTTATTTATCTTTCCATAATCTATTGTCCTTTAGTCTTTCCCATAGTGTTGCACAGCTATTAGATTTTCTGATATACATTTCACTTAAGAAATGTTTTTTCAAGCAATTTCTTGCCTACTACCAGTTTTTAATTAAAACTTAAAAAAAATTGAAGTTTAAATACATTTATAAAACATACAGCCTAATTCAGAGGTGAAGGCAGTGCAGGTCTTTGCGCAGTTGAGTGATGTTTTGCTACTGCGTATGCACAAAACGTCTAGAAAACTTTCTGCGCATGCTCAAAACAAGGCGTACAATAGCGTACATAGTTGCGTACAACATCCCTATTACCTGAGACAGCATCTGCAATCCTTGGGAAATCAGAGTAGAGACTGGGAGCTGACCTAAAGTGATTGCAAAAAGAGGATTCATGGGCATGTTTAAGCATGCGGCTGTGATGTCTTTCGCAGCACCACAGCCTCAGTGGACATATTTTGAGAAAGTTTGAAGGGAGACTGTGTCTGCAGACAGGCTGCTCGGGGAATTGATGTTGTGACCGATGGTGCTTTGATGGTGGAGAGATCAAATCCACAAGCGCACTTGAGCATTGCTAAGATATGCAACGTCGCCTTATGTGCTGTCTCACGGAAGTACGCAACAGGCATACATAAATTGACATTTTCTCATTTTTACACTAGCGAATCCATGAGAATTTGCAGCCGCACATGAACTGCGTCCACCCTGGGCCCGTAATCCCTAATACAACCCAACCAAGAACTCACTTTCTCTGTTTGACTAAATTAATTTCTTCTATTGTAATTTTCATGAGAGCTGCTAGTCGATGAGGAGAAAGAAGAATACATGTTCAAATGTTTTAGACTTGCATATGTTGGCTACACATTGTACTATATGTTGTTCATACAGCCAACGAATGATATATTGTTCAGTGCATCTTGCCTTGGGTACACACAATATATCTGTAAATGACCTTGATCATATATATTGCGTCTGCAGTGTAGCATAGAAGATGTGATATATCTGAAAGACATATTGTGTACATCTGCCTGTGTGTACGGGCAAGTAACTGAACAACACAACAATGACACCAGCAACAATGGCATCCTAACTAAGCGGGCATATTTAAATGCCCGCCCAGTTGTAATGTCTGGCCAGATATATCGAGTAGCCGATTGATACGTGTGTATGCTTACCATATCGTACACTCGGTCGGCAACACGGTAGTTCAGCCATTGCGTCGGTCAGGGATACCCGCATAGGACATGGGATTTTCTAGATGAAGGATTTTGTATAATTCATGGGTCCAAGTGCTAAGATTTAGATTACTCATAAATTAAGGCAGGCACTATATTTTAATCATTCATTATTGCTTTTTATCTACTGAGGGGCTTAATGCAGCATTTTCTTTGGAGCTATACATTTTATATAATCACCTTAATATCTATAATCATTTCTAAAAGACTGTCATATGTTTCTTTCACTAAAATATAGAGATGATTGCAAGTGGATTTAGAACATTACAGTATTTAAATTGTTTCTGATTTGATCTACTGTAAAAATGTTTATAATTTGACAGTTGAAAATAAAATCGAGTGCTCATAAAACAATGAATAACACATGCAAGTTATCATGCTAATTGTTAACATTAGTTTTTAAATCCAGTAGCTCTACCTCTTTCATAAGTCATGAATAATTAAAACACAACAAAAACAGGTAGACATTAGCTATTAGATGACAGTAGGGTCACATTTCATACGTAGAAGTAATTTGAAAAATACACACAAATATATAAGCAAATATGTACATACATATGTTGCTCAAGACATGGGTTGACAGAGCCATAATCTGGAATGCTCAGCCTGCTCCCCTAGCTGCTGGCTAAACGTTCCTCCCTGACACTCTGCTGCTCCTAGTCTGCCCATGGTACACCTCCTCCTACTCCTCTGCATTGCCGGCTGCAGATAGGTGATTACACTACAGCGCAAGGAGGACATTTTAGGCCAGAGCAGGAGGAGGTACGTGACTCAGCACCTGGAGGTTAGAGTTGCCTTTTGTGTGCTGGCATTGGGCACTGGCCCCTGGGATATGCCCCTGCTTTACACTTGAATTAGCCATATACCGCTCACCTGTACGGTGCGTGGCAATCACATTCCCCCGTGCCTCACACCTCACCTGTTAAGGGTGGTTAGGGGTTAACTCAGGGATGGCGAACCTCAGGCCCGTGGTGATTGTTCAATTGCTCATTTTAATCATCTAGCTGTGTGTTGGACTTTTTGGGATTTGGTGATGTCCCTGCATAGGTAATTTGTCCTAAAGACTATAGATGTGAGGCCTGGATAACCCCCCCCCCCCCTCAGTGTGTGTTTGTGTGTGGCCATTCCTCCCAACAATTAAACTTGTTAATTCAGCATCATGTGCACGGAATGGGCGCATGCCCACAAAGGGGGAATGGCTGCAGGAAGGACCATTTTAAAAACGCAAGCTGCTCACACAAGAATCCATACTACACCTGCCATAGGGCTGGTGCAAGTTTCGATGATGCACCGAGACAGATATCCACAGGTGCTGCAAGTGGACATCTCCGTTTAAAAAAAAAAAAAAAAAGGATGCACTTTTAGCATACAATGCAGCTTTAAAAGATTCTGCTGCGTCTCCATGCAACTCAGGTTCAGGCCGAATGTGTGAACAGAAATGAAAGCATTATTTAAATTCTTAAAAACAAAGTAATGTAAAATGTACAGTCTATATGTATATGAAGCACATATGTAACATGGCTTTTCTGGCAGCGTATGCAATGTAAAAATGGGTTTGATGATGTTGAAGGCATGGTTTGCTTAACGTGGGTGTGGTTTTAAATAGCTAATAAAATATATGAAATCTTGTTATGGCAAAGGGCTATTATTATTATTATAATTTATTTATATGGCGCCACAAATGCTCCGCAGCGCCTTACAAAGCACATAAACAAGTTGTAGACAAGCGACTTACAGAACAATACAATACAGGACCAGGACATGGATAATATATATTGCTACTTTAGTGACCATAACACCCTGATAAGCAACAGAGCATAAACAGCCAAGTGTTAGGTGCCCTAGTGGTGAGTAAGAAGTAGATGAAACTAAAGTAGGGAGAAGTACAAGAGGTTAGAGGGCCCTGCTCACAAGAGCTTACATTCTAAAAGGGGAAGGGGAAACAAACAGGGGTGACACAGATGGGGAGGAAGGTGTATGTATCAGGGAGTTAGAATGACAGCTGGATGGCTTTGATGAAATAATGGGTCTTGAGAGCCCGTTTGAAGGATTGCAAAGAGGTGGAGAGTCTGATGGGGAGTGGGAGAGAGTTCCAGAGGTGGGGAGCAGTGCGGGCAAAATCTTGGAGGCGGGAATGGGAGGAAGTAATCAGCTGGCATGAGAGGCGGCGTGCATTAGTTGAATGAAGAGAGCGGAGAGGAGTGAAGGGAGATGAGATCAGAGATGTATATGGGGAAGATTGGGTGAGGGCTTTGTAAGTGAGCGTGAGAACGTTAAATTGGGTTCTAAAAGGGAAGGGGAGCCAGTGGAGGGCTTGTAGGAGAGGGGAGGCAGATGTAGAGCATTTGGAGAGGAAGATAAGTCATGCAGCAGCATTAAGGATAGACTGGAGAGGAGAGAGATGGGATTTGGGGAGGCCAGATAGGAGGAGGTTACAGTAGTCCAATCTGGAGATGACCAGTGAGTGTATGAGGGTTTTTGTAGCATCCTGGGTGAGATAGGGTCTGATCTTAGAAATATTTTTGAAATGGAAACGACAGGACTGTGAAAGGTTCTGCATATGTGGTTTGAAGGAGAGGGATGAGTCCAGGGATAACTCCAAGACAGCGCACTTTGGGGCTAGATGAAATAGTTATACCATCAATTGATAAAGAAATAGTGGGAAGAGAGGTTATGTGGGAGGGTGGGAAGGCTATCAGCTCTGTCTTAGACATATTAAGTTTAAGAAATCGCTGGGATATCCAGGAAGAGATGGCAGAGAGACAGTTGGAGATACAAGTCAGAAGAGAGGGGGAGAGATCAGGGGAGGAAATGTAGATTTGAGTATCATCAGCATAGAGATGATAATGGAGGTCAAAAGAGCTGATGAGTTCACCTAGAGAGGAAGTATAGAGGGAGAATGAAGAGGTCCAAGAACAGAACCTTGAGGAACACCTACTGTAAGAGGCTGTGGGGGGGAAGAGGAGTCATGAGAGGAAACTGAGAAAGATCGGTCAGAGAGGTAGGATGACAGCCAGGAGAGGGCAGTGTCACGTAGACCAAGGGAGTGAAGGATAAACCAATACATCACCTGCCAGCCCAATCTCACTTAGGCCCGTATTCAATTTGAGGTGAAAAGTCAGAATTGGCGAAAAAGTTTCGCCGACGTCATTTTGCCAGGCGGAAAAGTATCGCCGTATTCAATTTGAAAGCCTAGGCGGAAAGTGTAACAGGCGGAAAAGTTTCCCCTATGAATAGCAGGCGGAAAAAAAGTGCAGGATTGGGTTTTGGGGTGCAACGTTGCGGGAACCCCTGTGCAGCCTTCAGACAGTCCCCCAAAGGTAAACAGAAATTTTAAAAAAACTTACCCCAAAAATTCACTTTCAATTGGGGGCGAAAAAAAAAGTTGAGGGACAAAGTTAAAAACTCGCGAACTAGACTCCAGGGAGGTCCCCAAGTATTTCCCAGGTGTTTTTTTCATTGCTGGTGTTTGCGGAAGGTGGATTTTTCACGATTTTTAAAAATGAACTTTACCAACTTTTAAATATGCTGGCCCCCATTTTCAAGTACCCCAAATTTGCTGGGATAAGTTATTTTCTGCAAAAAAACCTCCTGAATACTATTCTGCACCACTTATGCAAAAACGCTGTTTAGCAGCTATTGAGCCCATTTAAAAACACCAAATACCTTCAGCAAGCCATATCAGGGGTAACCATAGCTAATCCCCATGTCAGAGCATCTTTTGGGGGGTGTCAGGCTGATTTCCTCAAATCTGACATGACTTTCCGCTTGTTTAAGTTTTGCCGGGTCCCGTTTCGTGTACGCACGATACTTTTCCGCCTGCAAAACAGGCGAAGTAGGTGGAAAAGTCCGGGAGGCGGAGAAGTATCGCAGGTCCGCTCAAATTGAATACGGCTCTAAGCTGAGACTATTCTAGTGACTGATACACAATACAAGGTCAATTCTAGTTACAATAAGCAATGCAACCATCCTAATGACCAATATAGACAAATCTCAGGTGCACAACTCCAAATTATTAATAATATATATAAATGCAATAACATTTTGCAATCAATAGAGGTTTTTAGCATAATCATGGCCAAGGTTATGGGCCTACCCTCCATATCCAGGTTACCTCTTTCGGGTAGGTCCCTAACATACTAGGGTTCAAATCCACTCCATATGTAAAAAAAAAAAAGTGACTAACTTGACAAAATCATTAATTGTCACCTTTAAAACAAAGGTCTACAACAACATCAACAGTGTAAGCGTAAATTAGTGACAACCATATAGTGTTGTAATAAATACTAATTCATCATTACCACTAGTTTTCCTTTATAGATTTAAAGTCCAAATCTGACACCCCACTACCTCCCTCTTTAAAAATTAGACCCTAGATCTGATCCTATCCTGCTTCAGTAAAAAAACATCCTAAATTGAATTCCCAACACACCCTGTTAAAATAGCCCAGATCTGGCCAAAGATTTAAAATAAACAATGAAGAATCTAGGAATGGAAAATCCAAAACACATCTAAGAATACCTTTTCTATAAAAACTGGTGTCTCCATCCATGACACTAATTAAATTATACCTATTTTTACATACGTACATATATCTTACCCCCTGCAGTGTCTCATGGGTGGCAAGGTTTGGGAAACATCTCTCTGCTGTGCGGAGCTTTGGGTGAATAAAGGCCGTGCAGGGAGTGAGCCTGGGGAGCTCAGGGAACTCTGACTAAAACAATGTGTGCTGTAAGGCCACGCCACTTTCAGTGAATTCCTTTTTTCTGGTCCCGACTTCAGACTTCCATATTTTGGGAGGTGTGCATACACACAAATGCTGACTGCTACAGTTGGTTCTCTGGCTCATAGAGTAGTACTCATATCTTCAAACAATACTTACATTTGTGTAGTATATATAACTGTTAATTAAAATTACATATATTTATTGTTTTTATAAAACTCGCAGGAAAACATGCGTCCTGCCGAAAGTATTTCAATACACTGAAACATCGCTATTTTTGCTGTTTTCCTCATTTTGGTTTTAATTCAGAGGTGCATGCTATGCTGATGCCATACACAAGCCGTCAATGTTTTCAGGCTGCGCATGCGTCACTATTGTTACCGCCAAAAGATCCAGAATTAATTTTTACACAGAGAGAGGCACTTTCGGTGGGCATTTTCTGGGAGGTAATGGGTGTATCGTGATCAGTGACTATGTCCAAAGACACAGTTGCACTGACCCCAGCGGCCATGTTTAGATTGCACCTGCCATAGGGTAAGTGTAATCTCTGATGGTCTTTTCTAAGGTGCGTCTTCACATGCAAAGCAGCTGATTAGTGCCGCAGCCGGTGGTCATCTCAGTAGGAAGCCTATTGGCTACAATAATAACAGTCACATTTGCAACATCGTAAAAAAAATGCAGCCGCAGGTTAATAGTGTGCACCTTTGATTCAGACCCTATGCGTCCATATAGTGAGTGCTGCCTAATGTACGTATGTATGTATGTGTGTGTATATGTGTATATATATATATATATATGTGTGTATATTGTGATAGGATCACTGGTAAAGTGGTCTGTGCCAGGGACATTTGTCCCAGATTCCTGTCCTATGTGTTGTAAATCCCCAGGAGAAAGTCTGCAGTGTAGCAGGCTTGAGTCTCGGCTTTTTGAAAAGCCGGTTTGGGTCCTGGGAGTTGTGGGTGAGAGGAAGGGCTCCACCCATGGCCATTCCAGGTCTTGGGCCTTTCAGCCTGGTAACAGGCTCATTAGGGCTTCCAGCTGAGAATGGCCAACATATGCTTAGTTTGTTTAGGGCTGAGTGTCTCACCTGGGTGAGCAGACAGGGAGTCTGCTCAGAGACCCTGGGAAACCTAACTGTGCTGTGCTTTTGTTGCTGGTGAGGGTATTAGGCCATGCCAGGTTCTTGTAGTGAGGGAAATCACTTGTGAAGTTAGAGCCCAGACAGGGCTAGGATTTATGTTTATGTTTTCTTAATGTAATTTCTGACATTGTACAATAAAGACTGGCGCCGACCAGCTTGTACTCGCATCCAGACTGGTGTGCTGTTTCCAGGCTGCTGTGTGTGTAAGAAAGGAGTCCTTCTACCCCAGGAGAGGGACCCCTAACCCGACTGAACGTCACATAAAATATATATATATATATATATATATATATGCAGTGATTGGCACTCCCAACAACAACAATTTCAGCTTACCGGGTGCCTTCCACAAATAGTGCAATATTCAACTCGGTAATGGCGACACTCACGGTTTTGAAAAATAAGAACAATAGTTCAATCTGGGTATTCAACGTTTCTGGTATAATTTCAACCTTCGTCAGGAATACATAACATAACAAAATCTTACCTTAAATAGAACACTAATCACCACATCCGTGCATGCTGGACCTGGAGCAGGGCTGACGTCAACGACGCGCACGTCACAGCGGAAGTGACGCAGCCGTCCTCGGTCCGGTTACTATAGTGACAAAATAACAAAACCTTCACCAGTGAAAAACAGCATTGGGTATACATATCATGTATTGAGATATCAAGAGGCCTTGACATGGCACAATCTAATCATATGACATCATGAAATGAATAAATGCAAAATGCAGTCATATTAATGCAAAAATTTCAAAACAATTGTAACTAAATCAGTATAATAATCTGAAATACACTATATCTAATAGATTTAGAGAAAACAGGTAAGAGGGAGATGTTCCTATTTGGATGTACGGTATTTAGGGCCTGATTAAGAGCCGCTCGTAAGCGTTCGCTCCGAGCGATGTTTGCCCAACTGCGCATGCGTACGGATCGTTATACGCATGCGCGAACCAGTCAGCGCGGTCGAAATTCATGTGCTCGCAAAATAGCGAATGCCTGATATTTTGAGTGACAGAAAGAGGCATTTGTGGGTGGTAACAGGGGTAGGTGCTTGAAAATGGGGAGTGGAGATCCGAACGCAGGCGTGCTTAAAGGTCAAAACGGGCGTTTTATGGGTGTGCATAATTAAAACAGCAGGGTCATTGGCCACGTCACTGGGTTATTTTATAGACAGAACTGCTCGCAAAATTGTGGTAGCAAAAACCAACCACAAGAATAGCGAGCAGTTCATACGCTGGTCGATGTACTCGATTAATCTAATAAATAGCGGACATGACGTAGGATGCGAGCGGCCAGGGGGCGTAGTTTTCCAAAAAACGACCGCAAGTTTTGTTCGCTCGTTCAGACCTAGAGGCGTGAACAGACCGCAAAGGGCGAACGGTTCATTTGAATAGCCACCCCTATTTTCTGGACGAGCGAGCGCTAATTGCGTCCGGCTCTGAATCAGGCCCTTAATCTGTATATCCAACGGGCCTCAGCTTTAAGTAAAGCTGAACCCCGATCACCACCCCTAGCATCCTCAGGATGAAATCTATCATTTTGTAGTGAATGGTGGCTAATGTATGCTTTTGTTCACGAAAGTTTCTGGCCACCGGCTGTTCGTTATCCTTGCCCTCCAGTGCTTGTCGAATTGCAGAGTGATGGAAGGCCATACATTCTTTAAATTGCCTTACGGTTTTCCCTATATAGAGAAGACCGCATAGGCAACGAATATAGTATACAACATATTTACTGCTGCAGGACAATGAGTGTCTAATGGTATACTTCTGACCCAAATGTGGATGTACAAATTTATCCCCTGTCTCAAGAAAGCTGCAGGTGATGCAGCTCAGACATTTGAAGTTGCCTGCCTTTCTAGAGAGAAAGTGTGTTGCTTGTACTTTTTGATATTGAGATATATCAGTACGAACTAAGCAATCCTTAAGATTGCGACCTCGTTTATATCATGGGATAAGTTTAGATTCATGCAACAGCGGTAAATCCCTGTGTGAATTCACTAATGGCCAGAATTTCTTTGCAGTATCAATAATATTTCTGCTTGCTGTGTTATTCTTATTCACCCAAATGATGGAATTATCTAGGGATTTTCTTTGAGAAATGCCTTGTTCTTTAGGTGCTGCTAAGGCTTTGTTGCAGGCTGCTGTTAACAATTTGAGAGAATAACCCCTCTTCAAAAATTTGTTAGTCATAGCTTCCATTTGTATTAGCTCATCCTTCTGTTCACTACAAATTCTATGAATGCAAAGATATTGTGAGTAAGGTAAACCCCGTTTGAGGGGTAATGGGTGATGACTTTGATAGTGCAATATTGTATTGCATTCAGTGGGTTTATGATACAGAGAGGTTGAAAGTTGACCATTGTCTATCCTGACAAGTACATCTAAATAGTTGACAACAGAATTACTGATGGAATGAGTGAACTTAATGTTCTCATCCCTGTAAATTCACTCTCTCCATCATTTCTAAAAGTGGTCTTTGGTACTGGACCACAGCATAAAGATACTGTCAATATATCTAGTGTAAAATATAATCTTGGATGCATATTGGGGCTGACTGAGAAAAGATCTCTTTCAACATCAAACATGAAAGCTTTTGCGTAAGTGGGTGCGACACACGAACCCATCGCACAACCTTGGAGCTGTATATAAAAGCTTTTGTCAAACAGAAAATAATTACGAGTGAAGATTATATTCAAAAGGTCTAAAAAGAATGTAACATCTGGACCTGTGTATCATGGATTGTTAGTGATTAATCACCTGACTACTTCAAGACCGCAACTGTGCAGTATATTTGTGTATAGACTCACTATATCAATAGTACACATCCAACAAAGAGAAGGTAGATCTTGTAAATTCTTGATTTTTTTCAGAAAAGTGAAGGTGTCCTTAAGATAAGTCCCTTCCGATTGTACAACTGGCTGTAGATAGAAGTCTAAGAGGGGTATTCAATATGAAACGTAAACTTCACTGTCGAAGTTAACGTTTCATATCAGAGTTTTTACCTGCGTTAAAGTATCGGGCGCGCGCCCGCTTATCCCCGTATTCAATATGAAATTAACGAAAACGGGATCCTCCGAAGTTGGATTTGCGTAAAGTTACGAATTTTTCCTTAAAAAAATTGTAGGACCCCCCTAAAGTTGTAAAAACATGGGGGATCACTATGGGTACCCCCGTTTTAGCCTTAAAATGAAAGTCAGGGATTTAAATAGCCGGAGCAGGTGTTTTTTCCCGACATTGAAGAAGTGTTGCAGAAGAGCACTTAGATAATTTTTTTCGTTTTTTTAAGTGGTGCCATCAAATTTGGGGTACATGAAAATGGGTACTAGCATATTTTTAAGTCCCTAAAGTAAGTTTTTAAAAATTCTGCAATTGTGCACCTGCCGCTATAAATCTATTCTAGAAAACACCTGCCGCATACATGCAGAATAGCCCTGAACCTATTTCCCTATTGTTAAACAATTTTTTCCCATTTTTTTTTTTTCACCCCAATTTTTACATTAATTTTTTGGGGTGTCCCTATTTTTTTTTTACATTTTTTTTGACACAGTTCTTTTTTAAATGTCATTCCCAGGGGTACAGGCTATTTTTTTTAAGCCTGCACCCCTAAACCCCAATTCTGCACTTTTTTTTGACACCTATTCAATGGCGAAAAGTTATCCCCGTTTTTTATCAAAGACTTTTCAAAACTGCGAAAAGTCTTTGAAATTGAATACGGTGTAAAAGTAAAACCTTCGATAATGACGTCATAGCTCCGATATTAACGCAAAAATGATGTTTTCGCTCCCATATTGAATACCCCTATAAATATCTAGAGATATCGTAAAAAAGAGAGCCTCATGCCGATATAATCGGTCTTCCCAGTGGTCTAGTTGGATGTTTGTGTAACAAAGCAAGGCATTTGCTGTATTCGAATGGATAAAGGGGGTCATTCAGACCCGCTCGTGACCGTCAGGATGCTCGCAAGCGGGTCGATGTTCCCCCACTGCGCATGCGCACGACGGAGGGAGCTCCGTCGTGCGCATGCGCGAGACCCAGCGAGCGACGGGCTCTCCATCGCTCCGGGTCTCGCACCAAAGGGGGCGTGCTGTCGATGTTGATTGACAGCACGCCCCCTTTGGTGGGCGTGCCGGGGGCGTGCCTGCCAGACAGAGGCGTTCCCATGGGAACGCCTACTGTCTGAAGCCGGCCCCAGTGGGAGTGATTTTGGCTCTGACAGAGCCAAAATCACTCCAGGGCTTGCGGCAGCGAGACCCTACCGCAGGGTCTCTGTTGCAAGCCCGATGGTCGCGATGGTCAAGACCATCGCGACCATCATCATGGACGCTCGCATATGCTGCTATGCGAGCGTCCAGGAGGACGCTCCATTTTCATGGAGGAGGGCCCTGATTCAGTGCGAGCGCTCTGGTCAAAGCGTTCAGCTCTGAATCAGGCCCAAAGTCCGCTTCTACTGCAGTTTGTAGGATCTTATCAGGTTCTTTGGAAAATACCGATGTAGGGTCTCTATCCAATTTGTTATATAACTTGATGTCGTCAAGTTGTCTAAATGCCTCCAATTTGTACTGTGCCAAGTCCTGGACAACATTCCCCCCTCCCTTATCCGCAGAGCGGAATACTATGTCATCATATGTGCCTAGATCTTTCAAGGCTTTTTTCTCTCCTGGGGTTAAATTACAATGGATATTTGTTTTAGATGTATTCTGTGCATCAATGCAGGTATTCATTAATCTTGTAAAACTTTTTATAGATGCATTGGATGATACCGGGTCAAACGTTGATTTAATTTTTATTGGACAATTGTCCACTGGAATGTTGGTAATCTCCACTTTTGTACTAAAGTATTCCTTCAGTCTTAATTGTCGATTAAGTTGACATAAGTCGACTTTGCTGTCCAAGCCATAGTGAGTGGTGGTTGGCTCAGACCTTTATTCAGAACATTCAGTTCGTCAGTGGTAAACGTGCGAGAAGATAAGTTGTAAACTATTGTTTCTTTTTCAAGGTTTGTTTTTCTTTGCCTTTGGCACTGTTGTCCTCTTCTGGTGTATGATCTTTGGCGTGTCCTTTTTTGGCCCTCGTACTGTAGTTACCCCTAAAGGGGGTCTGCGAGTAGAGGTATTTACCGAAGTGCCAGTACATTCTGAGTCACTGAGATTCCCCCACTGGAAGTGTCAGTCTCTAGATTGAAGAAATAGAAATTACGAGATTGTGAAGCTCTAAATGTATAGAACCTTCTTTCCTCATAATCGTGATCTACAGTAGCTTTTATGTTTTGTTTGAATTTTATAAGGTCTTGCTTATACTTGTCTACTTGACCAGTTAAGTTAGTAATCCAATCACCAATTTAATCTTTTGCCAATTCAGGTAAGTGTGTGGTTTCAAAAGCAGCTATTTTTTCTCTGGTAGTTTTTAATTCTCTTCCAGATTCTTCCACAACCAATAATAGAAAATCAAAAGAGGCTTTATTAAGCACGGCAACCCACCTACGACAAAAGTCAGGATTAAACCTGCCAATTGTGGGTGTGTTCTTTATCTGAAACCCTCGCAGAATTTTTCTGTCCCTGTAATAATCGGACAGTGTGATGTCGTGCAATAAAAAGTCTATCTCCCGTTTCTTTAATTTAAGGAGTTGATGATATATTGTCTCAGTGGATTCAATTCCTGTTGCTGAAGATATTTTTTCAGTAAACAACACACTTTCAGCATCTGTGTCAGAAAATGTTAATGTTTCTCCTAGTGACAAATCCACATAGGAGTAACCCGTTGTTGCTGTATGATCTTGTGGAGCAGTCATTCCAAGTACAAAAATGACTCATATAGAGTGTATGAAAATAGACAGATTGAGATGGCAAACAAATGCGTAGAAATATGAGGGGTGCCTTATCTTTAAGAGCAATCTGCTCTATTGAATAATACAAATGCAGTGATTGGCACTCCCAACAACGATTTCAGCTTACTAGGTGCCTTCCACAAATAGTGCAGTATTCAACTCTGTAATAGCGGCACTCACGGTTTTGAAAAATAAGGACAATAGTCCAATCTTGGTATTCAACATTTTGGTATAATTTCAACCTTCATCAGGAATACCCATATCTCTCCTCCCCTTTGCCTCCAAACTCCTTGAGCGGATTGTCTACAACCGCCTTACCACTTTTCTTTCCTCCCACTCACTCCTTGACCCTTTTCAGTCTGGCTTCCATTCTCTCCACTCCACTGAAACTGCCCTCATAAAAGTCAGCAATGACCTCCTTGCTGCCAAATCCCAAGGCCACTACTCTCTTCTCATTCTCCTTGATCTCTCTGCTGCTTTTGACACTGGACCACCCTCTCCTGCTGAATATCCTTCACTCCCTTGGTCTACGTGAAACTGCCCTCTCCTTGCTGTCGTCCTACCTCTCTGACTGATCTTTCTCCATTTCCTCTCACGACTCCTCTTCCCCCCCACAGCCTCTTACAGTAGGTGTTCCTTAAGGTTCTGTTCTTGGTCCTCTCCTATTCTCCCTCTATACTTCCTTTCTAGGTGACCTCATCAGCTCTTTTGACCTCCATTATCATCTCTATGCTGATGATACTCAGATCTACATTTCCTCCCCTGATCTCTCCCCCTCTCTTCTGACTCGTATCTCCAACTGTCTCTCTGCCATCTCTTCCTGGATGTCCCAGCGATTTCTTAAACTTAATATGTCTAAGACAGAGCTGATAGTCTTCCCACCCTCCCACATAACCTCTCTTCCCACTATTTCTTTATCAATTGATGGTATAACTATTTCATCTAGCCCCAAAGTGCGTTGTCTTGGAGTTATCCCTGGACTCATCCCTCTCCTTCAAACTACATATCCAGAACCTTTCACAGTCCTGTCGTTTCCATCTCAAAAATATTTCTAAGATCAGACCCTATCTCACCTAGAATGCTACTAAAACACTCATACACTCACTGGTCATCTCCAGATTGGACTACTGTAACCTCCTATCTGGCCTCCCCAAATCCCATCTCTCTCCTCTCCAGTCTATCCTTAATGCTGCTGCACGACTTATCTTCCTCTCCAAACGCTCTACATCTTCTCCCCTCTCCTACAAGCCCTCCACTGGCTCCCCTTCCCTTTTAGAACCCAATTTAAGGTTCTCACGCTCGCTCACAAAGCCCTCACCCAATCTTCTCCCATATACATCTCTGATCTCATCTCCCTTCACGCTCCTCTCTGCCCTCTTCGTTCAACTAATGCATGCCGCCTTTCATGCCAGCTGATTACTTCCTCCCACTCCCACCTCCAAGATTTTGCCCGCACTGCTCCCCACCTCTGGAACTCTCTCCCACTCCCCATCAGACTCTCCACCTCTTTGCAATCCTTCAAATGGGCTCTCAAGACACACTACTTCATCAAAGCCTTCCAGCTATTCTAACTCCTTGCTACATGCTCCTTCGTCCCCATCTACCCCATCTGTGTCAACCCAGTTTGTCTTCCCCCACCTTTTTAGAATGTAGGCTCTCACGAGCAGGGCCATCTACCCTCTTGTGCTTCTCCTTACTTTAGTGCAATTTGCTTCTTACTCACCACTAGGGCACCTAACACTTGGTTGCTTATGCGCTCTTGCTTATCTGTTTGATATGGTCGCTAATGTAGCAATATATATTATCCATGTCCTGTATTGTATTGTTCTGTAAGTCACTTGTCTACAATTTGTTTATGTACTTTGTAAGCCGCTGCGGAACACTTGTGGCACCATATAAATAAATGATGATAATAATAATAATAATACATAACATAACAGAATCTTACCTTAAATAGAACACTAATCACCACATCCATGCATGCTGGACCCGGAGCTGGGCTGACGTCAACGACCCGCACGTCACAGCGGAAGTGACGCAGCCGTCCTCAGGCCGGTTACTATAGTGACAAAATAACAAAATCTTCACCAGTTAAAAACAGCATTAGGTATACATATCATGTATTGAGACATCAAGAGGCCTTGACATGGCACAATCTAATCATATGACATCATGAAATTAATAAATGCAAACTGCAGTCATATTAATGCAAAAATTTCAAAACAATTGTACCTAAATCAGTATAATATCTGAAATACACTATATCGAACAGATTTACACTATATCTGTTAGATATAGTGTATTTCAGATTATTATACTGATTTAGTTACAATTGTTTTGAAATTTTTGCATTAATATGACTGCATTTTGCATTTATTCATTTCATGATGTCATATGATTAAATTGTGCCATGTCAAGGTCTCTTGATGTCTCAATACATGATATGTATACCCAATGCTGTTTTTAACTGGTGAAGGTTTTGTTATTTTGTCACTATAGTAAATGGACCGAGGACGGCTGCGTCACTTCCGCTGTGACGTGCGGGTCGTTGACGTCAGCCCTGCTCCAGGTCCAGCATGCACGGATATGGTGAATAGTGTTCTATTTAAGGTAAGATTTTGTTATGTTATGTATTCCTGACTAAGGTTGAAATTATACCGAAACGTTGAATACCCAGATTGGACTATTGTCCTTATTTTTTCAAAATCGTGAGTGCCGCCATTACCGAGTTGAATATATATATATATATATATATATATATATATATATATACAGGTTGAGTCTCCCATATCCATATATTACGAAATACGGAATTTATTTTGGCATGACTGAGATAATGAAACCTTTGATTTTTGATGGTTCACTGTACACAAACTTTGTCTAAGGCACAAATTACTATAAAAATTGTATAAAATTACCTTCAGGCTGTGTGTATAAGGTGTATATGAAACATAAATGAATTTCATTTCTGTACACAAACTTTGTTTGAGCCACAAAATTTTTGAATATATTGTATAAAATTATGTGCAGGCTGGGTGTATAAGGTTTATATAAAACATAAATGCATTCTGTGTTTAGATTTGGATCCTATTCCCAAGATATTTCATTATGGTAAGCAATTATTCCAAAATACAGAATATTCAGTTATCCAAAATACCCCTGGTCCCAAGCATTTTGGATATGGGAGACTCAACCTGTGTGTGTGTGTGTGTATATATATATATATATATATACATATATATATATATATATATATATATATATATTATAGAAAAAGAGCTCCCGCACACTCAAATCTTTTCATATTTCTGTGGGTGCTTAGTCAAACGGTCTTTTTTTCCTGTGGATCAGTCCCTTTCACACACAAAGGCTTTGTACCGTGAGCGATGTTTTTGCAGTGTTAAAAAAAAAAATCTCTTTTCAATCTTTTACATTGAAACCATGGATGACAGCCGCCCTAGTCAGTGGTTACCAATGCTGTAACACGGTGACTGTGCCGTGTTCGAGCAGTGTAGAAGCCCTAAAGCATTTGTAACTTCCACTGCAGTTTAACAGCGGTAAAAAAAGTCCAGTTTTTGCCGGATGGACAAAACCATTGTGTAAGAAATAGCCCTTAGGTGCAGCTCATGGTCCCCTAACTGGAACTCAAATTACTCAAGCGGACTCTGTCCTTATGATCCTAATATTGCCAATTATGCCATCAAAATTAAATGCTAGTCAGTGGGAAACTAGAGACCCAACAGTAGTCCCACTAACATTGGTTTGTCTTCCACATGTCGATATAATGTTGACTTTGTAAATGTCAACAAATTATGCTGAACCAGATACAGGCACTCCAAGATAATTCATCGATTACACTTTTTTATTTTTACAGTTCTTCATTTGACTTCTAACCGTGCCCATGCCTTGACTATTGATGGCTCATCATTGAAGACCAGTCCTGTTATTCACTCATTTGGAGTGGTGGATGGTCTTTTGGCTGTTGTCATTACGAAGGCAAGCTAAATGATTGCCTTGCTACAGTACATGAGCATATTCCAACAATTGGTGGTTTACAGGCAAGGGAAAAAATTGTATAAGCTGTACATTTGAAATCTTAGTGGTTTTGTGGTGATTTACTGGCGGGATTGCAACAACCAAGAAACTACACTTTAGAAAATAATAAAACCTAACTATCAATGTTTTTGCCTAGGGACCAGCCCTGGGCTTAGCAGGCTGGAGCTGGTTGACATGGCAGGGGTACTACACGCTGCGTGTCTTCCTGCTTTTGTGTCACTGGTTAGTGTAACTACTGGTTAGCAAAAAATAGGAACCTACTCATTATTCCTCCCCCCCATCCTATTTTTTCTACTAGACGTCTAGGCTTAATAACCCAGGGTAGGTCATATTGCAGAGTATCTGAACATAGGGTTTTTTGTCTCAGTTTTTTCTTATTTTTACACTATACAAACCTGCACAGATCTTAGTGATCTGTGCAAGTTTGCAAACCATGGCAGGATTGCGGCATGTTAGAGATGCAGAAACAACCACAAGGATCAATGGCGCATTCAGAATTGTTTTTTGCAAAAATGTTTTTGTTTTCTTTTGGAATAGAATATGCTGACAATACCGTAGTGTGTTCCAAATAATAACAGACCCGTTGCTTAGTAAATTTAGACCCAGGTGTACCTGGTTTCTTAATATGTCTTAAACCGGTATAATCAATTGCAGTCACAATCCAAAATCTAGAAGAAAGCCACCTCAGAGGAGTGGAGGCTGTTATACTCACAAAAGGGTGACCAAATCCACATTAATGCCAATGGTTCTGGAATGAGATGCTCAACAAGTACATATGTACAGTACTGTTCTGGTGTCCACATACTTCTAGCCATGTAGCGTGTCAACAGGGCCCACTGATAATGTGGTGGCTTCAAACCATCAAAGCGTGTTGTCCATTAATAGTTTTGATCCTTGTGTAAGGAAGTCAGAGAAGGAGAAGCTGGCCCCAAAAGCCCTCTATTTGCCCCCTCCATGTCTCTCCATTTGCCCCTCTCCATGTCTCCCCCTTACTTACCTTACATTGTGATCATCAGTGCCATTCTGAAGCATTGCTCTTCACTTTCTGTCTAATGTAGGACCCCATTCAGCAACAGACAGCGTAAAGATTCATTGCCTGTTGCTTTACAGTGACAGCTCTCTTCATGCCACCAACCCATCAACTACCCCAAAAAATAATTTTACACAAAAAAAAACACTGGCATGCCTCTTTAGGCCACCAGCTGCCACGGCACCCTGGTGACAGTGCCGCTGCACCCCAGGGAGCTGCTATGCATAGTTTGGTAACCACTTATCTAGGCAGACATTTAGTCTATGAAAAATAAGTAAAGGAGATATTTTCATTAAGACCCCTGGGAGAATTTACATCTATTTTAAAAATCCAATATGAGAAAGGGGAGAGATCAGTCAGGCACTGTCACTGAGCAGCTGGTTCAAATGGAGGGTAGCCTTAGTTTAAAAATGCATTGCACCTGAAAGTGCCCTACCACAATCACCACCACGATTAGTGATTCTTGGTCAATCATTCTGTACCCATATCAGACATTGCAAGATTCCCTGGGTTTTACCAGGGCTCGTCAAACTGCCCCGGTCTCGCTTATGTCTAACGCCCAGTGGCGTAACTATGGAGGGTGCAAGGGGTGCACTTGCTATGGGGCCCGGCAGCTTAGGGGGCCCGCCGGTCCAGCAAGCAAACCCCTGCACCCTGCCAGCATTGTTTTTTATTTACTTTTCTGGTGCCGGAGCACCAGCTGTGGCAGCTCTTGATAAACAACTCCTTTTTAATCAGACGCTTGTCACGAGCCAATAGAAAGTCGTGGACCAGCAGCCGCTGCTGATTGGCTGCTGGTCCGCGAGTTCCGATTGGCTTGTAACCGATGCCTGATTAAAAAGGACATCGGTGCTGTTTCCCCATGGCTGCAGCTGCACTGCATACAGGCACTGGCAGCAGGCCCAGCGATGGGGGGGACAAGGGGGATAGATGTACCGGACCCCATGTTTCGGAGGGGTCCCGCCATTCAGAAGCAGACAACATCACCAGATCCTGCAAAGTCGGTAAGTATGGCTTGAATGCGCGCTGTGCCTGCGCAGGGGGTTTCTTTCTGCTCATCCTCTGTGCCGGTCCCAGACACAGTGGGTGTATTATGCGCTATGCTCGTCCTCTGTGCCGGTCCCAGACACAGTGGGTGTATTATGCGCTATGCTCGTCCTCTGTGCCGGTCCCAGACACAGTGGGTGTATTATGCGCTATGCTCGTCCTCTGTGCCGGTCCCAGACACAGTGGGTGTATTATGTGCTATGCAGCAATAATTGAGTCTGTCCTGAAACTGGGGCAAGGGCAGTTGGAGTTTATTTGAATTACACTACTCTCTGCAGATATCCAAATGGCATCCTGTGAGGAAGATGAGACCCTTACATTCACTGCCAACAGTATTAAACTGGAATACTGGATTCTCTAAACAGTGTTTTGTTGTCTGGCTCAGAAAGGAATCAGTCTAACAGTAGCCCAGTCCATGTGTAATTAGGTTACTAACTATATGAGACACTACAGAAAGTGCAGCACTTTCTCATATCTACAGTATATAACATGGTAATACTATATTAAATTGCTCATGGGGACACATATATAAACAGTGTGTCAGTATCTAACAATTTATACTTGGGTAATAGTAATACTACAATAGAATGCCCTTTCTATACTACACTGTATATCATAGTTGCCTTCTGTCTGAGAAAGTCCAGGAGACCCCTTGAACTAGGGATGTGCAGGCTCGGATAGGTTCGAGTTTGCACGTGGAGTTCGGATTTTTCCCTCCAAAAAAACGGAACTCAGAACGAGGCAAAACGTCATCTTACATGGACGAACATCATCATTCCTGGACAAAAGACCAGGAATGATGATGTTCGTCCATGTAAGATGACGTTTTGCCTCGTTCTGAGTTCCGTTTTTTTGGAGGGAAAAATCCGAACTCCACGTGCAAACTCGAACCTATCCGAGCCTGCACATCCCTACCTTGAACCTGAGATATTAGCAATTCTCCCAGAGAATATATACATGCTGCAAAGTAGCCTGGGACAATTTGCAAATTGCAATATTGAGCCTTGGCCACCTCAGTAAATCTGCGATTACTGAAGGGGTGGACTTGATGAGATTGCAAATTGCATTATATAGATCAAGCCCCACTCACTGCCTCTTTTCCTATCTTTCCACTTAATCTGATGTAAGAAAAGCAGGCAAGTATGCAAGTGTTTGGGCTACAAAATGGCTGTCTTCCTGTGTGTAGGTAGCAGATCATTTTCAAGTGGACTATACACATACAATCATTGCATACATCCTGCTCCTTGTAAAGGGAGTGTATTCACATGTGTGTTATGTTTCATTAATTCTAGAATACCAAATGGTCATTGATATGGACTTGATATGTATACATCATCGTTTTCAGAGTTTTACCATCCCTCTAAACTTTTGATATAAAAATGTGACATGAAATAAAGAGTTTTAATCACACTCTCATGGGTTATAAAAGACAAAGTTGACTAACTGAGGAGTAATTGAAGAGAGACTTACTGTACTTAATGAAGGTGGTGCTTTAAGAGTGATTGGAAATCCCATTCTGATATTTTCCAGCCATGGCACAACAAGCAACGAGCAGCTTGTACACCCATTTTGTGGTTAGTAAATGAACCTTACAATGTCTTCTGACTGGGCGTTGAATATATCTATCAATCATGGCAGCACTGTGCTACTATGTTATGAGCCCAAAAAAGCACTATTATTCAAAAGAAAAGCTTGAAAAAGCTTGTATTGTACTTTACTTGGATTTTTTTCATATGATATACTTCAAATATACTCCCTGAGTAGTCTACAGAGTGGCGGCTTTTGCAAGTCATCGCTTCTTGGCTTGTTTGACCCCAAAATGTAAATCAGCACTAATATTAAATGCAAAGCCAGATGTGTTTTAATATCAGTAGCACTTTAAATTATGTGGCTAAACCCACCAACAAGCTTCAGCTTGCAAAAGTTGCAGCATCCATGGGTGCAAGGGGTGCAGCTGCTATGGGCCAGAGCTGATGGGAGCCCATCTTCCCTGTCAAAGTTTCCTGTGTTATATACATTTTTCACCATTGGGTGGTACATAGGGGCCCTTACAAACTTTTGCTATGGGGCCTTCAAATACCTAGTTACGCCCCTGCTAACGCCCCTTCACACAGTGCAAAAACTCGGGTTTTTGCATGTGAATGCGCATTGACCAGTGTTTTTGCTATGTGTGAATGCAAATGATCCTGCTCTGTACCAGGGTTGGGGACTGAGACACGGGAAATTCACAGGGTGATAAATCTGTGTATTTCCTTGGTTGTCGGTCTGAAAAATGGTGCTTCTGCTATTGAGCAGTGTTTCTCCTGGGACATAAATCCCGGGTAGACAACCCAAATTATGTGTGAATGGTGTGAACCAGTATTTTTCTCCCGGTTCACCCATAGAAGCTCCTGATTGGCTGGCCAGGACAGCCTAAAGCATGCTGATGATATCAGCAGCAGCCAGTGAGAAATAGATGTCTCTGCTGCACTTGACACATACCTCTCCTCATGGGTGTCTTCAAATAGTATTATTTGATATGTTATCAAGATATAAACAACTTTCCACCTGGGCAATAATTTATTTGTCTCATTCTGTCTTCATTGATGAAATAAAACTCTTTGTCTTCATCCAGCAGCAACATCAGTGATCCAGTGAAGTCCTTTCCATCACATGTCCTGTCCAGTGTCACCATACCTCTGCGTGTCCACTTTGTGCACATATGTAGTCATTCAGCGATCAGATTGGATATGCACATCGTAGGATGACATAATAAAGGCAGATGAATAACTTGGAGGTTGATACATTAACTGCCTTGCTAGGAACTCTGCTGTATGCACAAAATGCTATTATTGTGGTCCAACAAATCGTCCCCTTTAAAAGACAACCATGTGAAGAAGTGTGTATAACTTTGAAAATACCTGCTTATGTCTCAAAGGGCTTGACCTGGGAATTTCCTTAGTCTCAAAGGGGGTCTCGAGCAAAAACCTGGGATTTTGCAGAGGTGAAAAACCTGGTTAGAGCAGGGAAATTCCCGTGTCATATGTCTCAAAGTGATATAAGAGATGTAAGGATGACATGCTTCTACATAATGGCGGGCAACCGGTTCTTCACTGGAATCACAACTTGAAGCAGCTTGGATGGGCGATCTAAGGACAGTCATACCTTCTTTGAATTTCCTCTATGTTTTTCATACATACAGGACAGGCCACAGGGGCAGATAATCTGGTAAATAATAAAACTGCTATTACACGTTAGATATTTAATGTGGAACCTCTTTCCTGTGTGAGGGTGACAGATTGAGTGTCCCACAATAACAAATTTGCATGTAGCACATGAACATCTAAAACTTACAACTTTCTTCGTTGATAAAAATGTGTTGGTGCTGTTACCCTTTTTTTGTCAAGGAAGTCTTTTACCTAAATGTTGAGAAGATTCCTCCCCCTTAAATAGCAAGTCACTAAATCTGTAATGAATAGACATAATTCAGGATCTGATTTCACTAAAGGCCACTACACCTTAGAGATTTGATATCCATTGTTAGGGCATTATATGGCTGATTTTTTACAAAGTTCTGTAATTGATCCCTGTCCAAAGCTAGAACTCACGCCTTAGTCAATTTTAAGTTTTGTCTATTTTAACCCATAGAGGCAAATTTCTCAATCATATCTCCAATCTGTAAACTAGCTGCATTGAAATCGCTGTTAATTCTCTGCACTCTGATCATCTGTGAGTAGGACAAACCCATTTTATACTTTTAGGGTGACAACTCTGATTTAACTTTGTGGTGAGTTTATTGCCAATTTTCACATCAAGAAAGTCAACTGAAACCTGACTCATAGAATAAGTGAATTTTACAGGACTAGGGGGCGATGTACTGAGCTCTGGAAAGTGATAAATTGGATAGTGATAAACTACCAGCCACTCAGCTCCTAATTGTCATGTTACAGACTGTGAAAAATGACAGGAGCTAATTGGTTGGTAGTTTATCACTCTCCACTTTATCACTTTCCAGAGCTTAGTACATCTGCCCCTAGAAATCACATCATGATCATTGAGGGATACAAATGATTCTCTGGAACCTCTCCAGAATATCAGCAGGTCATCAATAAATCTAGGATAAAATAATATATTGGAAGCAATCACCTCCTTATGGAAAAATAATGCATTTGAGTATGAAGAGCCCATTGCACAGCCTGCTTTTTACAAGTAGAATACCCCATCAAACATAAAATAATTATTAGATAAAATCAGCACCGCCAATAATACATAGATGTCATTGTGACAAGCATCAAACAATCCATTTAAAGATAATAATCTACAAACAGCACACAAACCATCTGCATGGGGAATTACTATATACAGATGTGTCCACAACAATCTAGCTTCCTTGTGATTTTAACTGCCCTTCTAGATAGGCCATGCTGTGGCATGTCTCGGTAGAGTTGAGTGTCTTTTTTTGCAACTTTTTTCCTTCAAATGCGTCCTATTCAACAGCAATGCGAGTTGGGTGCACAAACAGCTTCTGTTGATTAAAATGATATGCGGCATGTCTATATTTTGTGTGTGACTGTGGGTTAATCTGTATGAAAATGCTACGTTACAGTGTCAGTGGTTGTGACACTGTAACATAGAGTTTTGCATGCAGATACACCCGCAGTTGCGAATAACACGCGTTTTGTGTAATCAGACTTGTTGCGCATGGAGGTAAGATGTATGTGGACACATCTACTGTATATATAGGATTGCGACATCTGCGGTAATAAACCATAAGTCATCAGGGACAGATTCATATGCCTGAAACTTATTGAGAGGCATTGTGGTATGAAGCAAAAAGTTTGTATGCTTTTGAATTAGTGGTTTAAGGATGGAATCCAACAGTATTGATGTGGGCTGGGACAGTGACCAACAGGCCAATATGATCGGTCGGCATGGTGTGTTTTTTTTACCCTTATGGATATTTGGTACAGTATAAGAGATCGGTACCACTGGACAATCGGGCGCAAAATGGAAAAAAGATCCTCATCAATTATAGAGAGAATCCTTGGCAAACATTAATAAGTTACTTAATTATTTTTTAAAGCTAGATGTAGGATCAACACGCAACATTTGATACACACTGGTATCCTTCAACTGATCCAAGACTTCTTCATTATAGTCCTTAGTATCTTGGAGTACAATGCCCCCACCTTTATCAGCTAGGTGTATGGTCAAGTTGCTGTTATTTAAAATAGAATGCAGAGCTTCTCTCTTCAATGTTGTTAGATTGGGATGAGAGGAAGAGCAGGCTTAGGCCCATTTAGAGACTTTGGAGTAAATTTACTAAAGTGAGAGTTTTTAGAAGTGGAGATGTTGCACATAGCACTTTTCTATTTTCTTTTTCAAACAATGTGTATTGTGTGAGCTGGGTAGCACCATTTCCTACTATTCCTTTCCATAGAAGTAGGAAAGGATAAGTAAAATCAGATATTGGTGAATAATCACACCAAATAATTAAAAGGATGGGTGAAGACCTCTATAGACATTAATAGAATGATTAAGGTCAGTGCGGATTTTTGCTACGATTTCTGACGCACATAGCAACCAGTCAGATTCTAGGGAATCTGTATGAAATACCGCCGTACCTCTGGCCAGCAGTTCGAATCCCAGCCGCGGCAGGCCGACAGAAACAGATCCAGGCAGCGGAAGCCCGACAGCGCTGGAAATCCCGATCGTCCGCAGGTAAGTAAACTCTAACCCTAACCCTCCTTAGGGGTGCCTAACCTCACCCCCAAGTGCCTAAACCTAATCCCCCATGTAAGTGCCTAACCCCCCCTTCCCCGCTGCCTAAACCTAAGTCCCCCGGGGTGGTGCCTAACCCTAAGTCCCCCCCAGGGGTGCTTAACCCTCCCTCCCTCTAGCCTGACCCTAACCCTCCTGAGGGGATGCCTAACCCTAAGTACCCCCCGGGTGCCCTAAACCTAACCCTCCCCCCCCAGGCTGTCCGCTCGCGGCGTCCGGCATCCCTTCGTTCGGGATGCCGCGCGCCTGTCTCCCGGCATCGGGAAAATGACAGGCGTCTAGATATAGATGCCTGTCATTTAACCCTCGCCGGGATAAAGCAGTCGGGAAGCCGGCTGTCAGGATTAAGACAGCCGGCTTCCCGAATGCATCCCGATTCTAGCTATTATCTTCTAGAACAGGGGTTCACAACCACGGTCCTCAAGGCACACTAACAGTCCAGGTTTTAAGGATAGCCATACTTAAGCAAAGGTGTCTTAATTAGTACCTCAGTCATTTTGGTTAAACCATCTGTGCTCAAGCAAGGATATCACTAAAACCTGGACTGTTAGTGTGCCTTGAGGACCGAGGTTGGGAAACACTGTTCTAGAAGGTACTAGTTAAATGTTAAGTAGAATCTGATTCTGGGCAACATCTCCACTTCTAAATATTCTCACTTTTTAGTAAATTTACCCCTTCAGGTTCCAATAAACAGATGAAAGTCTTAATTGCGGCATTCGATGAAAGTGGGTGGATCTTTTTTATAACTTTTTCAAATGTGCTCTAATGGAACTAGAGGTCTTATTTATTCTTGGATTCATATGAAAAAGACAAGAAAAAGAATCAGGTGCCAACCTCTTGGGCAATCTATATGTTTGTATGTACAACATATTGAAACATTAATTCTCAATATAGAATGATACAGTATGTATTAGAACAACTGACAGCAGCCACCACATAAAATGGGGACTACTGGACACCTCAAAAACAAGACAATAATACCAAAAAGTTAAGGTCAGTTATAATGGTTATTAATAGCACAAAAATTATAATTCACACATAATACACAATGTTTACATAAAAAGGCACATTAAGCACAAATTGCACCATATTACTTGAGAAATCAAAATGGTGTTTGGCACAGAGGATATAAAACCTCTTCTTACCAAGCTTGTTTTAATATGCTTTAAATATAGACTTCGGGGTATACTGTATTTACTAAGAGTTTTTAGAAGTGGAGATGTTGCCCATAGCAACCAGTCAGATTCTACTTAACATTGAACACCATCTAGCAGATAATAGCTAGAATCTGATTGGTTGCTATGGGCAACATATCCACTTCTAAAAACTCTCCCTTCAGTAAATATACCCTTAATGTCACTAATTGGGTTAGATGCCAACATAAAAGCACACTATTAGCAGCAGATAATATCAATTAGCTTAAATTAACAAATAAAAGTTGTGGCTGAAAGAGAGGTGTTATTTCAAGGCAGCAGTTATTATTATTATTATTATTATTAATACTAATAATAATATGAACAGTTTCTTATATAGCACAGCATATTCTGTTGCGCTTTACAATTGGAAACAACATTAATGGAACAAAACTGGGTAATAACAGACAGACACAAAGGTAAGATGTCCCTGCTTGCAAGCTTCTAATCTATAGGGAAATAGGCATTCATACACAAGGATAGGTGCTACCTATTGCATATTGGTCCAGCCAGAAATTCTTGCTGGACTGCATGATCCAGTCACACATGAATGTTGTCCTAGGGTTAGGAGGATTGGAAAGTGAAGCAAGAGAAAATATGTGAGGTTATGTCTGGACTCTAAGAAGGAATGTAATTAGGGAAGCTCTGAAGGTTATGTGGGTGGTTCTCAAATCTGATAGGCTATCTAAAGAGGTAAGTTTTCAGGGAACATTTGAAGGTTTGGAGACTAGCGCAAAGTCTAAAGGTGCCTATCCACTAAACGATTAAAATGAGCAATTGAATAATAATATCGATATCGTTTGAAAAATCATTTGCAGATTGTTTAAAAATTGGTCTTTTAGACATCTATCATCGTGCAAACATGCTGGTCAACCTGATGATAATGTCAGGTTCAGCATGTTTGCAGATGATTGATTGTGCCTACACTGAATGACTGCTCGTTCAGTGTAGGCACATCACAGACTGACAAACGACTGCACGATTACAATGTCATAATTGTGCATTCTTTTGCCTGTCTTCTAGTGTATAGGCACCTTTATTGTGTATGGGAGAGCATTCCACAGAGTAGATGCTGCCCGCAAAAAGTCTTGCAACCATGAATGGGAATGATGCATGTGGATGAGAGACACATATCTTGTGGAGAGATAGGGTTGGGGGATATTTTGAGATAAGTGAGGAGATGCATGTTGCTGTGGTTTGGTTAATAGTCTTATGTGTGAGTCTTATGTGTGAGTAAAAGTATTTTATGTTGAATACGATAGAAAACCAGTAACCAACGACACAGCGGATCAGCAGATAATGAACATATGGTGAGGAAGTTCAGCCTCACAGCTGCATTCAAAATGAATTGTAGTGGTAAGAGTCGGTGTTTGGGAAGACCAGTAAGGAGACTATTTCAATACAGTACATAGATTAAAGTTTTTGCATGTCTTGTGTAAGAAATGGTCGAATTTTGGATATTTTTTTAGATGTATTTAAATTGATTTTGAGACAGATTTAAGGACAATTCAGAGTCAAGGATGACACCTAGGCAACAGTGGCGTCCCCACTGAGGTGACACCCAGTGCGGGTAGGAATGTTGTGCTCACGTCGAAGCCACGCGCCAGCAAAAAGAGGCATGGGCTCATGGGACAGGGGCATGGCTTTGTGGGTAGGGGGCATGGCCTCATGGGCCGAACCCTCGTTCAGGCCGTGTGGACCATATTTCATCCATGTGAATGTGCTCATATTGGAATGGTGATAGGACTTGATTCAGAGATGGATGCTGTGAAAGCAGCTGCAATTTCAAACATATTGCAGCTGTGAAAATATACTAGCATAGGGATGCCCACCGCTGCCTTTTCATCTGCTTCTGACGTTGTTTGCCAGCACATCGACCAGCAATGCAGCCCCTGTAGATGGTCTGGCTTGTCTCAAATACAGTGTCTTTCCAGACATGCTGCATAAGAGATAGCAATGTCTAATTTATGCACACCCATGTAACGACATTTAAACGGTAAGACACACTTGTGTTTTTCTAACCACCCCCTGTTACCTCCCCCAAAAGCTGACTACCTGTCACTTTGCGAATGGCTTCTCTGCATGTGCGGAATCACAAAACAATCGCTGCACATGGACAATGCAGCTTATATGCGCAATAGCAAAAAATTGATTGATCTGCATAAAAATTGGTATTGCGTACATCTCTGAATCAGGCCCTTATAGTACTGAGTGATTAGCAGTTGAAAACTGCTTGCTTGAGCTTACTAACCCACATAGACATCAGCACAGTAGTACATTACATACTGTAGCTGCTGCTATTGTGTTTTATATTTATTGAGATTTCTACACTATTTTTGACCCACATGATTTTATTTTGCTGGTTGGTATTTGTGGATTTATTTAAGTTAAACAATTTTATGTGAATATTGCCCAAGCTGCCAATTGCCCCCACCATGAGCACTGTCCCAACTGCTGCCTGCCCTTAGCCCTCTCTCTGCCCCCAGCACTGCACCTGTTGGCTATGTGACATCAAGGAAATCTATTTATAAGCATTATCTGTTCTTAACTCAAAATGATTGCAACTTTCCATAGTGTACAGTATGTAAAGGGCATGTGGGTTGGTCTGATGGCCTATGGGAAGCTCAAAAATCATAAATTGTGATGGGACCAAGAAATTGTGGAGTAGGACCCAAATTTTTTTAAAGTGAGGGGTCACTGAGACCAATATTTTTTTTTGCTCAGCGCAATCACTGGGATTGACTCATTAACATCAGTCCTTGCCACAGTTGAGCTCTCTTTGGTGGTTCCACATTTTTTAAAAAAATGAAAGGGGCATGCAGGAGATGCTGTCTGAGGCAGCACACGATACGGATGCTCTGAACAGGAAGGGGGCAGGGGGATTTAAAAGTCTGGTACTAAACATATCTTGTCATTGTGCTTCTGGGATTATGCATGGGAAGGCTGGGAGGGGAGGAGGGAGAACATCTACAGATACCATCACCAAATAGCCTTTCCACTTGGTGCTTGAGTTGCATGGCTGTTATGATCAAGGAAAGACAAGCCCACCAGGTTCTTATCTACAAATCAAGGTTGAAAAATGGCATAAGAGTATTTTGCAAGTATACCTATTTGTGATTTTAGTTGAAATAAATATAGTATGAAACTAAAAAAAAAAAGTAAGTGACAGAGCAGTGGCACAAAAACACGGCAGTTAAAAAAAATTATAGTATATCTATAAAATATTTGCCACACAGCAGTAGCAGACAGGATGGCAGTTTAATAAAACTATAAAATTAAAAATTTCAGGCAGCAATGCCCCAAACAGCATATAATACAAAGAATTGTACCACCCACCCTTATGTTGTATATATTAAACAGGACATGCACAGTTTAACAAACCAATCACTTTAGTGATAGTGAGTGCCAATTGTAACTGAAGTGATCAGTTTGTTTGGGTCCCCACAATACAAGCTACTAATGGGCAGCTGACATGGCTGGCAGTGATCTCTATGTGCACAAGCTGGCTTTACAAAGGCAAGATGTCGCCATCATCATCCAATTCCTCACCCTCATCAATGTATACATCATCTACACACAATATTAATTTCTCCCCGCTGGAATCCACCATTACAAGTGCCTCTGTAATTTTTGGACGTAATTGGCAGTAAAGGTCTTCCTCATGGAATTTTTAGTTCATTTAGATAAACACAATCTTTTCCACATTTTGAGGAAGTAGCCTTCTACACCTATCACTGACAAGGTTCCCGGCTGTACTGAAAACTCTTTCTGAGTACACACTGGAGGGTGGGCAGCTCAAGTAAAGCAAAGCCAGTTTGTGCAAGAGCCTCCAAATTGCCTTTTTTTCTGCCAGTAGTCAAATGGATTGTCTGACATGCCTAGTTCCCCCAAATTAATCTCACCTCTATGCTACAGCAACCCTGATAATCTTATTCACATCTCCCCCTAAATACTATCTCTATTCTGTGCCCTCTGGAATGCCAGGTCAGTCTGTAATAAACTGGACCCCATCCATGACCTTTTCATCTCCAACTCCCTACATCTCCTACCCATTACTGAAACCTAGATTTCACCCTGACACCACTTCTCCTGCTGCTCACTCCTTTGGGGGCCTCACCTTCTCCCATACCCCCCGGACTGGGGGTCGCCATGGTGGTGGTGTTGGGGTACTTCTATCCACCAGTTATTCCTACCAGCTAATACCCTCTGAACCATCCCTTACATTCCCCACATTTGAGGTTCATGCCAGATGCCTTTTCCAACCAGTAAACCTTAGAGGAGCTGTCATTTAGCATCAACCTGGCTCTCATTCCAAATTCCTTGACAACTTCACTTCTTGGATCCCTTACTTTCTGTCCTCAGATCTTCCCTCCATTATCCTAGGTGATTTTAATATTTCTATTGACATTCCCACAGAATCCTCTGCCGCTAAAGTCTTACCCTCACCTCTTCATTTGGTCTTGCCCAATGGACCTCATCACCCTCCCATGTGAGTGGGCACTCACTTGACCTGGTCTTTACTCATCATTGTGATATTTCTGATTACTCCAATTCCTCATTCCCCCTCTCTGACCATCACCTTCTCTCTTTTAACTTATCCCTCTCACCTTCCTTTCCTTTACCTCCTAAGGCTACCATTACATAACATAACATTGAGGTAGGGGTGTATCTAGGGGTCTGAGCACCCCTGGCAAAGTAAGGGACTGGTGCCCCCATTGGCAGTTAGTGTACAGACACCGTGGTGGCTGTACTCATGGCGATTGCCCCCCTCCCCTTCCTCATTGTCCGGTGCTGATGTTTCTGACTGAGAGATCAGCAGTAGTTTACAAAAAGAAAAACAGTGAGACTGTTGGGTGCACTCTAGAGTAAATATAGAAAGGTATGATTCCACTGTTGCCATGTTCTTATATATTTATTTTTTATTATTATTTGATTTTGTTGCATCTTTCTTGTAAAAAATAACCTTTATTATTTCTTAATAAAACCTCTATATAATATTAAGAAAAAAGAAAAAAAATGTATACATAAACTGATAGACATTGTGTAAACAGTAAGAAAAATTGTGATAAAAAAACATCCTGATTATACCAATTGCTTGAGCTGATAAAAACTCATACACATTTTGCCTGAGAAGTAGCAGAATTGTATCAGATACCTATAAATACTTTGACTCACAGGCATAAGTGAAACAAATGTAGCTGATTCACAATACTGAGGATTTCTTCTGTTCAAAGTGAGAATAAACTGTAAACACTGATAATAAGATAACAGACAAATCTACATAGAATTTATAACTCCAGGTGACCACACTCTGCTATCTCTTCATGGATGTCCCAGTGCTTTCTTAAACTTAATATATCTAAGACTGAGCTAATCATCTTCCCACCCTCTTCCATTATCTCCCTTCCCATAATTCCATTATCTATTGATGGCACAAATATCTCCTCTAGCCCCAAAGTGTGCTATCTTGGAGTTATCCTAGACTCCTCCCTCTCCTTTAAACCAGAATTTAAATTCAGCACCTCTCGCAGTTCTGCCATTTCCACCTAAAAGATATCTCCAGGATTAGTTCCTTCCTCACCCAAGATGCCACTGAAATCCTCATCCACTAGCTGATCATTTCCAGATTACACCACTGTAACCTTCTCCTAGCTGGCCTCCCAGTCTCCCACCTCTCTCCACTACAATTGGTCCTCAATGCTGCTGCTCAGCTCATCTTCCTCTCCAGATGTTCTACATCTGCTTCACCTCTCCTTCCAGCCCTACACTGGCTCCCCATCCCATTCAGAATCCAATTCAAGGTTCTTACACTCTCCTACAAAGCCCTCACCAAATCCTCTCCCACATACATTTCTGACCTCTCCTTTCACACTCCCTCCCATCCACTTTGCTCAACAAATGCAAGATTTTGCCTGTGCTGCTACCTACCTTTGGAATGCTCTCCCTCTCCCCATCAGACTCTCCACCTATACAAATCTTCAAATGTGCACCCACTACTACATCAAGGCCTTCTAGCTCTCATCCTAACACCCTTCATGCTCTTTCCTCCCTATCTTCCCCTTCTGTGTCACGCCTGTCAGTCTGCCTTCCCCTTTAGAATGTAAGCTCTCACGAGCAGTGACCTCTTCCCTCATGTGCTTCTCTTTACATTTTCTTCTACTCCTTACTCCCCATAAGGGCATCTAACATGTGACTGCCAACTCCCTGCTTCTTATTCTGAGTGTTTTAATTGCTTTCGCAGCAATGT
Organism: Taudactylus pleione; assembly: GCA_031769625.1. Classification (NCBI taxonomy): domain Eukaryota; kingdom Metazoa; phylum Chordata; class Amphibia; order Anura; family Myobatrachidae; genus Taudactylus; species Taudactylus pleione. The sequence goes on along the minus strand of JAUIMM010000274.1, from coordinate 2,082,924 downwards.
ATATAAATCATGTCCTTGTACTGCAATGTAATGTACAGTAAGTTACTTGTTTCTTGTTAACTTATTAGTTTTATGTACTATGCAAGGCACTGCAGAACACTTGTGGCACCATATAAATAAAGGATGATGATAATAATAATAATAATAATAATAATAACCAAAGCATGCAACCTTGCTGTGTATATGAACAAAGATTCTACTATGAATTCCTTTTCTTCATGCTGCCCACCAAACATTGCTCTCTTTACAAATACAAAAAGTATAAACAGACTAGAGCACACTACAGCATCTACTGTATTTTAACACCACTCATTACAGACTTACACATATGAACTATTGTACAGATCACTACATTATTAAACAAATCATGAACCATGCCATTATCGAGGTCCATGTAAGCCAAGTGTGGGTTGAGAGAGAGATACTTATTCATCAGAGAGAAAAGCAGCCAGATTCCCCATTGAAGAGTGTTGATATCCCATCCTTCTGCTATGGTTGCAGGTCCGAGACTGCGTGTCTCTCAGGTCTCTGGTCTCTCTCTGTATGTATGGGAATCCAAACCTTTCTTACCTGTGAGGTGTGGCTTGAAGAGGAAGTAACTTGATATAGTTATCTTGTTATGTGACTATAACTTGAATAAGAATTTAATATTCATTTTTATATTTTTATATATATTGATTAATAATTATTCTACAAAAGGTGATATTAATATACACATTCTTTATCACTGGGTAAGCCATTTTGCAATTACTTCCCTGAGAGATTCTAAAAGGTTGTCAGTGGTTTTCCTCTTAGTGAAACCGGTGATACACAGAGTAGCTTGCTTCTAAATGAGCTGCTGTTTCTTAGATGCTGCTTCTTTTGGTACTGCTGAAAGCAATACACCCACCCAGTGGGTTGTTACAATCAAGTAATCTTGCATTTGCCCTGTTCCGCTTGTCCACATATCTGTGGTTAAGTGAACAGTGGGTACAGTGGCATTTTGGAGGACACTAATGTTTTTTTTATGTACTTGTACAGGCTGGGAATTGCTTTCCTAGTTATGTGGAATCTAGATGGGATTTGGTAGTGGGGGCACAGGACCACAATTAACTGTCTAAAACCCATTGCATTAATGGCAGATATTGGATGCATATATAATACCAGCATAGATGTTATGGCATCAGTGATCTGTTGTGCAACTGGGTGACTGCTGTCATACTTGCTCCCCCTTGCAAAGGATTGGTTAAGTCAATTGTTTTTTTAAACTACTACTAGTAGTCTTCCTGGTCCCCTTCTGGGTTGTAAATCCACTCTCAGCATCAGCAGCAGGTGTAGTGCTCAAGGATTCTTCTGAGGAATCCTTGATAGTGGAGGACTGAGTTAGCCATATCAAGTTGTATGCTGGACTACTTCCGATCTTGATTGAGGATATTACTGATGAAGGTGTTGGTGGTGAAGATGGCAGGTGCTTGGATCTAGCAGATAGAAGGGAGCTAGCTGATGCTGGACTGCTTGTTATTACTTTTTAGCCAAAGTTTCAGAATTTTGCAAAATCATTTGATGGGTGTGCTGCAGATGACATAACAGGGTGGAGGTTCCTAGATGGTTAAGGTCCCTACATCTACTTACTCTGGCTTTACTTTACAAAGGGTACAGGTGGCTTGACAATTGTCCAGATTTGGGTAGAAATAATTCCACACATAAGTAGTGGGTTTTCTTGTCTTGCCCAGGCATGACAATGGGCTTTACCTTATCATGGGCAACAACTGTTTCCACTTGTGCCTGATTTACACAAATATCTTTATTAGCATCAGCTACTCAAATTTCCTCCTCATCCTGGTGCATTTCCACAGCAGCATCCTCGATTTCTATGTCAGCATGTTCACTTGTGCTGCTCATCCCCACATTTCAGAGGATGCACAAAATGGTGGAAGGAGGCTCCTCTTTGAAAACCGTATTGGAAAGGTCAGGCTCACACATGGCACCCGCCGACACATTAAGATTCTACTCAGGGATTTATGACATTTGTGAGCACACAGTTGGTTCCTGTGCCTTAACTATTTACATTTTTTTGAAACTTCTATTGGGGAAAAAGCCTACATCATTATAAGAGGCAAAGCCATCAGCCAAAAATAAAGGCAGAGGCCTTTCGTTGCCGCTTCGTGTGGTGAAAAGCATATTGCCAGTTTTATGTCTTTCTACAGCTAACTTTCCCTTTGAAGTTTTTTCTTGACCACTATAAAAGATTGTTTCTTTGATTTTAGATGCCCTGACTTAAGCCTTCCTTACCTTTGGGCATCGGCTTTAGATGATGTATCGTTACTGGTGGCAGCAGCTGCAACACTAGTATGTGGTTCCTGCTCTGATCTCAAGTAATCGTTCCCCATATAAAAAAACAAGAACAAAGTGGGGTACAGCACACACCACAATTTGTACTCATTTTTTATTTTAAACTTTAACTTTATATTAAACTTTGCTCACAAATTACACTGAGGAATCGCAGCATTTCTGTGAATGCACTGGGGTGCAATGTCACAATATTTTTATGAAGATTACACTGCAGTATGAATGACCAACAGCATCACTCACAATACTTGTATGAATAATACACTGCGTTATCAATGACAGACAGGTTCACAATACTTAGAACAAAAATGAATGGTCCAATGGGTGCTGTCCTTATCCAAAGGTTCCAGATGGAATCTTCCTCTCAATAAAAAGAAAGAAGAGAAACAAAACGACAGTCTATGTATACATCCAATCTGTAGTAGGTATAACCAGGGACAACTCATGAATAACTCACCTATCCTAGGTGAGATGCATTCATCAAAAGGTATCTTTAGTCCTTAGTCCTAATTAAAGGGTGTTACATACAGGTGTCCCCCCTGAGAACATGAACTCACCTGAATTCAGGTTTGGATATTCCACAAAAGGTATCTTTATGCATCCAATGTAATTTTCTCAAGGGTTTTACCCCTCCAAAGATCAAGTCTGCAATGCCATACAGTGAAACATCTAGGTCCTCACTTATATATACAGCATCGCTCCATAAAGTGTAGGTGTTCAGATATTTTTTTAAAATATTTTTAATACTCCAAACAGAGCAGCATAAAAAACAATATACAAAACAACATAAAAATAGTCCAATCCATGCAGTAAAGGCCTTCCAAAAGATATAGTTTACATCAGAAATAATCTTAATGCAAGTAAATCTATGGCCCACCGAATGAAGAATCCCTCACCACCAACGCGTTTCGAACCCCTCAGGTTCTTCCTCAAGGTGTGTAGGGATCATCCATGTGTGGGTTTATATACCTACCCTAACCACATTCAATGAATATTGGGAGGAACCCATCCACTATTTTCTCAAAAACCTGGATAGGACTAAACACTTCTATTCATATATACCACGAAATAAATATAACAAAGAATATTTTTCCTAATCCCTCAACGGGTACAATCCCCATAACAAGCTTGCATCTCAGCATTAAAACACACTTTCATAAAATAAGATAAGGTTTATATGGATTGACAGTCCATCATTAATTCCGGCCCGCATTTCTGTGTCGGTCAAAATGGGATGCCACAATGACGTAATTGGCGGGACATACATTCCCGTGTGTCCAATCGGAGATGACCTGCAGTGCATCCTCAATGCCTCCCCACCCGCCGCAAACAAAGATCGGAAATATCTAGTCCCCCGATCATCAGACGCGGCTCCCAGAAATGGTCATACGGAGGTTCTCAATGCCCGGATAGCCGGATATGACGGACTTCAGACTTCCGGGGATGATTGTGTGTATCCGGAGACCAGGACTCAGATTGTAGCTCCGGTGGCCATTTTGTGTTAGACCAAATTCAGGACTTAGTAATTTTTTCACAGGATAACAAATCCGTACAGGCAATCCTTTTCACCATATCATACGTGGTGGAATATACATGCGGAGAAAATAAAACATCAGTAATGGAGATAATACTAATAGAAAATCATCCTAATATCAGGTAAGAATAAAAAATATGAAAAAGAAAATAAGACTCCAAAATATCAAAAACTATATAATACACATAAACTTTATAAAAACCATTTGGTCTCAAAATCTACATTTAATCCTGCAGGTGCTAACAATTTGAGGGAATAAATCATTTCCATCTCGGTTTGTGCTAATCTGGTCTCTCTGTCATTGACCCTCCAGTTAGCTTTAATGACTTTGATCCCACAAAACGAAACCAAATGGTTTATATCGCATTGATGAATTTGCTTGAAGTGGGCAGAAACATTATGTGTAAGAAGACCTTTTGTAATATTCCTAGCGTGTTCCGCAAGTCGTTCCTTCAACATACGTGTGGTCTTACCGACATACTGGTAGCCACAAGAGCACTCTAACACATAAATGCAATATTTACTGCCACACGTAATAAACTGATCCATTTTGAAGATCCTACCTGTACGAGTAGATTTAAAGTGTGTAATTTTACTTTCTTTACTTTTGACTAGTTTACATAAACTGCAGCTACCACACCTAAAAAACCCTTTGGACAGTATGTTACCTCCTATTTCTGGTGTATTGACAACACTCCTAACTATGTTACTTTTGAGGTTTCGTGCTTTGCGATAAACAAATTCCGGAGAGACACCTATATGTCCCTGTAATAGTGGATCATGAGTAAGTACTCCCCAGTGTTTTTTAATCACCTTCTCTAGTAGTTTAAAATCACTACTGAACTGCGTAATAAATGGGATATTCCTTTTCTTACCTAGACTTTTTCCCTCAGTTCTTTTAGATAATGCTTTTGATCTATCCATCTTAGCTCCCCTCTCTTTGGCTTCTTCTACCAACTCCATATTATATCCTTTTTGTTGGAATTGATTTTTCAATAACGTTGCTTGTTCCTCATATACATTATCTTCGGTACAGTTCCGTCTAATTCTTTGGAACTGACTATTCGGGATGCTCTTAAGCCAATTAAAATGGTGATTACTATTGTAATCTATAAAGGAATTACAGTCCGTTGCCTTAATAAAATTTTTTGTTTTAATACAACCTTCCTCTACATAGATGGTTAGATCTAAGAAATCCACCGTATTAACACTGTTCTTAAAAGTCAACACTATATTGTACGAATTGCTATTTAAGTGATGACAAAAAGAGTCTAAAGATATTTGGTCTCCACGCCAAATGAAAATAATGTCGTCGATATAACGACGCCAGAGCACCAGACTGGATCCGAATTGGTGGCCATTCCAAACAAAAGTTTCCCCCCACCATGCCATAAATAAATTGGCATAACTCGGAGCCAGTCTGGTGCCCATAGCCGTACCTTTCATTTGTAAATAAAATGAATCTTCAAACCAAAAAAAATTATTTTTTAAAATCATCATAATTCCTTCTAAAACAAATTCCTTATAATTCTCAGATACATCCTTTTGATCTAGAAAAAACTTTACTGCTTCTAATCCTAATTGATGGTTAATGATTGTATATAAGGACGTAACATCCGCCGTCACTAATTGATAGCCTTCCTTCCATTCAATTTCTGATAACATTCTGATGATTGAAATGGTGTCTTTAAGATAAGATGTAGTCTCTTGGACTAAAGGTTGCAATAATGAATCTAAATAGTGAGACAAGTTGGATAATATTGAATTAGTGCCTGCTACTATGGGCCGGCCGGGAGGTTTTTCCTTTATTTTTATGTATTTTTGGCAATACGTAAATGACTGGAATAGAGGGATATTCAACCTGTATGTAATCTTTGATTACATCTGTAATGATAGATTTTGAAGTATATAATGCCAAAAAAATATTCAACTTAGTTGAAATGGCCTCCATGGGATTCCCTCTTAATTTCTTATATGTGGTCCCATCCGATAATTGATGAATAATTTCAGCATTATAATCCTCTATATTTAAAATCACCACACTACCCCCCTTATCGGCAGGCTTTATAACAATTTGTTTATTCTCTTTTAAAGTTTTAATAGCCATTCTTTCTTCTTTTGACAAATTGTTCTTAATTGGCTTAAAATTTATTCTTTCTAAATCGTCCCTCACTAGCCATTCAAACGTATCAATAAAACAGCCCTTTTTATGTGTAGGGTAAAAAGTGGATTTTTTCCTAAAAACTGAATATGTACCACCATCGCTTTCCGGTATTGGATTTTCACTGAAGAACCTCTTCAGGGTTAATCTCCTAATAAATTTTTGTAGATCTACAAAAACCGTGAAGTCATTCATACGACTAGAAGGGGCAAATTTGAGGCCTCTTTCCAATATGGACTGTTCATATTCATTTAATTCATAACTACTCAAATTATAAATTTTAGTCTTTTGGGTAGTCTCTTTTAATGTGGTGATGTGATGTGGTGATAGATCAAAAGCATTATCTAAAAGAACTGAGGGAAAAAGTCTAGGTAAGAAAAGGAATATCCCATTTATTACGCAGTTCAGTAGTGATTTTAAACTACTAGAGAAGGTGATTAAAAAACACTGGGGAGTACTTACTCATGATCCACTATTACAGGGACATATAGGTGTCTCTCCGGAATTTGTTTATCGCAAAGCACGAAACCTCAAAAGTAACATAGTTAGGAGTGTTGTCAATACACCAGAAATAGGAGGTAACATACTGTCCAAAGGGTTTTTTAGGTGTGGTAGCTGCAGTTTATGTAAACTAGTCAAAAGTAAAGAAAGTAAAATTACACACTTTAAATCTACTCATACAGGTAGGATCTTCAAAATGGATCAGTTTATTACGTGTGGCAGTAAATATTGCATTTATGTGTTAGAGTGCTCTTGTGGCTACCAGTATGTCGGTAAGACCACACGTATGTTGAAGGAACGACTTGCGGAACACGCTAGGAATATTAAAAAAGGTCTCCTTACACATAATGTTTCTGCCCACTTCAAGCAAATTCATCAATGCGATATAAACCATTTGGTTTCGTTTTGTGGGATCAAAGTCATTAAAGCTAACTGGAGGGTCAATGACAGAGAGACCAGATTAGCACAAACCGAGATGGAAATGATTTATTCCCTCAAATTGTTAGCACCTGCAGGATTAAATGTAGATTTTGAGACCAAATGGTTTTTATAAAGTTTATGTGTATTATATAGTTTTTGATATTTTGGAGTTTTATTTTCTTTTTCATATTTTTTATTCTTACCTGATATTAGGATTTTTCTATTAGTATTATCTCCATTACTGATATGTTTTATTTTCTCCGCATGTATATTCCACCACGTATGATATGGTGAAAAGGATTGCCTGTACGGATTTGTTATCCTGTGAAAAAATTACTAAGTCCTGAATTTGGTCTAACACAAAATGGCCACCGGAGCTACAATCTGAGTCCTGGTCTCCGGATACACACAATCATCCCCGGAAGTCTGAAGTCCGTCATATCCGGCTATCCGGGCATTGAGAACCTCCGTATGACCATTTCTGGGAGCCGCGTCTGATGATCGGGGGACTAGATATTTCCGATCTTTGTTTGCGGCGGGTGGGGAGGCATTGAGGATGCACTGCAGGTCATCTCCGATTGGACACGCGGGAATGTATGTCCCGCCAATTACGTCATTGTGGCATCCCATTTTGGCCGACACAGAAATGCGGGCCGGAATTAATGATGGACTGTCAATCCATATAAACCTTATCTTATTTTATGAAAGTGTGTTTTAATGTTGAGATGCAAGCTTGTTATGGGGATTGTACCCGTTGAGGGATTAGGAAAAATATTCTTTGTTATATTTATTTCGTGGTATATATGAATAGAAGTGTTTAGTCCTATCCAGGTTTTTGAGAAAATAGTGGATGGGTTCCTCCCAATATTCATTGAATGTGGTTAGGGTAGGTATATAAACCCACACATGGATGATCCCTACACACCTTGAGGAAGAACCTGAGGGGTTCGAAACGCGTTGGTGGTGAGGGATTCTTCATTCGGTGGGCCATAGATTTACTTGCATTAAGATTATTTCTGATGTAAACTATATCTTTTGGAAGGCCTTTACTGCATGGATTGGACTATTTTTATGTTGTTTTGTATATTGTTTTTTATGCTGCTCTGTTTGGAGTATTAAAAATATTTTTTTTTAAAATATCTGAACACCTACACTTTATGGAGCGATGCTGTATATATAAGTGAGGACCTAGATGTTTCACTGTATGGCATTGCAGACTTGATCTTTGGAGGGGTAAAACCCTTGAGAAAATTACATTGGATGCATAAAGATACCTTTTGTGGAATATCCAAACCTGAATTCAGGTGAGTTCATGTTCTCAGGGGGGACACCTGTATGTAACACCCTTTAATTAGGACTAAGGACTAAAGATACCTTTTGATGAATGCATCTCACCTAGGATAGGTGAGTTATTCATGAGTTGTCCCTGGTTATACCTACTACAGATTGGATGTATACATAGACTGTCGTTTTGTTTCTCTTCTTTCTTTTTATTGAGAGGACGATTCCATCTGGAACCTTTGGATAAGGACAGCACCCGTTGGACCATTCACTTTTGTTCTAGTTATATGTGCTAAGGTGTAGTGCGCCTAAGAGTGGACTATGGCTGCAGTCCGGGAGCGCAGGCTGTTGTGGTGAAACCTTGTTAGGTTCACAATACTTGTATGAATTTTACACTGTGGTATAATGAACCTACAGCGTCACAATAATAGTATGAATTTTACACTGTGTTATGATGAACCTACAGCGTCACTCACAATACCTGTATGAATTTTACACTGCGGTATGATGAACCTACAGTGTCACAATACTTGTATGAATTTTACACTGTGGTATGATGAACCTACAGCATCACTCACAATACTTGTATGAATTTTACACTGTGGTATGATGAACCTACAGCGTCACTCACAATACTTGTATGAATTATATACTGCGGTACGGATGGCAGAGTCACAATATTTTTATGAATATCACACTGCAGTATAATTGACCTACACCTTCACAATATTTTTATGAATATTACACTGTGGTATGGCCAGCAGCATCAAAGAGCTTGTATATGGATACACTGGGGGGTTACAGCATACAGCGTCACAGTGCTTATATGGATACACTAGGGTACAGCACAAAAAAAATCTTTTTAACTTATTTTATTTATTTTTTTAACTTTTAGTTCCTTTTTTATAGTCTGTGGATGTACAGTACACTGGAAGGACAGTACAACCATGGACAGCACACCCCTGGATTGGCCAACACAGTCCCCTGGATGGAGCACAACACACTTCTGGATGAGCAACATAGCCCCCTGGACAGAGCACAGCACACTCCTAGATTGGACAACATCGCCCCCTGGACTGAGCACAGCACACCCCTTGATGGTCAACACACCCCCCTGGATGGAGCACAGCTCACCCCTGGATTGGACAACACAGCCCCCCCTGGATGGAGCACAGCACAGCCCGGGACAGCAACGAAATGGCACCAATCACCATGGTGAGGGACTTATATACAATCCAAAACTGCAAGAATCCAACAGTGGGAGGATGATGTTTTGCCTCGTTTTGGATTCCGAGTTAGGCCCGAAAAAGTTTTGCCTACCTGACTCACATTGGGATTCACATTGTAACAATTTGCGTGATCTGTTACCACCCCTATTACTGGGGGGTATATGGTCAATGATCACATAGCAAAGTGTAGACAAAAATGGTGGCCTGCTTCAGCAAAATGCCGGGTCACAGGTTGGTCACTAGTACCAGATCTAATTGCTGCCCTAATAGCGGAACAGTGTACCACCATACGCTCACGAATAGTATGGTCAGTTTTCCCAACATAACTCAACCCGCATTGGCAAGTAATTAAACAACGAATTTCGTCATGCAGCCCAATCGATGTTGAATATGATATCGTGTCCCTTTATGCGGGTGGGTGAAACTATCACCCGTAGTTAAATATCTGCATGTCAGGCAGTTGAGGCATTTGAAGCAAACTTTCTTTTGCCTCAAAAAATGTTCCTCATTATTGCTCTCAATTTACACTGACATCCGTCCTGACCACCCAGTCACGGATGTTTTTACCTCTCGAGTAGCAATCCATAATCTTAGTGTCAGTCAAATTCAAATCACTGTTCTCTTGTACTATATTCCAGTGTCGTTTCGAGATTGAATTAATATTTCCAGTGGCTGTTTTAAAGTGATTTATCCAGGGTATGCATTTTCTATTAGATTTTTTAGTTTTAGAAATTAATAGTTGTTCCCAAGGGATTTTAAATGCTCTATTCTTGCTTTTATTAATGATTCCTCATCATATCCCCTTATCAAAAAATCATTAATCATCATATTGATCTTGTGTTCCGCAACTTCCTCATTACTACAGATCCGTTTTGCTCTTAAAAATTACGAATAAGATAAGCTATACTTTGAATGTTTTGGATGGAAGCTGTTTGCGTGAAGTAGTGTATTCCTGTCTGTAGGTTTATAATATAGTGATGTGTTTAATTTACCCTGTTGGTTCTGTATCTCAACGTCCAAGAATGTTACTCGTTCAGTATCAATACATATACTTAATTTTATAGGACTAGATGATGCATTATGGCTCCTGATCACCTCTAATAGATGTTTCCTGGTACCTGTCCATATCTAGTGTAGGTTATATACATAGAGGAGTGTTTAAAATTTATAGTCATGTGAATTAGGTACATATTTGGATGATATCCTGAATTTGAGTTGGGTACGGTTCCCTATGTGGATCATATCCGATAATTTGTGCAAGTAATAGTGGTATAACATACTCTGTGGGATGTTATGATATTTAAAGTTTAAGGTATTATTGTGCATTGGATTAGCAGGATGATGATCAATAATAAGTAACATTGCTTCTTTGTTGTTTTTTTAAATCACTTCTTAGAGATTAATGGTAGTCGTGGCAATGGGCCGTGCAGGATGATGTCATCCAGGGCCAGACTGGCCATCGGGCACTTCTGGCATATGCCAAAAGGGCTGATGGTTTAAGGGCCGGCTCGAGGAGCGGGGAAGGAAGAGACCCCCGCCCTCCACCCAACGGCTCCGGAATCATTAAGATTTCACGGAGACGGAAGGGGTAGAGGCATGAATGGGCCGGCGGCGGCTGTGCTGGGCCGGAAAGAGTCCAAAAGAGAAGGGGTAGAGGCGTGAATGGGCCGGCGGCGGCTGTGCTTGGCTGGAAAGAGATGAGGGCTTGCCACAAGGCCAGCCCCTGTGACTCGCGACACGCCCCTTTGCTTTAACCTCATTCCCCTTAACACGCAAGTGCAGGGCGGACTGCCAGGGCTGAAATACAGCCCCAGTCCATCCCTGACGTCATCTGTGGGTGTTCACTGACCGGACCCGGAAGCTGTGGAGACGCAAATGGTGTTTGGTGGAGGTGTATAAGTAAGTGACACTTTTTGATATTTTGATATGTTTGTATCCTGATGACGATGCAATAAAAGCATCAAAACGTTGATGTATTAAATCCTGTGCCTGTGCATCTTTTAAAAATCGGAGTGCCGCTGAAACTGTATGTGTGTATATATATATATATATATATATATATATATATATATATATATATATATATATAATTCTCCAACTCTGACAACTCCAAAATGTACAACATGAAACAATTTATTAATTGCAATACTTGTTCTGTTATTTATGGACTTGAGTACCCATGCGGCCTCAAATATGTTCGCAAAACTAAGAGAAATCTTAAGTTCAGAATCCAGGAGCATGTCAGAAATATAAAGAACAAAATCGAGAGCCACTCTGTGTCTAGACATTTTAAGTTACATCACAATGCCAATCCCGAGGCATTGAACATGTCAAACTGGGTCCGAGAGGTGGAGCTCTAGCTAATAGGTTGTCTCAAAGAGAAATGTTTTGGATCTTTGAATTGAACACCTTATTACCACAGGGTCTCAATGACAGCTATGAGATTGCACCTTTTCTATAAGCTTTTATCAGTCTCTTTTAGGATTGTTTTTAGCTTAATTATTTTATTGCATCTTATCTTGGTTCTTTTAAATCTAAATTATTGTATAGATTAAGGGTTCTTTTATGCTGTCAGGCCCCATACCTCTCTCTTTTCCTCCTCTTAAACTGATGCCATATATGTTTTTATTCCCAATTTTCATTTTATTAATTAAAATAATTTGTAGTCCACAATACTTTAGCTATCATGAGGGGTATTTATTATTTTACATATGTCGTTTAATATATATGATTGTCCTACTGTTGTACTTTTAATATTCAGTCACTATTTAAATCATATGTGATTGCATTGTTCTCAGTTAAATCATGAGAAACAAAATGGCCACTATTTTTCACACTAGAGGCCATTTACCACCAAATGGACGCCTGCTTTAATGATATAGTAGAAACCAAAAAGATGGACATCTGTGTGTCCATCGGCAGCACTGTTTGTGCTTTCATTCCCCCTACTCATACAGAGTGACTTTCCTATCTCATGCCCACCTAGTAATGTATTTAGGTGGCGCGATCACGGCAGGCACTGTCAGCTGGCTGCCGCGATCTGCGCATGCGCAACACGCACCGTGCGGCATCATGGGATATGGTGGACGTCATGGATGACGTAACACAAAGTGGCCGCGGGGAACTGCGCATGCACAGAACTGTGCTAGCAGCCGAAATAGCGCTATTCAGTACCTCTTTAGGTACAGTATATAAAGGGCACCACAAGAGGCTTACCAGTACCCCTAAGGAAGTCTTATTAGACAAAACGAGTTGGGACCCCTGTTCCAGTCTCTCTCCATACTGCTGACCATTTGCAGATAAGCATTCTATTCATCTTATTTCAATGTTTTGTTAATCCTTGTATACTCTGTATCCCCGTGTATTATGTGTCATTAAAACCCCATTGTTAAAAAGCATTTCTGAGAAAGGGTTATTTTCTGCTTATTTGAAGCCGACCTAATCTACCTGTATGCAAACTATTGAGGCTTTCATGGGATATTGAAGGAGCTACCAGGATACATAGCATTATATGCAGTTACTCAATTATTATTCTGGTACGCATTATATACCAATTACATTATTGGTTTTTAAACAAAATACTACACTATACATGTGTTTCCTCTGGCTCTGTTTGAGCCCCTCCTATTAAGGTTTCTGGATATTTTTGGAGTCCCGGGTCCATCCCACCACATGGAATCCCAGTAAAAGAGAATCCCAGTAAAAGAACTACAGATAAGCCTAAAAGTTTTATTATTTGGTACGCACATTCATATTTGAGCATGTGCATTACTTACTTTGAAAAGAACATGCGCCTGATAGTGTAGTAATTTCAAACTCCACTTTTATATAAATAAATAAATTTATTGTGATATAGTCAGGGTAGGGGGTTTCTCTCCTGGGGTAGATGGACACCTTCTTACACACAGCAGCCAGGAGACAGCACACCAGTCCAGGGTTTTCGTGCAAGCTGGCTGGAACCAGTTTTAATGTGCAATATAAACAACAAAATAATCAAAACATAAAAATAAATCCTAGCTCGTCTGGGCACTACCTAGACAGGTTATTCCCTCTCTACAAGTGGCAGGGCCTACTGCCTTACCACAAACACAGCACTTTCAAATATCACAGTGTCTCTGAACAAACCTCAGTGTCTGTTCTCCCCAGGGTATGTGAGCCACTGAACCAAAACCTTAACACAGCTATATGAACCACTTGCAGGTGCAACTACTAATCAGCCTGCTCTCAGACTGAAAGGCCCAACACCTGAAATGGCCTGTGGATGTAGCCCTCCCTTCTCTTCTCACATCCACACCCGTGGGACCCATTATCCAGCTTTTACCAAAAGCCAACACTTCTGGATAACAGACTTTTCCTGTGGTGTTTAAAACACATATGATAGGAATCTGGGGGACACATATATGCCATCCCAGACTTCTCCAGTGCTTCTATTACATATCCCCCCCCCTTTGTTTCGACCTGTGGGGTGGAACAACTGCAGCCCCCAAACTCTGAACACGCAAAAAAGCACCTGAGTTGGCCAGCTGGCTTCCTGGCCTGTGTTCAACTGTAAACTTAAAGTTCTGCAGTGCCAAGAACCACCTTGTTATTCTCCCATTGCTCACTTTGTTCTCTGACATCCATTTCAAAGGGGCATGGTCAGTGATCAGCCTGAACTTCCTTCCCATCAAGCAGTACCTGAGAGTTTCTAATGCCCACTTTGTGGCCAATGCTTCTTTCTCTACCGTAGCATAGTTTCTCTCATGTACATTCAACTTCCTGCTTAAGTAACAAATAGCGTGTTCTTCACCTTCTTTACTCTGGGACAGGATCGCTCCTATGCCTACATCTGATGCATCAGTTTGCAAAACAAACTCCCTGTCAAAATCAGGGGTCATAAGAACTGGTTATGTACACAATGCAATTTTTAACCCCTGAAAAGCCTTCTCTGCTTCAGGACTCCATTTAACCATGACTTTCTGTTTGCCTTTGGTAAGGTCAGTCAGTGGGACTGCAATGGTGGCAAAATTGGGTAGAAATGATCAAATATACGATGAAGTCTCCTTGAAGATTTAATTTTTATGTACGTACGTACAGAGCTGGCAGTACATCATTGCAAGCTGCTCATACATTGATAGTACAGACCTTATATACCAAATATGATTTAAACCAATCAAATGATTCAAACATTAGTCATTATTTCACTCCCCTAAGATCTAAAGCCAATCACATAATTATTTCATCCCCTAATTGGAAGAAATCCAATATCATTATCTTATTATTATACTCACGTAGCCCTAATCATGAGTGTATGACCCAGACATCAAAATGGACGTTTAACTTTTATACTGTACATACTTATCAGTTCCCTATGATTCCAATAACTGGCCTACCACAACCTCTTATTTTAAGCCTAGACATAGCATGCAGCTGGGTATACTTCCCTATAGCCTTTGCAAATCTTGCTATGGTTGCATTATTTAATAGAGATGTGTGCACATATTAGAAATTTTCATTAAAGCCATATTTATATAGAAAACAATTAGTCATGGTTTCATTCAGCCGCCATCTTGTCTCCAGGCCGCCATATCAAATACCCAGTAATCCCTAAGAAGTCTCTAACCTGCTTCTCATTCAGGGGTCATGGCCAGTTTTGTATTGCCTCAATTTTATTAAGCTATGGCCTTATCAAACCTCCACTAATGGTGTATCTGAGATACTTTACTACTTCCATCCCTAGAGAACATCCTTTTGGGTTGGCTGTCAATCCTGCCCTATAGATGGAGTCCAACACTGCTTGCACTCTGGGCCAATCTGGACTATGAATGACCACATAATCTAGATAAGCAGCAGCATACTGTCTATGGGGCCTTAGAATTCGATCCATCATCCTCTGAAAGGTAGCCGATGCCCCCTGTAACCCAAAGGGCAACATCTTGTATTGGAACAACCCTTCTGGTACAGAAAAGGCTGTCTTTTCTTTGGCATACTCAGTTAACGGTACTTGCCAATACCCTTTAGTTAAGGCTAGAGTGGTTAAATACCTGGCTGTTCCTAGTTTTTCAATTAGTTCATCCACCCTAGGCATAGGGTAGGCATCGACACACTGTTCAATTTTCAGAAATCGTTGTAGAAATGCACACTCCTATCAGGCTTTGGAATAAGCACAATGGGATTTGACCACTCACTATGCGATTCTTCAATTACACCCAATTCCAAATTTTTTTAAATTTCTTTAGATACAGATTCTCTTTGGGCTTCTGGTAACCAATAGGGCTTTCGGTTAATCTTAACCCCTGGGTCAGTGATTATGTCATGTTTAATGACTGTGGTTTTGCCCGGTATATCTGAAAACAAAACCATATTTCTGCTAAGAAATTCCTTAACTTCCTGCTGTTGAACTGCTGACAGGGTTTTAACTACTGTCACTTCGGGAACCAAGGGCCCTGGATTTACTGGAGGGGCTTGGATGGCTGACAGAGCTGCTCTATCCTTCCAAGGTTTTATAAGATTTACATGGTATATCGGTTCTGGCTTTCTTTTCCCAGGCTGGTAAATTTTATAATTAACCTCCCCCACTTTTTCTAGAATTTCAAATGGTCCTTGCCACTTTGCCAAAAGTTTATTTTCTACTGTGGGAACCAACACCAACACTCTGTCCCCAGGAGCAAAGACGCGTAACTGAGCATTGCGGTTGTACACCCTCTGCTGTGCCTGTTGGGCCTGTTCCAAGTGCTCTCTCACTATCGGCACCACAGCAGCAATTTTTTCCTGCATTTGGGAAACATGCTCAATAACCGTTTTATACGGACTATCAGGGTTCACGATTTTACCATCAATCATTTTTACATTTTCCCTGGTTTTTACCAGAGTAGGGTCATTTAACTGCTCCACGGCAAAGACCTCTTTTCTGACTTTAAGATCAGGCAGGTGACCAACTGGCTCAATAACAATTCCCATCTCGGGTAGGAGGCACATCACTTGGTGAGCCACCATCATTCTCAGATTCCCTCTGCTACTGCATCAGTAACCTTCTCAAATGGGTTGGGGTTATTTACTTCTATAACAAATCGGCTTTCCCACAACTTCCAGAAGTGAGCAAAATCTCTCCCTAATATTGCATCATACATCAAGCCATGCACCAAACCCACAGAGACTATCGCGGAACCACATTGTGTTTCTATGTTCACCTCTGCAGTAATATAATTGCGAGTATCCCCATGTATTCCGATCACACCAACAGTTTTTCCCTTACGCTTCAAGGGGTTCACCAGTTCAGCTTTCACAAGTGTAACCAGGCTACCAGAATCTAACAGAGCCTCTACTTGGTTGCCTTCTACAGTAACTATACACATTTGCTTATCTGTCCCAGCCTGTCGGTCAGCAGCACAGACTGGCTGTGCAAAGAAAGACATTCTGCGATTGATGTAAGCAGTATCACATTGCATAGGTTAAGAGGTAAGTGAACAATTAGCAGAAATATGACCCAAACCACCACATTGGAAACATTGAATCATACTATTATCAAGTCTATTACTATACACGTGTCCTCCTGCCATGGTACTGCCCCCACTCCATTGAAGTAGGCCATATATTGCTCCCTGACCTCTTTAGCCTGCACAGTCCCTGCTGTTACCAACACCGGAGATGGGGCCACAGAGAGCATTGGCACTGTTTCCTCAGGATGTTCTGGGTCATCAGGCACAGCTGTGTCTGATGTCCTCTGTTGTATAGTACTTTTTTGCTAAGGAAATTGTGGAGGACACAGCAGGCCAAGACAACAGAATCAATTTTGTCCACACGTAGATTCATTGATGTATGAAAAATACAGAAGCAGTTGCATAGAATGCCAAATGTGTTCTCAACTACTCTCCGTGCCCTGGATAGACTACCAGGGCACAGATGCGCTTTTCTTTTGTAAGACCCTGTTGCTCATATGGCTTCAGCAAATGGTCCTGGAGAACAAACGCCTCATCAGCCACAAAAACATAGTTTAGGCCGTACTACATTTCCGTTATTTATGGCAAATTCAGGCATTTGGAGCTAAGTCTCTCATCGAACAGTGTTTGCTTAAATGATCCCACATCTGAAGCACAGCCATTTTTGCCCACATCAACCAATATGAAATCATAATTGGCGTTCACACCGCCATGGGCACTATGCTGAAAAATCTTTTATAGTTATAATAAAAGGATCCGCTGTGGGCAGGCGGGGTAATCCGGACATGTTTTCTACCTATATTGCTCCACCGCAGTTCGGGAAGTTCCATCTCTGTTCAAACTCCTCAGCAATGATCTGCCACTTCTCCATCATTGTTGAGAACTAGAATAAAGAAAGAATAAAATAAAACATTTGGAAAACATGTTATTAACATTAATCAATTATCTCTCTCCTCCAACAGCCTTCAACACCTAACATGGACCTACGGGTCAGCCCGCAAATTGCCTGCCAAAGTGGTAGAGAGGCAGAAACTCCACAACCTGCCACAAAATGCCATAGATACCAGCGTAAGACCCAGGTTCAGCAGGATGATTTATTAAACCAGATCAAGCAGGCCTTAAATAAACCCCCGGACATGTTCGACCACCTGGGCACACACATAGGTAGTAGTCTGAGGGACATGGAGGAAAGCCAGCAAATTCATGCCCAATGCATTATGTATGATACAATCTGAGGGAGAATGAAGAGGCTGGCAACCACTACAAGTCTCGCCGATGACCCTGTCCCCCCGACAATGGTGCAGCCATTTAACTATGGCCAATCTACACCCCATAGTTACCCTCCACCAACCTACCAGGCCACACCAATAATGGGGCTAAACCCATCCCACCCTACACCCCATTCCAGTTATCCTACTTCTCAAACCACCAATGGGGTCACTAAGTGCATGGCACAAGGACAGATTGTTCTTTGACGGGGCCTCAATCTGGACTTGTGCTATGCGCTTCTTGGCCTGTTCAATCCATCGTCTGACACAATGTATTCTATGCAGCTGAATAGCTATTGCGTGACATAAAACATGTGGATATATCACCTTTTATACATTGATAAGAATACGTTTCATTCCTTAAATGAACAGTTGCAGAATGTTTTAGCATTTTAACTATCAGCAAGTTTTATGTCTCCCAATAGAAGCTGCATGATATATGGTGTTGATGATGTGGATTGGACGGGGTCACTAAACACATGGCACAAAGACAGATTGTTGTTTGCCAGGGCCTCAATCTGGACTTGTGCCATGTGCTTCTTGGCCTGTTGAATCCATCATCTGACATGCCGTATACTATGCAGCTGAATAGCTATTGGGAGACATAAAACTTGTGGGTATAGCACTTTTTATATAGTTAATATACCATGTTGGTTTGGTAAAACATTAAAAATCAGCCATGTTGGTTTTGCATTTATGTACCAAAAAACTTTATAGATATATACAGCCATGTTGGTTGCTTTTCTAACCCACAGTGTGTTAAAACAAAAATAAAAACAAGTTTTCTTTCACAAGAAAAATGTATAATGTTTTTACTTACTTTGAAGTAATGTAACTTCAGGACATTGACAATGGCATCACAGGTCTCTGGGATGATGAACCCCAAAGCCTGGGGGGAAATGCTTCAGGTCTTCAAACAACCTCCTTGTAGCCAGGTACCTCAGTTTCGCAGTAAGCCTCTCCTCAGGTGGGATGGCACTCCTCATATTGGTGTCCTGTCTCTGGATATAGGGGATCACCAGATGCAGCAACTCCTGGAAGGTGGATTAATCCAAATGCAGGTAGTTGTGATAATCGTCCGGGTTGTTCTCCTAATCTCCATCAGCAAGGGCATATGAGAGTGACTCTCCCTGCTCATCAGCCACTCTTTGGTCCAGCAGGACCTCATCCTCTTCCTCTCCTCAGCTCCTTCACCTTTCAGCTTCAGATAGACATAGACTAGCAGAAGCTTATAGCGATAGGAATCCATAAGCAGACAATAGAAAGCAGAATAATCATATTTTGTAAAGGCAAGCCTTAAACAAAGCAGAGCACACTAGCAAAGTACAATGTTCAGCAGGGTATAAAACCAAGCCTCACTAGTCACTGAGCAGAGTATGCCCAGATCTAAAATGGATGCTGCCTTTTATACCCACTAGATAAGCCCTCCCCTACTGACATTCCAGCAGATGCATTGTGTGTTTATTTACTGCATATGATGCTTCTCCTTCTCATGTGCTTCTCCTTCAATTACTCCTACTTTAATTTACAACAGCACCTAACCCTTGGTTGCTGACACCATGCTGCTTATTTAAGTGTTATGCAGCAATGTATAAATCATGTATTTGTCCTGCATTGTTTGTACTGTTTATGTACTTGTCTTGTGTGCTCATTTGTTTATGTACTTTGTAAGGCTCTGCGGAACCCTTGTCATATAAATAAAGGATAATAATTTGATATATCTTAAACGCTTTGCAATCGCTCTACGACACATCTGATTGTATGTTCGTTTATACAATTGTACCTTTTCTAAACACAAATTGTACAGAATTTTCAAGGAAATCATATGTGCCATCGGCTCTTACACAAATCGCCTTAAGTATGTTATATGGAATATGGTAGAAGGCTGACAACCAATGGAGGGACTGACAGAGTGGATCAGCAGACAATGAACATTTGGCAAGGAAGATCAACCTCGCAGCTGCATTCATTATGGATTGTAGTGGTGAGGGCCATGTTTTTGGGAAATACCAGTTAGGAGACTATTGCAATAGTCAATGCAGGAAATAATGAGTGCATGGATTAGAGTTTTTGCATTGTCTTGTGCAAGATAAGGTCGAATTTTAGCTATGTTTTTTAGCTGTATATAACATGATTTTGAGACAAATTAAATGTGGGGAACAAAGGGCAGTTCAGAGTCAAGGATGACACCTTGGCAGTGAGCTTGTGGGGTGGGGTTGATTGTCGAGTTGTCAACAGTGATAGAGATATCAGGTTGGTAACTACTATTGGCCAGTGGAAATATGATGAATTCTGTCTTGGATATATTAATTTTGAGGTGGTGAGTTGCCATCCAAGATGAAATGGCAGAGAGACATTCAGTGACATGGACCAGCACAGATGGTGACAAATCTGGAGAGGATAGGTAGATTTGAGTATCATCCATGTACAGATGATACTGAAAACCAAAAGAGCTAATTAGTTTACCAAAAGAGGTGGTATAGATTGAGAAAAGCAGAAGACCTAAGACTGAGCGTAGCGGTAGTCCAACTGATAGAGGTAGCGAAGAGGAGGCAGAATCAGAAAAGCAAACAGTGAAAGAGCGATCATATAGGTAGGTTGAGAACCAAGAAAGGGCTGTGTCTTGAAAACCTGTCAACAGTATGAAAGGCAGCAGAGTGATCTAGAAGAATTAGAAGTGAGTAATGGCCTTTAGGCTTTACAGTGACCAGATCATTTACTATCTTAGTCATTGCTGTCTCTGTGAAGTGTGGGGAACAAAAGCCTGACTGAAGTGGATCCAATAAGTTGTGAGAGTTAAGAAAGTGAGTGAGGCGAGTGTAGGCAGCTCTCTCCAGTAGCTTGGAGGGACATGGGAGCCAGGAGATTGGATGGTAATTTGCGAGAAAATTAGGGTCAAAATTTAGTTTTTTTCAAGATGGGAGTAATTACTGCATGCTTGAACAGTGATGGAAGGATACCAGTAGAGAAAAAGAGATTACAGCTTTTTGTTAAGGTTGGTATGAGCACAATAGACAGAGCTTTACTGATTTGTGAGGGTATAGGATCCAAAGAAGAGGAAGTAGAGTAGGAGGATGAGAAGAGTGTAGATACTTCATCTTCATTTGTGGGGTCAAATGAAGAGAATGTGCCAGTGGGTTCCAGTAGGTAATTGAGCAGGTCACTGGCTGGGGATAAGCCCACCATTTCATTTCAGATCTTATCAGTCTTGTCCTTGAAATAGGAAGCAAGATCTTGTGCACTGATAGGAGGTGAGTTGGGTGAGGGAGGGGTAAGAAGTGATTTAAATGTATTAAAAAGTTGCTTTTTGTGTCCAGAGCCTTACAATAAGAGTGGGAGATATTCTTATATGTGAAGAAGTCACTTGGATCACGAGACTTAAACCATTCACGTTCTATTTTGAATGAGAGTTTTTGTAGGGGTTTTGTTAATTTGCAATGCCCCGGTTGATGTCTAAGTCTATTTGGAGTGTGATGGGTAGCTGGAGCCACTTCATCAAGGGCTGTTTCTAGCGTCTGGTTCAGGTGTAATACAGCAGTCTCAGGAGAAGCAAACGTAGAACTTAGTGAGAGTGATTGTTGCAGAGAGGTGGCTAGTTATTGAAAATTAATAGCATTAATATCTCTGCGGGTTTGAGGAGGCTTGGTTGGTTTGATTGACACAGAGCAATTACAGTCGCAAAAGAAAAATTATATTACTTCTCAAAAAGAGAGAACAAACACCGTCGTATTGTATATCCTGAAAATCAAATAATACAAATGAGGGGTGCTACCACAGACATCTTTATTATATATACAGAAACAGAGGAAAAGAAAGTTGTGCACTATATAGTAAAACGTAACAGTGGCAAACGCAGGATTTTTAGGGGGGGTTTCCAAATCTCTCTCTATATATACAGACACACATATATATATATATTATATATATATATATATATATATATATATATGTATATATACACACTTTGTATATATATATATATATATGTATATATACACACTTTGTATATGTATATGTATATGTATATGTATATATATATATATATATATATATATATATATATATGAGATACACCCCCATTTTTAGTTATGTGTATCCGTCTGTATTGTTACTCTTATGCAGTGCCCCAAATGCTGTGCCCCCAGTAGTTTTGTCCCATATGCATGGCCCCCTAAAGTGGCCCCCTTAAGTAGTGTCCCTTATGCAGTGCCCCTAATGCTGTGCCCCCAGTAGTCTTGTCCCATATGCATGGCCCCCTAAAGTGGCCCCCTTAAGTAGTGTCCCTTATGCATGGCCCCCTAAACTAGTGCCCATTATACATGCCCCCCCCTCCGCCTAGTACTTACCTCACCACCACGCTGTCTCCCGCTTCGCTGCTGCTTTGGCTGGATCAGGCTCTTCACATCGCGCGGGTGACGTCATGACGTCACCCGCGCAGTGCATCACTGGGAACGCTGGCCTCTGGAGCGATCGGAGGCTTCTTTAGCCTCCGGTCTCTTCAGAGGCCAGTGTTCACAGTGCAGGGAGCCACAGAGGTCGGAGACGGAGCGCTGTCTCCGTCTCTGAAAAAAAGAATTTTTGATCATCAGGGGGGGGGGGGGGGGGGTCCTGGGTGCTCAGAAACCCCCCCTGCGTGAGCGGGTGTTTAATGTTTTACAGGTTAATACCAAATTATGGAAAATAGAACAGCGAAAATTGATAAAAAAAAAATCTTGTGTCACAAGAAAAGAAAACATGACATTCTTGCATAGTCATAAGAAAATGATCTTACATAAAAACCCCTTGGTTTTGACTAATCCAGCAGATCTTGCATTTAGTCAGATATTATGAAACTGAAACATACATTTCCATAAATTATTAGAGTTAATTATATTCTTTGTACATTGAGTGAATACAACTCATCATGTGGTAGTTTTCTTAATTAGCTAGTATAATTAGGGTGAATGATATTTTATTATTGATTATCTGTTTGAACACCACATATATTTCCTATATTCGTCAAGGGAATATCCAAAAAGAAATTCTCTTTATTGTGCTTTATTACACCCTAAAACGATGTTTGGATAGAGCTTCTACTATTATAGCAAGTGTTTCTGGGAAATATGTAGATACATCAGTCTGAGTAGTAATATCACTCCATACTGATCACTGCAGTTGAGCACAATATCTGTCCTTATCCAGGATTTGAGTGCACAAACAACACATATACTGTAACTTTTATATATATATATATATATATATATATATAAAAGACATGAGGTCTGGCAGTGACGCTGTAGCAGGGCTGAAACTCTCGATCACCACTTGAGCTGGCAAGACGCAGCCGTGGCTCTGGGAGACCTGTAAGCGTGAGACTGATCTCCTTTACCCTCGTCAGGCAGTGATACCATAGCGGGGTTGAAAGAGTGGGAATCTCCCGGTCACCACGATAGCCAGTGAACACTGCCGCGGCCCGGAGAGACTATCTGCTGTGGCGGAATTATAAAGAAACTCCTTATGTGCAAAGCAATATGAAAATACTTATTGTCTATTCATATTATTTATGAGTAGTACTTATGACCATATTTGGGGCATGCAAATATCATATCCAGGATTTTATGACTTAACATCATAGGAAGATCTATCACAATATGTATGGGATCTAGGTTGCACAAAAAGTAGAAGTGTCTTACATATGATACCAGAGATCCATTATTGATATATTGTAATACTTGATTGGAAACATAACTATTTGAGAAACCTTTACAGTGAAAGGATACAAATGTAATACGTAATAGCACAGCTCTCACAGGACAAAAACAATATAGCTTTTCTATTCTACTGTATGAGAAACAAAGAGGGTTGATAATGAAAAGAACATTAGCCATAAGAACCTTTGAATGTATATTTTAATACACTGTTCTCTCTTTTTTGCACACTATATATTTTAATATTTCACCCATTTTTTTTTTATTATTTTTAATGTATGTCAATAAAATGTGAATTTTTTAAAATATATTATTTGGTTTAAAGTTCACCCATGAAGATGCTTCTTCTTTTTCTTCTTTCTTGAAAGCATTTAATCTAAACAGACCTTTTCTTGTGCTGCCACTTGTAGTTCAGTGGTGATTTCAAAGAGCATCCCTCAACCCCACCATTAATTTGTAAGGCATGTCATCCCTGTGTGAGTACTGCAAGCACTGCCAAAATTGCCACAAAGTTGCTGAAGAAGACAGAAAGTAAGTGTGAATCTAAATAGACCTATTTCCGGGCTGAGATTTGAAGTTGAGTGATGATTTCATACAGTGCCCCTCAAGCCCCATTGTTATTTTTTAAGACATGTCATCATTGTGTGAGTGCCGCACATCACTGGCAAAATTGCCATTAGGTGCTTGCAGAACAATATGTATGGCACAAATAATTATATAGACAGTCATAAATAAATTTGCCCACCATGCAGTATTACCAAAGGGCTTTATACTGTATTAACCACTTAACTGACAAATTCTTTCTCCAAAAACCGCTCCAAAATTGTCGGTTTATTTTATGATTGAATTAGGTCAGGAACAGCTTATTAAAACTTATCCAACACAGTTTTGTAAAAAAAAAAATGCTGTATACCATAAAAATGGCAATTTTTATGGTATATACTAGTACTGATGGCCATCGATAGAAACATCGATTGCGACCACAGCTGCCGATGTTTCCTTAACATCGGTTGGGGGCTGCCATCTATATACATGTATGTATGTATGTATGTATGTATGCATGTATGTATATATATATATATATGTATGTGTATAGATATACGCATATATATATACACACATTATATATATATGTATATGTGTATATATATATATATATATATATATATGTGTGTGTGTGTGTGTATATATATATATATATATATGTGTGTGTGTATGTATATATATATATATATATATATATTATGGCCAGGGCTCTGATTTACTCATGGGGTGGGGCTTTCCACAATGGGGGAGAGGCTGCTGATAGCGGGGGTGGAGTGAGGGAAGGACAGCGCTGATAGCGCTACCTTCCCTGCCCAGCATCTGCTGCTAGCCGGAGTTGGAGGGAGAGAGGGACAGCTCTGTTAGCGCTGCCTTCTCTGCCCTGTTAGCAGCCACCGGGCTGCGGCTAGCCGGCAAGGAGAGAGAGAGAAGGACAGCGCTATCAGCGCTGCCTTCTCTTACTTGTCAGCAGCCGCTAGGCTGCAGTTCTCCGGAGTAGGGAGAGAAGGACAGCGCTGCCTTCTCTGCCCTGTCAGCAGCCAGGCAAGTGGTTAAACACTCTGTTTACACTGTGCAGTACTGAACATAATTGGGCCACCTGTCCGGGTTTACTGTATTATTGTATTGTGTGGTGTCATATCCATCCACTGCTGTATTATTCAGCACTATAGTTTTAATCAGTGGAGCACTGGTCACCCAGTGGTGAACCTGTGTATTGCATGCTGTGTATACTGTCAAGTTTCACTGCGTCTCACCTCACCTCATTGCACCTACCCGCAGTATTTTCATGCTACGAATTAGAAGCTTGTAAGGTGTGATTTGAGCAACAATGTAAGAAAACACATCTGTATTTGTCCTTTCTTGCCCCACTGTAATGATTATTCTCTGTTATTGCATAGGGGCCTGTCCCTATGCTTCACCAGTATGAGAAGCTCACACTTCTAGAATAAGACTTCTATCTCTGAGACATGTTCACATCCTGTTTTATTAAACACTACCGTGTGGGAGTCTGTTGTGCAAATTCTTTTCAGGAACAAACAGAATAAAATCCCTGTTCTCTGCTACTCCGGTCAGTTGCTGCATGCTACATCGCAGCTAAAAGCATCATTTTAAACATTGGATACAGTGGATACACATTGGATACATTGGATACACAGTGATGTTTATCAATAGTGACATTGGGTGGATGTAAACCATTATTACACTTTTCTGTGTCTCAGTACACTATGCTGGGACTGAATATGTTATGATGTGACAGGGCATAAGTGTATATGACACAACTAGCTGGGCATGCTACATGTATTAAGGATTCTAGACAAGTGAGGACACAACTGTATTGGTGATAAAAAAAATCAACAAAGAATCTCTGGCATGATCGTATAATGAACAGAAAGAGTCTAAGGGGTATATTTACTAAAGTGCGGGTTTATAGAAGTAGAGATTTTGCCCATAGCAACCAATCAGTTTCTACTCATAATTTATCTAGCACCTTTTAGAAGATAGGGGGAGGGGGCTTGGACTGCACACCCTTATAATAAGCATAATGAGAGGTGCTACCATGCTAAGACTTGTAGCACCATGCAGCCAGGGCTGGACTATGACTAAAAACTGGCCCTGGCATTTAGAGCATGCAGGCCCACCTGCTATTATCTTCATGCAGACTATTGCTGCATGCAGATGGGGTGTTGATGGTAAAGTGTATAATCAATAATTTCTGTTGTTGAATATATATAGTGCTGATCACCATGGAGGGAACAGTAGGTGCGTGCTCCAGAATGGGAGGGGTGGCCTTGTTTGGGATGAGTTTCTGGTTGTAGGCAAATAAAACCAGATCAGTGTTGTAGTGCTGGGTATGGAGGGAATAATTATGTAAGTGGCTCACAAGCGGCCGCTCGCTCGTACATGGCCAATGTTAAGCAACCGCGCATGCACACACTTCGTTCTGCATGCGCGTGAACTAATCTGAGCGATTGGAATCTGCTTACTCACCATACAAAGTCAGACCAGTGTAATGAGTGACAGGAGAAGCCGTTTGTGGGTGGTAACAGGAGCAGGACTCTAATAACGGGGGAGTGGAGGTGCGAACGCAGGCGTGCCAGAGTGTTTCAATGCCATTTCAGAGGCGTGCATAATTTACAGCCAGCATCATAGTACACATCACATGCCTGTTTTTTACACTGAAGTCCTCGCTGTGATTGCGGTAGGGTAAGGCAACCACAAGCGCTGTGAACGCTTCCGATTGTCCTCGATGTAACAATGTTTTAAAACACTTCCTGGAGATGACGTATGCTAGTGGGTGTCTTTACATAAGCTAAAGGGCATCTATAGACAAAGTGATCGCTCGCAAAAACAAAGTGGGCGTCCTTATGCCTTTCCGAGCGAGCGCCTGCCTTGCCGTCAATTAGCCGAATTTGCATACGCTGGGTGTGAGCGATTGCATCTAGCGAGCGCCACTGAATCAGGTTCATAGTGCAATAAAGTAGTGCTAGTAAAAGAGAATCAGTTATGTAGTGCAGGGGGGTAGTTTAGGGTATGGAGATGTCAGAGGGTAGTGCAGAGAGGTAGTGATGGGCATGGAGGTGTCTGGAGAGTGGTGCAGAGAGGTAGTGGTGGGCATGAAGGGGTCATGGAGGTAGTGCAGAGAGGTAGTGGTGGGTGTGGAGGGGTAAGGGAGTATAGTGCAAAGAGGTTGTGGTGGGTATGGAGGAGTTGTTCTGGGTGCCGGAACAGGGCACAGCCTACCTTAGTTGGGGCACTGACCACATTAGATAACCATTCTGGGTGCCAGAATGGGTGCAGACTACCTTAGATAGTCATTACAGGTGCCAGAATGGGGTGCAGCCAAACTTAAAAAGGGCATGGACCACTATTGCAGTCCATAGCTGTTGTAGGTTGCAGAACAGGTGCAGATTGCCTAAGATAGCTGTTCTGGGTGCTGGAATAGGGCACAGACCACCTTAGCTAGCCATCCTGGGTACCAGAACAGAGCACAGACCAAGTCAGCCATTCCGGGTGCCTGAACAGAATGCAGACTACCATAGCCAAGGTTTTATGGTGGTGGAACAGGGTGCAGACCATCTAAGATAGCTGTTCTTGGTGTGCAGACCACCTTAGATAGCTGTTCCAGGGGCCAGATGGTAAGCAGACCACCTTTTAGATACTGTAGGATTTCAGGGTGCCAGCATGGTGCTTTTTTAGATTCAGGGTGCTGGATCAGGGAGCCGACCACCTTAATCAATGTCAGAATGAGGTGCAGATCAACCTTATGTAGCTGTTCCAGGTACTGGAATGGGGTGCAGACAACCTTAGATAGCCATTCTGGATACTGGAATGGGGAGCTGACCACCTTAGATTGCTGTTCAGGGTGCCAAAACAGACCGCAGATCACCTTCTGGGTGCAGCCTACTTTAGTTAGGGCGGGAACCACCTTAGATAGCCATTCCGGGTACCGTAACAGGGTGCAGTCCACCTTAGATAGTTGTATCTAGTGTCAGAATGGGGCACATACCACTATAGATACCCATTCTAGTTGAGCAAACCACCTTAGATAGCCAATATGCTGTAACATGGTGCAAACAGTTGTAGATAGCCATTTCAGGTGCCGGAACCAGGAGCTGACCAGGGTGCCAGAACAGGCTGCAGACCATCTTAGATTGTCATTCTGGGTGCTGGAATGGGCCACAGACCACCTTAGATAGCCATTCTGCATGCCAGAGTGGAGGGCAGACTGCCTTAGATAGTTGTACCGGGTGCCAGAATGGGACACAAACTGCCTTAGATAGCAAATTTGGTTGCCAAAATGGGTGCAGATAACTTTAGGTAGCCATTCTTGATGACCACCTTATATAGCAGTTCCAGGGGCCGGATTGGGCGCAGACCACCTTAGATCCTAGCTCCCAATACTGGGTCCCGGAATGGGGCACAGGCTTCTTTAGATAGCCATTCTGTGTGCCAAAACAGGGTGCAGACTGCCTTAGATAGCTGCTCTTGGTGTCAGAACAGGGCACAGACCACCTTAGCCAGCCATTCCATCATAACATAGCACAGACCAACTTAGATAACCATTCCCGGGTGCAGTTCCAGCAGCAGGCCACCTTAGTTAGGGTGCGGACCATCTTATATAGCCATTCTGGGTGTTGGAACAGGGAGTAGACCACCATAGATAGATGTCATAGGTGCTGAAACAGTGCGCAGACCTTCTTGGATGGCCATTCCAGTTGTCTGAATTGGGCGCAGACCATGTTTGATAGTTGTGCCGGACAGGGGCACAAACTGCTTCAGAAAGCCTTTCCAGGAGCCAGAACAGGGTGCATACCACCTTAGAAAGCCATTCTGTATACTGGAATGGGGTGCAGACCACCGTATATAGCTGTTCCAGGTGTGGGAACAAGGTGTGGACAGCCTAATATAGCTGTTCCGGGTGCCAGAATGGGGTGCAGACCTCCTTAGATAGCCATTCCGGGTACTGATCACCACAAAGAGCTGACCACATTACAAATCCATTCTGGGTATGGAATGTGAAGCAGACTACCATAGATAGCAATTCCAGGTGTCGGACAGGGTGTAGACTACCTTAGGTAGCCATTCTGGGTGCCCAAAGAGGATGCTGACCACCATAGACAACTATTCCTGGTGCCAGAATGGTGCTCTGACCACCTTATATAGCCATTATGGGGTAAGGACAGAGTGCAGACCACCTTACCAACCATTCCGGTGTGCCCAGAATGGTGTGCAGACCACCTCAGATAGCCACCTTAGCAAGCTGATCTGAGTGCCTGAACACTATTCTGACAATTTTTGCCAGCCGTTCTGGCCTGCCTTAATTAGGCACTGACCACCTTAGTCAGCTATTCCACCTTAAGCCAACCATTATCTCCTTGTACCACTGGAATATTGTGTGATGTTTCTCTTTTTTACAGTAAGTTTGTCATATCGCATATTGCTGCCAGTGGCAAATGCAGGATTTCTAGAGGGGGGTTTCCAAATGCTTGATTTTAGAGTGAGTGTGGCCTGTCCGCGAAGGGGGTATAATTAGCACTTATCCAGCTTTAATATGTTACATACAAAATGTATTGTGTGTCATAGTTACAGCATTTACAGGACCAGCAATCACAGTCTGCCAATAGATGGGGCAGTAGGGCCATCCTGCCTGAGCTGAATGTTTTTATGTCAGATGTGGGCTCCATTACAGAGCATGGGAGCAAGTTTGGCAGTCTGGGGAAGCAGCAGAAGAACCTAGCACTGCCCAGGACATATATGTACATATCAGTCTCCTTAAGTACTGGATAGTGTATTATTATACAGTATTAATAATTATCTCTATAGATGGTCTATAGCAGTGCTCCCCTAAGTGCATGTTTTCCACATCTTCTAGCTGGTGCACAGGATATTTATTACTATATGACACATTTTAAGATCCACAGGTGGTGCTAATTATTTCATTTGTAAAACTGAGAACAACATGTACTGTAGCACTAATAACATTCTATTATATTACTATTTCTATTGTGGTCATGGTGTTGGCTGGGGAGGGGGGTTTCCAGGCAGATGGACCCCCCCCTGCGTTTGCCTATGGCTGCAATTAGGATACTTTATTTGCATCAATGTATTACTATAATTCACCTAGACATAGGCTCAGATAAGAGCTTGTCCCAGCAATCATGCAGAAGTATACGCAAACACTTTACTTCCAACTTTGTACCTCCTTGCGGCTACTGCACATTAATTACTTTCCCGCTGCACTTGTACAATGTGAAAAAATGTGCAATGCAGGAGCACAGACAACATTAGATAGTTGTTCCGAGTGCCAGATCGGTGAAAAGACCGCTTTAGATAGCCACTCCAGTTGCCGTAATGGGGCATAAACCGCCTTAGAAAGCTGTTTCAGGAGCCAGAATGTGGTGCAGACCACCTTAGATAGCCAATCTGGATGCTGGAATGGGTTCAGACCATCTTAGCCAGCCATTCCAGGTTCTGGAATGTGGAGCAGAACACCTTAGCTGGTCATTCAGCATGCCGGAATGAGCTGCAGACCACCTTATATAGCCTTTCCATGTGCTGGAACGAGTTGCAGACGGCCTAAGATAGCTGTTCCAGCTGCTGGAATGGGGTGCAGACCTCCGTAGATAGCCATTCCAGGTGCAGGAATGGGGAGCTGCCATTCTGGGAACAAAAATTTTTTTTCTAGCGGTCCTAACAATAATATATTGCAAATCTGTGTGTGTGTGCAGCAAATAAAACCTAGGGATTTTGTCATGATTTGATCAAAGCATTTAAGCTTGCAGCCCAGCAGCAAGGGACCCCTTTTTGCTGCAGGTCCCTATACTAACATATATGCCCAGCACACCATTACATTGCAGTTAAATGTACTCACCTCCCAGATACAGAGGGACACATCTATACTAGAGATGAGCGGTCCGGATTCTGTGGAATGCGGACCGCTCCGAACATGGGTGATCCGAGCCCACCCGAACACAAGTTCGGGTGTTCCCACTGACTTGGATCCCCCGGCGAGTCCAAACATCATGTGAATGATGTCGGATTCTCGTGAGACTTGTTTTTCTATACAAGACGCCGAGTCCTGTTCGCGGCGCCTTGTATAAAAAAAACACAGAAGGAGGTACACACACGCTGTTCACCACTCTGCTGATAGGCTAAGGGGTCATGCTGAGCTATACTCTGCTGATGGCTATGTATAGGGGCACTGTGACAGCATGCCGCACTATACTCTGCTGATGGTGGCTATGTATAGGGGCACTGACAGCACGCTGCGCTATACTCTGCTGATGGTGGCTATGTATAGGGGCACTGACAGCACGCTGCGCTATACTCTGCTGATGGCTATGTATAGGGGCACTGACAGCACGCTGCGCTATACTCTGCTGATGCCTATGTATAGCCATCCCTGCTCCCTTATGCTTATTGTGAGTGCTTAATCGCTATTGCAGCAATGTATATAAATTGTGTCCTTGTCCTGCACTGTAATGTACTGTAAGTTACTTGTTTCTTGTTCACTTCTTAGTTCTATGTACCATGCAAGGCGCTGCAGAACACTTGTGGCACCATATAAATAAAGGATAATAATAATAATAATAATAATAATAATAATAATATAGGGGCAATGACAGCACGCTGTGCTATACTCTGCTGATGATGACTATGTATACTGGCACTGACAGCACACTGCGCTATACTCTGCTGATGGTGGCTATGTATAGGGGTACTGACAGCATACTGCGCTATACAATGATGATAGTGGCCAGAGCCGTAGCAAAACTTTTTGGTGCCCTGTGCCAGAAAGAGCATTGGTGCCCCCCTCATTTTTCAAAGGGACATGATACACCCAAAAAAGGGGAATTGCCTCATGGGGAAGGGCCAGGGAAGAGATAGGAGAGGCCAGGAGATGCTGGGGATGAAATAAGAGGAAGCTACAAGTGAGAATGATAATAAACAGAAATTTGATAGGCCCAAACAGTGTCCCCTGACTTGTGGTGCCCTGTGCGATGGCACCGACCGCACTACCCTAGCTATGGCCCTGATGGTGGCTATGTATAGGGGCACTGAGCATGCTGATGTATGCTATGCTACACTGCTGATTAAGTGGCTACGTAAGGGGGCACTGACCACACGCTGATGTACTCTGCGCTATGCTATGCTAATTAAACTGGTTGTGTCCAAAGACTCCAGACTTACAAGTGGCTGTGTTTAAAATATGTTTAAATAAAAAGTAAAACATTTTTTTAAAAACCTTCAAGAAAGTAAAAAGTTTAAAAAAAAAAAAAATTTTTTTTTTTGGTGCTGTACCCCACGTGTATACATTACAAGCACCATGACTCTATGGGTCATACCCCACTGTAACTGCTTGGGCATATGATGACTGTGTATACAAGCACCGTGACTGCTTGGGCATAAGCCCACTGTGTATAAAAGCACCGTAACCATCTTGCGCTACCTTTCAATTCTGCCACTGCTATGTGGCAATGTTTCAGAGATGTGCTTTAAAAACTGTGGTGTCTGTGCCGCTGCTGTGTCACTTGGTATCCAGCCAGCTCACTGCAGCCTTAGGCCAATAATGATGAAAACAATATTGTCAGCTGTGAGGTGGTCTAAAATGACTGGAAATGACTGGAAATGAATGTTATTAAGGTTAATAATACTCTAGGAACAAAAAAAGACCAATTTATGTGATTTTAGCTTTTTTTGTAATTTTTTGTAAAAAATCCAAATCCAAAGCCAGTCACTGAAGTTTAGCAAATCCAAATCCAAAGCCAGATGACGAATTAGAACCAAATCCAAATCCAGCAAAAATGGTCCGGTGCACATCCCTAACCTATACAGGGGCTGGCTTGCAAGCCGCACCCAACTGGGCAATTTATAGCCTTAATTGAAAGCTGCCATGATAGCAATAGGCATTTTGAAGCAAAACAGAAAAAAATATGCCCGCTCTTGGTTTTGCCCATATTATACATGGTAAAGATATATGTAACACAGAAAGTGCACAGTAAACCTACAGAAGCAGCTGTATCTACTCCCCAGAGGATAAACACCAATCCTCATAACAAATCCAAACACATAATATGGGTGTAAATATCGGTGCTGAAGTAGGAAGGATGTATGATATATAAATATATATATATTAAAAAAAAATTATTCAAAAAAACAATGAAAAAAAATAGAACAAGGTTCTTCTTCACAGACAATAAAACAAGGGTTCTAAAATGATGAATTACAATAACATATAATAATAATATATTCCCAACAGGAATCTATATTGTACAAAAATTACACAGTCCATACGAGAGGATAAACACAAGTCCTATGGAACTTAATATGAGAGCAAATCCTGTAGGACTGAATTTAAAGTGACGTGATGCAATAAAAATAAAGTGACACAGTGAAATAAATATCCATCACTGGATAGTGCTTTCTCACCCCTCAGTGGTGCTGCAGTCGGCTAGCTGGAATAAAGCACAAGGTCCCGGGCTGAAAAGCTCGGCACCACTGCAGAAGACGTATTCAACCACAGATCCAGGGGGAGTAGCAGTCCGTTTAGTATGTCCTCCGTGCAACATGTTTAAGATAAGTCAAAATGAACTAACCTTTTTGGATTTAGTCATATACATCTGTGACGATATAATATGTACGAATATCCCAAACAAGACAGAAAAACTACAGCAAGACCGGAACCAAGATCCCTTAATGAGAGGGATTTTAGAATCCAAACGAACAACAGGTTTGAAAGTCTGGGGGAAAAATTACCAATTTATGAAAAATATCCTGCCCAGCCTTTTTTAAGGAGGGACCTCTGGTCTCCCAGGAGGGAATAAACAAGAAAAAGGGAAGAACAAAAAGAGGAAAAAGAGGGGGAAAACCTAAGAAAAAAGAAAAGAGATTAAAATCCCAGATTCAGAGAATAGTACAACTAAGATTTTTAATCTGAGCACTCACATTCTTAATAAAAATGAGAGAAGCATCCTAATCAAGGGATTAAAATTTGCACCCACAGCAACTCCCAATATATTTGATATATTCGTGGATCTCCAAAAATTTATTAGACAGTTAAGTATTAAAAAGTTCTTTCTATCAAAGGAACCACTATCAGAGGAGAATTCACAGGAAACAATTAAGAATAGTACTTTAAAACCTCGTTCTAAATTTTATCCGAAACATGTAAAAGGTGGGAGCATAGAATGTTTTAATTCTATAGTCAGTAAAGAATTGAGAAATATTCTGAAATAAAAAAAGACGAATATCACAAATAAGGAATTTTTAGCTATACAATCTTTAAAAGCTAATACAGAACTCATCATAAAGCCAGCCAATAAGGGAGGGGCAGTAGTCCTTTTAAATAAGGCTGATTATATCGCAGAAATAGAGAGACAATTGGGCGATCAGACGACGTATAAGAAATTGAGGGGTGATCCTATTTTAGGAATAACAAAAAAACTTCTGGAGCTGAGTAATAAAGCAGTGGAAAAAG
Organism: Taudactylus pleione; assembly: GCA_031769625.1. Taxonomy (NCBI): domain Eukaryota; kingdom Metazoa; phylum Chordata; class Amphibia; order Anura; family Myobatrachidae; genus Taudactylus; species Taudactylus pleione. The sequence continues at coordinate 2,048,074 of JAUIMM010000274.1, read as the reverse complement.
GGACAATATCAAAAGAGGAGATGGATTTTATCAACATTAAGGATCCTTCTACCCCAACGATATATGTATTGCCCAAAATATACAAGAGTGCCACCAATCCTCCTGGGCGCCCCATAATAACAGGAACAAATAGCATAACATCAAACCTCTCTGTGATGGTAGACTCTTTCCTCCAACCTCTAGTAGTAACCACCAAATCATTTTTGAAGGATACTGGAGATATATTGAGGAAATTAGAGGAGATAAAATGGGATGCAAATTGTTCACTGATTAGTGCAGACGTGAGCACGTTATATACCATTATAGATTGAGAACAGGGGAAAGAAGCTATTACTTTCACCCTGGAGAGAAATAATTATACAGAAAATCAAAAAGAGTTTATTTTGGAGTTGATATCTTTTATTTTGAGGAACAATTATTTCTACTTTAATGGATCATTTTTCTGCAGCAAAAAGGTACTGCTATGGGCACCAGGTTTGCCCCCAGCTATACCAATCTATTTATGGCCTACTGGGAACATCTTACGATTGAGGCCATGTGGGTAGCGGGGGTGAACCTGGTGGAGATTTATTGATGATGTATTCTTTGTTTGGAGAGGAACTAAAGAATCACTTAATACATTCTGTGGGGATTTAAATAATAATACTTTCAATATCCATCTTACCTTTAATATAAGTCAAAATGAACTAACCTTTTTGGATTTAGTCATATACATCTGTGACGATATAATATGTATGAAAACACAATAGAAAACCGACGGACTCTAATTCGTACATTGATATAAACAGTGAACACCATCACAGATGGTTAAATAACATACCAATAGGGCAATTTAAACAATTAAAGAGGAATTGTACGAATGAAAGTATCCTGGAGGAATAAAATTGAGGAAATGTCCCATAGATTTATAGAGAAAAGATACCCACCAGCTACGTTATTGGAAGAAAAATGAAAAGTTAACGAAATAGAAAGAAAGGATTTATTAAAAGAAAAATCAAAAGAGGAAAAATGTAATAATACCCACCAATGGGCTTTTCTGACTAAATATGGAGCACATCACAAAAAGATAGAACAAATTATTAATAAAAATTGGAGGATTCTGCAGGATGACCCAGTTTTGGGACAATTTATACCCTCAAAACCGGTCTTTATATATAAAAGAGCAGAATCTTTAAAGACTTATCTGAGAATAGGACTAGAACCACCCGAAGTAAAGGATTCCACAGATGTGGAGCATGCCTTGTGTGTAAAACTACCACCAAGCGATATATAGAAAGGAAAACAGTAGAATTTAAGGCAAAAGGAAAAAAATACAAAATATTGGATATTATTATCTTCCATTCTCGTAATGTTGTATATATGTTAGAATGTGACTGTGGACTATATTATATAGGGAAGACTTTGAGACCGCTTAAACCTAGATCAGCGGAACACATTTACAACATTAGAAAAGGGCTGATGTCGCATCCGTTATCAGAACACTTTATGATGAAACATGGAAAATGTGAAGGGCATATCAAACGCTTTTTGGGGCTACAGCAAGTAAAAGCAAATTGGAGAAATCAAAGTATAGAGAAAGTATTAGCCCAAAAGGAAATGAAGTGGATTTTTGAATTAAATTCTTTGAAACCCATGGGATATAATGTAGATTTCGAGCTGAAATTGTTTTTAGAACAACTTATTTATCTGGTTTTAATTTTCTATTTCTTCTATTCTTTTATGGTAAACAAATGTGAGGATTATCGGCATGGAAAACCTCTCCTCTGGTATAGGGTAAGACTCTGTGGGAATTCTAAGTATGACAGTAGTTTAAAGGTTGGAGGAGAGGAAAATTTGCCATTGAAGTGAAGAAGCTGAAATTTCATGTTACAAAGAGTCCCATTATATGATCAAAATTTTTGCCCAGAACCAAGATGGCGATCGTTGAGATTGTGAGTTGCCATGGGAACAAAAGAGAACTATGACCCCTGGTTATCAAGTGAAAAACTCTATACTAGAAACCTAAAAGACTCCGACTGAAACCGGATACAATGTTGCATACCATATGCGTCACTTCCGGTGACCATCCTGCGTGAAACGCATGTGGAACACGGAAGTCAGCAGGAAGCAGGAAAGAAACGGATCAACATCAGGGGTATTTAATCCCCCAGCTTCAGGGGGTATGTCACCCATTCTTGAAAAAGAATGGTTTTGGGTTTTGAACCGAAACGCATTGCACGGAGGACATACTAAACGGACTGCTACTCCCCCTGGATCTGTGGTTGAATACATCTTCTGCAGTGGTGCCGAGCCCATCTCCTTCTCTCCCCCCAGTGGTAGCCGGAGGATGGAGCTCACTCCTGAGCTCCGGCTTCTGGGTCCCGCAGTGCACTATGGGAGTGACGTCATGAGGAGCGGGCGCCGGGGACGAACGGTATCAGGCACTGGAGTGGGGTTTAAGATAAGTATTTTTGTTGTGCGTGTGCACAGGGGGGGCTTACTATTGCGGGCATTACAGGGGGCTTACTACTGGTGGAATTGCAGGGGGCTTACTACTGGGGGCACTACAGGGGGCTTACTACTGGGGACTTATCACAGGGGGCTTACTACTGGGGCAATACAGGGGGGTTATTACAGGGGGCATTACAGGGGCTTACTACTGGGGGCACTACAGGGGGCTTACTACTGGGGGCTTACTACTGGGGGCACTACAGGGGGCTTATTACAGGGGACTTACTACTGGGAGCATTACAGGGGGCTTACTACTGGGGCATTACAGTGGGCTTACTACTGGAGGCACTACAGGGGGCTTACTACTGGGGGTACTACAGGGGGCTTTCTACTGGGGGCACTATAGGGGGCATTACAGGGGCCTTACTACTGGGGCATCATATGGGGGCACTACAGGGGGCATTACAGGGGCCTTACTACTTGGGGCATGATACGGGGGCACTACAGGGGGCATTACAGGGGCCTTACTACTGGGGGCATCACATGGGGGCACTACAGCAGCATTACTACTAGGGGCATCATATGGGGGCACTACAGGGGCCTTACTATTGGGGGCACTACAGTGGCCTTACTACTGGGGACACTGCATAAGAGGACCACTGCTGGAGGTACTGCATAGGGGGACCATTACTGGAGGCACTGCAAAGGGGGACCATTACAGGGGGGCACTACATAGGCGGGCACAGCATAGGGTGACCTCTACTGAGGGCACTACTGGGGGCATTGTATAAAAGTAACTTCATAGGGGGACGTCGGCAACTGGCGCTGGCATAGCTGCTGGGGGGGGATGGGGGACACACCAACATTTATCTTGCCTCCGGCCACCTGGGATGAAGTTACGCCACAGAATCAACTGTTATGTCTGTGATCAATAATTAAATATGCATTTGTGTTAATCAAAGTGTTGAGTCTCTTCATTAAGTTATATATATGGCTCATATGAATAAATATTATGTTACCCAAGTTTTTTATTGTCTCATTTATTCTTAAATCAGCATATGATATAGTAACCATGTCCTTCAGGTGAATGTTATTTAAATTATAAATTCTTTAATGCAGGAGACTGGTTAATTTTCTCATAAATTAAGTCAAAGATTCATCCTTGACATAATTTGTCAATACAATAGGAGTGAATATATAAAATTAATATTCAGCTATTCATCATGTTGTAGTTACCAGCACAGTTCTGCTAGATAAATGATAACATTCTTGCTGGTGTCTGATTGTATCAAACTGTTGCAAGTTTAGTTCACTCTGCAGTATCAGCAATAATGTGTCATTTTGTATCTGCTCTTTATATGACTGCACTTTTAGTGTGCAAATAGGAGATATAAAGTGTGCACTCTTAGTGTGCCAATAGGGGATATAAAGTGTGCACTCTTAGTGTGCCAATAGGGGATATAAAGTGTGCACTCTTAGTGTGCCAATAGGAGATATAAAGTGTGCACTCTTAGTGTGCCAATAGGGGATATAAAGTGTGCACTCTTAGTGTGCCAATAGGGGATATAAAGTGTGCACTCTTAGGGGTATATTCAATTGGCCGCGAGGTTTTGCGAGGAAAAAACCTCGCGCCCCTCGCGGCCAATTTCGAAATCCTGTGGGTATGCGCGCTCCCAATACCCACGGGATTCAATTAAAAAAACTGGGCGCGGGGTTTTCATCACTGAAAACCACGCCCCGCGTAAATTAATTTTTTTTAAAAAAAAGTCACTTACCTGTCCGGGTCTCCGCTGCTCCCGGCGGCCTCCCTTCTCTCTTCTTACTGGGGAGGGGGCTGCTGGGAGTCCCGGGGGCTGGGGGGAGGAGCAAAGGCTGCTGGGAGATGTAGTTCTCCCAGCGCCCATTTCGGGGGGCCACACACACCGCACCGGGTATCACACACACACTCATGCACTCATACACACACACACCACACAGTCAGTCATACACTCTTACATACACCACACACACTGACATACTCACCGCTGCTGCAGAAGAGCCAGCTCCCGACGCTGGATGCAGAAGAAGATGAGAAGACAGCGCTTCGGAAGGTGAGTAATTAAGGACTAATTAAGCTAATTGGATACTTCCAATTGCTTAATTAGTCCTTTGGGGAGGGGGGAGGGGGGTTGTCAGAGCAAGCACACGTGATTTTTCCTAAGAACATTGATTTCTGGAAAAATCACGCTTGCTCAGGAGGTGCGCAAAAAAAACCTCCCGGTGCGTATTTTTATAAAAAACACGCACCTAATAGAATAGCAAAAAACACGCACCTGCAGGAAATACCTCGCAGGTGCGGGTTTTTGGCTTTTCTCGCAGCCTATTGAATATGCCCCTTAGTGTGCACTCTTAGTGTGCCAATAGGGGATATAAATTGATAAAAGTTATATCATATGTAACATTTTTCTCATTATTCACATGATAACCCATTCAGCATTATTACACTGCATTGATAGCTAAGTATTTATTCATCAATAATTCACCCCTTCATAATGCTGATGGTGAACTCGATTTAATTCTTTATGATGTGTCCATATAAGTTGATAGTATATACAATGTTGCCACTTATACCCCTTTTCCACCTAAATTCCGGGTCTGACCCGGAGTTGGAACAAAGTTCCCATCCGGATCAGACCTGGAATTTTGCCGGCGCTGACTCGGGATATTCCCGAGTCAGCGCCGCTCACACCGCAGTCGGGCCTGCATAGACCCGGCTTTTGCGGAGTGAAAGTGGACGCTTGGAGATGACGTCATCTCCAAGCGCCACTGAAGCCGGACCAATCGGCCGGCTAGCAGCGCACTCCAGGTCATCGTGACCCGGAGTGCGCTGTTCCCATAGCAGGGTTTCACGGGCTACACCCGTGTTAAACCCTGCTAGTTACCTGGGTTGGATTGCCGGGTCACTCGACCCGGCGATCCAACCCTCTGCCCTTTCACACCAGGGAGCTGCCCGGGTTAACCCTTCAAAAACCCGGGTTTTAGCTCTGGTGTAAAAGGGGTATTAGTATCTCACATTTCATAAGAGGATTTATATTTTAGAAGAATTAATTAATTATAGTCAGTCTTGTTAGCACCACACAGCATGCATACTCCCAAGGCACATTACATCAGTGCTTATGGACGCCACAATCCTTATAGGTGCTACAGTTATGTAAAACATTAGTTGATTGTCTTTAAAATGTAAGAGGTTAGTGCCCAGCATGCATGCATTATCTAAGTGATCGGTATTGTTTGTTTAGCATGCATTGAACGGGACCCTTAGCATAGATCCAATGTGCATTTCGCCTGTGGCTTCATCAAGGAATCAACCCGATGGGTGTGTCTATAAGGTTTAAATACCCTTACCTTTCCTTTCCTGCCAATCAGAGCTCCGTGAGATCAGACATCTGCAAAATAGGAGTATGTGTTGCTTGCCAATTCTAATACCAGGCATGAGAAATGGATCTCTGAGGAAGTGATTCTATGTAGTGAAGCTATGATAATGATATTACACAGTAGGTAAAAGTAAGGATTCTGAGAAGATTCTATTAAATATCGTTTAATAATAGCATGTTATAACAATATAAGGTAATAGAATTATAAATATAAATATATAACTCCCAGTGCCTGTCAATCTAATTATATTCATTCTCACATTAGAGAAGTTCTTATTAAATTATGTGTTCATCCCTAATATTAATATATGTATACATATATACATGTGCACATATGTATCTAAAATATCCATTTATAAATGTGTATATTTAATTGAGTGAAAAATAAATATACAATATGTATCATATACAGTATGATTTAAGTGACAATTAGTATATTGTGTTCATATTCTCCCTGAGTGTCAGAAAAAGGACAAAGATATAATACAAGAGATAAAATAAAAGATTCTCATATAACGTGAACCAATATTCCTTAATTATTGGGATTCAAATTTTTTCACAAAATATAACAGTATAAGCACATATTCTCCTAGTATTGTCAATTCTCACAAGGGAGAGATACAATATAGATCTTTAAAATATTATGTGCTTATCCCCAAAATTAATCTAGTGTGTATACACACACTAGATTAGTACATCTGCATAGTTATATGTATATATCCTTATATCTTTCTCTCTGAAGACATATATAATTAGTGAGTATATACATTAAATACAGATATAGTATGTGTATTGTGTTTACGTGTTATTTTGCTCTAAGTGTAAAAAAGTTTAAAAAAATATATATAAGAGAGAGAATAAAAATAAAATATATGACTCTCATAGTATAAACCAAAAATAAAACAAACAAAAGGAAAATTAGTGATACAAGATTGTGAGATTTAATGTGTACGAATTAATTGTGTAAATAAAACTCATAATTCAACTCATGTCAATTATTTAATATAGATAGATTACTATATAAGGATGATCATATATCCAGTATATCCAATAAGATGAGTTTCTACTGTTATCATAAAACCTAGTTTTTTAAGGAATATCAATTTGCCCTAAGATATATATCCCTGGGTTATAATTGGTTCATAGGAAAGCAGAATAATTATTCTTTTCATTTAAGCTCCAAGGATGGATGCTTCCCATCAAAAATATAAGGCGTGCTTCTCTTCTAAGAAGTTGTTTAGTTACTTCTCTTCCTCTGCTGTTTTAATTTTTTCCATTACGAATGCTTTAAGTAAACGTGAGTTACCTTGGTGATGAAGTAGAAAATGTGTAGCTATCGTCGTTAATGTTTTACATTTCTTTTGAGCTGCATCTGCATTGTGAATATTGCCTGCATGCTCCAACAGTCTTTGTTTAAAAGGTCTGCTGGTCATGCCTATGTATCGAAGATTACAAAGACAGATTAAACAATATATTACATTTCGTGAGTTACAGTAGACCTATTGACTCTGGTATTAATAATTTAATTGAGAAGGCAAGTTGCTTTATTGACCAACATTTGCAACCGTTCGCCGTAAGCCTACCATCGTACATTAGGGACACTATGGATATCTTGACGAAAATAGAAGATCTTGTTATTTTCCCAGGAACATGGTTGGTCACATGTGATGTGGAGTCCTTATGTCACATGTGACGTAGAGTCCATTCAACATAATAGGGGACTGCATGCGACTGAATATTTGCTTAATATGGACATCCACTCTGATTTCAATATCTTCTTGCTTCAACTTCTTGAGTTCATATTGACAAGAAACTTCTTCACCTTTAATGGAGGCTTCTTTCTGCAGCAGAGGGTCACTGCAATGGGTACAGCATGCGCACCAACCTATGCTAATTTATACATGGGTTGGTGGGAAAAAGAGCATGTTTTCACAGAGAGTAATGAACATTACAATCAGTATGTCCTCCTCTGGCTGCAATATATAGATGACCTCTTTGTATTATGGGATGGAGAAAAAGACAAACTTGAGGAGTTTATACAAGTACAATCACACATGGCAAATTCAGGAATTCTTAAACTATAACTTATGAAATGTCATATCTTGTTTAATGTGTCCTTGTAATCTTCGATACATAGGCATGACCAGTGGACCTTTTAAACAAAGACTGTTGGACCATGCAGGCAATATTCGCAATGCAGATCAAAATAAATTTAACATGGGTTACCTTGGTGATGAAGTAGAAAATGTCTAGCTACCGTCATTAATGTTTTAAATTTATTATATGGTCTGACTGAAAACAAGCAGTTTGCCATTGCTGGTGGGCATAAATGTTGCAGCATCGATGGCAACCCTCAATCGATGTTTAGGAAACATTTCCAGTTGTGGTCTACACAGATCTCCTCGACCAATCGCTAAACAACTGATGGCTTCTAACGATGGTTGAACCATCGATGGTACAGATGTCAAAGGCTATCACTACAGTATAACATAAAAATCGCTATTTTTATGGTATACTGTGTTTAAAAAAAAAAAAAAAAAAAAAAAATAGTGATGGATAAGTTTAAAATTATGTTCTTGACCTAATTCAATCATAAAAGAAACCGACAATTTTGGAGCGGTTTTTGGAAAAATAATTAGTCAGTTAAGTGGTTAAAACATTAATGATAGAAGCTAGACATTTTCTACTTCATCACCAAGGTAACCCACATTTACTTAAAGCATTCATAATGGGAAAAATTAAAACAGATAGCAGAGGAGGAGAAGTGACTAAACAACTTCTTAGAAGAGAAGCATACCTTATATTTTTGATGGGAAGCATCCATCCTTGGAGCTTAAATGAAAAGAATAATTATTCTGCTTTCCTATGAACCAATTATAACCCAGGGATATATATCTTAGGGCAAATTGATATTCCTTGAAAATCTAGAGTTTATGATAAAAGTAGAAACTCATCATCCTTATATATGAATCTATCTATTTTAAATAATTGACATTGAATTATGAGTTTTATTTACACAATTAATTCATACACATTTACTCTCACAATCTTGTATCGCATTTTTTCTTCTCTTTCCTTTTATTTTTGGGTTATACTATGAGAGTCACAAGTTTTATTTTTATTCTCTCTCATATATGTATATATATATATATATATATATGTATATATATATTCATTTTTTTACACTTAGAGCAAGATAACACAATATACTTACTATATCTGTATTTAATGTATATACTCACTAATTATATATATGTTTTCAGAGAGAAAGATATAAGGATATTTACATATAACTATGCAGATGTACTAATCTAGTGTGTGTATACACACTAGATTAATTTTGGGATGAGCACATAATATTTTTAAGATCTATATTTTATCTCTCCCTTGTGAGAATTGATAATACTAGTCATAATACTGTCATAATTTGTGAAAAATTCTGAATCCCAATTATTTAAGAATATTGGTTCACGTTATATAAGAGAATCTTTTATTTTCTCTCTTCTATTATAACTTTGTCCTTTTTCTGACAATCAGGGGGAATATGAACACAATACACTAATTGTCACTTCAATCATACACTTAATATTGTATATTTATTTTTCACTCAATTAAATATACACATATATAAATGGATATTTTAGATACATATGTGCACATATATTAATTTTAGGGATTAACACATAATCATTTAATAAGAACTTATCTTTTGTGAGAATGAATATAATTAGATTGATATGCACTGGGAGTTATATATTTATATTTGTAATTCTATTACCTTATATTGTTATAACATGCTATTATTAAACGATATTTAATAAAATCTTCTCAAAATCCTTACTTTTACCTGCTGAGTAATATCATTATCATAGCTTCACTACATAGAATCACTTCCTCAGAAATCAATTACTCATGCCTAGTATTATAATCGGCAAGCAACACATACTCCTGTTTTGCAGATGTCTGATCTCACGGACCTCCGATTGGCAGGAAAGGAAAGGTAAGGGTATTTAAACCTTATAGACACACCCATCGGGTTGATTCCTTGATGAAGCCGCAGGTGAAATGCGCATCGGATCTATGCAAAGGGTCCCGTTCACTGCATGCTAAACAAACAATGCCGATCATGGCTTAGATAATGCATGCATGCTGGGCACTAACCTCTTACATTTAAAAGATAATCAACTAATGTTTTACACAACTGTAGCACTTATAAGGATTGTGGTGTCCATGAGCAATGATGTAATGTGCCTTGGGAGTATGCATGCTGTTTGGTGCTCACAAGTCGCACAAGTCTGACTATAATTAATTAATTCTGCTAAAATAAAAATCCTCTTATGAATGTGAGATACAAAGTGCCAACATTGTATATACTATCAACTTATATGGACACATCATAAAGAATTAAATCGAGTTCACCATCAGTGTTATGAAGGGGTGAATTATTGATGAATAAATACTTAGATATCAAGGCAGTGTAATAGCACTGAATGGGTTATCATGTGAATAATGAGAAAAATGTTACATATGATATAACTTTTATCAATTTATATCCCCTATTGGCACACTAAGAGTGCACACTTTATATCCCCTATTGGCACACTAAGAGTGCACACTTTATATCCCCTATTGGCACACTTAGGGGCATATCCAACCCCGCGGCTAATTTTCACGCTTGTCGGAAGTCAATTAGCGGGGAATGCACACGCGGGTGTCCCCGAGACCCCGCGCGCGAGTACCCGCTGTCGGACTTTAAAATCTGCATGATTCCGGCCTAATCGGTCTCGCGCTGCTGGCACTAACACACTGTTTCCGCGTTGCTCGCGGAAACAGTGTGTTCCCGCGCGCTACAACAGATTTAACGGCGCGGGGCAAAAGCTATTTTATTGAATAGCTTAACCCCGCGCCGCTGGACTTCCAAGCCTCAATTTCTCGCGGGAGAGGTCCCGCGGGTAATTGGATATGCACACTTTATATCCCCTATTGGCACACGAAGAGTGCACACTTTATATCCCCTATTGGCACCCTATTGGCACACTAAGGGGCATATTCAATTAGCCGTGGGGTTTACCCCGAGACTAATTGTCACGCTGGACGGGAATCAATTAGCAAGGATTCCACACGCGGGTGTCCCTGAGACCCCGCGCGCGTGTCCCCGCTGTTTGATTTTACCTTGCACCTCATGTAGGTGCGAGGTAAAATCACCGTGAGTCCACCATATTTGGCCTCGTGCGAGAGGTTAATACACACTGATTCCGCAGTTCTCACGGAATCAGTGTGTTGTCGCGCAGGAGTCCCGGTCTAATGACGCGGGGAAATAGCTATTTAATTGAATAGCTAAACCCTGAGTCGCGGGACTTTTGCCTGTCAATTAGCCGCGGGTGAAACCCCGCGGCTAATTGAATATGCCCCTAAGATGGCACACTTTATGTCCCCTATTGGCACACTAAGTGTGCACACTTTATGTCCCCTATTGGCACACTAAGAGTGCACACTTTATATCCCCTATTGGCACACTAAGAGTGCACACTTTATATCCCCTATTGGCACACTAAGAGTCCACACTTTATATCCCCTATTGGCACACTAAGAGTGCACACTTTATATCCCCTATTTGCACACTAAGAGTGCACACTTTATATCCCCTATTTGCACGCTAAGGGCCTGATTCAGAGCTGAACGCTCTGACCAGAGCGCTCGCTCTGAATCAGGGCCCTCCTCCCTGACAAAGGAGAGGCCTCCTGGCCGCTTGCATAGCTGTGGGTGACCACCCACAGCATATACGAGCGTCCATGATGATGGTCTCGATGGTCTTGACCATCGCGACCATCGGGCTTGCGACGGAGACCCTTCGGTAGGGTCTCGCTGCCGCAAGCCCTGGAGTGATTTTGGCTCTATCAGAGCCAAAATCACTCCCACTGACATCACTAGTGATGCCAGTGGGGCCGGCTTCAGACGGTAGGCGTTCCCATAGGAACGCCTCTGTCTGGCAGGCACGCCCACCAAAGGGGGCGTGCTGTCAATCAACATCGACAGCATGCCCCCTTTGGTGCGAGACCCGGAGCGATGGAGAGCCCGTCGCTCGCCGGGTCTCACGCATGCGCACGACGGAGCTCCCTCCATCGTGCACATGCGCTGTGGGGGAACATCGACCCGCTTGCGAGCGTCCTGCCGCTCACGAGCGGGACTGAATGACCCCCTAAGAGTCCACACTTTATATCCCCTATTGGCACACTAAGAGTGCACACTTTATATCCCCTATTGGCACACTAAGAGTGCACACTTTATGTCCCCTATTGGCACACTAAGTGTGCACACTTTATGTCCCCTATTGGCACACTAAGGGGGTCATTCAGACCCCGTCGTTAGCGCCGATGCGCTCGGACCGGGTTGATGGCCCCCCACAGAGCATGTGCACGACGGCGCCGGTCGTATCGGGTCTCGATCCAAAGGGGGCTGACCTGTCGATGTTGATTGACAGCTCGCCCCATTTGGAAGGCGGGCCGGGGGGGTGGCATCCCAAATGGGGGCATTCCCATGGGAACGCCTGCCATTTGGGGGAGGCCCCACTGACATCACTAGTGATGTCAGTGGAGAGCTTCCGGGTCAGACAGAGCCAGAAGCTCTCCGGGGCTTACGACAAGGGAGACCCTACCCTAGGGTCTCGTCGTAAGCCCCGATGGTCGCGATGGTCTCTGACCATCGCGACCATCACCCGAGCGGTCGTTAGAGCTGTGGGTGTTAACCCACAGCCTAACGACCGCAACAGAGGCGGGCGGTCAGGATGCAAGTGGCTGCCCAGTTTCTGAGTGACCGCTTGCATCCTCCGACCGCCTCTGAATGAGGCCCTAAGAGTGCACTCTTTATATCCCCTATTGGCACACTAATGTGTGCCCTAAGAGTTTACACTTTATATCCCCTATTTGCAAACTAAGAGGGGTATTCAATATGAAACGTTAACTTCACTGTCAAAGTTAACGTTTCATATCGGAGTTTTTTTCTGCGTTAAGTCTGGTGCGCGCTCCCGCTTATCCCCGTATTCAATATAAAATTAACGAAAATGGGAAACTCTGAAGTTGGATTTGCGTAAAGTTACGAATTTTTCCTTAAAATAATTGTAAGACCCCCCTAAAGTTGTAAAAACTTGGGGGATCACTATGGGTACCCCCGTTTTAGCCTTTAATTGAAAGTCGGGATTTAAATAGCCGCAGCAGGTGTTTTTCCCGACATTGAAGAAGTGATGCAGAAGAGCACTTAGGTTATTTTTTTCGTTTTTTAAGAGGTCCCATCAAATTTGGGGTACATGAAAATGGGTACTAGCATATTTTGATGTCCCTAAAGTAAGTTTTTAAAAATTCTGCATTTGTGCACCGCATGCTTGCAGAATAGCCCTGAACCTATTTCCCTATTGTTTAACAATTTTTCCCCATTTTTTTTTTTTGCACCCCAATTTTTAAGTTAATTTATTGGGGTGTCCCTATTCTTTTTTTTTTACTTTTTTTGACACAGTTCTTTTTTAAATGACATTCTCAGGGGTGCAGGCTATTTTTTTTAAGCCTGCACCCCTAAACCCCAATTCTGCACTTTTTTTCGACACCTATTCAATGGTGAAAAGTTATCACCGTTTTTTATCAAAGACTTGTCAAAACTGCGATAAGTCTTTGATATTGAAAAGGGTGTAAAAGTAAAACCTGCGATAATGACGTCATAATTGCGATATTAACGCAAAAACGATGTTATCGCACCCATATTGAATACCCCTGTAAGAGTCCACACTTTATATCCCCTATTGGCACACTAAGGGACATATTCAATTAGCCGCGGGGTTTACCCCGCGGCTAATTATCGCGCTTGACGTAATTCAATTAGCGGGGAATGCACGCGCGGGTGTCCCCGAGACCCCGCGCATGATGGCTTAGATAATGCATGCATGCTGGGCACTAACCTCTTACATTTAAAAGATAATCAACTAATGTTTTACACAACTGTAGCACTTATAAGGATTGTGGTGTCCATGAGCAATGATGTAATGTGCCTTGGGAGTATGCATGCTGTTTGGTGCTCACAAGTCGCACAAGTCTGACTATAATTAATTAATTCTGCTAAAATAAAAATCCTCTTATGAATGTGAGATACAAAGTGCCAACATTGTATATACTATCAACTTATATGGACACATCATAAAGAATTAAATCGAGTTCACCATCAGTGTTATGAAGGGGTGAATTATTGATGAATAAATACTTAGATATCAAGGCAGTGTAATAGCACTGAATGGGTTATCAAGTGAATAATGAGAAAAATGTTACATATGATATAACTTTTATCAATTTATATCCCCTATTGGCACACTAAGAGTGCACACTTTATATCCCCTATTGGCACACTAAGAGTGCACACTTTATATCCCCTATTGGCACACTTAGGGGCATATCCAACCCCGCGGCTAATTATCGCGCTTGACGTAATTCAATTAGCGGGGAATGCACGCGCGGGTGTCCCCGAGACCCCGCGCACGAGTCCCCGCTGTTGGCCTTTACCTCGTACCTCATGTAGGTGCGAGGTAAAATCTGTGTGTAGCCGTCCTAATCGGCCTCGCGGTAGATGCTATAACACACTGTTTCCACGTTGCTTGTGGAAACAGTGTGTTCCCGCGTGCGACAGAGGAGTTAACGGTGCGGAGGAAAAGCTTTTTTTATTGAATAGCTTAACCCCGCACTGCGGGACTTTCAAGCCCCAATTACTCACGGGAGAGGTCCCGCGGGTAATTGGATATGCCCCTAAGAGTGCAGTAATATAAAGAGCAGATACAAATTGACACATTATTGCTGATACTGCAGAGTGAACTAAACTTGCAACAGTTTGATACAATCAGACACCATCAAGAATGTTATCATTTATCTAGCAGAACTGTGCTGGTAACTACAACATGAGGAATAGCTGCATATTAATTTTATATATTTACTCCTGTTGTATTGACAAATTATGTCAAGGATGAATCATTGACTTCATTTGTGAAAGAATTAACCAGTCTCCTGCATTAAAGAATTTATAATTTAAATAACATTCACCTGAAGGTCATGGTTTCTATTTCATCTGCTGATTTATGAATAAATGAGTCATCAAAAAACTTGGGTAACATAATATTTATTCATATGAGCCATATATGAAACTTAATGAACAAACTCAACACTTTGATTAACACAAATGCATAATTAATTACTGATCACAGACATAACAGTTGATTCTTTGAGAGGAGAATATTAATATAAGTCTGCCTAATGAAGTGATTTGACCCTTGGCATATTATTTTAATTCTAATTTCTTTCTTTAATCTTTATTATTTTAATACTTTGCCATCTATGAAGCTCTAAAGGGGCCACACATTTTAAATATATATTTAATAAAAGTTAATTTTTAGAAACCTATTATAAACTACTTGATTGGTGCACCTATGCACTACTTCTTTTTCTTCTTTGTTGTGTCCATGATTAATGGTAGTAGGTAGCACACCTTCTTGATACATAAACTATTGAGACATTAAATACATTTTGTATTTCAAAGGTGGTTGTCAAGCAGCATGTGTGTGGTGTTCCATATCTTTATATGAACTGTTTCCTCAACACCAGTACAATTCTAATCAGTACTAATTGATAAATAATTGAAGAGAAATTGTTTATCAATTTTTTCTCTTCCCATTTCTTTCCCTCTAGTAACTATTTTACATTTTAAGATTTTTGTTATCTTTACAACAAAATGGCCAATTTCAGTATAAATCAAGATCTAACTAACAGACAGGAGAAATGGCAGAGAGAGGCGAGCAATTTTTTCTATAATGAAAGTTTAATTAGAATAGGCGATAAAGACGATTGGTTTACAGGATTACACGAATTGAAGAAAATCCTACTTGAACAATCTAGAACACATTGGAACAGGCTAACGTTCGACAACTATGTGAAGAGAAACATGATACCAAGAGGTTTAAGACCAAGGGTCTTTTCCTTCTTTTGAACTGGCCAATGAGTCATTGAAGAGAGAATTGGAATACACTCTCACTGTGTTCATTTGAACAAATTAAAATTCTGAATACAATTATGAGACATTTCTAAAACAATGCACTAAGGAGATACATTGTATCAGTGATAAACTGGAGCAGTTTGAAAATCTTGAAGAATTTCAGAAAACATATCAAAAACATTTCTAAAGTAGAAATTATGGAAAAACTTATAATAGAAAGGAAAAAAACATAAATTTCAACGAGATAGAAATGACTTCAGTAGAGGAAACCAAAGATAAGGATGGCTAAGACTAACTACAGTTATACCACTTCAGAAGTGGATTCATCTGATTCTGACAATGGTGTCACACCATTGATTTCAAATAAATACACCTTTGGTCAGAGGGATTATTTAGGGAAAGGACAAGAGATCAAAATCCTAATATAAAAGGACCAGGAGATGGAGGAAGAAACCTAATATTGGAGGAAGATGGGAGAAACCCAAGACACACAGGAAAAGATACTAGTTGAAGAACAAATGGAATTGCATTGCAGATCATTAATCTAACTAATAGAATTCTTACAGAACCACAAAAAAGAATCTTAAGCAAAGGTTTATCCTATTCCCCAACGCAAATCATGAATAAATTCAAATAGGAAAAAGACGTACATCTCTTTGCGAGAAAATTGTTTCTAAAATAGTTATTTTTAAATAAGAAGATCTCTTCGGGAATCAGAGCAGAAATTCTCAAGACAAGGAATCATATACTAGTCAAGAATGATCCCATTCTCTACATAATTTTGACACTATTGAAGAAAGAGACGCCCTGGAGACACTAATTGAATTACAGAATAGTAATGGGACACCTGACTCCCTGATAACAACCTATGATAAACCTCTTTTAAAGAAAAAAAATCAATGTTTTTTTCCTGACATTAACAGCAATCTGCATATCAGAATATTCATAGATTTAGTATCGAAGGATCTAGATCAGCTAGTAACAACAAAAAAAGATAGGATGAGATGTAACATCAGTAAAGAAGAACAAGATACCCTCACTGATATACAGAATTGGCCAAATGTCCTGGTAAAACCATCCGACAAGGGTGGAAATATAGTTTTGTGGCCCAGAGAAATGTATGTTAAGGAGGCGGAAAATCAACGCTTAAATTCTCAATGTTACAAGAAATTGTCATGTATAACAACTGATCCAACAAGCCAGAGACCGAGGCATTAAAGATAAAATCCAATTTGAATACTTAGAGACAAAGGAACCAAGAGTGGCAACCTTTTATATGCTACTGAAAGTCCATAAGGACAAACTCAAACCACTCGGTAGACCTATTGTCTCTGGTATTAATAATTTAACTGAGAAGGCAAGTTGCTTTATCGACCAACATTTGAGACCATTCGTCATAAGCCTACCATCATACATTAGGGACACTATGGATATCTTGACGAAAATAGAAGATCTTGTTATTTCCCCAGTAACATGGTTGGTCACATATGATGTGGAGTCCTTATAATTCAGCATTCAACATAATAGGGGACTGCATGCAACTGAATATTTCCTTAATATGGACATCCACTCAGATTGCAATATCTTCTTGCTTCAACTTCTTGAGTTCATATTGACAAGAAACTTCTTCACCTTTAATGGAGGCTTCTTTCTGCAGCAGAGGGGGACTGCAATGGGGACAGCATGCGCACCAACCTATGCTAATTTATACATGGGTTGGTAGGAAAAAGAGCATGTTTTCACAGAGAGTAATGAACATTGTCCTCCTCTGGCTGCAACATATAGATGACCTCTTTGTAATATGGGATGGAGAAAAAGACAAACTTGCGGAGTTTATAACTATTCTTAACTCTAACACTTTCAATCTGAGACTAATCACGGAGATGAGCCAACAGGCCTTGAGTTTTTTAGAACTATTAATCTCAGTCAAAGAAGACGGTCATCTTACTTCTGATATATATATATATATATATTGTGACAGAGTCAGGTTAGGGGTTCCCTCTCCTGGGTAGAAGGACTCCTTTCTTACACACACCCACAGCAGCAGGGAAGCAGCACACCAGCCTGGCTGTTTTCCGCTAAGGCCTGGTGGGTTTCCTCGACGGCGACCTGTTGTTGCCTCTGGGCTGTCTCCAAGGCCAACAGTTGCACCCTGGTGGATTCCTGCTGAACTCTGTTTGTCTCCTGCTGAGCTGCTGTAGCTTGGAGCAAGGCCTTAATAATGTCCTCCATTTTGTCCTGGGGTGTAGGTTGGAAGCTGAACCTTGCCTCTCTGAGCATTGGCTGATGCCTCCTCTATGGGACTCCAAGGACACAGTGTTATTTCCACACTCACCAATTGGGTGTCTGTCCCTTTAATTTTTAAACAGAAAGTTTTCCTCTCGCTGCAACTTCAGTGTGTGTGGGTGCCCGCATTCTCCACCATATTGTGACACAGTCAGGTTAGGGGTTCCGTCTCCTGGGTAGAAGGACTCCTTTCTTACACACACCCACAGCAGCAGGGAAGCAGCACACCAGTCTGGATACGAGTACAAGCTGGTCAGCGCCAGTCTTTATTGTACAATGTCAGAAATAACATAAAGAAAACATAAACATAAATCCTAGCCCTGTCGGGGCACTAACTTCACAGGTGGTTCCCTCACTACCAGAACCTGGCAGGGCCTAATGCCCTCACCAGCAACAAAGGCACAGCACAACACTCACAGTTAGGTTTTCAAGTGTCTGAGCAAACTCCCTGCCTGCTCTCCCAGGTGAGACACTCAGCCCTAAACACACTAGGCTTATATTGGCCACTCTCAGGTGGAAACCCTAACAAGCCTGTTACCAGGCTGAAAGGCCCAAAACCTGGAGCGGCCGTGGGTGGAGCCCTCCCTCTCCTCTCACCCACAACCCCCAGGTCCCAAACCGGCTTTTCAAAAAGCTGAGACTCAAGCCTGCTACACTGCAGACCTTCTCCTGGGGGTTTAAAACACATAAGACAGGAATCTGGGACAAATGTACCTGCCACAGACCACTTTACCAGTGATCCTATCACATATCCCCCCCCTTTGTTTCGACCTGTGGGGCGGAACAACTGAAGCCCCCAAACAATGAACGCGTGACAACACGTCTGCATTGGCCAGCTGGCTTCCTGGCCTGTGTTCCACTGCAAATTTAAAAGTTTGTAATGCCAAGAACCATCTCGTAATTCTCGCATTACTGTCCTTATTTTCGGACATCCACTTCAAAGGGGCATGGTCAGTGATCAATTTGAACTTTCTTCCAACCAAGTAGTACCTGAGAGCCTCTAACGCCCACTTTATGGCCAACGCCTCCTTCTCTACTGTGGCATAGTTTCTCTCATGTACATTCAACTTTCTGCTAAGATAGAAAATAGGGTGTTCCTCACCCTCCTTGTTCTGGGACAGGACCGCTCCTATACCTACTTCTGATGCATCGGTTTGTACTATGAATTCCCTTTCAAAATTAGGAGTAATCAGGACTGGTTGGGAACACAACGCTACTTTCAACTCCTGAAAAGCTTTCTCTGCCTCAGGACTACATTCTACCATGACTTTTTGTTTGCCTTTGGTCAGGTCAGTCAGTGGGACTGCCATGGTGGCAAAGTTGGGTATAAACCTCCTGTAGTACCCCGTAATTCCCAAGAAGGCTCTCACCTGCTTCTTATTCAGAGGCCATGGCCAGTTTTGTATGGCATCAACCTTATTGAGCTGAGGCTTTATCAGGCCTCTGCCAATGGTGTATCCCAGATATTTTACTTCCTCCATGCCTAGACAACACTTTTTTGGGTTGGCTGTCAAACCTGCCTTGTAGATGGAGTCCAACACTGCTTGTACCCTGGGTAAGTGAGACTGCCAATCAGGACTATGAATTACCACGTCATCCAGATAAGCAGCCGCATACCGTCTGTGGGCCCTTAGAATCCTGTACATCATTCTTTGGAAGGTAGCAGGTGCCCCATGTAGCCCGAAGGGCAACATCTTGTACTGAAACAAGCCCTCTGGCGCTGAAAAAGCTGTATTTTGTTTGGCGCTCTCGGTTAACGGTACTTGCCAATACCCTTTGGTTAAGTCAAGAGTGGTTAAATACCTTGCCGTCCCTAGTCTCTCAATCAGTTCATCCACTCTTGGCATCGGGTAGGCATCGAATTTTGAAACACTGTTCAACTTTCGGAAGTCATTGCAGAAACGCACACTCCCGTCGGGCTTTGGAATCAACACAATGGGACTTGACCATTCACTATGTGATTCTTCAATAACCCCTAACTCTAGCATATTTTTAATTTCTTTCGACACCGATTCTCTTTGTGCTTCTGGTAACCTATAGGGCTTTAGATTAACTTTAACCCCTGGGTCAGTGATGATGTCATGTTTAATGACCGAGGTTTTCCCAGGTACGTCAGAGAACAGCACCCTATTTCTGATCAGAAACTCCTTGACCTCTTGTTGTTGAATTGCCGACAGGGTTTTAGCCACTGTCACTTCAGGAACTAAGGGCCCTGGATTTACTGGAGGGGCTCGGACGGCCGACAGTACCGTTCTATCTTTCCAGGGCTTTAACAGCTTTATATGGTATATCTGTTCCGGCTTTCTTTTCCCCGGCTGGTAAACTTTGTAATTGACCTGCCCCACTCTTTCTAAGATTTCAAAGGGCCCTTGCCATTTAGCCAAAAGTTTATTTTCCACAGTGGGAACCAATACTAACACTCTGTCCCCAGGAGCAAAGCTGCATAACTGAGCATTGCGGTTGTATACCCTCTGCTGTGTCTGTTGAGCCTGTTCCAGGTGCTCTCTCACTATCGGCACTACCGCAGCAATTCTCTCCGGCATTTGAGAAACATACTCAATCACCGTTTTGTAAGGACTAGACTGCCCCTCCCCTGTCTCTTTGGTAATGTCTAGTAACCCCCTTGGGTGTCTCCCATACAACAAGTCGAAGGGTGAAAACCCAGTGGAGGACTGGGGATCTTCTCTTATGGCCAACAATAAATACGGCAATAAGTAATCCCAATCCCTACCATCCTTGTCGACCACTTTCCTAAGCATGTGTTTTAACGTCTTGTTAAACCTCTCGACCAGCCCATCGGTTTGGGGGTGATAAACCGAAGTTCTTAACTGTTCAATTTTGAACAGGTGACATAACTCTTTCATGACTTTTGACATAAACGGTGTACCCTGGTCAGTTAGTGTCTCCTTAGGTATACCCAGCCTGCTAAAGACATGAACTAGCTCTCTGGCAATGGTCTTGGTTGACGTTTGCGCAACGGGATCGCTTCCGGGTACCTGGTAGCGTAATCCATTATGACCAGAATATACTGGTGTCCCCTGGCAGACTTCATTAAGGGTCCAACCAAATCCATCGCTATTCTTTCAAACGGCACCTCTATAATAGGCAATGGAACTAGTGGACCCTTAAAATGTGGCCTGGGAGCATGATAATGACACTCAGGGCAGGATGCGCAAAAGTCAGACACCTCTTTATGAAGCCCGGGCCAGAAAAACCTCTGCATTATTCGCTCAGTGGTTTTCTCTACCCCTAGATGGCCTGCCGTTATATGACCATGGGCCAGATCCAACACTGTTCTTCTGTAGGCTTTGGGAACTATTAGTTGTTCCACAATATCTTCCCCCTTCTTAGTCACCTGATATAACAAATCCTGACACATTGCCATGTGGGGATAGGACAAAGGACTATCATGGTCTACGGGTTTACCATCAACTACTTTTACATTCTCCCTGGCTTTTACCAAAGTAGGGTCATTCAACTGCTCCACGGCAAAGACCTCTCTTCTGACCTCTAAATCAGGCAGACGATCACCTGGCCCAACAACACTTCCCACCTCAATGGGAGGCACATCAGTTGGCGGGCCACCGTCACGCTCTGCATTCTCTAGCTCGCCAATCATAGTAGAAAAAGGGAATAACTCTGACTCAGAAGAAACTCCCTCCTCCACTACATCGACAACCTTCTCAAATGGATCGGGGTTGTTCACCTCTGGAACATAACGGCTTTCCCACAACTTCCAGAAGTGAGCAAAGTCTCTCCCCAATATTGCATCGTACATCAGACCATGCACCAAACCCACAGAAACTATAGCAGAACCACATGGTGTCTCGATGTTCACCTCGGCAGTAACATAATATCGAGTATCCCCATGTATGCAGGTCACACCAACAGTTTTCCCCTCACGCCGCAAGTGGGTTCACCAGCTCAGCTTTTATAAGTGTCACCAAGCTACCAGAGTCTAACAGTGCCTCTACTCGGTTGCCATCTACAGTGAGTACACACATGTGCTTATCAGTCTCAGCCTGCCGGTCAGCCGTACAGGCTATCTGTGCAAAGAAAGACCCCCTGCGGTAGACATGAGCAGTATCACATTGCATAGGTTCAGTTGTAAGTGAACAATTAGTGGCAATATGGCCGAAGCCACCACATCGGAAACACTGAGTCATATTGATGTCTAGTCGTTTACGGGGCAAGAACCTTCCCGGCCTGGCAGGCCTGTCTCCAGGTTCTACACCCTCAGTCTTAGGTACATTCCACCGCCCAGCACCCTTCTCCCCTGGAACAGTCTTACCAGTGTCTGTGGGAGTTCGCCAGTGCGCCATCGGGGCTCGGTGGGGCATACTCAGCTCCTCAGCCACCACGTACCTCTCCACCAGCTCGACCAACTGGTCCGCGGACTTAGGGTCTGCATGGCTCACCCACTTGCGCAGAGTCACAGGTAATGATCGCAGGTACTGGTCCATCACGACCCTTTCCACGATCTGTGGTCCCGTCAGCGTCTCGGGCTGTAGCCATTTTGAGGACAGATGGACGAGGTCATGCATCTGTGAACGGGGAGGCTTGTCCATATGGAACTCCCAGCGGTGGACCCATTGGGCACGAACAAAGGTGGTGACTCCCAAGCGAGTTAGGATCTCCTGTTTTAGTTTTTTATAGTCCTTGGCATCAGCCAGGCATAAGTCAAAATAGGCCTTTTGTGGCTCCCCAGACAGAAAAGGTGCCACCAGACTTGCCCACTGCTCCTTGGGCCAACTCTCCCTTTCGGCCGTTCTTTCAAATGCGGTGAGGTAGGCCTCCACATCATCGCCAGAAGTCATCTTTTGGAGGAAGTGACTGGCTCGTATGGAGAGAGTGGTGGTGGGAGGACCAGTAGTAACATCTCTGGGCTGGGCGACCAGGTGCTGTACCACCTCTTTTATGGGCTGGCTGTTTTCCGCTAAGGCCTGGCTGTTTTCCGCTAAGGCCTGGTGGGTTTCCTCGACGGCGACCTGTTGTTGCCTCTGGGCTGTCTCCAAGGCCAACAGTTGCACCCTGGTGGATTCCTGCTGAACTCTGTTTGTCTCCTGCTGAGCTGCTGTAGCTTGGAGCAAGGCCTTAATAATGTCCTCCATTTTGTCCTGGGGTGTAGGTTGGAAGCTGAACCTTGCCTCTCTGAGCATTGGCTGACGCCTCCTCTATGGGACTCCAAGGACACAGAGTTATTTCCACACTCACCAATTGGGTGTCTGTCCCTTTCATTTTTAAACGGAAAGTTTTCCTCTTGCTGCAACTTCAGTGTGTGTGGGTGCCCGCATTCTCCACCATATTGTGACACAGTCAGGTTAGGGGTTCCCTCTCCTGGGTAGAAGGACTCCTTTCTTACACACACCCACAGCAGCAGGGAAGCAGCACACCAGTCTGGATGCGAGTACAAGCTGTTCGGCGCCAGTCTTTATTGTACAATGTCAGAAATAACATAAAGAAAACATAAACATAAATCCTAGTCCTGTCGGGGCACTAACTTCACAGGTGGTTCCCTCACTACCAGAACCTGGCAGGGCCTAATGCCCTCACCAGCAACAAAGGCACAGCACAACACTCACAGTTAGGTTTTCAAGTGTCTCTGAGCAAACTCCCTGCCTGCTCTCCCAGGTGAGACACTCAGCCCTAAACACACTAGGCTTATATTGGCCACTCTCAGGTGGAAACCCTAACAAGCCTGTTACCAGGCTGCAAGTCCCAAAACCTGGAACGGCCGTGGGTGGAGCCCTCCCCCTCCTCTCACCCACAACCCCCAGGTCCCAAACCGGCTTTTCAAAAAGCCGAGACTCAAGCCTGCTACACTGCAGACCTTCTCCTGGGGGTTTAAAACACATAAGACAGGAATCTGGGACAAATGTACCTGCCACAGACCAGTGATCCTATCACAATATAGAAAACAGACAGCAACAAATAGCATCCTGCATGCAACAAGTTCCCACGCAAGATCAGTAATTTCTGGTATACCTAAAGGTGAATTCTTGAGAACCCGCAGGAACTATGCTGAGGAAGAAACCTTAAAATCAAGTGCTAAAGAACTAGACAAGAGGCTAACAGCAAGAGGATACAGTAAAAGATCTACGCAAAAAGCATTCCATCTGGCCAAATAGAAGAGAAGAGAGGCATTAATTCATCCTAAACTAAAACAAACAACAAGGAATCGCGAACAACAACCGTTAAGATTTATTAGCAGATATTGTCAAGAGAATCAAAAGATCAGAGAAATTATCCAACGTCATTGGCATGTCTTGAGAGCAGATCCAGATCCAGCTACTATCATTGAAGATAGAGTACAAATCTGCTGGAGGAGGTCCAAAAATCTGAGAGACTCTTTGTTACATAGCCATTATAGATAACAGTCCAATACTAAATTAACAACAAAAGGATTTTTCAGTTGTGGACACTGCAAAGCATGCCAATATATGATTAACATGAAACAATTCTCAGACAAGTACAATCATACATGGCAAATTCAGGAGTTCTTAAACTGTAACTCATGAAATGTCATATATTGTTTAATGTGTCCTTGTAATCTTCGATACATAGGCATGACCAGCAGACCTTTTAAACAAAGACTGTTGGAGCATGCAGGCAATATTCACAATGCAGATGCAGCTCAAAAGAAATGTAAAACATTAACGACGATAGCTACACATTTTCTACTTCATCACCAAGGTAACTCACGTTTACTTAAAGCATTCATAATGGAAAAAAATTTAAACAGATAGCAGAACAGGAGAAGTGACTAAACAACTTCTTAGAAGAGAAGCACGCCTTATATTTTTGATGGGAAGCGTCCATCCTTGGGGCTAAAATGAAAAGAATAATTATTCTGCTTTCCTATGAACCAATTATAACCCAGATATATATATCTTAGGGCAAATTGATATTCCTTGAAATATATTAGATTGATGACAAAAGAAGAAACTCATCATATTGGTTATACTGGATATATGATCATCCTTATATATTAATCAATCTATATTAAATAATTGATATGAGTTGAATTATGAGTTTTATTTACACAATTAATTCATACACATTAAATCTCACAATCATTTATCACATTTTTCCTTTTCTTTCCTTTTGTTTTTGTTTTTTTCCTTTTCTTTCCTTTTGTTTTTAGTTTATACTATGAGAGTCATAAGTTTTATTTTTATTCTCTCTCTTATATATATTTTCTCACTTTTTTACACTTAGAGTAAGATAACACATAAACACAATACACTTACTATATCTGTATATACTCACTAATTATAATATCGATACATATCGATACCACACACGGTAGGTAGAATGAGGGCACTCACCACTTTATGAAAGTCAGCTTATTTATTTCAGCATCAAGCAGCTTTTCATGGATGCAAAAAAGAGAAAGATATCGATGTTTTGGTCTACATAGAGACCATTATCAAGGTCCAGCAATCCAATAGTAAAAAAAACAACATGGGTCCAAGCAGACCAGCAGCATCAAACATCAGCATGGCACATGAAATAATACAAAGTGCAGTCCTACAGGTTCCCATTAAAAACACCACCCACTCAGAGATAATGAGCTAATTAGGCCAGTAATTGGCAAAGCCACTTACCCATATAGGGAGGTCCAATAAGCATAAACTGCTGTGTACGGCAGCGACACCATGGTATATGCAATGTATCACTCCTGGTGCCATCAGCTCAAACCACGTGTCATCTGGTCTAAGGCACATATCACTGACGCACCACTTCTGGCACGTCCAGCGTGATGCGCACAAAGCGTACTCGGATGTCGCCCACCCTACGTGTGGAACGTACACAGGGGTGCGTGCGCATCAGGGACACATTGACATGGCAACAAGCTAAACCAATGACCCGTAGTAGGGCAGAGTGGCGAACAACCAAATACAAATGAGGGGGTGTGTGGTGTATCAAGGAATCACAAATGGAAAAAATATATAAATAAACAATAGTAAATTAACAATAGTAAATTAAGAGAGAAAGCAGGAATATAAAGTAACATCAGCATGAACAATAACAGCACCAACAATAGCATGGCTGTAAGCCCCCAAAAAACAAAATATATTAGGCACATAGACAAAAGAAAAAAAAGAAAAAGAAAGATGATGCATAAAATATAGACACAGACATCATAGGTAGTGTCACCACAGATAATTGAGCAATAGGAGCAAAAGCAAAGAGGAAATATCCATAACTCCATAAACTCTGAATCACAGAAAAAGGGAAACTATGGTAAAAATACAGATAGGGGATTGATTTCTTTAAGACCACTCAGTGCCACTTAGTCCAAGCGACTAATCCATCAACTTTCTCTCTGATGTAATAATTTGATATGGTCCCCACACCTAGTAGGGGGTGCACCCAGTCAATGAGCCAACAGCGTAGCATAGAGACCTGATGTTCCTTTTGAAGGAAATGCCTTGCTACAGGTTTATCTGTAGTGCATATTTGTAATGCAGATCGGATAGAGGACTGATGATTGGCCATTCATTCCCTGAAGGGTCTAGTCGTAAGGCCAACATAGTATAGACTACAGGGGCATGTCAGGATGTATATAACAAACTCCATCTGGCAATGTAGCCTATAGTGAATCTTATACTGTTTCCGAGTATGTGGATGTGGAAAAGTAGGGCCAGTAAGTAGGCTTCTGCATGTGATACAGGTCCTGCAAACCAGATTTCTGTTTGAGCAGCCAATCCGTACCTTTTGATATATTAGGAGAAAGAGTAGGTCTCATGAGGAGTTGATTTACATTGGGGTTCCTCTTATATGCAAGCATGGGTGGTGGTAGACTTTTCATCCTAAAATCTGGATCTGTGGTCAATAGAGACCATCTATTATTTATCACTTTACAGATGGTGTGTGATTTACTACTATAGCGAGTAGAGAATATCATCCTGGCTTCACATCTTGTGGTTTGAATATCGATAGATCGGTCAGTTGAATGAGCTTCTCTTGCCTTCAATAGGTTTTGTTGGATCAAGCACTCATTGTAATTCTGTGCTCGAAATCTAGCACTCATTTCAATTAGCTGGACTTCTGCTGTGACGGCATCACTTTGTCATGGCTACAGACTCTTGGGACTCTTGAGGAGAAACAGGCTTAACAGGTGGAACAAACTGAGGGGGTTTAAGGAATAACCTCCTCATGAAATAGCACCGGCACGCAATGTTAAAAGTAAACAGGATTTATTCATAGACAAGACTGTGCTGAACAGTTCTAGATACTCAAACATAAAGTCTCCATAAAGCAAGGTTCAGATTATCACAACAAGCATGTGTCAAGATAGCCATGCAAGAACTAAAGTTCATATAACACAAAGTTCATATCATACAAACTAACAGGTGCAGAGTTGAACTCCGTGATGTGATGAAGATCCGGCATGGGGTTGAGCCCCAAAACGTGACAAAAATCCGGTATGAAGCGGTGCGGGGTTGAGCCCCAAGATGTGACGGAGGTCCAGGGTGAAGAGGTGCAGGGTTGAGCCCTGAGGTGCAATGGAAACAGTATGGGGTTGAGCCCCAAGATGTGAAGGAGGTCTGGTGTGGAGAGGTGCAGCGTTGAGCCCTGAGGTGAGACTGAGGTCCAGAGTGAAGTTAACTTTTATGATGCAGTTGACAACTATTTGTTAAAGGTGAACACAGAGAGACCATGAAATGGCAGCAAAGCTGGGCTAGTACTACAGCGGAGACTACTAGCAGAGTTAGGTTTAGTAACACAGTAGAGAGTCCAATAGCAGAGCTGGGCTCTGTAGTGCAGCCAAGAATCTGTAGCAGAACCAGGCAAGAAGAGTCCACAGTGTCAAACGCCCCTCTGGAGACCCCAGAATCAGACCCCATTACTTACCTTTGCGGGCGCTGACCCGCGCTGTCTTCCGGCTCCCACGCTGTGCGCTGCTTCCTCCTCTCTCAGGGCGGCCTCCGCTGTTGTCCTCCGGCGGATCCCGCTGCTGTGCTGATCCCACGCCGGCTCCTGCTGATCGCTGGTCCCTGCTGATTACTCCCAGGAAGCGCTGTCCTCCGGTCCATGGGCACGGCCATCTTGGATTGTCCATGTGACTCCACTACCACCAATGAAGAGTCTTCTCCTTCTCCCTCAACCTATCAGCTCCCAGCATCCACTATAAAAGGATCCCCAATGCTGACACAAGTTGCCAGTGCAACTAGTCCCTTAGGTCTAAGTGTGCCTCCCCACTGAGCTCCACAGCTATCCAGCCACTCCACGTAGTCACCCAGCTACCAGTGTCTACCCACAGCTATCCAGCCACTCCAAATAGCCACTCAGCTACCAGCATCTAACCACGGCTATCCAGCCGCTCCAAGTAGCCACCCAGCTACCAATGTCTACCCACAGCTATCCAGCCACTCCACATAGCCACCCAGCTACCAACATCTACCCACAGCTATCAAGCTGCTCCACGTAGCTACCAACATCAACCCACGGCTATCCAGCCACTCCACGTAGCCACCCAGCTACCAGGGTCTATCCACGGCTATCCAGCCGCTTCACATAGCCACCCAGCTACCAATGTCTACCCACAGCTATCCAGCTGCTCCACGTAGCCACCCAGCTACCAGCGTCTACCCACGGCTATCCAGCCGCTCCACGTAGCCACTCAGCTACCAACATCTACCCACGGCTATCCAGCCACTCCACGTAGCCACCCAGCTACCAGCATCTACCCACGGCTATCCAGCCACTCCACATAGCCACCCAGCTACCAACGTCTACCCATGGCTATCCAGCCACTCCATGTAGCCACCCATCTACCAACATCTACTCACGGCTATCCAGCCACACCACGTAGCCAACCAGCTACCATCTACCCATGGCTATCCAGCCGCTCCACATAGCCACCCAGCTACCAACGTCTACCCACAGCTATCCATCCACTCCACATAGCCTCACAGCTACCAGCGTCCACGCAAGGCTATCCAGCCATTCCAAGTAGCTTCCAAGCTATCACCTCTTCTATATGGCTCCTTAGCCGCACCACGCTACTTCTGCATTACTCAACTCCTTATCAGTTCTCTGCATCCTCTCATGCGGAGAAACTTTATCAAGCCAAGTCTCCTCCAACGAGTGTCTGCACCAAGTAATACAGCTCCAAGGCCCAGTCCGGGAACACAGCCTCAAAATCCTACAATTGTGACAGTTTGCACTGGCCAGATGGACTCGGCAAGTGGTCAAGGATCTGGGGTAGATTCCTCGCAGGATGTATTATCTCATCTGGAAAGACAGGAGACCTCTCAGGCCCAGTTGATCCAATTCATCCAAGATATGTCATCATGCCTGGACAACATGCAGTCCTTACTGGCTCATCCCACTCCCACTTGTCCCCAAGCTGCTTCTCTTCCTGTGGTGTCACCTGCTCCCCCGGTTGTACCTCCTGCTCGTCTTCAGCTCTCCCCTCCGAGCAAGTTCGATGGCAAACCCAAATTATGCAGAGGGTTCTTAAACCAATGCGAAATCCAGTTTGAGCTACAATCCGCCAACTTTCCGACAGCCAGAACCAGGGTAGCATATATTATCTCTCTACTCTCTGGTCAAGCACTTGACTGGGTCTCACCCCTTTGGGAGAAGTCGGATCCTCTGCTCTCCAACTACCCTGAATTCGTTGCCACATTTCGCAAGATTTTTGATGAACCTGGAAGAACCACTTCCGCATTAGCTGATATTCTATGCCTCCATCAGGGCAGCAGGACTGTCGGCCAATATGTAGTCCAGTTCCAAACTCTGGCTTCGGGAACTCAATTGGAACGAGGATGCCCTCATCGCTGCCTTCTGGAGTGGCCTTTCAGAAAGACTCAAAGACGACCTAGCTTCCCGTGACCTTCCAACCAATTTGGATGATTTAATCTCTCTTTGCAACAAGGTGTATCTTCGTCACAGGGAGCATGCCTTGGAAAGAGGCAGACTTGATCGTGGAAGGCCATGTCCAGCTTCCCGACTACCTTCTCCTCCTGTGGGCGAAGAACCCATGCAGGTCAACCGCTCTCGTTTATCGGCTGAGGAATAGCAGAAAAGGCAGAGACAGAACCTCTGTATGTACTGCGGATCTCTTCAACATTTAGTTAAATCCTGTCCCATTCGTCCGGGAAACACCTCCTAACTTATGACAGAGAGGTTAAGTTAGGAGTTGCCATTGATTCACATAGGAAGTCTGATTCCACCATCCAGGCTCATTTGAAGCTTCCTCGAGGTTCCAAAGATGTATTAGCTCTTCTGGATTCTGGAGCGGCAGAGAACTTTGTCACTACAGACTTTGCCCAGAAACATCACATTCTCATAGAAGCATTGCCTTGAGTCATCACTTTAACCGCCATCGATGGTAGTCACATTACTAGTGGAACCATCACCCATCGTACAACACCACTTAAACTTACCATTGGGGTGCTCCATTCCAAACAACTGTCCTTCCTAGTGATTCCCAAAGCCTCTCATTCTTTAGTCCTTGGATTACCCTGGCTACAGAGACATTCACCACAAATTGATTGGACCACCATGCAAATAACCTCCTGGGGTTCCAATTGTTTCAAAGGCTGCCTTCAGCGGGTAGTACCTGTTCGATCTTCTGTCGTACAGGATTCTACAGACCTGCCCAAAGCCTATGATGGGTTCCTGGACATCTTTAGCAAACAGAGCGCAGATCTATTACCTCCCCATTGTGATTGGGACTGTCCCATAGATCTGATTCCCGGGAAGAATCCTCCTAGAGGCCGAACCTATCCTCTATCTCTCCCTGAGACTCAAGCCATGTCGGAGTACATTAAGGAGAACTTAAGTAAAGGCTTCATTCGTCCTTCTACGTCTCCAGCCTGGGCTGGATTTTTCTTTGTAAAAAAAAAAGATGGTGGGCTGCGCCCGTGTATTGACTACCGGGGTCTTAACGAAATAACTATTAAGAATTGCTACCGTCTTCCTCTCATAACAGAGTTATTCGATAGAGTCAAGGGAGCCACAGTTTTTACCAAGCTCGACCTAAGAGGAGCCTATAATTTCATTCGTATCCGCCCAGGAGATGAATGGAAACGGCCATTTACACCAGGGATGGGCACTATGAATATCTCGTTATGCCCTTCAGCCTCTGTAATGCTGCTGCCATCTTCCAGTTTTTCGTCAATGAAATCTTCCGGGATCTTTTGTACAAGTGTGTGGTCGTTTACTTGGACGACATTTTGATTTTTTCTCAAGACCTCCAAACTCATCGAGATCAGGTGAAAGAAGTCCTTCTGAGGTTGGGGTCCAATCAACTTTTTTGCAAATTAGAGAAGTGCCTATTTGAAGTCTCAAGTGTACCATTCCTGGGGTACATCATCTTCGGAACAGGCCTTCAAATGTATTCTTCAAAACTACAAGCCATTCTTGATTGGTCTCTTCCTTCTTCCTTAAAATCCATACAAAGGTTCCTAGGATTCGCCAACTATTATCGCAAGTTTGTGAAGGGTTTTTCCACACTGGTAGCTCCTATTACAGCCCTCACCCGCAAGGGAGCTGATCCAACTAAATGGTCCGTCGAAGCTACCTCTGCATTCCAACTTCTTAAGCAAGCCTTCATCTCCGCTCCCATCTTAAAGCAACCGGATTCCACCCGGCCATTTATCCTGGAGGTGGATGCATCCTCCGAAGGTGTCGGTGCAGTGCTCTCCCACCGATTTGAAGATGAAAAACTTCATCCCAGCGGTTTCTTTTCCCGGAAGTTTTTACCTGCAGAAAAGAACTACACCATCGGAGATCAATAGTTGCTCGCCATGAAACTAATAATGGCGATATCTTCTAGAAGGAGCTCAATACTCCATTACCATTTTTACAGACCACAAGAATCTGCTTTATCTTAAATCTGCAAATTGCTTGAACCCTCGTCAAGCCCGGTGGGCGATGTTTTTCTCCAGATTTAACTTTAAACTCTCCTACCGTCCCGGCTCACAAAACCTCAAAGCCGATGCACTCTCTCGCTCCATGATGAGCGACCCTGATCTACCCATGGAACAGCCCCATCCAATCCAGCTTTCTTTGCCTCTACCAAGTTATCTTCAATACCCCCTGTTGGGAAGACCTTTTTCGCTCCAGAACTCTGCAAGAGGTTATTGCATTGGGCTCATGCTTCCCGGTTCTCTGGTCACTCGGGTATGGATAAAACCCTTGAATTCATCCAGCGGTCCTATTGGTGGCCTTTGATGAAAGAGGATGTCAGGTCTTATGTGTCATCATACATCAAGTGTGCCCAACACAAAATACATCGGCAGGTTCCACACGGTCAACTCCAGCCTCTTGCAATTCCATTTAAGACATGGACTCACCTATCTATGGACTTCATCTCTGATCTTCCTCCATCTCGGGGCCACAACACAATTTGGGTTTTCGTAGATCGCTTTTCCAAAATGGCTCATTTTGTCCCTCTTACTGGGCTTCCGTCTGCATCTCTACTCGCCCAGAACTTTATAAAAGAGATCTTCAGGCTCCACGGCCTTCCTCAAGAGATCATCTCCGACAGGGGTGTACAGTTCGTAGCGAAGTTCTGGAGGTCACTCTGTTCAGTAAAACTCAAATTTTCTACCGCTTATCATCCCCAGACCAATGGTCAGACCGAAAGGGTCAATGAAGACCTGGAACAGTTCCTGAGCACTTTTATCTCCTCCTCCCAAGCTGACAGGATTGAACTTCTTCCTTGGGCTGAATTTGCTCACAATAACCATTATCACACGTCCACCAACTCAACTCCTTTTTTTACAGTCTTTGGTCATCATCCTCAGGTGCCAGATTTCCCTCTTCCAACATTAGATGTGCCTGTGGCCAAGATGTCTCTTCAATGGTTCTCCAACATCCTGGAAAAGGTTCGTTCCTCTCTGACTATAACCTCTGCCCGGTACAAGAAATTTGCTGACCGCCAAAGACGAGTGGTTCCAAATCTCCACCCTGGAGATATGGTCTGGCTTTCTACCTGAAACCTAAGACCCTCAATTAAATTTGCACCGCGATACATTGGTCCATTCCATTCCAGTCTTGAACCCTGTGGCTTACAAGCTAAAGCTTCCTCCATTTCTTCGCATTCCAAGTTCATTCCATATTTCTCTTCTAAAACCACTGGTCTTAAACAGATTTCAGAAGGTCCTTCCTAAACCTTCTAATGTTCAAACACAGCAAGGAGAGGAGTTCGAAGTTGACAGAATCCTAGATTCCCGTTGCCGTTACAGCCATCTTCAATACCTCATCGACTGGAAAAATTATGGGCCGGAAGAACGAATCTGGATAAATGCATCCAATGTCCATGCGCCCCGTCTGGTCAAAGCATTCCATATGAAATTTCCTCATAAACCAAGGAAGTGTCCAGTGGCCAGTCATGAAGAAGGGGGTACTGTCACATGCCCCTCTGGAGACCCCAGAATCAGACCCCGTTACTTACCTTTGCGGGCACTGACCCGCGCTGTCTTCTGGCTCCCACGCTGTGCGCTGCTTCCTCCACTCTCAGGGCGGCCACCGCTGTTGTCCTCCGGCAGGTCCTGCTGCTGTGCTGATCCCACACCGGCTCCTGCTGATCGCTGGTCCCCGCTGATTACTCCCAGGAAGCGCTGTCCTCCGGTCCATGGGTGCGGCCATATTGGATTGCCCATGTGACTCCACTACCACCAATGAAGAGTCTTCTCCTTCTCCCTCAGCCTATCAGCTCCCAGCATCCATTATAAAAGGATCCCCAATGCTGACACAAGTTGCCAGTGCAACTAGTCCCTTAGGTCTACTAAGTGTACCTCCCCACTGCACTCCACGGCTATCCAGCCACTCCATGTAGTCACCCAGCTACCAGTGTCTACCCACGGCTATCCAGCCGCTCCACGTAGCAACCCAGCTACCAACGTCTACCCACGGCTATCCAGCCACTCCACGTAGCCACCCAGCTTCCAATGTCTACCCACAGCTATCCAGCTGCTTCACGTAGCCACCCAGCTACCAACGTCTATGCACGGCTATCCAGCCGCTCCACGTAGCCACTCAGCTACCAGCGTCTACCCACGGCTATCCAGCCGCTCCATGTAGCCACCCAGCTACCAACGTCTACCCACGGCTATACAGCCGCTCCACATAGCCACCCACCTACCAGCATCTACCCACGGCTATCCAGCCACTTCACGTAGCCACCCAGCCACCAACATCTACCCACGGCTATCCAGCCGCTCCACGTAGCCACCCATCTACCAACGTCTACCCACGGCTATCCAGCCACTCCACGTAGCCACCCAGCTACCATCTACCCGCGGCTATCCAGCCGCTCCACATAGCCACCCAGCTACCAATGGCCCTGATTCAGAGCCGCTCGTAAGCGGCCACTCGTTTGTTCTGACCGATGTTCGCACATCTGCGCATGCGTACGGATTTTAATACACATGCGCGAACCAGTCAGTGCGGACGAAAATCGTTTGTTTGCTATATAGCGAATGCCTGCTATTTTGAGTGACAGAAGGAGGCGTATGTGGGTGGTAACAGGGGAAGGTGCTTGAAAACGGGGGTGTGGAATTCGAACGCAGGCGTGCTTAAAGGTCAAAACGGGCATTTTAAGGGAGTGCATAATTAATACAGCAGCGTCATTGACCACGTCACTTGGTTTTTTTTTACTCAGAACTGCTCACAAAATAGTGGTTGAAAAAACCAGCCACAAGAATAGCGAGCAGTTCATACGCTATTCGATGTACTCGATTAATCTAATAAATAGCGGACATGACGTATGGTGCGAGCGGCAAGGGGGCATATTTTCCAAAATTACAACCGCAAGTTTTGCTCGCTCGTTCAGATTTAGAGGCATGAACAGACCGCAATTAGCGAACGGTTCATTTGAATAGCCACCCCTTGTTTTAGAACGAACGACTGCAAATACCGAGCGGCTCTGAATGAGGGCCAATGTCTACCCACGGCTATCCAGCCGCTCCACATAGCCTCCCAGCTACCAACGTCCACCCAAGGCTATCCAGCCATTCCAAGTAGCTTCCAAGCTATCACCTCTTCTATACGGTTCCTTAGCTGCACCACGCTACTTCTGCATTACTCAACTCCTTATCAGTTCTCTGCGTCCTCTCATGCGGAGAAACTTTATCAAGCCAAGTCTCCTCCAGCGAGCATCTGCACCAAGTAATACAGCTCCAAGGCCCAGTCCGGGAACACAGCCTCAAAATCCTACAATTGTGACACCCAGCATATATCAGGAGGTACAGCGAGGATCTGGCAGGAGTCCAAGGAAGAACCTGAAGGTAACGTTGCACAGACAACAATGCTCAGTTAGTAACAGACTTTTATACCAGATGCATGAAATCCATTGGAAGTGTTAAAGCATGTGACCCAGAAAGAACCAGGTTTGGAAAACTAAGTAATCACAGACGCCATCAAGCAGATGATGCCCAAGTGATAGATAGAGGATCACTTTAACTCTCTGTATACTCCATGAGATACACGCCAGCAGCCCGGAAGGATACTCCAGCGACCACACCGGAAACTTGGCAAGTGTGGTTTCTCTTTATACAGGGATACAGTTCGGGCTCTGACACACTTGTGTTATGTAGTACCCGTAGAAACTGTGCTTTAGGTAAACTATTAATTACTGTTGGTGGGTGGAAGCTCCGAGCATGGAGTAAGGTGTTGCGATCTGTTGACTTATTGCATGTAATTTAGAGATTCACATGTTTTGGTGGTCGTAATGTCCAGAAAATTGATCTTAGCTGGATCGATGGTGCTAGTAAATTTCACGGTATGTGGCAGATCGTTCAGCCATTGTACCATTTCATTGAACAATTCAGCGTTGCCCTTCCATAACATAAAGATTTCATCAATGAAGCGCTTAAATAGGATGATATTAGATCCAAACTTCGGTAGAATATAGTCTGCTTCAAATACTGCCATGTAGTGGTTGGCATACGAGGGTGCTAAATTAGACCCTATCGCGGTGCCAGACCACTATAAATAGTAGTCTCCATCATACATGAAAAAATTATACCTTAGAACAAAATTGGTCAACTCAAGAATAAATTCATCGCTTAATTGTCTGAGCATCTCTTCATTATAATCGGCCCAGTCCATGATCAATACAGCACCCCCTTTATCTGCATGTTGAATCACAATATTTGGATTCTCACGTAGTTCCTTCAGTGCCGATCTTTTAAGCATAGACAAGTTAACAAATTTCTTCTTAGTCGGACTCATAGTGACATCAGCTGAGGTCATTCTCAAAAAAGTCTTAATACTGGGTCAAACATGGATGGCTTCTTGAGGTCATCTGTCTTGGGTGCTTCAAAGGAATCAAGGAAGTATTCACGCAATCTCAGTTTGCAGCCAAATTTAAACAAATCAATTGACCAATCCTGTACATTAAACTTAGATGTGGGAGCAAAAGATAGTCCTTTAGTAAGAAGTGAAGTCTCTGCTTGGTCCAATGGATATGATGAGAGCTTAAACACTACATTCAAATCTTGCATCTCCTTCCTCTTCTTCCCACCACTGCCTCTCCTCAGATGCGGTCTGTGTTTCTTGGGACGGCAACATTTCCCTTGCCTGAGTGGCAGGGCCTTTTTCTAAAAAAAAGATTTTGTTGTGATCCTGTAGAGTCATTATCTGAAGATGAGGGTGGTGCACTTGAGTTTTCAAAATTTTTTGGTGGTATACGCCGTCTTAGTCGTCTGCATTTTGAGAAATCCCTTGTGTCAGTGTTGCCCTCACCCATCAACCAATGGTAGGCATTATGTGTTTTATAGTAATTCATAACAGTAGACAATTTCTTCCTTTTAAAGGCAACAAGGTCGCATTGGTAATTGTTGACTTGATCAGAGAGTTTGTCAAGCCAATTTCTGGTTTTATCTTGGCTCAGTGTCGGTAAGCAGGCATTGAACTGTTCAATTTCGCACTTAACAACAACTTTCCTCCTCAACAACCAATAATAGTAGGTCAAGCGAGCACTTATTAAGTACCCCACACCACCGGCTACAAAAGAGTGGATTGTTGCCGCCGATGGTGGGGACATTACGAATTCTGAAGCTCTGTGGTATCTCTTTGCATCTGTAATATTCAGACAAGAACTGTCCGTGTAAGTTGAGGTCAATCTCATGCTTCTTAAGCTGTAGTAGGCGATGGTATAGGTCTACCACGGTCTCAGCAGGTAGAGTCTGATAGTCAACTTCTCTAAATAATATTCCTTCAGCATCCTCGTCAGTAAGTACAAATGTGTGCTTCTCAGCTTGAAACAAAGTAGCATCATCAGGTATGGGAGTGCCACCATGCACCATCAGTGGGCTTGATATATCAGCACAGTAACTAAAATCCCTTAAGATACAAAAACTGAGCAAAGTATTTGGTATGTGCATAATCAACAGTCCAATATATAAAGCTATGGGTGTCAGAAAAAAGAGCACAGGATGGCTGGCTCATTTATATAGAAACACAGATTTATCTGCACTCACATCTTCATAAATGATAGTTACTGGTAGGGGTGCTCCTCTTGGGTCAGAGCACCAAACATACAATACATATTGATACCACACACAGTAGGTAGAATGAGGGCACTCACCACTTTATGAAAGTCAGCTTATTTATTTCAGCATCAAGCAGCTTTTCATGGATGCAAAAAAGATAAAGATACCAATGTTTCGGTCTACATAGAGACTATTATCAAGGTCCAGCAATCCAATAGTAAAAAAAACAACATGGGTCCAAGCGGACCAGCAGCACCAAACATCAGCACGGCACATGAAATAATACAAAGTGCAGTCTCACAAGTCCCCAGTAAATACACCACCCACTCAGAGATAATGAGCTAATTAGGCCACTTAGAGCAAGCTAACACATAAAAACAATACACTTACTATATCTGTATTTAATGTATATACTCACTAATCATATATATGTTTTCAGAGAGAAAGATATAAGGATATATACATATAACTATGCAGATGTACTAATCTAGTGTGTGTATACACCACTAGATTAATTTCGGCGATGAGCACATAATATTTTTAAGATCTATATTTTATCTCTCCCTTGTGAGAATTGATAATACTAGGAGAATATGGCCCTCATTCAGAGGCGGTCGGAGGATGCAAGCGGTCGCTCAGAAACTGGGCGGCCGCTTGCATCCTGACCAGCCGCCTCTGTTTCGGTCGTTAGGCTGTACGACCGCTAGGGTGATGGTCGCGACGGTCATAGACCATCGTGACCATCGGGGCTTACGACGAGACCCTAGGGTAGGGTCTCACTTGTCGTAAGCACCGGAGAGCTTCTGACTCTGTCAGAGCCAGAAGCTC
Organism: Taudactylus pleione; assembly: GCA_031769625.1. Classification (NCBI taxonomy): domain Eukaryota; kingdom Metazoa; phylum Chordata; class Amphibia; order Anura; family Myobatrachidae; genus Taudactylus; species Taudactylus pleione. Next base: position 2,009,640 of record JAUIMM010000274.1, on the reverse strand, counting down.
TCCACTGACATCACTAGTGATGTCAGTGGGGCCTCCCCCAAACGGTAGGCGTTCCCATGGGAACGCCTCCGTTTGGGCTGCCACCCCCCCGGCCCGCCTTCCAAACGGGGCAAGCTGTCAATCAACATCGACAGCTCGCCCCCTTTGGATAGAGACCCGCTGCGACCGGCGCTGTCGGTTGTAGCGAGTCTCACGCATGCGCACGAAGGAGCCAGCTCCCTCGTGCACATGCGCACTGGACAAACATCGAGGCGGCCGTGCGGTCGTAGACCGTACGGCCGCCTCTGAATGAAGCCCTATGTGGTTATACTGTCATAATTTGTGAAAAATCTGAATCCCAATTATTAAGGAATATTGGTTCACGTTATATGAGAATCTTTTATTTTCTCTCTTCTATCATATCTTTGTCCTTTATCTGACACTCAGGGGGAATATGAACCCAATACACTAATTGTCACTTACAGTAAATCATACACTTAATATTGTATATTTATTTTTCACTCAATGAAATATACACATATATAAATGGATATTTCAGATACATATGTGCACATATATTAATTTTAGGGATGAACACTCTGAAGTGGTATAACTATAGTTGGTCTTAGCCATCCTCATCTTTGGTTTCTTCCACCGAAATACTTGGTTTTCTGCATAGTCATTTCTATATCATTAAAATTTTTTCCTTTCTTTTATAAGTTTTTCCATATTTTCTACTTCAGAAATATGTTTTTGATATGTTTTCTGAAATTCTTCAAGATTTTCAAACTGCTTCAGTTATCACTGATACAATTTATCTCCTTAGTGCATTGTTCTAGAATTGTCCCATCATGTTTAATCAGAATTTTAATTAGTTCAAATGAACACAGTGAGAGTGTCTTCCCATTCTCTCTTCAATGACTCATTGGCCAGTTCAAAAGAAGGAAAGACCCTTGGTCTTAAACCTCTTGGTATCATGTTATTCTTCACATAGTTGTCGAATGTTAGCCTGTTCCAACGTGTTCTAGATTGTTTAAGTAGGATTTTCTTCAATTCGTGTAATCCTGTAAACCAATCATCTTTAACTCCAATTGGCAGGAAAAGAAAGGTAAGGGTATTTAAACCTTACAGACACACCCATCGGTTTGATTCCTTGATGAAGCGCAGGCGAAATGCGCATCGGATCTATGCTAAGGGTCCCGATCACTGCATGCTAAACAAACAAAGCCGGTCATGGCTTAGATAATGCATGCATGCTGGGCAGCAACCTTTACATGTAAAAGACAATCAACTAATATTTTACATAACTGTAGCACCTATAAGGATTGTGGCATCCATGAGCACTGATGTAATGTGCCTTGGGAGTATGCATGCTGTTTGGTGCTAACAAGTGTGACTATAATTAATTAATTCTGCTAAACTAAAAATCCTCTTATGAATGTGAGATACTAAGTGGCAACATTGTATATACTATCAACTTATATGGACACATCATAAAGAATGAAATCGGGTTCACCATCAGTGTTATGAATTGGTGAATTATTGATGAATAAATACTTAGATATCAAGGCAGTGTAATAGCGCTGAATGGATTATGTGAATAATCAGAAAAATGTTACATATGATATAACTTTTATCAATTTATATCCCCTATGTGTGAGCGCAGGGCCACCCGCCGACCCGGTTGCGAGCACATCGGTGCTTGCGACCGGGTCTGAATGACACCCTAAGAGTGCACACTTTATATTTGCACACTAAGGGGGTCATTCAGACCTACTCGCGAGCGGCAGTACGCTTGCAAGTGGGTCGATGGTCCCCACTGCGCATGCACATGACGGAGGGAGCTCCGTCGTGCGCATGCGCGAGACCCGGCGAGCGAAGGACTTTCCATCGCTCCGGGTCTCGCACCAAAGTGGGCGTGCTGTCGATGTTGATTGACAGCACGCCCCCTTTGGTGGGCATGCCTGGCAGAAGGAGGCGTTCCCATGGGAATGCCTACCGTCTGAAGCCGGTCCCATTGACATCACTAGTGATGTCAGTGGGAGTGATTTTGGCTCTGATAGAGCCAAAATCACTCCTGGCCTTGCGGCAGGGAAACCCGACCGCAGGGTTTCCCTCGCAATTCCGATGGTCGCGATGGTCAAGACCATCGCGACCATCATTTTGCACGCTCGTATATGCTGTGGGTGGTGACCCACAGCTATACGAGCATCCAGGAGGATGCTCCATATTAATGGAGGAGGGCCCTGATTCAGAGCGAGCGCTCTGGTCAGAGTGTCCGGCTCTGAATCAGGACCTAAGAGTGCACACTTTATATCCCCTATTGGCACACTGAGTGCACACTTTATATCCCCTATTGGCACACTAAGAGTGCACACTTTATATCCCCTATTGGCACACTAAGAGTGCACACTTTATATCCCCTATTGGCACACTAATACCCCTTTTCCACCTAAATTCCGAGTCTGATCCAGAGTTGGAACAGAGGGGGGTCATTCAGACCCGGTCGCAAGCACCAATGTGCTCGCAACCGGGTTGATAGGCGGCCCTGCGCATGCGCAAGCCCCGCGAGCGCAAGCCTCGGAGCGAGAGAGAAACTCTCTCGCTCTGGAGCTCACTACAAAAGGGGCGACAGTCAATGTTGGTTGACAGCTCGCCCTTTTTTGCAGGCGGGCCGGGGGGGTGGTTTCCAAAATGGAGGCATTCCTTTAGGAACGCCTACCATTTTGTGGGCGGCTGCACTGACATCATCACTGACATCATCTGGGGCTTGCGAATGCCCAGACCCAACCTTAGGGTCTGGTCGCAAGCCCCGATGGTTGCGATGGTGGTCACCATCGCGACCATCACCCTGGTCGCAAGCTAAGCTGTGGGTGGTAACCCATAGCTTAGCTTGCGACCAGGAGGCCGCACCAAAAAGCCAGAAGCGCCTGCCCTCATTCAGAGAGAGCAATAACTTCTAGCAACCACCTCTGAATGAGGTCCAGAGTTCCTATCCGGATCAGACCCGGAATTTAGCCAGCGCCGACTCAGGATATTCCCGAGTCGGCGCCACTCACACCAGAGTCGGGTCTGCATAGACTCGGCTTTCCCGGCGTGAAAGTGGACGCTTGGTGATGACATCATCTACAAGCACCACTGAAGCCGGACCAATCGGCCGGCTAGCAGCGCACTCCAGGTCATCGTGACCCGGAGTGCGCTGTTCTCACAGCAGGGTTTCACGGGCTACGCCCGTGTTAAACCCTGCTGTTTACCTGGGTTGGATTGTCGGGTCACTTTTACACCAGGGAGCTGCCCGGGTTAACCCTGCAATAACCCGGGTTTTAGCTCAGGTGTAAAAGGGGTATAAGAGTGCAGTAATATAAAGAGCAGATACAAAATGACACATTATTGCTGATACTGCAGAGTGAACTAAACTTGCAACAGTTTGGTACAATCAGACACCATCAACAATGTTATCATTTATCTAGCAGAACTGTGCTGGTAACTACAACATGATGAATAGCTGAATATTAATTTTATATATTCACTCCTGTTGTATTGACAAATTATGTCAAGGATGAATCATTGACTTCATTTGTGAAAGAATTAACCAGTCTCCAGCATTAAAGAATTTATAATTTAAATAACATTCACCTGAAGGTCATGGTTTCTATTTCATCTGCTGATTTATTAATAAATGAGACAACAAAAAACTTGGGTAACATAATATTTATTCATATGAGCCATATATAAAACAATGAAGAAACTCAACACTTTGATTAACACAAATGCATAATTAATTACTGATCACAGACATAACAGTTGATTCTTTGAGAGGAGAATATTAATATAAGTCTGCCTAATGAAGTGATATGACCCATGGCATATTATTTTAATTCTAATTTCTTTCTTTAATCTTTATTATTTTAATACTTCGCCGTCTGTGAAGCTCTAGAGTGGCCACACATTTTAAATATATATTTAATAAAAGTTAATTTTTAGAAACCTATTATAAACTACTCGATTAGTGCACCTATGCACTACTTCTTTTTCTTCTTTGTTGTGTCCATGATTAATGGTAGTAGGTAGCACACCTTCTTGATACATAAACTATTGAGACAATACATCAATTTTTTATTTCAAAGGTGGTTGTAGAAGCAGAATCTGTGCGGTATTCCCTATCTTTATAAAAATCTACTCACCTTCCAGATACAGAGGTGCAGATATAGGTGGGAGGCTGGCTTGTGAGCCACACCCAATTAGGACTATGGAAACCAGATTGGGGAGCTGACTACCTTAGTCAGCTGTTCCAGGTGCTGGATCGGGGAACAGACTACCTTATACCACTTTGAGACAGAAAAATCCCAAAAACCTGGGTTTTTCCCATATCTTTCAACCTGGGAAGGACCTGGGAATTTGCTCCTAACCCCCTTTCACCTAGCACATAATTCCCGGGAAATTCCCGGGTCGACCCCTTTCATACAGAACCCATATTATCCCTGCAATATATAGTGTGTCATAATAAATGGACTGCTTTTATGGCACACAGAGATAAGGTCATGAAAAGTGGATGGTGACTTGGCCATCTCAGCCAATAAGTGCTACTTACTATGCTTACTATGCCCGGAGTAAAAAAACCTGAATCGGAGCCTTTCAGACAGCCGCCAACCCGTGTAAGACCTGGGAAAAACCTAGGTAAATACCTGGGTTGAAGTATCAGGAATTAGGTCCCGTGTTGGCCCTTTTAGAGAAAAAAACCCGGGTCGACCCGGCTAGAGCCGGAAAATTACCGGGTTCTTTTCTCTGTCTGAAAGGGGTATTAGCTAGCCTTTCCAGGTGCCCAAACAGGGCGCAGACCACCAGCTATTCCTTGTACCAGAATGGTGCTCTGACCACCTTATATAGCCATTACTGGGTAAGAATGGGACACAGACCACCTTACCAGCCATTCTGGGTGCCTGAACAGGGTGCAGACTACCTTAAATAACCATTCAATGTGCCAAAACAATTATATTTGCTCCTTTCTGGCTCCTGGAGCTGCTGTCACCTCAGCCAGCTGATCCAGTTGTCACGACCCTGACTAGTTTTTCACCTTTTGCCTTTAGACTTACCCCTGCCAACTGTCTTGTGGATCTGTATGTCTAATTTGCCTGGGAGATCTGCTGTGATCATGCTGGCTCCAGCTCTTCTCTGTATGCATTTGGACTATACAATCCTTTCCACAGTGATTATTCACCTGGGTCCTTTCCTTTCTGTGAACACTGCTAGTCTTGATTGGAATCGCACGTGTAGTTCTGACTCTCAGTACTGCAGATATGTTTGCTCCCTCTGCATGTTGTGCCCTCCACCACTCAGAGTGCTACTGCCAGACCACCTGACTGTATCCACCAATTCCTGCAAGACCCAGGGTATAAACATCCTCCTCTGATAGCATTCAGTGCCTGAACATCTCGTTACTTCCCATGGTGTGCAGATTGTGCTATATCTGTCTCTCTGTATACATGTGTATCCCAGGCTCCTGCTGGCAGCAAACCCTGGTGCATCCGGAAATCCTGCTGGTTCCCAGACCAGTTTATGCAGTAATCCTGCTGGCAGCAATACCTGGCTTATCCAGATATCTTGCTGGTTCCCAGACCAGTTCATTCAGCAATCCTGCTAATAGCTATACCTGGTGCATGCGGAAATCCTGCTGGCTCCCAGACCAGTTCAATCAGCATTCCTGTTAATAGCTATACCTGGTGCATCCGGAAATCCTGCTAGCTCCCAGACCAGTTCGATCAGCAATCCTGCTAATAGCTATACCTGGCGCATATGGAATCCTTCTGGTTCACAGTCCAATTCTGCAAGACTACCTACTGGTACCCCGTCCAGCTCAGCAAGCCTTCCTGTAGGTCCCAGTCCAGTTCCTCCAAGTTTTCCACTGGTTCCACCCCAACATTACCTTCAGGACATTAAGTTTCCTGTTCCTGTCATTCATCACCAAAAGCAGTTCTTATTGCCATACAATTCATATGCAAATAGAGCTATTTACAACATCCATGGTTCCAGCCAAGCCAGTCTCCACTGAATCCAGTTCATCACCTGAGTCAGGTAACTCTCAAGCACCAACCATGACACCATATACCTGAACACTATTTTGACAATTTTCACCAGCTGTTCTGGCCTGCTGGAATGGGGTACTGACCACCTTAGCCAGCTGTTCCGACTTAAGCCAACCATTATCTCCTTGTACCACTGGAACATTGTGTAATGTTTCCCTTTTTTAAGTTTGTCATATCGCATATTTCTGCAATTGAGATACTTTATTTGCATAAATGTATTAGTATAATTCGCCTGGACATGGGCTTAGATAAAACTTGTCCCAGTGATCATATATATGCGATTACTTTACTTCCACTTTTGTACCTCCTTGTGGCTATTGCACATGAATTACTCTCCTCCTGCGCATGTGCAATGTGAAAAAATGCACAATGCATAGCAGGGGTGCATAATAGCTTAGTTATTCTGGGTGCTGAAATGGGGTAAGTCTACCTTGAAAAGGGTATGGACCACCTTAGATAGCTGTTTTGGGTACCAGAACATGTGCAGACTGCCTAACATAGCCGTCCTGGGTACCGGAACAGGGCACTACCATAGCCAGCCATTCAGGGTGCTGGAACAGGGTACTGACCATCACAACCAGCCATTTAGGGTGCTGGAATGTGCCACAGATCATCTTAGATATCCATTGTGGGTGTGCAGACCACCTTAGATAGCTATTCCAGGGACCAGGTGGGGGGAGCAGATCACCTTATGTAGCAATTCTGGGTGCCAGAATGGTGCTTTTACAACCTTAGGTAGCTGTTCTGGGTGCTGGATAAGGGCGCAGTTACCATTAGATAGTCATAGCCGGAATGAGTTGCAGAACACCTTAGATAGCCAATCTGTGTGCCAGAAAGGGGAGCAGACCACCTTAGATAGCCATTGTTGGTACCGGAATGGAGAGCTGACCACCTTAGATAGCCGTTCTGGGTGCCATAATGGGGTGCAGCTTACTTTAAAGTGCTGACCACATTAGATAGCTGTTCAGGGTGCCAAAATGGGCCACAGACCACCTTAGTTAGCCATTCCAGGTGTTGGAACAGAGAACTAACCACCTTAGATAGCCATTCTAGGTACAGGAATTGGGAGTTGATACCTTAGATAGCTGTTCAGGGTGCCAGAATGGGCTGCAGACCATCTTAGGATGCCATTCCGGGAGCTGGAATAGGCCACAGACCACCTTAGATAGCAGTTCTGGGTGACAGAACAGGGCTCAGACAGCCTTGGATAGTCATTCCAGTTGCCACAAAATGGCGCAGACCACCTTAGATAGCTGTTCTGGGTGTACAGACCACATTAGCTAGCTGCTCCAGGGGCAAAATTGGACGCAGACCACCTTAGATAGTCATCCGAGTCCCGGAATGGGGCACAGACTTCTTTAGATAGCCATTCTGGGTGCCAAAGCAGGGCGCAGACTGCTTTAGATAGCTGATCCGGGTTCCGGAATGTGGTGCAGACCACCTTAGCCAGCTATTTAGGGTACTGGAACAGAGCACAGACCAACTTAGATAGCTATTCATGGTGCCATTCCAGGTAGCAGGCAACCTTAGTTAGGGCACAGACCATCTTATATAGCTATTCTGAGTGCTGAAACAGTGCAAAGACCACCATAGATAGACATTTCAGGTACCGGAACGTTGCACAGACCGCCTTAGATAGTCATTCCAGGGGCCGGATGGGGAGCAGACCACTTTAGATAGCAATTCTGGGTGCCAGAATGGTGCATTTACAACATTAGATAGCCATTCCGCAGGGCCGCAACTAGGGGGGGGCTGGAGGTGCACGTTCACCGGGTGAGCCGCTGTACCTGGTGCCAGTGACCTCCAGCCTGGCGCTGCAGAGAGGCTCCAAGCCGGACGTCCGCTGGTAATATTTATTACCAGCGGGCGCCTGGCTCCTTCTCTGCAGTGACGCGGTGTAGCCGGAGCCGGAGGCTGGAGTTCTCTCCCGAACTCCAGCTTCCGGCTCTCCCCACGGGCACTATGGGGGAGACGTCATGACATCTCCCCCATAGTTCCAAGGAGCAGCCGGCGGACCGGACGCAACGCTGGATGCAGGAGCGGGGTTCAAGGTAAGTATTTTTTTTTTAATAAGCTGCACTACAGGGGCATTATTATGGGGGCAGGGGCATTACCACAGGGGCATTACTATGGGGGCATGGGCAATAAGGGGCATTACTAATGGGGCATGAGCACTACAGGGGCATTACTATTGGGGCATGGGCACTACAGGGTCATTACCACAGGGGCATTACTGTGGGTGCATGAGCACTACAGGGGCATTACTGTAAGGGCACTACAGGGATATTACTATGGGGGCATGGGCAATACAGGGGCATTACTATGAGAGCATGGGCACTACAGGGACATTACTATGAAAGCATGGGCACTACAGGGGCATTACTGTATGGTGGGCACTACAGGGGCATTACTATGGGGGTATTAACATATGGGCATTACTATGGGGGCATTACAATATGGGCACTACTGCAGGGGGAATTACATGGGGGGCGCCAAATTACTGTCTTGCCCCTGGTGACAAAAATCCTAGTTTCGGCCCTGCATTCCGTGTGCCGGAATGAGGTGCTAACCACATTAGATAGCCATTGTGGGTACCGGAATGGGCCGTAGACCATCTTAGATAGCCATTCTGAGTGCCAGAATGGGGTGCAGCTTACATTAATTAGGACGCAGACCACATTAGGTAGTCATTCTGAGTGTCGTAACAGACAGCAGGCCACTTTAGATAACTGTTACGGGTGCCAGAACAGGCCACAGACCATCTTAAATAACTGTTCTGGGTGCAGGAATGGAGTGCAGGCTACTTTATTTGTAGAGCAGACCACCTTAGCTGGCCTATCAAGGTGCCAGAATGGGCCACAGACCACCTTAGATAGCCTTTCCACGTACCAGAATGAGGTGCAGACCTCCTTAGATAGCCATTCTGGGTGCTGGAACAGGAGGACACGGAGAACCCAGTACTAGTGGCTGTGCGCATTTGTGGACTCTTAATACCAGGATTGCTGGCAATGCCACATGGTGCCGCTCAGATTACAGAGCATAATTACATGACCCCAGTGGGAGACAACCTGGCTGTGTGATGTAGCAACTGGAGGAACTTCCTAAAGAGATTGGACGACTAAAGGGACTCGTTGTAAACTTGCTGTGCGAGTACTGTTGAGAGCCTGGGGCTTGGGATAACACACAGTGCTTTCACCATAAGCTGCTGTATATTGCTACAAACTGATATCAGGATTGCGACTATTGGATACAAAGTATTCATGTGAACTGTGTGGAGATTTCTGCTGGCAGTGGGAAGCGGTGTGCCAGTGAATTATAAAGGCTCTATGGGACAGTGAGTTCTTACAATAGAGGTTGTCCTAGATACCTTCAACTTGCCATTAGTTACTATATTGCATATTGTATTTTATACTCATGTTTTATTTATTTTTGGCATATTATTTTATAATATATATTTTGTTTGTACATTTATGACCCCACTACGGGAGTTTTTGTTGTGCTACTGAAATTATTAAATTCTTAAAATTTTATTTAAGGCATTAATAAAGTGCTAATTGATAAAGTTTTTAGTGTACTTGATAAGTGCCACCTGCTATCCCCCCTTTTATGGCCTATCTGGGCGCCGGAAGTTGCCGCAGATTACCTTAGGACCTGATTCAGACCCTCTCGCTAGCAAGTGGCTGCTTGTTGCAGACGATGTTCGCTAATGTGCGCATGCGTGTAATTCGCAGTGCGTGTGCGCAAAGTAGTACGAGCTATCGGAGTGTGCTCGCTCGCCCTCCAAAAACAGCCCACTGGAATGAGTGACAGGAGAGGCCATTTGTGGGTGGTAACAGGGGCAGGCCAGTAGTAACGGAGGAGTGGAGTTGCGGATGCAGGCATGCCAGAGTGTTTCAACGCTGTTTTTGGGGCTTGCATAATTAACAGGCAGCGTCATAGTACATGTCACCTGGTTGAATAATACACTGAAGTGATCGCAGTGCTTGTGGTAGGTTACAGTCAACCGTAAGCACTGCTGTCAGATCCAGTGGGACCTGATGTACCGATGGTTGTAAATACTTTGTGGAGATGACGTACGCAAGTGGGCGGCTAAAGACAGGCTGGTGGGCTTCTGTAACCACAAAGTGATTGTTCGCCAAGACATAGTGGGTGTGCTTATGCCTTGCTGTGCAAGCAGCTGCCTTGCTGTCACTTAGCTTAATTTCCATATGCTGGGAGCGAGCAGACGCATCTAGCGATCGGGTCTGAATCAGGCCCTTAGACACCTCTGGGTGCCTTGAATAGTGTGCAGACCACCTTACATAGCTGTTCTTGGTGTGCAGACCACCTTAGATAGCCACTCCAGGGGACGGATTGGGTGCAGACCACTTTAGATAGTCATTCTGGGTCCTGGAACAGGGCACAAACTTCCTTAGATAGCCGTTCTGGCTGCCAAAACAGGGCTTAGACCACCTTAGCCAGCCATTCAGGGTACTGGAACAGGGAAAAGACTTAAATAGCCGTTGCTGGTACCATTCCAGGCAGCAGGCAACCTTAGTTAGGGTGCAGACCATCTTATATAGCCATTCTTGGTGCTGGAACAGGAAGCAGACCTCCATAGATAGACATTCTGGGTGCCAGAATGGTGTGCAGACTGCCTTAGATAGCCATTCCAGGGGCCGGATGGGGAGCAGACCACCTTAGATAGCAATTCTGGGTGCCAGAATGGTGCTTTTACAACATTTTGAAAGCCGTTTTGGGTGCCGGATCAGGGTGCAGACCACCTTAGATAGTCGTTGCCAGAATGAGGTGCAGATCACCTTAGATAGCCATTCCAAGTACTGGAATGGGTGCAGACCACCTTAGATGGCCATTGTGGGTCCCATAACGGAAATTTGATCACCTCAGGGTGCATAACAGGCCGCAGGCGGTGGCTCTTTTGGGTGCCGGAATGGGATGCAGCCTACTTTAATGTGCAGACCACATTACATGGAGCAGGCAGCAGACCACATTAGATAGCCATTCCGGGTGTCAGAAGAGACCGCAGACCACCTTAAATAGCTGTTCTGGGTGCTGGTATGGGGTGCAGACAATGTTGTGTGATGTTTCCCTTTTATAAGTTTATCATATCACATACTGCTGCAATTAGAATTCTTTAGCTGCATAAATGTATTAATATAATTCGCCTGGACATTGACTCAGATAAGAACTTGTCCCGGCGATCAGGCAGATATATATGCAATCACTTTACTTCTACCTTTGTACCCCTTGCAGCTACTGCAAATGAATGACATACCAGCTGTGCATGAGCAATGCAGAAAAAATATGCAATGCATAGCAGGTCTTCTTATAGCCTACCGGCAGGGCAGCCTCATTGCAATCAAGGGGCTTACACCATCTGAAGATGGCATTACCCCATGCGGGCAAGATCTGCAAAGCTTTGTGGGAGCTGATGCACAGAAAGCAGTACATATCTCCTGCTTTCTGTATTGTTACATTTAAGAAATGCACGCCCGCGACACACCTTCACAGCAAATACTGTTTGTGTGAATGCCCTGTTCCTGTCCATTTACACCCATTCAGCTGCAAGTGAAAATGCATTGTAAATACTGTAATAATACTGATGCATCCTTAGTCACCACCATCACTCAAACCATTGAACTTTGCACCAATCCTATGGCAGGTGCAGATTCTCCATCTGACTCTGGCCTATTGCCTGATTCAGCAGATGATGCAGTGTTCTTCTTCATGCAGATTCACAATGATTGGGAATCGGTGCAGGTGCCAGACCCATTTTGCGCATGTGCAGTATAGATCTGCGGTCACACACATAGTCTGACAGAAGAGTGTCAGTGACTGGCAGACTGCTGCCATTTCTGGGCAAAGAGGAGGCAGCAACAGCCTCCATGGAGAGTGGCCAGCTTGTGTGACCCCATGGTCATTTAGCAGGCCAATGGTATCACAGATGATCTCATGCTGCATTCTAGGACACAGCTCGGATCAGTAATGCATGCAGAAGGTATTACACTTCCTGTTGCATTACCATGATAGAGCTATCACACCTGCTACCATATTAGTTCTGTCCTCTGCTGAATCAGACCCTATGTCTGCAACTGTGTGTCTGGGAGCGCATCTGCTTTCATTGACATGTCAGCAAAACTACCATAACATGTCCCAGAGCATGCACTTCTAGCTATTGTACCTCCCAGTCACCACCCAAGAAAGCCCAGAACTTTTTCAAAGCGTATCTGATAAAGTGCATACTGATTGCAGCTGTGCTTCTATGCGTCCATCGCATGAGACGCATGTGCCGTAGGTGTGTTAATAATTTTGCACATGCTCAGTTTAAAAAATCACTTAACTATGTGAACATCGGTATTGTCCACCTCTGAATCAGGCCCATAGAGTAGTTATCATACAGCAGATGAGTTAAATTATGAACAGATCTGGGGTATATGTAATAACCTGTGGACTTCAGGTTGATTTTGCCTTTTAAATTACTGCTACTTTAAAACATTGGGCAGTCTCGCACAGGACTCGCTGATGGCTGCAGTCCACAGCCTATTACATACAGTATAACCCATGGTGTACATAACCATAGGTATTGAAATTGGGCAAATAACTTCTGAACTTAAAACAACAGCTGCGCTAGGCTGCTTCTGGTCTATGCTGTAAAATGTCAGTATTTCACAGGTCTAGTACTATTTACTTTTACCAACATATAGTATATGATGCAGAGGTGGGAAGTAACTGGAAGCAATTCCGATGTTTGCACAATTGAGCAATTATTTCTACTGTGCATGCGCAATTTATTCTGAAAACCCAGATGGCGCATACATTTCCCTGAGTATCTGCGCAAATTCACTGTTGTGAGATATGGTGGGCCAAAGCGATGGGCATTCAGGGGCGATGTGGCCTGAAGTGAGCAAAAAAAAAGAATCTGTTGCCTGGGTGTGTTATGGGAGAGTTACAGACGTATCACTGCAAGTTGGCTGCGTTCTCAGACTTAGAGCCTATCCAGAGAGGCCAACATTCAAACAGAGACACTGCCCCTGACATAGGGTCTGCTTCAGAGATGTATGCTAATGCATTGGCAGCTGCGCTTTCACATGGATCACAACTGCGAATATATACTAATTAGGGGTGAGCGGGTTTGGATTTCTGAAATCCGAACCCCCCCGAGCCCCCCCCGATCCGAGGCCGATCCGAGTCAGGCTCGACTTTTCCCGCCTGACTCGGATCTGAAGTCGAGGCAAAACGTCATCATCCTGCCTTCCGGGTCTCGTGGGTTTTGGATCCTATATAAGGTACCCCCGTCAGCGCTATTTTCTCACTCGGCTGTGGACAGTGAAGTGGGAGGGTGGGAGTTAGGGCTGGCTGGGCTGTGTAGTGTAGTGTAGTGCAGTGTAGTGTTGTGCTGTGCTGTGCTGTGCTGCTGTTGTCCATAGGGGCTGTGTCCACTCCTCCAAAGTCCATAGGGGCTGGCTGGACTGTGTTGTGCAGTCAGTTGTCCATAGGGGCTGTGTCCACTCCAAAGTCCTGTGCAGTGTCCCAGTCCTAAAGGGGTGCTGTAGTGTTGTCCAGGGGGTGCTCTGTCCATCAGGGGTGCTCCCCCCAAGTGCAAAAAAAAATATATTTTTTCTGTGTTTGTGAATTGTGTGCACAGTAGCCGCACGTGCATCAACAAAGTAGTGCCAAGCGTGCACCTGTTTCATAAGTAAAGGGCCGGCTGGCTTGACCGTTAAAGGGTTCTGTAACCCCCAAAGTGCACTCCAAACAAAATAAAAAATATTTTCTGTGTTTGTGAATTGTGTGCACTGTGGCTGCACGTGCATCAACAAAGGAGCAGCGCCAAGTGTGCACCTGTGTCCCATTAGTAAAGGACCGGCTGGCTTGTCCATTAAAGGGTGCTGTAACCCACAAAAAAAAACTCCAAACAAAATAAAAAAATATTTTCTGTGTTTGTGAATTGTGTGCACTTGGCTGCACGTGCATCAACAAAGGAGCAGCGCCAAGCGTGCGCCTGTGTCCCATTAGTAAAGGGCCGGCTGGCTTGTCCGTTAAAGGGTGCTGTAACCCCCAAAGTACACTCCAAACAAAAAATATATATATTTTCTGTGTTTGTGAATTGTGTGCACTGTAGCCGCACGTGCATCAACAAAGTAGTGCCAAGCGTGCGCCTGTGTCATAAGTAAAGGGCCGGCTGGCTTGTCCGTTAAAGGGTGCTGTAACCCCCAAAGTACACTCCAAACAAAATAAAAAAATATTTTCTGTGTTTGTGAATTGTGTGCACTTGGCTGCACGTGCATCAACAAAGGAGCAGCGCCAAGCGTGTGCCTGTGTCCCATAAGTAAAGGGCCGGCTGGCTCATTTCTTAAAGGGTGGTGTAACCCACAAAGTGCACTAGTCTCCAACAAAAATAAAAAAATATTTTCTGTGTTTGTGTGCGCCTTAGCTGCACGTATATATCAATATAACATAAATGGAGGACCAAACTTTCTCCGATAAAAATAAAATAGGGAAAGATCAAGAACCACTTCCTCCTAGTGCTGAAGCTGCTGCCACTAGTCATGACATAGACGATAACATGCCATCAACGTCGTCTGCCAAGGCCGATGCCCAATGTCATAGTAGAGGGCACATACAATCCCAAATGACAAAGTTCAGGAAAATGACCTTAAAAAAAACATTGAAATCATCTGAAGAGAAACGTAAACTTGCCAATATGCCATTTACGACACGGAGTGGCAAGGAACGGTTAAGGTCTTTCCCTATGTTCATGACTAGTGGTTCAGCTTCACATGACGATGGAAGCCCTCCTCCTGCTTAAAAAATCAAACGAGTTAAGCTGGCAAAAGCACAGTGAAGAACTGTGCGTTCTAAGAAGATATCACAAATCCCCAAGGAGAGTCCAAGTGTGGTGGCAGTTGCGATGTCTGACCTTCCCAGCACTGGACGGGAAGAGGTGGCTCTTTCCACCATACGCACGCCCCCTGCAAGTGCTGAAAGGAGCACCCACAGTCCACTTGCTGATATGCAAATTGAAGATGTCACTGTTGAAGTACAACAGGATGAGGATACTGGTGTAGCTGGCGCTGAGGAGGAAGTTGGCGAGGAGGATTCTGATGGTCATGTGGTTTGTTTAAATCAGGCTCCGGGGGAGACAGTTGTCCGTGGGATGAAAAACCCTATCACGGTCATGCCTGGGCAGAAGACCAAACATTCCACCTCTTTGGTCTGGCAATATTTCTATCCAAATCCGGACAACAACTGTCTTGCCATATGTACCATATGTAAAGGTGAAATAAGTAGGGGTAGGGACGTTAACCACCTAGGAACATCTTCCCTTATACGTCACCTGCAGCGCATTCATAAAAAGTTACTGTCAATTTCAGAAACTTTGGGTAAGACCGTAAGCAGTCCAGGGACACCTAAATCCCTTTTTTCTGTTTTATCCAAGGATTCGGTGGATGAGGAGGATGAGGACGACATCTTGCCTCCGTAGAGCCAGTTTGTGCAGGGACACATTAATTGCCAGCTTGTTTTGTGGGGGCCCAAACGAACCAATCATTTCAGCCACAGTCATGTGGCAGACCCTGGCACTGAAATGATTGGTTTGTTAAAGTGTGCATGTCCTATTTATACAACCATAGGGGTGGGCGGGAGGGCCCAAGGACAATTCCATCTTGCACCTCTTTTTTTTCTTTGCAGTATGTACTGTTTGGGGCCTAGTTTTTCATCCTGCCATCCTGTCTGCCACTGCAGTGTCACTCCTAGATGGGCCACGTGTTTGTTCCGCCCACTCGTGTCGCTTAGCATAGTCATCCAGCTACCTCGGTGCAACCTTTTGGCCATAAAAACAATATTGTGAGGTGTTCAGAATAGACTGGAAATGAGTGGAAATGAAGGTTATTGAGGTTAATAATTGCATAGGAGCATAAAAACACACAAATTCTGTGATTTTAGCTGTTTTTATGCTTTTTAAAAAAAAAATACAGATCCAAAACACAAAACCCAGAACCCAAAACACGGAAGGGTGGTTTTGGCAAAACCAATCCAGATCCAAAACACGAAGAAAGATCCAGATCCAAAACCAAAACACAAAACACGAAAAAGTGGCCGGTGCACACCCCTAATACTAATGTTTCCAAAGCTTACTCTAGCATAGTGACACTCACTGTTGCCTTCACATATCTGTCCGATGTCACACTCCTGCTTAAACATCGGGAACATCGACCCACATAAGGCAGCCATGCAGCAAGTCTGACCTGTCTCACCACTATGGCTCTCATGCCATGCAGAGAACTCTTGCGCTGCAAAGGAGAACACAGTGGATAATTTATGCACACCCATGAAACAGCATTTAAATGGTCAGACACGCCTGCGTTTTTCTAACTGCCCCCCGTTACCTTGCCCAAATGTTGACTACCTGTCACTCACTTTGTGAGTGAATCCTTTGTGCGAGCGTAATCACAAAACAAGCACTGCATGTGCAGTGTGGTTTTCACACATGTGTGTTGGCTAAAAATCACTCTATCTGCGTAAAAAATTGCATTGCATACATCTCTGAATCAGGCCCATAGAATTAGAAAGCTCAAGTGTCGATGGTAGACACGAAGGTGAGCCGATGGTGGAATATTTAGAATAATCGGTGGTAGTACTGCGTACAGTGGTGCAGTAAATGGGTGCCTCAGGCAGGGCCGAAACTAGGATATCTGTCACCCGGTGCAAGGCAGCAATTTTGCGCCCCCTCCCTTCCTTTAAAATTACCTGCTCGTTGTCAGGGGTTTTATGCTCATTGTCAGGAGGTTCCATGCTCGTTGCCAAGGGGTAACATGCTCGTTGCCAGGGGGTTTCATGCTCGTTGTCAGGGGTTTTATGCTCGTTGCCAGGGGGTTCCATGCTCATTGCCAGGGGTTTCATGCTCGTTGCCAGGGGGTTCCATGTTCGTTGTCAGAGGGTTTCATGCAGCAGGACCTCTAGTGTCTGTCTCCTCCTTGGCGGTGGCCATTTTGGATGGCCGTTTTCAGCAGAATCTATGCGGATGGCTAGTCCGCATAGAATCTGCTGAAAATGACAACTAAAAAATGGCCACCGCCAAGAAGGAGACAGACACTAGAGGTCCAGTAAGGACCTCTAGCATCTGTCTCCTCCCTGGCGGCGGCCATTTTTGGATGGCCGTTTTCTGACTCTGCAGCCCCCAAGCCACGGTGAGTCATCCCTTTTTCACCCCCTGCATTCCGGCACCCGGTGCACGTGCACCTCTAGCCCCCCCTAGTTGCGACCCTGCCTCAGGGCTCCACATTCTGGCACACATTAGTGCACAAGGGGATTCCTTAAATTAACATATTATTGCATCCTCGATTACGGCATAGGGTGCTAGAGCAGACACAGAGCATTCATCTCTGTTCCAGGCTCATGGGCTGATACTGGATTGGTAACAAAGGGGCATAAGTTACATCTGATATTAGAGCATGTTTTTGCTGTTATGCGAGCTCTGATTGAGATTTTGTCCGGTTATCAATAGAAGTATATGCGCCCATTATTAATCAGTAACACTTCACAGCCCCTTACACCTCACTTGTGACCATGTTAAACTATAAGTTATTATTTATACTCCTCAAATCTTCTATGGCAGAAGAAACAACATGACATACGCTCCACTCCACAGTCTTAACCTGTTACGTACATCCAGGCAAAAGCTGACTTATACATGTGTAATTATAAAAATGCTGGAAATCATTGCATATATATTCACACATTGGGGGAGATGTATAAAGGCCAGAAGCGGTATCAGTGCACGTTACGTGCGCTGATACCGCTTCTCCCCGATGTATGATCGGGGGCCTGGACGGTAAATGACAGGGGTGCTATGCGCCCCTGTCATTATCGGCGCTGCTATCTACAAGACAGCAGCGCCGATAGCCTGGGCCATGTATGAATGGTCAGATCGCCTGACCATTCAGCCCACTGTAGCTGTCACTATCGACACCTACAGCCTGGCGCTGCCCTATCCCCACAGCAAGGACAGTGCTGTCCCTGCTGAGGTGGCTGCCAGCTCCAGGCTGCACACGGAACCTCACGATACTTGCGAGATCCCACGCATGCTCAGTGGAGCCGACCAGGACTGACACACAGTGCATCAGCGCTAGGGTGATGTGCTGTGGTCTCCAGCGGGTAGTGCCAGAGGGGGGAGTTAACGCTCCCCCTCTATGGCCGATGAGATGTTTGTACATCTCATCGGTAGTGCTTCCTGCTTCACCTTGGTAAAGACCCAAAGCAGGAAGCGTTATAGTGCCGCTATAATACATCTACCCCATTGGGCCTTATTCATAGGGGCATATTCAATAGGCTGCGAGATTAGCAAAAAACCTGCACCTGCAAGCATTTTGCTATTCTATTAGGTACGTGTTTTTTAAAAAACATGTCCAGGGAGGTTTTTCTCCTCGCACCTCCTGAGCAAGCGTGATTTTGCCTAAAATCTATGATTTTAGGTTAAATCACTGACACCTGCTCTGAAACCCCCGCAGCGCCTCCCCCCAGAGAACTAATTAAGCCATTGGAAGTATCCAATTAGTTTAATTAGTCCTTAATTACTTACTTCCTCCTGCGCTGTCTTCTCCATTCTGCATCGGGAACCGGCTCTTTTGCAGCAGTGGTTAGTATGTCAGTGTTTGTGATGTTTGTAAGTGTTTATGAGTGTGTGTGTGTGTGTCCCACTGTCAGTGTGCTCCTGCAGTGCTAGTGTGGCCCCCAGGAATAGGCGCTGGGAGAACTACATCTCCCAGCAGCCCTTGCTCCTCCCACCATCCCCTGGGACTCCCAGCAGACCCCTCTCCAGTAAGAAGAGAGAGAAGAAGCCACTGGGAGCCAAGGAGATGTCTGGACAGCTCTGCCCAAGTAAGTGATGTTTTTTATTTTTTAATAAAATACGCGGCTCAAGGTTTTCACAGCTGAAACCCAGCAACCAGTATTTTTTAAATTGAATACCGCGGGTATCGGGAGCGTGCATACCCGCGGTATTTCTAAATTGGGCACGAGGTTTTAACCTCGCTAAACCTCGCACCCAATTGGTTATGCCCCATAGTTGTATGTTAATCATACTTGCCAATTCTCCCTCATTGTCAGGGAGACTCCCTGAAATAGTAGCAATCTCCCTGTCTCCTTGATTGCACCTTAAAAAAAAATACAAAAAAATACAAAGATATATACATTCAAATGGGATCATTAGTAGCATTTCCCTGTATTGGGCACTATGGCCCTGATTCAGACTCGGACGCAAGTGGCCGTACGCTCGTTCGTCGTACGAGCGAAAAAATTTAAAATCAAGCGCTCGCTCGTTTGTTCGGTCGCAGCTAATCTTCTGCCTCATATTCTCCCAACCCCTCCTCTAGCTAGCGACCGTTCAAAATAGCGACCGTCCATCTCCTCTTTGGTTGCAGGGAACGCTCGCACAAGTCAATTCCGGAAGTGGGCCTGTCAGTTTTCGATTGCCTGCTATTTCATTCTGACAACATACTTGAATCGATTAATAGCAATCAGTATATTCATTAGCTTAATTGGTATTCACATCTTTGCAATCTGTTTTTTTTTACAATGTCAATAAACTTTATTATTGTTCGTGTGTGTCATTCCTTCCGCAGAATACGTACGTTTGTACCAAGGGGATGGTTTTTCAAATAACTATTGTTTTGCGTTAGTTTATATGCAGATTTGTCATCTTTATTAATATTATTTAAATTAGCTTACGCATGTCACTGCATCAAGCCTATCATAACTCACATTATATTTGTGAGGGTGTAAGTCACATGACTCATACAATAACCAATACAATGCGTTCTGTTATTTTTCAAAGTACATTAGCCAATCATATTTTTTCTGGGACCTTTATTAAAACTGTTTTTTGTTGAAAAAATCATTGCCATCATGAGAGCCGCAGCATTTACTCGCAGAGAACTCCTGGTCCTCACAGATGTGATGGACCGGAGAATCACGGATCATCCGACCCCCATCACAAACCTCCGCAAGCGGCTCGCTTATGAGGAGGTGCGGCGCTGCTTCCGTAACTTGGGCTTCTGCCGCAATATCGGCCAGCTCGAAAGGCGCTGGTCAGATCTCCACCGCAGGTCCCCACGCCTTTTGGCCAATTTGCGTCAGCAAATTAGCGAAAGTAAGTGTATTTTTTAAACATTTTAAATGTAAGCATACCTGCGTGTGCATGTTTTCCGTCTAGCCCTGTTTCTTTATTTAGGACATACCTGCGTGTGCATGTTTTCCGTCTAGCCCTGTTTCTTTATTTAGGACATACCTGCATGTGCATGTTTTCCATCTAGCCCTGTTTCTTTATTTAGGACATACCTGCGTGTGCATGTAATTCCGTATTTTGCTTTTTAAAAAAAAAATTTTTTGGTTGTGTAAATTTTTATAAAAAAAAATTATAATAAAACTTAAACTTTTTTAACATCATTTAGGGGCTGAGGGCAGACTACGACGTCTACTACGTCAACGACATCGACCTCGTCCCCTATCCCCCACTCCCAGCCAAACCTCCTCTCCCCAACCTTCCCAAAATTCCCCCTCCACCCCAGACCGACCAGACCTTGATGGCCCTCCCTTTCCTAATATTCACATCCCTCAAAATTCAGCCTCCACTCCACCCCCCCTCTCTTTTCATCATCCTCCCCTCCACCCACCCCTCTCTTTTCCTCCCCCTCCACACAAAGTCAAATCACCCCTCCTCCATCCGACCAGCACTGGCCCACCTCAGAGGAGGACGATGTCGGGGCTCCAGGACCAGTCATCATTCGGACCGGTATGTTTCCCTTTTAAACTATGGTTGCTTTTGCATTTTTTTGTTTTTGTGTGATGTTGTCCTTTTGCCTGTGCATTTCCAATTTGTAAAGTATTTCTAATGTTTTGGATATATATCTTTGCCAAACAATGTCTAGGATGTTTTCCCCTTACACATATCACACATGTCCAAACACTCATACTTGTGTCTTTCTTGTTTATGGTACCAACAAATGTAGTTTTTGGGCGTACTTCTCCCTCTTTTGTTGTATTTTTATGTGTAATTTTTTAAGTTTTTATTTATACAATCTTTGCGTTTGCCATTAATTTTTTTTTTTATTTGTGTCTCTTTTTATAAAGTATATTCTGCTTTTTAAGTTGTTTGGTAACATATAAATTAAGGTGTCATTTTAGTAAGCCACACATTTTTTTAACCCACAGAGGACCAGAGGCAGATGCAAGAATTTGCAGATGGATTGCAGAGGCGGCCATGTCAACGGCATGCTTGTGGTCCTTGATCACATGTCGGCGCTCCTGTGCCACTAATTTTTTATTATTTCCACCCTGAAACTGTTCTAAAAAATATTTAAAAAATTTGGGGATTAAACTTGTCTGTAAATATTAGATTGTTTAACCTTACATAAGTCGACTATTGGAGCATGTTTTGTTTAAGTAATGTAAATTAGATTGTAGAAAGCTCAAGTAAGTATGTAAGCTGGCACATTAAACACCTAACAATACCAATAGGTTTGTAGAATTACCAGCAATTTTTTTTTGTTTTGGTGGGTAATGCAAATATTAAATCAAACCTGCTTAGGCCTAGATTAGAAAACATACTGATTCACCATAATACCTTTGGTGTTTGTTTTTAGCCACAAAGCATGTTAAAATACTTTACAATTTAACACATTACAGGATTAGCCATTAAGCAAGTTTGCCTTTTTTGGACCAGGTTACACTTGCTTGTAATTTAACAAGGAAATTTTTTGTTAACGTTAATCAAAAATTTATTCCACACAAATAATAAACACAAAGTGAATTGTCACAATCAATTCACACAGTGAAAACACAGTAAAAAATACAGCCAACACCAAAAATAACAAAATAACAACAACAATCAAGAACTGTTTGAAGAAGTAGCATGCCAACATGAATCCACAAATGAGGCGAAGAAATAATTGTTCCAGAAGTTATATCCAATGTGGCCACATGAAGTAAATTTTTAGGATCAGGTAGTAGGCATCGTTTTTTCAGTTAGTTTTATGGAATAAAAGACAAAAAAAAAAAAAATTTAAATTGGCCATTAAAAACTTACATGTCTACATTGTGTCAATTACCTAAATTTTGAACAATAATTACCTAAAAAATCTGGCCACCACATCATCGCGTATGGCCCCCCCACATACTGACCTCCGACCAACCTCGGGGGGGCCATCCTCAGGTAAGGCATCCTCTGGCTGCATTGGAACACCACTCCTTATGGCGATGTTGTGAAATATCCCACACAGGACCACAATTTTTGAAACCATAGCCAGTAAATACATGAGCTCGCCATCAGAGCGGTGGAGGCATCTGGATCGGCCTTTTAAAAGGCTGATACAGCGCTCCACCACCTGCCTGGTGGCTGTAAGTGCGGAATTATACTCACTTTGTGGCCCTGGTGTGTGAGCCAAATAAGGAGTGAGCAGCCAGGGCGTGCAAGGGTAACCACTGTCTCCTGTGAAAAAATAAAAACAAACATCAGGACCATTGTGTAACAAGCTTTGCATTGGTTGCAACAGAAGGTGTCAACTTACCCAGAAGCCATGCATCACCAGCTTGTAGGTTGTCTAATTTGTGCCAAATCCCTGATTGCCGGATGACGAAGGAATCATGTGCACTCTCGGGGAATTTGGCATTCAGGGACAGGATCTGGAGGGAGGCATCACATACCACCATTACATTCAGTGAATGAAAGTGTTTGCAGTTCCTAAAAATAGCCTCCAGCCTTGCTGGAGGCTGAAGTGGTATGTGAGTGCCATCCACAACCCCTATGATGTGTGGGAAGCCAGCTATTTGGTAAAAATTAGCCTTCGCCACATTAAGGGTACTGGCATTTTTATAAAATGCTGGAGGTGTTTAAAAAGGGCCTCCATCACTGCCCTCGGGATCCTTGAAAAGGAGGATTGGGATATTCCAGCAACTATTCCCACAGTGGTTTGAAAGGATCCTGAGGCACAAAAATGTAACACCGACATTAATTGAGTAAGTGGTGGTATTGCTGTAGGACTGTCAATTTGCCATTCAAGATCACTCTCTATTAATGAGAGAGTGTCTATGATGATTTGGGGCGGCAGACGGTATCGCCTTAATAGTTTTTTAAAGTGGTCCCATCAAAATTGGGGTACATGAAAATGGGGAATAGCATGTTTTGTTGTCCCTAAAGTAATTTAAAAAAAATTCAGCATTTGGGCACCTGCCGCTATAATTCTATTCTAGAATACACCTGCCGCATACTTGCAGAATAGCCCTGAACCTATTTCCCTATTTTTAAACCAATTTATTTTTATTTTTTTTTGGGCACCCCAAATTTGAAATTAATTTTTTGGGGTGTCCCTTTTTTTGAAATCCGAAATTTTTGGACACAGGTTGCTTTTAAATGACATTCTCAGGGGTGCAGGCTATTTTTGTTTAAGCCTGCACCCCTAAACCCCAATTCTGCACTTTTTAACAACACCTATTCAATGGTGAAAACTTATCACCGTTTCTTATCAAAGACTTGTCAAAACTTCGATGTCTTTGATATTGAATAGAGTGTAAAATTAAAACCTGTGATAATGACTTCAGAATTTCGAAATTAACGCCAAAACTATGTTATCGTACCCATATTGAATACCCCTGTTAGCGTTAAGACATGATTTAACACTAAAAAAAAAAGACACATTAGTTCGCTAAATAGTACGCTACTTGTACAGTTCAATCAAGACACATTAGTTAGCTAAATAGTACGCTACTTGTACAGTTAAATCAAGAACATTAGTTCGCTAAATAGTACGCTACTTGTACAGTTCAATCAAGACACATTAGTTCGCTAAATAGTATGCTACTTGTAGAGTTCAATTAAGACACATTAGTTTGCTAAATAGTACGCTACATTTAGTGGTAAGACATGATTGTTCACAGAAAATAAACAATATTACTTTGCCAAACATATGCTAAGAATAACACATCTAATTTGTCAAATCATGAAAACAGAAACACCAAAAACAGACAAATATCCCAAAGTTTGAAAAATTCACTGGGGCAATGCCAAAATAACTAATAAAAAAAACAAACATTAAAAACATTTGTAAACTATTTACTCTGATTTTTTACGGTGTTTTTAAAAAATACTTACTCAAAAAATCTAAATTTTTTTTTTTCAAAATCCGACAAATAACCAACAGAAAAGAAAGAAGCTAGAAAAAAAGCAAAAAAAATGCTCCAAAAATGTCCTCCTTCTACTCACTAAACCTCAAAACCACTCCAACGCCAAACCTCCAACAAACAACATGCCACATCGACTCCAGTCACACCAAGCCATAAATAGTCTTTATTTTGCCACTCAAATTAAGGACGGACAATAGAAGCACACAAACAATGATGCGGACGAGCAATGCTGACGCATGTATAAAAACGTCACTGAAAACCCAAATCGGTCTGCTGTAGTGAGACCTGAGAGTCAAACATGGCTACAGAGCAGCAAAGCAATGGCCAAGAGGTGCCAGGTAAGTATTTTTCTTTTTTGGGCTAAAGGATTATGTTGAACCAACATTTTAGGTACATTTTACATTATAAATTTAATTTCCAATTTACAAAAAGGTGTTGAGGATTTCATGGAAGAGGCTGCTGGGCCTAGTAGACCCACTAAACAAACGGAAAAAAAAAGGCAGCCACAATTCACAAGAAAGGAGATGGAGGTTTTGGTCCAAATGTGTGTTGACAACCTGCCACAGGAATCCAGGAACATGGGTGCAAGCCAGAAATGGAAAATGTGGGATGACATAGCCAGTGCTGTCAATAGGGTGGGTGAGTTTGAACGATCAACCTGGGAGGTCAAACGCCGGTACGTACAAACTACATTTTAGTAAAAAGTGTTTACAGGTCCAAATACTGCAGGAATAATGCCAACTTTTTAACCCACAGATGGAGTGACTTCAAATATCGGCTGAAGCAAAAACTCGCTGATAGGGCTAGGCATGCAGGGGGGACAGGTGGGGGTCCCACCCCTGTGTCACTGGATCTCAACGATTTAGAGGAGATGGCCCAGGGGTGTGTGCAGGATGAGGAGGTGTTTGGCGTGTCGAACATGGATACCGACATGCCAGACTTTGCGGCTCCTCATGTTGCCTCAGGTAAATGTAGTAATGTTAATAACTCAGAAATGTGTTTGGGACAATATCTAGATTATAATGTTACTCTTTTCTCTTTTTTCTCACAGAGACACAGGCGGATGAGTCTGCTCCAGAGGGGAGCCTTGGCCGCAGAACTTCTGCTGGCTCTGCAGGGGAGGAACCAGTAGATCCGGCTGGGGACCCTGTGGCAGACAGTCCAGGGCAATCCCCCTCGCAGGCAGTGGCCCTCCTCACTGAGCTCAATCTTAAAACAGATCAATACACTGAGATTCTGGTGAGGCTGGACATCAGTCTGCTACGGGTGGCTGAGGCCCTGGAGCAAAGTGCTGCGGCCAACGTGACCATTGCTCAGGCCCTGGAGGCAAATACTGTGGCCAACATCCGGATTGCAAATGCCCTGGAGCAGCTCGTTCGCCAGCAGATGTTGGAGCCGGCCTCCCTTCCTGCCGGAACATCAGGATCCTCCACCTCTGGCACAACAACAGCCATCCCTCCAAATGTGCCTAGCCCTATGCCTAGTCCAGAGGCCCCAACATCTGCCTCTGGACAGGCCAGCCGAAGGACCTCCCGGACCCGTTCAGGCTCCCTCCCTACCCCGGCCAAACGGGCCAAAAGGTGATGACAGCACTGGCTAATTTTCCCACATTCCTTATCTGTGTTTGCCCCATATTCCTTAATGGCCAAAAACTCCCTCTCCTTTCTTGTGAATTGTTTTTAAATTTTGTTTGTTTGTGTTTGTGGTTTAAAAATGCCACTTTTTTTGTTTGTGCATTTCGAAAAAGATTTTTATTTTATTTTTAAAGTTATCCATATTTTAATTTATAAAAAACACAAAAAAAAATTGTGTAAAAAAATAAAAAAATGTTGCAAATCTGAACAATTGTATTGTTAATTTATTCAGAACCTGGTTAAAAGGTAATCCCACAAACAAAATTACAAACAATACAACGGAAATGTAAACATTATTTTTACACTAAAAAACCAAGGGTTAAAAACCATTTAAGAGCTTTAATTAACACTTATTAAAAAACAAAAGGACGATTGTTTTCTTTGCCCCTAAAAAAAGCAGAAAAATAACAAACATGCCTCCAATATTGTTGGCCGAAAAAAAGTAATAAACTAATTTAGGAAAAACACGCAAATTTAAAATACATTTGTAAGCTAATTGATTGTATAACCCAGAAATTAGCAGCTGAGTAGTTCACCTGCGTACGTTTTTTTGTTACTAACAAAAGGCTATTTGCTAAACACCTTACAAGCATTTTTGCAAATCAAAACTGATTGGTTTTGTGTCCTCAATTGATAAATCGGAATACTATCGATGAGCCACGGGAAGGACGAAGAGACCATCGTCATTGCGGTAGAGAATACCAGACCACAAGCTGAGCGAGCAGTTTGAATGGAAAGTGGATCAGACAGTGACGTTTCACTTTTTCCGTTCACATTGGCCGCTCGTATCAGATAATTTATGTACGCCCAAAAAACGCCTCGCCACGCCTGCGTTTTCCCTTCTCCACCCCAAAACGGACAGTTCTGTCAATCACATTTGACATGTCACTTCCTGTTCGCTATTCGACGAACAACTGAAAAAATGATCGCAATCAGCCGTACACACATGTGCACTGTTACACCGACGCATTCGTGGTTTGACAACATCGGATGACTACGAGCGTATGGCCGCTTACGTGCGGCTCTGAATGAGGGCCTATGATCCCTATGGCTACACAATCTTCCTGAAATGCTTTTTTCAAAAGTAGGAAAGTATGATATTAATGTCACTGCTGTTGTGAATATGTACACAGTGAATGTGTGAAAACATGCATTTGTTGCAACTGTTTATATACTTGCAGAATCTGTGTAAAAACACGCACATCGGTCACAGATCATGCCATTGTCTAAACTTTGAGTAAGCCGATGTTTGTGCAGAATGGCCCTAGGAACTGAGGGCCCGATTCAGAGCCGCTTGTAAGCGGCTAATAAATATTTATTAATCTAATAAATACCGGAGATCAGTGACGGGCTGGGCCAGGGTGCCATCTGCCCCCCGGGCCGGTACAATTGTCCAGCACTAGGGGCCGCCGCTGCACTCTGTCAGAATATATCAGTGACAGCCGGGGAAGTTCATATGCCTGCCTCCCAGCTGTCACGGTCAGGCTGCAGCAGTGCAAATAGAGAAGGGGCCGGCAGACACAGACATGCAGTGGGGAAACTATGTGTGGTCCGGAAATGCACCGCACCATCCATCCTGGCCACGGCATTTAATACAAAGTGTGGTCCTGACCTAAAGCTGCCAGGAGGCTGTTCAGCTCCGCCTTCTTCTGCTCGCGTAAGGCCAGGCGGTGTGGCTAGGGGCAGAACTAGGGGATACAATGGAGGCTCTCTCCTCCATTGCACCAGCCCTCAGAGGTATGTGCTGCTGACACTGTGCAGGCTATCTGCCGGAAGAAGGGAGGACATGGGCGGGTGGTTAGGGGACCACCTGCTGGGCCTGCTTTACATGGAGAGATCAGTGCTTTCAGACAAGACAGTGGGGTGTCGACAGTGTGGCACTCGCTGCTTCCGCCACACGCCAGAGACATTGATCTCTCAATGTAATGCAGGCTCAGCAGGTGATCTCCCACCGTGTATTCTGTGTTAGGGGTGGGGGATCTATGTGTGGGGTCCTGAGTGAGTAGGGGGATCTCAAAAAGGGGGAAGATCTTTTTGTGGTGGAGGATCTGTGGGTGCAGCGCTGTGTGTATGTGTGTGTGTGGGGAGGGTCTGAGAGTTGGAGGCTGTGTGTGTGTGTGATAGGGGGAGCTGTGTGAGTGGGCAGAGAGCTATATGGAGGGATAAGAGTAAGTGGAGAGAGCTGTGTGGTGGGGGGTCTGTGTGTGAGGAAGGGAGAGCTATAAGAGGATGGGATCTGTGTGAGGTGGGGAAAGATCTGAGTGATGGGCGAGAGCTGGGGGGGAGCTGTGTGAGGAGTATATGTAATGTTTGTATTTATACAATATACATTAATATGGGGCTCAAAAGCAGCATTTTTATTAATTATCGGTTCCTAGTTCCGATAATTAGAATCTCTTGTCACCAATATTGCACGTGTGTATATATTACTAGAGTGTGCTGCATTGCCGCGTCCCTTCCCTACCCCTGAGTGTTTATCCAGTAACGCCAGCGGGAGGGTGGGGGCAGAGTTTTCCGGTGATGGTGCGTTCAGGCATTATCCTTTACACCAAGCTGCTAAATGCTTCACAATATGCTGAAAGACAAGCCGGGGCCACTGGCTTGTGTTTGCCCCCAGGCTGAAAGTTGCCAGCCAGTCCCTGCCGGAGATGACTTGTGATGCGAACGGCAAAGGGGCGTATTTACAAAATAGCGAGCGCATTTTTCGGACGCTCGCTCAGACATAGAGGCATCAACACACCGCAAAGAGCGAGCGCTCAATTTAAATATCCGGCCCCTTTTTTAGAATGACCGTCCGCCTGAGGGCCTGATTCAGAGGCGCTCTGAAGCGGCCGCTCGGAAGCTGTGAGCGTTGTTTGCACAACTGCGCATGCGTGTGGGTCGTAATGTGCATGCGCAAAACAGTCATTGCAGTCGGAAATAGTGCACTCGTAAAACAGCGATTGGCTGCTAATTTGATTGACAGAATGTACCGTTTGTGGGTGGTAACAGGGGAAGGTGCTTGAAAACGGGGGAGTGGAGATCCGAATGCAGGCATGCCTAACGGTCAAAAGGGCATTTAATGGGAGTGCATAATTATTAAAGGAGCGTCATCGACCACATCACTTGGTTGTCTTTTAGCCTGAACTGCTCGCAGTGATAGCGGTAAGAAAATCCAACCACAAGCACTGCGAGCAGTTCAGATGCCTTTCGATGTTCCCGATTAATCTAATAAATACCGGAGATGTCGTGTGATGCGAACGGCAAAGGGGCGTCTTTACAAAATAGCGAGCGCATTTTTCGGACGCTCGCTCAGACATAGAGGCGTCAACACACCGCAAAGAGCGAGCGCTCAATTTACATATATCCTGCCCCTTTTTTAGAACGACCGTCTACAAATAGCGTCCGGCTCTGAATCAGGCCCTGAGTCGCTAGCCCAATGTTTGATGGGATCGCAATCACAGGCTGAGACACGTCAGAAAACTGTTGCGGCATAGCTTTGTTTTTTCTACCACTTCGTTACCTCTCCCACAAGCTACCTTACTGTCAATCAAGAGTGAATAAAGAGTTGCAGTGTGTGACTATGATAATGTACTTTGATGCGTGCAGTGTGACTTAGACGAATGCACAGATTGCCAATTATCGCTCAACTGTGAAAACATCAGCTTAGAGTACAACTATGACTTAGACCAACTGTTACAGTATAATCATGTGCACAGTGATTTCACACTTTTTATGTTTCCTTCTCAATCGTGTTCAATACCTCCCTTTCTACTGTGCCCTATGGAACATCAGATCGGTCTTGAACAGACTTGACTTTATTCATGACTCTTATCTCTGCCTCCTACTACCTCCTCACCATTACCAAAAACGATTTCCCTTATGTTTTTTCAGCAAGGGGCCTCTCGCGCTCCCAAAATCCATGTTTTGATGATTGAAAAGGTTGTGTCATGGGAGTTATTCTTACCTCCTGCTGCACCTTCCAAATCCTATCCCTTGAACCCTCCCTCTCTCTTTTCTCAGTTATGACCCATTTATCCACCTCTTCCTCACTATTCCACCATGGTCTCACCCCCCACTTCCTAGATAACTTTGCCACCTGGGTACCCCACTTTATCTCCAATTTCCCTTTGTTTATCCTGGGTGAATTGAATATCTTACTAGAATCCCATGGATGTTGCCACTTGCAATCTGCTTTCCCTCAGATCCTCCTTTGACCACAGCCAATGGATCAATTACTCATCCCACTTTGGCTGTCACTCACTTGTACTAGGGCCTGATTCAGTAGTGAATGCAATTGCAATTATAGACGTATATCGAGTGATTGTTTGCCATCATGCATGCATATAAGCTGCACTGCATGTGCATAGTGATCACATTGCAAAGTGAGTGACAGGCTGTCAGCATTTGGGGTGGTTATGGGATGTGGTTAGAAAAATGCAGGCATGTCTGTCCGTTTGAACGCCATTTCATGGGCATGGTCATTTCATGGGCTGGTCAGTCCTGTTGTAAATGCTGTGCAACTGCCCAATGTGCATCGATGGTACCGATGTTTACGCAGAAGAGCAACATTGGACAGATATGAGAAGGCAGCAGTGGGCATCTTTATGTCAGCTGAGCTTTGGCAAGTGTTAACACAGCTGCGTTCAGTGCGTATTCACAGCTGCAGCCCCTAGTATTCTTCCACTGGTGTAATAACTCTGTTTTCACTTTTTTCCCTCTCCCTCTATCTGACCACCATCTTCTTTACTTTGGCCTTTCCCTTCCACCTTCACCCTCACTCCCAAGGTTGTGCTCACCAAACACACCATGGCTGATTTTGACCCTGCCCTCTTGTTCTTCTTTTCTCCTGCCCTGAATGCTCCTTACTCTGCTGCCCAGGTTGTCACTCTATGGCTTTGCCGGTCTGCTTCCCAAATGTGGCACACTAAATTAATTTGTTACTTTCATAAATGTGGACACCACTGAACATTACATGCGATCACACTGATAATCTCCATTTTTAATACATGCTCATACATCCTTAAGAAACCGATACTTGATCCCAACACTCTGTAACTACTGCCTTATCTCTTTCCTACCCTATTTCTCCAGGATCCTTGAGTGGATTTTCTATCTACACCTCACCCCTCAACCACTTCTCTACCCTCTTCAATCAGGTTTCCGTCCTCTCTACTCCACTGAAACTGCCCTCACCAAGGACACCAATGAACTTATCATAGCCAAATCCAAGTATCACTTCTCTCTCTTCATCCTTCATGATTTGTCTGCTGCCATCAACGCTGCATGCCACACTTTCTTTCTCCACACTTTCTACTCAGCCACTGTGCCTCTGTTCTATCTTGGTTTAGCTCCTATCTTGCCAGTCATACCTTTTCTGTCTCTTCCTGTAACTCCATTTCCACCTCACTTCCTCTATGTGTAGTGGGTTAATTCTTTGGTTGTGTATAATTACCTTTCAGTAGATGTACTGATGTAGAATGAGGGTGGAAGTGTAGTTCCATGCGCTTAAATGTTACTAAATGAAGAAAATTGTACCCTTGTGGGCTCACTTTGCGCACCACACTTCAAGTACAGTGGCTCGCTTCACTTGCCACAAGTTACTATTCAAACTCTGGACCTCATTCAGAGTCGGTCGTAGCGGCCACACGGTCGTAAGCCACCGATGTTCGCTAAACTGCATGTACGGAAAGTTCGCAATGCGCGTGCGCAATCTAGCTGCTACGGTCAGAAATTTCTCTCTCCTAGAACACAGTCAGGTCGGTAGTTGAGGCGTTTGTGGGTGGTAACAGGGGAAGGTGCTTGAAAACGGGGGAGTGGAGATCCGAACGCAGGCGTGCCTAATTATGCAAACAGCGTTTTATGGGAGTGCATAATTAACAAAGTAGTGTCATGGCACACGTGACATGGGTGGTTTGTACACTGACCTGATCGTAGTGCGTAAGAGAGGGTATGGTCAACCTTATGCTCTATGACCAGTTCCGTTGGTTCCCGATGGTCTCGATTAATCCTTATATGCCTGGACATGATGTGTAATGCGTATGAGAAGGGGGCGTATTTTTTGTCTTACGGCCGCATCCTCCCCTTGGTCGGCTAGCTAATGATCCGATTTTAGGGACGCAACTTGCGAGGGCATCATTTGCATATCCAGCCCCTTTTCCCTTACGACCGTGCAGCCGGTACGACCGACTCTGAATGAGGTCCTCTATGTCCATGTGGATAGTAACTGATGATGTTTGATAGTAAGTGATGATGTTTGATAGTAACTGATGATGTCAGGATACATCTACTGAAGGTATCCACTACCTTCATTCTTGGTCACATTCTTTTCTCCCTTTACACCTCTTCTCTTGTAAATTTTATCAGCTCCTTCAATACCATCTCTAAGCTGATGACCAGTGGCGGTTGCTCAGTGTTCCCAAAAACAGCATAGTGAGGGCCGGATAAAACATGACACTATTACACCCACTGCAGCAGGGACACATCCCTCCTGTATCTGCCCACCCCCAAGGCTCCTGGGTAACTAGCCAGTAGGAGTCTTGGAGGTGGGCATATACAGAAAGTAGGCTCCTGTACTTTCTTAAAAAAACATATACCACCAAGTTGATTGTGTGAGCAAAACATAGGATGTGTTGAAATTCATCCAGTTGTAATGCTCTCACAATATTAGTGGTGTTGTCAGAAGTCACAAATCCTGAGGAGAGTCCAAGTGGAATAAACCGTTTTGCTATGACATATCTTCATTTTTCTAAGCGGTTGTCAGTGATATGGCTCTTACTGAAGCCAGTGATACACAGAGTAGTCTGCCTCTGAATGAGCTGGCATTATTTGTTAGATGCCTCTGCTGCTGAAGGCAAATCACCCACCCAATGGGCTGTCACAGTCATGTAATCTTTAGTTTGCCCACTAGCACTTGTCCACATATCTGTGGTTAAGTGGACAGTGGTACATTGGCATTTTCTAGGCCAATATTTAGTTCCTAGATAGTTAACATCCCGACCTCTACTTACTGTAGTTGTACAAACACTTTTGACAATTATCAGGATATGGGTAAAAATAATTCCACACATAAGAGGTGGATTCGTTGCCCAGGCATGACAATGGTCTTTTTTTTTATCATGGCCAAGAGCTGCTTCCACTGGAACCCACTTAGTGGTTTTGATTGTTTTTACACTTTTTACACCTTTTAGACTTTAAATAAAATGGGCTCCATCATCATAAGAGGCAGAGTGTTGAATTTTGTAAATAAACCTTTTAATACATTCCTGCCTATAAACCTCTAAGATTCACCTGCCTAGAACCTCTAAGACAAAACCTGCCTATAAACCCCTAAGATAAAACCTGCTTATACCTTCTAAAACCACAAGATGTCGCTAATTAGCGCTGTGTTTGATTATACCATTAATGAAATACTGAGACAGTTGAATAGCGGTCCAACGCGCTAAAGATTATTATTCAGGTAAAAGTACAGATGTTACAACGCTATGATCTAATAATGAGCGCAAATAAATTGTACAAACATTAGGTCATAAGGTACAGTAATATACATGAAACGGTTATTAAAGATCAAAATACAATGAGCAATATGAGACAGAGAGACAGAGAGAGAGAGAGAAAGAGAGACACATCAAAATACAATGAGAGAGATATCAATGTCTGCTGAGAGCACATGTTCAAGATGGCTGGTGATGGTGTGTGTGTGTTTGTGTGTGAGGGGGGGTTGGGAATGCTTCCTGCCCTATTGTCCAAACCGCATGGTCTACAAACAAACTCCATTATGAAGCTACCTCGTTGAAATCTCCCATAATGCCATAGTTAATTAAATATGCAAGCTGGATATCATATGCCAACACATCAGGCAAATACAGCACCATTTAATATTCCAACATGTACAACACAAGCTGATTCCAATATACAACAATACCATCCTACAACAGACCTCATCCAGTACCCACTAGACCGTGGGGAGGGGGAAGGGCTGAAGCACATGCTCTTCCTTTATTTGCAAGCCTCATGATCCCTAGGCAAACTCCAATTTGAAAACTCACATTAAGTTGTAACTCTGTAAATCATACATCCATCAATGATCACAATTATAATAAAGACAATATACCTATCTGACCCATACAACACCATAACTGGGTAAATTATATTTTCCTTTGTTCACCCCACATGGAAGTAGCCATCTCTAATAAACTGCAGACAATATACCTATCTGACACACATGGCAATTACTTATGACCATTCAAAGCTGTTATTAATTCAACTTCCATAATATATAACTGATACCACCCTATGATTACATTCATGAGTACACAACACATACCAAGCCTATCTCTCCCAAGCAGAGATATTGTTCAAGCACATGGGAAGGCCCTAACACCGAGCACATGGGAAGGCCCTAACACAGAGCACATGGGAAGGCCCTAACACAGAGCACATGGGAAGGCCCTAACACAGAGCACATGGGAAGGCCCTAACACAGAGCACATGGGAAGGCCCTAACACAGCTCACCAGAGGATCTCAATCAACCAGCATCAATCATTTACAAATATTACAAAAACTCCATAATCAATCCCTTTCCTGCATGCTGATAACAGACTATTGTACCCTACAGTGTAGATGAAAAGTACAGATTAGATAACATATCATCCACTGTATGCTAACACAGACTCATGAATATCCTTAGAAAACTACAAATCACAAACCATGCTAAGCTAATAACAGATTAACACCAAAAATAGCTACAGACACCCAAATAGGCTAAATACTGCACAATTTATACTTAGCTATAACCCAGGGGAACTGAGACCCATTTTCCGTTGTCTTGTGAGAGAGTGGACCTCTCTCTCTTCCAAAAATCTGCAAGTGTGTCTGCTGGCTGTGTGTTCTCAGAATGTGCATGCTATGTTCCCGCCCCCTTTCACCTGTGAGGTCATCAGAAAGGGAGTATCCTTTTGGTTTCCGGAAACTACTGCTAATTAGGTTCTAGTCCCAGTTAGCTATCTCTATTGATTAGACTGGAATAAACAGTAAACAAGCCTACACAATGTCATTGTCTTTTGGTAAGGGTTAGAAATCTGTTACAGGGCATTTATTGGACAATTTCAAATGGATACAAAAGGTCTCCAACCTCCCTTTGCATCCCCCACATGCAAATCTAAGCTGCTATGGCTTACAACATTTCAAATAGTTATTCTCTCTAACATTCATATTTCATAGCCGCATGTTCTGATCTTCATATTGATGTCACCAGTATGCTGTGGAAACAGAGTAGATCAGTACTTTTCCAAACACAGTCCAATTGTCATTTACTAAGCCATAGTTACAGAAAACATTCATTTCTTTATATACTGACATTGCGTTTAAACCAAGTAATAATTATCCTTTTTGCGTTACGGGACCATTTCTTTTAAATGTATGTATGCGGGGAAAACACCACTGCTTTGCTGTTGCTCAAATATAAGTCTGTGGTGATTTTAATGTGTTGGAAAGTTATTTTAAGTATTCTGAACACTGTCGGTATGTGTTTGGGGAAGATTGTTAAAAATCTGTTTGTGCTACTTTTAGCAACTTTGCACTGTGGTTTGTGTACTATGTATTTTTGACAAAATGGCGCTTCTAAAACGGAGTCTTGCTGCCATTCACAAGATGGCGTCGTGCAGGTTTTCCTGATTGCAAACAGATTCTGTCTTACCCAATTATCCGGTTTCGACAAGAGCAATATGCCTTACTGACACTTGCAGAACCACCACTCATAAATAAAGGCCAAGGCCTCAGTCTTTCCTTGCCACTATGTATGGTGAATGGCATGTTGGCTATTTTATATTTTTCTGCACCACACTTTCCCTTTATTAGATGTGTTTTATTCTTTAGCCCTGTATATTGTTTTTTTTTATTTTAGATGCCATGACTTAGATCCTCTATGCGCTTGAGCATCAGCTTTAGTAGATGACATTGAAGGACTGTCAACATCATCATGATTGGTGGCAGCAGCTGCAGCGACAATACTTTGTTGCTCTTTAAACTGAATGTTATCCATTTTTCAATTTGCATATCACTACGTGGAGACACAGGGCTTATATATGCACGTGAACAAAACACATTAGGCACCAAGCAGTACAAAAATAGATCTATATTTTTTATATTTTGAACTTGTAGCTTGGTTCAAAACTGTGTGGAATCACAGGACTTATATATGCATGTGAACAAAGCACACTAGGGTAATGCACACCAAACAGTTCAAAGTACAATAGATCTATATTTTTTTAAATATTTTTTCAACTTTGCAGCTTGGTTCAAAACTGGGTGGAGTAACAGGGCATATGCATGTGAACAAAGGGCCTGATTCAGGTTCGTTCACACGGAAGTGATCGCATGCACCTGGGGGTGAGCAAGAATGTTCTAATGAATGCATTCGCACTGCCAACGCAGCACAAGATGCAAATGCCGAGCACTACATAATGCCACCCATTTACCCTCTTCTAACATCTGTACTAATGTGCAAATATTGAAATAATCGGTAACATCGAGTACCATTGGAGCTGCACGCACACTTGTGGTTGACATGACCCTGCTGCAGAAGTTGCTAAGCTTCCTGCATGCAGGGAGTACTCAGGCTGCATAAGGGTTCACTGTAAATAATTTATACATGCCCTTACAAAGGCGTTCGAACATCTGCGTTAACCCAACCCCCCCCTCATCACTACCCACAAACGGCACTTCTTGTCAATCACTGTGCCTTGGGTCTGCATGGCCTCTTCTCATTCAGTTCCCATCACATTTTACAGTTTGTGCACTGTGATGCATATACATGCGCAGAATACAAACATCATCTGGCTGCATGCAAACAGCCTTGTGAACCAACCTGAGTCATGCCCAAAGTGCACTAGGGTAAAGTGCACTAGGGTAAAGTGCACTAGGGTAAAGTGCACAAAACAGTATGAACATTAATAAAAAGTTACTTTATTTTTCACTTTGTAGCTCAACTCTCACTGTGGCAATTCAAAGGGGTTTTATTTTATTTATGTGAATAACTGAAAAACAATAAAATGAAAAGGTGTTTTCTTTAGTGGGTGGAGCACAAATCTAATTAAAACTTAACTTTTATTATTTACTACATGTTTAAATAGACAAATATAACATGAAAAGAGCAGCAAAATATTAAAAGAAACAGAATGTTTCTAGACTCAAGCCAAACATGTATAGTGTGGACTCAACAATAGAAAAGTGTTATAAAGTGAATAGTTCCACTGTGCATTTTCTAATGTGTATATATATATATATATATATATATATATATAAATTAAAAAAAAATATATATATATGGCACAAAGAAAAGGGAGCGCACCATCATGAAATAAATCACAAAGAGTTTATTGCATTCTAAATAGGAACACTCACATTTTGTCTAAAATGAGCAATCATATCACAGAGAGTGCAGGTGAATACCGCACGGCAGATATCCTCTAATCCGTCTGACCGCTAATGGTAGATGCGGGTAACTGGCTCTTTCTCCTTCGCGCTGGCAGGACCAAAACCAAGCGTCACTCAAGTGCCCAAACTAGTTTCGTCACAATGGGACTTCGTCAGTAGGCGTGTCCAGAGCCAGTGGTCCGGATCGTTTTTATCACTGGCTTAATTAACCATTTAACCATTTCTATTTCCTGATTAATTAACCTCTGCTTGTACATATCTCAATCATAAACATATCACAGACTAACCTCACGTATAACACACAGATAAATAATATATCATTCTGACCAATATTTTTCACATTTCATACAATCAGTTAACTCAAGAAAAAAAAAAAATCAATACAGAATTACAAATATAAAACACATACAAAGTATCCTTTTATAAAATTCACTATTTAAATTTAAAAACAATGTTGCCATTTCTTTTAGAAGAAGAGAGAACTTGATACATCAAAGCTAGAATAAGCTAAAAAACAAGAAAGAATAAGGTTACAGCTTCCTATTTCATTTCAATGTGAATCTTTTTAACAACATTACACCTGGCAGCCTCTACTCCACCAAATATTATTCTCTATTATGGTCATATTCTAGTATGATATCCTGCTTCCTAGCATTTTGATAGGAATAAGAAACGGAACTATAATTCAAGGAAGCATAGAAACATTTTTCTAATTATAAAAAAAATTAAAATTAATATATAAAATGCATAACACATCTAATACCTGGCTATCTAGCACTGCCGTCAATTAAGGTTCAAGACGGAATCCACGGATTCAACAACGTCCTAACCAAATCTGACAGTACTTATCAGGCCACTTATACCTCTTTTCCACCAAAAATCCAGGTCCGACCTGGGTTTTTGGACATAGTTCCAACTCTGGTCAGACCAAGGTCAGACCCATTTACACTGCACCTTCGATCTGGGTTACTCCCAGGTCAGCCCTGTTCACACTGAACTCAGGTCTGCCCTGCTAAACCTGTGAGATCATAAAAAGTGGGAGGTGAATGCCCCACAACCACCAATCAGCTCATTTTAGGCATGACCCAGGTCAGATAACTTGGGTTGCACCGTTTACACTGCACCATTACCCGGGTCCATCCTGGGTCCAACCCTGGTAGCTACCTGGGTTGGATTGCTGGGTCACTTGACCTGGGTTATTTTTCAGGGACCCTTTTACTCTGAGCTGCAACCTGGGTAGACCCAGCAAAAACCCAGGTTTTTGCTCTGGTGTAAAAGGGGTATTAGTCTGTCAAAAAAGGAACCAGGTCATAACTCTCGTTTAAACCAAAAGGAATCATAGTATTCAACTTGTGAATCCAGAATATCTCCCGTCTCGCTAATTTCTTAAGAATATCCCCCCTCTTTCATCAGGAATGACATGTTCAATTGCTTTATAAGACAGGTTTTTTACTGAAGAATTTTGACATTCAGCAAAATGTCTGGGAACACTATGATTTTCAACTCGATTTAAAATAATTATGTGCTCTAACACACGTAATTTTATTAGACGTTTGGTTTTATCCGCATATTTTTTCTTACAACCTTTACATTCTAGTAAATAGACAACATGTCTGACAATTCATTAGACTCTGAATAGCAAATTTATTAGTCTCATTAGAATCACTAAAAAAAATCTCCTTTCTTTACTACAGAATTGACAGGCCTTACCGTGATTACAGGGATAAAAACCTTTAAAGCATTCTCTCTCACTTGTTGCAGTATCTTTAGGGAGAGCACTAGGGGCTAACATATTTTTTATATAGTGGAGTAGAGGCTGCCATGTGTAATGTTGTTAAAAAGATTTACATTGAAATTAAATAGGAAGCTGTAACCTTATTCTTTCTTGTTTTTTAGCTTATTCTAGCTTTGATGTATCAAGTTCTCTCTTCTTCTAAAAGAAATGGCAACATTGTTTTTAAATGTAAATAGTGAATTTTATAAAAGGATACTTTGTATGTGTTTTATATTTGTAATTCTGTATTGATTTTTTTTTCTTGAGTTAACTGTATGAAATGTGAAAAATATTGGTCAGAATGATATATTATTTGTACATACGAACATTTCCTACATCAATGCACAGATGCACATATGCAAATGCATATGTATATAATGGTTCCTATTTACAATAAGATAGTTATTTAAGGTATTATTAATTAGTAATTATGATGAAAGGTGTATATAAATAAGATCTAAGGTTTAGAACATAGTAGACATGCCATATTTGGTACTATATTAAATCCCTGTTTATTTGCAAATCTCCGGTTCTTTCGGCAAGGAGATCGCATCATGCATCCGCAAGTTATGAACTAAGGGAGTTATTGGTTAGCATGTAAATATTTTGTTTGTAGTGTCTGTAGCCAGTTTAACCAGTTCTTCGGCGGGAAACTACACAAAGCAACTTTTGGAGAACTAGGACATACCCCTGATGACACCGTATGAACTAACCAATGAACAGAATGACCAGGAGCAAAGGAATCATGCCAGCTTGTCCCTATTGTTCTATCTGTGACCTGTAAGGTATATAGGCTACTGCTCTGGTTACCATAAGGGAGTCATTTCCTTTCTTTGATGACTGTAGACATCAGGATTGATGACTGAGAGCTGGAATCCAGAGCGCTAGTGTATGTATCAGCTATACCTTTGTATTTACTTGCTTTTTGCAATAATTGTCTAGATCACAGCGCATTATACTTTTCCTTGAATAATATAACTTTTTGTGCTTTGGAACCACACGATTGGACTGGAAAGCAATTATTTCTTAAACGACTAGTAGCGCTAAATAGCATCAATTGGGTATAGCGATTAATGGGTATCCATAGATGGGGGCTCGCAGTTGATGTCACATTACCGAAAGTTGCATGATAGCGTACGGATCTCTGTCCCTCAACAAAGGGTGGAAAGGCACGCCATACGCAGGTAAGAATGCACTGTGTTCAAAGCCTGTTACCATTGAGTGTTGTGGAACCGATTTCTGTTATTGTGTGATTTTAAGGAGCGCTGATTAGGGACCTGGGAACAAGACAGGAAAATTAGTTTTCTTTATTGTCATTTTTGGCGCTAAAGTTCGATTCGCACAATAGCATATACATATTTCCTGTACTGCTGACACATGTTTAAACAATCATTTTGATAAACAGCCTTGTTGTATGCATAGCGTGATTATTTGGTAAAACCTCCAAATTGCACTGCTAGAGTTGGGTAAAAGTTTTTCTGCACAGAAAACGAAAGGTGGTTATGAAAGTGAACGTGTGTTTGTGATGTGAAAAGGTTACTATTGGAAAGAAACAGGTAACTCGGTAGGTGTCTGATGAGGCAAACTGCTACCGGGCCAGTATACAAAGTAGGTATATTGTGGTACGAAAAACCAGCGGTAGTTTTTTGGTCCAATACCCAATAGTAATCGTAAAGTCCAATGATCAGTTAGGTTCTCTGGGGCAATGTGATCAGATTGCACAGTTGCATAAATTGTGATTGTGACTTGGGTAGTTGTGGGGAGGAAATCACTGGCAAGGGTAAGTGTTATTGGAACACTTAAATTCTACCAGGGGAGAGTAACTCAAAGTAGGAAGCGAGCGGACGAAGCTTAGGTTTAAATTCGCCGCAAGCAGGGTAGATTGCAATAGGCATTATTCTGTTCCTCGTTGTGTAAGCTGACTGAAATGCTTAGTGGGCCAGCTGTACATAACAGGAAGGAGTGCGTGAACGTAGCTCTTAGAAATCGTTCACCAGTCGAAATTCTCCAATGATAAGTTGCTAAGTATTTTCCGAAATGCGGGCTAAGCAAATGCTGGAAATGGTCAATGATGTGCTGCTCATGGAAGGGTCGGCAAGGTATACAAAGTATGGTGCATATGCTACTGTGTACTGTGAAAAATGGGTCAAGATGACCAAAGGATTTGCAAAATCTTTTCCTAAAATTGGCAGTTTCGATTTGGAGGTACTGAATAATTTAAGAGATAGCATATGTTTAGTCAAATCACTGAAAAAAACATGTTAAATACAATGACTGTTTAAAGGGGAACATGTGGTTATGTGGTGTGCACACGATGTAAAATAGCGTCGTGCACATGACACAAGGGAGCGCTCATGCGATGCTAAACAGCTTCATGTACGTGCCACATGGGAGCGCACATGCACCGCAAGGTAGTGCTTCCAAAGGTAAAGGGGATCGCGCCTGCGCACCTCCACCACCTTATGCGGTTGAAGGTGATGGTACAGCCGATACCAAAAATTATAAAAATTTAACTAGTAATTTATACCCTGTACTAAGTAATTATAAAGAAAATGTGTATGTAGAAGAGGATGAACTCACAGTGATATCAGCCATCACACATGCTGTTAATTGTTAGATGCACAACAGACACAAGGAAAGGAAGTGACCCCCCCAGTTGTAGCAGAAGTAGAAATTGGCGAGGGTAGTGGAGTGCGTAGCAATAAAAGACTGAACCACCAGAGTGCCAAAACAATAAGTCCTGTAGTTAACCCTGAACATAGCAATGTAGCAGGTATACATCCGGTCCGCACAATAACCATTCCCCATGGGAAACCGGATAGAGAGGGTTTAGTTCACATGAAAGATGTAACAATGCATTGTCCATGGATGAGAGCAGAGTTACATTCCATAATGTCAGACTTTCCCGATCCTAGGAAAGAGTTAGCGAAGTGTCAGAAATTTGTTAGGGATTTAGGTAATGCCCATGAGCCAACTAATAAAGATTGGCGAGTGGTGTTAAGGGCATGTCTCCCTTCCAATACCGACATGAAAAAGTTTATCACGACTTGTGTATTGGATGAAGATGTACCCTTAAATGATGAGGATAACCAGGCTAACATTCAATGTATAGTCACACAATTGGCCGTATATTTTCCAGTAATAGTTAACTGAAGCAAGTTCTTCACTATCAAACAAAAAGATAGTGAATCTGCAGCAGATCACCAGGGCACTGCAGATGATATCCCAGTACACTGGGATAGAAAATATAAAGGATGATATACACCACAGAGAGGTAGCTATAACGGTACTCATGGATGGTCTCAAAGACATTCTAAAAACCAGGGTGCAAACCTCTCAGCCTAACTGGAGAGGAAATACTGTAGATGCTCTTAGAGAGTCAGCAATAGACCATGATAAGAACATACTCAGGAAGAAAGAGACACAAAGCGACAGGTTAATGGCTGTAAGCATTCAGGCTTAAGAGGGTTCATATACACAGCTGCAAAGCACATATTTACCTGCACAAGTACAAGATCTTAACACATATCAACCCGCACAGCCACAAAATATTTACCAATCACGACGGTGTTATAATTGCGATAATTAGGACACATAAGTAGGTTCTGTAAAGTGAAAAAGTGGGGGCCACCAAGGAAAGGAACACCAAAATACACACAGAGAGGACACCCACATAATTCAGAAAATGTCCAGCAATCACCTGCTCACTTAGTCGCAGTGAATGCTCTGCTAGAGAGTGATAGCTCTAGGGGTCAGGACATACCTGTAGTTTACAGCCAGTCAGGTTAACTGAGATTAATAGGGAAGAACCTACAATGACAGTTGATATATCTGGTACTAAACATGCATTTCTTGTAGACACAGGGGCGACCAGATCGTGTTAAATTCTCCATCTAATTTACAGATTACTAACAAGACAGTACAAGCAATGGGAGTAATGGGGAGAGTGCAGCATTATCCTCTAACCAAATCTGCAGAGGTTACTATCGGGCCACTGCAAAGCAAGCATTCCTTTCTTCTAGTGGCGGCGGGTCCTACTAACCTGCTGGGAAGGGATTTGTTGTGTAAAATGGGATGTGTCATTTACTGTACCCCTGATGGTATATTCCTAGATATCCCAGAGAAGGTTGCGCATGAGGTAAGGGATATATTGGACACTCCACAAAGGTTAATGCTTCACTCTACTGTTTTAGAACAAAGCCCATCCCAAGTAAAAGAGATGTTATCTCAAATACGGGTTCACTTTGGACCAAAGGGAAAGGACACTGGATTGATGGCAAATGTATCTCCTGTAATTGTAAATTTAAAAAGTGGTAGCAAGCTCCAAAAATCCCTCAGTACCCATTAAAACAAGAGGTAGAGTTAGGACCCATAATTGAGAGGTTGTTACAACAGGAGATTTTAATTCGTACAGTTAGCCCAGCTAAAAGTCCAATTTTTCCAGTGAAGAAGGCTGGGGGGAGGGGCTATAGGTAAGTACAGGACCTTAGTGGTGTAAAAAAAGTAGTTGAGAGCCAATTCCCCTTAGTACCCAATCCAGCTGTCATCCTCATGCAGATTCCACCATCTGAAACCCATTTCACTGTCATTGACCTCTGTTCTGCCTTCTTCTCTGTCCTT
The DNA here is from genome assembly GCA_031769625.1 of Taudactylus pleione. NCBI lineage: Eukaryota > Metazoa > Chordata > Amphibia > Anura > Myobatrachidae > Taudactylus > Taudactylus pleione. Next base: position 1,965,957 of record JAUIMM010000274.1, on the reverse strand, counting down.
CTTCACCCTGACTGTCAATATCTCTTTGCATTCACCTACAGAGGGGTACAATATACATGGACACGATTGCCCCAGGGTTTCATAGATAGCCCCAGTATATTTTCTCAGGCTTTACATGACTGTTTGCAATCTTTTAAACCAGGCAATGGATCTGTTCTAATTCAATATGTAGATGATTTGTTGTTGTGCTCTGATTAGTTTATGTCATGTTTAAATGATACTAAACTATTGTTGCTTCATCTCTCACAGACAGGACACAAGGCTGCAAAGGACAAATTACAGCCATGCCAGACTAAGGTTAAATACTTTGGACACTGTCTAACCCAGGGGCTATGACATTTGACAACTGACAGAATACAGGCCCTACAGACTGTGACACTGCCGCAAAACCAGCAGCAAATCCGTACCTTCTTGGGCATGTGTGCATACTGCAGAACGTGGATCCCAGGTTTTTCTATTTTGGCATTACCATTGCAGGAGTTGGTGTCATCCTCAAAACCCGACCATGTCACACACACTGAGGAAACAGAGCAGGCTTTCCTTAACCTTAAGGATAGTCTGACAAGAGCACCTACCTTGGGAATAGCAGATTATGAAAAATCTTTTGAGTTATATTGTACGGAGGCTGATGGCTGCACAGCAGGTGTCCTCACACAAAAACGTGATGTTAGCAGACCTGTGCACATTTGGACACTGGGGAAAGATCACTCCCAATGTGTTTAAGAAGTATAGCAGCAACCACTCTTCTGGTTGATAAGAGTGAGGATGTAGTATTAGGTCATTATATGATTGTTTATACACCACATGCTGTGTCTGCTTTGCTGAATTCTGCTCAAACCTGACATGTTTCTTCAGCTAGGTTCACGAAATGGGAACTAGCTCTAATGGCACCTGCAAATATTAACATTAAACGGTGCAATTCATTAAATCCAGCAACGTATTTACCATATGTGCCTAGAGATGCACAAAGGGTGGAGAGAGGTGAGTTGCTGGTTGAAGGTGAGTTTTGCAGATATGCTGACACACATGATTGTATGGAGTATTTGAATCAGACCTTTACTGCTAGACCAGATATATGTGAAACACCATTAGAAAATGCAGATTTTACATTTTACACAGTTGGGAGTTGTCATAGATTAACTGACACAGGAGAATTAAGCACAGGTTATGCTGTTGTAAATTATGATTATGTTGTAGAAGCTGAACCACTTGGTCCACCTCACTTAGCACAAGTGGCTGAACTGGTGGCACTAAGGAGAGCGTGTGAGCTGGCAGAAGGTAAGTCAGCTAATATCTACACTGACTCCAGGTACGCCTTCGGGGTAGTGCATGATTTTGGGCAGCAGGGTTATGAATAAATTTAACCACTGATAAAATTATGGTCTTCCAGACAATGGACATGCAGAAATTAATTGAGATGCAAAATTTGTGTTCCCTACAGGAAAATGTGGTCTGGAGATCGAAGGGACGTGGTCAGGAGTCCTCTGGACTCTGGAGAGATGGACAAGGTAGACCAGTTGCTCCCAAGGCATATCATCCAACCCTGGCTGAGGCAGCGCATGGTCTGACTCATCTATGAAAAGGAGGTATGTGCAAGTTAGTCAGAGCATACTGGTGTGCACCTGGATTTTCTTCTCAAGCTGAAAAGAGGGCTATGTCCTGTTTGACTTGCTTGAGGAAAAATGTTGGGAAGACAATCCCTACTGAACCATCCCATATCCCTCCGACAGACGGACCTTTTCAGGTAATACAAATTGATTTCATTCAATTACCACCTTGCAGGAATCTCAAGCATGTATTAGTTTGTTCTGATGTATTTTCTAATTGGGTTGAGGCATATCCAGCTGCCACTAATACTGCTGTTTTTACTGCTAAAAAGATTGTTCAGGAATTTGTATGCAGATACGGTATCCCTAGAATCATAGAAAGTGATAGGGGTACTCATTTCACTGGTGACATCTTCCAGAACATGTGTAAGCTCATGGGTTTCAATAGTAGGCTTCACACCCCCTACCGACTGCAGGCCCGCACCAAGGTGGAGAGGGTAAATGGTACTATTAAGAACAAACTGAGTAAGATCATGGCTGAAACTGGATTAGGATGGCCAGAAGCCTTGCCGCTAGTCCTCCATAGCATCACAACCACTCCGAAACCTCCTCTTAATCTGTCCCCCTTTGAGATACTGTTTGGGAGGCAACCACATTTGATTATAAGTCCACAGGATGATTTGAAGAGCAATAATGAGGTTACTGTGAAATATCTTATAACAGTGAGTAAACAGCTGAAACAGCAGCAACAGAAATTGAAAATGATATCACCTGATATGCCAGAAACAAACTGTCATGAAGTTGAACCTGGAGAATTTGTTGTGATCAGAAATTTCTTACATTCAGGTTGTTTGACAGATCAGTGGGAAGGTCTGTATCAGGTATTGCTGACAAGTATGACATTGTTAAAAGTAGCAGAGAGAGATACCTGGGTCCATTCATCTCACTGCAGAAAGGTCAACTACCCAGAGGAGATACAAGGCTGTTGAGACAGATAACGTGGGCCTGTCGATTGCGAGCCTGTACCGGGAGAGTTAGAGACTGCAGTGGAACATCCGAGCTAGAGAAATTTGCAGACCACTATTCCAGCAATGGAGTGACGGGCTGGGTTTGTGTTTCTGCTTCCTTCCAGGGTTCTCATCGTCCTTGTTTGTTACCGAATTTCCTGCTTCTGTGACAGAGGGCAGATGATGGAGAGGGATAGTGACGGTGATGTTGATGGAGTGGAGTCAGGAGAAGGAGCGATAAACCAATCAGGGCGGTATATGGTCAAACTCAGTACAATAATTGTTAAGAGACCTGTTATCCTAGAAACTTTGGAGGATTATCATTCTTTAGTGGGTAAGGTCTTAAACCAAACTGAATGTTGGGTTTGCACTCATGTGCCTCAGGGACAACATAATGTAGGACTAGTACCATTCCCGTTAAATGTCTCTGAGGTTCTTGAATTACAGGGGGGCAAAATGGTGGACAAGAAAGTTAATATATCTAGGCCCCCTAATTTTAGGCTCCACCAGTACCAGGTAGATAGATCCCTGTTATGCTTAAATATCACCAATTTCAATAAACCAGGAAATTGGGAGGTGACCTGGAACAATCAGACAATGACCTTTTCACACAGAGCTGATAATGAACCTATCAATTCTGAACTTATATGCAAAATTATTGCAAGTGGGAGATACTTCTGGCATAGGTACATGTGTAGGGATACTAAACTAATGGTTGGTAGAGTATCATTAGGGTACTGTGCAGATGTTATACAACCAGAAACTTGTGCCATGCAAATGACAGAAAAAGGGACAGGATTCTTTGTGAGAATAATGTGTTCGATGATAATGATGCATTCTATTCCCTATGTACTCCCAGATGATGTGTATTTTATATGTAGAAGGAAAGCGTATAAGTAGCTCTCTCCGAGTTCTGAAGATTTATGTTTTATTGGTAAATTGATCCCAGTGTGAGGTTCTGGTTTTGTTGTGGACACGGGTTGGTGATAGGAGCAGACACAGAAGCAGATTTAAATGAAAATGTGGAACTTTTAAAGAGTGGTTTAGTAGACATGGAAATGGCAAAAGAAAAAGTCCAGGTATAGCACTGAAGTGCACTTGGGAACTGTAGTCAAATGGGAGAATGTCCAGATAGTGACAGGCCTGACATTGAATGTGCCTACTGATAATAACATGTGAATAGGCTAATAACATGTGAATAGGCTAAGTCATGTGTAATAATAATTATGCATTTTGGAACCAGGACAGGCTTTATAAAGCCCGGGGCTGGTAAGGCTTTTGGGAAGGGGGTGCACGTCATTTGTATTTTAACATACAGACAGAAGCCATCACGGATCTCACTGATCTGTGATGGCTTCTCTAAAACTCACACCTTTTAATGCTACTTGCATTAAAAGGTGTCAGTTTACATAGTCCTAAACACGCCTAAACTCGCATATGTAGTAGCCTCGAGTTGAAAAGTTTGCAGGCTATTGAAATTGCAAGTTTCAGTACAAACTCGCACTTTTTAAAGTGCGAGAAAGTGCAGTTTGTACTGTTACTAAAACTGACTACCTATTACATTTGGCCCTATACTGTATGTTAAAAAATAATAAATAAGAATAGGTATAAATAATTAATTTAAAAATAATGAAAAAATAATATAATAATACTTGACAAAAATGTATTATTTAGATCCTACCTTCTGATAAATCTATTAACCCTTTGACCACTACAGAAGAATTAATTTATAATTGAGTATTGGTTGCTGCCTAGTAGAAGTGTTAAATTATACTGTGCTTCCCTTATGTGTATATGTCTCTATTATATTAACTATTATATTAACAATGGATGGATAGTTCAATATAAACACCTTAGTGTGTTGTAAGTGGCTTATAGTGCGACTAAAGATATTTATAGTGTAAATAAAAAAACTAAAACACGCATACAATAAAAAAGGATCGTACCAATGTAAGCATTGTAAGGCATGTCAATGCCCTTGTGGCAAAAGCTATGTAGGAAAAACTATTAGACCACTGAAGATCCGACTACTGGAACATATAGGAAAATTATGAATGCCCAACAGGATATGGCAAAGTTCAAAACCTTAACCCATGTAGCAAAGCATTTTCTCAGGGGATTAAAGGCATATGGCATGAAGTGAATCAATCTGGGCATTAGAGGAGGAGATGCATATCATGAACTCCTCAGATGGGAAGCCAAATTGATCTTCAGTATGGATTCCATTTCCCCGAAAGGGAGGAATGAGAGAAATAGCTATTTGGCCTTCTTATAGATGTTTTGGATCACCTATGACATATGCTGTGTGTCAGTTTTGGGACTGGTATTGGGGTGCGGGCTCTTTGGGCTGGTGTGGCTGGACTGCTTCATGGCATCATAATGTACACTTTTTCACTTCTTTAGTTTGTTTTTTGTATATGTAGCACTTTATACACTTTTTATTATAACCTCCTACTTATGTAGGACTTAACACATAGGTTTTCTTCTTTATTATTCTTTAAACCTCACTTTAAATCTCACACTAGTGTGATGCCATGGGGCAGTTCTGCTGGGTTGGTCTGGGGGGTCCCGTGCCCTGTATTTGTTCCATAGGAGTGTTAGGGACTTACCTGATAGAGGTCACATGGATGCGGTGGGCAGACCCATAATTATGGCCATAATTATGCTAAGAAACTCTTGGATGCAATTTAGCAGTATAATTATTAGGTTCAGCATAGTTAGAGTGTGCACTTGCATTTGGGTCTTTTTCTGCTTGCAGCACTGTCTCTTTTTCTGCTTGCAGCACTGCAAGTCTCAGCAAGTAGCACCTCACATTGTGCTTAGGGTGTGCAATCAAGGGCCCCACCCCCTATGTATTCTGTACTATGTGTATGTATGTACACTGGAAGGATGAGACTCCTTCCACCTTGATTAGCACCCATCTCACCTATTCCTGGGTGTTTTTAATTAGCAAGGAGTCCTTGCACTCCAAGACTGCACATCTTATGAGGCACACTGTGGGTAAGACCTATTATACATATGCTGTGTGTCAGTATTGGGACTGGTATTGGGGTGCGAGGCTCTCTGGGCTGGTGTGGCTGGACTGCTTTATGGCATCATAATGTACACTGTTTCACTTCTTTAGTTTGTTTTTTGTACATGTAGCAATTTATACACTTTTTATTATAACCTCCTACTTATGTAGGACTTAACACATAGGTTTTCTTCTTTATTATTCTTTAACCCTCACTTTAAATTTCACACTAGTGTGATGCCATGGGGTGGTTCTGTTGGTTTGGTCTGGGGGGTCCCGTGCCCTGTATTTGTTCCATAGGAGTGTTAGGGACCTACCTGAAAGAGGTCACCTGGACACGGTGGGCAGGCCCATAATTATGGCTATTATTATGCTAAGATCCTCTTGGATGCAAATTAGCAGTATAATTATTAGGTTTAGCATAGTTAGAGTGTGCACTTGCATTTGGGTCTTTTTCTGCTTGCAGCACTGCAAGTCTCAGCAAGTAGCACCTCAAATTGTGCTTAGGGTGTGCAATCTAGGGCCCCTCCCCCTATGTAATCAATGTTAAAAAATCCACATACAATAAAAAAGGATCCTGCCAATGTAAGCATTGTAAGGCATGCCAATATATGACATCCAATGAATGGTTCTTGGATACGTATGGAAAAAAATGGACCATAACCGATTACATAGATTACACAACAGCAGGGGTCATTTACCATCTAGAATGCCCTTGTGGCAAAAGCTATGTAGAAAAAACTACTAGACCACTGAAGGTCCAACTACTGGAACATATAGGAACAATTATGAATGCCCAACAGGATGTGGCGAAGTTCAAAACCTTAACCCCTGTAGCAAAGCATTTTCTCAAATACCATGGAAGCAATCCTAGGGGATTAAAGGCATGAAGCGAATCAATCTGGGCATTAGAGGAGGAGATGCAGATCATGAACTCCTCAGATGGGAAGCCAAATTGAACTTCAGTATGGATTACATTTCCCCAAAAGGGATGAATGAGGGAAATAGCTGTTTAGCCTTCTTATAGATGTGTTGGATCACCTATGATTCTCATCTGATGGATAGAATGACATACCCTTTAAATGGTTGAGAAGATGTTATAGACAATGAAGTATCTGTTTTATGAGTAATACTATATATAATTAATTTGATGTGGCACTCACAAATGTCATAATTTTTTTATATATTAAATGAATGATCGCTAGAAAGAACAATATGATCTATATCATGTCTAAGTGGTGTCAATATACAGTCAGGTGCATAAATATTGGGACATTGACAGAATTTTCATATTTTGGCCTCTATTCACCACCACAATGGCTTTGAAATGAAACAAACAAGATGTGCTTTAACTGCAGACTTTCAGATTTAATTTGAGGGTAATTACATCCAAATCAGGTGAACGGTGAAGGAATTACAATGGTTTCTATATGTGCCTCCCACTTTTTAATTGGCCAAAAGTAATGGGACAAACTAAACAATCCTAAATCAAACTTTCACTTTTTAATACTTTGTTGCAAATCCTTTGCAGGCAATTACAGCCTGAAGTCTGGAACGCATAGACATCACCAGACACTGGGTTTCATCTCTGGTGATGCTCTGCCAGGCCTCTACTGCAAATGTCTTCAGTTCCTGCTTGTTCTTGGGGTGTTGTCCCTTCAGTTTTGTCTTCATCAAGTGAAATGCATGCTCAATCGGATTCAGGTCAGGGGATTGACTTGGCCATTGCATAACATTCCACTTTTTAGCCTTAAAAAACTCTTTGGTTGCTTTTGCAGTATGCTTCGGGTCATTGTCCATCTGCACTGTGAAGCGCCGTCCAATGAGTTCTGAAGCATTTGACTGAATATGAGCATATAATATTGCCCGAAACACTTCAGAATTCATTCTGCTGCTTTTGTCAGCAGTCACATCATCAATAAATACAAGGGAACCAGTTCCATTGGCAGCCATACATGCCCACGCTATGACACTACTACCACCATGCTTCACTGAGGAGGTGGTATGTTTTGGATCATCAGCAGTTCCTTTCCTTCTCCATACTCTTCTCTTCCCATCACTCTGGTACAAGTTGATCTTTGTTCCAGAACTGTAATGGCTTTTTTAGATGTTGTTTGGCAAACTCTAATCTGGTCTTCCTGTTTTTGAGGCTCACCAATGGTGAACCCTCTATATTCACTCTTGTGAAGTCTTCTCTTGATTATTGACTTTGACACATATACACCTACCTCCTGGAGAGTGTTCTTGATTTGGCCAACTGTTGTGAAGGGGTTTTTCTTCACCAGGGAAATAATTCTTCTGTCATCCACCACAGTTGTTTTCCTCTGTAATTACCCTCAAATTAATTCTGAAAGTCTGCAGTTAAAACACATCTTGTTTGTTTCATTTCAAAGCCATTGTGGTGGTGAATAGAGGCCAAAATATGAAAATTCTGTCAATGTCCCAATATTTATGCACCTGACTGTATATAATCTAATTCATCAGATATGTATTTCTCTATTAATGAACCTCCTCTTCTCCATCACTTTTTCACTTATATTATTTTTATTTTAGTATTTTTATTATAGTATTTTTTTCACTTGTTTGTTTGAATGGCACAGAAAAATATCACTGTTAGCAATGTAGTATGCTTAAAAGTACATTGTATTAATATTCTTCTCATCAAGATTCATTTTTCCAACCTATTCACACTAATAATACATGAATAATGAATCACTACTAAAATACAAGAGCTACACTTCGTCACACTCAGTTTATTTTAGTCTTTTACTTACACTATAAATATTTTTAGTCACACTATAAGTCAATTGCAACACACAGAGGTGTTTATATTGGACTATCCATCCATTGTTAATATAATAGAGTCATATACACATAATGGAAGCACAGTATAATTTAACACTTCTACTAGGCAGCGACCAATACTCAATTATAAATAAATTTTTCTGTAGTGGTCAAAGGGTTAACAGATTTATCAGAAGTTAAGATCTAAATAATAAATTTTTGTCAAGTATTATTATATTATTTTTCTTCATTTTTAATTTAATTATTTATACCTATTCTTATTTATTATTTTTTAACATATAGTTTGTTTCTCTAATGTAGAAGATTAGACTATTTGTTAATATAATAGATTGCATTTGTATTGTAATATATAAAGGTGGAGTACAAATAAACGGAATCCAATTTATTTTATTTTTATTTTTATATATTTTTATCTTCATGCATAGAATGTAGCTTTTAGAATGTAAGCTCTCACGAGCAGGGCCATCTACCCTCTTGTGCTTCTCCTTACTATAGTGTCATTTACTTCTTACTCACCACTAGGGCACCTAACACTTGGTTGCTTATGCTCTGTTGCTTATCTGGGTGATATGGTCACTAATGTAGCAATATATATTATCCATGTCCAGTATTGTATTGTTCTGTAAGTCACTTGTATACAATTTGTTTTTGTACTTTGTAAGGCGCTGCGGAACACTTGTGGCGCCATATAAATAAATGATAATAATAATAATAATAATAATAATAATATTTATTTGTAGTTAAGTGTATCACTAGGTTGTCAAAACATTCATTGACACTTTAAGGGCATAGTATTTTTATTTTAGGGAGGTTTATAGATAGTTTTATTTTAATACAAGATCACCATTTTATATACTTTGAGAATTCGTCAATTCATTTAATGGATAGTATTTACCACATGCCTATACTTTACCCAGGGAAGCTTTCATTGGTTAATATTTAATTTATCTGACCTACAGTTTCATATCCCTGAGGATAGTAACAGACACTGATGTGTAGGACTACAGAGAGATTGACTAATGATGTGGACTTGGATTGGTTGAACGAATGAATAAGAGGATACCAAACAGGGCAATCTGGTTAGCCTTGAAAAAGCTTGTATCAGCGAAAAGCATGTTGGCTTTTGTTCCTGCTGTGTGTGCTTATAGTCCACCCAAGTAATAGACTGTCAATATACTAGTGCAGTTTACTTCATCATAAGGGGCGAACAACTGAGATTGTAATAATATATGATGATGGAGATGATCATGAAATATAGAGACTGTGCAGCTACTTAACATATTTACAGTGCTGCATAGTGATATGAGGGCAACGCTATACTGACATGGATTCTCTCTAATCCTGTTGTGATGTAATTATTACCGTGAATGAGAAAGCAGTCCTGTGAGAGAGGACATATGGCATTGATACTTGGTTTGCATCACTATACATATATAGCTACATATGTGTCTATCAACGGAGTTGCAATATCTTAACTGGATATTATTACCCTTTAAGTAACGATCCACTGACTCTCTCTTGAAGTGAAACAGTGATGCATAATTACATAGCTGTCTTATGATAAATTACATTTCTTATAGGGGGAGAGGATATAATTAACCTCTGTCATTTAATATTGACAATTTTCCTGCTATCTCTCTGCTTGCAAGTGTATTTGTAATCCGCCACAGAGATAAATATGTGTCATATATAATTAAATCGCATTACATCAGGAAGAGACAATAATTGTCCATTAACAATCTCAGCACCCAACAGGATTATTAACTAGTGAGTCAGTCAACAACTATTATCGTATGATTCAATTTCATCATACGCAGATTCATCTAATATAGATAGAACTCGAGCTGACTGGTACTAAGGATAACACAGTAGAATAATTGTGATTTTTTTTTTTGGTTCATTAGTTTCCTATTCGCCCGGACATTACACAGAACACACTGTGACCTATAGACAGTGCCTCCACTCTGTTAATTAATCCAATTAGTATTGACAGTCCATTTATATAGATTATCTTCAATAAAATTGTGTATGTTACTAAGTCGTGGACATTAGGGGGATTAAACAATAAAATATAATTTATCATAAACCGAGATATTATAGGATTGAATTTATATTCCTTGAACACTTCAATATCTCTTTTTACATTCGAAAATGCACAGTGGAACTATTCATTTTATAACACTTTTCTATTGTTGAGTCCACACTATACATGTTTGTCTTGAGTCTAGAAACATTCTGTTCTTTTAATATTTTGCTGCTCTTTTCATGTTATATTTGTCTATTTAAACATGTAATAAATAATAAAAGTTAAGTTTTAATTAGATTTGTGCGCCACCTACTAAAGACAACACCTTTTCATTTTATAGTTTTTTTCAGTGCATCTAAAGTTTTTAGGAGGCGGCACCCCCAGCATATATACAACATTATTATTTGAATATATTGGTAATGAGGATTACATGGGGTTTTCCATTTATACAATGTATTATTTAAACTAGTGCAGTAATCATTTCTCCTCTTCTTTTGATGTATGTGAATAATAATGCATAGGGGTACATCACACCCAGATTGTGCAATGTTAAGGTTAAAATAATAAAATTTTTTACTTTATTTAAAAAATGTAAAGTTTAAAATATTTTTTTTACTTTTATCACAACTGACAGTGACAATACACAATGTAGTGCTGCTTGTGAACAGCCACTTTTAGATGGACATAGCACAGTTAATTTACAGCAGAGTACAGCAGCTTGGATTGCCTTGATTACTGGGAGTTTGGAAGCGTTTGGATTACAGGTAATCTGAACTGCTTATCTCTACCCGGAATGGCTATATTAGGTGGTCTATGCCCCATTCCTGCACCAAAATCAGCTGTCTAAGTTTGCCTGTAACAGCTATCTAAGGTGACCTGTGTCCCCTTCTGGCAAATGGAATGACTATCTAGGGTGGCATGGTTCCAGCTCTGGCACCTGGAAGAGCTATCCAAGGTGGCCTGCTGCCCGTTCTGGCACCCTGAACTATTAAGTGGTTAGGTGCCCTGTTCCGGTACCCAGAATGGCTTTCTAACATGGTCAGCTCCTCGTGCTGGTCTCTCATACAGCTGTCTAAGGTTGCCTGTACCCTATTCCTGCACCCAGGATGACTATCTAGGGTTACATGCTCCCAGTTCCAGCATCTGGAACAGCTATCTAAGGTGGCCTGTGCCCCATTCCGGCACCTAGAATGTCTCATTCTGGCACCCTGAACGGCTATCTAATGTGGCCTTCTCCCTGTTCCAGTTATCTTATGTGGTTTGTAGCCCACTCTGGCATCTGCAATGGCTATCTATGGTGGCCTGCTCTCAGTACCAGCACCCAGGAACAGCACCTGGAACAGCTAACTTATGTGGTCTGTGCCCGATTCTGGTACCCAGAATGGATAGCTATGGTAGTCTTGTGCCCAGTTCAGGCACCCGAGACAGCTGGCTAAGGTGGTCATCACCATGTTCCAGCACCCTAAATGGCTGGATAAGGTGTTCAGTTGGGTCCCTAACATACGTAATACTAACACATTATGTCAATTTATTCAGGAGTTACCTATAATAGTGCACATTCTAATATGTAGACAGCAATGTGCTGATTAAAAACTCCTAAGGGCAAATGGGAAGGGTGTTTATACTTTATACCAAGCAGAAGGAGTCTCAGCCTTCATGTGTGCAATATATATACTAATGTAGAGGAAAGGGGGAGGGGGCTTGAAGTGCGCACCAATATTAAACATAAGAGGTGCTAATATGCTGAGACTTGTAATATAATGCAGCAACAGAAAGCACAGGTGCACACTCTGGGGTAAATTTACTGAGAATCATGTTGGACCCATGTTGATCCGAGTTTCAAAACAGATCGGATTGATTGAATATGGGAGTTTTGTATTTTTGATTTGTTGAAAGTGTCAGAGTGAGAGTGACATGCCTGACCCATATAGAAATTAGGGATGTGCGCCGACCCCCCTATTTTGGTTTTCGGACTGGTTTTTGTTTTTACAAAAAAACGCCCCTTGCGTGGATCTGTATTTTTTTAAATTTTTTTAAAAAAACTGCTAAAATCACATAATTTTTTTTTGTTCCTATGGTATTATTAACTTCAATAACATTAATTTCCACTTATTTCCAGTCATTTTTGACCACCTCAGCTCCAAATTTTGTTTTCATCCGGTTTAGGCCCAAAATTTACACCAAGCTAGCTGGCTCACTAAGCTAAGCGGCAGCAGTGTGAGGCACAAACACGTGGCAGTTCAACTTCCAACATGGCAAGGAAACATACGTTTTCATTTGTCCAGAGGCCTGATTAATGTAGCTGACAGCAAGGATAGGAAGGGTTGATTGGTAGTAAATTTAATTACATTTTTTGATTATGAAGCAAATTTATGAGGAAGGAGGAGAGAGCATGGGTGAACAATATAAAGCTAAAAGAATAACTGCGCTCCAAATTTGAGCTTGGAAATCAGTAATTACACATCATTGCAAAATGTTAAATAGAGGAGGTGAGAGGAGAGACTAGTGAACCTAATTTCTCAATAACTTGATGGTTCTAATCTAAGTTAGAGGATAGGAGGGAATTTTAACCCTAGAGTGGCAATACCTGGAGAATGTATACCACAAGTAAAGAAAGGTGCATAACTAAATGGAAATAAGAGAGTTATTGAGAAATGAGGTTCACTAGTCTCTCCTCTCACCTCCTCTATAGCACTTAGGCCCTCATTCAGAGCCAGACGCTCTGAGCAGAGCGCACGCTCTGAATGAGGGCCGTCCTCCATAATTATGGAGCGTCCTCCTGGACGCTCGTATAGCTGTGGGTCACCACCCACAGCCTATACGAGCGTGCAGGTTGATGGCCGCGATGGTCTTGACCATCGCGACCATCGCCACTGCGAGCCGGAGCCTGCGGTTGAGTTTCTCAACCGCAAGGCCCGGAGTGATTTTGGCTCTATCAGAGCCAAAATCACTCCCACTGACATCACTAGTGATGTCAGTGGGCCGGCTTCTGAAGGTAGGCGTTCCCTTGGGAACGCCCCCGTCTGGGAGGCACGCCCCCGGCACGCCCACCAAAGGGGGCGTGCTGTCAATCAACATCAACAGCACGCCCCCTTTGATCAGACACAACGAGCGAAGGAAAGTCCTTCGCTCGTCGCGTCTGGCGCATGCGCACGACGGAGCTCCCGCCGTCGTGCGCATGCACAGTGCACACCATCGACCCACTTGCGAGCGGACAGCCGCTCGTGAGTGGGTCTGAATCAGACCCTTAGTTGTTATTGCCAACATGATTTTATTCATTTGCATATTTTAGATATTAACTAACTGATCTGTTATATTTTTGATGGGACATCGGTCGTATAATTATTGTATATATATGTTTTTTGATTTATTTGGATTGATTATTATCAGTATTATTATCATTTGAATTATTATTTAAATGAAATGACACAAATTCTCTGTTTAAACTTTGAATTAATTTATTTAAATTAAACTACTATTGTATGGTTCACATATAAATGAGATTAATTAGGAGCATTTTCAGCTGAATATGTTTGACAGCTTATGGCTAAGCTTGACTAATTAATTGACCAATTATATTTGCTCTTGGTCTATTTAAACTGCTAATGGACTGAGGTGAGCATTTAGCTTGAAAAAGGCTATAGTGTTAGCCGAAATGCATTGCTGCTCCCTCTGTTTGATCACTTGAGAAGACCTGAGATTTCTCCTGCCATATTATCCAGCCGTACACCTTTGCAGTATCCGGATACTCAAATATTCTTCTTCTCCACTCATTGTGACCTGTGCAGTGCGGCGGTTGTGGAAGCAGGAGCCATTTAATCAACTGGCGCTGTGCACTGAACCTTCATCATGCTGCCGCAGTCATTGAGGACACAAGAGCTGCCTGGTACTGTCGCACATTTACCTTCAGCCATCCTTTGACGTTTGTCCAGACCACTATTTTTTCTTCACACGGTGCCAGTGTGGAATAGGAGTCACCTAAATTATCAGCCCTGAGACCGGCTGGCGCATCCGTCGATCTTCCATCCACGCTGTAACAAGCATTGAAATATGGGAGTTGTTTGCTTTATATGAGACACTGCATTCTCAGCCTCTCCCCGCACTGTGTCCCGACTGTTCAACGATATACTATACAACTATAGACTGCCATTCATGACTTATCAGTCATTTGTTTGTGTTTGCAGGATTGTTTTTCACCAAAAGACTTTGGGATCGCTTAAATAATTGTTCAGTTAATTTATCTATTCAACTGATGATTTGGTGACAAGCTATTCTTCACTATAGAGATACATATGTGCAGAGGATTCTCAAGGGAAACAATATTGCAACAATTGCAACTTAGTTGCCGTATGGACATAATCCAACTATAACCTGGAATATCCACAGTTAAGCTGCTATATTAGCCTATCTTTTTGTTTATGGGTGAACAATATGTCCCATGCTTTGCCCACAAAATCAGCTTTTTTATGTCAAAGATTGCAGCAGCAGTTGCAGTTCAACTTTCAACATGGCACATTAGGAAACAAATGTTTCTATTATTCAAGAGACCTGAGGGAGTTGGAGTATTTATGTAGTTGAAGGCAGGGAAAGGAAAATTTGACTAGTAGTAAATTCAATGACATTTTTTAATTCTGAAGCAAATTTTTGAAGGAGGAGGGGAAGGGAGGCATTTACAAAAAATATTGTACTCATTCACATCAGTTTTTGCCCCAGAAAAATCTTTGAGTGCTATGCCTGCTTCTGCTGGGAGTTGATTTTCATTCCAGAAGGGGACCAGGAAGACTACTAGTATTACTGTAAAAAAACAATTGACTGTTAAACAATCCTTTGCAAGGGGGAGCAAATATGACAGCTGTCAACCAGT
The DNA here is from genome assembly GCA_031769625.1 of Taudactylus pleione. Lineage (NCBI taxonomy): Eukaryota > Metazoa > Chordata > Amphibia > Anura > Myobatrachidae > Taudactylus > Taudactylus pleione. The sequence goes on along the minus strand of JAUIMM010000274.1, from coordinate 1,950,695 downwards.
TGCATAGCTGATCACTGATACCATAACATCTATGCTGGTATTAGATGTGCGTACAATATCTGCCAATAATGTAGCAGGTTTTAGACAGTTAATTTAGGTCCTGTGTCCCTGCTACCAGATCCTATCAAGATTCCACTTCACTAGAAAAGCAAATCCCAACCTGTACAGGGACATTAAAAAAAAACCTTAATTAGTAAATGCTGTTGTACTCAATGTCCACTTAACCACAGATATGCGGACAAGCTGAACAAAGCAAACTCAAGATTTAAGGTTTAAGTCACAGTTGTGTATTTCCTCCCAATGGACACAGATCTGAAGAGATGCAAAGAGTTATTGGTAAGCAAATTGTCAGCTCAAGTGGCACAGTTTTTTCTACAGCAAATGCATCTGCTGAGAAAAAACTAAACTTTCCCCAAAAAAACCACTGGTGATGCAGATGAGTCAACACAAGCAAGTTTTTTGGCTTGTGCCCAGGCATGACAATGGGATTTTCCTTATAATGGGCAACAACTGTTTCATCAACTAGTGCCTAATTTACACAAACAACATGCTCATCAACAACATCCCCATCATCAACATCCTTATCTTCAACATCCTTATTAGCATCAGCTACACATATATCCTGCTCATCCTGGTGCACTACCACAGAAGCATCCTCGATTTCTATGTCAGCATGTTCACTTGTGCTTACATCATAATAATAGGCAGAACCATCAGTCATAAATAAATGCCAATACCTTAGCCTTTCCTTGCCACTTCATGTAGTGAAACTGGCATATTGCCATATTTATGTCTTTCTGCAGCTATCTTTCCCTTTGATGTGTTTTTCTTTACCACTGTAAAAGATTGGTTCTTGATTTTAGATGCCCTGACTTAAACCCTGTATGCCCTTGGGCATCAGCTTTAGTAGATTATGTAGATGGACTAGTTTTGTAATAACTGGTGGCACTGGCAGACAGGGGCTGGCTGGCAACTTTTAGCCTGGGGGGCAAATGCATGCAGGCGGCCCTGGCAGAGGAGTAGCGTGTAGCTACGGTGCCCGAAGAACGTGCGTGCTACGGCGCCGCCCCCCCTCAAGTGTTTCAGGGAGGAGGCGGGTCCATATGGGATTAATGTAAGGTAAAAATAAAGATTAGGGGCAGCCCTCTGTCGTAGTGCCCATATGCAGTGCCCCCGTGTGCCACAGGAGATAACACCCTTATGCAGGCCTCCAGTAGTGCCCCCAGTAGTGATCCCCCCCTATGCAGTGCCCCTTGTGCCCCCAGTAGTGGTCCCCCCTGTTCAGTGCCCCTTGTGCCCCCAGTAGTAGGCCCCTTATATAGTGCCCCCAATAGTGGTACCCCCTATGCAGTGCCCCCAGTAGCAGTCCACCCCCCCATGCAGTGCCCCCAATAGTGGTAACCCTTACGCAATGTCCCTTAAATAGTGGCCCCAGGTGTAGTCTCCCCCCTATGCAGTACCCCCAGTATTGCCCTTTATAGAGAGCCCCCAGCAGTGGTCCCTCGCAGTGCCCCCAGTGGTAGTCCCCTCCCCCTATGTAGTGCCCCTAGTAGTAGTCCCCACCCCCCTATGCAGTGCCCCTAGTAGTAGTCCCCTCCCCTTGTAGTGCCCCCAGTAGTAGTAGTAGTCCCCCCTTGTAGTTCCCCCAGTAGTAGTAGTCCCCCCCTTGTAGTGCCCCCAGTTGTAGTAGTCCCCCCCCTTGTAGTGCCCCATAGTAATCCACCCCCCTGGTAGTGCCCCCAGTAGTAATCCCCCCCTGGTAGTAGTCCCCTCCCCTTGTTGTGCCCCCAGTAGTAGTAGTAGTCCCCCCTTGTAGTTCCCCCAGTAGTAGTAGTCCCCCCCTTGTAGTGCCCCCAGTTGTAGTAGTCCCCCCCCTTGTAGTGCCCCATAGTAATCCACCCCCCTGGTAGTGCCCCCAGTAGTAATCCCCCCCTGGTAGTGCCCCCATAGAAATCCCCCCCTGGTAGTGCCCCCATAGTAATCCCCCCCTTGGTAGTGCCCCCATAGTAATCCCCCCCCTTGGTAGTGCCCCCATAGTAATCCCCCCCTTGGTAGTGCCCCCATAGTAACCCCCCCTTGGTAGTGCCCCCATAGTAATCCCCCCCTTGGTAGTGCCCCCATAGTAACCCCCCCCTTGGTAATGCCCCCATAGTAACCCCCCCTTGGTAATGCCCCCATAGTAACTCCCCCCTTGGTAGTGCCCCCATAGTAATCCCCCCCTTGGTAGTGCCCCCATAGTAATCCCCCCCTTGGTAGTGCCCCCATAGTAACCCCCCCCTTGGTAGTGCCCCCATAGTAATCCCCCCCTTGGTAGTGCCCCCATAGTAATCCCCCCACTTGGTAGTGCCCCCATAGTAGAGAGAGACTTAATAAAAAAATAAAAAAAAACCACTTACCTGAAACCCCGCTCCTGGTCCCGACGCTTCCACCGGCTCCTCTGGCCGCTTTGCATTATGGGAGAGATGTCGTCATGACGACGTCTCTCCCATTACCCACTGCGGGAGCCGGAAGATGGCTCAAGCAGTGGGAGCAGCGGCAGCCGCTGAGAGTCTGTCTCAGCGGCTGCTGATTACAGCAAACACACAGTTGCCGGCTCCGGCGGCTGTGTGTTTGTGCTGTGTAGCGCTAACCGGACTCCGTCCGGTCAGCGCTACACACGCGGTGCAGTCTGTGTCACAGTGACACAGACTGCACCGGCCCGCGGCCCGCATGATGCTGCGGCCCGGGGGGCACATGGCACCCTGCCCCCCGGCCCAGCCCGCCACTGCTGGCAGATCACTCTCCATATCAACAAACACAAATGAAGTGGGGTACAGCACACACATCAATTTGTACCAATTTTAAATATTACACTGCTGTATCAATGAACTACAGTGTTACAATATTTTTTATGAATAAGAAAAGAATAACACACTATGCTGCCACTTAGTGTCACAAGATTATTATGGATAAGAATAACACACTGCGCTACCATTTACAATGTCACAATATTTTTTATGAATAAGGATAACACACTGAGCTACCACTTAATGTTACAAGAATTTTTTATGAATAAGAAAAGTATAACACACTGCGCTGCCACTTACAGTGTCACAAGATTAATTATTTATGAATAAGAATAACACACTGTGCTATCACTTACAGTGTCACAAGATTAATTATTTATAAATAAGAATAACACTGAGCTACCACTTACAGTGTCACAAGATTTTTTTTATGAATTAGAAAAGGATAACACGCTGCTGCAAATTTATTAACAAGAAAACAGTTCACTTGGGGATTCCTTTTAGTATATACATAGTATAGTGTATTAAATTAAACCAGCTGCTCGTTGTAATAGCTACATAGAGATATATGTATAATTCATCATATGAAGCCTGTCAGGCCGCTTATTTTATATAATCAACAGAGTAACTTATTAATTTGATTAATTCACCTTAGTCTTCTCTCTGTATAAGTGCTGTGTGCACACAATAAAAGCCCAATTCCTGGCAGCATCTGCCGCCCTCAGCCCTGAGTGATGTCAGTCGGGCTGTCCAGGTGCAGCTTAATGCAATGCAATATCGCAGCGGCTGTCGTCTCCGGTCTCCACGGCTATTATGGCAAGGGGCATGTGATGGTGCAGTACAAATCTCCGCATGTAGCTCGTGGCAAGCAGCTGCCCAAGCGAAACCCCAGTGAAGAGAACAGCAATGTGTTTCAGCTACTGCTGTAGCCTTTTTCAAGCACAGTTGCTCTGCTCTGTTGTACAAGCAGTTTAAATGACACAGGAACATAGATCATTTGTCAAGTAATTAGTGGAATTTAACTTTAAGGTTCCACCACTCCATAGTCGGCAGGGAAGATCTTAGTTCCAATGTTAGATCTTGTAGATGGATTTTTTTATCCCGTCACATCAGTCAGCTGATATATCTCTCTTCCCGGCATCATATAGATTATTTGCTATGAAACAAAAAACTCTACCCATATGTCAATCCATACATATATATTTTGGACATATTTTCGAAAATACATCATAAACATCTAAAGATCATATGAATCACTTTTTTATTTATTTATTATTATTATTATTATTATTATTATTATTATTAATAATTCGTACATTCATATAATTTATTCTCCCAGTAAAAATACAGCACAATATAATTACCATATTAATCCAAACCAAAGAATACTAAACATCATTTCTTAATAGACATACAGGGGTATTCAGTATGGAGCGAAAACTCAGTTTTTGCGATGTTTTCACACCGGTGACGTAATTTTCGCAGGTTTTGGTTTTACCCCGTATTCAATTTCAAAGACTTTTTGCAGGTTCGAAAAGTCTTAGAAAAAAATGGGGATAACTTTTCACCACTGAATAGGTGGTGAAAAAAAGTGCAGAATTGGGGTTTAGGGGTGCAGGCTTAAAAAAAAATAGCCTGCACCCCTGGAAATTACATTTTAAAAATAACTGTGTCAAAAAAAGTTTTAAAAAAAAAATAGGGACACCCCGAAAAATGTATTTAAAAATTGGGGTGAAAAAAAAAAATGGAAAAAAATTGTTTAACAATAGGGAAATAGGTTCAGGGGTATTCTGCAAGTATGCAGCTGGAGTTTTCTAGAATAGATTATTAGCGGCAGGTGCATAGTTGCAGAATTTTTTAAAACTTACTTTAGGGACATAAAAATATGCTAGTACCCATTTTCATGTACCCCAAATTTGATGGGACCACTGCATCACTCCTTCAATGTCACACCTGCTGCTGCTATTTAAGTCTCCGACTTTCATTTGCAGGCTAAAACGGGGTACCCATAGTAATCCCCCATGTTTTTACAACTTTAGGGGGGTCCTACAATTTATTCCAGGAAAATTTCTTTTTTTTACACAGATCCCACTTCGCAGGTTCCCGTTTTCGTAGCTTTTATATTGAATATGGGGATAAAGCAGGCGCGCGCCCGATACTTTATCCCTGAAAAATCTCCGATGTGGAGTTAAAAGTCCAGCACAGACTTTTCGCTCCCATATTGAATACCCCTGTGAGGGTCTCATTCAGACCCGGTCGCAAGCACCGATGCACTTGCAACTGGGTCGATGGTTAGCACCTGCGCACGTGCAGCGGCCTCACAGCGCGTGCGCAAGCCCCGGAGTGAGAGAGAATCTCTCTCGCTTCAGAGCTCTCTACAAAAGGGGCGGCTGTCGATGGTGATCGACAGCTCGCCCCGTTATGTAGGCGGGGCAGGGGGTGGATTCACAAATGGAGGCGTTCCTTGAGGAACGCCTGCCGTTTTGTGGGCGACCTCACTGACATCACCAGTGATGTCAGTGGGGAGCTTCTTGCTCGATCAGAGCAGGAAGCTCCCTGGGGCTTGCGGTTTCTGAGACCCAACCTTAGGGTCTCATCGCAAGCCCTGATGGTAACCCACAGCTTAGCTAGCAACCAGGAGGCCACACTTAAAATTCAAAGTGGCCGCCCTCATTCAGAACGAGCAGTCGCTTCTTGCGACCGCCTCTGAATGAGGGTCTTATTCTCTTTATAGATAAAGAGAAATACATATATATTATTAATAATGAAAATGTGTCCATCTATATAAGAATCTAATCTAGGTGGCTGTTTGCAGAGGCAAAAATCTGCTCCAGTTAGCAGCCCCTCTAATATTAGTGTCTTTTTTTACCTTATGTCATATTGTTTTATATATTTTAAACATTATTAGCATAATATAAAAATAGATATTTAATTTAGGTTTTATTTTCCATCGACAAAAATGTCGGAGCTATCAAGATACAGTAAATACATAGCATTTTTATGTAAAACTGTATTTCAAAGGCACATTATTGCATATAAAGGAACATTTAAACCAAATATACTAGATATCTTTATAACATTCAATTATAACCACTCTGCAAAACTATCCAGTTCTTTGTTTCAGATGTTAAAATGTAATTTTAGGTTGCATGTCTGAAATTTTTTTTTATTATATTTGCTCAGATGGAAGTTAGTGGATCAACAGCAATGCATACTAAAGACCAGCCAGGTATGCTGTATCCAAGAACCCAAGTAAGTAATCTTTTCGGATTGGCTTGTAATGTGGCTATTTAAGCCATATACTGTACTTTAAGTTTAAAGAGCCCCAGTGTTCTGGCTGCCATCTTCAATTTACCATATACTACAGGGGTATAATATAATAGATTTCTATTATATTATAGTATATTGTAAATTGAAGATTTAGGTTTAGCATATTCATAACATATTGTACAATTATAAGATACTGTAGCATTGTTGTCAAATGTTTTGATGGGCCATTATCTATACAAGGATAACTTGCATGTAATATAGAGACAAAGGAACCCATTTATAAAAAAGCTTTATAAGTCGCAACAAGTTGTATTTGATAATGATGCTACAGCCAATCAGCTCCTGTCATCTGTTTAAAAAATGGAGATGATTGGCTGAGCAACATTTATCATATGCAACGAGTTTTAAAACTTGTTGCATATGATAAAACTTGTTGATAAATGGGCCTCATAGCATGCTGCACCCATTCACATTATTTTTCTGCATGTAATAATTTCTATATTTCCTTATGCATTTCAGTTTAATGGGTCATGCTGCATGTACCAGTGAGGTCTACTACATTTGTATGCATTTCATTTATAAAGAATTATCTCAAAAACAAAGTAAAGATGTTAGGTATTTGGCCTTCTACCCGTCCACAGTTTTCAGTTTTAAAGATTGTAAATAGATTGAAAACACACAGCATTACACAGCACAAATCCATTGCTTGTGAAAGTTACTGATACATGGAAATAAAACCAACAGTTTTTTCTGTCCAGTCAAATCCGTTGTGTCTGAAATTAGCCATAGACAGCATGCTGGTCCATATTCATGCGCATATCCAAAGTATGAAATATGTTTTGCTCAGTCTACTCATGTCACAAAGGTCTCTAATTATTCACTGATACCCCTTTCAGACATAAGACCTGGGAAATTTCCTGCTCAGACCCGGGAATTTCTCCTGTGCAAAATCCCAGGTATTTGGTCGAGACCCCCCTTTCACACTACAACGTCTACCCGGGAAATTCCTGGGTAGACCCCTTTCAGACAAGAGCAGGGTTTTTTCAGAGTTTTACACAGAAAATCACAGTTTTGTCATTTTAAGTGGATGTTATGCTGACACACATTAATGAGGTCATGCAAAGGTAGGGGTTTGGTATAAGGGGACTGGGAGGGGCACCTATAAGGCATTGCTGTATTTCCAAGCATCTGTGTAGCATGGATACCTTGTATTGTCTGGTAGATTTGGTGTGCTACACAGCAACTGAGGTATGGCTGAAGCTGCTCACACTGTTCATAATCGTACAGTGTGAGATCCTGAGGAGAAGGGAGCATTTTGTGGTGGAGAGGGTATCCAAGCGCTGACATTACCTACACCGGAGGAGAGCCTTAGTAATGTCCAGCATCTCATCCATATTGAGAGTGACCGGAGGGTCATCTCGCACAATATGGTCTCGAGATCGACAACATGGAGAGGCTTTCTGGGCTACGGTACAGGGGTTTACAGAGAACCAAAGGATTGCAAATTTTAGGATGTCGCAAGGCACCTTTAATTACATCCTGGAACTCCTGGCCCCGTCACTTACCAGGCACACTACTCGATGGAGACAGCCCATTGCCCCGAGCAGGAGACTTGTGATCGTCTTGTGGTGGTATGCTACCCCTGGCGAGTACCGCACAATATCCTGTTTGTTTGGTGTAGGCATCTCCACGGTTTGTGTTTTGGTGCGTGAAGTGACCCAGGCCATCCTGGATACCTTGTACCACCGGTTTATTGCCCTACCCCATGGGCAGCGACTGTGTCCGGGTTTCTGTGCCGCGGTTACCCACAGTGTGCTGGGGCAATTGATGGCACCCACATCCCCATAATTGCTCCCACAGACAGCCCAGCAGACTACTATAACAGAAAGGGATGGCATTCCATCATTCTGCAAGCCGTCGTTGACCATCGGTATTGGTAAGCCACATTTATTACTTTTAATTAGATATATATTGTGACCTGCATGCAAAGTAAAGTATCTAAATGTTGTGTGTTTAAAAAGTTTATATGTATAGTTGTAACCGGATCTTATATACGCTTTCTATCAGAAATATATAAATGTATATATTGTAGTGTATTTAAAAGTTAGGGGTATATTTAATAAAGTGAGGGTTATTTGAAGTGGAGATGTTGGGCCTAGCAACCAATTAGATTCTACTTCACATGGTCTATATGTCTAGTTTTAACTGGATATTATCTTGCTCTCACAGCTTCACTGATGTTTTCATTGGCTTGCCTGGTCGTGCTCATGACGCTCGTGTTCTGGCCAATTCTGATCTGTACAAGATTGCAGAGGAGAGGCAGAATGGTTGGCTGTTTCCTCATGAGGTAACTATACACACATTTATGTCATGCTTTTTATTGCAAAACCGATATAGATATAGATTTTTTTGTTAGATCCTTGTTTACACCAATTCAATATCCTTAAAAAAATAAAATGACAATCAGTAACCATAACATTTTCAACATCATGATATGTATATGTCTAGTTAACATCACTAGATACTATATATTTGATTACCACAGTTAAATATTTTGGTAAACTGTAAACTCTGTGTTTTTGTCAGGAGTAAGTTCCTGTGACAGAGTATTAGCTGGCAAAGTATCTTTAAATTGACCTTCAAGTACATTATCTAATGTATTATCTATAAATGTTGAGGATGGCTGAGGTGTTTGCGGATGCTTGGATATATGGGATGCATTTTGCCCAAATGCTGTGGAGTACTTTAGTTGTTGCGCATACTGGGATATTTTGCCAAATGCTGGGGGAGACTTTACTTGTTGCGCATACTGGGATATCTGCTCAAATGCTGGGGGGTGCTTTGGTTGTTGTTGAGCATACTTGTATGTAGTTTGCCAAAATGCTGTGGGGAAATTAGCGTGCTGGTCATACTGTGATGTATGCTCAAATGAGGTGGGAGACTGAGGTTGTTGCACATATTGGGATGTTTCCCCAAATGAGTTTGGATAATTAGCTTGGTGCCCAAAATGGGTGGATGGTGGAACATGTGTTGTTTTGTAGTGGATTGTGCTCAAGATTTGAGTAAAAAATTTGTGGTTATCGCGACTAAGCCTTTCCTGCATAGCCATCATTTCCTTTAGCAAATTACTCTGCATTTCTCTCTCATTGGCCATGAACCGCTGCAGTCTGGCATCCTCTTGTGTCTGCCATTCCAAATGTAGGCCGCATAGTTGTTCACAAAGAATATTTGTCATGGTTTTGGTAGCAACATCAATTTTGCTCTTCTTTTTACGTGTTGGCACTGTGAAAACTGAAAGTAAAAGAGAGAAAACATTGAGCAACAGATGTAAAAAATATTTGAAACACAAAACAATAAATGGTCCCAATTCAAACAGCAGCACGTCTGTTTGCATGCAGTGCGCATCCTACACTACAAGATAAACGCAGAAACAATACGGTTTCTACTATATACTACAAATTGAACTACAACATTACATAGATTAATGCAGCAGAACATAAGTTATTTGATTTAAACTTACTGTTACTGCGTAGGGTGGGCTTGTCTCCCTGGGTCTGTGGCTCAGACTCAGAATCTTGCATTTGCGTTGGAGAGATCACATCTGTGCCAGTGCTTGGTTCAGTGATGATGGTATTAGATGAGTCCTCGTCTGGGTCATCAAATAGGACCTGCGATAATGCCGGGCTCTGCTGGCTGCTCTCAGGAGTTGTTGAAGGCGTGCATGTCGTTGTTGCAGACAGTGTGCCAGCATCACTTGAAGAAGATAGAGCAATGGGGTTGCATAGTGCTGTATGCCCAAAAGCCGAAGTGCATAAATCGCATAAGGGCCACTCCATCCTTCCCACATCACTGCAATTACGATTGTGGTCATGGACCTTTGTGTATTGTTTCTTTAGGCTCTTTAACTTATTAAGGACTTGCTGCTGTGTCTTCACAATACCCCGGCTGGCCAGGATTTTGGCAATGTTGCAATAGATCATGGTATCCTTAACAGTGCCTGTGATTTCAGCTTTTATTTCCTCCTCTCCTCTCACATGTAAGATATCACAGACCTCCTCGTCCTTCCAATGTGTCATGATCAGCAACCACCTGTACACAGAAAAAAGAAAGATTACCACGCTAAAGAAAATTTAGATAAAAAATAATAAATAAATAAGCAAATGAATAAAAAATAAATCTCTTGTATGGTGTATTAATAATGTATTTCAGTATTTTAAAATATATGCAATATATAATAAGATACAAGCTCTTTTAATAAAGTAATAAAACAGTAATTTACACACCTGGCACCACTCTCCAAACACCTGGTACTGCACTCTCTCCTCTGTCAGTACCAAGTTCATCTCGTAGTGTTGCGGGTCTCTCTGAAATTGTTGCGGCACCTAAATCCGCCATGTAGCACTGCACTGCCTCTTTAGCACTATGTTTAGCATTTATGGCGTCTGCCCTCCACTGTCCAGCTGCTGCTGATGATGATCTCATCAACAGGCAGCCGCATCTGGCCAATCAGGAGCTGTTTGGTGAAGCCCGGGAGTAAATTCCAGGGTAGCACCATTCAGACAGAAGCAGGGTAATTTCCTGGGTCTTAAGTCCCGGGAAAAACCCTGGTCGATTGCAGGGGCCTTTCAGACAGACGCGGCTACCCGGGAATTTGGCTGAGGCAGGCCAAATTCCCGGGAATATCGAAATCTGAAAGGGGTTTGACTGTGTTATTTTTGTGAAAGCAAGCGAGTGGACCTTTCAGATGGGAGCTCTGGCTCCAAAAGGTCTAAATGATTTAATCAATTATTCAGTCTTTCTCAGAAGATAATTTTAGCTCATCATACTATACTTTCCCAGCCTTGTCGGGTATTTATCTAGACACCAATATTACTTTTCCACATTTATCAGGTAGCAGCTAAGCCATCCCTCCTATGACCTTTAGGATCTAGGTAGTACCAACAGTTTGTACTAGGTTAGAGAGTTGACAACCATTTGCACACAAGGTTAATACCCATATGTTTACATTATTTTTCACTCATAACTCATTTTTGTTATTATTTTGTTATTTTTTTTATAGCACATCACAAGTTTCTTCACTAACTGTATTAGTATAAATACATACATCCAATTTTTACAAATATGGCTCATTATTCATCATTTCTCTGAGGATTGCACACCACATATATTTATTCACATCTAGGTATTAGTCTTAGGGTAGGATTCACAAGGAAATAGTGGATATATATGGGCCAGTTCTATACATGGCACCTAATATTTTAGAATCACTTAGTTCCGGGGCTTTCACTATATATACATATACAGTTACACTAACATATATTTAAGTATCAGAGTACATATATTATAGCTCCTTAAATCTAATGGATCAATATTGCAACACCCATGTACTCTGGTCATTAATATTGATTTATTTACCTATTTTTATTGTTTATACTATTAGAATCTTTTTGTAAAATGATACAGAAAAATCAGAAAAAATGATGAAGACTCCTTGAAGATTTTATTTATGTACGTCCGTACAGAGCTGGTAGAAATATCATTGCAAGCTGCCCATAAAATCATATTTGGTATATAATTCTTGTACAATCAATCAAACAATAGTCCTTATCATACTCCACTAAGGGCATAAAACCAATCAAATAATTATTTTACTACCCTATTGGAAGAAATACAATCTTATCATTATAGTCACATAGCAATAAATCATGTGTTTATGAGTTAGACGTTAAAAAGAACATTTAACCTTTGTACAGACTTCATTGTTCATTATATTTCTGGTAAATGGCTCACCACATCTTGGCATCTGAGCCAGACATAGCCAGCTCAGCCAGCTCAGCCAGCACCGCCGCAGCACCTTCAGCCACCGGTGTCCTGCGCCTGACCCAGTTCCCTGTGTACCCAGAGGCACACCATGGCCACGACCACCGGTCACACTCCACCAGCGGACCATCCCCAGGTCCCAGACAAGCCAGCACATGTGGGCTCTATTGATACCTATTGGTCGCTAGTTTGCGCTACATGTCACTTAAGAAAGAATTGCTTTCCAGTCCAATCGTGTGGTTCCAAAGCACAAAAAGTTATTTATGTAAACAGGGAAAGATTTAACACTTAGAATAAAAAGAAATAAGATATATATATTTACATATATATATATATATATATATATATATATATGTGCAGCGATACATACGCATGCACTACTGGTCCCAGTATGCAGACCTTCAATCCTGAATCCTGCTATCACTCAAAATGGAGAATGAATGAACACTGAGCCCAGCACACAGCATATATACGGTACAGGTTACAAGGATAACAAAGGGACAAGTTGGAATGTTTTCATTGGTTCTTGCATCTGGTCAATCTGGTCATTGGCCGGTTCATACAGTGTCATCAGAGGTATGGCTTGGTTTTCTAACAGCTTCTTTGTGTAGTTTCTCACCGAAGAACTAGTTTAATTGGCTACAAACACTGCATACAGAGAATAGCTATCACGATCGGGGCTGAGGCACCACGGAGATTGCGGTCCTTACCGGCTCGGGCGCTCTGGCGGGGGTCTTCCGGTGGGGGTGCAGGCCCCTGGAAATTAGCGCTGGGCACAGTGAGACTCCGGAGAGTGAGGATGGCTAACCAGAAGTGGATGGGCAGGGGTAAACCGGGCAGCGCGTCCGTACTGTAGTCCGATGGGCTCCGCCATCTTGGATTCAGGTCAGGTGACTGGTTGGACCAATCCACTTGTAGCATGACCTGGGAGTCTAGCAAGCTATCTTGCTCCCTGCAAGTCTGCTGGAGTCGCCACTGTTGTTTCCCGCTCCACGGGCACCTGCTATCAGATCTGCTCCGTTGTGGTTACCATTCATGAATTACTCCCCTCTAAGACAAGCTGCATTCCAGTACCAAAAGGCAATCCTCCCAACTTCATCCGACTCCACCCAGGGTCCAAGTTCTAGTCAAGGCATGACAATAGCATTCTAACCAATAGCTACCTATAATCCATAACTGGTGGTAGTAAAGGACTGCCAGGAAGTTCTTTAGTTGCCAGTGCAACATCAATCACAGCATTTGCTGTGAGCTAGTTCCCTGTGCTCCCTGTTCGTCCAGTGTTTGTCCGCAGTTCCAGCCTGCATTCACCATCCTGGTTCGAGCCACATACTACCTCATATTCCTCCGACTCCTGCTTGCCCATGTGTGTCTCCAGAATACATCCACCGCTGGTGCTCCTGCCGGCCCCGGTACCCTGAGTTCTGCCAAAGTCTCCACGGTTGTCCTCTCGGTCCACGTGCACCTGTTGGTCCTGATTACCTGCAAGTCCACCGGAGTCGCCAACATTGTTTCCCGCTCCATGGGCACCTGCTATCAGATCTGCTCCATTGTGGTTACCATTCATGAGTTACTCCCCTCTAGGACCAGCTGCATTCCAGTACCAAAAGGCAATCCTCCCAACTTCATCTGACTCCACCCCGGGTCCAAGTTCTAGTCAAGGCGTGACAGTTTGCACTGGCCAAATGGATTCGGCTAGTGGACAGGATCCGAGGACTGACCTTCTTCAAGGTATTGCCACCCGCTTAGAGGGATTAGAGGCATCGCAACTGCAATTGGCTCAGTTCTTACAAGAGATGTCTATACGGGAAAGATTTCTGGACTGCACAACCTGACTATATATATGATGGGAGGTGATACCTGATGAGACTAATTGCAGGCACAGAAACAGACAAATCTCAGGTGCACAACTCCAAATTATTAATAATATATATATAAATGCAATACAATTTTGCAATCAATAGAGGTTTTTAGCATAATCATGGCCAAGGTTATGGGCCTACCCACCATATCCAGGTAACCTCTTTCGGGTAGGTCCCTAACATACTAGGGTTCAAATCTAGAGTGCAGGACCCCCCAAAACTGGCCCAGCCAAGCTGCCCCAGGGCACCACCATAGTAAGAAAAGTGTAGTATAAAGAGATAGGAACAGCTGCGCTGCATATAAAGAATGAAAATAAAAAAGTGAAGTACATATATATTACACACACGCAGTGAAGGGTTAAAATGTGTTATAAAGGAAAATGTGTTATAATGCAGTGCCCTGAGACAGATCAACCAATGCAATCCAGGGGGACCCACACCCCAAAAATGAACCAAAGTTGCACTACAGTATATAACTTGTAGGACTTACCTAGAATTGTGCCTAATAAAGTGTGCATATACATTACCATACTCCATGCTTTTAAACCAATAAGGAAGGGTGCTAATCCAGAATGCGGGCATCTCCTTTCCATCAGAAGTGCAATAAAGCACATTAAATGGAGTATATGGAAAGATTTCTGGACTGCACAACCTGACTATATATATGATGGGAGGTGCTACCTGATGAGACTAATTGCAGGCACAGAAACAGACAAATCTCAGGTGCACAACTCCAAATTATTAATAATATATATATAAATGCAATAAAATTTTGCAATCAATAGAGGTTTTTAGCATAATGATGGCCAAGGTTATGGGCCTACCCACCATATCCAGGTAACCTCTTTCGGGTAGGTCCCTAACATACTAGGGTTCAAATCCAGAGCACAGGACCCCCCAAAACAGGCCCATCCAAGCTGCCCCAGGGCACCACCATAGTAAGAAAAGTGCAGTGTAAAGAGATAGTTAGGAGCAGCTGCAGCTGCATATAAAGAATGAAAAAAAAAAAGTGAAGTACATATATATTACACATACGCAGTGAAGGGTTAAAATGTGTTATAAAGGAAAATGTGTTATAATGCAGTGCCCTGAGACAGATCAACCAATGCAATCCAGGGGGACCCACACCCCAAAAATGAACCAAAGTTGCACTACAGTATATAACTTGTAGGACTTACCTAGAATTGTGCCTAATAAAGTATGCATATACATTACCATACTCCATGCTTTTAAACCAATAAAGAAGGGTGCTAATCCAGAATGAGGGCATCTCCTTTCCATCAGAAGTGCAATAAAGCACATTAAATGGAGAATATGGGAAAGATTTCTGGACTGCACAACCTGACTATATATATGATGGGAGGTGCTACCTGATGAGACTAAATGCATGCACAGAAACAGACAAATCTCAGGTGCACAACTCCAAATTATTAATAATACATATATAAATGCAATAAAATTTTACAATCAATAGAGGTTTTTAGCATAATCATGGCCAAGGTTATGGACCTACCCACCATATCCAGGTAACCTCTTTCGGGTAGGTCCCTAACATACTAGGGTTAAAATCCAGAGTGAAGGAACCCCCAAAACTGGTCCAGCCAAGCTGCCCCAGGGCACCACCATAGTAAGAAAAGTGCAGTGTAAAGAGATAGTTAGGAGCAGCTGCATCGTCCGGGAAACTTCTGCTCCTAACCGGCTCTGGAGACACCAGGTTGGGAGTAATGTCACCGTCTCCATCCAAAACTGAATCTGCGTTGTCCATTACTCTGGAGTTAATACAAGGTCCTAAAGTTGTTCTTTCTCTCCTAGATTCATGGGCTGCCGAGAATTTTATCACCACCAAAACTCGTCCGGAAATTTCAGATTCCAGTGTTCCCTCTCGATCATACAGTCACCCTGTCTGCAGTGGACGGAAGTCGAATCGTCAATGGAATTGTTCCTCTACAAACTCAGCCTGTACAGGTTTGGGTAGGGGCCCTCCACACAGAAACCATTGAATTTCTTGTCATCCCTAAAGCTTCACATGGAATTATTTTAGGTTACCCCTGGCTATGTAAGCACACTCCCAGAATTGACTGGACTTCCATGCAAATTCTATCTTGGGGAAATGCCTGTCATGTATCTTGTCTTTCACGTATTAAACCCATTAAAGAGATTCACATAGCAGAAAATGTGCAGATTCCTAACCAGTACATTTCTTTCAGTGATGTCTTCTATAAAATCGGGGCCAATACCCTGCCTCCACACTGTGATTGGGACTGCCCCATTGACTTGGTTCCTGGCTAAACCCCTCCGCGAGGTCGTACCTACCCACTGTCCTTACCTAAGACCAAGGCCATGTCAGAATATATACAAGAGAACCTACAAAAGGGTTTTATCTGTCCTTCTTGTTCCCCAGCTGGTGCAGGCTTCTTTTTTGTGTCCAAGAAAGATGGAGGATTACGCCCCTGCATCGATTACCAAGGTTTATACGACATCACTGTCAAGAACCGATACCCGTTACCCCTCATTACCGAGCTCTTTGACCGAGTGAAAGGAGCCACGATATTCACCGAGCTGGATTTAAGAGGGGCATATAATCTTATTAGGATACATTCTGGGGATGAATGGAAGACCACATTTAATACCCGGGATGGTCATTTTGAATACTTAGTAATGCCTTTTGGCCTCTGCAATGCTCCCGCTGTTTTCCAAAACTTCGTGAATTCAATTTTCTGGGACATATTGTATGTTTCCGTCTACCTGGATGACATCCTGATATTTTCCTCCAGTATCAAAAAACATCGGTCTCAAGTGAGGGAGGTCTTGAGCCGCCTACAAAAGAACCATTTATACTGCAAAGTGGAGAAGTGTGTATTTGAGGTATCTTCCATTTCATTTTTGGGCTACATCATCTCAGGTTCCGGCCTAGAAATGGACCCTAAAAAGGTACAGGCCATCTTGGATTGGTCTCGTCCCAGCTCACTCAAAGCAGTACAATGATTTTTAGGTTTCGCAAATTATTACAGAAGATTCATTAAAGGCTTCTCCACCCTCGTGGCACCTATTTCTGCCTTGACACGCAAGGGAGCAGTTCCATCCCAGTGGCCTCCCAGCTTTCCAAATGCTGAAACAGGCTTTCGTTTCTGCTCCTGTCCTGAGACAGCCTTACGTCGACAGCCCATTCTTCCTAGAGGTAGATGCCTCATTTGAAGCTGTGGGAGCAGTACTCTCGCGAAGATTCGAAGATAATAAAGTTCACCCATGTGGTTACTTTTCCAAGAAGTTTGCACATGCCGAGAAAAATTACCCCATCGGAGAACAAGAGTTATTGGCGGTTAAACTAGCCTTTGAAGAATGGCCATATCTTCTCGAAGGGGCTAAATTTTCCATCACTGTATACACAGATTATAACCTGCTATTCCTGAAAAATATTCAGTGCCTCAGTTCCCGCCTGGCTTGATGGGCAATATTCTTTTCTCCCTTCAACTTTACGCTTACCTTCTGTCCAGGTTCACTAAACCAGAAAGCGGATGCTCTCTCTCGTTCATTCTCCTCCGAGATTTCTACTGAAACACCTAAGGAAACTACAGTTCTTGAGTGCAAAGTATTCGCTGCTACCCATATCCAACCCTCTCCTGGGAAGATCTTTGTAACCCCAGATCTACGTAAACAACTTTTAACTTGGGCCCATTCCTCTCGCTTTGGCAGACACAAAGGCATACGCGAGACTCTGGAATTCCTACAGTGGTCCTACTGGTGGCCGTCCATGAGGTTCGAAGTTGCAGAATTTATCTCCTCCTGTACTCAATGTGCCCAACATAAAACATCCAGACAAGCTCCAGCAGGAACTCTGATTCCCCTGTCTATACCAACCCATCCCTGGACACACCTATCCATGGATTTCGTAACAGATTTACCAGTCTCCAAAGATTATACCACCATTTGGATGGTGATTGAACGTTTTTCAAAAATGGTGCACTATATTCCTCTCAAGAAGCTACCATCCGCTTCAGAATTGGCTCAACTTTTCGTCATCAATATATTTCATCTTCGTGGACTCCCAACCGAAATTATCTCTGATCAGGGTGTGCAGTTCATAGCAAAATTCGGGAGAGCTTTATGCTCCGTCTTACAAGTTAAATTAAAATTTTCTACCGCCTATCACCCTCAAACCAACGGTTCTACTGAAAGGGTAAACCAAGATCTTGAAACCTTCTTACGAATCCATATGTTGTCATCTCAGGACAACTGGGCAGAAACTCTACCCTGGGCAGAGTTTGCTCACAACAGTTCTTCATGGTTAAACCCCATTTTTTACAGTTTTTGGTCTGCATCCCACAGTACCAGAATTCAAAGAACTTCCAGTTTTTGATGTTCCAGCAGTAACCTCCAGTCTACAGGACTTTTCACAAATCTGGACTCAAGTTCACTCTTCCCTACAGAAAACCTCTGACCAATACAAATTACGGGCCCATAAGAGAAGAAGGGCCGTCCCCAACATGAAGGAAGGTGATCAAATATGGCTATCCACTCATAATCTTCACCTCACAGTTCCTTCAAGGAAGTTTGCACCTCGCTTTATTGGACCATTTCCCATCATTGAAGTGATTAACCAAGTAGCCTACAGATTAAAACTTGAACCCTACCTTAAAATATCAAACTCCTTCCACATCTCACTACTGAAACCTCTTATCCTCAATCACTTCCGCAAAGTTCTACCACACACTCCCAAGGTCCTTACTGAGAGAGGCGTAGAGTTTGAAGTCAAGCGAATCCTAGACTCCCGTTTTCGATATGGTCAGCTTCAATACTTGCTGGATTGGAGAGGTTATGGTCCTAAAGAACAATGCTCGGTGAGAGCGGAGGATGTTCATTATTATTATTATCCTTTATTTATATGGCGCCACAAGAGTTCCGCAGTGCCTTACATAGGTTCCGCAGCGCCTTACATAGCTCCTCATAGTTCATGCTCCTCGCCTCATGTTTAAGTTTCATTTGGAGAATCCAGAGAAACCCAAGAAGTGTCCAGAGGCCACCCATAAAGGGGGGTTTCTGTCACAATCGGGGCTAAGGCACCATGGAGACCGCAGTCCTTACCGGCTCTGGCGCTCTGGCTGGGGGTCTTCCGGCGGGGGTGCAGGCCCCTGGAAATTAGCGCTGGGCACAGTGAGGCTCCAGAGAGTGAGGATGGCTAACCGGAGGTGGATGGGCAGGTATAAACCTGGCAGCCGCTTCCACGCTGTAGTCCGATGGGCGCCGCCATCTTGGATTCAGGTCAGGTGACTGGTTGGACCAATCCATTTGTAGCATGACCTGGGAGTCTAGCAGCCTATCTTGCACCCTGCAAGTCCGCCGGAGTCGCCACTGTTGTTTCCCGCTCCACGGGCACCTGCTATCAGATCTGCACCGTTGTGGTTACCATTCATGAGTTACTCCCCTCTAAGACCAGCTGCATTCCAGTACCAAAAGGCAATCCTCTCAACTTCATCCGACTCCACCCCGGGTCCAAGTTCTAGTCAAGGCGTGACAATAGCATTCTAACCAATAACTACCTATAATCCATAACTAGCGAACACAAGATGCAAATCTTTCGCTGATAGGAACGGGAGTCTGCAAATAAACAGGGATTTAGTATGATACCAAACATGACATGTTTACTATGTTCTTAACCTTAGATCTCATTTAAGTACATATTACATCATAATTATTAGTTATAAAATACCTTTAATAACTCTGATTTTTAGCTATTGTGATTGGGAACCATTTTATACATATGTGATCGCATATGTGCGTCTGTGCATTGAATAGGAAATGTTTGTATGTATGTGAGTACACATGTGAGCGTCTATGTGTACGCATATAAGTTTATGTGTGTGCGTTATGTGCATCAGTGTTAGTGTGTGGTGGATTTGCATTTGTGCACATCCAATTGCACCGATGCAGAGTAGCATCCGATTTACTCTTTATCAAACCATAGATGACTAGATTGTCAGATAATAATTGCAAATGATCATATCCAATTATCTGACTTAGACAGCACACAACAGGGGATAGTACATTGTCCTCTAAGGTGCCAGGAACACTTACATCTCACCGTGTGCCTCTGCAAGTTCCCCACTGCCACCAGAAAGCTCCTGACTACAGCTGAGCAGTTGCAAGGGAACAAGCACCAAGCACACCCGCTGAATATCAACACAACACAGTGGCCAATTTACCTCCCCCCATGACTCAACAACCAACCAGCGAAACTCAAGCATCAACCACATAACAATTCACCTCTACAATCACGGCCACAATGATCACCCATGAACCCGAAACCCTACCGGTAGGTAAGTACTGTTTGGGACATACCACCACCATGTGGGATGCCGCCTTGGTACACGAACTCTGAACTCTTTCATCCCCCCCTGAACCCACCACCAGAGACTCTCAAGACTGTTGACCAAAGGTCCAGCAGGGGAGACATGCCGGTCACTGAACTGCATGGAAAAGGAGCCCTCTGAAAGGGTCCACCCACCTCCCCACCCAGAGTTTCATCCACCTTACTCCCCACTCTACCCCCCTTCCCAAAGGAGTAGCATTGTGACTGCTTCAATAAAAGATATGGCCCTCTCATTTTGTTTCTCTTCATTCCATCACACCACCCATCACAACCACCCATCATATTCTTGACACCAAGACATACCACGCCCCACAATCACAGGGAGAGCACACCTTCCTCCCCCTTTTTCCAGTTACCCATATCAGGACCCGGTACTCCTGTAAAAGGTGCAGCACTTCCCACACTGCTCACAGCCCACAACTTCACACACCAACACCACCATCAGAACACACCTTTTGCCTGCCTATACAGTAGAGCGCAGTCCAACAAAACTATTACCACATAGCCAGATATAGCTTGCAGCTGGATAAACTTCCTTAAATCTTGCAAAGAAGTATTAAGATAAGATTTTAGCACATACAAGCAAATTCATTTTCTTAAAGGCATAGTTATAAAAACAATCAGCAATGGTTCATTTAGCCTCCATGTTGTTTTCAGCAGCCATATCATTCCCTTCTCTGCTCATTTATTGAGCATACTACATGCACAAATCAAGAAGGTTCATCTCAAATGATCACTAGGGAGGAGTAGGAAGAAATACACCAAAGGAAAAGGGTAAATTGCTAATACTCACTGTACCAGACAGTGGAGTCCCTATGTTTTAAATGAGCCTTCTGGTGTGGCTAAGAAATGAATAATATAACTAGTTGAAGCTAGCAATTAATTCATGTGTTACATATTCGTCATTTCCTCCTTCACCTCCCTCATCATCTAGATCATAAATGAAGTTCTCATGTATGACAACTTGATCTTTGCTCAGAATCTGATATATATCAGTAAGTCATGGTGTTTGAAGACTTTCTTAGGATTGTTTAATTTCACTGTACAGAATATGTGATCTCTCCTCTGCCAATGGAGATCCAGATCATATATGACTACAATGGCCATCTCATGCTGTGCCTCAATCTTCTTCATACTTTTAAGACACTGTACACATATAGTAGACCCACATTTGATACTCAGGTATGCTATACATTTGTCCCACACACAATATACTGTATGATTCCAGAAAGGAGTTTGGTAATGCCTATACCTAGCCATTCCAAAGGGTCCAAACCATCTCCTATCTTCCATAATTCCTTCTGCATCTCTCCCACCTTCTTCAAATATCCAGCAATTTCTGCCCTATTATCATCAATATAGGTGCAACATTCTTGTCCTACCACTGCACAGGTTCCTCCTCCCACCAACAACTGATCTAGTGCCATCCTATTCTGTAAAGCCACTTTCCTAATCTGAGCAGCTTCCTCCACTGTCTGATTAATGGATACAATCAATTCATCCACCATTTGGTCCATAACAGTAAGAATTTCCGAAATAACATTTTCTACCAGAGAAATAGTCAATAGGGGAAAGAGTACTCCTGCAGTGCATTCTCCATCCATGTATTTAAAATAAATACTCCCTTTCTTTATTTCCCTCATACTACATTGCTTTAAGTACGTCAAACCTTCTGACACTAAATCATATTCTACTGGTATGTTTCTGGGATACTGATCCAGATGATCAGTGACTCTCAAAAAAAGGGACTATATATGAAAGTGCACATTGTCCACTTGCCCCCAACGGAATCCATGAATAAGCCCATTTTCCACACACCCAATACATTTCTTTAGGTAGAGGCAAACCTGCACTGGTATAAAAGTATCCCATATATGCCATAAATTAAGCTGTGTTATTACCTACAGCATCCATACAAGTTGCATTGTCAAACTTACACATGTTCCTTTTTAACTGAAAATAAGTCTGGTTCTCCATTAAAAGTCCTTTGTCATTAATGTAATACCAAATAGAACTAGCCCGAAACTGAGTATCAGGCATCTTAGTCACAAAGGTCGCTCCCCTACAGTCAGTGTAATCCAAATCCTGTCCTTTAACCTTAACCCTTACAGTTGGGCTCGACTCTACAGTAATGTACATATTCCGTTCTCTACATCCGACATCATCTATGTTCATGTCAAATTCAGGTTTTCCCATTGTAACAGTTACTCGTAAAGCAGAAGCATGGATTGAACTAGTTGCTGACACATTCTGGAATGGGAAGTCAACTATAGCTTGCACATTCGGGTTTTGATTAGCACAGGTATATTCCCCACTGGGATGCCTATGACCATTTTTATAGACCATTCTCTATTTAACATGTCAGCAGTGCTAATGAAGTGTGCTAACATAGGTATGCCATTCATAGGCAAGTGTGTGCAAACCCAACATTTACTCTCATTGAGTGTGTAGCAATTCTCTCATGCATTTCTATCATTAAATTCCCAGAAAAATAATTTCTGTGATTTTCCTGTTGCAAGGCTTTGTGGACATGCTTCTTACTTAACATACCACTAATGTATGAATGGATACTATCAGTCGTGTTTCCTTTTGACATGTTATGTGTCATTCTTCACATTGTCAGTAAACACTGAAATGTACATGGTAAATTCAATCAAAGTAAAAGTCATTACAATCAGAGTTGCCCAAGAGAGAATTCACCCCCAAAGTCCTGAATCTGGCCTTGAGCCCATCAGCATTGCTCTGTTCAACATGGTCCTGAACTTCACAGTACTCTTCAGAGTTGCGTATCTCTTAGGAGTTACTGCATTGGCAAGTGGCCCAAGGGTTTATTGTGCCCATAAAAACCACTCACTTGTTGTTTTCACTGGCAAAGTGTTGAGGCTGTGTCTTGGAGAATCTCCTCTGCTTGGGCTGTCTCAGGAGGCATGACTCTTTTACAATGCCTAGTGTGGATCCACGCGGTCTTCTCCTTTATCTTTACAGCCGTCTGAGTTGTCAGCAAGACTTGATAAGGTCCTTCCCACCACTCTGTTAGTGAGCCTGATCTCAGGAAATTCCGGACCATTACCTCATCACCAGGTTTTAGTTCAAGATAAGCACCTTCCACAGGAACTGGTTGTGTGCCAATCACAGCAGTCAGTATCTTCTTTAGCTGATTGCTTAAGGAGATAAGATAATTTGCGGGTGCAACAATGACATTGACAAGATACTACATGGAAGAAAAATAAAAAAGAAGACAGAAATGTCCCTTGGTTGACGCACTGACAAGAAATGTGATAAAATTTTACTTTTATTAAACAAACTTAAAATTGTATATATAATAATCTCTCCAGTGAGATTATATCAGACTTCAACTAACTATTGAGCTGATGTAATGCTCACATATATTATATTAATTAAGTCAAACTTAATACTCATATAAATTATACTGCTGAATTCAACCATTATTAGTGAGCTAGTGTAAGGCTCAGATAGTGTATACCATGTGACTGATTAGAGCTGTTGCTAGACTCACTTAGTTACCAGCTATTCATGTTAGATCCTATTTATTTATAGCTGCATGAACAGCAGAAAGCTTGGAATCATTTATACACACCACGTGTGCTGTTAAAATTAGACTGAGACGCTATAATTTTGCAACATTGTACTCTCAGGATTTGGCTTCTTTCCCAGATACTCCCTAATATGGGCATTGGTTTTTTTAGTGTCAAAGCTAATGCAAATACCCTTATGATTTAAATGGCTACATGTGCTGCTAACATTATAACAAGATGCTGTGACACTGCAACATTGTATATCTGAAGATTTGGCTTTCTTCCCAGAGATTTGTTGAATACACTGCAGACAGACAGCAGTAGAGCTAATGTAATGCTCTCATAATTTTTGCTGCTGGAATCAATATAATATTTAAAGCATCTACAATATCAGACTTCAACTAACTATTGAGCTGTTGTAATGCTCACATATATTATATTAATTAAGTCAAACTTAATACTCATATAAATTATACTGCTGAATTCAACCATTATTAGTGAGCTAGTGTAAGGCTCAGATAGTGTATACCATGTGACTGATTAGAGCTGTTGCTAGACTCACTTAGTTACCAGCTATTCATGTTAGATCCTATTTATTTATAGCTGCATGAACAGCAGCAAGCTTGGAATCATTTATACACACCACATGTGCTGTTAAAATTAGACCAAGACACTATAATTTTGCAACATTGTACTCTCAGGATTTGGCTTCTTTCCCAGATACTCCCTAATATGGGCATGGGTTTTCTTAGTGTCAAAGCTAATGCAAATACCCTTATGATTTAAATGGCTACATGTGCTGCCAACATTATAACAAGACGCTGTGACACTGCAACATTGTATATCTGAAGATTTGGCTTTCTTCCCAGAGATTTGTTGAATACACTGCAGACAGACAGCAGTAGAGCTAATGTAATGCTCTCATAATTTTTGCTGCTGGAATCAATATAATATTTAAAGCATCTACAATATCAGACTTCAACTAACTATTAAGCTGATATTATATTCACAGATTCTATATCTTTAGATATTTGATGCAATATATGCACATGTGCATGTTTACCCGCAGCCTAATGAATAGCCAATAATTGTCCAATAACATGGTAGAATAATATGAGGGGATAAGGTGATAATATAGGATATCAATCTCCTACTCCTACATGACATTTGTGATATGAAGTTGAGTAGCATATAAATCTATATTAATTGAGCCAATTGACTGATTACAAGTATATTAGTCGGTCTATACGGAATATAATTCCAGCCCCTTAGATGTTATAAGTTATTTGTTGGCTTTGCAGCAGTTAAGTCAACCTTTGTTTAAATGTATTAGATTCTATGTGCATTTCAGCTATAGGTGGCAATCTAGGTATATGAGTATATTGCGGCCACTTCTCACATGCATATCATGGCAATTCTGACATGCAGTGGACATTGCAGAATATTATCCCACTTATAGGGATGTTATAGCATGCCACATATAATTGGTCCCAATTAAATGCATTTTTTGATTTGCTATTTTTGGATTTACATATATTCTATGACTTATTTGTGAGAGATTTTCTATTTATTAATATCCATTTTTGAGTCGCCATTACACGCGCAGGTGTACCAATAACACTATTCATTTCAATAATTAACACACTGAGATGTTTTTTTCATTTTTTATATTTCACTGGAGAGATTATTATATATACAATTTTAAGATTGTTTAATAAAAGTTAAATTTTATCACATTTCTTGCTAGTGCGCCAACCAAGGGACATTTCTGTCTTCTTTTTAATTTTTCTACAATTTATTATTTTGCTGCTGCTTTAGTGGCTATGTCTGCTCTGTGATTGCCTTTAGTAATCTCATCATGCCATGTCATGTGTGCTTGGCTTTTAATGACTGCAGTCTGTGAAGGCAATTGTATTGCATCAAGCAACTCCTTGACTGCTTCTGCATTAGCAATTTGGTTGCCCGGAGTTGTTAGAAAATCTCTTTGTTTACATAATTCTCCGAAATCATGCTCGACGCCAAATTAATATATACTGTCTGTGTATATATTTACACTCTTTGCTTCTGCTATTTGACATGCTTGGCCAATGCCTTCAATTCTGCTAATTGTGCTGAGTGAGGTGTGCATGTGGAGCAGAGAAAATGGTTTGTATATCATCTATCACAGCATACCCTGATTGGTTTGCTCCTGTATCTGTCTGTCTATGACAACTTCCATCAACATAATAAATTAAATCAGGATTTTGAAGTGGAGTTTCTTGCAAATCCACTTGTGGGGTAGATTTCTCATCTACATGTTTTAAACAATCATGTTATACTTCTGGATTAAGTCCCCATTCCCTTCTCTGAAACTCATCAGTTTCAGAGTGGCAGGATTCAAAACATTACACTTAACCAGTGAAATATTGGTAGGCATAATGAGAGCTAGCTCCCACTTGGTTAATCGTGCATCGGTGACATGTCTAGTTTTCTGACAGGTAAGTAAAGCTGCAACAGCATGAGGAACGTGAACTTTAAGGTGACATCCCAAAATATTGTCAGCCGACAAGAGAGCAGCTGCTGCTATTGCTCTTAAACAGACTGGTAAACCTTTTGCCACAGAATCTAGCTGGGAACTGTTGCATGACCCATTTGTTCATGACAAAATAATGAAAAATCTTGTTTGTTGTCAGGAAAAACCTAATGCTCCTGCAGCTATGAGGTCATCCTTCAATTGCTGGATTGACAATTTGTGTATTAGAGGTTCAGGTACTCAGGCTTTGATCAGTTCATACAAAGGTGCAGCATACATGCCTATCCTCCCAGAATTTGCGGGAGGTTCACGATTTTTCGGTTAACTCCCCACATCCCCGGAAGGGTAGGCATTTCTCCCGCATTTCTGCCCACTTAATAGTGAAGTGGGCAGAATGGGGAGCATTTCTGCAGCAATCGTAGGTCTCCATGTAGGGGGCAAGGCTTAATGATGCAAGGCTTCATGATTCACGTCATTTGGCCCCACCCCCTATTTAAATTCGAGCCAATCACTGCAAGTTACAGCAAGGGGGCAGGGCTTAATGACACAAATCATCAGGCCCCACCCTCCGTCACCACCCTCCTTCTTCTCTTACCCGGGCTTCTCCCGGGAAGAGAGAAAAAAAAAGTAGGCAAGTATGAGGTGCAGTCAATTGTGAATAGTTAGGTATCCAATTTCTGCAATAACCTACCATTCACAGGAAACCCCTTAACTTCCTCTTATTAAAGGGTAACCTAATCTCTTTAATTGCTGTAATCCTATCTGGGGACAAATGTCTGAAACCTTCAGATATAACTATGTGTGAAACGTTAGTCTGACATAGTTGTATTTTAACTTTTGACACTTTGGGGTAAATTTACTAAGAATCCAGTTTGGTCGAGGTTTTTTCTTTAAACACTCTTTACTTCACTGAAACTCGGGAAAGTTTTCCATTTTTCAACTCTCAAATTTACTAAGAAGTGAGTTTAGCTGAAAGTGAGTTTTCCGATGGTGAAGTAGATTAATATTTCTTCCCCTAGTTGTGAGTTTAGATGAGAATACTCACCCAAGATTGCAGTGTTTTCTCTCTGCCAAACTCACCAGAGCAAGTAGCCTGCACATATCAGTGAGATATGTGAAGGCTGCTTGTGTGTTGTACCTGTAAAAAAACAGGTTAAAATATAATAAAAAAATGATGTAGCCCCCCCCCCCAAAAGCATAATCAGCCCCGGACTTGTCAGCCAGTCCTGGTTCCTAAATTTATGGGGAACAAAACGAGAAGGGTTCCACCGTAGTTTAGGAACCAGCACCAGGCTGCAGGGCCAGTCCTGGTTTTAAATATAGGGGGAAAAATGTGTAACAGTACCCCTATATTTAAAACCAGCACCGGACCCACACCAACCAGAGTGTAATGCCACAGCCAGGAGACCCTATTACCGGATCTCAAGGGCCAAAGCATTCTCACCCCAAGCCGGTCAGGCCAAGCTGATTGGCTGGCGGCTCCTGACAGTTCTCACTGAACAGTTGGGAGCCGGTTAGTGGTGTATGTGGTCACACACATACACCGCTAATGTTAAGTATATGGATCGGGTACTCGGTTTGTTTTTTTGCAAAGACCCCCCTGGATGCTACGGAAACCAGCGCGAGGATGGAGGTGAGCATAGGATCTTTTTTGCAGGTCATTCCTCATGGATTTCTACATGGGACAAGGAGACGCGAACATCTGGTATTAGGTAAGTATGTGTGAATGAGTTAGGTGTGCAATAAACTTTTACTGTATATGGTGCATGGGTTATGTCTTTATTTAACTATTTATAGCTCTAAGGTCCTGAATAAGCCTAAAACTCCACCCATCGCATTTCCATATCAGATAGATCAGAGTATTCGCTGGGCTTTGTGTTCTGACCAAGACCCCTTGCTGTAATAACTCTTGCATTACTGGAAAGATGCCCTTTTCTGCCTCGGGTTTGAGGGGATACTGCAGTCTGCTGGGTATTACTGCTCCTGGTTTAAGTTTTACAGTTACAGTAGTAGCGTCTCTCCTACATCACTGGACCCTGTAGTCCACAGTGTTTCAGGTATTGTAGTTATCATCTCTGAAACCTCTGGAGGGAGCTCCTTTAAAGGATTGAGGACCTGAAGTGTTCGCACGCAGCGGGTGATATTTTGCAAACTGTGCATGTGTATATGACAGTACACGTGAGCAAAACAGTCACTGCAATTGAGCAGCGCTCACTCGTTGCACACAGGCAGACCTCAAGCCTGAGTGACAGGACGGGGCATTTGTGGGTGGTGACTGGGAAGTCGAAAGAAACGGAGGTGTGGTTGTGCGAATGCAGGGATTCTGACTTTGTTTTATGGGAGTGCATAAATTGCGGCTAGCGATTGCAGGTGTAGCAGCGAGAGAAATGTTTGCAGTTCTTGAGGCAGGGTCTGGTCAGCCTCAACCCTGTGAGTAGGTCAGCTGTGTGTGTGTGTGAATGTTTTACATATGTTAGTCCTCAAATTTATATTTATTTTTCTTTAATACACCACTGGCTTAAATATATAAGGTTATCAGGTATTGTTTTAAGCACATATGTATGTATGTATGTAGGTATGTATGACATCTTATTTTTACACATAACCATGGCTATGTTACACTCTATTAATGTGTTGCACAAAATACATTTTGTTTACACGAGTCAGAAGAATTGCAATGTTTTTTTAAAATGAAGTTACAGCTCTGTTTTGGCCATTTTGGATTTAACATCCAATAAAAAGCAAATAACAAAAATAACAAATATAAAATGATATATTTGGTAGAAAATCAAACAAATTATAGATGCAGTAGGAAAGGGAGGTATTGATTGGTGAAATATGGGGGCAGCATAAGATTGCCAATGCTGTCATTTTTTGGTCTTTTTTGACCTAGGCTGAAGGGAAAGTTTCTCAGCCGCAGACTGGTGTGTTCTGTGGTGACGGACGGCACTCATTGTGCTGAGTATAAGGTCAGAGCTGGCCAATGGGATTCCAGGGGTGGTGGGCAGATCTCTTGATTCAAGAAGGGAGGGTCGCTCCCACATGGCAAAGTGGTTGATGTTGTTTGACTGCTCCTGGGCCAAGGCCAGATGTTCAAGGGCCAAAGCCACCCATCTCTGGTACTCAGATGTCCACTCTTGGGCCTCAGCAATTCTCACAAGAGCTGCCTCGATGTTTTTAAAGATGGCAGTGTTCTTATTTGTTTCACCCAGCAGCTTTGTGAAAAGGACCTCTGGCCTTAGGAGAGAGGTGTCAGGAGTGGGGTTTGCAGGGTCAGCAGTTGGTATTGTTGCTTCATCCCCTGCAAACACTCCTGACACACTGGGCCCAGAAAATGATTCTGGAGCAGGCTCCTCATCATCCATATCTGAAATGTAAAAAAAACCAATAACTGTACCCATGCGGGGCTTCAATGTTAGGCATGTCAGTATCCATATTGGACATGCCTACCACCTCCACTTTTTGAATACACCACAGAGCAATTTCTTCTAAATGGGTGTATTCTAATGACTCTGGGATGGGCCCACCACCTGTGCCCCTGGCATGCTTTGCCTTATCTGCCATCTTTCCCGTCAGCCTGTACTTGAAGTCTGACCATCTATGAATGTTTGGAAATGCAATATTGTTACAACTACCTTCAAAAAATTATAAAATTATTTTTGGCTAAATTATGTTCGAACAATGGTCCCCTCCAAGTTGACAGCATTGGCAATCTCTTTCCAAATGCGGACTCGTTGTGCTGCCCCCATATTTCTTGGTACATGGACAACACGATCCATGGCCATTCCAACCTACACCTCCATCTCTCTGCTACTGAATGGCGGCTGCCTCAGCTGTTTACGGGGCTGGCTGAGCCCAATGGCTTCCTCATTGAGGTCACAAGGAGGCTGCTCTGAAACTTGTGTCTATTAAAAAATTTTTACATTTTAAATTAAATAAAAATCTAAAGTTTATCTTACATGACAGTGATTACATTGTTCACAATTATAGCATTACAAATTAATATCAATTCTCATGGTCTAAATTACCTAATTTTTGCATAATCTGAGATAGATGTTGTTCCTGCTTCATTTTCCCCCATATGATACAGTAACATCATTCTGAGTAGCTTCTGCAGTGTATTTATAGTACATGCGTACGCATCACTGCCAATACGATTCGCTTAGGTGCCAGTGTGCCCCGTACCAGCTGCAAACAATTTGGCGGTCTGTTGCACAGTATTTAAGGGTGTGTTTGTACCTCTAATTTGGTGTGCATTATTTTATGCAAATGGCTGTTTTTGAATTGTTTGTTCATAATTCTCTCTTTGGCCAGGTAAGTGATTGAATGACTGGTTTTATCCTTGCATTTCTATAGGTTTGCCTTTTATTTCACTTCTTTGGGAGCAAGTTATCTCAGCTATTTTTGGGCAGGTAGGTGATTGTGTGAGGTTTCTCTTGCAAATCCCTTAAGTGAATCTGTCCTAGCATGCCAGGGTTACATACTGACTGGTTTTATCCTTTCATTCCTGTAGGTTTGCCTAAGTGATTGTGTGGGGTTTCTCTTGTAACTCCCTTAAGTGAATCTGTTATGGCATGCCAGGGTTACATATTGACTGGCTTTATCCTTGCATTCCTATAGGTTTGCCTTTTATTTCAGTTCTTCGGGAGCAAGTTATCTCAGCTATTTTTGGGCAGGTAGGTGATTGTGTGAGGTTTCTCTTGCAAATCCCTTAAGTGAATCTGTCCTAGCATGCCAGGGTTACATACTGACTGGTTTTATCCTTTCATTCCTGTAGGTTTGCCTAAGTGATTGTGTGGTGTTTCTCTTGCCATTAGTTGGCCATTTTAGTTATTTGTTTTCTTATTGTCTTTACATTTTCATTATTGAGCCAGGTAATGTTTCCTTTCTAAAGGGTATATTTGCTTTGTTCAATTATTATTATTATTATTTTTTTACTTACAAGGATATGGCAAGTTCAAACCTAATAAAAATTATTGACAAATAACTAAAGATATGTTCTTATTTTTGCTTTGTGGATTTCACCAAGGTTTAATTTTTCCCCATTTTTCAGATTAGACACGGCCAAAAGATCTACTCCCTACTGTTGCACCGCTACCAATCTGCTCATCCTCCAAGGCATAGGCAGAGGAGGCTTGCAAGGCCCTAGATATTTAGTACATGTGTCACCCAGTTTGGAATGTCTGACAATGTTGTCTTGAGGCTCTTTCGCCTACCACCCCAGGTTATCCTAGATACTCTCTCGAGTGATCTAGAAAGTAAAATAAACATTCTTATAGCAATACCACCACTTACCCAGTTGTTGTCAGGTGTTACATTTATGTGCTTTAGGGTCCTTCCAAACAACCGTGACTGTGTTGGATGAGATTTCCCAGCCATAATTTTTGAGGATCCTAAGGTGCATATTTAAAGCTTTCCTTGGTTCCATCAGCCAATTTGGATGTGGAAACCCTTGGTGTGGTGAAGCAACAGTTTATGGATATTGTTGGCTTCACATACTGTATGTGATAGGGGTAGTGAATGGCACTCACATACCACTTGTGCCTCCAGCTGCCCAGGAGCAATGTTTAGGAACTGTAAACACTTTCTTGAATGTAATGGTGGTATGTGATGCCTACCTCCAGATCCTTTCCCTGAATGCAAAATTACGGGAAGTGCCCATGACACCTTTGGCATCAGACAATCAGGAATATGGAATAAATTATCAATGATGCAAGCAGGTGATGCTTGGCTTCTGGGTAAGTGTTACATTTTTTCTTTGTAATTTTTTTATTTTTATTTTCTATATTGAGAAATTTTATTTTTCTATGCAGGAGACAGTGGATATAGTGGATATCCTTGCATGCCATGGCTCCTAACTCCTGACTCATGATTTCTGACTCCTTATGTAGCCCTCACACTAGGACCACAAACTCATTATAGTGCCACTCTTACAGCCACCAGGCAGATTGTAGAGCACTGTATCGGCCTGTTAAGGGGCCGATTTCGGTGCCTACACCGGTCTGGTGGTGACCTTATGCATTCGCAGGCTAGGGTTTTAGAGATAGTGGTCCTGTGTGGGATATTTCACAACATCGCTATAAGGAGTCGGGTGCCTTTCCAGTCCGAGGAAAAATGCTGGAGGATGAGGCCTCTGAGGTAGGTGGTATGGAAGTGAGGAGGGGGGAGCTTCCGTGACCAAGTTGTTACAAAATATTTAATAAAAGCTGATTTTTTTAAAAATCATACTTTTAAACTTTACAAATATTTTTTTTTAATTATTGTGTTGTTTGTAGAATCTTTCATTTATAATACTTGTTTTGAAAATGCCTGCCAAAATGAGACCATTATTTTGCTGTGTACCAATATTATGTCTCAAATAATGTATTTTTTTTATTTTATTTATATGTTGTTCACTTTTGACATGAAACTGAAATATGGACTTCCCCACTTTGGATGAATGCGCAAACTCTGTGTTGATGTTCCACTTACTCCAAGTTGAACATTTTTTTTGAACATTTTTGTTATGTTAAAAATTTTTTTTATTTTTTTTACTTATATTATTAAAATTGCAAAATTAACCTTTTGGTGTTTATAAATGCCTGCCATGCCTTCATATGAATTTCATTAGTGGTTTGTCTTTTAGTTAAATAAGAATAAAAAGTTTATTTTTATTTCCTTTGTAAATATATACTGTATGCTTATTTGTATTTAGGAACTAGAGATGAGCGGGTTCGGTTTCCAGAGTTCCGAACCCACCCAAAGTTAGCATAAACGAGTTGGATCCAAGCAGGCTCGGAGTTTCCCACCTGGTCAGATCTCGAAACTGAGGCAAAACGATAGAGTCGGAAATCTCACAGTTCGCGAGCTTTCGTCTCTATGATCAATGTAGTATATAAGGGACCACGCGACAGACGCCATTTCACTCCAGATTTGGAGACTGAACAGGGAGGGTGGGTAGTGTAGGAGTGGGAGAGGTGCTGGTGCTATGTGCTGTGTCCTGGGCTGGTGACTGCTGATCCATTCTGGTCTCTGATCACAGTGCTGTCACTGTCACTGTGCTATCTGCTGATCCATCTGGGCTGTCTGATATGTTCTGGGTTTGTGCTATGTCCATCTCTGGGCCTAAGTTCTGGACTCCAAAAAAAAAAAAGTAAAAAAAAAAATCAAAGTGTCTTTTATATTTTTCTGTATGTGTGTGCGTGCCTGCGTGTTAGGCTTAACCGCAGTACTGCACAAGTTCCAGCCCTACTCTAGTCATGCTAAAAACAAAAAAAATCAATCAAAGTGTTTTTTATATTTTTCTGTGTGTGCTTGTTAGGCTTAACCGCAGTAGCGCACAAGATCCAGCCCAACTTCAGTCCTGCTAAAAACAAAAAAATCAATCAAAGTGTCTTTTATATTTTTCTGTGTGTGTGTGTGCGCGTGCATGTTAGGCTTAACTGCAGTCACGCACAATATCTAGCCCAACT
Organism: Taudactylus pleione; assembly: GCA_031769625.1. Taxonomy (NCBI): domain Eukaryota; kingdom Metazoa; phylum Chordata; class Amphibia; order Anura; family Myobatrachidae; genus Taudactylus; species Taudactylus pleione. The sequence continues at coordinate 1,917,094 of JAUIMM010000274.1, read as the reverse complement.
CCAGTTGTGCTAAAAACAAAAAAAAATCAAAGTGTCTTTTACATTTTTCTGTGTGTGCATGCGCATGCGTGTTAGGCTTAACCGCAGTACCGCACAAGATCCAGCACAACTCCAGTCATGCTAAAAACAAAAAAAATCAAGCAATCAAAGTGTCTTATATTTTTTTCTTCTGTGTGTGCGTGAGTGTTAGGCTTAACTGCAGTAGCGCACAAAATCCAGCAAGCAACGCAAGTTGCAACCTTGTGCTGCCCGACTGCAGTCATTCTCCAAAAAAAACAATAAAAGTGTCTTATATTTTTTTCTTCTGTGTGTGCATGGGTGTTAGGCTTAACTGCAGTAGTGCACAAGATCCAGCCAGCAATGCAAGTTGCAACCTTGTGCTGCCCGACTCCAGTTGTTCTCTAAAAAAAAAACAATAAAAGTGTCCTATATTTTTTTCTTATGTGTGTGTGTGGGTGTTAGGCTTGACCACAGTAGTGCACAAGATCCAGCCAGCAACGCAAGTTGCAACCTTGTGCTGCCCGACTCCAGTTGTGGTCAATCGGTGCTCTGGGCTTTCTGGAGCTGCCAAAAAATAAAAATCATCATTTGTCTTTTTTTCTAATATTTTTGTGTGCGCGCACGACTGCACGTGTGTGAATTTTGTAACCGCACCTTGGCTACACTATTGGTGATTGTGACACTGCTTCAAGACTGCAGAAAATATGGAGGGGTTTCACATGACAGGAGAGCAAGGACAAGAACCACATGTTGTCTCTGCTGCCAGCAGTGCAAAGCCGTCAACTTCCTCATCCTCTATGAAGGCCCATGCCCCAGGGCTTAAGTCACGCCATCGATATGGTAAAGCAAGTTTTACTGAAGTTAAGGAAAATTTTTTAAAGGATATTTGCCTTTAGATAAACAAAAACTTGGCAATATGCCATTCACTACACAAAGTGGCAAGGAAAGGATAAGGCCTTGGCCTTTCTTTATGAAGACTGCTGATAGCCCTTCTGCTTGTAGTAGTAGTGGTGGTGGTCCAATTAAAAATGTGAAAGTTGTTAAGACAGCTCCGGAAAAAACAACTGTGTGCCCTGAGAAATCAAAATCACAAATCCCTGAGGAGAGTGCAAGTGTGTCCGCTGTTGCCATGTGTGAGCCCGACCTAATTACTAGTGTACTGGAGGATCCTCCAAGTTCCAACATTTGTGTGCCCTCTGTAAATGTGGGGAAGGGCAGTAAACATCTTGCAAACGTAGTCATTGAGGATGCTTCTGTGGAATTGCACATGGAGGAGGAGGATATTTTGGTAGTTGAAAGTGCTAAGGATGATGAGGATGTTGATGATGAAGATGTTGGTGATGAGGATGTTGATGCCGAGGATGTCCTTTGTGTAAGTAAGGCAACAGCTGTTGCCCATGGTTTGAAAAAGCCAAAGCCCATTGTTGTCATGCTGTCACAAAAGACAAAAAAAATCTACTTCTCACGTGTGGAATTATTTCCATCCCGATCCGGACAACAGTTGTCAAGCCATATGTGCCCTTTGCCATGCAAGAGTAAGTAGAGGGAGGGACCTAAACCACCTAGGAACCTCTTCCTTGTTATGTCACTTGGAGCGCATTCATCAAATATCAAAGTGTACGTCGCCAAGTTACAAAACTCAAAACATAACAAGTCCAGTGTTACCTACCTGCTTCCTCTCTGTGAGGTCCAAGCACCTTCGATCTCCAACACTAACACCTGCATCATCAACATCCTCATTTGTCATTGGAAGTAGTCCTGCTGCATCCAATGTTGGTATTCGAAGCATGATGGACTCCTCTCCTATCCTTGATTCCTCAGAAGGATCCTTGATGACTACACCTATTGCTGCTGCTGTTGCTGTCAGTGGATCATCATCCCAGAAGGGGACCAGGAAGAAGACTACTTGTAGCGTATCTTCCAAAAAACAATTAACTGTCAAACAATCGTTTGCAAGGGCAAACAAGTTTGACAGCAATCACCCATTTGCACAGCAGATTACTGATGCCCTAACAGCTATGCTGGTATTAGATGTGCATCCAGTATCCGCCATTACTGCAGTGGGTTTTTAACAGTTAATTAAGGTCCTGTGTCCTTGCTACCAGATCCCTTCTAGATTCCACTTAGCTAGAACAGCAATTCCAAGTCTATACAAGGACATTAAAAAAAACCTTATTAATGTCCTCAGAAATGCCCATGTACCCACAGTCCACTTGACCACTGATATGTGGACAAGTGGGACAGGACAAACTTAGGATAACATGACTGGGACAGCCCACTGGGTAGGTGTATTGCCTATAACAGCAACAGCAGCAGCAACATCTCCCAAAAGACAGCTGATACAGAGGAAGGCTACTCTTTGTATAACTGGTTTCACTAAGAGGCATACCACTGAGAACCTCTTAGAAAAACTCAGGGAAATCATTGCTAAATGGCTTACCCCACTTGGACTCTCCTCGGGATTTATGATTTCGAACATTGCCACCAATATTGTTAGAGCATTATGTGGGCGAATTCAAACACTTCCCATGTTTTGCTCACACAATTAATTTGGTGGTGCAACGTTTTTTAAAAAGTGACACGGTCGTGCAGGATATGCTCTCGTGGCCCGCAAAATATCAGGACATTTTAGACATTTGGCGACCACTTGTCGAAAATTGCATGACCAGCAGGTACTGTTAAATTTGCCCTTCCATCAACTGAAGCAAGAGGTAGTAACTCGGTGGAATTTTACCCTCTAAATGCGTCAGCGGATGGAGGAACAGCAAAAGGCCATCCAGGCCTATACCACGGACTATGAAATAGGCTGTGGAGGGGGAATGCACCTTACTCAAGCACACTGGAGAATAATTTCCATGTTGTGCAAGGTTCTCAAACCCTTTGAACTTGCCACACATGAAGTTAATTCAGACACTGTCAGCTTGAGTCAGGTCATTCCCCTCATCAGACTTTTACAAAAACAGCTGGAGAGACTGAAGGAGGAGCTGAAACAGAGCAATTGTGCAAAGTATGTCGGACTGGTGGATCAAGCCCTTGATTCACTTCACCAGGATCCAAGAGTCATCAATCGCTTGAAATCTGAAAAATATATTTTGGCCACCATTCTGGATCCTAGGTTTAAGTCCTACCTTGTGAGTTTTTTTCCAACAGACCAAAATCTAAAACTATGCAAAGAGCTGTTGGTCAAAAAATTGTCAGCTGCAGCCGCATGTGAAACGCTATCATCTCCTCCTTCAGTTTCAACAGCTGCCAGGAGAAAACTTAATTTTCCTTACAGAATGCCTGCTGGTCATGCAGATCGTTCACCAAAAAATTACATCTGGTCGGGCCTGAGAGAACTGCCTAATAATGACATGTCTTCTACCGTGACTATGTGTGATACAGTTTCCATTCACAGAATGCTGGAGGACTATTTCAGAGATAACATCCTAATAGACATGTCAGACAGTCCCTTTCAATACTGGCAGGAAAAAGAGTCAATTTGGAGTCCCATACACAAACTGGCTTTGCATTACTTAAATTTCCCACCCTCCAGTGTGTACTCCGAAAGAGTTTTCAGTGCAGCTGGCAACCTTGTCAGTGATTGGCATAGGAGGTTACTTCCTCAAAATGTGGAAAAGATGATGTTCATTAAAATTAATTAAAAATTACACGAGGAAGACCTCTACCCACAATTACATAAAAAAATTACAGAGGTGCCTATGGTGGATTCCAGCGGGGATGAATTAATATTGTGTGAAAGAGAGGATGTACACACTGATGGGGATGATGAGGACAAGGACAACTTGTAATGTAAAGCCAGTTTGTGTATAGAATCAGCTTTTTTATGGGGGGTCCAAACAAACCAATAATTTCAGCCACAATTGGCAGTCCTTGTTGCTGAAATGATTGGGTTGTTAAACTGTCCTGTTTCATATACAACATTAGGATGGGTGTTAGGGCCCAAGGACTATTCCATCTTGCACCTTTTTCCTTTCCATTATGTGCTGGTTGGGGCATTGCTGCCTGACATTTTAAATTAATGTTATGGTTGGTTTAGGAACCAATGATTTATTTTTAAATTAATTTATTATCAATTTTACAGCCAGGGGCTGCACCCAATGAATTGTTTTTAAATGAATTTATTATCAATTTGACAGCCAGGGGCTGCACCCAATGAATTGTTTTTAAATTAATTTATTATCAATTTTACACCTGGCTGGTACTGTCATCGGTGTAGCTGTGCAGGGGTGCTGTTCTGCTGTCTGTAAAGGGGCTGCATGAATATTGCAATGAAAACTGTTTTTTTTAAGTTATTGGGTTACAAAAAGTTTTTTTTTATTCTTAAACATAGCAGAAATGTTATCCTAATCAGCTTATAAAGTTATATGCTCTAAAAAACTAAAGCCTATATTTGTAAAAAACTAAAGCCTAATTCTGCCAAAAGAGAGACTGACACCATGGCTACACAAAAGAGTCACCTTCTGGATGTGAATTGTCTCATTTGCATTGGGAAAACCCAACCCTCAGATGAGATGGATCTCAGCCAGTGGACATTGAAATCACCATTAAAAAGTCAGAATGGAAGACTTCAGTGTGGAGAATCTTTCTTCACAGTCAGGAGAGCCCTCAGAGGACATGAGAAAAGATTCTCTAGGTGCTGAACTTCAAGGGATTTCTCCATCATGTTCTGCAATGTGGAAAGGTTTCATTCACATGTTTTCTATAAAGCAGTTCAAAGTTACAGCCTTCAAAGTGTCTGGCTATAACACCCACCTTTGCCATGAATTACCAAAGATTATTACAAGCAAAGTATTCAACTGTCCGGAATCTGTCTGGGAATTCATGGATCATATTTGGCCTGAATGCACTAAGACATCCAGTGATTCTGTCACTGTGTTCTGTAGATGACTTTATTCCTACCTGATTCGCAAACTGAAATACAGAATAGTAAACACAGACAACATGGAGGCTTTTGTTAATCTGCTGCCTGCATGCCAACCAATACCTCCCAGACTACACCCACTGGGAGGACCAGGTCTTGATAATGACCATCCCTATCTGTTGCTAGGCCTTCTTTTTCCAAACCATCCATTCTGGACTTCCTGTCCAAAAATTGTAAGCAAGGTACAGAAAAAGGAGCTAGATGTCCACAATGAAATTTTTTTTCTTCTATCATAAATGATGTGGAAAGATAAGAGCTTCAGATGTTGGAAGTACAGGGGCTCCCACCTATTTGGCTTCCCTCCAGAGAACAGAGCTCTGTTCCTCAGGAAGTGTCTATGCCTGAGCTGATAGGTAGGTAGTCTCTGTATGTTGGTAAACACCCTTCAGGAAATGGCAACCCAGAATAACAACAACTATAATAATGTGTCCACTGATAACCAGCCTGATCCCTAGATGGCCTACTGGGGGAGTATTATAAATTATTAAATACCAAAATTGTAGATACATTAGTAGAAGTATTTAATATAATAATAACAACACAGGGGTCTATACCGAAATATTTTAATGATGCAATTATCAGAATTATTCCAAAATCCAGTAAAAATTTAGAATTGCCAGCATCATATAGACCAATATCCCTGTTAAATTCTGATTATAAAATAGTAACTAAAATATTAGCCAAAAGAATGAAGATAATACTCCCCAAGATAGTAGATGAAGATCAGACAGGATTTATATGAGGAAGACATTCAGTCAGCAATGTAAGGAAAGTAATAACAGTGGGCCAGTATATACAAGACAAGGGGGAAAAAAACACATTTTATAATATCATTGGATGCTGAAAAGGCCTTTGATATGATAGGCTGGGACCATTTGTATACAACGTTGAATAAGTTTGGATTTTCACAAGAATTTGTAAATATACTGTCCACGCTTTATAAAGATTCAGCTTCTAGAATTATTTGTAATGGAATTATGTCCTGGGAGATCCAAATATGCAGAGGGACACGTCAAGGGTGCCCGATGTCACCATTATTGTTCTCAATGGCAATTGAACCATTAGCTGTAGCCCTTTGGAATAATAGAGAATTCCAAGGTATTAAAACTAAATGAACAGAGCTAAAACTAGCAATGTTTGCGGATGATATGATTATATTTATAACAAATCCAAGCTAACCTATTCCAATAGTACTACATGAAATAAATACATTCGATAGTTTTACAGGATTTAGAATTAATGCAATAAAATCAGAGCTTCTCCCATTGAATACATTTCCAATTACCCCTAAAATATTAAAAGATATAGTTCCATTTCAAGTAATAGCAAATAAAATAAAATATCTAGACATATACATCCCACATCCAATTAGTAAGATATATAAAGCAAATTATGAGGTAGCAATTAACAAAATAAAAACAAAATTAAAAAACTGAAAGGATATGCCGTTATCATTATTGGGTAGAATAGCTGTTATAAAAACAATAATTTTTCCCAAATTAGCATATGTTATACAAATGCTCCCGATAAAGATGACAAAAACAGATGTAAATTTTTGTACGAAAATGTTTTCAGAATTTTTGTGGAAGGGGAAGAGAGCACGTATATCTATAGATAGACTAAAAATGAAAAGACAAGAAGGAGGTCTGGCAATACCAGATATTATGGCCTTTACTAAGGCGGTGCATTTTAGATATATAATAGATTGGTTACTGGAGAAAAAAGAATATACGAATATCAAAATAGAGCAGGAAATGGTGGATTGAGTGCAATACTTCATACTCCAAGGAAAATGCTTCCAAGGCATCTTGGGACAAATATGATAGTTAAGGATACATACCAATCATGGTGGGATATAAATAAGCAAGTAAAAAGGAATTCAAGATTTACAAAATATATAGAGATATGGGGAAACCCGGATTTTGAGGCAGCAATAGAAAATGTTCAGTTCAGAGAAAAGAGGACTAAGGGAATTAGCAAAATTAGAGATGTATTCAATCCGGGGGGTAAGATAATGTAATTTCAGGATTTAGTGAGGGAAAAAGGTATAGAAAACAAACAATTTTATATGTACTTACAATTGAGAGATTATATCCGACAAACGACAAAAGTAAGAGAGGAAACACTAGAAATGAATATTGTATTAAAGTTATTGTTAAAGATGAAGTCAGAAAAATACAAGATAAGAAATTTATATTGGGAGATAATAGACATAAACAAAGAGAAGATGTGGGAAAATGAGAGAGAGTTGGACAAGAGATATACCGATAATAACTAAGGTAGAGGAGCTTATCGGAAATATGGGGAAGGTATTGAAGAATGTATATTCAGCACAATTGCAAGAAATGCATATTCGAACGATATATAGAGCGTATATATTGCAGGGGCAGCGTAAATATATGATAAAAGAAGAAAAAGGAATATGCCCGAAATGTCGGGCACAGAACGCAGTGTTTATACATCAATTTTGGTACTGCCCAAAAATTCTGAGATTTTGGAATAAATTACTAGGATTTCTGAATAGAATATTTAAAGTAAATTTGAAGTTAGATCCAATAGCATTGTTATTTGCAAACTTCAATACCTGGAACTCAGAATTAAGAGATAAACAGTTAGAACCTATACTCTCAATCATTGTTACAGTTTCAAAAAAAATTAATAAAGTGGATAGAAAAGACGCCTCCAATGATAGAGAATGTAACAGCGAGGCTTCTACAAATATTGTATTTAGAAAGACAACAAATAGGAGCAGATTTAGAAAAGGGGGAAAGAGATTTTATAAGAAATGGGGACCATATATAAATACTTTGGATGGAGATACACAAGAAACGATATTGAGGTTCTTTGAATCAACAAATTGGTATGCTTTTCTTAGATTAGAGAATTAGGAATGAAATGGAAAATTTATGAGTGTGTGGTGTTCATAAGGAAATGGGAGGAATTCAGGAAGAGTGAGAGAAGAAAGAAAGGGGAGGGTGATTGAAAGAAAAATGTATAAGATAATTGGAATTTTATAGGTTTGTAATTGGTATATGTATGTGATGATATATGTATTTGTACTGTAAAGTTGAAAAATTAATAAAAATATAATGACAAAAAAAAAACCAGCCTGATCCCTTAACAGCAACATACCCCATATGGCCAACTTATCATAACATGACACCCAGTTTGCAGCCTCCTCTTCTTTATGATACTAATCCAGTCGCCATGGTTGATCAATCAGCCATGTGTGGTCCACCCAATTTTTGGCCTTCTACATTCTAAGTTTCTACCATTCACATATCTTAGAGAAGTGGACAGTGGGAACAATGTAAATTTGAAGGCCACTAACTAACTCTGTTTTTTTTATGTCCCTGTACAGGTTGGGAAATGCCTTCATAGAAGATTTGCAAAGCATTATTTAAGTCAATTGTTTATTTATTTTTGGAAAGCACGCTTCCTGGTCCCCTTGTGAGCTGTGAGGTGGTCAAAATTGACTGGAAATGAGTGGAAATAAATGTTATTGAGGTTATTAATACTGTAGGAACAAAAAAGGCCAATTTTATGTGATTTTAGCTGTTTTTTTGATTTTTTAAAAAAAAAATCCAGATCAAAAACCAAAAACAAAACACGGATTTGAGGTTTTGGTGAAACCAATCCAGATCCAAAATCAGGGGAGATCCAGATCCAAAACCAAAACACGAGGGTCGGTGCACATCTCTATTAGGAACACACATTTATCAAACCCTTTGAGTGTCTTGGATCTGATTGTGGCATAGAGGTGAACATGAGTATGATAGTAGCCAAAATAAATGCAAAAATGTGATATAATGCAGCAGAGGCAGCACAGACGGTGCAATGGTTAGCATTACTGCCTCACAGCACTAAGGTCATGGGTTTGATTCCCACCACGGCCCTACCTGTGCAGAGTTTATATATTCTCCCTGTGCTTGCGTGGGTTTCCTCCTTTGGAATATGTGTGTGCTATATAAATAACTGGTAATAAATAATTATGGTCACCAATTCCACCACACGACCATATGCATATGGGGACAAACTAATCTATTGCAATGTGGCTTTAAGCCTCCACTAAAGGTATAACCATGTACTTACACGTCTAGGACACTATCTAGGTGTTTGTGTATGTGAGTATTAGGACATTTCTGTGTTGGTTTATATGTATGTATGTTTGCTTGTTGATTATGCATATGTAAAAAGGCATTGCATAAGCGCACATTGTTTAAAAAGCACCATGATGCTACAGAATATATGATTGGTGTTTAGCCTAATATATTTGATCTCGACACTACCATTGCCTTAGGAAATACATGCTGCTGTTGAACTGCACATCCCAGCATGCCATTCCACAGTAATCAGTGGCAAACGCAGGATTTCCAGAGGGCGGTTTCCAAATGCTTAATTTTAGAGCGAGTGTGGCCTGTCAATGAAGAGGGCAGAATTAGTACTTAACCAGCTTTATTAAACATCATACAAAGTGTATTGTTTGTATTAATTCCAGCATATACAGGACCAGTGATCACAGTAAGCCATTAGATGCACCAGTAGGGCCATCCTGCCTGAGCTGAACCTATTTATTTTATATGTGGGCACCATTCCAGACTATTGGAGCAAGTCTGGGAGCCTGGAGGAGCAGCAGAAGAACCTAGCACTGCCCTGGACATTCTGTATATATACATATTGGGCTCTATAGCAGTCCATCTCTAACAGTGCATGTTTTCCAGATCTTCTTGTTGTGCACAGGTTATTTATTACTGGCTGATACATGTTAAAAGATCCACAGGTGGTGCTAATTATTTCATTTGTGATACTGAGAAGAACATTCAGCACTAATAACAATCTATTATATTACTATTTCTATTGTGGGCTGGGGAGGGGGGTTTCCAGGCAGACAGAACCACCCCCCTGCATTTGCATATGGTAATTACATGCCTTAATAGCAATACTGTTGAAGCCCATGCTTGGATGTGTAGTTCCACAGCAGCTGAAGTGCCCCTTTCAATAAATTTATTATTTGGTTCTTGCTCCACCATGCTGATCTGGACTGTATGATGCAAGACACCAAAGGCTGCAGTTTGTTGATGAACTGCCATCCTAAGGCCAACAATGACTTTCCCAAGGGTGGCAGTGGTGGATGGGGCTGACACAGATTATGGAGGTTGTGCATTTCACCCAGAGCCGGCCCTAACCAATTTGGTGCCCTAGGCAAGATTTTGGATGGTGCCTCCTAGCAGATAATCTCACCACTCTCCCCCACCTCTTCATACATATTCTTCCTTGCTTTAGGAGTCTGGCAGAGGACATAAAATTGTGTTCCATTTGCCAAATTTTTATGTATCTATTACGTCTCTCTCTATCTCTCCCTATAGATACATACAGTATATAGCTACATGTACACACATACAGCACACATACTGATCCAGTTGCTGCCCATCTCACAGCACCCCTGGCCTCATCCAGCATCCCACATCCAGAATAGCTCCCCTGGCCTCATCATGCACTTCTTATCCAGCTGTCAGCACCCCTCATTCATATAATGTAGAGTGAGTCAGAGTGAGGGTCATATAAAGCAGAGTGAGCACAGTGAAAGCCATATAATGCAGAGAGTATCACAGTGAGGGCCATATAATGCAGAGTGCATTGTAGTGAGAGCCATATAATGCAGAGAGCATCATAGTAAGGGCCATATAGTAAAGAGAGCGCAGCTGTGAGGGACATATAATGCAGAGTGCACCACATTGAGGGCCATATAGAGCAGAGAGAATCACAGAGAGGGACATATAATGCAGAGTGCGTAACAGTGAGGTCCATATAATGCAGAGAGCATCACAGTGAAGGCCATATAATGCAGAGTGTGTCACAGTGAGGGCCATATAATGCAGAGTGCATCACAGTGATGGCCATATATTGCAGAGTGCATCACAATGAGGGCTATATAATGCAGAGGGTGTCACAGTGAGGGCAATATAATTCAGAGTGCACCACAGTGTGGGCCATATAATGCAGAGTGCATCACAGTGAGGGCCATATATTGCAGAGTGCATCACAGTGAGGGCCATATAATGTAGAGTGCATCACAGTGAGGGCCATATAATGCAGAGTGCGTTACAGTGAGGGCCATATAATGCATAGAGTGTCACAGTAAGGGCCATATAGTACAGAGAGCACAGTTGTGAGGGACATATAATGCAGAGTGCATCACATTGAGGGCCATATATTGCAGAGTGCATCAAAGTGAGGGCCATATAATGCATAGTGCATCACAGTGATGGCCATATATTGCAGAGTGCATCACAGTGAGGGCTATATAATGCAGAGTGCATCATAGTGAGGGCCATATAATGCAGAGTGCATCACAGTGAGGGCCATATAATGCAGAGTGCATCACAGTGATGGCCATATATTGCAGAGTGCCTCACAGTGAGGGCTATATAATACATAGTGCATCACAGTGAGGGTGATATAATGCAGAGTGCATCACAGTGAAGGCCATATAATGCAGAGTGCCTCACAGTGAGGGCCATATAATACAGACTGCATCACAGTGAGGGCCATATATTGTAGAGTGCGTCACAGTGAAGGCCATATGATGCAGAGTGTGTCACAGTAAGGGACACATAATGCAGAGTACGCACAGTGAGAGCCACATAATGCAAAGTGCATCACAGTGAGGGCCATATAATGCAGAGTGCATCACAGTGAGGGCCTTATAATGCATAGTGCGTCAGAGTGAGGGCCATATAATGCAGAGTGCATCACAGTGAGGGTCATATAATGCAGAGTGCATAACAGTGAGGGCCATATAATGCAGAGTGTCATATGGAGGGACATATCATGCAGTGTCATAGGGAGGGACATATAATGCAGAGTGGGTCACAGTGAGAGCCATATAAAGCAGAGTGTGTCATAGAGAGGACATATAATGCAAAGTGTCACAGTGACTGACATATAATGCAGAGTGTGTCACAGAGAGGGCCATATAGAGCATAGAGCATCACAGTGAGGGACTTATAATGCAGAGTGTGTCATAGTGAGGTCCATATTATGCAGAGTGCATCACAGTGATGACTATATATTGCAGAGAGCATCACAGTGAGGACTATATAATGCAGAGTGCATCACAATGAGGGACATATAATGCAGAGTGCATCGCAGAGAGGGACATATAATGCAAAGTGCGCCACAGTGAGGGCCATATAATGCACAGTGCATCACAGTGAGGGCCATATAATGCAGAGGGCATGAGAGTAAGGGCCTTATAATGCAGAGTGCCTCACGGTGAATGCCAAATAATGCATAGTGCATCACAGTGATGGCCATATAGTGCAAAATGCATATAGTGTGTCATAGTGAGGGCCATATAATGCAGAGTGCATCAAAGTAAGAGCCATATAATGCAGAGTGCATCACAGTGAGGGCCATATAATGTAGAGTGCATCACAGTGATGGCCATATAATGCAGAGTGCGTAACAGTGAGGAACAAATAGTAAACAGAGCGCAGCTGTGAGGGATATACAATGCAGAGTACATCACAGTGGGGGCCATATAGAGCAGAGAGCATCACAGTGAGGGACAAATAATGCAGAGTGTGTCACAGTGTGGTCCATATAATGCAGAGAGCATCACAGTGATGGCCATATATTGCATAGTGGATCACAGTGAGGGCTATGTAATATAGAGTGCTTCACATTGAGGGACATATAATGCATAGTGCATCACAGTGAGGGACATATAATGCAAAGTGCGCCACAGTGAGGGCCATACAATGCAGAGTGCATAACAGTGAGGGCCATATAATGCAGAGTGTCATAGGGAGCGATATGTAATGCAGAGTGTCATAAGGAGGGACATATAATGCAGAGTGCATCACAGTGAGGGCCATATAGAGCATAGAGCATCACAGTGAGGGACTTACAATGCAGAGTGTGTCATAGTGAGGTCCATATTATGCAGAGTGCATCACAGTGATGGCTATATATTGCAGAGAGCATCACAGTGAGGACTATATAATGCAGAGTATGTCACAGTGAGGGCCACATAATGCAGAGTGCGTCACAGTGATGGTCATATAGTATAGAGAGCACAGCTGTGAGGGACATATAATGCAGAGTGCATCTCAGTGAGGGCCATATAGAGCAGAGAGCATCACAGTGAAGGCCATATAATGCAGAGTGTGTCACAGAGAGGGTCATATAATGCAGAGTGTGTCACAGTGAGGGACATTTAATGCAGAGTGCGCCATAATGAGGGCCATATAATGCAGAGTGCATCACAGTGAGGGTCATATAATGCAGAGAGTGACATAGTGAGGGACATATATTTCAAAGTGCGCACCGTTAGAGCCATATAATGCAGTGTGCATCACAGTGAGGGCCATATAATGCAGAGTGCATCACAGTGAGGACTTATAGAGCAGAGTGTGTCACAGTGAAGGCCATGTAATGCAGAGTGCATCACATTGGGGGCCATATAATGCAGAGTGCGTCATAGTGTGGACATATAATGCAGAGTGTGTCAAAATGAGGACATATATTGCAGAATGTCACAGTGACTGACATATAATGCAGAATGTGTCACAGTGAGGGCCATATATTGCAGAGTGCGTCACAGTGAGGGCGAAATAATGCAGAGTGCGTCACAGTGAGGGACATATAATGCAGAGTGCATCACAGTGAGGGACATATAATGCAGAGTTTGTCACAGAGAGGGATATATAATGCAGAGTGCGCCATAGTGAGGGCCCTGTAATGCAGAGTGCATCACAGTGAGGGTCATATAATGCAGACAGTGTCATAGTGAGGATCATATAATGCAGAGTACGCACAGTGAGAGCCATATAATGCAGAGTGCATCACAGTGAGGGCCATATAATGCAGAGTACATCACAGTGATGGCCATATAATGCAGAGTACATCACAATGAGGGCCATATAATGCAGAGGGCATCACAGTGATGGCCTTATAATGCAGAGTGCGTCACAGTGAAGGCCATATAATGCAGAGTGCATCACAGTGAGGACCATATCGAGCAGAAAGTATCACAGTGAGGGACATTTAATGCAGAGTGCATCACAGTGATAGCCATATAGTGCAGAGTGCATCATAGTGAGGGCCATATAATGCAGAGTGAATCAAAGTGAGAGCCATATAATGCAGAGTACATCACAGTGAGGGCCATATAATGCAGAGTACATCACAGTGAGGGCCATATAATGCAGAGGGCATCACAGTGAGGGCCTTATAATGCAGAGTGCATCACAGTGAAGGCCATATAATGCATAGTGCATCACAGTGAGGACCATATCGAGCAGAGAGCATCACAGTGAGGGACATATAATGCAGAGTGCATCATAGTGAGGGCCATATACTGCATAGTGAATCAAAGTGAGAGCCATATAATGCAGAGTGCATCACAGTGAGGGCCATATAGAGCAAAGAGTGTCACAGTGAGGGACAAATAATGCAGAGTGCATCACAGTGAGGTCCATAATGCAGAGTGTATCACAGTGATGGCCATATAGTGCAGAGTGCATCACAGTGAGGGCTATATAATGCAGAGTGCATCACAGTGAGAGCCATATAATGCAGAGTGTATCACAGTGAGGGCCATATATTGCAGAGTGCATCAAAGTGAGGGCTATATAATACAGAGTGCATCACAGTGAGGGCCATTTAATGCAGAGTGCATCACAGAGAGGGCCATAAATTGTAGAGTACATCACAGTGAGGGCCATATAATGCAGAGTGCGTCACAGTGAGGGCCATATAATGCAGAGTGCATCACAGTGAAGGCCATATAATGCAGAGTGCATCAGACTGAGGGACATATGATGCATAGTGCATCACAGTGAGGGCCATATAATGCAGAGTGCATCACAGTGAGGGTCATATAATGCAGAGAGTGACATAGTAAGGGACATATATTACAAAGTGCGCACCGTTAGAGCCATTTAATGCAGCAAGCATCACAGTGAGGGCCATATAATGCAGAGTGCATCACAGTGACGACTTATAGAGCAGAGTGTGTCACAGTGAAGGCCATGTATTGCAGAGTGCGTCACATTGGGGGCCATATAATGCAGAGTGCATCATAGTGAGGACATATAATGCAGTGTGTCAAGATGAGGACATATATTGCAGAATGTCACAGTGACTGACATATAATGCAGAATGTGTCACAGTGAGGGCCATATCTAGCAGAGTGTGTCACAGTGAGGGCGAAATAATGCAGAGTACGTCACAGTGAGGGACATATAATGCAGAGTGCATCACAGTGAGGGCCATATAGAGCTGAGAGCGTCACAGTGAGGGCCATATACTGTATAGTGCATCACAGTGAGGGACATTTGATGCAGAGTGCGTCACAGTGAGGGCCATATAATGCAGAGTGTGTCACAGTGAGGGATATATAATGCAGAGTGCGCCATAGTGAGGGCCCTGTAAAGCAGAGTGCATCACAGTGAGGGTCATATAATGCAGACAGTGTCTTAGTGAGGATCATATAATGCAGAGTACGCACAGTGAGAGCCATATAATGCAGAGTGCATCACAGTGAGGGCCATATAATGCAGAGTACATCACAGTGAGGGCCATATAATGCAGAGGGCATCACAGTGAGGGCCTTATAATGCAGAGTGCATCACAGTGAAGGCCATATAATGCATAGTGCATCACAGTGTGGGACATATGATGCAGAGCGCATCACAGTGAGGGCCATATAATGCAGAGTGGATCACAGTGAGGGTCAAATAATGCAGAGTGTGTCATAGTGAGGACATATAATGCAGATTGTCACAGTGACTGACATGTAATGCAGAGTGCATCACAGTGAAAGCCATATAGAGCATAGAGTGTGCACAGTGAGAGCCATATAATGCAGAGAGCATTGCAGTGAGAGCCATATAATGCAGAGAGTGTCACAGTGAGGGCTATATACTACAGAGAATGCAGCTGTGAGGGACATATAATGCAGAGTGCATCACACTGAGGGTATTATATAGCAAAGAGCGTCACAGTGATGGACTTATAATGCAGATTGTGTCATAGGGAGGTCCATATAATGCAGAGTGCATCATAGTGATGGCAATATATTGCAGAGTGCATCACAGTGAGGGCTATATAATGCAGAGTGCATCACAGTGAGGGCCATATAGTACAGAGAGCACAGCTGTGAGGGACATATAATGCAAAGTGCATCACAGTGAGGACCATATCGAGCAGAGAGCATCACAGTGAGGGACATATAATGCAGAGTGCATCACAGTGATGGCCATATAGTGCAGAGTGCTTCATAGTGAGGGCCATATAATGCAGAGTGAATCAAAGTGAGAGCCATATAATGCAGAGTGCATCACAGTGAGGGCCATATAATGTAGAGTGCATCACAGTGATGGCCATATAATGCAGAGTGCGTAACAGTGAGGGACAAACAGTAAAGAGAGCGCAGCTGTGAGTGATATACAAAGCAGAGTACGTCACAGTTGGGGACATATAGAGCAGAGAGCATCACAGTGAGGGACAAATAATGCAGAGTGTGTCACAGTGAGGTCCATATAATGCAGAGAGCATCACAGTGATGGCCATATATTGCATAGTGGATCACAGTGAGGGCTATATAATACAGAGTGCGTCACAGTGAGGGCCATATAATGCAGAGTGCGTCACAGTGAGGGACATATAATGCATAGTGCATCACCGTGAAGGTCATATAATGCAGAGTGCTACACATTGAGGGACATATAATGCAATGTGCGCAAAAGTGAGGGCCATACAATGTACAATGCATAACAGTGAGGGCCATATAATACAGAGTGTAATAGGGCGGGACATATAATGCAGAGTGCGTCACAGTGAGAGCCATATAAAGCAGAGTGTGTCATAGTGATGACATATAATGCAGAGTGTGTCATAGTGAGGACATATAATGCAGAGTGTATCAGTGACTAACGTATAATGCAGAGTGCATCACAGTGAGGGCAATATTGAGCATAGAGCGTCACAGTGAGGTACTTATAATGCAGAGTGTGTCATAATGAGGTCCATATTATGCAGAGTGCATCATAGTGATGGCTATATATTGCAGAGAGCATCACAGTGAGGACTATATAATGCAGAGTGTGTGACCGTGAGGGCCAAATAATGCAGAGTGCATCACAGTGAGGGTCATATAGTATAGAGAGTGCATCACAGTGAGGGCCATATAGAGCAGAGAGGATCACAGTGAAGGCCATATAATGCAGAGTGCATCACAGTGAGGGTCATATAATGCAGAGAGTGTCATAGTGAGGGACATATAATACAGAGTGCGCACCGTTAGAGCCATATAATGCAGCGTGCGTAACAGTGAGGGCCATATAATGCAGAGTGCATCACAGTGAGGACTTTTAGAGCAGAGTGTGTCACAGTGAAGGCCATGTAATGCGGGGTGCATCACATTGGGGGCCATATAATGCAGAGTGCGTCATAGTGAGGACATATAATGCAGAGTGTGTCAAAGTGAGGACATATATTGCAGTATGTCACAGTGACTGACATATAATGCAGAGTGCATCACAGTGAGGGTCATATAATGCAGAATGTGTCACAGTGAGTGCCATATATTGCAGAGTGCATCACAGTGAGGGCCAAATAATGCAGAGTGCGTTACAGTGAGGGACATATAATGCAGAGTGCATCACAGTGAGGGCCATATAGAGCAGAGAGTGTCACAGTGAGGGACAAATAATGCAGAGTGCATCACAGTGAGGTCCATAATGCAGAGTGTATCACAGTGATGGCCATATTGTGCAGAGTGCATCACAGTGAGGGCTATATAATGCAGAGTGCATCACAGTGAGGGCCATGCATTGTAGAATACATCACAGTGAGGGCCATATAATGCAGAGTGCGTCACAGTGAGGGCCATATAATGCAGTGTGCATCTCAGTGAAGGCCATATAATGCTGAGTGAATCAGACTGAGGGACACATGATGCAGTGTGCATCACAGAGAGGGCCATATAATGCAGAGTGTGTCACAGTGAGGGACATATAATGCAGAGTGCGCCACAATGAGGGCCATATAATGCAGAGTGCATCACATTGAGGGTCATATAATGCAGAGAGTGTCATAGTGAGGGACATATAATGCAGAGTGCGCACTGTTAGAGCCATATAATGCAGCGTGCATCACAGTGAGGGCCATATAATGCAGAGTGCATCACAGTGAGGACTTATTGAGCAGAGTGTGTCACAGTGAATGCCATGTAATGCAAAGTGCGTCACATTGGGGGCCATGTAATGCAGAGTGCATCACATTGGGGGCCATATAATGCAGAGTGCGTCATAGAGAGGACATATAATGCAGAGTGTGTCAAAGTGAGGACATATATTGCAGAATGTCACAGTGACTGACATATAATGCAGAATGTGTCACAGTGAGGGCAATATAATGTAGAGTCCATCACAGTGAGGGCCATATAATGCAGAGTGTGTCACAGTGAGGGACTTATAATGCAGAGAGCGTCACAGTGAGGGCCATATTGAGGATGGAGGTTCACAGTGAGGGACATTTAATACAGATTGTGTCACAGTGAGGTCCATATAATGCAGAGTGCATCACAGTGATGGCCAAATATTACAGAGTGCATCACAGTGAGGGCTATATAATGCAGAGTGCATCACAGTGAGGGCCATATAATGCAGAGTGCATCACAGTGATGCCCATATAATGCAGAGTGCATCACAGTGAGGACTAATAATGCAGAGAGTGTCATAGAGAGGGACATATAATGCAGAGTGTGCTCCGTTAGAGCCTTATAATGCAGCGTACATCACAGTGAGGGCCATATTAAGGAGAATACTTCACAGTGAGGACAGATAATGCAGTGTGTCAAAGTGAGGACATATAATGCAGAATGTGTCACTGTGAGGGCCATATAATGCAGAGTGAGTCACAGTGAGGGACATATAATGCAGAGAGCATTACAGTGATGGCCATAAAGAGGAGAGAGCATCAGAGTGAGGGACATTTAATACAGAGTGTGTCACAGTGAGGTCCATGTAATGCAGAGTGCATCACAGTGATGACCATATATTGTAGAGTGCATCACAGTGAGGGCCTTATAATGCAGAGTGCATCACAGTTAGGGCCATTTAATACAGAGTGCATCACAGTGAAGGATATATAATGCAGAGTGCGCCATAGTGAGGGCCATGTAATGCAGAGTGCTTCACAGTGATGGTCATATAATGCAGACAGTGTCATAGTGAGGGACATATAATGCAGAGTACGCACAGTGAGAGCCATATAATGCAGAGTACATCACACTGAGGGCCATATAAAGCAGAGTGCATCACAATGAGGGTCATATAGTGCAGAGGGCATCACAGTGAGGGTCTTATAATGCAGAGTGCGTCACAGTGAGGGCCAAATAATGTAGAGGGCATCACAGCAAGGGCCTTATAATGCAGAGTGTGTCAAGGTGAGGTCCATGTTATGCAGCGTGCATCACAGTGATAGCCATATATTGCAGAGTGCGTAACAGTGAGGGCCATATAATACAGAGAGTGCAGCTATGAGGTACATATAATGCAGAGTGTATCACAGTGAGGGCCATATAGAGCAGAGAGCATCACAGTGACGCACATATAATGCAGAGTGCATCAGAGTGAGGGCGATATAACACAGAGTGCATCACGGTGAGGGCCATATAATGCAAAGTGTGTCACAGTGAGGGCCATATAATGTAGAGTGTGTCACAGTGAGGGCAATATAATGCAGTGTGCATCACAGTGAAGGACATATTATGCAGAGTGTGTTACAGTGAGGGACATATAATGCAGAGAGTGTTATAGGGAGGGACATATAATGCAGAGTGCGCACAGTGAGAGTAATATAATTCAGAGTGTGTCACAGTGAGGGCCATAAAATGCAGAGTGCATCACAGTGAGAGCCATATAATGCAGAGTGTATCACAGTGAGGGCCATATATTGCAGAGTGCTTCACAGTGAGGGCTATATAATACAGAGTGAATCACAGTGAGGGCCATATAATGTAGAGTGCATCACAGTGAGGGCCATATAATGCAGAGTGCATCAAAGTGAAGGCGATATAATGCAGAGTGCATCAGACTGAGGGACATATGATGCAGAGAGCATCACAGAGAGGGCCATATAATGCAGAGTGTGTCACAGTGAGGGACATATAATGCAGAGTGTGCCATAATGAGGGCCATATAATGCAGAGTGCATCACATTGAGGGTCATATATTGCAGAGAGTGTCATAGTGAGGGACATATAAAGCAGAGAGCGCACCGTTAGAGCTATATAATGCAGCGTGGATCACAGTGAGGGCCATATAATGCAGAGTACATCACTGTGAGGACTTATAGAGCAGAGTGTGTCACAGTGAAGGCCATGTAATGCAGAGTGTGTCACATTGGGGGCCATATAATGCAGAGTGCGTCATAGAGAGGACATATAATGCAGAGTGTGTCAAAGTGAGGACATATATTGCAGAATGTCAGAGTGACTGACATATAATGCAGAATGTGTCACAGTGAGGGCAATATAATGTAGAGTGCATCACAGTGAGGGCCAAATAATGCAGAGTGTGTCACAGTGAGGGACTTATAATGCAGAGAGTGTCACAGTGAGGGCCATATAGAGGATGGAGGTTCACAGTGATGGACACTTAATACAGATTGTGTCACAGTGAGGTCCATATAATGTAGAGTGCATCACAGTGATGGCTAAATATTGCAGAGTGCATCACAGTGAGGGTTATATAATGCAGAGTGCATCACAGTGAGGGCCATATAATGCAGAGTGTATTACAGTGATGCCCATATAATGCAGAGTGCATCACAGTGAGGACATATAATGAAGAGAGTGTCATAGAGAGGAACATATAATGCAGAGTGCACACAGTTAGAGCCATATAATGCAGAGTACATCACAGTGACGGCCATATTATGCAGAATACTTCACAGTGAGGACAGATAATGCAGTGTGTCAAAGTGAGGACATATTTTGAAGAGTGTCACAGTGACTGACATATAATGCAGAATGTGTCACTGTGAGGGCCATATAATGCAGAGTGAGTCACAGTGAGGGACGTATAATGCAGAGAGCATCACAGTGATGGCCATATAGAGGAGAGAGCATCAGAGTGATGGACATTTTATAAGGAGTGTGTCACAGTGAGGGCCATATAATGCAGAGGGCATGACAGTGAGGGCTTTATAATGCAGAGTGCCTCACAGTGAACGCCAAATAATGCACAGTGCGTCACAGTGAGGGATATATAATGCAGAGTGCGCCATAGTGAGAGCCATGTAATGCAGAGTGCATCACAGTGATGGTCATATAATGCAGACATGGTCATAGTGAGGGACATATAATGCAGAGTACGCACAGTGAGAGCCATATAATGCAGAGTGCATCACAGTAAGGGCCATATAAAGCAGAGTGCATCACAGTGAGGGCCATATAATGCAGAGGGCATCACAGTGAGGGTCTTATAATGCAGAGTGCATCACAGTGAGGGCCATATAATGTATAGTGCGTCACAGTGAGGGACATATGATGCAGAGTGCATCACAGTGAGGGCCATATAATGCAGAGTGTGTCACAGTGAGGGATATATAATGCAGAATGTGCCATAGTGAGGGCCCTGTAAATGCAGAGTGCATCACAGTGAGGGTCATATAATGCAGACAGTGTCATAGTGAGGGACATATAATGCAGAGTACACACAGTGAGAGCCATATAATGCAGAGTACATCACAGTGAGGGCCATGTAATGCAGAGGGCATCACAGTGAGGGCCTTATAATGCAGAGTGCATCACAGTGAAGGCCATATAATGCATAGTGCATCACAGTGAGGGACATATGATGCAGAGTGCGTCACAGTGAGGGCTACATAATGCAGAGTGCATCACAGTGAGGGTCAAATAATGCAGAGTGTGTCATAGTGAGGACATATAATGCAGATTGTCACAGTGACTGACATGTAATGCAGAGTGCATCACAGTGAGGGCCATATAGAGCATAGAGTGTGCACAGTGAGAGCCATATAATGCAGAGAGCATTGCAGTGAGAGCCATATAATACAGATAGTGTCACAGTGAGGGCTATATACTACAGAGAACTCAGCAGTGAGGGACATATAATGCAGAGTGCATCACACTGAGGGCATTATATAGCATAGAGCGTCACAGTGAGGGACTTATAATGCAGGGAGGTCCATATAATGAAGAGTGCATCATAGTGATGGCAATATATTGCAGAGTGCATCACAGTGAGGGCTATAAAATGCAGAGTGCATCACAGTGAGGGCCATATAGTACAGAGAGTGCAGCTGTGAGGGACATATAATGCAAAGTGTGTCACAGTGAGGTCCATATAATGCAGCGGGCATCACAGTGATGGCCATATATTGCATAGTGGATCACAGTGAGGGCTATATAATATATAGTGCATTACAGTGAGGGCCATATAATGCAGAGTGCATCACAGTGAGGGACATATAATGCATAGTGCGTCACAGTGAAGGTCATATAATGCAGAGTGCTTCACATTGAGGGACATATAATGCAATGTGCGTCACAGTGAGGGACATATAATGCAAAGTATGCCACAGTGAGGGTCATACAATGCAGAGTGCATAACAGTGAAGGCCATATAATGCAGAGTGTCATAGGGAGCGATATGTAATGCAGAGTGTCATAGCGAGGGACATATAATGCAGAGTGTGTCACAGTGAGGACATATAATGCAGAGGGCATCACAGTGAGGGTCTTATAATGCAGAGTGCATCACAGTGAGGGCCATATAATGTATAGTGCGTCACAGTGAGGGACATATGAAGCAGGGTGCGTCACAGTGAGGGCCATATAATGCAGAGTGTGTCACAGTGAGAGATATATAATGCAGAATGTGCCATAGTGAGGGCCCTGTAAATGCAGAGTGCATCACAGTGAGGGTCATATAATGCAGACAGTGTCATAGTGAGGGACATATAATGCAGAGTACACACAGTGAGAGCCATATAATGCAGAGTGCATCACAGTGAGGGCCATATAATGCAGAGTACATCACTGTGAGGGCCATGTAATGCAGAGGGAATCACAGTGAGGGCCTTATAATGCAGAGTGCATCACAGTGAAGGCCATATAATGCATAGTGCATCACAGTGAGGGACATATGATGCAGAGTGCGTCCCAGTGAGGGCTACATAATGCAGAGTGAATAACACAGTGAGGGTCAAATAATGCAGAGTGTGTCATAGTGAGGACATATAATGCAGATTGTCACAGTGACTGACATGTAATGCAGAGTGCATCACAGTGAGGGCCATATAGAGCATAGAGTGTGCACAGTGAGAGCCATATAATGCAGAGAGCATTGCAGTGAGAGCCATATAATGCAGATAGTGTCACAGTGAGGGCTATATACTACAGAGAACGCAGCAGTGAGGGACATATAATGCAGAGTGCATCACACTGAGGGCATTATATAGCATAGAGCGTCACAGTGAGGGACTTATAATGCAGGGAGGTCCATATAATGAAGAGTGCATCATAGTGATGGCAATATATTGCAGAGTGCATCACAGTGAGGGCTATAAAATGCAGAGTGCATCACAGTGAGGGCCATATAGTACAGAGAGTGCAGCTGTGAGGGACATATAATGCAAAGTGTGTCACAGTGAGGTCCATATAATGCAGCGGGCATCACAGTGATGGCCATATATTGCATAGTGGATCACAGTGAGGGCTGTATAATATATAGTGCATCACAGTGAGGGCCATATAATGCAGAGTGCATCACAGTGACGGACATATAATGCATAGTGCGTCACAGTGAAGGTCATATAATGCAGAGTGCTTCACATTGAGGGACATATAATGCAATGTGCGTCACAGTGAGGGACATATAATGCAAAGTATGCCACAGTGAGGGTCATACAATGCAGAGTGCATAACAGTGAGGGCCATATAATGCAGAGTGTCATAGGGAGCGATATGTAAGGCAGAGTGTCATAGGGAGGGACATATAAAGCAGAGTGTGTCACAGTGAGGTCATATAATGCAGAGTCTTACAGTGACTGACGTATAATGCCGAGTGCATCACAGTGAGGGCCATATTCAGCATAGAGCATCACAGTAAGGGACTTATAATGCAGAGTGTGTCAAAGTGAGGTCCATATTATGCAGAGTGCATCACAGTGATGGGTATATATTGCAGAGAGCATCACAGTGAGGACTATATAATGCAGAGTGTGTCACAGTGAGGGCCACATAATGCAGAGTGCGTCACAGTGAGGGTCATATAGTATAGAGAGCACAGCTGTGAGGGACATATAATGCAGAGTGCATCACAGTGAGGGCCATATAGAGCAGAGAGCATCACAGTGACGCACATATAATGCAGAGTGCATTAGTGTGAGGGCGATATAACACAGAGTGCATCACGGTGAGGGCCATATAATGCAAAGTGTGTCACAGTGAGGGCCATATAATGTAGCGTGCGTCACAGTGAGGGCAATATAATGCAGTGTGCGTCACAGTGAAGGACATATTATGCAGAGTGTGTTACAGTGAGGGACATATAATGCAGAGAGTGTTATAGGGAGGGACATATAATGCAGAGTGCGCACAGTGAGAGTAATATAATTCAGAGTGTGTCACAGTGAGGGCCATAAAATGCAGAGTGCATCACAGTGAGAGCCATATAATGCAGAGTGTATCACAGTGAGGGCCATATATTGCAGAGTGCTTCACAGTGAGGGCTATATAATACAGAGTGAATCACAGTGAGGGCCATATAATGTAGAATGCATCACAGTGAGGGCCATATAATGCAGAGTGTCATAGGGAGCAATATGTAATGCAGAGTGTCATAGGGAGGGACATATAATGCAGAGTGTGTCACAGTGAGGACATATAATGCAGAGGGCATCACAGTGAGGGTCTTATAATGCAGAGTGCATCACAGTGAGGGCCATGTAATGTATAGTGCATCACAGTGAGGGACATATGATGCAGGGTGCGTCACAGTGAGGGCCATATAATGCAGAGTGTGTCACAGTGAGAGATATATAATGCAGAATGTGCCATAGTGAGGGCCCTGTAAATGCAGAGTGCATCACAGTGAGGGTCATATAATGCAGACAGTGTCATAGTGAGGGACATATAATGCAGAGTACACACAGTGAGAGCCATATAATGCAGAGTGCATCACAGTGAGGGCCATATAATGCAGAGTACATCACTGTGAGGGCCATGTAATGCAGAGGGAATCACAGTGAGGGCCTTATAATGCAGAGTGCATCACAGTGAAGGCCATATAATGCATAGTGCATCACAGTGAGGGACATATGATGCAGAGTGCGTCACAGTGAGGGCTACATAATGCAGAGTGAATAACACAGTGAGGGTCAAATAATGCAGAGTGTGTCATAGTGAGGACATATAATGCAGATTGTCACAGTGACTGACATGTAATGCAGAGTGCATCATAGTGAGGGCCATATAGAGCATAGAGTGTGCACAGTGAGAGCCATATAATGCAGAGAGCATTGCAGTGAGAGCCATATAATGCAGATAGTGTCACAGTGAGGGCTATATACTACAGAGAATGCAGCAGTGAGGGACATATAATGCAGAGTGCATCACACTGAGGGCATTATATAGCATAGAGCGTCACAGTGAGGGACTTATAATGCAGGGAGGTCCATATAATGAAGAGTGCATCATAGTGATGGCAATATATTGCAGAGTGCATCACAGTGAGGGCTATAAAATGCAGAGTGCATCACAGTGAGGGCCATATAGTACAGAGAGTGCAGCTGTGAGGGACATATAATGCAAAGTGTGTCACAGTGAGGTCCATATAATGCAGCGGGCATCACAGTGATGGCCATATATTGCATAGTGGATCACAGTGAGGGCTATATAATATATAGTGCATCACAGTGAGGGCCATATAATGCATAGTGCGTCACAGTGAAGGTCATATAATGCAGAGTGCTTCACATTGAGGGACATATAATGCAATGTGCGTCACAGTGAGGGACATATAATGCAAAGTATGCCACAGTGAGGGTCATACAATGCAGAGTGCATAACAGTGTGGGCCATATAATGCAGAGTGTCATAGGGAGCGATATGTAATGCAGAGTGTCATAGGGAGGGACATATAATGCAGAGTGTGTCACAGTGAGAACATATAATTCAGAGTCTTACAGTGACTGACGTATAATGCCGAGTGCATCACAGTGAGGGCCATATTCAGCATAGAGCATCACAGTAAGGGACTTATAATGCAGAGTGTGTCATAGTGAGGTCCATATTATGCAGAGTGCATCACAGTGATGGGTATATATTGCAGAGAGCATCACAGTGAGGACTATATAATGCAGAGTGTGTCACAGTGAGGGCCACATAATGCAGAGTGCGTCACAGTGAGGGTCATATAGTATAGAGAGCACAGCTGTGAGGGACATATAATGCAGAGTGCATCACAGTGAGGGCCATATAGAGCAGAGAGTATCACAGTGAAGGCCATATAATGCAGAGTGCATCACACTGAGGGTCATATGATGCAGAGTGCGTCACAGAGAGGGCCATATAATGCAGAGTGTGTCACAGTGAGGGACATTTAATGCAGAGTGCACCATAATGAGGGCCATATAATGCAGAGTGCATCACAGTGAGGGTCATATAATGCAGAGAGTGACATAGTGAGGGACATATATTACAAAGTGCGCACCGTTAGAGCCATATAATGCAGAGTGCATCACAGTGAGGACTTATAGAGCAGAGTGTGTCACAGTGAAGGCCATGTAATGCAGAGTGCGTCACATTGGGGGCCATATAATGTATAGTGCGTCATAGTGAGGACATAAAATGCAGAGTGTGTGAAAATGAGGACATATATTGCAGAATGTCACAATGACTGACATATAATGCAGAATGTGTCACAGTGAGAGCCATATATTGCAGAGTGCATCACAGTAAGGGCAAAATAATGCAGAGTGCGTCACAGTGAGGGACATATAATGCAGAGTGTATCACAGTGAGGGCCATATAGAGCTGAGAGCATCACAGTGAGGGCCATATAATGTACAGTGCATCACAGTGAGGGACATATGATGCAGGGTGCATCACAGTGAGGGCCATATAATGCAGAGTGTGTCACAGTGAGGGATATATAATGCAGAGTGCGCCATAGTGAGGACCCTGTAAAGCAGAGTGCATCACAGTGAGGGTCATATAATGCAGACAGTGTCATAGTGAGGATCATATAATGCAGAGTACACACAGTGAGAGCCATATAATGCAGAGGGCATTACAGTGAGGTCCTTATACTGCAGAGTGCATCACAGTGAAGGCCAAAAAATGCATAGTGCGTCACAGTGTGGGACATATGATGCAGAGTGCATCACAGTGAGGTCCATATAATGCAGAGTGGATCACAGTGAGGGTCAAATAATGCAGAGTGTGTCATAGTGAGGACATATAATGCAGATTGTCACAGTGACTGACATGTAATGCAGAGTGCATCACAGTGAGGGCCATAGAGAGCATAGAGTGTGCACAGTGAGAGCCATATAATGCAGACAGTGTCACAGTGAGGGCTATATGCTACAGAGAACACAGCTGTGAGGGACATATAATGCAAAGTGCATCACACTGAGGGCATTATATAGCAAAGAGCGTCACAGTGATGGACTTATAATGCAGATTGTGTCATAGGGAGGTCCATATAATGCAGAGTGCATCATAGTGATGGCAATATATTGCAGAGTGCATCACAGTGAGGGCTATATAATGCATAGTGCATCACAGTGAGGGCCATATAGTACAGTGAGCATAGCTGTGAGGGACATGTAATGCAAAGTGCATCACAGTGAGGACCATATCGAGCAGAGAGCTTCACAGTGAGGGACTTATAATGCAGAGTGCATCACATTGATGGCCATACAGTGCAGAGTGCATCATAGTGAGGGCCTTATAATGCAGAGTGAATCAAAGTGAGAGCCATATAATGCAGAGTGCATCACAGTGAGGGCCATATCATGTAGAGTGCAGCAAAGTGATGGCCATATAATGCAGAGTGCAGAACAGTGAGGGACAAACAGTAAAGAGAGCGCAGCTGTGAGGGATATACAATGCAGAGTACGTCACAGTGGGGGCCATATAGAGCAGAGAGCATCACAGTGAGGGACAAATAATGCAGAATGTGTCACAGTGAGGTCCATATAATGCAGAGAGCATCACAGTGATGGCCATATATTGCATAGTGGATCGCAGTGAGGGCTATGTAATACAGAGTGCATCACAGTGAGGGCCATATAATGCAGAGTGCGTCACAGTGAGGGACATATAATGCATAGTGCATCACAGTGAAGGTCATATAATGCAGAGTGCTACACATTGAGGGACATGTAATGCAGAGTGCATCACAGTGAGGGACATATAATGCAATGTGCGCAACAGTGAGGGCCATACAATGCAAAGTGCATAACAGTGAGGGCCATATAATACAGAGTGTCATAGGGAGGGACATATAATGCAGAGTGTCATAGGGAGGGACATATAATGCAAAGTGCATCACAGTGAGAGCCATATAAAGCAGAGTGTGTCACAGTGAGGACATATAATGCACAGTGTGTCATAGTGAGGACATATAATGCAGAGTGTCACAGTGACTGACGTATAATGCAGAGTGCATCACAGTGAGGGCCATATTGAGCATAGAGCATTACAGTGAGGGACTTATAATGCAGAGTGTGTCATAGTGAGGTCCATATTATGCAGAGTGCATCATAGTGATGGCTATATAATGCAGACAGCATCACAGTGAGGACTATATAATGCAGAGTGTGTCACAGTGAGGGCCATATAATGCAGAGTGCATCACAGTGAGGGTCATATAGTATAGAGAACGCAGCTGTGAGGGACATATAATGCAGAGTGCATCACAGTGAGGGCCATATAGAGCAGAGAGCTTCACAGTGAAGGCCATATAATGCAGAGTGCATCACACTAAGGGTCATTTCATGCAGAGTGCGTCACAGAGAGGGCCATGTAATGCAGAGTGTGTCACAGTGAGGGACATATAATGCAGAGTGCACCATAATGAGGGCCATATAATGCAGAGTTTATCACAGTGTGGGTCATATAATGCAGAGAGTGTCATAGTGAGGGACATATAATACAGAGTACGCACTTTTAGAGCCATATAATGCAGCGTGCATCACAGTGAGGACTTATAGAGCAGAGTGTGTCACATTGAATGCCATGTAATGCAGGGTGCGTCACATTGGGGGCCAAATAATGCAGAGTGCATCATAGTGAGGACATATAATGCAGAGTGTGTCAAGTGAGGACATATATTGCAGAATGTTACAGTGACTGACATATAATGCAGAGTGCATCACAGTGAGGGTCTTATAATGCAGAATGTGTCACAGTGAGGGCCAAATATTGCAGAGTGCGTCACAGTGAGGGCCAAATAATGCAGAGTGCGTTACAGTGAGGGACATATAATGCAGAGTGCATCACAGTGAGGGCCATATAGAGCAGAGAGTGTCACAGTGAGGGACAAATAATGCAGAGTGCATCACAGTGAGGTCCATAATGCAGAGTGTATCACAGTGATGGCCATACATTGTAGAATACATCACAGTGAGGGCCATATAATGCAACGTGCGTCACAGTGAGGGCGATATAATGCGGAGTGCATCACAGTGAAGGCCATATAATGTTGAGTGAATCAGACTGTGGGACATATGATGCAGAGTGCGTCACAGAGAGGGCCATATAATGCAGAGTGTGTCACAGTGAGGGACATATAATGCAGAGTGCGCCACAATGAGGGCCATATAATGCAGAGTGCATCACATTGAGGGTCATATATTGCAGAGAGTGTCATAGTGAGGGACATATAATGCAGAGTGCGCACCGTTAGAGCCATATAATGCAGCGTTCATTACAGTGAGGGCCATATTATGCAGATTGCAACACAGTGAGGACTTATTGAGCAGAGTGTGTCACAGTGAATGCCATGTAATGCAGAGTGCGTCACATTGGTGGCCATGTAATGCAGAGTGCGTCACATTGGGGGCCATATAATGCAGAGTTCGTCAGAGAGGACATATAATGCAGAGTGTGTCAAAGTGAGGACATATATTGCAGAATGTCACAGTGACTGACATATAATGCACAATGTGTCACAGTGAGGGCAATATAATGTAGAGTGCACCACAGTGAGGGCCATATAGAGGATGGAGGTTCACAGTGAGGGACATTTAATACAGATTGTGTCACAGTGAGGTCCATATAATGCAGAGTGCATCACAGTGAGGGCTATATAATGCAGAGTGCATCACAGTGAGGTCCATATAATGCAGAGTGCATCACAGTGAGGACATATAATGCAGAGAGTGTCATAGAGAGGGACATATAATGCAGAGTGCGCACCATTAGAGCCATATAATGCAGCGTACATCACAGTGAGGGCCATAGTATGCAGAGTACTTCACAGTGAGGACAGATAATGCAGTGTGTCAAAGTGAGGACATATCTTGAAGAATGTCACAGTGACTGACATATAATGCAGAATGTGTCACTGTGAGGGCCATATAATGCAGAGTGAGTCACAGTGAGGGACATATAATGCAGAGAGCATCACAGTGATGGCCATATAGAGGAGAGAGCATCAGAGTGAGGGACATTTAATACAGAGTGTGTCACAGTGAGGTCCATGTAATGCAGAGTGCATCACAGTGATGACCATATATTGTAGAGTGCATCACAGTGAGGGCCATATAATGCAGAGTGCATCACAGTGAGGGCCATTTAATGCAGAGTGCATCACAGTGAGGGCCATATAATGCAGAATGCATCACAGTGAGGGCCATATAATACAGAGAGCACAGGTATGAGGGACATATAATGCAGAGTACATCACATTGAGGGCCATATAGAGCAGAGAGCGTCACAGTGAGGGACATATAATGCAAAGTGCATCACAGTGAGGGCTATATAATGCAGAGTGCATCACAGTGAGGGCCATATAATGTAGAGTGCATCACAGCAAGGGCCTTATAATGCAGAGTGTGTCAAAGTGAGGTCCATGTTATGCAGAGTGCATCACAGTGATAGCCATATCGTGCAGAGTGCTTCACAGTGAGGTCCATATAATTCAGAGTGCATCACAGTGAGGGCCATATATTGCAGAGTTTGTAACAGTGAGGGCCATATAATACAGAGAGCGCAGCACTGAGGGACATATAATGCAGAGTGCATCACATTGAGGGCCATATAGAGCAGAGAGCATCACAGTGACACACATATAATGCAGAGTGTGTCACAGTGAGGTCCATGTAATGCAGAGTACATCGCATTGATGGCCATATATTGGAGAGTGCATCAGAGTGAGGGCGATATAACACAGAGTGCATCACAGTGAGGGCCATATAATGCAAAGTGTGTCACAGTGAGGGCCATATAATGTAGAGTGCGTCACGGTGAGGGTAATATAATGCAGTGTGCGTCACAGTGAAGGCCATATAATGCAGAGTGTGTTACAGTGAGGGACATATAATGCAGAGAGTGTCATAGGGAGGGACATATAATGCAGAGTGCGCACAGTGAGAGTAATATAATGCAGAGTGTGTCACAGTGAGGGCCATAAAATGCAGAGTGCATCACAGTGAGAGCCATATAATGCAGAGTGTATCACAGTGAGGACTATATATTGCAGAGTGCATCACAGTGAGGGCTATATAATACACAGTGAATCACAGTGAGGGCCATTTAATGCAGAGTGCATCACAGTGAGGGCCATATAATGCAGAGTGCGTCACAGTGAGGGCCATATAATGCAAAGTGTGTCACAGTGAGGGCCATATAATGTAGAGTGCGTCATGGTGAGGGTAATATAATGCAGTGTGCGTCACAGTGAATGCCATATAATGCAGAGTGTGTTACAGTGAGGGACATATAATGCAGAGAGTGTCATAGGGAGGGACATATAATGCAGAGTGCGCACAGTGAGGGTCATATAATGCAGACAGTGTCATAGTGAGGATCATATAATGCAGAGTACACACAGTGAGAGCCATATAATGCAGAGGGCATTACAGTGAGGTCCTTATACTGCAGAGTGCATCACAGTGAAGGCCAAAAAATGCATAGTGCGTCACAGTGTGGGACATATGATGCAGAGTGCATCACAGTGAGGTCCATATAATGCAGAGTGGATCACAGTGAGGGTCAAATAATGCAGAGTGTGTCATAGTGAGGACATATAATGCAGATTGTCACAGTGACTGACATGTAATGCAGAGTGCATCACAGTGAGGGCCATAGAGAGCATAGAGTGTGCACAGTGAGAGCCATATAATGCAGACAGTGTCACAGTGAGGGCTATATGCTACAGAGAACACAGCTGTGAGGGACATATAATGCAAAGTGCATCACACTGAGGGCATTATATAGCAAAGAGCGTCACAGTGATGGACTTATAATGCAGATTGTGTCATAGGGAGGTCCATATAATGCAGAGTGCATCATAGTGATGGCAATATATTGCAGAGTGCATCACAGTGAGGGCTATATAATGCATAGTGCATCACAGTGAGGGCCATATAGTACAGTGAGCATAGCTGTGAGGGACATATAATGCAAAGTGCATCACAGTGAGGACCATATCGAGCAGAGAGCTTCACAGTGAGGGACTTATAATGCAGAGTGCATCACATTGATGGCCATACAGTGCAGAGTGCATCATAGTGAGGGCCTTATAATGCAGAGTGAATCAAAGTGAGAGCCATATAATGCAGAGTGCATCACAGTGAGGGCCATATCATGTAGAGTGCAGCAAAGTGATGGCCATATAATGCAGAGTGCAGAACAGTGAGGGACAAACAGTAAAGAGAGCGCAGCTGTGAGGGATATACAATGCAGAGTACGTCACAGTGGGGGCCATATAGAGCAGAGAGCATCACAGTGAGGGACAAATAATGCAGAATGTGTCACAGTGAGGTCCATATAATGCAGAGAGCATCACAGTGATGGCCATATATTGCATAGTGGATCGCAGTGAGGGCTATGTAATACAGAGTGCATCACAGTGAGGGCCATATAATGCAGAGTGCGTCACAGTGAGGGACATATAATGCATAGTGCATCACAGTGAAGGTCATATAATGCAGAGTGCTACACATTGAGGGACATGTAATGCAGAGTGCATCACAGTGAGGGACATATAATGCAATGTGCGCAACAGTGAGGGCCATACAATGCAAAGTGCATAACAGTGAGGGCCATATAATACAGAGTGTCATAGGGAGGGACATATAATGCAGAGTGTCATAGGGAGGGACATATAATGCAAAGTGCATCACAGTGAGAGCCATATAAAGCAGAGTGTGTCACAGTGAGGACATATAATGCACAGTGTGTCATAGTGAGGACATATAATGCAGAGTGTCACAGTGACTGACGTATAATGCAGAGTGCATCACAGTGAGGGCCATATTGAGCATAGAGCATTACAGTGAGGGACTTATAATGCAGAGTGTGTCATAGTGAGGTCCATATTATGCAGAGTGCATCATAGTGATGGCTATATAATGCAGACAGCATCACAGTGAGGACTATATAATGCAGAGTGTGTCACAGTGAGGGCCATATAATGCAGAGTGCATCACAGTGAGGGTCATATAGTATAGAGAACGCAGCTGTGAGGGACATATAATGCAGAGTGCATCACAGTGAGGGCCATATAGAGCAGAGAGCTTCACAGTGAAGGCCATATAATGCAGAGTGCATCACACTAAGGGTCATTTCATGCAGAGTGCGTCACAGAGAGGGCCATGTAATGCAGAGTGTGTCACAGTGAGGGACATATAATGCAGAGTGCACCATAATGAGGGCCATATAATGCAGAGTTTATCACAGTGTGGGTCATATAATGCAGAGAGTGTCATAGTGAGGGACATATAATACAGAGTACGCACTTTTAGAGCCATATAATGCAGCGTGCATCACAGTGAGGACTTATAGAGCAGAGTGTGTCACATTGAATGCCATGTAATGCAGGGTGCGTCACATTGGGGGCCAAATAATGCAGAGTGCATCATAGTGAGGACATATAATGCAGAGTGTGTCAAGTGAGGACATATATTGCAGAATGTTACAGTGACTGACATATAATGCAGAGTGCATCACAGTGAGGGTCTTATAATGCAGAATGTGTCACAGTGAGGGCCAAATATTGCAGAGTGCGTCACAGTGAGGGCCAAATAATGCAGAGTGCGTTACAGTGAGGGACATATAATGCAGAGTGCATCACAGTGAGGGCCATATAGAGCAGAGAGTGTCACAGTGAGGGACAAATAATGCAGAGTGCATCACAGTGAGGTCCATAATGCAGAGTGTATCACAGTGATGGCCATACATTGTAGAATACATCACAGTGAGGGCCATATAATGCAACGTGCGTCACAGTGAGGGCGATATAATGCGGAGTGCATCACAGTGAAGGCCATATAATGTTGAGTGAATCAGACTGTCGGACATATGATGCAGAGTGCGTCACAGAGAGGGCCATATAATGCAGAGTGTGTCACAGTGAGGGACATATAATGCAGAGTGCGCCACAATGAGGGCCATATAATGCAGAGTGCATCACATTGAGGGTCATATATTGCAGAGAGTGTCATAGTGAGGGACATATAATGCAGAGTGCGCACCGTTAGAGCCATATAATGCAGCGTTCATTACAGTGAGGGCCATATTATGCAGATTGCAACACAGTGAGGACTTATTGAGCAGAGTGTGTCACAGTGAATGCCATGTAATGCAGAGTGCGTCACATTGGTGGCCATGTAATGCAGAGTGCGTCACATTGGGGGCCATATAATGCAGAGTTCGTCAGAGAGGACATATAATGCAGAGTGTGTCAAAGTGAGGACATATATTGCAGAATGTCACAGTGACTGACATATAATGCACAATGTGTCACAGTGAGGGCAATATAATGTAGAGTGCACCACAGTGAGGGCCATATAGAGGATGGAGGTTCACAGTGAGGGACATTTAATACAGATTGTGTCACAGTGAGGTCCATATAATGCAGAGTGCATCACAGTGAGGGCTATATAATGCAGAGTGCATCACAGTGAGGTCCATATAATGCAGAGTGCATCACAGTGAGGACATATAATGCAGAGAGTGTCATAGAGAGGGACATATAATGCAGAGTGCGCACCATTAGAGCCATATAATGCAGCGTACATCACAGTGAGGGCCATAGTATGCAGAGTACTTCACAGTGAGGACAGATAATGCAGTGTGTCAAAGTGAGGACATATCTTGAAGAATGTCACAGTGACTGACATATAATGCAGAATGTGTCACTGTGAGGGCCATATAATGCAGAGTGAGTCACAGTGAGGGACATATAATGCAGAGAGCATCACAGTGATGGCCATATAGAGGAGAGAGCATCAGAGTGAGGGACATTTAATACAGAGTGTGTCACAGTGAGGTCCATGTAATGCAGAGTGCATCACAGTGATGACCATATATTGTAGAGTGCATCACAGTGAGGGCCATATAATGCAGAGTGCATCACAGTGAGGGCCATTTAATGCAGAGTGCATCACAGTGAGGGCCATATAATGCAGAATGCATCACAGTGAGGGCCATATAATACAGAGAGCACAGGTATGAGGGACATATAATGCAGAGTACATCACATTGAGGGCCATATAGAGCAGAGAGCGTCACAGTGAGGGACATATAATGCAAAGTGCATCACAGTGAGGGCTATATAATGCAGAGTGCATCACAGTGAGGGCCATATAATGTAGAGTGCATCACAGCAAGGGCCTTATAATGCAGAGTGTGTCAAAGTGAGGTCCATGTTATGCAGAGTGCATCACAGTGATAGCCATATTGTGCAGAGTGCTTCACAGTGAGGTCCATATAATTCAGAGTGCATCACAGTGAGGGCCATATATTGCAGAGTTCGTAACAGTGAGGGCCATATAATACAGAGAGCGCAGCACTGAGGGACATATAATGCAGAGTGCATCACATTGAGGGCCATATAGAGCAGAGAGCATCACAGTGACACACATATAATGCAGAGTGTGTCACAGTGAGGTCCATGTAATGCAGAGTACATCGCATTGATGGCCATATATTGGAGAGTGCATCAGAGTGAGGGCGATATAACACAGAGTGCATCACAGTGAGGGCCATATAATGCAAAGTGTGTCACAGTGAGGGCCATATAATGTAGAGTGCGTCACGGTGAGGGTAATATAATGCAGTGTGCGTCACAGTGAAGGCCATATAATGCAGAGTGTGTTACAGTGAGGGACATATAATGCAGAGAGTGTCATAGGGAGGGACATATAATGCAGAGTGCGCACAGTGAGAGTAATATAATGCAGAGTGTGTCACAGTGAGGGCCATAAAATGCAGAGTGCATCACAGTGAGAGCCATATAATGCAGAGTGTATCACAGTGAGGACTATATATTGCAGAGTGCATCACAGTGAGGGCTATATAATACACAGTGAATCACAGTGAGGGCCATTTAATGCAGAGTGCATCACAGTGAGGGCCATATAATGCAGAGTGCGTCACAGTGAGGGCCATATAATGCAAAGTGTGTCACAGTGAGGGCCATATAATGTAGAGTGCGTCACGGTGAGGGTAATATAATGCAGTGTGCGTCACAGTGAAGGCCATATAATGCAGAGTGTGTTACAGTGAGGGACATATACTGCAGAGAGTGTCATAGGGAGGGACATATAATGCAGAGTGCGCACAGTGAGGGTCATATAATGCAGACAGTGTCATAGTGAGGATCATATAATGCAGAGTACACACAGTGAGAGCCATATAATGCAGAGGGCATTACAGTGAGGTCCTTATACTGCAGAGTGCATCACAGTGAAGGCCAAAAAATGCATAGTGCGTCACAGTGTGGGACATATGATGCAGAGTGCATCACAGTGAGGTCCATATAATGCAGAGTGGATCACAGTGAGGGTCAAATAATGCAGAGTGTGTCATAGTGAGGACATATAATGCAGATTGTCACAGTGACTGACATGTAATGCAGAGTGCATCACAGTGAGGGCCATAGAGAGCATAGAGTGTGCACAGTGAGAGCCATATAATGCAGACAGTGTCACAGTGAGGGCTATATGCTACAGAGAACACAGCTGTGAGGGACATATAATGCAAAGTGCATCACACTGAGGGCATTATATAGCAAAGAGCGTCACAGTGATGGACTTATAATGCAGATTGTGTCATAGGGAGGTCCATATAATGCAGAGTGCATCATAGTGATGGCAATATATTGCAGAGTGCATCACAGTGAGGGCTATATAATGCATAGTGCATCACAGTGAGGGCCATATAGTACAGTGAGCATAGCTGTGAGGGACATATAATGCAAAGTGCATCACAGTGAGGACCATATCGAGCAGAGAGCTTCACAGTGAGGGACTTATAATGCAGAGTGCATCACATTGATGGCCATACAGTGCAGAGTGCATCATAGTGAGGGCCTTATAATGCAGAGTGAATCAAAGTGAGAGCCATATAATGCAGAGTGCATCACAGTGAGGGCCATATCATGTAGAGTGCAGCAAAGTGATGGCCATATAATGCAGAGTGCAGAACAGTGAGGGACAAACAGTAAAGAGAGCGCAGCTGTGAGGGATATACAATGCAGAGTACGTCACAGTGGGGGCCATATAGAGCAGAGAGCATCACAGTGAGGGACAAATAATGCAGAATGTGTCACAGTGAGGTCCATATAATGCAGAGAGCATCACAGTGATGGCCATATATTGCATAGTGGATCGCAGTGAGGGCTATGTAATACAGAGTGCATCACAGTGAGGGCCATATAATGCAGAGTGCGTCACAGTGAGGGACATATAATGCATAGTGCATCACAGTGAAGGTCATATAATGCAGAGTGCTACACATTGAGGGACATGTAATGCAGAGTGCATCACAGTGAGGGACATATAATGCAATGTGCGCAATAGTGAGGGCCATACAATGCAAAGTGCATAACAGTGAGGGCCATATAATACAGAGTGTCATAGGGAGGGACATATAATGCAGAGTGTCATAGGGAGGGACATATAATGCAAAGTGCATCACAGTGAGAGCCATATAAAGCAGAGTGTGTCACAGTGAGGACATATAATGCACAGTGTGTCATAGTGAGGACATATAATGCAGACAGTGTCATAGTGAGGATCAAATAATGCAGAGTACACACAGTGAGAGCCATATAATGCAGAGGGCATTACAGTGAGGTCCTTATACTGCAGAGTGCATCACAGTGAAGGCCAAAAAATGCATAGTGCGTCACAGTGTGGGACATATGATGCAGAGTGCATCACAGTGAGGTCCATATAATGCAGAGTGGATCACAGTGAGGGTCAAATAATGCAGAGTGTGTCATAGTGAGGACATATAATGCAGATTGTCACAGTGACTGACATGTAATGCAGAGTGCATCACAGTGAGGGCCATAGAGAGCATAGAGTGTGCACAGTGAGAGCCATATAATGCAGACAGTGTCACAGTGAGGGCTATATGCTACAGAGAACACAGCTGTGAGGGACATATAATGCAAAGTGCATCACACTGAGGGCATTATATAGCAAAGAGCGTCACAGTGATGGACTTATAATGCAGATTGTGTCATAGGGAGGTCCATATAATGCAGAGTGCATCATAGTGATGGCAATATATTGCAGAGTGCATCACAGTGAGGGCTATATAATGCATAGTGCATCACAGTGAGGGCCATATAGTACAGTGAGCATAGCTGTGAGGGACATATAATGCAAAGTGCATCACAGTGAGGACCATATCGAGCAGAGAGCTTCACAGTGAGGGACTTATAATGCAGAGTGCATCACATTGATGGCCATACAGTGCAGAGTGCATCATAGTGAGGGCCTTATAATGCAGAGTGAATCAAAGTGAGAGCCATATAATGCAGAGTGCATCACAGTGAGGGCCATATCATGTAGAGTGCAGCAAAGTGATGGCCATATAATGCAGAGTGCAGAACAGTGAGGGACAAACAGTAAAGAGAGCGCAGCTGTGAGGGATATACAATGCAGAGTACGTCACAGTGGGGGCCATATAGAGCAGAGAGCATCACAGTGAGGGACAAATAATGCAGAATGTGTCACAGTGAGGTCCATATAATGCAGAGAGCATCACAGTGATGGCCATATATTGCATAGTGGATCGCAGTGAGGGCTATGTAATACAGAGTGCATCACAGTGAGGGCCATATAATGCAGAGTGCGTCACAGTGAGGGACATATAATGCATAGTGCATCACAGTGAAGGTCATATAATGCAGAGTGCTACACATTGAGGGACATGTAATGCAGAGTGCATCACAGTGAGGGACATATAATGCAATGTGCGCAACAGTGAGGGCCATACAATGCAAAGTGCATAACAGTGAGGGCCATATAATACAGAGTGTCATAGGGAGGGACATATAATGCAGAGTGTCATAGGGAGGGACATATAATGCAAAGTGCATCACAGTGAGAGCCATATAAAGCAGAGTGTGTCACAGTGAGGACATATAATGCACAGTGTGTCATAGTGAGGACATATAATGCAGAGTGTCACAGTGACTGACGTATAATGCAGAGTGCATCACAGTGAGGGCCATATTGAGCATAGAGCATTACAGTGAGGGACTTATAATGCAGAGTGTGTCATAGTGAGGTCCATATTATGCAGAGTGCATCATAGTGATGGCTATATAATGCAGACAGCATCACAGTGAGGACTATATAATGCAGAGTGTGTCACAGTGAGGGCCATATAATGCAGAGTGCGTCACAGTGAGGGTCATATAGTATAGAGAACGCAGCTGTGAGGGACATATAATGCAGAGTGCATCACAGTGAGGGCCATATAGAGCAGAG
This sequence comes from Taudactylus pleione, assembly GCA_031769625.1. Lineage (NCBI taxonomy): Eukaryota > Metazoa > Chordata > Amphibia > Anura > Myobatrachidae > Taudactylus > Taudactylus pleione. The sequence goes on along the minus strand of JAUIMM010000274.1, from coordinate 1,877,163 downwards.
AGCTTCACAGTGAAGGCCATATAATGCAGAGTGCATCACACTAAGGGTCATTTCATGCAGAGTGCGTCACAGAGAGGGCCATGTAATGCAGAGTGTGTCACAGTGAGGGACATATAATGCAGAGTGCACCATAATGAGGGCCATATAATGCAGAGTTTATCACAGTGTGGGTCATATAATGCAGAGAGTGTCATAGTGAGGGACATATAATACAGAGTACGCACTTTTAGAGCCATATAATGCAGCGTGCATCACAGTGAGGACTTATAGAGCAGAGTGTGTCACATTGAATGCCATGTAATGCAGGGTGCGTCACATTGGGGGCCAAATAATGCAGAGTGCATCATAGTGAGGACATATAATGCAGAGTGTGTCAAGTGAGGACATATATTGCAGAATGTTACAGTGACTGACATATAATGCAGAGTGCATCACAGTGAGGGTCTTATAATGCAGAATGTGTCACAGTGAGGGCCAAATATTGCAGAGTGCGTCACAGTGAGGGCCAAATAATGCAGAGTGCGTTACAGTGAGGGACATATAATGCAGAGTGCATCACAGTGAGGGCCATATAGAGCAGAGAGTGTCACAGTGAGGGACAAATAATGCAGAGTGCATCACAGTGAGGTCCATAATGCAGAGTGTATCACAGTGATGGCCATACATTGTAGAATACATCACAGTGAGGGCCATATAATGCAAAGTGCGTCACAGTGAGGGCGATATAATGCGAAGTGCATCACAGTGAAGGCCATATAATGTTGAGTGAATCAGACTGTGGGACATATGATGCAGAGTGCGTCACAGAGAGGGCCATATAATGCAGAGTGTGTCACAGTGAGGGACATATAATGCAGAGTGCGCCACAATGAGGGCCATATAATGCAGAGTGCATCACATTGAGGGTCATATATTGCAGAGAGTGTCATAGTGAGGGACATATAATGCAGAGTGCGCACCGTTAGAGCCATATAATGCAGCGTTCATTACAGTGAGGGCCATATTATGCAGATTGCATCACAGTGAGGACTTATTGAGCAGAGTGTGTCACAGTGAATGCCATGTAATGCAGAGTGCGTCACATTGGTGGCCATGTAATGCAGAGTGCGTCACATTGGGGGCCATATAATGCAGAGTTCGTCAGAGAGGACATATAATGCAGATTGTGTCAAAGTGAGGACATATATTGCAGAATGTCACAGTGACTGACATATAATGCACAATGTGTCACAGTGAGGGCAATATAATGTAGAGTGCACCACAGTGAGGGCCATATAGAGGATGGAGGTTCACAGTGAGGGACATTTAATACAGATTGTGTCACAGTGAGGTCCATATAATGCAGAGTGCATCACAGTGATGGCCAAATATTGCAGAGTGCATCACAGTGAGGGCTATATAATGCAGAGTGCATCACAGTGATGCCCATATAATGCAGAGTGCATCACAGTGAGGACATATAATGCAGAGAGTGTCATAGAGAGGGACATATAATGCAGAGTGCGCACCATTAGAGCCATATAATGCAGCGTACATCACAGTGAGGGCCATATTATGCAGAGTACTTCACAGTGAGGACAGATAATGCAGTGTGTCAAAGTGAGGACATATCTTGAAGAGTGTCACAGTGACTGACATATAATGCAGAATGTGTCACTGTGAGGGCCATATAATGCAGAGTGAGTCACAGTGAGGGACATATAATGCAGAGAGCATCACAGTGATGGCCATATAGAGGAGAGAGCATCAGAGTGAGGGACATTTAATACAGAGTGTGTCACAGTGAGGTCCATGTAATGCAGAGTGCATCACAGTGATGACCATATATTGTAGAGTGCATCACAGTGAGGGCCATATAATGCAGAGTGCATCACAGTGAGGGCCATTTAATGCAGAGTGCATCACAGTGAGGGCCATATAATGCAGAATGCATCACAGTGAGGGCCATATAATACAGAGAGCACAGGTATGAGGGACATATAATGCAGAGTACATCACATTGAGGGCCATATAGAGCAGAGAGCGTCACAGTGAGGGACATATAATGCAAAGTGCATCACAGTGAGGGCTATATAATGCAGAGTGCATCACAGTGAGGGCCATATAATGTAGAGTGCATCACAGCAAGGGCCTTATAATGCAGAGTGTGTCAAAGTGAGGTCCATGTTATGCAGAGTGCATCACAGTGATAGCCATATCATGCAGAGTGCTTCACAGTGAGGTCCATATAATTCAGAGTGCATCACAGTGAGGGCCATATATTGCAGAGTTCGTAACAGTGAGGGCCATATAATACAGAGAGCGCAGCACTGAGGGACATATAATGCAGAGTGCATCACATTGAGGGCCATATAGAGCAGAGAGCATCACAGTGACACACATATAATGCAGAGTGTGTCACAGTGAGGTCCATGTAATGCAGAGTACATCGCATTGATGGCCATATATTGGAGAGTGCATCAGAGTGAGGGCGATATAACACAGAGTGCATCACAGTGAGGGCCATATAATGCAAAGTGTGTCACAGTGAGGGCCATATAATGTAGAGTGCGTCACGGTGAGGGTAATATAATGCAGTGTGCGTCACAGTGAAGGCCATATAATGCAGAGTGTGTTACAGTGAGGGACATATAATGCAGAGAGTGTCATAGGGAGGGACATATAATGCAGAGTGCGCACAGTGAGAGTAATATAATGCAGAGTGTGTCACAGTGAGGGCCATAAAATGCAGAGTGCATCACAGTGAGAGCCATATAATGCAGAGTGTATCACAGTGAGGACTATATATTGCAGAGTGCATCACAGTGAGGGCTATATAATACACAGTGAATCACAGTGAGGGCCATTTAATGCAGAGTGCATCACAGTGAGGGCCATATAATGCAGAGTGCGTCACAGTGAGGGCCATAGAATTCAGAGTGCATCACAGTGAAGGCGATATAATGCAGAGTGCATCAGACTGAGGGACATATGATGCAGAGTGCATCACAGAGAGGGCCATATAATGCAGAGTGTGTCACAGTGAGGGACATATAATGCAGAGTGCACCATAATGAGGGCCATATAATGCAGAGTGCATCACATTGAGGGTGATATAATGCAGACAGTGTCATAGTGAGGGACATATAATGCAGAGTGCGCATCGTTAGAGCTATATAATGCAGCGTGCATCACAGTGAGGGCCATATAATGCAGAGTGCATCACAGTGAGGACATATTGAGCAGAGTGTGTCACAGTGAATGCCATGTAATGCAGAGTGCGTCACATTGGGGGCCATGTAATGCAGAGTGCGTCACATTGGGGGCCATATAATGCACAGTGCGTCATAGAGAGGACATATAATGCAGAGTGTGTCAAAGTGAGGACATATATTGCAGAATGTCACAGTGACTGATATATAATGCAGAATGTGTCACAGTGAGGGCAATATAATGTAGAGTGCATCACAGTGAGTGCCATATAATGCAGAGTGTGTCACAGTGAGGGACTTATAATGCAGAGAGCGTCACAGTGAGGGCCATATAGAGGATGGAGGTTCACAGTGAGGGACAATTAATACAGATTGTGTCACAGTGAGGGCCATAAAATGCAGAGTGCATCACAGTGAGAGCCATATAATGCAGAGTGTATCACAGTGAGGGCCATATATTGCAGAGTGCATCACAGTGAGTGCTATATAATACAGAGTGAATCACAGTGAGGGCCATATAATGCAGCGTACATCACAATGAGTGCCATATTATGCAGAGCACTTCACAGTGAGGACAGATAATGCAGTGTGTCAAAGTGAGGACATATTTTGAAGAGTGTCACAGTGACTGACATATAATGCAGAATGTGTCACTGTGAGGGCCTTATAATGCAGAGTAAGTCACAGTGAGGGACATATAATGCAGAGAGCATCACAGTGATGGCCATATAGAGGAGAGAGCATCAGAGTGATGGAAATTTAATACAGAGTGTGTCACAGTGAGGTCCATGTAATGCAGAGTGCATCACAGTGATGACCATATATTGTAGAGTGCATCACAGTGAGGGCCATATAATGCAGAGTGCATCACAGTTAGGGCCATTTAATGTAGAGTGCATCACAGTGAGGACCATATAATGCAGAATGCGTCACAGTGAGAGCCATATAATATAGAGAGCACAGGAATGAGGGAAATATAATGCAGAGTACATCACATTTAGGGCCATATAGAGCAGTGAGCGTCACAGTGAGGAACATATAATGCAGAGAGCATCACAGTGATGTCCATATAATGCAAAGTGCATCACAGTGAGGGCTATATAATGCAGAGTGCATCACAGTGATGTCCATATAATGCAAAGTGCATCACAGTGAGGGCTATATAATGCAAAGTGCGTCACAGTGAGGGCGATATAATGCGGAGTGCATCAAAGTGAAGGCCATATAATGCTGAGTGAATCAGACTGTGGGACATATGATGCAGAGTGCGTCACAGAGAGGGCCATATAATGCAGAGTGTGTCACAGTGAGGGACATATAATGCAGAGTGCGCCACAATGAGGGCCATATAATGCAGAGTGCATCACATTGAGGGTCATATATTGCAGAGAGTGTCATAGTGAGGGACATATAATGCAGAGTGCGCACCGTTAGAGCCATATAATGCAGCGTTCATTACAGTGAGGGCCATATTATGCAGATTGCATCACAGTGAGGACTTATTGAGCAGAGTGTGTCACAGTGAATGCCATGTAATGCAGAGTGCGTCACATTGGTGGCCATGTAATGCAGAGTGCGTCACATTGGGGGCCATATAATGCAGAGTTCGTCAGAGAGGACATATAATGCAGAGTGTGTCAAAGTGAGGACATATATTGCAGAATGTCACAGTGACTGACATATAATGCACAATGTGTCACAGTGAGGGCAATATAATGTAGAGTGCACCACAGTGAGGGCCATATAGAGGATGGAGGTTCACAGTGAGGGACATTTAATACAGATTGTGTCACAGTGAGGTCCATATAATGCAGAGTGCATCACAGTGATGGCCAAATATTGCAGAGTGCATCACAGTGAGGGCTATATAATGCAGAGTGCATCACAGTGATGCCCATATAATGCAGAGTGCATCACAGTGAGGACATATAATGCAGAGAGTGTCATAGAGAGGGACATATAATGCAGAGTGCGCACCATTAGAGCCATATAATGCAGCGTACATCACAGTGAGGTCCATAGTATGCAGAGTACTTCACAGTGAGGACAGATAATGCAGTGTGTCAAAGTGAGGACATATCTTGAAGAGTGTCACAGTGACTGACATATAATGCAGAATGTGTCACTGTGAGGGCCATATAATGCAGAGTGAGTCACAGTGAGGGACATATAATGCAGAGAGCATCACAGTGATGGCCATATAGAGGAGAGAGCATCAGAGTGAGGGACATTTAATACAGAGTGTGTCACAGTGAGGTCCATGTAATGCAGAGTGCATCACAGTGATGACCATATATTGTAGAGTGCATCACAGTGAGGGCCATATAATGCAGAGTGCATCACAGTGAGGGCCATTTAATGCAGAGTGCATCACAGTGAGGGCCATATAATGCAGAATGCATCACAGTGAGGGCCATATAATACAGAGAGCACAGGTATGAGGGACATATAATGCAGAGTACATCACATTGAGGGCCATATAGAGCAGAGAGCGTCACAGTGAGGGACATATAATGCAAAGTGCATCACAGTGAGGGCTATATAATGCAGAGTGCATCACAGTGAGGGCCATATAATGTAGAGTGCATCACAGCAAGGGCCTTATAATGCAGAGTGTGTCAAAGTGAGGTCCATGTTATGCAGAGTGCATCACAGTAATAGCCATATCGTGCAGAGTGCTTCACAGTGAGGTCCATATAATTCAGAGTGCATCACAGTGAGGGCCATATATTGCAGAGTTTGTAACAGTGAGGGCCATATAATACAGAGAGCGCAGCACTGAGGGACATATAATGCAGAGTGCATCACATTGAGGGCCATATAGAGCAGAGAGCATCACAGTGACACACATATAATGCAGAGTGTGTCACAGTGAGGTCCATATAATGCAGAGTACATCGCATTGATGGCCATATATTGGAGAGTGCATCAGAGTGAGGGCGATATAACACAGAGTGCATCACAGTGAGGGCCATATAATGTACAGTGCGTCACGGTGAGGGTAATATAATGCAGTGTGCGTCACAGTGAAGGCCATATAATGCAGAGTGTGTTACAGTGAGGGACATATAATGCAGAGAGTGTCATAGGGAGGGACATATAATGCAGAGTGCGCACAGTGAGAGTAATATAATGCAGAGTGTGTCACAGTGAGGGCCATAAAATGCAGAGTGCATCACAGTGAGAGCCATATAATGCAGAGTGTATCACAGTGAGGACTATATATTGCAGAGTGCATCACAGTGAGGGCTATATAATACACAGTGAATCACAGTGAGGGCCATTTAATGCAGAGTGCATCACAGTGAGGGCCATATAATGCAGAGTGCGTCACAGTGAGGGCGATATAATGCAGAGTGCATCAGACTGAGGGACATATGATGCAGAGTGCATCACAGAGAGGGCCATATAATGCAGAGTGTGTCACAGTGAGGGACATATAATGCAGAGTGCGCCATAATGAGGGCCATATAATGCAGAGTGCATCACATTGAGGGTGATATAATGCAGAGAGTGTCATAGTGAGGGACATATAATGCAGAGTGCGCATCGTTAGAGCTATATAACGCAGCGTGCATCACAGTGAGGGCCATATAATGCAGAGTGCATCACAGTGAGGACATATTGAGCAGAGTGTGTCACAGTGAATGCCATGTAATGCAGAGTGCGTCACATTGGGGGCCATGTAATGCAGAGTGCGTCACATTGGGGGCCATATAATGCACAGTGCGTCATAGAGAGGACATATAATGCAGAGTGTGTCAAAGTGAGGACATATATTGCAGAATGTCACAGTGACTGATATATAATGCAGAATGTGTCACAGTGAGGGCAATATAATGTAGAGTGCATCACAGTGAGTGCCATATAATGCAGAGTGTGTCACAGTGAGGGACTTATAATGCAGAGAGCGTCACAGTGAGGGCCATATAGAGGATGGAGGTTCACAGTGAGGGACAATTAATACAGATTGTGTCACAGTGAGGGCCATAAAATGCAGAGTGCATCACAGTGAGAGCCATATAATGCAGAGTGTATCACAGTGAGGGCCATATATTGCAGAGTGCATCACAGTGAGTGCTATATAATACAGAGTGAATCACAGTGAGGGCCATATAATGCAGCGTACATCACAATGAGTGCCATATTATGCAGAGCACTTCACAGTGAGGACAGATAATGCAGTGTGTCAAAGTGAGGACATATTTTGAAGAGTGTCACAGTGACTGACATATAATGCAGAATGTGTCACTGTGAGGGCCTTATAATGCAGAGTAAGTCACAGTGAGGGACATATAATGCAGAGAGCATCACAGTGATGGCCATATAGAGGAGAGAGCATCAGAGTGATGGACATTTAATACAGAGTGTGTCACAGTGAGGTCCATGTAATGCAGAGTGCATCACAGTGATGACCATATATTGTAGAGTGCATCACAGTGAGGGCCATATAATGCAGAGTGCATCACAGTTAGGGCCATTTAATGTAGAGTGCATCACAGTGAGGACCATATAATGCAGAATGCGTTACAGTGAGAGCCATATAATATAGAGAGCACAGGTATGAGGGACATATAATGCAGAGTACATCACATTTAGGGCCATATAGAGCAGTGAGCGTCACAGTGAGGAACATATAATGCAGAGAGCATCACAGTGATGTCCATATAATGCAAAGTGCATCACAGTGAGGGCCATAAAATGCAGAGTGCATCACAGTGAGGGCCATATAATGTAGAGTGCATCACAGCAAGGGCCTTATAATGCACAGTGTGTCAAAGTGAGGTCCATGTTATGCAGAGTGCATCACAGTGATAGCCATATAGTGCAGAGTGCTTCACAGTGAGGTCCATATAATTCAGAGTGCATCACAGTGAGGGCCATATATTGCAGAGTGCATAACAGTGAGGGCCATATAATACAGAGAGCTCAGATATGAGGGACATATAATGCAGAGTGCATCACAGTGAGGGCCATATAGAGCAGAGAGCATCACAGTGACGCACATATAATGCAGAGTGTGTCACAGTGAGGTCCATATAATGCAGAGTGCATCACAGTGATGGCCATATATTGGAGAGTGCATCAGAGTGAGGGCGATATAACACAGAGTGCATCACAGTGAGGGCCATATAATGCAAAGTGTGTCACAGTGAGGGCCATATAATGTAGAGTGCGTCACAGTGAGGGCAATATAATGCTGTGTGCGTCACAGTGAAGGCCATATAATGCAGAGTGTGTTACAGTGAGGGACATATAATGCAGAGAGTGTCATAGGGAGGGACATATAAGGCAGAGTGTGTCACAGTGAGGGCCATAAAATGCAGAGTGCATCACAGTGAGAGCCATATAATGCAGAGTGTATCACAGTGAGGGCCATATATTGCAGAGTGCATCACAGTGAGGGCTATATAATACAGAGTGAATCACAGTGAGGGCCAATTAATGCAGAGTGCATTACAGTGAGGGCCATAATTTGTAGAGTACATCACAGTGAGGGCCATATAATGCAGAGTGCGTCACAGTGAGGGCCATATAATGCAGAGTGCATCACAGTGAAAGCGATATAATGCAGAGTGCATCAGACTGCGGGACATATGATGCAGAGTGTGTCACAGAGAGGGCCATATAATGCAGAGTGTGCCACAGTGAGGGACCTATAATGCAGAGTGCGCCATAATGAGGGCCATATAATGCAGAGTGCATCACACTGAGGGTCATATAATGCAGAGAGTGTCATAGTGAGGGACATATAATGCTGAGTTTGCAACGTTAGAGCTATATAATGCAGCGTGCATCACAGAGAGGGCCATATAATGCAGAGTGCATCACAGTGAGGACTTATAGAGCACAGTGTGTCACAGTGAAGGCCATGTAATGCAGAGTGCGTCACATTGGGGGCTATATAATGCAGAGTGTGTCATAGAGAGGACATATAATGCAGAGTGTGTCAAAGTGAGGACATATATTGCAGAATGTCAGAGTGACTGACATATAATGCAGAATGTGTCACAGTGAGGGCAATATAATGTAGAGTGCATCACAGTGAGGGCCATATAATGCAGAGTGTGTCACAGTGAGGGACTTATAATGCAGAGAGCGTCACAGTGAGGGCCATATAGAGGATGGAGGTTCACAGTGAGGGACATTTAATACAGATTGTGTCACAGTGAGATCCATATAATGTAGAGTGCATCACAGTGATGGCCAAATATTGTAGAGTGCATCACAGTGAGGGCTATATAATGCAGAGTACATCACAGTGAGGGCCATATAATGCAGAGTACATCACAGTGATGCCCAGATAATGCAGATTGCATCACAGTGAGGACATATAATGCAGAGAGTATCATAGAGAGGGACATATAATGCAGAGTGCACACCATTAGAGCCATATAATGCAGCGTACATCACAGTGAGGGCCATATTATGCAGAATACTTCACAGTGAGGACAGATAATGCAGTGTGTCAAAGTGAGAACATATTTTGAAGAGTGTCTCAGTGACTGACATAATGCAGAAAGTGTCACTGTGAGGGCCATATAATGCAGAGTGAGTCACAGTGAGGGACGTATAATGCAGAGAGCATCACAGTGATGGCCATATAGTGGAGAGAGCATCAGAGTGAGGGACATTTAATAAGGAGTGTGTCACTGTGAGGGCCATATAATGCAGAGTGAGTCACAGTGAGGGACGTATAATGCAGAGAGCATCACAGTGATAGCCATATAGAGGAGAGAGCATCAGAGTGAGGGACATTTAATACGGAGTGTGTCACAGTGAGGTCCATGTAATGTAGAGTGCATTACAGTGATGACCATATATTGTAGAGTGCATCACAGTGAGGGCCATATAATGCAGAGTGCATTACAGTGAGGGCCATTTAATGCAGAGTGCATCACAGTGAGGGCCATATAATGCAGAATGCATCACAGTGAGGGCCATATAATACAGAGAGCACAGCTATGAGGGACATATAATGCAGAGTACATCACATTGAGGGCCATATAGAGCAGAGAGCGTCACAGTGAGGGACATATAATGCAGAGTGCGTCACAGTGAGGTCTATATAATGCAAAGTACATCACAGTGAGGAGTATATAATGCAGAGTGCATCACAATGAGGGCCATAAAATGCAGAGTGCATCACAGTGAGGGCCATATAATGTAGAGTGCATCACAGTGAGGGCCTTATATTGCAAAGTGTTTCAAAGTGATGTCCATGTTATGCAGAGTGCATCACAGTGATAGCCATATAGTGCAGAGTGCTTCACAGTGAGGTCCATATAATTCAGAGTGCATCACAGTGAGGGCCATATATTGCAGAGTGCGTAACAGTGAGGGCCATATAATACAGAGAGCGCAGCTATGAGGGACATATAATGCAGAGTGCATCACAGTGAGGGCCATATAGAGCAGAGAGCATCACAGTGATGCACATATAATGCAGAGTGTGTCACAGTGAGGTCCATATAATGCAGAGTGCTTCACAGTGATGGCCATATATTGGAGAGTGCATCAGAGTGAGTGCTATATAACACAGAATGTATCACAGTGAGGGACATATAATGCAGAGTGCATCATAGTGAAGACATATAATGCAGAGAGTGTCAGAGGGAGTGACATATAAAGCAGAGAGTGTCATAGGGAGGGACATATAATGCAGAGTGCGCACAGTGAGAGTAATATAATGCAGAGTGTGTCATTGTGAGGGCCATAAAATGAAGAGTGCATCACAGTGAGGACATATAGAGCAGAGAGCGTCACAGTGAGGGCTACATAATGCAGAGTGCGTCACAGTGAGGTCTATATAATGCAAAGTGCATCACAGTGAGGGCTGTATAATGCAGAGCGCATCACAGTGAGGGCCATAAAATGCAGAGTGCATCACAGTGAGGTCCATATAATGTAGAGTGCATCACAGCGAGGGCCTTATAATGCAGAGTGTGTCAAAGTCAGGTCCATGTTAAGCAGAGTGCATCACAGTGATGGCCATATATTGGAGAGTGCATCAGAGTGAGGGCTTTCTAACACAGAGTGCATCACAGTGAGGGCCTTATAATGCAAAGTGTGTCACAGTGAGGGCCATATAAAGTAGAGTGCGTCACAGTGAGGGCAATATAATGCAGAGTGCGTCACAGTGAAGGCCATATAATGCAGAGTGCATTACAGTGAGGGTCATATAATGCAGAGTGCGTCATAGTGAGGGACATATAATGTAGAGAGTGTCATAGGGAGGGACATATAATGCAGAGTGTGCACAATGAGAGTAATATATTGCAGAGTTGTCACAGTGAGGGCCATATAATGCAGAGTGCTTCACAGTGAGGGCCATGTAATGCAGAGTGCATCACAGTGAGAGCCATATATCGGAGAGTGCATCAGAATGAGGGCTAGGTAACACAGAGTGTGTCACAGTGAGGCCATATAATGCAGAGTGCATCACAGTGAGGGCAATATAATGCAGAGTGCATCACAGTGAAGGCCATATAATGCAGAGTGTGTCACAGTGAGGGACATATAATGCAGAGTGTGCCATAATGAGGGCCATATAATGCAGAGTGCATCACATTGAGGGTGATATAATGCAGAGAGTGTCATAGTGAGGGACATATAATGCAGAGTGCGCACCGTTAGAGCTATATAATGCAGCGTGCATCACAGTGAGGGCCATATAATGCAGAGTGCATCACAGTGAGGACTTATTGAGCAGAGTGTGTCACAGTGAATGCCATGTAATGCAGAGTGCGTCACATTGGGGGCCATGTAATGCAGAGTGCGTCACATTGGGGGCCATATAATGCAGAGTGCGTCATAGAGAGGACATATAATGCAGAGTGTGTCAAAGTGAGGACAAATATTGCAGAATGTCACAGTGACTGATATATAATGCAGAATGTGTCACAGTGAGGGCAATATAATGTAGAGTGCATCACAGTGAGTGCCATATAATGCAGAGTGTGTCACAGTGAGGGACTTATAATGCAGAGAGCGTCACAGTGAGGGCCATATAGAGGATGGAGGTTCACAGTGAGGGACATTTAATACAGATTGTGTCACAGTGAGGGCCATAAAATGCAGAGTGCATCACAGTGATCGCCATATATTGCAGAGTGCATCACAGTGAGGGCTATATAATACAGAGTGAATCACAGTGAGGGCCATATAATGCAGAGAGCATCACAGTGAGGACATATAATGCAGAGATTGTCATAGAGAGGGACATATAATGCAGAGTGCGCACCGTTAGAGCCATATAATGCAGCGTACATCACAATGAGGGCCATATTATGCAGAGCACTTCACAGTGAGGACAGATAATGCAGTGTGTCAAAGTGAGGACATATTTTGAAGAGTGTCACAGTGACTGACATATAATGCAGAATGTGTCACTGTGAGGGCCATATAATGCAGAGTAAGTCACAGTGAGGGACATATAATGCAGAGAGCATCACAGTGATGACCATATAGAGGAGAGAGCATCAGAGTGATGGACATTTAATACAGAGTGTGTCACAGTGAGGTCAATGTAATGCAGAGTGCATCACAGTGATGACCATATATTGTAGAGTGCATCACAGTGAGGGCCATATAATGCAGAGTGCATCACAGTTAGGGCCACTTAATGTAGAGTGCATCACAGTGAGGGCCATATAATGCAGAATGCGTCACAGTGAGGGCCATATAATACAGAGAGCACAGGTATGAGGGACATATAATGCATAGTACATCACATTTAGGGCCATATAGAGCAGAGAGCATCACAGTGAGGAACATATAATGCAGAGTGCATCACAGTGAGGTCCATATAATGCAAAGTGCATCACAGTGAGGGCTATATAATGCAGAGTGCATCACAGTGAGGGCCATAAAATGCAGAGTGCATCACAGTGAGGGCCATATAATGTAGAGTGCATCACAGCAAGGTCCTTATAATGCACAGTGTGTCAAAGTGAGGTCCATGTTATGCAGAGTGCATCACAGTGATAGCCATATAGTGCAGAGTGCTTCACAGTGAGGTCCATATAATTCAGAGTGCATCACAGTGAGGGCTATATATTGCAGAGTGCGGAACAGTGAGGGCCATATAATACAGAGAGCTCAGATATGAGGGACATATAATGCAGAGTGCATCACAGTGAGGGCCATATAGAGCAGAGAGCATCATAGTGATGCACATATAATGCAGAGTGTGTCACAGTGAGGTCCATATAATGCAGAGTGCATCACAGTGATGGCCATATATTGGAGAGTGCATCAGAGTGAGGGCGATATAACACAGAGTGCATCACAGTGAGGGCCATATAATGCAAAGTGTGTCACAGTGAGGGCCATATAATGTAGAGTGCTTCACAGTGAGGGCAATATAATGCTGTGTGCGTCACAGTGAAGGCCATATAATGCAGAGTGTGTTACAGTGAGGGACATATAATGCAGAGAGTGTCATAGGGAGGGACATATAAGGCAGAGTGTGTCACAGTGAGGGCAATATATTGCTGTGTGCGTCACAGTGATGGCCATATAAAGCAGAGTGTGTTACAGTAAGGGACATATAATGCAGAGAGTGTCATAGGGAGGGACATATAAGGCAGAGTGTGTCACAGTGAGGGCCATAAAATGCAGAGTGCATCACAGTGAGAGCCATATAATGCAGAGTGTATCACAGTGAGGGCCATATATTGCAGAGTGCATCACAGTGAGGGCTATATAATACAGAGTGAATCACAGTGAGGGCCATTTAATGCAGAGTGCATCACAGTGAGGGCCATAAATTGTAGAGTACATCACAGTGAGGGCCATATAATGAAGAGTGCATCACAGTGAGGGCCATATAATGCAGAGTGCATCACAGTGAAAGCGATATAATGCAGAGTGCATCAGACTGCGGGACATATGATGCAGAGTGCGTCACAGAGAGGGCCATATAATGCAGAGTGTGCCAAAGTGAGGGACCTATAATGCAGAGTGCGCCATAATGAGGGCCATATAATGCAGAGTAAATCACATTGAGGGACATATAATGCAGAGAGTTTCATAGTGAGGGACATATAATGCTGAGTTTGCAACGTTAGAGCTATATAATGCAGCGTGCATCACAGTGAGGGCCATATAATGCAGAGTGCTTCACAGTGAGGACTTATAGAGCAGAGTGTGTCACAGTGAAGGCCATGTAATGCAGAGTGCGTCACATTGGGGGCTATATAATGCAGAGTGTGTCATAGAGAGGACATATAATGCAGAATGTCAGAGTGACTGACATATAATGCAGAATGTGTCACAGTGAGGGCAATATAATGTAGAGTGCATCACAGTGAGGGCCATATAATGCAGAGTGTGTCACAGTGAGGGACTTATAATGCAGAGAGCGTCACAGTGAGGGCCATATAGAGGATGGAGGTTCACAGTGAGGGACATTTAATATAGATTGTGTCACAGTGAGGTCCATATAATGTAGAGTGCATCACAGTGATGGCCAAATATTGAAGAGTGCATCACAGTGAGGGCTATATAATGCAGAGTGCATCACAGTGAGGGCCATATAATGCAGAGTGCATCACAGTGATGCCCAAATAATGAAGATTGCATCACAGTGAGGACATATAATGCAGAGAGTGTCATAGAGAGGGACATATAATGCAGAGTGCACACCGTTAGAGCCATATAATGCAGCGTACATCACAGTGAGGGCCATATTATGCAGAATACTTCACAGTGAGGACAGATAATGCAGTGTGTCAAAGTGAGAACATATTTTGAAGAGTGTCACAGTGACTGAAATATAATGCAGAATGTGTCACTGTGAGGGCCATATAATGCAGAGTGAGTCACAGTGAGGGACGTATTATGCAGAGAGCATCACAGTGATGGCCATATAGAGGAGAGAGCATCAGAGTGAGGGACATTTAATACGGAGTGTGTCACAGTGAGGTCCATGTAATGTAGAGTGCATTACAGTGATGACCATATATTGTAGAGTGCATCACAGTGAGGGCCATATAATGCAGAGTGTATTACAGTGAGGGCCATATATTGCAGAGTGCATCACAGTGAGGGCTATATAATACAGAGTGAATCACAGTGAGGGCCATTTAATGCAGAGTGCATCACAGTGAGGGCCATATAATGTAGAGTGCATTACAGTGATGACCATATATTGTAGAGTGCATCACAGTGAGGGCCATATAATGCAGAGTGCATTACAGTGAGGGCCATTTAATGCAGAGTGCATCACAGTGAGGGCCATATAATGCAGAATGCATCACAGTGAGGGCCATATAATACAGAGAGCACAGCTATGAGGGACATATAATGCAGAGTACATCACATTGAGGGCCATATAGAGCAGAGAGCGTCACAGTGAGGGACATATAATGCAGAGTGCATCACAGTGAGGTCTATATAATGCAAAGTACATCACAGTGAGGGGTATATAATGCAGAGTGCATCACAATGAGGACCATAAAATGCAGAGTGCATCACAGTGAGGGCCATATAATGTAGAGTGCATCACAGCGAGGGCCTTATATTGCAAAGTGTTTCAAAGTGATGTCCATGTTATACAGAGTGCATCACAGTGATAGCCATATAGTGCAGAGTGCTTCACAGTGAGGTCCATATAATTCAGAGTGCATCACAGTGAGGGCCATATATTGCAGAGTGCGTAACAGTGAGGGCCATATAATACAGAGAGCGCAGCTATGAGGGATATATAATGCAGAGTGCATCACAGTGAGGGCCATGTAGAGCAGAGAGCATCACAGCGATGCACATATAATGCAGAGTGTGTCACAGTGAGGTCCATATAATGCAGAGTGCTTCACAGTGATGGCCATCTATTGGAGAGTGCATCAGAGTGAGGGCTATATAACACAGAATGTATCACAGTGAGGGACATATAATGCAGAGTGCATCATAGTGAAGACATATAATGCAGAGAGTGTCATAGGGAGGGATATATAATGCAGAGTGTGTCATTGTGAGGGCCATAAAATGCAGAGTGCATCACAGTGAGATCGATATAATGCAGAGTGTGTCACAGTGATGGCCATATAATGCAGATTGCATCACAGTGAGGACATATAGAGCAGAGAGCGTCACAGTGAGGGCTACATAATGCAGAGTGCGTCACAGTGAGGTCTATATAATGCAAAGTGCATCACAGTGAGGGCTATATAATGCAGAGTGCATCACAGTGAGGGCCATAAAATGCAGAGTGCATCACAGTGAGGTCCATATAATGTAGAGTGCATCACAGCGAGGGCCTTATAATGCAGAGTGTGTCAAAGTCAGGTCCATGTTATGCAGAGTGCATCACAGTGATGGCCATATATTGGAGAGTGCATCAGAGTGAGGGCTTTATAACACAGAGTGCATCACAGTGAGGGCCATATAATGCAAAGTGTGTCACAGTGAGGGCCATAAAATGTAGAGTGCGTCACAGTGAGGGCAATATAATGCAGAGTGCGTCACAGTGAAGGCCATATAATGCAGAGTGCATTACAGTGAGGGTCATATAATGCAGAGTGCATCATAGTGAGGGACATATAATGTAGAGAGTGTCATAGGGAGGTACAGATAATGCAGAGTGCGCACAGTGAGAGTAATATAATGCAGAGTTGTCACAGTGAAGGCCATATAATGCAGAGTGCTTCACAGTGAGGGCCATGTAATGCAGAGTGCATCACAGTGAGAGCCATATATCGGAGAGTGTATCAGAATGAGGGCTATGTAACACAGAGTGTGTCACAGTGAGGGCCATATAATGCAGAGTGCATCACAGTGAGGGCAATATAATGCAGAGTGCGTCACAGTGAAGGCCATATAATGCAGAGTGCATCACAGTGAGGGACATATAATGCAGAGTGCGTCACAGTGAGGACATATAGAGCAGAGAGCGTCACAGTGAGGGACACATAATGCAGAGTGCATCCCAGTGAGGTCTATATAATGCAGAGTGCATCAAATTGAGGGCCATATAGTGCAAAGTGCATCACAGTATGGGACTTCTAAAACAGAGAGCGCAGCTGTGAGGGCCATATAATGCTGAGTGCGTCATAGTCTGGGCCATATAGAGCAGAGAGTATGCACAGTGAGGGCCATATAATGCAGAGAGTATCACAGTTAGGAGCGTATAGTACAGAGAGAGCAGCTGTGAGGGACATATAATGCAGAGTGTGTAACAGTGAGGGCCATATAGAGCATAGAGCATCACAGTGAGGGACTCATAATGCAGAGTGTGTCATATTGAGGTCCATATACTGCAGAGTGCATCACAGAGATGGCCATATATTGCAGAGTGCTTTACAGTGACGGTTATATAATGAAGAGTGTGTCAAAGTGTGGGCCATATAATGCAGAGTGCATCATAGTGAGGGTCATATAATGCAGAGTGCATCACAGTGAAGGCCATATAATGCAGAGTGCATCAGACTGAGGGACATATGATGCAAAGTGCGTCACGGAGAGGGCCATATAATGCAGAGTGTGCCACAGTGAGGGACATATAATGCAGAGTGCGCCATAATGAGGGCCATATAATGCAGAGTGCGTCACAGTGAGGGCAATATAATGCAGATTGCATCACAGTGAAGGCCATATAATGCAGAGTGCATCACAGTGAGGGACATATAATGCAGAGTGCGTCACAGTGAGGACATATAGAGCAGAGAGCGTCACAGAGAGGGACACATAATGCAGAGTGCATCCCAGTGAGGTCTATATAATGCAGAGTGCATCACAGTGAGGGCCATATAATGCAAAGTGCATCACAGTATGGGACTTGTAATACAGAGAGCGCAGCTGTGAGGGCCATATAATGCAGAGTGCGTCACAGTCAGGGCCATATAGAGCACAGAGTATGCACAGTGAGGGCCATATAATGCAGATAATATCACAGTTAGGAGCGTATAGTACAGAGAGAGCAGCTGTGAGGGACATATAATGCAGAGTGTGTAACAGTGAGGGCCATATAGAGCATAGAGCATCACAGTGAGGGACTCATAATGCAGAGTGTGTCATATTGAGGTCCATGTACTGCAGAGTGCATCACAGTGATGGCCATATATTGCAGAGTGCATTACAGTGAGGGCTATATAATGAAGAGTGTGTCAAAGTGTGGGCCATATAATGCAGAGTGCATCACAGTGAGGGCCATATAATGTAGAGAGCATCACAGTGAGGGCCATATAGTACAGAGAGTGCCGCTGTGAAGGACATATAATGCAGAGTGCATCACAGTGAGGGTATATAGAGCAGAGAGCATCACAGTGAGGGACATAAAATGCAAAGTGCGTCACAGTGAGGTCTGTATAATGCAGAGTGCATCAGAGGGATGGACATATAGTGCAGAGTGCATCACAGTGAGTGCTATATAATGCAGAGTGCGTCACAGTGAGGGCCATATAATGCAGAGTGTGTCATAGTGAGGGCCATATATTGCAGAGTGCGTAACAGTGAGGGACAAATAGTACAGAGAGTGCAGCTGTAAGGGACATATAATGCAGAGTGCATCACAGTGAGGGTTATATAGTACAGAGAGCGCAGCTGTGATAGACATATAATGCAGAGTGCATCACAGTGAGGGACATATATAGAGCAGAGAGCTCCACAGTGAGGGACATAAAATGCAGAGTGCGTCACAGTGAGGTCCATATAATGCAGAGTGTATCACAGTGATGGCCATATATTGTAGAGTGCATCACAGTGAGGGCTATATTATACAGAGTGCATCACAGTGGGGGCCATTTAATGCAGAGTGCATCACAGTGAGGGCCATATAATGCAGAGGAAGTCACAGTGAGTGCCATATAATGCAGGTTGCATCACAGTGAGGACATATAGAGCAGAGTGCGTCACAGTGAGGGCCATATAATGCAGAGTGCATCTCAATGAGAGACATATAATGCAGAGTGCATCACAGTGAGGGCCATATAATGCAGAGTGCATCACAGTGAGGGCCATATATTGCAGAGTGCATCACAGTAAGGGACTTCTAATACAGAGAGCGCAGCTGTGAGTGCCATATAATGCAGAGTGCGTCACAGTGAGGGCCATATAGAGCAGAGATTGTGCACAGTGAGCGCAATATAATGCCGAGAGTATCGCAGTTAGGACCGTATAGTACAGAGAGAGGAGCTGTGAGGGACATATAATGCAGAGTGCTTCACAGTGAGTGCCATGTAATGCAGAGTGCATCACAGTGAGGGCCATATAATGCAGAATGCGTCACAGTGAGTGCCATATATTGCAGAGTGTGTAACAGTGAGGGACAAATAGTACAGAGAGCGCAGCTGTGAGGGACATATAATGCAGAGTGCGTCACAGTGAGGGCCATATAGTACAGAGAGCGCAGCTGTGAGGGACATATAATGCAGAGTGTATCACAGTGAGGGCCATATATAGAGCAGAGAGCATCACAGAGAGGGACATAACATGCAGAGTGCGTCACAGTGAGGTCCATATAATGCAGAGTTCATCACAGTGATGGCCATATAGTGCAGAGTGCATCACAGTGAGGGCTATATAATGCAGAGTGCATCACAGTGAGGGCCATATAATGCAGAGTGTGTTACAGTGAGAGCTATATATTACAGAGTGTGTCACATTGAGGGCCACATAATGCAGAGTGCATCACAGTGGAGGCCATGTAGAGCATAGAGTGTCAAAGTGAGGGACATATAATGCAGAGTGTGCCACAGTGAGGTCTACATAATGCAGAGTGCATCACAGTGATGGCCATATTTTGCAGAGTGCGTCACAGTGAGAGCTATATAATTCAAATTGCATCACAGTGAGGGCCATATAATGCAGAGTGCATCACAGTGATGGCCATATATTGCAGAGTGCATCACAGTGAGAGCTATATATTACAGAGTGTGTCACATTGAGGGCCACATAACGCAGAGTGCATCACAGTGAGGGCCACATAATGCAGAGTGCGTCACAGTGAGGGACGTATAATGCAGAGTGCATCAGAGTGAGGGCCATATAATGCAGAGTGCATCACAGTGAGGGACAAATAATGCACTGTGCTTCACAGTGAGGGCCATATAATGCAGAGTGCGTCACAGTGAGGGCCATATAATGCAGAGTGCGTCACATTGATGGACATATAAAGCAGAGTGCATCACAGTGAGGGCCATACAGTGTAGAGTGTGCAGCAGTGAGCACCATAAAACTCAGAACAGTGATCAGTGACCCACATATAAGTTATAACACAGATAATATAAACACATTCCTTACACACATACACATAAAGTGAATACACCCCCCACGCACACACACTACATTAATACACCATGACCACCCCCCTAGATGATACTGGCACTTACCTGTCCTGGAAGAAATTGTGTGGTCCCTGCTGGGGCTGGGCTCCATGGCACAGGATAGGAGAGGAAATAGAAGAGCCTGTGAGATGATGACAGAGAATAGACTGGAGACCAAGGGGCAGGGACCCCAGGTTAGGGGGTGTGGTCTTGGGCAGGGAAACGAGTGGGCATGTATGTAGTATAGACAGAAGGGGATGGAGACTCAGGGGGAGGAGATGGTCTCAGGCATAGTGACTGCCTGGTCAGGACAAGGATAAGAAGGAGCCACAGTCCAACTGTCTGAGGCCAGCCGCAGCGCATAGTACTGTAATAATGAGTGTGTGACTCATTATTAGTACTGCCGGCTGCAGGCCCCTAAATTGTTGCAGGACCCAGTGCATTGCACCGCTAAACAGTACTGAGCCTATGGATTCCCCTTAGGCATTCCAAATCCCCTAGGCATTTGCCTAGAATGCCTGTGCCTAGGGTCAGCTCTGAATTCACCCATCAGCAGCCTTTCAGCCCCAACAGCTCCTTTAATAATCAATTTTGTTATAAAAATTTTTCGACTTGACACATAAAGTGACAGATACAGAGACAAGTGTTTGCAAATATTTTACAGACACAGCAAGTGGTACATCTTTGTCAGCCAACAGATATAAATTGGCTTCTGCAAAAAAACTCAGTTCCAAGGGTCTTTGGCAAGTTAGCAGATAAAGAAGGGACATCTGGTGTTGCTACAGACAGACTTTCAACATACATATCTGCAAGTGTGTCCACAGGCTGTTTGGCATCTGATAGGCCCATTCCAAATTTGTGCAGAAAAACATATATATCATGATAGCAGTCAGCCAAAGACTACAAAAGGTAAAAAAAAACAGTTTAGCTAATACAAGACATATGCGTATGCATATGTTACTAAGTTGCCGAAATACACAACAGATGTTTTTAAAACCATGCTTACAAATCAGACCCACTGTCAGTGGGAGCTGCCATGTGTCATGGTCACATTTAAGCCGCACATGCATATGCATGCTCAGGCACTGGGAAATGGCACCTGCTGCGTGTTTTAAAGTAATTACTAATAAAGTTTGGTATTATTAGATTATAATAACTTTAGTATTATGCTGATCAGCCATATTTGTGTGGACAGCCAATCAGATTGCACCATAGTTTATATAAAGTATGCACATTGTAATAATTGTCTTTGCTATTATGAGAGCCACTAGTTTTACCCGCAGGGAGCTGCGGATCATGGCAGAGGTTATGGAGCGGAGTCTAGGGCCCGTGGACCCATTTCTAAGTAATGCACAAAGGCTGCGTGCCTACGCAGGTGTGGTGCAGGCTATGCCGCATTGGATGCTGCTGAAGCTGCTGGAGAGGCACTGGTCTGACCTCTGGTGGCAGACCCCAGACCTCCTGGCCCACTTGCGGGCCATTCATTTGTGATGTAAGTTATTTTGTGGTGTGTATGCCTGTGTGTGTGTGTAAGTATGCATGCATCTGCAATTGCTTAGTGTTTTTTTTATTTTTTTTATTAAGGTCTGCTGCCCTTTTTTTATAATTAAGGCCTACTGCAATTTTATTTTTTTAAGGCCTGCTGCCATTTTGTTGGTTTAAGGTCTGGTGGGTTTTTTCTTTTTTTGGTCTGCCATTTTTTTTTTTTAAATGACTTTTATTTTCCGATGTATCTTAAATTTTTGAGACATTAGGTGTGTGTGGTTTTTTTTACATTCTGCTTGTATTAATAAATATGTAGTCATTTCTTCTAATATTTTGTATTATTAAAATACTCTCTCTCTCTTATATATATAATGTATGTCTATATATATATATATATATATATATATCTATATATATATATACATATACATACATACATCAGGCTTGCCTACCCTCCTGATTTGGCCGGGAACCTCCTGATTTGCGGGTGCCGCTCCCGGCCCCCTGGAAAGCCCTCCCGACATCCCCCCAGAATAAACTTGAAATCCCTGCAGCAGGAACGCCGGTGACACGATTCGTGCTGAATCGCGTCATCGTGGCCCCGTCCCCTGCTTCACAATGCCGAAAATAAAGGCATTGTTGAAGATGGAGCGGGGCCACGATGATGCGATCGCGCGGCCCTGCCCCTGGCTCCGCTCCCAATGTAATGTCAGTGAATGGCCATGCCCCCCCGCTGTTAGCCGACAATCAGCACCCTCCCGGAAGGAGGGAGCAGATTGTCGGCAAGTATGACATATATCTATATATATATACACAGCGAGAGACATATATACACACACACACCTTTTATGGTAAAATATTTCATAAATTGAACTTTGGACAGTAAAAATGTTTAAACATCTTTACTTTTATATAATATCTCATAGGACAACGTCAACAAGCCAGAAGAGGATTCACTCCCCTGCACCTTCTTCCCGCCATTCCTCCCTTAATTTCCATGCACCCTCTTCCCACCATTCCTCCCTTCACTCCCCTGAACCCACTTCCCACCATTCCTCCCCTCACTCCCCTACACCCTCTTCCCAAAATTACTGCCATGCACCCTCTTCTCACCATTCCTCCCATCCATCCCCTTCACCGACTTCAAACCACTCCTCCCCTGGCTCCAACTTATCTGGGAGCTCCAACTGGGCAGCTTCTTCCCAGGTCCCAGTGATGTCCCCAGAAGTACCTGTGGCTGAAGCAGTGTCAGACACGGGCACAGAGGGCCCACAGGGGAATGCAATAGCAGGGGCCTGCTTAAGGGGCATGACCAAAAATTAGGTAGGTGTGGCCATCAATTGAGGAGGAAGTGCAAGCATGGAAGCTGCTGCCTGCACCAGCAAAAGGAGTTATGGCACATGCTGCAACTGTCATGCTGTGCCAGTGAGCCGTTCATGCCGGACAGATACCGCCCCCCCCAATCGCGGCCTGCAAAGCTCTGCCCCCTCACCAAAAGGGGCATGGCCTTTAAGCAGTGAGGACCACCGAGGAATTACCTGAATCCCCGGCAGGCCAGTGCAAGCCTGGACAATTACATTTCCACATGTATGGTGATGGGAGCCATTTCACACTACCTGTTACTGGTAACATTTTATAAAAGGCAGATCAGGCTACAGGTCACTTTGCAAATGTGATTCTTGCCATCAGGTTAAGGGGCCCATTTATCAAAATGTATTTGAAGTAAAATAAGGGAAAACACCCATTTTCGGGGGTTTACCTCAAATACTAAGTATCCCTCGGATGTATTAAGGAGGGACCGCAGGATACCTGCTGTGATCCCACCATTGCCACTGGCAGCTGCCTCCCCCATAGGTTTCTATGGGGGAAGTGATGCTGCCAAATGTACCAATATCTAGAATGCGATGCATTCCAGATATTGGCCCCCGCGGCTAAGGCCATCTAAAGATGACATTAGCCACTGAAGCCTATGGCTTACATCGTGCACTATTAAATGTGCATGTGCAGTCCATGAGACTACGCATGCGCAGCACCTCATTTAGTGGCTGGCCACTCTCCAGAGACATCACAGGGACATGCTCCTTTTGGAGCCCATGTCCCTGCATGTCCCGGATGATACATCCGGCTGAAGAGATCGTTTTTTGCAAAGTGATCAGGGGCGTTACTGGTATGCCCTTATCGCTTTGCAAAAGCAAACAATGATAAATGGGCCCCTAATTCTGCAGATGGTGTATGAAAATACCAGCTGCATTTACAAAAGCAGCACTGTCACATAGCTTGCAGTGCTGGGTTTATCATAGTGACCATGGGTGGGTGATGGTTTCAACAGCTCCGATTGCGTTAGAAAAATTATTATTTTAAAACTCTTTTTATTGTATACATTTCAGATGTGCTGCAGAATAGTTTGGACAGTGCACAGGGGAAGGAGCTCGAAATCCTCAGCACATGCGTGCATATGATGGCCGAATCACTAAGCCACATCAGAAGGACGCTTTAAGGTTCTTTTTTCATTTTTTGTTTTTCAAATTTCAAAATTTGATTAAAAAAAAATAAAAAAAACTTAGAATCAAAACATGTGTTGTGTTTTTATTATATGTTAGCATATTCGAATTTGAAAAAAAATATACACATTGATACATACACTGTAAAAATAACTAACAACAACACATACTGTACATTAGAAAACATTGATGGAGGGAACCTTCCAAACAATCTTCTCCTACCTGTCATTTTTCAAACACAGATATATGTAGTGGCAAATACTGTAGGAGCAGATTCTTTATATATATATATATATATATATATATATATATATATATATTGTGGCAGTATCACCAGAGGTGGCACTGGTGAGCAGCAGATTCTGTGTGAGGCCGGAGAGATCCGCCCACACAGAGAAGAAAAGATTCTCGGAAGTTGTGTAAGGATTACCTTGTGGACTGGTGAGGCAGACCAGTCAGAGAGCCCAGTGAAGCTGAGCAAGCCATTGGGAGGCCAGAAGGCTTGTGTCTGAATCTTGCAGGAGGCAAGGGGGGACCACAAACTCTCTGACTGTGATGAGAAGGCAGTGGAGCTGCAGGCTGAGGAAGCCAAGGCCTAACCTGGAGGATACAGGGAAGGCATAGACACAGACAATGTGTGTGTAGTTGTGTCAGCCAACTAAAGACCAGGCCGGAGCCTGTGTCTAATAGAGCAGGAAGTCCACCTACTGACAACATGAGTGATGTCAGTAGGGCCGCCCACAAATGGCAGGCATTCCTGCAGAAACACCTCCGTTTGCCCAGCCACCCCCCTCCCCGCCTACAAAATGGGGCGAGCTGTCGATCAACATCAACAGCCGCCCCATTTGTTGTGAGCACCGAAGCAAGTGGTTTTTGTGCTCGATCCGGGGCTCGCACACGCCGCGCATGCACACTGGCCCACCATCGACCCACTTGCGAGTGCTATGCACTTGCGAGCGGGCCTGAATATAATGTGTCCATTAGAGGGTTAAAATCTTTTTATTTTATTTTATTTTTGTTTTATACTTTCCTTGATTATATGATTAAACCATATTTATATATTTTTCCTCCTTTAATGCAGAGAATAACAATAGAGTATTATGATGTTACATATAGATGTGCAATAATTCTACATCAAAAACTACTACTTTGCATTCTTAAGAGGTGCCTGTGATTTAATAGGTGATTTAGCAAGTCAGGAGAATTCGTCCCCAGGACAATAGGGGATTCCCAATGATGCAAGGGGTAAACAGGAACTGTCTCCTTGACAACCCTTCCTTACTCCTCCCACCTCGCGATTGTAAGTGAGGGGAGGAGGTTATAGTAACATGCAGCCTATAAAGGCGCAGCAATCAGATAGCTTTTACACTTGGCCCCCTGTTGGAGAAAGCCTGCACGGCGAAACGCACGTCACAGGACACGTGAGTATCAGCAATGTTCAGCTGATCTCCCGGCCGGCTCCTGTATAGCCCTGTTATACCTCGCGGTGACACTGCAATGGATATGTGAGTATCCGCTGTTCCCAGCTGACCCCTGGCTTCCGATACATCTCTGGAGCAATTGCGGTTATACCAACAGATAATACACACGCTTCCCTCTGTCATTTATTAATATGCTTCCTCTGTTCAAACTGCGGTTACTCCGCACAGACAATGCATATATTTTCCCCTGTTGTTGAACTAATCTGCTTCTCCTGTGTTCCCTGTCTCATGAGGGAACGAGCCAGAATTGGTCTGGCTAACATATAGACATAATCTTCTGTCATTCGAGGGGTATTTTTCCCTCCAGTTATACATCTGAGTGTATATATATTTGTCAATTACCCCATGTGTGTGCATTGGGGAAAATTGTATATGCAGGGTCCGGGGCTACAACAATCTGTGGTTAATTTATAAATCTTAAGCAACGGAGGATTAACAAATGAGGAAATCAATGTTAATTACAATTTGTTTGGTATACTAAGCTTGGTAACTTACATCCAGGTATTAATACTATAAACCATGTTATTATAGATATTAATTAATGATGTAAACAAATATCCAAAAAAAAAGGATTATGTATTAATAATCAAGGGTTATGATATCAGACGCCGGTTACTGGACATAGGCCCTGATTCAGAGCCGGACGCTCTGACCAGAGCGCTCGCTCTGAATCAGGGCTCACCTCCATAATTATGGAGCGTCCTCCTGGACGCTCGTATAGCTGTGGGTCACCACCCACAGCCTATACGAGCGTGCAGGATGATGGTCGCGATGGTCTTGACCATCGCGACCATCGCCACTGCGAGCCGAAGCCTGTGGTTGAGTTTCTCAACCGCAAGGCCCGGAGTGACATTTAACAAGAGTGCCCCCACAAAGGAGTGTCTTTCTGTTACCCTACTATATAGGATAACTCTTTCTGAATATATTCAGGCCCAGAGCTGGCAGAAATATCATTGCAAGCTGCCCATACATTGATTGTACAAGAATTATATACCAAATATGATTTTAGACATAAGCCAATCAAACAATAGTCCTTATCATTCTCCCCTAAAGGCATATGACCAATCAAATAATTATTTTACTCCCTAATTGTAAGAAATCCAATCTTATCATTATAGTCATGTAGCAATAAATCATGGGTTTATGAGCTAGACATTAAAAATAAAATTTAACCATTTTACAGACTTCATTGTTCCTTATATTTCTGGTAAATGGCTCACCACATCTTGGCATCTGAGCCAGACAGAGACAGATATAGCCTGCAGCTGGATTTACTTTCTTAAATCTTGCAAAGTAGTATTAAGATAACATTTTAGCAAATTCATTTTATTAAAGGCATAGTTATAAAAATAAATAGCAATGGTTCATTCAGCCTCCATGTTGTTTTCAGCAGCCATATTATGAATACCGTATTGTCGTACCTCTAAATAATCACAAGACGCTATTTTGCGTTACCTGTCACACAATAAATAATTGCATTCCAGCCCAACTGTGTTTCCAAAGCACAAAAAGTTCTTATTGCAACAAAAAGTAAGTTACACGCTTTGATCTATCACAATTAGCGCAAAGACAATTAAATACTAAAGGTACAGCTTGATACATACGCATGCGCCCCGGTCCCAGTAAACAGTCCTCACTCCAGAAGCCTGTGGTCATCCAAGAAGAATGGCTACTGACTGGGCCCAGGACACAGGTTATATACCCTAACAGATCATGATAACAACAATGAAGACAGACAAACATAATTCCATTGGTTCCTATTTTGGTCATTGTAGTACGCTGTAGTTCACTAGGGGTATGTCCCAATTCTCCACAGCCTCTTGAGATTACATTGTCTTTCTTTAATTGGTTTAAACTAGCTAAAGGCACTACATTACAGAGTATACATTCTAACCAATAATTTCCTATAATCCATAACCATCGAACGCAAGATGCAACTCCATCGCTGATAGATTTGAATATCTGGAAATAAACAGGGTGTCAGTATAGCACCAAACATGCCATGTCTACCATGTTGTATACCTTAAATATCATATACATACATTTCACAACATAATTATATGCTACTAAAACCTTTAATATTATGTTTAATGTGAAGAAATCTTTTATGAGTGCGTGTATATTTATGACTATATGTAAGTATGCGTTGTGCGTCTACACGCAGTGTAAAAGGTGCGCTGTGTGCAGGGGTTGTGTACAGCACAACATGCGCTGTGTGTGTGTTTATATTTACAATAGCAACTGTGTATATGTGTGCATGCATTGTGGATACACATGCGATCGTTTAAGTATATGTATATATATATATATATATATGTGTGCAAATGTGCATCAGTGTCATGGATTTATATATATTTATATATTCATATATATGAATATATATGAATATATGAATATATATATGAATATATAAATATATGAATATATTTATATATTCATATATTTATATATTCATATATGTATGAAAAAGGGGGTTAAAGAGACATGCGCCTGATAGTGTAGTAGATTAGTTAAAGTGATAATTGGTGCTCAAAATTAATGTGCGTACCAAAAAAAAAGAACTTTATAGCTTATCTGGTTTCCAATGGTATATGACTCATATAGGGTGAAATGTACGGGATGTCATCTACTGGAACACCTTAAGAGGGGCTCATTCAAGCCCAGAAGAGAAAAGGTGATATAGTGTAGTTTGTTTTTACAGAAGTAGCAAGACAGGACTACAATTAGCTGCGTACCATATTTTGCTGTATATCAAGCATATAGTACGTATATCCAAGATATCTCCCAGTATTCCTCTCTCCTCAGTACTCCTTGGAGGAGTATGCAATACGCATAAGAAATAAAAGAAGAAAAAAATGCTTATCTTTCAAAATGGTACCCAGTTCTCTTAGATATGAGTGTCCAATGTCTAGAGAGCCTGGGTCAAGTGGCCTCTTGATAATCTATTTAGGATAAAACTGCCATAGCACTCATTGGGGGGCATTTTAGTCCTTAGATGCTTTTTCTGTTATCTATAATCTGTATTGAGTGCTGACAATCATTTTCGCCAAGATATTGCCACCAGACTATTACATCTTTGTAGATTATTTAGCAACATATGTTAATTTAAACAACAGAGAGACTCACCACTGTGTTGTATTTTCTTGAGTCTTTCAAATATCCCTTTTCTTTTTCAATAATACAGCAATAAAGGTATACATTTATTCAAGATTGCCACACAAAGGGAATTTCTTATCTTTCTCTAGTCTAGAGGCTTTTTGTTTTATTTTTGTGTCAATCAAATCTAGCTGTGACCCAGGAAATAGTGGATACATGATATTTGTTAAAAGCAGGTCTGAGAGCCTGACTGAGAAAAGCCACCACTTTGTATGTATAGCCCTTGGTGTTAATTACATTTGATGCAAAAAATATCATCTGGAGAGAAAAGAGACCTCAATATTTTTTTAAATTCTTGTGATCATAAAAGTCGCAGCAAATGATTTTTTTATTACAAAGTAAAGGATGATCTACCTTCACTAATAAAGACCTCATTTGTCATCCTTGATGTGCAAATGTCAGAGGATAATCTAGAAAGACAGGTTCTAGACCTATAAAGTTTTCACATGCACCAGTAGGGAAGTTGCCCATAGCAACCAATTAGCATTGAGGAAACATTTATCAAGTACATTCTATAATATGATAAGTAGATTGGTTGCTATGGGAATCTTCTCCACTGGGCCACTTCTCCACTCTTTTCACTGCTTGATGAATCAACCCTTATGGCTGAAAAGTCCTGAAAGAGATATAGATGGTGAGACTTCCAGGTTTTTTTTTAAACACCCAGGTATCTTGTTTTTTTGAAAGCCCTCCAGAGCTATACTTTCTGGAAGTAAATGAGGCAGCAAATTATTACTGCTCTTGGGTCTTCCCTGGTGGGGTTCAGGAGATGAGATGGATTTTTAAGCTGGGGACCATGGTACCACATGGCCTCAATGAATGCAATATAGTCCATTTCTGACTCACTAGTATTTATCTCTTAGAATAAGAATGGTGATCTGTTCCTGGATCTACTATCCACTTTAATTTTGAATTTTATGTTTATTAATTTGATATCTATTTCTTTCATTATATTTTTATCATTATTCTTAGTTATATTTATTTGAATTTGAATACAATTCAAGGGTCTATTAGACATTTTTATTATATAATAGTTTGATATTCTATTCAATACAACACCTTGCACCACACAGTATCATTTATACAGGCACTTCTTTTTCACTGTATCATTTATACAGGCACTTCTTTTTCACATTATCCCTCTACTGGCACATTTACTAACAAACCGAAACATTTTATCTTAGTCTATTCTCTTCTATATGCATTATCTTAACACTCACACCACTAGAACCACTTTTCATGTATGAGCATTTAGAATCACACATATATATTGGATATTATGATCATCACTGGCATAGACACATTCTTATATCCCTTATTCTTTACTACTTAACACTTTTGTTATAATTTTCTAACTCTAAACTTCAACACTTACCAGTCTGTATTTCAACACTTAGTGCACATTTAGTTATCTGTTTTTCTGTAACTGTAATTAATTTTTATTTTATTTTTTCTATGAATTTTTTTTCTTTCTTTATTTAACTAATCAATACTGGTACAGCCTGCCACTTTGGTGTAATTTTTTACGATCACCCAAATATATAATCTTTCTAATCACTATACCTATACTTTAGAACAATCTAAGTCCGCTATTTCTGATAATTATTCTATGTACATGCTACGTGAAGCCAAATTATCAATGACAATGATCTTAATTTTTAATATGGCTTTAGCACACTACTAGCTTCTTCCGTTTTCTCCCTACCTAGACCTATACCATATAGGGATATTGATTCCTGTATATATTATTCTATTTGCAGTGTTTTATCTTTTTATATATTTCTTTATTTATTTTTTTCTATGAACTTTCACTTGTTAAGGCAGGTACTGTTTTGGATTCTGTACCCTTGTTATTATATTCTTCCCCACTCTTCCTCCCCTCATTCATTCATTTATTTGGGATATGTACTGTGTTGGCATACAGCACAGACAACATATGCACTACTGTAGCTCCACGGAGCACAACTTGCAATTGGCTGCAAGGTGATATCAATTACCTAATCCCTCACGTTCAGTGTCAGATCTCCTCACTAGCAGTTTGTACATCTGCACGAGCCTCCGTCCTTAACCCCGCCCCCGCTACTTGATTGGGACACATTGCTCATTGCTGAGCTTGAGGTGATTCCCTGATCCCTGTGCCAATCTAACATCACAGCTTTCTGATTGGATTATCCACCCTAGTAATACTAACAGAGTCAGTGAATCCTTTAGTAGCTGATAGGGATGGGCAGATCAATTCACTGTACTGAGTTGAGCCTCATGGCTCAACTCAGTGAAATGTCTCGAGACAGTGTCTCGAGACACGGCTCTTTAGATAGAGCAGCGCTGGAGCCAGCAGGGGAGCCGGTGACTCAGAGTGAGTCAGGGTTCTCACTGACTCTCTTGAGTCAGTGCACTCCCCAAGCCCTGGCTGTAGCTGCGCGACTCAGTGAGTCGCTGACAGCTCCGCCTCCCGCAGCCCAGCTCAAGCCTCTGCACTGACTCAGGAGAGTCAGTGCACTGCCATGAGCCCTGGCAGTAGCTGCACGACTCAGAGTGAGTCGCTGACAGCTCCGCCACCCACACTGGTGATCTGACACAGTGGAGAAGTATAATCAGGTCAGATCAGCAGTGTAAGGGGGCGGAGCTGTCACTCACTCTGGCTCCCACTGACAGAGAGGCTAGGGGAGGTGACAGAGAGGCTAGGTGGAGCTGGGTGTCTCGACTCACCAAACACTGAGTGACTCGAATCATTCACTCATCTGAATGATTCGAGTCAGTGTGTTGAGACACTCACTCACTAGCTATCTCTAGTAGCTGATTTTTCCGTGATCAAGCCACGTAGGTGAAATGTGAGTCTGTTCCCAGGGTGCCCTGCATGTGTGCAATGTAGGACACCCCTCCACCCAGGTTGTATATGGATTAATTGAACAACTTATTTTGGGATATTTATTGCACTTACCACATGCATTGTTTCTTATGCAGAAAGCGCAGCACTTAACATTCCTCACTGCTCTGCCTTGACTGCATGATTATTTTCTGTTTATCACTGGTAACTGCTTTTTCTACATAATATCAGGAACACTCATAGCTTTAATTTTGCTGTCATTTACTAATAAGAGTGTTGCACTGTATAGCAATTGTTAGGTTTCAGCTTTTCAATAGATAGGAATTATGCTATTTATTATCCCATTCCATATTTTATATATATGTATTGTTCTGTGATGTCAAACCAATATTCATTTATCTCAAATGTACTGTTTCTTGTTGCCATTTTACTGTTGTAGCATGTGTCTCATAAAACTGCCGCCTTTCACAATATAGATACTATGTACTGGATGGATAAATAATATCATCATTTGAAAATATATATATAATATATATATATAAAGCATTACCATAGATACTATGCACTTGATGGATAAGCATTAAAGGTACATGCCTTTCTATACACTCCTATCAGCCTACAGCCCAGTAATTTCCTTCTTTCTTTTGTCCTATGCTATTTAGCAAGACAATAAAGGAGTAGAAACGAATGCCTGTTATTGTTGCTTGATACTATCTGTATTTTCTTGGGGTTACTGTGAAGCACGGGTATCTCACTTACCAGACTCTGCCTGGTGCAAGATGGGAAGCAGCAGAACTCGATGACAGAACGGGTCTCTCACACTCCGAACTTTTCATCCTTCTATTCTATATGGTCTAAATGCTGCTTTAACTATCCTATCCTGAGGATTGATAAGATATTCCGTTGGTCAGTAATGACCTTATCTTCACACTCCTATCACTTCCCACCTGCAGTCCAGTAATTTCCTCTTTTCTTGTCCTATGCTATTTCAGTATGACCACTAAGGAATTGAAATGAATGCCTGCTATAGGGTTGTGGTCTTGACTTTTATTTCAAGGGGTTACTGTGATACACAGGTCTCTCACTTTCCATCCTCTGCCCAAAGGCATAATGGCAAGGAGCA
Organism: Taudactylus pleione; assembly: GCA_031769625.1. Lineage (NCBI taxonomy): Eukaryota > Metazoa > Chordata > Amphibia > Anura > Myobatrachidae > Taudactylus > Taudactylus pleione. Next base: position 1,844,135 of record JAUIMM010000274.1, on the reverse strand, counting down.
GAACTCTGTGATAGATCGGATTCTCTCACACCCCGGACTTTCATCCTTCTATACTACCTGGTATATATCTATATCAACTGGTCTATCTAAAGGACTGATTCGGGTTACCATTATATATGGAGACATTTTTCCATGTTATCTTATTTAGGCAACATTTCAGTATTTTCCTATAATCCATGAATATTTGATGACCATCCTGTAACTACCTGCGACCTGGGTATATTTTATACATTGTTACGTGTATATTAGTATTGTCTATTTTTGTTTTGTATTGTTTCCCCTATATTTCGCCATCCTTAGGGAATTCCTTCCCCCATACTTTTACTTTACACGTATATCTTTACTTCTCCCACATGATATTTAGTGTTTGTTAGTCCATTTTTTACTTTGATCTAATAAAAGTTATATTTTATATCTGATGATATTCAGCTATTAGAGTGCTCCAGTATAGAGTCTTTGGTTTGGTCTCCCCCCTTTTTGCAACTATTGTCATTTACTCTGAGTAGCACTCTGAGTAGCACCAGCACAATCCCTATATATATATACATACTAGCTTTTAATCCATTCTAACTATAGATTATCTTCTTTCCTTGAATTAAATAGTGATGTTTTGACCTGTGCAGTGAATCTCCCCCTCTCCCCCCTCTTATTTCCCTTGATATGCACTGCTCTTGGGTCTTCCCTGGTGGTGCTCAGGAGATGAGCGTGCTCTACCGCAAGGGGGCCGGAATTGACTAGGAAGTTTACAACCATAGGTAATGTCTCTGATATGCATTGAAAGAGATTATTAGACTTGCTAGACTCTGGTAGGCCTATAGGGCCTAGGTTATACATGAATGATTCTATTGATCATCCACTCATTCTAAAGTTGCTGATAGAATTTAGAATTGCACTCAATATGTTGCTTAAGATGGGCTATATCATAGAATGCTTCACCCAAACTGTGTTTGTTAGCTTGAAACCGAGTAGAGTTGTGGGCCAGTTGGACTTTTATTTCTTGGATGGTTGCAACAAACTTTTCTGCTTGTAATGTTAACAGTGGTTCCATTGTATTCTTGATCACTTTGACAATGTCTGCATTGGAAACAGTTCTTGACATCTGACATTCATGGGTGCCGAGAGGGGGGGGAAAGTGGGTATAGTTTGCTAGAGGGGCTCCCCTCTCTCACAGCAGCTCAGCACAAAGCTTGTGCTGGGCTGCAATGACTGCTCATGGCTGCAGCAGCAGCCGGAGAAGTCTCCTATGGCTGTAGGGGGGAGCGATCACACTGATCGCACCCCCCGCTTAGCACCAGGCTGGAGAGCTTACAGCGCCCTCCTCCCCAGCGTGCAGCGCTGCATAAGTGGGTTTTTATTTGTCAAGGGGGTGTGGCCACGCCTCCCGAGATTAGGCCATGCACCCTCCTTTGCCCAGGCCCGGCTGGGATTTCTACGGCAATACTGACATTCAGGGTCACTTGCAATGGTGTCATCATTCCTGTGGTCATCAGCTGATGATATGTCAGTCTTTTCCTATACCCTCCAGAGAGCAGTGACTTCGGAGTGACACATTTTTTCATTATGACGTTCAAGGAGACAGTAGGTCTGCAAGGATGTCTGACCATTATAAGGTTAGCAATGAACCAATGTGTACAGAGAAAGTGGTTGTAGAGAGATAAGCAATTGTTTGGATTGGATTCCATGGGCACCACCAGGATCTTTCATATTTAATTTGAGTGTAATTACATCCAAATCAGGTGAACGGTGTAGGAATTACAACAGTGTCTATATGTGCCTCCCACTTTTTAAGGGGCCAAAAGTAATGGGACAAACTAAACAATCCTAAATCTAACTTTCACTTTTTAATACTTTGTTGCAAATCCTATGCAGGCAATTACAGCCTGAAGTCTGGAATGCATAGACCTCACCAGACGCTGGGTTTCATCCCTGGTGAAGCTCTGCCAGGCCTCCTCTGCAAATGTCTTCAGTTCCTGCTTGTTCTTGGGGCATTTTCCCTCCAGTTTTGTCTTTATCAAGTGAAATGCATGCTCAATCGGATTCAGGTCAGGGGATTGACTTGGCCATTGCATAACATTCCACTTTTTAACCTTAAAAAACTCTTTGGTTGCTTTTGCAGTATGCTTCGGGTCATTGTTCATCTGCACTGTGAAGCGCCATCCAATGAGTTCTGAAGCATTTGACTGAATATGAGCATATAATTTTGCCTGAAACACTTCAGAATTCATTCTGCTGCTTTTGTCAGCAGTCACATCATCAATAAATACAAGGGAACCAGTTCCATTGGCAGCCATACATGCCTACGCCATGACACTACCAACACCAAGCTTCACTGATGAGGTGGTATGTTTTGGATCATGAGCAGTTCCTTTCCTTCTCCATACTCTTCTCTTCCCATCACTCTGGAACAAGTTGATCTTTGTCTCATCTGTCCATAGGATGTTGTTCCAGAACTGTAATGGCTTTTTAAGATGTTGTTTTGCAAACTCTAACCTGGTCTTCCTGTTTTTGAGGCTCACCAATGGTTTACATCTTCTGGTGAACCCTCTATATTCACTCTTGTGAAGTCTTCTCTTGATTGTTGACTTTGACACATATACACCTACCTCTTGGAGAGTATTCTTGATTTGGCCAACTGTTGTGAAGGGGTTTTTCTTCACCAGGGAAATAATTCTTCTGTCATCCACCACAGTTGTTTTCCGTGGTCTTCCGGGTCTTTTGGTGTTGCTGAGCTCTCCGGTGCATTCTTTATTTTTAAGAATGTTCCAAACAGTTGATTTGGCCACACCTAATGTTTTTGCTATCTCTCGGATGGGTTTGTTTTGATTTTTCAGCCTAATGATGGCTTGCTTCACTGATAGTGACAGCTCCTTGGATCTCATATTGAGAGTCAACAGAAACTGATTCCAAATGCAATGTCACACCTAGAATCAACTCCAGACTTTTTACCTGCTTAATTGATAATGAAATAATGAGGGAATAGCCCACACCTGTCCATGAAATAGCTTTTGAGTTGATAGTCCCATTACTTTTGGCCCACCGTTCACCTGATTTGGATGTAATTACCCTCAAATTAAATCTGAAAGTCTGCAGTTAAAGCACATCTTGTTTGTTTTATTTCAAAGCTATTGTGGTGGTGAATAGAGGCCAAAATATGAAAATTCTGTCAATGTCCCAATATTTATGCACCTGACTGTATATTAGGGTACTTCCTGCAGCAGGAAGTTGCCTGTACAACTTCGCACCTTAGTGGTTTTTCTACTGTGACAGCATCTCAGGCTCTGCTGTGTTCCTTTCCTGGAGTACTCAGTAGGCGACTTCTGGATCCTTTCATGTTCCCTATTGGTAGTGCTATACAGCTTCTCATATCATCTGTGCTGAGTACCATCACTATACAGCATCTCATACCATCTGTGCTGTCTTTCTCCGCTACTAGTATCGCAGTCTCTGGAGTATCATCCTCAGCTCTTTTGCGTCTGGGTGTCCTGTATTTACATCCATCAGATCTCGTAGTCCGTCTTCTCGACTGGATCTTCAGTGACATAATTTCCTACCCAAACCTTATTGCACTGACAGTGTTTTATATAGTCCTCTCAAATGTATCTCTGTGTTTTTTCCAGGTACCTACCCTGAGGGCTGTGACCTGTTCACTTGGTGCAGCGAAACCCACATCCCACTTTGAGGGGTCACTGGTGAATACCATCAGGTGGACTAGACTCCGCGCCTTGAGGTAGAGCTCACCAACAACTGAGAGAGACATATGAAGAGGACATATATATTGCCTTCCCATTTTGTCTCACCCACTCCCCCTAGCCCTCTGGCCGTAGCTCCTGCAGTTGTAGCCAATAGTCTGCTGGGTCTGCCAGGTTCCCAACAGGTAAGAGTGCACAGGCAGCTGGAAGAGAGGACCTGGAAAGTTACAGAACCATGGCAGGAGTCCCAGGTGTCCAGAGAGCAGTTCAGCAGGCTCAGACTAAATCCAAAATGGCTGCCACCTGCAGCCAGAGTACGGCTAGAGGAAAGGCCAGGGCAGCACCAGTAGACCATCCACAGGCAGGAGGATCAGACCCTAAGTCCAGCAGCATGTAAGGAAGTGCCAGGTAGGAGGTGAGTGGAGCTGCAGATAGAGGCAACCAGGTGGCTGCAGTGGGCCAGGGCAATGCAGGTCTCATGGTAAAAATCGAGGCAGCAGCTTCAGGTCAGCTAGAAGGCAGACTCTGAGGGAGTCAGAAATGGCACCAAAGAGGCACTGCAGGTTGGAGGGGAGATGCTGGGCAGCCAGGGAGAGCAGAGAAAGCCCCACCGAAGGTAGATTACAGATGGCTGATTGCAGAGGCACACATCTGCTCCAGTTAGCAGCCCCTCTAATATTGGTGTCTTTCTTTAACTTATGTCATATTGTTTTATATATTTTAAACATTATCAAAAATAGATATTTAATTTAGATTTTTTTTTCTATCAGCAAAAATGTCAGAGCTATCAAGTAAATACATAGCATTTTTATGTAAAACTTTATTTAAGCTTTCAAAAGCAAATTATTGCATATAAAGAAACATTTAAACCAAATATACTAGATATCTTTATAACATGCCATTATAACCACTCTGCAAAACTATCCAGTTCTTTGTTTCAGATATTAAACTAAAAATTTAATTTTAGGTTGCATGTCTGAAAAAAGATTGTTATATTTGCTCAGATGGCCGTAAATGTGCTTGGTAATGTGCTCATTATCAGACATTGTGTCGGATTTCCCCTTGAACTCTCCCCAGCAGCTCCTCGGCAGTCATGTCGTCATGATGTGTTGGAATCGGGCAAATTGTGTAAAATGTCGCTAAGTGTAAGTACCTTTAGAGGATCAACAGCAATGTATACTAAAGGCCAGCCAGGTATGCTGTATCCAAGAACTCAAGTAAGTAATCTTTTCGGACAGGCATGTAATTTGGCTATTTAAGATATATACTTTAAGTTTATTCATGCGCATGTCCAAAGTGAGCAAAACATATTTCGGACTACTTATGTCACAAAGGTCTCCAATCATTCACTGACTGTTTTATTTTTGTTTCAATCTAATCTAGCTATGACCCAGGAAATAGTGGATACATGATATTTGATCTGAGAACCTGACTGAGAAAAGCCACCACTTTGTAAATATAGACCTTGGTGTTATTTACATTTTGAAGCAAAAAATATCATCTGGAGAAAAGGGACCTCAATATTTTTATTTTTGTGATCATAAAAGTCGCAGCAAATGCTTTTTTTATTACATAGTAAAGGATGATCCACCTTCACTAATAAAGACCTCACCTGTCATCATTGATGTGCACATGTCAGAGGAAAATCTAGAAAGATGGGTTCTAGACCTGTAAAGTTTTCGCATGCACCATATATCTTGAATTATTTTCGCAAAATTATTTCGAAATTTGACACCAATAAAAGCATAGATTACTGGATTTAGACAGCAGTGAAAAAAGGCCAGTGCCTTAGTAATAAAAAATGCGTATGAATGTTTCATTTGTTCAGAGCAATTGCCTTTGTCCATCAAATATGCAGCCTTTGTCAAAAGCATCCCAATGTATGGGAGCTGGCAGAACAGAAACACTGCCACAACTGTGACATTCACTAATGTTGCCTTTTTTCTTTTAGAATTTTTGACCTGCAACAGGGTTATAATGATAGATGTATAGCAAAATAGCATAACAAGAAAAGGAATCAGAAACCCTACACAAACCTTAAATATTATAGCTGCAAATTTCCATTTCTGTGCTATTAAACCATCATGGTAACGTGCTTCGCAAGCCATCAGCGCGGATGTATCTTTTCCTACTTTATAACATGCAGTGAATATGTATGCTATGGTAGACAGACAGGCAGATATAATCCATACTGACACACATAACACTCGTTTATAGGCCAGTGCTATGATTCTGAGTCTAAATGACTTAGTAACCTGTACAATGGCAAAATAGCGATCAATGCCTACACATGCTAACAATAACATACTGCAATTGAAATTTATTGCATAGATGCAACTTACCAATTTGCACATAAAATCCTTAAAAATCCAGTTTTGTTTATGATAATATACAGCCCAAAATGGAAGAGTTAAAATTAGTAATATGTCTGCTATTGCCATATTTAATAGATAAACATCTGTCATATTCTTTTCTTTCTTGTAGCGCCTGAAAGTTACAACAACCAGTACGTTTCCAACAAGCCCGAATACAAATATAAAGGAAAATGTAACCGGTCCAAAAATTTTCAAAAATCTTTTGACAGTGTCCATGTTGCAAACTGTTCCTTCATAATCAAGATCAGCTGAATACCCGTAATCTGTTAATGGAGTGGAGCTTTCCATATTTCCTAGTGTGAGTTTACTGAGCCCTAGAATTAAGAAACAGTAGTTAACAATATATACAAATGTGGACACTATTGCATTTATTATCATTCAACGGGAAGGGCTGCAAGTATATTTTAAATGTATCTGTGGGCTAAAACTCAAACATTGCCTTTATATCATCATGCCCACCAAACTGTGCATAGCAAATGTATACTAAACACAGCTTTTTCTCTCTGGTATATCCTAGCATTGTGATTTGTGGGGGCTTCACCAATAAAATTATTAATAACATATTTTATTAAAATGTATAATGTGTAAATATTCCTAGCACCAAAATGTGTTAAACACACTGAAGTGCTCCCAGTTCACATTATGCCACATGGAACCCCCAGTTCACATATGCCACAGTGCCCCTGACACCGGTGAGATAGCTATGTGTGTGGTGGCCTGCAGGGTTTGAGGGCCCACGGGTGACCGATCCAGCTTTAAGCTGGCTCTATAGCGGTCAGTGGGGACTCTCCTCTGTGTAGATAAAATCTCAGTTAAGTCTTGTGTAAATGTGATCATTCAAGAATCACTTTTCAAATCTGGAAGATTTCTTACTGCTGATGTCCTGAAAACTATTTGGACCTATAGATAGCATGCCTATAATTACTCAATTAATTGATACATAATTCAGGCATATAAAAATGGAATAGAATAGAAAAAAATAAAAACTGCAGGGCCATATTCAGAGATGGACGCAGATCACACAGCCGCGGATTCTTTATATGCAGCGTCTGTGCGACAATATAGTAATGCCCCAGGGGGCGTCATGTGTAAATAGGCATTTCCTGCCAGATCATCTGCGAGACCACTGGTCATCTGACTAACCCTCAGGCTACTCAGGATGGATCATTTTCTATAATGCTACCTGTTGCTGTCCCCTAATGCCAGCAGCATGTCAATCAAGCTCTGCTTTTAGTGCATTGCGTGCGATATCACCGCATTTGCACATGCTGCGCAGCTTCCGCGTATGTGCATATCTGAAAACATTGGAGATGTACGTCAACATTGGGTTGACATACATCTCTGAAATAGACATACAGCCAAAAATAACAAAAACTCCCAATATACTGTGCCTACTAATATTGTATTTGTTTTACTCTAAAAGAATGCAAATTATTTTCTAACGTTATATACTAATATTTACAATTTTTGGCTCATGGACCAACTCAGTCCCCACGCCCTCTGGGACATAGACAACTCACCTGGCTGCCTATATATATTATAAGGGCATAGTCATGCCCTTATAAGAAGACTGAATTGAATAAATGGAATTCTCTCATAGGGAATATCTGAGAGGGGTCATGGTATTAAAATATTAAATGTTAATTTAATACAATGACACAATGAGTTGAAAATTTACATGGACTTTTAAAACTAACCCCTGGTGCTGCATGCAAAATTTCAGAACTAAAAAATTGAAAAGTTAGTAATTGGGAGTAATCTAAAGTTTAAACTGCCATTTTTTTCTTCCACTTGCTGTTTCGTCAAAACTAGAGATGAGTGGGTCTGGTTCTCCGAGAACCAGACCCGCCCGAACTTCACGATCTGGGCCGGGATCCAAGTCCGGCTCGGGTTTTTCCTGCCTGACTCTGATCCCAGAGCGAGGCAAAACGTCATCCTCTCGCTGTTGGATTCTCGCAGGTTTTGGAATCTATAAAGGTCCCCAGTGATCAACGCCATTTTCACTCCAACTGTGCAGAGTGTACTGAACAGATGGGTGTATCCTCCAGGGGTGCTCTGTCTGGGATCTGTCCGTCCATCAAGGGCTGCTGTGTCCACCACAGGTGCTCTGTCCATGCTCTGTCTGTCCATCAAGAGCTGCTGTGTCCTCCAGGGGTGATCTAGCCATCTCTAAAGGGGCTGCTGTGTCCTTCAGGGGTGCTCTGTCAGTCTAGAGGTGCTTTGTCTGCCCAAGGGTGCCGAGTGTAAAATAATACAAGCTAATAATATTATTTTAAAAAAAATTGTGCTGTAGCCCAGTGTACTATATTTTTTTCTTTTTTACTGTGATGCTTCCAGTCAGATCGCAGTGTAATAGTCATCATACATGTATTGTGACACTGTAAGTGGTAGTGCAGTGTAATATTCATACATGTATTGTGTGACGCTCTAAGCAGAACCACAGTGTAATATTCAATATTAATAAACATACTGTGACACTGTAAAAAAATTATGACACTTAAGTGGTAGCACAGTGTAATAGTCACAAAAAATATTGTGACACTGTAAGTGGTATCACAGTGTTTTATTCATAAAAAATATTGTGGCACTGTAAGGTGTAGCACAATGTAATATTCATATACATTTTGTGACACTGTAAGTAGAACCACACTGTACTATTCATACACGTAGTGTGACACTGTAAGTGGAACCACAGTGTAATATTACTAAAAGTATTGTGACACTGTAAGTGGTAGTGCAGTGTAATAGTCATACACATATTATGTGACTCTGTAAGTGGAACCACAGTGTAATATTCTTAACCATATTGTGACACTGTAAGTGAAACCGCAGTGTAAAATGCATAAAAAATATTGTGACACTGTAGGTCATTGATACCGCAGTATAATATTTAAATTTGGTACAAATTGACATGTGTGCTGTACCCCACTTTGTTTGTGCTTGATAATATGGATAACGATCATTTGAGAGGAGAGAAGGAACCACATACTAGTGCTAGAGCTGCTGATGATACTAGTCTGTCTACGTCATCTACTAAAGCCGATACCCAAGGGCATTTCAGGAAATCTAAAATCAAAGAAGCAATATTTTATATTGGTAAAGCAAAAACATCAAAGGGAAAGTTAGCTTCAAAAAGACATAAAATTGCCAATATGCCTTTCACCACACATAGTTGTAAGGAAAGGCTAAGGCCTTGGCCTTTATTTATGACTGGTAGTCCAGCCTCTTATGATGATGTAAGCCCTTCTCCCTGTAAACATTTAACATTTTTTTTAAATCTTTAGGGTGCAGGAACCAACTGTGTGCTCAGAAATGTCACAAATCCCTGAGGAGAGTCTAAGTGTGTTGGCAGGTGCCATGTGTGAGCCTGACCTTTCCAATACTGTACTTGAAGAGGAGCCTCCTTCCACCACTTGTGCATCCTCTGCAAATGTGGGGATGAACGGCACAAGTAAACCTGCTGACATGAAAATCATGGATGCTTCTGTGGAAGTGCACCAGAATGAGGATGATGATGTTGATGAAGATATTGTTTGTGTATATCAGGCACCAGTAGAAACAATTGTTATCCATGATAAGGAAAAGCCCATTGTCAAGCCTGGGCATAAGACAAAAAACTCCACTTCTTATGTGTGGAATAATTTCTACCCAAAATAATAGAAATTGAGGATGATAATGTGGAGGAAGGGCAACAGGAGGATGAGGGGGATATTTGTTTCCTATCTTTCGCTAATGTGGATGTTGTTTGTGTAAATCAGCCACCAGTGGCAGCAGTTCTTGCTCAGGATAAAAAGAAAGCCATTGCCATGCATGGGCATAAGACCAGAAAAGCCACGTTTTTGGTGTGGAATTATCTTAACCCAAATCCTGGCAACAGTTGTAAAGGCATCTGTACCATTTGTGAAGCCAAAGTTAGTAGAAGTAGGGATGTTAACCATCTAGGCATCTATTCTTTGTTACATCATTTGCAGCAAGTTCATGCAATCGATTTGACAAAATTATAATCATTTGTAAATTAATAACAAGCAGTTCAGCAGTTTGGACCAGCACATGCAATCTCCACCAATCAACCTCCTCCTTTATGATTGGAGGTAGTCCTTAAAAAAAATTGTTTTGTGGGGGCTCAAACAAACCAAGGACTTCAGCCACAAAAGTGTCAGTTTTGTCGCTAAAGTGTTTGGTTTCTTAAACTGTGCATGTCCTTTTTAATAACACACTTAAGAGTGGGTGGGAGAACCCAAGGACAATTCTATCTTGCACATCTTTTCTTTACATTTTGCACAATTTGGGGCATTTTTATAGTTTTTTTTAACTGCCATCATGTCCGCTGCTGCTGTGTGGTAAAGTTTCATACTGTGTATATATACTATATTTTTTAAACTGCCATGCATTTATGCCACTGCTCTGTTGCTTACTTTAGCCAGCCAGCTTGCTGCAGCCTTTGGCCTATATTGGTGAAAAGTAGTGAAAACAATATTGTGAGCTGTGAGGTGGTTAAAAATGCCTGGAAATGCCTTAAATTATTGCTATTAAGGTTAATGATACTGTATGAACAAAAACAGGTCCACATTATATGATTTTAGCTATTTCTATCATTAAAAAAAATAAAAAATACAGATCCAAAGCCAAAACACGCAAGGGTGGTTTTGCAATACCAAATCCAGATCCAAAATCTTGCAGGATATGTGGATCCAAAACCAAAGCACATTACTAGTCAAAACTGCTTTAGTTTATGAGAGATTTTTGGGAAGGCATAACACAGGGTAGAGGACAAATTAAGACTTGGGGTTTGTTTTGTTAGGTAGCTCTTGTTCCAGTATAAGGCCTTTTGCAGTTACGGTTTTTGAGACAGTTACAGTGTTTTAACTATTAGCCAACTAATGCTCCATTTTAGAGATAGGAATTTTCAATTTGTTGTGCATGTCAAGTTACCATCTATAAGGCGTGTACTTAGAGGCTTCACTTGAAAGCATAAACATGGCCAACCTCTCCTCACACAGAGGATTTGTGCTGTGATTATTAGTGTAATTAGCCCTCTGTAAATTATATAAAATAATTGTGGGGTGTTATGGATCTGTGTGGGGGCACCCTAAGAAGTTTTATAAAACTGGTATAGTTTTTGTAAAAAGTTATTTAGCCATGTGCGCTGTGTGGATTAGGTCTAAAATGAAATGGACGACAGGACTTCTGATGTCACAACCATGTGATCTGCGACAAACGGTGGAGGAGCAAGGATCAGAACCTGGGGCCATAAGTGTACCCTCTCAGGTTAGCTTTACTCATTACGTTTCGAGCACAGTGGTATGCTTTGCTCACCACAGGTTAATATCCCCCCTCTATGTCCACATGGATAGTAAAAGTGGTAGTTGACCGGCCCTGCCGTAGCAGTCACATGGTCATGACGTAAGAAATCCTACTGCTGGAGATTGCTGTGACCGTAAAGGAGAGATCAACACCATCAGGAGAGGTACAGGTCAAGTTATACCGTACACTTACTCGGAATCAGTGTTAGACAAACAATCACGGCTCAGAGTGTGATAAGGTCACAGCTGTGATCTGACTGCTGCTGAAGGAGGTGATTAAAACTCCTGTGTATCAGTGCTTCCCCTTATAATGGCCAATACCAGGCTGCTCTGCAAAGTTATGCATCCTTCCAGTGGCAGGAATGGATGGAGCCAGAACAATAACCCCTTCTCATCTGTAAACAATTTAGCTCTGCTTTACTAATAACTCCTGTCACTGCAACATGCACCTACTATTCACAACATAACCTTCCATCTCACCTGCTGCTCACTGGATCATCCGAACATCACTTGCCTTGTGCTCACTACACCATCCCCACTTCACTTAACTGCTGCTCACTACATCATTTCCACATCACTTACCTGGTGCTCACTACATCATCCCCACATCACTTACCTGCTGCTCACTACAATATCCTCATGTCACTTACCTGCTGCTCACTACATCATCCAGTCACTTACCTGCTGCTCACTACATCACCCAGTCACTTACCTGCTGCTCACTGCATGATCCCCATGACATTTACCTGCTGCTCACAGCATCAAGCCCAAATGTCATTTACTTACTGCACTACAATATCCCCATGTCGCTTACTACATCATCCCTATGTCAATTACCTGCTACTCAATCCATCATCCTCACATCACTTACCTAATACACTACATCATCCCCATGTCAATTATATCACTTACCTACTGTACTAAAAAATACCCCATGTTGCTTACCTTAGCTCATTACATGATCCCCACATCACTTACCTGCTGCTCTCTACATCATCCGCACATAACATATCTGCTGTTCACTACAACATCCTCACAGGGCCGTAGCTAGGGTAGTGCGACCAGTCCATCGTACAGGGCACCACAGGTCAAGGGGGTGCTGTTTGGGCCTGTCAAATTTCTGTTTATTATCATTCTTGCTTGTAGCTTCCTCTTATTTCATCCCCAGCATCTCCTGGCCTCTCCTATCTCTTCCCTGGCCTTTCCTCATGAAGCCATATGGCCCTTTTTTGGGTGCATTATGTACCTTTGAAAAATGAGGGGGGCGCCAATGCTCTTTCTGGCACAGGGCACAAAAAAAGTCTAGTTACGGCTCTGCATCCTCACATCACTTACATGCTGCTCACTAAATCACCCCCATGTCACTTACCTGCTGCTCACTGCATCATCCCCACTTCACTTGCCTGGTGATCACTACATCATTCCTATGTCACTTACCTGCTGCTCACTACATTATCCCCACATCACTTACCTGGTACTCACTACATCATCCCCTCATAACTTACCTACTGCAATACATCTGCCCCAAGTCACTTACCAACTGCTCACTACATACTCCTTATATCAAGTACCCTTGTACCCACTGCCTTGGGCTATGGGAAATGCCCTGGTGCTATTGGTGCCAAGACTGGTTATATATGGGGGCCGCAAGAATTTTTCAGACCTGACTTCCCCAGGAAAACGATCCGTAGTACTATCCCAGGTCTGTCTGGATCTTCTCTATGGTTTCAGCAACCCTGGCTAGCAAGGCAGACCTCACTTTTTTTTTTTCTCTGATTTTGGGAGGCAGGGTGGTCTGTGGGTCTAGCAGGTGGGTGCTAGGCCCGAGGCATAAGAGGGCACTAGACAAACTTAAATCAGGCACTGCTACTAAACCATAGTAACTATAAATATGATATTACTGAAAGTTTTTTCCTATGTCTCACAGCTGCAGAAACTATTATGTGTTTCTGTATCCAAAAAAGACACAGTACAAAAATAAATATATATTTGTTTTTGCACTAACTATTAAAGAGGTCTAGCATGTGAATTAAATACTCAAAATACACTAAATTACAAATGGCATAAAAAAAACACATTAAGACAAAAAAGACAATATAACATCTCTTATGTTTATACTCCAGGGGGTAAATTTACTAAGATTCGAGATTGAAATTTTGGGTGAGTTTAGGCATTTTTTTCAACTTGAAAATTTACTAAAGGCAAACTCAGGTGAGTTTGAGAGAGAGATATCATGAGCAGCCGCTAACTTTAGAGCAGCAGCTGATTGGCTCTAGCTCCTGACTGACTGACCAGCCGACATGGGAACTGTCAGGAGCCGAAGCCAATCAACATCTGCTCCACAGTTAGCTGCTGATGATTGGCTGCTGGCTCCTGACAGTTCACACTGAGCAGTCAGGAGCTGGTTAGCAGTGTATGTGGTCACACACACCACATATTTAATGTATCTGGTCCGGGTTGCATTTTTTTATTTGCCAAGATCCGGAGACCAGCGCCAGGAAGGAGGTATTGTTTTTTTTTTCAGGTACTCCCATTGGATTCTACAAGACAAGGAGACACGACAGCTGGAAGCAGGTATATATGTGTGAGTGAGATAGGTAAGTATTTAATAAAGTTGTACTTTAGACAGTGTATATACTGTTTTTTTAACTATTTATTTTACAGTGAGGGTACAGGTGCTGACCACCTGCTGGCAATTCTAGTTCAACAAGTTCCGAAGGGCAGTCATACTGGCCCCTGTAGTTCCACTGTAAAATACAATAGTTTTGAACTAGTTTCAACATTATTACCCCAGTACCCACAGCCCGGGGGTGTAGGGAAGAGCCCCAGGCTTCAGCCTAAGCCTGGGGTTTTGGGAGAGGGAGGAACCTTTCTTGGGGGGGTCCCCACCTTCCCTGAGATCCCTGGCTTGTGCTGACTGGCTTGGACACACGGTGATAGGGTCTCCTGGCTGTGGCATTATACCATGGTTGGTTAGGGTCTGGTGCTGGTTTTAAATATAGGGGGACCCCTACTTATATTTTCCCCCTATATTTAAAATCAGGACTGGCCTTGCAGCTAGGTGCTGGTTCCTACACATTTTTCCCTGTAATTTTCGGAACTAGGACTGGCTGAGCAGTCCAGGGCTGGTTATGTCTTTTGGGGGACAACCCCATGTCATTTTTTATACAGGTACAACACACAAGCAGCCTTCACATAGCTCACTGATATGTGCAGGCTGCTTGTTCGGGAGAGTTTGGCAGAGAGAAAACACTGCAATCTCTGGTGAGTAATCTCACATAAACCTGCTACTCGGGGGAGAAATCTTGATCTGTTTCACCATCGGAAAACTCACTCTCAGCTAAACTCACTTCTTAGTAAATTTGTGAGTTTCAGGAGTCTCAAATCACTTGAGTTTCGACGATGCTAATCGAGTTTAAAAAAGAAAAAAAAATTGATCAGACTCGAATCTTAGTAAATTTACCCCCTGCGGTCTTTAAATTGGCCCCCTTTAATTGCTATTAGTGTGGAAACTCACCACAGCAGATTTTTTTCTTTTTTAGGTATAATCGATATTGTATTCAAGTAAATATCAACAACAGATTAGATTTTAAAGGACCTAATTTCCAATGTCCTGTTATTGCTGGGTCGGTTAACAGGATCTCCTGGGCTAAATTCGCCTTAGTAAGATCATCAGCACAGGTGCATAAAATGCCATGCCATTTAGCTGTGTACTCAGTTTGTTATGCCACATCCCCAGACAATGAGTGGCTTGCATGTACAACTGTGTTTACTTGTCACCAGTCCGTTGGTTGAAATCTCTCCCTTACACAGAGCCGCTATTCCCAGGTCACCATGCAACATCTGTGTAGGGGCATACCTCGGTGACTAATGGTCAGCAAAAGTGATGTCTCCAGGCAAGTTGTTATCACTGCGGGCACCAAGAAATAGATCCACACTTGCAAAGGAACAAATGGGGTGTCTCTATCCATTTTCACTCCATTTTCTTGGAGTTTTTTCAAATAGTAATTTCAGTCTGGTCCTCCTGACCTATATGTACCCACATTGCTCCATTTTACTGCACAACCATTGGTCCATCATGTCTCACACCCTCAATAGAAGTAATCACTTTCATATGGGTTTATTTTCCTCACCTTTAACCCTTTTATTTTCACACAAATTGCATTGTTCAGCATATATTTCAATATGTATAGATATAAGAAAAATCTCCAGTATTATATTTATAAAATAACATAATATAACAATAATATAAAATGAAAATAAAAACAAAATTCAATAATAATTACATACTAATTCATAATAAAACAAATTCATATATTAGTACAATATAAGAAAAATAAAAAAAATCCCAACCATCTCTCACAGGTTAAGAACCTATGACCTTCCATACCACATTCCATTCCTCTACCCTTACACTATCTTGGTCTGAATGCTTGCTTTTAATCTAAAGGTAAATAAGACAATAAATGTCCTATACATTGTATCATATTACAAAAAGACTTAAGTAAACAGCAGTCTCTCACAGCATTAGAACCTATAACCTTCTATATCACAAATAATCTCTATACCTCTCTACCATCCTGGCTTGAATGTTTACTTTTAATCTAAAATACATCAGCCAATAAATTCCATGCTTAATAATACATATAAAAGTTAATAAAAATACAAATTATATATAATATGGCTCTAATTATGAGTGTTACATGTGTTGGTGATATACTCTCCCTATACAGGTTGAGTCTCCCATATCCAAAATGCTTGGAACCAGAGGTATTTTTGATATAGGAATAGTCCGTATTTTGGAATATTTTCATACCATAATAAAATATCTTGGGAATGGGACCCAGATCTAAACACAGAATGCATTTATGTTCTATATACACACATGGCCTGCTTGTCATTTTATACTATATTTTTAATAATTTTGTGCATCAAATAAAGTTTGTGTACATACATGAAATTAATTTATGTTTCATATACACCTTATGCACAAAGCCTGAAGGTTATTTTATACTGTATTTTAATAATTTTATGCTTTAAACAAAGTTTGTGTAAATTGAACCATCAGAAACCAAAGGTTTCACTTTCTCATTCATGCTAAAAATATTCCATATTTCGGAATATTTGGATATTGGAGATTCAACCTGTATATATATTTTTTTTATATCTCAGTAAACTTTTTTATTTATATTCACCCAAACACAGTGTGCAATTAAATTTAAAGGAGCTTTTTCATTTTTTTTTACTGAAAGTATGTCATAAATACAGAGAAATATAATATAAGCGAAAATGGATAGAGACACCCAGTTTGTTCCTTTACAAGTGTGGATATATTGCTTGGTGCCCCCTGTGGATGACAACTTGCCTGGAGACATCACTTTTGCTGACCGCTAGCCACAGAGGTGAGCCCCTCCACAAATGCTGCATGGTGACACCAGGAATAGCGGCTCTGTGTAAGGGGGAGATTTCAACCACCAGACTGGTGACAAGTAAACACGGTTGTATGTGCAAGCCACTCATTGTCTGGAGATGTGGCATAACAAACTGTGAGTACACAGCTAAACGGCACAGTGTTTTATGCACCTGTGCTAATGATCTTACACAGGTTCAAGGGACTAAGGTGAATTTAAAACTAAACAATAGCTTCAGCACTGTTGGTGGGCTATTAATATAAAACTTAAATATGCAGATTACCCATATACTGTAACTCTAGCTGCAGAATCTCTCTAGGAGCTGGTGAAAGACTCCATATAATTGGACCAATAAGAAACAACAAAGATGGATTCTGCGCTTATTAATTAAAAATTATGTGTGAGATGGCAGAAAAGAATTCAATCAGAAACTCGATCTGAATATATATAAATATATGAATATATATATGAATATATAAATATATGAATATATTTATATATTCATATATTTATATATTCATATATGTATGAAAAAGGGGGTTAAAGAGACATGCGCCTGATAGTGTAGTAGATTAGTTAAAGTGATAATTGGTGCTCAAAATTAATGTGCGTACCAAAAAAAAAGAACTTTATAGCTTATCTGGTTTCCAATGGTATATGACTCATATAGGGTGAAATGTACGGGATGTCATCTACTGGAACACCTTAAGAGGGGCTCATTCAAGCCCAGAAGAGAAAAGGTGATATAGTGTAGTTTGTTTGTACAGAAGTAGCAAGACAGGACTACAATTAGCTGCATACCATATTTTGCTGTATATCAAGCATATAGTACGTATATCCAAGATATCTCCCAGTATTCCTCTCTCCTCAGTACTCCTTGGAGGAGTATGCAATACGCATAAGAAATAAAAGAAGAAAAAAATGCTTATCTTTCAAAATGGTACCCAGTTCTCTTAGATATGAGTGTCCAATGTCTAGAGAGCCTGGGTCAAGTGGCCTCTTGATAATCTATCTAGGATAAAACTGCCATAGCACTCATTGGGGGGCATTTTAGTCCTTAGATGCTTTTTCTGTTATCTATAATCTGTATTGAGTGCTGACAATCATTTTCGCCAAGATATTGCCACCAGACTATTACATCTTTGTAGATTATTTAGCAACATATGTTAATTTAAACAACAGAGAGACTCACCACTGTGTTGTATTTTCTTGAGTCTTTCAAATATCCCTTTTCTTTTTTAATAATACAGCAATAAAGGTATACATTTATTCAAGAGTGCCACACAAAGGGAATTTCTTATCTTTCTCTAGTCTAGAGGCTTTTTGTTTTATTTTTGTGTCAATCAAATCTAGCTGTGACCCAGGAAATAGTGGATACATGATATTTGTTAAAAGCAGGTCTGAGAGCCTGACTGAGAAAAGCCACCACTTTGTATGTATAGCCCTTGGTGTTAATTACATTTGATGCAAAAAATATCATCTGGAGAGAAAAGAGACCTCAATATTTTTTTAAATTCTTGTGATCATAAAAGTCGCAGCAAATGATTTTTTTATTACAAAGTAAAGGATGATCTACCTTCACTAATAAAGACCTCATTTGTCATCCTTGATGTGCAAATGTCAGAGGATAATCTAGAAAGACAGGTTCTAGACCTATAAAGTTTTCACATGCACCAGTAGGGAAGTTGCCCATAGCAACCAATTAGCATTGAGGAAACATTTATCAAGTACATTCTATAATATGATAAGTAGATTGGTTGCTATGGGAATCTTCTCCACTGGGCCACTTCTCCACTCTTTTCACTGCTTGATGAATCAACCCTTATGGCTGAAAAGTCCTGAAAGAGATATAGATGGTGAGACTCCCAGGTTTTTTTTTAAACACCCAGGTATCTTGTTTTTTTGAAAGCCCTCCAGAGCTATACTTTCTGGAAGTAAATGATAGTTATAGTCCATTTCTGACTCACTAGTATTTATCTCTTAGAATAAGAATGGTGATCTGTTCCTGGATCTACTATCCACTTTAATTTTGAATTTTATGTTTATTAATTTGATATCTATTTCTTTCATTATATTTTTATCATTATTCTTAGTTATATTTATTTGAATTCGAATACAATTCAAGGGTCTATTAGACATTTTTATTATATAATAGTTTGATACTCTATTCAATACAACACCTTGCACCACACAGTATCATTTATACAGGCACTTCTTTTTCACTGTATCATTTATACAAGCACTTCTTTTTCACATTATCCCTCTACTGGCACATTTACTAACAAACCGAAACATTTTATCTTAGTCTATTCTCTTCTATATGCATTATCTTAACACTCACACCACTAGAACCACTTTTCATGTATGAGCATTTAGAATCACACATATATATTGGATATTATGATCATCACTGGCATAGACACATTCTTATATACCTTATTCTTTACTACTTAACACTTTTGTTATAATTTTCTAACTCTAAACTTCAACACTTACCAGTCTGTATTTCAACACTTAGTGCACATTTAGTTATCTGTTTTTCTGTAACTGTAATTAATTTTTATTTTATTTTTTCTATGAATTTTTTTTCTTTCTTTATTTAACTAATCAATACTGGTACAGCCTGCCACTTTGGTGTAATTTTTTACGATCACCCAAATATATAATCTTTCTAATCACTATACCTATACTTTAGAACAATCTAAGTCCGCTATTTCTGATAATTATTCTATGTACATGCTACGTGAAGCCAAATTATCAATGACAATGATCTTAATTTTTAATATGGCTTTAGCACACTACTAGCTTCTTCCGTTTTCTCCCTACCTAGACCTATACCATATAGGGATATTGATTCCTGTATATATTATTCTATTTGCAGTGTTTTATCTTTTTATATATTTCTTTATTTATTTTTTTCTATGAACTTTCACTTGTTAAGGCAGGTACTGTTTTGGATTCTGTACCCTTGTTATTATATTCTTCCCCACTCTTCCTCCCCTCATTCATTCATTTATTTGGGATATGTACTGTGTTGGCATACAGCACAGACAACATATGCACTACTGTAGCTCCACGGAGCACAACTTGCAATTGGCTGCAAGGTGATATCAATTACCTAATCCCTCACGTTCAGTGTCAGATCTCCTCACTAGCAGTTTGTACAGCTGCACGAGCCTCCGTCCTTAACCCCGCCCCCGCTACTTGATTGGGACACATTGCTCATTGCTGAGCTTGAGGTGATTCCCTGATCCCTGTGCCAATCTAACATCACAGCTTTCTGATTGGATTATCCACCCTAGTAATACTAACAGAGTCAGTGAATCCTTTAGTAGCTGATAGGGATGGGCAGATCAATTCACTGTACTGAGTTGAGCCTCATGGCTCAACTCAGTGAAATGTCTCGAGACAGTGTCTCGAGACACGGCTCTTTAGATAGAGCAGCGCTGGAGCCAGCAGGGGAGCCGGTGACTCAGAGTGAGTCAGGGTTCTCACTGACTCTCTTGAGTCAGTGCACTCCCCAAGCCCTAGCTGTAGCTGCGCGACTCAGTGAGTCGCTGACAGCTCCGCCTCCCGCAGCCCAGCTCAAGCCTCTGCACTGACTCAGGAGAGTCAGTGCACTGCCATGAGCCCTGGCAGTAGCTGCACGACTCAGAGTGAGTCGCTGACAGCTCCGCCACCCACACTGGTGATCTGACACAGTGGAGAAGTATAATCAGGTCGGATCAGCAGTGTAAGGGGGCGGAGCTGTCACTCACTCTGGCTCCCACTGACAGAGAGGCTAGGGGAGGTGACAGAGATAGTGACAGATAGTGACAGCTCCTTGGATCTCATATTGAGAGTCAACAGAAACTGATTCCAAATGCAATGTCACACCTAGAATCAACTCCAGACCTTTTACCTGCTTAATTGATACTGAAATAATGAGGGAATAGCCCACACCTGTCCATGAAATAGCTTTTGAGTTGATAGTCCCATTACTTTTGGCCCACCGTTCACCTGATTTGGATGTAATTACCCTCAAATTAAATCTGAAAGTCTGCAGTTAAAGCACATCTTGGTTGTTTTATTTCAAAGCTATTGTGGTGGTGAATAGAGGCCAAAATATGAAAATTCTGTCAATGTCCCAATATTTATGCACCTGACTGTATATTAGGGTACTTCCTGCAGCAGGAAGTTGCCTGTACAACTTCGCACCTTAGTGGTTTTTCTACTGTGACAGCGTCTCAGGCTCCGCTGTGTTCCTTTCCTGGAGTACTCAGTAGGTGTCTTCTGGATCCTTTCATGTTCCCTACTGGTAGTGCTATACAGCTTCTCATATCATCTGTGCTGAGTACCATCACTATACAGCATCTCATACCATCTGTGCTGTCTTTCTCCGCTACTAGTATCGCAGTCTCTGGAGTATCATCCTCAGCTCTTTTGCGTCTGGGTGTCCTGTATTTACATCCATCAGATCTCGTAGTCCGTCTTCTCGACTGGATCTTCAGTGACATAATTTCCTACCCAAACCTTATTGCACTGACAGTGTTTTATATAGTCCTCTCAAATGTATCTCTGTGTTTTTTCCAGGTACCTACCCTGAGGGCTGTGACCTGTTCACTTGGTGCAGCGAAACCCACATCCCACTTTGAGGGGTCACTGGTGAATACCATCAGGTGGACTAGACTCCGCGCCTTGAGATAGAGCTCACCAACAACTGAGAGAGACATATGAAGAGGACATATATATTGCCTTCCCATTTTGTCTCACCCACTCCCCCTAGCCCTCTGGCCGTAGCTCCTGCAGTTGTAGCCAATAGTCTGCTGGGTCTGCCTGGTTCCCAACAGGTAAGAGTGCACAGGCAGCTGGAAGAGAGGACCTGGAAAGTTACAGAACCATGGCAGGAGTCCCAGGTGTCCAGAGAGCAGTTCAGCAGGCTCAGACTAAATCCAAAATGGCTGCCACCTGCAGCCAGAGTACGGCTAGAGGAAAGGCCAGGGCAGCACCAGTAGACCATCCACAGGCAGGAGGATCAGACCCTAAGTCCAGCAGCATGTAAGGAAGTGCCAGGTAGGAGGTGAGTGGAGCTGCAGATAGAGGCAACCAGGTGGCTGCAGTGGGCCAGGGCAATGCAGGTCTCATGGTAAAAATCGAGGCAGCAGCTTCAGGTCAGCTAGAAGGCAGACTCTGAGGGAGTCAGAAATGGCACCAAAGAGGCACTGCAGGTTGGAGGGGAGATGCTGGGCAGCCAGGGAGAGCAGAGAAAGCCCCACCGAAGGTAGATTACAGATGGCTGATTGCAGAGGCACACATCTGCTCCAGTTAGCAGCCCCTCTAATATTGGTGTCTTTCTTTAACTTATGTCATATTGTTTTATATATTTTAAACATTATCAAAAATAGATATTTAATTTAGATTTTTTTTTCTATCAGCAAAAATGTCAGAGCTATCAAGTAAATACATAGCATTTTTATGTAAAACTTTATTTAAGCTTTCAAAAGCAAATTATTGCATATAAAGAAACATTTAAACCAAATATACTAGATATCTTTATAACATGCCATTATAACCACTCTGCAAAACTATCCAGTTCTTTGTTTCAGATATTAAACTAAAAATTAAATTTTAGGTTGCATGTCTGAAAAAAGATTGTTATATTTGCTCAGATGGCCGTAAATGTGCTTGGTAATGTGCTCATTATCAGACATTGTGTCGGATTTCCCCTTGAACTCTCCCCAGCAGCTCCTTGGCAGTCATGTCGTCATGATGTGTTGGAATCGGGCAAATTGTGTAAAATGTCGCTAAGTGTAAGTACCTTTAGAGGATCAACAGCAATGTATACTAAAGGCCAGCCAGGTATGCTGTATCCAAGAACTCAAGTAAGTAATCTTTTCGGACAGGCATGTAATTTGGCTATTTAAGATATATACTTTAAGTTTATTCATGCGCATGTCCAAAGTATGAGCAAAACATATTTCGGACTACTTATGTCACAAAGGTCTCCAATCATTCACTGACTGTTTTATTTTTGTTTCAATCTAATCTAGCTATGACCCAGGAAATAGTGGATACATGATATTTGATCTGAGAACCTGACTGAGAAAAGCCACCACTTTGTAAATATAGACCTTGGTGTTATTTACATTTTGAAGCAAAAAATATCATCTGGAGAAAAGGGACCTCAATATTTTTATTTTTGTGATCATAAAAGTCGCAGCAAATGCTTTTTTTATTACATAGTAAAGGATGATCCACCTTCACTAATAAAGACCTCACCTGTCATCCTTGATGTGCACATGTCAGAGGAAAATCTAGAAAGATGGGTTCTAGACCTGTAAAGTTTTCGCATGCACCATATATCTTGAATTATTTTCGCAAAATTATTTCGAAATTTGACACCAATAAAAGCATAGATTACTGGATTTAGACAGCAGTGAAAAAAGGCCAGTGCCTTAGTAATAAAAAATGCGTATGAATGTTTCATTTGTTCAGAGCAATTGCCTTTGTCCATCAAATATGCAGCCTTTGTCAAAAGCATCCCAATGTATGGGAGCTGGCAGAACAGAAACACTGCCACAACTGTGACAATCACTAATGTTGCCTTTTTTCTTTTAGAATTTTTGACCTGCAACAGGGTTATAATGATAGATGTATAGCAAAATAGCATAACAAGAAAAGGAATCAGAAACCCTACACAAACCTCAAATATTATAGCTGCAAATTTCCATTTCTGTGCTATTAAACCATCATGGTAACGTGCTTCGCAAGCCATCAGCGCGGATGTATCTTTTCCTACTTTATAACATGCAGTGAATATGTATGCTATGGTAGACAGACAGGCAGATATAATCCATACTGACACACATAACACTCGTTTATAGGCCAGTGCTATGATTCTGAGTCTAAATGACTTAGTAACCTGTACAATGGCAACATAGCGATCAATGCCTACACATGCTAACAATAACATACTGCAATTGAAATTTATTGCATAGATGCAACTTACCAATTTGCACATAAAATCCTTAAAAATCCAGTTTTGTTTATGATAATATACAGCCCAAAATGGAAGAGTTAAAATTAGTAATATGTCTGCTATTGCCATATTTAATAGATAAACATCTGTCATATTCTTTTCTTTCTTGTAGCGCCTGAAAGTTACAACAACCAGTACGTTTCCAACAAGCCCGAATACAAATATAAAGGAAAATGTAACCGGTCCAAAAATTTTCAAAAATCTTTTGACAGTGTCCATGTTGCAAACTGTTCCTTCATAATCAAGATCAGCTGAATACCCGTAATCTGTTAATGGAGTGGAGCTTTCCATATTTCCTAGTGTGAGTTTACTGAGCCCTAGAATTAAGAAACAGTAGTTAACAATATATACAAATGTGGACACTATTGCATTTATTATCATTCAACGGGAAGGGCTGCAAGTATATTTTAAATGTATCTGTGGGCTAAAACTCAAACATTGCCTTTATATCATCATGCCCACCAAACTGTGCATAGCAAATGTATACTAAACACAGCTTTTCCTCTCTGGTATATCCTAGCATTGTGATTTGTGGGGGCTTCACCAATAAAATTATTAATAACATATTTTATTAAAATGTATAATGTGTAAATATTCATAGCACCAAAATGTGTTAAACACACTGAAGTGCTCCCAGTTCACATTATGCCACATGGAACCCCCAGTTCACATATGCCACAGTGCCCCTGACACCGGTGAGATAGCTATGTGTGTGGTGGCCTGCAGGGTTTGAGGGCCCACGGGTGACCGATCCAGCTTTAAGCTGGCTCTATAGCGGTCAGTGGGGACTCTCCTCTGTGTAGATAAAATCTCAGTTAAGTCTTGTGTAAATGTGATCATTCAAGAATCACTTTTCAAATCTGGAAGATTTCTTACTGCTGATGTCCTGAAAACTATTTGGACCTATAGATAGCATGCCTATAATTACTCAATTAATTGATACATAATTCTGGCATATAAAAATGGAATAGAATAGAAAAAAATTAAAACTGCAGGGCCATATTCAGAGATGGACGCAGATCACACAGCCGCGGATTCTTTATATGCAGCGTCTGTGCGATAATATAGTAATGCCCCAGGGGGCGTCATGTGTAAATAGGCATTTCCTGCCAGATCATCTGCGAGACCACTGGTCATCTGACTAACCCTCAGGCTACTCAGGATGGATCATTTTCTATAATGCTACCTGTTGCTGTCCCCTAATGCCAGCAGCATGTCAATCAAGCTCTGCTTTTAGTGCATTGCGTGCGATATCACCGCATTTGCACATGCTGTGCAGCTTCTGCGTATGTGCATATCTGAAAACATTGGAGATGTACGTCAACATTGGGTTGACATACATCTCTGAAATAGACATACAGCCAAAAATAACAAAAACTCCCAATATACTGTGCCTACTAATATTGTATTTGTTTTACTCTAAAAGAATGCAAATTATTTTCTAACGTTATATACTAATATTTACAATTTTTGGCTCATGGACCAACTCAGTCCCCACGCCCTCTGGGACATAGACAACTCACCTGGCTGCCTATATATATTATAAGGGCATAGTCATGCCCTTATAAGAAGACTGAATTGAATAAATGGAATTCTCTCATAGGGAAATTCTGAGAGGGGTCATGGTATTAAAATATTAAATGTTAATTTAATACAATGACACAATGAGTTGAAAATTTACATGGAATTTCAGAACTAAAAAATTGAAAAGTTAGTAATTGGGAGTAATCTAAAGTTTAAACTACCATTTTTTTCTTCCACTTGCTGTTTCGTCAAAACTAGAGATGAGTGGGTCTGGTTCTCCGAGAACCAGACCCGCCCGAACTTCACGATCTGGGCCGGGATCCAAGTCCGGCTCGGGTTTTCCCTGCCTGACTCTGATCCCAAAGCGAGGCAAAACGTCATCCTCTCGCTGTTGGATTCTCGCAGGTTTTGGAATCTATAAAGGTCCCCAGTGATCAACGCCATTTTCACTCCAACTGTGCAGAGTGTACTGAACAGATGGGTGTATCCTCCAGGGGTGCTCTGTCTGGGATCTGTCCGTCCATCAAGGGCTGCTGTGTCCACCACAGGTGCTCTGTCCATGCTCTGTCTGTCCATCAAGAGCTGCTGTGTCCTCCAGGGGTGATCTAGCCATCTCTAAAGGGGCTGCTGTGTCCTTCAGGGGTGCTCTGTCAGTCTAGAGGTGCTTTGTCTGCCCAAGGGTGCCGAGTGTAAAATAATAAAAGCTAATAATATTATTTTAAAAAAAATTGTGCTGTAGCCCAGTGTACTATATTTTTTTCTTTTTTACTGTGATGCTTCCAGTCAGATCGCAGTGTAATAGTCATCATACATGTATTGTGACACTGTAAGTGGTAGTGCAGTGTAATATTCATACATGTATTGTGTGACGCTCTAAGCGGAACCACAGTGTAATATTCAATATTAATAAACATACTGTGACACTGTAAAAAAAATTATGACACTTAAGTGGTAGCACAGTGTAATAGTCACAAAAAATATTGTGACACTGTAAGTGGTATCACAGTGTTTTATTCATAAAAAATATTGTGGCACTGTAAGGTGTAGCACAATGTAATATTCATATACATTTTGTGACACTGTAAGTGGAACCACACTGTACTATTCATACACGTAGTGTGACACTGTAAGTGGAACCACAGTGTAATATTACTAAAAGTATTGTGACACTGTAAGTGGTAGTGCAGTGTAATATTCATACACATATTATGTGACTCTGTAAGTGGAACCACAGTGTAATATTCTTAACCATATTGTGACACTGTAAGTGAAACCGCAGTGTAAAATGCATAAAAAATATTGTGACACTGTAGGTCATTGATACCGCAGTATAATATTTAAATTTGGTACAAATTGACATGTGTGCTGTACCCCACTTTGTTTGTGCTTGATAATATGGATAACGATCATTTGAGAGGAGAGAAGGAACCACATACTAGTGCTAGAGCTGCTGATGATACTAGTCTGTCTACGTCATCTACTAAAGCCGATACCCAAGGGCATGTCAGGAAATCTAAAATCAAAGAAGCAATCTTTTATATTGGTAAAGCAAAAACATCAAAGGGAAAGTTAGCTTCAAAAAGACATAAAATTGCCAATATGCCTTTCACCACACAAAGTTGTAAGGAAAGGCTAAGGCCTTGGCCTTTATTTATGACTGGTAGTCCAGCCTCTTATGATGATGTAAGCCCTTCTCCCTGTAAACATTTAAATTTTTTTTAAATCTTTAGGGTGCAGGAACCAACTGTGTGCTCAGAAATGTCACAAATCCCTGAGGAGAGTCTAAGTGTGTTGGCAGGTGCCATGTGTGAGCCTGACCTTTCCAATACTGTACTTGAAGAGGAGCCTCCTTCCACCACTTGTGCATCCTCTGCAAATGTGGGGATGAACGGCACAAGTAAACCTGCTGACATGAAAATCATGGATGCTTCTGTGGAAGTGCACCAGAATGAGGATGATGATGTTGATGAAGATATTGTTTGTGTATATCAGGCACCAGTAGAAACAATTGTTATCCATGATAAGGAAAAGCCCATTGTCAAGCCTGGGCATAAGACAAAAAACTCCACTTCTTATGTGTGGAATAATTTCTACCCAAAATAATAGAAATTGAGGATGATAATGTGGAGGAAGGGCAACAGGAGGATGAGGGGGATATTTGTTTCCTATCTTTCGCTAATGTGGATGTTGTTTGTGTAAATCAGCCACCAGTGGCAGCAGTTCTTGCTCAGGATAAAAAGAAAGCCATTGCCATGCATGGGCATAAGACCAGAAAAGCCACGTTTTTGGTGTGGAATTATCTTAACCCAAATCCTGGCAACAGTTGTAAAGGCATCTGTACCATTTGTGAAGCCAAAGTTAGTAGAAGTAGGGATGTTAACCATCTAGGCATCTATTCTTTGTTATATCATTTGCAGCAAGTTCATGCAATCGATTTGACAAAATTATAATCATTTGTAAATTAATAACAAGCAGTTCAGCAGTTTGGACCAGCACATGCAATCTCCACCAATCAACCTCCTCCTTTATGATTGGAGGTAGTCCTTAAAAAAAATTGTTTTGTGGGGGCTCAAACAAACCAAGGACTTCAGCCACAAAAGTGTCAGTTTTGTCGCTAAAGTGTTTGGTTTCTTAAACTGTGCATGTCCTTTTTAATAACACACTTAAGAGTGGGTGGGAGAACCCAAGGACAATTCTATCTTGCACATCTTTTCTTTACATTTTGCACAATTTGGGGCATTTTTATAGTTTTTTTTAACTGCCATCATGTTCGCTGCTGCTGTGTGGTAATGTTTCATACTGTGTATATATACTATATTTTTTAAACTGCCATGCATTTATGCCACTGCTCTGTTGCTTACTTTAGCCAGCCAGCTTGCTGCAGCCTTTGGCCTATATTGGTGAAAAGTAGTGAAAACAATATTGTGAGCTGTGAGGTGGTTAAAAATGCCTGGAAATGCCTTAAATTATTGCTATTAAGGTTAATGATACTGTATGAACAAAAACAGGTCCACATTATATGATTTTAGCTATTTCTATCATTAAAAAAAATAAAAAATACAGATCCAAAGCCAAAACACGCAAGGGTGGTTTTGCAATACCAAATCCAGATCCAAAATCTTGCAGGATATGTGGATCCAAAACCAAAGCACATTACTAGTCAAAACTGCTTTAGTTTATGAGAGATTTTTGGGAAGGCATAACACAGGGTAGAGGACAAATTAAGACTTGGGGTTTGTTTTGTTAGGTAGCTCTTGTTCCAGTATAAGGCCTTTTGCAGTTACGGTTTTTGAGACAGTTACAGTGTTTTAACTATTAGCCAACTAATGCTCCATTTTAGAGATAGGAATTTTCAATTTGTTGTGCATGTCAAGTTACCATCTATAAGGCGTGTACTTAGAGGCTTCACTTGAAAGCATAAACATGGCCAACCTCTCCTCACACAGAGGATTTGTGCTGTGATTATTAGTGTAATTAGCCCTCTGTAAATTATATAAAATAATTGTGGGGTGTTATGGATCTGTGTGGGGGCACCCTAAGAAGTTTTATAAAACTGGTATAGTTTTTGTAAAAAGTTATTTAGCCATGTGCGCTGTGTGGATTAGGTCTAAAATGAAATGGACGACAGGACTTCTGATGTCACAACCATGTGATCTGCGACAAACGGTGGAGGAGCAAGGATCAGAACCTGGGGCCATAAGTGTACCCTCTCAGGTTAGCTTTACTCATCACGTTTCGAGCACAGTGGTATGCTTTGCTCACCACAGGTTAATATCCCCCCTCTATGTCCACATGGATAGTAAAAGTGGTAGTTGACCGGCCCTGCCGTAGCAGTCACATGGTCATGACGTAAGAAATCCTACTGCTGGAGATTGCTGTGACCGTAAAGGAGAGATCAACACCATCAGGAGAGGTACAGGTCAAGTTATACCGTACACTTACTCGGAATCAGTGTTAGACAAACAATCACGGCTCAGAGTGTGATAAGGTCACAGCTGTGATCTGACTGCTGCTGAAGGAGGTGATTAAAACTCCTGTGTATCAGTGCTTCCCCTTATAATGGCCAATACCAGGCTGCTCTGCAAAGTTATGCATCCTTCCAGTGGCAGGAATGGATGGAGCCTGAACAATAACCCCTTCTCATCTGTAAACAATTTAGCTCTGCTTTACTAATAACTCCTGTCACTGCAACATGCACCTACTATTCACAACATAACCTTCCATCTCACCTGCTGCTCACTGCATCATCCGAACATCACTTGCCTTGTGCTCACTACACCATCCCCACTTCACTTAACTGCTGCTCACTACATCATCTCCACATCACTTACCTGGTGCTCACTACATCATCCCCACATCACTTACCTGCTGCTCACTACAATATCCTCATGTCACTTACCTGCTGCTCACTACATCATCCAGTCACTTACCTGCTGCTCACTACATCACCCAGTCACTTACCTGCTGCTCACTGAATGATCCCCATGACATTTACCTGCTGCTCACAGCATCAAGCCCAAATGTCATTTACTTACTGCACTACAATATCCCCATGTCGCTTACTACATCATCCCTATGTCAATTACCTGCTACTCAATCCATCATCCTCACATCACTTACCTAATACACTACATCATCCCCATGTCAATTATATCACTTACCTACTGCACTAAAAAATCCCCCATGTTGCTTACCTTAGCTCATTACATGATCCCCACATCACTTACCTGCTGCTCTCTACATCATCCGCACATAACATATCTGCTGTTCACTACAACATCCTCACAGGGCCGTAGCTAGGGTAGTGCGACCAGTCCATCGTACAGGGCACCACAGGTCAAGGGGGCGCTGTTTGGGCCTGTCAAATTTCTGTTTATTATCATTCTTGCTTGTAGCTTCCTCTTATTTCATCCCCAGCATCTCCTGGCCTCTCCTATCTCTTCCCTGGCCTTTCCTCATGAAGCCATGGCCCTTTTTGGGTGCATTATGTACCTTTGAAAAATGAGGGGGGCGCCAATGCTCTTTCTGGCACAGGGCACAAAAAAAGTCTAGTTACGGCTCTGCATCCTCACATCACTTACATGCTGCTCACTAAATCATCCCCATGTCACTTACCTGCTGCTCACTGCATCATCCCCACTTCACTTGCCTGGTGATCACTACATCATTCCTATGTCACTTACCTGCTGCTCACTACATTATCCCCACATCACTTACCTGGTACTCACTACATCATCCCCTCATAACTTACCTACTGCAATACATCTGCCCCAAGTCACTTACCAACTGCTCACTACATACTCCCTATATCAAGTACCCTTGTACCCACTGCCTTGGGCTATGGGAAATGCCCTGGTGCTATTGGTGCCAAGACTGGTTATATATGGGGGCCGCAAGAATTTTTCAGACCTGACTTCCCCAGGAAAACCATCCGTAGTACTATCCCAGGTCTGTCTGGATCTTCTCTATGGTTTCAGCAACCCTGGCTGGCAAGGCAGACCTCACTTTTTTTTTTTCTCTGATTTTGGGAGGCAGGGTGGTCTGTGGGTCTAGCAGGTGGGTGCTAGGCCCGAGGCATAAGAGGGAACTAGACAAACTTAAATCAGGCACTGCTACTAAACCATAGTAACTATAAATATGATATTACTGAAAGTTTTTTCCTATGTCTCACAGCTGCAGAAACTATTATGTGTTTCTGTATCCAAAAAAGACACAGTACAAAAATAAATATATATTTGTTTTTGCACTAACTATTAAAGAGGTCTAGCATGTGAATTAAATACTCAAAATACACTAAATTACAAATGGCATAAAAAAAACACATTAAGACAAAAAAGACAATATAACATCTCTTATGTTTATACTCCAGGGGGTAAATTTACTAAGATTCGAGATTGAAATTTTGGGTGAGTTTAGGCATTTTTTTCTACTTGAAAATTTACTAAAGGCAAACTCAGGTGAGTTTGAGAGAGAGATATCATGAGCAGCCGCTAACTTTAGAGCAGCAGCTGATTGGCTCTAGCTCCTGACTGACTGACCAGCCGACATGGGAACTGTCAGGAGCCGAAGCCAATCAACATCTGCTCCACAGTTAGCTGCTGATGATTGGCTGCTGGCTCCTGACAGTTCACACTGAGCAGTCAGGAGCTGGTTAGCGGTGTATGTGGTCACACACACCGCATATTTAATGTATCTGGTCCGGGTTGCATTTTTTTATTTGCCAAGATCCGGAGACCAGCGCCAGGAAGGAGGTATTGTTTTTTTTTTCAGGTACTCCCATTGGATTCTACAAGACAAGGAGACACGACAGCTGGAAGCAGGTATATATGTGTGAGTGAGATAGGTAAGTATTTAATAAAGTTGTACTTTAGACAGTGTATATACTGTTTTTTTAACTATTTATTTTACAGTGAGGGTACAGGTGCTGACCACCTGCTGGCAATTCTAGTTCAACAAGTTCCAAAGGGCAGTCATACTGGCCCCTGTAGTTCCACTGTAAAATACAATAGTTTTGGACTAGTTTCAACATTATTACCCCAGTACCCACAGCCCGGGGGTGTAGGGAAGAGCCCCAGGCTTCAGCCTAAGCCTGGGGTTTTGGGAGAGGGAGGAACCTTTCCTGAGATCCCTGGCTTGTGCTGACTGGCTTGGACACACGGTGGAAGGGTCTCCTGGCTGTGGCATTATACCATGGTTGGTTAGGGTCTGGTGCTGGTTTTAAATATAGGGGGACCCCTACTTATATTTTCCCCCTATATTTAAAATCAGGACTGGCCTTGCAGCTAGGTGCTGGTTCCTACACATTTTTCCCTGTAATTTTCGGAACTAGGACTGGCTGAGCAGTCCAGGGCTGGTTATGTCTTTTGGGGGACAACCCTATGTCATTTTTTATACAGGTACAACACACAAGCAGCCTTCACATAGCTCACTGATATGTGCAGGCTGCTTGTTCGGGAGAGTTTGGCAGAGAGAAAACACTGCAATCTCTGGTGAGTAATCTCACATAAACCTGCTACTCGGGGGAGAAATCTTGATCTGTTTCACCATCGGAAAACTCACTCTCAGCTAATCTCACTTCTTAGTAAATTTGTGAGTTTCAGGAGTCTCAAATCTCTTGAGTTTCGACGATGCTAATCGAGTTTAAAAAAGAAAAAAAAATTGATCAGACTCGAATCTTAGTAAATTTACCCCCTGCGGTCTTTAAATTGGCCCCCTTTAATTGCTATTAGTGTGGAAACTCACCACAGCAGATTTTTTTCTTTTTTAGGTATAATCGATATTGTATTCAAGTAAATATCAACAACAGATTAGATTTTAAAGGACCTAATTTCCAATGTCCTGTTATTGCTGGGTCGGTTAACAGGATCTCCTGGGCTAAATTCGCCTTAGTAAGATCATTAGCACAGGTGCATAAAATGCCATGCCATTTAGCTGTGTACTCAGTTTGTTATGCCACATCCCCAGACAATGAGTGGCTTGCATGTACAACTGTGTTTACTTGTCACCAGTCCGTTGGTTGAAATCTCTCCCTTACACAGAGCCGCTATTCCCAGGTCACCATGCAACATCTGTGTAGGGGCATACCTCGGTGACTAATGGTCAGCAAAAGTGATGTCTCCAGGCAAGTTGTTATCACTGCGGGCACCAAGAAATAGATCCACACTTGCAAAGGAACAAATGGGGTGTCTCTATCCATTTTCACTCCATTTTCTTGGAGTTTTTTCAAATAGTAATTTCAGTCTGGTCCTCCTGACCTATATGTACCCACATTGCTCCATTTTACTGCACAACCATTGGTCCATCATGTCTCACACCCTCAATAGAAGTAATCACTTTCATATGGGTTTATTTTCCTCACCTTTAACCCTTTTATTTTCACACAAATTGCATTGTTCAGCATATATTTCAATATGTATAGATATAAGAAAAATCTCCAGTATTATATTTATAAAATAACATAATATAACAATAATATAAAATGAAAATAAAAACAAAATTCAATAATAATTACATACTAATTCATAATAAAACAAATTCATATATTAGTACAATATAAGAAAAATAAAAAAAATCCCAACCATCTCTCACAGGTTAAGAACCTATGACCTTCCATACCACATTCCATTCCTCTACCCTTACACTATCTTGGTCTGAATGCTTGCTTTTAATCTAAAGGTAAATAAGACAATAAATGTCCTATACATTGTATCATATTACAAAAAGACTTAAGTAAACAGCAGTCTCTCACAGCATTAGAACCTATAACCTTCTATATCACAAATAATCTCTATACCTCTCTACCATCCTGGCTTGAATGTTTACTTTTAATCTAAAATACATCAGCCAATAAATTCCATGCTTAATAATACATATAAAAGTTAATAAAAATACAAATTATATATAATATGGCTCTAATTATGAGTGTTACATGTGTTGGTGATATACTCTCCCTATACAGGTTGAGTCTCCCATATCCAAAATGCTTGGAACCAGAGGTATTTTTGATATAGGAATAGTCCGTATTTTGGAATATTTTCATACCATAATAAAATATCTTGGGAATGGGACCCAGATCTAAACACAGAATGCATTTATGTTCTATATACACACATGGCCTGCTTGTCATTTTATACTATATTTTTAATAATTTTGTGCATCAAATAAAGTTTGTGTACATACATGAAATTAATTTATGTTTCATATACACCTTATGCACAAAGCCTGAAGGTTATTTTATACTGTATTTTAATAATTTTATGCTTTAAACAAAGTTTGTGTAAATTGAACCATCAGAAACCAAAGGTTTCACTTTCTCATTCATGCTAAAAATATTCCATATTTCGGAATATTTGGATATTGGAGATTCAACCTGTATATATATTTTTTTTATATCTCAGTAAACTTTTTTATTTATATTCACCCAAACACAGTGTGCAATTAAATTTAAAGGAGCTTTTTCATTTTTTTTTACTGAAAGTATGTCATAAATACAGAGAAATATAATATAAGCGAAAATGGATAGAGACACCCAGTTTGTTCCTTTACAAGTGTGGATATATTGCTTGGTGCCCCCTGTGGATGACAACTAGCCTGGAGACATCACTTTTACTGACCGCTAGCCACAGAGGTGTGCCCCTCCACAAATGCTGCATGGTGACACCAGGAATAGCGGCTCTGTGTAAGGGGGAGATTTCAACCACCAGACTGGTGACAAGTAAACACGGTTGTATGTGCAAGCCACTCATTGTCTGGAGATGTGGCATAACAAACTGTGAGTACACAGCTAAACGGCACAGTGTTTTATGCACCTGTGCTAATGATCTTACACAGGTTCAAGGGACTAAGGTGAATTTAAAACTAAACAATAGCTTCAGCACTGTTGGTGGGCTATTAATATACAACTTAAATATGCAGATTACCCATATACTGTAACTCTAGCTGCAGAATCTCTCTAGGAGCTGGTGAAAGACTCCATATAATTGGACCAATAAGAAACAACAAAGATGGATTCTGCGCTTATTAATTAAAAATTATGTGTGAGATGGCAGAAAAGAATTCAATCAGAAACTCGATCTTGAAAAGGTGAATTTAGCCCAGGGCTAGCTAAACGGCTGTTAACCGGGCTAGCAATAACAGGACTTTGGAAATTTGCTCCTTTAAAAACTAATCTGTTGTTTACAGATCTTTACTTGGATACAATATCGATTACACCCAAAAAATGAAAAATCTGCTGTGGTGAGCTTTCACACTAATAGCCATTAAAGGGGACCAATTTAAAGACCCCTTCAGTATAAACATAAGAGAAGTTATATTTTCCTTTTTGTTTTAATGTTTTTTTATGCCATTTTATTGTGATTTTGTTTTATAGGAATATACCAGGGGTTCCCAAACACAGTCCTCAAGGCACACTAACAGTCCAGGTTTTAAGGATAGCCATACTTGAGCACAGGCACCATAATTAGTACCTCAGTTATTTTGATTAAACCATCTGTGCTTTAGCATGGATATCACCAAAACCAGGACTGTTAGTGTGCCTTGAGGACCGAGGTTGGGAATCACTGGAATATACACTGATATAATATCAACTGGTTGCAACATTTTTACTGTTACATTGTGCAATAAATAACTTTATACTAGTAATATAGAGTATTTGAGTGTTTAATTCACATGCCATACCTTTTTAATAATTAGCGCAAAAACTAATATATGTTTATAAGAGGCTACTAGACCTTTAAACATATCATAAGGGCACAGCCACCTCCCAGGTGAAGACACCAGAAGCCCTGATGGGTTGGCACCCACCAGGTGAAAAAAACACCAAAGCCCTGGCCTGTTGGCATCCGCCAGGTGAACACACCAAAGCCCTGGTGGGTTGGCGCCCATCAGGCAAAGATGTAAGAAGTCCTAGTGGGTGGTGGCCATGGAAAAGAGCTGACACAGGCTGCCACCCACTAGGCGAAGACGCCAAAGCCCTGGCGGGTTGGCACCCACTAGGCAAAGACACCAGAAGTTCTAGTGGGTGGCAGCCTTGAAAAAGAACTGTCACAGGCTGCCACCCACTAGATGAAGAGGCTGAAGCCCTAGCAGGTTGGCACCTACCAGGTGAAAACAACAAAGCCCTGGTGGGTTGGTGCCAGCCAAGTGAAGATGCTGGTAGTCCTAGTGGGGGGCAGCCACGAAAAAGAGCTGACACAGGCTGCCATCCACTAGGTGAAGACACCAAAGCCTGTGGCAGGTTGGTGCTCACCAGGCAAAAACACTGAAGCCCTAGCGGGTTGGCACCCGCCAAGCGAAGATGCCGGAAGTCCCAGTGGGCATCAGCCATGAAAAAGAGCTGACACAGGCTGCCGCCCACTAGGTGAAGATGTCAAAGCCCTGGCAGGTTGGCACCCACCAGGCAAGATCCCCGAAGCCCTGGTGGGTTGGTGCCTGCTACGCGAAGACGCCGGAAGTCATAGTGGGCAGCGGCCATGAAAAAGAGCTGACAGGCTGCCATCCACTAGGTGAAGATGCTGAAGCCCAGGCAAATTTGCCAGAAGTCCTAGCATGGCCCCACCCCCAGTACTGGTGACCCAGTATTGGTTGTGCTAAATACAGGGGACAAACAATGTAGCATATTAAGCACAACCAGCACCAGGCTTTTCAGAACCAGTCCTGGTTGCCAAAATATGGGGGGCAAATGATGTAGGGGTCCCCCGTATTTAGCGCAACCAGCACTGGGCTCTTAACTGGCCCTGGTTCTGGAAATACAGAGGGAAAAATTGTGTAGGACCCCCCTGTATTTACCAGAACCAGCACCAGACCCTTTCTAGTGGGGGGGGGGGTGATGCACAGCCAGGGGAGCATTTTCCCCAGCCCACCAGCCAAAGCATCACCCCTGGGGGCTATCCCCAGCATGCCTTTCTGTCTGCCCCATCCACAATGCCCTGTCTTTTCCCCCCATCCACCATACTCTGATCTCATCACTGGACAGAGCTTTCATATTCTTTTCTCACTGCCTGCATGCTCATATCCAGTCTTCATTGCCTTGTACCCCATAACATTACAGTAAAGTTGATAGGCAGAGGATGTGGTGTGAGGGAAAAGCAAGAGGCCACAGGTTGTGGTGTGAGGGAAAAACAGATACAGTATTTATTAGAGATGTGAACGGAGCCGTGTTTTGGTTTTGGTTTTGGATCACTATCTACCTCGTGTTTGGGCCCCCACAAAACAAGCTTCCAATGTGCAGTGGAAATTGGTGGAAATGATCCAAGCTACCAATGCATAGTGTGCATTGCCGGCAATGATCTCCATACAGAAACTGGCTTTACAATATAGGTAAGATGGATCAGATGTCATCATCATCATCATCCACTTCAGTGTGTACATCCTCTTCACACAATATTAATTCAGCCCCACTGGAATCCACCATTACATGCGCCTCTGTATTGTTGAGTGAATTGCTGGTAAAGGTCTTCCTCGTGGAACTTGAAATTCATTTTAATGAACATCATCTTCTCCACATTTTTGTGAAATGCCAATCGCTGACAAGGTTCCCGACTGTGCTAGTAACTCTTTCAGAGTACACACTGGAGGGTGGGCAACTTAAATAAAGCAAAGCCAGTTTGTATAATGGCCTCCAAATTGCCTCATTTTCCTGCCAGTAGTAAAACAGACATTCTGACATGCCTATTTGGATGTTATCCCTAAAATAGTCATCAACCATCCTCTGAATGGTGACATATCAAAGGAAGTCACAGTAGACATGTCAGTAATTGTAGGCAGTTCTTTCAGACCCGACCAGATGTGATCATGTTTTGCTGAATGATTTGCATGACCACCAGCAGTGGGTCTCTTACTAAAATTTAGTTTTTTCCTAGCAGCCTCAGAAACTGAAGGAGGAGATGATGCCGTGTCACATACTGCTTCAGCTACCAAGTTTTTCACCAACAGCTCTTTGCTGGTTTATGTCCATTGGAAACAATGACACAATGTATGACTTAAACCTAGGATCAAGTATGGTCACTAAAATGTAGTGATCGGATTTCAAGAGATTGACAACCCTTGGGTCCTGGTGAAGTGAATCAAGGGCTTGATCAACAAGTCCGACATACTTAGCAGAATTGCTCCAGTTCAGCTCCTCCTTCAGTTTCTCCAGCTGTTTGTGCAAAAGTCTGATAAAGGGAATGACCTGACTCAAGCTGGCAGTGTCTGAACTAACTTCACATGTGACAAGTTCAAAGGGTTTGAGAACCTTGCACAACATGGAAATTTTTCTCCACTGTGCTTGAATAAGGTCCATTCTCTATGTCATTCCAACTAGTTACTACATTTTGCTTTAGCTGATGGTAGGGCAAATTCAACAGTACTTGCTGATGCTGCAATCTTCGACATGCAGTTGCAGAATGTTGAAAATATACCAAAATTTTTTTGGGCACTGAGAGCACATCCTGTATGCCCATATTACTATTATTTAAAAAAAAATGTTGCACCACCAAATTAATTGTGTGAGTAAAACACAGGATGTGCTGGAATTTGCCCAGATGTAATGCTCTCACAATATTGGTGGCATTGTCAGAAATCACAAATTCCGAGGAGAGTGCAAGCGGGGTAAGCCATTTTGCAATGATATGATTGAGTTTTCTTAAGAGGTTTTCTGCAGTATGCCTCTTAGTGAAACCGGTGATGCACAGAGTAGCTGGCCTCTGACTGTGCTGCCATTGTTAGATGCTGCTGCTACTGTTGCTGTTTGCACCATTGTAGGCAATACACCTATCCAGTGGGCTGTCACAGTCATGTAATATTTAGTCTGCCCTGTCCCACTTGTCCGCATATCAGTAGTCAAGTGGACAGTGGGTACAATGGCATTTTGGAGAACATTAATAAGGTTTTTTTTAATGTCCTTGTAGAGACTGGGAATTGCTGTTCTAGCAAAGTGGAATCTAGAAGGGTCCTGGTAGCAGGGACACAGGACCTCAATTAATTGTCTAAAACCCACTGCATTAATGGCCGATACTGGAAGCACATCTAATACCAGCATAGCTGTTATGGCATCAGTAATCTGCTGTGCAACTGGGTGACTGCTGTCATACTTGCTCCCCCTTGCAAAGGATTGTTTGACAGTCAATTGTTTTGTTAAATTACTATAAGTAGTCTTCCTCCTGGTCCCCTTCTAGGATGAAGATCCACTCACAGCAGCAACAGCAGCAGCAGCAACAGGTGTAGCAGTCAAGGATCCTTCTAAGGAATCATAGATAGGAGATGAGCCAGTCATTCTTCTTCAGAAATTGGATGCAGGACTACTTCTGTTGAAGATTGAGGATGTTGAAGATGCAGGTCATGGTGGTGGAGATCGCAGGCACTTGGATGTAACATAGAGGAGGGAGCAGTTAGTTTACACTGGACTGCTCTTTGTTACATTTTTTAAATCTAAACTGTCTACATTTTGCAAACACTTTTGATGAATGCACTGCAAGTGACGCAAGTGGGAGGAGGTTCCTAGATGGTTAAGGTCCTTACGTCTACTCACGCTTGCTTTGCAAACAGTACATATGGCTTGACAGTTATCTGGATTTGGGTGGAAATAGTTCCACACATGAGAGGTGGATTTTTTGTCTTTTGCCCGGCATGACAATAGGCAACTACTGTTGCCTGATTGCACAAACAACATCCTCCTCAGCATCAACATCCTCATCATCCTTATTAGTGGCAGCACCAATTACTACAGGAATATCATCCTCATCTCCCTGGTGCAATTCCACAGAAGCATCCTTGAGTTCTATGTCAGCAATATGTTGACTGCTCTTCCCCACATTTACAGAGTGCACACAAATGTTGGATGGAGGATCCTCTTTAAGTACACTATTTGAAAGGTCAGGCTCACACATGGCAACCACGGACACACTTGCACTCTCTTCGAGGATTTGCGATTTTTCAGAGCACACAGTTACTTCCGGTATCTTACTCGTCTTAACAATTTTTTTTTTCTATACATGATATTGAAGGCCTTGTATCATCATCATGACTGCTGCCAGCAGCTAGAAGACTGGTATGTGGTTCCTGCTCTCCTGTCATGTGATTGTCCTCCATACTGTCACCAAGCAATTATAGCACAGTTAAGTTGCAGCTAACGCACACGACCACACACAAAGCAACAACTATTTTTAAAACTGGGCAACAGCACCCCTAAATAAGACAGCAGCCCCTTGAGAAATTACACAGGCAGCACCACTGTGCAGCTATGTTGCTGATAAGTGTGGCTAATGCGCACACACACACACAGAAAAAAAACACTTTTAGTAATTTTTTTTGTTGCACTTGTGGGGGGGAGAGCACCCCTGAACAAGGCAGCAGCCTCTTGATTAACAACACAGGCAGCCTTCTTGGTGCAGCTACATTATTGATAAGTGTGGCAAATTGCACATACACACAGAAAAAAAACACTTTTATTATTTTATTTCTTTACACTGGTGGGGAGAGTACCTCTGAATGAGGCAGCAGTCCCTTTATAAACAACACAGGCAGCATGCATGTGCAGCTATGTTGCTGATAAGTTAGGCTAATGTGCACACACACACAGAAAGAAAAACACTTTTATTATTATTATTATTTATTTTTTTTACACTGGGAGGAGAGCAGCCTTAAATAAGGCAGCAGCCCCTTGATAAATGACACAGGCAGCACACCTGCACAGCTGCATTGCTAATAAGTGTAGCTAATATGCACACACACAAGAAAAATAAACACTTTTATTATTTTATTTTTTTTCTTACAAAGGGAGGAGATCACCCCTGAACATGGCAACAGCCCCTTGATAAACAACACAGACAGCATGCCTGCACAGCTATGTTGCTGATAAGTGAGGCTAATGCACACACATGCACAGAAAAAAAAACAATTTTATTATTTTATTTTTACACTGGGGGGAGTGCACTCCTGAACGAGACAGCAGCCCCTTGATAAACAACACAGGCAGCATGTCTGCGCAGCTATGTTGCTGATAAGTGTGGCTAACATACACACACACACAGAAAAAAAACACTTTTATAATTTTTTTGCATATTGGGAGAGTACCCTTGAACAAGGCAGCAGCCCCTTGATTAACAACACAGACAACATGCTTGATGCAGCTACATTGTTGATAAGTGTGGCTAAAGTGCACACACACAGAGAAAAAACACTTTTATTTTTATTTTTTTCACACTGGGGGTGAAGAGCACCCCAGATGGACAGAGCACCCCCTGAATAACACAGCAGCACCTCTTTATGGACTACAGTGACACAGGAGCCACTGAATCCCCCCTCTTCTTCTGTCTGCAGCACAGCTCCTATAGACAACAACACAATCCTTATGGACAACAGTACAGCACAACCCAGCCAGCCCCTATGGACAACAGCAGCCACCCCCTATGGACAACAGCAGCCAGCCCCTATAGACAACAACAGCAGCCAGTACTCTTCCACACAAACTAAAAAAAGCAATGAAACTCCAACCATTAAGGCTGAATCCTTATTGGCCTTGTTCCTGTATGCCATCACACTCTTTTGTTAACTGCAGATTCAGCACACTCTGCTGTCACTCACAAAATGGTGGAACTACTAATTCACAGATTTGTGTGCTCACTGGAATACACACATGTTTTCTATACACTACACTCAGGGCTTAAAGTGGTCGTGGAGAGGTGGTGGATCAATTCTCCCCTGCCTGTGCTAGGCAGAGCTACCCTGAAAGGCCAAAATAACTGTGAAAACTGTTTTTTACTAGCGATGAGTGGGTTCAGATATCAGAGAACTGCACACACCCTAACTTAGCGATCCAAGCCAAGATCCGAGTTGGCTCTGGTTTTCCCGCCAGACTCGTGTCTCAAAGTGAGCCAAAACTTCATCATCCTGCTATCAGATTCTCACGGGTTTTGGATTGTATAAAAGTGCCCCGTGATCACCACCAGTTTTATTCCCACTATGGAGAGTGAAGAGGAAGGAGAGGGCTGTGATTGCTGTGCTGTGCATAGGGGCTGGCTACTGTTGTCACTTATCAGGGACTGGCTGCTTAATGTCCATATAGTCTGGCTGTTGTCCAGTCCATAGTAGCTGGCTGGCTGTTGTCCATAAGGGATAGCTGGCTGTACTGCTGTGTTGTCCAGGGGGTTCTCTTTCCATCAAGGGGTGCTCTTCACCCCCAGTGTGAAAAAAATTAAGTGTTTGTTTTTTCTTTGTGTGTGTGTGTGCGTTAGCCACACATATTATCAGCAATGTAGCTACACAGGGGTGCTTCCTGTGTCATTTATCAAGGGGCTGCTGCCTCATTCAGGGGTGCTCTCCCCCCAAGTCCCTCCCAAAAATAAAATAAATAAATAAAAGTGTCTATTTTTTTCCTTGTGTGTGTGCATTAGCCACATGTATTATCAGCAATGTAGCAGTACAGGGGTGCTGCCTGAGTCATTTATCAAGGGGCTGCTGTCTCATTAAGAGGTGCTGTTCCCCAGTTTTAAAAATATATATATATTTTGTATGGTTGTTTGCATTAGCTGCAACTTAGCTGCGCTATAATTGCTTGGTGACACTGCTGTAAGACTGCAGTGAGTATGGAGGATAGTCACATGAAAGAAGAGCAGGATCTACATACCAGTCTTGTAGCTGCTGACAGTAATCATGATGATGATGATGCAAGGCCGTCAATGTAATCTATGAAGGCCAATACCCCAGGGTTTAAGTCAGGCCATGTAAAATCAACCATTACCCTGTTAAATAAAAAAAAATCTGAAGCTAAATCAGCTTTAAAGAAACAAAAAATTGGTAATATGCCATTCACTACATGAAGTGGCAAGGAAAGGATACGGCCTTGGCCTTTATTTATGATTGGTGGTTCTAGTTGTGATAATTTAAGCCCTTCTGCTTGTAGGAGAGGTAAAAAAAATTTAAATTGTCTCCAAAAAGTCACAGATCCCTGAGGAGAGTCCAAATGTGTCCACAGTTGCCATGTATGAGCCTGACCTTTGTAATACTATACTTGAAGGGGATCCTTCTTCCACTATTTGTGTGATCTCTGCAAATGTGGGGATGAGCAGCACAAGTCAACATGCTGATGTAGAGATCAAGGATGCTTCTGTGGGATTGCACCAGGAGGATGAGGAGGATATTTACATAGTTGGTGATAACAACAAGGATGATGAGGATGTTGATGATGATGAGCATGTTGATGGTGAGGATGTTTGCAAAAACTGTAAATCAGGCAACAGTTGTTGCCCAAGGTGGGAAAAATACCATTGTTGCCATGCCTGGGCAAAAGACCAAAAAATCCACTTCTCGTGTGGAATTATTTCCAACCAAATCCAGACAACCTTTGCCAAGCCATTTGTAACCATTGCCATGTAACAGTAAGTAGAGGTTAGGACCTTAACCATCTAGGAAACTCCAAAAAAACAAACAAACAAACAAACAAACAAAAAACCAAACAACAATCAGTCCAGTGTCACCTAGCTGTTTCCTTCTATCTGGATCCAAGCACTTGCAATCTCTACCACCAACACCTGCATCATCCTCAACATCCTCATTTGTGATCGGAAGTAGTTCTGCATCCAATTTCATAAGAATAACTGACTCCTCTCCTATCCATGATTCCTCAGAAGGATTCTTGAGTGCTATGCCTGCTGCTGCTGTTGCTGTGAGTGGATCTTTATGCCAGAAGGGGACCAGGATGAAGACTACTTATAGTTTAACCAAACAATTGACTGTCAAACAATCCTTTGCAATGGTGAACAAGTATGACAGCAGACACCCATTTGCACAGTGGATTACTGATGCCATAATAGCTATGCTGGTATTATATGTACACCCAGTATCCACCATTATTGCAGTGGGATTTAGACAGTAAATGGAGGTCCTGTGTCCCCACTACCAGGTCTCTTCTAGATTCCACTTCTCTAGAAAAACAAAAACCTTATTAATGTCCTCCAAAATGCCATTGTGCCCACTATCCATTTAACCACAGATATGTGGACAAGTGGGACAGGGCAAACTAAAGATTACATGACTATGACAGCCCATTGGGTAGGTGTATTGCCTCCAACAGTGCAAACAGCAGCAGCAGCAGCAGCATCTAACAAATGCCAGCTCATTCAGAAGCAGGCTACTCTGTGTATCACTGGATTCACTAAGAGGCATACCACTTAGAGCCTTTGCCAAATTGCAAAATGGCTTACCCCACTTGGACTCTCCTCAGGATTTGTGATTTCTTACAATGCCAACAATATTATGCTAGCATTACATGTGGGCAAATTTGAACACTTTTTTAAATGAGAGGGGCATGTAGTATATGCTCTCGTGGGCCGAAAGATTTCTGCCCATTTTTGACATTCAGCAACTGCGTGTCAAAGATTGCAGAACCAACAAGAACTGTTGAATTTACCCTGCTATCAGCTGAAGCAAAAGGTAGTAACTAGGTGGAAATCTACCCTTTATATGCTTAGGCATATAAATGACATAGGGAGAGGAGCAGGAATGCACCCTAGTCAGTGGAGAATCATTTCTGTGTTGTGCAAGGTTCTCAAACCCTTTGAACTTGCCACATGTGAAGTAAGTTCAGACA
This sequence comes from Taudactylus pleione, assembly GCA_031769625.1. Classification (NCBI taxonomy): domain Eukaryota; kingdom Metazoa; phylum Chordata; class Amphibia; order Anura; family Myobatrachidae; genus Taudactylus; species Taudactylus pleione. Next base: position 1,799,749 of record JAUIMM010000274.1, on the reverse strand, counting down.
CTGCCAGTCAGACTTTTGCAAAAGCAGCTGGAAAAACTGAAGGAGGAGCTGAAAAGGAGTGATTCTGCTAAGTATGTCAGACTTGTAGATCAAGCACTTTATTCGCTTTGCCAGGATCCTAGAGTTGTCAATCTATTGAAATCAGATCACTATATTTTGGCAACCATACTTGATCCTAGGTTTACGTAATACCTTGTGTCTTTCTTTCCAATGGACATAAATCTGAAAAGATGCAAAGAGCTGTTGGTGAAAAAATTGTCAGCTCAAGCGGCACGTGACATGGCATAATCTACTCCTTCAGTTTCTGCAGCTGCCAGGAAAAATCTACATTTTCCTAAGAGACCCACTGCTGGTGGTGATACAGATCACTCAGCAAAGATTATTGACATCTGGTTTGGTCTGAAAGAACTGCCTACAATGAGTGACAAGTCTATCGTGACTTTGTCTGATACAGTCACCATTTCTGAATGATTATTTTAGGGATAGCATCCAAATACTAGGCATTTCAGTTAGTCAATTTCACTACTGGCAGGAAAAAGAGGCAATTTGGAGTCCCTTACACAAACTGGCTTTGCTTTACTTCAGTTGCGCACCCTCCAGTGTGTACTCTGAAAGAGTTTTCAGTGCAGCTGGGAACCTTGTCAGTGATCGGTGTTGGAGATTATTTCCCTAGAATGTGGAAAAGATGATGTCAATTAAAATTAAAGTTCCACGAGGAAGACCTTTACCAGCAATTATTTAAAAAAAACTACAGAATTGTTTGTAATGGTGAATTCCAGCAGGGATGAATTAATATTGTGTAAAGAAGAGGATGTATACACTGATGGGGATGACGATGATGACATCTGATCATCTTACCTATGTTGTAAAGCCAGTTTGTGTATGTGTTCATTGCCACTGCGCATTGGCAGCTTGTTTTGTGGGAGGTCCAAACAAGCCAATCATCTCAGCCACAATTGGCAGTCCCTGTCGCTGAAGTGATTGGTTTTTTAAACTGTGAATGACCTTTTTCATATATGCAACATAAGGGTGGGTTGGAGGGCCCAAGGACAATTTCATCTTGCACCTCTTTTCTTTGCATTATGTGCTGTTTTTGGCATTGCTGCCTGACATTTTTATTTTTATGGTTTATGAATGTCCAGAAATTGTAATGGCCCCTTTGATTTTTTTTTACATAAAATTCTGAACCACCAAATTGATGGGGTGGCCATCTGGCTGATATCACCTCTGCTAGAACAGGATCAGTGCATCCTCCTTTTTCTACCTTGCTGATGCATTGCTCAGGTGTCGGTGATAGCGTTCACATGTGTTTCCACCAGTTCTGCTGTGAGTCTCCTGTTCAAGTTGAGTATTCAGCTCCCCACTCTGCATTGATTTGCTCCTGCCATTTGTGTCATCCAGGTGGCACGGTGCACACTTCAGTCACTTGTTTTTTGTGTCATCCAGGTGGCACAAGCCGCACCTCAGCACCCAGTGTTTGCAATCCAGTGTGCTTCTGCTTGTGTTACCCTTGTGGTGCAAGCTACACTGCAGTGTCAAGTCTACGCAAGTCAGCATACTGCTGCTTGTGTGAAGCTGGCAGTGCAAGCCACACTGCAGTATCAAGTGTATGCAAGCCAGTGTACAACCTGGTGGCACAAGTTGCACAACAATGACATTCAACCAAGGGTTCTCAGCCCTCAAGGCCGCTACATGGCCCAAAGGCTGCATCCTGCTGCATGGCCCAAAGGCCACCTGTCATCACTCCTCACCAGCCCTCAAGGCTGTAATGGCCACAACTTGCCAGGAGTTCCAGCCCTCAAGGACTGTTGCAGGACTGTTGCATAGCTCTGTATTCCACTACTACTCAGCCAGAAGGTTACATCAACAATTACTGTAACTATCAACTATCAATTCTTACTTCAGCCAGTGGCTGCACCAAGTATCAAGTATCAACTCTTCTTACTTCAGCCAGTGGCTGCACCATTTATCAAGTATCAACTCTTCTTACTTCAGCCAGTGGCTGCACCAATTATCAAGTATCAACTCTTCTTACTTTAGCCAGTAGCTATGCCAATTATCAAGTATCAACTCTTCTTACCTCAGCCAGTGGCTGCACCAATTATCAAGTATCAACTCTAATTACTTTAGCCAGTGGCTGTACCAATTTTCAAGTATTAACTCTTCCTATTTCAGCCAGTGGCTGCACCAAATATCAAGTATCAACTATTCTTACTTCAGCCAGTGGCTGCACCAATTATCAAGTATCAACTATTCTTACTTCAGCCAGTGGCTGCACCAATTATCAAGTATCAACTATTCTTACTTCAGCCAGTGGCTGCACCAATTAGCAACTATCAATTCCTCCTTCAGTCAGTGACTGTATCAATTATGAACCATCAATTCTTCAATCCACAAGGGGTACCCCAACCATCATATTTGCACAGTCCTCAACTCTATTTATCACTCAGTTTTGAGCCAGCTAGCTGAATGCAACCTTTTGGCCCTTAACTAGATGAAAACAATCTATATTGTGAGCTGTGTGGTGGTCAAAATTGACTGGAAATGAGTGGAAATAAATGTTATTGAGGTTAATAAAACTGTAGAAACAAAAACAGGCCCATTTTATTTGATTTGAGCAGTTTTTATGAGTTTTTAAGAAAAAATCCAGGTCCAAAACCAAAAAACAAAACATGGAAGGGAGGTTTTGGTAAAACCAATCCAGATCCAAAGCCAGAGGAGATACAGATCCAAAACCAAAACACCGGGGTCGGCGCACATCTCTATTTTTTACACACACTCACTGTTGTGTATAGGAAACTTTAACATGAATGGCTGGGGCCAACTAGGGGGAGATGTACTAAGCTCTGAAAAGTGATAAAGTGGAGAGTGATAAACTGTCAGCCACTCAGCTCCCAACTGTGAAACCATAGGCTGTGTTTAAAAAATGACAGTTGGGAGCTGATTGGCTGGTGGTTTATCACTCTCCAATTTATCACTTTTCAGAACTTAGTACATCTGGCCCCTAGTGTGAAATACATTTTAGATGATTTTTATCTCTCCTTCCATCTCCTTCCATCAGCTGAGATTACAATGTTAGGTCACTTTCAAAGAAAAACAAAAGTTCTATATCATCAGTGTAACTCTTAAATATTTTTCTGCTACTCATCTGTGCCATCCCCCCTGCATCTCACCAGCTTTATCTCCCCTGTGTCCCTCCTATGCCACCCCCTGCAGTCTCTTCAGAATCATTTTCCTGTGTTTCACAAGCACCATACCTGTGTCTTATCTCCAACACCATCTCCCTTTGTCTCTCCAACTTACAGCCTTGTGTCCTTCCAGAAACTCCCTGCCCTGTGTCCCCCACCATCAGCTCTATGCCCCTGTGTCCCCCACCATCAGCTCCATGCCCCTGTGTCTCCTTCCACCAGCAGCTTATTCCCCCCATATCCCTCTAGTAGCACCTCCCTGCCCCCAAGCAGCATACCCCACCTCCCTGTGTCCCTCTAGCAGTAGACCACCTTCGTGCCTGCCCTGGCCCATGCTCCTCTTCACGGTCCCTCAGTGCACTATGCAGTGGCTGTGATGGCATGATGTTGCATACAGTATGCCACAAAAGGAGCTGGGACCACTCACTTTGTGGACACAGGCCCACAAGATGAGTGGAAGTTGGAGAAGGAGGAGGAACATGGAGCAGGAAACTGAGGAGTGGGAGGCAGCCACCACTAGACAGATTGAAACTCTGTCTGTGGGACCTATGTGGAGACATGGGGGAGGCAGAACTAGTTCCACCTACCATTAGATGTGATAGAATCCAGTTACACCCCATTATAGCCCACTTTAACCCCTGACTACATTACTTTTAACCATGAACCCCCTGCCTGCACACACTACATACACGACCATTACTAACCTTGCACCCACCCCCTGCACACACTAACCACCACACTACACTACCATTGGTAACCCTGCAGCCCCTCCCCACACACACTACCTACATCCTAAAACAGCAAGGAACTACATCTCCAATAAGCCCCCTCCTCCTCCCAGCAATGTCCTCCAAACATGACGAACAGAAGGGGGGCTGAAAGCAAGGTCGAACTGGGCCGCTGGGGAATCGGAAAAAGTTCCCGTTGGGGCCCACTGTTTCAGAGCTTTGCCCTCTAGCACAGGAGATCAGGGCCTAGCCCTGGTCACCAGCCATTATGTACAATGCATCTGTTTGCCGGGCAGTTATCAGAGTCTGGTTCTCCAGCACATGCAGGGGTGGGGGTTTCCAAGTACTTAGAAACCCCCCTGACTGACCAATCCCCTCATTACTGGCTGCATTGGGGCAGAGCCTAATAATGTAATCTGCATGCTCCCATTAACAACCTGCACATGCAGAAGTGTGTATGTGTATTGCTTTACTGTGTATACTGTATATGTGTATGTATGTGTTAGTGTAATGTGTATATATGTTTATGTGTTAGTGTAGTGTGTATATATTTGTATGTTCAGAGGCATCTTAAGAGAGGAGGGGGAACATGTGCATTCCCCATCCGGGGCCCCCTCCTCTCTCCCCGGCAGATGGCCGCATCACTGCAGCAGTAAACTCTGGGCACTGGAGTGTGCCCAAAGTCTACTGTGCATGCGCAGGTCACAGCCGCATCATTTTCCTGCTATTTCACTAGTGCACATGTGCACAATGCCGGAAAAATAGCTGCAGCGGCCATTTTTTAGGTGTTTGTCCAACTCTACAACCCAAGGTGGGACTTTGGAGGGGTAAGCATTAAAACATACAGTATGGGTGCATGGTGTGTGGTGTGGGCCCCCCTGACCCAGGGGGCCCATGTGCACCGCACACCCTGCACATATTATATATACGCCCTTGTGTATGTCTGTATATAAGTGTTTGTGTGTATATACTCTATGTGTAAGTGTTATTGTATATACAGTTAGTGTGTATAATGTGGCATTCCTCAACTCAAAAAGGGGGCGTGGCTTTACTGGCAGGAGGTGTGTCCTCGAGAAAGGGGCAGGGCCTCGTGGGCCGAACCCCGGTCCATGTTTATCACTGGGGTGGTGGGTGGTGCCAGAGGTGTGGAGTGCTGGCTCTCTCACTGTGACAGGAGCCGAGTGCTTGGTGTGAGCCCTCGCACCCCCCTTGTGATGCCAATGTGTGTATATAAAGATATATATATATATATTAGGGATGTGCAGGCTCGGTTCTACTCTGTTCCGTTTGGTTTTTTTTACCGAATCTTATTGGCTATACAAAACTCGTGACAGCTGATACCCAATAAAGATTCGGTAAAAAAAACCAAACGGAACCGAGTAGAACCGAGCCTGCACATCCCTAATATATATATATTTATATATATATATATATGTATATATATATATATATATATATATATTGTGATTGAAGCACTGGAGAAGTGTGGAATTGCTTCTATATATGTCCCAGATTCCTGTCTTATGTCTTTTAAAACCCCCAGGAGAAGTCTGTTAGGAAAGCAGACTAGTAATGTTGGCTTCTCTGAAAAGCCAAAATTGGTCCTGGGGTGTGGATGTGAGGAGAAGGAGGGCTCCATCCACAGGCCACTCCAGGTCTTGGGCCTTTTAGCTTGGTAGCAGGCTCATCAGGGCTTTCACCTGGAAGTGGCTAATATATGCTGGGTCTAGTTAGGGCTGAGTGTCTCACACCTGGGCGAGCAGGACGACTAGCCTTTCAGAGACACTTGGTTAGATACTCCTGTAAGTACTGTGCATGATGTTGATGGTGAGGGCAATAGGTCCTACCATTATTATAGAGAGGGAATCTACTGTGTAGTGAGTGCCCAGACGGGCTAGGACTTATGTTTATGTTTTATTTATGTTTACGAATTTGGCACATTAAAGACTGGCTCCGACTAGCTTGCACAAGAACCCCGGACTGGTGTATTGTTTCCTGGCTGCTGTGTGTGTGAAAGAGGCAGTCCATCTACCCCAGGAGAGGGACCCCTATCCCAACCCTATCACAATTGGTGGAGAATGTGGGCAAATACAAACTGAAGTTGCAGCAAGAGGAAAAATTTTCATTTAAAATTTAAAGGGACAGACACCAATTTGTCAGTGTGGATGTAAAAGTGGGTCCTTTGAAGTCCATAGAGCTGGTGTCCGCAGATGCTTAGGGAAGCCAGATTCTGCTTCCAACCTACACCCCAGGACAAAATGGAGGACATTATTAAAGCCTTGTTCCAAGCTATGGCAGCTCAGCAAGAAGCTACCAGGGCTCAGCAGGAAATGAACAAAATGCAGCAGGAATCCACCAGGATGCAACTGTTGGCCTTGGAGACCACCCAGAGGCAACAACAGGTCACCATCGAGGAAACCCGCCAGGCCTTTGTGGAAAACTGCCAGGCTTTAGTGGAAAACAGCCAGGCCATAAAAGAGGTGGTACAACACCTAGTAGCCCGGTCTGGCGATGCATCCACTGACCATCCAACCACACTCGCTCCATACACGCCAGTCACTTTTTACAGAAGATGACCCCAAGTGATGACGTGGAGGCGTATCTCACGGCATTTGAGAGAACCGCAGACAGAGAGAGTTGGCCCATGGAACAGTAGGCAAGTCTTGTGGCACCCTTCCTGTCTAGGGAATCGCAAAAGGCCTATTATGATCTGTGCCTGGCTGATGCAAAGGACTATGTAAAGTTAAAATGGGAGATCCTAACCCACTTGGGAGTCACCTTATTTGTTCGGGCCCAATTATTCCACCGCTGCAAGTTCCAAGTGGACAAGCCTCCACATTCACAGATGCATGACCTCATCCAAAATGGCTACAGCCCAAGACGCTGACAGGACCACAGATCATGGAAAGAGTCGTGATGGACCCATATCTACGATTGCTACCTGCATCTCTGCACAAATGGGTGAGCCATGCAGACCCTAAATCTGCAGACCAGTTAGTCAAACTGATGGAGAGGTACGTGGTGGCTGAGGAGCTGTTGAGTCTGCCCCACTGAACTCCCTCTGACACTGGTAAGACTGTTCCAGGGGAGAAGGGTGCTGGGCATTGGAATGTACCTGATACTGAGGGTGTAGAACCTGCAGACAGGCCAGCCAGGTCAGGAAGGTTCCTAACCCGCAAAAGACTAGATAATCATGTGATTCAGTGTTTCTGATGTGGTGGCTTTAGTCATATTGCAGCTAATTGTTCACTTACCTCTGAACCTATGCAATGTGATACTGCTCATGTCCACCGCAGGGTGTCTTTCTTTGCACAGTCAGCCTGTACTGCTGACTGGCAAGCTGAGTGTCAGAACCCGAACTGTATGCCAAGTTTCCGTTAATGTCTCTGGAGTATCCTTCCGGGCTGCTGGCCTGTATCACATGGAATATACAGAGAGTTAAAGTGATTCTCTATTCCTTGGGCGTTGACTGCTTGCTGGGGTCTGTGATTACTTGGTTTTCCAAACCTGGTTCTTTCTGGGTCACATGCTTTAACACTTCCAATGGATTTCATGCATCTGGTATAAAAGTCTGTTACTAACTGAGCATTGTTGTCTGTGCAACGTTACCTTCAGGTTTTTCCTTGGACTCCTGCCAGATCCTCGCTGTACCTGATATATGCTGTGGACTCTCTTTGCTCGGTTCTGCTCCGGATTTTAGGCTGCACTACACAGCCCAGCGCTGCTATTGAACTCTGCTGCAATACTAAATCTAACCCTGCTAGTAGTCTCCGCTGTACTACTAGCCCAGCTTTGCTGCCGTTTCATGGTCTCTCCGTATTCATCTTTAACAAACAGTTGTCAACTGCATCATAAAAGCTGACTTCACTCCAGACTTCAGTCTCGTCTCAGGGCTCAACCCTGCACCTTTGCACCCTGGACCTCCGTCACGTCTTGGGGCTCAACCCCATACCGGATTTCCATTGCACCTCAGGGCTCAACCCTGCACCTCTCCCCACCGGACCTCCGTCACGTCTTGGGGCTCAACCCCATACCAGATTTCCATTGCACCTTGGAGCTCAACCCCAGCACCTTTTCTTACCAGATCTCCCTTGCACCTTGGGGCTCAACTCCATACCATATTTTAGTCATGTCTTGGGGCTCAACCCCACACCGCTCCATACAGGATTTTCAGTCATGTCTCGGGGCTCAAACCTGCACTGCTTCATGCCAAATCTCTGTCACATATTGGGGCTCAACCCCATAATGGATCTTCATCACATTATGGAGTTCAACTCCACACCTGTTAGTTTGTATGATATGAACTTTGTGTTATATGAACTTTAGTTCTTGCGTGGCTATCCTGACACCTGCTTGTTGTGATAATCTGAACCTTGCTTTACGGAGACTTTATGTTTGAATATCTAGAACTTTTCAGCAGTCTTGTCTTTGAATAAATCCTGTTTACTTTTAACATTGCGTGCCGGTGCTATTTCATGAGAAGGTCATTCCTTAAACCCCCTCAGTTTGTACTACCTGTTAAGCCTGTTTCTCTTCAGGTGTCCCAAGAGTCTGTAGCTGTTACACTGAGACAGATAAGCACATGTATGTACTCACTGTAGAGGGCAACCGAGTAGAGGCACTGTTAGATTCTGGTAGCCTGGTGACACTTATGAAAGCTGAGCTGGTGAACCCCTTGAAACATAAGGGGAAAACTGTTGGTATGACCTGCATACATGGGGATACTCTGTATTATATTACTGCATAAGTGAACATTGAGACACCATGTGGTCCCGCTATAGTCTCTGTGGGTTTTGTACATGGCTTAATATATGATGCGATATTGGGGAGAGACTTTGCTCACTTCTGGAAGTTGTGGGAAAGCCGAGTTTGCACAGAGGTAAATCACCCTGACCTATTTGATAAGGTTACTGGTGTAGTAGCAAAGGAAGTGTCTTCAGAGTCAGAGATGTTCCCTTTTTCTAGTATGATTGGCGAACTAGAGAATGCAGAGCGTGATGGTGGCTCGCCAAGTGATGTGCCTTCCACTGAGCTGGGAAGTGTTGTTGAGCCAGTTGATCATTTGCCTGATTCAGAGGTCAGAAGAGAGGTCTTTGCCATGGAGCAGTTAAATGACCCTACTCTGGTAAAAGCCAAGGAGAATGTCAAGGTGATCAATGGTAAACCCATAGACCCCGATAGTCCTTTGTAATATCCTCACATGGCAGTATGTCAGGATTTGTTGTATCAGGTGACTAAAAAGGGGGAAGATATTGTGGAACAATTAATAGTTCCCAAAGCTTACAGAAGAACAGTGTTGGATCTGGCCCATGGCCATATAACGGCAGGCCACCCCTGTTCCTCACAAGAGCGGTAACACACCGGATGTGATGCAATCACTAAGGGCAGAAGTCACAGGGAATGAGGCAGATGAAAATGAAAAGCTTATCTTATTTCATATATATGGAGGATAAGGTCAGGTGGGGTGCATATATATGAAATAAGATAAGCTTTTCATTTTTACAAAACTTTGTATTTATCTCTACTTTTTATTATTTTTATAGTATATATTTTTTTTTTAACTAGTGTCATTCATGTCTTTCCATTCATGTTTTTATGTTGGTTGTTTCTATTAAATTTGTATTTTTATAATTACTGTTTTATGGTCTAGATCTATTTGTTAGACGTATTTATTGCTCTGTTTATTTAATCAGTGATTTTTGCACATTCTCTGCACCTCAAAGCACTTTAAGCTGTTCTGACCTAACCACACACATATATTGTGATAAGGCCGGGATAAGGGTCCCTCTCCTGGGGTCAACGGACTCCCTCTCTACACACCCAGCAGCCAGGAAAACAATACACCAGTGCAAGGTTCTCGTGTAAGCTGGTTGGTGCCAGACTTTATTGTGCCAGAAAAATATAACAAACATAAACAAAAGTCCTAGCCCGTCTGGCCACTAACTAAAGCGTAGGTACCCTCACTACCAGAACGGTAGGGCCTACTGCCCTCACCGTCAATAACAGCACAAGCACAGTACTTACTGGGTTATCATACAGTCTCTCTGGACATGCTAGCCTGCATGCCTACTTCCCCAGGTGTGAGACACCCAGCCACAAACAAACCTATATTATATTAGCCACTTCCAGGTGCAAGCCGTGATGAGCCTGCTACCAGGCCGAAAGTCCGAAGACCTGGAGTGGCCTGTGGATGGAGCCCTCCCTCTCCTCACATCCACACCCCCAGGACCCAATCCAGCTTTTATCGAAAGCCGACACTCAAACCTGTTTGTAAAACAGACTTCTCCTGGGGGCTAAAACACATAGGACAGGAACCTGGGACACAGACAGAAGCCATTCCACACTTCTCCAGTGCCTCTATTACATATTCCCCCCTTTGTTTCGACCTGTGGGGTGGAACAACTGCAGCCCCCAAACACGTGACAAAGCATCTGCATTGGCCAGCTGGCTACCTCGCCTGTGTTCTACTGTGAACTTAAAGGTTTGTAATGCCAGGAACCACCTCGTTATTGCTTTCCTTGTTCTCTGACATCCACTTTAAAGGGACATGGTCAGTGATCAATCTGAACTTCCTTCCCACCAAGTAGTACCTGAGAGTTTCTAACGCCGACTTTATGGCCAACGCTTCTTTCTCGACTGTAGCATAGTTTCTTTCATGTACATTTAATTTTCGGCTTATGAAAAAAATTGGGTGTTCTTCACCCTCTTTGCTTTGGGACAGGATTGCTCCTGTGCCTACCTCTGACGCATCAGTTTGCACAACAAACTCTCTGTCAAAATCAGGGGTCACCAGAACTGGTTGGGTACACAATGCTGTTTTTAATGCCTGAAAAGCCTTCTCAGCTTCAGGACTCCACTCTACCATGACTTTCTGTTTGCCTTTGGTAAGGTCAGTCAGTGGGACTGCAATGGTGGCAAAATTGGGTATAAACCTCCTATAATACCCAGTAATCCCTAAGAAGGATCTCACCTGCTTCTTATCCAGGGGTCTTGGCCAGTTTTGTATTGCCTCAATTTTATTAAGCTGTGGCTTTATCAAACCTCTGCCAATGGTGTATACAAGATATTTTACCTCTTCCATCCCTAGACAACATTTTTTGGGGATGGCTGTCAGACCTGCCTTATAGATGTAGTCTAATACTGCTTGTACTCTGGGCAAGTGAGACTGCCAATCAGGACTATGAATAATGATATCATCTAGGTAAGCAGCAGCATACTGTCTATGGGGCCTTAGAATCCTATCCATCATTCTTTGAAAAATAGCAGGTGCCCCATGTAACCAAAAGGGCAACATCTTGTATTGAAACAACCCTTCTGGTGCAGAAAAAGCTGTCTTTTCTTTGGCATTCTCCATTAATGGCACTTGCCAATACCCTTTGGTTAAGTCAAGAGTGGTTAAATATCTGGCTGTTCCTAGCCTTTCAATTAGTTCATCCACCCTAGGCATTGGTTAGGCATCAAACTTTGACACACTGTTCAGTTTCCAGAAGTTATTGCAGAAATGCACACTCCCGTCGAGCTTTGGAATAAGCACGATGGGGCTTGACCACTCACTATATGACTCTTCAATTACACCCAATTCTAACATTTTGTTTTAATTCTTTAGATACCGACACCCTTTGGGCTTCTGGTAATCTATAGGGCTTTAGGTTAACCTTAACCCCTGTGTCAGTGATTATGTCATGTTTACTGACAATGGTTTTTCCTGGTATGTCAGAAAACGACACCCTATTTCTGATAAGAAATTACTTAACTTCCTGCTGTTGAACTGCTGACAGGGTTTTTGTTACTGTCACTTCAGGAACCAAGGGCCCTGGGTTTACTGGTGGGGTTCGGATGGCTGACAGAGCTGCTCTATCCTTCCATGGTTTTATAAGATTTACTTGGTATATCTGTTCTGACTTTCTTTTCCCTGGCTGGTAAACTGTATAATTAACCTGCCCCACTTTTTCTAAAATTTCAAAGGGCCCTTGCCACTTAGCCAGAAGTTTACTTTCTATTGTGGGAACCAATACCAACACTCTGTCCCCTGGAGCAAAGACGCGTAACCAAGCATTGTGGTTGTATACCCTCTGCTATGCCTGTTGGGCCTGTTCCAATTGCTCTCTCACTATCGGCACCACAGTAGGAATTATTTCTTGCATTTGAGAAACATGTTCAATAATGGTTTTATATGGACTGGGCTGCCCCTCCCATGTCTCTTTGGCAATGTCTAGTAACCACCTTGGGTGTCTCCCATACAACAAGTCGAAAGGTAAAAACCCGGTGGAGGATTGAGGAACTTCTCTTATGGCTAACAACAAATAAGGCAGCAAATAATCCCAAGCTCTACCATCTTTGTCGACTACTTTCCTTATCATATGTTTTAATGTCTTGTTAAATCTCTCCACCAATGCATTGGTTTGGGGGTGATAGACAAAGGTTCTTAACTGTTCAATTTTGAACAGGTGGCATAACTCTTTCATGACTTTAGACATAAATGGGGTGCCTTGGTCAGTCAAAATTTCCTTAGGTATTCCCAACCTTCTAAAGACATGGACTAACTCTCTAGCAATGGACTTGGTTGACGTATTGTGCAACGGTATTGTTTCCGGGTACCTGGCAGCATAGTCCAGTATCACCAGAATATATTGATGGCCCCGGGCAGACTTCATTAAGGGTCCGACCAAGTCCATAGCTATTCTTCCAAATGGCACCTCAATAATGGGTAACGGGACTAGTGGACTTTTAAAATGTGGTCTAGGAGCATGATACTGACATTCAGGGCAGGACGCACAATAGTCAGATACCTCTTTATGGACCCCGGGCCAGAAAAAATGCTGCAAAATTAGCTCAGTGGTTTTCTCTACCCCTAGGTGGCCTGCCGTTATATGACCATGGGCCAGATCTAACACTGTCCTTCTATATGCTTTGGGAACTATTAATTGTTCCACAATATCATCCCCTTTCTTAGTCATCTGATACAAAAAATCCTGACATACTGCCATGTGAGGATATGACAAAGGACTATCGGGGTCTATGGGTTTACCATTGATCACTTTGACATTTTCCTTGGCTTTTACTATGATCATTTAACTGCTTCACGGCAAAGACCTCTCTTCTGACTTCTAAATCAGGCAGATGATCAACTAGCTCAACAACACTTCCCACCTCAGTGGGAGGCACATCACTTATCGAGCCACCATAATACTCTGCATTCTCTAGTTTGCCAATCATACTAGAAAAAGGGAACATCTCCGGGTCTGAAGAAACTTCCTTTGCTACTACATCAGTAACTTTCTCAAATGGGTCAGGGTGATTTACCTCTGTGCAAAATCGGCTTACCCACAACTTCCAGAAGTGAGCAAAGTCTCTCCCCAAATATTGCATCATATATTAAGCCATGTACCAAACCCATGTATACTATCACGGAACCACATGGTGTTTCGATGTTCACTTCTGCAGTAACATAATACAGAGTATCCCAATGTATGCAGGTCACACCAACCGTTTTCCCCTTACACTTCAAGGGATTCACCGTTCAGCTTTCATAAGTGTATCCAGACTACCAGAATCTAGCAGAGCCTCTACTCGGTTGCCTTCTACAGTGAGTACACACATGTGATTATCTGTCTCAGCCTGCCGATCAGCAGTACAGGCTGGCTGTGCAAAGAAAGACACCCTGCAGTTGACATGAGCAGTATCACATTGCATAGGTTCAGTGGTAAGTGAACAATTAGCCGCAATATGACTTAAGCCTTAATATCTAGTCTTTTATGGGGTAGGAACCTTCCTGACCTGGCTGGCCCATCTCCAGGTTCCACACCCCAGTCTTGCATACATTCCACCGCCCATCACCCTTCTACCCTGGAACAGTCTTACCAGTATCAATGGGAGTTCACCAATGTGCCATTGGGGCTTGGTGGGGCACACTCATCATCTTCTCAGCCACCACGTACCTCTCCACCAGTTCAACTAACTGGTCTGCGGTGTTAGGGTCTGCATGGCTCACCCACTTGCGTAGAGTTGCAGGTAGCAATCACAAATACCGGTCCATCATGACTCTTTCCACGATCTTTGGTCCTGTCAGTGTCTCGGCTGTAGCCATTTGGTGGTTAGATGGACGAGGTAATGCTTCTGTGATCGTGGAGGCTTTTTCATTTGGAACTTGCAGCGGTGGACTCTTTGGGCATGAACAAATATGGTGAAATCCAAGCGAGTTTGGATCTCCCGTTTTAACTTTACATAGTTCTTTGCATCAGCCAGGCACAGATCATAGTAGGCCTTTTGCAGTTCTCCAGACAGGAAGGGTGCCACAAGACTTGCCCACTGTTCCTTGGGCCAACTCTCCCTTCCTGCAGTTCTCTCAAATGCCATGAGATACGCCTCCACGTCATCACCCGGGGTCATCTTCTGTAGAAAGTGACTGACGCGGATGGAGCGAGTATGGGTTGGAGGGTCAGTGCAAGCATCTCCAGACCGGGCTATTAGGTGTTGTACTACCTCTTTTAAGGCCCGGTGGGTATCCTCGAGGGTTACTTGTTGTTGTCTCTGGGCTGACTCCAAGGCCTACAGTTGCACATTGGTGGATTCCTGCTGAGCTCTGGTAGCTTCCTGCTGAAGTCTGTTCATTTCCTGCTGAGCAGCCATAGCTTGGAGCAAGGCCTTAACAATGTCCTCCATGTTGTCCTTAGGTGCGGGTTGGAAGCTGAATCTGGCTTTTCTAAGCATCTGCTGATGCCACCTTCATGGATTTCACAGAACACAAGTTGATACAACACACAACAAATTGGTGTCTGTCACTTTAAATTTTAAACGTAGGGCTTTTCCTCTTGCTGCAATTTTCGGTGCGCATTGCCCGCATTCTCCACCAAATGTGATAAGGATGAGAAAGTGGTCCCTCTCCTGGGGCAAGCAGACTCCCTCTCTACACACCCATCAACCAGGAAAACAGTATACCAGTCCGAGGTTCTCATGTAAGCTGGTTGGAACCAGACTTTATTGTGCCAGAAAAATATAACAAAACATAAACAAATGGGGGGCGTGGCCTGACTGAGGACAGGAGTGGACACGTTCTCTGTGAACTCCCGATGTTAAGGAGTTTTAGTGCCTCATCCTCCACTAACTTCAGCCTCGGAACACCCTGAGGCAGCTCCTACTACACCCCAGCCTACCTGACCCTGCTCCTGTGAGGTGAGCTCCGAAGGTGATTGTGATCTGGTGCTGAGGCCTATTCCCAGAGCTGAAGCCATGGCCTCACAAGGCAGCTGTTGGAGGTTGCCGTCACCTATGCTCTGCTTGTGCCCACTATGCTGTCCCTCTGCTGCCTCTCTCTAATGGCAGATGAACCGCTTGTGTCCCTGCACCTGCTCACCCCACTGTACTCTGCACTCTGGAGATGGCCGTTCAGTGGGTGGTGCACATGTAGCAGTCGCCACTGTGGGACCTTGCGGATTTCCAGGAGGTATCTCCCCTGCAACTTGTGCCCCTTGAACACTTGGGAAGGACCTAGCCCTATCCCTCTGAGGGTGCTGCGGCCTTCCCATCCTCATAAGACCCTGGTCTAGATTTCAGTGCTGGGCCCGCTGGTACCAAGGCTGCCACCGGCCGGAGCTGGACGCTTCCACGGTCACAGCCTCAACACTGCTTGACTGGAGAGGAGGGCTGATTGAATAGCCTGCATTATCAGATGACCCCAGGATAACACAGCAAAAGGAGTATCACAGGAGAATGCCATGTTAACTCCTCTTCTATCCCTGTATCAACCCATCACTTTATACTGCTGGGGAGAGCTTGACCCTGGGAGTGGGTCAATATCAATATCAGATATATGATTTGTGCTGTAATACCTGTGATTGTTATCTGGGTCTGTGGCTCCTGAATCCTGGCTTTACTAAATCTATATCTTGTGCACATATCAAGATACCGCAGCTGTAGGAGGCCGTAACAAGTGACCTGTCAGCTGGTCCAGGGTTGCTACTCTGCCTCTGATATCCTTATTAATGTGGTGGTCTTCACAGTGAGTAACAGAGCTCCAACAGACGCCATTTTGGTTCATTTGTGCAAACATATAATCATACAAATCAGTTGCTTATATAGTTCTTGCTCTCTATATCTGACTGTTCTCCAGAAACTCTGTCCGGCTACTGACGAGTCGCCGCAAGTTGTAGCTCATTATGTCTCCTTGATAAAAATTTTCGTGAATTTTTTTACATGCAGATCTAATTATTCCTTCTCATATGTAACCACTGATTACAATCTGAACCTCGCAAGTACCAGTATACATTCGAAACTCCAAGTTTGGTGGCACCACTTTATTGAATCAAGTCATCATGGCTCCGAAAAAAGTAAAGGCGACCAAATCGACTCCTCCCATTCACTTTTTTGGATCCTCTTCTACCTCTACCAAAAGCCGTCCTCAACAATCACCACCTGAGCCAATTACTTCTCCAAAACCCCTGGCTAAACAAGTAGGTAGCCCTCCTGTGTCTTCCCAGGACGATCTGGACACTTTGGATGGTCTGGTTACCCTATGATCTATCCATACTATGTTAACATCATTTAAGGTGGACTTAACTTCAGAATTAAAATCTACTCTACAATCACTAAGAGCTGATATAAATGAAATTGGAGACCGTACCGACCATTTGGAATCTAAAATGGAAGAATTGGTGGCTTCACATAACCCCTACAAGAAGAATTAGCTTCTGTGCAAGACAAAGTAACTGATCTGGAAGACCATTCCAGACACAACAACATTAAGATAAGAGGCATTCCGGATTCTGTTACAAATGCTGATTTATACGAATATGCTACGGACCTTTTCCAGAAACTTGTTCCTAACGCCACACACTCTGATCTTTTGATCGACAGAATCCATAGACTACCAAAATCCAAAAAAGCTCCAGCCCAATCACCTAAAGACACCCTCCTTAGAGTACATTTGTTCCATATTAAGGAACGTATACTTAAGGCTGCTCTCCCTTCCTCTTCCACAGTCGAATGTCTGGACAATCTCCAACTCCAGCGACTCTTGCAAAAAGACCCCTTTTTCTCCCGATCACACTAGCATTGCATAAAGAAAATATTCAGTATAGATGGGGATTCCCGACTAAACTGATTGTAACAAGGAATGGTTCTTATACAGTAATACATTCCCCAGAAGAGGGGCCAGCTATCCTTCAAAATTGGGGTGTTACTGTCAATAATCCTGCTAACTCAACTCTCAAGAATGGTCCACAGTGCCGGGGTGATCCTTTGAGGTGTAGTATGACTACTGTTACTGGATGTCGTTCTATCATCCTACGATACATTTAGAAATCTGCCATTAGATATGTTTTTTTCTGTTTGCTATATTTTTCTTACCTATACTTCATATGTGTATCAGGTTTACGGTTATCTGATGACCTATATTTAGAGTTTATCACTCAATTTATTTACATTTGATTATGTATTTAATATTTTTGTGGTTATTATGCAAATCGAGCAGATATTGTAGTAATTTTATTGTGTTATTAGTAGGCTGATAAATAGTTCATTGGATGGGAGGTAGGGGATGTCCAGATAGGCTTCCCTTTATATTGGGAGTTGATCTCTTCTCTACCGCCTTATGTTATTTTAGTGGTTACATTATATTGTTTTTTCTATATACTATTTGATAAGTGGTATTAAAGTTAATTATTTTATTAATATTATAATAGAAGGAATTATTTGTAATGAGGGGCACTGGGAGGTCCTCTCTTTGAGCCTTCTCCCTCATACTTCCAATTTTTTTGTCATGTTCTATTTTAATGACAGAAACTTTAGCTCCTCTATGGATGCTATTTCGGTTTGTTATTCTTTGTTGTTTTTGTGATTATTATTTTATTTTTATTATGCATACAATCTATGTATTACCTATTGTTGTGTAGGTCTATCTGTAGATATTTCACACTGCACATATCCGATTCTTCTCCATTGTCAATTTTTTAAGTGTCAATGTTAAAGGTCTTAACTCACCTCATAAGAGACGTCTTGTATTAAAATATTTCTCAGACCAGAAGGCCGATATAGTGGCAATTCAAGAATCACATTTCGCATTACACTACACTCCCCAGTTTATTAATAAAGCTTATCCGATCTGTTATACTTCTTGTGGTCCATTTAAGAGAAATGGGGTTGCCATTCTTTTGAGCAAATCCTGTCCTTTCAAATTAGAAAGTAAATGGGTGGATTGTGGTGGAAGATATATTATCTTGGTGGGGAAGATAGGTACTAAATATATTACTTTAGTATCGATATATGCTCCTAATACAAGACAACCTAGCTTCCTTAAAAAGTTCTTACTTAAATTACAGGAGACTAAAAAAGGTGCTCTATTTATTATGGGTGACTTTAATCTTGCTCCCGATCCTAAATTAGATAAATCCTCTTCTCTAGATAAGTAATCTCTTAAAGTGGGTTGTTCTCTAGCTCATTCTTTTTCACACCTATTAGCCGAATTTGACCTCTATGACGTTTGGCGAATAAAACACCCAGGAACATGCGATTATACCTTTTACTCTGCAGTCCACAAATCATACTCTAGAATAGACCTGCTCTTGACTGATAAATGGTCTCTTCAGTTCATTCCTCAGATTGATATTTTACCAATTACTTGGTCCGATCATGCCCTCCTGATATGGTCTTGGACCCCCTTTTCCACGTCTCCCACCTTTAGACCCTGGCATCTACAAGAATATATTTTGTTAGATGATATTGGCTCGCAAGTTATGACTGACACATTGACCTCTTATATAGAATCGAATGCCCCCAAAGATACCTCGGCCACAAATCATTGGTGTGCACTCAAAGCAGTTATGAGAGGAGCTGCTATACAAGCCGCAGTTAAGATTCGGAAAACTAATCAAGAAGTGTACCTTGCATACCAATCTGATCTTTTAAAATTAGAAACACAACATAAACAAAACCCAAAGGACTCTTTTATTCTCTCTGCCCTAATAGAGGCCAGGAAGAAATTAAATAATTTACACCTCTCTCAAATTCAACGTGCAATCACTAAATTTAACCAGAAGTTTTACTCTCTTGGAAATAGAGCTAATAGACTGCTTGCTCATAAACTTAGAGGGAAAAATGCCATCAATAGAATTAAAAGTTTATCTAGTCCCAACGGAACCTTTATATCAAATCCTAAAGATATTGCCCAACAATTCGCTTTATATTATGAAAAACTTTATAATCTTTCTCAAGATACCCAAATACCACAATGCTCTGAATCTGTGATCAATACGTTTTTAGATTCAGTTAACCTTCCGTGTCTTTCCTCTCAAGAAGCAGATGCGTTGTGTGTCCCCTGGAGTGAAAGCAAAGTATTAAGAGCGGTTAAATCTGGCCCAGACGTGTTCATTAACAACTTCTACACACATTTTCAAACTCTATTAACTCCTATTTGGGTAAATCTATATAACGATGTCTCTATTCATCCATTTCCTAAAGAAATGCTAGAAGCCCAAATCATTTCTATTTTGAAGCCTGGCAAGGATCTGACACATTGCCCAAACTACAGACCAATAGCTTTATTAAATTCAGATATTAAATTATATGCAAAAATAATTGCTAATAGGTTGAATCCTATTTTTCCTAATTTAGTTTCTCTAGATCAAGCAGGTTTTGTTTTAGGAAGACAAGTGCCAGAAAATACCAGGAGAGTTTTTCCCCTTCTGGAAGCCCAAGCAGCTTGTTCTGTGCCTATGGTTTTATTGTCTTTAGACGCGGAAAAAGCCTTTGACAGTTGGCTTTTCATGTCTCGAGTTCTTGCCAGGTTTGGCTTTTCTGGTTTGTTTTTGAAAGCTATTTTGAACCTTTACACTGTACCTTCAGCCCGAATATACAGTAATGGGTTTCTTTCCAATAGTTTTAATATCACTAATGGGACTAGACAGGGGTGTCCCCTTTCATCTTTAATATTCGCATTAGCTATGGAACCCCTTGCAGAAAAAATTAGATCCTCCCCCTCCTTAGTAGGTTTTAATACCGGTCATAAACAGCATAAGATATGTCTCTTTGCTGATGACGTCCTTTTGTTTATCACAAAACCAGATATTTCTCTACCTGTCCTCCATAATATCCTTCAATAATATTCAGCATCTCCATACTATAAACTAAATACCACAAAGTCAGAAGCGCTAGCACTCAACCTTGACCCAGCTTCTCCAATTAGACTTCAGAATCTATACCCCTATGCATGGCAGACGTCTTCTATTAAATATTTGGGGAACAATAGTCCTTCAAACCTTCAGAATGCGATAGTGTGTAATTATCAACCTTTGCTAGAACATTTCTCCGCACTTACCAAAGTGTGGGTCAATTATGAAATTTCTTGGATGGGCCGCCTCTCATCTGCAAAAATGATGCTCCTCCCAAAAATTCTGTACTTATTTAGAGCCATTCCATATTTGGTTCTATTGAACATATTAAACAAATTTTATGCAGTTTTGTCTCTATTTATTTGGAAAGGTAAACGCCCTCGCATAGCTAGATTCCATTTATTCAGGTCCAAATCTAGAGGGGGACTTGCGGCTCCTAACCTTCAATATTATCAGAACGCCTGTCTCTTGGATCAGATGAAAGACTGGTTAGCACCCCCACCGATTAAACCATGGTTATCTACTGAAGATTCTTTGTGTCAAACTTTCCCTTTACAAGATATTATGTGGATTAAAACTGCTGATAGACCTTCTAAATCTCTTATCCCAAAGAGCGTTTATGACACCCTTATAGTCTGGGACAAATTGATCTCACATGGGGAATTCTCTCTTCCCTCATCTCATATTTCTATCCTAGCTCTCTCAAAGCTGATCCACGACCTTTCATTAACTCTCTGGCATGAACAAGGTATTACAACTGTTAGAGATCTTTATACTGATCATCAATTTAAATCCTTTCAACAATTACAAGCTCAATATGACATTCCTAAGAATTACTTTTTTACATTTTTACAGGTGAGGCACTGGGTATTCTCTAAATCTGGCCCAAATCATCTCCTCCCATCCCACCTCCTTATATACTTTCTAAACTATCTACTACAGGCCATAAGAGTGGCATCTCTATGTGGTATAGTACGCTTCTGACTCTTCTTCTCAAAACTTTCTATTCAATCCAAATGGGAATCAGACCTTAATTTATCTCTGACTGAAGAAGACTGGTCTATTTTATTCATGAACATCTTCAAAATGTCTAAATGTTTGAATCACTCTGAAATGCTCTATAAATTAATACATGGTTTATATTACACTCCGACCACATTGCATAAAATCTGGCTGATTCCTCTAAATTATGTTGGAGAAAATGCGGATTGGAGGGCACTGTATTACATATTTTTTGGACTTGCCCTAATATACTTTCCTTATGGTCAGAAATATTCCAATTAATTACCCAGGTAACTATGGAGACACTTCTTCAGTCGCCAGAAATCGCACTTTTACATCATTTTCCCCCTACAATACAACTACAAAAATAAATATGTTATCGGTCATATTCTGATTGCTATGGCACAGTTTTGGAAGAGACCTGATCCCCAATCATTCTCTATACTAATTTCTAAAATTCAAAGAAGTTTCAAAATGGAAACCTTTGGACTTAAATATTCCACATCATCCTTGTCCCCACTGATAAAATTGCGTCCTTGGTCTGACTTTATTGACTCAGCCTCCCATATGACCTCCATTGTCAGTTGGTTAAACATTGTTTTACTAAGACACATGGGAGATCAATATGGATGACCTCACATCTATTTCTTTAAATAATGGTTGTATGTAAAAAATTTTGTTTTATTTCTATTTCTATTTCAATTTTGTTTTTTATGTAATATTTATATTATTTATATGCTATTTTGCTATTTAGTTTTGTTCAGTTTAGTCTATTTTAATTTTTTCTTTATTATTTTATATATAAAAATTCTAAAATGTATGTGGTTTTTGTAACAATGATTGTAAACTATTGTCTATTAATGTTTTTTCTTATGTATATTGGAAATTTGTACTATTAATAAAAAACTAGTTGATTTGAAAACATAAACAAAAGTCCTAGCCTGTCTGGGCACTAACTAAACAGTAGGTACCCTCACTACCAGAATGGTAGGGCCTACTGCCCTCACAGTCAATAACAGCACATGCACAGTACTTACTGGGTTATCATACAGTGTCTCTGGACATGCTAGCCTTCCCCAGGTGTGAGACACTCAGCCACAAACAAACCCAGCTTATATTAGCCACTTCCAGGTGCAAGCCCTGATGAGTCTGCTACCAGGCTGAAAGGCCCAAGACCTGGAGTGGCCTGTGGATGGAGCCCTCCCTCTCCTCACATCCACACCCCCAGGACCCAATCCGGGTTTTATTGAAAGCCGACACTCAAACCTGTTTGTAAAACAGACTTCTCCTGGGGGCTAAAACACATAGGACAGAAACCTGGGACACACATAGAAGCCATTCCACACTTCTCCAGTGCTTCTATTACAATATATATATATATATATATATATATATATATATACAGTATATATACTGTATTATATATATATGTGTGTGTGCATTTTTAATAGACACACACACACACATATAGAAACTCCCTCCAAATCTTTGTTTGCCCCTGACAGAAGTCAGGTGTCTCCCCTGCCACCTTCTCTTATTGCAAGGACAGAGGCTCCTCCTTGACCCATATAAGCCCCCATGCCTTCTCTCTTATCAGCATAACTCCAGGGATAGCAGAAAGGGGTAGTGTACTGTTTACTAGGGAGCAATTTCTGGGGTTTAGTGACTGATAGGTAGACAGAGTAGTGTAAGGGTAATCAAAGTCCCACTATATTACTAGTAATCCATGCTGTACCTAATACTCACTGGCTAACTCACTTTGTGATAATATCTGTATCCCCTTCCCTATTATACAGTTTATTACAGAAGTACAGGCCACCACCCACTATATAATATCCAATAAAATGATTGCTGGCACTTAACTTTGCGGACCCATATTTTATCAGAGTATGTACATCTGCCCTGGTTCCTTAAATGATTCACAGTCTTCTATATTTCACTGAATGACTTATGAAGTTTGTTTTATCTATACTGCTGCATATTATAGTGCTATACCCCCTACTTTTTATTTTTTCACACTGCAGTAATGATACCTAATCTCCCCACTCTACAACGCATTACAAGCCTATGAATATTTCACTGCAGTTCACATTTAAGCTATTTATTAAATACTCTTTCATACAAACATCCAGCATAGTAACTACTATAGCCACCATAGAGGCATTCCATTGTCCCAAACTGTTTATGTTTGGTGGTGCAATAAGAAGAGCCTCTCAACAATGTTGGGTGCATTCTTCTATTCAGATATAATTTATACGTTCAGAGAAATTGTACTTTAATTGGTATTCTGTTTAGTTTACGTTTTAGTGTATGCAAAATGTCTAATACACTTATTGATGCATTTGTTTTATATATATGAGTAATGACCCTTCTCTTTCATCATCACAATTGGACCGAGTTGCAGTGCTATTTTCTCTTTTTCTGATAATCATCCTTTGGATTTATAATTACTTTTGCAACTACTGCAGTTGTTAGTTACAAATACACTTTAGCACTAGTTTATTTTGATTTACTAGTCCACATGCTTCTTAAATGCCACTCAGACCCTCCAAGTTCTTCTTTTATGCCATCAGAATCCCCACATTTACCCATCATATGCCATTAGAATCCTCCATGTGCCTCTTATATGAAGATATGGGGAAGGAAAAAGAGGGAAAAGGTATTCACCGCACCGATCCTTAGTTGATCTTCATAAATAGGATGTTAAAGGTATGCTATGGCCACATCTGATGCGTGTTGTGGTGTTGTGATACCACTAATAATGCTGGGTGGTGGTGCTACCCTGAGTTAATAAGTAGGAATGAGAAAAAAGGTGGTATCGGTTCACAAAGAACTTCAAACAAAGAACTTGATAGAGGTGCACTCTAATAGCTAAAATATCATAAATAAAATATAACTTTTATTAATACCTGCAAAAGATAAAGTATAAAAGGACTTACACAGATATCAAGATATCTGACAAAAAGAGTGATAAGAGTGGGTAGAAAAATCTTGGTTGTAATAACTCAGATAAGGTAGGCGAAATATAGAAAAACATATAGGCTAAGAGGTCATGGGGAAGGGAGAAGGGTAAGTGAAAGAGTATTGTGTATAAAAAGGAGGACTTTATTCCAAAGTGCTTGATTTTTCTGCATCCCTAAAAACAATGGAAGAATGTCACATTTGAATGATGACAATGCCCCAGGTCAGTTGGGACCACATGCTTACTACGTTGTGCTGGTGACAGGTATGTCCTCTGCAGTGTGCAAGCATGAACTTCTTGGAAATAAGCTGAAGCTAAAGCTTTCAAGGCAGAATCATAGGGAAGCATCATAGGGAAGTTATTGATGGGATGTCTCTCTGCCACAGCAAAGTTAGTTTTTCCCATTATGTGTAGTTAAAGTTTTGATAATTTCATGGTAAATAAAGCTAGTTTTATATTGAAAATGTTCACTCAGGTGTAATGTGGTGATGAGCGGATCAGAGGCCGAAGATGAGAGATTGATAGGGGGTAGTGAAGAAATGTAATGGCGAACCTGTAGAAACATGAAAAAGAGGTGTTGAGGGAGGTTATTTCTCTCTCGCAGGGTTGAAAACTGTTCTATATTGCTATCTGGATCAAACACTTTGGTGGCAAAATTAAGTCCTTTGTCTCTATATATGAAAATATGTATTAGATAGAGAAGGGGTAAAAGAAGGGTTGACCCAAATGGGAGTATAGGGGGATACTAAAGGGCTTCTTTGGAATTGTTTATTGAGTAAAGTCCATGACCACTATGTGTCATGGAACATGATATGGTTACGCACTTGTAGGGAGATTACCGATTATTTAGAGCGGAGGAGTGTGCTGGGGGAAAATGGGACAAACAGCACTTTATCAAGGAGGAGGTCTGTATATGATGAACCATCTAGAAGCCAATCAGCAATATATCTGAGAAAAATTGAAATAGAGTAAAAAATCAGGAACTCCAAGACCACCCATTTTATGAGTTGCTTGCATTCTGGCCAAGGCAATTTTTGGTTGGACTGCCACATAAAGCATATTATAATTTTGTTGATGTATTTGAGATCATGTTTGTTTAAACAGATTGGGAGCATTTGCATGAGTAAAAAAAAATTTGGAAAAGTTATGTTTTTGAGTACGGCTATTCGTCCCATAAGCGAGAGGGGGAGAAGTTTCCAGTTGTCCAGCATAGTAGCTATTTTATAAATGTCAGGGGAGAAGTTTAAGTCATGCAAATTATAGAGGTGAGAGATATGTAAACCCCCAAATTGGTGATCATCAAGGTGGTTATATGAAAGGATGATGCAATTGTGACACTGGAAAGTTGAGGTTGAGTGTCTCCCATAGGCATCAATCCAGACTTGGAAACATTGACCTTATATCCAGAAACTGGTCCAAATGATGTTATAATTTTCATCACTTCTGGAATAGAGGATACAGGATCTGCGAGGAACAGGAGCATATCGTCCATGAAAAACGTGACCTTAAGTTCAATGTTTCCAATTGATATGACTCGAAAGGAGGGTGTGGAAGGTAGTGCAATAGCCAGAGGCTATAGAACAATAGCAAATATGAGGGGGAGAGGAGACAACCCTGCCTGGTGCTCTTTTAGTTAATTAAAGGAAGGGATAGAAAGCCATTACATGAGACATGAGTTTGAGGGCAAGAATAAAGTAATTTCAAAGTTTTGATAAATATTCTGGGAAGCAGAATCTTAATAGGGTTGAGAATAAATGTTGCCATGGAATAAAATTGAAGGCTTTCTCCATGTCTAGGAAGATGATTAGCTTGAAAGTCAGTAGGGGGGAGGGGGAAGAAGCAGAGATTACTGATATAACTGTCATGACATTTAGTACTGAATAGCACCCCCAAATAAAACCTGTTTGGTCTGAGTGGATGACGGAGGGGTAAGAATAACCTTAAACAATCTGCTCAAGGGCATTTCTAGAGAGGAGGGGGCACATGTGCAGTTTCCATCACGGGCCCCCTCCTCTCCATCTGGCAGCCAGCTGTGCACTGAGAGGTGCGTGGCCCATGCCGCACTTATAGACTCTGGGCACTAGAGCCCAGGGAGGATAGGTCCTTTCCAGGTTTTTGGAGCAATTATAAAACATCTGAGTTAAAGAAGGTGGGAAGGGAGTTAGAGGATATAATGAAGTTAAATACTGATACTAGTGTCTCACCCAGCCTGGGGAGTAATATTTTATAAAAGTCAACACTCAGACCATCAGGACCAGGGGAACTTTTGTCGGTTGTAGGTGTTGGATTGCTTTACAAACTTTGGCCCTGATTCAGACCCGCTCGCTGCCGCAGGTAGATCTCAGTGTCTGTGGGCATTTTTTTTTCTCCTGCCACTTGCAAAGCTGTGGGAGACCTCCCACAGCTTGTGTGAGCGACCTGGAGACCGTCGTTATTATTGTGACCATTGGCCTTGCGACAAGACCCTGTGGTAGGGTCTAGGCTGCTGTAAGGCCGAGTAGACTTCCTGCTCTAATAGAGCAGGAAGTCCACTACTGACATCAGTAGTTATGTCAGTAGATCCTCCCACAAACGCCAGGCGTTCCTAAGGGAATGCCTGCATTTGTGCAGCCACCCTCCCCTACCCGCCTACAAAACGGGGCAAGCTGTCACTCACCATTGACAGCCACCCCATCTTGTAGTGGGCCCCATAGCAACTGAAGTCAGTCACTCGGCAAGGCTCACGCATGCGCACCCTGGACATGGTGCATTCACAGTGGCCAAACATCGAGCCGCTTGTGCACTCGCGAGCGGCTCTGAATCAGGCCCTTTGTCTAAAGTGAGAGGGGAAAGTAAAGATTGGGCCAACTCAGAGGAGATGTGGCAGGGTGTCCCAGAAAGTAGATGAGGCAGAAGGAAGAGAGGAAGAAGATAGGTAAATTGATGTGGGGGAGGTAGTGGATGATGGTATGTGAAAATTTGAGTATAAAGTGCTGAAAAATGTATGCCTTTCTTCTACTATTTCAGCAATTGATGTGGTCAGAGCGCCAGGGGATGTACGCAAAGGATGGACCACCATGGGCAGACAAGTCCCAATTAGTAAATTAGATAGCAGGCAGCCTGTTTTGTTGCCAAATCTATGAAAACTATGCTGGACAGAAAATATATACCTATCCCCCATGGATTGTATGAATTTGTCAAAATAGGTTTTCACAGCCAAATACAATTTTTTTTTGTGGGTAGAGGGAAGGAGTTTACCTTGCTGATAGGCTTCTTACTATTATATTTTATTTGTTTACCAACATCACCCATTCACATGTATTGTTATTTGTGAGCATTGATTACTGGTTTGTTCAGCCACAAACCAGTATATGCTCATATTGGCATTTGTCCCAATATAATTGTAATTTTTCTGCAACAATACCCCTGAAACACATACTCAGGATTATTGAGCCACTGCACAAATGATGCTCACAATTACAATCTGCTGAATATAGTATGGTTTTAAGTGTGCAAAACTTAATATGCTCATAATGTCATTTGGTGTATCAATATCTATGACCATTGAGATACTCATACATACTCTGATAATTACATATCATTACTGAAGCCATTGCATAACCTCTGCTTACAAATGCAAGTCCTTGAATATAGTACTGTTGTAGTAAGTATGATCAACATGTTCTATATTCCATAGACAAAAAACCTTATGGTTTCACAAGTCCCATTAAGGCTGCTTAGACATGATCTGAAAATTCACAAAACCTATTGATTTTCTGCCACTCAAACTTCAAAAAGCAATGAAATCACGATCATTAAGGCTGACACCTTATTTTTCAAAATATCATTCTCTGTCTATGCATGTACACTTTCTTCCCCTATATGCCTCCCTGCTGCTATATAGAACATGTTGATCATACTTACTACAACAGTACTATATTCAAGGACTTGCATTTGTAAGCATAGGTTATGCAATCCAGTAATTCCTGAGTATGTGTTTAAGGGGTATTGTTGCAGAAAAATTACAATTATATTGGGACAAATGCCAAAATGAGCATATAAATTTGTGGCTGAACAAACCACTAGAGGTAGTAGTGTGTAATCAATACCCACAAATAACAATACATGTGAATGGGTGATGTTGGTAAACAAATAAAATATAATAGTAAGAAATAGTCTGAGCTCTTACAAGTCACTGAGTGCTGCTATCAGCCTAGGCATTGGAGGCTTAAAAGCAGAAGAGAGATCTTCCAATCTCCTTCAACTTCTGGTCGGCGGCGGAAACCGACACTGTGTGCATGTCCAGTGTCAACTTTCGCTGGAGAAGTCTTTCACAAATGAGAAACATTTTTTCAAAATGCCGGAGATCAGGTAAAGTGGATACTGCTAGTGATGTCCTTGCAAGTTCCCCTTAGTACATAGCAGGGATATTTTCATTATAAATGAAAATTTTCACCTCAATAGGGATTCTTAATAGTTGTGGCAGTTCTGTTATTATCAATACATAGGCCCCTTAACCACTGATCTATTAGTATAACAGCTCTTACACTTTGACTGGCCCCAATAGCAAATACCAACTTGATGAAGTAATAGGTGGGTTAGTGGGTGCCTAAATCCTAGAAGGGCTTCTGGAAACTAAGAACTGAAAATATCTTTAATCATAAATCTGAAGCACACTCTCATAGGAGCAACACCACTTTTAATAAGTGAACCAGTGTTCCTTTTGATACTTGACACATATCAGGGTGAGCAAAGATAGACTGGAGCTTTAATGTGGCCCTGGTATTCCCTTTGTTCATGTCTACAGGGGGATTGGCCTCACAGGTCTAACATTCTGCTGACATTCACAAAACTATTTATTGACGTCTCAAGAAATGCTTTTATTTTTTTCAATTGCATGAGAGTCAGTGAATCCCTTATACTCTGTGGCTATTTTAAATGATTATATTCCCAATTTCTGGACTACTTGCCATGCTCAACTTCGTCCAATGCTTAGGTATGATGGAGGCAGCAGCATTCAGCGACTTATAAGCACTCAGGACCTCATTCAGAGTCGGTCGTTGCAGCCGCACGGTCGTACGACCAAGGACCGCAAAATCCGATCGTACGGCAGGGCGATCGTAAACAAAGTGACGCCCATTCGTTAGCACTGCACCTCCTCTAGCTACCGACTGATCTGAACAAATGATCGAGTCAATCGTAGTCAGGCGCTGTCAGTCGCTGTATGCTAATTATGTTCTGATGTTTGCGGCCGTATGTGCTGTTTTGATGGTCACATGTCATGTTTACATGGACTATCGATCAGCTTGTTATTAGCTTGTTGTCAATTATCTAATTAAGTGTTTAACTCTTGCTGTTCTTTAAAACGAGGTTTTTCTCATGTGTCAATAAACTTTATTGTTCATTTAGTGTTTGTTTTCTCCGTTCTTATTTTTTCACACAATCTTAAAAACAAAGTAAGGTGTATTAACTGTGAATGTCCGTTTGCTAATTGTGTTAACTTTATAAATGCATGTGCATTTTGCATTAGGATCATTTGCACTCTTATATTTGCAATTGCACACTGCCTGTTGTAGCCAATCAAATGTGACGTTATTTTTCGGCACACATGATTAAAAGAATGGCCAATAGTGTTGTTTTTGATGAAAGTGTAAATATTTTAGCCAATCATATTTTTTCTACCCCATGTATATTTCATGTTTTCTGTAAAAATGCCAATTGCCATCATGAGAGCCGCAGCGTTTACCAGGAGAGAGCTGCTTGTCCTGGTCAACATAATGGACAGGCGGATCACCCAGGCTGTGCCGCCCATTACAAATAGAGCAAAACGGGCCGCCTAGGCGGAGGTGAGGCGAGCCCTCTGATCAGCGGGCTTTCGACAAAATATTGCTCAATTAGAGCGTCGCTGGTCGGACCTGGGCCGCCGGTCGCCAGCGCTCCTCTGGAATTTGCGTTTGCAAATACGCAGACGTAAGTATGCGTTTGTTTAAAAGTATTAATTAGTGGACTGTTAAAAATGTATGTTCCTTTGCCAATTATTTTAGTCAATGTTAAAAAACCCTCCTGTATGTTGTCCCTATTGTACAGAATGTATACTTGTATTGTTGAACCGAAATTCAAAACTTTATGTTCGTGTTTTTATGTTTACATTTTAGAAGCTCAGCAGAGACAGAGAAGGGCACGGCGTCTCCAAAGACAAGCTTCAAACCAGCAGCCCTCACCTGCATCTCCTAACCCAGCCCTCCATCCCCACCACCATACTCCCCCAGTAACCCTCCCTCCCTGTTCCAATCCTCCCCAAGTCAGCCTCACTCCCCTGCCCACTCATCCCAAATGTTCCAAATATCCCCTCCTTGTGATCTTTCCACCTCCATTTCCCCTTCCACCATTCCCCCCACTCCCGAATATTCACCCTCACTCGAAGCTTCACCGGCACCATCTGTTGCTGTGTCTGATCACTCTCAGGGTATGTTTTTTTTTTTTTTGCGGTGTTGTTGTTAGCCATGTATTTGTTTAATTTTTTTTTTTTTTTAATTTGCTGGATGGGGTTTAACATCATTGCACAGTAATGCTGTTTCTCAGACTTACAACCTTATGTTTATTGTCTGGCCATTTTTTTGTTTTGTGGTCCTCAAAAAAAATTTTTTTTTTTTAATTTAAATTTTTTTTGGAGTTTGAGGAACTAATGATAAAATTTGGATTAGTATGTTACAATGTCCAAAAACCTGTCACCAAACTTGTTAAGGTGCTAGGAACCAGACTACCCTTGTTGATGTTGTGTACACTGTGTTTAAAATGTACTAATGTACTTAGGCAAAGTGATGTTTTTTATAGGCCATAAAAAAATTTTTTTTTTTGTTTATCAACAACATTCTAGAAGTGAATACGTGCATTGTGTTTTAAGGATATGGCCATCATGACTTAAGAATACACCTCCCATTATTTGTAACATCATCATAGTGGATTTTGGATTATGCCACATAGTTAGGGTTTAAAATTTTTTGATCAACAGAAAACTAGAAACCTATTAATAATGTTGTGTGTCTGATACTTTCAAACACACCGTAACATCAGTGTGTTTAAACACTTATTGGTACATTGAATAATGTGTAATGTTCAAATGTTTCTAATTGTAATGAAGTATTTATTCCGCATTTTTAACAATTTTTCAACAGAACTAAACCACATCCTGAGGGATATTTGTGAGGAGCTGCACGAGACATTGGGCTACTTATTGTAGGCCTACTGCTGCCTCCAAAGAATAGTGGGGCATTTGGAGGATGTGTAGTTTTTTTATGTTTTCTTTGTTACATTTTTATGACATTTCTAAAATAAAAAATTAAAGTTGTGTTATTTCCAACATTTGTCCTCTTTTTTGCCACACATTAAAGGGTGTAAAAGGGAAGAACTTAAAACATGTATTAGTAAACCTTCCGAAAATTTGCAGTAATGTTATTTATTTTACAATTATGGTTTGGCATACATTATACACCTCAAAATGGCTTACAAATGTTTAAAACAAACAAGCAACAACATTTTTGCATCATTTAAAACATTTATTACATAACAAACATGTTGCCAACAGCCTTTTAATGGTAAAAAAAACATAACAGATTCACATATATCAAATGTCCTCACAGTTTGGGCAAGTTAAACATCTGGCTTAGTCAAACCTAAACAAGTATAGTAAAAAACTAACAGATTTTGGAATGGAAAACATATCAATTACTAAAACAAAAGGCAAATTAACTAAACATATTGGGGATATCCGTGCAAAATGTGTTAGTAGTCCAAAAACATACAGGATATTGCCAATGGGTTCCATTTTTCATCCATGTTTTGGAAAGTGTTGTGATTTTGTTGGTCGGAAAAGAAAACAAAAGAAAAAGGGCCACATTAAAATACATTTTGCAAAATTGTATTTTCTTTTCCAGAAAATGTAAATATGCATACCTAAAAAAATGTGAAGCAACATCATCGTGTCTGGCCCCCCCCGACAGCATCATAACACCTTCCTCTGGGGGGGGCATCCTCTGGCAAGGCCTCCTCTGGCTGCATGGGTACTCGACTCCTTATTGCAATGTTGTGTAAAATCCCACACAGGACCACAATGTGAGAAACCATATCCGGCGAGTACATGAGTGCACCACCAGAGTGATGGAAACACCGGAACCGACCCTTTAAAAGGCCGATACAGCGCTCCACAACCTGCCTGGTGGCAGTAAACACAGCATTATAGTGAGTTTGGGGCCCTGGTGTGGGAGTCAAATAAAGAGTCAGCAGCCATGGCATGCAAGGATATCCACTGTCACCTGATGGAAACGGGACACCAAAAGATATACATTTACCATGAGAACCTGTTTACACTATTACTAGAAAGACATACTGGATTTTTACTTACCAAGAATACACGCGTCACCAGCTTGCTGTGTGCTTAATTTGCATCATGGCTGCAGCCTGGGAATTTAGCATTCAGGGAGAGGATCTGGAGGGAGGCATCACATAGCACCATTACATTTAGGGAATGGTAATGTTTGCGGTTCCTATATATTTGTTCCCTGCATGCAGGGGGATGAAGTGCTATGTGAGTACCATCCACTACCCCTATGACGTGTGTAAAGCCTGCAATTTCAAAAAACTTCTGCTTTACCACATCAAGGGCTTCCGTATCCAAAGGCATACTAATAAAATATGCTAGATGATTGAAAAATGCATCTATCACACGCCTCAGGATCCGTGAAAATGAGGGCTGGGAGAGGCCACCCACCAGCCCCACAGTGGTTTGGAAGGAGCCTGAGGTGCAGAAATGTAACACCGCCAACAACTGTGTAAGTGGTGAGATTGCTGTAGGAATGTTAATCTGACTTTCTAGATCATTCTTTATTATTGAAAGAGTGTCTAGGATAATATTAGGAGGCAGGCGATAAGTGGTAACAACCACATCATCAGGCATTGCAAAAAGGGTGACACGTATTCTAAATTTCTTGGCCCTTGCATGCCTCCTATGCCTACGCCCAGGAGGAGGCTGAGGAAGGTTGGTGGGTGTCAATTTGGCCACTATTAGCTGTCCAACATCGCTCTGTAAAGTTACATTTATATTTTTAATTTGTTCTCCAGAGTGTATTTTGAAATTTTGTGCAAAAATACTTAGCTTTATAATAATGGGGCATATTCTTACAGGGTCAGGCAGTGCCATCTTCAGAAATCACTGCATGTGCATTTGTTGTTTGTTTTAAAAATGAGAGGGAAAAATAAAAATAAAACATTTTTTAAGGACAAACCAATATTACTACTTTTAGTGTTAAAACCATGCTTAATGTTAATGTTCTAGCAAATATGAATTGTTGTGAAATGTACCAAATTATAATTTAAAAATAGAACAATAAACAATATTCCCCAAAAATTTGGTTTTAAAGCATAGATTAAACAAAAAAAAGTGTATGTTTGAAAAAATAGACACTTACCTGATTCCAGACCAAAAAGGAGTGTTAAACACCTTAAAGAAATATTTAAAATAAAAATTAAATTAAAAAACATACAAAAACGAAGATTCTGATTGATGATCCAAAAATAAAAAAAACAAAATGCAGTAGGCTGGCACACTTACTTGATTCCTCAAATAACGTTGGATTTAGGAAGACAAAAGGCCGGCCAACCAAAAAAAAAAAACCACCCAAACAAGCCCAAAAACTAATGGTGTTTTTCAAACTCCAAAGCAATCAAATTTTAC
Source organism: Taudactylus pleione (assembly GCA_031769625.1). Classification (NCBI taxonomy): domain Eukaryota; kingdom Metazoa; phylum Chordata; class Amphibia; order Anura; family Myobatrachidae; genus Taudactylus; species Taudactylus pleione. The sequence continues at coordinate 1,766,057 of JAUIMM010000274.1, read as the reverse complement.
TTAAAAAAACAAACAAAAACAAAACACACCAAATAAAAAAGGAACACAAAAACCAACACCACACAAAAACAAACACAAAAACAAAACACCACACAAAAACAAACACACAAAAAAACACAACAAAAAAACAAACACAAAAAAACACACAAAAAAACACACAAAAACAAACACAAAAACAAAACACCACACAAAAACAAACACACAAAAAAACACAACAAAAAAACAAACACATACACAACAAAAACACAAAAACAAACACACAAAAATAAAATAAAAAACCCACAACCAAAATAAATGAATACCAAATAAATATACAACACACAAGCACCTCTCAATCAACTTCAAGCAAACACCTCACAAACTACACACACAAGCACCTCGCAATCAAATTCAAACTATCCAACACCTCCTGCACCACCAAACACTCCAACTACAACCCACAAGTAAGGGAACATTTGGCTTTGCCTTAAATAAAGAAACCAAACACCAATTATTGAAACATGCAGGAAAGGTGTGCAATTGTAGTTAGGGAAATAAGGATGCACGGGTAACCAATCCAGGGATGCGCTCACATCTAGCCCAACCCACGCAGTGATTACGGAATACAGGAAAGGTGTGCATTTGTAGTTAGAGAAATAAGGATGCACGGGTAACCAATCCAGGGATGTGCTCACATCTAGCCCAACCCACGCAGTGATTACGGAATGCAGGAAAGGTGTGCATTTGTAGTTAGGGAAATAAGGATGCACGGGTAACCAATCCAGGGATGCGATCACATCTATAAAGAAGTCTGCAGAAGCAATATTCTTCATGCTCTCTCACAGGTTAGCAGAATGGCAAGCGAGGAGCATGGTGAGCAGAGGCCAACTGAACCAGGTAAGTTCCAATCACATTTTTTACACAACACAAGAACTGGTCATATTTCCCATACAATTGTTAAAAAATGTTACTATTTTTAAAAATTTTGAAAGTGCTGGGAATCAAAGTCCAGCAGTAGAGGAGGAGGAGGTGGGCCCAAGCAGGCCAAGGCCAAGAAACCCTCCATTTTCACGGATCGAGTTTGAGACATTGGTGACCATGACAATGGAGAACCTAGTCAATGCACCCAGAAATAAGCCAAAGACAGGATTTGGGAGGAGATATCCAGGGCTGTTCATGCTGTGGGGACAACCTACAGAACACAGAAAGTCGTAAAAAAACGGTAAGAAAATTATATTGTGAGTGTACTGAAGGCCAAAGCTTGATCTTATTTCTAAAAAATAACACTTAATTTTTCAAAAATAACATTGACAGCTGGACGGATTTCAAATACCAACTGAAGAGGAAGCTACGGAGTAGGGTGGACCATGCTGCGGGGACAGGTGGTGGTCCCAACCCTGAGGAGCTGGCCTTGACAAGGTTGGAGACGTTGGCTCAGGGATGTGTGACAGAAGAGGAGATTGTCGGCGTGTCCACTATGGACACTGACATGGCTGACTTCAATGCTCCACATGTGCAAGAAGGTAATTTAATTTTGTAAGGCAAAAAGTATAAAGCTGAAACGTCTTTGATTTTTTTTGTGGGGAAAAACAAATAACATTTTTAATTTTATATTCCAGACTCAGAGGAGGTAGTGCCTGCTCCTGAGGTCAGGTCTGAGTCCAGCACAGATGGGGACTCTGCAGGGGAGGATCCAAGTACTCCATCTGGGGACCCTGTGGAGTCTACTCCAGGGCAAACATCAGACCGAGCAGTGCCTCTCCTCACCAGGTTGGTCTCCCAAACTCAGGAGAACACATGTGTTCTTCTGAGGATGGAGACCACTCTGGTGAGGGTGGCGGTGGCCCTGGAGACCATTGCTGGGGCCCTAGATCATTTGGCCAATACCCAGGAGCAGGCCAACCCACCTGCCATGTTGGAGCGAGACTCCCTTCCTCCCAGCACCACCTCTGGCAGCCCAACAGCCACCCCCGCAAGTATGGAGAGCCCTATGCCTAGGCCAGAGGAAATCCCATCTACCTCTAGCCAGGCCAGTCGGCGTGTTACACGCCAGTCGGCTGTCCGTGGCATACCTCTTCCTCCGAGCCAGCCCAAATGATGCAAGTAGCCCTGGATATCTCCTCCCTCACCTGTTGTCCAGTCCCCATATTTCTGGTCACCAATGTCTCAAGCTCTTTTTTTTTTTTAAACCCAAAATTTATTTTTTTATTTTAATTTCTTTATTTTAATTATATACAAATGTTGCCTAAACAATTATTCTTGACATTGTGATGAAAGGCAAATTTCAGAAAAATAAAAAAATTTCAACCCAAAAATGTCTATCTTTAACTATATCAATGTATACAAGGTTTAAACAGTATGGTATCTGAATAGGCTGCTACGCAAAACACAATGCTAGATGTTTTAAAAACTGTTTGAGAAAAAAAGTGTTTAAAAAGCACAAAAAATTTTTTTTGTTACTAATTCACTAATGTACACGCAAGTGAAATGAGTTACAAGGTAATTAGCAGTGTTAATAGTTACAATGCAGCAATCTTAGCTGCTTGGTTTGTGTGGTTCAAAATCGAAACATCGCAGGGAACATCAGATTAACGATTGTACTGTTGTGGCTTACGGATGCTTCATGCCTACCTTAGCCTGGACGATCAGCCTGTTTGTAGAGTGATGTTTTCATGCATCTGCAATTCTTGGTCGTACGAAGCAGGTAATTTATGCACTCCCCTAAAACGCCTGGAAACGCTGAAGAACGCCTCCGTTTCCAGACCACCACCCCTGTATACTCCCACAAAAGGCCTTTCCTGTCAATCAAATTTAGCAACCCACTTCCGTGTCGGAAGCCCTATGACCGACAGTATTTGTGATCGGTAGAGCTCGTACACACATGCGCACTGCTAGCCGTGCGCAGGCGCAGAAAGAAAAACATCGTATGCATACAACCGTGCGGCCGCAACGACCGACTCTGAATGAGGTCCTCAGTCTTTATTTTATTTATCTTTCTATATTCACTAGAAATTTGGTTAAAATTGTGACCTTTTATTTGTATCTTATAATATGTGTTGCTGGTGGCTTTCCACCCTATAATTAAATGGATATACAGAACACAATATATTCTTTGTGCTCACCAAGAAAATTTGACCAAACTGTGACCTATTAATGTATCTTACAACAACTGTTACCTGAGATTTCTTTCGAGTGGATACATTATATATATATATATATATTCTGCTCGCTCATATTGCATATATGTTGAATTGTTTTAGACTTGTGCATCTAAGTAAGTCTAAGTAAGCATCATATTACAGTGGCTGACAATCTCTGTATTTGAACTAATTTCTCTGTGGTGTAATTGAATAAGTTGTATAGAGAATACCCAGTGGAATGTGTTATTAATCACTCTATTGGATTTACTATAAGGAACAAGTGAAAATTTGACGATTATCTCAAAAATATTATTTTCAGGCTGAACTGGTGTTTTTTAACTGTCTCATTTGTTGTCTTATCCTATGACATCCCTCACATACAGTATTTTCACCCACACCATGTCTAGTGTATTAGCATGTTATTTTTAATCCAGAAGACTGTGAATTCTGGAATCTGAACTCTGGATAATAATTAGCTCAAATTCAATCCTATCAGTCTTATATGTATATTTGTCCTAGTAAGTCCAAACATAAAATATAATTTTTTTAAACTAAAGTGATTATTAGTGTGCCCCAATAGAAGTACTTTTCAGTTTGCTACAGGATTATAAAAATAACAACCTCTTGCACTTTGAATCAAACCCGTTCCTGTTTTGGAAAATGGCTAAGGCAGTGCAAGATAATTTCCTACACCTCTGAGACCAACAAAATATACTCTATCCAATATTTGTCTCTCCAATCATCTTTATCTGAAGCCTATCAGCAAGGTAAACTCCTTCCCTCTACCCACTATAAAAATTAGTATTTGACTGCGAAAACCTATTTTGACGAATTCATACAATCCATGGGGGATAGGTATATATTTTATGTCCAGCATAGTTTTCATAGATTTGGCAACAAAACAGGCTGCCTGCTATCTAATTTACTAATTGGGACTTGTCTGCCCATGGTGGTCCATCCTTTGCGTACATCCTCTGACGCTCTGATCACATCAAGTGCTGAAATAGTAGAAGAAAGGCATACATTTTTCAGCACTTTATACTCAACTTTTCACATACCATCATCCACTACCTCCCCCACATCAACTTACCTATCTTCTTCCTCTCTTCTTTCTGCCTCATCTACTTTCTGGGACACCCTGCCACATCTCCTCTGAATTAGCAATCTTTACTTTCCCCTCTCACTTTAGACAAAGGGCCTGATTCAGAGCCACTCACAAGTGCACAGTGCTCGCAAGCGGCTAGATGTTTGTCCACTGTGCATGCGCCACGTCCGGCGTGTGCATGCGCAATCCCTGCCGAGCGACTGAACTTCAGTCACTACGGGGCTCGCTACAAGATGGGGTGGCTGTCAATAGTGAGTGACAGCTCACCCCGTTTTGTAGGCGGGTAGGAGGGGTGGCTGCACAAATGCAGGCATTCCCTTAGGAATGTCTGGCATTTGTGGGAGGACCTACTGACATCACTACTGATGTCAGTAGTGGACTTCCTGGTCTATTAGAGCAGGAAGTCTACTCGGCCTTGCTGCAGCCTAGACCCTGCCACAGGGTCTTGTCGCAAGGCCAATGGTCGTGATAATCGCGATGGTCTCTGGGTCGCTCGCACAAGCTGTGGGAGGTCTCCCACAGCTTTGCAAGTGGCAGGAGAAAAAAAATAATGCCCACAGACCCTGCTAGGTGCCTGCGGCAGCGATTGGGTCTTAATCAGGGCCAAAGTTTGAAAAGCAATCCAACACCTACAACCGACAAAATTTCCCCTGGTCCTGATGGTCTGAGTGTTGACTTTTATAAAATATTACTCCCCAGGCTAGGTGAGACACTAGTATCAGTATTTAACTCCATTATATCCTCTAACTCCCTTCCCACCTACTTTAACTCAGATGTTTTATAATTGCTTACAAAACCTGGAAAGGACCTATCCTCCCCGGACTCTAGTGCCCAGAGCCTATATATATATTCCATAGACAAAAAACCTTATGGTTTCACATGTCCCATTGAGGCTGCTTATACATGATCTGAAAATTCACAAAACCTATTAATTTTCTGCCACCCAAACTTCAAAAAGCAATGAAATTACGATCACTAAGGCTGATGCCTTAGTGGACGTGTTCCTTGCGCAATACAGATATGGTATGCCATCACTCCCTGTGGGTAACTGCAGATTCAGCACTCTCACAGAATGAGATTGCTGTCACTCACAAAATGGTTGAGCTGCTAATTCACAGAATTGTGTGCTCATTGGAATACACACTTGCAGTCTATGCAACTGAGGTCAAAGAAGAAAATAGAGATATGCAGATGGGATAAAAGTGGTGTGGATGGGGGGAGGAGACACAGCAGCATGGATAGGTGAGACACAAAGGTGTGTAGAGGAGGGAAGGTTAAGCAGTAAAGAGGGGGGGTAGAAAAAGTAATGCAGATGGGTGGAAAACAGTGGTGCACTTGGGATGAAACAGAGTGGCATGGTATGGCGGGACAGCGTCATGGACATGGGAAGACAGAGCAGTGCAGATGTGTAAAGACAGATTGGTGCGGATAAGGGAATACAGATTAGCACAAATAGGAGAACACACAACAGTAGGAATTGGGGAAGACAGATTAGTGTGGATGGGTAGGAAGACAGAGTAGTGCGGGTGGGGGGAGGAGAGAGAGTTGCACAGTTGGGGGGGGACAGAGTGGTGCAGATGGAGGAAGAAAGAGTGCCACAGAGGAAAGGAAGACAGCGGCATGGCTTAGGTGAAGGCAGTTGTGCAGAAGAAAAAAGAGTGGCATGGATGCAGGGCGGTGCAGATGGAGAAAGACAGATTGGTGCTGATGAGAGAACACATACTACCATAGGTCGGAGACCACACAGCAGTAGAGATTGGGGAAGACAGATTGGTGTGGATGGGGAGGAAGACAGAGTGGTTCAAGTGGTGGGGGGAGACAGAGTTGCACAGTTAGGGGACCAGAGTAGTTCAGATGGAGGAAGAAAGAGTGCCACAGATGAAAGAAAGACAGCAACCTGGCTGTGGAGAAGGCAGGGTGGTGCAGCTGGGGAAAAACATTGGTGTGGATGAGGGAACACAGACTATCACAGTTGGTAAACCACACAGCAGTAGGGATTGGGGAATATATAGCAGCATGGAGGCATGAAGGGGAAGAAAGTGTAAATGCATAGACAGAGTATGATAGTTTTAGAAATAAGGGAGCTGAGCATGTATTCTAAATGAGATAAATGTATGCAGTGAGAAGGATGCTGGAAGCCAGTGAGATTGTTTTGCTGGTCAAATGGGAAGATTGTGGGCACTGAGTGGGATGTGAGAGCCACATAACTGCTCAAACCTCAGTTGCATAGACTGCATGTGTGTATTCCAATGAGCACACAATTCTGTGAACTAGCAGCCCCACCATTTTGTGAGTGACAGCAATCTCATTCTGTGAGAGTGCTGAATCTGCAGTTAACCACAGGGTGTGATGGCATACCATATCTGTATTGTGCAAGGAACATGTCCATTGAGGCATCAGCCTTAATGATCATAATTTTTTTTTTTTTTTACATGGCTTCCACTCCCCCAGGCATCTTCAGCTGGAGGGCGATGGCCTTTAAGCTCTTTTTCATGGTCGTCGCCAATCCAGGGCTTCTGCGGTGTGGTCTATATTCTGTCTTCAGCAGCTCTTCTCTGCTACCTCCGCACCACCGACTGAGTGCACGGCAACTCGTGCTGGCAATATTTAAGCCAGCCGAGGGTGTCGGGGCAATGACATCACGAGCCGTGATTGGTTCGCGGTGGCCATCTTTGAATTTCAAAAATGGTGCTGAGGCACCATTTTTGAAAAGGGCACGCTCGGTTCTCACCATTGAATTCAATAGTGAGAGCTGCTCATTGGCTGAGAGGCGGAAGGCTCACCTCTCTCAGCCAATGAGCACTTCGCACTGGGATTTCTGGACTGAAATCCCACAGTGGAGCTGTCATTCGGGTAGTAGTGTCCTTAGATGACACTACTAATGTCCATGGGTTCGAGTAATTTGGTTTTTTTTTTGCCAAGACCCAGGATTTGCCTACTTTGGAACAAAGAGGACAGATCTATGCATAGGAGGAGGTGAGTATGGATTTTTTATTACAGATACACCTTTGGATTACCTACTGGAGAAGAGGACAGATTGGTTTCAGGGATACTAGGTGAGTATGTGAGATAGTGTGTGCATATGTGAGTGTGTGTATGTTTTAATAAAATTATACTTTTCTACATTGTGTGTGATGTGTTTTTTAATATTGCTTTTGTTGTGGAACTACAGCTACCAGCATGCCCGTAATGCCCTGCATGCTGATACTTGTGGTTCTCCAAGTACCAGCATGCAGGGGAGGCTTGCTGGGAACTATAGTTCCACAGCAAAAGCCAATATTTATATTTTCAAATGCACCACACTTTACATAATCAACCCAGCACCCACTGTCCAGGGGTGCAGGGGATAGCCATGGGCTATCAGCCTGGGCCTGGGGTGCCTTGAGGAGGGGGACCCCTTTATTGGGGGGTCCCCAACTCCCCAGGATCCCAGGCCTAGGCTGACTAGTGGTCAGGCGTGTTGCTGTGGCTGGGGGGCCTGTTGAAAGGGCTCCCCTGGCTGTGGCATCACCCCCCCACTAGAAGGAGTCCGATGCTACTTCTGGGAAATACAGGGGGGCCCTATGCATTTTCCCCCTGCATTTCCAGAACCAGAACTGGCTCAGAGCCCTGTGCTGGTTGCGCTAAATACGGGGGACCCCTACGTCATTTGTCCCCAATATTTTGGCAACCAGGACCGGTTCTGAAAAGCCTGGTGCTGGTTGTGCATAACACGGGAGACCCCCTATATCGTTTGTCCCCTGTATTTAGCACAACCAGTACTGGGGCTCCAAAGCCCGGTGCTGATTGTTTTCTGGGGGGCGGGGCCACGCCATTTTATTTTTATTAAACACAGAAGCAGGTATATCATGGATCTACCTGATCCGAGCCTGCATTCTGTGTGCTGCTACCCTCCCCAGGGTCCTAGCAACTGCCCCACTGCCATCCACACTGCCGCCTGCACCGCCGCCGCTAAAGCCCGCTACTGTCCCTGGGTTCTGGCTGCAGCTAATGCCTGCTACCCCCCACACCTTTCTGCCAGCTCCCACTGCAGCTAACACCAGCTTCTTTCCCTCCAAGCCCACCAGTGGCGGGCTGGGCCGGGGGTCAGGGTGCCATGTGCCCCCCGGGCCGCAGCATCATGCGGGCCGCGGTGCAGACTGTGTGTGTAGCGCTGACTGGACGGAGTTCGGTCAGCGCTACACAGCACAAACACACAGCCACCGAAGCCGGCAGCTGTGTGTTTGCTGTAATCAGCAGCTGCTGAGAGACTCAGACTGTCAGACTCTCATCAGCTGCTGCTGCTCCCACTGTGGGAGCCATCTTCTGGCTCCCGCAGTGGGTAATGGGAGAGACATCGTCATGACGTCTCTCCCATAATGCAAAGCGGCTGGAGGAGCTGATAGCGTCGGGACCAGGAGCGGGAGTTTCAGGTAAGTGATTTTTTGAATTTTTTTTAATTAAGTCTCTCTCTACTGGGGGGGACTATTGGGGGCACTACCAGGGGGGGGATTACTATAGGGGCACTACCTGGGGGGATTACTATGGGGGCACTACCAGGGGGGATTACTACTAGGGGCACAACCGGGGGGGATTACTATGGGGGCACTACCAGGGGGGATTACTATGGGGGCACTACCAGGGGGGAATTACTATGGGGGCACTACCAGGGGGGGATTACTATGGGGGCACTACCATGGGGGTGGATTACTACTGGGGGCACTACAAGGGGGGGGACTACTACTACTGGGGGAACTACAAGGGGGGGACTACTACTACTGGGGGAACTACAAGGGGGGACTACTACTACTGGGGGAACTACAAGGGGGGACTACTACTACTGGGGGCACTACAAGGGGGGGCTACTACTGGGGGCACTACAAAGGGGGGGACTACTACTACTGGGGGCACTACAAAGAGGGGCTATTACTACTGGGGGCACTACAAAGGGGGGGACTACTACTGGGGGAACTACAAGGGGGGGACTACTACTACTGGTGGCACTACAAGGGGGGGACTACTACTACTGGGGGCACCACAAAGGGGGGGACTACTACTACTCGGGGCACTACAAGGGGGGGACTACTACTACTGGGGGCACTACAAGGGGGGACTACTACTGCTGGGGGCACTACAAGGGGGGGACTACTACTGGGGGCACTACAAGGGGGGGACTACTACTACTGGGGGCACTACAAGGGGGGACTACTACTACTGGGGGCACTACAAGGTGGGACTACTACTGGGGGCACTACAAGGGGGGGAATACTACTACTGGGGCACTACAAGAGGGTACTACTACTACATGGGGCACTACAAAGGGGGGGGACTATTACTACTGGGGGCGCTACAAAGGGGGGGACTACTACTGGGGGAACTACAAGGGGGGGGCTACTACTACTGGGGGCACTACAAGGGGGGACTACTACTACTGGGGGCACTACAAGGGGGGACTACTACTACTGGGGGCACTACAAGGGGGGGACTACTACTGGGGGCACTACAAGGGGGGGACTACTATTACTGGGGGCACTACAAGAGGGTACTACTACTACTGGGTGTACTACTACTACTGGGGGCACCACAAGGGGGGAACTACTACTAGGGCCACTATAAGGGGAGGGGACTACTACTAGGGGCACTGCATAGGGGGGAGGGGACTAATACTAGGGGCACTACATAGTGGGAGGGGACTACCACTGGGGGCACTGCATCGATGGACCACTGCTGGGGGCTCCATATAAAGGGCAATACTGGGGGTACTGCATAAGGGGGAGACTACAACTGGGGCCACTATTTAAGGGGCATTGCATAAGGGTTACCACTATTGGGGGCACTGGATGGGGGGTGGACTGCTACTGGGGGCACTATATAAGGGGCACTGCATAGGGGCTACTATATAAGGGGCTTACTACTGGGGGCACAAGGGGCACTGCACAGGGGGGACCACCACTGGGGGCACTATATAAGGGGCTTACTACTGGAGGCACAAGGGGCACTGCATAGGGGGGATCACTACTGGGGGCACTACTGGAGGCCTGCATAAGGGTGTTCTCTCCTGCGGCACACGGGGCACTGCATATGGGCACTACGACAGGGGGCTGCCCCTAATCTTTATTTTTACCTTACATTAATCCCATATGGACCCGTCTCCTCCCTGAAACACTTGAGGGGGGGCGGCGCCGTAGCACGCACGTTCTTTGGGCCCCCTGGCTACATGCTGCTCCTCTGCCAGGGCAGCCTGCATGCATTTGCCCCAGGCTAAAAGTTGCCAGCCAGCCCCTGAAGCCCCCCACCGCTAATGCCCGCAAATGATGTCCATCTGTGTGGCCAAGTGAAGCCACAGTTATTACACCTGCTGGAGGCTCCTACTGTGACTGCGCAACAAGTTGAAAAGTCCTATCTCTACAATGATGCATTCTTGAGGTAATAGTTTAAAAATTGTAACTTTTTGATTTACCCGAACCCCAAAAGCACATACCCTGGCACAATAGCTACCTAATAAAACAAACCCCAAGTCTAAATTCCACCCCTGCCCTGTTTTGCCTTCCCAAAATACCCCAATAGACTACAGCAGAAAAGTGTTCCTAATTGAGAAAGCCAGAAAAAAGTGACAGTTGGAGCTTTATATTACTCCCAAATCCTTTTTTATGTTTTTGCCCTGAAATTTGGCATGCAGCACAGTGCGACAGTTCTACCTGGCCATGCCAAATTTCAGATCCATACCTCTAATAGCTTTTGAGGTGTAGCCCCTTAAACACTATGTCCCCCCGCTCCAGAATTCTCTATGGGGAAATCATTTTTTTAGATACAGCCTTAATATAAGGGCATGACTCTGTCCTCATAATTTGTGTAGACCACATTCATCCATAAATGCCTTTATTTTATATGTACAGACAGTCAGGATCCTAATTGATTGTCCACTCAATTATTTGTCATTGCAGGCAATATTTTTATACTGTCGATAATTGTTTTTACTCTTTTTTTCCTTCACATCTACCCAGGGGCATCTTAAGAGAGGAGGGGGCCCATGTGCACTCACCATGCGGGGCCCCCTCCTCTCCCTGGTGGCTGGCAGCCAACTGACATGGCTGGCCAGCCACCAGAGCCTTAGTAGACTCCAGGCACTAGAGGGTGCCCGGAGTCTACTGCGCATGCGCAGAACGCAAGAAAGTGGCCACCACGGCCATTTTTCCGGTATTCTGCGCAGAACACTGGGAAAATGGCTGCGGCAGCCATTTTCCAGTGTTCTGAGCTGCGCTGAGACCTGACGCTGGACCACGGACAGGTAACTTTAAATAAAAAAATGGGTGCACCACTGTATCTACCACATATTTCACTCTTTTCTCTCTTCTCTCTCATTTCATTATGTTTAGTGTATATATATATATATATATATATATATATTTATATATTTTAACAACTGTTTAATGGGATATTGGACTCCTTGATTTTGAGGTTATTGAGCTATATCTAGCCAAGACATCCCATTTGAATTTCTATGTTGTATGTGTGTCTTGTTATGGTGAGTCCAACAATAAAATTAATTGTTTTTATATATACTTTCATTCCTTAGTTTTCCCCTCAAGAAGTACTTTCTTCATTTTTCCTTCTACCATAAATTATATACTTCTGGGAGACCTTTTTTCATAATAAGGATGTTACATGTACTGTATTGTGCATGAAACCTACTTATATAGACTTTATTATCTCGTGCTGGGACCAGCTCCTCTCCTCTTCCTCAAGCCTCTATAAGCTGAAGATAGGACAAACTAATGGGGTTAACTCAAAAGTTTGTACATAGGGGTCATCTGTGCTAATTAACACTCTGCTGAATAAATCTTGCATTGTACATAGTAACAATACACACAAATATGCAGAAACTGCAGTTTCTACAAAATTTTATGAAAAACAAGCTATATAAGGGTGCAAAGTTCATATAATAATTACTGATACTTTAATGAGAACCTGGTTTAAATCTCAGTATTGGCTTGGCTCTGTTGGTCAACTGTACTCTAGACAACTGTATATACAATGTTGTGTAAAATGAAATAAGCAGTGAAATTATGTTTTAATGTAAAATAGGTAATAGTTTCTTATGTTCACTACAAAGCTGCCTAGATTGAGGGAGTTCCAAAATCTAGGTAGTCTTTAAATTCAGCTTCCTTGCAGTACTAAGTGAAGCAAACAGATGTAAGGTGTCAAAAGGGATACGTTCAGGATCCCGACAGCAGGGATTCTGACACTCATAATGCCGACACCAGAATCCTGACACTTATTGGAGGGTTAGGGTTAGGCACTAGGGGGAGGGTTAGGCACTAAGGGGGAGGGTTAGGTTTAGGGTGTGGGAATGGAGAGGTTAGGTTTAGGCACTAAGGGGGAGGTTAGGTTTAGATTTAGGAACTAGGGAAGGAGGGTTAGGGGTTAGGTTAGTATACTTAATTACAGCCATCGGATGGTAACTTGGTCAGACCTCACACCGATGTCAGACCTCACACACACAAGTGGTAAATCCAAGATGTGTATTAGCGTTTCCAATGTTTATATGTTGACTTGTTTTGGATGCATCACATTAAAGTTGCATCACACTTTTTGCTTCATTCAATGCATTTAAAATGCAATGATGTGACCTCCAATGACCTCCTCAATTGCTTTATGCTGTGAATAGGAAATTACTATCTTTCCATCTATGAAAATCAATTCTCACAAATAAAACCCACTAATATTTACACCAGAAAAAGCAAAAAATATGAAAACCTTTAGTTTAATTTTGCTTCCCAGGATAAACAATAACATACAGTATGTCCCTTGAAATGAGCCACAGATAGAGCAATAATGTGATGTCTGCTATTGGTTCTCCAAACTTTTTCTGATGGGAAATATCTTATATGCATTTATGCCTTCTTAATGTGTAAGCATAACCTTTTAGTATGAGTATATTTTCTTCCATGGTTATCTGATTATTACTGTATATTCGGAGGTAATATGCACAAAATGTTTTTTTTGTCACCATAGAGAGCACTACAGTGTGTTATCTGTTATGCAATTTGTGCTATTAGGTCACCCTATTATTTTCCTCATATATTACTAATTTCATGCTACTACTTTATTACATGACTGTTTATTGCTATAATCATATTGACTACATGTGTTAGAATCCCTGTAATATTTAATAAACATATAAATGTATGTCCCTTTAATTTACTACAATATTCTTTAATCTGATGAAAATTTGGTTTCTGAAGTCTAGAAGGAACTACACCAATCGGTTAGAAACATTACCCTGAAAGTAAGACTTCTGCTATCAAATGTTTCTTCTTAAAATCAATGGTAAAATAGCTTCACCTCATCCAAAGATCAATACCAGTATCTGCTGTGACAACAATTTACTTTAGGGGTATCTGGAAGACAAAAGAGACACTAGTAAAAATCAACAGTTTTATTAGATGAATTCACTCCCTTGCATCAGAAAGAATCCAGTTTGCTACCATTCACCACATACTGCCATTCATTCAGGTCTAGACAGTGAAGGAACAATGAAGAGTGTGCCTACCAATGTAATAATTATTGTTACATAAATTAACCAAACTGCAAATTGTGCATACTGAAAATTGTGAAAAATAAAGCTTACCTGATGATTCTGATAATTGTTTTTCTGAGCATGGAAAATGTGTAGTGAAGACCTGTGCATGCTGAGAAAAAGCCTCTACTCTACTCTTTGTGAATAGTACAGTGACCTGGGAAGCTAGATCGGCATGGCTGGACTATGGGACTTGGTAATGTATTGTTCCACCACTGAGTGTATCATCATCAAGTGTAAATTATTCTCCTACACAAGAAAGATAAGTTTTCAAGTTGATTGCCATGTATTTGCTCCAGATGTATCCATATGCTAGATATCAATTGCTACGTGTGTTCATGGGATCAAATGATAAACACATTTTCTTCCCAATGCCATTTGTATCATTGTATACAATTTGCTATAAAATACTTTGTATAGTTATTGTGTAATTATTGGTGTAGCTAATTGGTGATATCTTCAGTTTTTAGGTAAGTGGAAAGATTTGTCCAGAACAAATTACTGTGCCCAACAACATAATTTTGGGTCAGGATGGCTACCTGAAAGCCCAAACTAGGCTCCATTGCAGAGATATAATCCTCCATGTATGCCCAGAATAATGGGACCTCCAGAGCACCTAGATGTGCATTGTCAGTCCCTTCTTACAGGAGGACCTCATAGGACATGGTCTATACTGGTGATAGTTATGTCTCTGCACTTGTGATTTAGGGGTAGATGTTTTAAATCTTGGAGAGATATAAAGTACCAACCAATCAACTTCTGTCATTTTCAAATTCAGCCTGTTAAATGGCAGTTAGAAGCTGATTGGTAGGTACTTCAGCATTGCAGATCCGAGTGATGCATCCTAAGACATTTAATTTTCTGCGACACTATAAGCCATCTGAGTAAACTTGAGGTTACTCAGATGGGCCCTTGCAGCTCTGTTGCCTAGACCAGAAAGTCTGTGTCAATAGACACAGACCCATTCCTTAGCACTCCCATAAAATGGGGGTGACATGACCCCATTTTCTGGGAATGGAAGGCCAGCACCATCCACATGTATGATATGATACACTCTGCAAGTGGGCATACTCTCAACTGAGCATCAGTGACCATATGCCTCCGCAACCACAACATAATTACAAGCAGCGCATCTGGATTCAATGTCCTCGGCTTCCTAGATTCCTGGTCGCGGACGTGATGTTATCACATTGTGACGTTGTTAACTAATGCCGCGCTACTGTCAGCTGTCAGATGAGTGGAGAGAGGATAGAAACCTGCGCGGCTGGGTACTGTGAAAGTAGAAGAGGAGGAGCCTGGCTGCTGATATGGAGAGGAACAGACAGAGGGAACTGAAGATGGCACATTATTTTAAATACAGAAGCAGGGGGATGCCACTGCTGGGATCACAGGGGGGGCACACTTCTGGGAACATAGAGGGGAGGGGGGTGCACGCTGCTGGGAGTGGAAACAGAGGGGGTGCACACTGCTGGGATCAAAGAATGGGGCACACTGCTGGAATCACAGAGGGGGGCACACTGCTGGGAACACAGAGGGTCTGTGCTGTGAGGTGAGAAGGGTGGGGAGAGGGTCTGTGCTGTGAAGGCAGGTGGTTTGTGCTTCGAGGGGAGAAGGGTGGGGAGGGTGGTCTGTGCTGTGAGGGGAGAAGGGTGGGGAGAGGAATATGTGCTGTGAAGACAGGGTGGTCTGTGCTGTGAGGGGAGAAGGGTGGCGAGAGGGGTCTGTGCTGTGAAGGCAGGGTAGTATGTGCTATGAGGGAAGAAGGGTGGGAAGAGGGGTCTGTGTTGTGAAGGCAGGGTAGTTTGTGCTGTGAGGGGAGAAAGCTGGGGAGAGGGGTCTGTGCTGTGAGGGGAGAAGGCTGGGGAGAGTGGTCTGTGCTGTAAGGGCAGGGGGGGTCTGTGCTGTGAGGGAAGAAGGATGGGGAGAGGGGTATGTGCTGTGAGGGCAGCGTGGTCTGTGCTGTGAGGGGAGATGGGTGGGGAGAGGGGCCTGTGCTGTGAAGGCAGGGTGGTTTGTACTGTGAGGTGAGAAGGCTGGAGAGAGGGGTCTGTGCTGTGAGGGGAAAAGGCTGGGGAGAGGGGTCTGTGCTGTGAGCGCATGGGGGGTCTGTGCTGTGAGGTGAGAAGGCTGGGGAGAGGGGTGCTGTGAGACAGAAAGTGAAGGAGGCAGTATGTTGTTCTGTGAGGGTGCAGTATGTGGTCCTGTGAGGTGGGCAGTGAAGGGACCAGGCCTCCTTCAAGTTCTGAGCAGAGGTTAGGGTGACTGATAAGGGAGCCTGGGATTCTCTGTATCTACAACAATCTGAACCTGTGTGCATACACACATATATTTATGAAAGGGACTCCATGGATGTTAATAAAAAATCAAGTACATTGTACATACATAACCAACGTTTCAAGGCCGTGGTGGACCTTTCTACAGGGGCATGAATCAGGAATTAAAATATAGTGCTATGGATTGTTTGAGGGAAGGAAGGCCCTAAACCGGTATCTTGCCTAGGGCTCCATTAGGTCTAAATCAGGCTCTGCCCAGGTGTTTCTCCTATGAAGCTTAACTTTGCAAACAAGAAGGGGATGGGCTCCTTTTCCAACATAGGGGAAATTTATCAAGTGTCAATTTGGTAAAATTTTATGTTTTATGGTCATTTACAAGCCAACAGATTTATCAATGCAAAATCATTAAAAAAATTACAGTAAAACTACTGTTTCAAATCAGACTGACTGCAAAATCACCACCACATTAAAAAATTCAAATCACTCCACCTAGGGATGCCAGAGGCAATGCTGAGTAGCATTGGCCTCTTCTAGTGCTCCTGGTTGGTGGGTGCAAGGATAAAAAAAGGAAATATGTGCCACCATTATAATAAAAAAAGATCATGATGTGCCTCTTGCATCTAAAATGTCATCTCTCATAATATCTCATAACTACTGTACATATTCTCACTGCGGTTAAAAAAAACAAAGAAAAAAGTGTTCCAACAATGGGCACTAATGGACTATTCTCATATAAGATCATCTTACTAAGGAATCTCAATTATGGTGACCCTTGATGGAAAACAATACAAATTAACCTTTAATTCATCTTTTCAAATATTGTAGCCAGCAAAATATAAAGTGCAAAATGTGTTAAAGTACTCTTATGTGAAACAATACTAACATTTAACTAAAATATTGTGTCCACTCTTATTCCTATATTGTTACTATTATGTCCAATATTTACTATGACAGGATGCTCATATATAAATTGGTGTATTGATAATATCACTCCTCCTATATGTTCAGGTGATTATTTTAGATTCATCCAGATTGGTGGTACTTATATCCTAGTTTCCCTTGAGATACCACAAACACATTCACTGCTGTCAATTACTATCTGGACAAATTCTCCTTCATAGTATTAAAATCATCTCCCCATATTCATGGGACTGGTTATTGGATACCACTACAATTTAAATCAGTGAGGATTAATAATCCTTAATCCAATCATCCCACATCTGTATGTTAGTTGAAACACATAGGTTCCATTTCTCATTGTGTGTTAATCCATGTGTTTCATAGTATATCTCATTACAGGGAAGACTTCCTATCTTTCATATAGGATTAATCATCTAACATCAGTGGTTTCTTCTTCCGAATGTGTCCCAAGCTATATAGACCTAATAGCTGTTTGTCAGAAGGTGTATCTCATTCATATACAATGTCTCTAATCACTTCTGCCACTCAGTTCTAGCATGTGGATTTCATTCATCACAATATAGTTTTTTCACCCCTTCAAGTACAGTTCTCCACTGATATATAATTTGGTAATCCGGTAAAGGGTGTAATATACCCAAACTCGGGTTTACAAACTGTCTGTTAACCACCACAATCTGTGGTTAACCTCATTTATTGTTCATAGATATCAGACTGATTGTGATATAGAATCCTCATTAGCTGTAATAGCACCAGAGTTCTGCATACTGTTTATTCTCTAGACACATACTAGAAACATTGTGGTTAGTATTACTAGGGCACATATTAGAAACACTGTAGCAGTATTTTTAAGTATCAGAGCTCTTTCACATAATACATCAGTTCTCATTGTGAGCTCCTTATCCGCATTGTGTTTTTATTCACTGTCATATGCATCCATGTCACCTTATTAATCTCTGTATATGGAGGCCATAGAGTGGACAACAATAAGTAAAATCACCAGACATGCTAACCCGCATGCGCGGTGTCCCCTAATGTACGTTTCACTATCGCTTCATCATAGGATCAACCCGACATATGCCTATATCCTCATTAACCACAAATCGGTGTACTTACATGTCAGTGACACATCTTGCAGCCAATCAATGAAGCCTGTCAGTTTCCTTATTGGTTTGATCGCTGTTGTACTATTTCTTTACAGGGGAGTCTCTGCAGTTACTTTGAATGATAGACTCTTTGGGGGTCATTCAGACCCACTCGCGAGCGGCAGTCCGCTCGCAAGTGGGTCGATGTTCCCCACTGCGCATGCGCACGACGGAGGGAGCTCCGTCGTGCGCATGCGCAGGACCCGGCGAGCGAAGGACTTTCCATCGCTCCGGGTCTCACACCAAAGAGGGCGTGCTGTCGATGTTGATTGACAGCATGCCCCCTTTGGTGGGCATTCCGGGGGCGTGCCTGCCAGATGGAGGCGTTCCTATGGGAACGCCTACCATCTGAAGCCAGCCCCAATGACATCACTAGTGATGTCAGTGGGAGTGATTTTGGCTCTGATAGAGCCAAAATCACTCCTGGCCTTGTGGTTGAGAAACCCGACCACAGGGTTTCTCTCGCAAGTCCGATGGTCACGATGGTCAAGACCATCATGACCATCTTGTTGGACGCTCGTATATGCTGTGGGTGGTGACCCACAGCTATACGAGCGTCCAGGAGGATGCTCCATTTTAATGGAGGTGGGCCCTGATTCAGAGCGAGCGCTCTGGTCAGAGCGTCCGGCTCTGAATCAGGGCCTTTATCCAATTGGCTCTCCCTGTCAGCCTCCTCTTTGGTTCATGGCTCTATAGGTAGAATTAGGCATATTGAAATCTATGAGAAAACAATAAGTAATATAGATAAATAATACCTTTCATCCTACCTCATTTAATTAATTACTTATTATACTCTTGTCAGTTTCCTCATTAATTCTAGTATAAACTGTGTTTAGCATATTGCATTTTATAAAAATACTCTTAACTAGAAACCATAAAGATGGCGTCTGAAACCGGATATGACGTTGTGAATAACACGTGTCACTTCCGGTGACCATCCTGCGTGGACCGCATGTGGAATGCGGAAGTCATCAGGAAGTGGGAAAGAATCAGATTAACATCAGGGGTATTTAAACCCCCAACATCAAGAGGTATGTCATCCTTTCTTGAAAAAGGTTTTGAACCGAAACGCGTTGCACGGAGGACATACCAGCGGACTGCCACTACCCCTGAACCTGTGGGACCTTTTGCTTTATTCCAGCTAGCCCACCACAGCACCGCTGAGGGGTGAGAAAACATTATCCAGTGACGGTTCTTGATTGCACTGTGTCACTTTATTACATTGAGATCCCAGCTGGGAATATATTGCACCACGTCACTTTGATATACAGTTCAACAGGATTTGTGTTCAATATTCATATGTACTGTGTCACTTTTTTGCATTGAAATTCCAGTTGGGAATACATTGCACCATGTCACTTTAACTTATTATTTTAAGGAGATTTGTTTTATGTTTTACAAATTGTTTGTGAAAAAGGACCTTTTTCTCTTTTTATTCCAATAAAATTTCAATATTATTCACTTTTATGCCATACATCCTTCCTATTTTAGCGCTGGTATTCACACCCATAATATGTGATGGATTATTGTTAGGAAAAGATTTTTATATTTATATGTTCAAGAGACCGCACTACATATTTTAATTATACATGTTTGAATGATCTTCAAATATTATATTAATTTGTCTAGTTATGACAATGTTTTCAAAATAGATATTATTTATCTCACAAGTGTTATTATTATCAACCACCAGTTATAAATTATTATTTATTAAGGTGAAATGTACTTTATTATTTTCATTATGCATATAAAATAGGTGATGGGCTACTCCAATCACTATGTTTACACATATTTAGTGGATATGTGGATACACTTATTCATTTATAATTTATATGACAATTTTTTGGTTGTCACTATTTTAGTATTATATATTTTTTTCACATATTATTTACTACTTATTATTCACATTATATCATAACACTTATTAACATTAATCACATGAGATATGAATAATTCACATTAATAAATAATAATTTATAACTGGTGGTTGATAATAATAGCACTTGTGAGATAAATAATATCTATTTTGAAAACATTGTGATTATAACTATTGAAATGAATATAATATTTGAAGATCATTCAAATAAGTATAATTAAAATATGTACATGATTAGGGGTTTATTTTCAATATTTCAATATTGTACATTCCAATAGTGGGGTCTCTTGATACATATCAATATAAAAATCTTTCATAACAATAACCAATGCTGGAAAGAGTTATTTATAACCATCAAATTGGACTATAATGTACCTTTTGCAAGTATCTGTTTTTCTTATAAAATGCAATATGCTAAACACAGTTTATACTAGAATTAATGAGGAAACTGACACTAGTATAAGAGTAATTAATTAAATGAGATAGGATGAAAGGTATTATTTATCTATATTACTTATCATTTTCTCATAGATTTCAATATGTCTAATTCTACCTATAGAGTCAGGAACCAATGAGGAGGCTGACAGGGAGAGCCGATTGGATAAAGAGTCTGTCATTCAAAGTAACTGCAGAGAATCCCCTGTAAAGAAATAGTACGACAATCCAACCAATAAGGAAGCTGGCAGGCTTCATTGATTGGCTGCGAGATGTGTTACTGACATGTAAGCACACCGATTGGTGGCTAATGAGGTTCTGTGCAACCCGTATGTCGGAAGTGATAGCGAAATGTACGTTAGGGGACACCGCGCATGCGGGATAGTGTGTCCGATGATTTTACTTATTGTTGTCGACTCTATGGCCTCCATATACAGAGATTAATAATGTGATATGGATGCCTATCACAGTGAATAAACACAATGAGGATAAGGAGCTCACAATGAGAACTGATGTATTATGTGAAAGAGCTCTGATACTTAAAAATACTGCTACAGTGTTTCTAATGTGTGCCCTAGTACTAACAACAATGTTTCTAGAATGTGTCTAGAGCAGTGGTTCCCAAACTGTGCACAGTGGCACCCTGGGGTGCCTTGGGACACTTGCAGGGGTACCTCCGGTTGGAGGTCCAGCACCAAATCAAATAATTTATGGTCAATGTAATGTAAATATGTGGACAAACAGAAGCGTAATCCTGTGAACCACCACATAATTGAATCTAAGGATAACAGGTAAGCACAATTTACTTCACTTTACTACATTTTTTCTGAATTTTTCAAAAAACTTTTGATTTAGGGGTGTTGTGCTGATACTTTGGGGTGCTGTGATTCAAAAAAGTTTGGGAACCACTGGTCTAGTGATTAAACAGTATGGAGAACTCTGGTGCTATTACAACTAATGAGGATTCTAAATCACAGTCTGATATCTATGAACAATAAATGAGGTTAACCACAGATTGTGGAGGTTAATCGACAGTTCGTAAACCAGAGTTTGGGTATATTACACCCTTTACCAGATTACCAAATTATATATCAGTGGAGAACTGTACTTGAAGGGGTGAATAAACTATATTGTGATGAATGAAATCCACATGCTAGAACTGAGTGGCAGAAGTGATTAGAGACATTGTATATGATTGAGATACACTTTGTGACAAACAGTGATTAGATCTTTATAGCTTGGGACACATTCGGAAGAAGGAACCACTGATGTTAGATGATTAATTCTATATGAAAGATAGGAAGTCATCCCTGTAACGAGATATACTTAATCCAATCATCCCACATCTGTATGTTATTTGAAACACATACTGTACTGTAGGTTCCATTTCTCATTATGTGTTAATCCCACATCTGTATGTTATTTGTACTTTAAAATTGAGAAATGGAACCTACAGAATGTGTTTCAAATAACATACAGATGTGGGATGATTGGATTAAGGAATATTAATCCTCACTAATGTAAATTGTAGTGGTATCCAATAACCAGTACCATTAATATGGGGAGACGATTTTAATACTATGAAGGAGAATTTGTCCAGATAGTAATTGACAACAGAGAATGTGTTTGTGGTATCTCTAGGGAAACTAGGATACAACCAATCTGGATGAATCTAAAATTATAATCACCTGAACATATAGGGGGAGTGATATTATCAATACACACATTTATATATGAGTAACCTGTCATAGTGAATATTGGACATAATAGTAACAATATTTTAGTTAAATGTTAGTATTGTTTCACATTTGAGCACTTTAACACATCTTGCACTTAATATTTTGCTGGCTACAATATTTAAAAGATGACCTTAAAGGTTCATTTTTACTGTTTTCATATCTTCTTGGGGCACCACAATTGAGATTCCTTAGGGGGATGATCTTATATGTGAATAGTCCATGAGTGCCCTTTGTTGGAACACTTTTTTCTTTCTTTTTGTATGTATATAACGATTTATCTTGGGTTCACCTCCCTCTAGTAATGACAATATATTAGAACTAATAATCAATTGGGGAAGGACATAACTATATTACAAGTTTCTGTGCGGACAACTCTAAGTCCTTTAGTTATGTTTTAATATAAACTCATATAGAGCCAGTCTATTCGAAAGCGGTATGAAATAGCGCTGGCCCTCTGGCCGGCAGTTCGAATCCCAGCAGTGGCTGGCCGACAGAAGCAGAGATCCCTGCAGCGGAAGCCCAACTGTGCTGGAAATCATGATTGTCCGTAGGTAAGTAAAAACTAACTTAACCTAACCCCCTAACCCTAACCCTCCTTAGGGGTGCCTAACCCTAACCTCCCCCCCAAGTGCCTAAACCTAATCCCCCCTCTAGGTGCCTAACCCTAACCCCCCCTTCCCCGCTGCCTAAACCTAAGTCCCCCGGGGAAGTGCCTAACCCTAAGTCCCCCTGGGGGTGCCTAACCCTAACCCTCCCTCCCCCTAGCCTAACCCTAACCCTCCTGGGGGGTGCCTAACCCTAAGTCCTCCCTTGGTGCCCTAAACCTAACCCTCCCCCTACAGCTGTCCGCTTACGGCGCCCGGCATCCCTTTGATCGGGATGCCGGGCGCCGGTCTCCCGGTGTCGGGAAAATGACAGGCGTCTAGATATAGACACCTGTCATTTAACCCTCACCGGGATTAAGCAGTCGGGAAGCCTGCTGTCAGGATTAAGACAGCCGGTTTCCTGATTGCATCCCGTCTATTCCGTTGCACTTTAAAATCAACTGATTGTTATTAGAAACAATCTACGTTTATTTAAGAGTACTGTGCTATATTATTTTAAAATTGTATTCTTCCATTTTTAATAAACTTTCAAAATCTACTCTTAAAGGGGCAATTTAATTGTTTTCACTTTCGGCTCTGACTGATGGACGCCCCACAGAGAAATTCAATTGTTGCTCCGTTAGGGCGTAATAGCTGCCAGTGTCAGCATTTGTGCTCGCACTCTCCTGAGGTGGCAGCAGAAATGTACAATAAGTCTGTTGCGAATGCTGCCCATCCACTAGCAGACTTGTCCCTAAAAGATGAAAGATCAAAAAATCTTCACAAATCATTAATCAATTCCTGATGATCGCTATCGTTCATGTGCACGAACGATTTGTGAACGATTGCACAAAGACTATAGACCAACGATTTTCAAAGCAGTTGTTACTGAAAGTGGGCTGAAATATTTATTTAAATCTATATATATTGGTCGTTGGTCATTCCAGCTTTGAAAACGTGCACCGATGCATGAATGATTGAACAATAACGATGTCCAATAATGACTAATTGACGGGCAAAGCAGGACGACGCAAACGACTGTTGGGATCACGCATTGCTGGTCATTTAGGGCATTTTACTGCACGATTTGCGGATGATTTCCAAATGATTGAACGATAATGATGGACGTTATCGCTCAATCGCTAGGTTTAATCGCCTAGTGGATGGGTAGCTTTATGCACCCAAACTGTTCAGGAAAAATCTTAATATTTCACTAGAGCACACTGCACCCTAGTATAGTAAACCAATTGCATTTCTCTATATGCATTTGCATATCTATGATAAATTGGTGTTTATCTTTTGTGACTGATATCTATTGTATTCACATACAGTATATGTGGTAGCATGGAACTAAAGTGTCTTAACTACTGTAGCATTTATCAACAGAAGTCTTTTGTACGGACTGCTTTGTAGGTGGCACACGACAAATAATAATCTCTGATATCTATAGGTGTGTGCAAGGTCTTAATAAGGAGTGTGTGGACCACAAACACAATTTTTAATTAATTTTCTTTTTTTTTTACTGTCTATCAGTGTCTATGCCAAATGGGTTCCAGACTATAGACAGACAGTAATTAGTTAGACAATGTCTAGATAGACACCAGATGTTAGACAGTTAATAGTTAGACAAGGATAAAAGTTCGACACAGACAAAAGTCAGGCACACTAAAGTTAGACATGTAAAAAATTCGACAGGTACAAAAGATCAACAGGGTCAAAAGTTCGACATGAAAAAGATCAACACAAAAATGGTCGACACATTTTTTTTTAGGATTAGGGTTAGGTTTAGGATTAGGGTTAGGCACTTACTGGAGGGTTAGGGTTAGGCATTTACCCCCATGGTTAGGGTTAGGCACTTACTCATATGGTAAGGGTTAGGCACCAGGAGGGAGGGTTAGGCACCAAGGGGAGGGTTAGGGTGAAGATTAGGGCTAAAAAACAAACAAAAAAAATTGTTGACCATTTTTGTGTCGACCATTTTCATGTTGAACTTTTGACCCTGTCGACCTTTTGTACCTGTCGAACTTTTTACATGTCTAACTTTAATGTGTCTGACTTTTGTTTGTGTCTAACTTTTTACCCTGTCTAACTATTGACTGTCTAACATCTGGGGGTAAATTTACTGAAGTGAGAGTTTTTAGAATTGAGCTTTAAAAGTGATGTTGCCCATAGCAACCAATCAGATTCTAATTAACATTTAACTAGCACCTTCTAGAATATAATAGCTAGAATCTGATTGGCTGCTATGGGCAACATCACTTTTAAAACTCACTTCTAAAAACTCTCACTTTAGTAAATTTACCCCCTGTGGGTAAATTTACTAAGTTGAGAGTTTAGGAGAGTTTGCAAACTCTGGAGAGTTTGGGAATTTTTCCCCACTCTCAAATTTACTAATGTCAAACTCGGGAGAGAGATCTCCTTTGCTACGGGTAAATACTGGAGAATTTACCAAGCAGAGAGTTTGTAAACTCTCATGAGATGGGAAAACTCTCCTGTAAAAACTCATGAAAAAAATACACCTGCCTGTAATCTGAGAGTTTGGCAGAAACATACACAGATCTCTGTGATCCATATATGTTTCTGCCTGTAAATTTAGAAAAAAAAATAATATCCAAAAAAAAATGACATAGGGGCCCTTCTCTTAAAGATTAACCAGCCCCAGGCTTGCCAGCCTGTCCTGGTTTCTGAGATTATGAGGAACAAAATGTGTAGGGTTCCCATGTAATTTAGAAACAAACACCAGGCTGCAGGGCTAGTCCTGATTTTAAATATAGGGGGGTAAATTGCGTAGGGTCCCCCCTATATTTAAAACCAGCACCAGACCCAAAACGGCCGGGCTGTAATGCCAAAGCCTGGAGACCCTTTCACCAGGGCTCCGGGTCCAAAACATTAGCAGCCCAAGCCGGTCAGGCCAAGCCGGGGATCTCAGGGGAGGTGGGGACCCCCCAAAAAAGGGTCCCCCCCTCTTCCTTAACCCCAGGCTTGGTCTGAAGTCTGGGGCTCTTCCCCACACCCATGGAGTGTTGGGTACGGGGGTAATAAAGTGGGGAAATTTAAGTAAACTAATGTATTTTACAGTGGAACTACAGGTGCCAGCATGCTGCCCTTTGGCACTTGTTGAATTACAAGTGCCAGCAGATGGGCAGCACCTGTACCCCCTCTGACAAAACACACACCTAGATGGGCAGCACATGTACCCCCAAAGACAAAACACACACCGTGCAAAGTATAACTTTATTACACACACCTACCCATTCACACATACTTACCTATACCAGATGTATCTGTCCCCTTCTCCAGTAGAATCTGGAATGACTGGCCTTGCAAAAAAGATTTCATATTCACCGATATCCTGGCGCTGGTCTCCGCAGTAATCCATGGACTTTATAAAACAAAAAAACGAGTTTCCCGATCCACGCACTGGGTATCAGTATGTGTGTTGCCACACATACTGATACCTCCCAAAAGCCAGCTGATGGGACTGCATGGGGTTGCATGTCCTGCCAGCCAATCAGTGGCCATGCTGACTGTAGAGCAGCCACTGATTGGCTCCAGCTACTGACAGTTTCCATGTTTTTTTGTTTTCAAAATGCCATGGATTACTGCGGAGACCAGCGACAGGATATAGGTGCATATGAAATCTTTTTTGCAGGGCCAGTCAATACAGAATCTACTGGAGAAGGGGACCGAAACATCTGGTATAGGTAAGTATGGGTGAATGGGTAGGTGTGTGTAATAAAGTTATACTTTGCATGGTGTGTGTGTTTTGTCTTTCTTTAACTATTTATTTTACAGTGGGGGTACAGGTGCTACCCGTCTGCTGGCACCTGGCCAAAGGGCAGCATGCTGGCACCTGTAGTTCCACTGTAAAATACAATAGTTTACTTGAATTTCCCCACTTTATTACAAGAGTAGATTATTCAGCGCTAAACCAATCTGAGCCTGTATAATGTACTAATAGTGCTGGATGGCTTGAGATATGTCGCTAAGTCCTGGGACGTATTTGATATAATGATTGTCAGCAAACTCTTGTACCAAGTTCAAAATAATGCTTTACTTGGATAATCACATAAAATACATGTAATGATTAAAGAGCAATTATTTAATGTCCAAATATACACTTAGAATAATGAAAACATATGGAAAACATATTAATAAATAAGATTGATATTCTTAATGTGAAAGTGCTTGCTGGCACTTGTCTAACAAAGAGTCAATGATTATGTAAGCACAGTTTACTTGCTGTACTGAGACCCTTCTAAGTATGAGAGTTCAATGCTTGTGAGTGGGGGAGAGAGATTGGCGGCGTCCCACTATCTATTCCAGTTGGTGCAGTTCTGATATGAATAATATAGCTGGAGTGAAGTGGTTAATGTGGGCTTGAAGTGGTTAATGTGGGCTGATGTTGATGGATGAGGGTGTCTTCGGTGCAGGATGGAGGAGAACCACTTAGGCTAGGGAGCAGTGTCTCTGGACTGGAGTGGTGCAGACTGTGGGTGGAGCACATAGTATGTCTAATGAAAGACTGTACCCTGCACTCCAGTTCTGAAGCCTTGCAGACCCCTGTCTGGGGAGGGGAACCACTGGATGCGACTGTTCCCGATCTTGTCCCACTTCCCCCTCCACTAACAGAGACTTACCTGTTGACCTGGCGCTGTGTGTGGCCGGATCCCTCCTCCTCCTGCCTGTGCTGCGTGTCTTCTGCCTGGTGGGTATGGGTGTTCATCTCTGACCTCCTTTTTCTCAGGTACTTCCTGGTTTCTATTTCTTCCTGGTCATGTGTGACTTGCCGGTCACGTGGTGCAGCTCAGTGTGGCTTGGTGCAGGTCTCAGTAACAGTGTCTCTTGTGCGGTGATGAACAGGGATAAGAGTCAAATAGTGACTTGTGTCTCTCCAATGCATTTTGACCACTTTGTGGTCTTCCTCTGGGAGTAGTAATGGTTGATGTTAGGTGAGAGGGGTTTTCAATGTCACTTTATTACCCCCGTATCCAATGCTCCAGGGGTGCGGGGAAGAGCCCCAGTCATCAGACCAAGCCTGGGGTTAAGGGAGAGGTGGACCCCTTTTTTGGGGGGTCCCCACCTCCCCTGAGTTCCCCGGCTTGGCCTGACCAGCTTGGGCTGCTAATGCTTTGGACCCGGAGCCCCGCTGAAAGGGTCTCCGAGCTGTGGCATTACAGCCCGGCCGTTTTGGGTCTGGTGCTGGTTTTAAATATAGGGTGGACCCTACGCAATTTTTCCCCCCTATATTTAAAATCAGGACTGGCCTTGCAGCCTGGTGTTTGTTTCTAAATTACATGGGAACCCTTCACATTTTGTTCCCCATAATCTTAGAAACCAGGACAGGTTGGCAAGCCTGGGGCTGGTTAAGCATTAGGGGAAAGGGCACTATGTAATTTTTTTCAAAAACACTTTTAACCCATTTTTTAACAGGTACAACACAAGCAGCTTACACATATCTCAGTCAAATGTGCAGGCTGCTTGCTCGGGAGAGTTTTGCAGATCTCAAGTGAGTAATCTCCTGCAAAACCTGCTACTTGGGGGAGACATCTCCTGCAAAACCTGCTACTCAGCAGAGAAATCTTGTTCAGCTTCACCATCGGCCATCTCACTCTCAGGTAAACTCTCTTCTTAATAATTTGAGAGTCTCAGGAGCTTCAAATCACCCAAGTTTAGGTGAAACTAATTGAGTGAAAAAAGGCAAACTCTCCCAGACTCAATTCTTAGTAAATTTACCCCCTGGTGTCTATCTAGACATTGTCTAACTGATTACTGTCTATCTCTTATACCACACCCATGCCAAACAACCCCTATACCAATGTGCAGAAAATACTTTGCTAGAATATCAGATTTGTATAATGCAAAACATGCACTATTATGTTTTCATTTTTATTACCATTATAATTTATTATACATTAAAATCTTTCTCTAGCTCAGAGTTTCCCAACTCTGCCTTTACAGTACACGTTTTAAGGAATTGATGCATGAGCACCAGTGAATTAGTTAGTACCTCAGTCAATTTGATTTAAGCATCTGGATTCAAGCATGGATATCCTGAAAACCTGGACTGCAATGGCAGAGTTTGGAAACCTCTGCTCTGGCCTATATACACATTTTATTAGTTCCAATAATCCTTTCTTTCCTTTCCACAAGCTTACATACATTTATTTTCAACCTTACATTTTAACTTAAGGAGATGAATAAAATTACTGTATAGCAGTGCAGGTTGATTGAAATCCCGCAAAAAATAATATGACTATTACATATACAGTAGTGTGTAGTCTCATTCTCTATAATAACACAAAGAGATGGCTTAAATTGAATAATTTAATAACAAATAAAACATAAACATATATCTACATAATGTACATTGGACTCCAGCATGTATCAGTATAAAATACTAACAAGTATTAAGCAAACAAGCTTATGCAATGACTTCCTCAAGTTACAATACTCCTCTAATAAGGTAAATAAGGTAGGCACATACAGCTGAAAGCATCCCACGTGTTAGGTAACAGCTGATAAATTGCAAAGCATTATAATGAACTATAAATATTCCCCGTATGGTAGTATGTTAACTGACTCAGGGCCTGATTTACAGATGTACACTAACCCAATGGTTAGCGCACATGTCCAATGTTTGTGAGTCTGCGCATATGCTGGACCCATTATGCGCATGTGCAGAATGGGTTCTTAGAGGGGGGCAAATTGCGCGTGGTGACCGGAGCTGTTCTCCAAAATGGTGGGGACTGTGTTGCCCCCATTTCAGAGGGGTGCCAAGCCTAGAGTCTACATTAGCAAATGGCGGTCACCAAAGCAGCAACCATCATGACCAATGGTTACAATCATGGGCCTCTATGGATGCTGCACTCGGATCACAAATACAATGATAGAGGTGTTTATTTCCTATTGACAACTCATTGTTGCATTTATCTTTTGTTGGACGCTATTCCACACCCGCTTCCTTATGGGTGTGCAATACCATCCATATCTGACTCAGGCCCTCAGTCTTTGGGTGTCTTGGAGGGTATTCCAATAGACTGAATGATATCAGGCAAGTCTTTCTCTATTGGGGACCTCCACTGCTCAATAAGCAAGTTGTCCCAGAAAGGAATCAGTTTACTTTCTAATCCAAAGTTCTATTGGCACAGGTCACATGTGCAGAAGTCCAGTGCAGATAAAGAGGGTTGTCCTATGACTTTTACATATCGATGCACTGAGGTGTTGTGCTGGTCCCTGTCCTCTTCAGAAGTTGACGATGGAAATTGGGATACTGTGCTCATTGTGTGTGGCTTCAAGTAGTGCTGCTGTTTCTGGAAAGGTGTCCTATCTTCTGTAGGCAATATTATCAATTGGGGAAGATACAATGCTGCAGTGTAGAATACAGTGTGTGTGATGTTGGGGACAATATAGTAGGTGTTGTGGTTATATAAAGTAAATTAATCACTGCAAAAATGTGAGTGGTAAACAATATTTATTGATTTACATGATTTAGAGTCTTATTCAGGTAGATTCCTATAGGGATTACCTTTAACTTGTATATCTGTCATGGACAGGTATACTCCCACTATTGAAGAGGACCCTCAGTTTTGTGATGGGTAAGGTAGTTATTTAGGAAACCCCTTTGCATAGCTTAAGCTATGCTCCTCTATTGTGGCCAGTAGTCACTAATGAGGTGACTGGTGGTCACCATTTTGACTAATGGTTACTGTGTTACTGTTTGACTTATATGTGACATGTGGTCACTAATGTGGTGTTCTGGCAGATCATATGTCCTTTTAAATGTTCTGGAATATATACCTGTTTGTGGAAACAGTATATGTGGCAGCGACCTACTATGTGTGATCCCAAATACCGGTAAGTGATGTGGGGGTGGTCTTCCTTTGGCAAGCTACTGGGTTATGGCAATGCTGCACTTGTGTCCAGGTCTACTCAGCTTCCGTATATGTGGGAGGAGATCAGGTTTTGCATGATGTTGCCTCATGATATGCGTGATGTCTGTATCTCTCTCCAGGCTGGAGAGAGGATACACTTTTCTGTTCTGTGTGGCGGAACATTCACCCATCAGTCCAACAGGTTTCAGCAATCTTGTATTTTTCAAGCATACAAAATAGTAAAAAACAATTCTATGTGTAGGATTTGACAAAAAATATTTGCACTTAAAATGCATTTTTTGTAAATGTTCACTGTTTTGATTAAAATGCTTACTATGTGTAGGAAGAATAGGGTAGCCAACCTACTAGACAACCTTCCACATTAAATTATTATTTCACACAAGATGGAGCAGATATAGATTAGATCACCCCCATCTGTGGGAATAGTTTTTTGGTGTACTATTTCAGTTATTGTCTGGTGATTACCAGAAAATGTACACCTATTCTTTAGAATCTAAACAGTGTGCTCCTCAGCTGCTGCTTTCTCCACAACAAAAAATCAATTCAACCCAATGCTTCAAAAAAACTGTGACAATTTTTTTTTAGTGTGACATATGACAGCGCTGCTGTTTTTATGTTAAGCCTGAACCATCTTATACTTGCTCAAAGTTTTCAAATTCTCTTTCACAGAAACACTGGCCTTCATTCAGAGGCGGCCGTACGGTCTACGACCACACGGCTGCCTCGATGTTTGGCCTGTGCGCATGCGCACGAGGGAGCCGGCTCCCTCGTGAGCATGCGTGAGACCCACTACGACCGACAGCGCTGGTCGTGGCGGGTCTCTTTCCAAAGGGGGTGAGCTGTCGATGTTGATTGACAGCTCGCCCCGTTTGGAAGGCGGGCCGGGGGGGTGGCAGCCCAAATGGAGGTGTTCCCATGGGAACGCCTACCATTTGGGGGAGGCCCCACTGACATCACTAGTGATGTCAGTGGAGAGCTTCCGGCTCTGACAGAGCCAGAAGCTCTCCGGGGCTTACGACAAGTGAGACCCTACCCTAGGGTCTTGTCGTAAGCCCCGATGGTCGCGATGGTCTCTGACCATCACGACCATCACCCGAGCGGTCGTTAGAGCTGTGGGTGTTAACCCACAGCCTAACGACCGAAAAGAGGTGGGCGGTCAGGATGCAAGCGGCCGCCCAGTTTCTGAGCGACCGCTTGCATCCTCCGACCGCCTCTGAATGAGGCCCACTATTCTTCCATTTTGCGCATTCCACAGAATAAAAGGTATCTATCTCTGGGATTTTGTTACAGACTTTCTAAAATCCTTTCAGCACATACAGAAGGAAAATATCTTGCTAGATTTTAAAAACAAAAGTTCAGATGTTATAGAGAAAACAAATGTCCTGATGTGTAATAACCAAGTCTCTCTTTATTCAATTAAAAACACATAAAAAAATATGTTCTGTCTACTTTTAATCCCTTTTTGATCGAGCAGGCTACTAATGTCCGTGGGCTCGGGTAGTTCATTTTTTTTGCCAATACCCAGATTTACCTACTTTGGAACAAAGAGGACAGATCTACGCATAGGAGGAGGTGAGTATGGATTTTTTATTACAGGTACATCTTTGGATAACCTACTGGAGAAGAGGACAGATTGGCTTCAGGGATAGTAGGTGAGTATGTGAAGTACTGTGTGTATGTGTGAGTACATGTGTGTGTGCATGTATGTTTTAATAAAATTATACTTTTCTATGGTGTGTGTTGTGTGTTTTTTAATATTGCTTTTGTTGTGGAACTACAGCTACCAGCATGCCCGTAATGCCCCGCATGCTGGTACTTGTGGTTCTCCAAGTACCAGCATGCAGAGTAGGCTTGCTGGGAACTGTAGTTACACAGCAAAAGCCAATATTTATATTTTTAAATTCACCACATTTTACATAATCAACCCAGCACCCACCACCCAGTGGTGCTGGGGATAGCCCCAGGCTATCAGCCTGGTGTGCCCTAAGGAGGGGACCCCTTTATTGGGGGATCCCCAACTCCCCAGGGATCCCCAGCCTCGGCTAACTAGCAGTCAGGGGTGATGCTGCGGCTGGGGGACCCGGTGAAAAGGCTCCCCTGGCTGTGTCATCACCCCCCACTGGAAGGCATCCAGTGCTGGTTCTGGGAAATACAAGGGGGCCTTATGCATTTTTTCCCCCTGTATTTCCAGAAACAGGACTGGCCCAGAGCCCTGTGCTGGTTACGGTAAATATGGAGGACCCCTATGTCATTTGTCCCCAGTATTTTGGCAACCAGGACAGGTTCTGAAAAGCCTGGTGCTGGTTGTGCTTAATACAGGGGACCCATACATCATTTGTCCCCTGTATTTAGCACAACCAGTACTGGGGTTCCAAAGCCCAGTGCTGGTTGTTTTGTGGGGGGTGGGGCCACACCAATTTTTTTTAAGCACAGGCAGTCAGTCCTGGTTGTGTTTAAATGCAGGGGACAAATTATATAGGGGTCCCCTGTAATTAAGCACATCCAGCACCGGGCTAGTCAGAACCAGCCTGGTTGCCAAAATACAGGGGACAAATGACATAGGGGTCCCCCGTAAGTTGTGCAACCAGCACAGGGCTTTGATCTGGTCCTGGTTCTTGAAATACAGGGGAAAAAATGCATAGGGCTCCCCTGTATTTCCCAGAACCAGCACCGGACTCCTTCTAGCAGGGGGGTGATGCCACAGCCAGGGGAGCCCTTTCACTGGGACCCCCAGCCGCAGCATCATCCCTGACTGCTAGTCAGCCCATGCTGGGAATCCCTGGGGAGTTGGGAACCCCCAATAAAGGGGTTCCCCTCCTCAGGGCACTCCAGGTCCAGGCTAATAGCCTGGGGCTACCCCCAGCACCCCTGGGTGGTGGGTGCCAGGTTGATTGTGTGATGTGGTGAATTTTAAAGAATATTTTCTTTCACAGGTGAATTATAGATCACAGCATGCCTCCCTGCATTAGGGCCCACTGCCACCTGTAGTCCACCTATAAAAAAAATATTAAAATAACACAACACACTTTAATATTGAAATATTTTATTTTACAGGTATTCACCTGGGGGACAGAGGCCTTTAATCTCTTATATATGGCAGCCACCACCCCAGGGCTACAGCATCTTCACCTGGCGGGCGCCAACCCGCCAGGGCTTAGGTGTCTTCGCCTATTGGGTGGCATCCTGTGTTAGCTCTTTTTTCGTGGCTGCCTCCCACTAGGACTTCTGGTGTCTTCACCTGGGTGGCGCCAACCAGCCAGGGGTTCGGCATCTTCACTTGGCGAGCACCAACCCTCTAGGGTTTCACCGTATTTGCCTGTTGGGCACCAACCCGCCAGGGCTTCGACATCTTCACCTAGTGGGCGACAGCCTGTGTCAGCTCTTCTTCATGGCTGCTGCCCACTAGGACTCATGGCGTCTTCATCTGGTGGGCACCAACCCACAAGGGCTTTGGTGTCTTTGCCTAGTGGGCGGCAGCCTGTGTTTGCTCTTTTTTGTGGCTACCTCCCGCTAGGACTTCTGGTGTCTTATCCTGGTGGGCACCAACCTGCCAGGGCTTCAGCATCTTCACCTGGCGGGCGCCAACCCACCAGGGCTTTGACATCTTCACCTAGTGGGCGACAGCCTGTGTCAGCTCTTTTTCATGGCTGCCACCCACTATGACTTATGGCATCTTCATCTGTTGGGCACCACCCTACAAAGGCTTCGGCGTCTTCGCCTGGTGGGCACCAACCCATTAGGGTTTCAGCATCTTTGCCTGGCGGGCACCAACCACATCTTTGGTGGCCGCTTTGAGCCAATAAGGGCTCACAATGTCATCATTGGCGGCACCCAGCAGCTGCAGTACTGGCGCCTGTTCAGGTATCGGTGGCGGGCCTGGACCCGAGAGGATCCAGTCCCCGCCAGCCATTCTGCTGAGTACAGCAGCAGCGCCCATTTCAAAAACG
Organism: Taudactylus pleione; assembly: GCA_031769625.1. Taxonomy (NCBI): domain Eukaryota; kingdom Metazoa; phylum Chordata; class Amphibia; order Anura; family Myobatrachidae; genus Taudactylus; species Taudactylus pleione. The sequence goes on along the minus strand of JAUIMM010000274.1, from coordinate 1,731,462 downwards.
GCACCTCAGTGCTTGGCTCACGGCGGCCATCTTTGACTTTCAAAAATGGTGCTGAGGCACCATTTTTGAAATGGGCGCCACTGCCATATTCAGCGGAATGGCTGGTGGGGATGGATCCTCTCGAATCCAGGCCCAAAGCCAACACCCTCACAGCTGCCAGACCCTCCGCCGCTGCTGTGTCACACACACACACAAGGGTAGGGGAGTACAGGGTGTCACACACAGGGGTAAGGGGTACAGGGTGTCACACACAGGGGCAGGGGTATACAGGGTGTCACACACACAGGGGCAGGGAGTTACAGGGTGTCACACACACAGGGGGAGGGGGTTACAGTATGTCACACACACAGGGGTACAGGGTGTCACACACACAGGGGTTGGGGGTACAGGGAGTTAAACACACAGAAGTAGGTGTGTACAGGGTGTCACACACACACATACAGGGGCAGGGGCATACAGGGTGTCACACACACAGGGGCAGGGAGTTACAGGGTGTCACACACACACACAGGGGTAGGGGGTACAGGGTGTCAAACACACAGAAGTAGGTGGGTACAGGGTGTTTCACACACACACACAGGGATAGGGGGTATAGGGTGTCTCACACACACACATAGGTGTAGGGGGTACAGGGTGTCACACACACACACACACAGGGGTAGGGGGTACAGGGTGCCACACACACTGGGGTAGAGGGTACAGGGTGTCACATACACACACACAGGGGTAGGGGAGTACAGGATGTCACACACACAATGGTAGGGGGGTACAGGGTGTCACACACACAGGGGTAGGGGGGTATAGGGTGTCATACACACACAGGGGTAGGGGGTACAGGGTGTCACACTCACACAGGGGTAGGGGGTACAGGGTGTCACACACAAACAGGGGTAGGGAGGTACAGGGTGTCACACACATACAGCGGTAGGGGGATAGAGGGTGTCACACACATAGGGGTAGGGGGGTACAGGGTGTCACACACACACACAGGGGTAGGGGGTACAGGGTGTCACACACACACACAGGGGTAGGGGGTACAGGGTGTCACACACACACAGGGGTAAGGGGGTATAGGGTGTCACATACACACACACACAGGGGTAGGGGGTACAGGGTGTCACACACACTGGGGTAGAGGGTACAGGGTGTCACATACACACACACAGGGGTAGGGGAGTACAGGATGTCACACACACAATGGTAGGGGGGTACAGGGTGTCACACACACAGGGGTAGGGGGGTACAGGGTGTCACACACACACAGGGGTAAGGGGGTACAGGGTGTCACATACACACACACACAGGGGTAGGGGGTACAGGGTGTCACACACACTGGGGTAGAGGGTACAGGGTGTCACATACACACACACAGGGGTAGGGGAGTACAGGATGTCACACACACAATGGTAGGGGGGTACAGGGTGTCACACACACAGGGGTAGGGGGGTATAGGGTGTCATACACACACAGGGGTAGGGGGTACAGGGTGTCACACTCACACAGGGGTAGGGGGTACAGGGTGTCACACACAAACAGGGGTAGGGAGGTACAGGGTGTCACACACATACAGCGGTAGGGGGATACAGGGTGTCACACACATAGGGGTAGGGGGGTACAGGGTGTCACACACACACAGGGGTAGGGGGTACAGGGTGTCACACACACACACAGGGGTAGGGGGTACAGGGTGTCACACACACACAGGGGTAAGGGGGTACAGGGTGTCACATACACACACACAGGGGTAGGGGGTACAGGGTGTCACACACACTGGGGTAGAGGGCACAGGGTGTCACATACACACACACAGGGGTAGGGGAGTACAGGGTGTCACACACACAATGGTAGGGGGGTACAGGGTGTCACACACACAGTGGTAGGGGGTACAGGGTGTCATACACACACAGGGGTAGGGGGTACATGGTGTCACACTCACACAGGGGTAGGGGGTACAGGGTGTCACACACAAACAGGGGTATGGGGGTACAGGGTGTCACACACATACAGGGGTAGGGGCGTACAGAGTGTCACACACATAGGGGTAGGGGGTACAGGGTGTCACATACACACACAGGGGTAAGGGGTACAAGGTGTCTCACACACACACAGGGGTAGGAGGTACAGGGTGTCACACACACAGGTGTAGGGGGTACAGGGTGTCAAACACAGGGGTAGGGGGTACATGGTGTCACACACACACAGGGGTAGGGGGGTACAGGGTGTCACACACACACAGGGGTAAGGGGGTACAGGGTGTCACATACACACACACAGGGGTAGGGGGTACAGGGTGTCACACACAGGGGTAGGGGGTACAGGGTGACACACAGGGGCAGGGGGTACAGGGTGTCTCACACACACACAGGGGTAGGGGGGTACAGGGTGTCACACACACACAGGGGTAAGGGGGGTACAGGATGTCACATACTCACACACAGGGGTAGGGGGTACAGGGTGTCACACACACTGGGGTAGAGGGTACAGGGTGTCACATACACACACACAGGGGTAGGGGAGTACAGGGTGTCACACACACAATGGTAGGGGTGTACAGGGTGTCACACACACAGGGGTAGGGGGTACAGGTTGTCATACACACAGGGGTAGGGGGTACATGGTGTCACACTCACACAGGGGTAGGGGGTAGAGGGTGTCACACATAAACAGGGGTATGGGGGTACAGGGTGTCACACACATACAGGGTTAGGGGGGTACAGAGTGTCACACACATAGGAGTAGGGGGTACAGGGTGTCACATACACACACAGGGGTAGGGGGTACAAGGTGTCACACACACACAGGGGTAGGAGGTACAGGGTGTCACACACACAGGTGTAGGGGGTACAGGGTGTCAAACACAGGGGTAGAGGGTACAGGGTGTCACACAGACACAGGAGTAGGGGGTACAGGGTGAAACACACACAGGGGTAGGGGGTACAGGGCATCCCGGGTAGTCACTGCTCTGTGCTATGATTCACCTCAGAGTGAACTGCCGGGTGTCAGTGGGGGAAGGCCCGCTACACAGACCCATGGTGCCGCCCAGCCGGTAATGTCTGAAGTATGAGGCTGGGGGCTCGGCCGAGTTATCAGAGGACACCCCGGGGAACTGTGTGAGCGGGAGGCCATGCTCTGCTTCCCCCCCACAGGGTGGCTCAGATCTCCAGCATCACCTGCTCTCTCCCCGAATAAAGGGTCCTATGTGAGTGGCACTCCAGTCTCACTCAGCGGGGGGTGCTGGGCTCCTGTGGCCCCTGGTGGGGTGCAGTGGGGCCCTTTTTTCAGCTCTCTGGCCCATGAAACCTGGCCCTGTATAGTCCCGGAGTCTCTGCTGTCATCACCGGGCACCTCCCGGAGTTCTAATCATTCCCGCGCTGACAAGCCGTGCCTGATTCAAATGTCACACTGCAAGCCACGCCCCCATGTTCACCGTCATATCTGATGTAGGTGGGTCTCTTCCACGAAGGGTAAATAGTTACTACCCAACAGGAACGGAGTGTCAGTTCTGGGGACAAGGAGCCTCCATCACCTCTCTGTCCGTGCCCCACACACATGGGTGAGTGTATGCCCCATTACCCGCACCAGTAGCAGCAGTAGTAACAGGAAAAATCAGCATCAGGGGAGGGAGCATCTATTCAGGCTAAACGGCAGCCATCTTTGTACACATATGTGAACTTACAGTACATACACTCCCTGCTGGAGGCTCCTACTGCAGCTGCGCAACAAGTTGAAATGTCCAATCTCTACAATGGTGCATTCTTGAGGTAATAGTTTAAATTCTGTAACTTTCTAATTTACCTGTACCCTGGCACAATAGCTACCTAATAAAACAAACCCCAATTTGTAATTCCACCCCTACCCTGAGTTTTGCCTTCCCAAAAATCCCCTATAGAGAATAGCAGAAAAATTGTCATAACTGAGAATGTCTGAAAAATGTGACAGTTGGAGATTTAGATTGCTCCTAAATCCTCAATTTTTATGTTTATGCCCTGAAATTTGGCATGCAGCACCCAGTGACAGTTCTACCTGGACATACCAAATTTCAGATACGTACCTTTAATAGCTTTTAAGGTGTAGCCCCTTGAACACCCTGCCCCCCCTCTGGAATTCTCTATGGAGAAATAAGTTTTTTTAGATGCAGCCTTAATATAACATATATATGTATATATATATATATATATATATATATATATATATATATATATATATGTTATATGTTGTTTATCAATAATCTGCTGTTCATTTGAACCTTTTAAACCTGATTATGTGTGTCTTTATGTAAATACGACATGTCTTCAATGATTGAATGTAGGAACCCAGTGTTGACAAAGTTCTAACTTATTACACATTGTCTGGTGGTTATATATATATCAGACAATAAGTATTAAGGGGTCCTATTGTCTGAAAAAGCCCCCCCTAAAATGGGTGCCTCTGTTTTTATGGATGCCAGGTTTGAGGGAGACCTTTCACACACCCAGACTCCATGATTTTTCCATAGTGCAGGGGGTTTTGTCTGGTGATCACACTGATCCCCAGCTATTCATTTCTATGAAGGCATAGGCAAACGCATGGGGGGGGGGGGGTTACCATCTGCCTGGAAACCTCCCTCCCAAGCCCACACCATTACCACAATAGAAATAGTAATATAATAGAATTCTACTAGTGCTGTATGTTCTTGGAATGGTGCCCACATCTAAAATAAAAGCTTTCAGCTCAGGCAGGATGGACCTACTGCCGCATCTATTGGCTTACTGTGATCACTGGTCCTGTATGCTGGAATTATGACACACAATACACTTTGTATGTAACATATTAAAGCTGGATAAGTGCTAATTATGCCTTCTTCATGGACTGGCCACACTCACTCTAAAATCGAGCATTTGGAAACCCCCCTCTAGAAATCCTGCGTTTGCCACTGGAAGAGCACAGTTTTGAAAGAAGGGACATCACACTTTACCAGCAGCAAAGCACTTAAAAATCAGCTAGTTAATTAACAATTAGTTAAGTAGTACATATTTTGAGCACAGCTACTAATCTAAGCAAGTATTACATGATCATCTCTAACCCTTCAGAGACAGGTCTCATTTTTTTCTCAATGGTGAGACAAAATAATGAATTTCCACTTGGGATGTTTTCACAGCAAATTGGGAGCTACAGCTACATGCAGAGCTAATTTGTTATAGGGAAAATATACTGGACAAAATGATTTGCAAATGAGAACAAAACAAACACAAACCGATCATTAATGCAATACATTAATTTACAAACACAATTTTGCAGTATTACAATCATCTCATAATAAATATATAAATAGAATAAGAGAAATCAAGATCTTATGCAAGTACCACAATAAAAAATATGTATAAATTATTACAGTACCTGATACGAAGTTATGCTTCTTAATGTCTGATATGTTACTTGTATGAAAAGAGACAGGAAACCACCTGTCAATTTGCTGAAATATTGTTTCCTTAGAGCAAGTGCTCTACTAAATGTATAACCATTTATGGCAGTACGTTTTAATTCTCATTTTGTATGCTAGCAGTTAACATGCAATATAGCAGATATACAGGTGCCCACACCAAATGTGGTTTACTTATAGATTAAAATAGTTCCAGATCTGAAAGCAAACTGTTATTCTACAACTTCATAAACTCAATTATTATCAAACTGCACATATTTAAAAAGAAATGCTTTACACAATTATGTTTTATAAATGTTTACAACATTTCACAAAAGTAATTAATGTGCCTATGGAACCATACAATTTAATATCTGCTCCTTTCTTAATGCATGTAATCACACTAACTTTCAGTGGCAATGTTTACAGTATATGTTCTGTCTGATGTTACTGTATTCATCAGAGATCCCACTGCTATGTTTTGATAGAATTTATTCTGTTTACTCATTGATGTGAATTAAATAATTTGAAGCAAATCCTGACAGCATTCAAAGTTTGAAGGGCCTGTCATGTGTCCTGGCCCTACAAAAGTTCTTCACCAAACATACAGTACTCCAAAGGGTAAATTTACTAAACATCTATTTTAATTGATTTTATTCGATAAAAAATTTATCAACATTGGACTTCCGGTTCTGGTGCTGATGTGAGCATGGGCTGCAGTGCAAAGCTGTGCTGTACCGGCTGCCCAATACCCGCATAAGCGCTGGTCTCTGGTGACCAGACACCGGTATGTGTCCCAAGTGTACCTATGACTACCCTGCCATGGATGGAGAGGTTTTTTTCACTATCTATACCTGCTAAGAGCCAGAAGTCCTGGGCAGAGTCCTGGGAGATGCGACTCCAAGATGGACACTGCAGCAGCTGCATGGTACCCACAGCCAGGGGTGCCAAGAGGGGGAGTGGGTACTAATTACTTGGGCCTGGGCTTAATGGAGGGGCCCGGTGGGGGCCCGGGTCCAGCACCTCTCCCCCTCCCTCTTATGTCACAGCACGCTGCTGTGTGCTGGGCTGCACTGGGAGACTGCTTGTGGTTGCTAAAGCAGCAGCCGGAGCAGTCTCCTATGCCTATGGGGGGAGCAATCCTCTTTGCAGCACTGCAATTTTTTTTTCTAAGGGGGCATGGCCATGCCTCCCATGATTAGGCCATGGTCACTGTCACCTGGGCCTGGCGTGGGTGACGGCGGCCCTGCCCACAGCAGCTGCAGCTGACCAGGAGCTTGGAGAAGACTCTGAGGAAACTGAATGGCTAGCACCTCCTTCACAACCACAACCACTTATTACAGGTACAAGGGACCCCCTGAAAAAGCAGGCTTCCCAGTTTGCTCAAACTATGCAGCAGGTGAAGTCTCAAATATAGAACCAGGAAACTGATATGGCAGTCCTAGATAATAAAGGATATTTCAGGATATTAGAGAGGAACAGTCGCTCTCTTCTCATTTACAGAAGGACAATTATAAAATTTGGAATAAGTTGATCTTGAAAACTGCTCCCTGTGGAACTATCTGCACTTCAGAGGTTTGCCAGAATCTGTGAAGGGCCCTGCTCTTTAACACTTTTGAATGTCATTGTGTTGAAATTGATAGATATTGGTGATGCCTAGTTATCTTGTGAGCCCACAGAACTGGCAAAATCAGAAATCAGAATAAAGAGTGCCTCCGTGTGTTGATTTTAAGATGTTTAAATTGCGTGCATAAGGAAGCTACTTGGTCGACATCTAAACATAAAAGTGATCTGTTTTGGAATGAGACTATACTGCTGATTTTTCAGAACTATTCCATTGATGTTACTAAGGCCCGCAAGGCTCATTTTGGAATGCCAGATATTTGCTTTGTTATATCCAACAAGGCTAAGACTGTGCTTCAGTGAATTTTGTTACAGTGGAGGATGCAAAAGTGTATCTTTGCAAGTTCCAATCTACATGTACGACTTTGGTCCTGGCCTTGGTCACCTTGGCTACCTGATCTTCTGGTAAACTTTCATTTTTTATTGTAGCTGTAACCTATATATTACCCTCTGGACTTTGGGCTTCCATATGCACAACAGACTCTTTTGGAAACCTGCTCCAACTTTCCAACACATATGCTGCCTTGTCATTGTATTGTTAGATGCTGCCTCTCCTTCATTATATTTGTATGCTTTATCACTCTTTTCTTAATGTCTTTCAATCTATATATATTTATGCTCCTGTACTGTTTATTTAATTTCACATGTTTTATACCCACAGTTGAGTAGTGGTTGGCTCCTAGTGTAAATGTTCTCTATTGTTGCGTCTGATTTTATTATATTACTTCTGGAAGAGGCATTGGATCTGCAAACAGATTCCACCATTCCCACTGGTGGACTCTTGTCCCCTAGTGAGATATGCATCCTCTTTTTGTTGTTACATGATATGCCCAGCTAGTTTTTTGCTGATAGCATGCCATTCCAGGCCTCTATGTCGTGCCATGGAAGGTTACGTGATGGCTGTACAGTGGCACACCGTGGTTTACAACAATAATTGTTAAGCCATGACATGTAATACACTGTTTAACCTCTGGGTGGTGTGTGCTCTACTCATGAAATTTGTACTACTGAATACCACACTGTTAAAGTGGATGGCCCCGTAATGTGTTCAATACAATGTCTACTGTATAGCAGAAATGCCAAGTGGTGGGATGTTGAGAGAAATGTTTTGAGTTCAGTAGAGTTCTTTAACATAACTGAAATTCAGTTGCTCTGTCTTTATGTAATGCTTAGTGTGCATCAATGTAAGCTATGGCTGCTTTATTGGGACTCGGCACAGTAATATGCATCTAGGGTCACTTTTAGTATCAGGAACATTGCAGCACAGTAATAGAGATGTAGCCACATACATCTATCCCCAATGCACTACAAGTTGCTCCACACATAGTGCAGGAATGCTGTGTGACTCGATAGCGCCGAGCATCTTTTTGTGCACTTTTTTACCTTCAAATGCATCTTATTGGCACAAGCAGCTTCTTCTTATTAAAATGATATGCAGCATGCCTATGTTCTTTGAGCAGGTGCGGGTGTATCTGCAAGCAAATCACTATGTTACAGTGTTACAGTTGCTGATACTGTAACTTAGCATTTTGCGTGCAGATATACCCGCACTCACTCACTCACAGAACATAGGCATACTGCATATAATTTTAATGAGCATAAGCTTCTTGTGCTATCAGTTTACATCACTGTGTGATTCAAATGAATTTGAAGGTAAAAAGTTGCATAAAGACGCTCATGCTACCTAGTCATGCCATATTAGTACTGTAGTGTACATGTAAACACATTCATCATGTCTCAGTAAAAGCTGTGCATGCCTGTGACCTCTGTCTGAGCCTTTGAGATAAATATATATATATATATATATATATTTTAAAGTACAGGACTCACACACATGCTGTACTGTAATTATTTAGTACTTTATTACACATTCTTCCATAGCCCTGATTCCTTGACCAAAATGCTGTACTATAGTGTACTGAATCACAGCTTCTGTCAGTCAATCATCGGGCGGTGACACAGAAAATGCATTGTAAATCTGATGCATGTGCTGTGTAGTTTAGGAAAAATGACACCTAGTGGACAAAAAGTTGTATTACACTATATGACTTTTTTCCAGTGCTACACTATGTTCCGTTATGAAACATTCTGTGTGGCATGACTCAAGGCGTACTGTATGGTGCAAGATGCATGGCACACTACCTGGCTATTTGGCACAACAAACTAGCTGGGCACATCTGTACTTTGTTGTTATATATTTGTTTTAGTTTTCATTTTTTATTTTCCTAAATTACTTTTGTGTCTATATTTTCCTTTTGTATTACCTTGCTACATCCCTTTTCCTCCTTCATTCATCAGGTATGAATGCACATTATGTTTTTGTTGTCATTTATGATATGTTATGGTTCGCTATGTTATATCTGACCAACCTTGAATATATAATATCTTTTTCTTTGAAGTTTTGCTCTTGGAATATCGGTGGGGTTAAACCCCATAGGAAACACACACATATACTTACTTATATTTGCAAATTACATATCGATTTGGCCCTATTACAGAAAACCCACCTCACACCTCAGGAAACTGTACATTTGGCCATACTTAATAGAGTGGTTTTGGCTTCTTCTACTTTAACTTCTAAGGCTAGGGGTGTTATAATACTCTTAAATTAAAGTCTCCCTTATACAGTTCATTCTACACAGTCGGACCTCAAAGGCTATGTCTTGATAGATGTGACAATTAACTCTCTCCACTATGTGGTGTTTAACATTAATGCCCAACTGTTTACTCTAAATTGTTATTCTAACAGTTTCTTACTAATTTGACAACTTATGCTTCCTCTTCCCGGATCATAGGTGGGGATTTTAACTTAACTTTTTCTGCTGATAAGTAACCCCCAGGTAAGAAGAGGCACACCCCCTCCATAGGTTGGGTGTCCTCATTTTTCTCGACAGTTACAGCTTTCTGATGTTTGGAGGGTTCACCATCTGACAGATTGGGAATTTACATGTCTTTCTGCTGTGCATGGTACTTTATCACAAATTGATTACTTATTGCTACTGTATCTACTCATTTACTCACCCGAGTTACTGAATAAGCCATAGAACCTATCTGTGTTTTAGTTTACTGATTAGTATGGTTTGTTATCGCCCCTAGGTTTGATCATGGCTCTAACTATCAATGGAGTGTTCCCAAATATTTGGCTAACTCCTTAAAATGTAGACATATAGTGGAATATGCAAGTAAGTTCTAACTTGGCCCATGTGCAGCAGAACTAAGGGTGTGCACCGGCCACTTTTTGTGTTTTGTGTTTTGGTTTTGGATCTGGTTCTTTATTCGTGTTTTGGATCTGGATTGGTTTTGCCAAAACCACCTTTCCAGGTTTTGGTTTTGGATCTGTATTTTTTTGGGAAAAAAGCATAAAAACAGCTAAAATCACAGAATTTTTATTTTTTTTGTTCCTACACTATTATAACCTCAATAACATTTATTTCTACTCATTTCCAGTCTATTCTGAACACCTCACAATATTGTTTTTAAGCCAAAAGGTTGCACTGAGGTAGCTGGATAACTATGCTAAGTGACACAAGTGGACGGCACAAACACGTGGCTCATCTAGGAGTGGCACTGCTGTGGCAGACAGGATGGCAGTTTGAACAACTATGCCCCAAACAGTACATAATGCAAAGAAAAAAAATTGGTGCAAGATGGAATTGTCCTTGGGCCCTCACACCCACCCTTATGTTGTATAAATAGGACATGCACACTTTAACAAACCAATCATTTCAGCACCAGGGTCTGCCACACAACTGTGGCTGAAAGGTTTGGTTCGTTTGGGTCACCACAAAAGAAGCTGGCAATTAATCTGTCCCTGCACAAACTGGTTCTACAGAGGCAAGATGTCATCCTCATCCTCATCCACCAATTCCCCACCCTCTTCAGTGTTGTGTACATCCTCATCCTCACAGAGTATTAATTCGTCTCCACTGGAATCCACCACCACAGGTCCCTCTGTACTTTCTGGAGGCTGGTCTTCCCAGAAGAATTGATAGTTCATTTTGATGAACATCATCGTCTCCACATTTTGTGGAAGCAAACCTCCTACACCTTTTGCTGACAAAGTTCCTGGCTGCACTAAAATCTCTTTCAGAGTACACACTGGAGGGGGGTCAATTTAGGTAAAATAGAGCCAGTTTGTATAGGGTCCTCCAAATTGCCTCTTTTTCCTGCCAGTACAGATAAAGTGATCCAGAAATTTTTCAGGTCACCCAAAGAGTCTCCTGCATGCCCTTGTAATTTTTCAGAAAATTATGTACCACCAAATTTATTGTGTGAGCAAAACATGTGACGTCCTGGAATTTGCCCAGGTGTAATGCCTATCCAATATTGGTGGCATTGTCAGATATCACAAATCCCCAGGAGAGTCAAAGTGGGGTAAACCACTGGGTGATGTATTCCCTCAGTTTCTCTAAGAGGTCATTGGCAGTGTGCCTCTTACTGAAACTGGTGATACACAGCTTAGCCTGCCTTAAGTAAGGAGATGGTATATCTGAGATGCTGCTACTGGTGATCCTGCTGTGTAAGGCAATACATCTACCCAGTGGGCTGTCACAGTCATATAGTGCTTAGTCTGCCCTGTTCCACTTGTCCACATGTCCGTGGTTAAGTGGACATTGGGTACAACTGCATTTTTTAGGACACTGAGGACACATTTTCTGATGTCTCTGTACATTCTCGGTATCGCCTGCCTAGTGAAGTGTAATCTAGATGGGATTTAGTACCAGGGACACACTACTTTGATCAATTGTCTGAATCCCACTGCACTAATGGCAGATACCGGATGCACATCTAATACCAACATAGCTATCAAGGCCTCAGTTATCTGCTTTGCAACAGGATGACTGCTGTCGTACTTCAACCACTTTGCAAAGGACTGATGGACAGTCAATTGTTTGTAAAAGAAGTAGTGGTGTTCCAACTTCCTCTCTTGGAGGATGAATGACTCCCAGCAGCAACAGTAGCAGTGGCAGCAGTAGGCATAGCAATGCAGGATCCTGCAGAGGAATCCCAGATAAGAGAGGAGTCAGTAATGCCAGGGATGAAGCCCGATGCATGGGTGAAATGCTTTGATGACAGTGAGGTAAGGGATAACTAAGAGACATGGTCACATGTCCCTCACCCTTATAGTTTGCCAGCAAACAACCTTTACTCCTTTGACTCACTGCTGCCAGCTAAGAAGGACATTCACATCACCTTGGATTTTAGCTGTATACCACAAGGTACTAATTTACTATCTGATTTACTATTTGACTTTATTTCTAATTGGGACTTGGCTATTTAAGCTGATGGGTGTTTGAACACCTCTTCAGCATAGAAGGACAGAGTAAAACACTCAGCAGCATATATCTCCATCTTTCATTCCTAACTAAGGTAGAAATAGGAATTACACTGTCAAATGTACTTTTTATATGTTTTGTCCATGTAATTTGTTGTACCAATTGGTTAATAGTCCAGTCATAATTTATGCTTCACTTACTCTAGGAATACCCTAGACCTTTTTTACTTACATTAAATACACACTTTTTTTACACTAAATTGTGGCAGTGTATTTATTCATCATTTGTATAACATAGCATAACACCTGAGGAATTTTTTTTTTCTGTCATATTGAACATATGAAGGGAAGGTGAATCCCTGCTAACTTCGTAGGCAGCTTCTAACAGGGCCAAGAGAGTCTTATAGCGCAGCCACCCCTCTTTTCTATAGGCCAGTGACATGGCCTGCAGGACTACTTCCGATCTTGATTGAGGAAGAAATTGACGAGAAGGGAGTCACTGGTGTGGTTTGCAGGTGCTTGGATACAACAGGACAAAGGGATTTAGGTGTCTCTGGACTGCTTATGGTCTTATCCACAGTTTCTGAACTGGACAGTAACTTTTTATGAATGCGCTGCAGATGATGTATAAGGGAGGATGTTCCTAGGTGGTAAACATCCTTACCCCTACTTATTACACCTTATTACATAATCTACATATGGCAAGACAGTTGTTGTGCAGATTTGGATAAAAATATTTCCAGACCAAAGAGGTGGATTTTTTTGTCTTTTGCCCAGGCATAACGATGGGCTTTTTCATCCCAGGGACAATAACTGTCTCCCCTGGTGCCTGATTTAAATCAACCACATCACCATCAGAATCCTCCTTGTCAACTTCCTCCTCAGTGCCAACTACACCAATTTCCTCATCCTGTTGTACTTCAACAATGATATCTTCAATTTGAATATCAGCAAACTTGCAGAGGGCGTGCAAATGGTGGAAGGAGCCACCTCTTCCCATCCAGTGTTGGGAAGGTCAGGCATCGCAACCACCGACACACTTTGACTTTCCTTGGGGATTTGTGATATCTTCTTAGAACACACAGTTCTTTGCTGTGCTTTTGCCAACTTAACTCTTTTCATTTTTCTAGCAGGAGGAGGAGGGCTTCCTTTGTCATGTGAAGCTGAACCACTAGTCATGAACATAGGCCAGGAACTTAGCCATTCCTTTCCACTCTGTGTCATAAATGGCATATTGGCAAGTTTATGTTTCTCCTCAGTTGATTTAAATTTATTTTTTTGGGTCATTTTACTGAACTTTGGCTTACACCACACAGGATAGCCCCTGTAAAAAATATTTGTATGAAGGGCAGTGTACACCAAACAGGACAGCCCCTGTAAAAATTATTTGGATGAAGGGTAGCATACACCACTCAGGACAGCCCCTGTAAAAATGGTTTGGATGAAGGGCAACTTACACCACACAGGACAGCCCTTGTAGAAATAATTTGGATGAAGGACAGGTTAGACCACACTGGACAGTCCCTGTAAAAAATATTTGGATGAAGGGCAGCGTACACCACAAAGGACAGCCCTTGTAGAAATTATTTGGATGAAGGGCAGCTAACACCACACAGGACAGCCCCTGTAAAATTTTATTTGGATGAAGGGCAGTGTACACCAAACAAGACAGTAGCTTACACCAAACAGGACAGCCCCTGTAAAAATTAATTGGATGAAGGGCAGCATACACCACACAGGACAGCCCCTGTAAAAATTATTTGGATTTGGATGAAGGGCAGCTTACACCACACAGGACAGCCCCTGTAAGAATTATTTGGATGAAGGGCAGCTTACACCGCACAGGACAGCCCCTGTAAAAATTAATTGGATGAAGGGCAGCATACACCACACAGGACAGCCCCTGTAAAAATTATTTGAATGAAGGGCAGCTTAGACCACACAGGATAGCCCCTGTAAAAATTATTTGGATGAAGGGCAGCTAACACCACACAGGACAGCCCCTGTAAAAATTATTTGAATGAAGGGCAGCTTAGACCACACAGGATAGCCCCTGTAAAAATTATTTGGATGAAGATCAGTGTACACCACACAGGACAGCAGCTTACACCACACAGGACAGCCCCTGTAAAAATTAATTGGATGAAGGGCAGCATACAGCACACAGGACAGCCCCTGTAAAAATTATTTGAATGAAGGGCAGCTTACACCACACAGGACAGCCCCTGTAAAAAGTATTTGGATTTGGATGAAGGGCAGCATACAGCACACAGGACAGCCCCTGTAAAAATGATTTGGATTTGGATGAAGGGCAGCTTACACCACACAGGACAGCCCCTGAAACAATTATTTGGATGAAGGGCAGCTTACACCACACAGGACAGCCCCTGTAAAAAATATTTGGATGAAGGGCAGTGTACCCCTACACCACACAGGACAGCCCAGGTATAAATTATTTGGATGAAGGGCAGTTTACACTACACAAGTCAGCACCTGTAAAAATTATTTGGACTGAATATACAGCACAGGACAGCACCACTGGACTGATACAACAGGTTGATATGATACAACAGAGCCACTTTTCCACAGACACTACACGAACACTAAACTTTCTTGCACTACACTCTCCAGGACTGGAGTGAAGATGCAGAGTGGGAGGCGCAAAATGTGCAAAGTCTGGGTCTCGTGAGAATCCAACACCAAGATGATGATGTTTTGCCTCATTCCAGGAACTGAGTCTGGTGGGAAAAGCCAAGCCAGACTTGGTTTCTGGCTCAGATTGGGGGGGGCTCAGGGGGGTTCAGAGTTAGAAAATCTGAACCCGCTCATCCCTAAGCAGAACCTTGTTTTATGAAAGATAATAGATGCTTGCGATCCACACTATACCCAGCTGCTAATAACCTGCGTGATAATCACCAATCAGAAACCAATAGATACATAGAATATAAATGGTTAAAAAGCACTCTGGTTGGGGTGCATGTCCCATAAGTGTACAAAATAAGTCTTATAGTAATAGTCACTGATTTTAGTCCACTTGTTTATATTCCATTTCCAATTCTTCTGTACAGTAAAAAACCTGGTCTCTCCACTTGGTTCTCACACCATTACCCCTCAATGTCAGTAGGCCATAGAAGACAAAGTGGGGAAAACATATAGTGTAAAACCATTTACATTTATTTCAAACAAAGTATAGATAAAAAGTGGTCACGTACCATCAGGGACCTTTAGATGAAAGGCACAATATTAAGCATATAGGGGTATATATTGCTCCCCCTATTAAGCAATACCTTTCCACTGTTAACAGGATCTGAATGGCTGCAACCCAGGATACACCAATGCTTTTCAACCAGTAAGTGGTCTTTCTCAAGGTGTGAGAAAAACCAATTACTGGTTGAAACACGTAAGATCCTGTTAAC
The DNA here is from genome assembly GCA_031769625.1 of Taudactylus pleione. Lineage (NCBI taxonomy): Eukaryota > Metazoa > Chordata > Amphibia > Anura > Myobatrachidae > Taudactylus > Taudactylus pleione. Next base: position 1,715,750 of record JAUIMM010000274.1, on the reverse strand, counting down.
GGCGGAAACGGTGGAAAGTTGAACGTTAGCAAGTCTGAATACATGCCCTTAGGCTCCTTTGTCAAAGTGACTCCTCCTCCCTTTCTTTGACTTCCTTTACAAAAGCTGGCCCATCTTTAAAATATTTTGGGATTAATTTAACTCCATTTCTTTCTAATTTATATTGTGCAAATGTTATCCTATGAGCTTTAAAATTTAACATTTACTAGACAGTTGAAGATTGCTCCCTTTATCTCTCCTTGGAAGAGCAGCAGTTATTAAAAGCATAATCTTCCCAAAGATGTTTACAGTCAGCTTATGTAGAAAATATTTGACTATCTGCTCTAAATTGTTTATGAAATTTCTCTGGTGTGGTTAAAAATCACATAAATAACTTAAAAAGTTGAGATTTCCTCAAAGTCATGGAGGGCTGGGTATCCCTGATCTGGTGGTCTTCTAGAAGGATGTCTTTTTTAGGTAATTCCTTGACTGGTTTCAAAATGCTTGTTACAGATATATTATGCATGCTTAATAAGTGGGTTAGCAGCTGTCTTGTTGAGTGTAATCAGATACCTGATTACCACTCTAATAATGGAAATAAAAAGGGGAGGTTGGACACGCTTGTGATTAAGAATACAAATAAAATAAAAATAAAAATAAAAATATTGATAGATAAATGTTAGTAAATAAAAATAAAAATGAAAAAGAAAACAACAATTACATGCAAATAGGACCGGCAAATGCTAAGTGAACAGTGGGCTGAATTATGATACATTGAACACACAAGGATGTTTATAGCTCTTTCATTGAAAATATGTTGTGTTAGAAAAACAGTAAGTCAGTTGTGGCGCCCACGTGTCTTATAAACTGGGAGCGTAGCAGCGGTCTTGTTACTCACCCTATCTCACCCTACGGGCGGCGCAGACTGGTAGGGTGAGATAGGGTGAGTATTCTTAATCACAAGCGTTTCCCCCCCTTTTGGTTTCAAAATGCTAACTCATACACTAATATTGATTTGGAACTTGAATTATTTGCCCGTTTCTCATCTAGCGCTTTGTTGCATGTCAAACAAGCATTATTTCCATCTGGTTTCCTTGATAATTATTTATTTAGAGATAATTAAGCTGCATACTATTACAGAAATCCCATTAGTTCTTCCTATATCACTTTTTGTGGCAATGTCTCTTTCCCTGCCACCCTAGATAACATGCATTTCAAAACATGGAAGTTGAAAGGTATCATTGCTGTTAGAGAGTTAATTGCCTAAGCAGGCCATATACTCTCTTTTGCTTTATCTGCCCTTCTGTGGTATTTAACGTCTCACTCATTTAGAACCAAGCTACTCACAGTTGCTTGACTTCAACTGCACTCTGAAACCTTTGACTCCATCTTAAAATATTATGATTCCACATGTTGATCTTTGTCCTCAGCTTCTTCAGGAAGTACACATGAAGGTGATTTATCTAGCTTATATTGCTCAAGGCCAAAGACATCACATGGTCCAATGGGAGCAGGGACATTATCCTAAATGTAATTCATCTACAGGCACATTGATCCATAATTTATATTAATGTGGTAAAATTCACAAATTCTGGGGTAAAGTTCTCCAGTTTATTAACTCCATGTTCTATGGATCCTCTAGCCACCCTCTGTTCTAATTTTAATAAACAAGCATTAGGCCCTCATAAGTAAAATAGTCTCCCTCGCCCCCTCAGTTGCTTATGCAAATACTCTATTTTGATAGACAAACTGCTCTTCCTGATATTGAGAAAGAGGTATTATGGTTTACCTCGAAATGGAATTTTTGTATTATTCAATTGGATTCCCAGACTCAGGGCCTGATATTCATCATGGCATGAATGTGCAATGCTGAATGCAGATTACTGATCAGGAATCTGTGCAGGTTCTGGACCTGTATTGCACATAAGCAGTACAGGTCTGCAGTCTGGCATAAGACTGTTAGTGATTGACAGTCTGCTGCCATTTCTGGGTGGGGAGAGAGTGGCAATGGCATCTGTTTTTCCCTCCCACCATTGAGAGGGAGGGAAAAGTTCAGGATCTCCATCGGCTGACAAAGATTTCATGGCCTCTTTCCCACATCTGCATTAGCTGTCTTGCATGATCCCATGGTTACTCAGCCGGCCGAGGACTACACAGCTGATCTGATGCTTGCTTCCAAAAACACCTTCTGCTGCTTCAACATATTAGCAAGGATGGAATTGGAAAGCTGCTTATGTCCTATGGTGAATCACCTCATCAGTCCACTGTGTATAAGCTTTTTAAGAACACAATATGGTACTTATATACAGTAAAGCATGATTCAGAGATGGATGCTAATGTGACCACAGCTGCGATTTTACATGGAAAAAAGCTGCAAAAATATTATAACAGTTCCAAATCTTACACAAGCATAAGGACGCCCACTGCTGACTTCTCATGTGCGTACGATGTCACATACACAAATTTTCAGTATTACAATAATCTCATAATAAATATATAAATAGGATAATAAAAATCAAACTCTTATACAAGTCCCAAAATAAAAAATTTGTATAAATTATTACAGTACCTGATACAAAGTTATGCTTCTTAATGTCTGATATGTTAATTGTATGAAATGAGACAGGAAACCACCTGTCAATTAACTGATATATTGTTTCCTTAGAGCAAGAATAATAAGTGCTCTATTAAACATATAACCAATTTTGGCAATACATTTTAAATATCATTTTGTATGCTAAACCATTTCACATCACTTTTGTGGGCCTTGGTCTTTAACACATTGTTTGAATCTTTGAGCTGTCTGTGTTTGGTACAAGAAGAGATATGGCAAAGTATGCATTTTTATTGTTCCCATTGATTTCAATGCATTTTTGCAAATAACGAGCATTTGCTGTTTTCTCTTAAATGGAACATGGGAGACAAACCATTTCACATCACTTTTGTGGGCCTTGGTCTTCAACACATTGTGTGAAATTTGAGCTGTCTGTGTTTGCTACAAAAGGAGATATAGCAAAGTAAGCACTTTTACTGTTCCCACTGATTTCAAAGCATTTTTGCAAAAAATTAGCATTTGCTGTTTTTGCTTAAATGCAACATGGAAGAAAAACCATTTCACATCACTTTTGTGAGCATTAGTCTTCAACACATTGTGTGAAATTTGAGCTATCTGTGTTTGATACAAAAGGAGATATAGCAAAGAATGCGTTTTTACTGTTCCCATTGATTTCAAAGCATTTTTGCAAAAAACAAGCATTTACTGTTTTCTCTTAAATGCAACATAGGAGAAAAACCATCTCACATCACTTTTGTGGCCTTAATCTTCAGCATATTGTTTGAAATTTTGAGCTGTCTGTGTTTGCTACAAGAGGAGATATGTCAAAGTATACATTTTTACTGTTCCCATTTGATTTCAATGCATTTTTGCAAAAACGAGCATTTGCTGTTTTCTCTTAAACGCAACATGGGAGATAAACCATTTCACATCACTTTTGTGGGCCTTGGTCTTCAACACATGGTGTGAAATTTTGAGCTGTCTGTGTTTGCTACAAGAGGAGATATCTCAAAGTATGTGTTTTTACTGTTCCTATTGATTTCAATGCATTTTTGCAAAAAACAAGTATTTGCTGTTTTCTCTTAAATGAAACATGGGAGAAAAACAATTTCATATCACTTTTGTGGGCCTTGGTCTTCAACACATAGTGTGAAATTTTGAGCTGTCTGTGTTTGCTACAAAAGGAGATATGGCAAAGTATGCTATTTTACTCTTCCCATTGATTTCAATGTATTTTTGCAAAAAACGAGCATTTGCTGTTTTCTCTTAAAAGCAACATGGGTGAAAACCATTTCACATCACTTTTGTGGGCAATGCTTTTTATTAAAAACTTGCAATGCATGAAAGGATAAATAACACATAAAATTTGCATTGCGAAACAGTAAGCTTGCTACATACAAAGTATCAAAATATCTAATATACAGGATAATATCCTCATCATAATAACTAAACATTATTAGAATACACAGAACATCATTCACGCCACCCATTCATACCACCCAGACAAGACAAAGAGTGCCACCAACACCTCCACCAAACTATCTATATTCAAAACAAACCCCCGACCCTAAGCTACCTATCACCAACACTAACTCCATATCAGCATAGAGAAAGCAAGCTGAGCTGCTTAGGCATATGTAAAACCATTCTTCAAAAAGAAACAAAGTCCAAAAACTACCCGAAAAAGGTGAAAGAACAGGAAGCACCAGTATGAACGGAAGAGGCTGTCAGCCACCCACTAAGGGGGTTTCAGGTGCCTCCACCTCCTCGACCACCCAATGGCATCCAACCTCCTCCTGTCCATTTCCATCATACTCCCAACCTCGTGAAGAATGAAACACGCCACCACCTCACAGGGAAGGATTTTACTTCTAGTCTTTACTAAACACCGTGCACTCCACGTGTGATATCTGACCACTAAGCTAACTATAAAAATAGTGACCAAATCATAACACCCAAAACCTTTGAATGCCCCATAAGCCCACTCAGGGTAACTGAGCCCCAAAAGGCACGGGATGCGTAAGGCATTTGAGACCCTTCTATAAACTTCGATGTTAAAGGGACATTCACGCAGGAAGTGGTCCATGGTCTCCTCCACCCCCAGACATTCCTCACATGGACAACCATGATCACCGGCACTTCGCCACCTGATGTGCCCCCTAACATAGAGCCTTCCTTGGAAGGAGAGCCAGGCGAGGTCCCTGTACCTCAGTGGGATTCTCTCCAAGCAAATCAAAGAGATCCCATCTGAGCAAACCTCACCTGGGCAGTCCCTTAGTGCCAGCGGTGCGTAGAAGCGAGCCCGCTTTATGCCTTTCTCCAACTCCCTTCTAGAAAGGGTTTTGAAATCACTCACTGCCACTCCCCATTGCCTTGTCACTCTCAAGCACTGAATGACATAGATCGGAAGAGCAGCGGACCTACCTCTGAAGGTTTTCACATGGCCCCCATCATACCAGAGCTCAAGGAAAGGGGACACCCAAGCCCTAAAGCTCTCTACCCACCAAGGAGGAGCATCCACAAAAAGGCTTCCAAGATTGAGCTTAATAAAAGTTGTGGCAAAAAAGACCACTGGATTGACCATGCCAAATCCACCTTCTTTCCTTGGTCTGTAGGTTATACCTCTTTTAACAATGTTCATCCCATTCCCCCAAAACAAGAGGAAGAACAGGGATGACACTTTAGACCTCAAAGACTGTGGCAAGAAACACACGTAACTGACATAAAGAAATATGGGAACCAGAAAAGTTTTGCACAGGTGAACCCTTTCCCAGTAAGAGAACTGCCAAGTTCTCCAGGACTGCACTTTCCTGTTGGCTTCCTCTATCCTCCTCTCCCAATTTCCAGTGGCATAATCACCACGGTCAAATGTGATGCCTAGAATTTTAATCTGAGGACTGGCCCGGGGAGGCTGTCCGGAAGGTCAAACTCGTCGCCTTCCTCCCCCATCCAGAAAGCTTCACATTTATCTTGGTTTACTCTGGAGCACGAGGCTTCAGAATAGTCAGAGATCAGGTGTTGCATGCACTGTGCCTCTGCCACGGAGGACAAGATCACAGTGACATCATCCGCATAGGCCACTACACTCAAAGGAGCCTCAGGGCCCAGCTGCACCCCCCTCAATGCACTACAACCAATCCTCCTGACAAAGGGATCAATCGCAAACACGTAAAAGAGGGGGCTCAGGGGGCATCCCTGATGGACACCAGAGTCAACTCTGAAAGCAGGGCCACCCAACCATTGACAAGCGGGAAGCTCTCGGCCTGATTGTACAGAACACGAAGCCAATCCACCACCCTCACCGGAATACCATATCATTCCAGAACAGCCCACAAGTACTTGTGATTCACCTGGTCAAAAGTCTTGGACTGGTCCAATGCCAGTAAGTACTTACCCCACCTCTCAGCATGGCAATGTTCTATGGCCTCCCGGATGCCAAGGACAGCACTAAATGCACTACGGCCCTTCACAGTGCAGTGCTGAGACGGGGACAGCACCAGCCCGGAAATTTCCATCAGCCGATTGAACAGTATATTTGCCAGAATCTTTCTGTCCGTATTCAGGAGAGCGATGGGGTGCCAGTTCTCAATATGGGACGGGTCCTTACCTTTTGACAGCAATATGAGGGCAGAAGACCTCATGGAGGGAGGGAGCAATCCCTCACCCAGGCACTCATTATGCACTTCCATGAGGCAGGGAGCCAAGATGTCCCTGAAAGCTTTAAAGAATTCAGATGTCAAACCATCCGGTCCTGGAGATTTTTTTATAGACAAACCATCTATAGCTCTCTTGACTTCTTCTGTTGTCACATCGCTGCCCAAGGAGTCAAAGGAGGCATCAGGCTTCACAAGCCCCGGTGTCCCCCTCAGAATGGACTCCATCCTCTCTCTAATGAGTGGCTGCTCAGACAGAAGGTCGGAGTAAAAGGACCCGATGACTCCCAAGATACCATCCCTGTCTTCACAGAGAGTACCCTGTTCATCATACAGGCCCCTAACCTCCCTCAAATCGACCAATTTCCTGCAACTCTGGTAGGGATCAGGTGAGTGGTATTTACCATAATCCCTCTCCAGAACCAAGGAAGCCAGATGATCGTACTGAAGCTCCCTCAGCTGAGCTTTCACCCGGGAGATATCCCCACTATCTCCACCCTCAGAGATCAAGAAATCTAGTTTCTTTCTCAAGCTCTGGTAGACACACCATTTTCTCAAGTTTTTGTGGGCTATAAGCCTCTGAGTTCTTTTTTTGCACTCTTCCCACCTCTCAGACCTAGTCCAACCAGCCTCCAGAAGTGTCTCCTGTAGTTGAAAGAAGTCCCTAAAGGACTGGCTATCACTCTCCTCCCTCAGAAGTTCCGAGTTCAAATACCAAAGGCCCCGCCCCTTCTGAGGGGTTTCTGAGGCATTCAACGCGACACTCAGACAAATGTGATCAGAAAATTCTACTGCCCTTGCCTCAGGAGGCAAAGTTTTCAAACTCTCCTTAACAAAAAACCTATCTATCCTAAACCTACGACTACCACAAAAGTATGTGTACCCCATGAGGTCTGGACTATGGCAGATATGCACAGCGACCAGACCAGCTTCCCTAATCATGCTAACTAAGAACCTAGCATCATAGCCCAGGGTTGACTGTGCACCCCCCCTGTCTTTGGGCCTCACGATTGTATTAAAGTCACCACCAAAGACAACTTGCCATCCGTAAAAAGGAATGGCTTTATCAGCCCAAAGAGGCACTTCCTATCCCAGGCCAACTGCTGTCCATAGACGTTGATCAACCTGAGATCATGCCCCCTTAAGCTAATATCCAAAACCATAAACCTACCTACCTGTAACTCTATAATCTTGTGTACAGTTACCATGCTGGTAAAAAGCACCGCCACCCCACCGTATGGCTCGGCCGCAAGCGACCAGAAGGATGGACCACGCCTCCACTGGCTTTTGGCCCTACAAAGTGTGGACAGATCCCCTAATCTGGTCTCCTGCAAAAACAAAAAGTCAACATCAATTGTGTTGAAAAAGTAAAAGGCCATAGAGCGAGCTCGTTCGGAAAGAACGGAAGCCACATTAATGGTGGCACATCGTATAGGATGGGGATCCATAGTTCTAGATTATAGAAGTAGGACGCCATCTTACTTTCTCTTTACCCATTGAACAGATTCCTCTCCAGAGGAACCTGTTCTCTTGCAGGTGATCCCAAAAGGAAGCCCCCATTCAGATGGCAAGACAACCTCTTCCAAACCATCCACCACCGCATTCACACCAACAGAAACCATTGAGGCCTCAGACCCAATCTGTGGGCTACCATGCCCACCACCCCCCATAGCCTCTGGGGAAGGACCCGGGTCCAGATCTGGAGGTTTTGGTACAGCTGTACCTTCAGAGTCCTGGGAGGAGACATCTCCCTAGGGACCACTAGAGTGCCAGAAGGATCTGGGACCAGATCAGGGGTTTCTTCCACGCAGTCTACTTCCTCCGGAGCTACCCCCCCTTGCCCCTCCACAGGCTTTTCCACCACCACTGCTTTATCCCCCAATTCCATCCCCGCTAAATCCCACTCTGAGCCTTAAGTGCCCGATTTCTCTCTTTCGGCCTTGCTTAAGGCCTTGCTCTCCTTTGCCCTTTTCCCCCTCCTTTCCCTAGGCTGTGCTCCAGCTGCTGCCTCTCCAAAAGTAGACTTCTTGCCCACCTTCCTACCCACAGCCTTATTGGGGACAAAATTAAGTTCCTTGCCATCCACCCTTACCACCTCCCCCTCCTCCTTCTCCTCTTCATCTGAGGTATTGAAACAGAACCTATTGGACAACGTGATCCTCTCTCCACATTCCTTAGTTTTTTCTTCTTCTTTTTCCCTGCCTCAACCACCATGAAAGGAGCATCCTTCTCGCCGGCACCCTCCACATTCACCCCACTTGGTGCCATTCCAAGCCCGAAGACATTAGCTGCAGGAACCTTGGCCTTACTCGCACCTTCCAGCTCACCCCCACTGGGTCCTTCCCCATTCCTCTCCACCGCAGTTTCAAAACCCCCGTCTTCACCACTCATCTGCCCACTAGCAAAACCACCACCCCCCACCTCTTCTTGCCTACCCCCTCCAACGACTGCCTCCCCCGCTCCAGCAAAGCCCGGCTCTGCCCCCAGGAGAGATGCCTCCCCTTGCCCATACTTCGCAACCACTGGCGCCATCTTTGAAAGTCCTCCGGCCGCCTCCCTGCCGGGCACCATCTTGGGACTCCTGGCCAATAAGACCGCCGCCTCCTCCTTCATACTTCAGTCACCGGCTCCATGGGAATCGGGCATCTCCATCCCCGCTTCCTCCGGGTGTCCAGCCACCTCCGATTTTGCACCAGCAGCCCCAGCAGCGCCCACACCATACACAGCCACACCAGCAGGAAGAACTGGAGCTCCCGCAGCTGCATCAGAGCCTGTAAGGACTTTTTCTTCTCCTCCTCACGCAGCTGAGAGATTCTCCCTCTCAGCCTTTCCCCCTTTCTTCCCAGGTCCTCAATTTCCATACTACTGATGGGCTTCTGCCAGCTCCTAGCAGTATGCCTATTGTTTTTCTTAGCTGAGATCCAGGCCTGAGCCCGCCGGACCTCATGCTTGAGCTCATCTGCCCTAGGCCTAGGAACTCATCCTCCGTCTCACCACTCTCCGCCTCTGCCTAACTGCAGCTCCCCTGGCTCAGCACAGATTCACCGCTGGACAACCCTACATCCTGGTCCTGGCCATCGGCACAAGGGGTCTCCTCCTCATCATCCGGACTGGTAAGCACCCTGCTCCCCAGGGTTACGTCATCCAGGGGACCAGTCACCTCCAGTTTGGAGACTCCCTCCAACACTGCTGGGCCCGCAACCACCAGGTCACTGCTTGCCTCTCTGGAGGAGAGCTGGGTTAATAGCACCACAGCCCTCCTCAGACCAGGATCGCTAGGCCCACCACCAGGCCCTCCTCCAGGACCAGAAGCATGGGAATCACCATCATCCTCCTCCCCAGGAGGGTACATCCTCTGCTCGGGGAAACGCTCAGGAGAGACCACTGGCTTCAAATACTACCAGAGGCCTGGGAGCTCTGAAATGGGTGACCTCTCGCCAAGGGATTCAACACATTGTGTGAACTTTTGAGCTGTCTGTGTTTGCTACAAGAGAAGATATGGCAGAGAATGAGTTTTTACTGTTCCCATTGATTTCAATGCATTTTTGCAAAAAAACAAGCATTTGCTGTTTTCTCTTAAATGCAGCATTGGAGAAAAACCATTTAACATGAATTTTGTGGGCCTTGGTCTACAACACATTGTGTGAAATTTTGAGCTGTCTGTGTCTGCTACAACAGGAGATATCTCAAAGTATGCATTTTTACTGTTCCCATTGATTTCAATGAATTTTTGCAAAAAACATGCATTTGCTGAGTTCTCTTAAATGCAACATTGGAGGAAAACCATTTCACATCACTTTTGAGTGCCTTAGTCTTCAACACATTTTGTGATATTTTGAGCTGTCTGTATTTTCATCAAAAGAAGTTATAGCAAAGAATGCATATTTACTGTTCCCATTGATTTCAATGCATTTTTGTAAAAAACAAGCATTTCCTGTTTTCTCTTAAATGCAACATGGGAGAAAACCCATTTCACATCACTTTTGTGGGCCTTGGTCTTCAATACATTCAGTGAAATTTTGAGCTGTCTGTGTTTGCTACAAGAGGAGATATCGTAAAGAATGCGCTTTTCCTGTTTCAATTGGTTTCAAAGCATTTTGGCCTAAAATGAGCATTTGCTGTTTTCTCTTAAACGCAACATGGGAGAAAAACCATTTCACATCACATTTGTGGGTCTTGGTCTTCAATACATTCAGTGAAATTTTGAGCTGTCTGTGATTGCTACAAGAGGAGATATCGTAAAGAATGCGCTTTTCCTGTTTCAATTGGTTTCAAAGCATTTTGGCCTAAAATGAGCATTTGCTGTTTTCTCTTAAACGCAACATGGGAGAAAAACCATTTCACATCACATTTGTGGGTCTTGGTCTTCAATACATTCAGTGAAATTTTGAGCTGTCTGTGTTAGCTACAAGAGGAGATATCACAAAGTATGCACTTTTGTTGTTCCATTGGTTTCAATGCATTTTGGCTTAAAATGAACATTAGCTGTTTTCTCTTAAACGCAACATGGGAGAAAAACCATTTCACATCACTTTTGTGGGTCTTGGTCTTCAATACATTCTGTGAAATGTTGAGCTGTCTGTGTTTGCTACAAGAGGAGATATCACAAAGTATGCGCTTTTGTTGTTTCCATTGGTTTCAATGCATTTTGGCCTAAAACGACCATTTGCTATTTTCTCTTAAATATAACATGGGAGAAAAACCATTTCACATCACATTTGTGGGTCTTGGTCTTCAACACATTCTGTGAAAACTTGAGCTGTCTGTGTTTGCTACAAGAGGAGATATCACAAAGCATGTGGTTTTGTTGTTTCCATTGGTTTCAATGCATTTTGGCATATAACGAGCATTTGCTGTTTTCTCTTAAATGCAACATCGGAGAAAAACCATTTGACATCACATTTGTGGGCCTTGGTCATCAACACATTCTGTGAAATTTTGAGCTGTGTGTGAGCTACAAGAGGAGATATCGCAAAGTATGCGCTTTTCCTGTTTCAATTGGATTCAATGCATTTCGGCCTAAAACGAGCATTTGCTGCTTTCCCTTAAATGCAACATGGGAGAAAAACCATTTCACATCAAATTTGTGGGCCTTGGTCTTCAACACATTCTGTGAAATTTTGAGCTTTCTCTGTTTGCTACAAGAGGAGATATCTCAAAGCATGCATTTTTACTGTTCCCATTGATTTCCATTAAATTTTGCAAAAAACAACCATTTGCTGTTTTCTCTTAAATGCAACATGGGAGAAAAACCATTTCACATCACTTTTGTGGGCCTTGGTTTTCAACACATTGTTTGAAATTTTGAGCGGTCTGTGATTGCTACAAAAGGAGATGTGGCAAAGAATTTGTTTTTACTGTTCCCAGTGATTGTAATGCATTTTTGTAAAAACTGAGCATTTGCTGTTTTTTCTCTTAAATGCAACATGGAAGAAAAACCATTTCACATCACTTTTGTGGGTCTTGGTCTTCAACAGATTCTGTGAAATTTTGAGCTGTCTGTGTTTGCTACAAGAGGAGATATCACAAAGTATGTGCTTTTGTTATTTCCATTGGTTTCAATGCATTTTGGCCTAAAATGAGCATTTGCTGTTTTCTCTTAAACACAACATGGGAGAAAAACCATTTCACATCACATTTGTGGGTCTTGGTCTTCAACACATTCTGTGAAATGTTGAGCTGTTTGTGTTTGCTACAAGAGGAGATATCCCAAAGTATGTGGTTTTGTTGTTTCCATTGGTTTCAATGCATTTTAGCCTAAATCGAGCATTTGCTGTTTTCTCTTAAATGCAACATGGGAGAAAAACCATTTCACATCACATTTGTGGGTCTTGGTCTTCAACACATTCTGTGAAATTTTGAGCAGTCTGTGCTTGCAACAAGAGGAGATATCACAAAGTATGTGCTTTTGTTGTTTCCATTAGTTTCAATGCATTTTGGCTTAAAATGAACATTAGCTGTTTTCTCTTAAATGCAACATGGGAGAAAAACCATTTCACATCACATTTGTGGGTCTTGGTCTTCAACACATTCTGTGAAATTTTGAGCTGTCTGTGTTTGCTGCAAGAGGAGATATCACAAAGTATGCACTTTTGTTGTTTCCATTGGTTTCAATGCATTTTGGCCTAAAACTAGCATTTGCTCTTTTCTCTTAAATGCAACATGGGAGAAAAACCATTTGACATCACATTTGTGGGCCTTGGTCTTCAACACATTCTGTGAAATATTGAGCTGTCTGGGTTTGCTACAAGAGGAGATAACGCAAAGAATGCGCTTTTCCTGTTTTAATTGTTTTCAATGCATTTTGGCCTAAAATGAGCATTTGCCGTTTTCTCATAAACGCAACATGGGAGAAAAACCATCTTACATCACTTTTGTGGGCCTTGGTCTTCAACACATTCTGTTAAATTTTGAGCTGTCTGTGTTTCCTACAAGAGGAGATATCACAAAGTATGCGCTTTTGTTGTTTCCAGTGGTTTCAATGCATTTTGGCCTAAAACGAGCATTTGCTGTTTTCTCTTAAACACAACATGGGAGAAAAACCATTTCACATCACATTTGTGGGTCTTGGTCTTCAACACATTCTGTGAAAGTTTGAGCTGTCTCTGTTTGCTACAAGAGGAGATATCTCAAAGCATGCATGTTTACTGTTTCCATTGATTTCAATTCATTTTTGCAAAAAACAAGCATTTGCTGTTTTCTCTTAAATGCAACATGGGAGAAAAACCATTTCACATCACTATTGTGGGCCTTTGATTTCAACACATTGTTTGAAATTTTGAGCGGTCTGTGATTGCTACAAAAGGAGATATGGCAAAGAATTCTTTTTAACTGTTCCCATTGATTGTAATGCATTTTTTTAAAAACAGCATTTGCTGCTTTCTCTTAAACGCAACATGGGAGAAAAACCATTTCACATCACTTTTGTGGGTCTTGGTCTTCAACACATTCTGTGAAATTTTGAGCTGTCCTTGTTTGCTACAAGAGGAGATATCACAAAGTATGTGCTTTTGTTGTTTCAATTGGTTTCAATGCATTTTGGCCTAAAATGAGCATTTGCTGTTTTCTCTTAAATGCAACATGGGAGAAAAACCATTTCAAATCACTTTTATGGGTCTTGGTCTTCAACACATTCTGTGAAATTTTGAGCTGTCTGTGTTTCCTACAAGAGGAGATATCGTAAAGAATGCGCTTTTCCTGTTTCAATTGGTTTCAAAGCATTTTGGCCTAAAATGAGCATTTGCTGTTTTCTCTTAAACGCATCATGGGAGAAAAACCATTTCACATCACATTTGTGGGTCTTGGTCTTCAACACATTGTGCGAAATTTTGAGCTGTCTGTGTTTGCTACAAGAGGAGATATCACAAAGTATGCGCTTTTGTTGTTTCCATTGGTTTCAATGCATTTTGGCCTAAAACGACCATTTGCTGTTTTCTCTTAAATGCAACATGGGAGAAAAACCATTTCACATCAGATTTGTGGGTCTTGGTCTTCAACACATTCTGTGAAATGTTGAGCTGTTTGTGTTTGCTACAAGAGGAGATATCCCAAAGTATGTGGTTTTGATGTTTCCATTGGTTTCAATGCATTTTGGCCTAAAACTAGCATTTGCTTTTTTCTCTTAAACGCAACATGGGAGAAAAACCATTTCACATTACATTTGTGGACCTTGGTCTTCAACACATTCTGTGAAATATTGAGCTGTCTGGGTTTGCTACAAGAGGAGATATCGCAAAGAATGCGCTTTTCCTGTTTCAATTGGTTTCAATGCATTTTGGCCTAAAACAAGCATTTGCTGTTTTCTCTTAAATGCAACATGGGAGAAAAAACATTTTACATCACATTTGTGGGCCTTGGTCTTTAACACATTCTGTGAAATTTTGAGCTGTCTGTGTTTCCTACAAGAGGAGATATCACAAAGTATGCACTTTTGTTGTTTCCAGTGGTTTCAATGCATTTTGGCCAAAAACGAGCATTTGCTGTTTTCTCTTAAACACAACATGGGAGAAAAACCATTTCACATCACATTTGTTATAGTCTTGGTCTTCAACACATTCTGTGAAATTTTGAGCTGTCTGTGTTTGCTACAAGAGGAGATATCACAAAGTATGTGCTTTTGTTGTTTCTATTGGTTTCAATGCATTTTGGCCTAAAATGAGCATTTGCTGTTTTCTCTTAAACCAGGGGTCTTCAAACTTGGCCATCCAGCTGCTGTGGAACTACACATTCCAGCATGCACTGCCACCTTTTTGATATAACAGCATGCTAAAACTATGTGCAGTGCGTGCTGGGATGTGTAGTTCCACAGCATCTGGAGGGCCAAGTTTGAAGACCCCAGCCTTAAACGCAACATGGGAGAAAAACCATTTCCAATCACTTTTATGGGTCTTGGTCTTCAACACATTCTGTGAAATTTTGAGCTGTCTGTGTTTGCTACAAGAGGAGATATCACAAAGTATGTGCTTTTGTTGTTTCCATTGGTTTCAATGCATTTTGGCCAAAAACGAGCATTTGCTGTTTTCTCTTAAACACAACATGGGAGAAAAACCATTTCACATCACATATGTGGGTATTGGTATTCAACACATTCTGTTAAATTTTTAGCTGTCTGTGTTTGCTAAAAGAGGTGATATCACAAAGTATGCACTTTTGTTGTTTCCATTGGTTTCAATGCATTTTGGCCTAAAATGAGCATTTGATATTTTCTCTTAAACCATGCGTCTTCAAACTTGGACCTCTAGCTGCTGTGGAACTACACATCCCAGCATGCACTGCCACCTTTTTGATATAACAGCATGCTAAAACTATGTGCAGTGCATGCTGGGAAGTGTAGTTTCACAGCATCTGGAGGCCAAGTTTGAAGTCCCCTGTCTTAAACGCAACATGGGAGAAAAAACATTTCCAATCACTTTTATGGGTCTTGGTCTTCAACACATTCTGTGAAATTTGGAGCTGTCTGTGTTTGCTACAAGAGGAGATATCACAAAGTATGTGCTTTTGTTGTTTCCATTGGTTTCAATGCATTTTGGCCAAAAACGAGCATTTACTGTTTTCTCTTAAACACAGCATGGGAGAAAAACCATTTCACATCACATTTGTGGGTCTTGGTCTTCAACACATTCTGTGAAATTTTGAGCTGTCTGTGCTTGCAACAAGAGGAGATATCACAAAGTATGTGCTTTTGTTGTTTCCATTAGTTTCAATGCATTTTGGCTTAAAATGGACATTAGCTGTTTTCTCTTAAATGCAACATGGGAGAAAAACCATTTCACATCACATTTGTGGGTCTTTGTCTTCAACACATTGTGTGAAATTTTGAGCTGTTTGTGTTTGCTACAAGAGGAGATATCCCAAAGTATGTGGTTTTGTTGTTTCCATTGGTTTCAATGCATTTTGGTCTAAAATGAGCATTTGCTGTTTTCTCTTAAATGCAACATGGGAGGAAAACCATTTCAAATCACTTTTATGGGTCTTGGTCTTCAACACATTGTTTTAAATTTTGATCTGTCTGTGTTTGCTACAAGAGGAGATATCACAAAGTATGAGCTTTTTTTGTTTCCATTGGTTTCAATGCATTTTGGCCTAAAACGACCATTTGCTGTATTCTCTTAAATGCAACATGGGAGAAAAACCATTTCACATCATATCTGTGGGCCTTTGTCTTCAACACATTCTCTGAAATTTTGAGCTGTCTGTGTTTCCTACAAGAGGAGATATCGCAAAGTATGCGCTTTTCCTGTTTCAATTGGATTCAATGCATTTTGGCCTAAATCGAGCATTTGCTGTTTTCTCTAAAATACAACATGGGAGAAAAACCATTTCACATCACATTTGTGGGACTTGGTCTTCAACACATTCTGTGAAATTTTGAGATGTCTGTGTTTGCTGCAAGAGGAGATATCACAAAGTATGCACTTTTGTTGTTTCCATTGTTTTCAATGCATTTTGGCCTAAAACAAGCATTTGCTGTTTTCTCATAAACGCAACATGGGAGAAAAACCATTTCACATCATATTTGTGGGTCTTGGTCTTCAACACATTCTGTGAAATTTTGAGCTGTCTCTGCTACAAGAGGAGATATCTCAAAACTTGCATTTTTACTGTTCCCATTGATTTCAGTTCAATTTTGCAAAAAACAAGCATTTGCTGTTTTCTCTTCAATGCAACATGGGAGAAAAACCATTTCACATCACTTTTGTGGGCCTTGGTTTTCAACACATTGTTTGAAATTTTGAGTGGTCTGTGATTGCTACAAAAGGAGATATGGCAAATAATTCGTTTTTACTGTTCCCATTGATTGTAATGCATTTTTTTAAAAACTGAGCATTTGCTGCTTTCTCTTAAACGCAACATGGGAGAAAAACCATTTCACATCACTTTTGTGGGTCTTGGTCTTCAACACATTCTATGAAATTTTGAGCTGTATGTGCTTGCTACAAGAGGAGATATCCCAAAGTATGTGCTTTTGTTGTTTCCTTTGGTTTCAATGCATTTTGGCCTAAAACAAGCATTTGCTGTTTTCTCATAAACGCAACATGGGAGAAAAACCATTTGACATCACTTTTGTGGGCCTTGGTCTTCAACACATTCTGTGAAATTTTGAGCTGTCTGTGTTTCCTACAATAGGAGATATCACAAAGTATGCACTTTTGTTGCTTCCAGTTGTTTCATTGCATTTTGGCCTAAAATGAGCATTTGCTGTTTTCTCTTAAATGTAACATGGGAGAAAAACCATTTCACATCACTTTTGTGGGTCTTGGTCTTCAACACATTCTGTGAAATTTTGAGCTGTCTGTGTTTGCTACAAGAGGAGATATCACAAAGTATGTGCTTTTGTTGTTTCCATTGGTTTCAATGCATTTTGGCCTAAAATGAGCATTTGCTGTTTTCTCTTAAACACAACATGGGAGAAAAACCATTTCACATCACATTTGTGGGTCTTGGTCTTCAACACATTCTGTGAAATGTTGAGCTGTTTGTGTTTGCTACAAGAGGAGATATCCCAAAGTATGTGGTTTTGTTGTTTCCATTGGTTTCAATGCATTTTGGCCTAAAATGAGCATTTGCTGTTTTCTCTTAAATTCAACATGGGAGAAAAACCATTTCACATCACATTTGTGGTTCTTGGTCTTCAACACATTCTGTGAAATTTTGAGCTGTCTGTGTTTGCTGCAAGAGGAGATATCACAAAGTATGCGCTTTTGTTGTTTCCATTGGTTTCAATGCATTTTGGCCTAAAACTAGCATTTGCTCTTTTCTCTTAAATGCAACATGGGAGAAAAACCATTTCACAACACTTTTGTGGGCCTTGGTCTTCAACACATTCTGTGAAAACTTGAGCTGTCTGTGTTTGCTACAAGAGGAGATATCACAAAGCATGTGGTTTTGTTGTTTCCATTGGTTTCAATGCATTTTGGCATATAACGAGCATTTGCTGTTTTCTCTTAAATGCAACATCGGAGAAAAACCATTTGACATCACATTTGTGGGCCTTGGTCATCAACACATTCTGTGAAATTTTGAGCTGTGTGTGAGCTACAAGAGGAGATATCGCAAAGTATGCGCTTTTCCTGTTTCAATTGGATTCAATGCATTTCGGCCTAAAACGAGCATTTGCTGCTTTCCCTTAAATGCAACATGGGAGAAAAACCATTTCACATCAAATTTGTGGGCCTTGGTCTTCAACACATTCTGTGAAATTTTGAGCTTTCTCTGTTTGCTACAAGAGGAGATATCTCAAAGCATGCATTTTTACTGTTCCCATTGATTTCCATTAAATTTTGCAAAAAACAACCATTTGCTGTTTTCTCTTAAATGCAACATGGGAGAAAAACCATTTCACATCACTTTTGTGGGCCTTGGTTTTCAACACATTGTTTGAAATTTTGAGCGGTCTGTGATTGCTACAAAAGGAGATGTGGCAAAGAATTTGTTTTTACTGTTCCCAGTGATTGTAATGCATTTTTGTAAAAACTGAGCATTTGCTGTTTTTTCTCTTAAATGCAACATGGAAGAAAAACCATTTCACATCACTTTTGTGGGTCTTGGTCTTCAACAGATTCTGTGAAATTTTGAGCTGTCTGTGTTTGCTACAAGAGGAGATATCACAAAGTATGTGCTTTTGTTATTTCCATTGGTTTCAATGCATTTTGGCCTAAAATGAGCATTTGCTGTTTTCTCTTAAACACAACATGGGAGAAAAACCATTTCACATCACATTTGTGGGTCTTGGTCTTCAACACATTCTGTGAAATGTTGAGCTGTTTGTGTTTGCTACAAGAGGAGATATCCCAAAGTATGTGGTTTTGTTGTTTCCATTGGTTTCAATGCATTTTAGCCTAAATCGAGCATTTGCTGTTTTCTCTTAAATGCAACATGGGAGAAAAACCATTTCACATCACATTTGTGGGTCTTGGTCTTCAACACATTCTGTGAAATTTTGAGCAGTCTGTGCTTGCAACAAGAGGAGATATCACAAAGTATGTGCTTTTGTTGTTTCCATTAGTTTCAATGCATTTTGGCTTAAAATGAACATTAGCTGTTTTCTCTTAAATGCAACATGGGAGAAAAACCATTTCACATCACATTTGTGGGTCTTGGTCTTCAACACATTCTGTGAAATTTTGAGCTGTCTGTGTTTGCTGCAAGAGGAGATATCACAAAGTATGCACTTTTGTTGTTTCCATTGGTTTCAATGCATTTTGGCCTAAAACTAGCATTTGCTCTTTTCTCTTAAATGCAACATGGGAGAAAAACCATTTGACATCACATTTGTGGGCCTTGGTCTTCAACACATTCTGTGAAATATTGAGCTGTCTGGGTTTGCTACAAGAGGAGATAACGCAAAGAATGCGCTTTTCCTGTTTTAATTGTTTTCAATGCATTTTGGCCTAAAATGAGCATTTGCCGTTTTCTCATAAACGCAACATGGGAGAAAAACCATCCTACATCACTTTTGTGGGCCTTGGTCTTCAACACATTCTGTTAAATTTTGAGCTGTCTGTGTTTCCTACAAGAGGAGATATCACAAAGTATGCGCTTTTGTTGTTTCCAGTGGTTTCAATGCATTTTGGCCTAAAACGAGCATTTGCTGTTTTCTCTTAAACACAACATGGGAGAAAAACCATTTCACATCACATTTGTGGGTCTTGGTCTTCAACACATTCTGTGAAAGTTTGAGCTGTCTCTGTTTGCTACAAGAGGAGATATCTCAAAGCATGCATGTTTACTGTTTCCATTGATTTCAATTCATTTTTGCAAAAAACAAGCATTTGCTGTTTTCTCTTAAATGCAACATGGGAGAAAAACCATTTCACATCACTATTGTGGGCCTTTGATTTCAACACATTGTTTGAAATTTTGAGCGGTCTGTGATTGCTACAAAAGGAGATATGGCAAAGAATTCTTTTTAACTGTTCCCATTGATTGTAATGCATTTTTTTAAAAACAGCATTTGCTGCTTTCTCTTAAACGCAACATGGGAGAAAAACCATTTCACATCACTTTTGTGGGTCTTGGTCTTCAACACATTCTGTGAAATTTTGAGCTGTCCTTGTTTGCTACAAGAGGAGATATCACAAAGTATGTGCTTTTGTTGTTTCAATTGGTTTCAATGCATTTTGGCCTAAAATGAGCATTTGCTGTTTTCTCTTAAATGCAACATGGGAGAAAAACCATTTCAAATCACTTTTATGGGTCTTGGTCTTCAACACATTCTGTGAAATTTTGAGCTGTCTGTGTTTCCTACAAGAGGAGATATCGTAAAGAATGCGCTTTTCCTGTTTCAATTGGTTTCAAAGCATTTTGGCCTAAAATGAGCATTTGCTGTTTTCTCTTAAACGCATCATGGGAGAAAAACCATTTCACATCACATTTGTGGGTCTTGGTCTTCAACACATTGTGCGAAATTTTGAGCTGTCTGTGTTTGCTACAAGAGGAGATATCACAAAGTATGCGCTTTTGTTGTTTCCATTGGTTTCAATGCATTTTGGCCTAAAACGACCATTTGCTGTTTTCTCTTAAATGCAACATGGGAGAAAAACCATTTCACATCAGATTTGTGGGTCTTGGTCTTCAACACATTCTGTGAAATGTTGAGCTGTTTGTGTTTGCTACAAGAGGAGATATCCCAAAGTATGTGGTTTTGATGTTTCCATTGGTTTCAATGCATTTTGGCCTAAAACTAGCGTTTGCTTTTTTCTCTTAAACGCAACATGGGAGAAAAACCATTTCACATTACATTTGTGGACCTTGGTCTTCAACACATTCTGTGAAATATTGAGCTGTCTGGGTTTGCTACAAGAGGAGATATCGCAAAGAATGCGCTTTTCCTGTTTCAATTGGTTTCAATGCATTTTGGCCTAAAACAAGCATTTGCTGTTTTCTCTTAAACGCAACATGGGAGAAAAACCATTTCCAATCACTTTTATGGGTCTTGGTCTTCAACACATTCTGTGAAATTTTGAGCTGTCTGTGTTTGCTACAAGAGGAGATATCACAAAGTATGTGCTTTTGTTGTTTCCATTGGTTTCAATGCATTTTGGCCAAAAACGAGCATTTGCTGTTTTCTCTTAAACACAACATGGGAGAAAAACCATTTCACATCACATATGTGGGTATTGGTATTCAACACATTCTGTTAAATTTTTAGCTGTCTGTGTTTGCTAAAAGAGGTGATATCACAAAGTATGCACTTTTGTTGTTTCCATTGGTTTCAATGCATTTTGGCCTAAAATGAGCATTTGATATTTTCTCTTAAACCATGCGTCTTCAAACTTGGACCTCTAGCTGCTGTGGAACTACACATCCCAGCATGCACTGCCACCTTTTTGATATAACAGCATGCTAAAACTATGTGCAGTGCATGCTGGGAAGTGTAGTTCCACAGCATCTGGAGGCCAAGTTTGAAGTCCCCTGTCTTAAACGCACATTGGGAGAAAAAACATTTCCAATCACTTTTATGGGTCTTGGTCTTCAACACATTCTGTGAAATTTGGAGCTGTCTGTGTTTGCTACAAGAGGAGATATCACAAAGTATGTGCTTTTGTTGTTTCCATTGGTTTCAATGCATTTTGGCCAAAAACGAGCATTTACTGTTTTCTCTTAAACACAGCATGGGAGAAAAACCATTTCACATCACATTTGTGGGTCTTGGTCTTCAACACATTCTGTGAAATTTTGAGCTGTCTGTGCTTGCAACAAGAGGAGATATCACAAAGTATGTGCTTTTGTTGTTTCCATTAGTTTCAATGCATTTTGGCTTAAAATGGACATTAGCTGTTTTCTCTTAAATGCAACATGGGAGAAAAACCATTTCACATCACATTTGTGGGTCTTTGTCTTCAACACATTGTGTGAAATTTTGAGCTGTTTGTGTTTGCTACAAGAGGAGATATCCCAAAGTATGTGGTTTTGTTGTTTCCATTGGTTTCAATGCATTTTGGTCTAAAATGAGCATTTGCTGTTTTCTCTTAAATGCAACATGGGAGGAAAACCATTTCAAATCACTTTTATGGGTCTTGGTCTTCAACACATTGTTTTAAATTTTGATCTGTCTGTGTTTGCTACAAGAGGAGATATCACAAAGTATGAGCTTTTTTTGTTTCCATTGGTTTCAATGCATTTTGGCCTAAAATGACCATTTGCTGTATTCTCTTAAATGCAACATGGGAGAAAAACCATTTCACATCATATCTGTGGGCCTTTGTCTTCAACACATTCTCTGAAATTTTGAGCTGTCTGTGTTTCCTACAAGAGGAGATATCGCAAAGTATGCGCTTTTCCTGTTTCAATTGGATTCAATGCATTTTGGCCTAAATCGAGCATTTGCTGTTTTCTCTAAAATACAACATGGGAGAAAAACCATTTCACATCACATTTGTGGGACTTGGTCTTCAACACATTCTGTGAAATTTTGAGCTGTCTGTGTTTGCTGCAAGAGGAGATATCACAAAGTATGCACTTTTGTTGTTTCCATTGTTTTCAATGCATTTTGGCCTAAAACAAGCATTTGCTGTGTTCTCATAAACGCAACATGGGAGAAAAACCATTTCACATCATATTTGTGGGTCTTGGTCTTCAACACATTCTATGAAATTTTGAGCTGTATGTGCTTGCTACAAGAGGAGATATCCCAAAGTATGTGCTTTTGTTGTTTCCTTTGGTTTCAATGCATTTTGGCCTAAAACAAGCATTTGCTGTTTTCTCATAAACACAACATGGGAGAAAAACCATTTGACATCACTTTTGTGGGCCTTGGTCTTCAACACATTCTGTGAAATTTTGAGCTGTCTGTGTTTCCTACAATAGGAGATATCACAAAGTATGCACTTTTGTTGCTTCCAGTTGTTTCATTGCATTTTGGCCTAAAATGAGCATTTGCTGTTTTCTCTTAAATGTAACATGGGAGAAATACCATTTCACATCACTTTTGTGGGTCTTGGTCTTCAACACATTCTGTGAAATTTTGAGCTGTCTGTGTTTGCTACAAGAGGAGATATCACAAAGTATGTGCTTTTGTTGTTTCCATTGGTTTCAATGCATTTTGGCCTAAAATGAGCATTTGCTGTTTTCTCTTAAACACAACATGGGAGAAAAACCATTTCACATCACATTTGTGGGTCTTGGTCTTCAACACATTCTGTGAAATGTTGAGCTGTTTGTGTTTGCTACAAGAGGAGATATCCCAAAGTATGTGGTTTTGTTGTTTCCATTGGTTTCAATGCATTTTGGCCTAAAATGAGCATTTGCTGTTTTCTCTTAAATTCAACATGGGAGAAAAACCATTTCACATCACATTTGTGGTTCTTGGTCTTCAACACATTCTGTGAAATTTTGAGCTGTCTGTGTTTGCTGCAAGAGGAGATATCACAAAGTATGCGCTTTTGTTGTTTCCATTGGTTTCAATGCATTTTGGCCTAAAACTAGCATTTGCTCTTTTCTCTTAAATGCAACATGGGAGAAAAACCATTTCACAACACTTTTGTGGGCCTTGGTCTTCAACACATTCTGTGAAAGTTTGAGCTGTCTCTGTTTGCTACAAGAGGAGATATCTCAAAGCATGCATGTTTACTGTTCCCATTGATTTCAATTCATTTTTGCAAAAAACAAGCATTTGCTGTTTTCTCTTAAATGCAACATGGCAGAAAAACCATTTCACATCACTTTTGTGGGCCTTTGTTTTCAACACATTGTTTGAAATTTTGAGCGGTCTGTGATTGCTACAAAAGGAGATATGGCAAAGAATTCTTTTTAACTGTTCCCATTGATTGTAATGCATTTTTTTTAAAAACTGAGCATTTGCTGCTTTCTCTTAAACGCAACATGGGAGAGAAACCATTTCACATCACTTTTGTGGGTCTTGGTCTTCAACACATTCTGTGAAATTTTGAGCTGTCTGTGTTTGCTACAAGAGGAGATATTGTAAAGAATGCGCTTTTCCTGTTTCAATTGGTTTCAAAGCATTTTGGCCTAAAATGAGCATTTGCTGTTTTCTCTTAAACGCAACATGGGAGAAAAACCATTTCACATCACATTTGTGGGTCTTGGTCTTCAATACATTCAGTGAAATTTTGAGCTGTCTGTGTTTGCTACAAGAAGAGATATCACAAAGTATGTGTTTTTTTGTTTCCATTGGTTTCAATGCATTTTGGCCTAAAATGAGGATTTGCTGTTTTCTCTTAAACTCAAAATCGGAGAAAAACCATTTCACATCACATTTATGGGTCTTGGTCTTCAACATATTCTGTTAAATTTTTGGCTGTCTGTGTTTGCTAAAAGAGGTGATATCACAAAGTATGCGATTTTGTTGTTTCCATTGGTTTCAATGCCTTTTGGCCTAAAATGAGCATTTGCTGTTTTCTCTTAAACACAACATGGAAGAAAAACCATTTCACATCACATTTGTGGGTCTTGGTCTTCAACACATTCTGTGAAATTTTGAGCTTTCTCTGTTTGCTACAAGAGGAGATATCTCAAAGCATGCATTTTTACTGTTCCCATTGATTTCCATTAAATTTTGCAAAAAACAACCATTTGCTGTTTTCTCTTAAATGCAACATGGGAGAAAAACCATTTCACATCACTTTTGTGGGCCTTGGTTTTCAACACATTGTTTGAAATTTTGAGCGGTCTGTGATTGCTACAAAAGGAGATGTGGCAAAGAATTTGTTTTTACTGTTCCCATTGATTGTAATGCATTTTTGTAAAAACTGAGCATTTGCTGTTTTCTCTTAAATGCAACATGGCAGAAAAACCATTTCACATCACTTTTGTGGGCCTTTGTTTTCAACACATTGTTTGAAATTTTGAGCGGTCTGTGATTGCTAGAAAAGGAGATATGGCAAAGAATTCTTTTTAACTGTTCCCATTGATTGTAATGCATTTTTTTTTAAAACTGAGCATTTGCTGCTTTCTCTTAAACGCAACATGGGAGAGAAACCATTTCACATCACTTTTGTGGGTCTTGGTCTTCAACACATTCTGTGAAATTTTGAGCTGTCTGTGTTTGCTACAAGAGGAGATATCCCAAAGTATGTGGTTTTGTTGTTTCCATTGGTTTCAATGCATTTTGGCCTAAAATGAGCATTTGCTGTTTTCTCTTAAATTCAACATGGGAGAAAAACCATTTCACATCACATTTGTGGTTCTTGGTCTTCAACACATTCTGTGAAATTTTGAGCTGTCTGTGTTTGCTGCAAGAGGAGATATTACAAAGTATGCGCTTTTGTTGTTTCCATTGGTTTCAATGCATTTTGGCCTAAAACTAGCATTTGCTCTTTTCTCTTAAATGCAACATGGGAGAAAAACCATTTCACATCACATTTGTGGGCCTTTGTTTTCAACACATTGTTTGAAATTTTGAGCGGTCTGTGATTGCTACAAAAGGAGATATGGCAAAGAATTCTTTTTAACTGTTCCCATTGATTGTAATGCATTTTTTTTAAAAACTGAGCATTTGCTGCTTTCTCTTAAACGCAACATGGGAGAGAAACCATTTCACATCACTTTTGTGGGTCTTGGTCTTCAACACATTCTGTGAAATTTTGAGCTGTCTGTGTTTGCTACAAGAGGAGATATTGTAAAGAATGCGCTTTTCCTGTTTCAATTGGTTTCAAAGCATTTTGGCCTAAAATGAGCATTTGCTGTTTTCTCTTAAACGCAACATGGGAGAAAAACCATTTCACATCACATTTGTGGGTCTTGGTCTTCAATACATTCAGTGAAATTTTGAGCTGTCTGTGTTTGCTACAAGAGGAGATATCACAAAGTATGTGCTTTTGTTGTTTCCATTGGTTTCAATGCATTTTTGCTTAAAACGACCATTTGCTGTTTTCTCTTAAATGCAACATGGGAGAAAAACCATTTCACATCACATTTGTGGGCCTTGGTCTTCAACACATTCTGTGAAAATTTGAGCTGTCTGTGTTTTCTACAAGAAGAGATATCACAAAGTATGTGTTTTTTTGTTTCCATTGGTTTCAATGCATTTTGGCCTAAAATGAGGATTTGCTGTTTTCTCTTAAACTCAAAATCGGAGAAAAACCATTTCACATCACATTTATGGGTCTTGGTCTTCAACATATTCTGTTAAATTTTTGGCTGTCTGTGTTTGCTAAAAGAGGTGATATCACAAAGTATGCGATTTTGTTGTTTCCATTGGTTTCAATGCCTTTTGGCCTAAAATGAGCATTTGCTGTTTTCTCTTAAACACAACATGGAAGAAAAACCATTTCACATCACATTTGTGGGTCTTGGTCTTCAACACATTCTGTGAAATTTTGAGCTTTCTCTGTTTGCTACAAGAGGAGATATCTCAAAGCATGCATTTTTACTGTTCCCATTGATTTCCATTAAATTTTGCAAAAAACAACCATTTGCTGTTTTCTCTTAAATGCAACATGGGAGAAAAACCATTTCACATCACTTTTGTGGGCCTTGGTTTTCAACACATTGTTTGAAATTTTGAGCGGTCTGTGATTGCTACAAAAGGAGATGTGGCAAAGAATTTGTTTTTACTGTTCCCATTGATTGTAATGCATTTTTGTAAAAACTGAGCATTTGGTGTTTTCTCTTAAACGCAACATGGAAGAAAAACCATTTCACATCACTTTTGTGGGTCTTGGTCTTCAACAAATTCTGTGAAATTTTGAGCCGTCTGTGTTTGCTACAAGAGGAGATATCACAAAGTATGTGCTTTTGTTATTTCCATTGGTTTCAATGCATTTTGGCCTAAAATGAGCATTTGCTGTTTTCTCTTAAACTCAACATGGGAGAAAAACCATTTCACATCACATTTGTGGGTCTTGGTCTTCAACACATTCTGTGAAATGTTGAGCTGTTTGTGTTTGCTACAAGAGGAGATATCCCAAAGTATGTGGTTTTGTTGTTTCCATTGGTTTCAATGCATTTTGGCCTAAATCGAGCATTTGCTGTTTTCTCTTAAACGCAACATGGGAGAAAAACCATTTCACATCACATTTGTGGGTCTTGGTCTTCAACACATTCTGTGAAATTTTGAGCTGTCTGTGTTTGCTGCAAGAGGAGATATCACAAAGTATGCACTTTTGTTGTTTCCATTGTTTTCAATGCATTTTGGCCAAAAACAAGCATTTGCTGTGTTCTCATAAACGCAACATGGGAGAAAAACCATTTGACATCACTTTTGTGGGCCTTGGTCTTCAACACATTCTGTGAAATTTTGAGCTGTCTGTGTTTCCTACAATAGGAGATATCACAAAGTATGCACTTTTGTTGTTTCCAGTTGTTTCATTGCATTTTGGCCTAAAATGAGCATTTGCTGTTTTCTCTTAAATGTAACATGGGAGAAAAACCATTTCACATCACATTTGTTATAGTCTTGGTCTTCAACACATTCTGTGAAATTTTGAGCTGTCTCTGTTTGCTACAAGAGGAGATATCTCAAAGCATGCATTTTTACTGTTCCCATTGATTTCAATTCATTTCTGCAAAAAACAAGCATTTGCTGTTTTCTCTTAAATGCAACATGGGAGAAAAACCATTTCACATAACTTTTGTGGGCCTTGGTTTTCAACACATTGTTTGAAATTTTGAGCGGTCTGTGATTGCTACAAAAGGAGATGTGGCAAAGAATTTGTTTTTACTGTTCCCATTGATTGTAATGCATTTTTGTAAAAACTGAGCATTTGCTGTTTTCTCTTAAACGCAACATGGGAGAAAAACCATTTCACATCACTTTTGTGGGTCTTGGTCTTCAACACATTCTGTGAAATTTTGAGCTGTCTGTGTTTGCTACAAGAGGAGATATCCCAAAGTATGTGGTTTTGTTGTTTCCATTGGTTTCAATGCATTTTGGCCTAAATCGAGCATTTGCTGTTTTCTCTTAAACCAGGGGTCTTCAAACTTGGCCCTCCCGCTGCTGTGGAACTACACATCCCAGCATGCACTGCCATCTTTTTGATATAACAGCATGCTAAAACTAGGTGCAGTGCATGCTGGGATATGTAGTTCCACAGCATCTGGAGGGCCAAGTTTGAAGACCCCTGTGTTAAACGCAACATGGGAGAAAAACCATTTCCAATCATTTTATGGGTCTTGGTCTTCAACACATTGTGTGAAATTTTGAGCTGTCTGTGTTTGCTACAAGAGGAGATATCACAAAGTATGTGCTTTTGTTGTTTCCATTGTTTTCAATGCATTTTGGCCTAAAACAAGCATTTGCTGTTTTCTCATAAAACCAACATGGGAGAAAAACCATTTTACATCACATTTGTGTTCCTTGGTCTTCAACACATTCTGTGAAATTTTGAGCTGTCTGTGTTTCCTACAATAGGAGATATCACAAAGTATGCACTTTTGTTGTATCCAGTGGTTTCATTGCATTTTGGCCTAAAACGAGCATTTGCTGTTTTCTCTTAAATGTAACATGGGAGAAAAACCATTTCACATCACATTTGTTATGGTCTTGGTCTTCAACACATTCTGTGATATTTTGAGCTGTCTCTGTTTGCTACAAGAGGAGATATCTCAAAACATGCATTTTTACAGTTCCCATTGATTTCAATTCATTTTTGCAAAAAAGAAGCATTTGCTGTTTTCTCATAAATGCAACATGGGAGAAAAACCATTTCACATCACATTTGTGGGCCTTGGTCTTCAACACATTCTGTGAAATATTGAGCTGTCTGGGTTTGCTACAAGAGGAGATATTGCAAAGAATGCGCTTTTCCTGTTTCAATTGTTTTCAATGCATTTTGGCCTAAAATGAGCATTTGCTGTTTTCTCATAAATGCAACATGGGACAAATACCATTTTACATCACTTTTGTGGGCCTTGGTCTTCAACACATTCTGTTAAATTTTGAGCTGTCTGTGTTTGCTACAAGAGGAGATATCGCAAAGTATGCGCTTTTCCTGTTTCAATTGGATTCAATGCATTTTGGCCTAAAACGAGCATTTGCTGTTTTCCCTTAAATGCAACATGGGAGAAAAACCATTTCATGTTAAAATTGTGGGCCTTGGTCTTCAACACATTCTGTGAAATTTTGAGTTGTCTGTGTTTGCTACAAGAAGAGATATCACAAAGTATGTGTTTTTTTGTTTCCATTGGTTTCAATGCATTTTGGCCTAAAATGAGCATTTGCTGTTTTCTCTTAAACACAACATGGGAGAAAAACCATTTCACATCACATTTGTGGGTCTTGGTCTTCAACACATTCTGTGAAATGTTGAGCTGTTTGTGTCTGCTACAAGAGGAGATATCCCAAAGTATGTGGTTTTGTTGTTTCCATTGGTTTCAATGCATTTTGGCCTAAATCGAGCATTTGCTGTTTTCTGTTAAACCAGGGGTCTTCAAACTTGGCCCTCCTGCTGCTGTGGAACTACACATCCCAGCATGCACTGCCACCTTTTTGATATAACAGCATGCTAAAACTATGTGCAGTGCATGCTGGGATATGTAGTTCCACAGCATCTGGAGAGCCAAGTTTGAAGACTCCTGTCTTAAACTCAACATGGGAGAAAAAACATTTCCAATCACTTTTATGGGTCTTGGTCTTCAACACATTCTGTAAAATTTTGAGCTGTCTGTGTTTGCTACAACTGGAGTTATCACAAAGTATGTGCTTTTGTTGTTTCCATTGGTTTCAAAGCACTTTGGCCTAAAACAATTATTTGCTGTTTTCTCTTAAACACAACATGGGAGAAAAACCATTTCACATCACATTTGTGGGTCTTGGTCTTCAACACATTCTGTGAAATTTTGATCTGTCTGTGTTTGCTACAAGAGGAAATATCTCAAATCATGCATTTTTACTGTTCCCATTGATTTCAATTCATTTTTGCAAAAAACAAGCATTTGCTGTTCTCTCTTATATGCAACATGGGAGAAAAACCATTTCACATCACTTTTGTGGGCCTTGGTTTTCAACGCATTGTTTGAAATTTTGAGCGGTCTGTGATTGCTACAAAAGGAGATATGGAAAAGAATTTGTTTTTACTGTTCCCATTGATTGTAATGCATTTTTGTAAAACTGAGCATTTGCTGTTTTCTCTTAAATGCAACATGGGAGAAAAACCATTCACATCACTTTTGTGGGTCTTGGTCTTCAACTCATTCTGTGAAATTTTGAGCTGTCTGTGTTTGCAACAAGAAGAGATATCCCAAAGTATGTGGTTTTGTTGTTTCCATTGGTTTCAATGCATTTTGGCCTAAAATGAGCATTTGCTGTTTTCTCTTAAATGCAACATGGGAGAAAAGCCATTTCACATCACATTTGTGGGTCTTGGTCTTCAACACATTCTGTGAAATTTTGATCTGTCTGTGTTTGCTACAAGAGGAAATATCTCAAATCATGCATTTTTACTGTTCCCATTGATTTCAATTCATTTTTGCAAAAAACAAGCATTTGCTGTTCTCTCTTATATGCAACATGGGAGAAAAACCATTTCACATCACTTTTGTGGGCCTTGGTTTTCAACGCATTGTTTGAAATTTTGAGCGGTCTGTGATTGCTACAAAAGGAGATATGGAAAAGAATTTGTTTTTACTGTTCCCATTGATTGTAATGCATTTTTGTAAAACTGAGCATTTGCTGTTTTCTCTTAAATGCAACATGGGAGAAAAACCATTCACATCACTTTTGTGGGTCTTGGTCTTCAACTCATTCTGTGAAATTTTGAGCTGTCTGTGTTTGCAACAAGAAGAGATATCCCAAAGTATGTGGTTTTGTTGTTTCCATTGGTTTCAATGCATTTTGGCCTAAAATGAGCATTTGCTGTTTTCTCTTAAATGCAACATGGGAGAAAAGCCATTTCACATCACATTTGTGGGTCTTGGTCTTCAACACATTCTGTGAAATTTTGAGCTGTCTGTGTTTGCTACAAGAGGAGATATCACAAAGTATGCGCTTTTGTTGTTTCTATTGGTTTCAATGCATTTTGGCCTAAAACTAGCATTTGCTCTTTTCTCTTAAACGCAACATGGGAGAAAAACCATTTCACATCACATTTGTGGGCCTTTGTCTTCAACACATTCTGTGAAATTTTGAGCTGTTTGTGTCTGCTACAAGAGGAGATATCCCAAAGTATGTGGTTTTGTTGTTTCCATTGGTTTCAATGCATTTTGGCCTAAAATGAGCATTTGATGTTTTCTCTTAAATGCAACATGGGAGAAAAGCCATTTCACATCACATTTGTGGGTCTTGGTCTTCACACATTCTGTGAAATTTTGAGCTGTCTGTGTTTGCTAAAAGAGGAGTTATCTCAAAGCTTGCATTTTTACTGTTCCCATTGATTTAAATTCATTTTTGCAAAAAACAAGCATTTGCTGTTTTCTCTTAAATGCAACATGGGAGAAAAACCATTTCACATCACTTTTGTGGGTCTTGGTCTTCAACTCATTCTGTGAAATTTTGAGCTGTCTGTGTTTGCAACAAGAAGAGATATCCCAAAGTATGTGGTTTTGTTGTTTCCATTGGTTTCAATGCATTTTGGCCTAAAATGAGCATTTGCTGTTTTCTCTTAAATGCAACATGGGAGAAAAGCCATTTAACATCACAGTTGTGGGTCTTGGTCTTCAACACATTCTGTGAAATTTTGAGCTGTCTGTGTTTGCTAGAAGAGGAGATATCACAAAGTATGCGCTTTTGTTGTTTCCATTGGTTTCAATGCATTTTGGCCTAAAACTAGCATTTGCTCTTTTCTCTTAAACGCAACATGGGAGAAAAACCATTTCACATCACATTTGTGGGCCTTTGTCTTCAACACATTCTGTGAAATTTTGAGCTGTTTGTGTCTGCTACAAGAGGAGATATCCCAAAGTATGTGGTTTTGTTGTTTCCATTGGTTTCAATGCATTTTGGCCTAAAATGAGCATTTGCTGTTTTCTCTTAAATGCAACATGGGAGAAAAGCCATTTCACATCACATTTGTGGGTCTTGGTCTTCACACATTCTGTGAAATTTTGAGCTGTCTGTGTTTGCTAAAAGAGGAGTTATCTCAAAGCATGCATTTTTACTGTTCCCATTGATTTCAATTCATTTTTGCAAAAAACAAGCATTTGCTTTTTTCTCTTAAATGCAACATGGGAGAAAAACCATTTCACATAACTTTTGTGGGCCTTGGTTTTCAACACATTGTATGAAATTTTGAGCGGTCTGTGATTGCTACAAAAGGAGATGTGGCAAAGAATTCGTTTTTACTGTTCCCATTGATTGTAATGCATTTTTGTAAAAACTGAGCATTTGCTGTTTTCTCTTAAACGCAACATAGGAGAAAAACCATTTCACATCACTTTTGTGGGTCTTGCTCTTCAACACATTCTGTGAAATTTTGAGCTGTCTGTGTTTGCTACAAGAGGAGATATCACAAAGTATGTGCTTTTGTTGTTTCCATTGGTTTCAATGCATTTTGGCCTAAAACGAGCATTTGCTGTTTTCTCTTAAACACAACATGGGAGAAAAACCATTTGACATCACATTTGTGGGTCTTAGTCTTCAACACATTCTGTGAAATGTTGAGCTGTTTGTGTCTGCTACAAGAGGAGATATCCCAAAGTATGTGGTTTTGTTGTTTCCATTGGTTTCAATGCATTTTGGCCTAAATCGAGCATTTCCTGTTTTCTCTTAAACCAGGGATCTTCAAACTTGGCCCTCTAGCTGCTGTGGAACTACACATCCCAGCATGCACTGCCACATTTTTGATATAACAGCATGCTAAAACTATGTGCAATGCATGCTGGGATATGTAGTTCCACAGCATCTGGAGGGCCAAGTTTGAAGACCCCTGTCTTAAATGCAACATGGTAGAAAAACCATTTCCAATCACTTTTATGGGTCTTGGTCTTCAACACATTCTGTAAAATTTTGAGCTGTCTGTGTTTGCTACAACAGGAGATATCACAAAGTATGTGCTTTTGTTGTTTCCATTGGTTTCAAAGCACTTTGGCCTAAAACAATTATTTGCTGTTTTCTCTTAAATGCAACATGGGAGAAAAACCATTTCACATCACATTTGTGGGTCTTGGTCTTCAACACATTCTGTGAAATTTTGAGCTGTCTCTGTTTGCTACAAGAGAAGATATCTCAAAGCATGCATTTTTACTGTTCCCATTGATTTCAATTCATTTTTGCACAAAACAAGCATTTGCTGTTCTCTCTTATATGCAACATGGGAGAAAAACCATTTCACATCACTTTTGTGGGCCTTGGTTTTCAACACATTGTTTGAAATTTTGAGCGGTCTGTGATTGCTACTAAAGGAGATATGGCAAAGAATTTGTTTTTACTGTTCCCATTGATTGTAATGCATTTTTGTAAAACTGAGCATTTGCTGTTTTCTCTTAAATGCAACATGGGAGAAAAACCATTTCACATCACTTTTGTGGGTCTTGGTCTTCAACTCATTCTGTGAAATTTTGAGCTGTCTGTGTTTGCAACAAGAAGAAATATCCCAAAGTATGTGGTTTTGTTGTTTCCATTGGTTTCAATGCATTTTGGCCTAAAATGAGCATTTGCTGTTTTCTCTTAAATGCAACATGGGAGAAAAGCCATTTCACATCACATTTGTGGGTCATGGTCTTCAACACATTCTGTGAAATTTTGAGCTGTCTGTGTTTGCTACAGGAGTAGATATCACAAAGTATGCGCTTTTGTTGTTTCCATTGGTTTCAATGCATTTTGGCCTAAAACTAGCATTTGCTCTTTTCTCTTAAACTCAACATGGGAGAAAAACCATTTCACATCACATTTGTGGGCCTTTGTCTTCAACACATTCTGTGAAATTTTGAGCTGTTTGTGTCTGCTACAAGAGGAGATATCCCAAAGTATGTGGTTTTGTTGTTTCCATTGGTTTCAATGCATTTTGGCCTAAAATGAGCATTTGCTGTTTTCTCTTAAATGCAACATGGGAGAAAAGCCATTTCACATCACATTTGTGGGTCTTGGTCTTCACACATTCTGTGAAATTTTGAGCTGTCTGTGTTTGCTAAAAGAGGAGTTATCTCAAAGCATGCATTTTTACTGTTCCCATTGATTTCAATTCATTTTTGCAAAAAACAAGCATTTGCTGTTTTCTCTTAAATGCAACATGGGAGAAAAACCATTTCACATAACTTTTGTGGGCCTTGGTTTTCAACACATTGTATGAAATTTTGAGCGGTCTGTGATTGCTACAAAAGGAGATGTGGCAAAGAATTCATTTTTACTGTTCCCATTGATTGTAATGCATTTTTGTAAAAACTGAGCATTTGCTGTTTTCTCTTAAACGCAACATAGGAGAAAAACCATTTCACATCACTTTTGTGGGTCTTGCTCTTCAACACATTCTGTGAAATTTTGAGCTGTCTGTGTTTGCTACAAGAGGAGATATCACAAAGTATGTGCTTTTGTTGTTTCCATTGGTTTCAATGCATTTTGGCCTAAAACGAGCATTTGCTGTTTTCTCTTAAACACAACATGGGAGAAAAACCATTTCACATCACATTTGTGGGTCTTAGTCTTCAACACATTCTGTGAAATGTTGAGCTGTTTGTGTCTGCTACAAGAGGAGATATCCCAAAGTATGTGGTTTTGTTGTTTCCATTGGTTTCAATGCATTTTGGCCTAAATCGAGCATTTCCTGTTTTCTCTTAAACCAGGGGTCTTCAAACTTGGCCCTCTAGCTGCTGTGGAACTACACATCCCAGCATGCACTGCCACCTTTTTGATATAACAGCATGCTAAAACTATGTGCAGTGCATGCTGGGATATGTAGTTCCACAGCATCTGGAGGGCCAAGTTTGAAGACCCCTGTCTTAAACGCAACATGGGAGAAAAACCATTTCCAATCACTTTTATGGGTCTTGGTCTTCAACACATTCTGTAAAATTTTGAGCTGTCTGTGTTTGCTACAACAGGAGATATCACAAAGTATGTGCTTTTGTTGTTTCCATTGGTTTCAAAGCACTTTGGCCTAAAACAATTATTTGCTGTTTTCTGTTAAATGCAACATGGGAGAAAAACCATTTCACATCACATTTGTAGGTCTTGGTCTTCAACACATTCTGTGAAATTTTGAGCTGTCTCTGTTTGCTACAAGAGAAGATATCTCAAAGCATGCATTTTTACTGATCCCATTGATTTCAATTCATTTTTGCACAAAACAAGCATTTGCTGTTCTCTCTTATATGCAACATGGGAGAAAAACCATTTCACATCACTTTTGTGGGCCTTGGTTTTCAACACATTGTTTGAAATTTTGAGCAGTCTGTGATTGCTACTAAAGGAGATATGGCAAAGAATTAGTTTTTACTGTTCCCATTGATTGTAATGCATTTTTGTAAAACTGAGCATTTGCTGTTTTCTCTTAAATGCAACATGGGAGAAAAACCATTTCACATCACTTTTGTGGGTCTTGGTCTTCATCTCATTCTGTGAAATTTTGAGCTGTCTGTGTTTGCAACAAGAAGAAATATCCCAAAGTATGTGGTTTTGTTGTTTCCATTGGTTTCAATGCATTTTGGCCTAAAATGAGCATTTGCTGTTTTCTCTTAAATGCAACATGGGAGAAAAGCCATTTCACATCACATTTGTGGGTCTTGGTCTTCAACACATTCTGTGAAATTTTGAGCTGTCTGTGTTTGCTACAAGAGGAGATATCACAAAGTATGCGCTTTTGTTGTTTCCATTGGTTTCAATGCATTTTGGCCTAAAACTAGCATTTGCTCTTTTCTCTTAAACGCAACATGGGAGAAAAACCATTTCACATCACATTTGTGGGCCTTTGTCTTCAACACATTCTGTGAAATTTTGAGCTGTTTGTGTATGCTACAAGAGGAGATATCCCAAAGTATGTGGTTTTGTTGTTTCCATTGGTTTCAATGCATTTTGGCCTAAAATGAGCATTTGCTGGTTTCTCTTCAATGCAACATGGGAGAAAAGCCATTTCACATCACATTTGTGGGTCTTGGTCTTCACACATTCTGTGAAATTTTGAGCTGTCTGTGTTTGCTAAAAGAGGAGTTATCTCAAAGCATGCATTTTTACTGTTCCCATTGATTTCAATTCATTTTTGCAAAAAACAAGCATTTGCTGTTTTCTCTTAAATGCAACATGGGAGAAAAACCATTTCACATCACTTTTGTGGGCCTTGGTTTTCAACACATTGTTTGAAATTTTGAGCGGTCTGTGATTGCTACAAATGGAGATGTGGCAAAGAATTCATTTTACTGTTCCCATTGATTGTAATGCATTTTTGTAAAAACTGAGCATTTGCTGTTTTCTCTTAAACGCAACATAGGAGAAAAACCATTTCACATCACTTTTGTGGGTCTTGGTCTTCAACACATTCTGTGAAATTTTGAGCTGTCTGTGTTTGCTACAAGAGGAGATATCACAAAGTATGTGCTTTTGTTGTTTCCATTGGTTTCAATGCATTTTGGCCTAAAACGAGCATTTGCTGTTTTCTCTTAAACACAACATGGGAGAAAAACCATTTCACATCACATTTGTGGGTCTTAGTCTTCAACACATTCTGTGAATTGTTGAGCTGTTTGTGTCTGCTACAAGAGGAGATATCCCAAAGTATGTGGTTTTGTTGTTTCCATTGGTTTAAATGCATTTTGGCCTAAATCGAGCATTTCCTGATTTCTCTTAAACCAGAGGTCTTCAAACTTGGCCCTCCAGCTGCTGTGGAACTACACATCCCAGCATGCACTGCCACCTTATTGATATAACAGCATGCTAAAACTATGTGCAGTGCATGCTGGGATATGTAGTTCCACAACATCTGGAAGGCCAAGTTTGAAGACCCCTGTCTTAAACGCAACATGGGAGAAAAACAATTTCCAGTCACTTTTATGGGTCTTGGTCTTCAACACATTCTGTAAAATTTTGAGCTGTCTGTGTTTGCTACAACAGGAGATATCACAAAGTATGTGCTTTTGTTGTTTCCATTGGTTTCAAAGCACTTTGGCCTAAAACAATTATTTGCTGTTTTCTCTTAAACGCAACATGGGAGAAAAACCATTTCACATCACATTTGTGGGTCTTGGTCTTCAACACATTCTGTGAAATTTTGAGCTGTCTCTGTTTGCTACAAGAGGAGATATCTCAAAGCATGCATTTTTACTGTTCCCATTGATTTCAATTCATTTTTGCACAAAACAAGCATTTGCTGTTCTCTCTTATATGCAACATGGGAGAAAAACCATTTCACATCACTTTTGTGGGCCTTGGTTTTCAACACATTGTTTGAAATTTTGAGCGGTCTGTGATTGCTACAAAAGGAGATATGGCAAAGAATTTGTTTTTACTGTTCCCATTGATTGTAATGCATTTTTGTAAAACTGAGCATTTGCTGTTTTCTCTTAAATGCAACATGGGAGAAAAACCATTTCACATCACTTTTGTGGGTCTTGGTCTTCAACTCATTCTGTGAAATTTTGAGCTGTCTGTGTTTGCAACAAGAAGAGATATCCCAAAGTATGTGGTTTTGTTGTTTCCATTGGTTTCAATGCATTTTGGCCTAAAATGAGCATTTGCTGTTTTCTCTTAAATGCAACATGGGAGAAAAGCCATTTAACATCACATTTGTGGGTCTTGGTCTTCAACACATTCTGTGAAATTTTGAGCTGTCTGTGTTTGCTACAAGAGGAGATATCACAAAGTATGCGCTTTTGTTGTTTCCATTGGTTTCAATGCATTTTGGCCTAAATCGAGCATTTCCTGTTTTCTCTTAAACCAGGGGTCTTCAAACTTGGCCCTCTAGCTGCTGTGGAACTACACATCCCAGCATGCACTGCCACCTTTTTGATATAACAGCATGCTAAAACTATGTGCAATGCATGCTGGGATATGTAGTTCCACAGCATCTGGAGGGCCAAGTTTGAAGACCCCTGTCTTAAACGCAACATGGGAGAAAAACCATTTCCAATCACTTTTATGGGTCTTGGTCTTCAACACATTCTGTAAAATTTTGAGCTGTCTGTGTTTGCTACAACAGGAGATATCACAAAGTATGTGCTTTTGTTGTTTCCATTGGTTTCAAAGCACTTTGGCCTAAAACAATTATTTGCTGTTTTCTCTTAAATGCAACATGGGAGAAAAACCATTTCAAATCACATTTGTGGGTCTTGGTCTTCAACACATTCTGTGAAATTTTGAGCTGTCTCTGTTTGCTACAAGAGAAGATATCTCAAAGCATGCATTTTTACTGTTCCCATTGATTTCAATTCATTTTTGCACAAAACAAGCATTTGCTGTTCTCTCTTATATGCAACATGGGAGAAAAACCATTTCACATAACTTTTGTGGGCCTTGGTTTTCAACACATTGTTTGAAATTTTGAGCGGTCTGTGATTGCTACTAAAGGAGATATGGCAAAGAATTTGTTTTTACTGTTCCCATTGATTGTAATGCATTTTTGTAAAACTGAGCATTTGCTGTTTTCTCTTAAATGCAACATGGGAGAAAAACCATTTCACATCACTTTTGTGGGTCTTGGTCTTCAACTCATTCTGTGAAATTTTGAGCTGTCTGTGTTTGCAACAAGAAGAAATATCCCAAAGTATGTGGTTTTGTTGTTTCCATTGGTTTCAATGCATTTTGGCCTAAAATGAGCATTTGCTGTTTTCTCTTAAATGCAACATGGGAGAAAAGCCATTTCACATCACATTTGTGGGTCTTGGTCTTCAACACATTCTGTGAAATTTTGAGCTGTCTGTGTTTGCTACAAGAGGAGATATCACAAAGTATGTGCTTTTGTTGTTTCCATTGGTTTCAATGCATTTTGGCCTAAAACAATTATTTGCTGTTTTCTCTTAAATGCAACATGGGAGAAAAACCATTTCAAATCACATTTGTGGGTCTTGGTCTTCAACACATTCTGTGAAATTTTGAGCTGTCTCTGTTTGCTACAAGAGAAGATATCTCAAAGCATGCATTTTTACTGTTCCCATTGATTTCAATTCATTTTTGCACAAAACAAGCATTTGCTGTTCTCTCTTATATGCAACATGGGAGAAAAACCATTTCACATCACTTTTGTGGGCCTTGGTTTTCAACACATTGTTTGAAATTTTGAGCGGTCTGTGATTGCTACTAAAGGAGATATGGCAAAGAATTTGTTTTTACTGTTCCCATTGATTGTAATGCATTTTTGTAAAACTGAGCATTTGCTGTTTTCTCTTAAATGCAACATGGGAGAAAAACCATTTCACATCACTTTTGTGGGTCTTGGTCTTCAACTCATTCTGTGAAATTTTGAGCTGTCTGTGTTTGCAACAAGAAGAAATATCCCAAAGTATGTGGTTTTGTTGTTTCCATTGGTTTCAATGCATTTTGGCCTAAAATGAGCATTTGCTGTTTTCTCTTAAATGCAACATGGGAGAAAAGCCATTTCACATCACATTTGTGGGTCTTGGTCTTCAACACATTCTGTGAAATTTTGAGCTGTCTGTGTTTGCTACAAGAAGAGATATCACAAAGTATGTGCTTTTGTTGTTTCCATTGGTTTCAATGCATTTTGGCCTAAAACTAGCATTTGCTCTTTTCTCTTAAACTCAACATGGGAGAAAAACCATTTCACATCACATTTGTGGGCCTTTGTCTTCAACACATTCTGTGAAATTTTGAGCTGTTTGTGTCTGCTACAAGAGGAGATATCCCAAAGTATGTGGTTTTGTTGTTTCCATTGGTTTCAATGCATTTTGGCCTAAAATGAGCATTTGCTGTTTTCTCTTAAATGCAACATGGGAGAAAAGCCATTTCACATCACATTTGTGGGTCTTGGTCTTCACACATTCTGTGAAATTTTGAGCTGTCTGTGTTTGCTAAAAGAGGAGTTATCTCAAAGCATGCATTTTTACTGTTCCCATTGATTTCAATTCATTTTTGCAAAAAACAAGCATTTGCTGTTTTCTCTTAAATGCAACATGGGAGAAAAACCATTTCACATAACTTTTGTGGGCCTTGGTTTTCAACACATTGTATGAAATTTTGAGCTGTCTGTGATTGCTACAAAAGGAGATGTGGCAAAGAATTCGTTTTTACTGTTCCCATTGATTGTAATGCATTTTTGTAAAAACTGAGCATTTGCTGTTTTTTCTCTTAAATGCAACATGGAAGAAAAACCATTTCACATCACTTTTGTGGGTCTTGGTCTTCAACAGATTCTGTGAAATTTTGAGCTGTCTGTGTTTGCTACAAGAGGAGATATCACAAAGTATGTGCTTTTGTTATTTCCATTGGTTTCAATGCATTTTGGCCTAAAATGAGCATTTGCTGTTTTCTCTTAAACACAACATGGGAGAAAAACCATTTCACATCACATTTGTGGGTCTTGGTCTTCAACACATTCTGTGAAATGTTGAGCTGTTTGTGTTTGCTACAAGAGGAGATATCCCAAAGTATGTGGTTTTGTTGTTTCCATTGGTTTCAATGCATTTTAGCCTAAATCGAGCATTTGCTGTTTTCTCTTAAATGCAACATGGGAGAAAAACCATTTCACATCACATTTGTGGGTCTTGGTCTTCAACACATTCTGTGAAATTTTGAGCAGTCTGTGCTTGCAACAAGAGGAGATATCACAAAGTATGTGCTTTTGTTGTTTCCATTAGTTTCAATGCATTTTGGCTTAAAATGAACATTAGCTGTTTTCTCTTAAATGCAACATGGGAGAAAAACCATTTCACATCACATTTGTGGGTCTTGGTCTTCAACACATTCTGTGAAATTTTGAGCTGTCTGTGTTTGCTGCAAGAGGAGATATCACAAAGTATGCACTTTTGTTGTTTCCATTGGTTTCAATGCATTTTGGCCTAAAACTAGCATTTGCTCTTTTCTCTTAAATGCAACATGGGAGAAAAACCATTTGACATCACATTTGTGGGCCTTGGTCTTCAACACATTCTGTGAAATATTGAGCTGTCTGGGTTTGCTACAAGAGGAGATAACGCAAAGAATGCGCTTTTCCTGTTTTAATTGTTTTCAATGCATTTTGGCCTAAAATGAGCATTTGCCGTTTTCTCATAAACGCAACATGGGAGAAAAACCATCCTACATCACTTTTGTGGGCCTTGGTCTTCAACACATTCTGTTAAATTTTGAGCTGTCTGTGTTTCCTACAAGAGGAGATATCACAAAGTATGCGCTTTTGTTGTTTCCAGTGGTTTCAATGCATTTTGGCCTAAAACGAGCATTTGCTGTTTTCTCTTAAACACAACATGGGAGAAAAACCATTTCACATCACATTTGTGGGTCTTGGTCTTCAACACATTCTGTGAAAGTTTGAGCTGTCTCTGTTTGCTACAAGAGGAGATATCTCAAAGCATGCATGTTTACTGTTTCCATTGATTTCAATTCATTTTTGCAAAAAACAAGCATTTGCTGTTTTCTCTTAAATGCAACATGGGAGAAAAACCATTTCACATCACTATTGTGGGCCTTTGATTTCAACACATTGTTTGAAATTTTGAGCGGTCTGTGATTGCTACAAAAGGAGATATGGCAAAGAATTCTTTTTAACTGTTCCCATTGATTGTAATGCATTTTTTTAAAAACAGCATTTGCTGCTTTCTCTTAAACGCAACATGGGAGAAAAACCATTTCACATCACTTTTGTGGGTCTTGGTCTTCAACACATTCTGTGAAATTTTGAGCTGTCCTTGTTTGCTACAAGAGGAGATATCACAAAGTATGTGCTTTTGTTGTTTCAATTGGTTTCAATGCATTTTGGCCTAAAATGAGCATTTGCTGTTTTCTCTTAAATGCAACATGGGAGAAAAACCATTTCAAATCACTTTTATGGGTCTTGGTCTTCAACACATTCTGTGAAATTTTGAGCTGTCTGTGTTTCCTACAAGAGGAGATATCGTAAAGAATGCGCTTTTCCTGTTTCAATTGGTTTCAAAGCATTTTGGCCTAAAATGAGCATTTGCTGTTTTCTCTTAAACGCATCATGGGAGAAAAACCATTTCACATCACATTTGTGGGTCTTGGTCTTCAACACATTGTGCGAAATTTTGAGCTGTCTGTGTTTGCTACAAGAGGAGATATCACAAAGTATGCGCTTTTGTTGTTTCCATTGGTTTCAATGCATTTTGGCCTAAAACGACCATTTGCTGTTTTCTCTTAAATGCAACATGGGAGAAAAACCATTTCACATCAGATTTGTGGGTCTTGGTCTTCAACACATTCTGTGAAATGTTGAGCTGTTTGTGTTTGCTACAAGAGGAGATATCCCAAAGTATGTGGTTTTGATGTTTCCATTGGTTTCAATGCATTTTGGCCTAAAACTAGCGTTTGCTTTTTTCTCTTAAACGCAACATGGGAGAAAAACCATTTCACATTACATTTGTGGACCTTGGTCTTCAACACATTCTGTGAAATATTGAGCTGTCTGGGTTTGCTACAAGAGGAGATATCGCAAAGAATGCGCTTTTCCTGTTTCAATTGGTTTCAATGCATTTTGGCCTAAAACAAGCATTTGCTGTTTTCTCTTAAATGCAACATGGGAGAAAAACCATTTTACATCACATTTGTGGGCCTTGGTCTTTAACACATTCTGTGAAATTTTGAGCTGTCTGTGTTTCCTACAAGAGGAGATATCACAAAGTATGCACTTTTGTTGTTTCCAGTGGTTTCAATGCATTTTGGCCAAAAACGAGCATTTGCTGTTTTCTCTTAAACACAACATGGGAGAAAAACCATTTCACATCACATTTGTTATAGTCTTGGTCTTCAACACATTCTGTGAAATTTTGAGCTGTCTGTGTTTGCTACAAGAGGAGATATCACAAAGTATGTGCTTTTGTTGTTTCTATTGGTTTCAATGCATTTTGGCCTAAAATGAGCATTTGCTGTTTTCTCTTAAACCAGGGGTCTTCAAACTTGGCCATCCAGCTGCTGTGGAACTACACATTCCAGCATGCACTGCCACCTTTTTGATATAACAGCATGCTAAAACTATGTGCAGTGCGTGCTGGGATGTGTAGTTCCACAGCATCTGGAGGGCCAAGTTTGAAGACCCCAGCCTTAAACGCAACATGGGAGAAAAACCATTTCCAATCACTTTTATGGGTCTTGGTCTTCAACACATTCTGTGAAATATTGAGCTGTCTGTGTTTGCTACAAGAGGAGATATCACAAAGTATGTGCTTTTGTTGTTTCCATTGGTTTCAATGCATTTTGGCCAAAAACGAGCATTTGCTGTTTTCTCTTAAACACAACATGGGAGAAAAACCATTTCACATCACATATGTGGGTATTGGTATTCAACACATTCTGTTAAATTTTTAGCTGTCTGTGTTTGCTAAAAGAGGTGATATCACAAAGTATGCACTTTTGTTGTTTCCATTGGTTTCAATGCATTTTGGCCTAAAATGAGCATTTGATATTTTCTCTTAAACCATGCGTCTTCAAACTTGGACCTCTAGCTGCTGTGGAACTACACATCCCAGCATGCACTGCCACCTTTTTGATATAACAGCATGCTAAAACTATGTGCAGTGCATGCTGGGAAGTGTAGTTCCACAGCATCTGGAGGCCAAGTTTGAAGTCCCCTGTCTTAAACGCACAT
Source organism: Taudactylus pleione (assembly GCA_031769625.1). NCBI lineage: Eukaryota > Metazoa > Chordata > Amphibia > Anura > Myobatrachidae > Taudactylus > Taudactylus pleione. Next base: position 1,672,533 of record JAUIMM010000274.1, on the reverse strand, counting down.
TGGGAGAAAAAACATTTCCAATCACTTTTATGGGTCTTGGTCTTCAACACATTCTGTGAAATTTGGAGCTGTCTGTGTTTGCTACAAGAGGAGATATCACAAAGTATGTGCTTTTGTTGTTTCCATTGGTTTCAATGCATTTTGGCCAAAAACGAGCATTTACTGTTTTCTCTTAAACACAGCATGGGAGAAAAACCATTTCACATCACATTTGTGGGTCTTGGTCTTCAACACATTCTGTGAAATTTTGAGCTGTCTGTGCTTGCAACAAGAGGAGATATCACAAAGTATGTGCTTTTGTTGTTTCCATTAGTTTCAATGCATTTTGGCTTAAAATGGACATTAGCTGTTTTCTCTTAAATGCAACATGGGAGAAAAACCATTTCACATCACATTTGTGGGTCTTTGTCTTCAACACATTGTGTGAAATTTTGAGCTGTTTGTGTTTGCTACAAGAGGAGATATCCCAAAGTATGTGGTTTTGTTGTTTCCATTGGTTTCAATGCATTTTGGTCTAAAATGAGCATTTGCTGTTTTCTCTTAAATGCAACATGGGAGGAAAACCATTTCAAATCACTTTTATGGGTCTTGGTCTTCAACACATTGTTTTAAATTTTGATCTGTCTGTGTTTGCTACAAGAGGAGATATCACAAAGTATGAGCTTTTTTTGTTTCCATTGGTTTCAATGCATTTTGGCCTAAAACGACCATTTGCTGTATTCTCTTAAATGCAACATGGGAGAAAAACCATTTCACATCATATCTGTGGGCCTTTGTCTTCAACACATTCTCTGAAATTTTGAGCTGTCTGTGTTTCCTACAAGAGGAGATATCGCAAAGTATGCGCTTTTCCTGTTTCAATTGGATTCAATGCATTTTGGCCTAAATCGAGCATTTGCTGTTTTCTCTAAAATACAACATGGGAGAAAAACCATTTCACATCACATTTGTGGGACTTGGTCTTCAACACATTCTGTGAAATTTTGAGCTGTCTGTGTTTGCTGCAAGAGGAGATATCACAAAGTATGCACTTTTGTTGTTTCCATTGTTTTCAATGCATTTTGGCCTAAAACAAGCATTTGCTGTTTTCTCATAAACGCAACATGGGAGAAAAACCATTTCACATCATATTTGTGGGTCTTGGTCTTCAACACATTCTATGAAATTTTGAGCTGTATGTGCTTGCTACAAGAGGAGATATCCCAAAGTATGTGCTTTTGTTGTTTCCTTTGGTTTCAATGCATTTTGGCCTAAAACAAGCATTTGCTGTTTTCTCATAAATGCAACATGGGAGAAAAACCATTTGACATCACTTTTGTGGGCCTTGGTCTTCAACACATTCTGTGAAATTTTGAGCTGTCTGTGTTTCCTACAATAGGAGATATCACAAAGTATGCACTTTTGTTGCTTCCAGTTGTTTCATTGCATTTTGGCCTAAAATGAGCATTTGCTGTTTTCTCTTAAATGTAACATGGGAGAAATACCATTTCACATCACTTTTGTGGGTCTTGGTCTTCAACACATTCTGTGAAATTTTGAGCTGTCTGTGTTTGCTACAAGAGGAGATATCACAAAGTATGTGCTTTTGTTGTTTCCATTGGTTTCAATGCATTTTGGCCTAAAATGAGCATTTGCTGTTTTCTCTTAAACACAACATGGGAGAAAAACCATTTCACATCACATTTGTGGGTCTTGGTCTTCAACACATTCTGTGAAATGTTGAGCTGTTTGTGTTTGCTACAAGAGGAGATATCCCAAAGTATGTGGTTTTGTTGTTTCCATTGGTTTCAATGCATTTTGGCCTAAAATGAGCATTTGCTGTTTTCTCTTAAATTCAACATGGGAGAAAAACCATTTCACATCACATTTGTGGTTCTTGGTCTTCAACACATTCTGTGAAATTTTGAGCTGTCTGTGTTTGCTGCAAGAGGAGATATCACAAAGTATGCGCTTTTGTTGTTTCCATTGGTTTCAATGCATTTTGGCCTAAAACTAGCATTTGCTCTTTTCTCTTAAATGCAACATGGGAGAAAAACCATTTCACAACACTTTTGTGGGCCTTGGTCTTCAACACATTCTGTGAAAGTTTGAGCTGTCTCTGTTTGCTACAAGAGGAGATATCTCAAAGTATGCATGTTTACTGTTCCCATTGATTTCAATTCATTTTTGCAAAAAACAAGCATTTGCTGTTTTCTCTTAAATGCAACATGGCAGAAAAACCATTTCACATCACTTTTGTGGGCCTTTGTTTTCAACACATTGTTTGAAATTTTGAGCGGTCTGTGATTGCTACAAAAGGAGATATGGCAAAGAATTCTTTTTAACTGTTCCCATTGATTGTAATGCATTTTTTTTAACAACTGAGCATTTGCTGCTTTCTCTTAAACGCAACATGGGAGAGAAACCATTTCACATCACTTTTGTGGGTCTTGGTCTTCAACACATTCTGTGAAATTTTGAGCTGTCTGTGTTTGCTACAAGAGGAGATATTGTAAAGAATGCGCTTTTCCTGTTTCAATTGGTTTCAAAGCATTTTGGCCTAAAATGAGCATTTGCTGTTTTCTCTTAAACGCAACATGGGAGAAAAACCATTTCACATCACATTTGTGGGTCTTGGTCTTCAATACATTCAGTGAAATTTTGAGCTGTCTGTGTTTGCTACAAGAAGAGATATCACAAAGTATGTGTTTTTTTGTTTCCATTGGTTTCAATGCATTTTGGCCTAAAATGAGGATTTGCTGTTTTCTCTTAAACTCAAAATCGGAGAAAAACCATTTCACATCACATTTATGGGTCTTGGTCTTCAACATATTCTGTTAAATTTTTGGCTGTCTGTGTTTGCTAAAAGAGGTGATATCACAAAGTATGCGATTTTGTTGTTTCCATTGGTTTCAATGCCTTTTGGCCTAAAATGAGCATTTGCTGTTTTCTCTTAAACACAACATGGAAGAAAAACCATTTCACATCACATTTGTGGGTCTTGGTCTTCAACACATTCTGTGAAATTTTGAGCTTTCTCTGTTTGCTACAAGAGGAGATATCTCAAAGCATGCATTTTTACTGTTCCCATTGATTTCCATTAAATTTTGCAAAAAACAACCATTTGCTGTTTTCTCTTAAATGCAACATGGGAGAAAAACCATTTCACATCACTTTTGTGGGCCTTGGTTTTCAACACATTGTTTGAAATTTTGAGCGGTCTGTGATTGCTACAAAAGGAGATGTGGCAAAGAATTTGTTTTTACTGTTCCCATTGATTGTAATGCATTTTTGTAAAAACTGAGCATTTGCTGTTTTCTCTTAAATGCAACATGGCAGAAAAACCATTTCACATCACTTTTGTGGGCCTTTGTTTTCAACACATTGTTTGAAATTTTGAGCGGTCTGTGATTGCTAGAAAAGGAGATATGGCAAAGAATTCTTTTTAACTGTTCCCATTGATTGTAATGCATTTTTTTTTAAAACTGAGCATTTGCTGCTTTCTCTTAAACGCAACATGGGAGAGAAACCATTTCACATCACTTTTGTGGGTCTTGGTCTTCAACACATTCTGTGAAATTTTGAGCTGTCTGTGTTTGCTACAAGAGGAGATATCCCAAAGTATGTGGTTTTGTTGTTTCCATTGGTTTCAATGCATTTTGGCCTAAAACTAGCATTTGCTCTTTTCTCTTAAATGCAACATGGGAGAAAAACCATTTCACATCACATTTGTGGGCCTTTGTTTTCAACACATTGTTTGAAATTTTGAGCGGTCTGTGATTGCTACAAAAGGAGATATGGCAAAGAATTCTTTTTAACTGTTCCCATTGATTGTAATGCATTTTTTTTAAAAACTGAGCATTTGCTGCTTTCTCTTAAACGCAACATGGGAGAGAAACCATTTCACATCACTTTTGTGGGTCTTGGTCTTCAACACATTCTGTGAAATTTTGAGCTGTCTGTGTTTGCTACAAGAGGAGATATTGTAAAGAATGCGCTTTTCCTGTTTCAATTGGTTTCAAAGCATTTTGGCCTAAAATGAGCATTTGCTGTTTTCTCTTAAACGCAACATGGGAGAAAAACCATTTCACATCACATTTGTGGGTCTTGGTCTTCAATACATTCAGTGAAATTTTGAGCTGTCTGTGTTTGCTACAAGAGGAGATATCACAAAGTATGTGCTTTTGTTGTTTCCATTGGTTTCAATGCATTTTTGCTTAAAACGACCATTTGCTGTTTTCTCTTAAATGCAACATGGGAGAAAAACCATTTCACATCACATTTGTGGGCCTTGGTCTTCAACACATTCTGTGAAAATTTGAGCTGTCTGTGTTTTCTACAAGAAGAGATATCACAAAGTATGTGTTTTTTTGTTTCCATTGGTTTCAATGCATTTTGGCCTAAAATGAGGATTTGCTGTTTTCTCTTAAACTCAAAATCGGAGAAAAACCATTTCACATCACATTTATGGGTCTTGGTCTTCAACATATTCTGTTAAATTTTTGGCTGTCTGTGTTTGCTAAAAGAGGTGATATCACAAAGTATGCGATTTTGTTGTTTCCATTGGTTTCAATGCCTTTTGGCCTAAAATGAGCATTTGCTGTTTTCTCTTAAACACAACATGGAAGAAAAACCATTTCACATCACATTTGTGGGTCTTGGTCTTCAACACATTCTGTGAAATTTTGAGCTTTCTCTGTTTGCTACAAGAGGAGATATCTCAAAGCATGCATTTTTACTGTTCCCATTGATTTCCATTAAATTTTGCAAAAAACAACCATTTGCTGTTTTCTCTTAAATGCAACATGGGAGAAAAACCATTTCACATCACTTTTGTGGGCCTTGGTTTTCAACACATTGTTTGAAATTTTGAGCGGTCTGTGATTGCTACAAAAGGAGATGTGGCAAAGAATTTGTTTTTACTGTTCCCATTGATTGTAATGCATTTTTGTAAAAACTGAGCATTTGGTGTTTTCTCTTAAACGCAACATGGAAGAAAAACCATTTCACATCACTTTTGTGGGTCTTGGTCTTCAACAAATTCTGTGAAATTTTGAGCCGTCTGTGTTTGCTACAAGAGGAGATATCACAAAGTATGTGCTTTTGTTATTTCCATTGGTTTCAATGCATTTTGGCCTAAAATGAGCATTTGCTGTTTTCTCTTAAACTCAACATGGGAGAAAAACCATTTCACATCACATTTGTGGGTCTTGGTCTTCAACACATTCTGTGAAATGTTGAGCTGTTTGTGTTTGCTACAAGAGGAGATATCCCAAAGTATGTGGTTTTGTTGTTTCCATTGGTTTCAATGCATTTTGGCCTAAATCGAGCATTTGCTGTTTTCTCTTAAACGCAACATGGGAGAAAAACCATTTCACATCACATTTGTGGGTCTTGGTCTTCAACACATTCTGTGAAATTTTGAGCTGTCTGTGTTTGCTGCAAGAGGAGATATCACAAAGTATGCACTTTTGTTGTTTCCATTGTTTTCAATGCATTTTGGCCTAAAACAAGCATTTGCTGTGTTCTCATAAACGCAACATGGGAGAAAAACCATTTGACATCACTTTTGTGGGCCTTGGTCTTCAACACATTCTGTGAAATTTTGAGCTGTCTGTGTTTCCTACAATAGGAGATATCACAAAGTATGCACTTTTGTTGTTTCCAGTTGTTTCATTGCATTTTGGCCTAAAATGAGCATTTGCTGTTTTCTCTTAAATGTAACATGGGAGAAAAACCATTTCACATCACATTTGTTATAGTCTTGGTCTTCAACACATTCTGTGAAATTTTGAGCTGTCTCTGTTTGCTACAAGAGGAGATATCTCAAAGCATGCATTTTTACTGTTCCCATTGATTTCAATTCATTTCTGCAAAAAACAAGCATTTGCTGTTTTCTCTTAAATGCAACATGGGAGAAAAACCATTTCACATAACTTTTGTGGGCCTTGGTTTTCAACACATTGTTTGAAATTTTGAGCGGTCTGTGATTGCTACAAAAGGAGATGTGGCAAAGAATTTGTTTTTACTGTTCCCATTGATTGTAATGCATTTTTGTAAAAACTGAGCATTTGCTGTTTTCTCTTAAACGCAACATGGGAGAAAAACCATTTCACATCACTTTTGTGGGTCTTGGTCTTCAACACATTCTGTGAAATTTTGAGCTGTCTGTGTTTGCTACAAGAGGAGATATCCCAAAGTATGTGGTTTTGTTGTTTCCATTGGTTTCAATGCATTTTGGCCTAAATCGAGCATTTGCTGTTTTCTCTTAAACCAGGGGTCTTCAAACTTGGCCCTCCCGCTGCTGTGGAACTACACATCCCAGCATGCACTGCCATCTTTTTGATATAACAGCATGCTAAAACTAGGTGCAGTGCATGCTGGGATATGTAGTTCCACAGCATCTGGAGGGCCAAGTTTGAAGACCCCTGTGTTAAACGCAACATGGGAGAAAAACCATTTCCAATCATTTTATGGGTCTTGGTCTTCAACACATTGTGTGAAATTTTGAGCTGTCTGTGTTTGCTACAAGAGGAGATATTGCAAAGAATGCGCTTTTCCTGTTTCAATTGTTTTCAATGCATTTTGGCCTAAAATGAGCATTTGCTGTTTTCTCATAAATGCAACATGGGACAAATACCATTTTACATCACTTTTGTGGGCCTTGGTCTTCAACACATTCTGTTAAATTTTGAGCTGTCTGTGTTTGCTACAAGAGGAGATATCGCAAAGTATGCGCTTTTCCTGTTTCAATTGGATTCAATGCATTTTGGCCTAAAACGAGCATTTGCTGTTTTCCCTTAAATGCAACATGGGAGAAAAACCATTTCATGTTAAAATTGTGGGCCTTGGTCTTCAACACATTCTGTGAAATTTTGAGTTGTCTGTGTTTGCTACAAGAAGAGATATCACAAAGTATGTGTTTTTTTGTTTCCATTGGTTTCAATGCATTTTGGCCTAAAATGAGCATTTGCTGTTTTCTCTTAAACACAACATGGGAGAAAAACCATTTCACATCACATTTGTGGGTCTTGGTCTTCAACACATTCTGTGAAATGTTGAGCTGTTTGTGTCTGCTACAAGAGGAGATATCCCAAAGTATGTGGTTTTGTTGTTTCCATTGGTTTCAATGCATTTTGGCCTAAATCGAGCATTTGCTGTTTTCTGTTAAACCAGGGGTCTTCAAACTTGGCCCTCCTGCTGCTGTGGAACTACACATCCCAGCATGCACTGCCACCTTTTTGATATAACAGCATGCTAAAACTATGTGCAGTGCATGCTGGGATATGTAGTTCCACAGCATCTGGAGAGCCAAGTTTGAAGACTCCTGTCTTAAACTCAACATGGGAGAAAAAACATTTCCAATCACTTTTATGGGTCTTGGTCTTCAACACATTCTGTAAAATTTTGAGCTGTCTGTGTTTGCTACAACTGGAGTTATCACAAAGTATGTGCTTTTGTTGTTTCCATTGGTTTCAAAGCACTTTGGCCTAAAACAATTATTTGCTGTTTTCTCTTAAACACAACATGGGAGAAAAACCATTTCACATCACATTTGTGGGTCTTGGTCTTCAACACATTCTGTGAAATTTTGATCTGTCTGTGTTTGCTACAAGAGGAAATATCTCAAATCATGCATTTTTACTGTTCCCATTGATTTCAATTCATTTTTGCAAAAAACAAGCATTTGCTGTTCTCTCTTATATGCAACATGGGAGAAAAACCATTTCACATCACTTTTGTGGGCCTTGGTTTTCAACGCATTGTTTGAAATTTTGAGCGGTCTGTGATTGCTACAAAAGGAGATATGGAAAAGAATTTGTTTTTACTGTTCCCATTGATTGTAATGCATTTTTGTAAAACTGAGCATTTGCTGTTTTCTCTTAAATGCAACATGGGAGAAAAACCATTCACATCACTTTTGTGGGTGTTGGTCTTCAACTCATTCTGTGAAATTTTGAGCTGTCTGTGTTTGCAACAAGAAGAGATATCCCAAAGTATGTGGTTTTGTTGTTTCCATTGGTTTCAATGCATTTTGGCCTAAAATGAGCATTTGCTGTTTTCTCTTAAATGCAACATGGGAGAAAAGCCATTTCACATCACATTTGTGGGTCTTGGTCTTCAACACATTCTGTGAAATTTTGAGCTGTCTGTGTTTGCTACAAGAGGAGATATCACAAAGTATGCGCTTTTGTTGTTTCTATTGGTTTCAATGCATTTTGGCCTAAAACTAGCATTTGCTCTTTTCTCTTAAACGCAACATGGGAGAAAAACCATTTCACATCACATTTGTGGGCCTTTGTCTTCAACACATTCTGTGAAATTTTGAGCTGTTTGTGTCTGCTACAAGAGGAGATATCCCAAAGTATGTGGTTTTGTTGTTTCCATTGGTTTCAATGCATTTTGGCCTAAAATGAGCATTTGATGTTTTCTCTTAAATGCAACATGGGAGAAAAGGCATTTCACATCACATTTGTGGGTCTTGGTCTTCACACATTCTGTGAAATTTTGAGCTGTCTGTGTTTGCTAAAAGAGGAGTTATCTCAAAGCTTGCATTTTTACTGTTCCCATTGATTTAAATTCATTTTTGCAAAAAACAAGCATTTGCTGTTTTCTCTTAAATGCAACATGGGAGAAAAACCATTTCACATCACTTTTGTGGGTCTTGGTCTTCAACTCATTCTGTGAAATTTTGAGCTGTCTGTGTTTGCAACAAGAAGAGATATCCCAAAGTATGTGGTTTTTTGTTTCCATTGGTTTCAATGCATTTTGGCCTAAAATGAGCATTTGCTGTTTTCTCTTAAATGCAACATGGGAGAAAAGCCATTTAACATCACAGTTGTGGGTCTTGGTCTTCAACACATTCTGTGAAATTTTGAGCTGTCTGTGTTTGCTAGAAGAGGAGATATCACAAAGTATGCGCTTTTGTTGTTTCCATTGGTTTCAATGCATTTTGGCCTAAAACTAGCATTTGCTCTTTTCTCTTAAACGCAACATGGGAGAAAAACCATTTCACATCACATTTGTGGGCCTTTGTCTTCAACACATTCTGTGAAATTTTGAGCTGTTTGTGTCTGCTACAAGAGGAGATATCCCAAAGTATGTGGTTTTGTTGTTTCCATTGGTTTCAATGCATTTTGGCCTAAATCGAGCATTTGCTGTTTTCTCTTAAACGCAACATGGGAGAAAAACCATTTCACATCACATTTGTGGGTCTTGGTCTTCAACACATTCTGTGAAATTTTGAGCTGTCTGTGTTTGCTGCAAGAGGAGATATCACAAAGTATGCACTTTTGTTGTTTCCATTGTTTTCAATGCATTTTGGCCTAAAACAAGCATTTGCTGTGTTCTCATAAACGCAACATGGGAGAAAAACCATTTGACATCACTTTTGTGGGCCTTGGTCTTCAACACATTCTGTGAAATTTTGAGCTGTCTGTGTTTCCTACAATAGGAGATATCACAAAGTATGCACTTTTGTTGTTTCCAGTTGTTTCATTGCATTTTGGCCTAAAATGAGCATTTGCTGTTTTCTCTTAAATGTAACATGGGAGAAAAACCATTTCACATCACATTTGTTATAGTCTTGGTCTTCAACACATTCTGTGAAATTTTGAGCTGTCTCTGTTTGCTACAAGAGGAGATATCTCAAAGCATGCATTTTTACTGTTCCCATTGATTTCAATTCATTTCTGCAAAAAACAAGCATTTGCTGTTTTCTCTTAAATGCAACATGGGAGAAAAACCATTTCACATAACTTTTGTGGGCCTTGGTTTTCAACACATTGTTTGAAATTTTGAGCGGTCTGTGATTGCTACAAAAGGAGATGTGGCAAAGAATTTGTTTTTACTGTTCCCATTGATTGTAATGCATTTTTGTAAAAACTGAGCATTTGCTGTTTTCTCTTAAACGCAACATGGGAGAAAAACCATTTCACATCACTTTTGTGGGTCTTGGTCTTCAACACATTCTGTGAAATTTTGAGCTGTCTGTGTTTGCTACAAGAGGAGATATCCCAAAGTATGTGGTTTTGTTGTTTCCATTGGTTTCAATGCATTTTGGCCTAAATCGAGCATTTGCTGTTTTCTCTTAAACCAGGGGTCTTCAAACTTGGCCCTCCCGCTGCTGTGGAACTACACATCCCAGCATGCACTGCCATCTTTTTGATATAACAGCATGCTAAAACTAGGTGCAGTGCATGCTGGGATATGTAGTTCCACAGCATCTGGAGGGCCAAGTTTGAAGACCCCTGTGTTAAACGCAACATGGGAGAAAAACCATTTCCAATCATTTTATGGGTCTTGGTCTTCAACACATTGTGTGAAATTTTGAGCTGTCTGTGTTTGCTACAAGAGGAGATATCACAAAGTATGTGCTTTTGTTGTTTCCATTGTTTTCAATGCATTTTGGCCTAAAACAAGCATTTGCTGTTTTCTCATAAAACCAACATGGGAGAAAAACCATTTTACATCACATTTGTGTTCCTTGGTCTTCAACACATTCTGTGAAATTTTGAGCTGTCTGTGTTTCCTACAATAGGAGATATCACAAAGTATGCACTTTTGTTGTATCCAGTGGTTTCATTGCATTTTGGCCTAAAACGAGCATTTGCTGTTTTCTCTTAAATGTAACATGGGAGAAAAACCATTTCACATCACATTTGTTATGGTCTTGGTCTTCAACACATTCTGTGAAATTTTGAGCTGTCTCTGTTTGCTACAAGAGGAGATATCTCAAAACATGCATTTTTACAGTTCCCATTGATTTCAATTCATTTTTGCAAAAAAGAAGCATTTGCTGTTTTCTCATAAATGCAACATGGGAGAAAAACCATTTCACATCACATTTGTGGGCCTTGGTCTTCAACACATTCTGTGAAATATTGAGCTGTCTGGGTTTGCTACAAGAGGAGATATTGCAAAGAATGCGCTTTTCCTGTTTCAATTGTTTTCAATGCATTTTGGCCTAAAATGAGCATTTGCTGTTTTCTCATAAATGCAACATGGGACAAATACCATTTTACATCACTTTTGTGGGCCTTGGTCTTCAACACATTCTGTTAAATTTTGAGCTGTCTGTGTTTGCTACAAGAGGAGATATCGCAAAGTATGCGCTTTTCCTGTTTCAATTGGATTCAATGCATTTTGGCCTAAAACGAGCATTTGCTGTTTTCCCTTAAATGCAACATGGGAGAAAAACCATTTCATGTTAAAATTGTGGGCCTTGGTCTTCAACACATTCTGTGAAATTTTGAGTTGTCTGTGTTTGCTACAAGAAGAGATATCACAAAGTATGTGTTTTTTTGTTTCCATTGGTTTCAATGCATTTTGGCCTAAAATGAGCATTTGCTGTTTTCTCTTAAACACAACATGGGAGAAAAACCATTTCACATCACATTTGTGGGTCTTGGTCTTCAACACATTCTGTGAAATGTTGAGCTGTTTGTGTCTGCTACAAGAGGAGATATCCCAAAGTATGTGGTTTTGTTGTTTCCATTGGTTTCAATGCATTTTGGCCTAAATCGAGCATTTGCTGTTTTCTCTTAAACCAGGGGTCTTCAAACTTGGCCCTCCTGCTGCTGTGGAACTACACATCCCAGCATGCACTGCCACCTTTTTGATATAACAGCATGCTAAAACTATGTGCAGTGCATGCTGGGATATGTAGTTCCACAGCATCTGGAGAGCCAAGTTTGAAGACTCCTGTCTTAAACTCAACATGGGAGAAAAAACATTTCCAATCACTTTTATGGGTCTTGGTCTTCAACACATTCTGTAAAATTTTGAGCTGTCTGTGTTTGCTACAACTGGAGTTATCACAAAGTATGTGCTTTTGTTGTTTCCATTGGTTTCAAAGCACTTTGGCCTAAAACAATTATTTGCTGTTTTCTCTTAAACACAACATGGGAGAAAAACCATTTCACATCACATTTGTGGGTCTTGGTCTTCAACACATTCTGTGAAATTTTGATCTGTCTGTGTTTGCTACAAGAGGAAATATCTCAAATCATGCATTTTTACTGTTCCCATTGATTTCAATTCATTTTTGCAAAAAACAAGCATTTGCTGTTCTCTCTTATATGCAACATGGGAGAAAAACCATTTCACATCACTTTTGTGGGCCTTGGTTTTCAACGCATTGTTTGAAATTTTGAGCGGTCTGTGATTGCTACAAAAGGAGATATGGAAAAGAATTTGTTTTTACTGTTCCCATTGATTGTAATGCATTTTTGTAAAACTGAGCATTTGCTGTTTTCTCTTAAATGCAACATGGGAGAAAAACCATTCACATCACTTTTGTGGGTCTTGGTCTTCAACTCATTCTGTGAAATTTTGAGCTGTCTGTGTTTGCAACAAGAAGAGATATCCCAAAGTATGTGGTTTTGTTGTTTCCATTGGTTTCAATGCATTTTGGCCTAAAATGAGCATTTGCTGTTTTCTCTTAAATGCAACATGGGAGAAAAGCCATTTCACATCACATTTGTGGGTCTTGGTCTTCAACACATTCTGTGAAATTTTGATCTGTCTGTGTTTGCTACAAGAGGAAATATCTCAAATCATGCATTTTTACTGTTCCCATTGATTTCAATTCATTTTTGCAAAAAACAAGCATTTGCTGTTCTCTCTTATATGCAACATGGGAGAAAAACCATTTCACATCACTTTTGTGGGCCTTGGTTTTCAACGCATTGTTTGACATTTTGAGCGGTCTGTGATTGCTACAAAAGGAGATATGGAAAAGAATTTGTTTTTACTGTTCCCATTGATTGTAATGCATTTTTGTAAAACTGAGCATTTGCTGTTTTCTCTTAAATGCAACATGGGAGAAAAACCATTCACATCACTTTTGTGGGTCTTGGTCTTCAACTCATTCTGTGAAATTTTGAGCTGTCTGTGTTTGCAACAAGAAGAGATATCCCAAAGTATGTGGTTTTGTTGTTTCCATTGGTTTCAATGCATTTTGGCCTAAAATGAGCATTTGCTGTTTTCTCTTAAATGCAACATGGGAGAAAAGCCATTTCACATCACATTTGTGGGTCTTGGTCTTCAACACATTCTGTGAAATTTTGAGCTGTCTGTGTTTGCTACAAGAGGAGATATCACAAAGTATGCGCTTTTGTTGTTTCTATTGGTTTCAATGCATTTTGGCCTAAAACTAGCATTTGCTCTTTTCTCTTAAACGCAACATGGGAGAAAAACCATTTCACATCACATTTGTGGGCCTTTGTCTTCAACACATTCTGTGAAATTTTGAGCTGTTTGTGTCTGCTACAAGAGGAGATATCCCAAAGTATGTGGTTTTGTTGTTTCCATTGGTTTCAATGCATTTTGGCCTAAAATGAGCATTTGATGTTTTCTCTTAAATGCAACATGGGAGAAAAGCCATTTCACATCACATTTGTGGGTCTTGGTCTTCACACATTCTGTGAAATTTTGAGCTGTCTGTGTTTGCTAAAAGAGGAGTTATCTCAAAGCTTGCATTTTTACTGTTCCCATTGATTTAAATTCATTTTTGCAAAAAACAAGCATTTGCTGTTTTCTCTTAAATGCAACATGGGAGAAAAACCATTTCACATCACTTTTGTGGGTCTTGGTCTTCAACTCATTCTGTGAAATTTTGAGCTGTCTGTGTTTGCAACAAGAAGAGATATCCCAAAGTATGTGGTTTTGTTGTTTCCATTGGTTTCAATGCATTTTGGCCTAAAATGAGCATTTGCTGTTTTCTCTTAAATGCAACATGGGAGAAAAGCCATTTAACATCACAGTTGTGGGTCTTGGTCTTCAACACATTCTGTGAAATTTTGAGCTGTCTGTGTTTGCTAGAAGAGGAGATATCACAAAGTATGCGCTTTTGTTGTTTCCATTGGTTTCAATGCATTTTGGCCTAAAACTAGCATTTGCTCTTTTCTCTTAAACGCAACATGGGAGAAAAACCATTTCACATCACATTTGTGGGCCTTTGTCTTCAACACATTCTGTGAAATTTTGAGCTGTTTGTGTCTGCTACAAGAGGAGATATCCCAAAGTATGTGGTTTTGTTGTTTCCATTGGTTTCAATGCATTTTGGCCTAAAATGAGCATTTGCTGTTTTCTCTTAAATGCAACATGGGAGAAAAGCCATTTCACATCACATTTGTGGGTCTTGGTCTTCACACATTCTGTGAAATTTTGAGCTGTCTGTGTTTGCTAAAAGAGGAGTTATCTCAAAGCATGCATTTTTACTGTTCCCATTGATTTCAATTCATTTTTGCAAAAAACAAGCATTTGCTGTTTTCTCTTAAATGCAACATGGGAGAAAAACCATTTCACATAACTTTTGTGGGCCTTGGTTTTCAACACATTGTATGAAATTTTGAGCGGTCTGTGATTGCTACAAAAGGAGATGTGGCAAAGAATTCGTTTTTACTGTTCCCATTGATTGTAATGCATTTTTGTAAAAACTGAGCATTTGCTGTTTTCTCTTAAACGCAACATAGGAGAAAAACCATTTCACATCACTTTTGTGGGTCTTGCTCTTCAACACATTCTGTGAAATTTTGAGCTGTCTGTGTTTGCTACAAGAGGAGATATCACAAAGTATGTGCTTTTGTTGTTTCCATTGGTTTCAATGCATTTTGGCCTAAAACGAGCATTTGCTGTTTTCTCTTAAACACAACATGGGAGAAAAACCATTTGACATCACATTTGTGGGTCTTGGTCTTCAACACATTCTGTGAAATGTTGAGCTGTTTGTGTCTGCTACAAGAGGAGATATCCCAAAGTATGTGGTTTTGTTGTTTCCATTGGTTTCAATGCATTTTGGCCTAAATCGAGCATTTCCTGTTTTCTCTTAAACCAGGGATCTTCAAACTTGGCCCTCTAGCTGCTGTGGAACTACACATCCCAGCATGCACTGCCACATTTTTGATATAACAGCATGCTAAAACTATGTGCAATGCATGCTGGGATATGTAGTTCCACAGCATCTGGAGGGCCAAGTTTGAAGACCCCTGTCTTAAATGCAACATGGTAGAAAAACCATTTCCAATCACTTTTATGGGTTTTGGTCTTCAACACATTCTGTAAAATTTTGAGCTGTCTGTGTTTGCTACAACAGGAGATATCACAAAGTATGTGCTTTTGTTGTTTCCATTGGTTTCAAAGCACTTTGGCCTAAAACAATTATTTGCTGTTTTCTCTTAAATGCAACATGGGAGAAAAACCATTTCACATCACATTTGTGGGTCTTGGTCTTCAACACATTCTGTGAAATTTTGAGCTGTCTCTGTTTGCTACAAGAGAAGATATCTCAAAGCATGCATTTTTACTGTTCCCATTGATTTCAATTCATTTTTGCACAAAACAAGCATTTGCTGTTCTCTCTTATATGCAACATGGGAGAAAAACCATTTCACATCACTTTTGTGGGCCTTGGTTTTCAACACATTGTTTGAAATTTTGAGCGGTCTGTGATTGCTACTAAAGGAGATATGGCAAAGAATTTGTTTTTACTGTTCCCATTGATTGTAATGCATTTTTGTAAAACTGAGCATTTGCTGTTTTCTCTTAAATGCAACATGGGAGAAAAACCATTTCACATCACTTTTGTGGGTCTTGGTCTTCAACTCATTCTGTGAAATTTTGAGCTGTCTGTGTTTGCAACAAGAAGAAATATCCCAAAGTATGTGGTTTTGTTGTTTCCATTGGTTTCAATGCATTTTGGCCTAAAATGAGCATTTGCTGTTTTCTCTTAAATGCAACATGGGAGAAAAGCCATTTCACATCACATTTGTGGGTCATGGTCTTCAACACATTCTGTGAAATTTTGAGCTGTCTGTGTTTGCTACAGGAGTAGATATCACAAAGTATGCGCTTTTGTTGTTTCCATTGGTTTCAATGCATTTTGGCCTAAAACTAGCATTTGCTCTTTTCTCTTAAACTCAACATGGGAGAAAAACCATTTCACATCACATTTGTGGGCCTTTGTCTTCAACACATTCTGTGAAATTTTGAGCTGTTTGTGTCTGCTACAAGAGGAGATATCCCAAAGTATGTGGTTTTGTTGTTTCCATTGGTTTCAATGCATTTTGGCCTAAAATGAGCATTTGCTGTTTTCTCTTAAATGCAACATGGGAGAAAAGCCATTTCACATCACATTTGTGGGTCTTGGTCTTCACACATTCTGTGAAATTTTGAGCTGTCTGTGTTTGCTAAAAGAGGAGTTATCTCAAAGCATGCATTTTTACTGTTCCCATTGATTTCAATTCATTTTTGCAAAAAACAAGCATTTGCTGTTTTCTCTTAAATGCAACATGGGAGAAAAACCATTTCACATAACTTTTGTGGGCCTTGGTTTTCAACACATTGTATGAAATTTTGAGCGGTCTGTGATTGCTACAAAAGGAGATGTGGCAAAGAATTCATTTTTACTGTTCCCATTGATTGTAATGCATTTTTGTAAAAACTGAGCATTTGCTGTTTTCTCTTAAACGCAACATAGGAGAAAAACCATTTCACATCACTTTTGTGGGTCTTGCTCTTCAACACATTCTGTGAAATTTTGAGCTGTCTGTGTTTGCTACAAGAGGAGATATCACAAAGTATGTGCTTTTGTTGTTTCCATTGGTTTCAATGCATTTTGGCCTAAAACGAGCATTTGCTGTTTTCTCTTAAACACAACATGGGAGAAAAACCATTTCACATCACATTTGTGGGTCTTAGTCTTCAACACATTCTGTGAAATGTTGAGCTGTTTGTGTCTGCTACAAGAGGAGATATCCCAAAGTATGTGGTTTTGTTGTTTCCATTGGTTTCAATGCATTTTGGCCTAAATCGAGCATTTCCTGTTTTCTCTTAAACCAGGGGTCTTCAAACTTGGCCCTCTAGCTGCTGTGGAACTACACATCCCAGCATGCACTGCCACCTTTTTGATATAACAGCATGCTAAAACTATGTGCAGTGCATGCTGGGATATGTAGTTCCACAGCATCTGGAGGGCCAAGTTTGAAGACCCCTGTCTTAAACGCAACATGGGAGAAAAACCATTTCCAATCACTTTTATGGGTCTTGGTCTTCAACACATTCTGTAAAATTTTGAGCTGTCTGTGTTTGCTACAACAGGAGATATCACAAAGTATGTGCTTTTGTTGTTTCCATTGGTTTCAAAGCACTTTGGCCTAAAACAATTATTTGCTGTTTTCTGTTAAATGCAACATGGGAGAAAAACCATTTCACATCACATTTGTAGGTCTTGGTCTTCAACACATTCTGTGAAATTTTGAGCTGTCTCTGTTTGCTACAAGAGAAGATATCTCAAAGCATGCATTTTTACTGATCCCATTGATTTCAATTCATTTTTGCACAAAACAAGCATTTGCTGTTCTCTCTTATATGCAACATGGGAGAAAAACCATTTCACATCACTTTTGTGGGCCTTGGTTTTCAACACATTGTTTGAAATTTTGAGCAGTCTGTGATTGCTACTAAAGGAGATATGGCAAAGAATTAGTTTTTACTGTTCCCATTGATTGTAATGCATTTTTGTAAAACTGAGCATTTGCTGTTTTCTCTTAAATGCAACATGGGAGAAAAACCATTTCACATCACTTTTGTGGGTCTTGGTCTTCATCTCATTCTGTGAAATTTTGAGCTGTCTGTGTTTGCAACAAGAAGAAATATCCCAAAGTATGTGGTTTTGTTGTTTCCATTGGTTTCAATGCATTTTGGCCTAAAATGAGCATTTGCTGTTTTCTCTTAAATGCAACATGGGAGAAAAGCCATTTCACATCACATTTGTGGGTCTTGGTCTTCAACACATTCTGTGAAATTTTGAGCTGTCTGTGTTTGCTACAAGAGGAGATATCACAAAGTATGCGCTTTTGTTGTTTCCATTGGTTTCAATGCATTTTGGCCTAAAACTAGCATTTGCTCTTTTCTCTTAAACGCAACATGGGAGAAAAACCATTTCACATCACATTTGTGGGCCTTTGTCTTCAACACATTCTGTGAAATTTTGAGCTGTTTGTGTATGCTACAAGAGGAGATATCCCAAAGTATGTGGTTTTGTTGTTTCCATTGGTTTCAATGCATTTTGGCCTAAAATGAGCATTTGCTGGTTTCTCTTCAATGCAACATGGGAGAAAAGCCATTTCACATCACATTTGTGGGTCTTGGTCTTCACACATTCTGTGAAATTTTGAGCTGTCTGTGTTTGCTAAAAGAGGAGTTATCTCAAAGCATGCATTTTTACTGTTCCCATTGATTTCAATTCATTTTTGCAAAAAACAAGCATTTGCTGTTTTCTCTTAAATGCAACATGGGAGAAAAACCATTTCACATCACTTTTGTGGGCCTTGGTTTTCAACACATTGTTTGAAATTTTGAGCGGTCTGTGATTGCTACAAATGGAGATGTGGCAAAGAATTCATTTTACTGTTCCCATTGATTGTAATGCATTTTTGTAAAAACTGAGCATTTGCTGTTTTCTCTTAAACGCAACATAGGAGAAAAACCATTTCACATCACTTTTGTGGGTCTTGGTCTTCAACACATTCTGTGAAATTTTGAGCTGTCTGTGTTTGCTACAAGAGGAGATATCACAAAGTATGTGCTTTTGTTGTTTCCATTGGTTTCAATGCATTTTGGCCTAAAACGAGCATTTGCTGTTTTCTCTTAAACACAACATGGGAGAAAAACCATTTCACATCACATTTGTGGGTCTTAGTCTTCAACACATTCTGTGAATTGTTGAGCTGTTTGTGTCTGCTACAAGAGGAGATATCCCAAAGTATGTGGTTTTGTTGTTTCCATTGGTTTAAATGCATTTTGGCCTAAATCGAGCATTTCCTGATTTCTCTTAAACCAGAGGTCTTCAAACTTGGCCCTCCAGCTGCTGTGGAACTACACATCCCAGCATGCACTGCCACCTTATTGATATAACAGCATGCTAAAACTATGTGCAGTGCATGCTGGGATATGTAGTTCCACAACATCTGGAAGGCCAAGTTTGAAGACCCCTGTCTTAAACGCAACATGGGAGAAAAACAATTTCCAGTCACTTTTATGGGTCTTGGTCTTCAACACATTCTGTAAAATTTTGAGCTGTCTGTGTTTGCTACAACAGGAGATATCACAAAGTATGTGCTTTTGTTGTTTCCATTGGTTTCAAAGCACTTTGGCCTAAAACAATTATTTGCTGTTTTCTCTTAAACGCAACATGGGAGAAAAACCATTTCACATCACATTTGTGGGTCTTGGTCTTCAACACATTCTGTGAAATTTTGAGCTGTCTCTGTTTGCTACAAGAGGAGATATCTCAAAGCATGCATTTTTACTGTTCCCATTGATTTCAATTCATTTTTGCACAAAACAAGCATTTGCTGTTCTCTCTTATATGCAACATGGGAGAAAAACCATTTCACATCACTTTTGTGGGCCTTGGTTTTCAACACATTGTTTGAAATTTTGAGCGGTCTGTGATTGCTACAAAAGGAGATATGGCAAAGAATTTGTTTTTACTGTTCCCATTGATTGTAATGCATTTTTGTAAAACTGAGCATTTGCTGTTTTCTCTTAAATGCAACATGGGAGAAAAACCATTTCACATCACTTTTGTGGGTCTTGGTCTTCAACTCATTCTGTGAAATTTTGAGCTGTCTGTGTTTGCAACAAGAAGAGATATCCCAAAGTATGTGGTTTTGTTGTTTCCATTGGTTTCAATGCATTTTGGCCTAAAATGAGCATTTGCTGTTTTCTCTTAAATGCAACATGGGAGAAAAGCCATTTAACATCACATTTGTGGGTCTTGGTCTTCAACACATTCTGTGAAATTTTGAGCTGTCTGTGTTTGCTACAAGAGGAGATATCACAAAGTATGCGCTTTTGTTGTTTCCATTGGTTTCAATGCATTTTGGCCTAAATCGAGCATTTCCTGTTTTCTCTTAAACCAGGGGTCTTCAAACTTGGCCCTCTAGCTGCTGTGGAACTACACATCCCAGCATGCACTGCCACCTTTTTGATATAACAGCATGCTAAAACTATGTGCAATGCATGCTGGGATATGTAGTTCCACAGCATCTGGAGGGCCAAGTTTGAAGACCCCTGTCTTAAACGCAACATGGGAGAAAAACCATTTCCAATCACTTTTATGGGTCTTGGTCTTCAACACATTCTGTAAAATTTTGAGCTGTCTGTGTTTGCTACAACAGGAGATATCACAAAGTATGTGCTTTTGTTGTTTCCATTGGTTTCAAAGCACTTTGGCCTAAAACAATTATTTGCTGTTTTCTCTTAAATGCAACATGGGAGAAAAACCATTTCAAATCACATTTGTGGGTCTTGGTCTTCAACACATTCTGTGAAATTTTGAGCTGTCTCTGTTTGCTACAAGAGAAGATATCTCAAAGCATGCATTTTTACTGTTCCCATTGATTTCAATTCATTTTTGCACAAAACAAGCATTTGCTGTTCTCTCTTATATGCAACATGGGAGAAAAACCATTTCACATCACTTTTGTGGGCCTTGGTTTTCAACACATTGTTTGAAATTTTGAGCGGTCTGTGATTGCTACTAAAGGAGATATGGCAAAGAATTTGTTTTTACTGTTCCCATTGATTGTAATGCATTTTTGTAAAACTGAGCATTTGCTGTTTTCTCTTAAATGCAACATGGGAGAAAAACCATTTCACATCACTTTTGTGGGTCTTGGTCTTCAACTCATTCTGTGAAATTTTGAGCTGTCTGTGTTTGCAACAAGAAGAAATATCCCAAAGTATGTGGTTTTGTTGTTTCCATTGGTTTCAATGCATTTTGGCCTAAAATGAGCATTTGCTGTTTTCTCTTAAATGCAACATGGGAGAAAAGCCATTTCACATCACATTTGTGGGTCTTGGTCTTCAACACATTCTGTGAAATTTTGAGCTGTCTGTGTTTGCTACAAGAGGAGATATCACAAAGTATGTGCTTTTGTTGTTTCCATTGGTTTCAATGCATTTTGGCCTAAAACAATTATTTGCTGTTTTCTCTTAAATGCAACATGGGAGAAAAACCATTTCAAATCACATTTGTGGGTCTTGGTCTTCAACACATTCTGTGAAATTTTGAGCTGTCTCTGTTTGCTACAAGAGAAGATATCTCAAAGCATGCATTTTTACTGTTCCCATTGATTTCAATTCATTTTTGCACAAAACAAGCATTTGCTGTTCTCTCTTATATGCAACATGGGAGAAAAACCATTTCACATCACTTTTGTGGGCCTTGGTTTTCAACACATTGTTTGAAATTTTGAGCTGTCTGTGTTTGCTAAAAGAGGAGTTATCTCAAAGCATGCATTTTTACTGTTCCCATTGATTTCAATTCATTTTTGCAAAAAACAAGCATTTGCTGTTTTCTCTTAAATGCAACATGGGAGAAAAACCATTTCACATAACTTTTGTGGGCCTTGGTTTTCAACACATTGTATGAAATTTTGAGCTGTCTGTGATTGCTACAAAAGGAGATGTGGCAAAGAATTCGTTTTTACTGTTCCCATTGATTGTAATGCATTTTTGTAAAAACTGAGCATTTGCTGTTTTCTCTTAAACGCAACATAGGAGAAAAACCATTTCACATCACTTTTGTGGGTCTTGCTCTTCAACACATTCTGTGAAATTTTGAGCTGTCTGTGTTTGCTACAAGAGGAGATATCACAAAGTATGTGCTTTTGTTGTTTCCATTGGTTTCAATGCATTTTGGCCTAAAACGAGCATTTGCTGTTTTCTCTTAAACACAACATGGGAGAAAAACCATTTCACATCACATTTGTGGGTCTTAGTATTCAACACATTCTGTGAAATGTTGAGCTGTTTGTGTCTGCTACAAGAGGAGATATCCCAAAGTATGTGGTTTTGTTGTTTCCATTGGTTTCAATGCATTTTGGCCTAAATCGAGCATTTCCTGTTTTCTCTTAAACCAGGGGTATTCAAACTTGGCCCTCTAGCTGCTGTGGAACTATACATCCCAGCATGCACTGCCACCTTTTTGATATAACAGCATGCTAAAACTATGTGCAGTGCATGCTGGGATATGTAGTTCCACAGCATCTGGAGGGCCAAGTTTGAAGACCCCTGTCTTAAACGCAACATGGGAGAAAAACCATTTCCAATCACTTTTATGGGTCTTGGTCTTCAACACATTCTGTAAAATTTTGAGCTGTCTGTGTTTGCTACAACAGGAGATATCACAAAGTATGTGCTTTTGTTGTTTCCATTGGTTTCAAAGCACTTTGGCCTAAAACAATTATTTGCTGTTTTCTCTTAAATGCAACATGGGAGAAAAACCATTTCACATCACATTTGTGGGTCTTGGTCTTCAACACATTCTGTGAAATTTTGAGCTGTCTCTGTGTGCTACAAGAGAAGATATCTCAAAGCATGCATTTTTACTGTTCCCATTGATTTCAATTCATTTTTGCACAAAACAAGCATTTGCTGTTCTCTCTTATATGCAACATGGGAGAAAAACCATTTCACATCACTTTTGTGGGCCTTGGTTTTCAACACATTGTTTGAAATTTTGAGCGGTCTGTGATTGCTACTAAAGGAGATATGGCAAAGAATTTGTTTTTACTGTTCCCATTGATTGTAATGCATTTTTGTAAAACTGAGCATTTGCTGTTTTCTCTTAAATGCAACATGGGAGAAAAACCATTTCACATCACTTTTGTGGGTCTTGGTCTTCAACTCATTCTGTGAAATTTTGAGCTGTCTGTGTTTGCAACAAGAAGAAATATCCCAAAGTATGTGGTTTTGTTGTTTCCATTGGTTTCAATGCATTTTGGCCTAAAATGAGCATTTGCTGTTTTCTCTTAAATGCAACATGGGAGAAAAGCCATTTCACATCACATTTGTGGGTCTTGGTCTTCAACACATTCTGTGAAATTTTGAGCTGTGTGTGTTTGCTACAAGAGGAGATATCACAAAGTATGCGCTTTTGTTGTTTCCATTGGTTTCAATGCATTTTGGCCTAAAACTAGCATTTGCTCTTTTCTCTTAAACGCAACATGGGAGAAAAACCATTTCACATCACATTTGTGGGCCTTTGTCTTCAACACATTCTGTGAAATTTTGAGCTGTTTGTGTATGCTACAAGAGGAGATATCCCAAAGTATGTGGTTTTGTTGTTTCCATTGGTTTCAATGCATTTTGGCCTAAAATGAGCATTTGCTGGTTTCTCTTCAATGCAACATGGGAGAAAAGCCATTTCACATCACATTTGTGGGTCTTGGTCTTCACACATTCTGTGAAATTTTGAGCTGTCTGTGTTTGCTAAAAGAGGAGTTATCTCAAAGCATGCATTTTTACTGTTCCCATTGATTTCAATTCATTTTTGCAAAAAACAAGCATTTGCTGTTTTCTCTTAAATGCAACATGGGAGAAAAACCATTTCACATAACTTTTGTGGGCCTTGGTTTTCAACACATTGTATGAAATTTTGAGCGGTCTGTGATTGCTACAAAAGGAGATGTGGCAAAGAATTCATTTTTACTGTTCCCATTGATTGTAATGCATTTTTGTAAAAACTGAGCATTTGCTGTTTTCTCTTAAACGCAACATAGGAGAAAAACCATTTCACATCACTTTTGTGGGTCTTGCTCTTCAACACATTCTGTGAAATTTTGAGCTGTCTGTGTTTGCTACAAGAGGAGATATCACAAAGTATGTGCTTTTGTTGTTTCCATTGGTTTCAATGCATTTTGGCCTAAAACGAGCATTTGCTGTTTTCTCTTAAACACAACATGGGAGAAAAACCATTTCACATCACATTTGTGGGTCTTAGTCTTCAACACATTCTGTGAAATGTTGAGCTGTTTGTGTCTGCTACAAGAGGAGATATCCCAAAGTATGTGGTTTTGTTGTTTCCATTGGTTTCAATGCATTTTGGCCTAAATCGAGCATTTCCTGTTTTCTCTTAAACCAGGGGTCTTCAAACTTGGCCCTCTAGCTGCTGTGGAACTACACATCCCAGCATGCACTGCCACCTTTTTGATATAACAGCATGCTAAAACTATGTGCAGTGCATGCTGGGATATGTAGTTCCACAGCATCTGGAGGGCCAAGTTTGAAGACCCCTGTCTTAAACGCAACATGGGAGAAAAACCATTTCCAATCACTTTTATGGGTCTTGGTCTTCAACACATTCTGTAAAATTTTGAGCTGTCTGTGTTTGCTACAACAGGAGATATCACAAAGTATGTGCTTTTGTTGTTTCCATTGGTTTCAAAGCACTTTGGCCTAAAACAATTATTTGCTGTTTTCTGTTAAATGCAACATGGGAGAAAAACCATTTCACATCACATTTGTAGGTCTTGGTCTTCAACACATTCTGTGAAATTTTGAGCTGTCTCTGTTTGCTACAAGAGAAGATATCTCAAAGCATGCATTTTTACTGATCCCATTGATTTCAATTCATTTTTGCACAAAACAAGCATTTGCTGTTCTCTCTTATATGCAACATGGGAGAAAAACCATTTCACATCACTTTTGTGGGCCTTGGTTTTCAACACATTGTTTGAAATTTTGAGCAGTCTGTGATTGCTACTAAAGGAGATATGGCAAAGAATTAGTTTTTACTGTTCCCATTGATTGTAATGCATTTTTGTAAAACTGAGCATTTGCTGTTTTCTCTTAAATGCAACATGGGAGAAAAACCATTTCACATCACTTTTGTGGGTCTTGGTCTTCATCTCATTCTGTGAAATTTTGAGCTGTCTGTGTTTGCAACAAGAAGAAATATCCCAAAGTATGTGGTTTTGTTGTTTCCATTGGTTTCAATGCATTTTGGCCTAAAATGAGCATTTGCTGTTTTCTCTTAAATGCAACATGGGAGAAAAGCCATTTCACATCACATTTGTGGGTCTTGGTCTTCAACACATTCTGTGAAATTTTGAGCTGTCTGTGTTTGCTACAAGAGGAGATATCACAAAGTATGTGCTTTTGTTGTTTCCATTGGTTTCAATGCATTTTGGCCTAAAACGAGCATTTGCTGTTTTCTCTTAAACACAACATGGGAGAAAAACCATTTCACATCACATTTGTGGGTCTTAGTATTCAACACATTCTGTGAAATGTTGAGCTGTTTGTGTCTGCTACAAGAGGAGATATCCCAAAGTATGTGGTTTTGTTGTTTCCATTGGTTTCAATGCATTTTGGCCTAAATCGAGCATTTCCTGTTTTCTCTTAAACCAGGGGTCTTCAAACTTGGCCCTCTAGCTGCTGTGGAACTATACATCCCAGCATGCACTGCCACCTTTTTGATATAACAGCATGCTAAAACTATGTGCAGTGCATGCTGGGATATGTAGTTCCACAGCATCTGGAGGGCCAAGTTTGAAGACCCCTGTCTTAAACGCAACATGGGAGAAAAACCATTTCCAATCACTTTTATGGGTCTTGGTCTTCAACACATTCTGTAAAATTTTGAGCTGTCTGTGTTTGCTACAACAGGAGATATCACAAAGTATGTGCTTTTGTTGTTTCCATTGGTTTCAAAGCACTTTGGCCTAAAACAATTATTTGCTGTTTTCTCTTAAATGCAACATGGGAGAAAAACCATTTCACATCACATTTGTGGGTCTTGGTCTTCAACACATTCTGTGAAATTTTGAGCTGTCTCTGTGTGCTACAAGAGAAGATATCTCAAAGCATGCATTTTTACTGTTCCCATTGATTTCAATTCATTTTTGCACAAAACAAGCATTTGCTGTTCTCTCTTATATGCAACATGGGAGAAAAACCATTTCACATCACTTTTGTGGGCCTTGGTTTTCAACACATTGTTTGAAATTTTGAGCGGTCTGTGATTGCTACTAAAGGAGATATGGCAAAGAATTTGTTTTTACTGTTCCCATTGATTGTAATGCATTTTTGTAAAACTGAGCATTTGCTGTTTTCTCTTAAATGCAACATGGGAGAAAAACCATTTCACATCACTTTTGTGGGTCTTGGTCTTCAACTCATTCTGTGAAATTTTGAGCTGTCTGTGTTTGCAACAAGAAGAAATATCCCAAAGTATGTGGTTTTGTTGTTTCCATTGGTTTCAATGCATTTTGGCCTAAAATGAGCATTTGCTGTTTTCTCTTAAATGCAACATGGGAGAAAAGCCATTTCACATCACATTTGTGGGTCTTGGTCTTCAACACATTCTGTGAAATTTTGAGCTGTGTGTGTTTGCTACAAGAGGAGATATCACAAAGTATGCGCTTTTGTTGTTTCCATTGGTTTCAATGCATTTTGGCCTAAAACTAGCATTTGCTCTTTTCTCTTAAACGCAACATGGGAGAAAAACCATTTCACATCACATTTGTGGGCCTTTGTCTTCAACACATTCTGTGAAATTTTGAGCTGTTTGTGTATGCTACAAGAGGAGATATCCCAAAGTATGTGGTTTTGTTGTTTCCATTGGTTTCAATGCATTTTGGCCTAAAATGAGCATTTGCTGGTTTCTCTTCAATGCAACATGGGAGAAAAGCCATTTCACATCACATTTGTGGGTCTTGGTCTTCACACATTCTGTGAAATTTTGAGCTGTCTGTGTTTGCTAAAAGAGGAGTTATCTCAAAGCATGCATTTTTACTGTTCCCATTGATTTCAATTCATTTTTGCAAAAAACAAGCATTTGCTGTTTTCTCTTAAATGCAACATGGGAGAAAAACCATTTCACATAACTTTTGTGGGCCTTGGTTTTCAACACATTGTATGAAATTTTGAGCGGTCTGTGATTGCTACAAAAGGAGATGTGGCAAAGAATTCATTTTTACTGTTCCCATTGATTGTAATGCATTTTTGTAAAAACTGAGCATTTGCTGTTTTCTCTTAAACGCAACATAGGAGAAAAACCATTTCACATCACTTTTGTGGGTCTTGGTCTTCAACACATTCTGTGAAATTTTGAGCTGTCTGTGTTTGCTACAAGAGGAGATATCACAAAGTATGTGCTTTTGTTGTTTCCATTGGTTTCAATGCATTTTGGCCTAAAACGAGCATTTGCTGTTTTCTCTTAAACACAACATGGGAGAAAAACCATTTCACATCACATTTGTGGGTCTTAGTCTTCAACACATTCTGTGAATTGTTGAGCTGTTTGTGTCTGCTACAAGAGGAGATATCCCAAAGTATGTGGTTTTGTTGTTTCCATTGGTTTAAATGCATTTTGGCCTAAATCGAGCATTTCCTGATTTCTCTTAAACCAGAGGTCTTCAAACTTGGCCCTCCAGCTGCTGTGGAACTACACATCCCAGCATGCACTGCCACCTTATTGATATAACAGCATGCTAAAACTATGTGCAGTGCATGCTGGGATATGTAGTTCCACAACATCTGGAAGGCCAAGTTTGAAGACCCCTGTCTTAAACGCAACATGGGAGAAAAACAATTTCCAGTCACTTTTATGGGTCTTGGTCTTCAACACATTCTGTAAAATTTTGAGCTGTCTGTGTTTGCTACAACAGGAGATATCACAAAGTATGTGCTTTTGTTGTTTCCATTGGTTTCAAAGCACTTTGGCCTAAAACAATTATTTGCTGTTTTCTCTTAAACGCAACATGGGAGAAAAACCATTTCACATCACATTTGTGGGTCTTGGTCTTCAACACATTCTGTGAAATTTTGAGCTGTCTCTGTTTGCTACAAGAGGAGATATCTCAAAGCATGCATTTTTACTGTTCCCATTGATTTCAATTCATTTTTGCACAAAACAAGCATTTGCTGTTCTCTCTTATATGCAACATGGGAGAAAAACCATTTCACATCACTTTTGTGGGCCTTGGTTTTCAACACATTGTTTGAAATTTTGAGCGGTCTGTGATTGCTACAAAAGGAGATATGGCAAAGAATTTGTTTTTACTGTTCCCATTGATTGTAATGCATTTTTGTAAAACTGAGCATTTGCTGTTTTCTCTTAAATGCAACATGGGAGAAAAACCATTTCACATCACTTTTGTGGGTCTTGGTCTTCAACTCATTCTGTGAAATTTTGAGCTGTCTGTGTTTGCAACAAGAAGAGATATCCCAAAGTATGTGGTTTTGTTGTTTCCATTGGTTTCAATGCATTTTGGCCTAAAATGAGCATTTGCTGTTTTCTCTTAAATGCAACATGGGAGAAAAGCCATTTAACATCACATTTGTGGGTCTTGGTCTTCAACACATTCTGTGAAATTTTGAGCTGTCTGTGTTTGCTACAAGAGGAGATATCACAAAGTATGCGCTTTTGTTGTTTCCATTGGTTTCAATGCATTTTGGCCTAAATCGAGCATTTCCTGTTTTCTCTTAAACCAGGGGTCTTCAAACTTGGCCCTCTAGCTGCTGTGGAACTACACATCCCAGCATGCACTGCCACCTTTTTGATATAACAGCATGCTAAAACTATGTGCAATGCATGCTGAGATATGTAGTTCCACAGCATCTGGAGGGCCAAGTTTGAAGACCCCTGTCTTAAACGCAACATGGGAGAAAAACCATTTCCAATCACTTTTATGGGTCTTGGTCTTCAACACATTCTGTAAAATTTTGAGCTGTCTGTGTTTGCTACAACAGGAGATATCACAAAGTATGTGCTTTTGTTGTTTCCATTGGTTTCAAAGCACTTTGGCCTAAAACAATTATTCGCTGTTTTCTCTTAAATGCAACATGGGAGAAAAACCATTTCAAATCACATTTGTGGGTCTTGGTCTTCAACACATTCTGTGAAATTTTGAGCTGTCTCTGTTTGCTACAAGAGAAGATATCTCAAAGCATGCATTTTTACTGTTCCCATTGATTTCAATTCATTTTTGCACAAAACAAGCATTTGCTGTTCTCTCTTATATGCAACATGGGAGAAAAACCATTTCACATCACTTTTGTGGGCCTTGGTTTTCAACACATTGTTTGAAATTTTGAGCGGTCTGTGATTGCTACTAAAGGAGATATGGCAAAGAATTTGTTTTTACTGTTCCCATTGATTGTAATGCATTTTTGTAAAACTGAGCATTTGCTGTTTTCTCTTAAATGCAACATGGGAGAAAAACCATTTCACATCACTTTTGTGGGTCTTGGTCTTCAACTCATTCTGTGAAATTTTGAGCTGTCTGTGTTTGCAACAAGAAGAAATATCCCAAAGTATGTGGTTTTGTTGTTTCCATTGGTTTCAATGCATTTTGGCCTAAAATGAGCATTTGCTGTTTTCTCTTAAATGCAACATGGGAGAAAAGCCATTTCACATCACATTTGTGGGTCTTGGTCTTCAACACATTCTGTGAAATTTTGAGCTGTCTGTGTTTGCTACAAGAGGAGATATCACAAAGTATGTGCTTTTGTTGTTTCCATTGGTTTCAATGCATTTTGGCCTAAAACAATTATTTGCTGTTTTCTCTTAAATGCAACATGGGAGAAAAACCATTTCAAATCACATTTGTGGGTCTTGGTCTTCAACACATTCTGTGAAATTTTGAGCTGTCTCTGTTTGCTACAAGAGAAGATATCTCAAAGCATGCATTTTTACTGTTCCCATTGATTTCAATTCATTTTTGCACAAAACAAGCATTTGCTGTTCTCTCTTATATGCAACATGGGAGAAAAACCATTTCACATCACTTTTGTGGGCCTTGGTTTTCAACACATTGTTTGAAATTTTGAGCTGTCTGTGTTTGCTAAAAGAGGAGTTATCTCAAAGCATGCATTTTTACTGTTCCCATTGATTTCAATTCATTTTTGCAAAAAACAAGCATTTGCTGTTTTCTCTTAAATGCAACATGGGAGAAAAACCATTTCACATAACTTTTGTGGGCCTTGGTTTTCAACACATTGTATGAAATTTTGAGCTGTCTGTGTTTGCTACAAGAGGAGATATCACAAAGTATGCGCTTTTGTTGTTTCCATTGGTTTCAATGCATTTTGGCCTAAAACTAGCATTTGCTCTTTTCTCTTAAACGCAACATGGGAGAAAAACCATTTCACATCACATTTGTGGGCCTTTGTCTTCAACACATTCTGTGAAATTTTGAGCTGTTTGTGTATGCTACAAGAGGAGATATCCCAAAGTATGTGGTTTTGTTGTTTCCATTGGTTTCAATGCATTTTGGCCTAAAATGAGCATTTGCTGGTTTCTCTTCAATGCAACATGGGAGAAAAGCCATTTCACATCACATTTGTGGGTCTTGGTCTTCACACATTCTGTGAAATTTTGAGCTGTCTGTGTTTGCTAAAAGAGGAGTTATCTCAAAGCATGCATTTTTACTGTTCCCATTGATTTCAATTCATTTTTGCAAAAAACAAGCATTTGCTGTTTTCTCTTAAATGCAACATGGGAGAAAAACCATTTCACATAACTTTTGTGGGCCTTGGTTTTCAACACATTGTTTGAAATTTTGAGCGGTCTGTGATTGCTACAAATGGAGATGTGGCAAAGAATTAATTTTACTGTTCCCATTGATTGTAATGCATTTTTGTAAAAACTGAGCATTTGCTGTTTTCTCTTAAACGCAACATAGGAGAAAAACCATTTCACATCACTTTTGTGGGTCTTGGTCTTCAACACATTCTGTGAAATTTTGAGCTGTCTGTGTTTGCTACAAGAGGAGATATCACAAAGTATGTGCTTTTGTTGTTTCCATTGGTTTCAATGCATTCTGGCCTAAAACGAGCATTTGCTGTTTTCTCTTAAACACAACATGGGAGAAAAACCATTTCACATCACATTTGTGGGTCTTAGTCTTCAACACATTCTGTGAAATGTTGAGCTGTTTGTGTCTGCTACAAGAGGAGATATCCCAAAGTATGTGGTTTTGTTGTTTCCATTGGTTTCAATGCATTTTGGCCTAAATCGAGCATTTCCTGATTTCTCTTAATCCAGAGGTCTTCAAACTTGGCCCTCCAGCTGCTGTGGAACTACACATCCCAGCATGCACTGCCACCTTTTTGATATAACAGCATGCTAAAACTATGTGCAGTGCATGCTGGGATATGTAGTTCCACAACATCTGGAGGGCCAAGTTTGAAGACCCCTGTCTTAAACGCAACATGGGAGAAAAACCATTTCCAGTCACTTTTATGGGTCTTGGTCTTCAACACATTCTGTAAAATTTTGAGCTGTCTGTGTTTGCTACAACAGGAGATATCACAAAGTATGTGCTTTTGTTGTTTCCATTGGTTTCAAAGCACTTTGGCCTAAAACAATTATTTGCTGTTTTCTCTTAAACGCAACATGGGAGAAAAACCATTTCACATCACATTTGTGGGTCTTGGTCTTCAACACATTCTGTGAAATTTTGAGCTGTCTCTGTTTGCTACAAGAGGAGATATCTCAAAGCATGCATTTTTACTGTTCCCATTGATTTCAATTCATTTTTGCACAAAACAAGCATTTGCTGTTCTCTCTTATATGCAACATGGGAGAAAAACCATTTCACATCACTTTTGTGGGCCTTGGTTTTCAACACATTGTTTGAAATTTTGAGCGGTCTGTGATTGCTACAAAAGGAGATATGGCAAAGAATTTGTTTTTACTGTTCCCATTGATTGTAATGCATTTTTGTAAAACTGAGCATTTGCTGTTTTCTCTTAAATGCAACATGGGAGAAAAACCATTTCACATCACTTTTGTGGGTCTTGGTCTTCAACTCATTCTGTGAAATTTTGAGCTGTCTGTGTTTGCAACAAGAAGAGATATCCCAAAGTATGTGGTTTTGTTGTTTCCATTGGTTTCAATGCATTTTGGCCTAAAATGAGCATTTGCTGTTTTCTCTTAAATGCAACATGGGAGAAAAGCCATTTAACATCACATTTGTGGGTCTTGGTCTTCAACACATTCTGTGAAATGTTGAGCTGTCTGTGTTTGCTACAAGAGGAGATATCACAAAGTATGCGCTTTTGTTGTTTCCATTGGTTTCAATGCATTTTGGCCTAAATCGAGCATTTCCTGTTTTCTCTTAAACCAGGGGTCTTCAAACTTGGCCCTCTAGCTGCTGTGGAACTACACATCCCAGCATGCACTGCCACCTTTTTGATATAACAGCATGCTAAAACTATGTGCAATGCATGCTGGGATATGTAGTTCCACAGCATCTGGAGGGCCAAGTTTGAAGACCCCTGTCTTAAACGCAACATGGGAGAAAAACCATTTCCAATCACTTTTATGGGTCTTGGTCTTCAACACATTCTGTAAAATTTTGAGCTGTCTGTGTTTGCTACAACAGGAGATATCACAAAGTATGTGCTTTTGTTGTTTCCATTGGTTTCAAAGCACTTTGGCCTAAAACAATTATTTGCTGTTTTCTCTTAAATGCAACATGGGAGAAAAACCATTTCAAATCACATTTGTGGGTCTTGGTCTTCAACACATTCTGTGAAATTTTGAGCTGTCTCTGTTTGCTACAAGAGAAGATATCTCAAAGCATGCATTTTTACTGTTCCCATTGATTTCAATTCATTTTTGCACAAAACAAGCATTTGCTGTTCTCTCTTATATGCAACATGGGAGAAAAACCATTTCACATCACTTTTGTGGGCCTTGGTTTTCAACACATTGTTTGAAATTTTGAGCGGTCTGTGATTGCTACTAAAGGAGATATGGCAAAGAATTTGTTTTTACTGTTCCCATTGATTGTAATGCATTTTTGTAAAACTGAGCATTTGCTGTTTTCTCTTAAATGCAACATGGGAGAAAAACCATTTCACATCACTTTTGTGGGTCTTGGTCTTCAACTCATTCTGTGAAATTTTGAGCTGTCTGTGTTTGCAACAAGAAGAAATATCCCAAAGTATGTGGTTTTGTTGTTTCCATTGGTTTCAATGCATTTTGGCCTAAAATGAGCATTTGCTGTTTTCTCTTAAATGCAACATGGGAGAAAAGCCATTTCACATCACATTTGTGGGTCTTGGTCTTGAACACATTCTGTGAAATTTTGAGCTGTCTGTGTTTGCTACAAGAGGAGATATCACAAAGTATGCGCTTTTGTTGTTTCCATTGGTTTCAATGCATTTTGGCCTAAAACTAGCATTTGCTCTTTTCTCTTAAACTCAACATGGGAGAAAAACCATTTCACATCACATTTGTGGGCCTTTGTCTTCAACACATTCTGTGAAATTTTGAGCTGTTTGTGTCTGCTACAAGAGGAGATATCCCAAAGTATGTGGTTTTGTTGTTTCCATTGGTTTCAATGCATTTTGGCCTAAAATGAGCATTTGCTGTTTTCTCTTAAATGCAACATGGGAGAAAAGCCATTTCACATCACATTTATGGGTCTTGGTCTTCACACATTCTGTGAAATTTTGAGCTGTCTGTGTTTGCTAAAAGAGGAGTTATCTCAAAGCATGCATTTTTACTGTTCCCATTGATTTCAATTCATTTTTGCAAAAAACAAGCATTTGCTGTTTTCTCTTAAATGCAACATGGGAGAAAAACCATTTCACATAACTTTTGTGGGCCTTGGTTTTCAACACATTGTATGAAATTTTGAGCGGTCTGTGATTGCTACAAAAGGAGATGTGGCAAAGAATTCGTTTTTACTGTTCCCATTGATTGTAATGCATTTTTGTAAAAACTGAGCATTTGCTGTTTTCTCTTAAACGCAACATAGGAGAAAAACCATTTCACATCACTTTTGTGGGTCTTGCTCTTCAACACATTCTGTGAAATTTTGAGCTGTCTGTGTTTGCTACAAGAGGAGATATCACAAAGTATGTGCTTTTGTTGTTTCCTTTGGTTTCAATGCATTTTGGCCTAAAACGAGCATTTGCTGTTTTCTCTTAAACACAACATGGGAGAAAAACCATTTCACATCACATTTGTGGGTCTTAGTCTTCAACACATTCTGTGAAATGTTGAGCTGTTTGTGTCTGCTACAAGAGGAGATATCCCAAAGTATGTGGTTTTGTTGTTTCCATTGGTTTCAATGCATTTTGGCCTAAATCGAGCATTTCCTGTTTTCTCTTAAACCAGGGGTATTCAAACTTGGCCCTCTAGCTGCTGTGGAACTACACATCCCAGCATGCACTGCCACCTTTTTGATATAACAGCATGCTAAAACTATGTGCAGTGCATGCTGGGATATGTAGTTCCACAGCATCTGGAGGGCCAAGTTTGAAGACCCCTGTCTTAAACGCAACATGGGAGAAAAACCATTTCCAATCACTTTTATGGGTCTTGGTCTTCAACACATTCTGTAAAATTTTGAGCTGTCTGTGTTTGCTACAACAGGAGATATCACAAAGTATGTGCTTTTGTTGTTTCCATTGGTTTCAAAGCACTTTGGCCTAAAACAATTATTTGCTGTTTTCTCTTAAATGCAACATGGGAGAAAAACCATTTCACATCACATTTGTGGGTCTTGGTCTTCAACACATTCTGTGAAATTTTGAGCTGTCTCAGTTTGCTACAAGAGAAGATATCTCAAAGCATGCATTTTTACTGTTCCCATTGATTTCAATTCATTTTTGCACAAAACAAGCATTTGCTGTTCTCTCTTATATGCAACATGGGAGAAAAACCATTTCACATCACTTTTGTGGGCCTTGGTTTTCAACACATTGTTTGAAATTTTGAGCGGTCTGTGATTGCTACTAAAGGAGATATGGCAAAGAATTTGTTTTTACTGTTCCCATTGATTGTAATGCATTTTTGTAAAACTGAGCATTTGCTGTTTTCTCTTAAATGCAACATGGGAGAAAAACCATTTCACATCACTTTTGTGGGTCTTGGTCTTCAACTCATTCTGTGAAATTTTGAGCTGTCTGTGTTTGCAACAAGAAGAAATATCCCAAAGTATGTGGTTTTGTTGTTTCCATTGGTTTCAATGCATTTTGGCCTAAAATGAGCATTTGCTGTTTTCTCTTAAATGCAACATGGGAGAAAAGCCATTTCACATCACATTTGTGGGTCTTGGTCTTCAACACATTCTGTGAAATTTTGAGCTGTCTGTGTTTGCTACAAGAGGAGATATCACAAAGTATGCGCTTTTGTTGTTTCCATTGGTTTCAATGCATTTTGGCCTAAAACTAGCATTTGCTCTTTTCTCTTAAACGCAACATGGGAGAAAAACCATTTCACATCACATTTGTGGGCCTTTGTCTTCAACACATTCTGTGAAATTTTGAGCTGTTTGTGTATGCTACAAGAGGAGATATCCCAAAGTATGTGGTTTTGTTGTTTCCATTGGTTTCAATGCATTTTGGCCTAAAATGAGCATTTGCTGGTTTCTCTTCAATGCAACATGGGAGAAAAGCCATTTCACATCACATTTGTGGGTCTTGGTCTTCACACATTCTGTGAAATTTTGAGCTGTCTGTGTTTGCTAAAAGAGGAGTTATCTCAAAGCATGCATTTTTACTGTTCCCATTGATTTCAATTCATTTTTGCAAAAAACAAGCATTTGCTGTTTTCTCTTAAATGCAACATGGGAGAAAAACCATTTCACATCACTTTTGTGGGCCTTGGTTTTCAACACATTGTTTGAAATTTTGAGCGGTCTGTGATTGCTACAAATGGAGATGTGGCAAAGAATTCATTTTACTGTTCCCATTGATTGTAATGCATTTGTGTAAAAACTGAGCATTTGCTGTTTTCTCTTAAACGCAACATAGGAGAAAAACCATTTCACATCACTTTTGTGGGTCTTGGTCTTCAACACATTCTGTGAAATTTTGAGCTGTCTGTGTTTGCTACAAGAGGAGATATCACAAAGTATGTGCTTTTGTTGTTTCCATTGGTTTCAATGCATTCTGGCCTAAAACGAGCATTTGCTGTTTTCTCTTAAACACAACATGGGAGAAAAACCATTTCACATCACATTTGTGGGTCTTAGTCTTCAACACATTCTGTGAAATGTTGAGCTGTTTGTGTCTGCTACAAGAGGAGATATCCCAAAGTATGTGGTTTTGTTGTTTCCATCGGTTTCAATGCATTTTGGCCTAAATCGAGCATTTCCTGATTTCTCTTAAACCAGAGGTCTTCAAACTTGGCCCTCCAGCTGCTGTGGAACTACACATCCCAGCATGCACTGCCACCTTTTTGATATAACAGCATGCTAAAACTATGTGCAGTGCATGCTGGGATATGTAGTTCCACAACATCTGGAGGGCCAAGTTTGAAGACCCCTGTCTTAAACGCAACATGGGAGAAAAACCATTTCCAGTCACTTTTATGGGTCTTGGTCTTCAACACATTCTGTAAAATTTTGAGCTGTCTGTGTTTGCTACAACAGGAGATATCACAAAGTATGTGCTTTTGTTGTTTCCATTGGTTTCAAAGCACTTTGGCCTAAAACAATTATTTGCTGTTTTCTCTTAAACGCAACATGGGAGAAAAACCATTTCACATCACATTTGTGGGTCTTGGTCTTCAACACATTCTGTGAAATTTTGAGCTGTCTCTGTTTGCTACAAGAGGAGATATCTCAAAGCATGCATTTTTACTGTTCCCATTGATTTCAATTCATTTTTGCACAAAACAAGCATTTGCTGTTCTCTCTTATATGCAACATGGGAGAAAAACCATTTCACATCACTTTTGTGGGCCTTGGTTTTCAACACATTGTTTGAAATTTTGAGCGGTCTGTGATTGCTACAAAAGGAGATATGGCAAAGAATTTGTTTTTACTGTTCCCATTGATTGTAATGCATTTTTGTAAAACTGAGCATTTGCTGTTTTCTCTTAAATGCAACATGGGAGAAAAACCATTTCACATCACTTTTGTGGGTCTTGGTCTTCAACTCATTCTGTGAAATTTTGAGCTGTCTGTGTTTGCAACAAGAAGAGATATCCCAAAGTATGTGGTTTTGTTGTTTCCATTGGTTTCAATGCATTTTGGCCTAAAATGAGCATTTGCTGTTTTCTCTTAAATGCAACATGGGAGAAAAGCCATTTAACATCACATTTGTGGGTCTTGGTCTTCAACACATTCTGTGAAATTTTGAGCTGTCTGTGTTTGCTACAAGAGGAGATATCACAAAGTATGCGCTTTTGTTGTTTCCATTGGTTTCAATGCATTTTGGCCTAAATCGAGCATTTCCTGTTTTCTCTTAAACCAGGGGTCTTCAAACTTGGCCCTCTAGCTGCTGTGGAACTACACATCCCAGCATGCACTGCCACCTTTTTGATATAACAGCATGCTAAAACTATGTGCAATGCATGCTGGGATATGTAGTTCCACAGCATCTGGAGGGCCAAGTTTGAAGACCCCTGTCTTAAACGCAACATGGGAGAAAAACCATTTCCAATCACTTTTATGGGTCTTGGTCTTCAACACATTCTGTAAAATTTTGAGCTGTCTGTGTTTGCTACAACAGGAGATATCACAAAGTATGTGCTTTTGTTGTTTCCATTGGTTTCAAAGCACTTTGGCCTAAAACAATTATTTGCTGTTTTCTCTTAAATGCAACATGGGAGAAAAACCATTTCAAATCACATTTGTGGGTCTTGGTCTTCAACACATTCTGTGAAATTTTGAGCTGTCTCTGTTTGCTACAAGAGAAGATATCTCAAAGCATGCATTTTTACTGTTCCCATTGATTTCAATTCATTTTTGCACAAAACAAGCATTTGCTGTTCTCTCTTATATGCAACATGGGAGAAAAACCATTTCACATCACTTTTGTGGGCCTTGGTTTTCAACACATTGTTTGAAATTTTGAGCGGTCTGTGATTGCTACTAAAGGAGATATGGCAAAGAATTTGTTTTTACTGTTCCCATTGATTGTAATGCATTTTTGTAAAACTGAGCATTTGCTGTTTTCTCTTAAATGCAACATGGGAGAAAAACCATTTCACATCACTTTTGTGGGTCTTGGTCTTCAACTCATTCTGTGAAATTTTGAGCTGTCTGTGTTTGCAACAAGAAGAAATATCCCAAAGTATGTGGTTTTGTTGTTTCCATTGGTTTCAATGCATTTTGGCCTAAAATGAGCATTTGCTGTTTTCTCTTAAATGCAACATGGGAGAAAAGCCATTTCACATCACATTTGTGGGTCTTGGTCTTCAACACATTCTGTGAAATTTTGAGCTGTCTGTGTTTGCTACAAGAGGAGATATCACAAAGTATGCGCTTTTGTTGTTTCCATTGGTTTCAATGCATTTTGGCCTAAAACTAGCATTTGCTCTTTTCTCTTAAACGCAACATGGGAGAAAAACCATTTCACATCACATTTGTGGGCCTTTGTCTTCAACACATTCTGTGAAATTTTGAGCTGTTTGTGTATTCTACAAGAGGAGATATCCCAAAGTATGTGGTTTTGTTGTTTCCATTGGTTTCAATGCATTTTGGCCTAAAATGAGCATTTGCTGGTTTCTCTTCAATGCAACATTGGAGAAAAGCCATTTCACATCACATTTGTGGGTCTTGGTCTTCACACATTCTGTGAAATTTTGAGCTGTCTGTGTTTGCTAAAAGAGGAGTTATCTCAAAGCATGCATTTTTACTGTTCCCATTGATTTCAATTCATTTTTGCAAAAAACAAGCATTTGCTGTTTTCTCTTAAATGCAACATGGGAGAAAAACCATTTCACATAACTTTTGTGGGCCTTGGTTTTCAACACATTGTTTGAAATTTTGAGCGGTCTGTGATTGCTACTAAAGGAGATATGGCAAAGAATTTGTTTTTACTGTTCCCATTGATTGTAATGCATTTTTGTAAAACTGATCATTTGCTGTTTTCTCTTAAATGCAACATGGGAGAAAAACCATTTCACATCACTTTTGTGGGTCTTGGTCTTCAACTCATTCTGTGAAATTTTGAGCTGTCTGTGTTTGCAACAAGAAGAAATATCCCAAAGTATGTGGTTTTGTTGTTTCCATTGGTTTCAATGCATTTTGGCCTAAAATGAGCATTTGCTGTTTTCTCTTAAATGCAACATGGGAGAAAAGCCATTTCACATCACATTTGTGGGTCTTGGTCTTCAACACATTCTGTGAAATTTTGAGCTGTCTGTGTTTGCTACAAGAGGAGATATCACAAAGTATGCGCTTTTGTTGTTTCCATTGGTTTCAATGCATTTTGGCCTAAAACTAGCATTTGCTCTTTTCTCTTAAACGCAACATGGGAGAAAAACCATTTCACATCACATTTGTGGGCCTTTGTCTTCAACACATTCTGTGAAATTTTGAGCTGTTTGTGTATGCTACAAGAGGAGATATCCCAAAGTATGTGGTTTTGTTGTTTCCATTGGTTTCAATGCATTTTGGCCTAAAATGAGCATTTGCTGGTTTCTCTTCAATGCAACATTGGAGAAAAGCCATTTCACATCACATTTGTGGGTCTTGGTCTTCACACATTCTGTGAAATTTTGAGCTGTCTGTGTTTGCTAAAAGAGGAGTTATCTCAAAGCATGCATTTTTACTGTTCCCATTGATTTCAATTCATTTTTGCAAAAAACAAGCATTTGCTGTTTTCTCTTAAATGCAACATGGGAGAAAAACCATTTCACATAACTTTTGTGGGCCTTGGTTTTCAACACATTGTTTGAAATTTTGAGCGGTCTGTGATTGCTACAAATGGAGATGTGGCAAAGAATTCATTTTACTGTTCCCATTGATTGTAATGCATTTTTGTAAAAACTGAGCATTTGCTGTTTTCTCTTAAACGCAACATAGGAGAAAAACCATTTCACATCACTTTTGTGGGTCTTGGTCTTCAACACATTCTGTGAAATTTTGAGCTGTCTGTGTTTGCTACAAGAGGAGATATCACAAAGTATGTGCTTTTGTTGTTTCCATTGGTTTCAATGCATTCTGGCCTAAAACGAGCATTTGCTGTTTTCTCTTAAACACAACATGGGAGAAAAACCATTTCACATCACATTTGTGGGTCTTAGTCTTCAACACATTCTGTGAAATGTTGAGCTGTTTGTGTCTGCTACAAGAGGAGATATCCCAAAGTATGTGGTTTTGTTGTTTCCATTGGTTTCAATGCATTTTGGCCTAAATCGAGCATTTCCTGATTTCTCTTAAACCAGAGGTCTTCAAACTTGGCCCTCCAGCTGCTGTGGAACTACACATCCCAGCATGCACTGCCACCTTTTTGATATAACAGCATGCTAAAACTATGTGCAGTGCATGCTGGGATATGTAGTTCCACAACATCTGGAGGGCCAAGTTTGAAGACCCCTGTCTTAAACGCAACATGGGAGAAAAACCATTTCCAGTCACTTTTATGGGTCTTGGTCTTCAACACATTCTGTAAAATTTTGAGCTGTCTGTGTTTGCTACAACAGGAGATATCACAAAGTATGTGCTTTTGTTGTTTCCATTGGTTTCAAAGCACTTTGGCCTAAAACAATTATTTGCTGTTTTCTCTTAAACGCAACATGGGAGAAAAACCATTTCACATCACATTTGTGGGTCTTGGTCTTCAACACATTCTGTGAAATTTTGAGCTGTCTCTGTTTGCTACAAGAGGAGATATCTCAAAGCATGCATTTTTACTGTTCCCATTGATTTCAATTCATTTTTGCACAAAACAAGCATTTGCTGTTCTCTCTTATATGCAACATGGGAGAAAAACCATTTCACATCACTTTTGTGGGCCTTGGTTTTCAACACATTGTTTGAAATTTTGAGCGGTCTGTGATTGCTACAAAAGGAGATATGGCAAAGAATTTGTTTTTACTGTTCCCATTGATTGTAATGCATTTTTGTAAAACTGAGCATTTGCTGTTTTCTCTTAAATGCAACATGGGAGAAAAAACATTTCACATCACTTTTGTGGGTCTTGGTCTTCAACTCATTCTGTGAAATTTTGAGCTGTCTGTGTTTGCAACAAGAAGAGATATCCCAAAGTATGTGGTTTTGTTGTTTCCATTGGTTTCAATGCATTTTGGCCTAAAATGAGCATTTGCTGTTTTCTCTTAAATGCAACATGGGAGAAAAGCCATTTAACATCACATTTGTGGGTCTTGGTCTTCAACACATTCTGTGAAATGTTGAGCTGTCTGTGTTTGCTACAAGAGGAGATATCACAAAGTATGCGCTTTTGTTGTTTCCATTGGTTTCAATGCATTTTGGCCTAAATCGAGCATTTCCTGTTTTCTCTTAAACCAGGGGTCTTCAAACTTGGCCCTCTAGCTGCTGTGGAACTACACATCCCAGCATGCACTGCCACCTTTTTGATATAACAGCATGCTAAAACTATGTGCAATGCATGCTGGGATATGTAGTTCCACAGCATCTGGAGGGCCAAGTTTGAAGACCCCTGTCTTAAACGCAACATGGGAGAAAAACCATTTCCAATCACTTTTATGGGTCTGGGTCTTCAACACATTCTGTAAAATTTTGAGCTGTCTGTGTTTGCTACAACAGGAGATATCACAAAGTATGTGCTTTTGTTGTTTCCATTGGTTTCAAAGCACTTTGGCCTAAAACAATTATTTGCTGTTTTCTCTTAAATGCAACATGGGAGAAAAACCATTTCAAATCACATTTGTGGGTCTTGGTCTTCAACACATTCTGTGAAATTTTGAGCTGTCTCTGTTTGCTACAAGAGAAGATATCTCAAAGCATGCATTTTTACTGTTCCCATTGATTTCAATTCATTTTTGCACAAAACAAGCATTTGCTGTTCTCTCTTATATGCAACATGGGAGAAAAACCATTTCACATCACTTTTGTGGGCCTTGGTTTTCAACACATTGTTTGAAATTTTGAGCGGTCTGTGATTGCTACAAAAGGAGATATCACAAAGTATGCGCTTTTGTTGTTTCCTTTCGTTTCAATGCATTTTGGCCTAAAACGAGCATTTGCTGTTTTCTCTTAAATGCAACATGGGAGAAAACCCATTTCATGTCACATTTGTGGGTCTTGGTCTTCAACACATTCTGTGAAATTTTGAGCTGTCTTTGCTTAAGAGGAGATATCACAAAGTATGCACTTTTGTTGTTTCCATTGGTTTCAATGCATTTTGGCCTAAAACGAGCATTTGCTGTTTTCTCTTAAATGCAACATGGGAGAAAAACCATTTCACATCACATTTGTGGGTCTTTGTCTTCAACACATTCAGTGAAAT
Source organism: Taudactylus pleione (assembly GCA_031769625.1). Lineage (NCBI taxonomy): Eukaryota > Metazoa > Chordata > Amphibia > Anura > Myobatrachidae > Taudactylus > Taudactylus pleione. The sequence continues at coordinate 1,630,572 of JAUIMM010000274.1, read as the reverse complement.
TTTGAGCTGTCTGTGTTTGCTACAAGAAGAGATATCACAAAGTATGTGCTTTTGTTGTTTCCTTTGATTGCAATGCATTTAGGCCTAAAACAAGCATTTGCTGATTTCTCTTAAATGCAACATGGGAGAAAAACCATTTCACATCACATTTCTGGGTCTTGGCCTTCAACACAATGTGTGAAATGTTTAGCTATCTGTGTTTGCTAGAAGAGGAGATATCACAAAGTATGCGCTTTTGTTGTTTTCCCATTGGTTTCAATGCACATTGGCCTAAAACGAGCATTTGCAGTTTTCTCTTAAATGCAACATGGGAGAAAAACCATTTCACATCACATTTGTGGGTCTTGGTCTTCAACACATTCTGTGAAATTTTGAGCTGTCTTTGTTTGCTTAAGAGGAGATATCACAAAGTATGCGCTTTTGTTGTTTCCATTGGTTTGAATGCATTTTGGCCTAAAACGAGCATTTGCTGTTTTCTCTTAAATGCAACATGGGAGAAAAACCATTTCACATCCCATTTCTGGGTCTTGGCCTTCAACACATTGTGTGAAATTTTGAGCTGTCTGTATTTGCTACAAGAGGAGATATCACAAAGTATGCGCTTTTGTTGTTTCCATTGGTTTCAATGCACATTGGCCTAAAACGAGCATTTGCTGTTTTCTCTTAAATGCAACATGGGAGAAAAACCATTTCACATCACATTTGTGGGTCTTGGTCTTCAACACATTCTGTGAAATTTTGAGCTGTCTTTGTTTGCTTAAGAGGAGATATCACAAAGTATGCGCTTTTGTTGTTTCCATTGGTTTGAATGCATTTTGGCCTAAAACAGGCATTTGCTGTTTTCTCTTAAAGGCAACATGGGAGACAAACCATTTCACATCACATTTGTGGGTCTTGGTCTTCAACACATTCTGTGAAATTTTGAGCTGTCTGTGGTTGCTACAAGAGGAGATATAACAAAGTATGCACATTTGTTGTTTCCAATGGTTTGAATGCATTTTGGCTTAAAACGAGCATTTGCTGTTTTCTCTTAAATGCAACATGGGAGAAAAACCATTTCACATCCCATTTCTGGGTCTTGGCCTTCAACACATTGTGTGAAATTTTGAGCTGTCTGTATTTGCTACAAGAGGAGATATCACAAAGTATGCGCTTTTGTTGTTTCCATTGGTTTCAATGCACATTGGCCTAAAACGAGCATTTGCTGTTTTCTCTTAAATGCAACATGGGAGAAAAACCATTTCACATCACATTTGTGGGTCTTGGTCTTCAACACATTCTGTGAAATTTTGAGCTGTCTTTGTTTGCTTAAGAGGAGATATCACAAAGTATGCGCTTTTGTTGTTTCCATTGGTTTGAATGCATTTTGGCCTAAAACAGGCATTTGCTGTTTTCTCTTAAAGGCAACATGGGAGACAAACCATTTCACATCACATTTGTGGGTCATGGTCTTCAACACATTCTGTGAAATTTTGAGCTGTCTGTGGTTGCTACAAGAGGAGATATAACAAAGTATGCACATTTGTTGTTTCCAATGGTTTGAATGCATTTTGGCTTAAAACGAGCATTTGCTGTTTTCTCTTAAATGCAACATGGGAGAAAAACCATTTCACATCACATTTCTGGGTCTTGGCCTTCAACACATTGTGTGAAATTTTTAGCTATCTGTGTTTGCTAGAAAAGGAGATATCACAAAGAATGCGCTTTTGTTGTTTTCCCTTTGGTTTCAATGCACATTGGCCTAAAACGAGCATTTGCTGTTTTCTCTTAAACGCAACATGGGAGAAAAACCATTTCACATCACATTTGTGGGTCTTGGTCTTCAACATATTCTGTGAAATTTTGAGCTATCTGTGTTTGCTAGAAGAGGAGATATCACAAAGAATGCGCTTTTGTTGTTTTCCCTTTGGTTTCAATGCACATTGGCCTAAAACGAGCATTTGCTGTTTTCTCTTAAATGCAACATGCGGGAAAAACCATTTTACATCAGATTTGTGGGTCTTGGTCTTCAACACATTCTGTGAAATTTTGAGCTGTCTGTGTTTGCTACAAGAGGAGATATCACAAAGTATGCACATTTTTTGTTTCCAATGGTTTGAATGCATTTTGGCCTAAAACGAGCATTTGCTGTTTTCTCTTAAATGCAACATGGGAGAAAACCCATTTCATGTCACATTTGTGGGTCTTGGTCTTCAACACATTCTATGAAATTTTGAGTTGTCTGTGTTTGCTACAAGAGGAGATATCACAAAGTATGCGCTTTTGTTGTTTCCTTTCGTTTCAATGCATATTGGCCTAAAACGAGCATTTGCTGTTTTCTCTTAAATGCAACATGGGAGAAAACCCATTTCATGTCACATTTGTGGGTCTTGGTCTTCAACACATTCTGTGAAATTTTGAGCTGTCTTTGCTTAAGAGGAGATATCACAAAGTATGCACTTTTGTTGTTTCCATTGGTTTCAATGCATTTTGGCCTAAAACGAGCATTTGCTGTTTTCTCTTAAATGCAACATGGGAGAAAAACCATTTCACATCAAATTTGTGGGTCTTTGTCTTCAACACATTCAGTGAAATTTTGAGCTGTCTGTGTTTGCTACAAGAAGAGATATCACAAAATATGTGCTTTTGTTGTTTCCTTTGATTGCAATGCATTTAGGCCTAAAACAAGCATTTGCTGATTTCTCTTAAATGCAACATGGGAGAAAAACCATTTCACATCACATTTCTGGGTCTTGGCCTTCAACACAATGTGTGAAATGTTTAGCTATCTGTGTTTGCTAGAAGAGGAGATATCACAAAGTATGCGCTTTTGTTGTTTTCCCATTGGTTTCAATGCACATTGGCCTAAAACGAGCATTTGCAGTTTTCTCTTAAATGCAACATGGGAGAAAAACCATTTCACATCACATTTGTGGGTCTTGGTCTTCAACACATTCTGTGAAATTTTGAGCTGTCTTTGTTTGCTTAAGAGGAGATATCACAAAGTATGCGCTTTTGTTGTTTCCATTGGTTTGAATGCATTTTGGCCTAAAACAGGCATTTGCTGTTTTCTCTTAAAGGCAACATGGGAGACAAACCATTTCACATCACATTTGTGGGTCTTGGTCTTCAACACATTCTGTGAAATTTTGAGCTGTCTGTGGTTGCTACAAGAGGAGATATAACAAAGTATGCACATTTGTTGTTTCCAATGGTTTGAATGCATTTTGGCCTAAAACGAGCATTTGCTGTTTTCTCTTAAATGCAACATGGGAGAAAAACCATTTCACATCACATTTCTGGGTCTTGGCCTTCAACACATTGTGTGAAATTTTTAGCTATCTGTGTTTGCTAGAAAAGGAGATATCACAAAGAATGCACTTTTGTTGTTTTCCCTTTGGTTTCAATGCACATTGGCCTAAAACGAGCATTTGCTGTTTTCTCTTAAACGCAACATGGGAGAAAAACCATTTCACTTCACATTTGTGGGTCTTGGTCTTCAACATATTCTGTGAAATTTTGAGCTATCTGTGTTTGCTAGAAGAGGAGATATCACAAAGAATGCGCTTTTGTTGTTTTCCCTTTGGTTTCAATGCACATTGGCCTAAAACGAGCATTTGCTGTTTTCTCTTAAATGCAACATTGGAGAAAAACCATTTCACATCAGATTTGTGGGTCTTGGTCTTCAACACATTCTTTGAAATTTTGAGCTGTCTGTGTTTGCTACAAGAGTAGATATCACAAAGTATGCACATTTGTTGTTTCCAATGGTTTGAATGCATTTTGGCCTAAAACGAGCATTTGCTGTTTTCTCTTAAATGCAACATGGGAGAAAACCCATTTCATGTCACATTTGTGGGTCTTGGTCTTCAACACATTCTATGAAATTTTGAGTTGTCTGTGTTTGCTACAAGAGGAGATATCACAAAGTATGCGCTTTTGTTGTTTCCTTTCGTTTCAATGCATTTTGGCCTAAAACGAGCATTTGCTGTTTTCTCTTAAATGCAACATGGGAGAAAAGCCATTTCATGTCACATTTGTGGGTCTTGGTCTTCAACACATTCTGTGAAATTTTGAGCTGTCTTTGCTTAAGAGGAGATATCACAAAGTATGCACTTTTGTTGTTTCCATTGGTTTCAATGCATTTTGGCCTAAAACGAGCATTTGCTGTTTTCTCTTAAATGCAACATGGGAGAAAAACCATTTCACATCACATTTGTGGGTCTTTGTCTTCAACACATTCTGTGAAATTTTGAGCTATCTGTGTTTGCTACAAGAGGAGATATTACAAAGTATGCGCTTTTGTTGTTTCCTTTCGTTTCAATGCATTTTGGCCTAAAACGAGCATTTGCTGTTTTCTCTTAAATGCAACATGGGAGAAAACCCATTTCATGTCACATTTGTGGTTCTTGGTCTTCAACACATTCTATGAAATTTTGAGTTGTCTGTGTTTGCTACAAGAGGAGATATCACAAAGTATGCGCTTTTGTTGTTGTCCCATTGGTTTCAATGCATATTGGCCTAAAACGAGCATTTGCTGTTTTCTCTTTAACGCAACATGGGAGAAAAACCATTTCACATCACATTTGTGGGTCTTGGTCTTCAACACATTCTGTGAAATTTTGAGCTGTCTGTGTTTGCTTAATAGGAGATATCACAAAGTATGCGCTTTTGTTGTTTCCATTGGTTTCAATGCATTTTGGCCTAAAACGAGCATTTGCTGTTTTCTCTTAAATGCAACATCGGAGAAAAACCATTTCACATCACATTTCTGGGTCTTGGCCTTCAACACAATGTGTGAAATGTTTAGCTATCTGTGTTTGCTAGAAGAGGAGATATCACAAAGTATGCGCTTTTGTTGTTTTCCCATTGGTTTCAATGCACATTGGCCTAAAACGAGCATTTGCAGTTTTCTCTTAAATGCAACATGGGAGAAAAACCATTTCACATCACATTTGTGGGTCGTCGTCTTCAACACATTCTGTGAAATTTTGAGCTGTCTTTGTTTGCTTAAGAGGAGATATCACAAAGTATGCGCTTTTGTTGTTTCCATTGGTTTGAATGCATTTTGGCCTAAAACAGGCATTTGCTGTTTTCTCTTAAAGGCAACATGGGAGACAAACCATTTCACATCACATTTGTGGGTCTTGGTCTTCAACACATTCTGTGAAATTTTGAGCTGTCTGTGTTTGCTACAAGAGGAGATATCACAAAGTATGCACATTTGTTGTTTCCAATGGATTGAATGCATTTTGGCCTAAAACGAGTATTTGCTGTTTTCTCTTAAATGCAACATGGGAGAAAAACCATTTCACATCACATTTCTGGGTCTTGGCCTTCAACACATTGTGTGAAATTTTTAGCTATCTGTGTTTGCTAGAAGAGGAGACATCACAAAGAATGCGCTTTTGTTGTTTTCCCTTTGGTTTCAAAGCACATTGGCCTAAAACAAGCATTTGCTGTTTTCTCTTAAACGCAACATGGGAGAAAAACCATTTCACATCACATTTGTGGGTCTTGGTCTTCAACACATTCTGTGAAATTTTGAGCTGTCTTTGCTTAAGAGGAGATATCACAAAGTATGCACTTTTGTTGTTTCCATTGGTTTCAATGCATTTTGGCCTAAAACGAGCATTTGCTGTTTCTCTTAAATGCAACATGGGAGCAAAACCATTTCACATCACATTTGTGGGTCTTGGTCTTCAACACATTCTGTGAAATTTTGAGCTGTCTGTGTTTGCTACAAGAGGAGATATCACAAAGTATGCACTTTTGTTATTTCCTTTCGTTTAAATGCATTTTGGTTTAAAACGAGCATTTGCTGTTTTCTGTTAAATGCAACATGGGAGAAAAACCATTTCACATCAGATTTGTGGGTCTTGGTCTTCAACACATTCTGTGAAATTTTGAGCTGTCTGTGTTTGCTACAAGAGGAGATATCACAAAGTATGCACATTTGTTGTTTCCAATGGTTTGAATGCATTTTGGCCTAAAACGAGCATTTGCTGTTTTCTCTTAAATGCAACATGGGAGAAAAACCATTTCACATCACATTTGTGGGTCTTGGTCTTCAACACATTCTGTGAAATTTTGAGCTGTCTGTGTTTGCTTAAGAGGAGATATCACAAAGTATGCGCTTTTGTTGTTTCCATTGGTTTCAATGCATTTTGGCCTAAAACGAGCATTTGCTGTTTTCTCTTAAATGCAACATAGGAGAAAAACCATTTCACATCACATTTGTGGGTCTTGGTCTTCAACACATTCTGTGAAATTTTGAGCTGTCTGTGTTTGCTACAAGAGGAGATATCACAAAGAATGCGCTTTTGTTGTTTCCATTGGTTTCAATGCATTTTGGCCTAAAACGAGCATTTGCTGTTTTCTCTTAAATGCAACATGGGAGAAAAACCATTTCACATCACATTTCTGGGTCTTGGCCTTCAGCACAATGTGTGAAATTTTTAGCTATCTGTGTTTGCTAGAAGAGGAGATATCACAAAGTATGCGCTTTTGTTGTTTTCCCATTGGTTTCAATGCACATTGGCCTAAAACGAGCATTTGCAGATTTCTCTTAAATGCAACATGGGAGAAAAACCATTTCACATCACATTTGTGGGTCTTGGTCTTCAACACATTTTGTGAAATTTTGAGCTGTCTTTGTTTGCTTAAGAGGAGATATCACAAAGTATGCGCTTTTGTTGTTTCCATTGGTTTGAATTCATTTTGGCCTAAAACAGTCATTTGCTGTTTTCTCTTAAAGGCAACATGGGAGACAAACCATTTCACATCACATTTGTGGGTCTTGGTCTTCAACACATTCTGTGAAATTTTGAGCTGTCTGTGTTTGCTACAAGAGGAGATATCACAAAGTATGCACATTTGTTGTTTCCAATGGTTTGAATGCATTTTGGCCTAAAACGAGTATTTGCTGTTTTCTCTTAAATGCAACATGGGAGAAAAACCATTTCACATCACATTTCTGGGTCTTGGCCTTCAACACATTGTGTGAAATTTTTAGCTATCTGTGTTTGCTAGAAGAGGAGACATCACAAAGAATGCGCTTTTGTTGTTTTCCCTTTGGTTTCAAAGCACATTGGCCTAAAACAAGCATTTGCTGTTTTCTCTTAAAAGCAACATGGGAGAAAAACCATTTCACATCACATTTGTGGGTCTTGGTCTTCAACACATTCTGTGAAATTTTGAGCTGTCTTTGCTTAAGAGGAGATATCACAAAGTATGCACTTTTGTTGTTTCCATTGGTTTCAATGCATTTTGGCCTAAAACGAGCATTTGCTGTTTCTCTTAAATGCAACATGGGAGCAAAACCATTTCACATCACATTTGTGGGCCTTGGTCTTCAACACATTCTGTGAAATTTTGAGCTGTCTGTGTTTGCTACAAGAGGAGATATCACAAAGTATGCACTTTTGTTATTTCCTTTCGTTTAAATGCATTTTGGTTTAAAACGAGCATTTGCTGTTTTCTGTTAAATGCAACATGGGAGAAAAACCATTTCACATCAGATTTGTGGGTCTTGGTCTTCAACACATTCTGTGAAATTTTGAGCTGTCTGTGTTTGCTACAAGAGGAGATATCACAAAGTATGCACATTTGTTGTTTCCAATGGTTTGAATGCATTTTGGCCTAAAACGAGCATTTGCTGTTTTCTCTTAAACGCAACATGGGAGAAAAACCATTTCACATCACATTTGTGGGTCTTGGTCTTCAACACATTCTGTGAAATTTTGAGCTGTCTGTGTTTGCTTAAGAGGAGATATCACAAAGTATGCGCTTTTGTTGTTTCCATTGGTTTCAATGCATTTTGGCCTAAAACGAGCATTTGCTGTTTTCTCTTAAATGCAACATAGGAGAAAAACCATTTCACATCACATTTGTGGGTCTTGGTCTTCAACACATTCTGTGAAATTTTGAGCTGTCTGTGTTTGCTACAAGAGGAGATATCACAAAGAATGCGCTTTTGTTGTTTCCATTGGTTTCAATGCATTTTGGCCTAAAACGAGCATTTGCTGTTTTCTCTTAAATGCAACATGGGAGAAAAACCATTTCACATCACATTTCTGGGTCTTGGCCTTCAGCACAATGTGTGAAATTTTTAGCTATCTGTGTTTGCTAGAAGAGGAGATATCACAAAGTATGCGCTTTTGTTGTTTTCCCATTGGTTTCAATGCACATTGGCCTAAAACGAGCATTTGCAGATTTCTCTTAAATGCAACATGGGAGAAAAACCATTTCACATCACATTTGTGGGTCTTGGTCTTCAACACATTTTGTGAAATTTTGAGCTGTCTTTGTTTGCTTAAGAGGAGATATCACAAAGTATGCGCTTTTGTTGTTTCCATTGGTTTGAATGCATTTTGGCCTAAAACAGGCATTTGCTGTTTTCTCTTAAAGGCAACATGGGAGACAAACCATTTCACATCACATTTGTGGGTCTTGGTCTTCAACACATTCTGTGAAATTTTGAGCTGTCTGTGTTTGCTACAAGAGGAGATATCACAAAGTATGCACATTTGTTGTTTCCTTTGATTGCAATGCATTTAGGCCTAAAACAAGCATTTGCTGATTTCTCTTAAATGCAACATGGGAGAAAAACCAATTCACATCACATTAGTGGGTCACATTAGTGGGTCTTGGTATTCAACACATTCTGTGAAATTTTGAGCTATCTGTGTTTGCTACAAGAGGAGATATTACAAAGTATGCGCTTTTCTTGTTTCCTTTCGTTTCAATGCATTTTGGCCTAAAACGAGCATTTGCTGTTTTCTCTTAAATGCAACATGGGAAAAAACCCATTTCATGTCACATTTGTGGGTCTTGGTCTTCAACACATTCTATGAAATTTTGAGTTGTCTGTGTTTGCTACAAGAGGAGATATCACAAAGTATGCGCTTTTGTTATTTCCTTTAGTTTCAATGCATTTTGGCCTAAAACGAGCATTTGCTGTTTTCTCTTAAATGCAACATGGGAGAAAACCCATTTCATGTCACATTTGTGGGTCTTGGTCTTCAACACATTCTGTGAAATTTTGAGCTGTCTGTGGTTGCTACAAGAGGATATATCACAAAGTATGCACATTTGTTGTTTGCAATGGTTTGAATGCATTTTGGCCTAAAACGAGCATTTGCTGTTTTCTCTTAAATGCAACATGGGAGAAAAACCATTTCACATCACATTTCTGGGTCTTGGCCTTCAACACATTGTGTGAAATTTTTAGCTATCTGTGTTTGCTAGAAAAGGAGATATCACAAAGAATGCACTTTTGTTGTTTTCCCTTTGGTTTCAATGCACATTGGCCTAAAACGAGCATTTGCTGTTTTCTCTTAAACGCAACATGGGAGAAAAACCATTTCACATCACATTTGTGGGTCTTGGTCTTCAACATATTCTGTGAAATTTTGAGCTATCTGTGTTTGCTAGAAGAGGAGATATCACAAAGAATGCGCTTTTGTTGTTTTCCCTTTGGTTTCAATGCATTTTGGCCTAAAACGAGCATTTGCTGTTTTCTCTTAAATGCAACATGGGAGCAAAACAATTTCACATCACATTTGTGGGTCTTGGTCTTCAACATATTCTGTGAAATTTTGAGCTGTCTGTTTGCTACAAGAGGAGATATCACAAAGTATGCACATTTGTTGTTTCCAATAGTTTGCATTTTGGCCTAAAACGAGCATTTGCTGTTTTCTCTTAAACGCAACATGGGAGAAAAACCATTTCACATCACATTTGTGGGTCTTGGTCTTCAACACATTCTGTGAAATTTTGAGCTGTCTGTGTTTGCTTAAGAGGAGATATCACAAAGTATGCGCTTTTGTTGTTTCCATTGGTTTCAATGCATTTTGGCCTAAAATTAGCAGTTGCTGTTTTCTCTTAAATGCAACATGGGAGAAAAACCATTTCACATCACATTTGTGGGTCTTGGTCTTCAACACATTCTGTGAAATTTTGAGCTGTCTGTGTTTGCTTAAGAGGAGATATCACAAAGTATGCGCTTTTGTTGTTTCCATTGGTTTCAATGCATTTTGGCCTAAAATTAGCATTTGCTGTTTTCTCTTAAATGCAACATGGGAGAAAAACCATTTCACATCACATTTCTGGGTCTTGGCCTTCAACACATTGTGTGAAATTTTGAGCTGTCTGTGTTTGCTACAAGAGGAGATATCACAAAGTATGCGCTTTTGTTGTTTCCATTGGTTTCAATGCATTTTGGCCTAAAACGAGCATTTGCTGTTTTCTCTTAAATGCAACATGGGAGAAAAACCATTTCACATCACATTTCTGCGTCTTGGCCTTCAACACAATGTGTGAAATTTTTAGCTATCTGTGTTTGCTAGAAGAGTAGATATCACAAAGTATGCGCTTTTGATGTTTTCCCATTGGTTTCAATGCACATTGGACTAAAACGAGCATTTGCAGATTTCTCTTAAATGCAACATGGGAGAAAAACCATTTCACATCACATTTGTGGGTCTTGGTCTTCAACACATTCTGTGAAATTTTGAGCTGTCTTTGTTTGCTTAAGAGGAGATATCACAAAGTATGCGCTTTTGTTGTTTCCATTGGTCTGAATGCATTTTGGCCTAAAACAGGCATTTGCTGTTTTCTCTTAAAGGCAACATGGGAGACAAACCATTTCACATCACATTTGTGGGTCTTGGTCAATCCTCTTTATTGGAGAATTGCAACATGTAAAACATTAAAATTACAATAAATAATGAGGTTCACAGACTAAAAAATAAACATAGTACAGTAAACCAAAATGTACAAATCCACATACAACAAAGAGACAAAAATGGTATATCCACAGCTTAGAACAAGCATAATACAGATAATCAGACACTTAAGCTTCAGTGTCAAGTAACCCATAACTAGAGACTGCCTAAGCCTACCTTGGCAAAGGGCTTCATCTTATTAAGGGCCGCCTACAGCAGCCACCACACAAACGAACTCCATCCATACCACCCAGACAAGACAACACCTTGCTACTCCCCCCAACTAACCACCACCTCACCCAACGAATCCCACCACCACTCTAACCACTATCCACCAACACTAACTCCTTTGACAAAGAGAAAGTAAAAAAGAGCAGTTTAGATACATGTAAACCATCTCAATAAAAAACAAGTCAATCAAAATCTACAGGGGAAAGAAGTAAAAGTGACAGAAAGCCAAAGAAACAAGCAGGGAGAGACTGCCTGCCACCCACTAAGGGGGTTTCAGGTGCCTCCACCTCCTAGACCACCCGACGGCATCCAGCCTCTCTCTATCCATGTCCATCATCCTTTTCACCTCATGAAGAATACCACCCACCACCTCTAAGCAGGGGAGGATTTTATTTCTCAATGGCAATAAACACCGTGCATTCCATAGGTGATACCTAACCGCTAGACTGACTAAAAAAATAGTGACTAAATCAAACCGCCCATACCCTTTGAAGGCCCCATAAACCCACTCAGGGTAACTCAGCCCCGAAAGGCACGGGATGCGTAAAGATCTTGAAACTGCCTTACACACCTCCACTGTGAAGGGACACCTCAAAAGGAAGTGGTCCATGGTCTCCTCCTCCCCTTGACAACCCTCGCGTGGACAATCACGGTCATCGGCACTTCGACTTTTGATGTTTCCCCTCACGTAGAGCCTCCCTTGAAAGGAAAGCCAGGCAATGTCCCTGAACTTCAAAGGGATTCTCTCCGACATCAGCAAAGAGACCCCGTTTGAGCAGACTATGCCCGGGCAGTCCCTCAGTGACAACGGAGCATAGAAGTGGGAGCGCAAAATGCTTCTCCCCAACTGCTTCCTGGAGAAGGTTTTGACATTCTCCACAAACAGCTCCCACCGTCTCGTCACCTTCAAGCACAGGATGACGTAGATCGGGAGGTATCCACACCTGACTCTAAGAGTTCTTACACGGCCACCATCTTTCCATAGATCAAGGAAGGGAAGCACCCAGGTTCTAAAACTCTCTACCCATTGAGGGGGAGTCTCCAAAAAAAGACTACCAAGATTGAGCTTTAAGAAAGTCGTGGCAAAGAAAACCACGGGGCTGACCATGTCGAGCCCGCCTTCTTCCCTCAACCTGTAGGTTATACCTCTCTTAACGATGTTCATATTGTTTCCCCACAAAAGCAGGAAGAACAAGGAGTTCATCCGGGTCCATAATGATTGAGGCAAGAAACACACATAACTGACATACAAAAATACTGGGATCAGATAAGTCTTGATCAAATGAACCCTTTCCCTGAAAGAAAGTTTCCACCTCCTCCAAGCCTGCACCTTCCTGGTAGCATCTCCCAACCTCTTCTCCCAGTTTTGAGTGGCATAATCACCATGGCCAAATGTAATACCTAAGATCTTCACTTCTGGACTGGCCCGGGGGAGGCCGTCCGGAAGGTCGAACTCGTCACCTTCCTCCCCCATCCAGAAAGCTTCACACTTATCTTGGTTTACTCTGGAGCTCGATGCCTCAGAGTATTCTGAGATGAGGTGTTCCACATCACATGCCTCTGCCATGGATGACAGGACAACTGTGACATCATCTGCATAGGCCACCACTCTCAGAGGAGTCTCCGGGCCCAGCTGCACCCCTTCCACAGTGCCACAATCAATCCTCCTTATGAAAGGATCAATTGCGAACACATACAGGAGGGGGCTCAGGGGGCATCCCTGACGGACACCGGAGTCAACCCTAAAAGCAGGGCCTACCCAACCATTAACAAGCGGAAAGCTCTCGGCCTGATTATACAAAACTTGAAGCCAATTGATAACCCTTGCTGGGAGACCATACCTCTCTAGTACAGCCCACAGGTACTTATGGTTCACTCGATCAAAGGCCTTAGACTGATCCAATGCCAGTAAGTACTTGCCCCACTTTTCAGCACGGCATCGCCCCACGGCCTCCCGGACGCCAAGGACAGCACTAAATGTGCTACGGCCCTTCACGGTACAGTGCTGAGATGGAGACAGCACTAGCCCGGAAACTTCCATCAACCTATTAAAGAGTATTTTTGCCAGAATCTTCCTGTCCGTATTGAGAAGAGCGATGGGGCGCCAGTTCTCAATACGCGACGGATCCTTTCCCTTGGATAACAATATAAGAGCAGAGGACCTCATGGAGGGAGGGAGCAACCCCTCTCCCAGGCACTCATTATAAACCTCCATGAGGTGAGGAGCCAAGACGTCAACAAAAGCTTTATAAAATTCGGACGTTAACCCATCCGGTCCCGGGGATTTTTTGATGGATAACCCACCTATGGCTCTCTTGACCTCCTCCACCGTTACATCATCACCCAAGGTGTCAAAAGAGGCATCAAGTCCTTCAAGCCCCGGTGTCTCCCTCAGAAACGCCTCCATCCTTTCTCTGATGAGTGGCTGCTCAGACAAAAGGTCGGAGTAGTAAGACCTGATGACTCCCAAGATACCCTTCTTATCCTTGCAAAGAGTACCCTGGTCATCAAGCAGGCCCCTGACCTCCCTCAAATCGACCGATCTTCTACAATTCTGGTAAGGATCAGGTGAGTGGTATTTACCATAATCCCTCTCCAGAACCAAAGAAGCCAGACGATCGTACTGAATCTCCTTTAGCTGAGCCTTCACCCGGGAGATTTCCCCACCATCTCCACCCTCAGAGATCAAGAAATCTAATTTCTTTCTCAATCTATGAATGACGCATCTCTTTTTCAAATTCCTCTGGGCTATCAGCCTCCGAAAGAACTCCCGAGTCCTCTTTTTACATACCTCCCACCACTCGGATCTACTCCAACCAGCCTCCAGAAGTGTCTCCTGCAGTTGAAGGAAGTCCCTGAAGGACTGACTGACCCTTTCCTCCTTCAGGAGATCAGAATTCAATCTCCAAAGGCCCCGTCCTTTCTGAGGAGTTTCTGAAACATTCAAAGTTACACTCAGAAAAACGTGGTCAGAGAATTCTACCGGCTTCACCTCAGGAGGCAAAGTTTTCGAAGACTCTTTAACAAAAATCCTATCTATCCTAGACCTACGACTTCCGCTAAAATAAGTGTACCCCGTGAGGTCCAGGTGATGGCGAATGTGCACATCGACCAGACCAGCCTCTCTAATCATGCTTACTAAAAAATTGGCATCATAACTCAGAGTTGTCCTTGTACCCCCCCTGTCCATAGGCCTAACGACGGTGTTAAAGTCGCCACCAAAGACAATCTGCTGAGCCGTAAAAAGAAATGGTTTTATCAACCCGAAAAGGCATTTCCTATCCCAGGCTGACTGCGGTCCATAGATGTTGATCAGCCTCAAGTCCTGCCCTCTCAGGTTGACATCCAAAACCATGCATCTACCCACCTGCAACTCTATAATTCTGCGTATGGTTACCATGCCGGTAAAAAGCACCGCCACCCCACCGTACGGCTCGGCCGCAAGAGACCAGAAAGATGGACCACGCCTCCACTGGGCCTTAGCCCTATGGAGGGTGGACAAATCTCCCACATGGGTCTCCTGCAAAAACAAAAAGTCAACATCAACCGTGTTGAAAAAATCGAAGGCCAAATAACGAGCGCGTTCGGAAAGAACGGAAGCCACATTAATGGTGGCACATCGTATGGGCTGAGGATCCATAGTTCCGAATTATAAAGGTGGGACTCCAACCTACTTTCTCTTTACCAAGCGACCAGATCCCTCATCCGAGGAACCTGTTCGCTTACACGTAAGCCCAAAGGGGATACCCGCTTCACCCGACAAAGACACCTCAATCAACTCACCCTCCACCTCATTCACACCAACAGGATCTGAGCCCCCAGCCCTAACCTCAGGGACGCCAGAACCAACCCCACCCCCTTCCCCCAACAACCCTCCACCCCCCACCGTACCCAAACCCCCAGCCGGAGGGGGATCCGGGTCAGGAGGTTTTGGAAGAGCAACTTTCTCCACCTGCACCTCAGGCATGTCACCTGATTTCTCAGGGATACCATCCCCTCCCACCAGGCCATCCGGGGTTTCCACCCCACTAGAACCCACCTCCACCTGAGACACCTTTTGTCCAGAGCCCTGCACCCTACGACCACCTCCGTCCAGCAAGGTTACCAACTCTGAACCCAACTCCATGCAGGACTCATCCCACTCAAGATCCACCCCCTCTCTATGTACCTCTCTGGCTTTTTTCCCACTAGCCCCTCCGGATTTACTACCTACAACCACAGCAACATCCCCCAGAGTAACCTTTTTCTTTTGCTTCTTTTTTCTCGGCCTATTAGGAACAAACCTCAGCTCCTTACCCCCCACTAGGACAATCTCACCCTCCTCCGTCCCATCCTCATCCGAGGAGGAAGAAAAGACATCAAATTTGTTTGCACAAACTACCTCTGAGGGACCATTATGCTGACCACTCGCCCCACTACCCTTCTTCACCACCTTCCACTCCTGAGATGCTGCTACCACTGCAGGGGCAGGTGAGGTACCACTAGGCCCCGCCACTGGCAATTCGAGAGGCTGCACCTCTGACTGTACAGCCTGCTGCTCTCCCGTGGGAGTTCTCATAGACACAGGATCACTAGGGGGAAAGACTACGCACATCATAGGCTCACCCTGATTATGAGAGGCCTCGGGACACCTGCTATAGGGATGACCCTCAGCTCCGCACAAGTTGCAGGTCACCTTCAGACACTCTCTAGATGAGTGCCCATCACCATTACAGAGGGTGCATTTAATAACTGGGCAGTTGTTACTCATATGTCTGAAGCTGCCACACTTGTGACAAGTGCGAGGCTGGCCGGGGTAGAAGCACTGGATTCTATCCCTACCGATGTAAGCGGCTGATGGAATGTGCCTCGTCTCTGCACCAACCTGCGTCAGCTTTACCAGCACGGAATAAGCCCCACCCCACACCCCCTTGGTGAAGTCAAACCTCTCCAACACTGACAAGACTGTGCAGTGACGAGACAGCCAAAATTCGATATCTGCTGTTGGAAGAGATTCATTGCGCACTAACACAGTGATTTTCACACGATCCTGCCTCGTCAAGGTGTTAGTTTTGTAGGAACTATATGGAGCCTTAAGCCTATTTAATTCCCACATAGACCCAAAGGCCTGCAACCCATTAAGAGAGAGGAAGCTTAGGTCAAAGTCCGGAGTCCTAACCGGGTGGATACAGGCAAATAAGTCCTTCGCCACGAATCCCAAGGAGAAAATCATATCCAGAAAATCTGCCTTGGAAGGAACATCGCCTGTACCCACCCACCGAAACTGAACCACATTCCTCCTCTTAATGGGTAACCTACTGCTAGACCACACAGGCTGCGTAACCCTCTGGGGGCCACCAGACAGGATATTGGCATAGGTGGCCGTTCCCGGCGCCACTACAACAGGCGGCAATGGGGTTGGGAGGCTACCAACAGGAGGAAGAGGGGGGGGAGGGAGGGGGGGAACAGGGGGAGCAGAAAGAGAATTGGGGGGGGAAACCCCTACAGGCTGACCATTAACTGCCACCACTGAGTCAAGCGCTGCCTGCCTTGATTCCAGCCTCAATTGGTTAGCGCTGATTACATCAATGGCTGCTTTCACTCTGGCAGGCACATTGATGTTTCCAAATATCGATTCAACCACTGCAGACTCTCTCTGCCCCAGCGCACCACGATCTAAGGCTGGCAATCCCTGGGCTGTACCAAAACCACCCCCAAGATGGCTCCCCCCTGCTGCTGAGGACAACCCTGCAGACACAGCATTAGCATTGCCGCTGGCTCCTTTTAAATGGCCGCCGCCAACAATCGCAGACAGTTCCACAGCCTTCTTCTCTATGCAGTCCAAGTCCACAGCAAGATGGCTGCCGCCCGATGACAGCGCATCCAGCCCCTGCACGTCTTCAGCCAGATCTCTCGTTACGCCCACAGTGCCCAGACTGGAGCCCACTGTTGCAGGCACGCTGAGAGATCTGGCCTCCGTGCCCGCACCGCCGGTCCGCACCGGCCCTAAGGACGCAGCCTTTGGAGCCGGGGCACGAGCCGATGGACCACAGGACGCTGCGGCAGTTCCCCCGGCAACGGCGTCCGCCGTCACCACAGCAACCGCCACGCCCCCCGCACCACCAGAGCCCAGCCCCGCCTCCAGGAGGGACGCCCCCCCTTGCCCATTCGACGCAGCCACCGATATCCCACCTCCTCCAGCAGCCTCACCGCCGGGCGCCATCACCGGAGCTTCCCGCAGCGAATCCACAGCCGCCTCCTCCTTCTTAGCGTCCTCGCCGGCATCTACAGGATCAGGCCCAGGCACCGCCATCTTGGAAGCAGAACGAACTCCCGCGGCCTCCGCTCCTTCATCCCCGATCACCGATACCGGACCTCCGTCACCCGCGATCTCCACACTGCCAGGCCCCGGGGCCACCACATCACCAGGGATCAGGACAGGAGCTCCTACAGCCACACCAGAGTCAGGTACTTCTCCCGTTTTAATAGTGAAATTCGGTCTCTCATCCTCTCTACTTTGCTCAGTAGCCCCTCTATCTCTTCATTCAGAGCAGGTTTTTCATAGCTACGAGCAGTATTTCTTTTCCTCCTCTTCACAGCTACCCAGGCCTGGGCTCGCCTCACCTCCTGCCGCAGCTCATCCAGGCTCAGGCCAAGGAATTCCTCCTCACCCTCTCCGGACGCCGAGGACAGCATCACACCGCCTAAATCCATGTCCAGGTCCTGGGCATCAGGGCAGAGATCCCCCTCACAACCATCCGGGCTGGTAAGCACGTCCGCGCTCCCCTGTGTTCCCTCACACAGAGGACCAGCATCCATAGGTTCAGGGGTATCCACGGTCACCTCCTGACGCCCAGTCAGGCCTTCATCCACCGGACTTGCCAGGCTCAGCCCCTGGTCACCGCAAACCTCACTGGGGGTGAGCCGGGGGAGCACCACCACAGCTCTCCTTCGGCCCGGATCACCAGGCCCACCACCAGGCCCAGAAGCCTGGGAGGCATCTCCATCATCCTCCGGAGAGGACTCCATCCCTCCAGGGGAGGGGAATGAAATTGAGTCCCTGGCTTCAAAGATCCTCCAAAAGGCCCAGGAGCAGAAATAGACGTCTTACTCCTAGGTCTTCAACACATCCAGTGAAATTTTGAGCTGTCTGTGTTTGCTACAAGAGGAGATATCACAAAGTATGCACATTTGTTGTTTCCAATGGTTTGAATGCATTTTGGCCTAAAACGAGCATTTGCTGTTTTCTCTTAAATGCAACATGGGAGAAAAACCAATTCACATCACATTAGTGGGTCTTGGTATTCAACACATTCTGTGAAATTTTGAGCTATCTGTGTTTGCTACAAGAGGAGATATTACAAAGTATGCGCTTTTGTTGTTTCCATTGGTTTCAATGCATTTTGGCCTAAAACGAGCATTTGCTGTTTTCTCTTAAATGCAACATGGGAGAAAAACCATTTCACATCACATTTCTGCGTCTTGGCCTTCAACACAATGTGTGAAATTTTTAGCTATCTGTGTTTGCTAGAAGAGTAGATATCACAAAGTATGCGCTTTTGATGTTTTCCCATTGGTTTCAATGCACATTGGACTAAAACGAGCATTTGCAGATTTCTCTTAAATGCAACATGGGAGAAAAACCATTTCACATCACATTTGTGGGTCTTGGTCTTCAACACATTCTGTGAAATTTTGAGCTGTCTTTGTTTGCTTAAGAGGAGATATCACAAAGTATGCGCTTTTGTTGTTTCCATTGGTCTGAATGCATTTTGGCCTAAAACAGGCATTTGCTGTTTTCTCTTAAAGGCAACATGGGAGACAAACCATTTCACATCACATTTGTGGGTCTTGGTCTTCAACACATTCTGTGAAATTTTGAGCTGTCTGTGTTTGCTACAAGAGGAGATATCACAAAGTATGCACATTTGTTGTTTCCAATGGTTTGAATGCATTTTGGCCTAAAACGAGCATTTGCTGTTTTCTCTTAAATGCAACATGGGAGAAAAACCAATTCACATCACATTAGTGGGTCTTGGTATTCAACACATTCTGTGAAATTTTGAGCTATCTGTGTTTGCTACAAGAGGAGATATTACAAAGTATGCGCTTTTGTTGTTTCCTTTCGTTTCAATGCATTTTGGCCTAAAACAAGCATTTGCTGTTTTCTCTTAAATGCAACATGGGAGAAAACCCATTTCATGTCACATTTGTGGGTCTTGGTCTTCAACACATTCTATGAAATTTTGAGTTGTCTGTGTTTGCTACAAGAGGAGATATCACAAAGTATGCGCTTTTGTTGTTTTCCCATTGGTTTCAATGCATATTGGCCTAAAACGAGCATTTGCTGTTTTCTCTTAAACGCAACATGGGAGAAAAACCATTTCACATCACATTTGTGGGTGTTGGTCTTCAACACATTCTGTGAAATTTTGAGCTGTCTGTGTTTGCTTAAGAGGAGATATCACAAAGTATGCGCTTTTGTTGTTTCCATTGGTTTCAATGCATTTTGGCCTAAAACGAGCATTTGCTGTTTTCTCTTAAATGCAACATGGGAGAAAAACCATTTCACATCACATTTGTGGGTCTTGGTCTTCAAAACATTCTGTGAAATTTTGAGCTGTCTTTGTTTGCTTAAGAGGAGATATCACAAAGTATGCACTTTTGTTGTTTCCATTGGTTTGAATGCATTTTGGCCTAAAACAGGCATTTGCTGTTTTCTCTTAAAGGCAACATGGGAGACAAACCATTTCACATCACATTTGTGGGTCTTGGTCTTCAACACATTCTGTGAAATTTTGAGCTGTCTGTGGTTGCTACAAGAGGAGATATAACAAAGTATGCACATTTGTTGTTTCCAATGGTTTGAATGCATTTTGGCCTAAAACGAGCATTTGCTGTTTTCTCTTAAATGCAACATGGGAGAAAAACCATTTCACATCACATTTCTGGGTCTTGGCCTTCAACACATTGTGTGAAATTTTGAGCTATCTGTGATTGCTAGAAAAGGAGATATCACAAAGAATGCGCTTTTGTTGTTTTCCCTTTGGTTTCAATGCACATTGGCCTAAAACGAGCATTTGCTGTTTTCTCTTAAACGCAACATGGGAGAAAAACCATTTCACATCACATTTGTGGGTCTTGGTCTTCAACATATTCTGTGAAATTTTGAGCTATCTGTGTTTGCTAGAAGAGGAGATATCACAAAGAATGCGCTTTTGTTGTTTTCCCTTTGGTTTCAATGCACATTGGCCTAAAACGAGCATTTGCTGTTTTCTCTTAAATGCAACATGGGAGAAAAACCATTTCACATCAGATTTGTGGGTCTTGGTCTTCAACACATTCTGTGAAATTTTGAGCTGTCTGTGTTTGCTACAAGAGGAGATATCACAAAGTATGCACATTTTTTGTTTCCAATGGTTTGAATGCATTTTGGCCTAAAACGAGCATTTGCTGTTTTCTCTTAAATGCAACATGGGAGAAAACCCATTTCATGTCACATTTGTGGGTCTTGGTCTTCAACACATTCTATGAAATTTTGAGTTGTCTGTGTTTGCTACAAGAGGAGATATCACAAAGTATGCGCTTTTGTTGTTTCCTTTCGTTTCAATGCATTTTGGCCTAAAACGAGCATTTGCTGTTTTCTCTTAAATGCAACATGGGAGAAAACCCATTTCATGTCACATTTGTGGGTCTTGGTCTTCAACACATTCTGTGAAATTTTGAGCTGTCTTTGCTTAAGAGGAGATATCACAAAGTATGCACTTTTGTTGTTTCCATTGGTTTCAATGCATTTTGGCCTAAAACGAGCATTTGCTGTTTTCTCTTAAATGCAACATGGGAGAAAAACCATTTCACATCACATTTGTGGGTCATTGTCTTCAACACATTCAGTGAAATTTTGAGCTGTCTGTGTTTGCTACAAGAAGAGATATCACAAAGTATGTGCTTTTGTTGTTTCCTTTGATTGCAATGCATTTAGGCCTAAAACAAGCATTTTCTGATTTCTCTTAAATGCAGCATGGGAGAAAAACCATTTCACATCACTTTTCTGGGTCTTGGCCTTCAACACAATGTGTGAAATGTTTAGCTATCTGTGTTTGCTAGAAGAGGAGATATCACAAAGTATGCGCTTTTGTTGTTTTCCCATTGGTTTCAATGCACATTGGCCTAAAACGAGCATTTGCTGTTTTCTCTTAAACGCAACATGGGAGAAAAACAATTTCACATCACATTTGTGGGTCTTGGTCTTCAACATATTCAGTGAAATTTTGAGCTGTCTTTGCTTAAGAGGAGATATCACAAAGTATGCACTTTTGTTGTTTCCATTGGTTTCAATGCATTTTGGCCTAAAACGAGCATTTGCTGTTTTCTCTTAAATGCAACATGGGAGAAAAACCATTTCACATCACATTTGTGGGTCTTGGTCTTCAACACATTCTGTGAAATTTTGAGCTGTCTGTGGTTGCTACAAGAGGAGATATAACAAAGTATGCACATTTGTTGTTTCCAATGGTTTGAATGCATTTTGGCCTAAAACGAGCATTTGCTGTTTTCTCTTAAATGCAACATGGGAGAAAAACCATTTCACATCACATTTCTGGGTCTTGGCCTTCAACACATTGTGTGAAATTTTGAGCTGTCTGTGTTTGCTACAAGAGGAGATATCACAAAGTATGCGCTTTTGTTGTTTCCATTGGATTCAATGCATTTTGGCCTAAAACGAGCATTTGCTGTTTTCTCTTAAATGCAACATGGGAGAAAAACCATTTCACATCACATTTCTGGGTCTTGGCCTTCAACACATTGTGTGAAATTTTGAGCTGTCTGTGTTTGCTACAAGATTAGATATCACAAAGTATGCGCTTTTGTTGTTTCCATTGGTTTCAATGCATTTTGGCCTAAAACGAGCATTTGCTGTTTTCTCTTAAATGCAACATGGGAGAAAAACCATTTCACATCACATTTCTGCGTCTTGGCCATCAACACAATGTGTGAAATTTTTAGCTATCTGTGTTTGCTAGAAGAGTAGATATCACAAAGTATGCGCTTTTGTTGTTTTCCCATTGGTTTCAATGCACATTGGACTAAAACGAGCATTTGCAGATTTCTCTTAAATGCAACATGGGAGAAAAACCATTTCACATCACATTTGTGGGTCTTGGTCTTCAACACATTCTGTGAAATTTTGAGCTGTCTTTGTTTGCTTAAGAGGAGATATCACAAAGTATGCGCTTTTGTTGTTTCCATTGGTCTGAGTGCATTTTGGCCTAAAACAGGCATTTGCTGTTTTCTCTTAAAGGCAACATGGGAGACAAACCATTTCACATCACATTTGTGGGTCTTGGTCTTCAACACATTCTGTGAAATTTTGAGCTGTCTGTGTTTGCTACAAGAGGAGATATCACAAAGTATGCACATTTGTTGTTTCCAATGGTTTGAATGCATTTTGGCCTAAAACGAGCATTTGCTGTTTTCTCTTAAATGCAACATGGGAGAAAAACCAATTCACATCAGATTTGTGGGTCTTGGTCTTCAACACATTCTGTGAAATTTTGAGCTGTCTGTGTTTGCTACAAGAGGAGATATCACAAAGTATGCGCATTTGTTGTTTCCTTTGATTTCAATGCATTTAGGCCTAAAACAAGCATTTGCTGATTTCTCTTAAATGCAACATGGGAGAAAAACCAATTCACATCACATTAGTGGGTCTTGGTATTCAACACATTCTGTGAAATTTTGAGCTATCTGTGTTTGCTACAAGAGGAGATATTACAAAGTATGCGCTTTTGTTGTTTCCTTTCGTTTCAATGCATTTTGGCCTAAAATGAGCATTTGCTGTTTTCTCTTAAATGCAACATGGGAGAAAACCCATTTCATGTCACATTTGTGGGTCTTGGTCTTCAACACATTCTATGAAATTTTGAGTTGTCTGTGTTTGCTACAAGAGGAGATATCACAAAGTATGCGCTTTTGTTGTTTTCCCATTGGTTTCAATGCATATTGGCCTAAAACGAGCATTTGCTGTTTTCTCTTAAACGCAACATGGGAGAAAAACCATTTCACATCACATTTGTGGGTGTTGGTCTTCAACACATTCTGTGAAATTTTGAGCTGTCTGTGTTTGCTTAAGAGGAGATATCACAAAGTATGCGCTTTTGTTGTTTCCATTGGTTTCAATGCATTTTGGCCTAAAACGAGCATTTGCTGTTTTCTCTTAAATGCAACATGGGAGAAAAACCATTTCACATCACATTTGTGGGTCTTGGTCTTCAACACATTCTGTGAAATTTTGAGCTGTCTGTGTTTGCTACAAGAGTAGATATCACAAAGTATGCGCTTTTGTTGTTTCCATTGGTTTCAATGCATTTTGGCCTAAAACGAGCATTTGCTGTTTTCTCTTAAATGCAACATGGGAGAAAAACCATTTCACATCACATTTCTGGGTCTTGGCCTTCAACACAATGTGTGAAATTTTTAGCTATCTGTGTTTGCTAGAAGAGGAGATATCACAAAGTATGCGCTTTTGTTGTTTTCCCATTGGTTTCAATGCACATTGTCCTAAAACGAGCATTTGCAGTTTTCTCTTAAATGCAACATGGGAGAAAAACCATTTCACATCACATTTGTGGGTCTTGGTCTTCAAAACATTCTGTGAAATTTTGAGCTGTCTTTGTTTGCTTAAGAGGAGATATCACAAAGTATGCACTTTTGTTGTTTCCATTGGTTTGAATGCATTTTGGCCTAAAACAGGCATTTGCTGTTTTCTCTTAAAGGCAACATGGGAGACAAACCATTTCACATCACATTTGTGGGTCTTGGTCTTCAACACATTCTGTGAAATTTTGAGCTGTCTGTGGTTGCTACAAGAGGAGATATAACAAAGTATGCACATTTGTTGTTTCCAATGGTTTGAATGCATTTTGGCCTAAAACGAGCATTTGCTGTTTTCTCTTAAATGCAACATGGGAGAAAAACCATTTCACATCACATTTCTGGGTCTTGGCCTTCAACACATTGTGTGAAATTTTGAGCTATCTGTGTTTGCTAGAAAAGGAGATATCACAAAGAATGCGCTTTTGTTGTTTTCCCTTTGGTTTCAATGCACATTGGCCTAAAACGAGCATTTGCTGTTTTCTCTTAAACGCAACATGGGAGAAAAACCATTTCACATCACATTTGTGGGTCTTGGTCTTCAACATATTCTGTGAAATTTTGAGCTATCTGTGTTTGCTAGAAGAGGAGATATCACAAAGAATGCGCTTTTGTTGTTTTCCCTTTGGTTTCAATGCACATTGGCCTAAAACGAGCATTTGCTGTTTTCTCTTAAATGCAACATGGGAGAAAAACCATTTCACATCAGATTTGTGGGTCTTGGTCTTCAACACATTCTGTGAAATTTTGAGCTGTCTGTGTTTGCTACAAGAAGAGATATCACAAAGTATGTGCTTTTGTTGTTTCCTTTGATTGCAATGCATTTAGGCCTAAAACAAGCATTTGCTGATTTCTCTTAAATGCAACATGGGAGAAAAACCAATTCACATCACATTAGTGGGTCTTGGTCTTCAACACATTCTGTGAAATTTTGAGCTATCTGTGTTTGCTACAAGAGGAGATATTACAAAGTATGCGCTTTTGTTGTTTCCTTTCGTTTCAATGCATTTTGGCCTAAAACGAGCATTTGCTGTTTTCTCTTAAATGCAACATGGGAGAAAACCCATTTCATGTCACATTTGTGGGTCTTGGTCTTCAACACATTCTATGAAATTTTGAGTTGTCTGTGTTTGCTACAAGAGGAGATATCACAAAGTATGCGCTTTTGTTGTTTCCTTTCGTTTCAATGCATTTTGGCCTAAAACGAGCATTTGCTGTTTTCTCTTAAATGCAACATGGGAGAAAACCCATTTCATGTCACATTTGTGGGTCTTGGTCTTCAACACATTCTGTGAAATTTTGAGCTGTCTTTGCTTAAGAGGAGATATCACAAAGTATGCGCTTTTGTTGTTTCCATTGGTTTCAATGCATTTTGGCCTAAAACGAGCATTTGCTGTTTTCTCTTAAATGCAACATGGGAGAAAAACCATTTCACATCACATTTGTGGATTCTTTGTCTTCAACACATTCAGTGAAATTTTGAGCTGTCTGTGTTTGCTACAAGAAGAGATATCACAAAGTATGTGCTTTTGTTGTTTCCTTTGATTGCAATGCATTTAGGCCTAAAACAAGCATTTGCTGATTTCTCTTAAATGCAACATGGGAGAAAAACCATTTCACATCACTTTTCTGGGTCTTGGCCTTCAACACAATGTGTGAAATGTTTAGCTATCTGTGTTTGCTAGAAGAGGAGATATCACAAAGTATGCGCTTTTGTTGTTTTCCCATTGGTTTCAATGCACATTGGCCTAAAACGAGCATTTGCTGTTTTCTCTTAAATGCAACATGGGAGAAAAACCATTTCACATCACATTTGTGGGTCTTGGTCTTCAACACATTCTGTGAAATTTTGAGCTGTCTGTGTTTGCTACAAGAAGAGATATCACAAAGTATGTGCTTTTGTTGTTTCCTTTGATTGCAATGCATTTAGGCCTAAAACAAGCATTTGCTGATTTCTCTTAAATGCAACATGGGAGAAAAACCAATTCACATCACATTAGTGGGTCACATTAGTGGGTCTTGGTATTCAACACATTCTGTGAAATTTTGAGCTATCTGTGTTTGCTACAAGAGGAGATATTACAAAGTATGCGCTTTTCTTGTTTCCTTTCGTTTCAATGCATTTGGCCTAAAACGAGCATTTGCTGTTTTCTCTTAAATGCAACATGGGAGAAAACCCATTTCATGTCACATTTGTGGGTCTTGGTCTTCAACACATTCTATGAAATTTTGAGTTGTCTGTGTTTGCTACAAGAGGAGATATCACAAAGTATGCGCTTTTGTTGTTTCCTTTCGTTTCAATGCATTTTGGCCTAAAACGAGCATTTGCTGTTTTCTCTTAAATGCAACATGGGAGAAAACCCATTTCATGTCACATTTGTGGGTCTTGGTCTTCAACACATTCTGTGAAATTTTGAGCTGTCTTTGCTTAAGAGGAGATATCACAAAGTATGCACTTTTGTTGTTTCCATTGGTTTCAATGCATTTTGGCCTAAAACGAGCATTTGCTGTTTTCTCTTAAATGCAACATGGGAGAAAAACCATTTCACATCACATTTGTGGGTCTTTGTCTTCAACACATTCAGTGAAATTTTGAGCTGTCTGTGTTTGCTACAAGAAGAGATATCACAAAGTATGTGCTTTTGTTGTTTCCTTTGATTGCAATGCATTTAGGCCTAAAACAAGCATTTGCTGATTTCTCTTAAATGCAACATGGGAGAAAAACCAATTCACATCACATTAGTGGGTCTTGGTCTTCAACACATTCTGTGAAATTTTGAGCTATCTGTGTTTGCTACAAGAGGAGATATTACAAAGTATGCGCTTTTGTTGTTTCCTTTCGTTTCAATGCATTTTGGCCTAAAACGAGCATTTGCTGTTTTCTCTTAAATGCAACATGGGAGAAAACCCATTTCATGTCACATTTGTGGGTCTTCGTCTTCAACACATTCTATGAAATTTTGAGTTGTCTGTGTTTGCTACAAGAGGAGATATCACAAAGTATGCGCTTTTGTTGTTTCCTTTCGTTTCAATGCATTTTGGCCTAAAACGAGCATTTGCTGTTTTCTCTTAAATGCAACATGGGAGAAAACCCATTTCATGTCACATTTGTGGGTCTTGGTCTTCAACACATTCTGTGAAATTTTGAGCTGTCTTTGCTTAAGAGGAGATATCACAAAGTATGCGCTTTTGTTGTTTCCATTGGTTTCAATGCATTTTGGCCTAAAACGAGCATTTGCTGTTTTCTCTTAAATGCAACATGGGAGAAAAACCATTTCACATCACATTTGTGGATTCTTTGTCTTCAACACATTCAGTGAAATTTTGAGCTGTCTGTGTTTGCTACAAGAAGAGATATCACAAAGTATGTGCTTTTGTTGTTTCCTTTGATTGCAATGCATTTAGGCCTAAAACAAGCATTTGCTGATTTCTCTTAAATGCAACATGGGAGAAAAACCATTTCACATCACTTTTCTGGGTCTTGGCCTTCAACACAATGTGTGAAATGTTTAGCTATCTGTGTTTGCTAGAAGAGGAGATATCACAAAGTATGCGCTTTTGTTGTTTTCCCATTGGTTTCAATGCACATTGGCCTAAAACGAGCATTTGCTGTTTTCTCTTAAATGCAACATGGGAGAAAAACCATTTCACATCACATTTGTGGGTCTTGGTCTTCAACACATTCTGTGAAATTTTGAGCTGTCTGTGTTTGCTACAAGAAGAGATATCACAAAGTATGTGCTTTTGTTGTTTCCTTTGATTGCAATGCATTTAGGCCTAAAACAAGCATTTGCTGATTTCTCTTAAATGCAACATGGGAGAAAAACCAATTCACATCACATTAGTGGGTCACATTAGTGGGTCTTGGTATTCAACACATTCTGTGAAATTTTGAGCTATCTGTGTTTGCTACAAGAGGAGATATTACAAAGTATGCGCTTTTCTTGTTTCCTTTCGTTTCAATGCATTTGGCCTAAAACGAGCATTTGCTGTTTTCTCTTAAATGCAACATGGGAGAAAACCCATTTCATGTCACATTTGTGGGTCTTGGTCTTCAACACATTCTATGAAATTTTGAGTTGTCTGTGTTTGCTACAAGAGGAGATATCACAAAGTATGCGCTTTTGTTGTTTCCTTTCGTTTCAATGCATTTTGGCCTAAAACGAGCATTTGCTGTTTTCTCTTAAATGCAACATGGGAGAAAACCCATTTCATGTCACATTTGTGGGTCTTGGTCTTCAACACATTCTGTGAAATTTTGAGCTGTCTTTGCTTAAGAGGAGATATCACAAAGTATGCACTTTTGTTGTTTCCATTGGTTTCAATGCATTTTGGCCTAAAACGAGCATTTGCTGTTTTCTCTTAAATGCAACATGGGAGAAAAACCATTTCACATCACATTTGTGGGTCTTTGTCTTCAACACATTCAGTGAAATTTTGAGCTGTCTGTGTTTGCTACAAGAAGAGATATCACAAAGTATGTGCTTTTGTTGTTTCCTTTGATTGCAATGCATTTAGGCCTAAAACAAGCATTTGCTGATTTCTCTTAAATGCAACATGGGAGAAAAACCAATTCACATCACATTAGTGGGTCTTGGTCTTCAACACATTCTGTGAAATTTTGAGCTATCTGTGTTTGCTACAAGAGGAGATATTACAAAGTATGCGCTTTTGTTGTTTCCTTTCGTTTCAATGCATTTTGGCCTAAAACGAGCATTTGCTGTTTTCTCTTAAATGCAACATGGGAGAAAACCCATTTCATGTCACATTTGTGGGTCTTGGTCTTCAACACATTCTATGAAATTTTGAGTTGTCTGTGTTTGCTACAAGAGGAGATATCACAAAGTATGCGCTTTTGTTGTTCTCCCATTGGTTTCAATGCATATTGGCCTAAAACGAGCATTTGCTGTTTTCTCTTAAACGCAACATGGGAGAAAAACCATTTCACATCACATTTGTGGGTCTTGGTCTTCAACACATTCTGTGAAATTTTGAGCTGTCTGTGTTTGCTTAAGAGGAGATATCACAAAGTATGCGCTTTTGTTGTTTCCATTGGTTTCAATGCATTTTGGCCTAAAACGAGCATTTGCTGTTTTCTCTTAAATGCAACATGGGAGAAAAACCATTTCATGTCACATTTTTGGGGCTTGGTCTTCAACACATTCTGTGAAATTTTGAGCTGTCTGTGTTTGCTACAAGAGGAGATATCACAAAGTATGCGCTTTTGTTGTTTCCATTGGTTTCAATGCATTTTGGCCTAAAACGAGCATTTGCTGTTTTCTCTTAAATGCAACATGGGAGAAAAACCATTTCACATCACATTTCTGGGTCTTCGCCTTCAACACAATGTGTGAAATGTTTAGCTATCTGTGTTTGCTAGAAGAGGAGATATCACAAAGTATGCGCTTTTGTTGTTTTCCCATTGGTTTCAATGCACATTGGCCTAAAACGAGCATTTGCAGTTTTCTCTTAAATGCAACATGGGAGAAAAACCATTTCACATCACATTTGTGGGTCTTGGTCTTCAACACATTCTGTGAAATTTTGAGCTGTCTTTGTTTGCTTAAGAGGAGATATCACAAAGTATGCGCTTTTGTTGTTTCCATTGGTTTGAATGCATTTTGGCCTAAAACAGGCATTTGCTGTTTTCTCTTAAAGGCAACATGGGAGACAAACCATTTCACATCACATTTGTGGGTCTTGGTCTTCAACACATTCTGTGAAATTTTGAGCTGTCTGTGTTTGCTACAAGAGGAGATATCACAAAGTATGCACATTTGTTGTTTCCAATGGTTTGAATGCAATTTGGCCTAAAACGAGCATTTGCTGTTTTCTCTTAAATGCAACATGGGAGAAAAACCATTTCACATCACATTTCTGGGTCTTGGCCTTCAACACATTGTGTGAAATTTTTAGCTGTCTGTGTTTGCTACAAGAGGAGATATGACAAAGTATGCGCTTTTGTTGTTTCCATTGGTTTCAATGCATTTTGGCCTAAAACGAGCATTTGCTGTTTTCTCTTAAATGCAACATGGGAGAAAAACCATTTCACATCACATTTCTGGGTCTTGGCCTTCAACACAATGTGTGAAATGTTTAGCTATCTGTGTTTGCTAGAAGAGGAGATATCACAAAGTATGCGCTTTTGTTGTTTTCCCATTGGTTTCAATGCACATTGGCCTAAAACGAGCATTTGCAGTTTTCTCTTAAATGCAACATGGGAGAAAAACCATTTCACATCACATTTGTGGGTCTTGGTCTTCAACACATTCTGTGAAATTTTGAGCTGTCTTTGTTTGCTTAAGAGGAGATATCACAAAGTATGCGCTTTTGTTGTTTCCATTGGTTTGAATGCATTTTGGCCTAAAACAGGCATTTGCTGTTTTCTCTTAAAGGCAACATGGGAGACAAACCATTTCACATCACATTTGTGGGTCTTGGTCTTCAACACATTCTGTGAAATTTTGAGCTGTCTGTGGTTGCTACAAGAGGAGATATAACAAAGTATGCACATTTGTTGTTTCCAATGGTTTGAATGCATTTTGGCCTAAAACGAGCATTTGCTGTTTTCTCTTAAATGCAACATGGGAGAAAAACCATTTCACATCACATTTCTGGGTCTTGGCCTTCAACACATTGTGTGAAATTTTTCGCTATCTGTGTTTGCTAGAAAAGGAGATATCACAAAGAATGCGCTTTTGTTGTTTTCCCTTTGGTTTCAATGCACATTGGCCTAAAACGAGCATTTGCTGTTTTCTCTTAAACGCAACATGGGAGAAAAACCATTTCACATCACATTTGTGGGTCTTGGTCTTCAACATATTCTGTGAAATTTTGAGCTATCTGTGTTTGCTAGAAGAGGAGATATCACAAAGAATGCGCTTTTGTTGTTTTCCCTTTGGTTTCAATGCACATTGGCCTAAAACGAGCATTTGCTGTTTTCTCTTAAATGCAACATGGGAGAAAAACCATTTCACATCAGATTTGTGGGTCTTGGTCTTCAACACATTCTGTGAAATTTTGAGCTGTCTGTGTTTGCTACAAGAGGAGATATCACAAAGTATGCACATTTGTTGTTTCCAATGGTTTGAATGCATTTTGGCCTAAAACGAGCATTTGCTGTTTTCTCTTAAATGCAACATGGGAGAAAACCCATTTCATGTAACATTTGTGGGTGTTGGTCTTCAACACATTCTATGAAATTTTGAGTTGTCTGTGTTTGCTACAAGAGGAGATATCACAAAGTATGCGCTTTTGTTGTTTCCTTTCGTTTCAATGCATTTTGGCCTAAAACGAGCATTTGCTGTTTTCTCTTAAATGCAACATGGGAGAAAACCCATTTCATGTCACATTTGTGGGTCTTGGTCTTCAACACATTCTGTGAAATTTTGAGCTGTCTTTGCTTAAGAGGAGATATCACAAAGTATGCACTTTTGTTGTTTCCATTGGTTTCAATGCATTTTGGCCTAAAACGAGCATTTGCTGTTTTCTCTTAAATGCAACATGGGAGAAAAACCATTTCACATCACATTTGTGGGTCTTTGTCTTCAACACATTCTGTGAAATTTTGAGCTGTCTGTGTTTGCTACAAGAAGAGATATCACAAAGTATGTGCTTTTGTTGTTTCCTTTGATTGCAATGCATTTAGGCCTAAAACAAGCATTTGCTGATTTCTCTTAAATGCAACATGGGAGAAAAACCAATTCACATCACATTAGTGGGTCTTGGTCTTCAACACATTCTGTGAAATTTTGAGCTATCTGTGTTTGCTACAAGAGGAGATATTACAAAGTATGCGCTTTTGTTGTTTCCTTTCGTTTCAATGCATTTTGGCCTAAAACGAGCATTTGCTGTTTTCTCTTAAATGCAACATGGGAGAAAACCCATTTCATGTCACATTTGTGGGTCTTGGTCTTCAACACATTCTATGAAATTTTGAGTTGTCTGTGTTTGCTACAAGAGGAGATATCACAAAGTATGCGCTTTTGTTGTTGTCCCATTGGTTTCAATGCATATTGGCCTAAAACGAGCATTTGCTGTTTTCTCTTAAATGCAACATGGGAGAAAAACCATTTCACATCACATTTGTGGGTCTTGGTCTTCAACACATTCTGTGAAATTTTGAGCTGTCTTTGTTTGCTTAAGAGGAGATATCACAAAGTATGCGCTTTTGTTGTTTCCATTGGTTTGAATGCATTTTGGCCTAAAACAGGCATTTGCTGTTTTCTCTTAAAGGCAACATGGGAGACAAACCATTTCACATCACATTTGTGGGTCTTGGTCTTCAACACATTCTGTGAAATTTTGAGCTGTCTGTGTTTGCTACAAGAGGAGATATCACAAAGTATGCACATTTGTTGTTTCCAATGGTTTGAATGCATTTTGGCCTAAAACGAGCATTTGCTGTTTTCTCTTAAATGCAACATGGGAGAAAAACCATTTCACATCACATTTCTGGGTCTTGGCCTTCAACACATTGTGTGAAATTTTGAGCTGTCTGTGTTTGCTACAAGAGGAGATATCACAAAGTATGCGCTTTTGTTGTTTCCATTGGTTTCAATGCATTTTGGCCTAAAACGAGCATTTGCTGTTTTCTCTTAAATGCAACATGGGAGAAAAACCATTTCACATCACATTTCTGGGTCTTGGCCTTCAACACATTGTGTGAAATTTTGAGCTGTCTGTGTTTGCTACAAGAGGAGATATCACAAAGTATGCGCTTTTGTTGTTTCCATTGGTTTCAATGCATTTTGGCCTAAAACGAGCATTTGCTGTTTTCTCTTAAATGCAACATGGGAGAAAAACCATTTCACATCACATTTCTGGGTCTTGGCTTTCAACACAATGTGTGAAATTTTTAGCTATCTGTGTTTGCTAGAAGAGTAGATATCACAAAGTATGTGCTTTTGTTGTTTTCCCATTGGTTTCAATGCACATTGGCCTAAAACGAGCATTTGCTGTTTTCTCTTAAACGCAACATGGGAGAAAAACAATTTCACATCACATTTGTGGGTCTTGGTCTTCAACATATTCTGTGAAATTTTGAGCTATCTGTGTTTGCTAGAAGAGGAGATATCACAAAGAATGCGCTTTTGTTGTTTTCCCTTTGGTTTCAATGCACATTGGCCTAAAACGAGCATTTGCTGTTTTCTCTTAAATGCAACATGGGAGAAAAACCATTTCACATCACATTTGTGGGTCTTGGTCTTCAACACATTCTGTGAAATTTTGAGCTGTCTTTGTTTGCTTAAGAGGAGATATCACAAAGTATGCGCTTTTGTTGTTTCCATTGGTTTGAATGCATTTTGGCCTAAAACAGGCATTTGCTGTTTTCTCTTAAAGGCAACATGGGAGACAAACCATTTCACATCACATTTGTGGGTCTTGGTCTTCAACACATTCTGTGAAATTTTGAGCTGTCTGTGGTTGCTACAAGAGGAGATATAACAAAGTATGCACATTTGTTGTTTCCAATGGTTTGAATGCATTTTGGCCTAAAACGAGCATTTGCTGTTTTCTCTTAAATGCAACAAGGGAGGAAAACCATTTCACATCACATTTCTGGGTCTTGGCCTTCAACACAATGTGTGAAATGTTTAGCTATCTGTGTTTGCTAGAAGAGGAGATATCACAAAGTATGCGCTTTTGTTGTTTTCCCATTGGTTTCAATGCACATTGGCCTAAAACGAGCATTTGCAGTTTTCTCTTAAATGCAACATGGGAGAAAAACCATTTCACATCACATTTGTGGGTCGTCGTCTTCAACACATTCTGTGAAATTTTGAGCTGTCTTTGTTTGCTTAAGAGGAGATATCACAAAGTATGTGCTTTTGTTGTTTCCATTGGTTTGAATGCATTTTGGCCTAAAACAGGCATTTGCTGTTTTCTCTTAAAGGCAACATGGGAGACAAACCATTTCACATCACATTTGTGGGTCTTGGTCTTCAACACATTCTGTGAAATTTTGAGCTGTCTGTGTTTGCTACAAGAGGAGATATCACAAAGTATGCACATTTGTTGTTTCCAATGGTTTGAATGCATTTTGGCCTAAAACGAGTATTTGCTGTTTTCTCTTAAATGCAACATGGGAGAAAAACCATTTCACATCACATTTCTGGGTCTTGGCCTTCAACACATTGTGTGAAATTTTTAGCTATCTGTGTTTGCTAGAAGAGGAGACATCACAAAGAATGCGCTTTTGTTGTTTTCCCTTTGGTTTCAAAGCACATTGGCCTAAAACGAGCATTTGCTGTTTTCTCTTAAACGCAACATGGGAGAAAAACCATTTCACATCACATTTGTGAGTCTTGGTCTTCAACACATTCTGTGAAATTTTGAGCTGTCTTTGCTTAAGAGGAGATATCACAAAGTATGCACTTTTGTTGTTTCCATTGGTTTCAATGCATTTTGGCCTAAAACGAGCATTTGCTGTTTCTCTTAAATGCAACATGGGAGCAAAACCATTTCACATCACATTTGTGGGTCTTGGTCTTCAACACATTCTGTGAAATTTTGAGCTGTCTGTGTTTGCTACAAGAGGAGATATCACAAAGTATGCACTTTTGTTGTTTCCTTTCGTTTAAATGCATTTTGGTTTAAAACGAGCATTTGCTGTTTTCTCTTAAATGCAACATGGGAGAAAAACCATTTCACATCAGATTTGTGGGTCTTGGTCTTCAACACATTCTGTGAAATTTTGAGCTGTCTGTGTTTGCTACAAGAGGAGATATCACAAAGTATGCACATTTGTTGTTTCCAATGGTTTGAATGCATTTTGGCCTAAAACGAGCATTTGCTGTTTTCTCTTAAATGCAACATGGGAGAAAAACCATTTCACATCACATTTGTGGGTCTTGGTCTTCAACACATTCTGTGAAATTTTGAGCTGTCTGTGTTTGCTTAAGAGGAGATATCACAAAGTATGCGCTTTTGTTGTTTCCATTGGTTTCAATGCATTTTGGCCTAAAACGAGCATTTGCTGTTTTCTCTTAAATGCAACATGGGAGAAAAACCATTTCACATCACATTTGTGGGTCTTGGTCTTCAACACATTGTGTGAAATTTTGAGCTGTCTGTGTTTGCTACAAGAGGAGATATCACAAAGAATGCGCTTTTGTTGTTTCCATTGGTTTCAATGCATTTTGGCCTAAAACGAGCATTTGCTGTTTTCTCTTAAATGCAACATGGGAGAAAAACCATTTCACATCACATTTCTGGGTCTTGGCCTTCAACACATTCTATGAAATTTTGAGTTGTCTGTGTTTGCTACAAGAGGAGATATCACAAAGTATGCGCTTTTGTTGTTGTCCCATTGGTTTCAATGCATATTGGCCTAAAACGAGCATTTGCTGTTTTCTCTTAAATGCAACATGGGAGAAAAACCATTTCACATCACATTTGTGGGTCTTGGTCTTCAACACATTCTGTGAAATTTTGAGCTGTCTTTGTTTGCTTAAGAGGAGATATCACAAAGTATGCGCTTTTGTTGTTTCCATTGGTTTGAATGCATTTTGGCCTAAAACAGGCATTTGCTGTTTTCTCTTAAAGGCAACATGGGAGACAAACCATTTCACATCACATTTGTGGGTCTTGGTCTTCAACACATTCTGTGAAATTTTGAGCTGTCTGTGTTTGCTACAAGAGGAGATATCACAAAGTATGCACATTTGTTGTTTCCAATGGTTTGAATGCATTTTGGCCTAAAACGAGCATTTGCTGTTTTCTCTTAAATGCAACATGGGAGAAAAACCATTTCACATCACATTTCTGGGTCTTGGCCTTCAACACATTGTGTGAAATTTTGAGCTGTCTGTGTTTGCTACAAGAGGAGATATCACAAAGTATGCGCTTTTGTTGTTTCCATTGGTTTCAATGCATTTTGGCCTAAAACGAGCATTTGCTGTTTTCTCTTAAATGCAACA
This sequence comes from Taudactylus pleione, assembly GCA_031769625.1. Classification (NCBI taxonomy): domain Eukaryota; kingdom Metazoa; phylum Chordata; class Amphibia; order Anura; family Myobatrachidae; genus Taudactylus; species Taudactylus pleione. The sequence continues at coordinate 1,595,081 of JAUIMM010000274.1, read as the reverse complement.
TGGGAGAAAAACCATTTCACATCACATTTCTGGGTCTTGGCCTTCAACACATTGTGTGAAATTTTGAGCTGTCTGTGTTTGCTACAAGAGGAGATATCACAAAGTATGCGCTTTTGTTGTTTCCATTGGTTTCAATGCATTTTGGCCTAAAACGAGCATTTGCTGTTTTCTCTTAAATGCAACATGGGAGAAAAACCATTTCACATCACATTTCTGGGTCTTGGCTTTCAACACAATGTGTGAAATTTTTAGCTATCTGTGTTTGCTAGAAGAGTAGATATCACAAAGTATGTGCTTTTGTTGTTTTCCCATTGGTTTCAATGCACATTGGCCTAAAACGAGCATTTGCTGTTTTCTCTTAAACGCAACATGGGAGAAAAACAATTTCACATCACATTTGTGGGTCTTGGTCTTCAACATATTCTGTGAAATTTTGAGCTATCTGTGTTTGCTAGAAGAGGAGATATCACAAAGAATGCGCTTTTGTTGTTTTCCCTTTGGTTTCAATGCACATTGGCCTAAAACGAGCATTTGCTGTTTTCTCTTAAATGCAACATGGGAGAAAAACCATTTCACATCACATTTGTGGGTCTTGGTCTTCAACACATTCTGTGAAATTTTGAGCTGTCTTTGTTTGCTTAAGAGGAGATATCACAAAGTATGCGCTTTTGTTGTTTCCATTGGTTTGAATGCATTTTGGCCTAAAACAGGCATTTGCTGTTTTCTCTTAAAGGCAACATGGGAGACAAACCATTTCACATCACATTTGTGGGTCTTGGTCTTCAACACATTCTGTGAAATTTTGAGCTGTCTGTGGTTGCTACAAGAGGAGATATAACAAAGTATGCACATTTGTTGTTTCCAATGGTTTGAATGCATTTTGGCCTAAAACGAGCATTTGCTGTTTTCTCTTAAATGCAACAAGGGAGGAAAACCATTTCACATCACATTTCTGGGTCTTGGCCTTCAACACAATGTGTGAAATGTTTAGCTATCTGTGTTTGCTAGAAGAGGAGATATCACAAAGTATGCGCTTTTGTTGTTTTCCCATTGGTTTCAATGCACATTGGCCTAAAACGAGCATTTGCAGTTTTCTCTTAAATGCAACATGGGAGAAAAACCATTTCACATCACATTTGTGGGTCGTCGTCTTCAACACATTCTGTGAAATTTTGAGCTGTCTTTGTTTGCTTAAGAGGAGATATCACAAAGTATGTGCTTTTGTTGTTTCCATTGGTTTGAATGCATTTTGGCCTAAAACAGGCATTTGCTGTTTTCTCTTAAAGGCAACATGGGAGACAAACCATTTCACATCACATTTGTGGGTCTTGGTCTTCAACACATTCTGTGAAATTTTGAGCTGTCTGTGTTTGCTACAAGAGGAGATATCACAAAGTATGCACATTTGTTGTTTCCAATGGTTTGAATGCATTTTGGCCTAAAACGAGTATTTGCTGTTTTCTCTTAAATGCAACATGGGAGAAAAACCATTTCACATCACATTTCTGGGTCTTGGCCTTCAACACATTGTGTGAAATTTTTAGCTATCTGTGTTTGCTAGAAGAGGAGACATCACAAAGAATGCGCTTTTGTTGTTTTCCCTTTGGTTTCAAAGCACATTGGCCTAAAACGAGCATTTGCTGTTTTCTCTTAAACGCAACATGGGAGAAAAACCATTTCACATCACATTTGTGAGTCTTGGTCTTCAACACATTCTGTGAAATTTTGAGCTGACAGAAAGCCAAAGAAACAAGCAGGGAGAGACTGCCTGCCACCCACTAAGGGGGTTTCAGGTGCCTCCACCTCCTAGACCACCCGACGGCATCCAGCCTCTCTCTATCCATGTCCATCATCCTTTTCACCTCATGAAGAATACCACCCACCACCTCTAAGCAGGGGAGGATTTTATTTCTCAATGGCAATAAACACCGTGCATTCCATAGGTGATACCTAACCGCTAGACTGACTAAAAAAATAGTGACTAAATCAAACCGCCCATACCCTTTGAAGGCCCCATAAACCCACTCAGGGTAACTCAGCCCCGAAAGGCACGGGATGCGTAAAGATCTTGAAACTGCCTTACACACCTCCACTGTGAAGGGACACCTCAAAAGGAAGTGGTCCATGGTCTCCTCCTCCCCTTGACAACCCTCGCGTGGACAATCACGGTCATCGGCACTTCGACTTTTGATGTTTCCCCTCACGTAGAGCCTCCCTTGAAAGGAAAGCCAGGCAATGTCCCTGAACTTCAAAGGGATTCTCTCCGACATCAGCAAAGAGACCCCGTTTGAGCAGACTATGCCCGGGCAGTCCCTCAGTGACAACGGAGCATAGAAGTGGGAGCGCAAAATGCTTCTCCCCAACTGCTTCCTGGAGAAGGTTTTGACATTCTCCACAAACAGCTCCCACCGTCTCGTCACCTTCAAGCACAGGATGACGTAGATCGGGAGGTATCCACACCTGACTCTAAGAGTTCTTACACGGCCACCATCTTTCCATAGATCAAGGAAGGGAAGCACCCAGGTTCTAAAACTCTCTACCCATTGAGGGGGAGTCTCCAAAAAAAGACTACCAAGATTGAGCTTTAAGAAAGTCGTGGCAAAGAAAACCACGGGGCTGACCATGTCGAGCCCGCCTTCTTCCCTCAACCTGTAGGTTATACCTCTCTTAACGATGTTCATATTGTTTCCCCACAAAAGCAGGAAGAACAAGGAGTTCATCCGGGTCCATAATGATTGAGGCAAGAAACACACATAACTGACATACAAAAATACTGGGATCAGATAAGTCTTGATCAAATGAACCCTTTCCCTGAAAGAAAGTTTCCACCTCCTCCAAGCCTGCACCTTCCTGGTAGCATCTCCCAACCTCTTCTCCCAGTTTTGAGTGGCATAATCACCATGGCCAAATGTAATACCTAAGATCTTCACTTCTGGACTGGCCCGGGGGAGGCCGTCCGGAAGGTCGAACTCGTCACCTTCCTCCCCCATCCAGAAAGCTTCACACTTATCTTGGTTTACTCTGGAGCTCGATGCCTCAGAGTATTCTGAGATGAGGTGTTCCACATCACATGCCTCTGCCATGGATGACAGGACAACTGTGACATCATCTGCATAGGCCACCACTCTCAGAGGAGTCTCCGGGCCCAGCTGCACCCCTTCCACAGTGCCACAATCAATCCTCCTTATGAAAGGATCAATTGCGAACACATACAGGAGGGGGCTCAGGGGGCATCCCTGACGGACACCGGAGTCAACCCTAAAAGCAGGGCCTACCCAACCATTAACAAGCGGAAAGCTCTCGGCCTGATTATACAAAACTTGAAGCCAATTGATAACCCTTGCTGGGAGACCATACCTCTCTAGTACAGCCCACAGGTACTTATGGTTCACTCGATCAAAGGCCTTAGACTGATCCAATGCCAGTAAGTACTTGCCCCACTTTTCAGCACGGCATCGCCCCACGGCCTCCCGGACGCCAAGGACAGCACTAAATGTGCTACGGCCCTTCACGGTACAGTGCTGAGATGGAGACAGCACTAGCCCGGAAACTTCCATCAACCTATTAAAGAGTATTTTTGCCAGAATCTTCCTGTCCGTATTGAGAAGAGCGATGGGGCGCCAGTTCTCAATACGCGACGGATCCTTTCCCTTGGATAACAATATAAGAGCAGAGGACCTCATGGAGGGAGGGAGCAACCCCTCTCCCAGGCACTCATTATAAACCTCCATGAGGTGAGGAGCCAAGACGTCAACAAAAGCTTTATAAAATTCGGACGTTAACCCATCCGGTCCCGGGGATTTTTTGATGGATAACCCACCTATGGCTCTCTTGACCTCCTCCACCGTTACATCATCACCCAAGGTGTCAAAAGAGGCATCAAGTCCTTCAAGCCCCGGTGTCTCCCTCAGAAACGCCTCCATCCTTTCTCTGATGAGTGGCTGCTCAGACAAAAGGTCGGAGTAGTAAGACCTGATGACTCCCAAGATACCCTTCTTATCCTTGCAAAGAGTACCCTGGTCATCAAGCAGGCCCCTGACCTCCCTCAAATCGACCGATCTTCTACAATTCTGGTAAGGATCAGGTGAGTGGTATTTACCATAATCCCTCTCCAGAACCAAAGAAGCCAGACGATCGTACTGAATCTCCTTTAGCTGAGCCTTCACCCGGGAGATTTCCCCACCATCTCCACCCTCAGAGATCAAGAAATCTAATTTCTTTCTCAATCTATGAATGACGCATCTCTTTTTCAAATTCCTCTGGGCTATCAGCCTCCGAAAGAACTCCCGAGTCCTCTTTTTACATACCTCCCACCACTCGGATCTACTCCAACCAGCCTCCAGAAGTGTCTCCTGCAGTTGAAGGAAGTCCCTGAAGGACTGACTGACCCTTTCCTCCTTCAGGAGATCAGAATTCAATCTCCAAAGGCCCCGTCCTTTCTGAGGAGTTTCTGAAACATTCAAAGTTACACTCAGAAAAACGTGGTCAGAGAATTCTACCGGCTTCACCTCAGGAGGCAAAGTTTTCGAAGACTCTTTAACAAAAATCCTATCTATCCTAGACCTACGACTTCCGCTAAAATAAGTGTACCCCGTGAGGTCCAGGTGATGGCGAATGTGCACATCGACCAGACCAGCCTCTCTAATCATGCTTACTAAAAAATTGGCATCATAACTCAGAGTTGTCCTTGTACCCCCCCTGTCCATAGGCCTAACGACGGTGTTAAAGTCGCCACCAAAGACAATCTGCTGAGCCGTAAAAAGAAATGGTTTTATCAACCCGAAAAGGCATTTCCTATCCCAGGCTGACTGCGGTCCATAGATGTTGATCAGCCTCAAGTCCTGCCCTCTCAGGTTGACATCCAAAACCATGCATCTACCCACCTGCAACTCTATAATTCTGCGTATGGTTACCATGCCGGTAAAAAGCACCGCCACCCCACCGTACGGCTCGGCCGCAAGAGACCAGAAAGATGGACCACGCCTCCACTGGGCCTTAGCCCTATGGAGGGTGGACAAATCTCCCACATGGGTCTCCTGCAAAAACAAAAAGTCAACATCAACCGTGTTGAAAAAATCGAAGGCCAAATAACGAGCGCGTTCGGAAAGAACGGAAGCCACATTAATGGTGGCACATCGTATGGGCTGAGGATCCATAGTTCCGAATTATAAAGGTGGGACTCCAACCTACTTTCTCTTTACCAAGCGACCAGATCCCTCATCCGAGGAACCTGTTCGCTTACACGTAAGCCCAAAGGGGATACCCGCTTCACCCGACAAAGACACCTCAATCAACTCACCCTCCACCTCATTCACACCAACAGGATCTGAGCCCCCAGCCCTAACCTCAGGGACGCCAGAACCAACCCCACCCCCTTCCCCCAACAACCCTCCACCCCCCACCGTACCCAAACCCCCAGCCGGAGGGGGATCCGGGTCAGGAGGTTTTGGAAGAGCAACTTTCTCCACCTGCACCTCAGGCATGTCACCTGATTTCTCAGGGATACCATCCCCTCCCACCAGGCCATCCGGGGTTTCCACCCCACTAGAACCCACCTCCACCTGAGACACCTTTTGTCCAGAGCCCTGCACCCTACGACCACCTCCGTCCAGCAAGGTTACCAACTCTGAACCCAACTCCATGCAGGACTCATCCCACTCAAGATCCACCCCCTCTCTATGTACCTCTCTGGCTTTTTTCCCACTAGCCCCTCCGGATTTACTACCTACAACCACAGCAACATCCCCCAGAGTAACCTTTTTCTTTTGCTTCTTTTTTCTCGGCCTATTAGGAACAAACCTCAGCTCCTTACCCCCCACTAGGACAATCTCACCCTCCTCCGTCCCATCCTCATCCGAGGAGGAAGAAAAGACATCAAATTTGTTTGCACAAACTACCTCTGAGGGACCATTATGCTGACCACTCGCCCCACTACCCTTCTTCACCACCTTCCACTCCTGAGATGCTGCTACCACTGCAGGGGCAGGTGAGGTACCACTAGGCCCCGCCACTGGCAATTCGAGAGGCTGCACCTCTGACTGTACAGCCTGCTGCTCTCCTGTGGGAGTTCTCATAGACACAGGATCACTAGGGGGAAAGACTACGCACATCATAGGCTCACCCTGATTATGAGAGGCCTCGGGACACCTGCTATAGGGATGACCCTCAGCTCCGCACAAGTTGCAGGTCACCTTCAGACACTCTCTAGATGAGTGCCCATCACCATTACAGAGGGTGCATTTAATAACTGGGCAGTTGTTACTCATATGTCTGAAGCTGCCACACTTGTGACAAGTGCGAGGCTGGCCGGGGTAGAAGCACTGGATTCTATCCCTACCGATGTAAGCGGCTGATGGAATGTGCCTCGTCTCTGCACCAACCTGCGTCAGCTTTACCAGCACGGAATAAGCCCCACCCCACACCCCCTTGGTGAAGTCAAACCTCTCCAACACTGACAAGACTGTGCAGTGACGAGACAGCCAAAATTCGATATCTGCTGTTGGAAGAGATTCATTGCGCACTAACACAGTGATTTTCACACGATCCTGCCTCGTCAAGGTGTTAGTTTTGTAGGAACTATATGGAGCCTTAAGCCTATTTAATTCCCACATAGACCCAAAGGCCTGCAACCCATTAAGAGAGAGGAAGCTTAGGTCAAAGTCCGGAGTCCTAACCGGGTGGATACAGGCAAATAAGTCCTTCGCCACGAATCCCAAGGAGAAAATCATATCCAGAAAATCTGCCTTGGAAGGAACATCGCCTGTACCCACCCACCGAAACTGAACCACATTCCTCCTCTTAATGGGTAACCTACTGCTAGACCACACAGGCTGCGTAACCCTCTGGGGGCCACCAGACAGGATATTGGCATAGGTGGCCGTTCCCGGCGCCACTACAACAGGCGGCAATGGGGTTGGGAGGCTACCAACAGGAGGAAGAGGGGGGGGAGGGAGGGGGGGAACAGGGGGAGCAGAAAGAGAATTGGGGGGGGAAACCCCTACAGGCTGACCATTAACTGCCACCACTGAGTCAAGCGCTGCCTGCCTTGATTCCAGCCTCAATTGGTTAGCGCTGATTACATCAATGGCTGCTTTCACTCTGGCAGGCACATTGATGTTTCCAAATATCGATTCAACCACTGCAGACTCTCTCTGCCCCAGCGCACCACGATCTAAGGCTGGCAATCCCTGGGCTGTACCAAAACCACCCCCAAGATGGCTCCCCCCTGCTGCTGAGGACAACCCTGCAGACACAGCATTAGCATTGCCGCTGGCTCCTTTTAAATGGCCGCCGCCAACAATCGCAGACAGTTCCACAGCCTTCTTCTCTATGCAGTCCAAGTCCACAGCAAGATGGCTGCCGCCCGATGACAGCGCATCCAGCCCCTGCACGTCTTCAGCCAGATCTCTCGTTACGCCCACAGTGCCCAGACTGGAGCCCACTGTTGCAGGCACGCTGAGAGATCTGGCCTCCGTGCCCGCACCGCCGGTCCGCACCGGCCCTAAGGACGCAGCCTTTGGAGCCGGGGCACGAGCCGATGGACCACAGGACGCTGCGGCAGTTCCCCCGGCAACGGCGTCCGCCGTCACCACAGCAACCGCCACGCCCCCCGCACCACCAGAGCCCAGCCCCGCCTCCAGGAGGGACGCCCCCCCTTGCCCATTCGACGCAGCCACCGATATCCCACCTCCTCCAGCAGCCTCACCGCCGGGCGCCATCACCGGAGCTTCCCGCAGCGAATCCACAGCCGCCTCCTCCTTCTTAGCGTCCTCGCCGGCATCTACAGGATCAGGCCCAGGCACCGCCATCTTGGAAGCAGAACGAACTCCCGCGGCCTCCGCTCCTTCATCCCCGATCACCGATACCGGACCTCCGTCACCCGCGATCTCCACACTGCCAGGCCCCGGGGCCACCACATCACCAGGGATCAGGACAGGAGCTCCTACAGCCACACCAGAGTCAGGTACTTTCTTCTCCCGTTTTAATAGTGAAATTCGGTCTCTCATCCTCTCTACTTTGCTCAGTAGCCCCTCTATCTCTTCATTCAGAGCAGGTTTTTCATAGCTACGAGCAGTATTTCTTTTCCTCCTCTTCACAGCTACCCAGGCCTGGGCTCGCCTCACCTCCTGCCGCAGCTCATCCAGGCTCAGGCCAAGGAATTCCTCCTCACCCTCTCCGGACGCCGAGGACAGCATCACACCGCCTAAATCCATGTCCAGGTCCTGGGCATCAGGGCAGAGATCCCCCTCACAACCATCCGGGCTGGTAAGCACGTCCGCGCTCCCCTGTGTTCCCTCACACAGAGGACCAGCATCCATAGGTTCAGGGGTATCCACGGTCACCTCCTGACGCCCAGTCAGGCCTTCATCCACCGGACTTGCCAGGCTCAGCCCCTGGTCACCGCAAACCTCACTGGGGGTGAGCCGGGGGAGCACCACCACAGCTCTCCTTCGGCCCGGATCACCAGGCCCACCACCAGGCCCAGAAGCCTGGGAGGCATCTCCATCATCCTCCGGAGAGGACTCCATCCCTCCAGGGGAGGGGAATGAAATTGAGTCCCTGGCTTCAAAGATCCTCCAAAAGGCCCAGGAGCAGAAATAGACGTCTTACTCCTAGGTCTTCAACACATCCAGTGAAATTTTGAGCTGTCTGTGTTTGCTACAAGAGGAGATATCACAAAGTATGCACATTTGTTGTTTCCAATGGTTTGAATGCATTTTGGCCTAAAACGAGCATTTGCTGTTTTCTCTTAAATGCAACATGGGAGAAAAACCAATTCACATCACATTAGTGGGTCTTGGTATTCAACACATTCTGTGAAATTTTGAGCTATCTGTGTTTGCTACAAGAGGAGATATTACAAAGTATGCGCTTTTGTTGTTTCCATTGGTTTCAATGCATTTTGGCCTAAAACGAGCATTTGCTGTTTTCTCTTAAATGCAACATGGGAGAAAAACCATTTCACATCAGATTTGTGGGTCTTGGTCTTCAACACATTCTGTGAAATTTTGAGCTGTCTGTGTTTGCTACAAGAGGAGATATCACAAAGTATGCACATTTGTTGTTTCCAATGGTTTGAATGCATTTTGGCCTAAAACGAGCATTTGCTGTTTTCTCTTAAATGCAACATGGGAGAAAAACCATTTCACATCACATTTGTGGGTCTTGGTCTTCAACACATTCTGTGAAATTTTGAGCTGTCTTTGTTTGCTTAAGAGGAGATATCACAAAGTATGCGCTTTTGTTGTTTCCATTGGTTTGAATGCATTTTGGCCTAAAACAGGCATTTGCTGTTTTCTCTTAAAGGCAACATGGGAGACAAACCATTTCACATCACATTTGTGGGTCTTGGTCTTCAACACATTCTGTTAAATTTTGAGCTGTCTGTGTTTGCTACAAGAGGAGATATCACAAAGTATGCACATTTGTTGTTTCCAATGGTTTGAATGCATTTTGGCCTAAAACGAGCATTTGCTGTTTTCTCTTAAATGCAACATGGGAGAAAAACCATTTCACATCACATTTGTGGGTCTTTGTCTTCAACACATTCTGTGAAATTTTGAGCTGTCTGTGTTTGCTACAAGAAGAGATATCACAAAGTATGCACTTTTGTTGTTTCCTTTGATTGCAATGCATTTAGGCCTAAAACAAGCATTTGCTGATTTCTCTTAAATGCAACATGGGAGAAAAACCAATTCACATCACATTAGTGGGTCACATTAGTGGGTCTTGGTATTCAACACATTCTGTGAAATTTTGAGCTATCTGTGTTTGCTTAAGAGGAGATATCACAAAGTATGCGCTTTTGTTGTTTCCATTGGTTTGAATGCATTTTGGCCTAAAACAGGCATTTGCTGTTTTCTCTTAAAGGCAACATGGGAGACAAACCATTTCACATCACATTTGTGGGTCTTGGTCTTCAACACATTCTGTGAAATTTTGAGCTGTCTGTGTTTGCTACAAGAGGAGATATCACAAAGTATGCACATTTGTTGTTTCCAATGGTTTGAATGCATTTTGGCCTAAAACGAGCATTTGCTGTTTTCTCTTAAATGCAACATGGGAGAAAAACCATTTCACATCACATTTGTGGGTCTTTGTCTTCAACACATTCTGTGAAATTTTGAGCTGTCTGTGTTTGCTACAAGAAGAGATATCACAAAGTATGCACTTTTGTTGTTTCCTTTGATTGCAATGCATTTAGGCCTAAAACAAGCATTTGCTGATTTCTCTTAAATGCAACATGGGAGAAAAACCAATTCACATCACATTAGTGGGTCACATTAGTGGGTCTTGGTATTCAACACATTCTGTGAAATTTTGAGCTATCTGTGTTTGCTACAAGAGGAGATATTACAAAGTATGCGCTTTTCTTGTTTCCTTTCGTTTCAATGCATTTTGGCCTAAAACGAGCTTTTGCTGTTTTCTCTTAAATGCAACATGGGAGAAAACCCATTTCATGTCACATTTGTGGGTCTTGGTCTTCAACACATTCTATGAAATTTTGAGTTGTCTGTGTTTGCTACAAGAGGAGATATCACAAAGTATGCGCTTTTGTTGTTTCCTTTCGTTTCAATGCATTTTGGCCTAAAACGAGCATTTGCTGTTTTCTCTTAAATGCAACATGGGAGAAAACCCATTTCATGTCACATTTGTGGGTCTTGGTCTTCAACACATTCTGTGAAATTTTGAGCTGTCTTTGCTTAAGAGGAGATATCACAAAGTATGCACTTTTGTTGTTTCCATTGGTTTCAATGCATTTTGGCCTAAAACGAGCATTTGCTGTTTTCTCTTAAATGCAACATGGGAGAAAAACCATTTCACATCACATTTGTGGGTCTTTGTCTTCAACACATTCAGTGAAATTTTGAGCTGTCTGTGTTTGCTACAAGAAGAGATATCACAAAGTATGTGCTTTTGTTGTTTCCTTTGATTGCAATGCATTTAGGCCTAAAACAAGCATTTGCTGATTTCTCTTAAATGCAACATGGGAGAAAAACCAATTCACATCACATTAGTGGGTCTTGGTCTTCAACACATTCTGTGAAATTTTGAGCTATCTGTGTTTCCTACAAGAGGAGATATTACAAAGTATGCGCTTTTGTTGTTTCCTTTCGTTTCAATGCATTTTGGCCTAAAACGAGCATTTGCTGTTTTCTCTTAAATGCAACATGGGAGAAAACCCATTTCATGTCACATTTGTGGGTCTTGGTCTTCAACACATTCTATGAAATTTTGAGTTGTCTGTGTTTGCTACAAGAGGAGATATCACAAAGTATGCGCTTTTGTTGTTTTCCCATTGGTTTCAATGCATATTGGCCTAAAACGAGCATTTGCTGTTTTCTCTTAAACGCAACATGGGAGAAAAGCCATTTCACATCACATTTGTGGGTCTTGGTCTTCAACACATTCTGTGAAATTTTGAGCTGTCTGTGTTTGCTTAAGAGGAGATATCACAAAGTATGCGCTTTTGTTGTTTCCATTGGTTTCAATGCATTTTGGCCTAAAACGAGCATTTGCTGTTTTCTCTTAAATGCAACATGGGAGAAAAACCATTTCATGTCACATTTTTGGGGCTTGGTCTTCAACACATTCTGTGAAATTTTGAGCTGTCTGTGTTTGCTACAAGAGGAGATATCACAAAGTATGCGCTTTTGTTGTTTCCATTGGTTTCAATGCATTTTGGCCTAAAACGAGCATTTGCTGTTTTCTCTTAAATGCAACATGGGAGAAAAACCATTTCACATCACATTTCTGGGTCTTGGCCTTCAACACAATGTGTGAAATGTTTAGCTATCTGTGTTTGCTAGAAGAGGAGATATCACAAAGTATGCGCTTTTGTTGTTTTCCCATTGGTTTCAATGCACATTGGCCTAAAACAAGCATTTGCAGTTTTCTCTTAAATGCAACATGGGAGAAAAACCATTTCACATCACATTTGTGGGTCTTGGTCTTCAACACATTCTGTGAAATTTTGAGCTGTCTTTGTTTGCTTAAGAGGAGATATCACAAAGTATGCGCTTTTGTTGTTTCCATTGGTTTGAATGCATTTTGGCCTAAAACAGGCATTTGCTGTTTTCTCTTAAAGGCAACATGGGAGACAAACCATTTCACATCACATTTGTGGGTCTTGGTCTTCAACACATTCTGTGAAATTTTGAGCTGTCTGTGTTTGCTACAAGAGGAGATATCACAAAGTATGCACATTTGTTGTTTCCAATGGTTTGAATGCAATTTGGCCTAAAACGAGCATTTGCTGTTTTCTCTTAAATGCAACATGGGAGAAAAACCATTTCACATCACATTTCTGGGTCTTGGCCTTCAACACATTGTGTGAAATTTTTAGCTGTCTGTGTTTGCTACAAGAGGAGATATGACAAAGTATGCGCTTTTGTTGTTTCCATTGGTTTCAATGCATTTTGGCCTAAAACGAGCATTTGCTGTTTTCTCTTAAATGCAACATGGGAGAAAAACCATTTCACATCACATTTCTGGGTCTTGGCCTTCAACACAATGTGTGAAATTTTTAGCTATCTGTGTTTGCTAGAAGAGGAGATATCACAAAGTATGCGCTTTTGTTGTTTTCCCATTGGTTTCAATGCACATTGGCCTAAAACGAGCATTTGCAGTTTTCTCTTAAATGCAACATGGGAGAAAAACCATTTCACATCACATTTGTGGGTCTTGGTCTTCAACACATTCTGTGAAATTTTGAGCTGTCTTTGTTTGCTTAAGAGGAGATATCACAAAGTATGCACTTTTGTTGTTTCCTTTGATTGCAATGCATTTAGGCCTAAAACAAGCATTTGCTGATTTCTCTTAAATGCAACATGGGAGAAAAACCAATTCACATCACATTAGTGGGTCACATTAGTGGGTCTTGGTATTCAACACATTCTGTGAAATTTTGAGCTATCTGTGTTTGCTTAAGAGGAGATATCACAAAGTATGCGCTTTTGTTGTTTCCATTGGTTTGAATGCATTTTGGCCTAAAACAGGCATTTGCTGTTTTCTCTTAAAGGCAACATGGGAGACAAACCATTTCACATCACATTTGTGGGTCTTGGTCTTCAACACATTCTGTGAAATTTTGAGCTGTCTGTGTTTGCTACAAGAGGAGATATCACAAAGTATGCACATTTGTTGTTTCCAATGGTTTGAATGCATTTTGGCCTAAAACGAGCATTTGCTGTTTTCTCTTAAATGCAACATGGGAGAAAAACCATTTCACATCACATTTGTGGGTCTTTGTCTTCAACACATTCTGTGAAATTTTGAGCTGTCTGTGTTTGCTACAAGAAGAGATATCACAAAGTATGCACTTTTGTTGTTTCCTTTGATTGCAATGCATTTAGGCCTAAAACAAGCATTTGCTGATTTCTCTTAAATGCAACATGGGAGAAAAACCAATTCACATCACATTAGTGGGTCACATTAGTGGGTCTTGGTATTCAACACATTCTGTGAAATTTTGAGCTATCTGTGTTTGCTACAAGAGGAGATATTACAAAGTATGCGCTTTTCTTGTTTCCTTTCGTTTCAATGCATTTTGGCCTAAAACGAGCTTTTGCTGTTTTCTCTTAAATGCAACATGGGAGAAAACCCATTTCATGTCACATTTGTGGGTCTTGGTCTTCAACACATTCTATGAAATTTTGAGTTGTCTGTGTTTGCTACAAGAGGAGATATCACAAAGTATGCGCTTTTGTTGTTTCCTTTCGTTTCAATGCATTTTGGCCTAAAACGAGCATTTGCTGTTTTCTCTTAAATGCAACATGGGAGAAAACCCATTTCATGTCACATTTGTGGGTCTTGGTCTTCAACACATTCTGTGAAATTTTGAGCTGTCTTTGCTTAAGAGGAGATATCACAAAGTATGCACTTTTGTTGTTTCCATTGGTTTCAATGCATTTTGGCCTAAAACGAGCATTTGCTGTTTTCTCTTAAATGCAACATGGGAGAAAAACCATTTCACATCACATTTGTGGGTCTTTGTCTTCAACACATTCAGTGAAATTTTGAGCTGTCTGTGTTTGCTACAAGAAGAGATATCACAAAGTATGTGCTTTTGTTGTTTCCTTTGATTGCAATGCATTTAGGCCTAAAACAAGCATTTGCTGATTTCTCTTAAATGCAACATGGGAGAAAAACCAATTCACATCACATTAGTGGGTCTTGGTCTTCAACACATTCTGTGAAATTTTGAGCTATCTGTGTTTCCTACAAGAGGAGATATTACAAAGTATGCGCTTTTGTTGTTTCCTTTCGTTTCAATGCATTTTGGCCTAAAACGAGCATTTGCTGTTTTCTCTTAAATGCAACATGGGAGAAAACCCATTTCATGTCACATTTGTGGGTCTTGGTCTTCAACACATTCTATGAAATTTTGAGTTGTCTGTGTTTGCTACAAGAGGAGATATCACAAAGTATGCGCTTTTGTTGTTTTCCCATTGGTTTCAATGCATATTGGCCTAAAACGAGCATTTGCTGTTTTCTCTTAAACGCAACATGGGAGAAAAGCCATTTCACATCACATTTGTGGGTCTTGGTCTTCAACACATTCTGTGAAATTTTGAGCTGTCTGTGTTTGCTTAAGAGGAGATATCACAAAGTATGCGCTTTTGTTGTTTCCATTGGTTTCAATGCATTTTGGCCTAAAACGAGCATTTGCTGTTTTCTCTTAAATGCAACATGGGAGAAAAACCATTTCATGTCACATTTTTGGGGCTTGGTCTTCAACACATTCTGTGAAATTTTGAGCTGTCTGTGTTTGCTACAAGAGGAGATATCACAAAGTATGCGCTTTTGTTGTTTCCATTGGTTTCAATGCATTTTGGCCTAAAACGAGCATTTGCTGTTTTCTCTTAAATGCAACATGGGAGAAAAACCATTTCACATCACATTTCTGGGTCTTGGCCTTCAACACAATGTGTGAAATGTTTAGCTATCTGTGTTTGCTAGAAGAGGAGATATCACAAAGTATGCGCTTTTGTTGTTTTCCCATTGGTTTCAATGCACATTGGCCTAAAACAAGCATTTGCAGTTTTCTCTTAAATGCAACATGGGAGAAAAACCATTTCACATCACATTTGTGGGTCTTGGTCTTCAACACATTCTGTGAAATTTTGAGCTGTCTTTGTTTGCTTAAGAGGAGATATCACAAAGTATGCGCTTTTGTTGTTTCCATTGGTTTGAATGCATTTTGGCCTAAAACAGGCATTTGCTGTTTTCTCTTAAAGGCAACATGGGAGACAAACCATTTCACATCACATTTGTGGGTCTTGGTCTTCAACACATTCTGTGAAATTTTGAGCTGTCTGTGTTTGCTACAAGAGGAGATATCACAAAGTATGCACATTTGTTGTTTCCAATGGTTTGAATGCAATTTGGCCTAAAACGAGCATTTGCTGTTTTCTCTTAAATGCAACATGGGAGAAAAACCATTTCACATCACATTTCTGGGTCTTGGCCTTCAACACATTGTGTGAAATTTTTAGCTGTCTGTGTTTGCTACAAGAGGAGATATGACAAAGTATGCGCTTTTGTTGTTTCCATTGGTTTCAATGCATTTTGGCCTAAAACGAGCATTTGCTGTTTTCTCTTAAATGCAACATGGGAGAAAAACCATTTCACATCACATTTCTGGGTCTTGGCCTTCAACACAATGTGTGAAATTTTTAGCTATCTGTGTTTGCTAGAAGAGGAGATATCACAAAGTATGCGCTTTTGTTGTTTTCCCATTGGTTTCAATGCACATTGGCCTAAAACGAGCATTTGCAGTTTTCTCTTAAATGCAACATGGGAGAAAAACCATTTCACATCACATTTGTGGGTCTTGGTCTTCAACACATTCTGTGAAATTTTGAGCTGTCTTTGTTTGCTTAAGAGGAGATATCACAAAGTATGCGCTTTTGTTGTTTCCATTGGTTTGAATGCATTTTGGCCTAAAACAGGCATTTGCTGTTTTCTCTTAAAGGCAACATGGGAGACAAACCATTTCACATCACATTTGTGGGTCTTGGTCTTCAACACATTCTGTGAAATTTTGAGCTGTCTGTGGTTGCTACAAGAGGAGATATAACAAAGTATGCACATTTGTTGTTTCCAATGGTTTGAATGCATTTTGGCCTAAAACGAGCATTTGCTGTTTTCTCTTAAATGCAACATGGGAGAAAAACCATTTCACATCACATTTCTGGGTCTTGGCCTTCAACACATTGTGTGAAATTTTTCGCTATCTGTGTTTGCTAGAAAAGGAGATATCACAAAGAATGCGCTTTTGTTGTTTTCCCTTTGGTTTCAATGCACATTGGCCTAAAACGAGCATTTGCTGTTTTCTCTTAAATGCAACATGGGAGAAAAACCATTTCACATCACATTTGTGGGTCTTGGTCTTCAACATATTCTGTGAAATTTTGAGCTATCTGTGTTTGCTAGAAGAGGAGATATCACAAAGAATGCGCTTTTGTTGTTTTCCCTTTGGTTTCAATGCACATTGGCCTAAAACGAGCATTTGCTGTTTTCTCTTAAATGCAACATGGGAGAAAAACCATTTCACATCAGATTTGTGGGTCTTGGTCTTCAACACATTCTGTGAAATTTTGAGCTGTCTGTGTTTGCTACAAGAGGAGATATCACAAAGTATGCACATTTGTTGTTTCCAATGGTTTGAATGCATTTTGGCCTAAAATGAGCATTTGCTGTTTTCTCTTAAATGCAACATGGGAGAAAACCCATTTCATGTAACATTTGTGGGTCTTGGTCTTCAACACATTCTATGAAATTTTGAGTTGTCTGTGTTTGCTACAAGAGGAGATATCACAAAGTATGCGCTTTTGTTGTTTCCTTTCGTTTCAATGCATTTTGGCCTAAAACGAGCATTTGCTGTTTTCTCTGAAATGCAACATGGGAGAAAACCCATTTCATGTCACATTTGTGGGTCTTGGTCTTCAACACATTCTGTGAAATTTTGAGCTGTCTTTGCTTAAGAGGAGATATCACAAAGTATGCACTTTTGTTGTTTCCATTGGTTTCAATGCATTTTGGCCTAAAACGAGCATTTGCTGTTTTCTCTTAAATGCAACATGGGAGAAAAACCATTTCACATCACATTTGTGGGTCTTTGTCTTCAACACATTCTGTGAAATTTTGAGCTGTCTGTGTTTGCTACAAGAAGAGATATCACAAAGTATGTGCTTTTGTTGTTTCCTTTGATTGCAATGCATTTAGGCCTAAAACAAGCATTTGCTGATTTCTCTTAAATGCAACATGGGAGAAAAACCAATTCACATCACATTAGTGGGTCTTGGTCTTCAACACATTCTGTGAAATTTTGAGCTATCTGTGTTTGCTACAAGAGGAGATATTACAAAGTATGCGCTTTTGTTGTTTCCTTTCGTTTCAATGCATTTTGGCCTAAAACGAGCATTTGCTGTTTTCTCTTAAATGCAACATGGGAGAAAACCCATTTCATGTCACATTTGTGGGTCTTGGTCTTCAACACATTCTATGAAATTTTGAGTTGTCTGTGTTTGCTACAAGAGGAGATATCACAAAGTATGCGCTTTTGTTGTTGTCCCATTGGTTTCAATGCATATTGGCCTAAAACGAGCATTTGCTGTTTTCTCTTAAACGCAACATGGGAGAAAAACCATTTCACATCACATTTGTGGGTCTTGGTCTTCAACACATTCTGTGAAATTTTGAGCTGTCTGTGTTTGCTTAATAGGAGATATCACAAAGTATGCGCTTTTGTTGTTTCCATTGGTTTCAATGCATTTTGGCCTAAAACGAGCATTTGCTGTTTTCTCTTAAATGCAACAAGGGAGAAAAACCATTTCACATCACATTTCTGGGTCTTGGCCTTCAACACAATGTGTGAAATGTTTAGCTATCTGTGTTTGCTAGAAGAGGAGATATCACAAAGTATGCGCTTTTGTTGTTTTCCCATTGGTTTCAATGCACATTGGCCTAAAACGAGCATTTGCAGTTTTCTCTTAAATGCAACATGGGAGAAAAACCATTTCACATCACATTTGTGGGTTTTGGTCTTCAACACATTCTGTGAAATTTTGAGCTGTCTTTGTTTGCTTAAGAGGAGATATCACAAAGTATGCGCTTTTGTTGTTTCCATTGGTTTGAATGCATTTTGGCCTAAAACAGGCATTTGCTGTTTTCTCTTAAAGGCAACATGGGAGACAAACCATTTCACATCACATTTGTGGGTCTTGGTCTTCAACACATTCTGTGAAATTTTGAGCTGTCTGTGTTTGCTACAAGAGGAGATATCACAAAGTATGCACATTTGTTGTTTCCAATGGTTTGAATGCATTTTGGCCTAAAACGAGTATTTGCTGTTTTCTCTTAAATGCAACATGGGAGAAAAACCATTTCACATCACATTTCTGGGTCTTGGCCTTCAACACATTGTGT
The DNA here is from genome assembly GCA_031769625.1 of Taudactylus pleione. Lineage (NCBI taxonomy): Eukaryota > Metazoa > Chordata > Amphibia > Anura > Myobatrachidae > Taudactylus > Taudactylus pleione. The sequence continues at coordinate 1,576,649 of JAUIMM010000274.1, read as the reverse complement.
GAAATTTTTAGCTATCTGTGTTTGCTAGAAGAGGAGACATCACAAAGAATGCGCTTTTGTTGTTTTCCCTTTGGTTTCAATGCACATTGGCCTAAAACGAGCATTTGCTGTTTTCTCTTAAACGCAACATGGGAGAAAAACCATTTCACATCACATTTGTGGGTCTTGGTCTTCAACACATTCTGTGAAATTTTGAGCTGTCTTTGCTTAAGAGGAGATATCACAAAGTATGCACTTTTGTTGCTTCCATTGGTTTCAATGCATTTTGGCCTAAAACGAGCATTTGCTGTTTCTCTTAAATGCAACATGGGAGCAAAACCATTTCACATCACATTTGTGGGTCTTGGTCTTCAACACATTCTGTGAAATTTTGAGCTGTCTGTGTTTGCTACAAGAGGAGATATCACAAAGTATGCACTTTTGTTGTTTCCTTTCGTTTAAATGCATTTTGGTTTAAAACGAGCATTTGCTGTTTTCTCTTAAATGCAACATGGGAGAAAAACCATTTCACATCAGATTTGTGGGTCTTGGTCTTCAACACATTCTGTGAAATTTTGAGCTGTCTGTGTTTGCTACAAGAGGAGATATCACAAAGTATGCACATTTGTTGTTTCCAATGGTTTGAATGCATTTTGGCCTAAAACGAGCATTTGCTGTTTTCTCTTAAACGAAACATGGGAGAAAAACCATTTCACATCACATTTGTGGGTCTTGGGCTTCAACACATTCTGTGAAATTTTGAGCTGTCTGTGTTTGCTTAAGAGGAGATATCACAAAGTATGCGCTTTTGTTGTTTCCATTGGTTTCAATGCATTTTGGCCTAAAACGAGCATTTGCTGTTTTCTCTTAAATGCAACATGGGAAAAAAACCATTTCACATCACATTTGTGGGTCTTGGTCTTCAACACATTCCGTGAAATTTTGAGCTGTCTGTGTTTGCTACAAGAGGAGATATCACAAAGAATGCGCTTTTGTTGTTTCCATTGGTTTCAATGCATTTTGGCCTAAAATGAGCATTTGCTGTTTTCTCTTAAATGCAACATGGGAGAAAAACCATTTCACATCACATATCTGGGTCTTGGCCTTCAGCACAATGTGTGAAATTTTTAGCTATCTGTGATTGCTAGAAGAGGAGATATCACAAAGTATGCGCTTTTGTTGTTTTCCCATTGGTTTCAATGCACATTGGCCTAAAACGAGCATTTGCAGATTTCTCTTAAATGCAACATGGGAGAAAAACCATTTCACATCACATTTGTGGGTCTTGGTCTTCAACACATTCTGTGAAATTTTGAGCTGTCTTTGTTTGCTTAAGAGGAGATATCACAAAGTATGCGCTTTTGTTGTTTCCATTGGTTTGAATGCATTTTGGCCTAAAACAGGCATTTGCTGTTTTCTCTTAAAGGAAACATGGGAGACAAACCATTTCACATCACATTTGTGGGTCTTGGTCTTCAACACATTCTGTGAAATTTTGAGCTGTCTGTGTTTGCTACAAGAGGAGATATCACAAAGTATGCACATTTGTTGTTTCCAATGGTTTGAATGCATTTTGGCCTAAAACGAGCATTTGCTGTTTTCTCTTAAATGCAACATGGGAGAAAAACCATTTCACATCACATTTGTGGGTCTTTGTCTTCAACACATTCTGTGAAATTTTGAGCTGTCTGTGTTTGCTACAAGAAGAGATATCACAAAGTATGCGCTTTTGTTGTTTCCTTTGATTGCAATGCATTTAGGCCTAAAACAAGCATTTGCTGATTTCTCTTAAATGCAACATGGGAGAAAAACCAATTCACATCACATTAGTGGGTCACATTAGTGGGTCTTGGTATTCAACACATTCTGTGAAATTTTGAGCTATCTGTGTTTGCTACAAGAGGAGATATTACAAAGTATGCGCTTTTCTTGTTTCCTTTCGTTTCAATGCATTTTGGCCTAAAACGAGCATTTGCTGTTTTCTCTTAAACGCAACATTTGAGAAAAACCATTTCACTTCACATTTGTGGGTCTTGGTCTTCAACACATTCTGTGAAATTTTGAGCTGTCTGTGTTTGCTTAAGAGGAGATATCACAAAGTATGTGCTTTTGTTGTTTCCATTGGTTTCAATGCATTTTGGCCTAAAACAAGCATTTGCTGTTTTCTCTTAAATGCAACATGGGAGAAAAACCATTTCACGTCACATTTGTGGGTCTTGGTCTTCAACACATTCTGTGAAATTTTGAGCTGTCTGTGTTTGCTACAAGAGGAGATATCACAAAGTATGCGCTTTTGTTGTTTCCATTGGTTTCAATGCATTTTGGCCTAAAACGAGCATTTGCAGTTTTCTCTTAAATGCAACATGGGAGAAAAACCATTTCATATCACATTAGTGGGTCTTGGTCTTCAACACATTCTGTGAAATTTTGAGCTGTCTTTGTTTGCTTAAGAGGAGATATCACAAAGTATGCGCTTTTGTTGTTTCCATTGGTTTGAATGCATTTTGGCCTAAAACAGGCATTTGCTGTTTTCTCTTAAAGGCAACATGGGAGACAAACCAGTTCACATCACATTTGTGGGTCTTGGTCTTCAACACATTCTGTGAAATTTTGAGCTGTCTGTGTTTGCTATAAGAGGAGATATCACAAAGTATGCACATTTGTTGTTTCCAATGGTTTGAATGCATTTTGGCCTAAAACGAGCATTTGCTGTTTTCTCTTAAATGCAACATGGGAGAAAAACCATTTCACATCACATTTCTGGGTCTTGGCCTTCAACACATTGTGTGAAATTTTTAGCTATCTGTGTTTGCTAGAAGAGGAGACATCACAAAGAATGCGCTTTTGTTGTTTTCCCTTTGGTTTCAATGCACATTGGCCTAAAACGAGCATTTGCTGTTTTCTCTTAAACGCAACATGGGAGAAAAACCATTTCACATCACATTTGTGGGTCTTGGTCTTCAACACATTCTGTGAAATTTTGAGCTGTCTTTCCTTAAGAGGAGATATCACAAAGTATGCACTTTTGTTGTTTCCATTGGTTTCAATGCATTTTGACCTAAAACGAGCATTTGCTGTTTTCTCTTAAATGCAACATGGGAGCAAAACCATTTCACATCACATTTGTGGGTCTTGGTCTTCAACACATTCTGTGAAATTTTGAGCTGTCTGTGTTTGCTACAAGAGGAGATATCACAAAGTATGCACATTTGTTGTTTCCAATGGTTTGAATGCATTTTGGCCTAAAACAGGCATTTGCTGTTTTCTCTTAAAGGCAACATGGGAGACAAACCATTTCACATCACATTTGTGGGTCTTGGTCTTCAACACATTCTCTGAAATTTTGAGCTGTCTGTGTTTGCTACAAGAGGAGATATGACAAAGTATGCACATTTGTTGTTTCCAATGGTTTGAATGCATTTTGGCCTAAAACGAGCATTTGCTGTTTTCTCTTAAATGCAACATGGGAGAAAAACCATTTCACATCACATTTCTGGGTCTTGGCCTTCAACACATTGTGTGAAATTTTTAGCTATCTGTGTTTGCTAGAAGAGGAGACATCACAAATAATGCACTTTTGTTGTTTTCACTTTGGTTTCAATGCACATTGGCCTAAAACGAGCATTTGCTGTTTTCTCTTAAACGCAACATGGGAGAAAAACAATTTCTCATCACATTTGTGGGTCTTGGTCTTCAACACATTCTGTGAAATTTTGAGCTGTCTTTGCTTAAGAGGAGATATCACAAAGAATGCACTTTTGTTGTTTCCATTGGTTTCAATGCATTTTGGCCTAAAACAAGCATTTGCTGTTTTCTCTTAAATGCAACATGGGAGCAAAACCATTTCACATCACATTTGTGGGTCTTGGTCTTCAACACATTCTGTGAAATTTTGAGCTGTCTGTGTTTGCTACAAGAGGAGATATCACAAAGTATGCACATTTGTTGTTTCCAATGGTTTGAATGCATTTTGGCCTAAAACGAGCATTTGCTGTTTTCTCTTAAACGCAAAATGGGAGAAAAACCATTTCACATCACATTTGTGGGTCTTGGTCTTCAACACATTCTGTGAAATTTTGAGCTGTCTGTGTTTGCTTAAGAGGAGATATCACAAAGTATGCGCTTTTGTTGTTTCCATTGGTTTCAATGCATTTTGGCCTAAAATGAGCATTTGCTGTTTTCTCTTAAATGCAACATGGGAGAAAAACCATTTCACATCACATTAGTGGGTCTTGGTCTTCAACACATTCTGTGAAATTTTGAGCTGTCTGTGTTTGCTACAAGAGGAGATATGACAAAGTATGCACATTTGTTGTTTCCAATGGTTTGAATGCATTTTGGCCTAAAACGAGCATTTGCTGTTTTCTCTTAAATGCAACATGGGAGAAAAACCATTTCACATCACATTTCTGGGTCTTGGCCTTCAACACATTGTGTGAAATTTTTAGCTATCTGTGTTTGCTAGAAGAGGAGACATCACAAATAATGCACTTTTGTTGTTTTCACTTTGGTTTCAATGCACATTGGCCTAAAACGAGCATTTGCTGTTTTCTCTTAAACGCAACATGGGAGAAAAACAATTTCTCATCACATTTGTGGGTCTTGGTCTTCAACACATTCTGTGAAATTTTGAGCTGTCTTTGCTTAAGAGGAGATATCACAAAGAATGCACTTTTGTTGTTTCCATTGGTTTCAATGCATTTTGGCCTAAAACAAGCATTTGCTGTTTTCTCTTAAATGCAACATGGGAGCAAAACCATTTCACATCACATTTGTGGGTCTTGGTCTTCAACACATTCTGTGAAATTTTGAGCTGTCTGTGTTTGCTACAAGAGGAGATATCACAAAGTATGCACATTTGTTGTTTCCAATGGTTTGAATGCATTTTGGCCTAAAACGAGCATTTGCTGTTTTCTCTTAAACGCAAAATGGGAGAAAAACCATTTCACATCACATTTGTGGGTCTTGGTCTTCAACACATTCTGTGAAATTTTGAGCTGTCTGTGTTTGCTTAAGAGGAGATATCACAAAGTATGCGCTTTTGTTGTTTCCATTGGTTTCAATGCATTTTGGCCTAAAATGAGCATTTGCTGTTTTCTCTTAAATGCAACATGGGAGAAAAACCATTTCACATCACATTAGTGGGTCTTGGTCTTCAACACATTCTGTGAAATTTTGAGCTGTCTGTGTTTGCTACAAGAGGAGATATCACAAAGTATGCGCTTTTGTTGTTTCCATTGGTTTCAATGCATTTTGGCCTAAAACGAGCATTTGCTGTTTTCTCTTAAATGCAACATGGGAGAAAAACCATTTCACATCACATTTCTGGGTCTTGGCCTTCAACACAATCTGTGAAATTTTTAGCTATCTGTGTTTGCTAGAAGAGGAGATATCACAAAGTATGCGCTTTTGTTGTTTTCCCATTGGTTTCAATGCACATTGGCCTAAAACGAGCATTTGCAGATTTCTCTTAAATGCAACATGGGAGAAAAACCATTTCACATCACATTTGTGGGTCTTGGTCTTCAACACATTCTGTGAAATTTTGAGCTGTCTTTGTTTGCTTAAGAGGAGATATCACAAAGTATGCGCTTTTGTTGTTTCCATTGGTTTGAATGCATTTTGGCCTAAAACAGGCATTTGCTGTTTTCTCTTAAAGGCAACATGGGAGACAAACCATTTCACATCACATTTGTGGGTCTTGGTCTTCAACACATTCTGTGAAATTTTGAGCTGTCTGTGTTTGCTACAAGAGGAGATATCACAAAGTATGCACATTTGTTGTTTCCAATGGTTTGAATGCATTTTGGCCTAAAACGAGCATTTGCTGTTTTCTCTTAAATGCAACATGGGAGAAAAACCATTTCACATCACATTTCTGGGTCTTGGCCTTCAACACATTGTGTGAAATTTTTAGCTATCTGTGTTTGCTAGAAGAGGACATATCACAAACTATGCGCTTTTGTTGTTTTCCCTTTGGTTTCAATGCACATTGGCCAAAAACGAGCATTTGCTGTTTTCTCTTAAACGCAACATGGGAGAAAAACCATTTCACATCACATTTGTGGGTCTTGGTCTTCAACACATTCTGTGAAATTTTGAGCTGTCTTTGCTTAAGATGAGATATCACAAAGTATGCACTTTTGTTGATTCCATTGGTTTCAATGCATATTGGCCTAAAACAAGCATTTGCTGTTTTCTCTTAAATGCAACATGGGAACAAAACCATTTTACATCACATTTGTGGGTCTTGGTCTTCAACACATTCTGTGAAATTTTGAGCTGTCTGTGTTTGCTACAAGAGGAGATATCACAAAGTATGCACATTTGTTGTTTCCAATGGTTTGAATGCATTTTGGCCTAAAACGAGCATTTGCTGTTTTCTCTTAAATGCAACATGGGAGAAAACCCATTTCATGTCACATTTGTGGGTCTTGGTCTTCAACACATTCTATGAAATTTTGAGTTGTCTGTGTTTGCTACAAGAGGAGATATCACAAAGTATGCGCTTTTGTTGTTTCCATTCGTTTCAATGCATTTTGGGCTAAAACGAGCATTTGCTGTTTTCTCTTAAATGCAACATGGGAGAAAACCCATTTCATGTCACATTTGTGGGTCTTGGTCTTCAACACATTCTGTGAAATTTTGAGCTGTCTTTGCTTAAGAGGAGATATCACAAAGTATGCACTTTTGTTGTTTCCATTGGTTTCAATGCATTTTGGCCTAAATCGAGCATTTGCTGTTTTCTCTTAAATGCAACATGGGAGAAAAACCATTTCACATCACATTTGTGGGTCTTTGTCTTCAACACATTCTGTGAAATTTTGAGCTGTCTGTGTTTGCTACTAGAGGAGATATCACAAAGTATGCACTTTTGTTGTTTTCCCATTGGTTTCAATGCATATTGGCCTAAAACAAGCATTTGCTGTTTTCTCTTAAACGCAACATGGGAGAAAAACCATATCACATCACATTTGTGGGTCTTGGTCTTCAACACATTCTGTGAAATTTTGAGCTGTCTGTGTTTGCTTAAGAGGAGATATCACAAAGTATGCGCTTTTGTTGTTTCCATTGGTTTCAATGCATTTTGGCCTAAAACGAGCATTTGCTGTTTTCTCTTAAATGCAACATGGGAGAAAAACCATTTCACATAACATTTGTGGGTCTTGGTCTTCAACACATTCTGTGAAATTTTGAGCTGTCTGTGTTTGCTACAAGAGGAGATATCACAAAGTATGCGCTTTTGTTGTTTCCATTGGTTTCAATGCATTTTGGCCTAAAACGAGCATTTGCAGTTTTCTCTTAAATGCAACATGGGAGAAAAACCATTTCACATCACATTAGTGGGTCTTGGTCTTCAACACATTCTGTGAAATTTTGAGCTGTCTTTGTTTGCTTAAGAGGAGATATCACAAAGTATGCACTTTTGTTGTTTCCATTGGTTTGAATGCATTTTGGCCTAAAACAGGCATTTGCTGTTTTCTCTTAAAGGAAACATGGGAGACAAACCAGTTCACATCACATTTGTGGGTCTTGGTCTTCAACACATTCTGTGAAATTTTGAGCTGTCTGTGTTTGCTACAAGAGGAGATATCACAAAGTATGCACATTTGTTGTTTCCAATGGTTTGAATGCATTTTGGCCTAAAACGAGCATTTGCTGTTTTCTCTTAAATGCAACATGTGATGTGAAATGGTTTTTCTCCCATTTCTGGGTCTTGGCCTTCAACACATTGTGTGAAATTTTTAGCTATCTGTGTTTGCTAGAAGAGGAGACATCACAAAGAATGCGCTTTTGTTGTTTTCCCTTTGGTTTCAATGCACATTGGCCTAAAACGAGCATTTGCTGTTTTCTCTTAAACGCAACATGGGAGAAAAACCATTTCACATCACATTTGTGGGTCTTGGTCTTCAACACATTCTGTGAAATTTTGAGCTGTCTTTGCTTAAGAGGAGATATCACAAAGTATGCACTTTTGTTGTTTCCATTGGTTTCAATGCATTTTGGCCTAAAACGAGCATTTGCTGTTTTCTCTTAAATGCAACATGGGAGCAAAACCATTTCACATCACATTTGTGGGTCTTGGTCTTCAACACATTCTGTGAAATTTTGAGCTGTCTGTGTTTGCTACAAGAGGAGATATCACAAAGTATGCACATTTGTTGTTTCCAATGGTTTGAATGCATTTTGGCCTAAAACGAGCATTTGCTGTTTTCTCTTAAACGCAAAATGGGAGAAAAACCATTTCACATCACATTTGTGGGTCTTGGTCTTCAACACATTCTGTGAAATTTTGAGCTGTCTGTGTTTGCTTAAGAGGAGATATCACAAAGTATGCGCTTTTGTTGTTTCCATTGGTTTCAATGCATTTTGGCCTAAAACGAGCATTTGCTGTTTTCTCTTAAATGCAACATGGGAGAAAAACCATTTCACATCACATTAGTGGGTCTTTGTCTTCAACACATTCTGTGAAATTTTGAGCTGTCTGTGTTTGCTACAAGAGGAGATATCACAAAGTATGCGCTTTTGTTGTTTCCATTGGTTTCAATGCATTTTGGCCTAAAACGAGCATTTGCTGTTTTCTCTTAAATGCAACATGGGAGAAAAACCATTTCACATCACCTTTCTGGGTCTTGGCCTTCAACACAATCTGTGAAATTTTTAGCTATCTGTGTTTGCTAGAAGAGGAGATATCACAAAGTATGCGCTTTTGTTGTTTTCCCATTGGTTTCAATGCACATTGGCCTAAAACGAGCATTTGCAGATTTCTCTTAAATGCAACATGGGAGAAAAACCATTTCACATCACATTTGTGGGTCTTGGTCTTCAACACATTCTGTGAAATTTTGAGCTGTCTTTGTTTGCTTAAGAGGAGATATCACAAAGTATGCGCTTTTGTTGTTTCCATTGGTTTGAATGCATTTTGGCCTAAAACAGGCATTTGCTGTTTTCTCTTAAAGGCAACATGGGAGACAAACCATTTCACATCACATTTGTGGGTCTTGGTCTTCAACACATTCTGTGAAATTTTGAGCTGTCTGTGTTTGCTACAAGAGGAGATATCACAAAGTATGCACATTTGTTGTTTCCAATGGTTTGAATGCATTTTGGCCTAAAACGAGCATTTGCTGTTTTCTCTTAAATGCAACATGGGAGAAAAACCATTTCACATCACATTTCTGGGTCTTGGCCTTCAACACATTGTGTGAAATTTTTAGCTATCTGTGTTTGCTAGAAAAGGAGATATCACAAAGAATGCGCTTTTGTTGTTTTCCCTTTGGTTTCAATGCACATTGGCCTAAAACGAGCATTTGCTGTTTTCTCTTAAACGCAACATGGGAGAAAAACCATTTCACATCACATTTGTGGGTCTTGGTCTTCAACACATTCTGTGAAATTTTGAGCTGTCTTTGCTTAAGAGGAGATATCACAAAGTATGCACTTTTGTTGTTTCCATTGGTTTCAATGCATTTTGGCGTAAAACGAGCATTTGCTGTTTTCTCTTAAATGCAACATGGGAGCAAAACCATTTCACATCACATTTGTGGGTCTTGGTCTTCAACACATTCTGTGAAATTTTGAGCTGTCTGTGTTTGCTACAAGAGGAGATATCACAAAGTATGCACATTTGTTGTTTCCAATGGTTTGAATGCATTTTGGCCTAAAACGAGCATTTGCTGTTTTCTCTTAATCGCAACATGGGAGTAAAACCATTTCACATCACATTTGTGGGTCTTGGTCTTCAACATATTCTGTGAAATTTTGAGCTATCTGTGTTTGCTAGAAGAGGAGATATCACAAAGAATGCGCTTTTGTTGTTTTCCCTTTGGTTTCAATGCACATTTGCCTAAAACGAGCATTTGCTGTTTTCTCTTAAACACAACATGGGAGAAAAACCATTTCACATCACATTTGTGGGTCTTGGTCTTCAACACATTCTGTGAAATTTTGAGCTGTCTTTGCTTAAGAGGAGATATCACAAAATATGCACTTTTGTTGTTTCCATTGGTTTCAATGCATTTTGGCCTAAAACGAGCATTTGCTGTTTTCTCTTAAATGCAACATGGGAGAAAAACCATTTCACATCACATTTGTGGGTCTTGGTCTTCAACACATTCTGTGAAATTTTGAGCTGTCTGTGTTTGCTACAAGAGGAGATATCACAAAGTATGCACTTTTGTTGTTTCCTTTCGTTTAAATGCATTTTGGTCTAAAACGAGCATTTGCTGTTTTCTCTTAAATGCAACATGGGAGAAAAACCATTTCACATCAGATTTGTGGGACTTGGTCTTCAACACATTCTGTGAAATTTTGAGCTGTCTTTGTTTGCTTAAGAGGACATATCACAAAGTATGCGCTTTTGTTGTTTCCATTGGTTTCAATGCATTTTGGCCTAAAACGAGCATTTGCTGTTTTCTCTTAAATGCAACATGGGAGAAAAACCATTTTACATCACATTTCTGGGTCTTGGCCTTCAACACATTGTGTGAAATTTTCAGCTATCTGTGTTTGCTAGAAGAGGAGATATCTCAAAGTATGTGCTTTTGTTGTTTCCATTGGTTTCAATGCATTTTGGCCTAAAACGAGCATTTGCTGTTTTCTCTTAAATGCAACATGGGAGAAAAACCATTTCACATCACATTTCTGGGTCTTGGCCTTCAACACATTGTGTGAAATTTTTAGCTATCTGTGTTTGCTAGAAGAGGAGATATGACAAAGTATGCGCTTTTGTTGTTTTCCCATTGGCTTCAATGCACAATGACCTAAAACGAGCATTTGCTGTTTTCTCTTAAACGCAACATGGGAGAAAAAACATTTCACATCACATTTGTGGGTCTTGGTCTTCAACACATTCTGTGAAATTTTGAGCTGTCTTTGCTTAAGAGTAGATATCACAAAGTTTGCACTTTTGTTGTTTCCATTGGTTTCAATGCATTTTGGCCTAAAATGAGCATTTGCTGTTTTCTCTTAAATGCAACATGGGAGAAAAACCATTTCACATCACATTTGTGGGTCTTGGTCTTCAACACATTCTGTGAAATTTAGAGCTGTCTGTGTTTGCTACAAGAGGAGATATCACAAAGTACGCACTTTTGTTGTTTCCTTTCGTTTAAATGCATTTTGGTCTAAAACGAGCATTTGCTGTTTTCTCTTAAATGCAACATGGGAGAAAAACCATTTCACATCAGATTTGTGGGTCTTGGTCTTCAACACATTCTGTGAAATTTTGAGCTGTCTTTGTTTGCTTAAGAGGACATATCACAAAGTATGCGCTTTTGTTGTTTCCATTGGTTTCAATGCATTTTGGCCTAAAACGAGCATTTGCTGTTTTCTCTTAAATGCAACATGGGAGAAAAACCATTTCACATCACATTTCTGGGTCTTGGCCTTCAACACATTGTGTGAAATTTTTAGCTATCTGTGTTTGCTAGAAGAGGAGATATCACAAAGTATGCGCTTTTGTTGTTTTCATTGGTTTCAATGCATTTTGGCCTAAAACGAGCATTTGCTGTTTTCTCTTAAATGCAACATGGGAGAAAAACCATTTCACATCACAATTCTGGGTCTTGGCCTTCAACACATTCTGTGAAATTTTTAGCTATCTGTGTTTGCTAGAAGAGGAGATATCACAAAGTATGCGCTTTTGTTGTTTTCCCATTGGCTTCAATGCACAATGGCCTAAATCGAGCATTTGCTGTTTTCTCTTAAACGCAACATGGGAGAAAAACCATTTCACATCACATTTGTGGGTCTTGGTCTTCAACACATTCTGTGAAATTTTGAGCTGTCTTTGTTTGCTTAAGAGGAGATATCACAAAGTATGCGCTTTTGTTGTTTCCATTGGTTTGAATGCATTTTGGCCTAAAACAGGCATTTGCTGTTTTCTCTTAAAGGCAACATGGGAGACAAACCATTTCACATCACATTTGTGGGTCTTGGTCTTCAACACATTCTGTGAAATTTTGAGCTGTCTGTGTTTGCTACAATAGGAGATATCACAAAGTATGCACATTTGTTGTTTCCAATGGTTTGAATGCATTTTGGCCTAAAACGAGCATTTGCTGTTTTCTCTTAAATGCAACATGGGAGAAAAACCATTTCACATCACATTTCTGGGTCTTGGCCTTCAACACATTGTGTGAAATTTTTAGCTATCTGTGTTTGCTAGAAAAGGAGATATCACAAAGAATGCGCTTTTGTTGTTTTCCCTTTGGTTTCAATGCACATTGGCCTAAAACGAGCATTTGCTGTTTTCTCTTAAACGCAACATGGGAGAAAAACCATTTCACATCACATTTGTGGGTCTTGGTCTTCAACACATTCTGTGAAATTTTGAGCTGTCTTTGCTTAAGAGGAGATATCACAAAATATGCACTTTTGTTGTTTCCATTGGTTTCAATGCATTTTGGCCTAAAACGAGCATTTGCTGTTTTCTCTTAAATGCAACATGGGAGAAAAACCATTTCACATCACATTTGTGGGTCTTGGTCTTCAACACATTCTGTGAAATTTTGAGCTGTCTGTGTTTGCTACAAGAGGAGATATCACAAAGTATGCACTTTTGTTGTTTCCTTTCGTTTAAATGCATTTTGGTCTAAAACGAGCATTTGCTGTTTTCTCTTAAATGCAACATGGGAGAAAAACCATTTCACATCAGATTTGTGGGACTTGGTCTTCAACACATTCTGTGAAATTTTGAGCTGTCTTTGTTTGCTTAAGAGGACATATCACAAAGTATGCGCTTTTGTTGTTTCCATTGGTTTCAATGCATTTTGGCCTAAAACGAGCATTTGCTGTTTTCTCTTAAATGCAACATGGGAGAAAAACCATTTCACATCACATTTCTGGGTCTTGGCCTTCAACACATTGTGTGAAATTTTCAGCTATCTGTGTTTGCTAGAAGAGGAGATATCTCAAAGTATGCGCTTTTGTTGTTTCCATTGGTTTCAATGCATTTTGGCCTAAAACGAGCATTTGCTGTTTTCTCTTAAATGCAACATGGGAGAAAAACCATTTCACATCACATTTCTGGGTCTTGGCCTTCAACACATTGTGTGAAATTTTTAGCTATCTGTGTTTGCTAGAAGAGGAGATATGACAAAGTATGCGCTTTTGTTGTTTTCCCATTGGCTTCAATGCACAATGGCCTAAAACGAGCATTTGCTGTTTTCTCTTAAACGCAACATGGGAGAAAAAACATTTCACATCACATTTGTGGGTCTTGGTCTTCAACACATTCTGTGAAATTTTGAGCTGTCTTTGCTTAAAAGTAGATATCACAAAGTTTGCACTTTTGTTGTTTCCATTGGTTTCAATGCATTTTGGCCTAAAACGAGCATTTGCTGTTTTCTCTTAAATGCAACATGGGAGAAAAACCATTTCACATCACATTTGTGGGTCTTGGTCTTCAACACATTCTGTGAAATTTAGAGCTGTCTGTGTTTGCTACAAGAGGAGATATCACAAAGTACGCACTTTTGTTGTTTCCTTTCGTTTAAATGCATTTTGGTTTAAAACGAGCATTTGCTGTTTTCTCTTAAATGCAACATGGGAGAAAAACCATTTCACATCAGATTTGTGGGTCTTGGTCTTCAACACATTCTGTGAAATTTTGAGCTGTCTTTGTTTGCTTAAGAGGACATATCACAAAGTATGCGCTTTTGTTGTTTCCATTGGTTTCAATGCATTTTGGCCTAAAACGAGCATTTGCTGTTTTCTCTTAAATGCAACATGGGAGAAAAACCATTTCACATCACATTTCTGGGTCTTGGCCTTCAACACATTGTGTGAAATTTTTAGCTATCTGTGTTTGCTAGAAGAGGAGATATCACAAAGTATGCGCTTTTGTTGTTTCCATTGGTTTGAATGCATTTTGGCCTAAAACGAGCATTTGCTGTTTTCTCTTAAATGCAACATGGGAGAAAAACCATTTCACATCACAATTCTGGGTCTTGGCCTTCAACACATTGTGTGAAATTTTTAGCTATCTGTGTTTGCTAGAAGAGGAGATATCACAAAGTATGCGCTTTTGTTGTTTTCCCATTGGCTTCAATGCACAATGGCCTAAATCGAGCATTTGCTGTTTTCTCTTAAACGCAACATGGGAGAAAAACCATTCCACATCACATTTGTGGGTCTTGGTCTTCAACACATTCTGTGAAATTTTGAGCTGTCTTTGTTTGCTTAAGAGGAGATATCACAAAGTATGCACTTTTGTTGTTTCCATTGGTTTCAATGCATTTTGGTGTAAAACGAGCATTTGCTGTTTTCTCTTAAATGCAACATGGGAGCAAAACCATTTCACATCACATTTGTGGGTCTTGGTCTTCAACATATTCTGTGAAATTTTGAGCTATCTGTGTTTGCTAGAAGAGGAGATATCACAAAGAATGCGCTTTTGTTGTTTTCCCTTTGGTTTCAATGCACATTTGCCTAAAACGAGCATTTGCTGTTTTCTCTTAAACACAACATGGGAGAAAAACCATTTCACATCACATTTGTGGGTCTTGGTCTTCAACACATTCTGTGAAATTTTGAGCTGTCTTTGCTTAAGAGGAGATATCACAAAATATGCACTTTTGTTGTTTCCATTGGTTTCAATGCATTTTGGCCTAAAACGAGCATTTGCTGTTTTCTCTTAAATGCAACATGGGAGAAAAACCATTTCACATCACATTTGTGGGTCTTGCTCTTCAACACATTCTGTGAAATTTTGAGCTGTCTGTGTTTGCTACAAGAGGAGATATAACAAAGTATGCACTTTTGTTGTTTCCTTTCGTTTAAATGCATTTTGGTCTAAAACGAGCATTTGCTGTTTTCTCTTAAATGCAACATGGGAGAAAAACCATTTCACATCAGATTTGTGGGTCTTGGTCTTCAACACATTCTGTGAAATTTTGAGCTGTCTGTGTTTGCTACAAGAAGAGATATCACAAAGTATGCGCTTTTGTTGTTTCCTTTCGTTTCAATGCATTTTGGCCTAAAACGAGCATTTGCTGTTTTCTCTTAAATGCAACATGGGAGAAAACCCATTTCATGTCACATTTGTGGGTCTTGGTCTTCAACACATTCTATGAAATTTTGAGTTGTCTGTGTTTGCTACAAAAGGAGATATCACAAAGTATGCGCTTTTGTTGTTTTCCCATTGGTTTCAATGCATATTGGCCTAAAACGAGCATTTGCTGTTTTCTCTTAAATGCAACATGGGAGAAAAACCATTTCACATCACATTTGTGGGTCTTGGTCTTCAACACATTCTGTGAAATTTTGAGCTGTCTGTGTTTGCTACAAGAGGAGATATCACAAAGTATGCGCTTTTGTTGTTTTCCCATTGGTTTCAATGCATATTGGCCTAAAACGAGCATTTGCTGTTTTCTCTTAAACGCAACATGGGAGAAAAACCATTTCACATCACATTTGTGGGTCTTGGTCTTCAACACATTCTGTGAAATTTGAGCTGTCTGTGTGTGCTTAAGAGGAGATATCACAAAGTATGCGCTTTTGTTGTTTCCATTGGTTTCAATGCATTTTGGCCTAAAACGAGCATTTGCTGTTTTCTCTTAAATGCAACATGGGAGAAAAACCATTTCACATCACATTTCTGGGTCTTGGTATTCAACACATTCTGTGAAATTTTGAGCTATCTATGTTTGCTACAAGAGGAGATATTACAAAGTATGCGCTTTTGTTGTTTCCTTTCGTTTCAATGCATTTTGGCCTAAAACGAGCATTTGCTGTTTTCTCTTAAATGCAACATGGGAGAAAACCCATTTCATGTCACATTTGTGGGTCTTGGTCTTCAACACATTCTATGAAATTTTGAGTTGTCTTTGTTTGCTACAAAAGGAGATATCACAAAGTATGCGCTTTTGTTGTTTTCCCATTGGTTTCAATGCATATTGGCCTAAAACGAGCATTTGCTGTTTTCTCTTAAACGCAACATGGGAGAAAAACCATTTCACATCACATTTGTGGGTCTTAGTCTTCAACACATTCTGTGAAATTTTGAGCTGCCTGTGTTTGCTTAAGAGGAGATATCACAAAGTATGCGCTTTTGTTGTTTCCATTGGTTTCAATGCATTTTGGCCTAAAACGAGCATTTGCTGTTTTCTCTTAAATGCAACATGGGAGAAAAACCATTTCACATCACATTTGTGGGTCTTGGTCTTCAACACATTCTGTGAAATTTTGAGCTGTCTGTGTTTGCTACAAGAGGAGATATCACAAAGTATGCGCTTTTGTTGTTTCCATTGGTTAAAATGCATTTTGGCCTAAAACGAGCATTTGCTGTTTTCTCTTAAATGCAAAATGGGAGAAAAACCAATTCACATCACATTTCTGGGTCTTGGCCTTCAACACAATGTGTGAAATTTTTAGCTATCTGTGTTTGCTAGAAGAGGAGATATCACAAAGTATGCGCTTTTGTAGTTTTTCCATTGGTTTCAATGCACATTGGCCTAAAACGGGCATTTGCTGTTTTCTCTTAAAGGCAACATGGGAGAAAAACCATTTCACATCATATTTGTGGGTCTTGGTCTTCAACATATTCTGTGAAATTTTGAGCTGTCTTTGCTTAAGAGGAGATATCACACAGTATGCAGTTTTGTTGTTTCCATTGGTTTCAATGCATTTTGGCCTATAACGAGCATTTGCTGTTTTCTCTTAAATGCAACATGGGAGAAAAACCATTTCACATCACATTTGTGGGTCTTGGTCTTCAACACATTCTGTGAAATTTTGAGCTGTCTTTGTTTGCTTAAGAGGAGATATCACAAAGTATGCGTTTTTGTTGTTTCCATTGGTTTGAATGCATTTTTTCCTAAAACGAGCTTTTGCTGTTTTCTCTTAAACGAAACATGGGAGAAAAACCATTTCAGATCACATTTGTGGGTCTTGGTCTTCAACACATTATGTGAAATTTGAGCTGTCTCTGTTGGCTACAAGAGGAGATATCACAAAGAATGCACTTTTGTTGTTCCCATTGGTTTCAATGCATATTGGCCTAAAACGAGCATTTGCTGTTTTCTCTTAAACGCAACATGGGAGAAAAACCATTTCACATCACATTTGTGGGTCTTGGTCTTCAACACATTCTGTGAAATTTTGAGCTGTCTGTGTTTGCTTAAGAGGAGATATCACAAAGTATGCGCTTTTGTTGTTTCCATTGGTTTCAATGCATTTTGGCCTAAAACGAGCATTTGCTGTTTTCTCTTAAATGCAACATGGGAGAAAAACCATTTCACATCACATTTCTGGGTCTTGGCCTTCAACACAATGTGTGAAATTTTTAGCTATCTGTGTTTGCTAGAAGAGGAGATATCACAAAGTATGCGCTTTTGTTGTTTTCCCATTGGTTTCAATGCACATTGGCCTAAAACGGGCATTTGCTGTTTTCTCTTAAACACAACATGGGAGAAAAACCATTTCACATCACATTTGTGGGTCTTGGTCTTCAACACATTCTGTGAAATTTTGAGCTGTCTTTGCTTAAGAGGAGATATCACAAAATATGCACTTTTGTTGTTTCCATTGGTTTCAATGCATTTTGGCCTAAAACGAGCATTTGCTGTTTTCTCTTAAATGCAACATGGGAGAAAAACCATTTCACATCACATTTGTGGGTCTTGGTCTTCAACACATTCTGTGAAATTTTGAGCTGTCTGTGTTTGCTACAAGAGGAGATATCACAAAGTATGCACTTTTGTTGTTTCCTTTCGTTTAAATGCATTTTGGTCTAAAACGAGCATTTGCTGTTTTCTCTTAAATGCAACATGGGAGAAAAACCATTTCACATCAGATTTGTGGGTCTTGGTCTTCAACACATTCTGTGAAATTTTGAGCTGTCTTTGTTTGCTTAAGAGGACATATCACAAAGTATGCGCTTTTGTTGTTTCCATTGGTTTCAATGCATTTTGGCCTAAAACAAGCATTTGCTGTTTTCTCTTAAATGCAACATGGGAGAAAAACCATTTCAATCACATTTCTGGGTCTTGGCCTTCAACACATTGTGTGAAATTTTTAGCTATCTGTGTTTGCTAGAAAAGGAGATATCACAAAGTATGCGCTTTTGTTGTTTCCATTGGTTTCAATGCATTTTGGCCTAAAACGAGCATTTGCTGTTTTCTCTTAAATGCAACATGGGAGAAAAACCATTTCACATCACATTTCTGGGTCTTGGCCTTCAACACATTGTGTGAAATTTTTAGCTATCTGTGTTTGCTAGAAGAGGAGATATCACAAAGTATGCGCTTTTGTTGTTTTCCCATTGGCTTCAATGCACAATGGCCTAAAATGAGCATTTGCTGTTTTCTCTTAAATGCAACATGGGAGAAAAACCATTTCACATCACATTTGTGGGTCTTGGTCTTCAAGACATTCTGTGAAATTTGAGCTGTCTGTGTTTGCTACAAGAGGAGATATCACAAAGTATGCACATTTGTTGTTTCCAATGGTTTGAATGCATTTTGGCCTAAAATGAGCATTTGCTGTTTTCTCTTGAATGCAACATGGGAGAAAAACCATTTCACATCACATTTGTGGTATTGGCCTTCAACACATTCTGTGAAATTTTGAGCTGCCTGTGTTTGATACAAGAGGAGATATCACAAAGTATGCACATTTGTTGTTTCCAATGGTTTGAATGCATTTTTTCCTAAAACGAGCATTTGCTGTTTTCTCTTAAACGCAACATGGGAGAAAAACCTTTTTCACATCACATTTGTGGGGCTTGGTCTTCAACACATTCTGTGAAATTTTGAGCTGTCTTTGTTTGCTTAAGAGGAGATATCACAAATTATGCGCTTTTGTTGTTTCCATTGGTTTCAATGCATTCTAGCCTAAAAGGAGCATTTGCTCTTTTCTCTTAAATGCAACATGGGAGAAAAACCATTTCACATCACATTTGTGGGTCTTTGTCTTCAACACTTTCTGTGAAATTTTGAGCTGTCTGTGTTTGATACAAGAAGAGATATCACAAAGTATGCGCTTTTGTTGTTTCCATTGGTTTCAATGCATTTTGGCCTAAAACGAGCATTTGCTGTTTTCTCTGAAATGCAACAGGGGAGAAAAACCATTTCACATCACATTTGTGGGTCTTGGTCTTCAACACATTCTGTGAAATTTTGAGCTGTCTGTGTTTGCTACAAGAAGAGATATCACAAAGTATGCTCTTTTGTTGTTTCCTTTGATTTCAATGCATTTAGGCCTAAAACAAGCATTTGCTGATTTCTCTTAAATGCAACATGGGAGAAAAACCAATTCACATCACATTAGTGGGTCTTGGTATTCAACACATTCTGTGAAATTTTGAGCTATCTGTGTTTGCTACAAGAGGAGATATTACAAAGTATGCGCTTTTGTTGTTTCCTTTCGTTTCAATGCATTTTGGCCTAAAACGAGCATTTGCTGTTTTCTCTTAAATGCAACATGTGAGAAAACCCATTTCATGTCACATTTGTGGGTCTTGGTCTTCAACACATTCTATGAAATTTTGAGTTGTCTGTGTTTGCTACAAAAGGAGATATCACAAAGTATGCGCTTTTGTTGTTTTCCCATTGGTTTCAATGCATATTGGCCTAAAACGAGCATTTGCTGTTTTCTCTTAAACGCAACATGGGAGAAAAACCATTTCACATCACATTTGTGGGTCTTGGTCTTCAACACATTCTGTGAAATTTTGAGCTGCCTGTGTTTGCTTAAGAGGAGATATCACAAAGTATGCGCTTTTGTTGTTTCCATTGGTTTCAATGCATTTTGGCCTAAAACGAGCATTTGCTGTTTTCTCTTAAATGCAACATGGGAGAAAAACTATTTCACATCACATTTCTGGGTCTTGGCCTTCAACACAATGTGTGAAATTTTTAGCTATCTGTGTTTGCTAGAAGAGGAGATATCACAAAGTATGCGCTTTTGTTGTTTTCCCATTGGTTTCAATGCACATTGGCCTAAAACGGGCATTTGCTGTTTTCTCTTAAAGGCAACATGGGAGAAAAACCATTTCACATCATATTTGTGGGTCTTGGTCTTCAACATATTCTGTGAAATTTTGAGCTGTCTTTGCTTAAGAGGAGATATCACAAAGTATGCATTTTTGTTGTTTCCATTGGTTTCAATGCATTTTGGCCTAAAACGAGCATTTGCTGTTTTCTCTTAAATGCAACATGGGAGAAAAACCATTTCACATCACATTTGTGGGTCTTGGTCTTCAACACATTCTGTGAAATTTTGAGCTGTCTTTGTTTGCTTAAGAGGAGATATCACAAAGTATGCGCTTTTGTTGTTTTCCCATTGGTTTCAATGCACATTGGCCTAAAACGGGCATTTGCTGTTTTCTCTTAAAGGCAACATGGGAGAAAAACCATTTCACATCATATTTGTGGGTCTTGGTCTTCAACACATTCTGTGAAATTTTGAGCTGTCTGTGTTTGCTACAAGAGGAGATATCACAAAGTATGCGCTTTTGTTGTTTCCATTGGTTTCAATGCATTTTGGCCTAAAACGAGCATTTGCTGTTTTCTCTTAAATGCAACATGGGAGAAAAACCATTTCACATCACATTTGTGGGTCTTGGTCTTCAACACATTCTGTGAAATTTTGAGCTGTCTGTGTTTGCTACAAGAGGAGATATCACAAAGTATGCGCTTTTGTTGTTTCCATTGGTTTCAATGCATTTTGGCCTAAAACGAGCATTTGCTGTTTTCTCTTAAATGCAACATGGGAGAAAAACCATTTCACATCACATTTCTGGGTCTTGGCCTTCAACACAATGTGTGAAATTTTTAGCTATCTGTGTTTGCTAGAAGAGGAGATATCACAAAGTATGCGCTTTTGTTGTTTTCCCATTGGTTTCAATGCACATTGGCCTAAAACGGGCATTTGCTGTTTTCTCTTAAAGGCAACATGGGAGAAAAACCATTTCACATCATATTTGTGGGTCTTGGTCTTCAACATATTCTGTGAAATTTTGAGCTGTCTTTGCTTAAGAGGAGATATCACAAAGTATGCATTTTTGTTGTTTCCATTGGTTTCAATGCATTTTGGCCTAAAACGAGCATTTGCTGTTTTCTCTTAAATGCAACATGGGAGAAAAACCATTTCACATCACATTTGTGGGTCTTGGTCTTCAACACATTCTGTGAAATTTTGAGCTGTCTTTGTTTGCTTAAGAGGAGATATCACAAAGTATGCGCTTTTGTTGTTTTCCCATTGGTTTCAATGCACATTGGCCTAAAACGGGCATTTGCTGTTTTCTCTTAAAGGCAACATGGGAGAAAAACCATTTCATATCATATTTGTGGGTCTTGGTCTTCAACACATTCTGTGAAATTTTGAGCTGTCTGTGTTTGCTACAAGAGGAGATATCACAAAGTATGCGCTTTTGTTGTTTCCATTGGTTTCAATGCATTTTGGCCTAAAACGAGCATTTGCTGTTTTCTCTTAAATGCAACATGGGAGAAAAACCATTTCACATCACATTTGTGGGTCTTGGTCTTCAACACATTCTGTGAAATTTTGAGCTGTCTGTGTTTGCTACAAGAGGAGATATCACAAACTATGCGCTTTTGTTGTTTCCATTGGTTTCAATGCATTTTGGCCTAAAACGAGCATTTGCTGTGTTCTCTTAAATGCAACATGGGAGAAAAACCATTTCACATCACATTTCTGGGTCTTGGCCTTCAACACAATGTGTGAAATTTTTAGCTATCTGTGTTTGCTAGAAGAGGAGATATCACAAAGTATGCGCTTTTGTTGTTTTCCCATTGGTTTCAATGCACATTGGCCTAAAACGGGCATTTGCTGTTTTCTCTTAAAGGCAACATGGGAGAAAAACCATTTCACATCATATTTGTGGGTCTTGGTCTTCAACACATTCTGTGAAATTTTGAGCTGTCTGTGTTTGCTACAAGAGGAGATATCACAAAGTATGCGCTTTTGTTGTTTCCATTGGTTTCAATGCATTTTGGCCTAAAACGAGCATTTGCTGTTTTCTCTTAAAGGCAACATGGGAGAAAAACCATTTCACATCATATTTGTGGGTCTTGGTCTTCAACACATTCTGTGAAATTTTGAGCTGTCTGTGTTTGCTACAAGAGGAGATATCACAAAGTATGCGCTTTTGTTGTTTCCATTGGTTTCAATGCATTTTGGCCTAAAACGAGCATTTGCTGTTTTCTCTTAAATGCAACATGGGAGAAAAACCATTTCACATCACATTTGTGGGTCTTGGTCTTCAACACATTCTGTGAAATTTTGAGCTGTCTGTGTTTGCTACAAGAGGAGATATCACAAAGTATGCGCTTTTGTTGTTTCCATTGGTTTCAATGCATTTTGGCCTAAAACGAGCATTTGCTGTGTTCTCTTAAATGCAACATGGGAGAAAAACCATTTCACATCACATTTCTGGGTCTTGGTCTTCAACACAATGTGTGAAATGTTTAGCTATCTGTGTTTGCTAGAAGAGGAGATATCACAAAGTATGCGCTTTTGTTGTTTTCCCATTGGTTTCAATGCACATTGGCCTAAAATGGGCATTTGCTGTTTTCTCTTAAAGGCAACATGGGAGAAAAACCATTTCACATCATATTTGTGGGTCTTGGTCTTCAACATATTCTGTGAAATTTTGAGCTGTCTTTGCTTAAGAGGAGATATCACAAAGTATGCATTTTTGTTGTTTCCATTGGTTTCAATGCATTTTGGCCTAAAATGAGCATTTGCTGTTTTCTCTTAAATGCAACAGAGGAGAAAAACCATTTCACATCACATTTGTGGGTCTTGGTCTTCAACACATTCTGTGAAATTTTGAGCTGTCTTTGTTTGCTTAAGAGGAGATATCACAAAGTATGCGCTTTTGTTGTTTTCCCATTGGTTTCAATGCACATTGGCCTAAAACGGGCATTTGCTGTTTTCTCTTAAAGGCAACATGGGAGAGAAACCATTTCACATCACATTTGTGGGTCTTGGTCTTCAACACATTCTGTGAAATTTGAGCTGTCTGTGTTTGCTACAAGAGGAGATATCACAAAGTATGCGCTTTTGTTGTTTCCTTTCATTTCAATGCATTTTGGCCTGAAACGAGTATTTGCTGTTTTCTCTTAAATGCAACATGGGAGAAAACACATTTCACATCACATTTGTGGGTCTTGGTCTTCAACACATTCTGTGAAATTTTGAGTTGTCTGTGTTTGCTACAAGAGGAGATATCACAAAGTATGCACATTTGTTGTTTCCAATGGTTTGAATGCATTTTGGCCTAAAATGAGCATTTGCTGTTTTCTCTTGAATGCAACATGGGAGAAAAACCATTTCACATCACATTTGTGGTATTGGCCTTCAACACATTCTGTGAAATTTTGAGCTGTCTGTGTTTGCTACAAGAGGAGATATCACAAAGTATGCACATTTGTTGTTTCCAATGGTTTGAATGCATTTTTTCCTAAAATGAGCATTTGCTGTTTTCTCTTAAATGCAACATGGGAGAAAAACCTTTTTCACATCACATTTGTGGGGCTTGGTCTTCAACACATCCAGTGAAATTTTGAGCTGTCTTTGTTTGCTTAAGAGGAGATATCACAAATTATGCGCTTTTGTTGTTTCCATTGGTTTCAATGCATTTTGGCCTAAAACGAGCATTTGCTGTTTTCTCTTAAATGCAACATGGGAGAAAAACCATTTCACATCACATTTGTGGGTCTTGGTCTTCAAGACATTCTGTGAAATTTGAGCTGTCTGTGTTTGCTACAAGAGGAGATATCACAAAGTATGCGCTTTTGTTGTTTCCTTTCGTTTCAATGCATTTTGGCCTAAAACAAGCATTTGCTGTTTTCTCTTAAATGCAACATGGGAGAAAACATATTACATCACATTTGTGGGTCTTGGTCTTCAACACATTCTGTGAAATTTCGAGTTGTCTGTGTTTGCTACAAGAGGAGATATCACAAAGTATGCACATTTGTTGTTTCCAATGGTTTGAATGCATTTTGGCCTAAAATGAGCATTTGCTGTTTTCTCTTGAATGCAACATGGGAGAAAAACAATTTCACATCACATTTGTGGTATTGGCCTTCAACACATTCTGTGAAATTTTGAGCTGTCTGTGTTTGATACAAGAGGAGATATCACAAAGTATGCACATTTGTTGTTTCCAATGGTTTGAATGCATTTTTTCCTAAAACGAGCATTTGCTGTTTTCTCTTAAACGCAACATGGGAGAAAAACCTTTTTCACATCACATTTGTGGGGCTTGGTCTTCAACACATTCTGTGAAATTTTGAGCTGTCTTTGTTTGCTTAAGAGGAGATATCACAAATTATGCGCTTTTGTTGTTTCCATTGGTTTCAATGCATTTTAGCCTAAAAGGAGCATTTGCTCTTTTCTCTTAAATGCAACATGGGAGAAAAACCATTTCACATCATATTTGTGGGTCTTGGTCTTCAACACATTCTGTGAAATTTTGAGCTGTCTGTGTTTGCTACAAGAGGAGATATCACAAAGAATGCGCTTTTCTTGTTTCCTTTCGTTTCAATGCATATTGGCCTAAAACGAGCATTTGCTGTTTTCTCTTAAATGCAACATGGGAGAAAAACCATTTCACATCACATTTGTGGGTCTTGGTCTTCAACACATTCTGTGAAATTTTGAGCTGTCTTTGTTTGCTTAAGAGGAGATATCACAAAGTATGCGCTTTTGTTGTTTCCATTGGTTTGAATGCATTTTTTCCTAAAACGAGCTTTTGCTGTTTTCTCTTAAACGAAACATGGGAGAAAAACCATTTCACATCACATTTGTGGGTCTTGGTCTTCAACACATTCTGTGAAATTTGAGCTGTCTCTGTTGGCTACAAGAGGAGATATCACAAAGAATGCACTTTTGTTGTTTCCATTGGTTTCAATCCATTTTGGCCTAAAACAGGCATTTGCTGTTTTCTCTTAAAGGCAACATGGGAGAAAAACCATTTCACATCATATTTGTGGGTCTTGGTCTTCAACACATTCTGTGAAATTTTGAGCTGTCTGTGTTTGCTACAAGAGGAGATATCACAAAGTATGCGCTTTTGTTGTTTCCATTGGTTTCAATGCATTTTGGCCTAAAACGAGCATTTGCTGTTTTCTCTTAAATGCAACATGGGAGAAAAACCATTTCACATCACATTTCTGGGTCTTGGTCTTCAACACATTCTGTGAAATTTGAGCTGTCTGTGTTTGCTACAAGAGGAGATATCACAAAGTATGTGCTTTTGTTGTTTCCTTTCGTTTCAATGCATTTTGGCCTAAAACGAGTATTTGCTGTTTTCTCTTAAATGCAACATGGGAGAAAACACATTTCACATCACATTTGTGGGTCTTGGTCTTCAAGACATTCTGTGAAATTTGAGCTGTCTGTGTTTGCTACAAGAGGAGATATCACAAAGTATGCGCTTTTGTTGTTTCCTTTCGTTTCAATGCATTTTGGCCTAAAACAAGCATTTGCTGTTTTCTCTTAAATGCAACATGGGAGAAAACATATTACATCACATTTGTGGGTCTTGGTCTTCAACACATTCTGTGAAATTTTGAGTTGTCTGTGTTTGCTACAAGAGGAGATATCACAAAGTATGCACATTTGTTGTTTCCAATGGTTTGAATGCATTTTGGCCTAAAATGAGCATTTGCTGTTTTCTCTTGAATGCAACATGGTAGAAAAACAATTTCACATCACATTTGTGGTATTGGCCTTCAACACATTCTGTGAAATTTTGAGCTGTCTGTGTTTGATACAAGAGGAGATATCACAAAGTATGCACATTTGTTGTTTCCAATGGTTTGAATGCATTTTTTCCTAAAACGAGCATTTGCTGATTTCTCTTAAATGCAACATGGGAGAAAAACCAATTCACATCACATTAGTGGGTCTTGGTATTCAACACATTCTGTGAAATTTTGAGCTATCTGTGTTTGCTACAAGAGGAGATATTACAAAGTATGCGCTTTTGTTGTTTCCTTTCGTTTCAATGCATTTTGGCCTAAAACGAGCATTTGCTGTTTTCTCTTAAATGCAACATGGGAGAAAACCCATTTCATGTCACATTTGTGGGTCTTGGTCTTCAACACATTCTATGAAATTTTGAGTTGTCTGTGTTTGCTACAAAAGGAGATATCACAAAGTATGTGCTTTTGTTGTTTTCCCATTGGTTTCAATGCATATTGGCCTAAAACGAGCATTTGCTGTTTTCTCTTAAACGCAACATGGGAGAAAAACCATTTCACATCACATTTGTGGGTCTTGGTCTTCAACACATTCTGTGAAATTTTGAGCTGTCTGTGTTTGCTTAAGAGGAGATATCACAAAGTATGCGCTTTTGTTGTTTCCATTGGTTTCAATGCATTTTGGCCTAAAACGAGCATTTGCTGTTTTCTCTTAAATGCAACATGGGAGAAAAACCATTTCACATCACATTTGTGGGTCTTGGTCTTCAACACATTCTGTGAAATTTTGAGCTGTCTGTGTTTGCTACAAGAGGAGATATCACAAAGTATGCGCTTTGTTGTTCCCATTGGTTTCAATGCATTTTGGCCTAAAACGAGCATTTGCTGTTTTCTCTTAAATGCAACATGGGAGAAAAACCATTTCACATCACATTTCTGGGTCTTGGCCTTCAACACAATGTGTGAAATTTTTAGCTATCTGTGTTTGCTAGAAGAGGAGATATCACAAAGTATGTGCTTTTGTTGTTTTCCCATTGGTTTCAATGCACATTGGCCTAAAACGGGCATTTGCTGTTTTCTCTTAAAGGCAACATGGGAGAAAAACCATTTCACATCATATTTGTGGGTCTTGGTCTTCAACATATTCTGTGAAATTTTGAGCTGTCTTTGCTTAAGAGGAGATATCACAAAGTATGCATTTTTGTTGTTTCCATTGGTTTCAATGCATTTTGGCCTAAAACGAGCATTTGCTGTTTTCTCTTAAATGCAACATGGGAGAAAAACCATTTCACATCACATTTGTGGGTCTTGGTCTTCAACACATTCTGTGAAATTTTGAGCTATCTTTGTTTGCTTAAGAGGAGATATCACAAAGTATGCGCTTTTGTTGTTTTTCCATTGGTTTCAATGCACATTGGCCTTAAACGGGCATTTGCTGTTTTCTCTTAAAGGCAACATGGGAGAAAAACCATTTCACATCACATTTGTGGGTCTTGGTCTTCAACACATTCTGTGAAATTTTGAGCTGTCTTTGTTTGCTACAAGAGGAGATATCACAAAGTATGCGCTTTTGTTGTTTCCATTGGTTTCAATGCATTTTGGCCTAAAATGAGCATTTGCTGTTTTCTCTTAAATGCAACATGGGAGAAAAACCATTTCACATCACATTTCTGGGTCTTGGCCTTCAACACAATGTGTGAAATTTTTAGCTATCTGTGTTTGCTAGAAGAGGAGATATCACAAAGTATGCGCTTTTGTTGTTTTCCCATTGGTTTCAATGCACATTGGCCTAAAACGGGCATTTGCTGTTTTCTCTTAAAGGCAACATGGGAGAAAAACCATTTCACATCATATTTGTGGGTCTTGGTCTTCAACATATTCTGTGAAATTTTGAGCTGTCTTTGCTTAAGAGGAGATATCACAAAGTATGCATTTTTGTTGTTTCCATTGGTTTCAATGCATTTTGGCCTAAAACGAGCATTTGCTGTTTTCTCTTAAATGCAACATGGGAGAAAAACCATTTCACATCACATTTGTGGGTCTTGGTCTTCAACACATTCTGTGAAATTTTGAGCTGTCTTTGTTTGCTTAAGAGGAGATATCACAAAGTATGCGCTTTTGTTGTTTTCCCTTTGGTTTCAATGCACATTGGCCTAAAATGGGCATTTGCTGTTTTCTCTTAAAGGCAACATGGGAGAAAAACCATTTCACATCATATTTGTGGGTCTTGGTCTTCAACACATTCTGTGAAATTTTGAGCTGTCTGTGTTTGCTACAAGAGGAGATATCACAAAGTATGCGCTTTTGTTGTTTCCATTGGTTTCAATGCATTTTGGCCTAAAACGAGCATTTGCTGTTTTCTCTGAAATGCAACATGGGAGAAAAACCATTTCACATCACATTTGTGGGTCTTGGTCTTCAACACATTCTGTGAAATTTTGAGCTGTCTGTGTTTGCTACAAGAGGAGATATCACAAAGTATGCGCTTTTGTTGTTTCCATTGGTTTCAATGCATTTTGGCCTAAAACGAGCATTTGCTGTTTTCTCTTAAATGCAACATGGGAGAAAAACCATTTCACATCACATTTCTGGGTCTTGGCCTTCAACACAATGTGTGAAATTTTTAGCTATCTGTGTTTGCTAGAAGAGGAGATATCACAAAGTATGCGCTTTTGTTGTTTTCCCATTGGTTTCAATGCACATTGGCCTAAAACGGGCATTTGCTGTTTTCTCTTAAAGGCAACATGGGAGAAAAACCATTTCACATCATATTTGTGGGTCTTGGTCTTCAACATATTCTGTGAAATTTTGAGCTGTCTTTGCTTAAGAGGAGACATCACAAAGTATGCATTTTTGTTGTTCCCATTGGTTTCATTGCACATTGGCCTGAAACGAGCATTTGCTGTTTTCTCTTAAATGCAACATGGGAGAAAAACCTTTTTCACATCACATTTGTGGGGCTTGGTCTTCAACACATCCAGTGAAATTTTGAGCTGTCTTTGTTTGCTTAAGAGGAGATATCACAAATTATGCGCTTTTGTTGTTTCCATTGGTTTCAATGCATTTTGGCCTAAAACGAGCATTTGCTGTTTTCTCTTAAATGCAACATGGGAGAAAAACCATTTCACATCACATTTGTGGGTCTTGGTCTTCAAGACATTCTGTGAAATTTGAGCTGTCTGTGTTTGCTACAAGAGGAGATATCACAAAGTATGCGCTTTTGTTGTTTCCTTTCGTTTCAATGCATTTTGGCCTAAAACAAGCATTTGCTGTTTTCTCTTAAATGCAACATGGGAGAAAACATATTACATCACATTTGTGGGTGTTGGTCTTCAACACATTCTGTGAAATTTTGAGTTGTCTGTGTTTGCTACAAGAGGAGATATCACAAAGTATGCACATTTGTTGTTTCCAATGGTTTGAATGCATTTTGGCCTAAAACGAGCATTTGCTGTTTTCTCTTAAACGCAACATGGGAGAAAAACCATTTCACATCACATTTGTGGGTCTTGGTCTTCAACACATTCTGTGAAATTTTGAGCTGTCTGTGTTTGCTTAAGAGGAGATATCACAAAGTATGCGCTTTTGTTGTTTCCATTGGTTTCAATGCATTTTGGCCTAAAACGAGCATTTGCTGTTTTCTCTTAAATGCAACATGGGAGAAAAACCATTTCACATCACATTTCTGGGTCTTGGCCTTCAACACAATGTGTGAAATTTTTAGCTATCTGTGTTTGCTAGAAGAGGAGATATCACAAAGTATGTGCTTTTGTTGTTTTCCCATTGGTTTCAATGCATTTTGGCCTACAACGAGCATTTGCTGTTTTCTCTTAAATGCAACATGGGAGAAAAACCATTTCACATCACATTTGTGGGTCTTGGTCTTCAACACATTCTGTGAAATTTTGAGCTATCTTTGTTTGCTTAAGAGGAGATATCACAAAGTATGCGCTTTTGTTGTTTTCCCATTGGTTTCAATGCACATTGGCCTAAAACGGGCATTTGCTGTTTTCTCTTAAAGGCAACATGGGAGAAAAACCATTTCACATCATATTTCTGGGTCTTGGTCTTCAACACATTCTGTGAAATTTTGAGCTGTCTGTGTTTGCTACAAGAGGAGATATCGCAAAGAATGCGCTTTTCTTGTTTCCTTTCGTTTCAATGCATATTGGCCTAAAACGAGCATTTGCTGTTTTCTCTTAAACGCAACATGGGAGAAAAACCATTTCACATCACATTTGTGGGTCTTGGTCTTCAACACATTGTGTGAAATTTTGAGCTGCCTGTGTTTGCTTAAGAGGAGATATCACAAAGTATGCGCTTTTGTTGTTTCCATTGGTTTCAATGCATTTTGGCCTAAAACAAGCATTTGCTGTTTTCTCTTAAATGCAACATGGGAGAAAAACCATTTCACATCACATTTGTGGGTCTTGGTCTTCAACACATTCTGTGAAATTTTGAGCTGTCTTTGTTTGCTACAAGAGGAGATATCACAAAGTATGCGCTTTTGTTGTTTCCATTGGTTTCAATGCATTTTGGCCTAAAATGAGCATTTGCTGTTTTCTCTTAAATGCAACATGGGAGAAAAACCATTTCACATCACATTTCTGGGTCTTGGCCTTCAACACAATGTGTGAAATTTTTAGCTATCTGTGTTTGCTAGAAGAGGAGATATCACAAAGTATGCGCTTTTGTTGTTTTCCCATTGGTTTCAATGCACATTGGCCTAAAACGGGCATTTGCTGTTTTCTCTTAAAGGCAACATGGGAGAAAAACCATTTCACATCATATTTGTGGGTCTTGGTCTTCAACATATTCTGTGAAATTTTGAGCTGTCTTTGCTTAAGAGGAGATATCACAAAGTATGCATTTTTGTTGTTTCCATTGGTTTCAATGCATTTTGGCCTAAAACGAGCATTTGCTGTTTTCTCTTAAATGCAACATGGGAGAAAAACCATTTCACATCACATTTGTGGGTCTTGGTCTTCAACACATTCTGTGAAATTTTGAGCTGTCTTTGTTTGCTTAAGAGGAGATATCACAAAGTATGCGCTTTTGTTGTTTTCCCTTTGGTTTCAATGCACATTGGCCTAAAATGGGCATTTGCTGTTTTCTCTTAAAGGCAACATGGGAGAAAAACCATTTCACATCATATTTGTGGGTCTTGGTCTTCAACACATTCTGTGAAATTTTGAGCTGTCTGTGTTTGCTACAAGAGGAGATATCACAAAGTATGCGCTTTTGTTGTTTCCATTGGTTTCAATGCATTTTGGCCTAAAACGAGTATTTGCTGTTTTCTCTGAAATGCAACATGGGAGAAAAACCATTTCACATCACATTTGTGGGTCTTGGTCTTCAACACATTCTGTGAAATTTTGAGCTGTCTGTGTTTGCTACAAGAGGAGATATCACAAAGTATGCGCTTTTGTTGTTTCCATTGGTTTCAATGCATTTTGGCCTAAAACGAGCATTTGCTGTTTTCTCTTAAATGCAACATGGGAGAAAAACCATTTCACATCACATTTCTGGGTCTTGGCCTTCAACACAATGTGTGAAATTTTTAGCTATCTGTGTTTGCTAGAAGAGGAGATATCACAAAGTATGCGCTTTTGTTGTTTTCCCATTGGTTTCAATGCACATTGGCCTAAAACGGGCATTTGCTGTTTTCTCTTAAAGGCAACATGGGAGAAAAACCATTTCACATCATATTTGTGGGTCTTGGTCTTCAACATATTCTGTGAAATTTTGAGCTGTCTTTGCTTAAGAGGAGACATCACAAAGTATGCATTTTTGTTGTTCCCATTGGTTTCAATGCACATTGGCCTAAAACGAGCATTTGCTGTTTTCTCTTAAATGCAACATGGGAGAAAAACCTTTTTCACATCACATTTGTGGGGCTTGGTCTTCAACACATCCAGTGAAATTTTGAGCTGTCTTTGTTTGCTTAAGAGGAGATATCACAAATTATGCGCTTTTGTTGTTTCCATTGGTTTCAATGCATTTTGGCCTAAAACGAGCATTTGCTGTTTTCTCTTAAATGCAACATGGGAGAAAAACCATTTCACATCACATTTGTGGGTCTTGGTCTTCAAGACATTCTGTGAAATTTGAGCTGTCTGTGTTTGCTACAAGAGGAGATATCACAAAGTATGCGCTTTTGTTGTTTCCTTTCGTTTCAATGCATTTTGGCCTAAAACAAGCATTTGCTGTTTTCTCTTAAATGCAACATGGGAGAAAACATATTACATCACATTTGTGGGTGTTGGTCTTCAACACATTCTGTGAAATTTTGAGTTGTCTGTGTTTGCTACAAGAGGAGATATCACAAAGTATGCACATTTGTTGTTTCCAATGGTTTGAATGCATTTTGGCCTAAAATGAGCATTTGCTGTTTTCTCTTGAATGCAACATGGGAGAAAAACAATTTCACATCACATTTGTGGTATTGGCCTTCAACACATTCTGTGAAATTTTGAGCTGTCTGTGTTTGATACAAGAGGAGATATCACAAAGCATGCACATTTGTTGTTTCCAATGGTTTGAATGCATTTTTTCCTAAAACGAGCATTTGCTGTTTTCTCTTAAACGCAACATGTGAGAAAAACCTTTTTCACATCACATTTGTGGGGCTTGGTCTTCAACACATTCTGTGAAATTTTGAGCTGTCTTTGTTTGCTTAAGAGGAGATATCACAAATTAAGCGCTTTTGTTGTTTCCATTGGTTTCAATGCATTTTAGCCTAAAAGGAGCATTTGCTCTTTTCTCTTAAATGCAACATGGGAGAAAAACCATTTCACATCACATTTGTGGGTCTTTGTCTTCAACACTTTCTGTGAAATTTTGAGCTGTCTGTGTTTGATACAAGAAGAGATATCACAAAGTATGCGCTTTTGTTGTTTCCATTGGTTTCAATGCATTTTGGCCTAAAACGAGCATTTGCTGTTTTCTCTGAAATGCAACATGGGAGAAAAACTATTTCACATCACATTAGTGGGTCTTGGTCTTCAACACATTCTGTGAAATTTTGAGCTGTCTTTGTTTGCTTAAGAGGAGATATCACAAAGTATGCGCTTTTGTTGTTTCCATTGGTTTGAATGCATTTTTTCCTAAAACGAGCTTTTGCTGTTTTCTCTTAAACGAAACATGGGAGAAAAACCATTTCACATCACATTTGTGGGTCTTGGTCTTCAACACATTCTATGAAATTTTGAGTTGTCTGTGTTTGCTACAAGAGGAGATATCACAAAGTATGCACTTTTGTTGTTTTCCCATTGGTTTCAATGCATATTGGCCTAAAACGAGCATTTGCTGTTTTCTCTTAAACGCAACATGGGAGAAAAACCATTTCACATCACATTTGTGGGTCTTGGTCTTCAACACATTGTGTGAAATTTTGAGCTGCCTGTGTTTGCTTAAGAGGAGATATCACAAAGTATGCGCTTTTGTTGTTTCCATTGGTTTCAATGCATTTTGGCCTAAAACGAGCATTTGCTGTTTTCTCTTAAATGCAACATGGGAGAAAAACCATTTCACATCACATTTGTGGGTCTTGGTCTTCAACACATTCTGTGAAATTTTGAGCTGTCTGTGTTTGCTACAAGAGGAGATATCACAAAGTATGCGCTTTTGTTGTTTCCATTGGTTTCAATGCATTTTGGCCTAAAACGAGCATTTGCTGTTTTCTCTTAAATGCAACATGGGAGAAAAACCATTTCACATCATATTTCTGGGTCTTGGCCTTCAACACAATGTGTGAAATTTTTAGCTATCTGTGTTTGCTAGAAGAGGAGATATCACAAAGTATGCGCTTTTGTTGTTTTCCCATTTGTTTCAATGCACATTGGCCTAAAACGGGCATTTGCTGTTTTCTCTTAAAGGCAACATGGGAGAAAAACCATGTCACATCATATTTGTGGGTCTTGGTCTTCAACATATTCTGTGAAATTTTGAGCTGTCTTTGCTTAAGAGGAGATATCACAAAGTATGCATTTTTGTTGTTTCCATTGGTTTCAATGCATTTTGGCCTAAAACGAGCATTTGCTGTTTTCTCTTAAATGCAACATGGGAGAAAAACCATTTCACATCACATTTGTGGGTCTTGGTCTTCAACACATTCTGTGAAATTTTGAGCTGTCTTTGTTTGCTTAAGAGGAGATATCACAAAGTATGCGCTTTTGTTGTTTTCCCATTGGTTTCAATGCACATTGGCCTAAAACGGGCATTTGCTGTTTTCTCTTAAAGGCAACATGGGAGAAAAACCATTTCACATCACATTTGTGGGTCTTGGTCTTCAACACATTCTGTGAAATTTTGAGCTGCCTGTGTTTGCTTAAGAGGAGATATCACAAAGTATGCGCTTTTGTTGTTTCCATTGGTTTCAATGCATTTTGGCCTAAAACGAGCATTTGCTGTTTTCTCTTAAATGCAACATGGGAGAAAAACCATTTCACATCACATTTGTGGGTCTTGGTCTTCAACACATTCTGTGAAATTTTGAGCTGTCTGTGTTTGCTACAAGAGGAGATATCACAAAGTATGCGCTTTTGTTGTTTCCATTGGTTTCAATGCATTTTGGCCTAAAACGAGCATTTGCTGTTTTCTCTTAAATGCAACATGGGAGAAAAACCATTTCACATCACATTTCTGGGTCTTGGCCTTCAACACAATGTGTGAAATTTTTAGCTATCTGTGTTTGCTAGAAGAGGAGATATCACAAAGTATGCGCTTTTGTTGTTTTCCCATTGGTTTCAATGCACATTGGCCTAAAACGGGCATTTGCTGTTTTCTCTTAAAGGCAACATGGGAGAAAAACCATTTCACATCATAATTGTGGGTCTTGGTCTTCAACATATTCTGTGAAATTTTGAGCTGTCTTTGCTTAAGAGGAGATATCACAAAGTATGCATTTTTGTTGTTTCCATTGGTTTCAATGCATTTTGGCCTAAAACGAGCATTTGCTGTTTTCTCTTAAATGCAACATGGGAGAAAAACCATTTCACATCACATTTGTGGGTCTTGGTCTTCAACACATTCTGTGAAATTTGAGCTGTCTCTGTTGGCTACAAGAGGAGATATCACAAAGAATGCACTTTTGTTGTTTCCATTGGTTTCAATCCATTTTGGCCTAAAACAGGCATTTGCTGTTTTCTCTTAAAGGCAACATGGGAGAAAAACCATTTCACATCATATTTGTGGGTCTTGGTCTTCAACACATTCTGTGAAATTTGAGCTGTCTGTGTTTGCTACAAGAGGAGATATCACAAAGTATGTGCTTTTGTTGTTTCCTTTGGTTTCAATGCATTTTGGCCTAAAACGAGCATTTGCTGTTTTCTCATAAACGAAACATGGGAGAAAAACCATTTCACATCACATTTGTGGGTCTTGGTCTTCAACACATTCTGTGAAATTTTGAGTTGTCTGTGTTTGCTACAAGAGGAGATATCACAAAGTATGCACATTTGTTGTTTCCAATGGTTTGAATGCATTTTGGCCTAAAATGAGCATTTGCTGTTTTCTCTTGAATGCAACATGGGAGAAAAACAATTTCACATCACATTTGTGGTATTGGCCTTCAACACATTCTGTGAAATTTTGAGCTGTCTGTGTTTGATACAAGAGGAGATATCACAAAGTATGCACATTTGTTGTTTCAAATGGTTTGAATGCATTTAGGCCTAAAACAAGCATTTGCTGATTTCTCTTAAATGCAACATGGGAGAAAAACCAATTCATATCACATTAGTGGGTCTTGGTATTCAACACATTCTGTGAAATTTTGAGCTATCTGTGTTTGCTACAAGAGGAGATATCGCAAAGAATGCGCTTTTCTTGTTTTCTTTCGTTTCAATGCATATTGGCCTAAAACAAGCATTTGCTGTTTTCTCTTAAATGCAACATGGGAGAAAAACCATTTCACATCACATTTGTGGGTCTTGGTCTTCAACACATTCTGTGAAATTTTGAGCTGTCTGTGTTTGCTACAAGAGGAGATATCACAAAGTATGCGCTTTTGTTGTTTCCATTGGTTTCAATGCATTATGGCCTAAAACGAGCATTTGCTGTTTTCTCTTAAATGCAACATGGGAGAAAAACCATTTCACATCACATTTCTGGGTCTTGGCCTTCAACACAATGTGTGAAATTTTTAGCTATCTGTGTTTGCTAGAAGAGGAGATATCACAAAGTATGCGCTTTTGTTGTTTTCCCATTGGTTTCAATGCACATTGGCCTAAAACGGGCATTTGCTGTTTTCTCTTAAAGGCAACATGGGAGAAAAACCATTTCACATCATATTTGTGGGTCTTGGTCTTCAACACATTCTGTGAAATTTTGAGCTGTCTTTGTTTGCTTAAGAGGAGATATCACAAAGTATGCGCTTTTGTTGTTTTCCCATTGGTTTCAATGCACATTGGCCTAAAACGGGCATTTGCTGTTTTCTCTTAAAGGCAACATGGGAGAAAAACCATTTCACATCATATTTGTGGGTCTTGGTCTTCAACACATTCTGTGAAATTTTGAGCTGTCTGTGTTTGCTACAAGAGGAGATATCACAAAGTATGCGCTTTTGTTGTTTTCCCATTGGTTTCAATGCACATTGGCCTAAAACGAGCATTTGCAGTTTTCTCTTAAATGCAACATGGGATAAAAACCATTTCACATCACATTTGTGGGTCTTGGTCTTCAACACATTCTGTGAAATTTTGAGCTGTCTTTGCTTAAGAGGAGATATCACAAAGTATGCATTTTTGTTGTTTCCATTGGTTTCAATGCATTTTGGCCTAAAACGAGCATTTGCTGTTTTCTCTTAAATGCAACATGGGAGAAAAACCATTTCACATCACATTTGTGGGTCTTGGTCTTCAACACATTCTGTGAAATTTTGAGCTGTCTTTGTTTGCTTAAGAGGAGATATCACAAAGTATGCGCTTTTGTTGTTTTCCCATTGGTTTCAATGCACATTGGCCTAAAACGGGCATTTGCTGTTTTCTCTTAAAGGCAACATGGGAGAAAAACCATTTCACATCATATTTGTGGGTCTTGGTCTTCAACACATTCTGTGAAATTTTGAGCTGTCTGTGTTTGCTACAAGAGGAGATATCACAAAGTATGCGCTTTTGTTGTTTCCATTGGTTTCAATGCATTTTGGCCTAAAACGAGCATTTGCTGTTTTCTCTTAAATGCAACATGGGAGAAAAACCATTTCACATCACATTTGTGGGTCTTGGTCTTCAACACATTCTGTGAAATTTTGAGCTGCCTGTGTTTGCTTAAGAGGAGATATCACAAAGTATGCGCTTTTGTTGTTTCCATTGGTTTCAATGCATTTTGGCCTAAAACGAGCATTTGCTGTTTTCTCTTAAATGCAACATGGGAGAAAAACCATTTCACATCACATTTCTGGGTCTTGGCCTTCAACACAATGTGTGAAATTTTTAGCTATCTGTGTTTGCTAGAAGAGGAGATATCACAAAGTATGCGCTTTTGTTGTTTTCCCATTGGTTTCAATGCACATTGGCCTAAAACGGGCATTTGCTGTTTTCTCTTAAAGGCAACATGGGAGAAAAACCATTTCACATCATAATTGTGGGTCTTGGTCTTCAACATATTCTGTGAAATTTTGAGCTGTCTTTGCTTAAGAGGAGATATCACAAAGTATGCATTTTTGTTGTTTCCATTGGTTTCAATGCATTTTGGCCTAAAACGAGCTTTTGCTGTTTTCTCTTAAATGCAACATGGGAGAAAAACCATTTCACATCACATTTGTGGGTCTTGGTCTTCAACACATTCTGTGAAATTTTGAGCTGTCTTTGTTTGCTTAAGAGGAGATATCACAAAGTATGCGCTTTTGTTGTTTTCCCATTGGTTTCAATGCACATTGGCCTAAAACGGGCATTTGCTGTTTTCTCTTAAAAACAACATGGGAGAAAAACCATTTCACATCATATTTGTGGGTCTTGGTCTTCAACACAATCTGTGAAATTTTGAGCTGTCTGTGTTTGCTACAAGAGGAGATATCACAAAGTATGCGCTTTTGTTGTTTCCATTGGTTTCAATGCATTTTGGCCTAAAACGAGCATTTGCTGTTTTCTCTTAAATGCAACATGGGAGAAAAACCATTTCACATCACATTTGTGGGTCTTGGTCTTCAACACATTCTGTGAAATTTTGAGCTGTCTGTGTTTGCTACAAGAGGAGATATCACAAAGTATGCGCTTTTGTTGTTTCCATTGGTTTCAATGCATTTTGACCTAAAACGAGCATTTGCTGTTTTCTCTTAAATGCAACATGGGAGAAAAACCATTTCACATCACATTTGTGGGTCTTGGCCTTCAACACAATGTGTGAAATTTTTAGCTATCTGTGTTTGCTAGAAGAGGAGATATCACAAAGTATGCGCTTTTGTTGTTTTCCCATTGGTTTCAATGCACATTGGCCTAAAACGGGCATTTGCTGTTTTCTCTTAAAGGCAACATGGGAGAAAAACCATTTCACATCATATTTGTGGGTCTTGGTCTTCAACACATTCTGTGAAATTTTGAGCTGTCTGTGTTTGCTACAAGAGGAGATATCACAAAGAATGCGCTTTTCTTGTTTCCTTTCGTTTCAATGCATATTGGCCTAAAACGAGCATTTGCTGTTTTCTCTTAAATGCAACATGGGAGAAAAACCATTTCACATCACATTTGTGGGTCTTGGTCTTCAACACATTCTGTGATATTTTGAGCTGTCTTTGTTTGCTTAAGAGGAGATATCACAAAGTATGCGCTTTTGTTGTTTCCATTGGTTTGAATGCATTTTTTCCTAAAACGAGCTTTTGCTGTTTTCTCTTAAACGAAACATGGGAGAAAAACCATTTCACATCACATTTGTGGGTCTTGGTCTTCAACACATTCTGTGAAATTTGAGCTGTCTCTGTTGGCTACAAGAGGAGATATCACAAAGAATGCACTTTTGTTGTTTCCATTGGTTTCAATCCATTTTGGCCTAAAACAGGCATTTTCTGTTTTCTCTTAAAGGCAACATGGGAGAAAAACCATTTCACATCATATTTGTGGGTCTTGGTCTTCAACACATTCTGTGAAATTTGAGCTGTCTGTGTTTGCTACAAGAGGAGATATCACAAAGTATGTGCTTTTGTTGTTTCCTTTGGTTTCAATGCATTTTGGCCTAAAACGAGCATTTGCTGTTTTCTCATAAACGAAACATGGGAGAAAAACCATTTCACATCACATTTGTGGGTCTTGGTCTTCAACACATTCTGTGAAATTTTGAGTTGTCTGTGTTTGCTACAAGAGGAGATATCACAAAGTATGCACATTTGTTGTTTCCAATGGTTTGAATGCATTTTGGCCTAAAATGAGCATTTGCTGTTTTCTCTTGAATGCAACATGGGAGAAAAACAATTTCACATCACATTTGTGGTATTGGCCTTCAACACATTCTGTGAAATTTTGAGCTGTCTGTGTTTGATACAAGAGGAGATATCACAAAGTATGCACATTTGTTGTTTCAAATGGTTTGAATGCATTTAGGCCTAAAACAAGCATTTGCTGATTTCTCTTAAATGCAACATGGGAGAAAAACCAATTCATATCACATTAGTGGGTCTTGGTATTCAACACATTCTGTGAAATTTTGAGCTATCTGTGTTTGCTACTAGAGGAGATATCGCAAAGAATGCGCTTTTCTTGTTTTCTTTCGTTTCAATGCATATTGGCCTAAAACAAGCATTTGCTGTTTTCTCTTAAACGCAACATGGGAGAAAAACCATTTCACATCACATTTGTGGGTCTTGGTCTTCAACACATTCTGTGAAATTTTGAGCTGTCTGTGTTTGATACAAGAGGAGATATCACAAAGTATGCACATTTGTTGTTTCAAATGGTTTGAATGCATTTAGGCCTAAAACAAGCATTTGCTGATTTCTCTTAAATGCAACATGGGAGAAAAACCAATTCATATCACATTAGTGGGTCTTGGTATTCAACACATTCTGTGAAATTTTGAGCTATCTGTGTTTGCTACAAGAGGAGATATCGCAAAGAATGCGCTTTTCTTGTTTTCTTTCGTTTCAATGCATATTGGCCTAAAACAAGCATTTGCTGTTTTCTCTTAAACGCAACATGGGAGAAAAACCATTTCACATCACATTTGTGGGTCTTGGTCTTCAACACATTGTGTGAAATTTTGAGCTGCCTGTGTTTGCTTAAGAGGAGATATCACAAAGTATGCGCTTTTGTTGTTTCCATTGGTTTCAATGCATTTTGGCCTAAAACGAGCATTTGCTGTTTTCTCTTAAATGCAACATGGGAGAAAAACCATTTCACATCACATTTGTGGGTCTTGGTCTTCAACACATTCTGTGAAATTTTTAGCTATCTGTGTTTGCTAGAAGAGGAGATATCACAAAGTATGCGCTTTTGTTGTTTTCCCATTGGTTTCAATGCACATTGGCCTAAAACGGGCATTTGCTGTTTTCTCTTAAAGGCAACATGGGAGAAAAACCATTTCACATCATATTTGTGGGTCTTGGTCTTCAACATATTCTGTGAAATTTTGAGCTGTCTTTGCTTAAGAGGAGATATCACAAAGTATGCATTTTTGTTGTTTCCATTGGTTTCAATGCAT
The DNA here is from genome assembly GCA_031769625.1 of Taudactylus pleione. Lineage (NCBI taxonomy): Eukaryota > Metazoa > Chordata > Amphibia > Anura > Myobatrachidae > Taudactylus > Taudactylus pleione. The sequence continues at coordinate 1,536,363 of JAUIMM010000274.1, read as the reverse complement.
TTTGACCTAAAACGAGCATTTGCTGTTTTCTCTTAAATGCAACATGGGAGAAAAACCATTTCACATCACATTTGTGGGTCTTGGTCTTCAACACATTCTGTGAAATTTTGAGCTGTCTGTGTTTGCTACAAGAGGAGATATCACAAAGTATGCGCTTTTGTTGTTTCCATTGGTTTCAATGCATTTTGGCCTAAAACGAGCATTTGCTGTTTTCTCTTAAATGCAACATGGGAGAAAAACCATTTCACATCACATTTCTGGGTCTTGGCCTTCAACACAATGTGTGAAATTTTTAGCTATCTGTGTTTGCTAGAAGAGGAGATATCACAAAGTATGCGCTTTTGTTGTTTTCCCATTGGTTTCAATGCACATTGGCCTAAAACGGGCATTTGCTGTTTTCTCTTAAAGGCAACATGGGAGAAAAACCATTTCACATCATATTTGTGGGTCTTGGTCTTCAACACATTCTGTGAAATTTTGAGCTGTCTGTGTTTGCTACAAGAGGAGATATCACAAAGAATGCGCTTTTCTTGTTTCCTTTCGTTTCAATGCATATTGGCCTAAAACGAGCATTTGCTGTTTTCTCTTAAATGCAACATGGGAGAAAAACCATTTCACATCACATTTGTGGGTCTTGGTCTTCAACACATTCTGTGAAATTTTGAGCTGTCTTTGTTTGCTTAAGAGGAGATATCACAAAGTATGCGCTTTTGTTGTTTCCATTGGTTTGAATGCATTTTTTCCTAAAACGAGCTTTTGCTGTTTTCTCTTAAACGAAACATGGGAGAAAAACCATTTCACATCACATTTGTGGGTCTTGGTCTTCAACACATTCTGTGAAATTTGAGCTGTCTCTGTTGGCTACAAGAGGAGATATCACAAAGAATGCACTTTTGTTGTTTCCATTGGTTTCAATCCATTTTGGCCTAAAACAGGCATTTGCTGTTTTCTCTTAAAGGCAACATGGGAGAAAAACCATTTCACATCATATTTGTGGGTCTTGGTCTTCAACACATTCTGTGAAATTTGAGCTGTCTGTGTTTGCTACAAGAGGAGATATCACAAAGTATGTGCTTTTGTTGTTTCCTTTGGTTTCAATGCATTTTGGCCTAAAACGAGCATTTGCTGTTTTCTCATAAACGAAACATGGGAGAAAAACCATTTCACATCACATTTGTGGGTCTTGGTCTTCAACACATTCTGTGAAATTTTGAGTTGTCTGTGTTTGCTACAAGAGGAGATATCACAAAGTATGCACATTTGTTGTTTCCAATGGTTTGAATGCATTTTGGCCTAAAATGAGCATTTGCTGTTTTCTCTTGAATGCAACATGGGAGAAAAACAATTTCACATCACATTTGTGGTATTGGCCTTCAACACATTCTGTGAAATTTTGAGCTGTCTGTGTTTGATACAAGAGGAGATATCACAAAGTATGCACATTTGTTGTTTCAAATGGTTTGAATGCATTTAGGCCTAAAACAAGCATTTGCTGATTTCTCTTAAATGCAACATGGGAGAAAAACCAATTCATATCACATTAGTGGGTCTTGGTATTCAACACATTCTGTGAAATTTTGAGCTATCTGTGTTTGCTACAAGAGGAGATATCGCAAAGAATGCGCTTTTCTTGTTTTCTTTCGTTTCAATGCATATTGGCCTAAAACAAGCATTTGCTGTTTTCTCTTAAACGCAACATGGGAGAAAAACCATTTCACATCACATTTGTGGGTCTTGGTCTTCAACACATTCTGTGAAATTTTGAGCTGTCTGTGTTTGATACAAGAGGAGATATCACAAAGTATGCACATTTGTTGTTTCAAATGGTTTGAATGCATTTAGGCCTAAAACAAGCATTTGCTGATTTCTCTTAAATGCAACTTGGGAGAAAAACCAATTCATATCACATTAGTGGGTCTTGGTATTCAACACATTCTGTGAAATTTTGAGCTATCTGTGTTTGCTACAAGAGGAGATATCGCAAAGAATGCGCTTTTCTTGTTTTCTTTCGTTTCAATGCATATTGGCCTAAAACAAGCATTTGCTGTTTTCTCTTAAACGCAACATGGGAGAAAAACCATTTCACATCACATTTGTGGGTCTTGGTCTTCAACACATTGTGTGAAATTTTGAGCTGCCTGTGTTTGCTTAAGAGGAGATATCACAAAGTATGCGCTTTTGTTGTTTCCATTGGTTTCAATGCATTTTGGCCTAAAACGAGCATTTGCTGTTTTCTCTTAAATGCAACATGGGAGAAAAACCATTTCACATCACATTTGTGGGTCTTGGTCTTCAACACATTCTGTGAAATTTTTAGCTATCTGTGTTTGCTAGAAGAGGAGATATCACAAAGTATGCGCTTTTGTTGTTTTCCCATTGGTTTCAATGCACATTGGCCTAAAACGGGCATTTGCTGTTTTCTCTTAAAGGCAACATGGGAGAAAAACCATTTCACATCATATTTGTGGGTCTTGGTCTTCAACATATTCTGTGAAATTTTGAGCTGTCTTTGCTTAAGAGGAGATATCACAAAGTATGAATTTTTGTTGTTTCCATTGGTTTCAATGCATTTTGACCTAAAACGAGCATTTGCTGTTTTCTCTTAAATGCAACATGGGAGAAAAACCATTTCACATCACATTTGTGGGTCTTGGTCTTCAACACATTCTGTGAAATTTTGAGCTGTCTGTGTTTGCTACAAGAGGAGATATCACAAAGTATGCGCTTTTGTTGTTTCCATTGGTTTCAATGCATTTTGGCCTAAAACGAGCATTTGCTGTTTTCTCTTAAATGCAACATGGGAGAAAAACCATTTCACATCACATTTCTGGGTCTTGGCCTTCAACACAATGTGTGAAATTTTTAGCTATCTGTGTTTGCTAGAAGAGGAGATATCACAAAGTATGCGCTTTTGTTGTTTTCCCATTGGTTTCAATGCACATTGGCCTAAAATGGGCATTTGCTGTTTTCTCTTAAAGGCAACATGGGAGAAAAACCATTTCACATCATATTTGTGGGTCTTGGTCTTCAACACATTCTGTGAAATTTTGAGCTGTCTTTGTTTGCTTAAGAGGAGATATCACAAAGTATGCGCTTTTGTTGTTTTCCCATTGGTTTCAATGCACATTGGCCTAAAACGGGCATTTGCTGTTTTCTCTTAAAGGCAACATGGGAGAAAAACCATTTCACATCATATTTGTGGGTCTTGGTCTTCAACACATTCTGTGAAATTTTGAGCTGTCTGTGTTTGCTACAAGAGGAGATATCACAAAGTATGCGCTTTTGTTGTTTTCCCATTGGTTTCAATGCACATTGGCCTAAAACGAGCATTTGCAGTTTTCTCTTAAATGCAACATGGGATAAAAACCATTTCACATCACATTTGTGGGTCTTGGTCTTCAACACATTCTGTGAAATTTTGAGCTGTCTTTGCTTAAGAGGAGATATCACAAAGTATGCATTTTTGTTGTTTCCATTGGTTTCAATGCATTTTGGCCTAAAACGAGCATTTGCTGTTTTCTCTTAAATGCAACATGGGAGAAAAACCATTTCACATCACATTTGTGGGTCTTGGTCTTCAACACATTCTGTGAAATTTTGAGCTGTCTTTGTTTGCTTAAGAGGAGATATCACAAAGTATGCGCTTTTGTTGTTTTCCCATTGGTTTCAATGCACATTGGCCTAAAACGGGCATTTGCTGTTTTCTCTTAAAGGCAACATGGGAGAAAAACCATTTCACATCATATTTGTGGGTCTTGGTCTTCAACACATTCTGTGAAATTTTGAGCTGTCTGTGTTTGCTACAAGAGGAGATATCACAAAGTATGCGCTTTTGTTGTTTCCATTGGTTTCAATGCATTTTGGCCTAAAACGAGCATTTGCTGTTTTCTCTTAAATGCAACATGGGAGAAAAACCATTTCACATCACATTTGTGGGTCTTGGTCTTCAACACATTCTGTGAAATTTTGAGCTGTCTGTGTTTGCTACAGGAGGAGATATCACAAAGTATGCGCTTTTGTTGTTTCCATTGGTTTCAATGCATTTTGGCCTAAAACGAGCATTTGCTGTTTTCTCTTAAATGCAACATGGGAGAAAAACCATTTCACATCACATTTCTGGGTCTTGGCCTTCAACACAATGTGTGAAATTTTTAGCTATCTGTGTTTGCTAGAAGAGGAGATATCACAAAGTATGCGCTTTTGTTGTTTTCCCATTGGTTTCAATGCACATTGGCCTAAAACGGGCATTTGCTGTTTTCTCTTAAAGGCAACATGGGAGAAAAACCATTTCACATCATATTTGTGGGTCTTGGTCTTCAACACATTCTGTGAAATTTTGAGCTGTCTGTGTTTGCTACAAGAGGAGATATCACAAAGAATGCGCTTTTCTTGTTTCCTTTCGTTTCAATGCATATTGGCCTAAAACGAGCATTTGCTGTTTTCTCTTAAATGCAACATGGGAGAAAAACCATTTCACATCACATTTGTGGGTCTTGGTCTTCAACACATTCTGTGAAATTTTGAGCTGTCTTTGTTTGCTTAAGAGGAGATATCACAAAGTATGCGCTTTTGTTGTTTCCATTGGTTTGAATGCATTTTTTCCTAAAACGAGTTTTTGCTGTTTTCTCTTAAACGAAACATGGGAGAAAAACCATTTCTCATCATATTTGTGGGTCTTGGTCTTCAACACATTCTGTGAAATTTGAGCTGTCTGTGTTTGCTACAAGAGGAGATATAACAAAGTATGTGCTTTTGTTGTTTCCTTTGGTTTCAATGCATTTTGGCCTAAAACGAGCATTTGCTGTTTTCTCTGAAATGCAACATGGGAGAAAAACTATTTCACACCACATTTGTGGGTCTTGGTCTTCAACACATTCTGTGAAATTTTGAGCTGTCTGTGTTTGCTACAAGAAGAGATATCACAAAGTATGCTCTTTTGTTGTTTCCTTTGATTTCAATGCATTTAGGCCTAAAACAAGCATTTGCTGATTTCTCTTAAATGCAACATGGGAGAAAAACCAATTCATATCACATTAGTGGGTCTTGGTATTCAACACATTCTGTGAAATTTTGAGCTATCTGTGTTTGCTACAAGAGGAGATATTACAAAGTATGCGCTTTTGTTGTTTCCTTTCGTTTCAATGCATTTTGGCCTAAAACGAGCATTTGCTGTTTTCTCTTAAATGCAACATGGGAGAAAACCCATTTCACATCATTTTTGTGGGTCTTGGTCTTCAACACATTCTGTGAAATTTTGAGCTGTCTGTGTTTGCTACAAGAGGAGATATCGCAAAGAATGAGCTTTTCTTGTTTTCTTTCGTTTCAATGCATATTGGCCTAAAACAAGCATTTGCTGTTTTCTCTTAAACGCAACATGGGAGAAAAACCATTTCACATCACATTTGTGGGTCTTGGTCTTCAACACATTCTGTGAAATTTTGAGCTGTCTTTGTTTGCTTAAGAGGAGATATCACAAAGTATGCGCTTTTGTTGTTTCCATTGGTTTGAATGCATTTTTTCCTAAAACGAGCTTTTGCTGTTTTCTCTTAAACGAAACATGGGAGAAAAACCATTTCACATCACATTTGTGGGTCTTGGTCTTCAACACATTCTATGAAATTTTGAGTTGTCTGTGTTTGCTACAAGAGGAGATATCACAAAGTATGCACTTTTGTTGTTTTTCCATTGGTTTCAATGCATATTGGCCTAAAACGAGCATTTGCTGTTTTCTCTTAAATGCAACATGGGAGAAAAACCATTTCACATCACATTTGTGGGTCTTGGTCTTCAACACATTGTGTGAAATTTTGAGCTGCCTGTGTTTGCTTAAGAGGAGATATCACAAAGTATGCGCTTTTGTTGTTTCCATTGGTTTCAATGCATTTTGGCCTAAAACGAGCATTTGCTGTTTTCTCTTAAATGCAACATGGGAGAAAAACCATTTCACATCACATTTGTGGGTCTTGGTCTTCAACACATTCTGTGAAATTTTGAGCTGTCTGTGTTTGCTACAAGAGGAGATATCACAAAGTATGTGCTTTTGTTGTTTCCATTGGTTTCAATGCATTTTGGCCTAAAACGAGCATTTGCTGTTTTCTCTTAAATGCAACATGGGAGAAAAACCATTTCACATCACATTTCTGGGTCTTGGCCTTCAACACAATGTGTGAAATTTTTAGCTATCTGTGTTTGCTAGAAGAGGAGATATCACAAAGTATGCGCTTTTGTTGTTTTCCCATTGGTTTCAATGCACATTGGCCTAAAACGGGCATTTGCTGTTTTCTCTTAAAGGCAACATGGGAGAAAAACCATTTCACATCATATTTGTGGGTCTTGGTCTAATACATATTCTGTGAAATTTTGAGCTGTCTTTGCTTAAGAGGAGATATCACAAAGTATGCATTTTTGTTGTTTCCATTGGTTTCAATGCATTTTGGCCTAAAACGAGCATTTGCTGTTTTCTCTTAAATGCAACATGGGAGAAAAACCATTTCACATCACATTTGTGGGTCTTGGTCTTCAACACATTCTGTGAAATTTTGAGCTGTCTTTGTTTGCTTAAGAGGAGATATCACAAAGTATGCGCTTTTGTTGTTTTCCCATTGGTTTCAATGCACATTGGCCTAAAACGGGCATTTGCTGTTTTCTCTTAAAGGCAACATGGGAGAAAAACCATTTCACATCATATTTGTGGGTCTTGGTCTTCAACACATTCTGTGAAATTTTGAGCTGTCTGTGTTTGCTACAAGAGGAGATATCACAAAGTATGCGCTTTTGTTGTTTCCATTGGTTTCAATGCATTTTGGCCTAAAACGAGCATTTGCTGTTTTCTCTTAAATGCAACATGGGAGAAAAACCATTTCACATCACATTTGTGGGTCTTGGTCTTCAACACATTCTGTGAAATTTTGAGCTGTCTGTGTTTGCTACAAGAGGAGATATCACAAAGTATGCGCTTTTGTTGTTTCCATTGGTTTCAATGCATTTTGGCCTAAAACGAGCATTTGCTGTTTTCTCTTAAATGCAACATGGGAGAAAAACCATTTCACATCACATTTGTGGGTCTTGGTCTTCAACACATTCTGTGAAATTTTGAGCTGTCTTTGTTTGCTTAAGAGGAGATATCACAAAGTATGCGCTTTTGTTGTTTTCCCATTGGTTTCAATGCACATTGGCCTAAAACGGGCATTTGCTGTTTTCTCTTAAAGGCAACATGGGAGAAAAACCATTTCACATCATATTTGTGGGTCTTGGTCTTCAACACATTCTGTGAAATTTTGAGCTGTCTGTGTTTGCTACAAGAGGAGATATCACAAAGAATGCGCTTTTCTTGTTTCCTTTTGTTTCAATGCATATTGGCCTAAAACGAGCATTTGCTGTTTTCTCTTAAATGCAACATGGGAGAAAAACCATTTCACATCACATTTGTGGGTCTTGGTCTTCAACACATTCTGTGAAATTTTGAGCTGTCTGTGTTTGCTACAAGAGGAGATATCACAAAGTATGCGCTTTTGTTGTTTCCATTGGTTTCAATGCATTTTGGCCTAAAACGAGCATTTGCTGTTTTCTCTTAAATGCAACATGGGAGAAAAACCATTTCACATCACATTTCTGGGTCTTGGCCTTCAACACAATGTGTGAAATTTTTAGCTATCTGTGTTTGCTAGAAGAGGAGATATCACGAAGTATGCGCTTTTGTTGTTTTCCCATTGGTTTCAATGCACATTGGCCTAAAACGGGCATTTGCTGTTTTCTCTTAAAGGCAACATGGGAGAAAAACCATTTCACATCATATTTGTGGGTCTTGGTCTTCTACATATTCTGTGAAATTTTGAGCTGTCTTTGCTTAAGAGGAGATATCACAAAGTATGCATTTTTGTTGTTTCCATTGGTTTCAATGCATTTTGGCCTAAAACGAGCATTTGCTGTTTTCTCTTAAATGCAACATGGGAGAAAAACCATTTCACATCACATTTGTGGGTCTTGGTCTTCAACACATTCTGTGAAATTTTGAGCTGTCTTTGTTTGCTTAAGAGGAGATATCACAAAGTATGCGCTTTTGTTGTTTTCCCATTGGTTTCAATGCACATTGGCCTAAAACGGGCATTTGCTGTTTTCTCTTAAAGGCAACATGGGAGAAAAACCATTTCACATCATATTTGTGGGTCTTGGTCTTCAACACATTCTGTGAAATTTTGAGCTGTCTGTGTTTGCTACAAGAGGAGATATCACAAAGAATGCGCTTTTCTTGTTTCCTTTCGTTTCAATGCATATTGGCCTAAAGCGAGCATTTGCTGTTTTCTCTTAAATGCAACATGGGAGAAAAACAATTTCACATCACATTTGTGGGTCTTGGTCTTCAACACATTCTGTGAAATTTTGAGCTGTCTTTGTTTGCTTAAGAGGAGATATCACAAAGTATGCGCTTTTGTTGTTTCCATTGGTTTGAATGCATTTTTTCCTAAAACGAGCTTTTGCTGTTTTCTTTTAAATGAAACATGGGAGAAAAACCATTTCACATCACATTTGTGGGTCTTGGTCTTCAACACATTCTGTGAAATTTGAGCTGTCTCTGTTGGCTACAAGAGGAGATATCACAAAGAATGCACTTTTGTTGTTTCCATTGGTTTCAATCCATTTTGGCCTAAAACAGGCATTTGCTGTTTTCTCTTAAAGGCAACATGGGAGAAAAACCATTTCACATCATATTTGTGGGTCTTGGTCTTCAACACATTCTGTGAAATTTGAGCTGTCTGTGTTTGCTACAAGAGGAGATATCACAAAGTATGTGCTTTTGTTGTTTCCTTTGGTTTCAATGCATTTTGGCCTAAAACGAGCATTTGCTGTTTTCTCATAAACGAAACATGGGAGAAAAACCATTTCACATCACATTTGTGGGTCTTGGTCTTCAACACATTCTGTGAAATTTGAGCTGTCTGTGTTTGCTACAAGAGGAGATATCACAAAGTATGTGCTTTTGTTGTTTCCTTTCGTTTCAATGCATTTTGGCCTAAAACGAGTATTTGCTGTTTTCTCTTAAATGCAACATGGGAGAAAACACATTTCACATCACATTTGTGGGTCTTGGTCTTCAACACATTCTGTGAAATTTTGAGTTGTCTGTGTTTGCTACAAGAGGAGATATCACAAAGTATGCGCTTTTGTTGTTTTCCCATTGGTTTCAATGCATATTGGCCTAAAACGAGCATTTGCTGTTTTCTCTTAAACGCAACATGGGAGAAAAACCATTTCACATCACATTTGTGGGTCTTGGTCTTCAACACATTCTGTGAAATTTTGAGCTGTCTGTGTTTGCTTAAGAGGAGATATCACAAAGTATGCGCTTTTGTTGTTTCCATTGGTTTCAGTGCATTTTGGCCTAAAATGAGCATTTGCTGTTTTCTCTTAAATGCAACATGGGAGAAAAACCATTTCACATCACATTTGTGGGTTTTGGTCTTCCACACATTATGTGAAATTTTGAGCTGTCTGTGTTTGCTACAAGAGGAGATATCACAAAGTATGCACTTTTGTTGTTTCCATTGGTTTCAATGCATTTTGGCCTAAAACAAGCATTTGCTGTTTTCTCTTAAATGCAACATGGGAGAAAAACCATTTCACATCACATTTCTGGGTCTTGGCCTTCAACACAATGTGTGAAATTTTTAGCTATCTGTGTTTGCTAGAAGAGGAGATATCACAAAGTATGCGCTTTTGTTGTTTTCCCATTGGTTTCAATGCACATTGGCCTAAAACGAGCATTTGCAGTTTTCTCTTAAATGCAACATGGGAGAAAAACCATTTCACATCACATTTGTGGGTCTTGGTCTTCAAAACATTCTGTGAAATTTTGAGCTGTCTTTGTTTGCTTAAGAGGAGATATCACAAAGTATGCGCTTTGTTGTTTCCATTGGTTTGAATGCATTCTTTCCTAAAACGAGCTTTTGCTGTTTTCTCTTAAACGAAACACTGGAGAAAAACCATTTCACATCACATTTCTGGGTCTTGGTCTTCAACACATTCTGTGAAATTTGAGCTGTCTCTGTTTGCTACAAGAGGAGATATCACAAAGAATGCACTTTTGTTGTTTCCATTGGTTTCAATGCATTTTGGCCTAAAACAGGCATTTGCTGTTTTCTCTTAAAGGCAACATGGGAGACAACCCATTTCACATCACATTTGTGGGTCTTGGTCTTCAACACATTCTGTGAAATTTTGAGCTGTCTGTGTTTGCTACAAGAAGAGATATCACAAAGTATGCACTTTTGTTGTTTCCATTGGTTTCAATGCATTTTGGTCTAAAACGAGCATTTGCTGTTTTCTCTTAAATGCAGCATGGGAGAAAAACCATTTCACATCACATTTGTGGGTCTTGGTCTGCAAAACATTCTGTGAAATTTTGAGCTGTCGGTGTTTGCTACAAGAGGAGATATCACAAAGCATGCGCTTTTGTTGTTTCCTTTCTTTTCAATGCATTTTGGCCTAAAACAAGCATTTGCTGTTTTCTCTTAAATGCAACATGGGAGAAAACCCATTTCACATCAAATTTGTGGGTCTTGGTCTTCAACACATTCTGTGAAATTTTTAGTTGTCTGTGTTTGCTACAAGAGAAGATATCACAAAGTATGCGCTTTTGTTGTTTTCCCATTGGTTTCAATGCATATTGGCCTAAAACGAGCATTTGCTGTTTTCTCTTAAACGCAACATGGGAGAAAAACCATTTCACATCACATTTGTGGGTCTTGGTCTTCAACACATTCTGTGAAATTTTGAGCTGTCTGTGTTTGCTTAAGAGGAGATATCACAAAGTATGCGCTTTTGTTGTTTCCATTGGTTTCAATGCATTTTGGCCTAAAACGAGCATTTGCTGTTTTCTCTTAAATGCAACATGGGAGAAAAACCATTTCACATCACATTTGTGGGTTTTGGTCTTCAACACATTCTGTGAAATTTTGAGCTGTCTGTGTTTGCTACAAGAGGAGATATCACAAAGTATGCACATTTGTTGTTTCCAATGGTTTGAATGCATTTTTTCCTAAAACGAGCATTTGCTGTTTTCTCTTAAATGCAACATGGGAGAAAAACCTTTTTCACATCACATTTGTGGGGCTTGGTCTTCAACACATCCAGTGAAATTTTGAGCTGTCTTTGTTTGCTTAAGAGGAGATATCACAAATTATGCGCTTTTGTTGTTTCCATTGGTTTCAATGCATTTTGGCCTAAAACAAGCATTTGCTGTTTTCTCTTAAATGCAACATGGGAGAAAAACCATTTCACATCACATTTGTGGGTCTTGGTCTTCAACACATTCTGTGAAATTTGACCTGTCTGTGTTTGCTACAAGAGGAGATATCACAAAGTATGCGCTTTTGTTGTTTCCTTTCGTTTCAATGCATTTTGGCCTAAAACGAGCATTTGCTGTTTTCTCTTAAATGCAACATGGGAGAAAACATATTTCACATCACATTTGTGGGTCTTGGTCTTCAACACATTCTGTGAAATTTTGAGTTGTCTGTGTTTGCTACAAGAGGAGATACCACAAAGTATGCACATTTGTTGTTTTCCCATTGGTTTCAATGCATATTGGCCTAAAACGAGCATTTGCTGTTTTCTCTTAAACGCAACATGGGAGAAAAACCATTTCACATCACATTTGTGGGTCTTGGTCTTCAACACATTGTGTGAAATTTTGAGCTGCCTGTGTTTGCTTAAGAGGAGATATCACAAAGTATGCGCTTTTGTTGTTTCCATTGGTTTCAATGCATTTTGGCCTAAAACGAGCATTTGCTGTTTTCTCTTAAATGCAACATGGGAGAAAAACCATTTCACATCACATTTGTGGGTCTTGGTCTTCAACACATTCTGTGAAATTTTGAGCTGTCTGTGTTTGCTACAAGAGGAGATATCACAAAGTATGCGCTTTTGTTGTTTCCATTGGTTTCAATGCATTTTGGCCTAAAACGAGCATTTGCTGTTTTCTCTTAAATGCAACATGGGAGAAAAACCATTTCACATCACATTTCTGGGTCTTGGCCTTCAACACAATGTGTGAAATTTTTAGCTATCTGTGTTTGCTAGAAGAGGAGATATCACAAAGTATGCGCTTTTGTTGTTTTCCCATTGGTTTCAATGCACATTGGCCTAAAACGGGCATTTGCTGTTTTCTCTTAAATGCAACATGGGAGAAAAACCATTTCACATCACATTTCTGGGTCTTGGCCTTCAACACAATGTGTGAAATTTTTAGCTATCTGTGTTTGCTAGAAGAGGAGATATCACGAAGTATGCGCTTTTGTTGTTTTCCCATTGGTTTCAATGCACATTGGCCTAAAACGGGCATTTGCTGTTTTCTCTTAAAGGCAACATGGGAGAAAAACCATTTCACATCATATTTGTGGGTCTTGGTCTTCTACATATTCTGTGAAATTTTGAGCTGTCTTTGCTTAAGAGGAGATATCACAAAGTATGCATTTTTGTTGTTTCCATTGGTTTCAATGCATTTTGGCCTAAAACGAGCATTTGCTGTTTTCTCTTAAATGCAACATGGGAGAAAAACCATTTCACATCACATTTGTGGGTCTTGGTCTTCAACACATTCTGTGAAATTTTGAGCTGTCTTTGTTTGCTTAAGAGGAGATATCACAAAGTATGCGCTTTTGTTGTTTTCCCATTGGTTTCAATGCACATTGGCCTAAAATGGGCATTTGCTGTTTTCTCTTAAAGGCAACATGGGAGAAAAACCATTTCACATCATATTTGTGGGTCTTGGTCTTCAACACATTCTGTGAAATTTTGAGCTGTCTGTGTTTGCTACAAGAGGAGATATCACAAAGAATGCGCTTTTCTTGTTTCCTTTCGTTTCAATGCATATTGGCCTAAAGCGAGCATTTGCTGTTTTCTCTTAAATGCAACATGGGAGAAAAACCATTTCACATCACATTTGTGGGTCTTGGTCTTCAACACATTCTGTGAAATTTGAGCTGTCTCTGTTGGCTACAAGAGGAGATATCACAAAGAATGCACTTTTGTTGTTTCCATTGGTTTCAATCCATTTTGGCCTAAAACAGGCATTTGCTGTTTTCTCTTAAAGGCAACATGGGAGAAAAACCATTTCACATCATATTTGTGGGTCTTGGTCTTCAACACATTCTGTGAAATTTGAGCTTTCTGTGTTTGCTACAAGAGGAGATATCACAAAGTATGTGCTTTTGTTGTTTCCATTGGTTTCAATGCATTTTGGCCTAAAACGAGCATTTGCTGTTTTCTCATAAACGAAACATGGGAGAAAAACCATTTCACATCACATTTGTGGGTCTTGGTCTTCAACACATTCTGTGAAATTTGAGCTGTCTGTGTTTGCTACAAGAGGAGATATCACAAAGTATGTGCTTTTGTTGTTTCCTTTCGTTTCAATGCATTTTGGCCTAAAACGAGTATTTGCTGTTTTCTCTTAAATGCAACATGGGAGAAAACACATTTCACATCACATTTGTGGGTCTTGGTCTTCAACACATTCTGTGAAATTTTGAGTTGTCTGTGTTTGCTACAAGAGGAGATATCACAAAGTATGCGCTTTTGTTGTTTTCCCATTGGTTTCAATGCATATTGGCCTAAAACGAGCATTTGCTGTTTTCTCTTAAACGCAACATGGGAGAAAAACCATTTCACATCACATTTGTGGGTCTTGGTCTTCAACACATTCTGTGAAATTTTGAGCTGTCTGTGTTTGCTTAAGAGGAGATATCACAAAGTATGCGCTTTTGTTGTTTCCATTGGTTTCAGTGCATTTTGGCCTAAAATGAGCATTTGCTGTTTTCTCTTAAATGCAACATGGGAGAAAAACCATTTCACATCACATTTGTGGGTCTTGGTCTTCAACACATTCTGTGAAATTTTGAGCTGTCTGTGTTTGCTTAAGAGGAGATATCACAAAGTATGCGCTTTTGTTGTTTCCATTGGTTTCAATGCATTTTGGCCTAAAACGAGCATTTGCTGTTTTCTCTTAAATGCAACATGGGAGAAAACCCATTTCACATCAAATTTGTGGGTCTTGGTCTTCAACACATTCTGTGAAATTTTTAGTTGTCTGTGTTTGCTACAAGAGAAGAAATCACAAAGTATGCGCTTTTTTTGTTTCCAGTGGTTTCAATTTATTTTGGCCTAAAACAGGCATTTGCTGTTTTCTCTTAAATGCAACATGGGAGAAAAACCATTTCACATCACATTTCTGGGTCTTGGCCTTCAACACAATGTGTGAAATTTTTAGCTATCTGTGTTTGCTAGAAGAGGAGATATCACAAAGTATGCGCTTTTGTTGTTTTCCCATTGGTTTCAATTTACATTGGCCTAAAACGGGCATTTGCTGTTTTCTCTTAAAGGCAACATGGGAGAAAAACCATTTCACATCATATTTGTGGGTCTTGGTCTTCAACATATTCTGTGAAATTTTGAGCTGTCTTTGCTTAAGAGGAGATATCACAAAGTATGCATTTTTGTTGTTTCCATTGGTGTGAATGCATTTTGGCCTAAAACGAGCATTTGCTGTTTTCTCTTAAATGCAACATGGGAGAAAAACCATTTCACATCACATTTGTGGTCTTGGTCTGCAAAACATTCTGTGAAATTTTGAGCTGTCGGTGTTTGCTACAAGAGGAGATATCACAAAGCATGCACATTTGTTGTTTCCAATGGTTTGAATGCATTTTTTCCTAAAACGAGCATTTGCTGTTTTCTCTTAAACGCAACATGTGAGAAAAACCAATTCACATCACATTTGTGGGTCTTGGTCTTCAACACATTCTGTGAAATTTTGAGCTGTCTTTGTTTGCTTAAGAGGAGATATCACAAAGTATGCACTTTTGTTGATTCCTTTCGTTTCAATGCATTTTGGCCTAAAACGAGCATTTGCTGATTTCTCTTAAATGCAACATGGGAGAAAAACCATTTCACATCACATTTGTGGGTCTTGGTCTTCAACACATTCTGTGAAATTTTGAGCTGTCTGTGTTTGCTACAAGAGGAGATATCACAAAGTATGCGCTTTTGTTGTTTCCATTGGTTTCAATGCATTTTGGCCTAAAACAAGCATTTGCTGTTTTCTCTTAAATGCAACATGGGAGAAAAACCATTTCACATCACATTTCTGGGTCTTGGCCTTCAACACAATGTGTGAAATTTTTAGCTATCTGTGTTTGCTTGAAGAGGAGATATCACAAAGTATGCGCTTTTGTTGTTTTCCCATTGGTTTCAATGCACATTGGCCTAAAACGAGCATTTGCAGTTTTCTCTTAAATGCAACATGGGATAAAAACCATTTCACATCACATTTGTGGGTCTTGGTCTTCAACACATTCTGTGAAATTTTGAGCTGTCTTTGTTTGCTTAAGAGGAGATATCACAAAGTATGCGCTTTTGTTGTTTCCATTGGTTTGAATGCATTTTTTCCTAAAACGAGCTTTTGCTGTTTTCTCTTAAACGAAACATGGGAGAAAAACCATTTCACATCACATTTGTGGGTCTTGGTCTTCAACAGATTCTGTGAAATTTGAGCTGTCTCTGTTTGCTACAAGAGGAGATATCACAAAGAATGCACTATTGTTGTTTCCATTGGTTTCAATGCATTTTGGCCTAAAACAGGCATTTGCTGTTTTCTCTTAAAGGCAACATGGGAGACAAACCATTTCACATCACATTTGTGGGTCTTGGTCTTCAACACATTCTGTGAAATTTTGAGCTGTCTGTGTTTGCTACAAGAGGAGATATCACAAAGTATGCACATTTGTTGTTTCCAATGGTTTGAATGCATTTTTTCCTAAAACGAGCATTTGCTGTTTTCTCTTAAACGCAACATGTGAGAAAAACCAATTCACATCACATTTGTGGGTCTTGGTCTTCAACACATTCTGTGAAATTTTGAGCTGTCTTTGTTTGCTTAAGAGGAGATATCACAAAGTATGCACTTTTGTTGATTCCTTTCGTTTCAATGCATTTTGGCCTAAAACGAGCATTTGCTGATTTCTCTTAAATGCAACATGGGAGAAAAACCATTTCACATCACATTTGTGGGTCTTGGTCTTCAACACATTCTGTGAAATTTTGAGCTGTCTGTGTTTGCTACAAGAAGAGATATCACAAAGTATGCACTTTTGTTGTTTCCATTGGTTTCAATGCATTTTGGTCTAAAACGAGCATTTGCTGTTTTCTCTTAAATGCAGCATGGGAAAAAAACCATTTCACATCACATTTGTGGTCTTGGTCTGCAAAACATTCTGTGAAATTTTGAGCTGTCGGTGTTTGCTACAAGAGGAGATATCACAAAGCATGCGCTTTTGTTGTTTCCTTTTTTTTCATTGCATTTTGGCCTAAAACAAGCATTTGCTGTTTTCTCTTAAATGCAACATGGGAGAAAACCCATTTCACATCAAATTTGTGGGTCTTGGTCTTCAACACATTCTGTGAAATTTTTAGTTGTCTGAGTTTGCTACAAGAGAAGATATCACAAAGTATGCACTTTTTTTGTTTCCAGTGGTTTCAATTTATTTTGGCCTAAAACAGGCATTTGCTGTTTTCTCTTAAATGCAACATGGGAGACAAACCATTTCACATCACATTTGTGGGTCTTGGCCTTCAACACATTGTGTGAAATTTTGAGCTGTCTGTGTTTGCTACAAGAAGAGATATCACAAAGTATGCGCTTTTGTTGTTTCCATTGGTTTCAATGCATTTTGGCCTAAAACGAGCATTTGCTGTTTTCTCTTAAATGCAACATGGGAGAAAAACCATTTAACATCACATTTGTGGGTTTTGGTCTTCAACACATTCTGTGAAATTTTGAGCTGTCTGTGTTTGCTACAAGAGGAGATATCACAAAGTATGCGCTTTTGTTGTTTCCATTGGTTTCAATGCATTTTGGCCTAAAACGAGCATTTGCTGTTTTCTCTTAAATGCAACATGGGAGAAAAACCATTTCACATCACATTTCTGGGTCTTGGCCTTCAACACAATGTGTGAAATTTTTAGCTATCTGTGTTTGCTAGAAGAGGAGATATCACAAAGTATGCGCTTTTGTTGTTTTCCCATTGGTTTCAATGCACATTGGCCTAAAACGAGCATTTGCAGTTTTCTCTTAAATGCAACATGGGATAAAAACCATTTCACATCACATTTGTGGGTCTTGGTCTTCAACACATTCTGTGAAATTTTGAACTGTCTTTGTTTGCTTAAGAGGAGATATCACAAAGTATGCGCTTTTGTTGTTTCCATTGGTTTGAATGCATTTTTTCCTAAAACGAGCTTTTGCTGTTTTCTCTTAAACGAAACATGGGAGAAAAACCATTTCACATCACATTTGTGGGTCTTGGTCTTCAACACATTCTGTGAAATTTGGAGCTGTCTGTGTTTGCTACAAGAGGAGATATCACAAAGTATGCACATTTGTTGTTTCCAATGGTTTGAATGCATTTTTTCCTAAAACGAGCATTTGCTGTTTTCTCTTAAATGCAACATGGGAGAAAAACCTTTTTCACATCACATTTGTGGGGCTTGGTCTTCAACACATCCAGTGAAATTTTGAGCTGTCTTTGTTTGCTTAAGAGGAGATATCACAAATTATGCGCTTTTGTTGTTTCCATTGGTTTCAATGCATTTTGGCCAAAAACAAGCATTTGCTGTTTTATCTTAAATGCAACATGGGAGAAAAACCGTTTCACATCACATTTGTGGGTCTTGGTCTTCAACACATTCTGTGAAATTTGACCTGTCTGTGTTTGCTACAAGAGGAGATATCACAAAGTATGCGCTTTTGTTGTTTCCTTTCGTTTCAATGCATTTTGGCCTAAAACGAGCATTTGCTGTTTTCTCTTAAATGCAACATGGGAGAAAACATATTTCACATCACATTTGTGGGTCTTGGTCTTCAACACATTCTGTGAAATTTTGAGTTGTCTGTGTTTGCTACAAGAGGAGATACCACAAAGTATGCACATTTGTTGTTTCCAATGGTTTGAATGCATTTTTTCCTAAAACGAGCATTTGCTGTTTTCTCTTAAACGCAACATCGGAGAAAAACCTTTTTCACATCACATTTGTGGGGCTTGGTCTTCAACACATTCTGTGAAATTTTGAGCTGTCTTTGTTTGCTTAAGAGGAGATATCACAAATTATGCGCTTTTGTTGTTTCCATTGGTTTCAATGCATTTTGGCCTAAAACGAGCATTTGCTGTTTTCTCTTAAATGCAACATGGGAGAAAAACCATTTCACATCACATTTGAGGGTCTTTGTCTTCAACACATTCTGTGAAATATTGAGCTATCTGTGTTTGCTACAAGAGGAGATATTACAAAGTATGCGCTTTTGTTGTTTCCTTTCGTTTTAAATGCATTTTGGCCTAAAACAAGCATTTGCTGTTTTCTCTTAAATGCAACATGGGAGAAAACCCATTTCATGTCACATTTGTGGGTCTTGGTCTTCAACACATTCTATGAAATTTTGAGTTGTCTGTGTTTGCTACAAGAGGAGATATCACAAAGTATGCGCTTTTGTTGTTTTCCCATTGGTTTCAATGCATATTGGCCTAAAACGAGCATTTGCTGTTTTCTCTTAAACTCAACATGGGAGAAAAACCATTTCACATCACATTTGTGGGTCTTGGTCTTCAACACATTCTGTGAAATTTTGAGCTGTCTGTGTTTGCTTAAGAGGAGATATCACAAAGTATGCGCTTTTGTTGTTTCCATTGGTTTCAATGCATTTTGGCCTAAAACGAGCATTTGCTGTTTTCTCTTAAATGCAACATGGGAGAAAACCCATTTCACATCAAATTTGTGGGTCTTGGTCTTCAACACATTCTGTGAAATTTTTAGTTGTCTGTGTTTGCTACAAGAGAAGATATCACAAAGTATGCGCTTTTTTTGTTTCCAGTGGTTTCAATTTATTTTGGCCTAAAACAGGCATTTGCTGTTTTCTCTTAAATGCAACATGGGAGAAAAACCATTTCACATCACATTTCTGGGTCTTGGCCTTCAACACAATGTGTGAAATTTTTAGCTATCTGTGTTTGCTAGAAGAGGAGATATCACAAAGTATGCGCTTTTGTTGTTTTCCCATTGGTTTCAATTTACATTGGCCTAAAATGGGCATTTGCTGTTTTCTCTTAAAGGCAACATGGGAGAAAACCCATTTCACATCATATTTGTGGGTCTTGGTCTTCAACATATTCTGTGAAATTTTGAGCTGTCTTTGCTTAAGAGGAGATATCACAAAGTATGCATTTTTGTTGTTTCCATTGGTTTGAATGCATTTTGGCCTAAAACGAGCATTTGCTGTTTTCTCTTAAATGCAACATGGGAGAAAAACCATTTCACATCACATTTGTGGTCTTGGTCTGCAAAACATTCTGTGAAATTTTGAGCTGTCGGTGTTTGCTACAAGAGGAGATATCACAAAGCATGCACATTTGTTGTTTCCAATGGTTTGAATGCATTTTTTCCTAAAACGAGCATTTGCTGTTTTCTCTTAAACGCAACATGTGAGAAAAACCAATTCACATCACATTTGTGGGTCTTGGTCTTCAACACATTCTGTGAAATTTTGAGCTGTCTTTGTTTGCTTAAGAGGAGATATCACAAAGTATGCACTTTTGTTGATTCCTTTTGTTTCAATGCATTTTGGCCTAAAACGAGCATTTGCTGATTTCTCTTAAATGCAACATGGGAGAAAAAGCATTTCACATCACATTTGTGGGTCTTGGTCTTCAACACATTCTGTGAAATTTTGAGCTGTCTGTGTTTGCTACAAGAGGAGATATCACAAAGTATGCGCTTTTGTTGTTTCCATTGGTTTCAATGCATTTTGGCCTAAAACAAGCATTTGCTGTTTTCTCTTAAATGCAACATGGGAGAAAAACCATTTCACATCACATTTCTGGGTCTTGGCCTTCAACACAATGTGTGAAATTTTTAGCTATCTGTGTTTGCTTGAAGAGGAGATATCACAAAGTATGCGCTTTTGTTGTTTTCCCATTGGTTTCAATGCACATTGGCCTAAAACGAGCATTTGCAGTTTTCTCTTAAATGCAACATGGGATAAAAACCATTTCACATCACATTTGTGGGTCTTGGTCTTCAACACATTCTGTGAAATTTTGAGCTGTCTTTGTTTGCTTAAGAGGAGATATCACAAAGTATGCGCTTTTGTTGTTTCCATTGGTTTGAATGCATTTTTTCCTAAAACGAGCTTTTGCTGTTTTCTCTTAAACGAAACATGGGAGAAAAACCATTTCACATCACATTTGTGGGTCTTGGTCTTCAACACATTCTGTGAAATTTGAGCTGTCTCTGTTTGCTACAAGAGGAGATATCACAAAGAATGCACTTTTGTTGTTTCCATTGGTTTCAATGCATTTTGGCCTAAAACAGGCATTTGCTGTTTTCTCTTAAAGGCAACATGGGAGACAAACCATTTCACATCACATTTGTGGGTCTTGGTCTTCAACACATTCTGTGAAATTTTGAGCTGTCTGTGTTTGCTACAAGAGGAGATATCACAAAGTATGCACATTTGTTGTTTCCAATGGTTTGAATGCATTTTTTCCTAAAACGAGCATTTGCTGTTTTCTCTTAAACGCAACATGTGAGAAAAACCAATTCACATCACATTTGTGGGTCTTGGTCTTCAACACATTCTGTGAAATTTTGAGCTGTCTTTGTTTGCTTAAGAGGAGATATCACAAAGTATGCACTTTTGTTGATTCCTTTCGTTTCAATGCATTTTGGCCTAAAACGAGCATTTGCTGATTTCTCTTAAATGCAACATGGGAGAAAAACCATTTCACATCACATTTGTGGGTCTTGGTCTTCAACACATTCTGTGAAATTTTGAGCTGTCTGTGTTTGCTACAAGAAGAGATATCACAAAGTATGCACTTCTGTTGTTTCCATTGGTTTCAATGCATTTTGGTCTAAAACGAGCATTTGCTGTTTTCTCTTAAATGCAGCATGGGAAAAAAACCATTTCACATCACATTTGTAGTCTTGGTCTGCAAAACATTCTGTGAAATTTTGAGCTGTCGGTGTTTGCTACAAGAGGAGATATCACAAAGCATGCGCTTTTGTTGTTTCCTTTTTTTTCATTGCATTTTGGCCTAAAACAAGCATTTGCTGTTTTCTCTTAAATGCAACATGGGAGAAAACCCATTTCCCATCAAATTTGTGGGTCTTGGTCTTCAACACATTCTGTGAAATTTTTAGTTGTCTGTGTTTGCTACAAGAGAAGATATCACAAAGTATGCACTTTTTTTGTTTCCAGTGGTTTCAATTTATTTTGGCCTAAAACAGGCATTTGCTGTTTTCTCTTAAATGCAACATGGGAGACAAACCATTTCACATCACATTTGTGGGTCTTGGCCTTCAACACATTGTGTGAAATTTTGAGCTGTCTGTGTTTGCTACAAGAAGAGATATCACAAAGTATGCGCTTTTGTTGTTTCCATTGGTTTCAATGCATTTTGGCCTAAAACGAGCATTTGCTGTTTTCTCTTAAATGCAACATGGGAGAAAAACCATTTAACATCACATTTGTGGGTTTTGGTCTTCAACACATTCTGTGAAATTTTGAGCTGTCTGTGTTTGCTACAAGAGGAGATATCACAAAGTATGCGCTTTTGTTGTTTCCATTGGTTTCAATGCATTTTGGCCTAAAACGAGCATTTGCTGTTTTCTCTTAAATGCAACATGGGAGAAAAACCATTTCACATCACATTTCTGGGTCTTGGCCTTCAACACAATGTGTGAAATTTTTAGCTATCTGTGTTTGCTAGAAGAGGAGATATCACAAAGTATGCGCTTTTGTTGTTTTCCCATTGGTTTCAATGCACATTGGCCTAAAACGAGCATTTGCAGTTTTCTCTTAAATGCAACATGGGATAAAAACCATTTCACATCACATTTGTGGGTCTTGGTCTTCAACACATTCTGTGAAATTTTGAGCTGTCTCTGTTTGCTACAAGAGGAGATATCACAAAGAATGCACTTTTGTTGTTTCCATTGGTTTGATTGCATTTTTTCCTAAAACGAGCTTTTGCTGTTTTCTCTTAAACGAAACATGGGAGAAAAACCATTTCACATCACATTTGTGGGTCTTGGTCTTCAACACATTCTGTGAAATTTGAGCTGTCTCTGTTTGCTACAAGAGGAGATATCACAAAGAATGCACTTTTGTTGTTTCCATTGGTTTCAATGCATTTTGGCCTAAAACAGGCATTTGCTGTTTTCTCTTAAAGGCAACATGGGAGACAAACCATTTCACATCACATTTGTGGGTCTTGGTCTTCAACACATTCTTTGAAATTTTGAGCTGTCTGTGTTTGCTACAAGAGGAGATATCACAAAGTATGCACATTTGTTGTTTCCAATGGTTTGAATGCATTTTTTCCTAAAACGAGCATTTGCTGTTTTCTCTTAAACGCAACATGTGAGAAAAACCAATTCACATCACATTTGTGGGTCTTGGCCTTCAACACATTGTGTGAAATTTTGAGCTGTCTTTGTTTGCTTAAGAGGAGATATCACAAAGTATGCGCTTTTGTTGATTCCTTTCGTTTCAATGCATTTTGGCCTAAAACGAGCATTTGCTGATTTCTCTTAAATGCAACATGGGAGAAAAACCATTTCACATCACATTTGTGGGTTTTGGTCTTCAACACATTCTGTGAAATTTTGAGCTGTCTGTGTTTGCTACAAGAGGAGATATCACAAAGTATGCGCTTTTGTTGTTTCCATTGGTTTCAATGCATTTTGGCCTAAAACGAGCATTTGCTGTTTTCTCTTAAATGCAACATGGGAGAAAAACCATTTCACATCACATTTCTGTGTCTTGGCCTTCAACACATTCTGTGAAATTTGAGCTGTCTCTGTTTGCTACAAGAGGAGATATCACAAAGAATGCACTTTTGTTGTTTCCATTGGTTTCAATGCATTTTGGCCTAAAACAGGCATTTGCTGTTTTCTCTTAAAGGCAACATGGGAGACAAACCATTTCACATCACATTTGTGGGTCTTGGTCTTCAACACATTCTGTGATATTTTGAGCTGTCTGTGTTTGCTACAAGAGGAGATATCACAAAGTATGCACATTTGTTGTTTCCAATGGTTTGAATGCATTTTTTCCTAAAATGAGCATTTGCTGTTTTCTCTTAAACGCAACATGTGAGAAAAACCAATTCACATCACATTTGTGGGTCTTGGTCTTCAACACATTCTGTGAAATTTTGAGCTGTCTTTGTTTGCTTAAGAGGAGATATCACAAAGTATGCGCTTTTGTTGATTCCTTTCGTTTCAATGCATTTTGGCCTAAAACGAGCATTTGCTGATTTCTCTTAAATGCAACATGGGAGAAAAACCATTTCACATCACATTTGTGGGTCTTGGTCTTCAACACATTCTGTGAAATTTTGAGCTGTCTGTGTTTGCTACAAGAAGAGATATCACAAAGTATGCGCTTTTGTTGTTTCCATTGGTTTCAATGCATTTTGGCCTAAAACGAGCATTTGCTGTTTTCTCTTAAATGCAACATGGGAGAAAAACCATTTCACATCACATTTCTGGGTCTTGGCCTTCAACACAATGTGTGAAATTTTTAGCTATCTGTGTTTGCTAGAAGAGGAGATATCACAAAGTATGCGCTTTTGTTGTTTTCCCATTGGTTTCAATGCACATTGGCCTAAAACGAGCATTTGCAGTTTTCTCTTAAATGCAACATGGGATAAAAACCATTTCACATCACATTTGTGGGTCTTGGTCTTCAACACATTCTGTGAAATTTTGAGCTGTCTTTGTTTGCTTAAGAGGAGATATGACAAAGTATGCGCTTTTGTTGTTTCCATTGGTTTGAATGCATTTTTTCCTAAAACGAGCTTTTGCTGTTTTCTCTTAAACGAAACATGGGAGAAAAACCATTTCACATCACATTTGTGGGTCTTGGTCTTCAACACATTCTGTGAAATTTGAGCTGTCTCTGTTTGCTACAATAGGAGATATCACAAAGAATGCACTTTTGTTGTTTCCATTGGTTTCAATGCATTTTGGCCTAAAACAGGCATTTGCTGTTTTCTCTTAAAGGCAACATGGGAGACAAACCATTTCACATCACATTTGTGGGTCTTGGTCTTCAACACATTCTGTGAAATTTTGAGCTGTCTGTGTTTGCTACAAGAAGAGATATCACAAAGTATGCACTTTTGGTTTTCCATTGGTTTCAATGCATTTTGGTCTAAAACGAGCATTTGCTGTTTTCTCTTAAATGCAGCATGGGAGAAAAACCATTTCACATCACATTTGTGGTCTTGGTCTGCAAAACATTCTGTGAAATTTTGAGCTGTCGGTGTTTGCTACAAGAGGAGATATCACAAAGCATGCGCTTTTGTTGTTTTCCCATTGGTTTCAATGCATATTGGCCTAAAACGAGCATTTGCTGTTTTCTCTTAAACTCAACATGGGAGAAAAACCATTTCACATCACATTTGTGGGTCTTGGTCTTCAACACATTCTGTGAAATTTTGAGCTGTCTGTGTTTGCTTAAGAGGAGATATCACAAAGTATGCGCTTTTGTTGTTTCCATTGGTTTCAATGCATTTTGGCCTAAAACGAGCATTTGCTGTTTTCTCTTAAATGCAACATGGGAGAAAACCCATTTCACATCAAATTTGTGGGTCTTGGTCTTCAACACATTCTGTGAAATTTTTAGTTGTCTGTGTTTGCTACAAGAGAAGATATCACAAAGTATGCGCTTTTTTTGTTTCCAGTGGTTTCAATTTATTTTGGCCTAAAACAGGCATTTGCTGTTTTCTCTTAAATGCAACATGGGAGAAAAACCATTTCACATCACATTTCTGGGTCTTGGCCTTCAACACAATGTGTGAAATTTTTAGCTATCTGTGTTTGCTAGAAGAGGAGATATCACAAAGTATGCGCTTTTGTTGTTTTCCCATTGGTTTCAATTTACATTGGCCTAAAATGGGCATTTGCTGTTTTCTCTTAAAGGCAACATGGGAGAAAACCCATTTCACATCATATTTGTGGGTCTTGGTCTTCAACATATTCTGTGAAATTTTGAGCTGTCTTTGCTTAAGAGGAGATATCACAAAGTATGCATTTTTGTTGTTTCCATTGGTTTGAATGCATTTTGGCCTAAAACGAGCATTTGCTGTTTTCTCTTAAATGCAACATGGGAGAAAAACCATTTCACATCACATTTGTGGTCTTGGTCTGCAAAACATTCTGTGAAATTTTGAGCTGTCGGTGTTTGCTACAAGAGGAGATATCACAAAGCATGCACATTTGTTGTTTCCAATGGTTTGAATGCATTTTTTCCTAAAACGAGCATTTGCTGTTTTCTCTTAAACGCAACATGTGAGAAAAACCAATTCACATCACATTTGTGGGTCTTGGTCTTCAACACATTCTGTGAAATTTTGAGCTGTCTTTGTTTGCTTAAGAGGAGATATCACAAAGTATGCGCTTTTGTTGATTCCTTTCGTTTCAATGCATTTTGGCCTAAAACGAGCATTTGCTGATTTCTCTTAAATGCAACATGGGAGAAAAACCATTTCACATCACATTTGTGGGTCTTGGTCTTCAACACATTCTGTGAAATTTTGAGCTGTCTGTGTTTGCTACAAGAAGAGATATCACAAAGTATGCGCTTTTGTTGTTTCCATTGGTTTCAATGCATTTTGGCCTAAAACGAGCATTTGCTGTTTTCTCTTAAATGCAACATGGGAGAAAAACCATTTCACATCACATTTCTGGGTCTTGGCCTTCAACACAATGTGTGAAATTTTTAGCTATCTGTGTTTGCTAGAAGAGGAGATATCACAAAGTATGCGCTTTTGTTGTTTTCCCATTGGTTTCAATGCACATTGGCCTAAAACGAGCATTTGCAGTTTTCTCTTAAATGCAACATGGGATAAAAACCATTTCACATCACATTTGTGGGTCTTGGTCTTCAACACATTCTGTGAAATTTTGAGCTGTCTTTGTTTGCTTAAGAGGAGATATGACAAAGTATGCGCTTTTGTTGTTTCCATTGGTTTGAATGCATTTTTTCCTAAAACGAGCTTTTGCTGTTTTCTCTTAAACGAAACATGGGAGAAAAACCATTTCACATCACATTTGTGGGTCTTGGTCTTCAACACATTCTGTGAAATTTGAGCTGTCTCTGTTTGCTACAATAGGAGATATCACAAAGAATGCACTTTTGTTGTTTCCATTGGTTTCAATGCATTTTGGCCTAAAACAGGCATTTGCTGTTTTCTCTTAAAGGCAACATGGGAGACAAACCATTTCACATCACATTTGTGGGTCTTGGTCTTCAACACATTCTGTGAAATTTTGAGCTGTCTGTGTTTGCTACAAGAAGAGATATCACAAAGTATGCACTTTTGGTTTTCCATTGGTTTCAATGCATTTTGGTCTAAAACGAGCATTTGCTGTTTTCTCTTAAATGCAGCATGGGAGAAAAACCATTTCACATCACATTTGTGGTCTTGGTCTGCAAAACATTCTGTGAAATTTTGAGCTGTCGGTGTTTGCTACAAGAGGAGATATCACAAAGCATGCGCTTTTGTTGTTTTCCCATTGGTTTCAATGCATATTGGCCTAAAACGAGCATTTGCTGTTTTCTCTTAAACTCAACATGGGAGAAAAACCATTTCACATCACATTTGTGGGTCTTGGTCTTCAACACATTCTGTGAAATTTTGAGCTGTCTGTGTTTGCTTAAGAGGAGATATCACAAAGTATGCGCTTTTGTTGTTTCCATTGGTTTCAATGCATTTTGGCCTAAAACGAGCATTTGCTGTTTTCTCTTAAATGCAACATGGGAGAAAACCCATTTCACATCAAATTTGTGGGTCTTGGTCTTCAACACATTCTGTGAAATTTTTAGTTGTCTGTGTTTGCTACAAGAGAAGATATCACAAAGTATGCGCTTTTTTTGTTTCCAGTGGTTTCAATTTATTTTGGCCTAAAACAGGCATTTGCTGTTTTCTCTTAAATGCAACATGGGAGAAAAACCATTTCACATCACATTTCTGGGTCTTGGCCTTCAACACAATGTGTGAAATTTTTAGCTATCTGTGTTTGCTAGAAGAGGAGATATCACAAAGTATGCGCTTTTGTTGTTTTCCCATTGGTTTCAATTTACATTGGCCTAAAATGGGCATTTGCTGTTTTCTCTTAAAGGCAACATGGGAGAAAACCCATTTCACATCATATTTGTGGGTCTTGGTCTTCAACATATTCTGTGAAATTTTGAGCTGTCTTTGCTTAAGAGGAGATATCACAAAGTATGCATTTTTGTTGTTTCCATTGGTTTGAATGCATTTTGGCCTAAAACGAGCATTTGCTGTTTTCTCTTAAATGCAACATGGGAGAAAAACCATTTCACATCACATTTGTGGTCTTGGTCTGCAAAACATTCTGTGAAATTTTGAGCTGTCGGTGTTTGCTACAAGAGGAGATATCACAAAGCATGCACATTTGTTGTTTCCAATGGTTTGAATGCATTTTTTCCTAAAACGAGCATTTGCTGTTTTCTCTTAAACGCAACATGTGAGAAAAACCAATTCACATCACATTTGTGGGTCTTGGTCTTCAACACATTCTGTGAAATTTTGAGCTGTCTTTGTTTGCTTAAGAGGAGATATCACAAAGTATGCACTTTTGTTGATTCCTTTTGTTTCAATGCATTTTGGCCTAAAACGAGCATTTGCTGATTTCTCTTAAATGCAACATGGGAGAAAAAGCATTTCACATCACATTTGTGGGTCTTGGTCTTCAACACATTCTGTGAAATTTTGAGCTGTCTGTGTTTGCTACAAGAGGAGATATCACAAAGTATGCGCTTTTGTTGTTTCCATTGGTTTCAATGCATTTTGGCCTAAAACAAGCATTTGCTGTTTTCTCTTAAATGCAACATGGGAGAAAAACCATTTCACATCACATTTCTGGGTCTTGGCCTTCAACACAATGTGTGAAATTTTTAGCTATCTGTGTTTGCTTGAAGAGGAGATATCACAAAGTATGCGCTTTTGTTGTTTTCCCATTGGTTTCAATGCACATTGGCCTAAAACGAGCATTTGCAGTTTTCTCTTAAATGCAACATGGGATAAAAACCATTTCACATCACATTTGTGGGTCTTGGTCTTCAACACATTCTGTGAAATTTTGAGCTGTCTTTGTTTGCTTAAGAGGAGATATCACAAAGTATGCGCTTTTGTTGTTTCCATTGGTTTGAATGCATTTTTTCCTAAAACGAGCTTTTGCTGTTTTCTCTTAAACGAAACATGGGAGAAAAACCATTTCACATCACATTTGTGGGTCTTGGTCTTCAACACATTCTGTGAAATTTGAGCTGTCTCTGTTTGCTACAAGAGGAGATATCACAAAGAATGCACTTTTGTTGTTTCCATTGGTTTCAATGCATTTTGGCCTAAAACAGGCATTTGCTGTTTTCTCTTAAAGGCAACATGGGAGACAAACCATTTCAC
The DNA here is from genome assembly GCA_031769625.1 of Taudactylus pleione. NCBI lineage: Eukaryota > Metazoa > Chordata > Amphibia > Anura > Myobatrachidae > Taudactylus > Taudactylus pleione. Next base: position 1,507,819 of record JAUIMM010000274.1, on the reverse strand, counting down.
ATCACATTTGTGGGTCTTGGTCTTCAACACATTCTGTGAAATTTTGAGCTGTCTGTGTTTGCTACAAGAGGAGATATCACAAAGTATGCACATTTGTTGTTTCCAATGGTTTGAATGCATTTTTTCCTAAAACGAGCATTTGCTGTTTTCTCTTAAACGCAACATGTGAGAAAAACCAATTCACATCACATTTGTGGGTCTTGGTCTTCAACACATTCTGTGAAATTTTGAGCTGTCTTTGTTTGCTTAAGAGGAGATATCACAAAGTATGCACTTTTGTTGATTCCTTTCGTTTCAATGCATTTTGGCCTAAAACGAGCATTTGCTGATTTCTCTTAAATGCAACATGGGAGAAAAACCATTTCACATCACATTTGTGGGTCTTGGTCTTCAACACATTCTGTGAAATTTTGAGCTGTCTGTGTTTGCTACAAGAAGAGATATCACAAAGTATGCACTTCTGTTGTTTCCATTGGTTTCAATGCATTTTGGTCTAAAACGAGCATTTGCTGTTTTCTCTTAAATGCAGCATGGGAAAAAAACCATTTCACATCACATTTGTAGTCTTGGTCTGCAAAACATTCTGTGAAATTTTGAGCTGTCGGTGTTTGCTACAAGAGGAGATATCACAAAGCATGCGCTTTTGTTGTTTCCTTTTTTTTCATTGCATTTTGGCCTAAAACAAGCATTTGCTGTTTTCTCTTAAATGCAACATGGGAGAAAACCCATTTCCCATCAAATTTGTGGGTCTTGGTCTTCAACACATTCTGTGAAATTTTTAGTTGTCTGTGTTTGCTACAAGAGAAGATATCACAAAGTATGCACTTTTTTTGTTTCCAGTGGTTTCAATTTATTTTGGCCTAAAACAGGCATTTGCTGTTTTCTCTTAAATGCAACATGGGAGACAAACCATTTCACATCACATTTGTGGGTCTTGGCCTTCAACACATTGTGTGAAATTTTGAGCTGTCTGTGTTTGCTACAAGAAGAGATATCACAAAGTATGCGCTTTTGTTGTTTCCATTGGTTTCAATGCATTTTGGCCTAAAACGAGCATTTGCTGTTTTCTCTTAAATGCAACATGGGAGAAAAACCATTTAACATCACATTTGTGGGTTTTGGTCTTCAACACATTCTGTGAAATTTTGAGCTGTCTGTGTTTGCTACAAGAGGAGATATCACAAAGTATGCGCTTTTGTTGTTTCCATTGGTTTCAATGCATTTTGGCCTAAAACGAGCATTTGCTGTTTTCTCTTAAATGCAACATGGGAGAAAAACCATTTCACATCACATTTCTGGGTCTTGGCCTTCAACACAATGTGTGAAATTTTTAGCTATCTGTGTTTGCTAGAAGAGGAGATATCACAAAGTATGCGCTTTTGTTGTTTTCCCATTGGTTTCAATGCACATTGGCCTAAAACGAGCATTTGCAGTTTTCTCTTAAATGCAACATGGGATAAAAACCATTTCACATCACATTTGTGGGTCTTGGTCTTCAACACATTCTGTGAAATTTTGAGCTGTCTCTGTTTGCTACAAGAGGAGATATCACAAAGAATGCACTTTTGTTGTTTCCATTGGTTTCAATGCATTTTGGCCTAAAACAGGCATTTGCTGTTTTCTCTTAAAGGCAACATGGGAGACAAACCATTTCACATCACATTTGTGGGTCTTGGTCTTCAACACATTCTTTGAAATTTTGAGCTGTCTGTGTTTGCTACAAGAGGAGATATCACAAAGTATGCACATTTGTTGTTTCCAATGGTTTGAATGCATTTTTTCCTAAAACGAGCATTTGCTGTTTTCTCTTAAACGCAACATGTGAGAAAAACCAATTCACATCACATTTGTGGGTCTTGGCCTTCAACACATTGTGTGAAATTTTGAGCTGTCTTTGTTTGCTTAAGAGGAGATATCACAAAGTATGCGCTTTTGTTGATTCCTTTCGTTTCAATGCATTTTGGCCTAAAACGAGCATTTGCTGATTTCTCTTAAATGCAACATGGGAGAAAAACCATTTCACATCACATTTGTGGGTTTTGGTCTTCAACACATTCTGTGAAATTTTGAGCTGTCTGTGTTTGCTACAAGAGGAGATATCACAAAGTATGCGCTTTTGTTGTTTCCATTGGTTTCAATGCATTTTGGCCTAAAACGAGCATTTGCTGTTTTCTCTTAAATGCAACATGGGAGAAAAACCATTTCACATCACATTTCTGTGTCTTGGCCTTCAACACATTCTGTGAAATTTGAGCTGTCTCTGTTTGCTACAAGAGGAGATATCACAAAGAATGCACTTTTGTTGTTTCCATTGGTTTCAATGCATTTTGGCCTAAAACAGGCATTTGCTGTTTTCTCTTAAAGGCAACATGGGAGACAAACCATTTCACATCACATTTGTGGGTCTTGGTCTTCAACACATTCTGTGATATTTTGAGCTGTCTGTGTTTGCTACAAGAGGAGATATCACAAAGTATGCACATTTGTTGTTTCCAATGGTTTGAATGCATTTTTTCCTAAAATGAGCATTTGCTGTTTTCTCTTAAACGCAACATGTGAGAAAAACCAATTCACATCACATTTGTGGGTCTTGGTCTTCAACACATTCTGTGAAATTTTGAGCTGTCTTTGTTTGCTTAAGAGGAGATATCACAAAGTATGCGCTTTTGTTGATTCCTTTCGTTTCAATGCATTTTGGCCTAAAACGAGCATTTGCTGATTTCTCTTAAATGCAACATGGGAGAAAAACCATTTCACATCACATTTGTGGGTCTTGGTCTTCAACACATTCTGTGAAATTTTGAGCTGTCTGTGTTTGCTACAAGAAGAGATATCACAAAGTATGCGCTTTTGTTGTTTCCATTGGTTTCAATGCATTTTGGCCTAAAACGAGCATTTGCTGTTTTCTCTTAAATGCAACATGGGAGAAAAACCATTTCACATCACATTTCTGGGTCTTGGCCTTCAACACAATGTGTGAAATTTTTAGCTATCTGTGTTTGCTAGAAGAGGAGATATCACAAAGTATGCGCTTTTGTTGTTTTCCCATTGGTTTCAATGCACATTGGCCTAAAACGAGCATTTGCAGTTTTCTCTTAAATGCAACATGGGATAAAAACCATTTCACATCACATTTGTGGGTCTTGGTCTTCAACACATTCTGTGAAATTTTGAGCTGTCTTTGTTTGCTTAAGAGGAGATATGACAAAGTATGCGCTTTTGTTGTTTCCATTGGTTTGAATGCATTTTTTCCTAAAACGAGCTTTTGCTGTTTTCTCTTAAACGAAACATGGGAGAAAAACCATTTCACATCACATTTGTGGGTCTTGGTCTTCAACACATTCTGTGAAATTTGAGCTGTCTCTGTTTGCTACAATAGGAGATATCACAAAGAATGCACTTTTGTTGTTTCCATTGGTTTCAATGCATTTTGGCCTAAAACAGGCATTTGCTGTTTTCTCTTAAAGGCAACATGGGAGACAAACCATTTCACATCACATTTGTGGGTCTTGGTCTTCAACACATTCTGTGAAATTTTGAGCTGTCTGTGTTTGCTACAAGAAGAGATATCACAAAGTATGCACTTTTGGTTTTCCATTGGTTTCAATGCATTTTGGTCTAAAACGAGCATTTGCTGTTTTCTCTTAAATGCAGCATGGGAGAAAAACCATTTCACATCACATTTGTGGTCTTGGTCTGCAAAACATTCTGTGAAATTTTGAGCTGTCGGTGTTTGCTACAAGAGGAGATATCACAAAGCATGCGCTTTTGTTGTTTTCCCATTGGTTTCAATGCATATTGGCCTAAAACGAGCATTTGCTGTTTTCTCTTAAACTCAACATGGGAGAAAAACCATTTCACATCACATTTGTGGGTCTTGGTCTTCAACACATTCTGTGAAATTTTGAGCTGTCTGTGTTTGCTTAAGAGGAGATATCACAAAGTATGCGCTTTTGTTGTTTCCATTGGTTTCAATGCATTTTGGCCTAAAACGAGCATTTGCTGTTTTCTCTTAAATGCAACATGGGAGAAAACCCATTTCACATCAAATTTGTGGGTCTTGGTCTTCAACACATTCTGTGAAATTTTTAGTTGTCTGTGTTTGCTACAAGAGAAGATATCACAAAGTATGCGCTTTTTTTGTTTCCAGTGGTTTCAATTTATTTTGGCCTAAAACAGGCATTTGCTGTTTTCTCTTAAATGCAACATGGGAGAAAAACCATTTCACATCACATTTCTGGGTCTTGGCCTTCAACACAATGTGTGAAATTTTTAGCTATCTGTGTTTGCTAGAAGAGGAGATATCACAAAGTATGCGCTTTTGTTGTTTTCCCATTGGTTTCAATTTACATTGGCCTAAAATGGGCATTTGCTGTTTTCTCTTAAAGGCAACATGGGAGAAAACCCATTTCACATCATATTTGTGGGTCTTGGTCTTCAACATATTCTGTGAAATTTTGAGCTGTCTTTGCTTAAGAGGAGATATCACAAAGTATGCATTTTTGTTGTTTCCATTGGTTTGAATGCATTTTGGCCTAAAACGAGCATTTGCTGTTTTCTCTTAAATGCAACATGGGAGAAAAACCATTTCACATCACATTTGTGGTCTTGGTTTGCAAAACATTCTGTGAAATTTTGAGCTGTCGGTGTTTGCTACAAGAGATATCACAAAGCATGCACATTTGTTGTTTCCAATGGTTTGAATGCATTTTTTCCTAAAACGAGCATTTGCTGTTTTCTCTTAAACGCAACATGTGAGAAAAACCAATTCACATCACATTTGTGGGTCTTGGTCTTCAACACATTCTGTGAAATTTTGAGCTGTCTTTGTTTGCTTAAGAGGAGATATCACAAAGTATGCACTTTTGTTGATTCCTTTTGTTTCAATGCATTTTGGCCTAAAACGAGCATTTGCTGATTTCTCTTAAATGCAACATGGGATAAAAACCATTTCACATCACATTTGTGGGTCTTGGTCTTCAACACATTCTGTGAAATTTTGAGCTGTCTGTGTTTGCTACAAGAGGAGATATCACAAAGTATGCACATTTGTTGTTTCCAATGGTTTGAATGCATTTTTTCCTAAAACGAGCTTTTGCTGTTTTCTCTTAAACGAAACATGGGAGAAAAACCATTTCACATCACATTTGTGGGTCTTGGTCTTCAACACATTCTGTGAAATTTGAGCTGTCTCTGTTTGCTACAAGAGGAGATATCACAAAGAATGCACTTTTGTTGTTTCCATTGGTTTCAATGCATTTTGGCCTAAAACAGGCATTTGCTGTTTTCTCTTAAAGGCAACATGGGAGACAAACCATTTCACATCACATTTGTGGGTCTTGGTCTTCAACACATTCTGTGAAATTTTGAGCTGTCTGTGTTTGCTACAAGAGGAGATATCACAAAGTATGCACATTTGTTGTTTCCAATGGTTTGAATGCATTTTTTCCTAAAACGAGCATTTGCTGTTTTCTCTTAAACGCAACATGTGAGAAAAACCAATTCACATCACATTTGTGGGTCTTGGTCTTCAACACATTCTGTGAAATTTTGAGCTGTCTTTGTTTGCTTAAGAGGAGATATCACAAAGTATGCACTTTTGTTGATTCCTTTCGTTTCAATGCATTTTGGCCTAAAACGAGCATTTGCTGATTTCTCTTAAATGCAACATGGGAGAAAAACCATTTCACATCACATTTGTGGGTCTTGGTCTTCAACACATTCTGTGAAATTTTGAGCTGTCTGTGTTTGCTACAAGAAGAGATATCACAAAGTATGCACTTCTGTTGTTTCCATTGGTTTCAATGCATTTTGGTCTAAAACGAGCATTTGCTGTTTTCTCTTAAATGCAGCATGGGAAAAAAACCATTTCACATCACATTTGTAGTCTTGGTCTGCAAAACATTCTGTGAAATTTTGAGCTGTCGGTGTTTGCTACAAGAGGAGATATCACAAAGCATGCGCTTTTGTTGTTTCCTTTTTTTTCATTGCATTTTGGCCTAAAACAAGCATTTGCTGTTTTCTCTTAAATGCAACATGGGAGAAAACCCATTTCCCATCAAATTTGTGGGTCTTGGTCTTCAACACATTCTGTGAAATTTTTAGTTGTCTGTGTTTGCTACAAGAGAAGATATCACAAAGTATGCACTTTTTTTGTTTCCAGTGGTTTCAATTTATTTTGGCCTAAAACAGGCATTTGCTGTTTTCTCTTAAATGCAACATGGGAGACAAACCATTTCACATCACATTTGTGGGTCTTGGCCTTCAACACATTGTGTGAAATTTTGAGCTGTCTGTGTTTGCTACAAGAAGAGATATCACAAAGTATGCGCTTTTGTTGTTTCCATTGGTTTCAATGCATTTTGGCCTAAAACGAGCATTTGCTGTTTTCTCTTAAATGCAACATGGGAGAAAAACCATTTAACATCACATTTGTGGGTTTTGGTCTTCAACACATTCTGTGAAATTTTGAGCTGTCTGTGTTTGCTACAAGAGGAGATATCACAAAGTATGCGCTTTTGTTGTTTCCATTGGTTTCAATGCATTTTGGCCTAAAACGAGCATTTGCTGTTTTCTCTTAAATGCAACATGGGAGAAAAACCATTTCACATCACATTTCTGGGTCTTGGCCTTCAACACAATGTGTGAAATTTTTAGCTATCTGTGTTTGCTAGAAGAGGAGATATCACAAAGTATGCGCTTTTGTTGTTTTCCCATTGGTTTCAATGCACATTGGCCTAAAACGAGCATTTGCAGTTTTCTCTTAAATGCAACATGGGATAAAAACCATTTCACATCACATTTGTGGGTCTTGGTCTTCAACACATTCTGTGAAATTTTGAGCTGTCTCTGTTTGCTACAAGAGGAGATATCACAAAGAATGCACTTTTGTTGTTTCCATTGGTTTGATTGCATTTTTTCCTAAAACGAGCTTTTGCTGTTTTCTCTTAAACGAAACATGGGAGAAAAACCATTTCACATCACATTTGTGGGTCTTGGTCTTCAACACATTCTGTGAAATTTGAGCTGTCTCTGTTTGCTACAAGAGGAGATATCACAAAGAATGCACTTTTGTTGTTTCCATTGGTTTCAATGCATTTTGGCCTAAAACAGGCATTTGCTGTTTTCTCTTAAAGGCAACATGGGAGACAAACCATTTCACATCACATTTGTGGGTCTTGGTCTTCAACACATTCTTTGAAATTTTGAGCTGTCTGTGTTTGCTACAAGAGGAGATATCACAAAGTATGCACATTTGTTGTTTCCAATGGTTTGAATGCATTTTTTCCTAAAACGAGCATTTGCTGTTTTCTCTTAAACTCAACATGTGAGAAAAACCAATTCACATCACATTTGTGGGTCTTGGCCTTCAACACATTGTGTGAAATTTTGAGCTGTCTTTGTTTGCTTAAGAGGAGATATCACAAAGTATGCGCTTTTGTTGATTCCTTTCGTTTCAATGCATTTTGGCCTAAAACGAGCATTTGCTGATTTCTCTTAAATGCAACATGGGAGAAAAACCATTTCACATCACATTTGTGGGTTTTGGTCTTCAACACATTCTGTGAAATTTTGAGCTGTCTGTGTTTGCTACAAGAGGAGATATCACAAAGTATGCGCTTTTGTTGTTTCCATTGGTTTCAATGCATTTTGGCCTAAAACGAGCATTTGCTGTTTTCTCTTAAATGCAACATGGGAGAAAAACCATTTCACATCACATTTCTGTGTCTTGGCCTTCAACACATTCTGTGAAATTTGAGCTGTCTCTGTTTGCTACAAGAGGAGATATCACAAAGAATGCACTTTTGTTGTTTCCATTGGTTTCAATGCATTTTGGCCTAAAACAGGCATTTGCTGTTTTCTCTTAAAGGCAACATGGGAGACAAACCATTTCACATCACATTTGTGGGTCTTGGTCTTCAACACATTCTGTGATATTTTGAGCTGTCTGTGTTTGCTACAAGAGGAGATATCACAAAGTATGCACATTTGTTGTTTCCAATGGTTTGAATGCATTTTTTCCTAAAATGAGCATTTGCTGTTTTCTCTTAAACGCAACATGTGAGAAAAACCAATTCACATCACATTTGTGGGTCTTGGTCTTCAACACATTCTGTGAAATTTTGAGCTGTCTTTGTTTGCTTAAGAGGAGATATCACAAAGTATGCGCTTTTGTTGATTCCTTTCGTTTCAATGCATTTTGGCCTAAAACGAGCATTTGCTGATTTCTCTTAAATGCAACATGGGAGAAAAACCATTTCACATCACATTTGTGGGTCTTGGTCTTCAACACATTCTGTGAAATTTTGAGCTGTCTGTGTTTGCTACAAGAAGAGATATCACAAAGTATGCGCTTTTGTTGTTTCCATTGGTTTCAATGCATTTTGGCCTAAAACGAGCATTTGCTGTTTTCTCTTAAATGCAACATGGGAGAAAAACCATTTCACATCACATTTCTGGGTCTTGGCCTTCAACACAATGTGTGAAATTTTTAGCTATCTGTGTTTGCTAGAAGAGGAGATATCACAAAGTATGCGCTTTTGTTGTTTTCCCATTGGTTTCAATGCACATTGGCCTAAAACGAGCATTTGCAGTTTTCTCTTAAATGCAACATGGGATAAAAACCATTTCACATCACATTTGTGGGTCTTGGTCTTCAACACATTCTGTGAAATTTTGAGCTGTCTTTGTTTGCTTAAGAGGAGATATCACAAAGTATGCGCTTTTGTTGTTTCCATTGGTTTGAATGCATTTTTTCCTAAAACGAGCTTTTGCTGTTTTCTCTTAAACGAAACATGGGAGAAAAACCATTTCACATCACATTTGTGGGTCTTGGTCTTCAACACATTCTGTGAAATTTGAGCTGTCTCTGTTTGCTACAAGAGGAGATATCACAAAGAATGCACTTTTGTTGTTTCCATTGGTTTCAATGCATTTTGGCCTAAAACAGGCATTTGCTGTTTTCTCTTAAAGGCAACATGGGAGACAAACCATTTCACATCACATTTGTGGGTCTTGGTCTTCAACACATTCTGTGAAATTTTGAGCTGTCTGTGTTTGCTACAAGAAGAGATATCACAAAGTATGCACTTTTGGTTTTCCATTGGTTTCAATGCATTTTGGTCTAAAACGAGCATTTGCTGTTTTCTCTTAAATGCAGCATGGGAGAAAAACCATTTCACATCACATTTGTGGTCTTGGTCTGCAAAACATTCTGTGAAATTTTGAGCTGTCGGTGTTTGCTACAAGAGGAGATATCACAAAGCATGCGCTTTTGTTGTTTCCTTTTTTTTCATTGCATTTTGGCCTAAAACAAGCATTTGCTGTTTTCTCTTAAATGCAACATGGGAGAAAACCCATTTCACATCAAATTTGTGGGTCTTGGTCTTCAACACATTCTGTGAAATTTTTAGTTGTTTGTGTTTGCTACAAGAGAAGATATCACAAAGTATGCACTTTTTTTGTTTCCAGTGGTTTCAATTTATTTTGGCCTAAAACAGGCATTTGCTGTTTTCTCTTAAATGCAACATGGGAGACAAACCATTTCACATCACATTTGTGGGTCTTGGCCTTCAACACATTGTGTGAAATTTTGAGTTGTCTGTGTTTGCTACAAGAGGAGATATCACAAAGAATGTGCTTTTGTTGTTTCCATTGGTTTCAATGCATTTTGGCCTAAAACGAGCATTTGCTGTTTTCTCTTAAATGCAACATGGGAGAAAAACCATTTCACATCACATTTCTGGGTATTGGCCTTCAACACAATGTGTGAAATTTTTAGCTATCTGTGTTTGCTAGAAGAGGAGATATCACAAAGTATGCACTTTTGTTGTTTTCCCATTGGTTTCAATGCACATTGGCCTATAACGAGCATTTGCTGTTTTCTCTTAAATGCAACATGGGAGAAAAACCATTTCACATCACATTTGTGGGTCTTGGTCTTCAACACATTCTGTGAAATTTTTAGCTGTCTTTGCTTAAGAGGAGATATCCCAATGTATGCACTTTTGTTGTTTCCAGTGGTTTCAATGCATTTTGGCCTAAAACGAGCATTTGCTGTTTTCTCTTAAAGGCAACATGGGAGAAAAACCATTTCACATCATATTTGTGGGACTTGGTCTTCAACACATTCTGTGAAATTTTGAGCTGTCTGTGTTTGCTACAAGAGGAGATATCACAAAGTATGCACATTTGTTGTTTCCAATGGTTTGAATGCATTTTGGCCTAAAATGAGCATTTGCTGTTTTCTCTTGAATGCAACATGGGAGAAAAACCATTTCACATCACATTTGTGGTAATGGCCTTCAACACATTCTGTGAAATTTTGAGCTGTCTGTGTTTGCTACAAGAGGAGATATCACAAAGTATGCACATTTGTTGTTTCCAATGGTTTGAATGCATTTTTCCCTAAAACGAGCATTTGCTGTTTTCTCTTAAATGCAACATGGGAGAAAAACCTTTTTCACATCACATTTGTGGGGCTTGATCTTCAACACATCCAGTGAAATATTGAGCTGTCTTTGTTTGCTTAAGAGGAGATATCACAAATTATGCGCTTTTGTTGTTTCCATTGGTTTCAATGCATTTTGGCCTAAAACGAGCATTTGCTGTTTTCTCTTAAATGCAACATGGGAGAAAAACCATTTCACATCACATTTGTGGGTCTTGGTCTTCAACACATTCTGTGAAATTTTGAGCTGTCTGTGTTTGCTACAAGAGGAGATATCACAAAGTATGCACATTTGTTGTTTCCAATGGTTTGAATGCATTTTGGCCTAAAATGAGCATTTGCTGTTTTCTCTTGAATGCAACATGGGAGAAAAACCATTTCACATCACATTTGTGGTAATGGCCTTCAACACATTCTGTGAAATTTTGAGCTGTCTGTGTTTGCTACAAGAGGAGATATCACAAAGTATGCACATTTGTTGTTTCCAATGGTTTGAATGCATTTTTCCCTAAAACGAGCATTTGCTGTTTTCTCTTAAATGCAACATGGGAGAAAAACCTTTTTCACATCACATTTGTGGGGCTTGATCTTCAACACATCCAGTGAAATATTGAGCTGTCTTTGTTTGCTTAAGAGGAGATATCACAAATTATGCGCTTTTGTTGTTTCCATTGGTTTCAATGCATTTTGGCCTAAAACGAGCATTTGCTGTTTTCTCTTAAATGCAACATGGGAGAAAAACCATTTCACATCACATTTGTGGGTCTTGGTCTTCAACACATTCTGTGAAATTTTGAGCTGTCTGTGTTTGCTACAAGAGGAGATACCACAAAGTATGCACATTTGTTGTTTCCAATGGTTTGAATGCATTTTTTCCTAAAACGAGCATTTGCTGTTTTCTCTTAAACGCAACATGGGAGAAAAACCTTTTTCACATCACATTTGTGGGGCTTGGTCTTCAACACATTCTGTGAAATTTTGAGCTGTCTTTGTTTGCTTAAGAGGAGATATCACAAATTATGCGCTTTTGTTGTTTCCATTGGTTTCAATGCATTTTGGCCTAAAACGAGCATTTGCTGTTTTCTCTTAAATGCAACATGGGAGAAAAACCATTTCACATCACATTTGAGGGTCTTTGTCTTCAACACATTCTGTGAAATTTTGAGCTGTCTGTGTTTGATACAAGAAGAGATATCACAAAGTATGCGCTTTTGTTGTTTCCATTGGTTTCAATGCATTTTGGCCTAAAACAAGCATTTGCTGTTTTCTCTTAAATGCAACATGGGAGAAAAACCATTTCACATCACATTTGTGGGTCTTTGTCTTCAACACATTCTGTGAAATTTTGAGCTGTCTGTGTTTGCTACAAGAAGAGATATCACAAAGTATGCTCTTTTGTTGTTTCCTTTGATTTCAATGCATTTAGGCCTAAAACAAGCATTTGCTGATTTCTCTTAAATGCAACATGGGAGAAAAACCAATTCACATCACATTAGTGGGTCTTGGTATTCAACACATTCTGTGAAATTTTGAGCTATCTGTGTTTGCTACAAGAGGAGATATTACAAAGTATGCGCTTTTGTTGTTTCCTTTCGTTTCAATGCATTTTGGCCTAAAACAAGCATTTGCTGTTTTCTCTTAAATGCAACATGGGAGAAAACCCATTTCATGTCAAATTTGTGGGTCTTGAGCTTCAACACATTCTATGAAATTTTGAGTTGTCTGTGTTTGCTACAAGAGGAGATATCACAAAGTATGCGCTTTTGTTGTTTTCCCATTGGTTTCAATGCATATTGGCCTAAAACGAGCATTTGCTGTTTTCTCTTAAACGCAACATGGGAGAAAAGCCATTTCACATCACATTTGTGGGTCTTGGTCTTCAACACATTCTGTGAAATTTTGAGCTGTCTGTGTTTGCTTAAGAGGAGATATCACAAAGTATGCGCTTTTGTTGTTTCCATTGGTTTCAATGCATTTTGGCCTAAAATGAGCATTTGCTGTTTTCTCTTAAATGCAACATGGGAGAAAAACCATTTCACATCACATTTCTGGGTCTTGGCCTTCAACACAATGTGTGAAATTTTTAGCTATCTGTGTTTGCTAGAAGAGGAGATATCACAAAGTATGCGCTTTTGTTGTTTTCCCATTGGTTTCAATGCACATTGGCCTAAAACGAGCATTTGCAGTTTTCTCTTAAATGCAACATGGGATAAAAACCATTTCACATCACATTTGTGGGTCTTGGTCTTCAACACATTCTGTGAAATTTTGAGCTGTCTTTGTTTGCTTAAGAGGAGATATCACAAAGTATGCACTTTTGTTGTTTTCCCATTGGTTTCAATGCACATTGGCCTATAACGAGCATTTGCTGTTTTCTCTTAAATGCAACATGGGAGAAAAACCATTTCACATCACATTTGTGGGTCTTGGTCTTCAACACATTCTGTGAAATTTTTAGCTGTCTTTGCTTAAGAGGAGATATCCCAATGTATGCACTTTTGTTGTTTCCAGTGGTTTCAATGCATTTTGGCCTAAAACGAGCATTTGCTGTTTTCTCTTAAAGGCAACATGGGAGAAAAACCATTTCACATCATATTTGTGGGACTTGGTCTTCAACACATTCTGTGAAATTTTGAGCTGTCTGTGTTTGCTACAAGAGGAGATATCACAAAGTATGCACATTTGTTGTTTCCAATGGTTTGAATGCATTTTGGCCTAAAATGAGCATTTGCTGTTTTCTCTTGAATGCAACATGGGAGAAAAACCATTTCACATCACATTTGTGGTAATGGCCTTCAACACATTCTGTGAAATTTTGAGCTGTCTGTGTTTGCTACAAGAGGAGATATCACAAAGTATGCACATTTGTTGTTTCCAATGGTTTGAATGCATTTTTCCCTAAAACGAGCATTTGCTGTTTTCTCTTAAATGCAACATGGGAGAAAAACCTTTTTCACATCACATTTGTGGGGCTTGATCTTCAACACATCCAGTGAAATATTGAGCTGTCTTTGTTTGCTTAAGAGGAGATATCACAAATTATGCGCTTTTGTTGTTTCCATTGGTTTCAATGCATTTTGGCCTAAAACGAGCATTTGCTGTTTTCTCTTAAATGCAACATGGGAGAAAAACCATTTCACATCACATTTGTGGGTCTTGGTCTTCAACACATTCTGTGAAATTTTGAGCTGTCTGTGTTTGCTACAAGAGGAGATATCACAAAGTATGCACATTTGTTGTTTCCAATGGTTTGAATGCATTTTGGCCTAAAATGAGCATTTGCTGTTTTCTCTTGAATGCAACATGGGAGAAAAACCATTTCACATCACATTTGTGGTAATGGCCTTCAACACATTCTGTGAAATTTTGAGCTGTCTGTGTTTGCTACAAGAGGAGATATCACAAAGTATGCACATTTGTTGTTTCCAATGGTTTGAATGCATTTTTCCCTAAAACGAGCATTTGCTGTTTTCTCTTAAATGCAACATGGGAGAAAAACCTTTTTCACATCACATTTGTGGGGCTTGATCTTCAACACATCCAGTGAAATATTGAGCTGTCTTTGTTTGCTTAAGAGGAGATATCACAAATTATGCGCTTTTGTTGTTTCCATTGGTTTCAATGCATTTTGGCCTAAAACGAGCATTTGCTGTTTTCTCTTAAATGCAACATGGGAGAAAAACCATTTCACATCACATTTGTGGGTCTTGGTCTTCAACACATTCTGTGAAATTTTGAGCTGTCTGTGTTTGCTACAAGAGGAGATACCACAAAGTATGCACATTTGTTGTTTCCAATGGTTTGAATGCATTTTTTCCTAAAACGAGCATTTGCTGTTTTCTCTTAAACGCAACATGGGAGAAAAACCTTTTTCACATCACATTTGTGGGGCTTGGTCTTCAACACATTCTGTGAAATTTTGAGCTGTCTTTGTTTGCTTAAGAGGAGATATCACAAATTATGCGCTTTTGTTGTTTCCATTGGTTTCAATGCATTTTGGCCTAAAACGAGCATTTGCTGTTTTCTCTTAAATGCAACATGGGAGAAAAACCATTTCACATCACATTTGAGGGTCTTTGTCTTCAACACATTCTGTGAAATTTTGAGCTGTCTGTGTTTGATACAAGAAGAGATATCACAAAGTATGCGCTTTTGTTGTTTCCATTGGTTTCAATGCATTTTGGCCTAAAACAAGCATTTGCTGTTTTCTCTTAAATGCAACATGGGAGAAAAACCATTTCACATCACATTTGTGGGTCTTTGTCTTCAACACATTCTGTGAAATTTTGAGCTGTCTGTGTTTGCTACAAGAAGAGATATCACAAAGTATGCTCTTTTGTTGTTTCCTTTGATTTCAATGCATTTAGGCCTAAAACAAGCATTTGCTGATTTCTCTTAAATGCAACATGGGAGAAAAACCAATTCACATCACATTAGTGGGTCTTGGTATTCAACACATTCTGTGAAATTTTGAGCTATCTGTGTTTGCTACAAGAGGAGATATTACAAAGTATGCGCTTTTGTTGTTTCCTTTCGTTTCAATGCATTTTGGCCTAAAACAAGCATTTGCTGTTTTCTCTTAAATGCAACATGGGAGAAAACCCATTTCATGTCAAATTTGTGGGTCTTGAGCTTCAACACATTCTATGAAATTTTGAGTTGTCTGTGTTTGCTACAAGAGGAGATATCACAAAGTATGCGCTTTTGTTGTTTTCCCATTGGTTTCAATGCATATTGGCCTAAAACGAGCATTTGCTGTTTTCTCTTAAACGCAACATGGGAGAAAAGCCATTTCACATCACATTTGTGGGTCTTGGTCTTCAACACATTCTGTGAAATTTTGAGCTGTCTGTGTTTGCTTAAGAGGAGATATCACAAAGTATGCGCTTTTGTTGTTTCCATTGGTTTCAATGCATTTTGGCCTAAAATGAGCATTTGCTGTTTTCTCTTAAATGCAACATGGGAGAAAAACCATTTCACATCACATTTCTGGGTCTTGGCCTTCAACACAATGTGTGAAATTTTTAGCTATCTGTGTTTGCTAGAAGAGGAGATATCACAAAGTATGCGCTTTTGTTGTTTTCCCATTGGTTTCAATGCACATTGGCCTAAAACGAGCATTTGCAGTTTTCTCTTAAATGCAACATGGGATAAAAACCATTTCACATCACATTTGTGGGTCTTGGTCTTCAACACATTCTGTGAAATTTTGAGCTGTCTTTGTTTGCTTAAGAGGAGATATCACAAAGTATGCGGTTTTGTTGTTTCCATTGGTTTGAATGCATTTTTTCCTAAAACGAGCTTTTGCTGTTTTCTCTTAAATGAAACATGGGAGAAAAACCATTTCACATCACATTTGTGGGTCTTGGTCTTCAACACATTCTGTGAAATTTGAGCTGTCTCTGTTTGCTACAAGAGGAGATATCACAAAGAATGCACTTTTGTTGTTTCCATTGGTTTCAATGCATTTTGGCCTAAAACAGGCATTTGCTGTTTTCTCTTAAAGGCAACATGGGAGACAAACCATTTCACATCACATTTGTGGGTCTTGGTCTTCAACACATTCTGTGAAATTTTGAGCTGTCTGTGTTTGCTACAAGAGGAGATATCACAAAGTATGCACATTTGTTGTTTCCAATGGTTTGAATGCATTTTTTCCTAAAACAAGCATTTGCTGTTTTCTCTTAAACGCAACATGTGAGAAAAACCAATTCACATCACATTTGTGGGTCTTGGTCTTCAACACATTCTGTGAAATTTTGAGCTGTCTTTGTTTGCTTAAGAGGAGATATCACAAAGTATGCGCTTTTGTTGATTCCTTTCGTTTCAATGCATTTTGGCCCAAAACGAGCATTTGCTGATTTCTCTTAAATGCAACATGGGAGAAAAACCATTTCACATCACATTTGTGGGTCTTGGTCTTCAACACATTCTGTGAAATTTTGAGCTGTCTGTGTTTGCTACAAGAAGAGATATCACAAAGTATGCACTTTTGTTGTTTCCATTGGTTTCAATGCATTTTGGTCTAAAACGAGCATTTGCTGTTTTCTCTTAAATGCAGCATGGGAGAAAAACCATTTCACAACACATTTGTGGTCTTGGTCTGCAAAACATTTTGTGAAATTTTGAGCTGTCGGTGTTTGCTACAAGAGGAGATATCACAAAGCATGCGCTTTTGTTGTTTCCTTTCTTTTCAATGCATTTTGGCCTAAAACAAGCATTTGCTGTTTTCTCTTAAATGCAACATGGGAGAAAACCCATTTCACATCAAATTTGTGGGTCTTGGTCTTCAACACGTTCTGTGAAATTTTTAGTTGTCTGTGTTTGCTACAAGAGAAGATATCACAAAGTATGCGCTTTTTTTGTTTCCAGTGGTTTCAATTTATTTTGGCCTAAAACAGGCATTTGCTGTTTTCTCTTAAATGCAACATGGGAGACAAACCATTTCACATCACATTTGTGGGTCTTGGCCTTCAACACATTGTGTGAAATTTTGAGCTGTCTGTGTTTGCTACAAGAGGAGATATCACAAAGAATGTGCTTTTGTTGTTTCCATTGGTTTCAATGCATTTTGGCCTAAAACGAGCATTTGCTGTTTTCTCTTAAATGCAACATGGGAGAAAAACCATTTCACATCACATTTGTGGGTCTTTGTCTTCAACACATTCTGTGAAATTTTGAGCTGTCTGTGTTTGCTACAAGAAGAGATATCACAAAGTATGCGCTTTTGTTGTTTCCATTGGTTTCAATGCATTTTGGCCTAAAACGAGCATTTGCTGTTTTCTCTTAAATGCAACATGGGAGAAAAACCATTTCACATCACATTTGTGGGTTTTGGTCTTCAACACATTCTGTGAAATTTTTAGCTGTCTTTGCTTAAGAGGAGATATCCCAATGTATGCACTTTTGTTGTTTCCATTGGTTTCAATGCATTTTGGCCTAAAACGAGCATTTGCTGTTTTCTCTTAAATGCAACATGGGAGAAAAACCATTTCACAACAGATTTGTGGGTCTTGGTCTTCAACACAATCTGTGAAATTTTGAGCTGTCTGTGTTTGCTACAAGAGGAGATATCACAAATAATCCGCTTTTGTTGTTTCCATTGGTTTGAATGCACTTTTTCCTAAAACAAGCTTTTGCTGTTTTCTCTTAAACGCAACATGGGAGAAAAACCATTTCACATCACATTTGTGGGTTTTGGTCTTCAACACATTCTGTGAAATTTTTAGCTGTCTTTGCTTAAGAGGAGATATCCCAATGTATGCACTTTTGTTGTTTCCATTGGTTTCAATGCATTTTGGCCTAAAACGAGCATTTGCTGTTTTCTCTTAAATGCAACATGGGAGAAAAACCATTTCACAACAGATTTGTGGGTCTTGGTCTTCAACACAATCTGTGAAATTTTGAGCTGTCTGTGTTTGCTACAAGAGGAGATATCACAAATAATCCGCTTTTGTTGTTTCCATTGGTTTGAATGCACTTTTTCCTAAAACAAGCTTTTGCTGTTTTCTCTTAAACGCAACATGGGAGAAAAACCATTTCACATCACATTTGTGGGTCTTGGTCTTCAACACATTCTGTGAAATTTTGAGCTGTCTTTGTTTGCTTAAGAGGAGATATCACAAATTATGCGCTTTTGTTGTTTCCATTGGTTTCAATGCATTTTGGCCTAAAACGAGCATTTGCTGTTTTCTCTTAAATGCAACATGGGAGAAAAACCATTTCACATCACATTTGTGGGTCTTGGTCTTCAACACATTCTGTGAAATTTGACCTGTCTGTGTTTGCTACAAGAGGAGATATCACAAAGTATGCGCTTTTGTTGTTTCCTTTCGTTTCAATGCATTTTGGCCTAAAACAAGCATTTGCTGTTTTCTCTTGAATGCAACATGGGAGAAAAACCATTTCACATCACATTTGTGGTATTGGCCTTCAACACATTCTGTGAAATTTTGAGCTGTCTGTGTTTGCTACAAGAGGAGATACCACAAAGTATGCACATTTGTTGTTTCCAATGGTTTGAATGCATTTTTTCCTAAAACGAGCATTTGCTGTTTTCTCTTAAACGCAACATGGGAGAAAAACCTTTTTCACATCACATTTGTGGGGCTTGGTCTTCAACACATTCTGTGAAATTTTGAGCTGTCTTTGTTTGCTTAAGAGGAGATATCACAAATAATGCGCTTTTGTTGTTTCCATTGGTTTCAATGCATTTTGGCCTAAAACGAGCATTTGCTGTTTTCTCTTAAATGCAACTTGGGAGAAAAACCATTTCACATCACATTTGAGGGTCTTTGTCTTCAACACATTCTGTGAAATTTTCAGCTGTCTGTGTTTGATACAAGAAGAGATATCACAAAGTATGCGCTTTTGTTGTTTCCATTGGTTTCAATGCATTTTGGCCTAAAACAAGCATTTGCTGTTTTCTCTTAAATGCAACATGGGAGAAAAACCATTTCACATCACATTTGTGGGTCTTTGTCTTCAACACATTCTGTGAAATTTTGAGCTGTCTGTGTTTGCTACAAGAAGAGATATCACAAAGTATGCTCTTTTGTTGTTTCCTTTGATTTCAATGCATTTAGGCCTAAAACAAGCATTTGCTGATTTCTCTTAAATGCAACATGGGAGAAAAACCAATTCACATCACATTAGTGGGTCTTGGTATTCAACACATTCTGTGAAATTTTGAGCTATCTGTGTTTGCTACAAGAGGAGATATTACAAAGTATGCGCTTTTGTTGTTTCCTTTCGTTTCAATGCATTTTGGCCTAAAACAAGCATTTGCTGTTTTCTCTTAAATGCAACATGGGAGAAAACCCATTTCATGTCAAATTTGTGGGTCTTGAGCTTCAACACATTCTATGAAATTTTGAGTTGTCTGTGTTTGCTACAAGAGGAGATATCACAAAGTATGCGCTTTTGTTGTTTTCCCATTGGTTTCAATGCATATTGGCCTAAAACGAGCATTTGCTGTTTTCTCTTAAACGCAACATGGGAGAAAAGCCATTTCACATCACATTTGTGGGTCTTGGTCTTCAACACATTCTGTGAAATTTTGAGCTGTCTGTGTTTGCTTAAGAGGAGATATCACAAAGTATGCGCTTTTGTTGTTTCCATTGGTTTCAATGCATTTTGGCCTAAAATGAGCATTTGCTGTTTTCTCTTAAATGCAACATGGGAGAAAAACCATTTCACATCACATTTCTGGGTCTTGGCCTTCAACACAATGTGTGAAATTTTTAGCTATCTGTGTTTGCTAGAAGAGGAGATATCACAAAGTATGCGCTTTTGTTGTTTTCCCATTGGTTTCAATGCACATTGGCCTAAAACGAGCATTTGCAGTTTTCTCTTAAATGCAACATGGGATAAAAACCATTTCACATCACATTTGTGGGTCTTGGTCTTCAACACATTCTGTGAAATTTTGAGCTGTCTTTGTTTGCTTAAGAGGAGATATCACAAAGTATGCGGTTTTGTTGTTTCCATTGGTTTGAATGCATTTTTTCCTAAAACGAGCTTTTGCTGTTTTCTCTTAAATGAAACATGGGAGAAAAACCATTTCACATCACATTTGTGGGTCTTGGTCTTCAACACATTCTGTGAAATTTGAGCTGTCTCTGTTTGCTACAAGAGGAGATATCACAAAGAATGCACTTTTGTTGTTTCCATTGGTTTCAATGCATTTTGGCCTAAAACAGGCATTTGCTGTTTTCTCTTAAAGGCAACATGGGAGACAAACCATTTCACATCACATTTGTGGGTCTTGGTCTTCAACACATTCTGTGAAATTTTGAGCTGTCTGTGTTTGCTACAAGAGGAGATATCACAAAGTATGCACATTTGTTGTTTCCAATGGTTTGAATGCATTTTTTCCTAAAACAAGCATTTGCTGTTTTCTCTTAAACGCAACATGTGAGAAAAACCAATTCACATCACATTTGTGGGTCTTGGTCTTCAACACATTCTGTGAAATTTTGAGCTGTCTTTGTTTGCTTAAGAGGAGATATCACAAAGTATGCGCTTTTGTTGATTCCTTTCGTTTCAATGCATTTTGGCCCAAAACGAGCATTTGCTGATTTCTCTTAAATGCAACATGGGAGAAAAACCATTTCACATCACATTTGTGGGTCTTGGTCTTCAACACATTCTGTGAAATTTTGAGCTGTCTGTGTTTGCTACAAGAAGAGATATCACAAAGTATGCACTTTTGTTGTTTCCATTGGTTTCAATGCATTTTGGTCTAAAACGAGCATTTGCTGTTTTCTCTTAAATGCAGCATGGGAGAAAAACCATTTCACAACACATTTGTGGTCTTGGTCTGCAAAACATTTTGTGAAATTTTGAGCTGTCGGTGTTTGCTACAAGAGGAGATATCACAAAGCATGCGCTTTTGTTGTTTCCTTTCTTTTCAATGCATTTTGGCCTAAAACAAGCATTTGCTGTTTTCTCTTAAATGCAACATGGGAGAAAACCCATTTCACATCAAATTTGTGGGTCTTGGTCTTCAACACGTTCTGTGAAATTTTTAGTTGTCTGTGTTTGCTACAAGAGAAGATATCACAAAGTATGCGCTTTTTTTGTTTCCAGTGGTTTCAATTTATTTTGGCCTAAAACAGGCATTTGCTGTTTTCTCTTAAATGCAACATGGGAGACAAACCATTTCACATCACATTTGTGGGTCTTGGCCTTCAACACATTGTGTGAAATTTTGAGCTGTCTGTGTTTGCTACAAGAGGAGATATCACAAAGAATGTGCTTTTGTTGTTTCCATTGGTTTCAATGCATTTTGGCCTAAAACGAGCATTTGCTGTTTTCTCTTAAATGCAACATGGGAGAAAAACCATTTCACATCACATTTGTGGGTCTTTGTCTTCAACACATTCTGTGAAATTTTGAGCTGTCTGTGTTTGCTACAAGAAGAGATATCACAAAGTATGCGCTTTTGTTGTTTCCATTGGTTTCAATGCATTTTGGCCTAAAACGAGCATTTGCTGTTTTCTCTTAAATGCAACATGGGAGAAAAACCATTTCACATCACATTTGTGGGTTTTGGTCTTCAACACATTCTGTGAAATTTTTAGCTGTCTTTGCTTAAGAGGAGATATCCCAATGTATGCACTTTTGTTGTTTCCATTGGTTTCAATGCATTTTGGCCTAAAACGAGCATTTGCTGTTTTCTCTTAAATGCAACATGGGAGAAAAACCATTTCACAACAGATTTGTGGGTCTTGGTCTTCAACACAATCTGTGAAATTTTGAGCTGTCTGTGTTTGCTACAAGAGGAGATATCACAAATAATCCGCTTTTGTTGTTTCCATTGGTTTGAATGCACTTTTTCCTAAAACAAGCTTTTGCTGTTTTCTCTTAAATGCAACATGGGAGAAAAACCATTTCACATCACATTTGTGGGTTTTGGTCTTCAACACATTCTGTGAAATTTTTAGCTGTCTTTGCTTAAGAGGAGATATCCCAATGTATGCACTTTTGTTGTTTCCATTGGTTTCAATGCATTTTGGCCTAAAACGAGCATTTGCTGTTTTCTCTTAAATGCAACATGGGAGAAAAACCATTTCACAACAGATTTGTGGGTCTTGGTCTTCAACACAATCTGTGAAATTTTGAGCTGTCTGTGTTTGCTACAAGAGGAGATATCACAAATAATCCGCTTTTGTTGTTTCCATTGGTTTGAATGCACTTTTTCCTAAAACAAGCTTTTGCTGTTTTCTCTTAAACGCAACATGGGAGAAAAACCATTTCACATCACATTTGTGGGTCTTGGTCTTCAACACATTCTGTGAAATTTTGAGCTGTCTTTGTTTGCTTAAGAGGAGATATCACAAATTATGCGCTTTTGTTGTTTCCATTGGTTTCAATGCATTTTGGCCTAAAACGAGCATTTGCTGTTTTCTCTTAAATGCAACATGGGAGAAAAACCATTTCACATCACATTTGTGGGTCTTGGTCTTCAACACATTCTGTGAAATTTGACCTGTCTGTGTTTGCTACAAGAGGAGATATCACAAAGTATGCGCTTTTGTTGTTTCCTTTCGTTTCAATGCATTTTGGCCTAAAACGAGCATTTGCTGTTTTCTCTTGAATGCAACATGGGAGAAAAACCATTTCACATCACATTTGTGGTATTGGCCTTCAACACATTCTGTGAAATTTTGAGCTGTCTGTGTTTGCTACAAGAGGAGATACCACAAAGTATGCACATTTGTTGTTTCCAATGGTTTGAATGCATTTTTTCCTAAAACGAGCATTTGCTGTTTTCTCTTAAACGCAACATGGGAGAAAAACCTTTTTCACATCACATTTGTGGGGCTTGGTCTTCAACACATTCTGTGAAATTTTGAGCTGTCTTTGTTTGCTTAAGAGGAGATATCACAAATTATGCGCTTTTGTTGTTTCCATTGGTTTCAATGCATTTTGGCCTAAAACGAGCATTTGCTGTTTTCTCTTAAATGCAACATGGGAGAAAAACCATTTCACATCACATTTGAGGGTCTTTGTCTTCAACACATTCTGTGAAATTTTGAGCTGTCTGTGTTTGATACAAGAAGAGATATCACAAAGTATGCGCTTTTGTTGTTTCCATTGGTTTCAATGCATTTTGGCCTAAAACAAGCATTTGCTGTTTTCTCTTAAATGCAACATGGGAGAAAAACCATTTCACATCACATTTGTGGGTCTTTGTCTTCAACACATTCTGTGAAATTTTGAGCTGTCTGTGTTTGCTACAAGAAGAGATATCACAAAGTATGCTCTTTTGTTGTTTCCTTTGATTTCAATGCATTTAGGCCTAAAACAAGCATTTGCTGATTTCTCTTAAATGCAACATGGGAGAAAAACCAATTCACATCACATTAGTGGGTCTTGGTATTCAACACATTCTGTGAAATTTTGAGCTATCTGTGTTTGCTACAAGAGGAGATATTACAAAGTATGCGCTTTTGTTGTTTCCTTTCGTTTCAATGCATTTTGGCCTAAAACAAGCATTTGCTGTTTTCTCTTAAATGCAACATGGGAGAAAACCCATTTCATGTCACATTTGTGGGTCTTGAGCTTCAACACATTCTATGAAATTTTGAGTTGTCTGTGTTTGCTACAAGAGGAGATATCACAAAGTATGCGCTTTTGTTGTTTTCCCATTGGTTTCAATGCATATTGGCCTAAAACGAGCATTTGCTGTTTTCTCTAATGGAGCGTACACACGGTCAGATTTGTCAGACTTGTCAGATTTGTCAGATGAACGACTGAACGATTAAACGATTTGAACGATTTGGACGATTTGACCAAAGTTTTGAACGATTTGAACGATTTGAACGATTGAACGATTTTTGACTGCATTAAAATGAATGGAATCGTCCAAGTCTGACTGCAAACCCATCAGATGTCAGATATCGTTATCTGACAAACGGGAACGCGCATCGTTGATCGTCCATCGTTCAGGCATGTCAGATATGAACGATTTTCCATCAGATATGAACGACTGAACGATTTCTAAATCGTTATCGTCCATATCTGAAGAAAAAATCTGATCGTGTGTATGCACCATTAAACGCAACATGGGAGAAAAGCCATTTCACATCACATTTGTGGGTCTTGGTCTTCAACACATTCTGTGAAATTTTGAGCTGTCTGTGTTTGCTTAAGAGGAGATATCACAAAGTATGCGCTTTTGTTGTTTCCATTGGTTTCAATGCATTTTGGCCTAAAACGAGCATTTGCTGTTTTCTCTTAAATGCAACATGGGAGAAAAACCATTTCACATCACATTTCTGGGTCTTGGCCTTCAACACAATGTGTGAAATTTTTAGCTATCTGTGTTTGCTAGAAGAGGAGATATCACAAAGTATGCGCTTTTGTTGTTTTCCCATTGGTTTCAATGCACATTGGCCTAAAACGAGCATTTGCAGTTTTCTCTTAAATGCAACATGGGATAAAAACCATTTCACATCACATTTGTGGGTCTTGGTCTTCAACACATTCTGTGAAATTTTGAGCTGTCTTTGTTTGCTTAAGAGGAGATATCACAAAGTATGCGGTTTGTTGTTTCCATTGGTTTGAATGCATTTTTTCCTAAAACGAGCTTTTGCTGTTTTCTCTTAAATGAAACATGGGAGAAAAACCATTTCACATCACATTTGTGGGTCTTGGTCTTCAACACATTCTGTGAAATTTGAGCTGTCTCTGTTTGCTACAAGAGGAGATATCACAAAGAATGCACTTTTGTTGTTTCCATTGGTTTCAATGCATTTTGGCCTAAAACAGGCATTTGCTGTTTTCTCTTAAAGGCAACATGGGAGACAAACCATTTCACATCACATTTGTGGGTCTTGGTCTTCAACACATTCTGTGAAATTTTGAGCTGTCTGTGTTTGCTACAAGAGGAGATATCACAAAGTATGCACATTTGTTGTTTCCAATGGTTTGAATGCATTTTTTCCTAAAACAAGCATTTGCTGTTTTCTCTTAAACGCAACATGTGAGAAAAACCAATTCACATCACATTTGTGGGTCTTGGTCTTCAACACATTCTGTGAAATTTTGAGCTGTCTTTGTTTGCTTAAGAGGAGATATCACAAAGTATGCGCTTTTGTTGATTCCTTTCGTTTCAATGCATTTTGGCCTAAAACGAGCATTTGCTGATTTCTCTTAAATGCAACATGGGAGAAAAACCATTTCACATCACATTTGTGGGTCTTGGTCTTCAACACATTCTGTGAAATTTTGAGCTGTCTG
The DNA here is from genome assembly GCA_031769625.1 of Taudactylus pleione. NCBI lineage: Eukaryota > Metazoa > Chordata > Amphibia > Anura > Myobatrachidae > Taudactylus > Taudactylus pleione. Next base: position 1,482,621 of record JAUIMM010000274.1, on the reverse strand, counting down.
TGTTTGCTACAAGAAGAGATATCACAAAGTATGCACTTTTGTTGTTTCCATTGGTTTCAATGCATTTTGGTCTAAAACGAGCATTTGCTGTTTTCTCTTAAATGCAGCATGGGAGAAAAACCATTTCACAACACATTTGTGGTCTTGGTCTGCAAAACATTTTGTGAAATTTTGAGCTGTCGGTGTTTGCTACAAGAGGAGATATCACAAAGCATGCGCTTTTGTTGTTTCCTTTCTTTTCAATGCATTTTGGCCTAAAACAAGCATTTGCTGTTTTCTCTTAAATGCAACATGGGAGAAAACCCATTTCACATCAAATTTGTGGGTCTTGGTCTTCAACACGTTCTGTGAAATTTTTAGTTGTCTGTGTTTGCTACAAGAGAAGATATCACAAAGTATGCGCTTTTTTTGTTTCCAGTGGTTTCAATTTATTTTGGCCTAAAACAGGCATTTGCTGTTTTCTCTTAAATGCAACATGGGAGACAAACCATTTCACATCACATTTGTGGGTCTTGGCCTTCAACACATTGTGTGAAATTTTGAGCTGTCTGTGTTTGCTACAAGAGGAGATATCACAAAGAATGTGCTTTTGTTGTTTCCATTGGTTTCAATGCATTTTGGCCTAAAACGAGCATTTGCTGTTTTCTCTTAAATGCAACATGGGAGAAAAACCATTTCACATCACATTTGTGGGTCTTTGTCTTCAACACATTCTGTGAAATTTTGAGCTGTCTGTGTTTGCTACAAGAAGAGATATCACAAAGTATGCGCTTTTGTTGTTTCCATTGTTTTCAATGCATTTTGGCCTAAAACGAGCATTTGCTGTTTTCTCTTAAATGCAACATGGGAGAAAAACCATTTCACATCACATTTGTGGGTTTTGGTCTTCAACACATTCTGTGAAATTTTTAGCTGTCTTTGCTTAAGAGGAGATATCCCAATGTATGCACTTTTGTTGTTTCCATTGGTTTCAATGCATTTTGGCCTAAAACGAGCATTTGCTGTTTTCTCTTAAATGCAACATGGGAGAAAAACCATTTCACAACAGATTTGTGGGTCTTGGTCTTCAACACAATCTGTGAAATTTTGAGCTGTCTGTGTTTGCTACAAGAGGAGATATCACAAATAATCCGCTTTTGTTGTTTCCATTGGTTTGAATGCACTTTTTCCTAAAACAAGCTTTTGCTGTTTTCTCTTAAACGCAACATGGGAGAAAAACCATTTCACATCACATTTGTGGGTCTTGGTCTTCAACACATTCTGTGAAATTTTGAGCTGTCTTTGTTTGCTTAAGAGGAGATATCACAAAGTATGCGCTTTTGTTGTTTTCCCATTGGTTTCAATGCACATTGGCCTAAAACGGGCATTTGCTGTTTTCTCTTAAAGGCAACATGGGAGAAAAACCATTTCACATCATATTTGTGGGTCTTGGTCTTCAACACATTCTGTGAAATTTTGAGCTGTCTGTGTTTGCTACAAGAGGAGATATCACAAAGAATGCGCTTTTCTTGTTTCCTTTCGTTTCAATGCATATTGGCCTAAAACGAGCATTTGCTGTTTTCTCTTAAATGCAACATTGGAGAAAAACCATTTCACATCACATTTGTGGGTCTTGGTCTTCAACACATTCTGTGAAATTTTGAGCTGTCTTTGTTTGCTTAAGAGGAGATATCACAAAGTATGCGCTTTTGTTGTTTCCATTGGTTTGAATGCATTTTTTCCTAAAACAAGCTTTTGCTGTTTTCTCTTAAACGAAACATGGGAGAAAAACCATTTCACATCACATTTGTGGGTCTTGGTCTTCAACACATTCTGTGAAATTTGAGCTGTCTCTGTTGGCTACAAGAGGAGATATCACAAAGAATGCACTTTTGTTGTTTCCATTGGTTTCAATGCATTTTGGCCTAAAACAGGCATTTGGTGTTTTCTCTTAAATGCAACATGGGAGAAAAACCATTTCACATCACATTTGTGGGTCTTTGTCTTCAACACATTCTGTGAAATTTTGAGCTGTCTGTGTTTGCTACAAGAAGAGATATCACAAAGTATGCGCTTTTGTTGTTTCCATTGTTTTCAATGCATTTTGGCCTAAAACGAGCATTTGCTGTTTTCTCTTAAATGCAACATGGGAGAAAAACCATTTCACATCACATTTGTGGGTTTTGGTCTTCAACACATTCTGTGAAATTTTTAGCTGTCTTTGCTTAAGAGGAGATATCCCAATGTATGCACTTTTGTTGTTTCCATTGGTTTCAATGCATTTTGGCCTAAAACGAGCATTTGCTGTTTTCTCTTAAATGCAACATGGGAGAAAAACCATTTCACAACAGATTTGTGGGTCTTGGTCTTCAACACAATCTGTGAAATTTTGAGCTGTCTGTGTTTGCTACAAGAGGAGATATCACAAATAATCCGCTTTTGTTGTTTCCATTGGTTTGAATGCACTTTTTCCTAAAACAAGCTTTTGCTGTTTTCTCTTAAACGCAACATGGGAGAAAAACCATTTCACATCACATTTGTGGGTCTTGGTCTTCAACACATTCTGTGAAATTTTGAGCTGTCTTTGTTTGCTTAAGAGGAGATATCACAAAGTATGCGCTTTTGTTGTTTTCCCATTGGTTTCAATGCACATTGGCCTAAAACGGGCATTTGCTGTTTTCTCTTAAAGGCAACATGGGAGAAAAACCATTTCACATCATATTTGTGGGTCTTGGTCTTCAACACATTCTGTGAAATTTTGAGCTGTCTGTGTTTGCTACAAGAGGAGATATCACAAAGAATGCGCTTTTCTTGTTTCCTTTCGTTTCAATGCATATTGGCCTAAAACGAGCATTTGCTGTTTTCTCTTAAATGCAACATTGGAGAAAAACCATTTCACATCACATTTGTGGGTCTTGGTCTTCAACACATTCTGTGAAATTTTGAGCTGTCTTTGTTTGCTTAAGAGGAGATATCACAAAGTATGCGCTTTTGTTGTTTCCATTGGTTTGAATGCATTTTTTCCTAAAACAAGCTTTTGCTGTTTTCTCTTAAACGAAACATGGGAGAAAAACCATTTCACATCACATTTGTGGGTCTTGGTCTTCAACACATTCTGTGAAATTTGAGCTGTCTCTGTTGGCTACAAGAGGAGATATCACAAAGAATGCACTTTTGTTGTTTCCATTGGTTTCAATGCATTTTGGCCTAAAACAGGCATTTGGTGTTTTCTCTTAAAGGCAACATGGGAGAAAAACCATTTCACATCATATTTGTGGGTCTTGGTCTTCAACACATTCTGTGAAATTTGAGCTGTCTGTGTTTGCTACAAGAGGAGATATCACAAAGTATGTGCTTTTGTTGTTTCCTTTGGTTTCAATGCATTTTGGCCTAAAACGAGCATTTGCTGTTTTCTCATAAACTAAACATGGGAGAAAAACCATTTCACATCACATTTGTGGGTCTTGGTCTTCAACACATTCTGTGAAATTTGAGCTGTCTGTGTTTGCTACAAGAGGAGATATCAGAAAGTATGTGCTTTTGTTGTTTCCTTTCGTTTCAATGCATTTTGGCCTAAAACGAGTATTTGCTGTTTTCTCTTAAATGCAACATGGGAGAAAACACATTTCACATCACATTTGTGGGTCTTGGTCTTCAACACATTCTGTGAAATTTTGAGTTGTCTGTGTTTGCTACAAGAGGAGATATTACAAAGTATGCACATTTGTTGTTTCCAATGGTTTGAATGCATTTTGGCCTAATATGAGCATTTGCTGTTTTCTCTTGAATGCAACATGGGAGAAAAACCATTTCACATCACATTTGTGGTATTGGCCTTCAACACATTCTGTGAAATTTTGAGCTGTCTGTGTTTGCTACAAGAGGAGATATCACAAAGTATGCACATTTGTTGTTTCCAATGGTTTGAATGCATTTTTTCCTAAAACGAGCATTTGCTGTTTTCTCTTAAATGCAACATGGGAGAAAAACCTTTTTCACATCACATTTGTGGGGCTTGGTCTTCAACACATCCAGTGAAATTTTGAGCTGTCTTTGTTTGCTTAAGAGGAGATATCACAAATTATGCGCTTTTGTTGTTTCCATTGGTTTCAATGCATTTTGGCCTAAAACGAGCATTTGCTGTTTTCTCTTAAACGCAACATGGGAGAAAAACCATTTCACATCACATTTGTGGGTCTTGGTCTTCAACACATTCTGTGAAATTTTGAGCTGTCTGTGTTTGCTACAAGAGGAGATATCACAAAGAATGTGCTTTTGTTGTTTCCATTGGTTTCAATGCATTTTGGCCTAAAACGAGCATTTGCTGTTTTCTCTTAAATGCAACATGGGAGAAAAACCATTTCACATCACATTTGTGGGTCTTGGTCTTCAACACATTCTGTGAAATTTGAGCTGTCTCTGTTGGCTACAAGAGGAGATATCACAAAGAATGCACTTTTGTTGTTTCCATTGGTTTCAATGCATTTTGGCCTAAAACAGGCATTAGGTGTTTTCTCTTAAAGGCAACATGGGAGAAAAACCATTTCACATCATATTTGTGGGTCTTGGTCTTCAACACATTCTGTGAAATTTGAGCTGTCTGTGTTTGCTACAAGAGGAGATATCACAAATTATGCGCTTTTGTTGTTTCCATTGGTTTCAATGCATTTTGGCCTAAAACGAGCATTTGCTGTTTTCTCTTAAATGCAACATGGGAGAAAAACCATTTCACATCACATTTGTGGGTCTTGGTCTTCAAGACATTCTGTGAAATTTGAGCTGTCTGTGTTTGCTACAAGAGGAGATATCGCAAAGAATGCGCTTTTCTTGTTTCCTTTCGTTTCAATGCATATTGGCCTAAAACAAGCATTTGCTGTTTTCTCTTAAACGCAACATGGGAGAAAAACCATTTCACATCACATTTGTGGGTCTTGGTCTTCAACACATTCTGTGAAATTTTGAGCTGTCTGTGTTTGCTACAAGAGGAGATATCACAAAGAATGTGCTTTTGTTGTTTCCATTAGTTTCAATGCATTTTGGCCTAAAACGAGCATTTGCTGTTTTCTCTTAAAGGCAACATGGGAGAAAAACCATTTCACATCATATTTGTGGGTCTTGGTCTTCAACACATTCTGTGAAATTTTGAGCTGTCTTTGTTTGCTTAAGAGGAGATATCACAAAGTATGCGCTTTTGTTGTTTTCCCATTGGTTTCAATGCACATTGGCCTAAAATGGGCATTTGCTGTTTTCTCTTAAAGGCAACATGGGAGAAAAACCATTTCACATCATATTTGTGGGTCTTGGTCTTCAACACATTCTGTGAAATTTTGAGCTGTCTGTGTTTGCTACAAGAGGAGATATCACAAAGAATGCGCTTTTCTTGTTTCCTTTCGTTTCAATGCATATTGGCCTAAAACGAGCATTTGCTGTTTTCTCTTAAATGCAACATGGGAGAAAAACCATTTCACATCACATTTGTGGGTCTTGGTCTTCAACACATTCTGTGAAATTTGAGCTGTCTGTGTTTGCTACAAGAGGAGATATCACAATGTATGCGCTTTTGTTGTTTCCTTTCGTTTCAATGCATTTTGGCCTAAAACAAGCATTTGCTGTTTTCTCTTAAATGCAACATGGGAGAAAACATATTTCACATCACATTTGTGGGTCTTGGTCTTCAACACATTCTGTGAAATTTTGAGTTGTCTGTGTTTGCTACAAGAGGAGATATCACAAAGTATGCACATTTGTTGTTTCAAATGGTTTGAATGCATTTTTTCCTAAAACGAGCATTTGCTGTTTTCTCTTAAACGCAACATGGGAGAAAAACCTTTTTCACATCACATTTGTGGGGCTTTGTCTTCAACACATCCAGTGAAATTTTGAGCTGTCTTTGTTTGCTTAAGAGGAGATATCACAAATTATGCGCTTTTGTTGTTTCCATTGGTTTCAATGCATTTTGGCCTAAAACGAGCATTTGCTGTTTTCTCTTAAATGCAACATGGGAGAAAAACCAATTCACATCACATTTCTGGGTCTTGGCCTTCAACACAATGTGTGAAATTTTTAGCTATCTGTGTTTGCTAGAAGAGGAGATATCACAAAGTATGCGCTTTTGTTGTTTTCCCATTGGTTTCAATGCACATTGGCCTAAAACGAGCATTTGCAGTTTTCTCTTAAATGCAACATGGGAGAAAAACCATTTCACATCACATTTGTGGGTCTTGGTCTTCAACACATTCTGTGAAATTTGAGCTGTCTCTGTTTGCTACAAGAGGAGATATCACAAAGAATGCACTTTTGTTGTTTCCATTGGTTTCAATGCATTTTGGCCTAAAACAGGCATTTGCTGTTTTCTCTTAAAGGCAACATGGGAGACAAACCATTTCACATCACATTTGTGGGTCTTGGTCTTCAACACATTCTGTGAAATTTTGAGCTGTCTGTGTTTGCTACAAGAGGAGATACCACAAAGTATGCACAATTGTTGTTTCCAATGGTTTGAATGCATTTTTTCCTAAAACGAGCATTTGCTGTTTTCTCTTAAACGCAACATGGGAGAAAAACCTTTTTCACATCACATTTGTGGGGCTTGGTCTTCAACACATTCTGTGAAATTTTGAGCTGTCTTTGTTTGCTTAAGAGGAGATATCACAAATTATGCGCTTTTGTTGTTTCCATTGGTTTCAATGCATTTTGGCCTAAAACGAGCATTTGCTGTTTTCTCTTAAATGCAACATGGGAGAAAAACCATTTCACATCACATTTGTGGGTCTTTGTCTTCAACACATTCTGTGAAATTTTGAGCTGTCTGTGTTTGCTACAAGAAGAGATATCACAAAGTATGCTCTTTTGTTGTTTCCTTTGATTTCAATGCATTTAGGCCTAAAACAAGCATTTGCTGATTTCTCTTAAATGCAACATGGGAGAAAAACCAATTCACATCACATTAGTGGGTCTTGGTATTCAACACATTCTGTGAAATTTTGAGCTATCTGTGTTTGCTACAAGAGGAGATATTACAAAGTATGCTCTTTTGTTGTTTCCTTTCGTTTCAATGCATTTTGGCCTAAAACAAGCATTTGCTGTTTTCTCTTGAATGCAACATGGGAGAAAACCCATTTCATGTCACATTTGTGGGTCTTGGCCTTCAACACAATGTGTGAAATTTTTAGCTATCTGTGTTTGCTAGAAGAGGAGATATCACAAAGTATGCGCTTTTGTTGTTTTCCCATTGGTTTCAATGCACATTGGCCTAAAACGAGCATTTGCAGTTTTCTCTTAAATGCAACATGGGAGAAAAACCATTTCACATCACATTTGTGGGTCTTGGTCTTCAACACATTCTGTGAAATTTGAGCTGTCTCTGTTTGCTACAAGAGGAGATATCACAAAGAATGCACTTTTGTTGTTTCCATTGGTTTCAATGCATTTTGGCCTAAAACAGGCATTTGCTGTTTTCTCTTAAAGGCAACATGGGAGACAAACCATTTCACATCACATTTGTGGGTCTTGGTCTTCAACACATTCTGTGAAATTTTGAGCTGTCTGTGTTTGCTACAAGAGGAGATATCACAAAGTATGCACATTTGTTGTTTCCAATGGTTTGAATGCATTTTTTCCTAAAACGAGCATTTGCTGTTTTCTCTTAAACGCAACATGTGAGAAAAACCAATTCACATCACATTTGTGGGTCTTGGTCTTCAACACATTCTGTGAAATTTTGAGCTGTCTGTGTTTGCTACAAGAGGAGATACCACAAAGTATGCACAATTGTTGTTTCCAATGGTTTGAATGCATTTTTTCCTAAAACGAGCATTTGCTGTTTTCTCTTAAACGCAACATGGGAGAAAAACCTTTTTCACATCACATTTGTGGGGCTTGGTCTTCAACACATTCTGTGAAATTTTGAGCTGTCTTTGTTTGCTTAAGAGGAGATATCACAAATTATGCGCTTTTGTTGTTTCCATTGGTTTCAATGCATTTTGGCCTAAAACGAGCATTTGCTGTTTTCTCTTAAATGCAACATGGGAGAAAAACCATTTCACATCACATTTGTGGGTCTTTGTCTTCAACACATTCTGTGAAATTTTGAGCTGTCTGTGTTTGCTACAAGAAGAGATATCACAAAGTATGCTCTTTTGTTGTTTCCTTTGATTTCAATGCATTTAGGCCTAAAACAAGCATTTGCTGATTTCTCTTAAATGCAACATGGGAGAAAAACCAATTCACATCACATTAGTGGGTCTTGGTATTCAACACATTCTGTGAAATTTTGAGCTATCTGTGTTTGCTACAAGAGGAGATATTACAAAGTATGCTCTTTTGTTGTTTCCTTTCGTTTCAATGCATTTTGGCCTAAAACAAGCATTTGCTGTTTTCTCTTGAATGCAACATGGGAGAAAACCCATTTCATGTCACATTTGTGGGTCTTGGCCTTCAACACAATGTGTGAAATTTTTAGCTATCTGTGTTTGCTAGAAGAGGAGATATCACAAAGTATGCGCTTTTGTTGTTTTCCCATTGGTTTCAATGCACATTGGCCTAAAACGAGCATTTGCAGTTTTCTCTTAAATGCAACATGGGAGAAAAACCATTTCACATCACATTTGTGGGTCTTGGTCTTCAACACATTCTGTGAAATTTGAGCTGTCTCTGTTTGCTACAAGAGGAGATATCACAAAGAATGCACTTTTGTTGTTTCCATTGGTTTCAATGCATTTTGGCCTAAAACAGGCATTTGCTGTTTTCTCTTAAAGGCAACATGGGAGACAAACCATTTCACATCACATTTGTGGGTCTTGGTCTTCAACACATTCTGTGAAATTTTGAGCTGTCTGTGTTTGCTACAAGAGGAGATATCACAAAGTATGCACATTTGTTGTTTCCAATGGTTTGAATGCATTTTTTCCTAAAACGAGCATTTGCTGTTTTCTCTTAAACGCAACATGTGAGAAAAACCAATTCACATCACATTTGTGGGTCTTGGTCTTCAACACATTCTGTGAAATTTTGAGCTGTCTGTGTTTGCTACAAGAAGAGATATCACAAAGTATGCACTTTTGTTGTTTCCATTGGTTTCAATGCATTTTGGTCTAAAACGAGCATTTGCTGTTTTCTCTTAAATGCAGCATGGGAGAAAAACCATTTCACATCACATTTGTGGGTCTTGGTCTGTAAAACATTCTGTGAAATTTTGAGCTGTCGGTGTTTGCTACAAGAGGAGATATCACAAAGCATGCGCTTTTGTTGTTTCCTTTTTTTTCAATGCATTTTGGCCTAAAACAAGCATTTGCTGTTTTCTCTTAAATGCAACATGGGAGAAAACCCATTTCACATCAAATTTGTGGGTCTTGGTCTTCAACACATTGTGTGAAATTTTTAGTTGTCTGTGTTTGCTACAAGAGAAGATATCACAAAGTATGTGCTTTTTTTGTTTCCAGTGGTCTCAATTTATTTTGGCCTAAAACAGGCATTTGCTGTTTTCTCTTAAATGCAACATGGGAGAAAAACCATTTCACATCACATTTCTGGGTCTTGGCCTTCAACACAATGTGTGAAATTTTTAGCTATCTGTGTTTGCTAGAAGAGGAGATATCACAAAGTATGCGCTTTTGTTGTTTTCCCATTGGTTTCAATGCACATTGGCCTAAAACGGGCATTTGCTGTTTTCTCTTAAAGGCAACATGGGAGAAATACCATTTCACATCATATTTGTGGGTCTTGGTCTTCAACATATTCTGTGAAATTTTGAGCTGTCTTTGCTTAAGAGGAGATATCACAAAGTATGCATTTTTGTTGTTTCCATTGGTTTCAATGCATTTTGGCCTAAAACGAGCATTTGCTGTTTTCTCTTAAATGCAACATGGGAGAAAAACCATTTCACATCACATTTGTGGGTCTTGGTCTTCAACACATTCTGTGAAATTTTGAGCTGTCTTTGTTTGCTTAAGAGGAGATATCACAAAGTATGCGCTTTTGTTGTTTTCCCATTGGTTTCAATGCACATTGGCCTAAAACGGGCATTTGCTGTTTTCTCTTAAAGGCAACATGGGAGAAAAACCATTTCACATCATATTTGTGGGTCTTGGTCTTCAACACATTCTGTGAAATTTTGAGCTGTCTGTGTTTGCTACAAGAGGAGATATCGCAAAGAATGCGCTTTTCTTGTTTCCTTTCGTTTCAATGCATATTGCCCTAAAACGAGCATTTGCTGTTTTCTCCTAAACGCAACATGGGAGAAAAACCATTTCACATCACATTTGTGGGTCTTGGTCTTCAACACATTCTGTGAAATTTTGAGCTGTCTTTGTTTGCTTAAGAGGAGATATCACAAAGTATGCGTTTATGTTGTTTCCATTGGTTTGAATGCATTTTTTCCTAAAACGAGCTTTTGCTGTTTTCTCTTAAACGAAACATGGGAGAAAAACCATTTCACATCACATTTGTGGGTCTTGGTCTTCAACACATTCTGTGAAATTTGAGCTGTCTCTGTTGGCTACAAGAGGAGATATCACAAAGAATGCACTTTTGTTGTTTCCATTGGTTTCAATGCATTTTGGCCTAAAACAGGCATTTGCAGTTTTCTCTTAAAGGCAACATGGGAGAAAAACCATTTCACATCATATTTGTGGGTCTTGGTCTTCAACACATTCTGTGAAATTTTGAGCTGTGTGTGTTTGCTACAAGAGGAGATATCACAAAGTATTCACATTTGTTGTTTCCAATGGTTTGAATGCATTTTGGCCTAAAATGAGCATTTGCTGTTTTCTCTTGAATGCAACATGGGAGAAAAACCATTTCACATCACATTTGTGGTAATGGCCTTCAACACATTCTGTGAAATTTTGAGCTGTCTGTGTTTGCTACAAGAGGAGATATCACAAAGTATGCACATTTGTTGTTTCCAATGGTTTGAATGCATTTTTTCCTAAAACGAGCATTTGCTGTTTTCTCTTAAATGCAACATGGGAGAAAAACCTTTTTCACATCACATTTGTGGGGCTTGGTCTTCAACACATCCAGTGAAATTTTGAGCTGTCTTTGTTTGCTTAAGAGGAGATATCACAAATTATGCGCTTTTGTTGTTTCCATTGGTTTCAATGCATTTTGGCATAAAAAGAGCATTTGCTGTTTTCTCTTGAATGCAACATGGGAGAAAAACCATTTCACATCACATTTGTGGTATTGGCCTTCAACACATTCTGTGAAATTTTGAGCTGTCTGTGTTTGCTACAAGAAGAGATATCACAAAGTATGCACTTTTGTTGTTTCCATTGGTTTCAATGCATTTTGGCCTAAAACGAGCATTTGCTGTTTTCTCTTAAATGCAGCATGGGAGTAAAACCATTTCACTTCACATTTGTGGGTCTTGGTCTGCAAAACATTCTGTGAAATTTTGAGCTGTCGGTGTTTGCTACAAGAGGAGATATCACAAAGCATGCGCTTTTGTTGTTTCCTTTTTTTTCAATGCATTTTGGCCTAAAACAAGCATTTGCTGTTTTCTCTTAAATGCAACATGGGAGAAAACCCATTTCACATCAAATTTGTGGGTCTTGGTCTTCAACACATTGTGTGAAATTTTTAGTTGTCTGTGTTTGCTACAAGAGAAGATATCACAAAGTATGTGCTTTTTTTGTTTCCAGTGGTCTCAATTTATTTTGGCCTAAAACAGGCATTTGCTGTTTTCTCTTAAATGCAACATGGGAGAAAAACCATTTCACATCACATTTCTGGGTCTTGGCCTTCAACACAATGTGTGAAATTTTTAGCTATCTGTGTTTGCTAGAAGAGGAGATATCACAAAGTATGCGCTTTTGTTGTTTTCCCATTGGTTTCAATGCACATTGGCCTAAAACGGGCATTTGCTGTTTTCTCTTAAAGGCAACATGGGAGAAATAGCATTTCACATCATATTTGTGGGTCTTGGTCTTCAACATATTCTGTGAAATTTTGAGCTGTCTTTGCTTAAGAGGAGATATCACAAAGTATGCATTTTTGTTGTTTCCATTGGTTTCAATGCATTTTGGCCTAAAACAAGCATTTGCTGTTTTCTCTTAAATGCAACATGGGAGAAAAACCATTTCACATCACATTTGTGGGTCTTGGTCTTCAACACATTCTGTGAAATTTTGAGCTGTCTTTGTTTGCTTAAGAGGAGATATCACAAAGTATGCGCTTTTGTTGTTTTCCCATTGGTTTCAATGCACATTGGCCTAAAACGGGCATTTGCTGTTTTCTCTTAAAGGCAACATGGGAGAAAAACCATTTCACATCATATTTGTGGGTCTTGGTCTTCAACCCATTCTGTGAAATTTTGAGCTGTCTGTGTTTGCTACAAGAGGAGATATCGCAAAGAATGCGCTTTTCTTGTTTCCTTTCGTTTCAATGCATATTGCCCTAAAACGAGCATTTGCTGTTTTCTCTTAAACGCAACATGGGAGAAAAACCATTTCACATCACATTTGTGGGTCTTGGTCTTCAACACATTCTGTGAAATTTTGAGCTGTCTTTGTTTGCTTAAGAGGAGATATCACAAAGTATGCGCTTATGTTGTTTCCAATGGTTTGAATGCATTTTGGCCTAAAATGAGCATTTGCTGTTTTCTCTTGAATGCAACATGGGAGAAAAACCATTTCACATCACATTTGTGGTAATGGCCTTCAACACATTCTGTGAAATTTTGAGCTGTCTGTGTTTGCTACAAGAGGAGATATCACAAAGAATGCGCTTTTCTTGTTTCCTTTCGTTTCAATGCATTTTTTCCTAAAACGAGCATTTGCTGTTTTCTCTTAAACGCAACATGGGAGAAAAACCATTTCACATCACATTTGTGGGTCTTGGTCTTCAACACATTCTGTGAAATTTTGAGCTGTCTTTGTTTGCTTAAGAGGAGATATCACAAATTATGCGCTTTTGTTGTTTCCATTGGTTTCAATGCATTTTGGCCTAAAACGAGCATTTGCTGTTTTCTCTTAAATGCAACATGGGAGAAAAACTATTTCACATCACATTTGTGGGTCTTGGTCTTCAACACATTCTGTGAAATTTGACCTGTCTGTGTTTGCTACAAGAGGAGATATCACAAAGTATGCGCTTTTGTTGTTTCCTTTCGTTTCAATGCATTTTGGCCTAAAACGAGCATTTGCTGTTTTCTCTTAAATGCAACATGGGAGAAAACATATTTCACTTCACATTTGTGGGTCTTGGTCTTCAACACATTCTGTGAAATTTTGAGTTGTCTGTGTTTGCTACAAGAGGAGATATCACAAAGTATGCACATTTGTTGTTTCCAATGGTTTGAATGCATTTTGGCCTAAAATGAGCATTTGCTGTTTTCTCTTGAATGCAACATGGGAGAAAAACCATTTCACATCACATTTGTGGTAATGGCCTTCAACACATTCTGTGAAATTTTGAACTGTCTGTGTTTGCTACAAGAGGAGATATCACAAAGTATCCACATTTGTTGTTTCCAATGGTTTGAATGCATTTTTTCCTAAAACGAGCATTTGCTGTTTTCTCTTAAACGCAACATGGGAGAAAAACCTTTTTCACATCACATTTGTGGGGCTTGGTCTTCAACACATTCTGTGAAATTTTGAGCTGTCTTTGTTTGCTTAAGAGGAGATATCACAAATTATGCGCTTTTGTTGTTTCAATTGGTTTCAATGCATTTTGGCCTAAAACGAGCATTTGCTGTTTTCTCATAAATGCAACATGGGAGAAAAACCATTTCACATCACATTTGAGGGTCTTTGTCTTCAACACATTCTGTGAAATTTTGAGCTGTCTGTGATATCTCTTCTTGTATCAAACACAAAGTATGCGCTTTTGTTGTTTCCATTGGTTTCAATGCATTTTGGCCTAAAACGAGCATTTGCTGTTTTCTCTTGAATGCAACATGGGAGAAAAACCATTTCACATCACATTTGTGGGTCTTTGTCTTCAACACATTCTGTGAAATTTTGAGCTGTCTGTGTTTGCTACAAGAAGAGATATCACAAAGTATGCTCTTTTGTTGTTTCCTTTGATTTCAATGCATTTAGGCCTAAAACAAGCATTTGCTGATTTCTCTTAAATGCAACATGGGAGAAAAACCAATTCACATCACATTAGTGGGTCTTGGTATTCAACACATTCTGTGAAATATTGAGCTATCTGTGTTTGCTACAAGAGGAGATATTACAAAGTATGCGCTTTTGTTGTTTCCATTGGTTTCAATGCATTTTGGCCTAAAACGAGCATTTGCTGTTTTCTCTTAAATGCAACATGGGTGAAAAACCATTTCACATCACATTTGTGGGTTTTGGTCTTCAACACATTCTGTGAAATTTTGAGCTGTCTGTGTTTGCTACAAGAGGAGATATCACAAAGTATGCGCTTTTGTTGTTTCCATTGGTTTCAATGCATTTTGGCCTAAAACGAGCATTTGCTGTTTTCTCTTAAATGCAACATGGGAGAAAAACCATTTCACATCACATTTCTGGGTCTTGGCCTTCAGCACAATGTGTGAAATTTTTAGCTATCTGTGTTTGCTAGAAGAGGAGATATCACAAAGTATGCGCTTTTGTTGTTTTCCCATTGGTTTCAATGCACATTGGCCTAAAACGAGCATTTGCAGTTTTCTCTTAAATGCAACATGGGAGAAAAACCATTTCACATCACATTTGTGGGTCTTGGTCTTCAACACATTCTGTGAAATTTTGAGCTGTCTGTGTTTGCTACAAGAGGAGATATCACAAAGTATGCGCTTTTGTTGTTTCCATTGGTTTGAATGCATTTTTTCCTAAAACGAGCTTTTGCTGTTTTCTCTTAAACGAAACATGGGAGAAAAACCATTTCACATCACATTTGTGGGTCTTGGTCTTCAACACATTCTGTGAAATTTGAGCTGTCTCTGTTTGCTACAAGAGGAGATATCACAAAGAATGCACTTTTGTTGTTTCCATTGGTTTCAATGCATTTTGGCCTAAAACAGGCATTTGCTGTTTTCTCTTAAAGGCAACATGGGAGACAAACCATTTCACATCACATTTGTGGGTCTTGGTCTTCAACACATTCTGTGAAATTTTGAGCTGGCTGTGTTTGCTACAAGAGGAGATATCACAAAGTATGTTCATTTGTTGTTTCCAATGGTTTGAATGCATTTTTTCCTAAAACGAGCATTTGCTGTTTTCTCTTAAACGCAACATGTGAGAAAAACCAATTCACATCACATTTGTGGGTCTTGGTCTTCAACACATTCTGTGAAATTTTGAGCTGTCTTTGTTTGCTTAAGAGGAGATATCACAAAGTATGCGCTTTTGTTGATTCCTTTCGTTTCAATGCATTTTGGCCTAAAACGAGCATTTGCTGATTTCTCTTAAATGCAACATGGGAGAAAAACCATTTCACATCACATTTGTGGGTCTTGGTCTTCAACACATTCTGTGAAATTTTGAGCTGTCTGTGTTTGCTACAAGAAGAGATATCACAAAGTATGAACTTTTGCTGTTTCCATTGGTTTCAATGCATTTTGGTCTAAAACGAGCATTTGCTGTTTTCTCTTAAATGCAGCATGGGAGAAAAACCATTTCACATCACATTTGTGGGTCTTGGTCTGCAAAACATTCTGTGAAATTTTGAGCTGTCGGTGTTTGCTACAAGAGGAGATATCACAAAGCATGCGCTTTTGTTGTTTCCTTTCTTTTCAATGCATTTTGGCCTAAAACAAGCATTTGCTGTTTTCTCTTAAATGCAACATGGGAGAAAACCCATTTCACATCAAATTTGTGGGTCTTGGTCTTCAACACATTCTGTGAAATTTTTAGTTGTCTGTGTTTGCTACAAGAGAAGATATCACAAAGTATGCGCTTTTTTTGTTTCCAGTGGTTTCAATTTATTTTGGCCTAAAACAGGCATTTGCTGTTTTCTCTTAAATGCAACATGGGAGACAAACCATTTCACATCACATTTGTGGGTCTTGGCCTTCAACACATTGTGTGAAATTTTGAGCTGTCTGTGTTTGCTACAAGAGGAGATATCACAAAGAATGTGCTTTTGTTGTTTCCATTGGTTTCAATGCATTTTGGCCTAAAACGAGCATTTGCTGTTTTCTCTTAAATGCAACATGGGAGAAAAACCATTTCACATCACATTTGTGGGTCTTTGTCTTCAACACATTCTGTGAAATTATGAGCTGTCTGTGTTTGCTACAAGAATAGATATCACAAAGTATGCGCTTTTGTTGTTTCCATTGGTTTCAATGCATTTTGGCCTAAAACGAGCATTTGCTGTTTTCTCTTAAATGCAACATGGGAGAAAAACCATTTCACATCACATTTCTGGGTATTGGCCTTCAACAAAATGTGTGAAATTTTTAGCTCTCTGTGTTTGCTAGAAGAGGAGATATCACAAAGTATGCACTTTTGTTGTTTTCCCATTGGTTTCAATGCACATTGGCCTATAACGAGCATTTGCTGTTTTCTCTTAAATGCAACATGGGAGAAAAACCATTTCACATCACATTTGTGGGTCTTGGTCTTCAACACATTCTGTGAAATTTTTAGCTGTCTTTGCTTAAGAGGAGATATCCCAAAGTATGCACTTTTGTTGTTTCCAGTGGTTTCAATGCATTTTGGCCTAAAATGAGCATTTGCTGTTTTCTCTTAAATGCAACATGGGAGAAAAACCATTTCACAACAGATTTGTGGGTCTTGGTCTTCAACACATTCTGTGAAATTTTGAGCTGGCTGTGTTTGCTACAAGAGGAGATATCACAAATAATGCGCTTTTGTTGTTTCCATTGGTTTGAATGCACTTTTTCCTAAAACAAGCTTTTGCTGTTTTCTCTTAAATGAAACATGGGAGAAAAACCATTTCACATCACATTTGTGGGTCTTGGTCTTCAACACATTCTGTGAAATTTTGAGCTGTCTTTGCTTAAGAGGAGATATCACAAAGTATGCATTTTTGTTGTTTCCATTGATTTCAATGCATTTTGGCCTAAAACGAGCATTTGCTGTTTTCTCTTAAATGCAACATGGGAGAAAAACCATTTCACATCACATTTGTGGGTCTTGGTCTTCAACACATTCTGTGAAATTTTGAACTGTCTTTGTTTGCTTAAGAGGAGATATCACAAAGTATGCGCTTTTGTTGTTTCCATTGGTTTGAATGCATTTTTTCCTAAAACGAGCTTTTGCTGTTTTCTCTTAAATGAAACATGGGAGAAAAACCATTTCACATCACATTTGTGGGTCTTGGTCTTCAACACATTCTGTGAAATTTGAGCTGTCTCTGCTGGCTACAAGAGGAGATATCACAAATAATGCGCTTTTGTTGTTTCCATTGGTTTGAATGCACTTTTTCCTAAAACAAGCTTTTGCTGTTTTCTCTTAAATGAAACATGGGAGAAAAACCATTTCACATCACATTTGTGGTAATGGCCTTCAACACATTCTGTGAAATTTTGAGCTGTCTGTGTTTTCTACAAGAGGAGATATCACAAAGTATGCACATTTGTTGTTTCCAATGGTTTGAATGCATTTTGGCCTAAAATGAGCATTTGCTGTTTTCTCTTGAATGCAACATGGGAGAAAAACCATTTCACATCACATTTGTGGTAATGGCCTTCAACACATTCTGTGAAATTTTGAGCTGTCTGTGTTTGCTACAAGAGGAGATATCACAAAGTATGCACATTTGTTGTTTCCAATGGTTTGAATGCATTTTTTCCTAAAACGAGCATTTGCTGTTTTCTCTTAAATGCAACATGGGAGAAAAACCTTTTTCACATCACATTTGTGGGGCTTGGTCTTCAACACATTCTGTGAAATTTTGAGCTGTCTTTGTTTGCTTAAGAGGAGATATCACAAATTATGTGCTTTTGTTGTTTCCATTGGTTTCAATGCATTTTGGCCTAAAACGAGCATTTGCTGTTTTCTCTTAAATGCAACATGGGAGAAAAACCATTTCACATCACATTTGTGGGTCTTGGTCTTCAAAACATTCTGTGAAATTTGACCTGTCTGTGTTTGCTACAAGAGGAGATATCACAAAGTATGCGCTTTTGTTGTTTCCTTTCGTTTCAATGCATTTTGGCCTAAAACGAGCATTTGCTGTTTTCTCTTAAATGCAACATGGGAGAAAACATATTTCACATCACATTTGTGGGTCTTGGTCTTCAACACATTCTGTGAAATTTTGAGTTGTCTGTGTTTGCTACAAGAGGAGATATCACAAAGTATGCACATTTGTTGTTTCCAATGGTTTGAATGCATTTTGGCCTAAAATGAGCATTTGCTGTTTTCTCTTGAATGCAACATGGGAGAAAAACCATTTCACATCACATTTGTGGTATTGGCCTTCAACACATTCTGTGAAATTTTGAGCTGTCTGTGTTTGCTACAAGAGGAGATACCACAAAGTATGCACATTTGTTGTTTCCAATGGTTTGAATGCATTTTTTCCTAAAACGAGCATTTGCTGTTTTCTCTTAAACGCAACATGGGAGAAAAACCTTTTTCACATCACATTTGTGGGGCTTGGTCTTCAACACATTCTGTGAAATTTTGAGCTGTCTTTGTTTGCTTAAGAGGAGATATCACAAATTATGCGCTTTTGTTGTTTCCAATGGTTTGAATGCATTTTTTCCTAAAACGAGCATTTGCTGTTTTCTCTTAAATGCAACATGTGAGAAAAAACAATTCACATCACATTTGTGGGTCTTGGTCTTCAACACATTCTGTGAAATTTTGAGCTGTCTGTGTTTGCTACAAGAGGAGATATCACAAAGTATGCGCTTTTGTTGTTTCCTTTCGTTTCAATGCATTTTGGCCTAAAACGAGCATTTGCTGTTTTCTCTTAAATGCAACATGGGAGAAAACATATTTCACATCACATTTGTGGGTCTTGGTCTTCAACACATTCTGTGAAATTTTTAGTTGTCTGTGTTTGCTACAAGAGAAGATATCACAAAATATGCGCTTTTTTTGTTTCCAGTGTTTTCAATTTATTTTGGCCTAAAACAGGCATTTGCTGTTTTCTCTTAAATGCAACATGGGAGAAAAACCATTTCACATCACATTTCTGGGTCTTGGCCTTCAACACAATGTGTGAAATTTTTAGCTATCTGTGTTTGCTAGAAGAGGAGATATCACAAAGTATGCGCTTTTGTTGTTTTCCCATTGGTTTCAATGCACATTGGCCTAAAACGGGCATTTGCTGTTTTCTCTTAAAGGCAACATGGGAGAAAAACCATTTCACATCATATTTGTGGGTCTTGGTATTGAACACATTCTGTGAAATTTTGAGCTATCTGTGTTTGCTACAAGAGGAGATATTACAAAGTAGGCGCTTTTGTTGTTTCCTTTCGTTTCAATGCATTTTGGCCTAAAACAAGCATTTGCTGTTTTCTCTTAAATGCAACATGGGAGAAAACCCATTTCATGTCACATTTGTGGGTCTTGGTCTTCAACACATTCTATGAAATTTTGAGTTGTCTGTGTTTGCTACAAGAGGAGATATCACAAAGTATGCGCTTTTGTTGTTTTCCCATTGGTTTAAATGCATATTTGCATAAAACGAGCATTTGCTGTTTTCTCTTAAACGCAACATGGGAGAAAAACCATTTCACATCACATTTGTGGGTCTTGGTCTTCAACACATTCTGTGAAATTTTGAGCTGTCTGTGTTTGCTTAAGAGGAGAAATCACAAAGTATGCGCTTTTGTTGTTTCCATTGGTTTCAATGCATTTTGGCCTAAAACTAGCATTTGCTGTTTTCTCTTAAATGCAACATGGGAGAAAAACCATTTCACATCACATTTGTGGGATTTGGTCTTCAACACATTCTGTGAAATTTTGAGCTATCTGTGTTTGCTTAAGAGGAGATATCACAAAGTATGCGCTTTTGTTGTTTCCATTGGTTTGAATGCATTTTTTCCTAAAACGAGCTTTTGCTGTTTTCTCTTAAACGAAACATGGGAGAAAAACCATTTCACATCACATTTGTGGGTCTTGGTCTTCAAAACATTCTGTGAAATTTGAGCTGTCTCTGTTTGCTACAAGAGGAGATATCACAAAGAATGCACTTTTGTTGTTTCCATTGGTTTCAATGCATTTTGGCCTAAAACAGGCATTTGCTGTTTTCTCTTAAAGGCAACATGGGAGACAAACCATTTCACATCACACTTGTGGGTCTTGGTCTTCAACACATTCTGTGAAATTTTGAGCTGTCTGTGTTTGCTACAAGAGGAGATATCACAAAGTGTGCACATTTGTTGTTTCCAATGGTTTGAATGCATTTTTTCCTAAAACGAGCATTTGCTGTTTTCTCTTAAACGCAACATGTGAGAAAAAACAATTCACATCACATTTGTGGGTCTTGGTCTTCAACACATTCTGTGAAATTTTGAGCTGTCTTTGTTTGCTTAAGAGGAGATATCACAAAGTATGCGCTTTTGTTGATTCCTTTCGTTTCAATGCATTTTGTCCTAAAACGAGCATTTGCTGATTTCTCTTAAATGCAACATGGGAGAAAAACCATTTCACATCACATTTGTGGGTCTTGGTCTTCAACACATTCTGTGAAATTTTGAGCTGTCTGTGTTTGCTACAAGAAGAGATATCACAAAGTATGCACTTTTGTTGTTTCCATTGGTTTCAATGCATTTTGGTCTAAAACGAGCATTTGCTGTTTTCTCTTAAATGCAGCATGGGAGAAAAACCATTTCACATCACATTTGTGGGTCTTGGTCTGCAAAACATTCTGTGAAATTTTGAGCTGTCGGTGTTTGCTACAAGAGGAGATATCACAAAGCATGCGCTTTTGTTGTTTCCTTTCTTTTCAATGAATTTTGGCCTAAAACAAGCATTTGCTGTTTTCTCTTAAATGCAACATGGGAGAAAACCCATTTCACATCAAATTTGTGGGTCTTGGTCTTCAACACATTCTGTGAAATTTTTAGTTGTCTGTGTTTGCTACAAGAGAAGATATCACAAAATATGCGCTTTTTTTGTTTCCAGTGGTTTCAATTTATTTTGGCCTAAAACAGGCATTTGCTGTTTTCTCTTAAATGCAACATGGGAGAAAAACCATTTCACATCACATTTCTGGGTCTTGGCCTTCAACACAATGTGTGAAATTTTTAGCTATCTGTGTTTGCTAGAAGAGGAGATATCACAAAGTATGCGCTTTTGTTGTTTTCCCATTGGTTTCAATGCACATTGGCCTAAAATGGGCATTTGCTGTTTTCTCTTAAAGGCAACATGGGAGAAAAACCATTTCACATCATATTTGTGGGTCTTGGTATTGAACACATTCTGTGAAATTTTGAGCTATCTGTGTTTGCTACAAGAGGAGATATTACAAAGTAGGCGCTTTTGTTGTTTCCTTTCGTTTCAATGCATTTTGGCCTAAAACAAGCATTTGCTGTTTTCTCTTAAATGCAACATGGGAGAAAACCCATTTCATGTCACATTTGTGGGTCTTGGTCTTCAACACATTCTATGAAATTTTGAGTTGTCTGTGTTTGCTACAAGAGGAGATATCACAAAGTATGCGCTTTTGTTGTTTTCCCATTGGTTTAAATGCATATTTGCCTAAAACGAGCATTTGCTGTTTTCTCTTAAACGCAACATGGGAGAAAAACCATTTCACATCACATTTGTGGGTCTTGGTCTTCAACACATTCTGTGAAATTTTGAGCTGTCTGTGTTTGCTTAAGAGGAGATATCACAAAGTATGCGCTTTTGTTGTTTCCATTGGTTTCAATGCATTTTGGCCTAAAACTAGCATTTGCTGTTTTCTCTTAAATGCAACATGGGAGAAAAACCATTTCACATCACATTTATGGGATTTGGTCTTCAACACATTCTGTGAAATTTTGAGCTGTCTGTGTTTGCTACAAGAGGAGATATCACAAAGTATGCGCTTTTGTTGTTTCCATTGGTTTCAATGCATTTTGGCCTAAAACGAGCATTTGCTGTTTTCTCTTAAATGCAACATGGGAGAAAAACCATTTCACATCACATTTCTGGGTCTTGGCCTTCAACACAATGTGTGAAATTTTTAGCTATCTGTGTTTGCTAGAAGAGGAGATATCACAAAGTATGCGCTTTTGTTGTTTTCCCATTGGTTTCAATGCACATTTGCCTAAAACGAGCATTTGCAGTTTTCTCTTAAATGCAACATGGGAGAAAAACCATTTCACATCACATTTGTGGGTCTTGGTCTTCAACACATTCTGTGAAATTTTGAGCTGTCTTTGTTTGCTTAAGAGGAGATATCACAAAGTATGCGCTTTTGTTGTTTCCATCGGTTTGAATGCATTTTTTCCTAAAACGAGCTTTTGCTGTTTTCTCTTAAACGAAACATGGGAGAAAAACCATTTCACATCACATTTGTGGGTCTTGGTCTTCAACACATTCTGTGAAATTTGAGCTGTCTCTGTTTGCTACAAGAGGAGATATCACAAAGAATGCACTTTTGTTGTTTCCATTGGTTTCAATGCATTTTGGCCTAAAACAGGCATTTGCTGTTTTCTCTTAAAGGCAACATGGGAGACAAACCATTTCACATCACACTTGTGGGTCTTGGTCTTCAACACATTCTGTGAAATTTTGAGCTGTCTGTGTTTGCTACAAGAGGAGATATCACAAAGTGTGCACATTTGTTGTTTCCAATGGTTTGAATGCATTTTTTCCTAAAACGAGCATTTGCTGTTTTCTCTTAAATGCAACATGTGAGAAAAAACAATTCACATCACATTTGTGGGTCTTGGTCTTCAACACATTCTATGAAATTTTGAGCTGTCTTTGTTTGCTTAAGAGGAGATATCACAAAGTATGCGCTTTTGTTGATTCCTTTCGTTTCAATGCATTTTGTCCTAAAACGAGCATTTGCTGATTTCTCTTAAATGCAACATGGGAGAAAAACCATTTCACATCACATTTGTGGGTCTTGGTCTTCAACACATTCTGTGAAATTTTGAGCTGTCTGTGTTTGCTACAAGAAGAGATATCACAAAGTATGCACTTTTGTTGTTTCCATTGGTTTCAATGCATTTTGGTCTAAAACGAGCATTTGCTGTTTTCTCTTAAATGCAGCATGGGAGAAAAACCATTTCACATCACATTTGTGGGTCTTGGTCTGCAAAACATTCTGTGAAATTTTGAGCTGTCGGTGTTTGCTACAAGAGGAGATATCACAAAGCATGCGCTTTTGTTGTTTCCTTTCTTTTCAATGAATTTTGGCCTAAAACAAGCATTTGCTGTTTTCTCTTAAATGCAACATGGGAGAAAACCCATTTCACATCAAATTTGTGGGTCTTGGTCTTCAACACATTCTGTGAAATTTTTAGTTGTCTGTGTTTGCTACAAGAGAAGATATCACAAAATATGCGCTTTTTTTGTTTCCAGTGGTTTCAATTTATTTTGGCCTAAAACAGGCATTTGCTGTTTTCTCTTAAATGCAACATGGGAGAAAAACCATTTCACATCACATTTCTGGGTCTTGGCCTTCAACACAATGTGTGAAATTTTTAGCTATCTGTGTTTGCTAGAAGAGGAGATATCACAAAGTATGCGCTTTTGTTGTTTTCCCATTGGTTTCAATGCACATTGGCCTAAAACGGGCATTTGCTGTTTTCTCTTAAAGGGAACATGGGAGAAAAACCATTTCACATCATATTTGTGGGTCTTGGTATTGAACACATTCTGTGAAATTTTGAGCTATCTGTGTTTGCTACAAGAGGAGATATTACAAAGTAGGCGCTTTTGTTGTTTCCTTTCGTTTCAATGCATTTTGGCCTAAAACAAGCATTTGCTGTTTTCTCTTAAATGCAACATGGGAGAAAACCCATTTCATGTCACATTTGTGGGTCTTGGTCTTCAACACATTCTATGAAATTTTGAGTTGTCTGTGTTTGCTACAAGAGGAGATAACACAAAGTATGCGCTTTTGTTGTTTTCCCATTGGTTTAAATGCATATTTGCCTAAAACGAGCATTTGCTGTTTTCTCTTAAACGCAACATGGGAGAAAAACCATTTCACATCACATTTGTGGGTCTTGGTCTTCAACACATTCTGTGAAATTTTGAGCTGTCTGTGTTTGCTTAAGAGGAGATATCACAAAGTATGCGCTTTTGTTGTTTCCATTGGTTTCAATGCATTTTGGCCTAAAACTAGCATTTGCTGTTTTCTCTTAAATGCAACATGGGAGAAAAACCATTTCACATCACATTTGTGGGATTTGGTCTTCAACACATTCTGTGAAATTTTGAGCTGTCTGTGTTTGCTACAAGAGGAGATATCACAAAGTATGCGCTTTTGTTGTTTCCATTGGTTTCAATGCATTTTGGCCTAAAACGAGCATTTGCTGTTTTCTCTTAAATGCAACATGGGAGAAAAACCATTTCACATCACATTTCTGGGTCTTGGCCTTCAACACAATGTGTGAAATTTTTGAGCTATCTGTGTTTGCTAGAAGAGGAGATATCACAAAGTATGCGCTTTTGTTGTTTTCCCATTGGTTTCAATGCACATTTGCCTAAAACGAGCATTTGCAGTTTTCTCTTAAATGCAACATGGGAGAAAAACCATTTCACATCACATTTGTGGGTCTTGGTCTTCAACACATTCTGTGAAATTTTGAGCTGTCTTTGTTTGCTTAAGAGGAGATATCACAAAGTATGCGCTTTTGTTGTTTCCATTGGTTTGAATGCATTTTTTCCTAAAACGAGCTTTTGCTGTTTTCTCTTAAACGAAACATGGGAGAAAAACCATTTCACATCACATTTGTGGGTCTTGGTCTTCAACACATTCTGTGAAATTTGAGCTGTCTCTGTTTGCTACAAGAGGAGATATCACAAAGAATGCACTTTTGTTGTTTCCATTGGTTTCAATGCATTTTGGCCTAAAACAGGCATTTGCTGTTTTCTCTTAAAGGCAACATGGGAGACAAACCATTTCACATCACACTTGTGGGTCTTGGTCTTCAACACATTCTGTGAAATTTTGAGCTGTCTGTGTTTGCTACAAGAGGAGATATCACAAAGTGTGCACATTTGTTGTTTCCAATGGTTTGAATGCATTTTTTCCTAAAACGAGCATTTGCTGTTTTCTCTTAAATGCAGCATGGGAGAAAAACCATTTCACATCACATTTGTGGGTCTTGGTCTGCAAAACATTCTGTGAAATTTTGAGCTGTCGGTGTTTGCTACAAGAGGAGATATCACAAAGCATGCGCTTTTGTTGTTTCCTTTCTTTTCAATGCATTTTGGCCTAAAACAAGCATTTGCTGTTTTCTCTTAAATGCAACATGGGAGAAAACCCATTTCACATCAAATTTGTGGGTCTTGGTCTTCAACACATTCTGTGAAATTTTTAGTTGTCTGTGTTTGCTACAAGAGAAGATATCACAAAATATGCGCTTTTTTTGTTTCCAGTGGTTTCAATTTATTTTGGCCTAGAACAGGCATTTGCTGTGTTCTCTTTAATGCAACATGGGAGAAAAACCATTTCACATCACATTTCTGGGTCTTGGCCTTCAACACAATGTGTGAAATTTTTAGCTATCTGTGTTTGCTAGAAGAGGAGATATCACAAAGTATGCGCTTTTGTTGTTTTCCCATTGGTTTCAATGCACATTGGCCTAAAACGGGCATTTGCTGTTTTCTCTTAAAGGCAACATGGGAGAAAAACCATTTCACATCACATTTGTGGGTCTTGGTCTTCAACACATTCTGTGAAATTTTGAGCTGTCTTTGTTTGCTTAAGAGGAGATATCACAAAGTATGCGCTTATGTTGTTTCCATTGGTTTGAATGCATTTTTTCCTAAAATGAGCTTTTGCTGTTTTCTCTTAAACAAAACATGGGAGAAAAACCATTTCACATCACATTTGTGGGTCTTGGTCTTCAACACATTCTGTGAAATTTGAGCTGTCTCTGTTGGCTACAAGAGGAGATATCACAAAGAATGCACTTTTGTTGTTTCCATTGGTTTCAAAGCATTTTGGCCTAAAACAGGCATTTGCTGTTTTCTCTTAAAGGCAACATGGGAGAAAAACCATTTCACATCATATTTGTGGGTCTTGGTCTTCAACACATTCTGTGAAATTTTGAGCTGTGTGTGTTTGCTACAAGAGGAGATATCACAAAGTATGCACATTTGTTGTTTCCAATGGTTTGAATGCATTTTGGCCTAAAATGAGCATTTGCTGTTTTCTCTTGAATGCAACATGGGAGAAAAACCATTTCACATCACATTTGTGGTAATGGCCTTCAACACATTCTGTGAAATTTTGAGCTGTCTGTGTTTGCTACAAGAGGAGATATCACAAAGTATGCACATTTGTTGTTTCCAATGGTTTGAATGCATTTTTTCCTAAAACGAGCATTTGCTGTTTTCTCTTAAATGCAACATGGGAGAAAAACCTTTTTCACATCACATTTGTGGGGCTTGGTCTTCAACACATCCAGTGAAATTTTGAGATGTCTTTGTTTGCTTAAGAGGAGATATCACAAATTATGCGCTTTTGTTGTTTCCATTGGTTTCAATGCATTTTGGCCTAAAACGAGCATTTGCTGTTTTCTCTTAAATGCAACATGGGAGAAAAACCATTTCACATCACATTTGTGGGTCTTGGTCTTCAACACATTCTGTGAAATTTGACCTGTCTGTGTTTGCTACAAGAGGAGATATCACAAAGTATGCGCTTTTGTTGTTTCCTTTCGTTTCAATGCATTTTGGCCTAAAACGAGCATTTGCTGTTTTCTCTTAAATGCAACATGGGAGAAAACATATTTCACATCACATTTGTGGGTCTTGGTCTTCAACACATTCTGTGAAATTTTGAGTTGTCTGTGTTTGCTACAAGAGGAGATATCACAAAGTATGCACATTTGTTGTTTCCAATGGTTTGAATGCATTTTGGCCTAAAATGAGCATTTGCTGTTTTCTCTTGAATGCAACATGGGAGAAAAACCATTTCACATCACATTTGTTGTATTGGCCTTCAACACATTCTGTGAAATTTTGAGCTGTCTGTGTTTGCTACAAGAGGAGATACCACAAAGTATGCACATTTGTTGTTTCCAATGGTTTGAATGCATTTTTTCCTAAAACGAGCATTTGCTGTTTTCTCTTAAACGCAACATGGGAGAAAAACCTTTTTCACATCACATTTGTGGGGCTTTGTCTTCAACACATTCTGTGAAATTTTGAGCTGTCTTTGTTTGCTTAAGAGGAGATATCACAAATTATGCGCTTTTGTTGTTTCCTTTGGTTTCAATGCATTTTGGCCTAAAACGAGCATTTGCTGTTTTCTCTTAAATGCAACATGGGAGAAAAACCATTTCACATCACATTTGAGGGTCTTTGTCTTCAACACATTCTTTGAAATTTTGAGCTGTCTGTGTTTGATACAAGAAGAGATATCACAAAGTATGCGCTTTTGTTGTTTCCATTGGTTTCAATGCATTTTGGCCTAAAACGAGCATTTGGTGTTTTCTCTAAAATGCAACATGGGAGAAAACCCATTTCATGTCACATTTGTGGGACTTGGTCTTCAACACATTCTATGAAATTTTGAGTTGTCTGTGTTTGCTACAAGAGGAGATATCACAAAGTATGCGCTTTTGTTGTTTTCCCATTGGTTTCAATGCATATTGGACTAAAACGAGCATTTGCTGTTTTCTCTTAAACACAACATGGGAGAAAAACCATTTCACATCACATTTGTGGGTCTTGGTCTTCAACACATTCTGTGAAATTTTCAGCTGTCTGTGTTTGCTTAAGAGGAGATATCACAAAGTATGCGCTTTTGTTGTTTCCATTGGTTTCAATGCATTTTGGCCTAAAACGAGCATTTGCTGTTTTCTCTTAAATGCAACATGGGAGAAAAACCATTTCACATCACATTTGTGGGTTTTGGTCTTCAACACATTCTGTGAAATTTTGAGCTGTCTCTGTTTGCTACAAGAGGAGATATCACAAAGTATGCGCTTTTGTTGTTTCCATTGGTTTCAATGCATTTTGGCCTAAAACGAGCATTTGCTGTTTTCTCTTAAATGCAACATGGGAGAAAAACCATTTCACATCACATTTCTGGGTCTTGGCCTTCAACACAATGTGTGAAATTTTGAGCTGTCTGTGTTTGCTACAAGAGGAGATATCACAAAGTGTGCACATTTGTTGTTTCCATTGGTTTCAATGCATTTTGGCCTAAAACAGGCATTTGCTGTTTTCTCTTAAAGGCAACATGGGAGACAAACCATTTCACATCACATTTGTGGGTCTTGGTCTTCAACACATTCTGTGAAATTTTGAGCTGTCTGTGTTTGCTTAAGAGGAGATATCACAAAGTATGCGCTTTTGTTGTTTCCTTTCGTTTCAATGCATTTTGGCCTAAAACAAGCATTTGCTGTTTTCTCTTAAATGCAACATGGGAGAAAACCCATTTCATGTCACATTTGTGGGACTTGGTCTTCAACACATTCTATGAAATTTTGAGTTGTCTGTGTTTGCTACAAGAGGAGATATCACAAAGTATGCGCTTTTGTTGTTTTCCCATTGGTTTCAATGCATATTGGACTAAAACGATCATTTGCTGTTTTCTCTTAAACACAACATGGGAGAAAAACCATTTCACATCACATTTGTGGGTCTTGGTCTTCAACACATTCTGTGAAATTTTGAGCTGTCTGTGTTTGCTTAAGAGGATATATCACAAAGTATGCGCTTTTGTTGTTTCCATTGGTTTCAATGCATTTTGGCCTAAAACGAGCATTTGCTGTTTTCTCTTAAATGCAACATGGGAGAAAAACCATTTCACATCACATTTGTGGGTTTTGGTCTTCAACACATTCTGTGAAATTTTGAGCTGTCTGTGTTTGCTACAAGAGGAGATATCACAAAGTATGCGCTTTTGTTGTTTCCATTGGTTTCAATGCATTTTGGCCTAAAACGAGCATTTGCTGTTTTCTCTTAAATGCAACATGGGAGAAAAACCATTTCACATCACATTTCTGGGTCTTGGCCTTCAACACAATGTGTGAAATTTTGAGCTGTCTGTGTTTGCTACAAGAGGAGATATCACAAAGTGTGCACATTTGTTGTTTCCATTGGTTTCAATGCATTTTGGCCTAAAACAGGCATTTGCTGTTTTCTCTTAAAGGCAACATGGGAGACAAACCATTTCACATCACATTTGTGGGTCTTGGTCTTCAACACATTCTGTGAAATTTTGAGCTGTCTGTGTTTGCTACAAGAGGAGATATCACAAAGTGTGCACATTTGTTGTTTCCAATGGTTTGAATGCATTTTTTCCTAAAACGAGCATTTGCTGTTTTCTCTTAAACGCAACATGTGAGAAAAAACAATTCACATCACATTTGTGGGTCTTGGTCTTCAACACATTCTGTGAAATTTTGAGCTGTCTTTGTTTGCTTAAGAGGAGATATCACAAAGTATGCGCTTTTGTTGATTCCTTTCGTTTCAATGCATTTTGGCCTAAAACGAGCATTTGCTGATTTCTCTTAAATGCAACATGGGAGAAAAACCATTTCACATCACATTTGTGGGTCTTGGTCTTCAACACATTCTGTGAAATTTTGAGCTGTCTGTGTTTGCTACAAGAAGAGATATCACAAAGTATGCACTTTTGTTGTTTCCATTGGTTTCAATGCATTTTGGTCTAAAACGAGCATTTGCTGTTTTCTCTTAAATGCAGCATGGGAGAAAAACCATTTCACATCACATTTGTGGGTCTTGGTCTGCAAAACATTCTGTGAAATTTTGAGCTGTCGGTGTTTGCTACAAGAGGAGATATCACAAAGCATGCGCTTTTGTTGTTTCCTTTCTTTTCAATGCATTTTGGCCTAAAACAAGCATTTGCTGTTTTCTCTTAAATGCAACATGGGAGAAAACCCATTTCACATCAAATTTGTGGGTCTTGGTCTTCAACACATTCTATGAAATTTTGAGTTGTCTGTGTTTGCTACAAGAGGAGATATCACAAAGTATGCGCTTTTGTTGTTTTCCCATTGGTTTCAATGCATATTGGACTAAAACGAGCATTTGCTGTTTTCTCTTAAACACAACATGGGAGAAAAACCATTTCACATCACATTTGTGGGTCTTGGTCTTCAACACATTCTGTGAAATTTTGAGCTGTCTGTGTTTGCTTAAGAGGAGATATCACAAAGTATGCGCTTTTGTTGTTTCCATTGGTTTCAATGCATTTTGGCCTAAAACGAGCATTTGCTGTTTTCTCTTAAATGCAACATGGGAGAAAAACCATTTCACATCACATTTGTGGGTTTTGGTCTTCAACACATTCTGTGAAATTTTGAGCTGTCTCTGTTTGCTACAAGAGGAGATATCACAAAGTATGCGCTTTTGTTGTTTCCATTGGTTTCAATGCATTTTGGCCTAAAACGAGCATTTGCTGTTTTCTCTTAAATGCAACATGGGAGAAAAACCATTTCACATCACATTTCTGGGTCTTGGCCTTCAACACAATGTGTGAAATTTTGAGCTGTCTGTGTTTGCTACAAGAGGAGATATCACAAAGTGTGCACATTTGTTGTTTCCATTGGTTTCAATGCATTTTGGCCTAAAACAGGCATTTGCTGTTTTCTCTTAAAGGCAACATGGGAGACAAACCATTTCACATCACATTTGTGGGTCTTGGTCTTCAACACATTCTGTGAAATTTTGAGCTGTCTGTGTTTGCTTAAGAGGAGATATCACAAAGTATGCGCTTTTGTTGTTTCCTTTCGTTTCAATGCATTTTGGCCTAAAACAAGCATTTGCTGTTTTCTCTTAAATGCAACATGGGAGAAAACCCATTTCATGTCACATTTGTGGGACTTGGTCTTCAACACATTCTATGAAATTTTGAGTTGTCTGTGTTTGCTACAAGAGGAGATATCACAAAGTATGCGCTTTTGTTGTTTTCCCATTGGTTTCAATGCATATTGGACTAAAACGAGCATTTGCTGTTTTCTCTTAAACACAACATGGGAGAAAAACCATTTCACATCA
The DNA here is from genome assembly GCA_031769625.1 of Taudactylus pleione. Taxonomy (NCBI): domain Eukaryota; kingdom Metazoa; phylum Chordata; class Amphibia; order Anura; family Myobatrachidae; genus Taudactylus; species Taudactylus pleione. The sequence goes on along the minus strand of JAUIMM010000274.1, from coordinate 1,451,614 downwards.
CATTTGTGGGTCTTGGTCTTCAACACATTCTGTGAAATTTTTAGTTGTCTGTGTTTGCTACAAGAGAAGATATCACAAAATATGCGCTTTTTTTGTTTCCAGTGGTTTCAATTTATTTTGGCCTAAAACAGGCATTTGCTGTTTTCTCTTAAATGCAACATGGGAGAAAAACCATTTCACATCACATTTCTGGGTCTTGGCCTTCAACACAATGTGTGAAATTTTTAGCTATCTGTGTTTGCTAGAAGAGGAGATATCACAAAGTATGCGCTTTTGTTGTTTTCCCATTGGTTTCAATGCACATTGGCCTAAAACGGGCATTTGCTGTTTTCTCTTAAAGGCAACATGGGAGAAAAACCATTTCACATCATATTTGTGGGTCTTGGTCTTCAACATATTCTGTGAAATTTTGAGCTGTCTTTGCTTAAGAGGAGATATCACAAAGTATGCATTTTTGTTGTTTCCATTGGTTTCAATGCATTTTGGCCTAAAACGAGCATTTGCTGTTTTCTCTTAAATGCAACATGGGAGAAAAACCATTTCACATCACATTTGTGGGTCTTGGTCTTCAACACATTCTGTGAAATTTTGAGCTGTGTGTGTTTGCTACAAGAGGAGATATCACAAAGTATGCACATTTGTTGTTTCCAATGGTTTGAATGCATTTTGGCCTAAAATGAGCATTTGCTGTTTTCTCTTGAATGCAACATGGGAGAAAAACCATTTCACATCACATTTGTGGTAATGGCCTTCAACACATTCTGTGAAATTTTGAGCTGTGTGTGTTTGCTACAAGAGGAGATATCACAAAGTATGCACATTTGTTGTTTCCAATGGTTTGAATGCATTTTTTCCTAAAACGAGCATTTGCTGTTTTCTCTTAAATGCAACATGGGAGAAAAACCTTTTTCACATCACATTTGTGGGGCTTGGTCTTCAACACATCCAGTGAAATTTTGAGCTGTCTTTGTTTGCTTAAGAGGAGATATCACAAATTATGCGCTTTTGTTGTTTCCATTGGTTTCAATGCATTTTGGCCTAAAACGAGCATTTGCTGTTTTCTCTTAAATGCAACATGGGAGAAAAACCATTTCACATCACATTTGTGGGTCTTGGTCTTCAACACATTCTGTGAAATTTGACCTGTCTGTGTTTGCTACAAGAGGAGATATCACAAAGTATGCGCTTTTGTTGTTTCCTTTCGTTTCAATGCATTTTGGCCTAAAACGAGCATTTGCTGTTTTCTCTTAAATGCAACATGGGAGAAAACATTTTTCACATCACATTTGTGGGGCTTGGTCTTCAACACATTCTGTGAAATTTTGAGCTGTCTGTGTTTGCTACAAGAGGAGATATCACAAAGTGTGCGCTTTTGTTGTTTCCATTGGTTTCAATGCATTTTGGCCTAAAACGAGCATTTGGTGTTTTCTCTAAAATGCAACATGGGAGAAAAACCATTTCACATCACATTTGTGGGTCTTGGTCTTCAACACATTCTGTGAAATTTTGAGCTGTCTGTGTTTGCTTAAGAGGAGATATCACAAAGTATGCGCTTTTGTTGTTTCCATTGGTTTCAATGCATTTTGGCCTAAAACTAGCATTTGCTGTTTTCTCTTAAATGCAACATGGGAGAAAAACCATTTCACATCACATTTGTGGGTTTTGGTCTTCAACACATTCTGTGAAATTTTGAGCTGTCTGTGTTTGCTACAAGAGGAGATATCACAAAGTATGCGCTTTTGTTGTTTCCATTGGTTTCAATGCATTTTGGCCTAAAACGAGCATTTGCTGTTTTCTCTTAAATGCAACATGGGAGAAAAACCATTTCACATCACATTTCTGGGTCTTGGCCTTCAACACAACGTGTGAAATTTTTAGCTATCTGTGTTTGCTAGAAGAGGAGATATCACAAAGTATGCGCTTTTGTTGTTTTCCCATTGGTTTCAATGCACATTGGCCTAAAACGAGCATTTGCAGTTTTCTCTTAAATGCAACATGGGAGAAAAACCATTTCACATCACATTTGTGGGTCTTGGTCTTCAACACATTCTGTGAAATTTTGAGCTGTCTTTGTTTGCTTAAGAGGAGATATCACAAAGTATGCGCTTTTGTTGTTTCCATTGGTTTGAATGCATTTTTTCCTAAAACGAGCTTTTGCTGTTTTCTCTTAAACGAAACATGGGAGAAAAACCATTTCACATCACATTTGTGGGTCTTGGTCTTCAACACATTCTGTGAAATTTGAGCTGTCTCTGTTTGCTACAAGAGGAGATATCACAAAGAATGCACTTTTGTTGTTTCCATTGGTTTCAATGCATTTTGGCCTAAAACAGGCATTTGCTGTTTTCTCTTAAAGGCAACATGGGAGACAAACCATTTCACATCACATTTGTGGGTCTTGGTCTTCAACACATTCTGTGAAATTTTGAGCTGTCTGTGTTTGCTACAAGAAGAGATATCACAAAGTATGCACTTTTGTTGTTTCCATTGGTTTCAATGCATTTTGGTCTAAAACGAGCATTTGCTGTTTTCTCTTAAATGCAGCATGGGAGAAAAACCATTTCACATCACATTTGTGGGTCTTGGTCTGCAAAACATTCTGTGAAATTTTGAGCTGTCGGTGTTTGCTACAAGAGGAGATATCACAAAGCATGCGCTTTTGTTGTTTCCTTTCTTTTCAATGCATTTTGGCCTAAAACAAGCATTTGCTGTTTTCTCTTAAATGCAACATGGGAGAAAACCCATTTCACATCAAATTTGTGGGTCTTGGTCTTCAACACATTCTGTGAAATTTTTAGTTGTCTGTGTTTGCTACAAGAGAAGATATCACAAAATATGCGCTTTTTTTGTTTCCAGTGGTTTCAATTTATTTTGGCCTAAAACAGGCATTTGCTGTTTTCTCTTAAATGCAACATGGGAGAAAAACCCTTTCATATCACATTTCTGGGTCTTGGCCTTCAACACAATGTGTGAAATTTTTAGCTATCTGTGTTTGCTAGAAGAGGAGATATCACAAAGTATGCGCTTTTGTTGTTTTCCCATTGGTTTCAATGCACATTGGCCTAAAACGGGCATTTGCTGTTTTCTCTTAAAGGCAACATGGGAGAAAAACCATTTCACATCATATTTGTGGGTCTTGGTATTGAACACATTCTGTGAAATTTTGAGCTATCTGTGTTTGCTACAAGAGGAGATATTACAAAGTAGGCGCTTTTGTTGTTTCCTTTCGTTTCAATGCATTTTGGCCTAAAACAAGCATTTGCTGTTTTCTCTTAAATGCAACATGGGAGAAAACCCATTTCATGTCACATTTGTGGGTCTTGGTCTTCAACACATTCTATGAAATTTTGAGTTGTCTGTGTTTGCTACAAGAGGAGATATCACAAAGTATGCGCTTTTGTTGTTTTCCCATTGGTTTAAATGCATATTTGCCTAAAACGAGCATTTGCTGTTTTCTCTTAAACGCAACATGGGAGAAAAACCATTTCACATCACATTTGTGGGTCTTGGTCTTCAACACATTCTGTGAAATTTTGAGCTGTCTGTGTTTGCTTAAGAGGAGATATCACAAAGTATGCGCTTTTGTTGTTTCCATTGGTTTCAATGCATTTTGGCCTAAAACTAGCATTTGCTGTTTTCTCTTAAATGCAACATGGGAGAAAAACCATTTCACATCACATTTGTGGGTTTTGGTCTTCAACACATTCTGTGAAATTTTGAGCTGTCTGTGTTTGCTACAAGAGGAGATATCACAAAGTATGCGCTTTTGTTGTTTCCATTGGTTTCAATGCATTTTGGCCTAAAACGAGCATTTGCTGTTTTCTCTTAAATGCAACATGAGAGAAAAACCATTTCACATCACATTTCTGGGTCTTGGCCTTCAACACAATGTGTGAAATTTTGAGCTATCTGTGTTTGCTAGAAGAGGAGATATCACAAAGTATGCGCTTTTGTTGTTTTCCCATTGGTTTCAATGCACATTGGCCTAAAACGAGCATTTGCAGTTTTCTCTTAAATGCAACATGGGAGAAAAACCATTTCACATTACATTTGTGGGTCTTGGTCTTCAACACATTCTGTGAAATTTTGAGCTGTCTTTGTTTGCTTAAGAGGAGATATCACAAAGTATGCGCTTTTGTTGTTTCCATTGGTTTGAATGCATTTTTTCCTAAAACGAGCTTTTGCTGTTTTCTCTTAAACGAAACATGGGAGAAAAACCATTTCACATCACATTTGTGGGTCTTGGTCTTCAACACATTCTGTGAAATTTGAGCTGTCTCTGTTTGCTACAAGAGGAGATATCACAAAGAATGCACTTTTGTTGTTTCCATTGGTTTCAATGCATTATCGCCTAAAACAGGCATTTGCTGTTTTCTCTTAAAGGCAACATGGGAGACAAACCATTTCACATCACATTTGTGGGTCTTGGTCTTCAACACATTCTGTGAAATTTTGAGCTGTCTGTGTTTGCTACAAGAGGAGATATCACAAAGTGTGCACATTTGTTGTTTCCAATGGTTTGAATGCATTTTTTCCTAAAACGAGCATTTGCTGTTTTCTCTTAAACGCAACATGTGAGAAAAAACAATTCACATCACATTTGTGGGTCTTGGTCTTCAACACATTCTGTGAAATTTTGAGCTGTCTTTGTTTGCTTAAGAGGAGATATCACAAAGTATGCGCTTTTGTTGATTCCTTTCGTTTCAATGCATTTTGGCCTAAAACGAGCATTTGCTGATTTCTCTTAAATGCAACATGGGAGAAAAACCATTTCACATCACATTTGTGGGTCTTGGTCTTCAACACATTCTGTGAAATTTTGAGCTGTCTGTGTTTGCTACAAGAAGAGATATCACAAAGTATGCACTTTTGTTGTTTCCATTGGTTTCAATGCATTTTGGTCTAAAACGAGCATTTGCTGTTTTCTCTTAAATGCAGCATGGGAGAAAAACCATTTCACATCACATTTGTGGGTCTTGGTCTGCAAAACATTCTGTGAAATTTTGAGCTGTCGGTGTTTGCTACAAGAGGAGATATCACAAAGCATGCGCTTTTGTTGTTTCCTTTCTTTTCAATGCATTTTGGCCTAAAACAAGCATTTGCTGTTTTCTCTTAAATGCAACATGGGAGAAAAACCATTTCACATCACATTTGTGGGTCTTGGTCTTCAACACATTCTGTGAAATTTGAGCTGTCTCTGTTTGCTACAAGAGGAGATATCACAAAGAATGCACTTTTGTTGTTTCCATTGGTTTCAATGCATTTTCGCCTAAAACAGGCATTTGCTGTTTTCTCTTAAAGGCAACATGGGAGACAAACCATTTCACATCACATTTGTGGGTCTTGGTCTTCAACACATTCTGTGAAATTTTGAGCTGTCTGTGTTTGCTACAAGAGGAGATATCACAAAGTGTGCACATTTGTTGTTTCCAATGGTTTGAATGCATTTTTTCCTAAAACGAGCATTTGCTGTTTTCTCTTAAACGCAACATGTGAGAAAAAACAATTCACATCACATTTGTGGGTCTTGGTCTTCAACACATTCTGTGAAATTTTGAGCTGTCTTTGTTTGCTTAAGAGGAGATATCACAAAGTATGCGCTTTTGTTGATTCCTTTCGTTTCAATGCATTTTGGCCTAAAACGAGCATTTGCTGATTTCTCTTAAATGCAACATGGGAGAAAAACCATTTCACATCACATTTGTGGGTCTTGGTCTTCAACACATTCTGTGAAATTTTGAGCTGTCTGTGTTTGCTACAAGAAGAGATATCACAAAGTATGCACTTTTGTTGTTTCCATTGGTTTCAATGCATTTTGGTCTAAAACGAGCATTTGCTGTTTTCTCTTAAATGCAGCATGGGAGAAAAACCATTTCACATCACATTTGTGGGTCTTGGTCTGCAAAACATTCTGTGAAATTTTGAGCTGTCGGTGTTTGCTACAAGAGGAGATATCACAAAGCATGCGCTTTTGTTGTTTCCTTTCTTTTCAATGCATTTTGGCCTAAAACAAGCATTTGCTGTTTTCTCTTAAATGCAACATGGGAGAAAACCCATTTCACATCAAATTTGTGGGTCTTGGTCTTCAACACATTCTGTGAAATTTTTAGTTGTCTGTGTTTGCTACAAGAGAAGATATCACAAAATATGCGCTTTTTTTGTTTCCAGTGGTTTCAATTTATTTTGGCCTAAAACAGGCATTTGCTGTTTTCTCTTAAATGCAACATGGGAGAAAAACCATTTCACATCACATTTCTGGGTCTTGGCCTTCAACACAATGTGTGAAATTTTTAGCTATCTGTGTTTGCTAGAAGAGGAGATATCACAAAGTATGCGCTTTTGTTGTTTTCCCATTGGTTTCAATGCACATTGGCCTAAAACGGGCATTTGCTGTTTTCTCTTAAAGGCAACATGGGAGAAAAACCATTTCACATCACATTTGTGGGTCTTGGTCTTCAACACATTCTGTGAAATTTTGAGCTGTCTTTGTTTGCTTAAGAGGAGATATCACAAAGTATGCGCTTATGTTGTTTCCATTGGTTTCAATGCATTTTCGCCTAAAACAGGCATTTGCTGTTTTCTCTTAAAGGCAACATGGGAGACAAACCATTTCACATCACATTTGTGGGTCTTGGTCTTCAACACATTCTGTGAAATTTTGAGCTGTCTGTGTTTGCTACAAGAGGAGATATCACAAAGTGTGCACATTTGTTGTTTCCAATGGTTTGAATGCATTTTTTCCTAAAACGAGCATTTGCTGTTTTCTCTTAAACGCAACATGTGAGAAAAAACAATTCACATCACATTTGTGGGTCTTGGTCTTCAACACATTCTGTGAAATTTTGAGCTGTCTTTGTTTGCTTAAGAGGAGATATCACAAAGTATGCACTTTTGTTGTTTCCATTGGTTTCAATGCATTTTGGTCTAAAACGAGCATTTGCTGTTTTCTCTTAAATGCAGCATGGGAGAAAAACCATTTCACATCACATTTGTGGGTCTTGGTCTGCAAAACATTCTGTGAAATTTTGAGCTGTCGGTGTTTGCTACAAGAGGAGATATCACAAAGCATGCGCTTTTGTTGTTTCCTTTCTTTTCAATGCATTTTGGCCTAAAACAAGCATTTGCTGTTTTCTCTTAAATGCAACATGGGAGAAAACCCATTTCACATCAAATTTGTGGGTCTTGGTCTTCAACACATTCTGTGAAATTTTTAGTTGTCTGTGTTTGCTACAAGAGAAGATATCACAAAATATGCGCTTTTTTTGTTTCCAGTGGTTTCAATTTATTTTGGCCTAAAACAGGCATTTGCTGTTTTCTCTTAAATGCAACATGGGAGAAAAACCATTTCACATCACATTTCTGGGTCTTGGCCTTCAACACAATGTGTGAAATTTTTAGCTATCTGTGTTTGCTAGAAGAGGAGATATCACAAAGTATGCGCTTTTGTTGTTTTCACATTGGTTTCAATGCACATTGGCCTAAAACGGGCATTTGCTGTTTTCTCTTAAAGGCAACATGGGAGAAAAACCATTTCACATCACATTTGTGGGTCTTGGTCTTCAACACATTCTGTGAAATTTTGAGCTGTCTTTGTTTGCTTAAGAGGAGATATCACAAAGTATGCGCTTATGTTGTTTCCATTGGTTTCAATGCATTTTTTCCTAAAACGAGCTTTTGCTGTTTTCTCTTAAACAAAACATGGGAGAAAAACCATTTCACATCACATTTGTGGGTCTTGGTCTTCAACACATTCTGTGAAATTTGAGCTGTCTCTGTTGGCTACAAGAGGAGATATCACAAAGAATGCACTTTTGTTGTTTCCATTGGTTTCAATGCATTTTGGCCTAAAACAGGCATTTGCTGTTTTCTCTTAAAGGCAACATGGGAGAAAAACCATTTCACATCATATTTGTGGGTCTTGGTCTTCAACACATTCTGTCAAATTTTGAGCTGTCTGTGTTTGCTTAAGAGGAGATATCACAAAGTATGCGCTTTTGTTGTTTCCATTGGTTTCAATGCATTTTGGCCTAAAACGAGCATTTGCTGTTTTCTCTTAAATGCAACATGGGAGAAAAACCATTTCACATCACATTTGTGGGTCTTGGTCTTCAACACATTCTGTGAAATTTGACCTGTCTGTGTTTGCTACAAGAGGAGATATCACAAAGTATGCGCTTTTGTTGTTTCCTTTCGTTTCAATGCATTTTGGCCTAAAACGAGCATTTGCTGTTTTCTCTTAAATGCAACATGGGAGAAAACATATTTCACATCACATTTGTGGGTCTTGGTCTTCAACACATTCTGTGAAATTTTGAGTTGTCTGTGTTTGCTACAAGAGGAGATATCACAAAGTATGCACATTTGTTGTTTCCAATGGTTTGAATGCATTTTGGCCTAAAATGAGCATTTGCTGTTTTCTCTTGAATGCAACATGGGAGAAAAACCATTTCACATCACATTTGTGGTATTGGCCTTCAACACTTTCTGTGAAATTTTGAGCTGTCTGTGTTTGCTACAAGAGGAGATACCACAAAGTATGCACATTTGTTGTTTCCAATGGTTTGAATGCATTTTTTCCTAAAACGAGCATTTGCTGTTTTCTCTTAAACGCAACATGGGAGAAAAACCTTTTTCACATCACATTTGTGGGGCTTGGTCTTCAACACATTCTGTGAAATTTTGAGCTGTCTTTGTTTGCTTAAGAGGAGATATCACAAATTATGCGCTTTTGTTGTTTCCTTTGGTTTCAATGCATTTTGGCCTAAAACGAGCATTTGCTGTTTTCTCTTAAATGCAACATGGGAGAAAAACCATTTCACATCACATTTGAGGGTCTTTGTCTTCAACACATTCTGTGAAATTTTGAGCTGTCTGTGTTTGATACAAGAAGAGATATCACAAAGTATGCGCTTTTGTTGTTTCCATTGGTTTCAATGCATTTTGGCCTAAAACGAGCATTTGGTGTTTTCTCTAAAATGCAACATGGGAGAAAAACCATTTCACATCACATTTGTGGGTCTTTGTCTTCAACACATTCTGTGAAATTTTGAGCTGTCTGTGTTTGCTACAAGAAGAGATATCACAAAGTATGCTCTTTTGTTGTTTCCTTTGATTTCAATGCATTTAGGCCTAAAACAAGCATTTGCTGATTTCTCTTAAATGCAACATGGGAGAAAAACCAATTCACATCACATTAGTGGGTCTTGGTATTCAACACATTCTGTGAAATTTTGAGCTATCTGTGTTTGCTACAAGAGGAGATATTACAAAGTATGCGCTTTTGTTGTTTCCTTTCGTTTCAATGCATTTTGGCCTAAAACAAGCATTTGCTGTTTTCTCTTAAATGCAACATGGGAGAAAACCCATTTCATGTCACATTTGTGGGACTTGGTCTTCAACACATTCTATGATATTTTGAGTTGTCTGTGTTTGCTACAAGAGGAGATATCACAAAGTATGCGCTTTTGTTGTTTTCCCATTGGTTTCAATGCATATTGGACTAAAACGAGCATTTACTGTTTTCTCTTAAATGCAACATGGGAGAAAAACCATTTCACATCACATTTCTGGGTCTTGGCCTTCAACACAATGTGTGAAATTTTGAGCTGTCTGTGTTTGCTACAAGAGGAGATATCACAAAGTGTGCACATTTGTTGTTTCCATTGGTTTCAATGCATTTTGGCCTAAAACAGGCATTTGCTGTTTTCTCTTAAAGGCAACATGGGAGACAAACCATTTCACATCACATTTGTGGGTCTTGGTCTTCAACACATTCTGTGAAATTTTGAGCTGTCTGTGTTTGCTACAAGAGGAGATATCACAAAGTGTGCACATTTGTTGTTTCCAATGGTTTGAATGCATTTTTTCCTAAAACGAGCATTTGCTGTTTTCTCTTAAACGCAACATGTGAGAAAAAACAATTCACATCACATTTGTGGGTCTTGGTCTTCAACACATTCTGTGAAATTTTGAGCTGTCTTTGTTTGCTTAAGAGGAGATATCACAAAGTATGCGCTTTTGTTGATTCCTTTCGTTTCAATGCATTTTGGCCTAAAACGAGCATTTGCTGATTTCTCTTAAATGCAACATGGGAGAAAAACCATTTCACATCACATTTGTGGGTCTTGGTCTTCAACACATTCTGTGAAATTTTGAGCTGTCTGTGTTTGCTACAAGAAGAGATATCACAAAGTATGCACTTTTGTTGTTTCCATTGGTTTCAATGCATTTTGGTCTAAAACGAGCATTTGCTGTTTTCTCTTAAATGCAGCATGGGAGAAAAACCATTTCACATCACATTTGTGGGTCTTGGTCTGCAAAACATTCTGTGAAATTTTGAGCTGTCGGTGTTTGCTACAAGAGAAGATATCACAAAATATGCGCTTTTTTTGTTTCCAGTGGTTTCAATTTATTTTGGCCTAAAACAGGCATTTGCTGTTTTCTCTTAAATGCAACATGGGAGAAAAACCATTTCACATCACATTTCTGGGTCTTGGCCTTCAACACAATGTGTGAAATTTTTAGCTATCTGTGTTTGCTAGAAGAGGAGATATCACAAAGTATGCGCTTTTGTTGTTTTCCCATTGGTTTCAATGCACATTGGCCTAAAACGGGCATTTGCTGTTTTCTCTTAAAGGCAACATGGGAGAAAAACCATTTCACATCATATTTGTGGGTCTTGGTCTTCAACATATTCTGTGAAATTTTGAGCTGTCTTTGCTTAAGAGGAGATATCACAAAGTATGCATTTTTGTTGTTTCCATTGGTTTCAATGCATTTTGGCCTAAAACGAGCATTTGCTGTTTTCTCTTAAATGCAACATGGGAGAAAAACCATTTCACATCACATTTGTGGGTCTTGGTCTTCAACACATTCTGTGAAATTTTGAGCTGTCTTTGTTTGCTTAAGAGGAGATATCACAAAGTATGCGCTTTTGTTGTTTTCCCATTGGTTTCAATGCACATTGGCCTAAAATGGGCATTTGCTGTTTTCTCTTAAAGGCAACATGGGAGAAAAACCATTTCACATCACATTTGTGGGTCTTGGTCTTCAACACATTCTGTGAAATTTTGAGCTGTCTTTGTTTGCTTAAGAGGAGATATCACAAAGTATGCGCTTATGTTGTTTCCATTGGTTTGAATGCATTTTTTCCTAAAACGAGCTTTTGCTGTTTTCTCTTAAACGAAACATGGGAGAAAAACCATTTCACATCACATTTGTGGGTCTTGGTCTTCAACACATTCTGTGAAATTTGAGCTGTCTCTGATGGCTACAAGAGGAGATATCACAAAGAATGCACTTTTGTTGTTTCCATTGGTTTCAATGCATTTTGGCCTAAAACAGGCATTTGCTGTTTTCTCTTAAAGGCAACATGGGAGAAAAACCATTTCACATCATATTTGTGGGTCTTGGTCTTCAACACATTCTGTGAAATTTTGAGCTGTGTGTGTTTGCTACAAGAGGAGATATCACAAAGTATGCACATTTGTTGTTTCCAATGGTTTGAATGCATTTTGGCCTAAAATGAGCATTTGCTGTTTTCTCTTGAATGCAACATGGGAGAAAAACCATTTCACATCACATTTGTGGTAATGGCCTTCAACACATTCTGTGAAATTTTGAGCTGTCTGTGTTTGCTACAAGAGGAGATATCACAAAGTATGCACATTTGTTGTTTCCAATGGTTTGAATGCATTTTTTCCTAAAACGAGCATTTGCTGTTTTCTCTTAAATGCAACATGGGAGAAAAACCTTTTTCACATCACATTTGTGGGGCTTGGTCTTCAACACATCCAGTGAAATTTTGAGCTGTCTTTGTTTGCTTAAGAGGAGATATCACAAATTATGCGCTTTTGTTGTTTCCATTGGTTTCAATGCATTTTGGCCTAAAACGAGCATTTGCTGTTTTCTCTTAAATGCAACATGGGAGAAAAACCATTTCACATCACATTTGTGGGTCTTGGTCTTCAACACATTCTGTGAAATTTGACCTGTCTGTGTTTGCTACAAGAGGAGATATCACAAAGTATGCGCTTTTGTTGTTTCCTTTCGTTTCAATGCATTTTGGCCTAAAACGAGCATTTGCTGTTTTCTCTTAAATGCAACATGGGAGAAAACATATTTCACATCACATTTGTGGGTCTTGGTCTTCAACACATTCTGTGAAATTTTGAGTTGTCTGTGTTTGCTACAAGAGGAGATATCACAAAGTATGCACATTTGTTGTTTCCAATGGTTTGAATGCATTTTGGCCTAAAATGAGCATTTGCTCTTTTCTCTTGAATGCAACATGGGAGAAAAACCATTTCACATCACATTTGTGGTATTGGCCTTCAACACATTCTGTGAAATTTTGAGCTGTCTGTGTTTGCTACAAGAGGAGATACCACAAAGTATGCACATTTGTTGTTTCCAATGGTTTGAATGCATTTTTTCCTAAAACGAGCATTTGCTGTTTTCTCTTAAACGCAACATGGGAGAAAAACCTTTTTCACATCACATTTGTGGGGCTTGGTCTTCAACACATTCTGTGAAATTTTGAGCTGTCTTTGTTTGCTTAAGAGGAGATATCACAAATTATGCGCTTTTGTTGTTTCCTTTGGTTTCAATGCATTTTGGCCTAAAACGAGCATTTGCTGTTTTCTCTTAAATGCAACATGGGAGAAAAACCATTTCACATCACATTTGAGGGTCTTTGTCTTCAACACATTCTGTGAAATTTTGAGCTGTCTGTGTTTGATACAAGAAGAGATATCACAAAGTATGCGCTTTTGTTGTTTCCATTGGTTTCAATGCATTTTGGCCTAAAACGAGCATTTGGTGTTTTCTCTAAAATGGAACATGGGAGAAAAACCATTTCACATCACATTTGTGGGTCTTTGTCTTCAACACATTCTGTGAAATTTTGAGCTGTCTGTGTTTGCTACAAGAAGAGATATCAAAAAGTATGCTCTTTTGTTGTTTCCTTTGATTTCAATGCATTTAGGCCTAAAACAAGCATTTGCTGATTTCTCTTAAATGCAACATGGGAGAAAAACCAATTCACATCACATTAGTGGGTCTTGGTATTCAACACATTCTGTGAAATTTTGAGCTATCTGTGTTTGCTACAAAAGGAGATATTACAAAGTATGCGCTTTTGTTGTTTCCTTTCGTTTCAATGCATTTTGGCCTAAAACAAGCATTTGCTGTTTTCTCTTAAATGCAACGTGGGAGAAAACCCATTTCATGTCACATTTGTGGGACTTGGTCTTCAACACATTCTATGAAATTTTGAGTTGTCTGTGTTTGCTACAAGAGGAGATATCACAAAGTATGCGCTTTTGTTGTTTTCCCATTGGTTTCAATGCATATTGGCCTAAAACGAGCATTTGCTGTTTTCTCTTAAACACAACATGGGAGAAAAACCATTTCACATCACATTTGTGGGTTTTGGTCTTCAACACATTCTGTGAAATTTTGAGCTGTCTGTGTTTGCTACAAGAGGAGATATCACAAAGTATGCGCTTTTGTTGTTTCCATTGGTTTCAATGCATTTTGGCCTAAAACGAGCATTTGCTGTTTTCTCTTAAATGCAACATGGGAGAAAAACCATTTCACATCACATTTGTGGGTCTTGGCCTTCAACACAATGTGTGAAATTTTTAGCTATCTGTGTTTGCTAGAAGAGGAGATATCACAAAGTATGCGCTTTTGTTGTTTTCCTATTGGTTTCAATGCACATTGGCCTAAAACGAGCATTTGCAGTTTTCTCTTAAATGCAACATGGGAGAAAAACCATTTCACATCACATTTGTGGGTCTTGGTCTTCAACACATTCTGTGAAATTTTGAGCTGTCTGTGTTTGCTACAAGAGGAGATATCACAAAGTATGCGCTTTTGTTGTTTCCATTGGTTTGAATGCATTTTTTCCTAAAACGAGCTTTTGCTGTTTTCTCTTAAACGAAACATGGGAGAAAAACCATTTCACATCACATTTGTGGGTCTTGGTCTTCAACACATTCTGTGAAATTTGAGCTGTCTCTGTTTGCTACAAGAGGAGATATCACAAAGAATGCACTTTTGTTGTTTCCATTGGTTTCAAAGCATTTTGGCCTAAAACAGGCATTTGCTGTTTTCTCTTAAAGGCAACATGGGAGACAAACCATTTCACATCACATTTGTGGGTCTTGGTCTTCAACACATTCTGTGAAATTTTGAGCTGTCTGTGTTTGCTACAAGAGGAGATATCACAAAGTATGCGCTTTTGTTGTTTTCAATGCACATTGGCCTAAAACGAGCATTTGCTGTTTTCTCTTAAATGCAACATGGGAGAAAAACCATTTCACATCACATTTCTGGGTCTTGGCCTTCAACACAATGTGTGAAATTTTTAGCTATCTGTGTTTGCTACAAGAGGAGATATCACAAAATATGCGCTTTTGTTGTTTTCCCATTGGTTTCAATGCACATTGGCCTAAAACGGGCATTTGCTGTTTTCTCTTAAAGGCAACATGGGAGAAAAACCATTTCACATCATATTTGTGGGTCTTGGTCTTCAACACATTCTGTGAAATTTTGAGCTATCTGTGTTTGCTACAAGAGGAGATATCGCAAAGAATGCGCTTTTCTTGTTTCCTTTCGTTTCAGTGCATATTGGCCTAAAACGAGCATTTGCTGTTTTCTCTTAAACGAAACATGGGAGAAAAACCATTTCACATCACATTTGTGGGTCTTGGTCTTCAACACATTCTGTGAAATTTGAGCTGTCTCTGTTGGCTACAAGAGGAGATATCACAAAGAATGCACTTTTGTTGTTTCCATTGGTTTCAAAGCATTTTGGCCTAAAACAGGCATTTGCTGTTTTCTCTTAAAGGCAACATGGGAGAAAAACCATTTCACATCATATTTGTGGGTCTTGGTCTTCAACACATTCTGTGAAATTTTGAGCTGTGTGTGTTTGCTACAAGAGGAGATATCACAAAGTATGCGCTTTTGTTGTTTCCTTTGGTTTGAATGCATTTTTTCCTAAAACGAGCTTTTGCTGTTTTCTCTTAAACGAAACATGGGAGAAAAACCATTTCACATCACATTTGTGGGTCTTGGTCTTCAACACATTCTGTGAAATTTGAGCTGTCTCTGTTTGCTACAAGAGGAGATATCACAAAGAATTCACTTTTGTTGTTTCCAATGGTTTGAATGCATTTTTTCCTAAAACGAGCATTTGCTGTTTTCTCTTAAATGCAACATGGGAGAAAAACCTTTTTCACATCACATTTGTGGGGCTTGGTCTTCAACACATCCAGTGAAATTTTGAGCTGTCTTTGTTTGCTTAAGAGGAGATATCACAAATTATGCGCTTTTGTTGTTTCCATTGGTTTCAATGCATTTTGGCCTAAAACGAGAATTTGCTGTTTTCTCTTAAATGCAACATGGGAGAAAAACCATTTCACATCACATTTGTGGGTCTTGGTCTTCAACACATTCTGTGAAATTTGACCTGTCTGTGTTTTCTACAAGAGGAGATATCACAAAGTATGCGCTTTTGTTGTTTCCTTTCGTTTCAATGCATTTTGGCCTAAAACGAGCATTTGCTGTTTTCTCTTAAATGCAACATGGGAGAAAACATATTTCACATCACATTTGTGGGTCTTGGTCTTCAACACATTCTGTGAAATTTTGAGTTGTCTGTGTTTGCTACAAGAGGAGATATCGCAAAGTATGCACATTTGTTCTTTCCAATGGTTTGAATGCATTTTGGCCTAAAATGAGCATTTGCTGTTTTCTCTTGAATGCAACATGGGAGAAAAACCATTTCACATCACATTTGTGGTATTGGCCTTCAACACATTCTGTGAAATTTTGAGCTGTCTGTGTTTGCTACAAGAGGAGATACCACAAAGTATGCACATTTGTTGTTTCCAATGGTTTGAATGCATTTTTTCCTAAAACGAGCATTTGCTGTTTTCTCTTAAACGCAACATGGGAGAAAAACCTTTTTCACATCACATTTGTGGGGCTTGGTCTTCAACACATTCTGTGGAATTTTGAGCTGTCTTTGTTTGCTTAAGAGGAGATATCATAAATTATGTGCTTTTGTTGTTTCCATTGGTTTCAATGCATTTTGGCCTAAAAAGAGCATTTGCTGTTTTCTCTTAAATGCAACATGGGAGAAAAACCATTTCACATCACATTTGAGGGTCTTTGTCTTCAACATATTCTGTGAAATTTTGAGCTGTCTGTGTTTGATACAAGAAGAGATATCACAAAGTATGCGCTTTTGTTGTTTCCATTGGTTTCAATGCATTTTGGCCTAAAACGAGCATTTGCTGTTTTCTCTTAAATGCAACATGGGAGAAAAACCATTTCACATCACATTTGTGGGTCTTTGTCTTCAACACATTCTGTGAAATTTTGAGCTGTCTGTGTTTGCTACAAGAAGAGATATCACAAAGTATGCTCTTTTGTTGTTTCCTTTGATTTCAATGCATTTAGGCCTAAAACAAGCATTTGCTGATTTCTCTTAAATGCAACATGGGAGAAATACCAATTCACATCACATTAGTGGGTCTTGGTATTCAACACATTCTGTGAAATTTTGAGCTATCTGTGTTTGCTACAAGAGGAGATATTACAAAGTATGCGCTTTTGTTGTTTCCTTTCGTTTCAATGCATTTTGGCCTAAAACAAGCATTTGCTGTTTTCTCTTAAATGCAACATGGGAGAAAACTAATTTCATGTCACATTTGT
Organism: Taudactylus pleione; assembly: GCA_031769625.1. Classification (NCBI taxonomy): domain Eukaryota; kingdom Metazoa; phylum Chordata; class Amphibia; order Anura; family Myobatrachidae; genus Taudactylus; species Taudactylus pleione. The sequence goes on along the minus strand of JAUIMM010000274.1, from coordinate 1,434,886 downwards.
GGGTCTTGGTCTTCAACACATTCTATGAAATTTTGAGTTGTCTGTGTTTGCTACAAGAGGAGATATCACAAAGTATGCGCTTTTGTTGTTTTCCCTTTGGTTTCAATGCATATTGGCCTAAAACGAGCATTTGCTGTTTTCTCTTAAACGCAACATGGGAGAAAAACCATTTCACATCACATTTGTGGGTCTTGGTCTTCAACACATTCTGTGAAATTTTGAGCTGTCTGTGTTTGCTTAAGAGGAGATATCACAAAGTATGCGCTTTTGTTGTTTCCATTGGTTTCAATGCATTTTGGCCTAAAACGAGCATTTGCTGTTTTCTCTTAAATGCAACATGGGAGAAAAACCATTTCACATCACATTTGTGGGTTTTGGTCTTCAACACATTCTGTGAAATTTTGAGCTGTCTGTGTTTGCTACAAGAGGAGATATCACAAAGTATGCGCTTTTGTTGTTTCCATTGGTTTCAATGCATTTTGGCCTAAAACGAGCATCTGCTGTTTTCTCTTAAATGCAACATGGGAGAAAAACCATTTCACATCACATTTCTGGGTCTTGGCCTTCAACACAATGTGTGAAATTTTTAGCTATCTGTGTTTGCTAGAAGAGGAGATATCACAAAGTATGCACTTTTGTTGTTTTCCCATTGGTTTCAATGCACATTGGCCTAAAACGAGCATTTGCAGTTTTCTCTTAAATGCAACATGGGAGAAAAACCATTTCACATCACATTTGTGTGTCTTGGTCTTCAACACATTCTGTGAAATTTTGAGCTGTCTTTGTTTGCTTAAGAGGAGATATCACAAAGTATGCGCTTTTGTTGTTTCCATTGGTTTGAATGCATTTTTTCCTAAAACGAGCATTTGCTGTTTTCTCTTAAACGCAACATGTAAGAAAAACCAATTCACATCACATTTGTGGGTCTTGGTCTTCAACACATTCTGTGAAATTTTGAGCTGTCTTTGTTTGCTTAAGAGGAGATATCACAAAGTATGCGCTTTTGTTGATTCCTTTCGTTTCAATGCATTTTGGCCTAAAACGAGCATTTGCTGATTTCTCTTAAATGCAACATGGGAGAAAAACCATTTCACATCACATTTGTGGGTCTTGGTCTTCAACACATTCTGTGAAATTTTGAGCTGTCTGTGTTTGCTACAAGAAGAGATATCACAAAGTATGCACTTTTGCTGTTTCCATTGGTTTCAATGCATTTTGGTCTAAAACGAGCATTTGCTGTTTTCTCTTAAATGCAGCATGGGAGAAAAACCATTTCACATCTCATTTGTGGGTCTTGGTCTGCAAAACATTCTGTGAAATTTTGAGCTGTCGGTGTTTGCTACAAGAGGAGATATCACAAAGCATGCGCTTTTGTTGTTTCCTTTCTTTTCAATGCATTTTGGCCTAAAACAAGCATTTGCTGTTTTCTCTTAAATGCAACATGGGAGAAAACCCATTTCACATCAAATTTGTGGGTCATGGTCTTCAACACATTCTGTGAAATTTTTAGTTGTCTGTGTTTGCTACAAGAGAAGATATCACAAAGTATGCGCTTTTTTTGTTTCCAGTGGTTTCAATTTATTTTGGCCTAAAACAGGCATTTGCTGTTTTCTCTTAAATGCAACATGGGAGACAAACCATTTCACATCACATTTGTGGGTCTTGGCCTTCAACACATTGTGTGAAATTTTGAGCTGTCTGTGTTTGCTACAAGAGGAGATATCACAAAGAATGTGCTTTTGTTGTTTCCATTGGTTTCAATGCATTTTGGCCTAAAACGAGCATTTTCTGTTTTCTCTTAAATGCAACATGGGAGAAAAACCATTTCACATCACATTTGTGGGTCTTTGTCTTCAACACATTCTTTGAAATTTTGAGCTGTCTGTGTTTGCTACAAGAAGAGATATCACAAAGTATGCGCTTTTGTTGTTTCCATAGGTTTCAATGCATTTTGGCCTAAAACGAGCATTTGTGTTTTCTCTTAAATGCAACATGGGAGAAAAACCATTTCACATCACATTTCTGGGTATTGGCCTTCAACACAATGTGTGAAATTTTTAGCTATCTGTGTTTGCTAGAAGAGGAGATATCACAAAGTATGCACTTTTGTTGTTTTCCCATTGGTTTCAATGCACATTGGCCTATAACGAGCATTTGCTTTTTTCTCTTAAATGCAACATGGGAGAAAAACCATTTCACATCACATTTGTGGGTCTTGGTCTTCAACACATTCTGTGAAATTTTTAGCTGTCTTTGCTTAAGAGGAGATATCACAAAGTATGCACTTTTGTTGTTTTCCCATTGGTTTCAATGCACATTGGCCTAAAACGGGCATTTGCTGTTTTCTCTTAAAGGCAACATGGGAGAAAAACCATTTCACATCATATTTGTGGGTCTTGGTCTTCAACACATTCTGTGAAATTTTGAGCTGTCTGTGTTTGCTACAAGAGGAGATATCGCAAAGAATGCGCTTTTCTTGTTTCCTTTCATTTCAATGCATATAGGCCTAAAACGAGCATTTGCTGTTTTCTCTTAAACGCAACATGGGAGAAAAACCATTTCACATCACATTTGTGGGTCTTGGTCTTCAACACATTCTGTGAAATTTTGAGCTGTCTATGTTTGCTTAAGAGGAGATATCACAAAGTATGCGCTTTTGTTGTTTCCATTGGTTTGAATGCATGTTTTCCTAAAACGAGCTTTTGCTGTTTTCTCTTAAACGAAACATGGGAGAAAAACCATTTCACATCACATTTGTGGGTCTTGGTCTTCAACACATTCTGTGAAATTTGAGCTGTCTCTGTTGGCTACAAGAGGAGATATCACAAAGAATGCACTTTTGTTGTTTCCATTGGTTTCAATGCATTTTGGCCTAAAACAGGCATTTGCTGTTTTCTCTTAAAGGCAACATGGGAGAAAAACCATTTCACATCACATTTGTGGTATTGGCCTTCAATACATTCTGTGAAATTTTGAGCTGTCTGTGTTTGCTACAAGAGGAGATATCACAAAGTATGCACATTTGTTGTTTCCAATGGTTTGAATGCATTTTTTCCTAAAACGAGCATTTGCGGTTTTCTCTTAAATGCAACATGGGAAAAAAACCTTTTTCACATCACATTTGTGGGGCTTGGTCTTCAACACATCCAGTGAAATTTTGAGCTGTCTTTGTTTGCTTAAGAGGAGATATCACAAATTATGCGCTTTTGTTGTTTCCATTGGTTTCAATGCATTTTGGCCTAAAACGAGCATTTGCTGTTTTCTCTTAAATGCAACATGGGAGAAAAACCATTTCACATCACATTTGTGGTTCTTGGTCTTCAACACATTCTGTGAAATTTGACCTGTCTGTGTTTGCTACAAGAGGAGATATCACAAAGTATGCGCTTTTGTTGTTTCCTTTCGTTTCAATGCAGTTTGGCCTAAAACGAGAGTTTGCTGTTTTCTCTTAAATGCAACATGGGAGAAAAACCATTTCACATCACATTTGTGGGTCTTGGTCTTCAACATATTCTGTGAAATTTGACCTGTCTGTGTTTGCTACAAGAGGAGATATCACAAAGTATGCGCTTTTGTTGTTTCCTTTCGTTTCAATGCAGTTTGGCCTAAAACGAGAGTTTGCTGTTTTCTCTTAAATGCAACATGGGAGAAAACATATTTCACATCACATTTGTGGGTCTTGGTCTTCAACACATTCTGTGAAATTTTGAGTTGTCTGTGTTTGCTACAAGAGGAGATATCACAAAGTATGCACATTTGTTGTTTACAATGGTTTGAATGCATTTTGGCCTAAAATGAGCATTTGCTGTTTTCTCTTGAATGCAACATGGGAGAAAAACCATTTCACATCACATTTGTGGTATTGGCCTTCAACACATTCTGTGAAATTTTGAGCTGTCTGTTTGCTACAAGAGGAGATACCACAAAGTATGCACACTTGTTGTTTCCAATGGTTTGAATGCATTTTTTCCTAAAACGAGCATTTGCTGTTTTCTCTTAAACGCAACATGGGAGAAAAACCTTTTTCACATCACATTTGTGGGGCTTGGTCTTCAACACATTCTGTGAAATTTTGAGCTGTCTTTGTTTGCTTAAGAGGAGATATCACAAAGTATGCGCTTTTGTTGTTTCCATTGGTTTCAATGCATTTTGGCCTAAAACGAGCATTTGCTGTTTTCTCTTAAATGCAACATGGGAGAAAAACCATTTCACATCACATTTGAGGGTCTTTGTCTTCAACATATTCTGTGAAATTTTGAGCTATCTGTGTTTGATACAAGAAGAGATATCACAAAGTATGCGCTTTTGTTGTTTCCATTGGTTTCAATGCATTTTGGCCTAAAACGAGCATTTGCTGTTTTCTCTTAAATGCAACATGGGAGAAAAACCATTTCACATCACATTTGTGGGTCTTGGTCTTCAACATATTCTGTGAAATTTGACCTGTCTGTGTTTGCTACAAGAGGAGATATCACAAAGTATGCGCTTTTGTTGTTTCCTTTCGTTTCAATGCAGTTTGGCCTAAAACGAGAGTTTGCTGTTTTCTCTTAAATGCAACATGGGAGAAAACATATTTCACATCACATTTGTGGGTCTTGGTCTTCAACACATTCTGTGAAATTTTGAGTTGTCTGTGTTTGCTACAAGAGGAGATATCACAAAGTATGCACATTTGTTGTTTACAATGGTTTGAATGCATTTTGGCCTAAAATGAGCATTTGCTGTTTTCTCTTGAATGCAACATGGGAGAAAAACCATTTCACATCACATTTGTGGTATTGGCCTTCAACACATTTTGTGAAATTTTGAGCTGTCTGTTTGCTACAAGAGGACATACCACAAAGTATGCACATTTGTTGTTTCCAATGGTTTGAATGCATTTTTTCCTAAAACGAGCATTTGCTCTTTTCTCTTATACGCAACATGGGAGAAAAACCTTTTTCACATCACATTTGTGGGGCTTGGTCTTCAACACATTCTGTGAAATTTTGAGCTGTCTTTGTTTGCTTAAGAGGAGATATCACAAAGTATGCGCTTTTGTTGTTTCCATTGGTTTCAATGCATTTTGGCCTAAAACGAGCATTTGCTGTTTTCTCTTAAATGCAACATGGGAGAAAAACCATTTCACATCACATTTGTGGGTCTTTGTCTTCAACACATTCTGTGAAATTTTGAGTTGTCTGTGTTTGCTACAAGAGGAGATATCACAAAGTATGCGCTTTTGTTGTTTTCCCATTGGTTTCAATGCATATTGGCCTAAAACGAGCATTTGCTGTTTTCTCTTAAACGCAACATGGGAGAAAAACCATTTCACATCACATTTGTGGGTCTTGGTCTTCAACACATTCTGTGAAATTTTGAGCTGTCTGTGTTTGCTTAAGAGGAGATATCACAAAGTATGCGCTTTTGTTGTTTCCATTGGTTTCAATGCATTTTGGCCTAAAACGAGCATTTGCTGTTTTCTCTTAAATGCAACATGGGAGAAAAACCATTTCACATCACATTTGTGGGTTTTGGTCTTCAACACATTCTGTGAAATTTTGAGCTGTCTGTGTTTGCTACAAGAGGAGATATCACAAAGTATGCGCTTTTGTTGTTTCCATTGGTTTCAATGCATTTTGGCCTAAAACGAGCATTTGCTGTTTTCTCTTAAATGCAACATGGGAGAAAAACCATTTCACATCACATTTCTGGCTCTTGGCCTTCAACACAATGTGTGAAATTTTTAGCTATCTGTGTTTGCTAGAAGAGGAGATATCACAAAGTATGCGCTTTTGTTGTTTTCCCATTGGTTTCAATGCACATTGGCCTAAAACGAGCATTTGCAGTTTTCTCTTAAATGCAACATGGGAGAAAAACCATTTCACATCACATTTGTGGGTCTTGGTCTTCAACACATTCTGTGAAATTTTGAGCTGTCTTTGTTTGCTTAAGAGGAGATATCACAAAGTATGCGCTTTTGTTGTTTCCATTGGTTTGAATGCATTTTTTCCTAAAACGAGCTTTTGCTGTTTTCTCTTAAACGAAACATGGGAGAAAAACCATTTCACATCACATTTGAGGGTCTTTGTCTTCAACACATTCTGTGAAATTTTGAGCTGTCTGTGTTTGCTACAAGAGGAGATACCACAAAGTATGCACATTTGTTGTTTCCAATGGTTTGAATGCATTTTTTCCTAAAACGAGCATTTGCTGTTTTCTCTTAAACGCAACATGGGAGAAAAACCTTTTTCACATCACATTTGTGGGGCTTGGTCTTCAACACATTCTGTGAAATTTTGAGCTGTCTTTGTTTGCTTAAGAGGAGATATCACAAATTATGCGCTTTTGTTGTTTCCTTTGGTTTCAATGCATTTTGGCCTAAAACGAGCATTTGCTGTTTTCTCTTAAATGCAACATGGGAGAAAAACCATTTCACATCACATTTGAGGGTCTTTGTCTTCAACACATTCTGTGAAATTTTGAGCTGTCTGTGTTTGATACAAGAAGAGATATCACAAAGTATGCGCTTTTGTTGTTTCCATTGGTTTCAATGCATTTTGGCCTAAAACGAGCATTTGGTGTTTTCTCTAAAATGCAACATGGGAGAAAAACCATTTCACATCACATTTGTGGGTCTTTGTCTTCAACACATTCTGTGAAATTTTGAGCTGTATGTGTTTGCTACAAGAAGAGATATCACAAAGTATGCTCTTTTGTTGTTTCCTTTGATTTCAATGCATTTAGGCCTAAAACAAGCATTTGCTGATTTCTCTTAAATGCAACATGGGAGAAAAACCAATTCACATCACATTAGTGGGTCTTGGTATTCAACACATTCTGTGAAATTTTGAGCTATCTGTGTTTGCTACAAGAGGAGATATTACAAAGTATGCGCTTTTGTTGTTTCCTTTCGTTTCAATGCATTTTGGCCTAAAACAAGCATTTGCTGTTTTCTCTTAAATGCAACGTGGGAGAAAACCCATTTCATGTCACATTTGTGGGACTTGGTCTTCAACACATTCTATGAAATTTTGAGTTGTCTGTGTTTGCTACAAGAGGAGATATCACAAAGTATGCGCTTTTGTTGTTTTCCCATTGGTTTCAATGCATATTGGCCTAAAACGAACATTTGCTGTTTTCTCTTAAACACAACATGGGAGAAAAACCATTTCACATCACATTTGTGGGTTTTGGTCTTCAACACATTCTGTGAAATTTTGAGCTGTCTGTGTTTGCTACAAGAGGAGATATCACAAAGTATGCGCTTTTGTTGTTTCCATTGGTTTCAATGCATTTTGGCCTAAAACGAGCATTTGCTGTTTTCTCTTAAATGCAACATGGGAGAAAAACCATTTCACATCACATTTCTGGGTCTTGGCCTTCAACACAATGTGTGAAATTTTTAGCTATCTGTGTTTGCTAGAAGAGGAGATATCACAAAGTATGCGCTTTTGTTGTTTTCCTATTGGTTTCAATGCACATTGGCCTAAAACGAGCATTTGCAGTTTTCTCTTAAATGCAACATGGGAGAAAAACCATTTCACATCACATTTGTGGGTCTTGGTCTTCAACACATTCTGTGAAATTTTGAGCTGTCTGTGTTTGCTACAAGAGGAGATATCACAAAGTATGCGCTTTTGTTGTTTCCATTGGTTTGAATGCATTTTTTCCTAAAACGAGCTTTTGCTGTTTTCTCTTAAACGAAACATGGGAGAAAAACCATTTCACATCACATTTGTGGGTCTTGGTCTTCAACACATTCTGTGAAATTTGAGCTGTCTCTGTTTGCTACAAGAGGAGATATCACAAAGTATGCACTTTTGTTGTTTCCATTGGTTTCAAAGCATTTTGGCCTAAAACAGGCATTTGCTGTTTTCTCTTAAAGGCAACATGGGAGACAAACCATTTCACATCACATTTGTGGGTCTTGGTCTTCAACACATTCTGTGAAATTTTGAGCTGTCTGTGTTTGCTACAAGAGGAGATATCACAAAGTATGCGCTTTTGTTGTTTTCCCATTGGTTTCAATGCACATTGGCCTAAAACGGGCATTTGCTGTTTTCTCTTAAAGGCAACATGGGAGAAAAACCATTTCACATCATATTTGTGGGTCTTGGTCTTCAACACATTCTGTGAAATTTTGAGCTGTCTGTGTTTGCTACAAGAGGAGATATCGCAAAGAATGCGCTTTTCTTATTTCCTTTCGTTTCAGTGCATATTGGCCTAAAACGAGCATTTGCTGTTTTCTCTTAAATGCAACATGGGAGAAAAACCATTTCACATCACATTTCTGGGTCTTGGCCTTCAACACAATGTGTGAAATTTTTAGCTATCTGTGTTTGCTAGAAGAGGAGATATCACAAAGTATGCGCTTTTGTTGTTTTCCTATTGGTTTCAATGCACATTGGCCTAAAACGAGCATTTGCTGTTTTCTCTTAAATGCAACATGGGAGAAAAACCATTTCACATCACATTTGTGGGTCTTGGTCTTCAACACATTCTGTGAAATTTTGAGCTGTCTTTGTTTGCTTAAGAGGAGATATCACAAAGTATGCGCTTATGTTGTTTCCATTGGTTTGAATGCATTTTTTCCTAAAACGAGCTTTTGCTGTTTTCTCTTAAACGAAACATGGGAGAAAACCATTTCACATCACATTTGTGGGTCTTGGTCTTCAACACATTCTGTGAAATTTGAGCTGTCTCTGTTGGCTACAAGAGGAGATATCACAAAGAATGCACTTTTGTTGTTTCCATTGGTTTCAATGCATTTTGGCCTAAAACAGGCATTTGCTGTTTTCTCTTAAAGGCAACATGGGAGAAAAACCATTTCACATCATATTTGTGGGTCTTGGTCTTCAACACATTCTGTGAAATTTTGAGCTGTGTGTGTTTGCTACAAGAGGAGATATCACAAAGTATGCGCTTTTGTTGTTTCCTTTGGTTTGAATGCATTTTTTCCTAAAACGAGCTTTTGCTGTTTTCTCTTAAACGAAACATGGGAGAAAAACCATTTCACATCACATTTGTGGGTCTTGGTCTTCAACACATTCTGTGAAATTTGAGCTGTCTCTGTTTGCTACAAGAGGAGATATCACAAAGAATGCACTTTTGTTGTTTCCAATGGTTTGAATGCATTTTTTCCTAAAACGAGCATTTGCTGTTTTCTCTTAAATGCAACATGGGAGAAAAACCTTTTTCACATCACATTTGTGGGGCTTGGTCTTCAACACATCCAGTGAAATTTTGAGCTGTCTTTGTTTGCTTAAGAGGAGATATCACAAATTATGCGCTTTTGTTGTTTCCATTGGTTTCAATGCATTTTGGCCTAAAACGAGAATTTGCTGTTTTCTCTTAAATGCAACATGGGAGAAAAACCATTTCACATCACATTTGTGGGTCTTGGTCTTCAACACATTCTGTGAAATTTGACCTGTCTGTGTTTTCTACAAGAGGAGATATCACAAAGTATGCGCTTTTGTTGTTTCCTTTCGTTTCAATGCATTTTGGCCTAAAACGAGCATTTGCTGTTTTCTCTTAAATGCAACATGGGAGAAAACATATTTCACATCACATTTGTGGGTCTTGGTCTTCAACACATTCTGTGAAATTTTGAGTTGTCTGTGTTTGCTACAAGAGGAGATATCGCAAAGTATGCACATTTGTTGTTTCCAATGGTTTGAATGCATTTTGGCCTAAAATGAGCATTTGCTGTTTTCTCTTGAATGCAACATGGGAGAAAAACCATTTCACATCACATTTGTGGTATTGGCCTTCAACACATTCTGTGAAATTTTGAGCTGTCTGTGTTTGCTACAAGAGGAGATACCACAAAGTATGCACATTTGTTGTTTCCAATGGTTTGAATGCATTTTTTCCTAAAACGAGCATTTGCTGTTTTCTCTTAAACGCAACATGGGAGAAAAACCTTTTTCACATCACATTTGTGGGGCTTGGTCTTCAACACATTCTGTGGAATTTTGAGCTGTCTTTGTTTGCTTAAGAGGAGATATCATAAATTATGTGCTTTTGTTGTTTCCATTGGTTTCAATGCATTTTGGCCTAAAAAGAGCATTTGCTGTTTTCTCTTAAATGCAACATGGGAGAAAAACCATTTCACATCACATTTGAGGGTCTTTGTCTTCAACATATTCTGTGAAATTTTGAGCTGTCTGTGTTTGATACAAGAAGAGATATCACAAAGTATGCGCTTTTGTTGTTTCCATTGGTTTCAATGCATTTTGGCCTAAAACGAGCATTTGCTGTTTTCTCTTAAATGCAACATGGGAGAAAAACCATTTCACATCACATTTGTGGGTCTTTGTCTTCAACACATTCTGTGAAATTTTGAGCTGTCTGTGTTTGCTACAAGAAGAGATATCACAAAGTATGCTCTTTTGTTGTTTCCTTTGATTTCAATGCATTTAGGCCTAAAACAAGCATTTGCTGATTTCTCTTAAATGCAACATGGGAGAAATACCAATTCACATCACATTAGTGGGTCTTGGTATTCAACACATTCTGTGAAATTTTGAGCTATCTGTGTTTGCTACAAGAGGAGATATTACAAAGTATGCGCTTTTGTTGTTTCCTTTCGTTTCAATGCATTTTGGCCTAAAACAAGCATTTGCTGTTTTCTCTTAAATGCAACATGGGAGAAAACTAATTTCATGTCACATTTGTGGGTCTTGGTCTTCAACACATTCTATGAAATTTTGAGTTGTCTGTGTTTGCTACAAGAGGAGATATCACAAAGTATGCGCTTTTGTTGTTTTCCCTTTGGTTTCAATGCATATTGGCCTAAAACGAGCATTTGCTGTTTTCTCTTAAACGCAACATGGGAGAAAAACCATTTCACATCACATTTGTGGGTCTTGGTCTTCAACACATTCTGTGAAATTTTGAGCTGTCTGTGTTTGCTTAAGAGGAGATATCACAAAGTATGCGCTTTTGTTGTTTCCATTGGTTTCAATGCATTTTGGCCTAAAACGAGCATTTGCTGTTTTCTCTTAAATGCAACATGGGAGAAAAACCATTTCACATCACATTTCTGGGTCTTGGCCTTCAACACAATGTGTGAAATTTTTAGCTATCTGTGTTTGCTAGAAGAGGAGATATCACAAAGTATGCACTTTTGTTGTTTTCCCATTGGTTTCAATGCACATTGGCCTAAAACGAGCATTTGCAGTTTTCTCTTAAATGCAACATGGGAGAAAAACCATTTCACATCACATTTGTGGGTCTTGGTCTTCAACACATTCTGTGAAATTTTGAGCTGTCTTTGTTTGCTTAAGAGGAGATATCACAAAGTATGCGCTTTTGTTGTTTCCATTGGTTTGAATGCATTTTTTCCTAAAACGAGCATTTGCAGTTTTCTCTTAAATGCAACATGGGAGAAAACATATTTCACATCACATTTGTGGGTCTTGGCCTTCAACACAATGTGTGAAATTTTTAGCTATCTGTGTTTGCTAGAAGAGGAGATATCACAAAGTATGCACTTTTGTTGTTTCCATTGGTTTCAATGCATTTTGGCCTAAAACAGGCATTTGCTGTTTTCTCTTAAAGGAAACATGGGAGACAAACCATTTCACATCACATTTGTGGGTCTTGGTCTTCAACACATTCTGTGAAATTTTGAGCTGTCTGTGTTTGCTACAAGAGGAGATATCACAAAGTATGCACATTTGTTGTTTCCAATGGTTTGAATGCATTTTTTCCTAAAACGAGCATTTGCTGTTTTCTCTTAAACGCAACATGTAAGAAAAACCAATTCACATCACATTTGTGGGTCTTGGTCTTCAACACATTCTGTGAAATTTTGAGCTGTCTTTGTTTGCTTAAGAGGAGATATCACAAAGTATGCGCTTTTGTTGATTCCTTTCGTTTCAATGCATTTTGGCCTAAAACGAGCATTTGCTGATTTCTCTTAAATGCAACATGGGAGAAAAACCATTTCACATCACATTTGTGGGTCTTGGTCTTCAACACATTCTGTGAAATTTTGAGCTGTCTGTGTTTGCTACAAGAAGAGATATCACAAAGTATGCACTTTTGCTGTTTCCATTGGTTTCAATGCATTTTGGTCTAAAACGAGCATTTGCTGTTTTCTCTTAAATGCAGCATGGGAGAAAAACCATTTCACATCTCATTTGTGGGTCTTGGTCTGCAAAACATTCTGTGAAATTTTGAGCTGTCGGTGTTTGCTACAAGAGGAGATATCACAAAGCATGCGCTTTTGTTGTTTCCTTTCTTTTCAATGCATTTTGGCCTAAAACAAGCATTTGCTGTTTTCTCTTAAATGCAACATGGGAGAAAACCCATTTCACATCAAATTTGTGGGTCATGGTCTTCAACACATTCTGTGAAATTTTTAGTTGTCTGTGTTTGCTACAAGAGAAGATATCACAATGTATGCGCTTTTTTTGTTTCCAGTGGTTTCAATTTATTTTGGCCTAAAACAGGCATTTGCTGTTTTCTCTTAAATGCAACATGGGAGACAAACCATTTCACATCACATTTGTGGGTCTTGGCCTTCAACACATTCTTTGAAATTTTGAGCTGTCTGTGTTTGCTACAAGAAGAGATATCACAAAGTATGCACTTTTGTTGTATTCCCATTGGTTTCAATGCACATTGGCCTAAAACGGGCATTTGCTGTTTTCTCTTAAAGGCAACATGGGAGAAAAACCATTTCACATCATATTTGTGGGTCTTGGTCTTCAACACATTCTGTGAAATTTTGAGCTGTCTGTGTTTGCTACAAGAGGAGATATCGCAAAGAATGCGCTTTTCTTGTTTCCTTTCATTTCAATGCATATAGGCCTAAAACGAGCATTTGCTGTTTTCTCTTAAACGCAACATGGGAGAAAAACCATTTCACATCACATTTGTGGGTCTTGGTCTTCAACACATTCTGTGAAATTTTGAGCTGTCTATGTTTGCTTAAGAGGAGATATCACAAAGTATGCGCTTTTGTTGTTTCCATTGGTTTGAATGCATGTTTTCCTAAAACGAGCTTTTGCTGTTTTCTCTTAAACGAAACATGGGAGAAAAACCATTTCACATCACATTTGTGGGTCTTGGTCTTCAACACATTCTGTGAAATTTGAGCTGTCTCTGTTGGCTACAAGAGGAGATATCACAAAGAATGCACTTTTGTTGTTTCCATTGGTTTCAATGCATTTTGGCCTAAAACAGGCATTTGCTGTTTTCTCTTAAAGGCAACATGGGAGAAAAACCATTTCACATCATATTTGTGGGTCTTGGTCTTCAACACATTCTGTGAAATTTTGAGCTGTCTGTGTTTGCTACAAGAGGAGATATCACAAAGTATGCACATTTGTTGTTTCCAATGGTTTGAATGCATTTTGGCCTAAAATGAGCATTTGCTGTTTTCTCTTGAATGCAACATGGGAGAAAAACCATTTCACATCACATTTGTGGTATTGGCCTTCAATACATTCTGTGAAATTTTGAGCTGTCTGTGTTTGCTACAAGAGGAGATATCACAAAGTATGCACATTTGTTGTTTCCAATGGTTTGAATGCATTTTTTCCTAAAACGAGCATTTGCGGTTTTCTCTTAAATGCAACATGGGAAAAAAACCTTTTTCACATCACATTTGTGGGGCTTGGTCTTCAACACATCCAGTGAAATTTTGAGCTGTCTTTGTTTGCTTAAGAGGAGATATCACAAATTATGCGCTTTTGTTGTTTCCATTGGTTTCAATGCATTTTGGCCTAAAACGAGCATTTGCTGTTTTCTCTTAAATGCAACATGGGAGAAAAACCATTTCACATCACATTTGTGGGTCTTGGTCTTCAACACATTCTGTGAAATTTGACCTGTCTGTGTTTGCTACAAGAGGAGATATCACAAAGTATGCGCTTTTGTTGTTTCCTTTCGTTTCAATGCAGTTTGGCCTAAAACGAGAGTTTGCTGTTTTCTCTTAAATGCAACATGGGAGAAAACATATTTCACATCACATTTGTGGGTCTTGGTCTTCAACACATTCTGTGAAATTTTGGGTTGTCTGTGTTTGCTACAAGAGGAGATATCACAAAGTATGCACATTTGTTGTTTCCAATGGTTTGAATGCATTTTGGCCTAAAACGAGCATTTGCTGTTTTCTCTTAAATGCAACATGGGAGAAAAACCATTTCACATCACATTTGTGGGTCTTGGTCTTCAACATATTCTGTGAAATTTGACCTGTCTGTGTTTGCTACAAGAGGAGATATCACAAAGTATGCGCTTTTGTTGTTTCCTTTCGTTTCAATGCAGTTTGGCCTAAAACGAGAGTTTGCTGTTTTCTCTTAAATGCAACATGGGAGAAAACATATTTCACATCACATTTGTGGGTCTTGGTCTTCAACACATTCTGTGAAATTTTGAGTTGTCTGTGTTTGCTACAAGAGGAGATATCACAAAGTATGCACATTTGTTGTTTACAATGGTTTGAATGCATTTTGGCCTAAAATGAGCATTTGCTGTTTTCTCTTGAATGCAACATGGGAGAAAAACCATTTCACATCACATTTGTGGTATTGGCCTTCAACACATTCTGTGAAATTTTGAGCTGTCTGTTTGCTACAAGAGGAGATACCACAAAGTATGCACATTTGTTGTTTCCAATGGTTTGAATGCATTTTTTCCTAAAACGAGCATTTGCTGTTTTCTCTTAAACGCAACATGGGAGAAAAACCTTTTTCACATCACATTTGTGGGGCTTGGTCTTCAACACATTCTGTGAAATTTTGAGCTGTCTTTGTTTGCTTAAGAGGAGATATCACAAAGTATGCGCTTTTGTTGTTTCCATTGGTTTCAATGCATTTTGGCCTAAAACGAGCATTTGCTGTTTTCTCTTAAATGCAACATGGGAGAAAAACTATTTCACATCACATTTGTGGGTCTTGGTCTTCAACACATTCTGTGAAATTTTGAGCTGTCTTTGTTTGCTTAAGAGGAGATATCACAAAGTATGCGCTTTTGTTGTTTCCATTGGTTTCAATGCATTTTGGCCTAAAACGAGCATTTGCTGTTTTCTCTTAAATGCAACATGGGAGAAAAACCATTTCACATCACATTTGTGGGTCTTGGTCTTCAACATATTCTGTGAAATTTGACCTGTCTGTGTTTGCTACAAGAGGAGATATCACAAAGTATGCGCTTTTGTTGTTTCCTTTCGTTTCAATGCAGTTTGGCCTAAAACGAGAGTTTGCTGTTTTCTCTTAAATGCAACATGGGAGAAAACATATTTCACATCACATTTGTGGGTCTTGGTCTTCAACACATTCTGTGAAATTTTGAGTTGTCTGTGTTTGCTACAAGAGGAGATATCACAAAGTATGCACATTTGTTGTTTACAATGGTTTGAATGCATTTTGGCCTAAAATGAGCATTTGCTGTTTTCTCTTGAATGCAACATGGGAGAAAAACCATTTCACATCACATTTGTGGTATTGGCCTTCAACACATTCTGTGAAATTTTGAGCTGTCTGTTTGCTACAAGAGGAGATACCACAAAGTATGCACATTTGTTGTTTCCAATGGTTTGAATGCATTTTTTCCTAAAACGAGCATTTGCTGTTTTCTCTTAAACGCAACATGGGAGAAAAACCTTTTTCACATCACATTTGTGGGGCTTGGTCTTCAACACATTCTGTGAAATTTTGAGCTGTCTTTGTTTGCTTAAGAGGAGATATCACAAAGTATGCGCTTTTGTTGTTTCCATTGGTTTCAATGCATTTTGGCCTAAAACGAGCATTTGCTGTTTTCTCTTAAATGCAACATGGGAGAAAAACCATTTCACATCACATTTGTGGGTCTTTGTCTTCAACACATTCTGTGAAATTTTGAGTTGTCTGTGTTTGCTACAAGAGGAGATATCACAAAGTATGCGCTTTTGTTGTTTTCCCATTGGTTTCAATGCATATTGGCCTAAAACGAGCATTTGCTGTTTTCTCTTAAACGCAACATGGGAGAAAAACCATTTCACATCACATTTGTGGGTCTTGGTCTTCAACACATTCTGTGAAATTTTGAGCTGTCTGTGTTTGCTTAAGAGGAGATATCACAAAGTATGCGCTTTTGTTGTTTCCATTGGTTTCAATGCATTTTGGCCTAAAACGAGCATTTGCTGTTTTCTCTTAAATGCAACATGGGAGAAAAACCATTTCACATCACATTTGTGGGTTTTGGTCTTCAACACATTCTGTGAAATTTTGAGCTGTCTGTGTTTGCTACAAGAGGAGATATCACAAAGTATGCGCTTTTGTTGTTTCCATTGGTTTCAATGCATTTTGGCCTAAAACGAGCATTTGCTGTTTTCTCTTAAATGCAACATGGGAGAAAAACCATTTCACATCACATTTCTGGCTCTTGGCCTTCAACACAATGTGTGAAATTTTTAGCTATCTGTGTTTGCTAGAAGAGGAGATATCACAAAGTATGCGCTTTTGTTGTTTTCCCATTGGTTTCAATGCACATTGGCCTAAAACGAGCATTTGCAGTTTTCTCTTAAATGCAACATGGGAGAAAAACCATTTCACATCACATTTGTGGGTCTTGGTCTTCAACACATTCTGTGAAATTTTGAGTTGTCTTTGTTTGCTTAAGAGGAGATATCACAAAGTATGCGCTTTTGTTGTTTCCATTGGTTTGAATGCATTTTTTCCTAAAACGAGCTTTTGCTGTTTTCTCTTAAACGAAACATGGGAGAAAAACCATTTCATATCACATTTGTGGGTCTTGGTCTTCAACACATTCTGTGAAATTTGAGCTGTCTCTGTTTGCTACAAGAGGAGATATCACAAAGAATGCACTTTTGTTGTTTCCATTGGTTTCAATGCATTTTGGCCTAAAACAGGCATTTGCTGTTTTCTCTTAAAGGCAACATGGGAGACAAACCATTTCACATCACATTTGTGGGTCTTGGTCTTCAACACATTCTGTGAAATTTTGAGCTGTCTGTGTTTGCTACAAGAGGAGATATCACAAAGTATGCACATTTGTTGTTTCCAATGGTTTGAATGCATTTTTTCCTAAAACGAGCATTTGCTGTTTTCTCTTAAACGCAACATGTAAGAAAAACCAATTCACATCACATTTGTGGGTCTTGGTCTTCAACACATTCTGTGAAATTTTGAGCTGTCTTTGTTTGCTTAAGAG
Source organism: Taudactylus pleione (assembly GCA_031769625.1). Classification (NCBI taxonomy): domain Eukaryota; kingdom Metazoa; phylum Chordata; class Amphibia; order Anura; family Myobatrachidae; genus Taudactylus; species Taudactylus pleione. The sequence goes on along the minus strand of JAUIMM010000274.1, from coordinate 1,417,735 downwards.
GAGATATCACAAAGTATGCGCTTTTGTTGATTCCTTTCGTTTCAATGCATTTTGGCCTAAAACGAGCATTTGCTGATTTCTCTTAAATGCAACATGGGAGAAAAACCATTTCACATCACATTTGTGGGTCTTGGTCTTCAACACATTCTGTGAAATTTTGAGCTGTCTGTGTTTGCTACAAGAAGAGATATCACAAAGTATGCACTTTTGCTGTTTCCATTGGTTTCAATGCATTTTGGTCTAAAACGAGCATTTGCTGTTTTCTCTTAAATGCAGCATGGGAGAAAAACCATTTCACATCTCATTTGTGGGTCTTGGTCTGCAAAACATTCTGTGAAATTTTGAGCTGTCGGTGTTTGCTACAAGAGGAGATATCACAAAGCATGCGCTTTTGTTGTTTCCTTTCTTTTCAATGCATTTTGGCCTAAAACAAGCATTTGCTGTTTTCTCTTAAATGCAACATGGGAGAAAACCCATTTCACATCAAATTTGTGGGTCTTGGTCTTCAACACATTCTGTGAAATTTTTAGTTGTCTGTGTTTGCTACAAGAGAAGATATCACAAAGTATGCGCTTTTTTTGTTTCCAGTGGTTTCAATTTATTTTGGCCTAAAACAGGCATTTGCTGTTTTCTCTTAAATGCAACATGGGAGACAAACCATTTCACATCACATTTGTGGGTCTTGGCCTTCAACACATTGTGTGAAATTTTGAGCTGTCTGAGTTTGCTACAAGAGGAGATATCACAAAGAATGTGCTTTTGTTGTTTCCATTGGTTTCAATGCATTTTGGCCTAAAACGAGCATTTGCTGTTTTCTCTTAAATGCAACATGGGAGAAAAACCATTTCACATCACATTTGTGGGTCTTTGTCTTCAACACATTCTTTGAAATTTTGAGCTGTCTGTGTTTGCTACAAGAAGAGATATCACAAATTATGCGCTTTTGTTGTTTCCATTGGTTTCAATGCATTTTGGCCTAAAACGAGCATTTGCTGTTTTCTCTTAAATGCAACATGGGAGAAAAACCATTTCACATCACATTTGTGGGTCTTGGTCTTCAACACATTCTGTGAAATTTGACCTGTCTGTGTTTGCTACAAGAGGAGATATCACAAAGTATGCGCTTTTGTTGTTTCCTTTCGTTTCAATGCAGTTTGGCCTAAAACGAGAGTTTGCTGTTTTCTCTTAAATGCAACATGGGAGAAAACATATTTCACATCACATTTGTGGTTCTTGGTCTTCAACACATTCTGTGAAATTTTGAGCTATCTGTGTTTGATACAAGAAGAGATATCACAAAGTATGCGCTTTTGTTGTTTCCATTGGTTTCAATGCATTTTGGCCTAAAACGAGCATTTGCTGTTTTCTCTTAAATGCAACATGGGAGAAAAACCATTTCACATCACATTTGTGGGTCTTGGTCTTCAACACATTCTGTGAAATTTTGAGTTGTCTGTGTTTGCTACAAGAGGAGATATCACAAAGTATGCACATTTGTTGTTTACAATGGTTTGAATGCATTTTGGCCTAAAATGAGCATTTGCTGTTTTCTCTTGAATGCAACATGGGAGAAAAACCATTTCACATCATATTTGTGGTATTGGCCTTCAACACATTCTGTGAAATTTTGAGCTGTCTGTTTGCTACAAGAGGAGATACCACAAAGTATGCACATTTGTTGTTTCCAATGGTTTGAATGCATTTTTTCCTAAAACGAGCATTTGCTGTTTTCTCTTAAATGCAACATGGGAGAAAAACCTTTTTCACATCACATTTGTGGGGCTTGGTCTTCAACACATCCAGTGAAATTTTGAGCTGTCTTTGTTTGCTTAAGAGGAGATATCACAAATTATGCGCTTTTGTTGTTTCCATTGGTTTCAATGCATTTTGGCCTAAAACGAGAATTTGCTGTTTTCTCTTAAATGCAACATGGGAGAAAAACCATTTCACATCACATTTGTGGGTCTTGGTCTTCAACACATTCTGTGAAATTTGACCTGTCTGTGTTTTCTACAAGAGGAGATATCACAAAGTATGCGCTTTTGTTGTTTCCTTTCGTTTCAATGCATTTTGGCCTAAAACGAGCATTTGCTGTTTTCTCTTAAATGCAACATGGGAGAAAACATATTTCACATCACATTTGTGGGTCTTGGTCTTCAACACATTCTGTGAAATTTTGAGTTGTCTGTGTTTGCTACAAGAGGAGATATCGCAAAGTATGCACATTTGTTGTTTCCAATGGTTTGAATGCATTTTGGCCTAAAATGAGCATTTGCTGTTTTCTCTTGAATGCAACATGGGAGAAAAACCATTTCACATCACATTTGTGGTATTGGCCTTCAACACATTCTGTGAAATTTTGAGCTGTCTGTGTTTGCTACAAGAGGAGATACCACAAAGTATGCACATTTGTTGTTTCCAATGGTTTGAATGCATTTTTTCCTAAAACGAGCATTTGCTGTTTTCTCTTAAACGCAACATGGGAGAAAAACCTTTTTCACATCACATTTGTGGGGCTTGGTCTTCAACACATTCTGTGAAATTTTGAGCTGTCTTTGTTTGCTTAAGAGGAGATATCATAAATTATGTGCTTTTGTTGTTTCCATTGGTTTCAATGCATTTTGGCCTAAAAAGAGCATTTGCTGTTTTCTCTTAAATGCAACATGGGAGAAAAACCATTTCACATCACATTTGAGGGTCTTTGTCTTCAACATATTCTGTGAAATTTTGAGCTGTCTGTGTTTGATAGAAGAAGAGATATCACAAAGTATGCGCTTTTGTTGTTTCCATTGGTTTCAATGCATTTTGGCCTAAAATGAGCATTTGCTGTTTTCTCTTAAATGCAACATGGGAGAAAAACCATTTCACATCACATTTGTGGGTCTTTGTCTTCAACACATTCTGTGAAATTTTGAGCTGTCTGTGTTTGCTACAAGAAGAGATATCACAAAGTATGCTCTTTTGTTGTTTCCTTTGATTTCAATGCATTTTGGCCTAAAACGAGCATTTGCTGTTTTCTCTTAAATGCAACATGGGAGAAAAACCAATTCACATCACATTAGTGGGTCTTGGTATTCAACACATTCTGTGAAATTTTGAGCTATCTGTGTTTGCTACAAGAGGAGATATTACAAAGTATGCGCTTTTGTTGTTTCCTTTCGTTTCAATGCATTTTGGCCTAAAACAAGCATTTGCTGTTTTCTCTTAAATGCAACATGGGAGAAAACTAATTTCATGTCACATTTGTGGGTCTTGGTCTTCAACACATTCTATGAAATTTTGAGTTGTCTGTGTTTGCTACAAGAGGAGATATCACAAAGTATGCGCTTTTGTTGTTTTCCCTTTGGTTTCAATGCATATTGGCCTAAAACGAGCATTTGCAGTTTTCTCTTAAATGCAACATGGGAGAAAAACCATTTCACATCACATTTCTGGGTCTTGGCCTTCAACACAATGTGTGAAATTTTTAGCTATCTGTGTTTGCTAGAAGAGGAGATATCACAAAGTATGCACTTTTGTTGTTTTCCCATTGGTTTCAATGCACATTGGCCTAAAACGAGCATTTGCAGTTTTCTCTTAAATGCAACATGGGAGAAAAACCATTTCACATCACATTTGTGGGTCTTGGTCTTCAACACATTCTGTGAAATTTTGAGCTGTCTTTGTTTGCTTAAGAGGAGATATCACAAAGTATGCGCTTTTGTTGTTTCCATTGGTTTGAATGCATTTTTTCCTAAAACGAGCTTTTGCTGTTTTCTCTTAAACGAAACATGGGAGAAAAACCATTTCACATCACATTTGTGGGTCTTGGTCTTCAACACATTCTGTGAAATTTGAGCTGTCTCTGTTTGCTACAAGAGGAGATATCACAAAGAATGCACTTTTGTTGTTTCCATTGGTTTCAATGCATTTTGGCCTAAAACAGGCATTTGCTGTTTTCTCTTAAAGGAAACATGGGAGACAAACCATTTCACATCACATTTGTGGGTCTTGGTCTTCAACACATTCTGTGAAATTTTGAGCTGTCTGTGTTTGCTACAAGAGGAGATATCACAAAGTATGCACATTTGTTGTTTCCAATGGTTTGAATGCATTTTTTCCTAAAACGAGCATTTGCTGTTTTCTCTTAAACGCAACATGTAAGAAAAACCAATTCACATCACATTTGTGGGTCTTGGTCTTCAACACATTCTGTGAAATTTTGAGCTGTCTTTGTTTGCTTAAGAGGAGATATCACAAAGTATGCGCTTTTGTTGATTCCTTTCGTTTCAATGCATTTTGGCCTAAAACGAGCATTTGCTGATTTCTCTTAAATGCAACATGGGAGAAAAACCATTTCACATCAAATTTGTGGGTCTTGGTCTTCAACACATTCTGTGAAATTTTGAGCTGTCTGTGTTTGCTACAAGAAGAGATATCACAAAGTATGCACTTTTGCTGTTTCCATTGGTTTCAATGCATTTTGGTCTAAAACGAGCATTTGCTGTTTTCTCTTAAATGCAGCATGGGAGAAAAACCATTTCACATCTCATTTGTGGGTCTTGGTCTGCAAAACATTCTGTGAAATTTTGAGCTGTCGGTGTTTGCTACAAGAGGAGATATCACAAAGCATGCGCTTTTGTTGTTTCCTTTCTTTTCAATGCATTTTGGCCTAAAACAAGCATTTGCTGTTTTCTCTTAAATGCAACATGGGAGAAAACCCATTTCACATCAAATTTGTGGGTCATGGTCTTCAACACATTCTGTGAAATTTTTAGTTGTCTGTGTTTGCTACAAGAGAAGATATCACAAAGTATGCGCTTTTTTTGTTTCCAGTGGTTTCAATTTATTTTGGCCTAAAACAGGCATTTGCTGTTTTCTCTTAAATGCAACATGGGAGACAAACCATTTCACATCACATTTGTGGGTCTTGGCCTTCAACACATTGTGTGAAATTTTGAGCTGTCTGTGTTTGCTACAAGAGGAGATATCACAAAGAATGTGCTTTTGTTGTTTCCATTGGTTTCAATGCATTTTGGCCTAAAACGAGCATTTGCTGTTTTCTCTTAAATGCAACATGGGAGAAAAACCATTTCACATCACATTTGTGGGTCTTTGTCTTCAACACATTCTTTGAAATTTTGAGCTGTCTGTGTTTGCTACAAGAAGAGATATCACAAAGTATGCGCTTTTGTTGTTTCCATAGGTTTCAATGCATTTTGGCCTAAAACGAGCATTTGCTGTTTTCTCTTAAATGCAACATGGGAGAAAAACCATTTCACATCACATTTCTGGGTATTGGCCTTCAACACAATGTGTGAAATTTTTAGCTATCTGTGTTTGCTAGAAGAGGAGATATCACAAAGTATGCACTTTTGTTGTTTTCCCATTGGTTTCAATGCACATTGGCCTATAACGAGCATTTGCTTTTTTCTCTTAAATGCAACATGGGAGAAAAACCATTTCATATCACATTTGTGGGTCTTGGTCTTCAACACATTCTGTGAAATTTTTAGCTGTCTTTGCTTAAGAGGAGATATCACAAAGTATGCACTTTTGTTGTTTTCCCATTGGTTTCAATGCACATTGGCCTAAAACGGGCATTTGCTGTTTTCTCTTAAAGGCAACATGGGAGAAAAACAATTTCACATCATATTTGTGGGTCTTGGTCTTCAACACATTCTGTGAAATTTTGAGCTGTCTGTGTTTGCTACAAGAGGAGATATCGCAAAGAATGCGCTTTTCTTGTTTCCTTTCATTTCAATGCATATAGGCCTAAAACGAGCATTTGCTGTTTTCTCTTAAACGCAACATGGGAGAAAAACCATTTCACATCACATTTGTGGGTCTTGGTCTTCAACACATTCTGTGAAATTTTGAGCTGTCTATGTTTGCTTAAGAGGAGATATCAAAAAGTATGCGCTTTTGTTGTTTCCAATGGTTTGAATGCATGTTTTCCTAAAACGAGCTTTTGCTGTTTTCTCTTAAACGAAACATGGGAGAAAAACCATTTCACATCACATTTGTGGGTCTTGGTCTTCAACACATTCTGTGAAATTTGAGCTGTCTCTGTTGGCTACAAGAGGAGATATCACAAAGAATGCACTTTTGTTGTTTCCATTGGTTTCAATGCATTTTGGCCTAAAACAGGCATTTGCTGTTTTCTCTTAAAGGCAACATGGGAGAAAAACCATTTCACATCATATTTGTGGGTCTTGGTCTTCAACACATTCTGTGAAATTTTGAGCTGTCTGTGTTTGCTACAAGAGGAGATATCACAAAGTATGCACATTTGTTGTTTCCAATGGTTTGAATGCATTTTGGCCTAAAATGAGCATTTGCTGTTTTCTCTTGAATGCAACATGGGAGAAAAACCATTTCACATCACATTTGTGGTATTGGCCTTCAATACATTCTGTGAAATTTTGAGCTGTCTGTGTTTGCTACAAGAGGAGATATCACAAAGTATGCACATTTGTTGTTTCCAATGGTTTGAATGCATTTTTTCCTAAAACGAGCATTTGCGGTTTTCTCTTAAATGCAACATGGGAAAAAAACCTTTTTCACATCACATTTGTGGGGCTTGGTCTTCAACACATCCAGTGAAATTTTGAGCTGTCTTTGTTTGCTTAAGAGGAGATATCACAAATTATGCGCTTTTGTTGTTTCCATTGGTTTCAATGCATTTTGGCCTAAAACGAGCATTTGCTGTTTTCTCTTAAATGCAACATGGGAGAAAAACCATTTCACATCACATTTGTGGGTCTTGGTCTTCAACACATTCTGTGAAATTTGACCTGTCTGTGTTTGCTACAAGAGGAGATATCACAAAGTATGCGCTTTTGTTGTTTCCTTTCGTTTCAATGCAGTTTGGCCTAAAACGAGCATTTGCTGTTTTCTCTTAAATGCAACATGGGAGAAAAACCATTTCACATCACATTTGTGGGTCTTGGTCTTCAACACATTCTGTGAAATTTTGAGCTGTCTGTGTTTGCTACAAGAAGAGATATCACAAAGTATGCTCTTTTGTTGTTTCCTTTGATTTCAATGCATTTAGGCCTAAAACAAGCAATTACTGATTTCTCTTAAATGCAACATGGGAGAAAAACCAATTCACATCACATTAGTGGGTCTTGGTATTCAACACATTCTGTGAAATTTTGAGCTATCTGTGTTTGCTACAAGAGGAGATATTAAAAAGTATGCGCTTTTGTTGTTTCCTTTCGTTTCAATGCATTTTGGCCTAAAACAAGCATTTGCTGTTTTCTCTTAAATGCAACTTGGGAGAAAACCCATTTCATGTCACATTTGTGGGTCTTGGTCTTCAACACATTCTATGAAATTTTGAGTTGTCTGTGTTTGCTACAAGAGGAGATATCACAAAGTATGCGCTTTTGTTGTTTTCCCATTGGTTTCAATGCATATTGGCCTAAAACTAGCATTTGCTGTTTTCTCTTAAACGCAACATGGGAGAAAAACCATTTCACATCACATTTGTGGGTCTTGGTCTTCAACACATTCTGTGAAATTTTGAGCTGTCTGTGTTTGCTTAAGAGGAGATATCACAAAGTATGCGCTTTTGTTGTTTCCATTGGTTTCAATGCATTTTGGCCTAAAACGAGCATTTGCTGTTTTCTCTTAAATGCAACATGGGAGAAAAACCATTTCACATCACATTTGTGGGTTTTGGTCTTCAACACATTCTGTGAAATTTTGAGCTGTCTGTGTTTGCTACAAGAGGAGATATCACAAAGTATGCGCTTTTGTTGTTTCCATTGGTTTCAATGCATTTTGGCCTAAAACGAGCATTTGCTGTTTTCTCTTAAATGCAACATGGGAGAAAAACCATTTCACATCACATTTCTGGCTCTTGGCCTTCAACACAATGTGTGAAATTTTTAGCTATCTGTGTTTGCTAGAAGAGGAGATATCACAAAGTATGCGCTTTTGTTGTTTTCCCATTGGTTTCAATGCACATTGGCCTAAAACGAGCATTTGCAGTTTTCTCTTAAATGCAAAATGGTAGAAAAACCATTTCACATTACATTTGTGGGTCTTGGTCTTCAACACATTCTGTGAAATTTTGAGCTGTCTTTGATTGCTTAAGAGGAGATATCACAAAGTATGCGCTTTTGTTGTTTCCATTGGTTTGAATGCATTTTTTCCTAAAACGAGCTTTTGCTGTTTTCTCTTAAACGAAACATGGGAGAAAAACCATTTCACATCACATTTGTGGGTCTTGGTCTTCAACACATTCTGTGAAATTTGAGCTGTCTCTGTTTGCTACAAGAGGAGATATCACAAAGAATGCACTTTTGTTGTTTCCATTGGTTTCAATGCATTTTGGCCTAAAACAGGCATTTGCTGTTTTCTCTTAAAGGCAACATGGGAGACAAACCATTTCACATCACATTTGTGGGTCTTGGTCTTCAACACATTCTGTGAAATTTTGAGCTGTCTGTGTTTGCTACAAGAGGAGATATCACAAAGTATGCACATTTGTTGTTTCCAATGGTTTGAATGCATTTTTTCCTAAAACGAGCATTTGCTGTTTTCTCTTAAACGCAACATGTAAGAAAAACCAATTCACATCACATTTGTGGGTCTTGGTCTTCAACACATTCTGTGAAATTTTGAGCTGTCTTTGTTTGCTTAAGAGGAGATATCACAAAGTATGCGCTTTTGTTGATTCCTTTCGTTTCAATGCATTTTGGCCTAAAACGAGCATTTGCTGTTTTCTCTTAAATGCAACATGGGAGAAAAACCATTTCACATCACATTTGTGGGTCTTGGTCTTCAACACATTTTGTGAAATTTTGAGCTGTCTGTGTTTGCTACAAGAAGAGATATCACAAAGTATGCACTTTTGCTGTTTCCATTGGTTTCAATGCATTTTGGTCTAAAACGAGCATTTGCTGTTTTCTCTTAAATGCAGCATGGGAGAAAAACCATTTCACATCTCATTTGTGGGTCTTGGTCTGCAAAACATTCTGTGAAATTTTGAGCTGTCGGTGTTTGCTACAAGAGGAGATATCACAAAGCATGCGCTTTTGTTGTTTCCTTTCTTTTCAATGCATTTTGGCCTAAAACAAGCATTTGCTGTTTTCTCTTAAATGCAACATGGGAGAAAACCCATTTCACATCAAATTTGTGGGTCTTGGTCTTCAACACATTCTGTGAAATTTTTAGTTGTCTGTGTTTGCTACAAGAGAAGATATCACAAAGTATGCGCTTTTTTTGTTTCCAGTGGTTTCAATTTATTTTGGCCTAAAACAGGCATTTGCTGTTTTCTCTTAAATGCAACATGGGAGACAAACCATTTCACATCACATTTGTGGGTCTTGGCCTTCAACACATTGTGTGAAATTTTGAGCTGTCTGTGTTTGCTACAAGAGGAGATATCACAAAGAATGTGCTTTTGTTGTTTCCATTGGTTTCAATGCATTTTGGCCTAAAACGAGCATTTGCTGTTTTCTCTTAAATGCAACATGGGAGAAAAACCATTTCACATCACATTTGTGGGTCTTTGTCTTCAACACATTCTTTGAAATTTTGAGCTGTCTGTGTTTGCTACAAGAGAAGATATCACAAAGTATGCGCTTTTTTTGTTTCCAGTGGTTTCAATTTATTTTGGCCTAAAACAGGCATTTGCTGTTTTCTCTTAAATGCAACATGGGAGACAAACCATTTCACATCACATTTGTGGGTCTTGGCCTTCAACACATTGTGTGAAATTTTGAGCTGTCTGTGTTTGCTACAAGAGGAGATATCACAAAGAATGTGCTTTTGTTGTTTCCATAGGTTTCAATGCATTTTGGCCTAAAACGAGCATTTGCTGTTTTCTCTTAAATGCAACATGGGAGAAAAACCATTTCACATCACATTTCTGGGTATTGGCCTTCAACACAATGTGTGAAATTTTTAGCTATCTGTGTTTGCTAGAAGAGGAGATATCACAAAGTATGCACTTTTGTTGTTTTCCCATTGGTTTCAATGCACATTGGCCTATAACGAGCATTTGCTTTTTTCTCTTAAATGCAACATGGGAGAAAAACCATTTCACAACAGATTTGTGGGTCTTGGTCTTCAACACATTCTGTGAAATTTTGAGCTGTCTGTGTTTGCTACAAGAGGAGATATCACAAATAATGCGCTTTTGTTGTTTCCATTGGTTTGAATGCACTTTTTCCTAAAACAAGCTTTTGCTTTTTTCTCTTAAACGAAACATGGGAGAAAAACCATTTCACATCACATTTGTGGGTCTTGGTCTTCAACACATTCTGTGAAATTTTGAGCTGTCTTTGCTTAAGAGGAGATATCACAAAGTATGCATTTTTGTTGTTTCCATTGATTTCAATGCATTGTGGCCTAAAACGAGCATTTGCTGTTTTCTCTTAAATGCAACAAGGGAGAAAAACCATTTCACATCACATTTGTGGGTCTTGGTCTTCAACACATTCTGTGAAATTTTGAGCTGTCTTTGTTTGCTTAAGAGGAGATATCACAAAGTATGCACTTTTGTTGTTTTCCCATTGGTTTCAATGCACATTGGCCTAAAACGGGCATTTGCTGTTTTCTCTTAAAGGCAACATGGGAGAAAAACCATTTCACATCATATTTGTGGGTTTTGGTCTTCAACACATTCTGTGAAATTTTGAGCTGTCTTTGTTTGCTACAAGAGGAGATATCGCAAAGAATGCGCTTTTCTTGTTTCCTTTCGTTTCAATGCATATAGGCCTAAAACGAGCATTTGCTGTTTTCTCTTAAACGCAACATGGGAGAAAAACCATTTCACATCACATTTGTGGGTCTTGGTCTTCAACACATTCTGTGAAATTTTGAGCTGTCTTTGTTTGCTTAAGAGGAGATATCACAAAGTATGCGCTTTTGTTGTTTCCATTGGTTTGAATGCATTTATTCCTAAAACGAGCTTTTGCTGTTTTCTCTTAAACGAAACATGGGAGAAAAACCATTTCACATCTCATTTGTGGGTCTTGGTCTTCAACACATTCTGTGAAATTTGAGCTGTCTCTGTTTGCTACAAGAGGAGATATCACAAAGAATGCACTTTTGTTGTTTCCATTGGTTTCAATGCATTTTGGTCTAAAACGAGCATTTGCTGTTTTCTCTTAAATGCAGCATGGGAGAAAAACCATTACACATCACATTTGTGGGTCTTGGTCTGCAAAACATTCTGTGAAATTTTGAGCTGTCTGTGTTTGCTACAAGAAGAGATATCACAAAGCATGCGCTTTTGTTGTTTCCTTTCTTTTCAATGCATTTTGGCCTAAAACAAGCATTTGCTGTTTTCTCTTAAATGCAACATGGGAGAAAACCCATTTCACATCAAATTTGTGGGTCTTGGTCTTCAACACATTCTGTGAAATTTTTAGTTGTCTGTGTTTGCTACAAGAGAAAATATCACAAAGTATGCGCTTTTTTTGTTTCCAGTGGTTTCAATTTATTTTGGCCTAAAACAGGCATTTGCTGTTTTCTCTTAAATGCAACATGGGAGACAAACCATTTCACATCACATTTGTGGGTCTTGGCCTTCAACACATTGTCTGAAATTTTGAGCTGTCTGTGTTTGCTACAAGAGGAGATATCACAAAGAATGTGCTTTTGTTGTTTCCATTGGTTTCAATGCATTTTGGCCTAAAATGAGCATTTGTTGTTTTCTCTTAAATGCAACATGGGAGAAAAACCATTTCACATCACATTTGTGGGTCTTTGTCTTCAACACATTCTGTGAAATTTTGAGCTGTCTGTGTTTGCTACAAGAAGAGATATCACAAAGTATGCACTTTTGTTGTTTTCCCATTGGTTTCAATGCACATTGGCCTATAACGAGCATTTGCTGTTTTCTCTTAAATGCAACATGGGAGAAAAATTATTTCACAACAGATTTGTGGGTCTTGGTCTTCAACACATTCTGTGAAATTTTGAGCTGTCTGTGTTTGCTACAAGAGGAGATATCACAAATAATGCGCTTTTGTTGTTTCCATTGGTTTGAATGCACTTTTTCCTAAAACAAGCTTTTGCTGTTTTCTCTTAAACGAAACATGGGAGAAAAACCATTTCACATCACATTTGTGGGTCTTGGTCTTCAACACATTCTGTGAAATTTTGAGCTGTCTTTGTTTGCTTAAGAGGAGATATCACAAAGTATGCGCTTTTGTTGTTTTCCCATTGGTTTCAATGCACATTGGCCTAAAACGGGCATTTGCTGTTTTCTCTTAAACGAAACATGGGAGAAAAACCATTTCACATCACATTTGTGGGTCTTGGTCTTCAACACATTCTGTGAAATTTGAGCTGTCTCTGTTTGCTACAAGAGGAGATATCACAAAGAATGCACTTTTGTTGTTTCCATTGGTTTCAATGCATTTTGGCCTAAAACAGGCATTTGCTGTTTTCTCTTAAAGGCAACATGGGAGACAAACCATTTCACATCACATTTGTGGGTCTTGGTCTTCAACACATTCTGTGAAATTTTGAGCTGTCTGTGTTTGCTACAAGAGGAGATATCACAAAGTATGCACATTTGTTGTTTCCAATGGTTTGAATGCATTTTTTCCTAAAACGAGCATTTGCTGTTTTCTCTTAAACGCAACATGTAAGAAAAACCAATTCACATCACATTTGTGGGTCTTGGTCTTCAACACATTCTGTGAAATTTTGAGCTGTCTTTGTTTGCTTAAGAGGAGATATCACAAAGTATGCGCTTTTGTTGATTCCTTTCGTTTCAATGCATTTTGGCCTAAAACGAGCATTTGCTGTTTTCTCTTAAATGCAACATGGGAGAAAAACCATTTCACATCACATTTGTGGGTCTTGGTCTTCAACACATTTTGTGAAATTTTGAGCTGTCTGTGTTTGCTACAAGAAGAGATATCACAAAGTATGCACTTTTGCTGTTTCCATTGGTTTCAATGCATTTTGGTCTAAAACGAGCATTTGCTGTTTTCTCTTAAATGCAGCATGGGAGAAAAACCATTTCACATCTCATTTGTGGGTCTTGGTCTGCAAAACATTCTGTGAAATTTTGAGCTGTCGGTGTTTGCTACAAGAGGAGATATCACAAAGCATGCGCTTTTGTTGTTTCCTTTCTTTTCAATGCATTTTGGCCTAAAACAAGCATTTGCTGTTTTCTCTTAAATGCAACATGGGAGAAAACCCATTTCACATCAAATTTGTGGGTCTTGGTCTTCAACACATTCTGTGAAATTTTTAGTTGTCTGTGTTTGCTACAAGAGAAGATATCACAAAGTATGCGCTTTTTTTGTTTCCAGTGGTTTCAATTTATTTTGGCCTAAAACAGGCATTTGCTGTTTTCTCTTAAATGCAACATGGGAGACAAACCATTTCACATCACATTTGTGGGTCTTGGCCTTCAACACATTGTGTGAAATTTTGAGCTGTCTGTGTTTGCTACAAGAGGAGATATCACAAAGAATGTGCTTTTGTTGTTTCCATTGGTTTCAATGCATTTTGGCCTAAAACGAGCATTTGCTGTTTTCTCTTAAATGCAACATGGGAGAAAAACCATTTCACATCACATTTGTGGGTCTTTGTCTTCAACACATTCTTTGAAATTTTGAGCTGTCTGTGTTTGCTACAAGAGAAGATATCACAAAGTATGCGCTTTTTTTGTTTCCAGTGGTTTCAATTTATTTTGGCCTAAAACAGGCATTTGCTGTTTTCTCTTAAATGCAACATGGGAGACAAACCATTTCACATCACATTTGTGGGTCTTGGCCTTCAACACATTGTGTGAAATTTTGAGCTGTCTGTGTTTGCTACAAGAGGAGATATCACAAAGAATGTGCTTTTGTTGTTTCCATAGGTTTCAATGCATTTTGGCCTAAAACGAGCATTTGCTGTTTTCTCTTAAATGCAACATGGGAGAAAAACCATTTCACATCACATTTCTGGGTATTGGCCTTCAACACAATGTGTGAAATTTTTAGCTATCTGTGTTTGCTAGAAGAGGAGATATCACAAAGTATGCACTTTTGTTGTTTTCCCATTGGTTTCAATGCACATTGGCCTATAACGAGCATTTGCTTTTTTCTCTTAAATGCAACATGGGAGAAAAACCATTTCACAACAGATTTGTGGGTCTTGGTCTTCAACACATTCTGTGAAATTTTGAGCTGTCTGTGTTTGCTACAAGAGGAGATATCACAAATAATGCGCTTTTGTTGTTTCCATTGGTTTGAATGCACTTTTTCCTAAAACAAGCTTTTGCTTTTTTCTCTTAAACGAAACATGGGAGAAAAACCATTTCACATCACATTTGTGGGTCTTGGTCTTCAACACATTCTGTGAAATTTTGAGCTGTCTTTGCTTAAGAGGAGATATCACAAAGTATGCATTTTTGTTGTTTCCATTGATTTCAATGCATTGTGGCCTAAAACGAGCATTTGCTGTTTTCTCTTAAATGCAACAAGGGAGAAAAACCATTTCACATCACATTTGTGGGTCTTGGTCTTCAACACATTCTGTGAAATTTTGAGCTGTCTTTGTTTGCTTAAGAGGAGATATCACAAAGTATGCACTTTTGTTGTTTTCCCATTGGTTTCAATGCACATTGGCCTAAAACGGGCATTTGCTGTTTTCTCTTAAAGGCAACATGGGAGAAAAACCATTTCACATCATATTTGTGGGTTTTGGTCTTCAACACATTCTGTGAAATTTTGAGCTGTCTTTGTTTGCTACAAGAGGAGATATCGCAAAGAATGCGCTTTTCTTGTTTCCTTTCGTTTCAATGCATATAGGCCTAAAACGAGCATTTGCTGTTTTCTCTTAAACGCAACATGGGAGAAAAACCATTTCACATCACATTTGTGGGTCTTGGTCTTCAACACATTCTGTGAAATTTTGAGCTGTCTTTGTTTGCTTAAGAGGAGATATCACAAAGTATGCGCTTTTGTTGTTTCCATTGGTTTGAATGCATTTATTCCTAAAACGAGCTTTTGCTGTTTTCTCTTAAACGAAACATGGGAGAAAAACCATTTCACATCTCATTTGTGGGTCTTGGTCTTCAACACATTCTGTGAAATTTGAGCTGTCTCTGTTTGCTACAAGAGGAGATATCACAAAGAATGCACTTTTGTTGTTTCCATTGGTTTCAATGCATTTTGGTCTAAAACGAGCATTTGCTGTTTTCTCTTAAATGCAGCATGGGAGAAAAACCATTACACATCACATTTGTGGGTCTTGGTCTGCAAAACATTCTGTGAAATTTTGAGCTGTCTGTGTTTGCTACAAGAAGAGATATCACAAAGCATGCGCTTTTGTTGTTTCCTTTCTTTTCAATGCATTTTGGCCTAAAACAAGCATTTGCTGTTTTCTCTTAAATGCAACATGGGAGAAAACCCATTTCACATCAAATTTGTGGGTCTTGGTCTTCAACACATTCTGTGAAATTTTTAGTTGTCTGTGTTTGCTACAAGAGAAAATATCACAAAGTATGCGCTTTTTTTGTTTCCAGTGGTTTCAATTTATTTTGGCCTAAAACAGGCATTTGCTGTTTTCTCTTAAATGCAACATGGGAGACAAACCATTTCACATCACATTTGTGGGTCTTGGCCTTCAACACATTGTCTGAAATTTTGAGCTGTCTGTGTTTGCTACAAGAGGAGATATCACAAAGAATGTGCTTTTGTTGTTTCCATTGGTTTCAATGCATTTTGGCCTAAAATGAGCATTTGTTGTTTTCTCTTAAATGCAACATGGGAGAAAAACCATTTCACATCACATTTGTGGGTCTTTGTCTTCAACACATTCTGTGAAATTTTGAGCTGTCTGTGTTTGCTACAAGAAGAGATATCACAAAGTATGCACTTTTGTTGTTTTCCCATTGGTTTCAATGCACATTGGCCTATAACGAGCATTTGCTGTTTTCTCTTAAATGCAACATGGGAGAAAAACCATTTCACAACAGATTTGTGGGTCTTGGTCTTCAACACATTCTGTGAAATTTTGAGCTGTCTGTGTTTGCTACAAGAGGAGATATCACAAATAATGCGCTTTTGTTGTTTCCATTGGTTTGAATGCACTTTTTCCTAAAACAAGCTTTTGCTGTTTTCTCTTAAACGAAACATGGGAGAAAAACCATTTCACATCACATTTGTGGGTCTTGGTCTTCAACACATTCTGTGAAATTTTGAGCTGTCTTTGTTTGCTTAAGAGGAGATATCACAAAGTATGCGCTTTTGTTGTTTTCCCATTGGTTTCAATGCACATTGGCCTAAAACGGGCATTTGCTGTTTTCTCTTAAAGGCAACATGGGAGAAAAACCATTTCACATCATATTTGTGGGTCTTGGTCTTCAACACATTCTGTGAAATTTTGAGCTGTCTGTGTTTGCTACAAGAGGAGATATCACAAAGAATGCGCTTTTCTTGTTTCCTTTCGTTAAAATGCATATTGGCCTAAAACGAGCATTTGCTGTTTTCTCTTAAACGCAACATGGGAGAAAAACCATTTCACATCACATTTGTGGGTCTTGGTCTTCAACACATTCTGTGAAATTTTGAGCTGTCTTTGTTTGCTTAAGAGGAGATATCACAAAGTATGCGCTTTTGTTGTTTCCATTGGTTTGAATGCATTTTTTCCTAAAAGGAGCTTTTGTTGTTTTCTCTTAAACGAAACATGGGAGAAAAACCATTTCACATCACATTTGTGGGTCTTGGTCTTCAACACATTCTGTGAAATTTGAGCTGTCTCTGTTGGCTACAAGAGGAGATATCACAAAGAATGCACTTTTGTTGTTTCCATTGGTTTCAATGCATTTTGGCCTAAAACAGGCATTTGCTGTTTTCTCTTAAAGGCAACATGGGAGAAAAACCATTTCACATCATATTTGTGGGTCTTGGTCTTCAACACATTCTGTGAAATTTTGAGCTGTCTGTGTTTGCTACAAGAGGAGATATCACAAAGTATTCACATTTGTTGTTTCCAATGGTTTGAATGCATTTTGGCCTAAAATGATAATTTGCTGTTTTCTCTTGAATGCAACATGGGAGAAAAACCATTTCACATCACATTTGTGGTATTGGCCTTCAACACATTCTGTGAAATTTTGAGCTGTCTGTGTTTGCTACAAGAGGAGATATCACAAAGTATGCACATTTGTTGTTTCCAATGGTTTGAATGCATTTTTTCCTAAAACGAGCATTTGCTGTTTTCTCTTAAATGCAACATGGGAGAAAAACCTTTTTCACATCACATTTGTGGGGCTTGGTCTTCAACACATCCAGTGAAATTTTGAGCTGTCTTTGTTTGCTTAAGAGGAGATATCATAAATTATGCGCTTTTGTTGTTTCCATTGGTTTCAATGCATTTTGGCCTAAAACGAGCATTTGCTGTTTTCTCTTAAATGCAACATGGGAGAAAAACCATTTCACATCACATTTGTGGGTCTTGGTCTTCAACACATTCTGTGAAATTTGACCTGTCTGTGTTTGCTACAAGAGGAGATATCACAAAGTATGCACTTTTGTTGGTTCCTTTCGTTTCAATGCATTTTGGCCTAAAACGAGCATTTGCTCTTTTCTCTTAAATGCAACATGGGAGAAAAACCATTTCACATCACATTTGTGGGTCTTTGTCTTCAACACATTCTGTGAAATTTTGAGCTGTCTGTGTTTGCTACAAGAAGAGATATCACAAAGTATGCTCTTTTGTTGTTTACTTTGATTTCAATGCATTTAGGCCTAAAACAAGCATTTGCTGTTTTCTCTTAAATGCAACATGGGAGAAAACCCATTTCACATCAAATTTGTGGGTCTTGGTCTTCAACACATTCTGTGAAATTTTTAGTTGTCTGTGTTTGCTACAAGAGAAGATATCACAAAGTATGCACTTTTTTTGTTTCCAGTGGTTTCAATTTATTTTGGCCTAAAACAGGCATTTGCTGTTTTCTCTTAAATGCAACATGGGAGACAAACCATTTCACATCACATTTGTGGGTCTTGGCCTTCAACACATTGTGTGAAATTTTGAGCTGTCTGTGTTTGCTACAAGAGGAGATATCACAAAGAATGTGCTTTTGTTGTTTCCATTGGTTTCAATGCATTTTGGCCTAAAACGAGCATTTGCTGTTTTCTCTTAAATGCAACATGGGAGAAAAACCATTTCACATCACATTTGTGGGTCTTGGTCTTCAACACATTCTGTGAAATTTTTAGCTGTCTTTGCTTAAGAGGAGATATCCCAAAGTATGCACTTTTGCTGTTTCCAGTTGTTTCAATGCATTTTGGCCTAAAACGAGCATTTGCTGTTTTCTCTTAAATGCAACATGGGAGAAAAACCATTTCACAACAGATTTGTGGGTCTTGGTCTTCAACACATTCTGTGAAATTTTGAGCTGTCTGTGTTTGCTACAAGAGGAGATATCACAAATAATGCGCTTTTGTTGTTTCCATTGGTTTGAATGCACTTTTTCCTAAAACAAGCTTTTGCTGTTTTCTCTTAAACGAAACATGGGAGAAAAACCATTTCACATCACATTTGTGGGTCTTGGTCTTCAACACATTCTGTGAAATTTTGAGCTGTCTTTGTTTGCTTAAGAGGAGATATCACAAAGTATGCGCTTTTGTTGTTTTCCCATTGGTTTCAATGCACATTGGCCTAAAACGGGCATTTGCTGTTTTCTCTTAAAGGCAACATGGGAGAAAAACCATTTCACATCATATTTGTGGGTCTTGGTCTTCAACACATTCTGTGAAATTTTGAGCTGTCTGTGTTTGCTACAAGAGGAGATATCACAAAGAATGCACTTTTCTTGTTTCCTTTCGTTTCAATGCATATTGGCCTAAAACGAGCATTTGCTGTTTTCTCTTAAACATAACATGGGAGAAAAACCATATCACATCACATTTGTGGGTCTTGGTCTTCAACACATTCTGTGAAATTTTGAGCTGTCTTTGTTTGCTTAAGAGGAGATATCACAAAGTATGCGCTTTTGTTGTTTCCATTGGTTTGAATGCATTTTTTCCTAAAACGAGCTTTTGCTGTTTTCTCTTAAACGAAACATGGGAGAAAAACCATTTCACATCACATTTGTGGGTCTTGGTCTTCAACACATTCTGTGAAATTTGAGCTGTCTCTGTTGGCTACTAGAGGAGATATCACAAAGAATGCACTTTTGTTGTTTCCATTGGTTTCAATGCATTTTGGCCTAAAACAGGCATTTGCTGTTTTCTCTTAAAGGCAACATGGGAGACAAACCATTTCACATCATATTTGTAGGTCTTGGTCTTCAACACATTCTGTGAAATTTAGAGCTGTCTGTGTTTGCTACAAGAGGAGATATCACAAAGTATGCACATTTGTTGTTTCCAATGGTTTGAATGCATTTTGGCCTAAAATGAGCATTTGCTGTTTTCTCTTGAATGCAACATGGGAGAAAAACCATTTCACATCACATTTGTGGTATTGGCCTTCAACACAGTCTGTGAAATTTTGAGCTGTCTGTGTTTGCTACAAGAGGAGATATCACAAAGCATGCACATTTGTTGTTTCCAATGGTTTGAATGCATTTTTTCCTAAAACGAGCATTTGCTGTTTTCACTTAAATGCAACATGGGAGAAAAACCTTTTTCACATCACATTTGTGGGGCTTGGTCTTCAACACATTCTGTGAAATTTTTAGCTGTCTTTGCTTAAGAGGAGATATCCCAAAGTATGCACTTTTGCTGTTTCCAGTTGTTTCAATGCATTTTGGCCTAAAACGAGCATTTGCTGTTTTCTCTTAAATGCAACATGGGAGAAAAACCATTTCACAACAGATTTGTGGGTCTTGGTCTTCAACACATTCTGTGAAATTTTGAGCTGTCTGTGTTTGCTACAAGAGGAGATATCACAAATAATGCGCTTTTGTTGTTTCCATTGGTTTGAATGCACTTTTTCCTAAAACAAGCTTTTGCTGTTTTCTCTTAAACGAAACATGGGAGAAAAACCATTTCACATCACATTTGTGGGTCTTGGTCTTCAACACATTCTGTGAAATTTTGAGCTGTCTTTGTTTGCTTAAGAGGAGATATCACAAAGTATGCGCTTTTGTTGTTTTCCCATTGGTTTCAATGCACATTGGCCTAAAACGGGCATTTGCTGTTTTCTCTTAAAGGCAACATGGGAGAAAAACCATTTCACATCAAATTTGTGGGTCTTGGTCTTCAACACATTCTGTGAAATTTTGAGCTGTCTGTGTTTGCTACAAGAGGAGATATCACAAAGAATGCACTTTTCTTGTTTCCTTTCGTTTCAATGCATATTGGCCTAAAACGAGCATTTGCTGTTTTCTCTTAAACGCAACATGGGAGAAAAACCATTTCACATCACATTTGTGGGTCTTGGTCTTCAACACATTCTGTGAAATTTTGAGCTGTCTTTGTTTGCTTAAGAGGAGATATCACAAAGTATGCGCTTTTGTTGTTTCCATTGGTTTGAATGCATTTTTTCCTAAAACGAGCTTTTGCTGTTTTCTCTTAAACGAAACATGGGAGAAAAACCATTTCACATCACATTTGTGGGTCTTGGTCTTCAACACATTCTGTGAAATTTGAGCTGTCTCTGTTGGCTACTAGAGGAGATATCACAAAGAATGCACTTTTGTTGTTTCCATTGGTTTCAATGCATTTTGGCCTAAAACAGGCATTTGCTGTTTTCTCTTAAAGGCAACATGGGAGAAAAACCATTTCACATCATATTTGTAGGTCTTGGTCTTCAAAACATTCTGTGAAATTTAGAGCTGTCTGTGTTTGCTACAAGAGGAGATATCACAAAGTATGCACATGTGTTGTTTCCAATGGTTTGAATGCATTTTGGCCTAAAATGAGCATTTGCTGTTTTCTCTTGAATGCAACATGGGAGAAAAACCATTTCACATCACATTTGTGGTATTGGCCTTCAACACATTCTGTGAAATTTTGAGCTGTCTGTGTTTGCTACAAGAGGAGATACCACAAAGTATGCACATTTGTTGTTTCCAATGGTTTGAATGCATTTTTTCCTAAAACGAGCATTTGCTGTTTTCTCTTAAACGCAACATGGGAGAAAAACCTTTTTCACATCACATTTGTGGGGCTTGGTCTTCAACACATTCTGTGAAATTTTGAGCTGTCTTTGTTTGCTTAAGAGGAGATATCACAAATTATGCGCTTTTGTTTTTTCCATTGGTTTCAATGCATTTTGGCCTAAAACGAGCATTTTCTCTTTTCTCTTAAATGCAACATGGGAGAAAAACCATTTCACATCACATTTGTGGGTCTTTGTCTTCAACACATTCTGTGAAATTTTGAGCTGTCTGTGTTTGCTACAAGAAGAGATATCACAAAGTATGCTCTTTTGTTGTTTCCTTTGATTTCAATGCATTTAGGCCTAAAACAAGCATTTGCTGTTTTCTCTTAAATGCAACATGGGAGAAAACCCATTTCACATCAAATTTGTGGGTCTTGGCCTTCAACACATTCTGTGAAATTTTTAGTTGTCTGTGTTTGCTACAAGAGAAGATATCACAAAGTATGCGCTTTTTTTGTTTCCAGTGGTTTCAATTTATTTTGGCCTAAAACAGGCATTTGCTGTTTTCTCTTAAATGCAACATGGGAGACAAACCATTTCACATCACATTTGTGGGTCTTGGCCTTCAACACATTGTGTGAAATTTTGAGCTGTCTGTGTTTGCTACAAGAGGAGATATCACAAAGAATGTGCTTTTGTTGTTTCCATTGGTTTCAATGCATTTTGGCCTAAAACGAGCATTTGCTGTTTTCTCTTAAATGCAACATGGGAGAAAAACCATTTCACATCACATTTGTGGGTCTTGGCCTTCAACACATTGTGTGAAATTTTGAGCTGTCTGTGTTTGCTACAAGAGGAGATATCACAAAGAATGTGCTTTTGTTGTTTCCATTGGTTTCAATGCATTTTGGCCTAAAACGAGCATTTGCTGTTTTCTCTTAAATGCAACATGGGAGAAAAACCATTTCACATCACATTTGTGGGTCTTTGTCTTCAACACATTCTGTGAAATTTTGAGCTGTCTGTGTTTGCTACAAGAAGAGATATCACAAAGTATGCACTTTTGTTGTTTTCCCATTGGTTTCAATGCACATTGGCCTATAACAAGCATTTGCTGTTTTCTCTTAAATGCAACATGGGAGAAAAACCATTTCACATCACATTTGTGGGTCTTGGTCTTCAACACATTCTGTGAAATTTTTAGCTGTCTTTGCTTAAGAGGAGATATCCCAAAGTATGCACTTTTGCTGTTTCCAGTTGTTTCAATGCATTTTGGCCTAAAACGAGCATTTGCTGTTTTCTCTTAAATGCAACATGGGAGAAAAACCATTTCACAACAGATTTGTGGGTCTTGGTCTTCAACACATTCTGTGAAATTTTGAGCTGTCTGTGTTTGCTACAAGAGGAGATATCACAAATAATGCGCTTTTGTTGTTTCCATTGGTTTGAATGCACTTTTTCCTAAAACAAGCTTTTGCTGTTTTCTCTTAAACGAAACATGGGAGAAAAACCATTTCACATCACATTTGTGGGTCTTGGTCTTCAACACATTCTGTATAATTTTGAGCTGTCTTTGTTTGCTTAAGAGGAGATATCACAAAGTATGCGCTTTTGTTGTTTTCCCATTGGTTTCAATGCACATTGGCCTAAAACGGGCATTTGCTGTTTTCTCTTAAAGACAACATGGGAGAAAAACCATTTCACATCATATTTGTGGGTCTTGGTCTTCAACACATTCTGTGAAATTTTGAGCTGTCTGTGTTTGCTACAAGAGGAGATATCACAAAGAATGCACTTTTCTTGTTTCCTTTTGTTTCAATGCATATTGGCCTAAAACGAGCATTTGCTGTTTTCTCTTAAACGCAACATGGGAGAAAAACCATTTCACATCACATTTGTGGGTCTTGGTCTTCAACACATTCTGTGAAATTTTGAGCTGTCTTTGTTTGCTTAAGAGGAGATATCACAAAGTATGCGCTTTTGTTGTTTCCATTGGTTTGAATGCATTTTTTCCTAAAATGAGCTTTTGCTGTTTTCTCTTAAACGAAACATGGGAGAAAAACCATTTCACATCACATTTGTGGGTCTTGGTCTTCAACACATTCTGTGAAATTTTTAGCTGTCTGTGTTTGCTACAAGAGGAGATATCACAAAGTATGCACATTTGTTGTTTCCAATGGTTTGAATGCATTGTGGACTAAAATGAGCATTTGCTGTTTTCTCTTGAATGCAACATGGGAGAAAAACCATTTCACATCACATTTGTGGTATTGGCCTTCAACACAGTCTGTGAAATTTTGAGCTGTCTGTGTTTGCTACAAGAGGAGATATCACAAAGTATGCACATTTGTTGTTTCCAATGGTTTGAATGCATTTTTTCCTAAAACGAGCATTTGCTGTTTTCTCTTAAATGCAACATGGGAGAAAAACCTTTTTCACATCACATTTGTGGGGCTTGGTCTTCAACACATCCAGTGAAATTTTGAGCTGTCTTTGTTTGCTTAAGAGGAGATATCACAAATTATGCGCTTTTGTTGTTTCCATTGGTTTCAATGCATTTTGGCCTAAAACGAGCATTTGCTGTTTTCTCTTAAATGCAACATGGGAGAAAAACCATTTCACATCACATTTGTGGGTCTTGGTCTTCAACACATTCGGTGAAATTTGACCTGTCTGTGTTTGCTACAAGAGGAGATATCACAAAGTATGCGCTTTTGTTGTTTCCTTTCGTTTCAATGCATTTTGGCCTAAAACGAGCATTTGCTGTTTTCTCTTAAATGCAACATGGGAGAAAACATATTTCACATCACATTTGTGGGTCTTGGTCTTCAACACATTCTGTGAAATTTTGAGTTGTCTGTGTTTGCTACAAGAGGAGATATCACAAAGTATGCACATTTGTTGTTTCCAATGGTTTGAATGCATTTTGGCCTAAAATGAGCATTTGCTGTTTTCTCTTGAATGCAACATGGGAGAAAAACCATTTCACATCACATTTGTGGTATTGGCCTTCAACACATTCTGTGAAATTTTGAGCTGTCTGTGTTTGCTACAAGAGGAGATACCACAAAGTATGCACATTTGTTGTTTCCAATGGTTTGAATGCATTTTTTCCTAAAACGAGCATTTGCTGTTTTCTCTTAAACGCAACATGGGAGAAAAACCTTTTTCACATCACATTTGTGGGGCTTGGTCTTCAACACATTCTGTGAAATTTTGAGCTGTCTTTGTTTGCTTAAGAGGAGATATCACAAATTATGCGCTTTTGTTGTTTCCATTGGTTTCAAAGCATTTTGGCCTAAAACGAGCATTTGCTGTTTTCAATTAAATGCAACATGGGAGAAAAACCATTTCACATCACATTTGAGGGTCTTTGTCTTCAACACATTCTGTGAAATTTTGAGCTGTCTGTGTTTGATACAAGAAGAGATATCACAAAGTATGCGCTTTTGTTGTTTCCATTGGTTTCAATGCATTTTGGCCTAAAACGAGCATTTGCTGTTTTCTCTTAAATGCAACATGGGAGAAAAACCATTTCACATCACATTTGTGGGTCTTTGTCTTCAACACATTCTGTGAAATTTGAGCTGTCTCTGTTGGCTACTAGAGGAGATATCACAAAGAATGCACTTTTGTTGTTTCCATTGGTTTCAATGCATTTTGGCCTAAAACAGGCATTTGCTGTTTTCTCTTAAAGGCAACATGGGAGAAAAACCATTTCACATCATATTTGTGGGTCTTGGTCTTCAACACATTCTGTGAAATTTTTAGCTGTCTGTGTTTGCTACAAGAGGAGATATCACAAAGTATGCACATTTGTTGTTTCCAATGGTTTGAATGCATTGTGGACTAAAATGAGCATTTGCTGTTTTCTCTTGAATGCAACATGGGAGAAAAACCATTTCACATCACATTTGTGGTATTGGCCTTCAACACAGTCTGTGAAATTTTGAGCTGTCTGTGTTTGCTACAAGAGGAGATATCACAAAGTATGCACATTTGTTGTTTCCAATGGTTTGAATGCATTTTTTCCTAAAACGAGCATTTGCTGTTTTCTCTTAAATGCAACATGGGAGAAAAACCTTTTTCACATCACATTTGTGGGGCTTGGTCTTCAACACATCCAGTGAAATTTTGAGCTGTCTTTGTTTGCTTAAGAGGAGATATCACAAATTATGCGCTTTTGTTGTTTCCATTGGTTTCAATGCATTTTGGCCTAAAACGAGCATTTGCTGTTTTCTCTTAAATGCAACATGGGAGAAAAACCATTTCACATCACATTTGTGGGTCTTGGTCTTCAACACATTCTGTGAAATTTGACCTGTCTGTGTTTGCTACAAGAGGAGATATCACAAAGTATGCGCTTTTGTTGTTTCCTTTCGTTTCAATGCATTTTGGCCTAAAACGAGCATTTGCTGTTTTCTCTTAAATGCAACATGGGAGAAAACATATTTCACATCACATTTGTGGGTCTTGGTCTTCAACACATTCTGTGAAATTTTGAGTTGTCTGTGTTTGCTACAAGAGGAGATACCACAAAGTATGCACATTTGTTGTTTCCAATGGTTTGAATGCATTTTTTCCTAAAACGAGCATTTGCTGTTTTCTCTTAAACGCAACATGGGAGAAAAACCTTTTTCACATCACATTTGTGGGGCTTGGTCTTCAACACATTCTGTGAAATTTTGAGCTGTCTTTGTTTGCTTAAGAGGAGATATCACAAATTATGCGCTTTTGTTGTTTCCATTGGTTTCAAAGCATTTTGGCCTAAAACGAGCATTTGCTGTTTTCAATTAAATGCAACATGGGAGAAAAACCATTTCACATCACATTTGAGGGTCTTTGTCTTCAACACATTCTGTGAAATTTTGAGCTGTCTGTGTTTGATACAAGAAGAGATATCACAAAGTATGCGCTTTTGTTGTTTCCATTGGTTTCAATGCATTTTGGCCTAAAACGAGCATTTGCTGTTTTCTCTTAAATGCAACATGGGAGAAAAACCATTTCACATCACATTTGTGGGTCTTTGTCTTCAACACATTCTGTGAAATTTTGAGCTGTCTGTGTTTGCTACAAGAAGAGATATCACAAAGTATGCTCTTTTGTTGTTTCCTTTGATTTCAATGCATTTTGGCCTAAAACGAGCATTTGCTGTTTTCTCTTAAATGCGACATGGGAGAAAAACCATTTCACATCACATTTGTGGGTTTTGGTCTTCAACACATTCTGTGAAATTTTGAGCTGTCTGTGTTTGCTACAAGAGGAGATATCACAAAGTATGCGCTTTTGTTGTTTCCATTGGTTTCAATGCATTTTGGCCTAAAACGAGCATTTGCTGTTTTCTCTTAAATGCAACATGGGAGAAAAACCATTTCACATCACATTTCTGGGTCTTAGCCTTCAACACAATGTGTGATATTTTTAGCTCTCTGTGTTTGCTAGAAGATTAGATATCACAAAGTATGCGCTTTTGTTGTTTTCCATTGGTTTCAATGCACATTGGCCTAAAACGAGCATTTGCAGTTTTCTCTTAAATGCAACATCGGAGAAAAACCATTTCACATCACATTTGTGGGTCTTGGTCTTCAACACATTCTGTAAAATTTTGAGCTGTCTTTGCTTAAGAGGAGATATCACAAAGTATGCATTTTTGTTGTTTCCATTGGTTTCAATGCATTTTGGCCTAAAATGAGCATTTGCTGTTTTCTCTTAAATGCAACATGGGAGAAAAACCATTTCACATCAGATTTGTGGGTCTTGGTCTTCAACACATTCTGTGAAATTTTGAGCTGTCTGTGTTTGCTACAAGAGGAGATATCACAAAGAATGCGCTTTTCTTGTTTCCTTTCGTTTCAATGCATATTGGCCTAAAACGAGCATTTGCTGTTTTCTCTTAAACGCAACATGGGAGAAAAACCATTTCACATCACATTTGTGGGTCTTGGTCTTCAACACATTCTGTGAAATTTTGAGCTGTCTTTGTTTGCTTAAGAGGAGATATCACAAAGTATGCGCTTTTGTTGTTTCCATTGGTTTGAATGCATTTTTTCCTAAAACGAGCTTTTGCTGTTTTCTCTTAAACGAAACATGGGAGAAAAACCATTTCACATCACATTTGTGGGTCTTGGTCTTCAACACATTCTGTGAAATTTGAGCTGTCTGTGTTTGCTACAAGAGGAGATATCACAAATTATGCACATTTGTTGTTTCCAATGGTTTGAATGCATTTTTTCCTAAAACGAGCATTTGCTGTTTTCTCTTAAACGCAACATGTGAGAAAAACCAATTCACATCACATTTTTGGGTCTTGGTCTTCAACACATTCTGTGAAATTTTGAGCTGTCTGTGTTTGCTACAAGAGGAGATATCACAAAGTATGCACATTTGTTGTTTCCAATGGTTTGAATGCATTTTTTCCTAAAACGAGCATTTGCTGTTTTCTCTTAAACGCAACATGTGAGAAAAACCAATTCACATCACATTTGGGGGTCTTGGTCTTCAACACATTCTGTGAAATTTTGAGCTGTCTTTGTTTGCTTAAGAGGAGATATCACAAAGTATGCACTTTTGTTGATTCCTTTCGTTTCAATGCATTTTGGCCTAAAACGAGCATTTGCTGATTTCTCTTAAATGCAACATGGGAGAAAAACCATTTCACATCACATTTGTGGGTCTTGGTCTTCAACACATTCTGTGAAATTTTGAGCTGTCTGTGTTTGCTACAAGAAGAGATATCACAAAGTATGCACTTTTGTTGTTTCCATTGGTTTCAATGCATTTTGGTCTAAAACGAGCAGTTGCTGTGTTCTCTTAAATGCAGCATGGGAGAAAAACCATTTCACATCACATTTGTGGGTCTTGGTCTGCAAAACATTCTGTGAAATTTTGAGCTGTCGGTGTTTGCTACAAGAGGAGATATCACAAAGCATGCGCTTTTGTTGTTTCCTTTCTTTTCAATGCATTTTGGCCTAAAACAAGCATTTGCTGTTTTCTCTTAAATGCAACATGGGAGAAAAACCATTTCACATCACATTTGTGGGTCTTTGTCTTCAACACATTCTGTGAAATTTTGAGCTGTCTGTGTTTGCTACAAGAAGGATATCACAAAGTATGCGCTTTTGTTGTTTCTATTGGTTTCAATGCATTTTGGCCTAAAACGAGCATTTGCTGTTTTCTCTTAAATGCAACATGGGAGAAAAACCATTTCACATCACATTTCTGGGTATTGGCCTTCAACACAATGTGTGAAATTTTTCGCTATCTGTGTTTGCTAGAAGAGGAGATATCACAAAGTATGCACTTTTGTTGTTTTCCCATTGGTTTCAATGCACATTAGCCTATAACGAGCATTTGCTGTTTTCTCTTAAATGCAACATGGGAGAAAAACCATTTCACATCACATTTGTGGGTCTTGGTCTTCAACACATTCTGTGAAATTTTTAGCTGTCTTTGCTTAAGAGGAGATATCCGAAAGTATGCACTTTTGTTGTTTCCAGTGGTTTCAATGCATTTTGGCCTAAAACGAGCATTTGCTGTTTTCTCTTAAATGCAACATGGGAGAAAAACCATTTCACATCAGATTTGTGGGTCTTGGTCTTCAACACATTCTGTGAAATTTTGAGCTGTCTGTGTTTGCTACAAGAGGAGATATCACAAATAATGCGCTTTTGTTGTTTCCATTGGTTTGAATGCACTTTTTCCTAAAACAAGCTTTTGCTGTTTTCTCTTAAACGAAACATGGGAGAAAAACCATTTCACATCACATTTGTGGGTCTTGGTCTTCAACACATTCTGTGAAATTTTGAGCTGTCTTTGCTTAAGAGGAGATATCACAAAGTATGCATTTTTGTTGTTTCCATTGGTTTCAATGCATTTTGGCCTAAAACGAGCATTTGCTGTTTTCTCTTAAATGCAACATGGGAGAAAAACCATTTCACATCACATTTGTGGGTCTTGGTCTTCAACACATTCTGTGAAATTTTGAGCTGTCTTTGTTTGCTTAAGAGGAGATATCACAAAGTATGCGCTTTTGTTGTTTTCCCATTGGTTTCAATGCACATTGGCCTAAAACGAGCATTTGCTGTTTTCTCTTAAAGGCAACATGGGAGAAAAACCATTTCACATCAAATTTGTGGGTCTTGGTCTTCAACACATTCTGTGAAATTTTGAGCTGTCTGTGTTTGCTACAAGAGGAGATATCACAAAGAATGCGCTTTTCTTGTTTCCTTTCGTTTCAATGCATATTGGCCTAAAACGAGCATTTGCTGTTTTCTCTTAAACGCAACATGGGAGAAAAACCATTTCACATCACATTTGTGGGTCTTGGTCTTCAACACATTCTGTGAAATTTTGAGCTGTCTTTGTTTGCTTAAGAGGAGATATCACAAAGTATGCGCTTTTGTTGTTTCCATTGGTTTGAATGCATTTTTTCCTAAAACGAGCTTTTGCTGTTTTCTCTTAAACGAAACATGGGAGAAAAACCATTTCACATCACATTTGTGGGACTTGGTCTTCAACACATTCTGTGAAATTTGAGCTGTCTCTGTTGGCTACAAGAGGATATATCACAAAGAATGCACTTTTGTTGTTTCCATTGGTTTCAATGCATTTTGGCCTAAAACAGGCATTTGCTGTTTTCTCTTAAAGGCAACATGGGAGAAAAACCATTTCACATCACATTTGTGGGTCTTGGTCTTCAACACATTCTGTGAAATTTTGAGCTGTCTGTGTTTGCTACAAGAGGAGATATCACAAAGTATGCACATTTGTTGTTTCCAATGGTTTGAATGTATTTTGGCCTAAAATGAGCATTTGCTGTTTTCTCTTGAATGCAACATGGGAGAAAAACCTTTTTCACATCACATTTGTGGGGCTTGGTCTTCAACACATCCAGTGAAATTTTGAGCTGTCTTGTTTGCTTAAGAGGAGATATCACAAATTATGCGCTTTTGTTGTTTCCATTGGTTTCAATGCATTTTGGCCTAAAACGAGCATTTGCTGTTTTCTCTTAAATGCAACATGGGAGAAAAACCATTTCACATCACATTTGTGGGTGTTGGTCTTCAACACATTCTGTGAAATTTGACCTGTCTGTGTTTGCTATAAGAGGAGATATCACAAAGTATGCGCTTTTGTTGTTTCCTTTCGTTTCAAAGCATTTTGGCCTAAAACGAGCATTTGCTGTTTTCTCTTAAATGCAACATGGGAGAAAAAATATTTCACATCACATTTGTGGGTCTTGGTCTTCAACACATTCTGTGAAATTTTGAGTTGTCTGTGTTTGCTACAAGAGGAGATATCACAAAGTATGCACATTTGTTGTGTCCAATGGTTTGAATGCATTTTGGCCTAAAATGAGCATTTGCTGTTTTCTCTTGAATGCAACATGGGAGAAAAACCATTTCACATCACATTTGTGGTATTGGCCTTCAACACATTCTGTGAAATGTTGAGCTGTCTGTGTTTGCTACAAGAGGAGATACCACAAAGTATGCACATTTGTTGTTTCCAATGGTTTGAATGCATTTTTTCCTAAAACGAGCATTTGCTGTTTTCTCTTAAACGCAACATGGGAGAAATACCTTTTTCACATCACATTTGTGGGGCTTGGTCTTCAACACATTCTGTGAAATTTTGAGCTGTCTTTGTTTGCTTAAGAGGAGATATCACAAATTATGCGCTTTTGTTGTTTCCATTGGTTTCAATGCATTTTGGCCTAAAACGAGCATTTGCTGTTTTCTCTTAAATGCAACATGGGAGAAAAACCATTTCACATCACATTTGAGGGTCTTTGTCTTCTACACATTCTGTGAAATTTTGAGCTGTCTGTGTTTGATACAAGAAGAGATATCACAAATTATGCGCTTTTGTTGTTTCCATTGGTTTCAATGCATTTTGGCCTAAAACGAGCATTTGCTGTTTTCTCTCAAATGCAACATGGGAGAAAAACCATTTCACATCACATTTGTGGGTCTTGGTCTTCAACACATTCTGTGAAATTTGACCTGTCTGTGTTTGCTACAAGAGGAGATATCACAAAGTATGCGCTTTTGTTGTTTCCTTTCGTTTCAATGCATTTTGGCCTAAAACGAGCATTTGCTGTTTTCTCTTAAATGCAACATGGGAGAAAACATATTTCACATCACATTTGTGGGTCTTGGTCTTCAACACATTCTGTGAAATTTTGAGTTGTCTGTGTTTGCTACAAGAGGAGATATCACAAAGTATGCACATTTGTTGTTTCCAATGGTTTGAATGCATTTTGGCCTAAAATGAGCATTTGCTGGTTTCTCTTGAATGCAACATGGGAGAAAAACCTTTTTCACATCACATTTGTGGGGCTTGGTCTTCAACACATTCTGTGAAATTTTGAGCTGTCTTTGTTTGCTTAAGAGGAGATATCACAAATTATGCGCTTTTGTTGTTTCCATTGGTTTCAAAGCATTTTGGCCTAAAACGAGCATTTGCTGTTTTCAATTAAATGCAACATGGGAGAAAAACCATTTCACATCACATTTGAGGGTCTTTGTCTTCAACACATTCTGTGAAATTTTGAGCTGTCTGTGTTTGATACAAGAAGAGATATCACAAAGTATGCGCTTTTGTTGTTTCCATTGGTTTCAATGCATTTTGGCCTAAAACGAGCATTTGCTGTTTTCTCTTAAATGCAACATGGGAGAAAAACCATTTCACATCACATTTGTGGGTCTTTGTCTTCAACACATTCTGTGAAATTTTGAGCTGTCTGTGATTGCTACAAGAAGAGATATCACAAAGTATGCTCTTTTGTTGTTTCCTTTGATTTCAATGCATTTAGGCCTAAAACAAGCATTTGCTGATTTCTCTTAAATGCAACATGGGAGAAAAACCAATTCACATCACATTAGTGGGTCTTGGTATTCAACACATTCTGTGAAATTTTGAGCTATCTGTGTTTGCTACAAGAGGAGATATCACAAAGTATGCGCTTTTGTTGTTTTCCCATTGGTTTCAATGCATATTGGCCTAAAACGAGCATTTGCTGTTTTCTCTTAAACGCAACATGGGAGAAAAACCATTTCACATCACATTTGTGGGTCTTGGTCTTCAACACATTCTGTGAAATTTTGAGCTGTCTGTGTTTGCTTAAGAGGAGATATCACAAAGTATGCGCTTTTGTTGTTTCCATTGGTTTCAATGCATTTTGGCCTAAAACGAGCATTTGCTGTTTTCTCTTAAATGCAACATGGGAGAAAAACCATTTCACATCACATTTGTGGGTTTTGGTCTTCAACACATTCTGTGAAATTTTGAGCTGTCTGTGTTTGCTACAAGAGGAGATATCACAAAGTATGTGCTTTTGTTGTTTCCATTGGTTTCAATGCATTTTGGCCTAAAACGAGCATTTGCTGTTTTCTCTTAAATGCAACATGGGAGAAAAACCATTTCACATCACATTTCTGGGTCTTGGCCTTCAACACAATGTGTGAAATTTTTAGCTATCTGTGTTTGCTAGAAGAGGAGATATCACAAAGTATGCGCTTTTGTTGTTTTCCATTGGTTTCAATGCACATTGGCCTAAAACGAGCATTTGCAGTTTTCTCTTAAATGCAACATCAGAGAAAAACCATTTCACATCACATTTGTGGGTCTTGGTCTTCAACACATTCTGTAAAATTTTGAGCTGTCTTTGCTTAAGAGGAGATATCACAAAGTATGCATTTTTGTTGTTTCCATTGGTTTCAATGCATTTTGGCCTAAAATGAGCATTTGCTGTTTTCTCTTAAATGCAACATGGGAGAAAAACCATTTCACATCAGATTTGTGGGTCTTGGTCTTCAACACATTCTGTGAAATTTTGAGCTGTCTGTGTTTGCTACAAGAGGAGATATCACAAAGAATGCGCTTTTCTTGTTTCCTTTCGTTTCAATGCATATTGGCCTAAAACGAGCATTTGCTGTTTTCTCTTAAACGCAACATGGGAGAAAAACCATTTCACATCACATTTGTGGGTCTTGGTCTTCAACACATTCTGTGAAATTTTGAGCTGTCTTTGTTTGCTTAAGAGGAGATATCACAAAGTATGCGCTTTTGTTGTTTCCATTGGTTTGAATGCATTTTTTCCTAAAACGAGCTTTTGCTGTTTTCTCTTAAATGAAACATGGGAGAAAAACCATTTCACATCACATTTGTGGGTCTTGGTCTTCAACACATTCTGTGAAATTTGAGCTGTCTGTGTTTGCTACAAGAGGAGATATCACAAATTATGCACATTTGTTGTTTCCAATGGTTTGAATGCATTTTTTCCTAAAACGAGCATTTGCTGTTTTCTCTTAAACGCAACATGTGAGAAAAACCAATTCACA
Source organism: Taudactylus pleione (assembly GCA_031769625.1). Classification (NCBI taxonomy): domain Eukaryota; kingdom Metazoa; phylum Chordata; class Amphibia; order Anura; family Myobatrachidae; genus Taudactylus; species Taudactylus pleione. Next base: position 1,384,382 of record JAUIMM010000274.1, on the reverse strand, counting down.
TCACATTTGTGGGTCTTGGTCTTCAACACATTCTGTGAAATTTTGAGCTGTCTGTGTTTGCTACAAGAGGAGATATCACAAAGTATGCACATTTGTTGTTTCCAATGGTTTGAATGCATTTTTTCCTAAAACGAGCATTTGCTGTTTTCTCTTAAACGCAACATGTGAGAAAAACCAATTCACATCACATTTGGGGGTCTTGGTCTTCAACACATTCTGTGAAATTTTGAGCTGTCTTTGTTTGCTTAAGAGGAGATATCACAAAGTATGCGCTTTTGTTGATTCCTTTCGTTTCAATGCATTTTGGCCTAAAACGAGCATTTGCTGATTTCTCTTAAATGCAACATGGGAGAAAAACCATTTCACATCACATTTGTGGGTCTTGGTCTTCAACACATTCTGTGAAATTTTGAGCTGTCTGTGTTTGCTACAAGAAGAGATATCACAAAGTATGCACTTTTGTTGTTTCCATTGGTTTCAATGCATTTTGGTCTAAAACGAGCATTTGCTGTGTTCTCTTAAATGCAGCATGGGAGAAAACCCATTTCACATCAAATTTGTGGGTCTTGGTCTTCAACACATTCTGTGAAATTTTTAGTTGTCTGTGTTTGCTACAAGAGAAGATATCACAAAGTATGCGCTTTTTTTGTTTCCAGTGGTTTCAATTTATTTTGGCCTAAAACAGGCATTTGCTGTTTTCTCTTAAATGCAACATGGGAGACAAACCATTTCACATCACATTTGTGGGTCTTGGCCTTCAACACATTGTGTGAAATTTTGAGCTGTCTATGTTTGCTACAAGAGGAGATATCACAAAGAATGTTCTTTTGTTGTTTCCATTGGTTTCAATGCATTTTGGCCTAAAACGAGCATTTGCTGTTTTCTCTTAAATGCAACATGGGAGAAAAACCATTTCACATCACATTTGTGGGTCTTTGTCTTCAACACATTCTGTGAAATTTTGAGCTGTCTGTGTTTGCTACAAGAAGGATATCACAAAGTATGCGCTTTTGTTGTTTTCCCATTGGTTTCAATGCACATTAGCCTATAACGAGCATTTGCTGTTTTCTCTTAAATGCAACATGGGAGAAAAACCATTTCACATCACATTTGTGGGTCTTGGTCTTCAACACATTCTGTGAAATTTTTAGCTGTCTTTGCTTAAGAGGAGATATCCCAAAGTATGCACTTTTGTTGTTTCCAGTGGTTTCAATGCATTTTGGCCTAAAACGAGCATTTGCTGTTTTCTCTTAAATGCAACATGGGAGAAAAACCATTTCACATCAGATTTGTGGGTCTTGGTCTTCAACACATTCTGTGAAATTTTGAGCTGTCTGTGTTTGCTACAAGAGGAGATATCACAAATAATGCGCTTTTGTTGTTTCCATTGGTTTGAATGCACTTTTTCCTAAAACAAGCTTTTGCTGTTTTCTCTTAAACGAAACATGGGAGAAAAACCATTTCACATCACATTTGTGTGTCTTGGTCTTCAACACATTCTGTGAAATTTTGAGCTGTCTTTGCTTAAGAGGAGATATCACAAAGTATGCATTTTTGTTGTTTCCATTGGTTTCAATGCATTTTGGCCTAAAACGAGCATTTGCTGTTTTCTCTTAAATGCAACATGGGAGAAAAACCATTTCACATCACATTTGTGGGTCTTGGTCTTCAACACATTCTGTGAAATTTTGAGCTGTCTTTGTTTGCTTAAGAGGAGATATCACAAAGTATGCGCTTTTGTTGTTTTCCCATTGGTTTCAATGCACATTGGCCTAAAACGGGCATTTGCTGTTTTCTCTTAAAGGCAACATGGGAGAAAAACCATTTCACATCATATTTGTGGGTCTTGGTCTTCAACACATTCTGTGAAATTTTGAGCTGTCTGTGTTTGCTACAAGAGGAGATATCACAAAGAATGCACTTTTCTTGTTTCCTTTCGTTTCAATGCATATTGGCCTAAAACGAGCATTTGCTGTTTTCTCTTAAATGCAACATCAGAGAAAAACCATTTCACATCACATTTGTGGGTCTTGGTCTTCAACACATTCTGTAAAATTTTGAGCTGTCTTTGCTTAAGAGGAGATATCACAAAGTATGCATTTTTGTTGTTTCCATTGGTTTCAATGCATTTTGGCCTAAAATGAGCATTTGCTGTTTTCTCTTAAATGCAACATGGGAGAAAAACCATTTCACATCAGATTTGTGGGTCTTGGTCTTCAACACATTCTGTGAAATTTTGAGCTGTCTGTGTTTGCTACAAGAGGAGATATCACAAAGAATGCGCTTTTCTTGTTTCCTTTCGTTTCAATGCATATTGGCCTAAAACGAGCATTTGCTGTTTTCTCTTAAACGCAACATGGGAGAAAAACCATTTCACATCACATTTGTGGGTCTTGGTCTTCAACACATTCTGTGAAATTTTGAGCTGTCTTTGTTTGCTTAAGAGGAGATATCACAAAGTATGCGCTTTTGTTGTTTCCATTGGTTTGAATGCATTTTTTCCTAAAACGAGCTTTTGCTGTTTTCTCTTAAATGAAACATGGGAGAAAAACCATTTCACATCACATTTGTGGGTCTTGGTCTTCAACACATTCTGTGAAATTTGAGCTGTCTGTGTTTGCTACAAGAGGAGATATCACAAATTATGCACATTTGTTGTTTCCAATGGTTTGAATGCATTTTTTCCTAAAACGAGCATTTGCTGTTTTCTCTTAAACGCAACATGTGAGAAAAACCAATTCACATCACATTTGTGGGTCTTGGTCTTCAACACATTCTGTGAAATTTTGAGCTGTCTGTGTTTGCTACAAGAGGAGATATCACAAAGTATGCACATTTGTTGTTTCCAATGGTTTGAATGCATTTTTTCCTAAAACGAGCATTTGCTGTTTTCTCTTAAACGCAACATGTGAGAAAAACCAATTCACATCACATTTGGGGGTCTTGGTCTTCAACACATTCTGTGAAATTTTGAGCTGTCTTTGTTTGCTTAAGAGGAGATATCACAAAGTATGCGCTTTTGTTGATTCCTTTCGTTTCAATGCATTTTGGCCTAAAACGAGCATTTGCTGATTTCTCTTAAATGCAACATGGGAGAAAAACCATTTCACATCACATTTGTGGGTCTTGGTCTTCAACACATTCTGTGAAATTTTGAGCTGTCTGTGTTTGCTACAAGAAGAGATATCACAAAGTATGCACTTTTGTTGTTTCCATTGGTTTCAATGCATTTTGGTCTAAAACGAGCATTTGCTGTGTTCTCTTAAATGCAGCATGGGAGAAAACCCATTTCACATCAAATTTGTGGGTCTTGGTCTTCAACACATTCTGTGAAATTTTTAGTTGTCTGTGTTTGCTACAAGAGAAGATATCACAAAGTATGCGCTTTTTTTGTTTCCAGTGGTTTCAATTTATTTTGGCCTAAAACAGGCATTTGCTGTTTTCTCTTAAATGCAACATGGGAGACAAACCATTTCACATCACATTTGTGGGTCTTGGCCTTCAACACATTGTGTGAAATTTTGAGCTGTCTATGTTTGCTACAAGAGGAGATATCACAAAGAATGTTCTTTTGTTGTTTCCATTGGTTTCAATGCATTTTGGCCTAAAACGAGCATTTGCTGTTTTCTCTTAAATGCAACATGGGAGAAAAACCATTTCACATCACATTTGTGGGTCTTTGTCTTCAACACATTCTGTGAAATTTTGAGCTGTCTGTGTTTGCTACAAGAAGGATATCACAAAGTATGCGCTTTTGTTGTTTTCCCATTGGTTTCAATGCACATTAGCCTATAACGAGCATTTGCTGTTTTCTCTTAAATGCAACATGGGAGAAAAACCATTTCACATCACATTTGTGGGTCTTGGTCTTCAACACATTCTGTGAAATTTTTAGCTGTCTTTGCTTAAGAGGAGATATCCCAAAGTATGCACTTTTGTTGTTTCCAGTGGTTTCAATGCATTTTGGCCTAAAACGAGCATTTGCTGTTTTCTCTTAAATGCAACATGGGAGAAAAACCATTTCACATCAGATTTGTGGGTCTTGGTCTTCAACACATTCTGTGAAATTTTGAGCTGTCTGTGTTTGCTACAAGAGGAGATATCACAAATAATGCGCTTTTGTTGTTTCCATTGGTTTGAATGCACTTTTTCCTAAAACAAGCTTTTGCTGTTTTCTCTTAAACGAAACATGGGAGAAAAACCATTTCACATCACATTTGTGTGTCTTGGTCTTCAACACATTCTGTGAAATTTTGAGCTGTCTTTGCTTAAGAGGAGATATCACAAAGTATGCATTTTTGTTGTTTCCATTGGTTTCAATGCATTTTGGCCTAAAACGAGCATTTGCTGTTTTCTCTTAAATGCAACATGGGAGAAAAACCATTTCACATCACATTTGTGGGTCTTGGTCTTCAACACATTCTGTGAAATTTTGAGCTGTCTTTGTTTGCTTAAGAGGAGATATCACAAAGTATGCGCTTTTGTTGTTTTCCCATTGGTTTCAATGCACATTGGCCTAAAACGGGCATTTGCTGTTTTCTCTTAAAGGCAACATGGGAGAAAAACCATTTCACATCATATTTGTGGGTCTTGGTCTTCAACACATTCTGTGAAATTTTGAGCTGTCTGTGTTTGCTACAAGAGGAGATATCACAAAGAATGCACTTTTCTTGTTTCCTTTCGTTTCAATGCATATTGGCCTAAAACGAGCATTTGCTGTTTTCTCTTAAACGCAACATGGGAGAAAAACCATTTCACATCACATTTGTGGGTCTTGGTCTTCAACACATTCTGTGAAATTTTGAGCTGTCTTTGTTTGCTTAAGAGGAGATATCACAAAGTATGCGCTTTTGTTGTTTCCATTGGTTTGAATGCATTTTTTCCTAAAACGAGCTTTTGCTGTTTTCTCTTAAACGAAACATGGGAGAAAAACCATTTCACATCACATTTGTGGGACTTGGTCTTCAACACATTCTGTGAAATTTGAGCTGTCTCTGTTGGCTACAAGAGGATATATCACAAAGAATGCACTTTTGTTGTTTCCATTGGTTTCAATGCATTTTGGCCTAAAACAGGCATTTGCTGTTTTCTCTTAAAGGCAACATGGGAGAAAAACCATTTCACATCACATTTGTGGGTCTTGGTCTTCAACACATTCTGTGAAATTTTGAGCTGTCTGTGTTTGCTACAAGAGGAGATATCACAAAGTATGCACATTTGTTGTTTCCAATGGTTTGAATGTATTTTGGCCTAAAATGAGCATTTGCTGTTTTCTCTTGAATGCAACATGGGAGAAAAACCTTTTTCACATCACATTTGTGGGGCTTGGTCTTCAACACATCCAGTGAAATTTTGAGCTGTCTTTGTTTGCTTAAGAGGAGATATCACAAATTATGCGCTTTTGTTGTTTCCATTGGTTTCAATGCATTTTGGCCTAAAACGAGCATTTGCTGTTTTCTCTTAAATGCAACATGGGAGAAAAACCATTTCACATCACATTTGTGGGTGTTGGTCTTCAACACATTCTGTGAAATTTGACCTGTCTGTGTTTGCTACAAGAGGAGATATCACAAAGTATGCGCTTTTGTTGTTTCCTTTCGTTTCAATGCATTTTGGCCTAAAACGAGCATTTGCTGTTTTCTCTTAAATGCAACATGGGAGAAAAAATATTTCACATCACATTTGTGGGTCTTGGTCTTCAACACATTCTGTGAAATTTTGAGTTGTCTGTGTTTGCTACAAGAGGAGATATCACAAAGTATGCACATTTGTTGTGTACAATGGTTTGAATGCATTTTGGCCTAAAATGAGCATTTGCTGTTTTCTCTTGAATGCAACATGGGAGAAAAACCTTTTTCACATCACATTTGTGGGGCTTGGTCTTCAACACATCCAGTGAAATTTTGAGCTGTCTTTGTTTGCTTAAGAGGAGATATCACAAAGTATGCGCTTTTGTTGATTCCTTTCGTTTCAATGCATTTTGGCCTAAAACGAGCATTTGCTGATTTCTCTTAAATGCAACATGGGAGAAAAACCATTTCACATCACATTTGTGGGTCTTGGTCTTCAACACATTCTGTGAAATTTTGAGCTGTCTGTGTTTGCTACAAGAAGTGATATCACAAAGTATGCACTTTTGTTGTTTCCATTGGTTTCAATGCATTTTGGTCTAAAACGAGCATTTGCTGTGTTCTCTTAAATGCAGCATGGGAGAAAAACCATTTCACATCACATTTGTGGGTCTTGGTCTGCAAAACATTCTGTGAAATTTTGAGCTGTCGGTGTTTGCTACAAGAGGAGATATCACAAAGCATGCGCTTTTGTTGTTTCCTTTCTTTTCAATGCATTTTGGCCTAAAACAAGCATTTGCTGTTTTCTCTTAAATGCAACATGGGACAAAAACCATTTCACATCACATTTGTGGGTCTTTGTCTTCAACACATTCTGTGAAATTTTGAGCTGTCTGTGTTTGCTACAAGAAGGATATCACAAAGTATGCGCTTTTGTTGTTTCTATTGGTTTCAATGCATTTTGGCCTAAAACGAGCATTTGCTGTTTTCTCTTAAATGCAACATGGGAGAAAAACCATTTCACATCACATTTCTGGGTATTGGCCTTCAACACAATGTGTGAAATTTTTAGCTATCTGTGTTTGCTAGAAGAGGAGATATCACAAAGTATGCACTTTTGTTGTTTTCCCATTGGTTTCAATGCACATTAGCCTATAACGAGCATTTGCTGTTTTCTCTTAAATGCAACATGGGAGAAAAACCATTTCACATCACATTTGTGGGTCTTGGTCTTCAACACATTCTGTGAAATTTTTAGCTGTCTTTGCTTAAGAGGAGATATCCCAAAGTATGCACTTTTGTTGTTTCCAGTGGTTTCAATGCATTTTGGCCTAAAACGAGCATTTGCTGTTTTCTCTTAAATGCAACATGGGAGAAAAACCATTTCACATCAGATTTGTGGGTCTTGGTCTTCAACACATTCTGTGAAATTTTGAGCTGTCTGTGTTTGCTACAAGAGGAGATATCACAAATAATGCACTTTTGTTGTTTCCATTGGTTTGAATGCACTTTTTCCTAAAACAAGCTTTTGCTGTTTTCTCTTAAACGAAACATGGGAGAAAAACCATTTCACATCACATTTGTGGGTCTTGGTCTTCAACACATTCTGTGAAATTTTGAGCTGTCTTTGCTTAAGTCGAGATATCACAAAGTATGCATTTTTGTTGTTTCCATTGGTTTCAATGCATTTTGGCCTAAAACGGGCATTTGCTGTTTTCTCTTAAAGGCAACATGGGAGAAAAACCATTTCACATCAAATTTGTGGGTCTTGGTCTTCAACACATTCTGTGAAATTTTGAGCTGTCTGTGTTTGCTACAAGAGGAGATATCACAAAGAATGTGCTTTTCTTGTTTCCTTTCGTTTCAATGCATATTGGCCTAAAACGAGCATTTGCTGTTTTCTCTTAAACGCAACATGGGAGAAAAACCATTTCACATCACATTTGTGGGTCTTGGTCTTCAACACATTCTGTGAAATTTTGAGCTGTCTTTGTTTGCTTAAGAGGAGATATCACAAAGTATGCGCTTTTGTTGTTTCCATTGGTTTGAATGCATTTTTTCCTAAAACGAGCTTTTGCTGTTTTCTCTTAAACGAAACATGGGAGAAAAACCATTTCACATCACATTTGTGGGACTTGGTCTTCAACACATTCTGTGAAATTTGAGCTGTCTCTGTTGGCTACAAGAGGATATATCACAAAGAATGCACTTTTGTTGTTTCCATTGGTTTCAATGCATTTTGGCCTAAAACAGGCATTTGCTGTTTTCTCTTAAAGGCAACATGGGAGAAAAACCATTTCACATCACATTTGTGGGTCTTGGTCTTCAACACATTCTGTGAAATTTTGAGCTGTCTGTGTTTGCTACAAGAGGAGATATCACAAAGTATGCACTTTTGTTGTTTCCTTTCGTTTCAATGCATTTTGGCCTAAAACGAGCATTTGCTGTTTTCTCTTAAATGCAACATGGGAGAAAAAATATTTCACATCACATTTGTGGGTCTTGGTCTTCAACACATTCTGTGAAATTTTGAGTTGTCTGTGTTTGCTACAAGAGGAGATATCACAAAGTATGCACATTTGTTGTGTACAATGGTTTGAATGCATTTTGGCCTAAAATGAGCATTTGCTGTTTTCTCTTGAATGCAACATGGGAGAAAAACCTTTTTCACATCACATTTGTGGGGCTTGGTCTTCAACACATCCAGTGAAATTTTGAGCTGTCTTTGTTTGCTTAAGAGGAGATATCACAAAGTATGCGCTTTTGTTGATTCCTTTCGTTTCAATGCATTTTGGCCTAAAACGAGCATTTGCTGATTTCTCTTAAATGCAACATGGGAGAAAAACCATTTCACATCACATTTGTGGGTCTTGGTCTTCAACACATTCTGTGAAATTTTGAGCTGTCTGTGTTTGCTACAAGAAGAGATATCACAAAGTATGCACTTTTGTTGTTTCCATTGGTTTCAATGCATTTTGGTCTAAAACGAGCATTTGCTGTGTTCTCTTAAATGCAGCATGGGAGAAAAACCATTTCACATCACATTTGTGGGTCTTGGTCTGCAAAACATTCTGTGAAATTTTGAGCTGTCGGTGTTTGCTACAAGAGGAGATATCACAAAGCATGCGCTTTTGTTGTTTCCTTTCTTTTCAATGCATTTTGGCCTAAAACAAGCATTTGCTGTTTTCTCTTAAATGCAACATGGGAGAAAAACCATTTCACATCACATTTGTGGGTCTTTGTCTTCAACACATTCTGTGAAATTTTGAGCTGTCTGTGTTTGCTACAAGAAGGATATCACAAAGTATGCGCTTTTGTTGTTTCTATTGGTTTCAATGCATTTTGGCCTAAAACGAGCATTTGCTGTTTTCTCTTAAATGCAACATGGGAGAAAAACCATTTCACATCACATTTCTGGGTATTGGCCTTCAACACAATGTGTGAAATTTTTAGCTATCTGTGTTTGCTAGAAGAGGAGATATCACAAAGTATGCACTTTTGTTGTTTTCCCATTGGTTTCAATGCACATTAGCCTATAACGAGCATTTGCTGTGTTCTCTTAAATGCAACATGGGAGAAAAACCATTTCACATCACATTTGTGGGTCTTGGTCTTCAACACATTCTGTGAAATTTTTAGCTGTCTTTGCTTAAGAGGAGATATCCCAAAGTATGCACTTTTGTTGTTTCCAGTGGTTTCAATGCATTTTGGCCTAAAACGAGCATTTGCTGTTTTCTCTTAAATGCAACATGGGAGAAAAACCATTTCACATCAGATTTGTGGGTCTTGGTCTTCAACACATTCTGTGAAATTTTGAGCTGTCTGTGTTTGCTACAAGAGGAGATATCACAAATAATGCACTTTTGTTGTTTCCATTGGTTTGAATGCACTTTTTCCTAAAACAAGCTTTTGCTGTTTTCTCTTAAACGAAACATGGGAGAAAAACCATTTCACATCACATTTGTGGGTCTTGGTCTTCAACACATTCTGTGAAATTTTGAGCTGTCTTTGCTTAAGAGGAGATATCACAAAGTATGCATTTTTGTTGTTTCCATTGGTTTCAATGCATTTTGGCCTAAAACGGGCATTTGCTGTTTTATCTTAAAGGCAACATGGGAGAAAAACCATTTCACATCAAATTTGTGGGTCTTGGTCTTCAACACATTCTGTGAAATTTTGAGCTGTCTGTGTTTGCTACAAGAGGAGATATCACAAAGAATGTGCTTTTCTTGTTTCCTTTCGTTTCAATGCATATTGGCCTAAAACGAGCATTTGCTGTTTTCTCTTAAACGCAACATGGGAGAAAAACCATTTCACATCACATTTGTGGGTCTTGGTCTTCAACACATTCTGTGAAATTTTGAGCTGTCTTTGTTTGCTTAAGAGGAGATATCACAAAGTATGCGCTTTTGTTGTTTCCATTGGTTTGAATGCATTTTTTCCTAAAACGAGCTTTTGCTGTTTTCTCTTAAACGAAACATGGGAGAAAAACCATTTCACATCACATTTGTGGGACTTGGTCTTCAACACATTCTGTGAAATTTGAGCTGTCTCTGTTGGCTACAAGAGGATATATCACAAAGAATGCACTTTTGTTGTTTCCATTGGTTTCAATGCATTTTGGCCTAAAACAGGCATTTGCTGTTTTCTCTTAAAGGCAACATGGGAGAAAAACCATTTCACATCACATTTGTGGGTCTTGGTCTTCAACACATTCTGTGAAATTTTGAGCTGTCTGTGTTTGCTACAAGAGGAGATATCACAAAGTATGCACTTTTGTTGTTTCCTTTCGTTTCAATGCATTTTGGCCTAAAATGAGCATTTGCTGTTTTCTCTTAAATGCAACATGGGAGAAAAAATATTTCACATCACATTTGTGGGTCTTGGTCTTCAACACATTCTGTGAAATTTTGAGTTGTCTGTGTTTGCTACAAGAGGAGATATCACAAAGTATGCACATTTGTTGTGTACAATGGTTTGAATGCATTTTGGCCTAAAATGAGCATTTGCTGTTTTCTCTTGAATGCAACATGGGAGAAAAACCTTTTTCACATCACATTTGTGGGGCTTGGTCTTCAACACATCCAGTGAAATTTTGAGCTGTCTTTGTTTGCTTAAGAGGAGATATCACAAAGTATGCGCTTTTGTTGATTCCTTTCGTTTCAATGCATTTTGGCCTAAAACGAGCATTTGCTGATTTCTCTTAAATGCAACATGGGAGAAAAACCATTTCACATCACATTTGTGGGTCTTGGTCTTCAACACATTCTGTGAAATTTTGAGCTGTCTGTGTTTGCTACAAGAAGAGATATCACAAAGTATGCACTTTTGTTGTTTCCATTGGTTTCAATGCATTTTGGTCTAAAACGAGCATTTGCTGTGTTCTCTTAAATGCAGCATGGGAGAAAAACCATTTCACATCACATTTGTGGGTCTTGGTCTGCAAAACATTCTGTGAAATTTTGAGCTGTCGGTGTTTGCTACAAGAGGAGATATCACAAAGCATGCGCTTTTGTTGTTTCCTTTCTTTTCAATGCATTTTGGCCTAAAACAAGCATTTGCTGTTTTCTCTTAAATGCAACATGGGAGAAAAACCATTTCACATCACATTTGTGGGTCTTTGTCTTCAACACATTCTGTGAAATTTTGAGCTGTCTGTGTTTGCTACAAGAAGGATATCACAAAGTATGCGCTTTTGTTGTTTCTATTGGTTTCAATGCATTTTGGCCTAAAACGAGCATTTGCTGTTTTCTCTTAAATGCAACATGGGAGAAAAACCATTTCACATCACATTTCTGGGTATTGGCCTTCAACACAATGTGTGAAATTTTTAGCTATCTGTGTTTGCTAGAAGAGGAGATATCACAAAGTATGCACTTTTGTTGTTTTCCCATTGGTTTCAATGCACATTAGCCTATAACGAGCATTTGCTGTGTTCTCTTAAATGCAACATGGGAGAAAAACCATTTCACATCACATTTTTGGGTCTTGGTCTTCAACACATTCTGTGAAATTTTTAGCTGTCTTTGCTTAAGAGGAGATATCCCAAAGTATGCACTTTTGTTGTTTCCAGTGGTTTCAATGCATTTTGGCCTAAAACGAGCATTTGCTGTTTTCTCTTAAATGCAACATGGGAGAAAAACCATTTCACATCAGATTTGTGGGTCTTGGTCTTCAACACATTCTGTGAAATTTTGAGCTGTCTGTGTTTGCTACAAGAGGAGATATCACAAATAATGCGCTTTTGTTGTTTCCATTAGTTTGAATGCACTTTTTCCTAAAACAAGCTTTTGCTGTTTTCTCTTAAACGAAACATGGGAGAAAAACCATTTCACATCACATTTGTGGGTCTTGGTCTTCAACACATTCTGTGAAATTTTGAGCTGTCTTTGCTTAAGAGGAGATATCACAAAGTATGCATTTTTGTTGTTTCCATTGGTTTCAATGCATTTTGGCCTAAAACGGGCATTTGCTGTTTTCTCTTAAAGGCAACATGGGAGAAAAACCATTTCACATCAAATTTGTGGGTCTTGGTCTTCAACACATTCTGTGAAATTTTGAGCTGTCTGTGTTTGCTACAAGAGGAGATATCACAAAGAATGTGCTTTTCTTGTTTCCTTTCGTTTCAATGCATATTGGCCTAAAACGAGCATTTGCTGTTTTCTCTTAAACGCAACATGGGAGAAAAACCATTTCACATCACATTTGTGGGTCTTGGTCTTCAACACATTCTGTGAAATTTTGAGCTGTCTTTGTTTGCTTAAGAGGAGATATCACAAAGTATGCGCTTTTGTTGTTTCCATTGGTTTGAATGCATTTTTTCCTAAAACGAGCTTTTGCTGTTTTCTCTTAAACGAAACATGGGAGAAAAACCATTTCACATCACATTTGTGGGACTTGGTCTTCAACACATTCTGTGAAATTTGAGCTGTCTCTGTTGGCTACAAGAGGATATATCACAAAGAATGCACTTTTGTTGTTTCCATTGGTTTCAATGCATTTTGGCCTAAAACAGGCATTTGCTGTTTTCTCTTAAAGGCAACATGGGAGAAAAACCATTTCACATCACATTTGTGGGTCTTGGTCTTCAACACATTCTGTGAAATTTTGAGCTGTCTGTGTTTGCTACAAGAGGAGATATCACAAAGTATGCACTTTTGTTGTTTCCTTTCGTTTCAATGCATTTTGGCCTAAAACGAGCATTTGCTGTTTTCTCTTAAATGCAACATGGGAGAAAAAATATTTCACATCACATTTGTGGGTCTTGGTCTTCAACACATTCTGTGAAATTTTGAGTTGTCTGTGTTTGCTACAAGAGGAGATATCACAAAGTATGCACATTTGTTGTGTACAATGGTTTGAATGCATTTTGGCCTAAAATGAGCATTTGCTGTTTTCTCTTGAATGCAACATGGGAGAAAAACCTTTTTCACATCACATTTGTGGGGCTTGGTCTTCAACACATCCAGTGAAATTTTGAGCTGTCTTTGTTTGCTTAAGAGGAGATATCACAAAGTATGCGCTTTTGTTGATTCCTTTCGTTTCAATGCATTTTGGCCTAAAACGAGCATTTGCTGATTTCTCTTAAATGCAACATGGGAGAAAAACCATTTCACATCACATTTGTGGGTCTTGGTCTTCAACACATTCTGTGAAATTTTGAGCTGTCTGTGTTTGCTACAAGAAGAGATATCACAAAGTATGCACTTTTGTTGTTTCCATTGGTTTCAATGCATTTTGGTCTAAAACGAGCATTTGCTGTGTTCTCTTAAATGCAGCATGGGAGAAAAACCATTTCACATCACATTTGTGGGTCTTGGTCTGCAAAACATTCTGTGAAATTTTGAGCTGTCGGTGTTTGCTACAAGAGGAGATATCACAAAGCATGCGCTTTTGTTGTTTCCTTTCTTTTCAATGCATTTTGGCCTAAAACAAGCATTTGCTGTTTTCTCTTAAATGCAACATGGGAGAAAAACCATTTCACATCACATTTGTGGGTCTTTGTCTTCAACACATTCTGTGAAATTTTGAGCTGTCTGTGTTTGCTACAAGAAGGATATCACAAAGTATGCGCTTTTGTTGTTTCTATTGGTTTCAATGCATTTTGGCCTAAAACGAGCATTTGCTGTTTTCTCTTAAATGCAACATGGGAGAAAAACCATTTCACATCACATTTCTGGGTATTGGCCTTCAACACAATGTGTGAAATTTTTAGCTATCTGTGTTTGCTAGAAGAGGAGATATCACAAAGTATGCACTTTTGTTGTTTTCCCATTGGTTTCAATGCACATTAGCCTATAACGAGCATTTGCTGTTTTCTCTTAAATGCAACATGGGAGAAAAACCATTTCACATCACATTTGTGGGTCTTGGTCTTCAACACATTCTGTGAAATTTTTAGCTATCTTTGCTTAAGAGGAGATATCCCAAAGTATGCACTTTTGTTGTTTCCAGTGGTTTCAATGCATTTTGGCCTAAAACGAGCATTTGCTGTTTTCTCTTAAATGCAACATGGGAGAAAAACCATTTCACATCAGATTTGTGGGTCTTGGTCTTCAACACATTCTGTGAAATTTTGAGCTGTCTGTGTTTGCTACAAGAGGAGATATCACAAATAATGCGCTTTTGTTGTTTCCATTGGTTTGAATGCACTTTTTCCTAAAACAAGCTTTTGCTGTTTTCTCTTAAACGAAACATGGGAGAAAAACCATTTCACATCACATTTGTGGGTCTTGGTCTTCAACACATTCTGTGAAATTTTGAGCTGTCTTTGCTTAAGAGGAGATATCACAAAGTATGCATTTTTGTTGTTTCCATTGGTTTCAATGCATTTTGGCCTAAAACGAGCATTTGCTGTTTTCTCTTAAATGCAACATGGGAGAAAAACCATTTCACATCACATTTGTGGGTCTTGGTCTTCAACACATTCTGTGAAATTTCGAGCTGTCTTTGTTTGCTTAAGAGGAGATATCACAAAGTATGCGCTTTTGTTGTTTTCCCATTGGTTTCAATGCACATTGGCCTAAAACGGGCATTTGCTGTTTTCTCTTAAAGGCAACATGGGAGAAAAACCATTTCACATCAAATTTGTGGGTCTTGGTCTTCAACACATTCTGTGAAATTTTGAGCTGTCTGTGTTTGCTACAAGAGGAGATATCACAAAGAATGCGCTTTTCTTGTTTCCTTTCGTTTCAATGCATATTGGCCTAAAACGAGCATTTGCTGTTTTCTCTTAAACGCAACATGGGAGAAAAACCATTTCACATCACATTTGTGGGTCTTGGTCTTCAACACATTCTGTGAAATTTTGAGCTGTCTTTGTTTGCTTAAGAGGAGATATCACAAAGTATGCGCTTTTGTTGTTTCCATTGGTTTGAATGCATTTTTTCCTAAAACGAGCTTTTGCTGTTTTCTCTTAAACGAAACATGGGAGAAAAACCATTTCACATCACATTTGTGGGACTTGGTCTTCAACACATTCTGTGAAATTTGAGCTGTCTCTGTTGGCTACAAGAGGATCTATCACAAAGAATGCACTTTTGTTGTTTCCATTGGTTTCAATGCATTTTGGCCTAAAACAGGCATTTGCTGTTTTCTCTTAAAGGCAACATGGGAGAAAAACCATTTCACATCACATTTGTGGGTCTTGGTCTTCAACACATTCTGTGAAATTTTGAGCTGTCTGTGTTTGCTACAAGAGGAGATATCACAAAGTATGCACATTTGTTGTTTCCAATGGTTTGAATGTATTTTGGCCTAAAATGAGCATTTGCTGTTTTCTCTTGAATGCAACATGGGAGAAAAACCTTTTTCACATCACATTTGTGGGGCTTGGTCTTCAACACATCCAGTGAAATTTTGAGCTGTCTTTGTTTGCTTAAGAGGAGATATCACAAATTATGCGCTTTTGTTGTTTCCATTGGTTTCAATGCATTTTGGCCTAAAACGAGCATTTGCTGTTTTCTCTTAAATGCAACATGGGAGAAAAACCATTTCACATCACATTTGTGGGTGTTGGTCTTCAACACATTCTGTGAAATTTGACCTGTCTGTGTTTGCTACAAGAGGAGATATCACAAAGTATGCGCTTTTGTTGTTTCCTTTCGTTTCAAAGCATTTTGGCCTAAAACGAGCATTTGCTGTTTTCTCTTAAATGCAACATGGGAGAAAAAATATTTCACATCACATTTGTGGGTCTTGGTCTTCAACACATTCTGTGAAATTTTGAGTTGTCTGTGTTTGCTACAAGAGGAGATATCACAAAGTATGCACATTTGTTGTGTCCAATGGTTTGAATGCATTTTGGCCTAAAATGAGCATTTGCTGTTTTCTCTTGAATGCAACATGGGAGAAAAACCATTTCACATCACATTTGTGGTATTGGCCTTCAACACATTCTGTGAAATGTTGAGCTGTCTGTGTTTGCTACAAGAGGAGATACCACAAAGTATGCACATTTGTTGTTTCCAATGGTTTGAATGCATTTTTTCCTAAAACGAGCATTTGCTGTTTTCTCTTAAACGCAACATGGGAGAAATACCTTTTTCACATCACATTTGTGGGGCTTGGTCTTCAACACATTCTGTGAAATTTTGAGCTGTCTTTGTTTGCTTAAGAGGAGATATCACAAATTATGCGCTTTTGTTGTTTCCATTGGTTTCAATGCATTTTGGCCTAAAACGAGCATTTGCTGTTTTCTCTTAAATTCAACATGGGAGAAAAACCATTTCACATCACATTTGAGGGTCTTTGTCTTCTACACATTCTGTGAAATTTTGAGCTGTCTGTGTTTGATACAAGAAGAGATATCACAAATTATGCGCTTTTGTTGTTTCCATTGGTTTCAATGCATTTTGGCCTAAAACGAGCATTTGCTGTTTTCTCTCAAATGCAACATGGGAGAAAAACCATTTCACATCACATTTGTGGGTCTTGGTCTTCAACACATTCTGTGAAATTTGACCTGTCTGTGTTTGCTACAAGAGGAGATATCACAAAGTATGCGCTTTTGTTGTTTCCTTTCGTTTCAATGCATTTTGCCCTAAAACGAGCATTTGCTGTTTTCTCTTAAATGCAACATGGGAGAAAACATATTTCACATCACATTTGTGGGTCTTGGTCTTCAACACATTCTGTGAAATTTTGAGTTGTCTGTGTTTGCTACAAGAGGAGATATCACAAAGTATGCACATTTGTTGTTTCCAATGGTTTGAATGCATTTTGGCCTAAAATGAGCATTTGCTGGTTTCTCTTGAATGCAACATGGGAGAAAAACCATTTCACATCACATTTGTGGTATTGGCCTTCAACACATTCTGTGAAATTTTGAGCTGTCTGTGTTTGCTACAAGAGGAGATACCACAAAGTATGCACATTTGTTGTTTCCAATGGTTTGAATGCATTTTTTCCTAAAACGAGCATTTGCTGTTTTCTCTTAAACGCAACATGGGAGAAAAACCTTTTTCACATCACATTTGTGGGGCTTGGTCTTCAACACATTCTGTGAAATTTTGAGCTGTCTTTGTTTGCTTAAGAGGAGATATCACAAATTATGCGCTTTTGTTGTTTCCATTGGTTTCAAAGCATTTTGGCCTAAAACGAGCATTTGCTGTTTTCAATTAAATGCAACATGGGAGAAAAACCATTTCACATCACATTTGAGGGTCTTTGTCTTCAACACATTCTGTGAAATTTTGAGCTGTCTTTGCTTAAGAGGAGATATCACAAAGTATGCATTTTTGTTGTTTCCATTGGTTTCAATGCATTTTGGCCTAAAACGAGCATTTGCTGTTTTCTCTTAAATGCAACATGGGAGAAAAACCATTTCACATCACATTTGTGGGTCTTTGTCTTCAACACATTCTGTGAAATTTTGAGCTGTCTTTGTTTGCTTAAGAGGAGATATCACAAATTATGCGCTTTTGTTGTTTCCATTGGTTTCAAAGCATTTTGGCCTAAAACGAGCATTTGCTGTTTTCAATTAAATGCAACATGGGAGAAAAACCATTTCACATCACATTTGAGGGTCTTTGTCTTCAACACATTCTGTAAAATTTTGAGCTGTCTTTGCTTAAGAGGAGATATCACAAAGTATGCATTTTTGTTGTTTCCATTGGTTTCAATGCATTTTGGCCTAAAACGAGCATTTGCTGTTTTCTCTTAAATGCAACATGGGAGAAAAACCATTTCACATCACATTTGTGGGTCTTTGTCTTCAACACATTCTGTGAAATTTTGAGCTGTCTGTGTTTGCTACAAGAAGAGATATCACAAAGTATGCTCTTTTGTTGTTTCCTTTGATTTCAATGCATTTAGGCCTAAAACAAGCATTTGCTGATTTCTCTTAAATGCAACATGGGAGAAAAACCAATTCACATCACATTAGTGGGTCTTGGTATTCAACACATTCTGTGAAATTTTGAGCTATCTGTGTTTGCTACAAGAGGAGATATCACAAAGTATGCGCTTTTGTTGTTTTCCCATTGGTTTCAATGCATATTGGCCTAAAACGAGCATTTGCTGTTTTCTCTTAAACGCAACATGGGAGAAAAACCATTTCACATCACATTTGTGGGTCTTGGTCTTCAACACATTCTGTGAAATTTTGAGCTGTCTGTGTTTGCTTAAGAGGAGATATCACAAAGTATGCGCTTTTGTTGTTTCCATTGGTTTCAATGCATTTTGGCCTAAAACGAGCATTTGCTGTTTTCTCTTAAATGCGACATGGGAGAAAAACCATTTCACATCACATTTGTGGGTTTTGGTCTTCAACACATTCTGTGAAATTTTGAGCTGTCTGTGTTTGCTACAAGAGGAGATATCACAAAGTATGCGCTTTTGTTGTTTCCATTGGTTTCAATGCATTTTGGCCTAAAACGAGCATTTGCTGTTTTCTCTTAAATGCAACATGGGAGAAAAACCATTTCACATCACATTTCTGGGTCTTGGCCTTCAACACAATGTGTGAAATTTTTAGCTATCTGTGTTTGCTAGAAGAGGAGATATCACAAAGTATGCGCTTTTGTTGTTTTCCATTGGTTTCAATGCACATTGGCCTAAAACGAGCATTTGCAGTTTTCTCTTAAATGCAACATCGGAGAAAAACCATTTCACATCACATTTGTGGGTCTTGGTCTTCAACACATTCTGTAAAATTTTGAGCTGTCTTTGCTTAAGAGGAGATATCACAAAGTATGCATTTTTGTTGTTTCCATTGGTTTCAATGCATTTTGGCCTAAAATGAGCATTTGCTGTTTTCTCTTAAATGCAACATGGGAGAAAAACCATTTCACATCAGATTTGTGGGTCTTGGTCTTCAACACATTCTGTGAAATTTTGAGCTGTCTGTGTTTGCTACAAGAGGAGATATCACAAAGAATGCGCTTTTCTTGTTTCCTTTCGTTTTAATGCATATTGGCCTAAAACGAGCATTTGCTGTTTTCTCTTAAACGCAACATGGGAGAAAAACCATTTCACATCACATTTGTGGGTCTTGGTCTTCAACACATTCTGTGAAATTTTGAGCTGTCTTTGTTTGCTTAAGAGGAGATATCACAAAGTATGCGCTTTTGTTGTTTCCATTGGTTTGAATGCATTTTTTCCTAAAACGAGCTTTTGCTGTTTTCTCTTAAATGAAACATGGGAGAAAAACCATTTCACATCACATTTGTGGGTCTTGGTCTTCAACACATTCTGTGAAATTTGAGCTGTCTGTGTTTGCTACAAGAGGAGATATCACAAATTATGCACATTTGTTGTTTCCAATGGTTTGAATGCATTTTTTCCTAAAACGAGCATTTGCTGTTTTCTCTTAAATGCAACATGTGAGAAAAACCAATTCACATCACATTTGTGGGTCTTGGTCTTCAACACATTCTGTGAAATTTTGAGCTGTCTGTGTTTGCTACAAGAGGAGATATCACAAAGTATGCACATTTGTTGTTTCCAATGGTTTGAATGCATTTTTTCCTAAAACGAGCATTTGCTGTTTTCTCTTAAACGCAACATGTGAGAAAAACCAATTCACATCACATTTGGGGGTCTTGGTCTTCAACACATTCTGTGAAATTTTGAGCTGTCTTTGTTTGCTTAAGAGGAGATATCACAAAGTATGCGCTTTTGTTGATTCCTTTCGTTTCAATGCATTTTGGCCTAAAACGAGCATTTGCTGATTTCTCTTAAATGCAACATGGGAGAAAAACCATTTCACATCACATTTTTGGGTCTTGGTCTTCAACACATTCTGTGAAATTTTGAGCTGTCTGTGTTTGCTACAAGAAGAGATATCACAAAGTATGCACTTTTGTTGTTTCCATTGGTTTCAATGCATTTTGGTCTAAAACGAGCATTTGCTGTGTTCTCTTAAATGCAGCATGGGAGAAAAACCATTTCACATCACATTTGTGGGTCTTGGTCTGCAAAACATTCTGTGAAATTTTGAGCTGTCGGTGTTTGCTACAAGAGGAGATATCACAAAGCATGCGCTTTTGTTGTTTCCTTTCTTTTCAATGCATTTTTGCCTAAAACAAGCATTTGCTGTTTTCTCTTAAATGCAACATGGGAGAAAACCCATTTCACATCAAATTTGTGGGTCTTGGTCTTCAACACATTCTGTGAAATTTTTAGTTGTCTGTGTTTGCTACAAAGAAGATATCACAAAGTATGCGCTTTTTTTGTTTCCAGTGGTTTCAATTTATTTTGGCCTAAAACAGGCATTTGCTGTTTTCTCTTAAATGCAACATGGGAGACAAACCATTTCACATCACATTTGTGGGTCTTGGTCTTCAACACATTCTGTGAAATTTTTAGCTGTCTTTGCTTAAGAGGAGATATCCCAAAGTATGCACTTTTGTTGTTTCCAGTGGTTTCAATGCATTTTGGCCTAAAACGAGCATTTGCTGTTTTCTCTTAAATGCAACATGGGAGAAAAACCATTTCACATCAGATTTGTGGGTCTTGGTCTTCAACACATTCTGTGAAATTTTGAGCTGTCTTTGTTTGCTTAAGAGGAGATATCACAAAGTATGCGCTTTTGTTGTTTTCCCATTGGTTTCAATGCACATTGGCCTAAAACGGGCATTTGCTGTTTTCTCTTAAAGGCAACATGGGAGAAAAACCATTTCACTTCAAATTTGTGGGTCTTGGTCTTCAACACATTCTGTGAAATTTTGAGCTGTCTGTGTTTGCTACAAGAGGAGATATCACAAAGAATGCGCTTTTCTTGTTTCCTTTCGTTTCAATGCATATTGGCCTAAAACGAGCATTTGCTGTTTTCTCTTAAACGCAACATGGGAGAAAAACCATTTCACATCACATTTGTGGGTCTTGGTCTTCAACACATTCTGTGAAATTTTGAGCTGTCTTTGTTTGCTTAAGAGGAGATATCACAAAGTATGCGCTTTTGTTGTTTCCATTGGTTTGAATGCATTTTTTCCTAAAACGAGCTTTTGCTGTTTTCTCTTAAACGAAACATGGGAGAAAAACCATTTCACATCACATTTGTGGGACTTGGTCTTCAACACATTCTGTGAAATTTGAGCTGTCTCTGTTGGCTACAAGAGGATCTATCACAAAGAATGCACTTTTGTTGTTTCCATTGGTTTCAATGCATTTTGGCCTAAAACAGGCATTTGCTGTTTTCTCTTAAAGGCAACATGGGAGAAAAACCATTTCACATCACATTTGTGGGTCTTGGTCTTCAACACATTCTGTGAAATTTTGAGCTGTCTGTGTTTGCTACAAGAGGAGATATCACAAAGTATGCACATTTGTTGTTTCCAATGGTTTGAATGTATTTTGGCCTAAAATGAGCATTTGCTGTTTTCTCTTGAATGCAACATGGGAGAAAAACCTTTTTCACATCACATTTGTGGGGCTTGGTCTTCAACACATCCAGTGAAATTTTGAGCTGTCTTTGTTTGCTTAAGAGGAGATATCACAAATTATGCGCTTTTGTTGTTTCCATTGGTTTCAATGCATTTTGGCCTAAAACGAGCATTTGCTGTTTTCTCTTAAATGCAACATGGGAGAAAAACCATTTCACATCACATTTGTGGGTGTTGGTCTTCAACACATTCTGTGAAATTTGACCTGTCTGTGTTTGCTACAAGAGGAGATATCACAAAGTATGCGCTTTTGTTGTTTCCTTTCGTTTCAAAGCATTTTGGCCTAAAACGAGCATTTGCTGTTTTCTCTTAAATGCAACATGGGAGAAAAAATATTTCACATCACATTTGTGGGTCTTGGTCTTCAACACATTCTGTGAAATTTTGAGTTGTCTGTGTTTGCTACAAGAGGAGATATCACAAAGTATGCACATTTGTTGTGTCCAATGGTTTGAATGCATTTTGGCCTAAAATGAGCATTTGCTGTTTTCTCTTGAATGCAACATGGGAGAAAAACCATTTCACATCACATTTGTGGTATTGGCCTTCAACACATTCTGTGAAATGTTGAGCTGTCTGTGTTTGCTACAAGAGGAGATACCACAAAGTATGCACATTTGTTGTTTCCAATGGTTTGAATGCATTTTTTCCTAAAACGAGCATTTGCTGTTTTCTCTTAAACGCAACATGGGAGAAATACCTTTTTCACATCACATTTGTGGGGCTTGGTCTTCAACACATTCTGTGAAATTTTGAGCTGTCTTTGTTTGCTTAAGAGGAGATATCACAAATTATGCGCTTTTGTTGTTTCCATTGGTTTCAATGCATTTTGGCCTAAAACGAGCATTTGCTGTTTTCTCTTAAATGCAACATGGGAGAAAAACCATTTCACATCACATTTGAGGGTCTTTGTCTTCTACACATTCTGTGAAATTTTGAGCTGTCTGTGTTTGATACAAGAAGAGATATCACAAATTATGCGCTTTTGTTGTTTCCATTGGTTTCAATGCATTTTGGCCTAAAACGAGCATTTGCTGTTTTCTCTCAAATGCAACATGGGAGAAAAACCATTTCACATCACATTTGTGGGTCTTGGTCTTCAACACATTCTGTGAAATTTGACCTGTCTGTGTTTGCTACAAGAGGAGATATCACAAAGTATGCGCTTTTGTTGTTTCCTTTCGTTTCAATGCATTTTGCCCTAAAACGAGCATTTGCTGTTTTCTCTTAAATGCAACATGGGAGAAAACATATTTCACATCACATTTGTGGGTCTTGGTCTTCAACACATTCTGTGAAATTTTGAGTTGTCTGTGTTTGCTACAAGAGGAGATATCACCAAGTATGCACATTTGTTGTTTCCAATGGTTTGAATGCATTTTGGCCTAAAATGAGCATTTGCTGGTTTCTCTTGAATGCAACATGGGAGAAAAACCATTTCACATCACATTTGTGGTATTGGCCTTCAACACATTCTGTGAAATTTTGAGCTGTCTGTGTTTGCTACAAGAGGAGATACCACAAAGTATGCACATTTGTTGTTTCCAATGGTTTGAATGCATTTTTTCCTAAAACGAGCATTTGCTGTTTTCTCTTAAACGCAACATGGGAGAAAAACCTTTTTCACATCACATTTGTGGGGCTTGGTCTTCAACACATTCTGTGAAATTTTGAGCTGTCTTTGTTTGCTTAAGAGGAGATATCACAAATTATGCGCTTTTGTTGTTTCCATTGGTTTCAAAGCATTTTGGCCTAAAACGAGCATTTGCTGTTTTCAATTAAATGCAACATGGGAGAAAAACCATTTCACATCACATTTGAGGGTCTTTGTCTTCAACACATTCTGTGAAATTTTGAGCTGTCTTTGCTTAAGAGGAGATATCACAAAGTATGCATTTTTGTTGTTTCCATTGGTTTCAATGCATTTTGGCCTAAAACGAGCATTTGCTGTTTTCTCTTAAATGCAACATGGGAGAAAAACCATTTCACATCACATTTGTGGGTCTTTGTCTTCAACACATTCTGTGAAATTTTGAGCTGTCTTTGTTTGCTTAAGAGGAGATATCACAAATTATGCGCTTTTGTTGTTTCCATAGGTTTCAAAGCATTTTGGCCTAAAACGAGCATTTGCTGTTTTCAATTAAATGCAACATGGGAGAAAAACCATTTCACATCACATTTGAGGGTCTTTGTCTTCAACACATTCTGTAAAATTTTGAGCTGTCTTTGCTTAAGAGGAGATATCACAAAGTATGCATTTTTGTTGTTTCCATTGGTTTCAATGCATTTTGGCCTAAAACGAGCATTTGCTGTTTTCTCTTAAATGCAACATGGGAGAAAAACCATTTCACATCACATTTGTGGGTCTTTGTCTTCAACACATTCTGTGAAATTTTGAGCTGTCTGTGTTTGCTACAAGAAGAGATATCACAAAGTATGCTCTTTTGTTGTTTCCTTTGATTTCAATGCATTTAGGCCTAAAACAAGCATTTGCTGATTTCTCTTAAATGCAACATGGGAGAAAAACCAATTCACATCAAATTAGTGGGTCTTGGTATTCAACACATTCTGTGAAATTTTGAGCTATCTGTGTTTGCTACAAGAGGAGATATCACAAAGTATGCGCTTTTGTTGTTTTCCCATTGGTTTCAATGCATATTGGCCTAAAACGAGCATTTGCTGTTTTCTCTTAAACGCAACATGGGAGAAAAACCATTTCACATCACATTTGTGGGTCTTGGTCTTCAACACATTCTGTGAAATTTTGAGCTGTCTGTGTTTGCTTAAGAGGAGATATCACAAAGTATGCGCTTTTGTTGTTTCCATTGGTTTCAATGCATTTTGGCCTAAAACGAGCATTTGCTGTTTTCTCTTAAATGCGACATGGGAGAAAAACCATTTCACATCACATTTGTGGGTTTTGGTCTTCAACACATTCTGTGAAATTTTGAGCTGTCTGTGTTTGCTACAAGAGGAGATATCACAAAGTATGCGCTTTTGTTGTTTCCATTGGTTTCAATGCATTTTGGCCTAAAACGAGCATTTGCTGTTTTCTCTTAAATGCAACATGGGAGAAAAACCATTTCACATCACATTTCTGGGTCTTGGCCTTCAACACAATGTGTGAAATTTTTAGCTATCTGTGTTTGCTAGAAGAGGAGATATCACAAAGTATGCGCTTTTGTTGTTTTCCATTGGTTTCAATGCACATTGGCCTAAAACGAGCATTTGCAGTTTTCTCTTAAATGCAACATCGGAGAAAAACCATTTCACATCACATTTGTGGGTCTTGGTCTTCAACACATTCTGTAAAATTTTGAGCTGTCTTTGCTTAAGAGGAGATATCACAAAGTATGCATTTTTGTTGTTTCCATTGGTTTCAATGCATTTTGGCCTAAAATGAGCATTTGCTGTTTTCTCTTAAATGCAACATGGGAGAAAAACCATTTCACATCAGATTTGTGGGTCTTGGTCTTCAACACATTCTGTGAAATTTTGAGCTGTCTGTGTTTGCTACAAGAGGAGATATCACAAAGAATGCGCTTTTCTTGTTTCCTTTCGTTTCAATGCATATTGGCCTAAAACGAGCATTTGCTGTTTTCTCTTAAACGCAACATGGGAGAAAAACCATTTCACATCACATTTGTGGGTCTTGGTCTTCAACACATTCTGTGAAATTTTGAGCTGTCTTTGTTTGCTTAAGAGGAGATATCACAAAGTATGCGCTTTTGTTGTTTCCATTGGTTTGAATGCATTTTTTCCTAAAACGAGCTTTTGCTGTTTTCTCTTAAATGAAACATGGGAGAAAAACCATTTCACATCACATTTGTGGGTCTTGGTCTTCAACACATTCTGTGAAATTTGAGCTGTCTGTGTTTGCTACAAGAGGAGATATCACAAATTATGCACATTTGTTGTTTCCAATGGTTTGAATGCATTTTTTCCTAAAACGAGCATTTGCTGTTTTCTCTTAAACGCAACATGTGAGAAAAACCAATTCACATCACATTTGTGGGTCTTGGTCTTCAACACATTCTGTGAAATTTTGAGCTGTCTGTGTTTGCTACAAGAGGAGATATCACAAAGTATGCACATTTGTTGTTTCCAATGGTTTGAATGCATTTTTTCCTAAAACGAGCATTTGCTGTTTTCTCTTAAACGCAACATGTGAGAAAAACCAATTCACATCACATTTGGGGGACTTGGTCTTCAACACATTCTGTGAAATTTTGAGCTGTCTTTGTTTGCTTAAGAGGAGATATCACAAAGTATGCGCTTTTGTTGATTCCTTTCGTTTCAATGCATTTTGGCCTAAAACGAGCATTTGCTGATTTCTCTTAAATGCAACATGGGAGAAAAACCATTTCACATCACATTTTTGGGTCTTGGTCTTCAACACATTCTGTGAAATTTTGAGCTGTCTGTGTTTGCTACAAGAAGAGATATCACAAAGTATGCACTTTTGTTGTTTCCATTGGTTTCAATGCATTTTGGTGTAAAACGAGCATTTGCTGTGTTCTCTTAAATGCAGCATGGGAGAAAAACCATTTCACATCACATTTGTGGGTCTTGGTCTGCAAAACATTCTGTGAAATTTTGAGCTGTCGGTGTTTGCTACAAGAGGAGATATCACAAAGCATGCGCTTTTGTTGTTTCCTTTCTTTTCAATGCATTTTTGCCTAAAACAAGCATTTGCTGTTTTCTCTTAAATGCAACATGGGAGAAAACCCATTTCACATCAAATTTGTGGGTCTTGGTCTTCAACACATTCTGTGAAATTTTTAGTTGTCTGTGTTTGCTACAAGAGAAGATATCACAAAGTATGCGCTTTTTTTGTTTCCAGTGGTTTCAATTTATTTTGGCCTAAAACAGGCATTTGCTGTTTTCTCTTAAATGCAACATGGGAGACAAACCATTTCACATCACATTTGTGGGTCTTGGTCTTCAACACATTCTGTGAAATTTTTAGCTGTCTTTGCTTAAGAGGAGATATCCCAAAGTATGCACTTTTGTTGTTTCCAGTGGTTTCAATGCATTTTGGCCTAAAACGAGCATTTGCTGTTTTCTCTTAAATGCAACATGGGAGAAAAACCATTTCACATCAGATTTGTGGGTCTTGGTCTTCAACACATTCTGTGAAATTTTGAGCTGTCTGTGTTTGCTACAAGAGGAGATATCACAAATAATGCGCTTTTGTTGTTTCCATTGGTTTGAATGCACTTTTTCCTAAAACAAGCTTTTGCTGTTTTCTCTTAAACGAAACATGGGAGAAAAACCATTTCACATCACATTTGTGGGTCTTGGTCTTCAACACATTCTGTGAAATTTTGAGCTGTCTTTGCTTAAGAGGAGATATCACAAAGTATGCATTTTTGTTGTTTCCATTGGTTTCAATGCATTTTGGCCTAAAACGAGCATTTGCTGTTTTCTCTTAAATGCAACATGGGAGAAAAACCATTTCACATCACATTTGTGGGTCTTGGTCTTCAACACATTCTGTGAAATTTTGAGCTGTCTTTGTTTGCTTAAGAGGAGATATCACAAAGTATGCGCTTTTGTTGTTTTCCCATTGGTTTCAATGCACATTGGCCTAAAACGGGCATTTGCTGTTTTCTCTTAAAGGCAACATGGGAGAAAAACCATTTCACTTCAAATTTGTGGGTCTTGGTCTTCAACACATTCTGTGAAATTTTGAGCTGTCTGTGTTTGCTACAAGAGGAGATATCACAAAGAATGCGCTTTTCTTGTTTCCTTTCGTTTCAATGCATATTGGCCTAAAACGAGCATTTGCTGTTTTCTCTTAAACGCAACATGGGAGAAAAACCATTTCACATCACATTTGTGGGTCTTGGTCTTCAACACATTCTGTGAAATTTTGAGCTGTCTTTGTTTGCTTAAGAGGAGATATCACAAAGTATGCGCTTTTGTTGTTTCCATTGGTTTGAATGCATTTTTTCCTAAAACGAGCTTTTGCTGTTTTCTCTTAAACGAAACATGGGAGAAAAACCATTTCACATCACATTTGTGGGACTTGGTCTTCAACACATTCTGTGAAATTTGAGCTGTCTCTGTTGGCTACAAGAGGATCTATCACAAAGAATGCACTTTTGTTGTTTCCATTGGTTTCAATGCATTTTGGCCTAAAACAGGCATTTGCTGTTTTCTCTTAAAGGCAACATGGGAGAAAAACCATTTCACATCACATTTGTGGGTCTTGGTCTTCAACACATTCTGTGAAATTTTGAGCTGTCTGTGTTTGCTACAAGAGGAGATATCACAAAGTATGCACATTTGTTGTTTCCAATGGTTTGAATGTATTTTGGCCTAAAATGAGCATTTGCTGTTTTCTCTTGAATGCAACATGGGAGAAAAACCTTTTTCACATCACATTTGTGGGGCTTGGTCTTCAACACATCCAGTGAAATTTTGAGCTGTCTTTGTTTGCTTAAGAGGAGATATCACAAATTATGCGCTTTTGTTGTTTCCATTGGTTTCAATGCATTTTGGCCTAAAACGAGCATTTGCTGTTTTCTCTTAAATGCAACATGGGAGAAAAACCATTTCACATCACATTTGTGGGTGTTGGTCTTCAACACATTCTGTGAAATTTGACCTGTCTGTGTTTGCTACAAGAGGAGATATCACAAAGTATGCGCTTTTGTTGTTTCCTTTCGTTTCAAAGCATTTTGGCCTAAAACGAGCATTTGCTGTTTTCTCTTAAATGCAACATGGGAGAAAAAATATTTCACATCACATTTGTGGGTCTTGGTCTTCAACACATTCTGTGAAATTTTGAGTTGTCTGTGTTTGCTACAAGAGGAGATATCACAAAGTATGCACATTTGTTGTGTCCAATGGTTTGAATGCATTTTGGCCTAAAATGAGCATTTGCTGTTTTCTCTTGAATGCAACATGGGAGAAAAACCATTTCACATCACATTTGTGGTATTGGCCTTCAACACATTCTGTGAAATGTTGAGCTGTCTGTGTTTGCTACAAGAGGAGATACCACAAAGTATGCACATTTGTTGTTTCCAATGGTTTGAATGCATTTTTTCCTAAAACGAGCATTTGCTGTTTTCTCTTAAACGCAACATGGGAGAAATACCTTTTTCACATCACATTTGTGGGGCTTGGTCTTCAACACATTCTGTGAAATTTTGAGCTGTCTTTGTTTGCTTAAGAGGAGATATCACAAATTATGCGCTTTTGTTGTTTCCATTGGTTTCAATGCATTTTGGCCTAAAACGAGCATTTGCTGTTTTCTCTTAAATGCAACATGGGAGAAAAACCATTTCACATCACATTTGAGGGTCTTTGTCTTCTACGCATTCTGTGAAATTTTGAGCTGTCTGTGTTTGATACAAGAAGAGATATCACAAATTATGCGCTTTTGTTGTTTCCATTGGTTTCAATGCATTTTGGCCTAAAACGAGCATTTGCTGTTTTCTCTCAAATGCAACATGGGAGAAAAACCATTTCACATCACATTTGTGGGTCTTGGTCTTCAACACATTCTGTGAAATTTGACCTGTCTGTGTTTGCTACAAGAGGAGATATCACAAAGTATGCGCTTTTGTTGTTTCCTTTCGTTTCAATGCATTTTGCCCTAAAACGAGCATTTGCTGTTTTCTCTTAAATGCAACATGGGAGAAAACATATTTCACATCACATTTGTGGGTCTTGGTCTTCAACACATTCTGTGAAATTTTGAGTTGTCTGTGTTTGCTACAAGAGGAGATATCACAAAGTATGCACATTTGTTGTTTCCAATGGTTTGAATGCATTTTGGCCTAAAATGAGCATTTGCTGGTTTCTCTTGAATGCAACATGGGAGAAAAACCATTTCACATCACATTTGTGGTATTGGCCTTCAACACATTCTGTGAAATTTTGAGCTGTCTGTGTTTGCTACAAGAGGAGATACCACAAAGTATGCACATTTGTTGTTTCCAATGGTTTGAATGCATTTTTTCCTAAAACGAGCATTTGCTGTTTTCTCTTAAACGCAACATGGGAGAAAAACCTTTTTCACATCACATTTGTGGGGCTTGGTCTTCAACACATTCTGTGAAATTTTGAGCTGTCTTTGTTTGCTTAAGAGGAGATATCACAAATTATGCGCTTTTGTTGTTTCCATTGGTTTCAAAGCATTTTGGCCTAAAACGAGCATTTGCTGTTTTCAATTAAATGCAACATGGGAGAAAAACCATTTCACATCACATTTGAGGGTCTTTGTCTTCAACACATTCTGTGAAATTTTGAGCTGTCTTTGTTTGCTTAAGAGGAGATATCACAAAGTATGCATTTTTGTTGTTTCCATTGGTTTCAATGCATTTTGGCCTAAAACGAGCATTTGCTGTTTTCTCTTAAATGCAACATGGGAGAAAAACCATTTCACATCACATTTGTGGGTCTTTGTCTTCAACACATTCTGTGAAATTTTGAGCTGTCTTTGTTTGCTTAAGAGGAGATATCACAAATTATGCGCTTTTGTTGTTTCCATTGGTTTCAAAGCATTTTGGCCTAAAACGAGCATTTGCTGTTTTCAATTAAATGCAACATGGGAGAAAAACCATTTCACATCACATTTGAGGGTCTTTGTCTTCAACACATTCTGTAAAATTTTGAGCTGTCTGTGTTTGCTTAAGAGGAGATATCACAAAGTATGCGCTTTTGTTGTTTCCATTGGTTTCAATGCATTTTGGCCTAAAACGAACATTTGCTGTTTTCTCTTAAATGCGACATGGGAGAAAAACCATTTCACATCACATTTGTGGGTTTTGGTCTTCAACACATTCTGTGAAATTTTGAGCTGTCTGTGTTTGCTACAAGAGGAGATATCACAAAGTATGCGCTTTTGTTGTTTCCATTGGTTTCAATGCATTTTGGCCTAAAACGAGCATTTGCTGTTTTCTCTTAAATGCAACATGGGAGAAAAACCATTTCACATCACATTTCTGGGTCTTGGCCTTCAACACAATGTGTGAAATTTTTAGCTATCTGTGTTTGCTAGAAGAGGAGATATCACAAAGTATGCGCTTATGTTGTTTTCCATTGGTTTCAATGCACATTGGCCTAAAACGAGCATTTGCAGTTTTCTCTTAAATGCAACATCGGAGAAAAACCATTTCACATCACATTTGTGGGTCTTGGTCTTCAACACATTCTGTAAAATTTTGAGCTGTCTTTGCTTAAGAGGAGATATCACAAAGTATGCATTTTTGTTGTTTCCATTGGTTTCAATGCATTTTGGCCTAAAATGAGCATTTGCTGTTTTCTCTTAAATGCAACATGGGAGAAAAACCATTTCACATCAGATTTGTGGGTCTTGGTCTTCAACACATTCTGTGAAATTTTGAGCTGTCTGTGTTTGCTACAAGAGGAGATATCACAAAGAATGCGCTTTTCTTGTTTCCTTTCGTTTCAATGCATATTGGCCTAAAACGAGCATTTGCTGTTTTCTCTTAAATGCAACATGGGAGAAAAACCATTTCACATCACATTTGTGGGTCTTGGTCTTCAACACATTCTGTGAAATTTTGAGCTGTCTTTGTTTGCTTAAGAGGAGATATCACAAAGTATGCGCTTTTGTTGTTTCCATTGGTTTGAATGCATTTTTTCCTAAAACGAGCTTTTGCTGTTTTCTCTTAAATGAAACATGGGAGAAAAACCATTTCACATCACATTTGTGGGTCTTGGTCTTCAACACATTCTGTGAAATTTGAGCTGTCTGTGTTTGCTACAAGAGGAGATATCACAAATTATGCACATTTGTTGTTTCCAATGGTTTGAATGCATTTTTTCCTAAAACGAGCATTTGCTGTTTTCTCTTAAACGCAACATGTGAGAAAAACCAATTCACATCACATTTGTGGGTCTTGGTCTTCAACACATTCTGTGAAATTTTGAGCTGTCTGTGTTTGCTACAAGAGGAGATATCACAAAGTATGCACATTTGTTGTTTCCAATGGTTTGAATGCATTTTTTCCTAAAACGAGCATTTGCTGTTTTCTCTTAAACGCAACATGTGAGAAAAACCAATTCACATCACATTTGGGGGTCTTGGTCTTCAACACATTCTGTGAAATTTTGAGCTGTCTTTGTTTGCTTAAGAGGAGATATCACAAAGTATGCGCTTTTGTTGATTCCTTTCGTTTCAATGCATTTTGGCCTAAAACGAGCATTTGCTGATTTCTCTTAAATGCAACATGGGAGAAAAACCATTTCACATCACATTTTTGGGTCTTGGTCTTCAACACATTCTGTGAAATTTTGAGCTGTCTGTGTTTGCTACAAGAAGAGATATCACAAAGTATGCACTTTTGTTGTTTCCATTGGTTTCAATGCATTTTGGTCTAAAACGAGCATTTGCTGTGTTCTCTTAAATGCAGCATGGGAGAAAAACCATTTCACATCACATTTGTGGGTCTTGGTCTGCAAAACATTCTGTGAAATTTTGAGCTGTCGGTGTTTGCTACAAGAGGAGATATCACAAAGCATGCGCTTTTGTTGTTTCCTTTCTTTTCAATGCATTTTTGCCTAAAACAAGCATTTGCTGTTTTCTCTTAAATGCAACATGGGAGAAAACCCATTTCACATCAAATTTGTGGGTCTTGGTCTTCAACACATTCTGTGAAATTTTTAGTTGTCTGTGTTTGCTACAAGAGAAGATATCACAAAGTATGCGCTTTTTTTGTTTCCAGTGGTTTCAATTTATTTTGGCCTAAAACAGGCATTTGCTGTTTTCTCTTAAATGCAACATGGGAGACAAACCATTTCACATCACATTTGTGGGTCTTGGCCTTCAACACATTGTGTGAAATTTTGAGCTGTCTATGTTTGCTACAAGAGTAGATATCACAAAGAATGTGCTTTTGTTGTTTCCATTGGTTTCAATGCATTTTGGCCTAAAACGAGCATTTGCTGTTTTCTCTTAAATGCAACATGGGAGAAAAACCATTTCACATCACATTTGTGGGTCTTTGTCTTCAACACATTCTGTGAAATTTTGAGCTGTCTGTGTTTGCTACAAGAAGGATATCACAAAGTATGCGCTTTTGTTGTTTTCCCATTGGTTTCAATGCACATTAGCCTATAACGAGCATTTGCTGTTTTCTCTTAAATGCAACATGGGAGAAAAACCATTTCACATCACATTTGTGGGTCTTGGTCTTCAACACATTCTGTGAAATTTTTAGCTGTCTTTGCTTAAGAGGAGATATCCCAAAGTATGCACTTTTGTTGTTTCCAGTGGTTTCAATGCATTTTGGCCTAAAACGAGCATTTGCTGTTTTCTCTTAAATGCAACATGGGAGAAAAACCATTTCACATCAGATTTGTGGGTCTTGGTCTTCAACACATTCTGTGAAATTTTGAGCTGTCTGTGTTTGCTACAAGAGGAGATATCACAAATAATGCGCTTTTGTTGTTTCCATTGGTTTGAATGCACTTTTTCCTAAAACAAGCTTTTGCTGTTTTCTCTTAAACGAAACATGGGAGAAAAACCATTTCACATCACATTTGTGGGTCTTGGTCTTCAACACATTCTGTGAAATTTTGAGCTGTCTTTGCTTAAGAGGAGATATCACAAAGTATGCATTTTTGTTGTTTCCATTGGTTTCAATGCATTTTGGCCTAAAACGAGCATTTGCTGTTTTCTCTTAAATGCAACATGGGAGAAAAACCATTTCACATCACATTTGTGGGTCTTGGTCTTCAACACATTCTGTGAAATTTTGAGCTGTCTTTGTTTGCTTAAGAGGAGATATCACAAAGTATGCGCTTTTGTTGTTTTCCCATTGGTTTCAATGCACATTGGCCTAAAACGGGCATTTGCTGTTTTCTCTTAAAGGCAACATGGGAGAAAAACCATTTCACATCATATTTGTGGGTCTTGGTCTTCAACACATTCTGTGAAATTTTGAGCTGTCTGTGTTTGCTACAAGAGGAGATATCACAAAGAATGCACTTTTCTTGTTTCCTTTCGTTTCAATGCATATTGGCCTAAAACGAGCATTTGCTGTTTTCTCTTAAACGCAACATGGGAGAAAAACCATTTCACATCACATTTGTGGGTCTTGGTCTTCAACACATTCTGTGAAATTTTGAGCTGTCTTTGTTTGCTTAAGAGGAGATATCACAAAGTATGCGCTTTTGTTGTTTCCATTGGTTTGAATGCATTTTTTCCTAAAACGAGCTTTTGCTGTTTTCTCTTAAACGAAACATGGGAGAAAAACCATTTCACATCACATTTGTGGGACTTGGTCTTCAACACATTCTGTGAAATTTGAGCTGTCTCTGTTGGCTACAAGAGGATATATCACAAAGAATGCACTTTTGTTGTTTCCATTGGTTTCAATGCATTTTGGCCTAAAACAGGCATTTGCTGTTTTCTCTTAAAGGCAACATGGGAGAAAAACCATTTCACATCACATTTGTGGGTCTTGGTCTTCAACACATTCTGTGAAATTTTGAGCTGTCTGTGTTTGCTACAAGAGGAGATATCACAAAGTATGCACATTTGTTGTTTCCAATGGTTTGAATGTATTTTGGCCTAAAATGAGCATTTGCTGTTTTCTCTTGAATGCAACATGGGAGAAAAACCTTTTTCACATCACATTTGTGGGGCTTGGTCTTCAACACATCCAGTGAAATTTTGAGCTGTCTTTGTTTGCTTAAGAGGAGATATCACAAATTATGCGCTTTTGTTGTTTCCATTGGTTTCAATGCATTTTGGCCTAAAACGAGCATTTGCTGTTCTCTCTTAAATGCAACATGGGAGAAAAACCATTTCACATCACATTTGTGGGTGTTGGTCTTCAACACATTCTGTGAAATTTGACCTGTCTGTGTTTGCTACAAGAGGAGATATCACAAAGTATGCGCTTTTGTTGTTTCCTTTCGTTTCAATGCATTTTGGCCTAAAACGAGCATTTGCTGTTTTCTCTTAAATGCAACATGGGAGAAAAAATATTTCACATCACATTTGTGGGTCTTGGTCTTCAACACATTCTGTGAAATTTTGAGTTGTCTGTGTTTGCTACAAGAGGAGATATCACAAAGTATGCACATTTGTTGTGTACAATGGTTTGAATGCATTTTGGCCTAAAATGAGCATTTGCTGTTTTCTCTTGAATGCAACATGGGAGAAAAACCATTTCACATCACATTTGTGGTATTAGCCTTCAACAAATTCTGTGAAATTTTGAGCTGTCTGTGTTTGCTACAAGAGGAGATACCACAAAGTATGCACATTTGTTGTTTCCAATGGTTTGAATGCATTTTTTCCTAAGACGAGCATTTGCTGTTTTCTCTTAAACGCAACATGGGAGAAATACCTTTTTCACATCACATTTGTGGGGCTTGGTCTTCAACACATTCTGTGAAATTTTGAGCTGTCTTTGTTTGCTTAAGAGGAGATATCACAAATTATGCGCTTTTGTTGTTTCCATTGGTTTCAATGCATTTTGGCCTAAAACGAGCATTTGCTGTTTTCTCTTAAATGCAACATGGGAGAAAAACCATTTCACATCACATTTGAGGGTCTTTGTCTTCTACACATTCTGTGAAATTTTGAGCTGTCTGTGTTTGATACAAGAAGAGATATCACAAAGTATGCGCTTTTGTTGTTTCCATTGGTTTCAATGCATTTTGGCCTAAAACGAGCATTTGCTGTTTTCTCTTAAATGCAACATTGGAGAAAAACAAATTCACATCACATTACTGGGTCTTGGTATTCAACACATTATGTGAAATTTTGAGCTATCTGTGTTTGCTACAAGAGGAGATATTACAAAGTATGCGCTTTTGTTGTTTCCTTTCGTTTCAATGCATTTTGGCCTAAAACAAGCATTTGCTGTTTTCTCTTAAATGCAACATGGGAGAAAACCCATTTCATGTCACATTTGTGGGTCTTGGTCTTCAACACATTCTATGAAATTTGAGTTGTCTGTGTTTGCTACAAGAGGAGATATCACAAAGTATGCACTTTTGTTGTTTTCCCATTGGTTTCAATGCACATTGGCCTAAAACGAGCATTTGCAGTTTTCTCTTAAATGCAACATGGGAGAAAAACCATTTCACATCACATTTGTGGGTCTTGGTCTTCAACACATTCTGTGAAATTTTGAGCTGTCTTTGCTTAAGAGGAGATATCACAAAGTATGCATTTTTGTTGTTTCCATTGGTTTCAATGCATTTTGGCCTAACATGAGCATTTGCTGTTTTCTCTTAAATGCAACATGGGAGAAAAACCATTTCACATCAGATTTGTGGGTCTTGGTCTTCAACACATTCTGTGAAATTTTGAGCTGTCTGTGTTTGCTACAAGAGGAGATATCACAAAGAATGCGCTTTTCTTGTTTCCTTTCGTTTCAATGCATATTGGCCTAAAACGAGCATTTGCTGTTTTCTCTTAAACGCAACATGGGAGAAAAACCATTTCACATCACATTTGTGGGTCTTGGTCTTCAACACATTCTGTGAAATTTTGAGCTGTCTTTGTTTGCTTAAGAGGAGATATCACAAAGTATGCGCTTTTGTTGTTTCCATTGGTTTGAATGCATTTTTTCCTAAAACGAGCTTTTGCTGTTTTCTCTTAAACGAAACATGGGAGAAAAACCATTTCACATCACATTTGTGGGTCTTGGTCTTCAACACATTCTTTGAAATTTCAGCTGTCTCTGTTTGCTACAAGAGGAGATATCACAAAGAATGCACTTTTGTTGTTTCCATTGGTTTCAAAGCATTTTGGCCTAAAACAGGCATTTGCTGTTTTCTCTTAAAGGCAACATGGGAGACAAACCATTTCACATCACATTTGTGGGTCTTGGTCTTCAACACATTCTGTGAAATTTTGAGCTGTCTGTGTTTGCTACAAGAGGAGATATCACAAAGTATGCACATTTGTTGTTTCCAATGGTTTGAATGCATTTTTTCCTAAAATGAGCATTTGCTGTTTTCTCTTAAACGCAACATATGAGAAAAACCAATTCACATCACATTTGTGGGTCTTGGTCTTCAACACATTCTGTGAAATTTTGAGCTGTCTTTGTTTGCTTAAGAGGAGATATCACAAAGTATGCGCTTTTGTTGATTCCTTTCGTTTCAATGCATTTTGGCCTAAAACGAGCATTTGCTGATTTCTCTTAAATGCAACATGGGAGAAAAACCATTTCACATCACATTTGTGGGTCTTGGTCTTCAACACATTCTGTGAAATTTTGAGCTGTCTGTGTTTGCTACAAGAAGAGATATCACAAAGTATGCACTTTTGTTGTTTCCATTGGTTTCAATGCATTTTGGTCTAAAATGAGCATTTGCTGTTTTCTCTTAAACGAAACATGGGAGAAAAACCATTTCACATCACATTTGTGGGTCTTGGTCTTCAACACATTCTGTGAAATTTGAGCTGTCTGTGTTTGCTACAAGAGGAGATATCACAAATTATGCACATTTGTTGTTTCCAATGGTTTGAATGCATTTTTTCCTAAAACGAGCATTTGCTGATTTCTCTTAAACGCAACATGTGAGAAAAACCAATTCACATCACATTTGTGGGTCTTGGTCTTCAACACATTCTGTGAAATTTTGAGCTGTCTGTGTTTGCTACAAGAGGAGATATCACAAAGTATGCACATTTGTTGTTTCCAATGGTTTGAATGCATTTTTTCCTAAAACGAGCATTTGCTGTTTTCTCTTAAACGCAACATGTGAGAAAAACCAATTCACATCACATTTGTGGGTCTTGGTCTTCAACACATTCAGTGAAATTTTGAGCTGTCTTTGTTTGCTTAAGAGGAGATATCACAAAGTATGCGCTTTTGTTGATTCCTTTCGTTTCAATGCATTTTGGCCTAAAACGAGCATTTGCTGATTTCTCTTAAATGCAACATGGGAGAAAAACCATTTCACATCACATTTGTGGGTCTTGGTCTTCAACACATTCTGTGAAATTTTGAGCTGTCTGTGTTTGCTACAAGAAGAGATATCACAAAGTATGCACTTTTGTTGTTTCCATTGGTTTCAATGCATTTTGGTCTAAAACGAGCATTTGCTGTTTTCTCTTAAATGCAGCATGGGAGAAAAACCATTTCACATCATATTTGTGGGTCTTGGTCTGCAAAACATTGTGTGAAATTTTGAGCTGTCGGTGTTTGCTACAAGAGGAGATATCACAAAGCATGCGCTTTTGTTGTTTCCTTTCTTTTCAATGCATTTTGGCCAAAACAAGCATTTGCTGTTTTCTCTTAAATGCAACATGGGAGAAAAACCATTTCACATCACATTTGTGGGTCTTTGTCTTCAACACATTCTGTGAAATTTTGAGCTGTCTGTGTTTGCTACAAGAAGAGATATCACAAAGTATGCGCTTTTGTTGTTCCATTGGTTTCAATGCATTTTGGCCTAAAACGAGCATTTGCTGTTTTATCTTAAATGCAACATGGGAGAAAAACCATTTCACATCACATTTCTGGGTATTGGCCTTCAACACAATGTGTGAAATTTTTAGCTATCTGTGTTTGCTAGAAGAGGAGATAT
This sequence comes from Taudactylus pleione, assembly GCA_031769625.1. Classification (NCBI taxonomy): domain Eukaryota; kingdom Metazoa; phylum Chordata; class Amphibia; order Anura; family Myobatrachidae; genus Taudactylus; species Taudactylus pleione. The sequence goes on along the minus strand of JAUIMM010000274.1, from coordinate 1,346,386 downwards.
CACAAAGTATGCACTTTTGGTGTTTTCCCATTGGTTTCAATGCACATTGGCCTATAACGAGCATTTGCTGTTTTCTCTTAAATGCAACATGGGAGAAAAACCATTTCACATCACATTTGTGGGTCTTGGTCTTCAACACATTCTGTGAAATTTTTTGCTGTCTTTGCTTAAGAGGAGATATCCCAAAGTATGCACTTTTGTTGTTTCCAGTGGTTTCAATGCATTTTGGCCTAAAACGAGCATTTGCTGTTTTCTCTTAAATGCAACATGGGAGAAAAACCATTTCACATCAGATTTGTGGGTCTTGGTCTTCAACACATTCTGTGAAATTTTGAGCTGTCTGTGTTTGCTACAAGAGGAGATATCACAAATAATGCACTTTTGTTGTTTCCATTGGTTTGAATGCACTTTTTCCTAAAACAAGCTTTTGCTGTTTTCTCTTAAACGAAACATGGGAGAAAAACCATTTCACATCACATTTGTGGGTCTTGGTCTTCAACACATTCTGTGAAATTTTGAGCTGTCTTTGCTTAAGAGGAGATATCACAAAGTATGCATTTTTGTTGTTTCCATTGGTTTCAATGCATTTTGGCCTAAAACGAGCATTTGCTGTTTTCTCTTAAATGCAACATGGGAGAAAAACCATTTCACATCACATTTGTGGGTCTTGGTCTTCAACACATTCTGTGAAATTTTGAGCTGTTTTTTTTTGCTTTGGAGGAGATATCACAAAGTATGCGCTTTTGTTGTTTTCCCATTGGTTTCAATGCACATTGGCCTAAAACGGGCATTTGCTGTTTTCTCTTAAAGGCAACATGGGAGAAAAACCATTTCACATCATATTTGTGGGTCTTGGTCTTCAACACATTCTGTGAAATTTTGAGCTGTCTGTGTTTGCTACAAGAGGAGATATCACAAAGAATTCGCTTTTCTTGTTTCCTTTCGTTTCAATGCATATTGGCCTAAAACGAGCATTTGCTGTTTTCTCTTAAACGCAACATGGGAGAAAAACCATTTCACATCACATTTGTGGGTCTTGGTCTTCAACACATTCTGTGAAATTTTGAGCTGTCTTTGTTTGTTTAAGAGGAGATATCACAAAGTATGCGCTTTTGTTGTTTCCATTGGTTTGAATGCATTTTTTCCTAAAACAAGCTTTTGCTGTTTTCTCTTAAACGAAACATGGGAGAAAAACCATTTCACATCACATTTGTGGGACTTGGTCTTCAACACATTCTGTGAAATTTGAGCTGTCTCTGTTGGCTACAAGAGGAGATATCACAAAGAATGCACTTTTGTTGTTTCCATTGGTTTCAATGCATTTTGGCCTAAAACAGGCATTTGCTGTTTTCTCTTAAAGGCAACATGGGAGAAAAACCATTTCACATCACATTTGTGGGTCTTGGTCTTCAACACATTCTGTGAAATTTTGAGCTGTCTGTGTTTGCTACAAGAGGAGATATCACAAAGTATGCACATTTGTTGTTTCCAATGGTTTGAATGCATTTTGGCCTAAAATGAGCATTTGCTGTTTTCTCTTGAATGCAACATGGGAGAAAAACCATTTCACATCACATTTGTGGTATTGGCCTTCAACACATTCTGTGAAATTTTGAGCTGTCTGTGTTTTCTACAAGAGGAGATATCACAAAGTATGCACATTTGTTGTTTCCAATGGTTTGAATGCATTTTTTCCTAAAACGAGCATTTGCTGTTTTCTCTTAAATGCTACATGGGAGAAAAACCTTTTTCACATCACATTTGTGGGGCTTGGTCTTCAACACATCCAGTGAAATTTTGAGCTGTCTTTGTTTGCTTAAGAGGAGATATCACAAATTATGCGCTTTTGTTGTTTCCATTGGTTTCAATGCATTTTGGACAAAAACGAGCATTTGCTGTCTTCTCTTAAATGCAACATGGGAGAAAAACCATTTCACATCACATTTGTGGGTCTTGGTCTTCAACACATTCTGTGAAATTTGACCTGTCTGTGTTTGCTACAAGAGGAGATATCACAAAGTATGCGCTTTTGTTGTTTCCTTTCGTTTCAATGCATTTTGGCCTAAAACGAGCATTTGCTGTTTTCTCTTAAATGCAACATGGGAGAAAACATATTTCACATCACATTTGTGGGTCTTGGTCTTCAACACATTCTGTGAAATTTTGAGTTGTCTGTGTTTGCTACAAGAGGAGATATCACAAAGTATGCACATTTGTTGTGTCCAATGGTTTGAATGCATTTTGGCCTAAAATGAGCATTTGCTGTTTTCTCTTGAATGCAACATGGGAGAAAAACCATTTCACATCACATTTGTGGTATTGGCCTTCAACACATTCTGTGAAATTTTGAGCTGTCTGTGTTTGCTACAAGAGGAGATACCACAAAGTATGCACATTTGTTGTTTCCAATGGTTTGAATGCATTTTTTCCTAAGACGAGCATTTGCTGTTTTCTCTTAAACGCAACATGGGAGAAATACCTTTTTCACATCACATTTGTGGGGCTTGGTCTTCAACACATTCTGTGAAATTTTGAGCTGTCTTTGTTTGCTTAAGAGGAAATATCACAAAATATGTGCTTTTGTTGTTTCCATTGGTTTCAATGCATTTTGGCCTAAAACGAGCATTTGCTGTTTTCTCTTAAATGCAACATGGGAGAAAAACCATTTCACATCACATTTGAGGGTCTTTGTCTTCAACACATTCTGTGAAATTTTGAGCTGTCTGTGTTTGATACAAGAAGAGATATCACAAAGTATGCGCTTTTGTTGTTTCCATTGGTTTCAATGCATTTTGGCCTAAAACGAGCATTTGCTGTTTTCTCTTAAATGCAACATGGGAGAAAAACCAATTCACATCACATTAGTGGGTCTTGGTATTCAACACATTCTGTGAAATTTTGAGCTATCTGTGTTTGCTACAAGAGGAGATATTACAAAGTATGCGCTTTTGTTGTTTCCTTTCGTTTCAATGCATATTGGCCTAAAACAAGCATTTGCTGTTTTCTCTTAAATGCAACATGGGAGAAAACCCATTTCATGTCACATTTGTGGGTCTTGGTCTTCAACACATTCTATGAAATTTTGAGTTGTCTGTGTTTGCTACAAGAGGAGATATCACAAAGTATGCGCTTTTGTTGTTTTCCCATTGATTTCAATGCATATTGGCCTAAAACGAGCATTTGCTGTTTTCTCTTAAATGCAACATGGGAGACAAACCATTTCACATCACATTTGTGGGTCTTGGCCTTCAACACATTGTGTGAAATTTTGAGTTGTCTGTGTTTGCTACAAGAGGAGATATCACAAAGAATGTGCTTTTGTTGTTTCCATTGGTTTCAATGCATTTTGGCCTAAAACGAGCATTTGCTGTTTTCTCTTAAATGCAACATGGGAGAAAAACCATTTCACATCACATTTGTGGGTCTTTGTCTTCAACACATTCTGTGAAATTTTGAGCTGTCTGTGTTTGCTACAAGAAGAGATATCACAAAGTATGCACTTTTGTTGTTTTCCCATTGGTTTCAATGCACATTGGCCTATAACGAGCATTTGCTGTTTTCTCTTAAATGCAACATGGGAGAAAAACCATTTCACATCACATTTGTGGGTCTTGGTCTTCAACACATTCTGTGAAATTTTTAGCTGTCTTTGCTTAAGAGGAGATATCCCAAAGTATGCACTTTTGCTGTTTCCAGTGGTTTCAATGCATTTTGGCCTAAAACGAGCATTTGCTGTTTTCTCTTAAATGCAACATGGGAGAAAAACCATTTCACAACAGATTTGTGGGTCTTGGTCTTCAACACATTCTGTGAAATTTTGAGCTGTCTGTGTTTGCTACAAGAGGAGATATCACAAATAATGCGCTTTTGTTGTTTCCATTGGTTTGAATGCACTTTTTCCTAAAATAAGCTTTTGCTGTTTTCTCTTAAACGAAACATGGGAGAAAAACCATTTCACATCACATTTGTGGGTCTTGGTCTTCAACACATTCTGTGAAATTTTGAGCTGTCTTTGTTTGCTTAAGAGGAGATATCACAAAGTATGCGCTTTTGTTGTTTTCCCATTGGTTTCAATGCACATTGGCCTAAAACGGGCATTTGCTGTTTTCTCTTAAAGGCACCATGGGAGAAAAACCATTTCACATCATATTTGAGGGTCTTGGTCTTCAACACATTCTGTGAAATTTTGAGCTGTCTGTGTTTGCTACAAGAGGAGATATCACAAAGAATGCACTTTTCTTGTTTCCTTTCGTTTCAATGCATATTGGCCTAAAACGTGCATTTGCTGTTTTCTCTTAAACGCAACATGGGAGAAAAACCATTTCACATCACATTTGTGGGTCTTGGTCTTCAACACATTCTGTGAAATTTTGAGCTGTCTTTGCTTAAGAGGAGATATCACAAAGTATGCGCTTTTCTTGGTTCCATTGGTTTGAATGCATTTTTTCCTAAAACGAGCATTTGCTGTTTTCTCTTAAACGAAACATGGGAGAAAAACCATTTCACATCACATTTGTGGGTCTTGGTCTTCAACACATTCTGTGAAATTTGAGCTGTCTGTGTTTGCTACAAGAGGAGATATCACAAATTATGCACATTTGTTGTTTCCAATGGTTTGAATGCATTTTTTCCTAAAACGAGCATTTGCTGTTTTCTCTTAAATGCAACATGTGAGAAAAACCAATTCACATCACATTTGTGGGTCTTGGTCTTCAACACATTCTGTGAAATTTTGGGCTGTCTGTGTTTGCTACAAGAGGAGATATCACAAAGTATGCACATTTGTTGTTTCCAATTGTTTGAATGCATTTTTTCCTAAAACGAGCATTTGCTGTTTTCTCTTAAACGCAACATGTGAGAAAAACCAATTCACATCACATTTGGGGGTTTTGGTCTTCAACACATTCTGTGAAATTTTGAGCTGTCTTTGTTTGCTTAAGAGGAGATATCACAAAGTATGCGCTTTTGTTGATTCCTTTCGTTTCAATGCATTTTGGCCTAAAACGAGCATTTGCTGATTTCTCTTAAATGCAACATGGGAGAAAAACCATTTCACATCACATTTGTGGGTCTTGGTCTTCAACCCCTTTTGTGAAATTTTGAGCTGTCTGTGTTTGCTACAAGAAGAGATATCACAAAGTATGCACTTTTGTTGTTTCCATTGGTTTCAATGCATTTTGGTCTAAAACGAGCATTTGCTGTTTTCTCTTAAATGCAGCATGGGAGAAAAACCATTTCACATCACATTTGTGGATCTTGGTCTGCAAAACATTCTGTGAAATTTTGAGCTGTCGGTGTTTGCTACAAGAGGAGATATCACAAATCATGCGCTTTTGTTGTTTCCTTTCTTTTCAATGCATTTTGGCCTAAAACAAGCATTTGCTGTTTTCTCTTAAATGCAACATGGGAGAAAACCCATTTCACATCAAATTTGTGGGTCTTGGCCTTCAACACATTGTGTGAAATTTTGAGCTGTCTGTGTTTGCTACAAGAGGAGATATCACAAAGAATGTGCTTTTGTTGTTTCCATTGGTTTCAATGCATTTTGGCCTAAAACGAGCATTTGCTGTTTTCTCTTAAATGCAACATGGGAGAAAAACCATTTCACATCACATTTGTGGGTCTTTGTCTTCAACACATTCTGTGAAATTTTGAGCTGTCTGTGTTTGCTACAAGAAGGATATCACAAAGTATGCACTTTTGTTGTTTCTATTGGTTTCAATGCATTTTGGCCTAAAATGAGCATTTGCTGTTTTCTCTTAAATGCAACATGGGAGAAAAACCATTTCACATCACATTTCTGGGTATTGGCCTTCAACACAATGTGTGAAATTTTTAGCTATCTGTGTTTGCTAGAAGAGGAGATATCACAAAGTATGCACTTTTGTTGTTTTCCCATTGGTTTCAATGCACATTAGCCTATAACGAGCATTTGCTGTTTTCTCTTAAATGCAACATGGGAGAAAAACCATTTCACATCACATTTGTGGGTCTTGGTCTTCAACACATTCTGTGAAATTTTTAGCTGTCTTTGCTTAAGAGGAGATATCACAAAGTATGCATTTTTGTTGTTTCCATTGGTTTCAATGCATTTTGGCCTAAAACGAGCATTTGCTGTTTTCTCTTAAATGCAACATGGGAGAAAAACCATTTCACATCACATTTGTGGTTCTTGGTCTTCAACACATTCTGTGAAATTTTGAGCTGTCTTTGTTTGCTTAAGAGGAGATATCACAAAGTATGCGCTTTTGTTGTTTTCCCATTGGTTTCATTGCACATTGGCCTAAAACGGGCATTTGCTGTTTTCTCTTAAAGGCAACATGGGAGAAAAACCATTTCACATCATATTTGTGGGTCTTTGTCTTCAACACATTCTGTGAAATTTTGAGCTGTCTCTGTTTGCTACAAGAAGGATATCACAAAGTATGCACTTTTGTTGTTTCTATTGGTTTCAATGCATTTTGGCCTAAAATGAGCATTTGCTGTTTTCTCTTAAATGCAACATGGGAGAAAAACCATTTCACATCACATTTCTGGGTATTGGCCTTCAACACAATGTGTGAAATTTTTAGCTATCTGTGTTTGCTAGAAGAGGAGATATCACAAAGTATGCAATTTTGTTGTTTTCCCATTGGTTTCAATGCACATTAGCCTATAACGAGCATTTGCTGTTTTCTCTTAAATGCAACATGGGAGAAAAACCATTTCACATCACATTTGTGGGTCTTGGTCTTCAACACATTCTGTGAAATTTTTAGCTGTCTTTGCTTAAGAGGAGATATCACAAAGTATGCATTTTTGTTGTTTCCATTGGTTTCAATGCATTTTGGCCTAAAACGAGCATTTGCTGTTTTCTCTTAAATGCAACATGGGAGAAAAACCATTTCACATCACATTTGTGGTTCTTGGTCTTCAACACATTCTGTGAAATTTTGAGCTGTCTTTGTTTGCTTAAGAGGAGATATCACAAAGTATGCGCTTTTGTTGTTTTCCCATTGGTTTCATTGCACATTGGCCTAAAACGGGCATTTGCTGTTTTCTCTTAAAGGCAACATGGGAGAAAAACCATTTCACATCATATTTGTGGGTCTTGGTCTTCAACACATTCTGTGAAATTTTGAGCTGTCGGTGTTTGCTACAAGAGGAGATATCACAAATCATGTGCTTTTGTTGTTTCCTTTCTTTTCAATGCATTTTGGCCTAAAACAAGCATTTGCTGTTTTCTCTTAAATGCAACATGGGAGAAAACCCATTTCACATCAAATTTGTGGGTCTTGGCCTTCAACACATTGTGTGAAATTTTGAGCTGTCTGTGTTTGCTACAAGAGGAGATATCACAAAGAATGTGCTTTTGTTGTTTCCATTGGTTTCAATGCATTTTGGCCTAAAACGAGCATTTGCTGTTTTCTCTTAAATGCAACATGGGAGAAAAACCATTTCACATCACATTTGTGGGTCTTTGTCTTCAACACATTCTGTGAAATTTTGAGCTGTCTGTGTTTGCTACAAGAAGGATATCACAAAGTATGCACTTTTGTTGTTTCTATTGGTTTCAATGCATTTTGGCCTAAAATGAGCATTTGCTGTTTTCTCTTAAATGCAACATGGGAGAAAAACCATTTCACATCACATTTCTGGGTATTGGCCTTCAACACAATGTGTGAAATTTTTAGCTATCTGTGTTTGCTAGAAGAGGAGATATCACAAAGTATGCACTTTTGTTGTTTTCCCATTGGTTTCAATGCACATTAGCCTATAACGAGCATTTGCTGTTTTCTCTTAAATGCAACATGGGAGAAAAACCATTTCACATCACATTTGTGGGTCTTGGTCTTCAACACATTCTGTGAAATTTTTAGCTGTCTTTGCTTAAGAGGAGATATCCCAAAGTATGCATTTTTGTTGTTTCCATTGGTTTCAATGCATTTTGGCCTAAAACGAGCATTTGCTGTTTTCTCTTAAATGCAACATGGGAGAAAAACCATTTCACATCACATTTGTGGTTCTTGGTCTTCAACACATTCTGTGAAATTTTGAGCTGTCTTTGTTTGCTTAAGAGGAGATATCACAAAGTATGCGCTTTTGTTGTTTTCCCATTGGTTTCATTGCACATTGGCCTAAAATGGGCATTTGCTGTTTTCTCTTAAAGGCAACATGGGAGAAAAACCATTTCACATCATATTTGTGGGTCTTGGTCTTCAACACATTCTGTGAAATTTTGAGCTGTCTGTGTTTGCTACAAGAGGAGATATCACAAAGAATGCGCTTTTCTTGTTTCCTTTCGTTTCAATGCATATTGGCCTAAAACGAGCATTTGCTGTTTTCTCTTAAACGCAACATGGGAGAAAAACCATTTCACATCACATTTGTGGGTCTTTGTCTTCAACACATTCTGTGAAATTTTGAGCTGTCTTTGTTTGCTTAAGAGGAGATATCACAAAGTATGCGCTTTTGTTGTTTCCATTGGTTTCAATGCATTTTGGCCTAAAACAGGCATTTGCTGTTTTCTCTTAAAGGCAACATGGGAGAAAAACCATTTCACATCACATTTGTGGGTCTTGGTCTTCAACACATTCTGTGAAATTTTGAGCTGTCTGTGTTTGCTACAAGAGGAGATATCACAAAATATGCACATTTGTTGTTTCCAATGGTTTGAATGCATTTTGGCCTAAAATGAGCATTTGCTGTTTTCTCTTGAATGCAACATGGGAGAAAAACCTTTTTCACATCACATTTGTGTGGCTTGGTCTTCAACACATCCAGTGAAATTTTGAGCTGTCTTTGTTTGCTTAAGAAGAGATATCACAAATGATGCGCTTTTGTTGTTTCCATTGGTTTCAATGCATTTTGGCTTAAAACGAGCATTTGCTGTTTTCTCTTAAATGCAACATGGGAGAAAAACCATTTCACATCACATTTGTGGGTCTTGGTCTTCAACACATTCTGTGAAATTTGACCTGTCTGTGTTTGCTACAAGAGGAGATATCACAAAGTATGCACTTTTGTTGTTTCCTTTCGTTTCAAAGCATTTTGGCCTAAAACGAGCATTTGCTGTTTTCTCTTAAATGCAACATGGGAGAAAAACCATTTGACATCACATTTGAGGGTCTTTGTCTTCTACACATTCTGTGAAATTTTGAGCTGTCTGTGTTTGATACAAGAAGAGATATCACAAAGTATGCGCTTTTGTTGTTTCCATTGGTTTCAATGCATATTGGCCTAAAACGAGCATTTGCTGTTTTCTCTTAAACGCAACACGGGAGAAAAACCATTTCACATCACATTTGTGGGTCTTGGTCTTCAACACATTCTGTGAAATTTTGAGCTGTCTGTGTTTGCTTAAGAGGAGATATCACAAAGTATGCGCTTTTGTTGTTTCCATTGGTTTCAATGCATTCTGGTCTAAAACGAGCATTTGCTGTTTTCTCTTAAATGCAACATGGGAGAAAAACCATTTCACATCACATTTGTGGGTTTTGGCCTTCAATACATTATGTGAAATTTTGAGCTGTCTGTGTTTACTACAAGAGGAGATATCACAAAGTATGCGCTTTTGTTGTTTCCATTGGTTTCAATGCATTTTGGCCTAAAACGAGCATTTGCTGTTTTCTCTTAAATGCAACATGGGAGAAAAACCATTTCACATCAAATTTCTGGGTCTTGGCCTTCAACACAATGTGTGAAATTTTTAGCTATCTGTGTTTGCTAGAAGAGGAGATATCACAAAGTATGCACTTTTGTTGTTTTCCCATTGGTTTCAATGCACATTGGCCTAAAACGAGCATTTGCAGTTTTCTCTTAAATGCAACATGGGAGAAAAACCATTTCACATCACATTTGTGGGTCTTGGTCTTCAACACATTCTGTGAAATTTTGAGCTGTCTTTGCTTAAGAGGAGATATCACAAAGTATGCATTTTTGTTGTTTCCATTGGTTTGAATGCATTTTTTCCTAAAATGAGCTTTTGCTGTTTTCTCTTAAACGAAACATGGGAGAAAAACCATTTCACATCACATTTGTGGGTCTTGGTCTTCAACACATTCTGTGAAATTTGAGCTGTCTCTGTTTGCTACAAGAGGAGATATCACAAAGAATGCACTTTTGTTGTTTCCATTGGTTTCAAAGCATTTTGGCCTAAAACAGGCATTTGCTGTTTTCTCTTAAAGGCAACATGGGAGACAAACCATTTCACATCACATTTGTGGGTCTTGGTCTTCAACACATTCTGTGAAATTTTGAGCTGTCTGTGTTTGCTACAAGAGGAGATATCACAAAGTATGCACATTTGTTGTTTCCAATGGTTTGAATGCATTTTTTCCTAAAACGAGCATTTGCTGTTTTCTCTTAAACGCAACATATGAGAAAAACCAATTCACATCACATTTGTGGGTCTTGGTCTTCAACACATTCTGTGAAATTTTGAGCTGTCTTTGTTTGCTTAAGAGGATATATCACAAAGTATGCGTTTTTGTTGATTCCTTTCGTTTCAATGCATTTTGGCCTAAAACGAGCATTTGCTGATTTCTCTTAAATGCAACATGGGAGAAAAACCATTTCACATCACATTTGTGGGTATTGGTCTTCAACACATTCTGTGAAATTTTGAGCTGTCTGTGTTTGCTACAAGAAGAGATATCACAAAGTATGCACTTTTGTTATTTCCATTGGTTTCAATGCATTTTGGTCTAAAATGAGCATTTGCTGTTTTCTCTTAAACGAAACATGGGAGAAAATCCATTTCACATCACATTTGTGGGTCTTGGTCTTCAACACATTCTGTGAAATTTGAGCTGTCTGTGTTTGCTACAAGAGGAGATATCACAAAGTATGCACATTTGTTGTTTCCAATGGTTTGAATGCATTTTTTCCTAAAACGAGCATTTGCTGTTTTCTCTTAAATTCAACATGTGAGAAAAACCAATTCACATCACATTTGTGGGTCTTGGTCTTCAACACATTCTGTGAAATTTTGAGCTGTCTGTGTTTGCTACAAGAGGAGATATCACAAAGTATGCACATTTGTTGTTTCCAATGGTTTGAATGCATTTTTTCCTAAAACGAGCATTTGCTGTTTTCTCTTAAATGCAACATGTGAGAAAAACCAATTCACATCACATTTGTGGGTCTTGGTCTTCAACACATTCAGTGAAATTTTGAGCTGTCTTTGTTTGCTTAAGAGGAGATATCACAAAGTATGCGCTTTTGTTGATTCCTTTCGTTTCAATGCATTTTGGCCTAAAATGAGCATTTGCTGATTTCTCTTAAATGCAACATGGGAGAAAAACCATTTCACATCACATTTGTGGGTCTTGGTCTTCAACACATTCTGTGAAATTTTGAGCTGTCTGTGTTTGCTACAAGAAGAGATATCACAAAGTATGCACTTTTGTTGTTTCCATTGGTTTCAATGCATTTTGGTCTAAAACGAGCATTTGCTGTTTTCTCTTAAATGCAGCATGGGAGAAAAACCATTTCACATCACATTTGTGGGTCTTGGTCTGCAAAACATTCTGTGAAATTTTGAGCTGTCGGTGTTTGCTACAAGAGGAGATATCACAAAGCATGCGCTTTTGTTGTTTCCTTTCTTTTCAATGCATTTTGGCCTAAAACGAGCATTTGCTGTTTTCTCTTAAATGCAACATGGGAGAAAACCCATTTCACATCAAATTTGTGGGTCATGGTCTTCAACACATTCTGTGAAATTTTTAGTTGTCTGTGTTTGCTACAAGAGAAGATATCACAAAGTATGCACTTTTTTTGTTTCCAGTGGTTTCAATTTATTTTGGCCTAAAACAGGCATTTGCTGTTTTCTCTTAAATGCAACATGGGAGACAAACCATTTCACATCAGATTTGTGGGTCTTGGCCTTCAACACATTGTGTGAAATTTTGAGCTGTCTGTGTTTGCTACAAGAGGAGATATCACAAAGAATGTGCTTTTGTTGTTTCCATTGGTTTCAATGCATTTTGGCCTAAAACAAGCATTTGCTGTTTTCTCTTAAATGCAACATGGGAGAAAAACCATTTCACATCACATTTGTGGGTCTTTGTCTTCAACACATTCTGTGAAATTTTGAGCTGTCTGTGTTTGGTACAAGAAGAGATATCACAAAGTATGCGCTTTTGTTGTTTCCATTGGTTTCAATGCATTTTGGCCTAAAACGAGCATTTGCTCTTTTCTCTTAAATGCAACATGGGAGAAAAACCATTTCACATCACATTTCTGGGTATTGGCCTTCAACACAATGTGTGAAATTTTTAGCTATCTGTGTTTGCTAGAAGAGGAGATATCACAAAGTATGCACTTTTGTTGTTTTCCCATTGGTTTCAATGCACATTGGCCTATAACGAGCATTTGCTGTTTTCTCTTAAATGCAACATGGGAGAAAAACCATTTCACATCACATTTGTGGGTCTTGGTCTTCAACACATTCTGTGAAATTATTAGCTGTCTTTGCTTAAGAGGAGATATCCCAAAGTATGCACTTTTGTTGTTTCCAGTGGTTTCAATGCATTTTGGCCTAAAACGAGCATTTGCTGTTTTCTCTTAAATGCAACATGGGAGAAAAACCATTTCACATCAGATTTGTGGGTCTTGGTCTTCAACACATTCTGTGAAATTTTGAGCTGTCTGTGTTTGCTACAAGAGGAGATATCACAAATAATGCGCTTTTGTTGTTTCTATTGGTTTGAATGCACTTTTTCCTAAAACAAGCTTTTGCTGTTTTCTCTTAAACGAAACATGGGAGAAAAACCATTACACATCACATTTGTGGGTCTTGGTCTTCAACACATTCTGTGAAATTTTGAGCTGTCTTTGCTTAAGAGGAGATATCACAAAGTATGCATTTTTGTTGTTTCCATTGGTTTCAATGCATTTTGGCCTAAAACGAGCATTTGCTGTTTTCTCTTAAATGCAACATGGGAGAAAAACCATTTCACATCACATTTGTGGGTCTTGGTCTTCAACACGTTCTGTGAAATTTTGAGCTGTCTTTGTTTGCTTTGGAGGAGATATCACAAAGTATGCGCTTTTGTTGTTTTCCCATTGGTTTCAATGCACATTGGCCTAAAACGCTCATTTGCTGTTTTCTCTTAAAGGCAACATGGGAGAAAAACCATTTCACATCATATTTGTGGGTCTTGGTCTTCAACACATTCTGTGAAATTTTGAGCTGTCTGTGTTTGCTACAAGAGGAGATATCACAAAGAATGCGCTTTTCTTGTTTCCTTTCGTTTCAATGCATATTGGCCTAAAACGAGCATTTGCTGTTTTCTCTTAAACGAAACATGGGAGAAAATCCATTTCACATCACATTTGTGGGTCTTGGTCTTCAACACATTCTGTGAAATTTGAGCTGTCTGTGTTTGCTACAAGAGGAGATATCACAAAGTATGCACATTTGTTGTTTCCAATGGATTGAATGCATTTTTTCCTAAAACGAGCATTTGCTGTTTTCTCTTAAACGCAACATGTGAGAAAAACCAATTCACATCTCATTTGTGGGTCTTGGTCTTCAACACATTCTGTGAAATTTTGAGCTGTCTGTGTTTGCTACAAGAGGAGATATCACAAAGTATGCACATTTGTTGTTTCCAATGGTTTGAATGCATTTTTTCCTAAAACGAGCATTTGCTGTTTTCTCTTAAATGCAACATGTGAGAAAAACCAATTCACATCACATTTGTGGGTCTTGGTCTTCAACACATTCAGTGAAATTTTGAGCTGTCTTTGTTTGCTTAAGAGGAGATATCACAAAGTATGCGCTTTTGTTGATTCCTTTCGTTTCAATGCATTTTGGCCTAAAACGAGCATTTGCTGATTTCTCTTAAATGCAACATGGGAGAAAAACCATTTCACATCACATTTGTGGGTCTTGGTCTTCAACACATTCTGTGAAATTTTGAGCTGTCTGTGTTTGCTACAAGAAGAGATATCACAAAGTATGCACTTTTGTTGTTTCCATTGGTTTCAATGCATTTTGGTCTAAAACGAGCATTTGCTGTTTTCTCTTAAATGCAGCATGGGAGAAATCCATTTCACATCACATTTGTGGGTCTTGGTCTGCAAAACATTCTGTGAAATTTTGAGCTGTCGGTGTTTGCTACAAGAGGAGATATCACAAAGCATGCGCTTTTGTTGTTTCCTTTCTTTTCAATGCATTTTGGCCTAAAACAAGCATTTGCTGTTTTCTCTTAAATGCAACATGGGAGAAAACCCATTTCACATCAAATTTGTGGGTCTTGGTCTTCAACACATTCTGTGAAATTTTTAGTTGTCTGTGTTTGCTATAAGAGAAGATATCACAAAGTATGCACTTTTTTTGTTTCCAGTGGTTTCAATTTATTTTGGCCTAAAACAGGCATTTGCTGTTTTCTCTTAAATGCAACATGGGAGACAAACCATTTCACATCACATTTGTGGGTCTTCGCCTTCAACACATTGTGTGAAATTTTGAGCTGTCTGTGTTTGCTACAAGAGGAGATATCACAAAGAATGTGCTTTTGTTGTTTCCATTGGTTTCAATGCATTTTGGCCTAAAACGAGCATTTGCTGTTTTCTCTTAAATGCAACATGGGAGAAAAACCATTTCACATCACATTTGTGGGTCTTTGTCTTCAACACATTCTGTGAAATTTTGAGCTGTCTGTGTTTGCTACAAGAAGAGATATCACAAAGTATGCGCTTTTGTTGTTTCCATTGGTTTCAATGCATTTTGGCCTAAAACGAGCATTTGCTGTTTTCTCTTAAATGCAACATGGGAGAAAAACCATTTCACATCACATTTCTGGGTATTGGCCTTCAACACAATGTGTGAAATTTTTAGCTATCTGTGTTTGCTAGAAGAGGAGATATCACAAAGTATGCACTTTTGTTGTTTTCCCATTGGTTTCAATGCACATTGGCCTATAACGAGCATTTGCTGTTTTCTCTTAAATGCAACATGGGAGAAAAACCATTTCACATCACATTTGTGGGTCTTGGTCTTCAACACATTCTGTGAAATTTTTAGCTGTCTTTGCTTAAGAGGAGATATCCCAAAGTATGCACTTTTGTTGTTTCCAGTGGTTTCAATGCATTTTGGCCTAAAAAGAGCATTTGCTGTTTTCTCTTAAATGCAACATGGGAGAAAAACCATTTCACATCAGATTTGTGGGTCTTGGTCTTCAACACATTCTGTGAAATTTTGAGCTGTCTGTGTTTGCTACAAGAGGAGATATCACAAATAACGCGCTTTTGTTGTTTCTATTGGTTTGAATGCACTTTTTCCTAAAACAAGCTTTTGCTGTTTTCTCTTAAACGAAACATGGGAGAAAAACCATTTCACATCACATTTGTGGGTCTTGGTCTTCAACACATTCTGTGAAATTTTGAGCTGTCTTTGTTTGCTTTGGAGGAGATATCACAAAGTATGCGCTTTTGTTGTTTTCCCATTGGTTTCAATGCACATTGGCCTAAAACGGGCATTTGCTGTTTTCTCTTAAAGGCAACATGGGAGAAAAACCATTTCACATCATATTTGTGGGTCTTGGTCTTCAACACATTGTGTGAAATTTTGAGCTGTCTGTGTTTGCTACAAGAGGAGATATCACAAAGAATGTGCTTTTGTTGTTTCCATTGGTTTCAATGCATTTTGGCCTAAAACGAGCATTTGCTGTTTTCTCTGAAATGCAACATGGGAGAAAAACCATTTCACATCACATTTCTGGGTATTGGCCTTCAACACAATGTGTGAAATTTTTAGCTATCTGTGTTTGCTAGAAGAGGAGATATCACAAAGTATGCACTTTTGTTGTTTTCCGATTGGTTTCAATGCACATTGGCCTATAACGAGCATTTGCTGTTTTCTCTTAAATGCAACATGGGAGAAAAACCATTTCACATCACATTTGTGGGTCTTGGTCTTCAACACATACTGTGAAATTTTTAGCTGTCTATGCTTAAGAGGAGATATCCCAAAGTATGCACTTTTGTTGTTTCCATTGGTTTCAATGCATTTTGGCCTAAAACAGGCATTTGCTGTTTTCTCTTAAAGGCATCATGGGAGACAAACCATTTCACATCACATTTGTGGGTCTTGATCTTCAACACATTCTGTGAAATTTTGAGCTGTCTGTTTTTGCTACAAGAGGAGATATCACAAAGTATGCGCTTTTGTTGTTTCCATTGGTTTCAATGCATTTTGTCCTAAAACAAGCTTTTGCTGTTTTCTCTTAAATGAAACATGGGAGAAAAACCATTTCACATCACATTTGTGGGTCTTGGTTTTCTACACATTCTGTGAAATTTTGAGCTGTCTGTGTTTGCTACAAGAGGAGATATCACAAAGCATGCGCTTTTGTTGTTTCCATTGGTTTCAATGCATTTTGGCCTAAAACAAGCATTTGCTGTTTTCTCTTAAAGGCAACACGGGAGAAAACCCATTTCACATCACATTTGTGGGTCTTTTTCTTCAACACATTCTGTGAAATTTTGAGTTGTCTGTGTTTGCTACAAGAGGAGATATCACAAAGTATGCACTTTTGTTGTTTCCTTTCGTTTAAATGCATTTTGGTGAAAAACGAGCATTTGCTTTTTTCTCTTAAATGCAACATGCGAGAAAAACCATTTCACATCACATTTGTGGGTCTTGGTCTTCAACACATTCTGTGAAATTTTGAGCTGTCTGTATTTGCTACAAGAGGAGATATCACAAAGTATGCGCTTTTGTTGTTTCCTTTCGTTTAAATGCATTTTGGTCTAAAACGAGCATTTGCTGTTTTCTCTTAAATGCAACATGGAGAAAAACCATTTCACATCAGATTTGTGGGTCTTGGTCTTCAACACATTCTGTGAAATTTTGAGCTGTCTGTGTTTGCTACAAGAGGAGATATCACAAAGTATGCGCTTTTGTTGTTTCCTTTCGTTTCAATGCATTTTGGCCTAAAACAAGCATTTGCTGTTTTCTCTTAAATGCAACATGGGAGAAAACCCATTTCACATCACATTTGTGGGTCTTGGTCTTCAACACATTCTGTGAAATTTTGAGTTGTCTACGTTTGCTACAAGAAGAGATATCACAAAGAATGCACTTTTGTTGTTTCCTTTGGTTTCAATGCATATTGGTCTAAAACGAGCATTTGCTGTTTTCTCTTAAATGCAACATGGGAGACAAACCATTTCACATCATATTTGTGGGTCTTGGTCTGCAAAACATTCTGTGAAATTTTGAGCTGTCGGTGTTTGCTACAAGAGGAGATATCACAAAGGATGCACTTTTGTTCTTTCCATTGGTTTGAATGCACTTTTTCCTAAAACAAGCTTTTGCTGTATTCTCTTAAACGAAACATGGGAGAAAATCCATTTCACATCACATTTGTGGGTCTTGGTCTTCAACACATTCTGTGAAATTTGAGCTGTCTGTGTTTGCTACAAGAGGAGATATCACAAAGAATGCACTTTTGTTGTTTCCATTGGTTTCAATGCATTTTGGCCTAAAACAGGCATTTGCTGTTTTCTCTTAAAGGCAACATGGGAGACAAACCATTTCACATCACATTTGTGGGTCTTGATCGTCAACACATTCTTTGAAATTTTGAGCTGTCTGTTTTTGATACAAGAGGAGATATCACAAAGTATGCGCTTTTGTTGTTTCCATTGGTTTCAATGCATTTTGGCCTAAAACGAGCAATTGCTGTTTTTTCTTAAATGCAACAAGGGAGAAAATCTGTTTCACATCACATTTGTGGGTCTTGGTCTTCAACACATTCTGTGAAATTTTGATCTGTCTGTGTTTGCTAGAAGAGGAGATATCACAAAGAATGAACTTTTGTTCTTTCCATTGGTTTCAATGCATTTTGGCCTAAAACAAGCATTTGCTGATTTCTCTTAAATGCAACATGGGAGAAAAACTAATTCACATCACATTTGTGGGTCTTGGTTTTCTACACATTCTGTGAAATTTTGAGCTGTCTGTGTTTGCTACAAGAGGAGATATCACAAAGCATGCGCTTTTGTTGTTTCCATTGGTTTCAATGCATTTTGGCCTAAAACAAGCATTTGCTGTTTTCTCTTAAAGGCAACACGGGAGAAAACCCATTTCACATCACATTTGTGGGTCTTGGTCTTCAACACATTCTGTGAAATTTTGAGTTGTCTGTGTTTGCTACAAGAGGAGATATCACAAAGTATGCACTTTTGTTGTTTCCTTTCGTTTAAATGCATTTTGGTCTAAAACGAGCATTTGCTGTTTTCACTTAAATGCAACATGGGAGAAAAACCATTTCACATCACATTTGAGGGTCTTGGTCTTCAACACATTCTGTGAAATTTTGAGCTGTCTGTATTTGCTACAAGAGGAGATATCACAAAGTATGCGCTTTTGATGTTTCCTTTCGTTTAAATGCATTTTGGTCTAAAACGAGCATTTGCTGTTTTCTCTTAAATGCAACATGGAGAAAAACCATTTCACATCAGATTTGTGGGTCTTGGTCTTCAACACATTCTATGAAATTTGAGCTGTCTCTGTTTGCTACAAGTAGAGATATCACAAAGAATGCACTTTTGTTGTTTCCTTTGGTTTCAATGCATATTGGTCTAAAACGAGCATTTGCTGTTTTCTCTTAAATGCAACATGGGAGACAAAGCATTTCACATCACATTTGTGGGTCTTGGTCTGCAAAACATTCTGTGAAATTTTGAGCTGTCGGTGTTTGCTACAAGAGGAGATATCACAAAGAATGCACTTTTGTTGTTTCCATTGGTTTCAATGCACTTTTTCCTAAAACAAGCTTTTGCTGTTTTCTCTTAAACGAAACATGGGAGAAAAACCATTTCACATCACATTTGTGGGTCTTGGTCTTCAACACATTCTGTGAAATTTGAGCTGTCTCTGTTTGCTACAAGAAGAGATATCACAAAGAATGCACTTTTGTTGTTTCCATTGGTTTCAATGCATTTTGGCCTAAAACAGGCATTTGCTGTTTTCTCTTAAAGGCAACATGGGAGACAAACCATTTCACATCACATTTGTGGGTCTTGGTCTTCAACACATTCTGTGAATTTTGAGCTGTCTGTGTTTGCTACAAGAGGAGATATCACAAAGTATGCACATTTGTTGTTTCCAATGGTTTGAATGCATTTTTTCCTAAAACGAGCATTTGCTGTTTTCTCTTAAACGCAACATGTGAGAAAAACCAATTCACATCACATTTGTGGGTCTTGGTCTTCAACACATTCTGTGAAATTTTGAGCTGTCTTTGTTTGCTTAAGAGGAGATATCACAAAGTATGCGCTTTTGTTGATTCCTTTCGTTTCAATGCATTTTGGCCTAAAACGAGCATTTGCTGATTTCTCTTAAATGCAACATGGGAGAAAAACCATTTCACATCACATTTGTGGGTCTTGGTCTTCAACACATTCTGTGAAATTTTGAGCTGTCTGTGTTTGCTACAAGAAGAGATATCACAAAGTATGCACTTTTGTTGTTTCCATTGGTTTCAATGCATTTTGGTCTAAAACGAGCATTTGCTGTCTTCTCTTAAATGCAGCATGGGAGAAAAACCATTTCACATCACATTTGTGGGTCTTGGTCTTCAACACATTCTGTGAAATTTGAGCTGTCTGTGTTTGCTACAAGAGGAGATATCACAAAGTATGCGCTTTTGTTGTTTCCTTTCGTTTCAATGCATTTTGGCCTAAAATGAGCATTTGCTGTTTTCTCTTAAATGCAACATGGGAGAAAACATATTTCACATCACATTTGTGGGTCTTGGTCTTCAACACATTCTGTGAAATTTTGAGTTGTCTTTGTTTGCTACAAGAGGAGATATCACAAAGTATGCACAGTTGTTGTTTCCAATGGTTTGAATGCATTTTGGCCTAAAATGAGCATTTGCTGTTTTCTCTTGAATGCAACATGGGAGAAAAACCATTTCACATCACATTTGTGGTATTGGCCTTCAACACATTCTGTGAAATTTTGAGCTGTTGGTGTTTACTACAAGAGGAGATATGACAAAGTATGCGCTTTTGTTGTTTCCTTTCTTTTCAATGCATTTTGGCCTAAAACAGGCATTTGCTGTTTTCTCTTAAATGCAACATGGGAGACAAACCATTTCACATCACATTTGTGGGTATTGGCCTTCAACACATTCTGGGAAATTTTGAGCTGTCTGTGTTTGCTACAAGAGGAGATATCACAAAGAATGTGCTTTTGTTGTTTCCATTGGTTTCAATGCATTTTGGCCTAAAATGAGCATTTGCTGTTTTCTCTTAAATGCAACATGGGAGAAAAACCATTTCACATCACATTTGTATGTCTTTGTCTTCAACACATTCGGTGAAATTTTGAGTTGTCTGTGTTTGCTACAAGAGGAGATATCACAAAGTATGCGCTTTTGTTGTTTTCCCATTGGTTTCAATGCATATTGGCCTAAAACGAGCATTTGCTGTTTTCTCTTAAACGCAACATGGGAGAAAAACCATTTCACATCACATTTGTGGGTCTTGGTCTTCAACACATTCTGTGAAATTTTGAGCTGTCTGTGTTTGCTTAAGAGGAGATATCACAAAGTATGCGCTTTTGTTGTTTCCATTGGTTTCAATGCATTTTGGCCTAAAACGAGCATTTGCTGTTTTCTCTGAAATGCAACATGGGAGAAAAACCATTTCACATCACATTTGTGGGTGTTGGTCTTCAACACATTCTGTGAAATTTTGAGCTGTCTGTGTTTGCTACAAGAGGAGATATCACAAAGTATGCGCTTTTGTTGTTTCCATTGGTTTCAATGCATTTTGGCCTAAAACGAGCATTTGCTGTTTTCTCTTAAATGCAACATGGGAGAAAAACCATTTCACATCACATTTCTGGGTCTTGGCCTTCAACACAATGTGTGAAATTTTTAGCTATCTGTGTTTGCTACAAGAGGAGATATCACAAATAATGCGCTTTTGTTGTTTCCATTGGTTTGAATGCACTTTTTCCTAAAACAAGCTTTTGCTGTTTTCTCTTAAAGGCAACATGGGAGACAAACCATTTCACATCACATTTGTGGGTCTTGGTCTTCAACACATTCTGTGAAATTTTGATCTGTCTGTGTTTGCTAGAAGAGGAGATATCACAAAGAATGCACTTTTGTTCTTTCCATTGGTTTCAATGCATTTTGGCCTAAAACAAGCATTTGCTGATTTCTCTTAAATGCAACATGGGAGAAAAACCATTTCACATCACATTTGTGGGTCTTGGTCTGCAAAACATTCTGTGAAATTTTGAGCTGTCGGTGTTTGCTACAAGAGGAGATATCACAAAGTATGTGCTTTTGTTGTTTCCTTTCTTTTCAATGCATTTTGGCCTAAAACAAGCATTTGCTGTTTTCTCTTAAATGCAACATGGGAGAAAACTCATTTCACATCAAATTTGTGGGTCTTGGTCTTCAACACATTCTGTGAAATTTTTAGTTGTCTGTGTTTGCTACAAGAGAAGATATCACAAAGTATGCGCTTTTTTTGTTTCCAGTGGTTTCAATGCATTTTGGCCTAAAACAGGCATTTGCTGTTTTCTCTTAAATGCAACATGGGAGACAAACCATTTCACATCACATTTGTGGGTCTTGGCCTTCAACACATTGTGTGAAATTTTGAGCTGTCTGTGTTTGCTACAAGAGGAGATATCACAAAGCATGTGCTTTTGTTGTTTCCATTGGTTTCAATGCATTTTGGCCTAAAACGAGCATTTGCTGTTTTCTCTTAAATGCAACATGGGAGAAAAACCATTTCACATCACATTTGTGGGTCTTTGTCTTCAACACATTCTGTGAAATTTTGAGCTGTCTGTGTTTGCTAAAAGAAGAGATATCACAAAGTATGCGCTTTTATTGTTTCCATTGGTTTCAATGCATTTTGGCCTAAAACGAGCATTTGCTGTTTTCTCTTAAATGCAACATGGTAGAAAAACCATTTCACATCACATTTCTGGGTATTGGCCTTCAACACAATGTGTGAAATTTTTAGCTATCTGTGTTTGCTAGAAGAGGAGATATCACAAAGTATGCACTTTTGTTGTTTTCCGATTGGTTTCAATGCACATTGGCCTATAATGAGCATTTGCTGTTTTCTCTTAAATGCAACATGGGAGAAAAACCATTTCACATCACATTTGTGGGTCTTGGTCTTCAACACATTCTGTGATATTTTGAGCTGTCTGTGTTTGCTACAAGAGGAGATATCACAAATAATGCGCTTTTGTTGTTTCCATTGGTTTGAATGCACTTTTTCCTAAAACAAGCTTTTGCTGTTTTCTCTTAAACGAAACATGGGAGAAAAACCATTTCACATCACATTTGTGGGTCTTGGTCTTCAACACATTCTGTGAAATTTGAGCTGTATCTGTTTGCTACAAGAGGAGATATCACAAAGAATGCACTTTTGTTGTTTCCATTGGTTTCAATGCATTTTGGCCTAAAACAGGCATTTGCTGTTTTCTCTTAAAGGCAACATGGGAGACAAACCATTTCACATCACATTTGTGGGTCTTGATCTTCAACACATTCTGTGAAATTTTGAGCTGTCTGTTTTTGCTACAAGAGGAGATATCACAAAGTATGCGCTTTTGTTGTTTCCATTGGTTTCAATGCATTTTGGCCTAAAACAAGCAATTGCTGTTTTTTCTTAAATGCAACATGGGAGAAAATCTGTTTCACATCACATTTGTGGGTCTTGGTCTTCAACACATTCTGTGAAATTTTGATCTGTCTGTGTTTGCTAGAAGAGGAGATATCACAAAGAATGCACTTTTGTTCTTTCCATTGGTTTCAATGCATTTAGGCCTAAAACAAGCATTTGCTGTTTTCTCTTAAATGCAACATGGGAGAAAAACCAATTCACATCACATTAGTGGGTCTTGGTATTCAACACATTCTATGAAATTTTGAGTTGTCTGTGTTTGCTACAAGAGGAGATATCACAAAGTATGCGCTTTTGTTGTTTTCCCATTGGTTTCAATGCATATTGGCCTAAAACGAGCATTTGCTGTTTTCTCTTAAACGCAACATGGGAGAAAAACCATTTCACATCACATTTGTGGGTCCTGGTCTTCAACACATTCTGTGAAATTTTGAGCTGTCTGTGTTTGCTACAAGAGGAGATATCACAAAGTATGCGCTTTTGTTGTTTCCATTGGTTTCAATGCATTTTGGCCTAAAACGAGCATTTGCTGTTTTCTCTGAAATGCAACATGGGAGAAAAACCATTTCACATCACATTTGTGGGTTTTGGTCTTCAACACATTCTGTGAAATTTTGAGCTGTCTGTGTTTGCTACAAGAGGAGATATCACAAAGTATGCGCTTTTTTTGTTTCCAGTGGTTTCAATGCATTTTGGCCTAAAACAGGCATTTGCTGTTTTCTCTTAAATGCAATATGGGAGACAAACCATTTCACATCACATTTGTGGGTATTGGCCTTCAACACATTCTGGGAAATTTTGAGCTGTCTGTGTTTGCTACAAGAGGAGATATCACAAAGAATGTGCTTTTGTTGTTTCCATTGGTTTCAATGCATTTTGGCCTAAAACGAGCATTTGCTGTTTTCTCTGAAATGCAACATGGGAGAAAAACCATTTCACATCACATTTGTGGGTGTTGGTCTTCAACACATTCTGTGAAATTTTGAGCTGTCTGTGTTTGCTACAAGAGGAGATATCACAAAGTATGCGCTTTTGTTGTTTCCATTGGTTTCAATGCATTTTGGCCTAAAACGAGCATTTGCTGTTTTCTCTTAAATGCAACATGGGAGAAAAACCATTTCACATCACATTTCTGGGTCTTGGCCTTCAACACAATGTGTGAAATTTTTAGCTATCTGTGTTTGCTACAAGAGGAGATATCACAAATAATGCGCTTTTGTTGTTTCCATTGGTTTGAATGCACTTTTTCCTAAATCAAGCTTTTGCTGTTTTCTCTTAAAGGCAACATGGGAGACAAACCATTTCACATCACATTTGTGGGTCTTGGTCTTCAACACATTCTGTGAAATTTTGATCTGTCTGTGTTTGCTAGAAGAGGAGATATCACAAAGAATGCACTTTTGTTCTTTCCATTGGTTTCAATGCATTTTGGCCTAAAACAAGCATTTGCTGATTTCTCTTAAATGCAACATGGGAGAAAAACCATTTCACATCACATTTGTGGGTCTTGGTCTGCAAAACATTCTGTGAAATTTTGAGCTGTCGGTGTTTGCTACAAGAGGAGATATCACAAAGTATGTGCTTTTGTTGTTTCCTTTCTTTTCAATGCATTTTGGCCTAAAACAAGCATTTGCTGTTTTCTCTTAAATGCAACATGGGAGAAAACTCATTTCACATCAAATTTGTGGGTCTTGGTCTTCAACACATTCTGTGAAATTTTTAGTTGTCTGTGTTTGCTACAAGAGAAGATATCACAAAGTATGCGCTTTTTTTGTTTCCAGTGGTTTCAATGCATTTTGTCCTTAAACAGGCATTTGCTGTTTTCTCTTAAATGCAACATGGGAGACAAACCATTTCACATCACATTTGTGGGTCTTGGTCTTCAACACATTCTGTGAAATTTTGAGCTGTCTGTGTTTGCTACAAGAAGAGATATCACAAAGTATGCGCTTTTGTTGTTTCCTTTCTTTTCAATGCATTTTGGCCTAAAACAAGCATTTGCTGTTTTCTCTTAAATGCAACATGGGAGAAAACCCATTTCACATCAAATTTGTGGGTCTTGGTCTTCAACACATTCTGTAAAATTTTTAGTTGTCTGTGTTTGCTACAAGAGAAGATATCACAAAGTATGCGCTTTTTTTTGTTTCCAGTGGTTTCAATGCATTTTGGCCTAAAACAGGCATTTGCTGTTTTCTCTTAAATGCAACATGGGAGACAAACCATTTCACATCACATTTGTGGGTCTTGGCCTTCAACACATTGTGTGAAATTTTGAGCTGTCTGTGTTTGCTACAAGAGGAGATATCACAAAGCATGTGCTTTTGTTGTTTCCATTGGTTTCAATGCATTTTGGCCTAAAACGAGCATTTGCTGTTTTCTCTTAAATGCAACATGGGAGAAAAACCATTTCACATCACATTTGTGGGTCTTTGTCTTCAACACATTCTGTGAAATTTTGAGCTGTCTGTGTTTGCTACAAGAAGAGATATCACAAAGTATGCGCTTTTATTGTTTCCATTGGTTTCAATGCATTTTGGCCTAAAACGAGCATTTGCTGTTTTCTCTTAAATGCAACATGGTAGAAAAACCATTTCACATCACATTTCTGGGTATTGGCCTTCAACACAATGTGTGAAATTTTTAGCTATCTGTGTTTGCTAGAAGAGGAGATATCACAAAGTATGCACTTTTGTTGTTTTCCGATTGGTTTCAATGCACATTGGCCTATAACGAGCATTTCCTGTTTTCTCTTAAATGCAACATGGGAGAAAAACCATTTCACATCACATTTGTGGGTCTTGGTCTTCAACACATTCTGTGATATTTTGAGCTGTCTGTGTTTGCTACAAGAGGAGATATCACAAATAATGCGCTTTTGTTGTTTCCATTGGTTTGAATGCACTTTTTCCTAAAACAAGCTTTTGCTGTTTTCTCTTAAACGAAACATGGGAGAAAAACCATTTCACATCACATTTGTGGGTCTTGGTCTTCAACACATTCTGTGAAATTTGAGCTGTATCTGTTTGCTACAAGAGGAGATATCACAAAGAATGCACTTTTGTTGTTTCCATTGGTTTCAATGCATTTTGGCCTAAAACAGGCATTTACTGTTTTCTCTTAAAGGCAACATGGGAGACAAACCATTTCACATCACATTTGTGGATCTTGATCTTCAACACATTCTGTGAAATTTTGAGCTGTCTGTTTTTGCTACAAGAGGAGATATCACAAAGTATGCGCTTTTGTTGTTTCCATTGGTTTCAATGCATTTTGGCCTAAAACGAGCAATTGCTGTTTTTTCTTAAATGCAACATGGGAGAAAATCTGTTTCACATCACATTTGTGGGTCTTGGTCTTCAACACATTCTGTGAAATTTTGATCTGTCTGTGTTTGCTAGAAGAGGAGATATCACGAAGAATGCACTTTTGTTCTTTCCATTGGTTTCAATGCATTTAGGCCTAAAACAAGCATTTGCTGTTTTCTCTTAAATGCAACATGGGAGAAAAACCAATTCACATCACATTAGTGGGTCTTGGTATTCAACACATTCTATGAAATTTTGAGTTGTCTGTGTTTGCTACAAGAGGAGATATCACAAAGTATGCGCTTTTGTTGTTTTCCCATTGGTTTCAATGCATATTGGCCTAAAACGAGCATTTGCTGTTTTTTCTTAAACGCAACATGAGAGAAAAACCATTTCACATCACATTTGTGGGTCTTGGTCTTCAACACATTCTGTGAAATTTTGAGCTGTCTGTGTTTGCTTAAGAGGAGATATCACAAAGTATGCGCTTTTGTTGTTTCCATTGGTTTCAATGCATTTTGGCCTAAAACGAGCATTTGCTGTTTTCTCTGAAATGCAACATGGGAGAAAAACCATTTCACATCACATTTGTGGGTTTTGGTCTTCAACACATTCTGTGAAATTTTGAGCTGTCTGTGTTTGCTACAAGAGGAGATATCACAAAGTATGCGCTTTTTTTGTTTCCAGTGGTTTCAATGCATTTTGGCCTAAAACAGGCATTTGCTGTTTTCTCTTAAATGCAACATGGGAGACAAACCATTTCACATCACATTTGTGGGTATTGGCCTTCAACACATTCTGGGAAATTTTGAGCTGTCTGTGTTTGCTACAAGAGGAGATATCACAAAGAATGTGCTTTTGTTGTTTCCATTGGTTTCAATGCATTTTGGCCTAAAATGAGCATTTGCTGTTTTCTCTTAAATGCAACATGGGAGAAAAACCATTTCACATCACATTTGTATGTCTTTGTCTTCAACACATTCGGTGAAATTTTGAGCTGTCTGTGTTTGCTACAAGAAGAGATATCACAAAGTATGCGCTTTTGTTGTTTCCTTTGATTTCAATGCATTTAGGCCTAAAACAAGCATTTGCTGTTTTCTCTTAAATGCAACATGGGAGAAAAACCAATTCACATCACATTAGTGGGTCTTGGTATTCAACACATTCTATGAAATTTTGAGTTGTCTGTGTTTGCTACAAGAGGAGATATCACAAAGTATGCGCTTTTGTTGTTTTCCCATTGGTTTCAATGCATATTGGCCTAAAACGAGCATTTGCTGTTTTCTCTTAAACGCAACATGGGAGAAAAACCATTTCACATCACATTTGTGGGTCTTGGTCTTCAACACATTCTGTGAAATTTTGAGCTGTCTGTGTTTGCTTAAGAGGAGATATCACAAAGTATGCGCTTTTGTTGTTTCCATTGGTTTCAATGCATTTTGGCCTAAAACGAGCATTTGCTGTTTTCTCTGAAATGCAACATGGGAGAAAAACCATTTCACATCACATTTGTGGGTGTTGGTCAATCCTCTTTATTGGAGAATTGCAACATGTAAAACATTAAAATTACAATAAATAATGAGGTTCACAGACTAAAAAATAAACATAGTACAGTAAACCAAAATGTACAAATCCACATACAACAAAGAGACAAAAATGGTATATCCACAGCTTAGAACAAGCATAATACAGATAATCAGACACTTAAGCTTCAGTGTCAAGTAACCCATAACTAGAGACTGCCTAAGCCTACCTTGGCAAAGGGCTTCATCTTATTAAGGGCCGCCTACAGCAGCCACCACACAAACGAACTCCATCCATACCACCCAGACAAGACAACACCTTGCTACTCCCCCCAACTAACCACCACCTCACCCAACGAATCCCACCACCACTCTAACCACTATCCACCAACACTAACTCCTTTGACAAAGAGAAAGTAAAAAAGAGCAGTTTAGATACATGTAAACCATCTCAATAAAAAACAAGTCAATCAAAATCTACAGGGGAAAGAAGTAAAAGTGACAGAAAGCCAAAGAAACAAGCAGGGAGAGACTGCCTGCCACCCACTAAGGGGGTTTCAGGTGCCTCCACCTCCTAGACCACCCGACGGCATCCAGCCTCTCTCTATCCATGTCCATCATCCTTTTCACCTCATGAAGAATACCACCCACCACCTCTAAGCAGGGGAGGATTTTATTTCTCAATGGCAATAAACACCGTGCATTCCATAGGTGATACCTAACCGCTAGACTGACTAAAAAAATAGTGACTAAATCAAACCGCCCATACCC
Organism: Taudactylus pleione; assembly: GCA_031769625.1. Classification (NCBI taxonomy): domain Eukaryota; kingdom Metazoa; phylum Chordata; class Amphibia; order Anura; family Myobatrachidae; genus Taudactylus; species Taudactylus pleione. The sequence continues at coordinate 1,318,125 of JAUIMM010000274.1, read as the reverse complement.
TTTGAAGGCCCCATAAACCCACTCAGGGTAACTCAGCCCCGAAAGGCACGGGATGCGTAAAGATCTTGAAACTGCCTTACACACCTCCACTGTGAAGGGACACCTCAAAAGGAAGTGGTCCATGGTCTCCTCCTCCCCTTGACAACCCTCGCGTGGACAATCACGGTCATCGGCACTTCGACTTTTGATGTTTCCCCTCATGTAGAGCCTCCCTTGAAAGGAAAGCCAGGCAATGTCCCTGAACTTCAAAGGGATTCTCTCCGACATCAGCAAAGAGACCCCGTTTGAGCAGACTATGCCCGGGCAGTCCCTCAGTGACAACGGAGCATAGAAGTGGGAGCGCAAAATGCTTCTCCCCAACTGCTTCCTGGAGAAGGTTTTGACATTCTCCACAACCAGCTCCCACCGTCTCGTCACCTTCAAGCACAGGATGACGTAGATCGGGAGGTATCCACACCTGACTCTAAGAGTTCTTACACGGCCACCATCTTTCCATAGATCAAGGAAGGGAAGCACCCAGGTTCTAAAACTCTCTACCCATTGAGGGGGAGTCTCCAAAAAAAGACTACCAAGATTGAGCTTTAAGAAAGTCGTGGCAAAGAAAACCACGGGGCTGACCATGTCGAGCCCGCCTTCTTCCCTCAACCTGTAGGTTATACCTCTCTTAACGATGTTCATATTGTTTCCCCACAAAAGCAGGAAGAACAAGGAGTTCATCCGGGTCCATAATGATTGAGGCAAGAAACACACATAACTGACATACAAAAATACTGGGATCAGATAAGTCTTGATCAAATGAACCCTTTCCCTGAAAGAAAGTTTCCACCTCCTCCAAGCCTGCACCTTCCTGGTAGCATCTCCCAACCTCTTCTCCCAGTTTTGAGTGGCATAATCACCATGGCCAAATGTAATACCTAAGATCTTCACTTCTGGACTGGCCCGGGGGAGGCCGTCCGGAAGGTCGAACTCGTCACCTTCCTCCCCCATCCAGAAAGCTTCACACTTATCTTGGTTTACTCTGGAGCTCGATGCCTCAGAGTATTCTGAGATGAGGTGTTCCACATCACATGCCTCTGCCATGGATGACAGGACAACTGTGACATCATCTGCATAGGCCACCACTCTCAGAGGAGTCTCCGGGCCCAGCTGCACCCCTCCCACAGTGCCACAATCAATCCTCCTTATGAAAGGATCAATTGCGAACACATACAGGAGGGGGCTCAGGGGGCATCCCTGACGGACACCGGAGTCAACCCTAAAAGCAGGGCCTACCCAACCATTAACAAGCGGAAAGCTCTCGGCCTGATTATACAAAACTTGAAGCCAATTGATAACCCTTGCTGGGAGACCATACCTCTCTAGTACAGCCCACAGGTACTTATGGTTCACTCGATCAAAGGCCTTAGACTGATCCAATGCCAGTAAGTACTTGCCCCACTTTTCAGCACGGCATCGCCCCACGGCCTCCCGGACGCCAAGGACAGCACTAAATGTGCTACGGCCCTTCACGGTACAGTGCTGAGATGGAGACAGCACTAGCCCGGAAACTTCCATCAACCTATTAAAGAGTATTTTTGCCAGAATCTTCCTGTCCGTATTGAGAAGAGCGATGGGGCGCCAGTTCTCAATACGCGACGGATCCTTTCCCTTGGATAACAATATAAGAGCAGAGGACCTCATGGAGGGAGGGAGCAACCCCTCTCCCAGGCACTCATTATAAACCTCCATGAGGTGAGGAGCCAAGACGTCAACAAAAGCTTTATAAAATTCGGACGTTAACCCATCCGGTCCCGGGGATTTTTTGATGGATAACCCACCTATGGCTCTCTTGACCTCCTCCACCGTTACATCATCACCCAAGGTGTCAAAAGAGGCATCAAGTCCTTCAAGCCCCGGTGTCTCCCTCAGAAACGCCTCCATCCTTTCTCTGATGAGTGGCTGCTCAGACAAAAGGTCGGAGTAGTAAGACCTGATGACTCCCAAGATACCCTTCTTATCCTTGCAAAGAGTACCCTGGTCATCAAGCAGGCCCCTGACCTCCCTCAAATCGACCGATCTTCTACAATTCTGGTAAGGATCAGGTGAGTGGTATTTACCATAATCCCTCTCCAGAACCAAAGAAGCCAGACGATCGTACTGAATCTCCTTTAGCTGAGCCTTCACCCGGGAGATTTCCCCACCATCTCCACCCTCAGAGATCAAGAAATCTAATTTCTTTCTCAATCTATGAATGACGCATCTCTTTTTCAAATTCCTCTGGGCTATCAGCCTCCGAAAGAACTCCCGAGTCCTCTTTTTACATACCTCCCACCACTCGGATCTACTCCAACCAGCCTCCAGAAGTGTCTCCTGCAGTTGAAGGAAGTCCCTGAAGGACTGACTGACCCTTTCCTCCTTCAGGAGATCAGAATTCAATCTCCAAAGGCCCCGTCCTTTCTGAGGAGTTTCTGAAACATTCAAAGTTACACTCAGAAAAACGTGGTCAGAGAATTCTACCGGCTTCACCTCAGGAGGCAAAGTTTTCGAAGACTCTTTAACAAAAATCCTATCTATCCTAGACCTACGACTTCCGCTAAAATAAGTGTACCCCGTGAGGTCCAGGTGATGGCGAATGTGCACATCGACCAGACCAGCCTCTCTAATCATGCTTACTAAAAAATTGGCATCATAACTCAGAGTTGTCCTTGTACCCCCCCTGTCCATAGGCCTAACGACGGTGTTAAAGTCGCCACCAAAGACAATCTGCTGAGCCGTAAAAAGAAATGGTTTTATCAACCCGAAAAGGCATTTCCTATCCCAGGCTGACTGCGGTCCATAGATGTTGATCAGCCTCAAGTCCTGCCCTCTCAGGTTGACATCCAAAACCATGCATCTACCCACCTGCAACTCTATAATTCTGCGTATGGTTACCATGCCGGTAAAAAGCACCGCCACCCCACCGTACGGCTCGGCCGCAAGAGACCAGAAAGATGGACCACGCCTCCACTGGGCCTTAGCCCTATGGAGGGTGGACAAATCTCCCACATGGGTCTCCTGCAAAAACAAAAAGTCAACATCAACCGTGTTGAAAAAATCGAAGGCCAAATAACGAGCGCGTTCGGAAAGAACGGAAGCCACATTAATGGTGGCACATCGTATGGGCTGAGGATCCATAGTTCCGAATTATAAAGGTGGGACTCCAACCTACTTTCTCTTTACCAAGCGACCAGATCCCTCATCCGAGGAACCTGTTCGCTTACACGTAAGCCCAAAGGGGATACCCGCTTCACCCGACAAAGACACCTCAATCAACTCACCCTCCACCTCATTCACACCAACAGGATCTGAGACCCCAGCCCTAACCTCAGGGACGCCAGAACCAACCCCACCCCCTTCCCCCAACAACCCTCCACCCCCCACCGTACCCAAACCCCCAGCCGGAGGGGGATCCGGGTCAGGAGGTTTTGGAAGAGCAACTTTCTCCAAATGCACCTCAGGCATGTCACCTGATTTCTCAGGGATACCATCCCCTCCCACCAGGCCATCCGGGGTTTCCACCCCACTAGAACCCACCTCCACCTGAGACACCTTTTGTCCAGAGCCCTGCACCCTACGACCACCTCCGTCCAGCAAGGTTACCAACTCTGAACCCAACTCCATGCAGGACTCATCCCACTCAAGATCCACCCCCTCTCTATGTACCTCTCTGGCTTTTTTCCCACTAGCCCCTCCGGATTTACTACCTACAACCACAGCAACATCCCCCAGAGTAACCTTTTTCTTTTGCTTCTTTTTTCTCGGCCTATTAGGAACAAACCTCAGCTCCTTACCCCCCACTAGGACAATCTCACCCTCCTCCGTCCCATCCTCATCCGAGGAGGAAGAAAAGACATCAAATTTGTTTGCACAAACTACCTCTGAGGGACCATTATGCTGACCACTCGCCCCACTACCCTTCTTCACCACCTTCCACTCCTGAGATGCTGCTACCACTGCAGGGGCAGGTGAGGTACCACTAGGCCCCGCCACTGGCAATTCGAGAGGCTGCACCTCTGACTGTACAGCCTGCTGCTCTCCCGTGGGAGTTCTCATAGACACAGGATCACTAGGGGGAAAGACTACGCACATCATAGGCTCACCCTGATTATGAGAGGCCTCGGGACACCTGCTATAGGGATGACCCTCAGCTCCGCACAAGTTGCAGGTCACCTTCAGACACTCTCTAGATGAGTGCCCATCACCATTACAGAGGGTGCATTTAATAACTGGGCAGTTGTTACTCATATGTCTGAAGCTGCCACACTTGTGACAAGTGCGAGGCTGGCCGGGGTAGAAGCACTGGATTCTATCCCTACCGATGTAAGCGGCTGATGGAATGTGCCTCGTCTCTGCACCAACCTGCGTCAGCTTTACCAGCACGGAATAAGCCCCACCCCACACCCCCTTGGTGAAGTCAAACCTCTCCAACACTGACAAGACTGTGCAGTGACGAGACAGCCAAAATTCGATATCTGCTGTTGGAAGAGATTCATTGCGCACTAACACAGTGATTTTCACACGATCCTGCCTCGTCAAGGTGTTAGTTTTGTAGGAACTATATGGAGCCTTAAGCCTATTTAATTCCCACATAGACCCAAAGGCCTGCAACCCATTAAGAGAGAGGAAGCTTAGGTCAAAGTCCGGAGTCCTAACCGGGTGGATACAGGCAAATAAGTCCTTCGCCACGAATCCCAAGGAGAAAATCATATCCAGAAAATCTGCCTTGGAAGGAACATCGCCTGTACCCACCCACCGAAACTGAACCACATTCCTCCTCTTAATGGGTAACCTACTGCTAGACCACACAGGCTGCGTAACCCTCTGGGGGCCACCAGACAGGATATTGGCATAGGTGGCCGTTCCCGGCGCCACTACAACAGGCGGCAATGGGGTTGGGAGGCTACCAACAGGAGGAAGAGGGGGGGGAGGGAGGGGGGGAACAGGGGGAGCAGAAAGAGAATTGGGGGGGGAAACCCCTACAGGCTGACCATTAACTGCCACCACTGAGTCAAGCGCTGCCTGCCTTGATTCCAGCCTCAATTGGTTAGCGCTGATTACATCAATGGCTGCTTTCACTCTGGCAGGCACATTGATGTTTCCAAATATCGATTCAACCACTGCAGACTCTCTCTGCCCCAGCGCACCACGATCTAAGGCTGGCAATCCCTGGGCTGTACCAAAACCACCCCCAAGATGGCTCCCCCCTGCTGCTGAGGACAACCCTGCAGACACAGCATTAGCATTGCCGCTGGCTCCTTTTAAATGGCCGCCGCCAACAATCGCAGACAGTTCCACAGCCTTCTTCTCTATGCAGTCCAAGTCCACAGCAAGATGGCTGCCGCCCGATGACAGCGCATCCAGCCCCTGCACGTCTTCAGCCAGATCTCTCGTTACGCCCACAGTGCCCAGACTGGAGCCCACTGTTGCAGGCACGCTGAGAGATCTGGCCTCCGTGCCCGCACCGCCGGTCCGCACCGGCCCTAAGGACGCAGCCTTTGGAGCCGGGGCACGAGCCGATGGACCACAGGACGCTGCGGCAGTTCCCCCGGCAACGGCGTCCGCCGTCACCACAGCAACCGCCACGCCCCCCGCACCACCAGAGCCCAGCCCCGCCTCCAGGAGGGACGCCCCCCCTTGCCCATTCGACGCAGCCACCGATATCCCACCTCCTCCAGCAGCCTCACCGCCGGGCGCCATCACCGGAGCTTCCCGCAGCGAATCCACAGCCGCCTCCTCCTTCTTAGCGTCCTCGCCGGCATCTACAGGATCAGGCCCAGGCACCGCCATCTTGGAAGCAGAACGAACTCCCGCGGCCTCCGCTCCTTCATCCCCGATCACCGATACCGGACCTCCGTCACCCGCGATCTCCACACTGCCAGGCCCCGGGGCCACCACATCACCAGGGATCAGGACAGGAGCTCCTACAGCCACACCAGAGTCAGGTACTTTCTTCTCCCGTTTTAATAGTGAAATTCGGTCTCTCATCCTCTCTACTTTGCTCAGTAGCCCCTCTATCTCTTCATTCAGAGCAGGTTTTTCATAGCTACGAGCAGTATTTCTTTTCCTCCTCTTCACAGCTACCCAGGCCTGGGCTCGCCTCACCTCCTGCCGCAGCTCATCCAGGCTCAGGCCAAGGAATTCCTCCTCACCCTCTCCGGACGCCGAGGACAGCATCACACCGCCTAAATCCATGTCCAGGTCCTGGGCATCAGGGCAGAGATCCCCCTCACAACCATCCGGGCTGGTAAGCACGTCCGCGCTCCCCTGTGTTCCCTCACACAGAGGACCAGCATCCATAGGTTCAGGGGTATCCACGGTCACCTCCTGACGCCCAGTCAGGCCTTCATCCACCGGACTTGCCAGGCTCAGCCCCTGGTCACCGCAAACCTCACTGGGGGTGAGCCGGGGGAGCACCACCACAGCTCTCCTTCGGCCCGGATCACCAGGCCCACCACCAGGCCCAGAAGCCTGGGAGGCATCTCCATCATCCTCCGGAGAGGACTCCATCCCTCCAGGGGAGGGGAATGAAATTGAGTCCCTGGCTTCAAAGATCCTCCAAAAGGCCCAGGAGCAGAAATAGACGTCTTACTCCTAGGTCTTCAACACATCCAGTGAAATTTTGAGCTGTCTGTGTTTGCTACAAGAGGAGATATCACAAAGTATGCACATTTGTTGTTTCCAATGGTTTGAATGCATTTTGGCCTAAAACGAGCATTTGCTGTTTTCTCTTAAATGCAACATGGGAGAAAAACCAATTCACATCACATTTGTGGGTCTTGGTCTTCAACACATTCTGTAAAATTTTTAGTTATCTGTGTTTGCTACAAGAGAAGATATCACAAAGTATGCGCTTTTTTTGTTTCCAGTGGTTTCAATGCATTTTGGCCTAAAACAGGCATTTGCTGTTTTCTCTTAAATGCAACATGGGAGACAAACCATTTCACATCACATTTGTGGGTCTTGGCCTTCAACACATTGTGTGAAATTTTGAGCTGTCTGTGTTTGCTACAAGAGGAGATATCACAAAGCATGTGCTTTTGTTGTTTCCATTGGTTTCAATGCATTTTGGCCTAAAACGAGCATTTGCTGTTTTCTCTTAAATGCAACATGGGAGAAAAACCATTTCACATCACATTTGTGGGTCTTTGTCTTCAACACATTCTGTGAAATTTTGAGCTGTCTGTGTTTGCTACAAGAAGAGATATCACAAAGTATGCGCTTTTATTGTTTCCATTGGTTTCAATGCATTTTGTCCTAAAACGAGCATTTGCTGTTTTCTCTTAAATGCAACATGGTAGAAAAACCATTTCACATCACATTTCTGGGTATTGGCCTTCAACACAATGTGTGAAATTTTTAGCTATCTGTGTTTGCTAGAAGAGGAGATATCACAAAGTATGCACTTTTGTTGTTTTCCGATTGGTTTCAATGCACATTGGCCTATAACGAGCATTTGCTGTTTTCTCTTAAATGCAACATGGGAGAAAAACCATTTCACATCACATTTGTGGGTCTTGGTCTTCAACACATTCTGTGATATTTTGAGCTGTCTGTGTTTGCTACAAGAGGAGATATCACAAATAATGCACTTTTGTTGTTTCCATTGGTTTGAATGCACTTTTTCCTAAAACAAGCTTTTGCTGTTTTCTCTTAAACGAAACATGGGAGAAAAACCATTTCACATCACATTTGTGGGTCTTGGTCTTCAACACATTCTGTGAAATTTGAGCTGTATCTGTTTGCTACAAGAGGAGATATCACAAAGAATGCACTTTTGTTGTTTCCATTGGTTTCAATGCATTTTGGCCTAAAACAGGCATTTGCTGTTTTCTCTTAAAGGCAACATGGGAGACAAACCATTTCACATCACATTTGTGGGTCTTGATCTTCAACACATTCTGTGAAATTTTGAGCTGTCTGTTTTTGCTACAAGAGGAGATATCACAAAGTATGCGCTTTTGTTGTTTCCATTGGTTTCAATGCATTTTGGCCTAAAACGAGCAATTGCTGTTTTTTCTTAAATGCAACATGGGAGAAAATCTGTTTCACATCACATTTGTGGGTTGTGGTCTTCAACACATTCTGTGAAATTTTGATCTGTCTGTGTTTGCTAGAAGAGGAGATATCACAAAGAATGCACTTTTGTTCTTTCCATTGGTTTCAATGCATTTAGGCCTAAAACAAGCATTTGCTGTTTTCTCTTAAATGCAACATGGGAGAAAAACCAATTCACATCACATTAGTGGGTCTTGGTATTCAACACATTCTATGAAATTTTGAGTTGTCTGTGTTTGCTACAAGAGGAGATATCACAAAGTATGCGCTTTTGTTGTTTTCCCATTGGTTTCAATGCATATTGGCCTAAAACGAGCATTTGCTGTTTTCTCTTAAACGCAATATGGGAGAAAAACCATTTCACATCACATTTGTGGGTCTTGGTCTTCAACACATTCTGTGAAATTTTGAGCTGTCTGTGTTTGCTTAAGAGGAGATATCACAAAGTATGCGCTTTTGTTGTTTCCATTGGTTTCAATGCATTTTGGCCTAAAACGAGCATTTGCTGTTTTCTCTGAAATGCAACATGGGAGAAAAACCATTTCACATCACATTTGTGGGTGTTGGTCTTCAACACATTCTGTGAAATTTTGAGCTGTCTGTGTTTGCTACAAGAGGAGATATCACAAAGTATGCGCTTTTGTTGTTTCCATTGGTTTCAATGCATTTTGGCCTAAAACGAGCATTTGCTGTTTTCTCTTAAATGCAACATGGGAGAAAAACCATTTCACATCACATTTCTGGGTCTTGGCCTTCAACACAATGTGTGAAATTTTTAGCTATCTGTGTTTGCTACAAGAGGAGATATCACAAATAATGCGCTTTTGTTGTTTCCATTGGTTTGAATGCACTTTTTCCTAAAACAAGCTTTTGCTGTTTTCTCTTAAAGGCAACATGGGAGACAAACCATTTCACATCAAATTTGTGGGTCTTGGTCTTCAACACATTCTGTAAAATTTTTAGTTGTCTGTGTTTGCTACAAGAGAAGATATCACAAAGTATGCGCTTTTTTTGTTTCCAGTGGTTTCAATGCATTTTGTCCTGAAACAGGCATTTGCTGTTTTCTCTTAAATGCAACATGGGAGACAAACCATTTCACATCACATTTGTGGGTCTTGGTCTTCAACACATTCTGTGAAATTTTGAGCTGTCTGTGTTTGCTACAAGAAGAGATATCACAAAGTATGCACTTTTGTTGTTTCCATTGGTTTCAATGCATTTTGGTCTAAAACGAGCATTTGCTGTTTTCTCTTAAATGCAGCATGGGAGAAAAACCATTTCACATCACATTTGTGGGTCTTGGTCTGCAAAACATTCTGTGAAATTTTGAGCTGTCGGTGTTTGCTACAAGAGGAGATATCACAAAGTATGCGCTTTTGTTGTTTCCTTTCTTTTCAATGCATTTTGGCCTAAAACAAGCATTTGCTGTTTTCTCTTAAATGCAACATGGGAGAAAACCCATTTCACATCAAATTTGTGGGTCTTGGTCTTCAACACATTCTGTAAAATTTTTAGTTATCTGTGTTTGCTACAAGAGAAGATATCACAAAGTATGCGCTTTTTTTTGTTTCCAGTGGTTTCAATGCATTTTGGCCTAAAACAGGCATTTGCTGTTTTCTCTTAAATGCAACATGGGAGACAAACCATTTCACATCACATTTGTGGGTCTTGGCCTTCAACACATTGTGTGAAATTTTGAGCTGTCTGTGTTTGCTACAAGAGGAGATATCACAAAGCATGTGCTTTTGTTGTTTCCATTGGTTTCAATGCATTTTGGCCTAAAACGAGCATTTGCTGTTTTCTCTTAAATGCAACATGGGAGAAAAACCATTTCACATCACATTTGTGGGTCTTTGTCTTCAACACATTCTGTGAAATTTTGAGCTGTCTGTGTTTGCTACAAGAAGAGATATCACAAAGTATGCGCTTTTATTGTTTCCATTGGTTTCAATGCATTTTGTCCTAAAACGAGCATTTGCTGTTTTCTCTTAAATGCAACATGGTAGAAAAACCATTTCACATCACATTTCTGGGTATTGGCCTTCAACACAATGTGTGAAATTTTTAGCTATCTGTGTTTGCTAGAAGAGGAGATATCACAAAGTATGCACTTTTGTTGTTTTCCGATTGGTTTCAATGCACATTGGCCTATAACGAGCATTTGCTGTTTTCTCTTAAATGCAACATGGGAGAAAAACCATTTCACATCACATTTGTGGGTCTTGGTCTTCAACACATTCTGTGATATTTTGAGCTGTCTGTGTTTGCTACAAGAGGAGATATCACAAATAATGCGCTTTTGTTGTTTCCATTGGTTTGAATGCACTTTTTCCTAAAACAAGCTTTTGCTGTTTTCTCTTAAACGAAACATGGGAGAAAAACCATTTCACATCACATTTGTGGGTCTTGGTCTTCAACACATTCTGTGAAATTTGAGCTGTATCTGTTTGCTACAAGAGGAGATATCACAAAGAATGCACTTTTGTTGTTTCCATTGGTTTCAATGCATTTTGGCCTAAAACAGGTATTTGCTGTTTTCTCTTAAAGGCAACATGGGAGACAAACCATTTCACATCACATTTGTGGGTCTTGATCTTCAACACATTCTGTGAAATTTTGAGCTGTCTGTTTTTGCTACAAGAGGAGATATCACAAAGTATGCGCTTTTGTTGTTTCCATTGGTTTCAATGCATTTTGGCCTAAAACGAGCAATTGCTGTTTTTTCTTAAATGCAACATGGGAGAAAATCTGTTTCACATCACATTTGTGGGTCGTGGTCTTCAACACATTCTGTGAAATTTTGATCTGTCTGTGTTTGCTAGAAGAGGAGATATCACAAAGAATGCACTTTTGTTCTTTCCATTGGTTTCAACGCATTTAGGCCTAAAACAAGCATTTGCTGTTTTCTCTTAAATGCAACATGGGAGAAAAACCAATTCACATCACATTAGTGGGTCTTGGTATTCAACACATTCTATGAAATTTTGAGTTGTCTGTGTTTGCTACAAGAGGAGATATCACAAAGTCTGCGCTTTTGTTGTTTTCCCATTGGTTTCAATGCATATTGGCCTAAAACGAGCATTTGCTGTTTTCTCTTAAACGCAACATGGGAGAAAAACCATTTCACATCACATTTGTGGGTCTTGGTCTTCAACACATTCTGTGAAATTTTGTGCTGTCTGTGTTTGCTTAAGAGGAGATATCACAAAGTATGTGCTTTTGTTGTTTCCATTGGTTTCAATGCATTTTGGCCTAAAACGAGCATTTGCTGTTTTCTCTGAAATGCAACATGGGAGACAAACCATTTCACATCACATTTGTGGGTCTTGGTCTTCAACACATTCTGTGAAATTTTGAGCTGTCTGTGTTTGCTACAAGAAGAGCTATCACAAAGTAAGCACTTTTGTTGTTTCCATTGGTTTCAATGCATTTTGGTCTAAAACGAGCATTTGCTGTTTTCTCTTAAATGCAGCATGGAAGAAAAACCATTCCACATCACATTTGTGGGTCTTGGTCTTCAACACATTCTGTGAAATTTGAGCTGTCTCTGTTTGCTACAAGAGGAGATATCACAAAGAATGCACTTTTGTTGTTTCCATTGGTTTCAATGCATTTTGGCCTAAAACAGGCATTTGCTGTTTTCTCTTAAAGGCAACATGGGAGACAAACCATTTCACATCACATTTGTGGGTCTTGGTCTTCAACACATTCTGTGAAATTTTGAGCTGTCTGTGTTTGCTACAAGAGGAGATATCACAAAGAATGTGCTTTTGTTGTTTCCATTGGTTTCAATGCATTTTGGCCTAAAATGAGCATTTGCTGTTTTCTCTTAAATGCAACATGGGAGAAAAACCATTTCACATCACATTTGTATGTCTTTGTCTTCAACACATTCGGTGAAATTTTGAGTTGTCTGTGTTTGCTACAAGAGGAGATATCACAAAGTATGCGCTTTTGTTGTTTTCCCATTGGTTTCAATGCATATTGGCCTAAAACGAGCATTTGCTGTTTTCTCTTAAACGCAACATGGGAGAAAAACCATTTCACATCACATTTGTGGGTCCTTGGTCTTCAACACATTCTGTGAAATTTTGAGCTGTCTGTGTTTGCTTAAGAGGAGATATCACAAAGTATGCGCTTTTGTTGTTTCCATTGGTTTCAATGCATTTTGGCCTAAAACGAGCATTTGCTGTTTTCTCTGAAATGCAACATGGGAGAAAAACCATTTCACATCACATTTGTGGGTGTTGGTCTTCAACACATTCTGTGAAATTTTGAGCTATCTGTGTTTGCTACAAGAGGAGATATCACAAATAATGCGCTTTTGTTGTTTCCATTGGTTTGAATGCACTTTTTCCTAAAACAAGCTTTTGCTGTTTTCTCTTAAAGGCAACATGGGAGACAAACCATTTCACATCACATTTGTGGGTCTTGGTCTTCAACACATTCTGTGAAATTTTGATCTGTCTGTGTTTGCTAGAAGAGGAGATATCACAAAGAATGCACTTTTGTTCTTTCCATTGGTTTCAATGCATTTTGGCCTAAAACAAGCATTTGCTGTTTTCTCTTAAAGGCAACATGGGAGACAAACCATTTCACATCACATTTGTGGGTCTTGGTCTGCAAAACATTCTGTGAAATTTTGAGCTGTCGGTGTTTGCTACAAGAGGAGATATCACAAAGTATGTGCTTTTGTTGTTTCCTTTCTTTTCAATGCATTTTGGCCTAAAACAAGCATTTGCTGTTTTCTCTTAAATGCAACATGGGAGAAAACTCATTTCACATCAAATTTGTGGGTCTTGGTCTTCCACACATTCTGTGAAATTTTTAGTTGTCTGTGTTTGCTACAAGAGAAGATATCACAAAGTATGCGCTTTTTTTGTTTCCAGTGGTTTCAATGCATTTTGTCCTGAAACAGGCATTTGCTGTTTTCTCTTAAATGCAACATTGGAGACAAACCATTTCACATCACATTTGTGGGTCTTGGTCTTCAACACATTCTGTGAAATTTTGAGCTGTCTGTGTTTGCTACAAGAAGAGATATCACAAAGTATGCACTTTTGTTGTTTCCATTGGTTTCAATGCATTTTGGTCTAAAACGAGCATTTGCTGTTTTCTCTTAAATGCAGCATGGGAGAAAAACCATTTCACATCACATTTGTGGGTCTTGGTCTGCAAAACATTCTGTGAAATTTTGAGCTGTCGGTGTTTGCTACAAGAGGAGATATCACAAAGTATGCGCTTTTGTTGTTTCCTTTCTTTTCAATGCATTTTGGCCTAAAACAAGCATTTGCTGTTTTCTCTTAAATGCAACATGGGAGAAAACCCATTTCACATCAAATTTGTGGGTCTTGGTCTTCAACACATTCTGTAAAATTTTTAGTTGTCTGTGTTTGCTACAAGAGAAGATATCACAAAGTATGCGCTTTTTTTTGTTTCCAGTGGTTTCAATGCATTTTGGCCTAAAACAGGCATTTGCTGTTTTCTCTTAAATGCAACATGGGAGACAAACCATTTCACATCACATTTGTGGGTCTTGGCCTTCAACACATTGTGTGAAATTTTGAGCTGTCTGTGTTTGCTACAAGAGGAGATATCACAAAGCATGTGCTTTTGTTGTTTCCATTGGTTTCAATGCATTTTGGCCTAAAACGAGCATTTGCTGTTTTCTCTTAAATGCAACATGGGAGACAAACCATTTCACATCACATTTGTGGGTCTTGGCCTTCAACACATTGTGTGAAATTTTGAGCTGTCTGTGTTTGCTACAAGAGGAGATATCACAAAGCATGTGCTTTTGTTGTTTCCATTGGTTTCAATGCATTTTGGCCTAAAACGAGCATTTGCTGTTTTCTCTTAAATGCAACATGGGAGAAAAACCATTTCACATCACATTTGTGGGTCTTTGTCTTCAACACATTCTGTGAAATTTTGAGCTGTCTGTGTTTGCTACAAGAAGAGATATCACAAAGTATGCGCTTTTATTATTTCCATTGGTTTCAATGCATTTTGGCCTAAAACGAGCATTTGCTGTTTTCTCTTAAATGCAACATGGTAGAAAAACCATTTCACATCACATTTCTGGGTATTGGCCTTCAACACAATGTGTGAAATTTTTAGCTATCTGTGTTTGCTAGAAGAGGAGATATCACAAAGTATGCACTTTTGTTGTTTTCCGATTGGTTTCAATGCACATTGGCCTATAACGAGCATTTGCTGTTTTCTCTTAAATGCAACATGGGAGAAAAACCATTTCACATCACATTTGTGGGTCTTGGTCTTCAACACATTCTGTGATATTTTGAGCTGTCTGTGTTTGCTACAAGAGGAGATATCACAAATAATGCGCTTTTGTTGTTTCCATTGGTTTGAATGCACTTTTTCCTAAAACAAGCTTTTGCTGTTTTCTCTTAAACGAAACATGGGAGAAAAACCATTTCACATCACATTTGTGGGTCTTGGTCTTCAACACATTCTGTGAAATTTGAGCTGTATCTGTTTGCTACAAGAGGAGATATCACAAAGAATGCACTTTTGTTGTTTCCATTGGTTTCAATGCATTTTGGCCTAAAACAGGCATTTGCTGTTTTCTCTTAAAGGCAACATGGGAGACAAACCATTTCACATCACATTTGTGGGTCTTGATCTTCAACACATTCTGTGAAATTTTGAGCTGTCTGTTCTTGCTACAAGAGGAGATATCACAAGTATGCGCTTTTGTTGTTTCCATTGGTTTCAATGCATTTTGGCCTAAAACGAGCAATTGCTGTTTTTTCTTAAATGCAACATGGGAGAAAATCTGTTTCACATCACATTTGTGGGTCTTGGTCTTCAACACATTCTGTGAAATTTTGATCTGTCTGTGTTTGCTAGAAGAGGAGATATCACAAAGAATGCACTTTTGTTCTTTCCATTGGTTTCAATGCATTTAGGCCTAAAACAAGCATTTGCTGTTTTCTCTTAAATGCAACATGGGAGAAAAACCAATTCACATCACATTAGTGGGTCTTGGTATTCAACACATTCTATGAAATTTTGAGTTGTCTGTGTTTGCTACAAGAGGAGATATCACAAAGTATGCGCTTTTGTTGTTTTCCCATTGGTTTCAATGCATATTGGCCTAAAACGAGCATTTGCTGTTTTTTCTTAAACGCAACATGGGAGAAAAACCATTTCACATCACATTTGTGGGTCTTGGTCTTCAACACATTCTGTGAAATTTTGAGCTGTCTGTGTTTGCTTCAAGAAGAGATATCACAAAGTATGCGCTTTTATTGTTTCCATTGGTTTCAATGCATTTTGGCCTAAAACGAGCATTTGCTGTTTTCTCTTAAATGCAACATGGTAGAAAAACCATTTCACATCACATTTCTGGGTATTGGCCTTCAACACAATGTGTGAAATTTTTAGCTATCTGTGTTTGCTAGAAGAGGAGATATCACAAAGTATGCACTTTTGTTGTTTTCCGATTGGTTTCAATGCACATTGGCCTATAACGAGCATTTGCTGTTTTCTCTTAAATGCAACATGGGAGAAAAACCATTTCACATCACATTTGTGGGTCTTGGTCTTCAACACATTCTGTGATATTTTGAGCTGTCTGTGTTTGCTACAAGAGGAGATATCACAAATAATGCGCTTTTGTTGTTTCCATTGGTTTGAATGCACTTTTTCCTAAAACAAGCTTTTGCTGTTTTCTCTTAAACGAAACATGGGAGAAAAACCATTTCACATCACATTTGTGGGTCTTGGTCTTCAACACATTCTGGGAAATTTGAGCTGTATCTGTTTGCTACAAGAGGAGATATCACAAAGAATGCACTTTTGTTGTTTCCATTGGTTTCAATGCATTTTGGCCTAAAACAGGCATTTGCTGTTTTCTCTTAAAGGCAACATGGGAGACAAACCATTTCACATCACATTTGTGGGTCTTGATCTTCAACACATTCTGTGAAATTTTGAGCTGTCTGTTTTTGCTACAAGAGGAGATATCACAAAGTATGCGCTTTTGTTGTTTCCATTGGTTTCAATGCATTTTGGCCTAAAACGAGCAATTGCTGTTTTTTCTTAAATGCAACATGGGAGAAAATCTGTTTCACATCACATTTGTGGGTCTTGGTCTTCAACACATTCTGTGAAATTTTGATCTGTCTGTGTTTGCTAGAAGAGGAGATATCACAAAGAATGCACTTTTGTTCTTTCCATTGGTTTCAATGCATTTAGGCCTAAAACAAGCATTTGCTGTTTTCTCTTAAATGCAACATGGGAGAAAAACCAATTCACATCACATTAGTGGGTCTTGGTATTCAACACATTCTATGAAATTTTGAGTTGTCTGTGTTTGCTACAAGAGGAGATATCACAAAGTATGCGCTTTTGTTGTTTTCCCATTGGTTTCAATGCATATTGGCCTAAAACGAGCATTTGCTGTTTTTTCTTAAACGCAACATGGGAGAAAAACCATTTCACATCACATTTGTGGGTCTTGGTCTTCAACACATTCTGTGAAATTTTGAGCTGTCTGTGTTTGCTTAAGAGGAGATATCACAAAGTATGCGCTTTTGTTGTTTCCATTGGTTTCAATGCATTTTGGCCTAAAACGAGCATTTGCTGTTTTCTCTGAAATGCAACATGGGAGAAAAACCATTTCACATCACATTTGTGGGTTTTGGTCTTCAACACATTCTGTGAAATTTTGAGCTGTCTGTGTTTGCTACAAGAGGAGATATCACAAAGTATGCGCTTTTTTTGTTTCCAGTGGTTTCAATGCATTTTGGCCTAAAACAGGCATTTGCTGTTTTCTCTTAAATGCAACATGGGAGACAAACCATTTCACATCACATTTGTGGGTATTGGCCTTCAACACATTCTGGGAAATTTTGAGCTGTCTGTGTTTGCTACAAGAGGAGATATCACAAAGAATGTGCTTTTGTTGTTTCCATTGGTTTCAATGCATTTTGGCCTAAAATGAGCATTTGCTGTTTTCTCTTAAATGCAACATGGGAGATAAACCATTTCACATCACATTTGTATGTCTTTGTCTTCAACACATTCGGTGAAATTTTGAGCTGTCTGTGTTTGCTACAAGAAGAGATATCACAAAGTATGCGCTTTTGTTGTTTCCTTTGATTTCAATGCATTTAGGCCTAAAACAAGCATTTGCTGTTTTCTCTTAAATGCAACATGGGAGAAAAACCAATTCACATCACATTAGTGGGTCTTGGTATTCAACACATTCTATGAAATTTTGAGTTGTCTGTGTTTGCTACAAGAGGAGATATCACAAAGTATGCGCTTTTGTTGTTTTCCCATTGGTTTCAATGCATATTGGCCTAAAACGAGCATTTGCTGTTTTCTCTTAAACGCAACATGGGAGAAAAACCATTTCACATCACATTTGTGGGTCTTGGTCTTCAACACATTCTGTGAAATTTTGAGCTGTCTGTGTTTGCTTAAGAGGAGATATCACAAAGTATGCGCTTTTGTTGTTTCCATTGGTTTCAATGCATTTTGGCCTAAAACGAGCATTTGCTGTTTTCTCTGAAATGCAACATGGGAGAAAAACCATTTCACATCACATTTGTGGGTGTTGGTCTTCAACACATTCTGTGAAATTTTGAGCTGTCTGTGTTTGCTACAAGAGGAGATATCACAAAGTATGCGCTTTTGTTGTTTCCATTGGTTTCAATGCATTTTGGCCTAAAACGAGCATTTGCTGTTTTCTCTTAAATGCAACATGGGAGAAAAACCATTTCACATCACATTTCTGGGTCTTGGCCTTCAACACAATGTGTGAAATTTTTACCTATCTGTGTTTGCTACAAGAGGAGATATCACAAATAATGCGCTTTTGTTGTTTCCATTGGTTTGAATGCACTTTTTCCTAAAACAAGCTTTTGCTGTTTTCTCTTAAAGGCAACATGGGAGACAAACCATTTCACATCACATTTGTGGGTCTTGGTCTTCAACACATTCTGTGAAATTTTGATCTGTCTATGTTTGCTAGAAGAGGAGATATCACAAAGAATGCACTTTTGTTCTTTCCATTGGTTTCAATGCATTTTGGCCTAAAACAAGCATTTGCTGATTTCTCTTAAATGCAACATGGGAGAAAAACCATTTCACATCACATTTGTGGGTCTTGGTCTGCAAAACATTCTGTGAAATTTTGAGCTGTCGGTGTTTGCTACAAGAGGAGATATCACAAAGTATGTGCTTTTGTTGTTTCCTTTCTTTTCAATGCATTTTGGCCTAAAACAAGCATTTGCTGTTTTCTCTTAAATGCAACATGGGAGAAAACTCATTTCACATCAAATTTGTGGGTGTTGGTCTTCAACACATTCTGTGAAATTTTTAGTTGTCTGTGTTTGCTACAAGAGAAGATATCACAAAGTATGCGCTTTTTTTGTTTCCAGTGGTTTCAATGCATTTTGTCCTGAAACAGGCATTTGCTGTTTTCTCTTAAATGCAACATGGGAGACAAACCATTTCACATCACATTTGTGGGTCTTGGTCTTCAACACATTCTGTGAAATTTTGAGCTGTCTGTGTTTGCTACAAGAAGAGATATCACAAAGTATGCACTTTTGTTGTTTCCATTGGTTTCAATGCATTTTGGTCTAAAACGAGCATTTGCTGTTTTCTCTTAAATGCAGCATGGGAGAAAAACCATTTCACATCACATTTGTGGGTCTTGGTCTGCAAAACATTCTGTGAAATTTTGAGCTGTCGGTGTTTGCTACAAGAGGAGATATCACAAAGTATGCGCTTTTGTTGTTTCCTTTCTTTTCAATGCATTTTGGCCTAAAACAAGCATTTGCTGTTTTCTCTTAAATGCAACATGGGAGAAAACCCATTTCACATCAAATTTGTGGGTCTTGGTCTTCAACACATTCTGTAAAATTTTTAGTTGTCTGTGTTTGCTACAAGAGAAGATATCACAAAGTATGCGCTTTTTTTTGTTTCCAGTGGTTTCAATGCATTTTGGCCTAAAACAGGCATTTGCTGTTTTCTCTTAAATGCAACATGGGAGACAAACCATTTCACATCACATTTGTGGGTCTTGGCCTTCAACACATTGTGTGAAATTTTGAGCTGTCTGTGTTTGCTACAAGAGGAGATATCACAAAGCATGTGCTTTTGTTGTTTCCATTGGTTTCAATGCATTTTTTCCTAAAACGAGCATTTGCTGTTTTCTCTTAAATGCAACATGGGAGAAAAACCATTTCACATCACATTTGTGGGTCTTTGTCTTCAACACATTCTGTGAAATTTTGAGCTGTCTGTGTTTGCTACAAGAAGAGATATCACAAAGTATGCGCTTTTGTTGTTTCCTTTCGTTTCAATGCGTTTTGGCCTAAAATGAGCATTTGCTGTTTTCTCTTAAATGCAACATGGGAGAAAACATATTTCACATCACATTTGTGGGTCTTGGTCTTCAACACATTCTGTGAAATTTTGAGTTGTCTGTGTTTGCTACAAGAGGAGATATCACAAAGTATGCACATTTGTTGTTTCCAATGGTTTGAATGCATTTTGGCCTAAAATGAGCATTTGCTGTTTTCTCTTGAATGCAACATGGGAGAAAAACCATTTCACATCACATTTGTGGTATTGGCCTTCAACACATTCTGTGAAATTTTGAGCTGTTGGTGTTTACTACAAGAGGAGATATCAGAAAGTATGCGCTTTTGTTGTTTCCTTTCTTTTCAATGCATTTTGGCCTAAAACAAGCATTTGCTGTTTTCTCTTAAATGCAACATGGGAGAAAACCCATTTCACATCACATTTGTGGGTCTTGGTCTTCAACACATTCTGTGAAATTTTTAGTTGTCTGTGTTTGCTACAAGAGAAGATATCACAAAGTATGCGCTTTTTTTGTTTCCAGTGGTTTCAATGCATTTTGGCCTAAAACAGGCATTTGCTGTTTTCTCTTAAATGCAACATGGGAGACAAACCATTTCACATCACATTTGTATGTCTTTGTCTTCAACACATTCGGTGAAATTTTGAGCTGTCTGTGTTTGCTACAAGAAGAGATATCACAAAGTATGCGCTTTTGTTGTTTCCTTTGATTTCAATGCATTTAGGCCTAAAACAAGCATTTGCTGTTTTCTCTTAAATGCAACATGGGAGAAAAACCAATTCACATCACATTAGTGGGTCTTGGTATTCAACACATTCTATGAAATTTTGAGTTGTCTGTGTTTGCTACAAGAGGAGATATCACAAAGTATGCGCTTTTGTTGTTTTCCCATTGGTATCAATGCATTTTGGCCTAAAACGAGCATTTGCTGTTTTCTGTGAAATGCAACATGGGAGAAAAACCATTTCACATCACATTTGTGGGTTTTGGTCTTCAACACATTCTGTGAAATTTTGAGCTGTCTGTGTTTGCTACAAGAGGAGATATCACAAAGTATGCGCTTTTTTTGTTTCCAGTGGTTTCAATGCATTTTGGCCTAAAACAGGCATTTGCTGTTTTCTCTTAAATGCAACATGGGAGACAAACCATTTCACATCACATTTGTGGGTATTGGCCTTCAACACATTCTGGGAAATTTTGAGCTGTCTGTGTTTGCTACAAGAGGAGATATCACAAAGAATGTGCTTTTGTTGTTTCCATTGGTTTCAGTGCATTTTGGCCTAAAATGAGCATTTGCTGTTTTCTCTTAAATGCAACATGGGAGAAAAACCATTTCACATCACATTTGTATGTCTTTGTCTTCAACACATTCAGTGAAATTTTGAGCCTTCTGTGTTTGCTATGAGAAGAGATATCACAAAGTATGCGCTTTTGTTGTTTCCTTTGATTTCAATGCATTTTGGCCTAAAACAAGCATTTGCTGTTTTTTCTTAATTGCAACATGGGAGAAAACTCATTTCACATCAAATTTGTGGGTCTTGGTCTTCAACACATTCTGTGAAATTTTTAGTTGTCTGTGTTTGCTACAAGAGAAGATATCACAAAGTATGCGCTTTTTTTGTTTCCAGTGGTTTCAATGCATTTTGTCCTGAAACAGGCATTTGCTGTTTTCTCTTAAATGCAACATGGGAGACAAACCATTTCACATCACATTTGTGGGTCTTGGTCTTCAACACATTCTGTGAAATTTTGAGCTGTCTGTGTTTGCTACAAGAAGAGATATCACAAAGTATGCACTTTTGTTGTTTCCATTGGTATCAATGCATTTTGGTCTAAAACGAGCATTTGCTGTTTTCTCTTAAATGCAGCATGGGAGAAAAACCATTTCACATCACATTTGTGGGTCTTGGTCTGCAAAACATTCTGTGAAATTTTGAGCTGTCGGTGTTTGCTACAAGAGGAGATATCACAAAGTATGCGCTTTTGTTGTTTCCTTTCTTTTCAATGCATTTTGGCCTAAAACAAGCATTTGCTGTTTTCTCTTAAATGCAACATGGGAGAAAACCCATTTCACATCAAATTTGTGGGTCTTGGTCTTCAACACATTCTGTGAAATTTGAGCTGTCTGTGTTTGCTACAAGAGGAGATATCACAAAGTATGCGCTTTTGTTGTTTCCTTTCGTTTCAATGCATTTTGGCCTAAAATGAGCATTTGCTGTTTTCTCTTAAATGCAACATGGGAGAAAACATATTTCACATCACATTTGTGGGTCTTGGTCTTCAACACATTCTGTGAAATTTTGAGTTGTCTGTGTTTGCTACAGGAGGAGATATCACAAAGTATGCACATTTGTTGTTTCCAATGGTTTGAATGCATTTTGGCCTAAAACAAGCATTTGCTGTTTTCTCTTAAATGCAACATGGGAGAAAACCCATTTCACATCACATTTGTGGGTCTTGGTCTTCAACACATTCTGTGAAATTTTTAGTTGTCTGTGTTTGCTACAAGAGAAGATATCACAAAGTATGCGCTTTTTTTGTTTCCAGTGGTCTCAATGCATTTTGGCCTAAAACAGGCATTTGCTGTTTTCTCTTAAATGCAACATGGGAGACAAACCATTTCACATCACATTTGTGGGTATTGGCCTTCAACACATTCGGGGAAATTTTGAGCTGTCTGTGTTTGCTACAAGAGGAGATATCACAAAGAATGTGCTTTTGTTGTTTCCATTGGTTTCAATGCATTTTGGCCTAAAATGAGCATTTGCTGTTTTCTCTTAAATGCAACATGGGAGAAAAACCATTTCACATCACATTTGTATGTCTTTGTCTTCAACACATTCAGTGAAATTTTGAGCTGTCTGTGTTTGCTACAAGAAGAGATATCACAAAGTATGCGCTTTTGTTGTTTCCTTTGATTTCAATGCATTTAGGCCTAAAACAAGCATTTGCTGTTTTCTCTTAAATGCAACATGGGAGAAAACCCATTTCACATCACATTTGTGGGTCTTGGTCTTCAACACATTCTGTGAAATTTTTAGTTGTCTGTGTTTGCTACAAGAGAAGATATCACAAAGTATGCGCTTTTTTTGTTTCCAGTGGTTTCAATGCATTTTGTCCTGAAACAGGCATTTGCTGTTTTCTCTTAAATGCAACATGGGAGACAAACCATTTCACATCACATTTGTGGGTATTGGCCTTCAACACATTCTGTGAAATTTTGAGCTGTTGGTGTTTACTACAAGAGGAGATATCACAAAGTATGCGCTTTTGTTGTTTCCTTTCTTTTCAATGCATTTTGGCCTAAAACAAGCATTTGCTGTTTTCTCTTAAATGCAACATGGGAGAAAACCCATTTCACATCACATTTGTGGGTCTTGGTCTTCAACACATTCTGTGAAATTTTTAGTTGTCTGTGTTTGCTACAAGAGAAGATATCACAAAGTATGCGCTTTTTTTGTTTCCAGTGGTTTCAATGCATTTTGGCCTAAAACAGGCATTTGCTGTTTTCTCTTAAATGCAACATGGGAGACAAACCATTTCACATCACATTTGTATGTCTTTGTCTTCAACACATTCGGTGAAATTTTGAGCTGTCTGTGTTTGCTACAAGAAGAGATATCACAAAGTATGCGCTTTTGTTGTTTCCTTTGATTTCAATGCATTTAGGCCTAAAACAAGCATTTGCTGTTTTCTCTTAAATGCAACATGGGAGAAAAACCAATTCACATCACATTAGTGGGTCTTGGTATTCAACACATTCTATGAAATTTTGAGTTGTCTGTGTTTGCTACAAGAGGAGATATCACAAAGTATGCGCTTTTGTTGTTTTCCCATTGGTTTCAATGCATATTGGCCTAAAACGAGCATTTGCTGTTTTCTCTTAAACGCAACATGGGAGAAAAACCATTTCACATCACATTTGTGGGTCTTGGTCTTCAACACATTCTGGGAAATTTTGAGCTGTCTGTGTTTGCTACAAGAGGAGATATCACAAAGAATGTGCTTTTGTTGTTTCCATTGGTTTCAATGCATTTTGGCCTAAAACGAGCATTTGCTGTTTTCTGTGAAATGCAACATGGGAGAAAAACCATTTCACATCACATTTGTGGGTTTTGGTCTTCAACACATTCTGTGAAATTTTGAGCTGTCTGTGTTTGCTACAAGAGGAGATATCACAAAGTATGCGCTTTTTTTGTTTCCAGTGGTTTCAATGCATTTTGGCCTAAAACAGGCATTTGCTGTTTTCTCTTAAATGCAACATGGGAGACAAACCATTTCACATCACATTTGTGGGTATTGGCCTTCAACACATTCTGGGAAATTTTGAGCTGTCTGTGTTTGCTACAAGAGGAGATATCACAAAGAATGTGCTTTTGTTGTTTCCATTGGTTTCAATGCATTTTGGCCTAAAATGAGCATTTGCTGTTTTCTCTTAAATGCAACATGGGAGAAAAACCATTTCACATCACATTTGTATGTCTTTGTCTTCAACACATTCAGTGAAATTTTGAGCCTTCTGTGTTTGCTATGAGAAGAGATATCACAAAGTATGCGCTTTTGTTGTTTCCTTTGATTTCAATGCATTTAGGCCTAAAACAAGCATTTGCTGTTTTCTCTTAAATGCAACATGGGAGAAAAACCAATTCACATCACATTTGTGGGTCTTGGTCTTCAACACATTCTGTGAAATTTTGAGCTGTCTGTGTTTGCTACAAGAAGAGATATCACAAAGTATGCACTTTTGTTGTTTCCATTGGTATCAATGCATTTTGGTCTAAAACGAGCATTTGCTGTTTTCTCTTAAATGCAGCATGGGAGAAAAACCATTTCACATCAAATTTGTGGGTCTTGGTCTTCAACACATTCTGTGAAATTTGAGCTGTCTGTGTTTGCTACAAGAGGAGATATCACAAAGTATGCGCTTTTGTTGTTTCCTTTCGTTTCAATGCATTTTGGCCTAAAATGAGCATTTGCTGTTTTCTCTTAAATGCAACATGGGAGAAAACATATTTCACATCACATTTGTGGGTCTTGGTCTTCAACACATTCTGTGAAATTTTGAGTTGTCTGTGTTTGCTACAGGAGGAGATATCACAAAGTATGCACATTTGTTGTTTCCAATGGTTTGAATGCATTTTGGCCTAAAACAAGCATTTGCTGTTTTCTCTTAAATGCAACATGGGAGAAAACCCATTTCACATCACATTTGTGGGTCTTGGTCTTCAACACATTCTGTGAAATTTTTAGTTGTCTGTGTTTGCTACAAGAGAAGATATCACAAAGTATGCGCTTTTTTTGTTTCCAGTGGTCTCAATGCATTTTGGCCTAAAACAGGCATTTGCTGTTTTCTCTTAAATGCAACATGGGAGACAAACCATTTCACATCACATTTGTGGGTATTGGCCTTCAACACATTCTGGGAAATTTTGAGCTGTGTGTGTTTGCTACAAGAGGAGATATCACAAAGAATGTGCTTTTGTTGTTTCCATTGGTTTCAATGCATTTTGGCCTAAAATGAGCATTTGCTGTTTTCTCTTAAATGCAACATGGGAGAAAAACCATTTCACATCACATTTGTATGTCTTTGTCTTCAACACATTCGGTGAAATTTTGAGCTGTCTGTGTTTGCTACAAGAAGAGATATCACAAAGTATGCGCTTTTGTTGTTTCCTTTGATTTCAATGCATTTAGGCCTAAAACAAGCATTTGCTGTTTTCTCTTAAATGCAACATGGGAGAAAAACCAATTCACATCACATTAGTGGGTCTTGGTATTCAACACATTCTATGAAATTTTGAGTTGTCTGTGTTTGCTACAAGAGGAGATATCACAAAGTATGCGCTTTTGTTGTTTCCATTGGTTTCAATGCATTTTGGCCTAAAATGAGCATTTGCTGTTTTCTCTGAAATGCAACATGGGAGAAAAACCATTTCACATCACATTTGTGGGTTTTGGTCTTCAACGCATTCTGTGAAATTTTGAGCTGTCTGTGTTTGCTACAAGAGGAGATATCACAAAGTATGCGCTTTTGTTGTTTCCATTGGTTTCAATGCATTTTGGCCTAAAACGAGCATTTGCTGTTTTCTCTTAAATGCAACATGGGAGAAAAACCATTTCACATCACATTTCTGGGTCTTGGCCTTCAACACAATGTGTGAAATTTTTAGCTACCTGTGTTTGCTACAAGAGGAGATATCACAAATAATGCGCTTTTGTTGTTTCCATTGGTTTGAATGCACTTTTTCCTAAAACAAGCTTTTGCTGTTTTCTCTTAAAGGCAACATGGGAGACAAACCATTTCACATCACATTTGTGGGTCTTGGTCTTCAACACATTCTGTGAAATTTTGATCTGTCTGTGTTTGCTAGAAGAGGAGATATCACAAAGAATGCACTTTTGTTCTTTCCATTGGTTTCAATGCATTTTGGCCTAAAACAAGCATTTGCTGATTTCTCT
The DNA here is from genome assembly GCA_031769625.1 of Taudactylus pleione. Lineage (NCBI taxonomy): Eukaryota > Metazoa > Chordata > Amphibia > Anura > Myobatrachidae > Taudactylus > Taudactylus pleione. Next base: position 1,292,228 of record JAUIMM010000274.1, on the reverse strand, counting down.
TAAATGCAACATGGGAGAAAAACCATTTCACATCACATTTGTGGGTCTTGGTCTGCAAAACATTCTGTGAAATTTTGAGCTGTCGGTGTTTGCTACAAAAGGAGATATCACAAAGTATGTGCTTTTGTTGTTTCCTTTCTTTTCAATGCATTTTGGCCTAAAACAAGCATTTGCTGTTTTCTCTTAAATGCAACATGGGAGAAAACTCATTTCACATCAAATTTGTGGGTCTTGGTCTTCAACACATTCTGTGAAATTTTTAGTTGTCTGTGTTTGCTACAAGAGAAGATATCACAAAGTATGCACTTTTTTTGTTTCCAGTGGTTTCAATGCATTTTGTCCTGAAACAGGCATTTGCTGTTTTCTCTTAAATGCAACATGGGAGACAAACCATTTCACATCACATTTGTGGGTCTTGGTCTTCAACACATTCTGTGAAATTTTGAGCTGTCTGTGTTTGCTACAAGAAGAGATATCACAAAGTATGCACTTTTGTTGTTTCCATTGGTTTCAATGCATTTTGGTCTAAAACGAGCATTTGCTGTTTTCTCTTAAATGCAGCATGGGAGAAAAACCATTTCACATCACATTTGTGGGTCTTGGTCTGCAAAACATTCTGTGAAATTTTGAGCTGTCGGTGTTTGCTACAAGAGGAGATATCACAAAGTATGCGCTTTTGTTGTTTCCTTTCTTTTCAATGCATTTTGGCCTAAAACAAGCATTTGCTGTTTTCTTTTCAATGCAACATGGGAGAAAATCCATTTCACATCAAATTTGTGGGTCTTGGTCTTCAACACATTCTGTAAAATTTTTAGTTGTCTGTGTTTGCTACAAGAGAAGATATCACAAAGTATGCTCTTTTTTTGTTTCCAGTGGTTTCAATGCATTTTGGCCTAAAACAGGCATTTGCTGTTTTCTCTTAAATGCAACATGGGAGACAAACCATTTCACATCACATTTGTGGGTCTTGGCCTTCAACACATTGTGTGAAATTTTGAGCTGTCTTTGTTTGCTTAAGAGGAGATATCACAAAGTATGCGCTTTTGTTGATTCCTTTCGTTTCAATGCATTTTGGCCTAAAACGAGCATTTGCTGATTTCTCTTAAATGCAACATGGGAGAAAAACCATTTCACATCACATTTGTGGGTCTTGGTCTTCAACACATTTTGTGAAATTTTGAGCTGTCTGTGTTTGCTACAAGAAGAGATATCACAAAGTATGCACTTTTGTTGTTTCCATTGGTTTCAATGCATTTTGGTCTAAAACGAGCATTTGCTGTCTTCTCTTAAATGCAGCATGGGAGAAAAACCATTTCACATCACATTTGTGGGTCTTGGTCTTCAACACATTCTGTGAAATTTGAGCTGTCTGTGTTTGCTACAAGAGGAGATATCACAAAGTATGCGCTTTTGTTGTTTCCTTTCGTTTCAATGCATTTTGGCCTAAAATGAGCATTTGCTGTTTTCTCTTAAATGCAACATGGGAGAAAACATATTTCACATCACATTTGTGGGTCTTGGTCTTCAACACATTCTGTGAAATTTTGAGTTGTCTGTGTTTGCTACAAGAGGAGATATCACAAAGTATGCACATTTGTTGTTTCCAATGGTTTGAATGCATTTTGGCCTAAAATGAGCATTTGCTGTTTTCTCTTGAATGCAACATGGGAGAAAAACCATTTCACATCACATTTGTGGTATTGGCCTTCAACACATTCTGTGAAATTTTGAGCTGTTGGTGTTTACTACAAGAGGAGATATCACAAAGTATGCGCTTTTGTTGTTTCCTTTCTTTTCAATGCATTTTGGCCTAAAACAAACATTTGCTGTTTTCTCTTAAATGCAACATGGGAGAAAACCCATTTCACATCACATTTGTGGGTCTTGGTCTTCAACACATTCTGTGAAATTTTTAGTTGTCTGTGTTTGCTAGAAGAGAAGATATCACAAAGTATGAGCTTTTTTTGTTTCCAGTGGTTTCAATGCATTTTGGCCTAAAACAGGCATTTGCTGTTTTCTCTTAAATGCAACATGGGAGACAAACCATATCACATCACATTTGTGGGTATTGGCCTTCAACACATTCTGGGAAATTTTGAGCTGTCTGTGTTTGCTACAAGAGGAGATATCACAAAGAATGTGCTTTTGTTGTTTCCATTGGTTTCAATGCATTTTGGCCTAAAATGAGCATTTGCTGTTTTCTCTTAAATGCAACATGGGAGAAAAACCATTTCACATCACATTTGTATGTCTTTGTCTTCAACACATTCGGTGAAATTTTGAGCTGTCTGTGTTTGCTACAAGAAGAGATATCACAAAGTATGCGCTTTTGTTGTTTCCTTTGATTTCAATGCATTTAGGCCTAAAACAAGCATTTGCTGTTTTCTCTTAAATGCAACATGGGAGAAAAACCAATTCACATCACATTAGTGGGTCTTGGTATTCAACACATTCTATGAAATTTTGAGTTGTCTGTGTTTGCTACAAGAGGAGATATCACAAAGTATGCGCTTTTGTTGTTTTCCCATTGGTTTCAATGCATATTGGCCTAAAACGAGCATTTGCTGTTTTCTCTTAAACGCAACATGGGAGAAAAACCATTTCACATCACATTTGTGGGTCTTGGTCTTCAACACATTCTGTGAAATTTTGAGCTGTCTGTGTTTGCTTAAGAGGAGATATCACAAAGTATGCGCTTTTGTTGTTTCCATTGGTTTCAATGCATTTTGGCCTAAAACGAGCATTTGCTGTTTTCTCTGAAATGCAACATGGGAGAAAAACCATTTCACATCACATTTGTGGGTTTTGGTCTTCAACACATTCTGTGAAATTTTGAGCTGTCTGTGTTTGCTACAAGAGGAGATATCACAAAGTATGCGCTTTTTTTGTTTCCAGTGGTTTCAATGCATTTTGGCCTAAAACAGGCATTTGCTGTTTTCTCTTAAATGCAACATGGGAGACAAACCATTTCACATCACATTTGTGGGTATTGGCCTTCAACACATTCTGGGAAATTTTGAGCTGTCTGTGTTTGCTACAAGAGGAGATATCACAAAGAATGTGCTTGTGTTGTTTCTATTGGTTTCAATGCATTTTGGCCTAAAATGAGCATTTGCTGTTTTCTCTTAAATGCAACATGGGAGAAAAACCATTTCACATCACATTTGTATGTCTTTGTCTTCAACACATTCGGTGAAATTTTGAGCTGTCTGTGTTTGCTACAAGAAGAGATATCACAAAGTATGCGCTTTTGTTGTTTCCTTTGATTTCAATGCATTTAGGCCTAAAACAAGCATTTGCTGTTTTCTCTTAAATGCAACATGGGAGAAAAACCAATTCACATCACATTAGTGGGTCTTGGTATTCAACACATTCTATGAAATTTTGACTTGTCTGTGTTTGCTACAAGAGGAGATATCACAAAGTATGCGCTTTTGTTGTTTTCCCATTGGTTTCAATGCATATTGGCCTAAAACGAGCATTTGCTGTTTTCTCTTAAACGCAACATGGGAGAAAAACCATTTCACATCACATTTGTGGGTCTTGGTCTTCAACACAATCTGTGAAATTTTGAGCTGTCTGTGTTTGCTTAAGAGGAGATATCACAAAGTATGCGCTTTTGTTGTTTCCATTGGTTTCAATGCATTTTGGCCTAAAACGAGCATTTGCTGTTTTCTCTGAAATGCAACATGGGAGAAAAACCATTTCACATCACATTTGTGGGTTTTGGTCTTCAACACATTCTGTGAAATTTTGAGCTGTCTGTGTTTGCTACAAGAGGAGATATCACAAAGTATGCGCTTTTGTTGTTTCCATTGGTTTCAATGCATTTTGGCCTAAAACGAGCATTTGCTGTTTTCTCTTAAATGCAACATGGGAGAAAAACCATTTCACATCACATTTCTGGGTCTTGGCCTTCAACACAATGTGTGAAATTTTTAGCTATCTGTGTTTGCTACAAGAGGAGATATCACAAATAATGCGCTTTTGTTGTTTCCATTGGTTTGAATGCACTTTTTCCTAAAACAAGCTTTTGCTGTTTTCTCTTAAAGGCAACATGGGAGACAAACCATTTCACATCACATTTGTGGGTCTTGGTCTTCAACACATTCTGTGAAATTTTGATCTGTCTGTGTTTGCTAGAAGAGGAGATATCACAAAGAATGCACTTTTGTTCTTTCCATTGGTTTCAATGCATTTTGGCCTAAAACAAGCATTTGCTGATTTCTCTTAAATGCAACATGGGAGAAAAACCATTTCACATCACATTTGTGGGTCTTGGTCTGCAAAACATTCTGTGAAATTTTGAGTTGTCTGTGTTTGCTACAAGAGGAGATGTCACAAAGTATGCGCTTTTGTTGTTTTCCCATTGGTTTCAATGCATATTGGCCTAAAACGAGCATTTGCTGTTTTCTCTTAAACGCAACATGGGAGAAAAACCATTTCACATCACATTTGTGGGTCTTGGTCTTCAACACATTCTGTGAAATTTTGAGCTGTCTGTGTTTGCTTAAGAGGAGATATCACAAAGTATGCGCTTTTGTTGTTTCCATTGGTTTCAATGCATTTTGGCCTAAAACGAGCATTTGCTGTTTTCTCTGAAATGCAACATGGGAGAAAAACCATTTCACATCACATTTGTGGGTTTTGGTCTTCAACACATTCTGTGAAATTTTGAGCTGTCTGTGTTTGCTACAAGAGGAGATATCACAAAGTATGCGCTTTTTTTGTTTCCAGTGGTTTCAATGCATTTTGGCCTAAAACAGGCATTTGCTGTTTTCTCTTAAATGCAACATGGGAGACAAACCATTTCACATCACATTTGTGGGTATTGGCCTTCAACACATTCTGGGAAATTTTGAGCTGTCTGTGTTTGCTACAAGAGGAGATATCACAAAGAATGTGCTTTTGTTGTTTCTATTGGTTTCAATGCATTTTGGCCTAAAATGAACATTTGCTGTTTTCTCTTAAATGCAACATGGGAGAAAAACCATTTCACATCACATTTGTATGTCTTTGTCTTCAACACATTCGGTGAAATTTTGAGCTGTCTGTGTTTGCTACAAGAAGAGATATCACAAAGTATGCGCTTTTGTTGTTTCCTTTGATTTCAATGCATTTAGGCCTAAAACAAGCATTTGCTGTTTTCTCTTAAATGCAACATGGGAGAAAAACCAATTCACATCACATTAGTGGGTCTTGGTATTCAACACATTCTATGAAATTTTGACTTGTCTGTGTTTGCTACAAGAGGAGATATCACAAAGTATGCGCTTTTGTTGTTTTCCCATTGGTTTCAATGCATATTGGCCTAAAACGAGCATTTGCTGTTTTCTCTTAAACGCAACATGGGAGAAAAACCATTTCACATCACATTTGTGGGTCTTGGTCTTCAACACAATCTGTGAAATTTTGAGCTGTCTGTGTTTGCTTAAGAGGAGATATCACAAAGTATGCGCTTTTGTTGTTTCCATTGGTTTCAATGCATTTTGGCCTAAAACGAGCATTTGCTGTTTTCTCTGAAATGCAACATGGGAGAAAAACCATTTCACATCACATTTGTGGGTTTTGGTCTTCAACACATTCTGTGAAATTTTGAGCTGTCTGTGTTTGCTACAAGAGGAGATATCACAAAGTATGCGCTTTTGTTGTTTCCATTGGTTTCAATGCATTTTGGCCTAAAACGAGCATTTGCTGTTTTCTCTTAAATGCAACATGGGAGAAAAACCATTTCACATCACATTTCTGGGTCTTGGCCTTCAACACAATGTGTGAAATTTTTAGCTATCTGTGTTTGCTACAAGAGGAGATATCACAAATAATGCGCTTTTGTTGTTTCCATTGGTTTGAATGCACTTTTTCCTAAAACAAGCTTTTGCTGTTTTCTCTTAAAGGCAACATGGGAGACAAACCATTTCACATCACATTTGTGGGTCTTGGTCTTCAACACATTCTGTGAAATTTTGATCTGTCTGTGTTTGCTAGAAGAGGAGATATCACAAAGAATGCACTTTTGTTCTTTCCATTGGTTTCAATGCATTTTGGCCTAAAACAAGCATTTGCTGATTTCTCTTAAATGCAACATGGGAGAAAAACCATTTCACATCACATTTGTGGGTCTTGGTCTGCAAAACATTCTGTGAAATTTTGAGCTGTCGGTGTTTGCTACAAGAGGAGATATCACAAAGTATGTGCTTTTGTTGTTTCCTTTCTTTTCAATGCATTTTGGCCTAAAACAAGCATTTGATGTTTTCTCTTAAATGCAACATGGGAGAAAACTCATTTCACATCAAATTTGTGGGTCTTGGTCTTCAACACATTCTGTGAAATTTTTAGTTGTCTGTGTTTGCTACAAGAGAAGATATCACAAAGTATGCGCTTTTTTTGTTTCCAGTGGTTTCAATGCATTTTGTCCTGAAACAGGCATTTGCTGTTTTCTCTTAAATGCAACATGGGAGACAAACCATTTCACATCACATTTGTGGGTCTTGGTCTTCAACACATTCTGTGAAATTTTGAGCTGTCTGTGTTTGCTACAAGAAGAGATATCACAAAGTATGCACTTTTGTTGTTTCCATTGGTTTCAATGCATTTTGGTCTAAAACGAGCATTTGCTGTTTTCTCTTAAATGCAGCATGGGAGAAAAACCATTTCACATCACATTTGTGGGTCTTGGTCTGCAAAACATTCTGTGAAATTTTGAGCTGTCGGTGTTTGCTACAAGAGGAGATATCACAAAGTATGCGCTTTTGTTGTTTCCTTTCTTTTCAATGCATTTTGGCCTAAAACAAGCATTTGCTGTTTTCTCTTAAATGCAACATGGGAGAAAACCCATTTCACATCAAATTTGTGGGTCTTGGTCTTCAACACATTCTGTAAAATTTTTAGTTGTCTGTGTTTGCTACAAGAGAAGATATCACAAAGTATGCGCTTTTTTTGTTTCCAGTGGTTTCAATGCATTTTGGCCTAAAACAGGCATTTGCTGTTTTCTCTTAAATGCAACATGGGAGACAAACCATTTCACATCACATTTGTGGGTCTTGGCCTTCAACACATTGTGTGAAATTTTGAGCTGTCTGTGTTTGCTACAAGAGGAGATATCAAAAAGCATGTGCTTTTGTTGTTTCCATTGGTTTCAATGCATTTTGGTCTAAAACGAGCATTTGCTGTCTTCTCTTAAATGAAGCATGGGAGAAAAACCATTTCACATCACATTTGTGGGTCTTGTTCTTCAACACATTCTGTGAAATTTGAGCTGTCTGTGTTTGCTACAAGAGGAGATATCACAAAGTATGCGCTTTTGTTGTTTCCTTTCGTTTCAATGCATTTTGGCCTAAAATGAGCATTTGCTGTTTTCTCTTAAATGCAACATGGGAGAAAACATATTTCACATCACATTTGTGGGTCTTGGTCTTCAACACATTCTGTGAAATTTGAGCTGTCTGTGTTTGCTACAAGATGAGATATCACAAAGTATGCGCTTTTGTTGTTTCCTTTGATTTCAATGCATTTAGGCCTAAAACAAGCATTTGCTGTTTTCTCTTAAATGCAACATGGGAGAAAAACCAATTCACATCACATTAGTGGGTCTTGGTATTCAACACATTCTATGAAATTTTGAGTTGTCTGTGTTTGCTACAAGAGGAGATATCACAAAGTATGCGCTTTTGTTGTTTTCCCATTGGTTTCAATGCATATTGGCCTAAAACGAGCATTTGCTGTTTTCTCTGAAATGCAACATGGGAGAAAAACCATTTCACATCACATTTGTGGGTCTTGGTCTTCAACACATTCTGTGAAATTTTGAGCTGTCTGTGTTTGCTTAAGAGGAGATATCACAAAGTATGCGCTTTTGTTGTTTCCATTGGTTTCAATGCATTTTGGCCTAAAACAAGCATTTGCTGTTTTCTCTGAAATGCAACATGGGAGAAAAACTATTTCACATCACATTTGTGGGTTTTGGTCTTCAACACATTCTGTGAAATTTTGAGCTGTCTGTGTTTGCTACAAGAGGAGATATCACAAAGTATGCGCTTTTTTTGTTTCCAGTGGTTTCAATGCATTTTGGCCTAAAACAGGCATTTGCTGTTTTCTCTTAAATGCAACATGGGAGACAAACCATTTCACATCACATTTGTGGGTATTGGCCTTCAACACATTCTGGGAAATTTTGAGCTGTCTGTGTTTGCTACAAGAGGAGATATCACAAAGAATGTGCTTTTGTTGTTTCTATTGGTTTCAATGCATTTTGGCCTAAAATGAGCATTTGCTGTTTTCTCTTAAATGCAACATGGGAGAAAAACCATTTCACATCACATTTGTATGTCTTTGTCTTCAACACATTCGGTGAAATTTTGAGCTGTCTGTGTTTGCTACAAGAAGAGATATCACAAAGTATGCGCTTTTGTTGTTTCCTTTGATTTCAATGCATTTAGGCCTAAAACAAGCATTTGCTGTTTTCTCTTAAATGCAACATGGGAGAAAAACCAATTCACATCACATTAGTGGGTCTTGGTATTCAACACATTCTATGAAATTTTGACTTGTCTGTGTTTGCTACAAGAGGAGATATCACAAAGTATGCGCTTTTGTTGTTTTCCCATTGGTTTCAATGCATATTGGCCTAAAACGAGCATTTGCTGTTTTCTCTTAAACGCAACATGGGAGAAAAACCATTTCACATCACATTTGTGGGTCTTGGTCTTCAACACAATCTGTGAAATTTTCAGCTGTCTGTGTTTGCTTAAGAGGAGATATCACAAAGTATGCGCTTTTGTTGTTTCCATTGGTTTCAATGCATTTTGGCCTAAAACGAGCATTTGCTGTTTTCTCTGAAATGCAACATGGGAGAAAAACCATTTCACATCACATTTGTGGGTTTTGGTCTTCAACACATTCTGTGAAATTTTGAGCTGTCTGTGTTTGCTACAAGAGGAGATATCACAAAGTATGCGCTTTTGTTGTTTCCATTGGTTTCAATGCATTTTGGCCTAAAACGAGCATTTGCTGTTTTCTCTTAAATGCAACATGGGAGAAAAACCATTTCACATCACATTTCTGGGTCTTGGCCTTCAACACAATGTGTGAAATTTTTAGCTATCTGTGTTTGCTACAAGAGGAGATATCACAAATAATGCGCTTTTGTTGTTTCCATTGGTTTGAATGCACTTTTTCCTAAAACAAGCTTTTGCTGTTTTCTCTTAAAGGCAACATGGGAGACAAACCATTTCACATCACATTTGTGGGTCTTGGTCTTCAACACATTCTGTGAAATTTTGATCTGTCTGTGTTTGCTAGAAGAGGAGATATCACAAAGAATGCACTTTTGTTCTTTCCATTGGTTTCAATGCATTTTGGCCTAAAACAAGCATTTGCTGATTTCTCTTAAATGCAACATGGGAGAAAAACCATTTCACATCACATTTGTGGGTCTTGGTCTGCAAAACATTCTGTGAAATTTTGAGTTGTCTGTGTTTCCTACAAGAGGAGATATCACAAAGTATGCGCTTTTGTTGTTTTCCCATTGGTTTCAATGCATATTGGCCTAAAACGAGCATTTGCTGTTTTCTCTTAAACGCAACATGGGAGAAAAACCATTTCACATCACATTTGTGGGTCTTGGTCTTCAACACATTCTGTGAAATTTTGAGCTGTCTGTGTTTGCTTAAGAGGAGATATCACAAAGTATGCGCTTTTGTTGTTTCCATTGGTTTCAATGCATTTTGGCCTAAAACGAGCATTTGCTGTTTTCTCTGAAATGCAACATGGGAGAAAAACCATTTCACATCACATTTGTGGGTTTTGGTCTTCAACACATTCTGTGAAATTTTGAGCTGTCTGTGTTTGCTACAAGAGGAGATATCACAAAGTATGCGCTTTTTTTGTTTCCAGTGGTTTCAATGCATTTTGGCCTAAAACAGGCATTTGCTGTTTTCTCTTAAATGCAACATGGGAGACAAACCATTTCACATCACATTTGTGGGTATTGGCCTTCAACACATTCTGGGAAATTTTGAGCTGTCTGTGTTTGCTACAAGAGGAGATATCACAAAGAATGTGCTTTTGTTGTTTCTATTGGTTTCAATGCATTTTGGCCTAAAATGAGCATTTGCTGTTTTCTCTTAAATGCAACATGGGAGAAAAACCATTTCACATCACATTTGTATGTCTTTGTCTTCAACACATTCGGTGAAATTTTGAGCTGTCTGTGTCTGCTACAAGAAGAGATATCACAAAGTATGCGCTTTTGTTGTTTCCTTTGATTTCAATGCATTTAGGCCTAAAACAAGCATTTGCTGTTTTCTCTTAAATGCAACATGGGAGAAAAACCAATTCACATCACATTAGTGGGTCTTGGTATTCAACACATTCTATGAAATTTTGACTTGTCTGTGTTTGCTACAAGAGGAGATATCACAAAGTATGCGCTTTTGTTGTTTTCCCATTGGTTTCAATGCATATTGGCCTAAAACGAGCATTTGCTGTTTTCTCTTAAACGCAACATGGGAGAAAAACCATTTCACATCACATTTGTGGGTCTTGGTCTTCAACACAATCTGTGAAATTTTGAGCTGTCTGTGTTTGCTTAAGAGGAGATATCACAAAGTATGCGCTTTTGTTGTTTCCATTGGTTTCAATGCATTTTGGCCTAAAACGAGCATTTGCTGTTTTCTCTGAAATGCAACATGGGAGAAAAACCATTTCACATCACATTTGTGGGTTTTGGTCTTCAACACATTCTGTGAAATTTTGAGCTGTCTGTGTTTGCTACAAGAGGAGATATCACAAAGTATGCGCTTTTGTTGTTTCCATTGGTTTCAATGCATTTTGGCCTAAAACGAGCATTTGCTGTTTTCTCTTAAATGCAACATGGGAGAAAAACCATTTCACATCACATTTCTGGGTCTTGGCCTTCAACACAATGTGTGAAATTTTTAGCTATCTGTGTTTGCTACAAGAGGAGATATCACAAATAATGCGCTTTTGTTGTTTCCATTGGTTTGAATGCACTTTTTCCTAAAACAAGCTTTTGCTGTTTTCTCTTAAAGGCAACATGGGAGACAAACCATTTCACATCACATTTGTGGGTCTTGGTCTTCAACACATTCTGTGAAATTTTGATCTGTCTGTGTTTGCTAGAAGAGGAGATATCACAAAGAATGCACTTTTGTTCTTTCCGTTGGTTTCAATGCATTTTGGCCTAAAACAAGCATTTGCTGATTTCTCTTAAATGCAACATGGGAGAAAAACCATTTCACATCACATTTGTGGGTCTTGGTCTGCAAAACATTCTGTGAAATTTTGAGCTGTCGGTGTTTGCTACAAGAGGAGATATCACAAAGTATGTGCTTTTGTTGTTTCCTTTCTTTTCAATGCATTTTGGCCTAAAACAAGCATTTGCTGTTTTCTCTTAAATGCAACATGGGAGAAAACTCATTTCACATCAAATTTGTGGGTCTTGGTCTTCAACACATTCTGTGAAATTTTTAGTTGTCTGTGTTTGCTACAAGAGAAGATATCACAAAGTATGCGCTTTTTTTGTTTCCAGTGGTTTAAATGCATTTTGTCCTGAAACAGGCATTTGCTGTTTTCTCTTAAATGCAACATGGGAGACAAACCATTTCACATCACATTTGTGGGTCTTGGTCTTCAACACATTCTGTGAAATTTTGAGCTGTCTGTGTTTGCTACAAGAAGAGATATCACAAAGTATGCACTTTTGTTGTTTCCATTGGTTTCAATGCATTTTGGTCTAAAACGAGCATTTGCTGTTTTCTCTTAAATGCAGCATGGGAGAAAAACCATTTCACATCACATTTGTGGGTCTTGGTCTGCAAAACATTCTGTGAAATTTTGAGCTGTCGGTGTTTGCTACAAGAGGAGATATCACAAAGTATGCGCTTTTGTTGTTTCCTTTCTTTTCAATGCATTTTGGCCTAAAACAAGCATTTGCTGTTTTCTCTTAAATGCAACATGGGAGAAAACCCATTTCACATCAAATTTGTGGGTCTTGGTCTTCAACACATTCTGTAAAATTTTTAGTTGTCTGTGTTTGCTACAAGAGAAGATATCACAAAGTATGCGCTTTTTTTGTTTCCAGTGGTTTCAATGCATTTTGGCCTAAAACAGGCATTTGCTGTTTTCTCTTAAATGCAACATGGGAGACAAACCATTTCACATCACATTTGTGGGTCTTGGCCTTCAACACATTGTGTGAAATTTTGAGCTGTCTGTGTTTGCTACAAGAGGAGATATCAAAAAGCATTTGCTTTTGTTGTTTCCATTGGTTTCAATGCATTTTGGTCTAAAACGAGCATTTGCTGTCTTCTCTTAAATGCAGCATGGGAGAAAAACCATTTCACATCACATTTGTGGGTCTTGGTCTTCAACACATTCTGTGAAATTTGAGCTGTCTGTGTTTGCTACAAGAGGAGATATCACAAAGTATGCGCTTTTGTTGTTTCCTTTCGTTTCAATGCATTTTGGCCTAAAATGAGCATTTGCTGTTTTCTCTTAAATGCAACATGGGAGAAAACATATTTCACATCACATTTGTGGGTCTTGGTCTTCAACACATTCTGTGAAATTTTGAGTTGTCTGTGTTTGCTACAAGAGGAGATATCACAAAGTATGCACATTTGTTGTTTCCAATGGTTTGAATGCATTTTGGCCTAAAATTAGCATTTGCTGTTTTCTCTTGAATGCAACATGGGAGAAAAACCATTTCACATCACATTTGTGGTATTGGCCTTCAACACATTCTGTGAAATTTTGAGCTGTCGGTGTTTACTACAAGAGGAGATATCAGAAAGTATGCGCTTTTGTTGTTTCCTTTCTTTTCAATGCATTTTGGCCTAAAACAAACATTTGCTGTTTTCTCTGAAATGCAACATGGGAGAAAAACCATTTCACATCACATTTGTGGGTTTTGGTCTTCAACACATTCTGTGAAATTTTGAGCTGTCTGTGTTTGCTACAAGAGGAGATATCACAAAGTATGCGCTTTTTTTGTTTCCAGTGGTTTCAATGCATTTTGGCCTAAAACAGGCATTTGCTGTTTTCTCTTAAATGCAACATGGGAGACAAACCATTTCACATCACATTTGTGGGTATTGGCCTTCAACACATTCTGGGAAATTTTGAGCTGTCTGTGTTTGCTACAAGAGGAGATATCACAAAGAATGTGCTTTTGTTGTTTCTATTGGTTTCAATGCATTTTGGCCTAAAATGAGCATTTGCTGTTTTCTCTTAAATGCAACATGGGAGAAAAACCATTTCACATCACATTTGTATGTCTTTGTCTTCAACACATTCGGTGAAATTTTGAGCTGTCTGTGTCTGCTACAAGAAGAGATATCACAAAGTATGCGCTTTTGTTGTTTCCTTTGATTTCAATGCATTTAGGCCTAAAACAAGCATTTGCTGTTTTCTCTTAAATGCAACATGGGAGAAAAACCAATTCACATCACATTAGTGGGTCTTGGCATTCAACACATTCTATGAAATTTTGACTTGTCTGTGTTTGCTACAAGAGGAGATATCACAAAGTATGCGCTTTTGTTGTTTTCCCATTGGTTTCAATGCATATTGGCCTAAAACGAGCATTTGCTGTTTTCTCTTAAACGCAACATGGGAGAAAAACCATTTCACATCACATTTGTGGGTCTTGGTCTTCAACACAATCTGTGAAATTTTGAGCTGTCTGTGTTTGCTTAAGAGGAGATATCACAAAGTATGCGCTTTTGTTGTTTCCATTGGTTTCAATGCATTTTGGCCTAAAACGAGCATTTGCTGTTTTCTCTGAAATGCAACATGGGAGAAAAACCATTTCACATCACATTTGTGGGTTTTGGTCTTCAACACATTCTGTGAAATTTTGAGCTGTCTGTGTTTGCTACAAGAGGAGATATCACAAAGTATGCGCTTTTGTTGTTTCCATTGGTTTCAATGCATTTTGGCCTAAAACGAGCATTTGCTGTTTTCTCTTAAATGCAACATGGGAGAAAAACCATTTCACATCACATTTCTGGGTCTTGGCCTTCAACACAATGTGTGAAATTTTTAGCTATCTGTGTTTGCTACAAGAGGAGATATCACAAATAATGCGCTTTTGTTGTTTCCATTGGTTTGAATGCACTTTTTCCTAAAACAAGCTTTTGCTGTTTTCTCTTAAAGGCAACATGGGAGACAAACCATTTCACATCACATTTGTGGGTCTTGGTCTTCAACACATTCTGTGAAATTTTGATCTGTCTGTGTTTGCTAGAAGAGGAGATATCACAAAGAATGCACTTTTGTTCTTTCCGTTGGTTTCAATGCATTTTGGCCTAAAACAAGCATTTGCTGATTTCTCTTAAATGCAACATGGGAGAAAAACCATTTCACATCACATTTGTGGGTCTTGGTCTGCAAAACATTCTGTGAAATTTTGAGCTGTCGGTGTTTGCTACAAGAGGAGATATCACAAAGTATGTGCTTTTGTTGTTTCCTTTCTTTTCAATGCATTTTGGCCTAAAACAGGCATTTGCTGTTTTCTCTTAAATGCAACATGGGAGACAAACCATTTCACATCACATTTGTGGGTCTTGGCCTTCAACACATTGTGTGAAATTTTGAGCTGTCTGTGTTTGCTACAAGAGGAGATATCAAAAAGCATTTGCTTTTGTTGTTTCCATTGGTTTCAATGCATTTTGGTCTAAAACGAGCATTTGCTGTCTTCTCTTAAATGCAGCATGGGAGAAAAACCATTTCACATCACATTTGTGGGTCTTGGTCTTCAACACATTCTGTGAAATTTGAGCTGTCTGTGTTTGCTACAAGAGGAGATATCACAAAGTATGCGCTTTTGTTGTTTCCTTTCGTTTCAATGCATTTTGGCCTAAAATGAGCATTTGCTGTTTTCTCTTAAATGCAACATGGGAGAAAACATATTTCACATCACATTTGTGGGTCTTGGTCTTCAACACATTCTGTGAAATTTTGAGTTGTCTGTGTTTGCTACAAGAGGAGATATCACAAAGTATGCACATTTGTTGTTTCCAATGGTTTGAATGCATTTTGGCCTAAAATGAGCATTTGCTGTTTTCTCTTGAATGCAACATGGGAGAAAAACCATTTCACATCACATTTGTGGTATTGGCCTTCAACACATTCTGTGAAATTTTGAGCTGTCGGTGTTTACTACAAGAGGAGATATCAGAAAGTATGCGCTTTTGTTGTTTCCTTTCTTTTCAATGCATTTTGGCCTAAAACAAACATTTGCTGTTTTCTCTTAAATGCAACATGGGAGAAAACCCATTTCACATCACATTTGTGGGTCTTGGTCTTCAACACATTCTGTGAAATTTTTAGTTGTCTGTGTTTGCTACAAGAGAAGATATCACAAAGTATGTGCTTTTTTTGTTTCCAGTGGTCTCAATGCATTTTGGCCTAAAACAGGCATTTGATGTTTTCTCTTAAATGCAACATGGGAGACAAACCATTTCACATCACATTTGTGGGTATTGGTCTTCAACACATTTTGGGAAATTTTGAGCTGTCTGTGTTTGCTACAAGAGGAGATATCACAAAGAATGTGCTTTTGTTGTTTCCATTGGTTTCAATGCATTTTGGCCTAAAATGAGCATTTGCTGTTTTCTCTTAAATGCAACATGGGAGAAAAACCATTTCACATCACATTTGTATGTCTTTGTCTTCAACACATTCGGTGAAATTTTGAGCTGTCTGTGTTTGCTACAAGATGAGATATCACAAAGTATGCGCTTTTGTTGTTTCCTTTGATTTCAATGCATTTAGGCCTAAAACAAGCATTTGCTGTTTTCTCTTAAATGCAACATGGGAGAAAAAACAATTCACATCACATTAGTGGGTCTTGGTATTCAACACATTCTATGAAATTTTGAGCTGTCTGTGTTTGCTACAAGAAGAGATATCACAAAGTATGTGCTTTTGTTGTTTCCTTTCTTTTCAATGCATTTTGGCCTAAAACAAGCATTTGCTGTTTTCTCTTAAATGCAACATGGGAGAAAACTCATTTCACATCAAATTTGTGGGTCTTGGTCTTCAACACATTCTGTGAAATTTTTAGTTGTCTGTGTTTGCTACAAGAGAAGATATCACAAAGTATGCGCTTTTTTTGTTTCCAGTGGTTTCAATGCATTTTGTCCTGAAACAGGCATTTGCTGTTTTCTCTTAAATGCAACATGGGAGACAAACCATTTCACATCACATTTGTGGGTCTTGGTCTTCAACACATTCTGTGAAATTTTGAGCTGTCTGTGTTTGCTACAAGAAGAGATATCACAAAGTATGCACTTTTGTTGTTTCCATTGGTTTCAATGCATTTTGGTCTAAAACGAGCATTTGCTGTTTTCTCTTAAATGCAGCATGGGAGAAAAACCATTTCACATCACATTTGTGGGTCTTGGCCTTCAACACATTCTGTGAAATTTTGAGCTGTCGGTGCTTGCTACAAGAGGAGATATCAGAAAGTATGCGCTTTTGTTGTTTCCTTTCCTTTCAATGCATTTTGGCCTAAAACAAACATTTGCTGTTTTCTCTTAAATGCAACATGGGAGAAAACCCATTTCACATCACATTTGTGGGTCTTGGTCTTCAACACATTCTGTGAAATTTTTAGTTGTCTGTGTTTGCTACAAGAGAAGATATCACAAAGTATGCGCTTTTTTTGTTTCCAGTGGTTTCAATGCATATTGGCCTAAAACGAGCATTTGCTGTTTTCTCTTAAACGCAACATGGGAGAAAAACCATTTCACATCACATTTGTGGGTCTTGGTCTTCAACACATTCTGTGAAATTTTGAGCTGCCTGTGTTGGCTTAAGAGGAGATATCACAAAGTATGCGCTTTTGTTGTTTCCATTGGTTTCAATGCATTTTGGCCTAAAACGAGCATTTGCTGTTTTCTCTGAAATGCAACATGGGAGAAAAACCATTTCACATCACATTTGTGGGTTTTGGTCTTCAACACATTCTGTGAAATTTTGAGCTGTCTGTGTTTGCTACAAGAGGAGATATCACAAAGTATGCGCTTTTGTTGTTTCCATCGGTTTCAATGCATTTTGGCCTAAAACGAGCATTTGCTGTTTTCTCTTAAATGCAACATGGGAGAAAAACCATTTCACATCACATTTCTGGGTCTTGGCCTTCAACACAATGTGTGAAATTTTTAGCTATCTGTGTTTGCTACAAGAGGAGATATCACAAATAATGCGCTTTTGTTGTTTCCATTGGTTTGAATGCACTTTTTCCTAAAACAAGCTTTTGCTGTTTTCTCTTAAAGGCAACATGGGAGACAAACCATTTCACATCACATTTGTGGGTCTTGGTCTTCAACACATTCTGTGAAATTTTGATCTGTCTGTGTTTGCTAGAAGAGGAGATATCACAAAGAATGCACTTTTGTTCGTTCCATTGGTTTCAATGCATTTTGGCCTAAAACAAGCATTTGCTGATTTCTCTTAAATGCAACATGGGAGAAAAACCATTTCACATCACATTTGTGGGTCTTGGTCTGCAAAACATTCTGTGAAATTTTGAGCTGTCGGTGTTTGCTACAAGAGGAGATATCACAAAGTGTGTGCTTTTGTTGTTTCCTTTCTTTTCAATGCATTTTGGCCTAAAACAAGCATTTGCTGTTTTCTCTTAAATGCAACATGGGAGAAAACTCATTTCACATCAAATTTGTGGGTCTTGGTCTTCAACACATTCTGTGAAATTTTTAGTTGTCTGTGTTTGCTACAAGAGAAGATATCACAAAGTATGCGCTTTTTTTGTTTCCAGTGGTTTCAATGCATTTTGTACTGAAACAGGCATTTGCTGTTTTCTCTTAAATGCAACATGGGAGACAAACCATTTCACATCACATTTGTGGGTCTTGGTCTTCAACACATTCTGTGAAATTTTGAGCTGTCTGTGTTTGCTACAAGAAGAGATATCACAAAGTAAGCACTTTTGTTGTTTCCATTGGTTTCAATGCATTTTGGTCTAAAACGAGCATTTGCTGTTTTCTCTTAAATGCAGCATGGGAGAAAAACCATTTCACATCACATTTGTGGGTCTTGGTCAGCAAAACATTCTATGAAATTTTGAGCTGTCGGTGTTTGCTACAAGAAGAGATATCACAAAGTATGCGCTTTTGTTGTTTCCTTTCTTTTCAATGCATTTTGGCCTAAAACAAGCATTTGCTGTTTTCTTTTCAATGCAACTTGGGAGAAAACCCATTTCACATCAAATTTGTGGGTCTTGGTCTTCAACACATTCTGTAAAATTTTTAGTTGTCTGTGTTTGCTACAAGAGAAGATATCACAAAGTATGCGCTTTTTTTGTTTCCAGTGGTTTCAATGCATTTTGGCCTAAAACAGGCATTTGCTGTTTTCTCTTAAATGCAACATGGGAGACAAACCATTTCACATCACATTTGTGGGTCTTGGCCTTCAACACATTGTGTGAAATTTTGAGCTGTCTGTGTTTGCTACAAGAGGAGATATCACAAAGCATGTGCTTTTGTTGTTTCCATTGGTTTCAATGCATTTTGGCCTAAAACGAGCATTTGCTGTTTTCTCTTAAATGCAACATGGGAGAAAAACCATTTCACATCACATTTGTGGGTCTTTGTCTTCAACACATTCTGTGAAATTTTGAGCTGTCTGTGTTTGCTACAAGAAGAGATATCACAAAGTATGCGCTTTTATTGTTTCCATTGGTTTCAATGCATTTTGGCTTAAAACGAGCATTTGCTGTTTTCTCTTAAATGCAACATGGTAGAAAAACCATTTCACATCACATTTCTGGGTATTGGCCTTCAACACAATGTGTGAAATTTTTAGCTATCTGTGTTTGCTAGAAGAGGAGATATCACAAAGTATGCACTTTTGTTGTTTTCCGAGTGGTTTCAATACACATTGGCCTATAACGAGCATTTGCTGTTTTCTCTTAAATGCAACATGGGAGAAAAACCATTTCACATCACATTTGTGGGTCTTGGTCTTCAACACATTCTGTGGTATTTTGAGCTGTCTGTGTTTGCTACAAGAGGAGATATCACAAATAATGCGCTTTTGTTGTTTCCATTGGTTTGAATGCACTTTTTCCTAAAACAAGCTTTTGCTGTTTTCTCTTAAACGAAACATGGGAGAAAAACCATTTCACATCACATTTGTGGGTCTTGGTCTTCAACACATTCTGTGAAATTTGAGCTGTATCTGTTTGCTACAAGAGGAGATATCACAAAGAATGCACTTTTGTTGTTTCCATTGGTTTCAATGCATTTTGGCCTAAAACAGGCATTTGCTGTTTTCTCTTAAAGGCAACATGGGAGACAAACCATTTCACATCACATTTGTGGGTCTTGATCTTCAACACATTCTGTGAAATTTTGAGCTGTCTGTTTTTGCTACAAGAGGAGATATCACAAAGTATGCGCTTTTGTTGTTTCCATTGGTTTCAATGCATTTTGGCCTAAAACGAGCAATTGCTGTTTTTTCTTAAATGCAACATGGGAGAAAATCTGTTTCACATCACATTTGTGGGTCTTGGTCTTCAACACATTCTGTGAAATTTTGATCTGTCTGTGTTTGCTAGAAGAGGAGATATCACAAAGAATGCACTTTTGTTCTTTCCATTGGTTTCAATGCATTTTGGCCTAAAACAAGCATTTGCTGATTTCTCTTAAATGCAACATGGGAGAAAAACCATTTCACATCACATTTGTGGGTCTTGGTCTGCAAAACATTCTATGAAATTTTGAGCTGTCGGTGGTTGCTACAAGAAGAGATATCACAAAGTATGCGCTTTTGTTGTTTCCTTTCTTTTCAATGCATTTTGGCCTAAAACAAGCATTTGCTGTTTTCTCTTCAATGCAACATGGGAGAAAACCCATTTCACATCAAATTTGTGGGTCTTGGTCTTCAACACATTCTGTAAAATTTTTAGTTGTCTGTGTTTGCTACAAGAGAAGATATCACAAAGTATGCGCTTTTTTTGTTTCCAGTGGTTTCAATGCATTTTGGCCTAAAACAGGCATTTGCTGTTTTCTCTTAAATGCAACATGGGAGACAAACCATTTCACATCACATTTGTGCGTCTTGGCCTTCAACACATTGTGTGAAATTTTGAGCTGTCTGTGTTTGCTACAAGAGGAGATATCACAAAGCATGTGCTTTTGTTGTTTCCATTGGTTTCAATGCATTTTGGCCTAAAACGAGCATTTGCTGTTTTCTCTTAAATGCAACATGGGAGAAAAACCATTTCACATCACATTTGTGGGTCTTTGTCTTCAACACATTCTGTGAAATTTTGAGCTGTCTGTGTTTGCTACAAGAAGAGATATCACAAAGTATGCGCTTTTATTGTTTCCATTGGTTTCAATGCATTTTGGCCTAAAACGAGCATTTGCTGTTTTCTCTTAAATGCAACATGGTAGAAAAACCATTTCACATCACATTTCTGGGTATTGGCCTTCAACACAATGTGTGAAATTTTTAGCTATCTGTGTTTGCTAGAAGAGGAGATATCACAAAGTATGCACTTTTGTTGTTTTCCGAGTGGTTTCAATACACATTGGCCTATAACGAGCATTTGCTGTTTTCTCTTAAATGCAACATGGGAGAAAAACCATTTCACATCACATTTGTGGGTCTTGGTCTTCAACACATTCTGTGGTATTTTGAGCTGTCTGTGTTTGCTACAAGAGGAGATATCACAAATAATGCGCTTTTGTTGTTTCCATTGGTTTGAATGCACTTTTTCCTAAAACAAGCTTTTGCTGTTTTCTCTTAAACGAAACATGGGAGAAAAACCATTTCACATCACATTTGTGGGTCTTGGTCTTCAACACATTCTGTGAAATTTGAGCTGTATCTGTTTGCTACAAGAGGAGATATCACAAAGAATGCACTTTTGTTGTTTCCATTGGTTTCAATGCATTTTGGCCTAAAACAGGCATTTGCTGTTTTCTCTTAAAGGCAACATGGGAGACAAACCATTTCACATCACATTTGTGGGTCTTGATCTTCAACACATTCTGTGAAATTTTGAGCTGTCTGTTTTTGCTACAAGAGGAGATATCACAAAGTATGCGCTTTTGTTGTTTCCATTGGTTTCAATGCATTTTGGCCTAAAACGAGCAATTGCTGTTTTTTCTTAAATGCAACATGGGAGAAAATCTGTTTCACATCACATTTGTGGGTCTTGGTCTTCAACACATTCTGTGAAATTTTGATCTGTCTGTGTTTGCTAGAAGAGGAGATATCACAAAGAATGCACTTTTGTTCTTTCCATTGGTTTCAATGCATTTTGGCCTAAAACAAGCATTTGCTGATTTCTCTTAAATGCAACATGGGAGAAAAACCATTTCACATCACATTTGTGGGTCTTGGTCTGCAAAACATTCTATGAAATTTTGAGCTGTCGGTGGTTGCTACAAGAAGAGATATCACAAAGTATGCGCTTTTGTTGTTTCCTTTCTTTTCAATGCATTTTGGCCTAAAACAAGCATTTGCTGTTTTCTCTTCAATGCAACATGGGAGAAAACCCATTTCACATCAAATTTGTGGGTCTTGGTCTTCAACACATTCTGTAAAATTTTTAGTTGTCTGTGTTTGCTACAAGAGAAGATATCACAAAGTATGCGCTTTTTTTGTTTCCAGTGGTTTCAATGCATTTTGGCCTAAAACAGGCATTTGCTGTTTTCTCTTAAATGCAACATGGGAGACAAACCATTTCACATCACATTTGTGCGTCTTGGCCTTCAACACATTGTGTGAAATTTTGAGCTGTCTGTGTTTGCTACAAGAGGAGATATCACAAAGCATGTGCTTTTGTTGTTTCCATTGGTTTCAATGCATTTTGGCCTAAAACGAGCATTTGCTGTTTTCTCTTAAATGCAACATGGGAGAAAAACCATTTCACATCACATTTGTGGGTCTTTGTCTTCAACACATTCTGTGAAATTTTGAGCTGTCTGTGTTTGCTACAAGAAGAGATATCACAAAGTATGCGCTTTTATTGTTTCCATTGGTTTCAATGCATTTTGGCCTAAAATGAGCATTTGCTGTTTTCTCTTAAATGCAACATGGTAGAAAAACCATTTCACATCACATTTCTGGGTATTGGCCTTCAACACAATGTGTGAAATTTTTAGCTATCTGTGTTTGCTAGAAGAGGAGATATCACAAAGTATGCACTTTTGTTGTTTTCCGATTGGTTTCAATGCACATTGGCCTATAACGAGCATTTGCTGTTTTCTCTTAAATGCAACATGGGAGAAAAACCATTTCACATCACATTTGTGGGTCTTGGTCTTCAACACATTCTGTGGTATTTTGAGCTGTCTGTGTTTGCTACAAGAGGAGATATCACAAATAATGCGCTTTTGTTGTTTCCATTGGTTTGAATGCACTTTTTCCTAAAACAAGCTTTTGCTGTTTTCTCTTAAACGAAACATGGGAGAAAAACCATTTCACATCACATTTGTGGGTCTTGGTCTTCAACACATTCTGTGAAATTTGAGCTGTATCTGTTTGCTACAAGAGGAGATATCACAAAGAATGCACTTTTGTTGTTTCCATTGGTTTCAATGCATTTTGGCCTAAAACAGGCATTTGCTGTTTTCTCTTAAAGGCAACATGGGAGACAAACCATTTCACATCACATTTGTGGGTCTTGATCTTCAACACATTCTGTGAAATTTTGAGCTGTCTGTGTTTGCTTAAGAGGAGATATCACAAAGTATGCGCTTTTGTTGTTTCCATTGGTTTCAATGCATTTTGGCCTAAAACGAGCATTTGCTGTTTTCTCTGAAATGCAACATGGGAGACAAACCATTTCACATCACATTTGTGGGTCTTGGTCTTCAACACATTCTGTGAAATTTTGAGCTGTCTGTGTTTGCTACAAGAAGAGATATCACAAAGTAAGCACTTTTGTTGTTTCCATTGGTTTCAATGCATTTTGGTCTAAAACGAGCATTTGCTGTTTTCTCTTAAATGCAGCATGGAAGAAAAACCATTTCACATCACATTTGTGGGTCTTGGTCTTCAACACATTCTGTGAAATTTGAGCTGTCTCTGTTTGCTACAAGAGGAGATATCACAAAGAATGCACTTTTGTTGTTTCCATTGGTTTCAATGCATTTTGGCCTAAAACAGGCATTTGCTGTTTTCTCTTAAAGGCAACATGGGAGACAAACCATTTCACATCACATTTGTGGGTCTTGGTCTTCAACACATTCTGTGAAATTTTGGGCTGTCTGTGTTTGCTACAAGAGGAGATATCACAAAGTATGCACATTTGTTGTTTCCAATGGTTTGAATGCATTTTTTCCTAAAACGAGCATTTGCTGTTTTCTCTTAAACGCAACATGTGAGAAAAACCAATTCACATCACATTTGTGGGTCTTGGTCTTCAACACATTCTGTGAAATTTTGAGCTGTCTTTGTTTGCTTAAGAGGAGATATCACAAAGTATGCGCTTTTGTTGATTCCTTTCGTTTCAATGCATTTGGGCCTAAAACGAGCATTTGCTGATTTCTCTTAAATGCAACATGGGAGAAAAACCATTTCACATCACATTTGTGGGTCTTGGTCTTCAACACATTTTGTGAAATTTTGAGCTGTCTGTGTTTGCTACAAGAGGAGATATCACAAAGTATGCGCTTTTGTTGTTTCCTTTCGTTTCAATGCATTTTGGCCTAAAATGAGCATTTGCTGTTTTCTCTTAAATGCAACATGGGAGAAAACATATTTCACATCACATTTGTGGGTCTTGGTCTTCAACACATTCTTTGAAATTTTGAGTAGTCTGTGTTTGCTACAAGAGGAGATATCACAAAGTATGCACATTTGTTGTTTCCAATGGTTTGAATGCATTTTGGCCTAAAATGAGCATTTGCTGTTTTCTCTTGAATGCAAAATGGGAGAAAAACCATTTCACATCACATTTGTGGGTATTGGCCTTCAACACATTCTGGGAAATTTTGAGCTGTCTGTGTTTGCTACAAGAGGAGATATCACAAAGAATGTGCTTTTGTTGTTTCCATTGGTTTCAATGCATTTTGGCCTAAAATGAGCATTTGCTGTTTTCTCTTAAATGCAACATGGGAGAAAAACCATTTCACATCACATTTGTATGTCTTTGTCTTCAACACATTCGGTGAAATTTTGAGCTGTCTGTGTTTGCTACAAGAAGAGATATCACAAAGTATGCGCTTTTGTTGTTTCCTTTGATTTCAATGCATTTAGGCCTAAAACAAGCATTTGCTGTTTTCTCTTAAATGCAACATGGGAGAAAAACCAATTCACATCACATTAGTGGGTCTTGGTATTCAACACATTCTATGAAATTTTGAGTTGTCTGTGTTTGCTACAAGAGGAGATATCACAAAGTATGCGCTTTTGTTGTTTTCCCATTGGTTTCAATGCATATTGGCCTAAAACGAGCATTTGCTGTTTTCTCTTAAACGCAACATGGGAGAAAAACCATTTCACATCACATTTGTGGGTCTTGGTCTTCAACACATTCTGTGAAATTTTGAGCTGTCTGTGTTTGCTTAAGAGGAGATATCACAAAGTATGCGCTTTTGTTGTTTCCATTGGTTTCAATGCATTTTGGCCTAAAACGAGCATTTGCTGTTTTCTCTGAAATGCAACATGGGAGAAAAACCATTTCACATCACATTTGTGGGTTTTGGTCTTCAACACATTCTGTGAAATTTTGAGCTGTCTGTGTTTGCTACAAGAGGAGATATCACAAAGTATGCTCTTTTTTTGTTTCCAGTGGTTTCAATGCATTTTGGCCTAAAACAGGCATTTGCTGTTTTCTCTTAAATGCAACATGGGAGACAAACCATTTCACATCACATTTGTGGGTATTGGCCTTCAACACATTCTGGGAAATTTTGAGCTGTCTGTGTTTGCTACAAGAGGAGATATCACAAAGAATGTGCTTTTGTTGTTTCCATTGGTTTCAATGCATTTTGGCCTAAAATGAGCATTTGCTGTTTTCTCTTAAATGCAACATGGGAGAAAAACCATTTCACATCACATTTGTATGTCTTTGTCTTCAACACATTTGGTGAAATTTTGAGCTGTCTGTGTTTGCTACAAGAAGAGATATCACAAAGTATGCGCTTTTGTTGTTTCCTTTGATTTCAATGCATTTAGGCCTAAAACAAGCATTTGCTGTTTTCTCTTAAATGCAACATGGGAGAAAAACCAATTCACATCACATTAGTGGGTCTTGGTATTCAACACATTCTATGAAATTTTGAGTTGTCTGTGTTTGCTACAAGAGGAGATATCACAAAGTATGCGCTTTTGTTGTTTTCCCATTGGTTTCAATGCATATTGGCCTAAAACGAGCATTTGCTGTTTTCTCTTAAACGCAACATGGGAGAAAAACCATTTCACATCACATTTGTGGGTCTTGGTCTTCAACACATTCTGTGAAATTTTGAGCTGTCTGTGTTTGCTTAAGAGGAGATATCACAAAGTATGCGCTTTTGTTGTTTCCATTGGTTTCAATGCATTTTGGCCTAAAACGAGCATTTGCTGTTTTCTCTGAAATGCAACATGGGAGAAAAACCATTTCACATCACATTTGTGGGTTTTGGTCTTCAACACATTCTGTGAAATTTTGAGCTGTCTGTGTTTGCTACAAGAGGAGATATCACAAAGTATGCGCTTTTGTTGTTTCCATTGGTTTCAATGCATTTTGGCCTAAAACGAGCATTTGCTGTTTTCTCTTAAATGCAACATGGGAGAAAAACCATTTCACATCACATTTCTGGGTCTTGGCCTTCAACACAATGTGTGAAATTTTTAGCTATCTGTGTTTGCTACAAGAGGAGATATCACAAATAATGCGCTTTTGTTGTTTCCATTGGTTTGAATGCACTTTTTCCTAAAACAAGCTTTTGCTGTTTTCTCTTAAAGGCAACATGGGAGACAAACCATTTCACATCACATTTGTGGGTCTTGATCTTCAACACATTCTGTGAAATTTTGATCTGTCTGTGTTTGCTAGAAGAGGAGATATCACAAAGTATGCACTTTTGTTGTTTCCATTGGTTTCAATGCATTTTGGTCTAAAACGAGCATTTGCTGTTTTCTCTTAAATGCAGCATGGGAGAAAAACCATTTCACATCACATTTGTGGGTCTTGGTCTGCAAAACATTCTGTGAAATTTTGAGCTGTCGGTGTTTGCTACAAGAGGAGATATCACAAAGTATGCGCTTTTGTTGTTTCCTTTCTTTTCAATGCATTTTGGCCTAAAACAAGCATTTGCTGTTTTCTCTTAAATGCAACATGGGAGAAAACCCATTTCACATCAAATTTGTGGGTCTTGGTCTTCAAAACATTCTGTAAAATTTTTAGTTGTCTGTGTTTGCTACAAGAGAAGATATCACAAAGTATGCGCTTTTTTTGTTTCCAGTGGTTTCAATGCATTTTGGCCTAAAACAGGCATTTGCTGTTTTCTCTTAAATGCAACATGGGAGACAAACCATTTCACATCACATTTGTGGGTCTTGGTCTTCAACACATTCTGTGAAATTTTGAGCTGTCTGTGTTTGCTACAAGAAGAGATATCACAAAGTATGCGCTTTTATTGTTTCCATTGGTTTGAATGCATTTTGGCCTAAAACGAGCATTTGCTGTTTTCTCTTAAATGCAACATGGTAGAAAAACCATTTCACATCACATTTCTGGGTATTGGCCTTCAACACAATGTGTGAAATTTTTAGCTATCTGTGTTTGCTAGAAGAGGAGATATCACAAAGTATGCACTTTTGTTGTTTTCCGATTGGTTTCAATGCACATTGGCCTATAACGAGCATTTGCTGTTTTCTCTTAAATGCAACATGGGAGAAAAACCATTTCACATCACATTTGTGGGTCTTGGTCTTCAACACATTCTGTGAAATTTTTAGCTGTCTTTGCTTAAGAGGAGATATCCCAAAGTATGCACTTTTGTTGTTTCCATTGGTTTCAATGCATTTTGGCCTAAAACGAGCATTTGCTGTTTTCTCTTAAATGCAACATGGGAAAAAAACCATTTCACATCAGATTTGTGGGTCTTGGTCTTCAGCACATTCTGTGATATTTTGAGCTGTCTGTGTTTGCTACAAGAGGAGATATCACAAATAATGCGCTTTTGTTGTTTCCATTGGTTTGAATGCACTTTTTCATAAAACAAGCTTTTGCTGTTTTCTCTTAAACGAAACATGGGAGAAAAACCATTTCACATCACATTTGTGGGTCTTGGTCTTCAACACATTCTGTGAAATTTGAGCTGTATCTGTTTGCTACAAGAGGAGATATCACAAAGAATGCTCTTTTGTTGTTTCCATTGGTTTCAATGCATTTTGGCCTAAAACAGGCATTTGCTGTTTTCTCTTAAAGGCAACATGGGAGACAAACCATTTCACATCACATTTGTGGGTCTTGATCTTCAACACATTCTGTGAAATTTTGAGCTGTCTGTTTTTGCTACAAGAGGAGATATCACAAAGTATGCGCTTTTGTTGTTTCGATTGGTTTCAATGCATTTTGGCCTAAAACGAGCAATTGCTGTTTTTTCTTAAATGCAACATGGGAGAAAATCTGTTTCACATCACATTTGTGGGTCTTGGTCTTCAACACATTCTGTGAAATGGTGATCTGTCTGTGTTTGCTAGAAGAGGAGATATCACAAAGAATGCACTTTTGTTCTTTCCATTGGTTTCAATGCATTTAGGCCTAAAACAAGCATTTGCTGTTTTCTCTTAAATGCAACATGGGAGAAAAACCAATTCACATCACATTAGTGGGTCTTGGTATTCAACACATTCTATGAAATTTTGAGTTGTCTGTGTTTGCTACAAGAGGAGATATCACAAAGTATGCGCTTTTGTTGTTTTCCCATTGGTTTCAATTCATATTGGCCTAAAACGAGCATTTGCTGTTTTCTCTTAAACGCAACATGGGAGAAAAACCATTTCACATCACATTTGTGGGTCTTGGTCTTCAACACATTCTGTGAAATTTTGAGCTGTCTGTGTTTGCTTAAGAGGAGATATCACAAAGTATGCGCTTTTGTTGTTTCCATTGGTTTCAATGCATTTTGGCCTAAAACGAGCATTTGCAGTTTTCTCTGAAATGCAACATGGGAGACAAACCATTTCACATCACATTTGTGGGTCTTGGTCTTCAACACATTCTGTGAAATTTTGAGCTGTCTGTGTTTGCTACAAGAAGAGATATCACAAAGTAAGCACTTTTGTTATTTCCATTGGTTTCAATGCATTTTGGTCTAAAACGAGCATTTGCTGTTTTCTCTTAAATGCAGCATGGAAGAAAAACCATTTCACATCACATTTGTGGGTCTTGGTCTTCAACACATTCTGTGAAATTTGAGCTGTCTCTGTTTGCTACAAGAGGAGATATCACAAAGAATGCACTTTTGTTGTTTCCATTGTTTTCAATGCATTTTGGCCTAAAACAGGCATTTGCTGTTTTCTCTTAAATGCAACATGGGAGACAAACCATTTCACATCACATTTGTGGGTCATGGTCTTCAACACATTCTGTGAAATTTTGAGCTGTCTGTGTTTGCTACAAGAGGAGATATCACAAAGTATGCACATTTGTTGTTTCCAATGGTTTGAATGCATTTTTTCCTAAAACGAGCATTTGCTGTTTTCTCTTAAACGCAACATGTGAGAAAAACCAATTCACATCACATTTGTGGGTCTTGGTCTTCAACACATTCTGTGAAATTTTGAGCTGTCTTTGTTTGCTTAAGAGGAGATATCACAAAGTATGCGCTTTTGTTGATTCCTTTCGTTTCAATGCATTTTGGCCTAAAACGAGCATTTGCTGATTTCTCTTAAATGCAACATGGGAGAAAAACCATTTCACATCACATTTGTGGGTCTTGGTCTTCAACACATTTTGTGAAATTTTGAGCTGTCTGTGTTTGCTACAAGAAGAGATATCACAAAGTATGCACTTTTGTTGTTTCCATTGGTTTCAATGCATTTTGGTCTAAAACGAGCATTTGCTGTCTTCTCTTAAATGCAGCATGGGAGAAAAACCATTTCACATCACATTTGTGGGTCTTGGTCTTCAACACATTCTGTGAAATTTGAGCTGTCTGTGTTTGCTACAAGAGGAGATATCACAAAGTATGCGCTTTTGTTGTTTCCTTTCGTTTCAATGCATTTTGGCCTAAAATGAGCATTTGCTGTTTTCTCTTAAATGCAACATGGGAGAAAACATATTTCACATCACATTTGTGGGTCTTGGTCTTCAACACATTCTGTGAAATTTTGAGTTGTCTGTGTTTGCTACAAGAGGAGATATCACAAAGTATGCACATTTGTTGTTTCCAATGGTTTGAATGCATTTTGGCCTAAAATGAGCATTTGCTGTTTTCTCTTGAATGCAACATGGGAGAAAAACCATTTCACATCACATTTGTGGTATTGGCCTTCAACACATTCTGTGAAATTTTGAGCTGTTGGTGTTTACTACAAGAGGAGATATCACAAAGTATGCGCTTTTGTTGTTTCCTTTCTTTTCAATGCATTTTGGCCTAAAACAAGCATTTGCTGTTTTCTCTTAAATGCAACATGGGAGAAAACCCATTTCACATCACATTTGTGGGTCTTGGTCTTCAACACATTCTGTGAAATTTTTAGTTGTCTGTGTTTGCTACAAGAGAAGATATCACAAAGTATGCGCTTTTTTTGTTTCCAGTGGTTTCAATGCATTTTGGCCTAAAACAGGCATTTGCTGTTTTCTCTTAAATGCAACATGGGAGACAAACCATTTCACATCACATTTGTGGGTATTGGCCTTCAACACATTCTGGGAAATTTTGAGCTGTCTGTGTTTGCTACAAGAGGAGATATCACAAAGAATGTGCTTTTGTTGTTTCCATTGGTTTCAATGCATTTTGGCCTAAAATGAGCATTTGCTGTTTTCTCTTAAATGCAACATGGGAGAAAAACCATTTCACATCACATTTGTATGTCTTTGTCTTCAACACATTCGGTGAAATTTTGAGCTGTCTGTGTTTGCTACAAGAAGAGATATCACAAAGTATGCGCTTTTGTTGTTTCCTTTGATTTCAATGCATTTAGGCCTAAAACAAGCATTTGCTGTTTTCTCTTAAATGCAACATGGGAGAAAAACCAATTCACATCACATTAGTGGGTCTTGGTATTCAACACATTCTATGAAATTTTGAGTTGTCTGTGTTTGCTACAAGAGGAGATATCACAAAGTATGCGCTTTTGTTGTTTTCCTATTGGTTTCAATGCATATTGGCCTAAAACGAGCATTTGCTGTTTTCTCTTAAACGCAACATGGGAGAAAAACCATTTCACATCACATTTGTGGGTCTTGGTCTTCAACACATTCTGTGAAATTTTGAGCTGTCCGTGTTTGCTTAAGAGGAGATATCACAAAGTATGCGCTTTTGTTGTTTCCATTGGTTTCAATGCATTTTGGCCTAAAACGAGCATTTGCTGTTTTCTCTGAAATGCAACATGGGAGAAAAACCATTTCACATCACATTTGTGGGTTTTGGTCTTCAACACATTCTGTGAAATTTTGAGCTGTCTGTGTTTGCTACAAGAGGAGATATCACAAAGTATGCGCTTTTGTTGTTTCCATTGGTTTCAATGCATTTTGGCCTAAAACGAGCATTTGCTGTTTTCTCTTAAATGCAACATGGGAGAAAAACCATTTCACATCACATTTCTGGGTCTTGGCCTTCAACACAATGTGTGAAATTTTTAGCTATCTGTGTTTGCTACAAGAGGAGATATCACAAATAATGCGCTTTTGTTGTTTCCATTGGTTTGAATGCACTTTTTCCTAAAACAAGCTTTTGCTGTTTTCTCTTAAAGGCAACATGGGAGACAAACCATTTCACATCACATTTGTGGGTCTTGGTCTTCAACACATTCTGTGAAATTTTGATCTGTCTGTGTTTGCTAGAAGAGGAGATATCACAAAGAATGCACTTTTGTTCTTTCCATTGGTTTCAATGCATTTTGGCCTAAAACAAGCATTTGCTGATTTCTCTTAAATGCAACATGGGAGAAAAACCATTTCACATCACATTTGTGGGTCTTGGCCTGCAAAACATTCTGTGAAATTTTGAGCTGTCGGTGTTTGCTACAAGAGGAGATATCACAAAGTATGTGCTTTTGTTGTTTCCTTTCTTTTCAATGCATTTTGGCCTAAAACAAGCATTTGCTGTTTTCTCTTAAATGCAACATGGGAGAAAACTCATTTCACATCACATTTGTGGGTCTTGGTCTTCAACACATTCTGTGAAATTTTTAGTTGTCTGTGTTTGCTACAAGAGAAGATATCACAAAGTATGCGCTTTTTTTGTTTCCAGTGGTTTCAATGCATTTTGTCCTGAAACAGGCATTTGCTGTTTTCTCTTAAATGCAACATGGGAGACAAACCATTTCACATCACATTTGTGGGTCTTGGTCTTCAACACATTCTGTGAAATTTTGAGATGTCTGTGTTTGCTACAAGAAGAGATATCACAAAGTATGCACTTTTGTTGTTTCCATTGGTTTCAATGCATTTTGGTCTAAAACGAGCATTTGCTGTTTTCTCTTAAATGCAGCATGGGAGAAAAACCATTTCACATCACATTTGTGGGTCTTGGTCTGCAAAACATTCTGTGAAATTTTGAGCTGTCGGTGTTTGCTACAAGAGGAGATATCACAAAGTATGCGCTTTTGTTGTTTCCTTTCTTTTCAATGCATTTTGGCCTAAAACAAGCATTTGCTGTTTTCTCTTAAATGCAACATGGGAGAAAACCCATTTCACATCAAATTTGTGGGTCTTGGTCTTCAACACATTCTGTAAAATTTT
Organism: Taudactylus pleione; assembly: GCA_031769625.1. NCBI lineage: Eukaryota > Metazoa > Chordata > Amphibia > Anura > Myobatrachidae > Taudactylus > Taudactylus pleione. The sequence goes on along the minus strand of JAUIMM010000274.1, from coordinate 1,260,325 downwards.
TAGTTGTCTGTGTTTGCTACAAGAGAAGATATCACAAAGTATGCGCTTTTTTTGTTTCCAGTGGTTTCAATGCATTTTGGCCTAAAACGAGCATTTGCTATTTTCTCTTAAATGCAACATGGGAGACAAACCATTTCACATCACATTTGTGGGTCTTTGCCTTCAACACATTGTGTAAAATTTTGAGCTGTCTGTGTTTGCTACAAGAGGAGATATCACAAAGCATGTGCTTTTGTTGTTTCCATTGGTTTCAATGCATTTTGGCCTAAAACGAGCATTTGCTGTTTTCTCTTAAATGCAACATGGGAGAAAAACCATTTCACCTCACATTTGTGGATCTTTGTCTTCAACACATTCTGTGAAATTTTGAGCTGTCTGTGTTTGCTACAAGAAGAGATATCACAAAGTATGCGCTTTTATTGTTTCCATTGGTTTCAATGCATTTTGGCCTAAAACGAGCATTTGCTGTTTTCTCTTAAATGCAACATGGTAGAAAAACCATTTCACATCACATTTCTGGGTATTGGCCTTCAACACAATGTGTGAAATTTTTAGCTATCTGTGTTTGCTAGAAGAGGAGATATCACAAAGTATGCACTTTTGTTGTTTTCCGATTGGTTTCAATGCACATTGGCCTATAACGAGCATTTGCTGTTTTCTCTTAAATGCAACATGGGAGAAAAACCATTTCACATCACATTTGTGGGTCTTGGTCTTCAACACATTCTGTGAAATTTTTAGCTGTCTTTGCTTAAGAGGAGATATCCCAAAGTATGAACTTTTGTTGTTTCCATTGGTTTCAATGCATTTTGGCCTAAAACGAGCATTTGCTGTTTTCTCTTAAATGCAACATGGGAAAAAAACCATTTCTCATCAGATTTGTGGGTCTTGGTCTTCAACACATTCTGTGAAATTTGAGCTGTCTCTGTTTGCTACAAGAGGAGATATCACAAAGAATGCACTTTTGTTGTTTCCATTGGTTTCAATGCATTTTGGCCTTAAACAGGCATTTGCTGTTTTCTCTTAAAGGCAACATGGGAGACAAACCATTTCACATCACATTTGTGGGTCTTGATCTTCAACACATTCTGTGAAATTTTGAGCTGTCTGTTTTTGCTACAAGAGGAGATATCACAAAGTATGCGCTTTTGTTGTTTCCATTGGTTTCAATGCATTTTGGCCTAAAACGAGCAATTGCTGTTTTTTCTTAAATGCAACATGGGAGAAAATCTGTTTCACATCACATTTGTGGGTCTTGGTCTTCAACACATTCTGTGAAATTTTGATCTGTCTGTGTTTGCTAGAAGAGGAGATATCACAAGAATGCACTTTTGTTCTTTCCATTGGTTTCAATGCATTTAGGCCTAAAACAAGCATTTGCTGTTTTCTCTTAAATGCAACATGGGAGAAAAACCAATTCACATCACATTAGTGGGTCTTGGTATTCAACACATTCTATGAAATTTTGAGTTGTCTGTGTTTGCTACAAGAGGAGATATCACAAAGTATGCGCTTTTGTTGTTTTCCCATTGGTTTCAATGCATATTGGCCTAAAACGAGCATTTGCTGTTTTCTCTTAAACGCAACATGGGAGAAAAACCATTTCACATCACATTTGTGGGTCTTGGTCTTCAACACATTCTGTGAAATTTTGAGCTGTCTGTGTTTGCTTAAGAGGAGATATCACAAAGTATGCGCTTTTGTTGTTTCCATTGGTTTCAATGCATTTTGGCCTAAAACGAGCATTTGCTGTTTTCTCTGAAATGCAACATGGGAGACAAACCATTTCACATCACATTTGTGGGTCTTGGTCTTCAACACATTCTGTGAAATTTTGAGCTGTCTGTGTTTGCTACAAGAAGAGATATCACAAAGTATGCACGTTTGTTGTTTCCATTGGTTTCAATGCATTTTGGTCTAAAACGAGCATTTGCTGTTTTCTCTTAAATGCAGCATGGGAGAAAAACCATTTCACATCACATTTGTGGGTCTTGGTCTGCAAAACATTCTGTGAAATTTTGAGCTGTCGGTGTCTGCTACAAGAGGAGATATCACAAAGTATGCGCTTTTGTTGTTTCCTTTCTTTTCAATGCATTTTGGCCTAAAACAAGCATTTGCTGTTTTCTCTTAAATGCAACATGGGAGAAAACCCATTTCACATCAAATTTGTGGGTCTTGGTCTTAACACATTCTGTAAAATTTTTAGTTGTCTGTGTTTGCTACAAGAGAAGATATCACAAAGTATGCGCTTTTTTTGTTTCCAGTGGTTTCAATGCATTTTGGCCTAAAACAGGCATTTGCTGTTTTCTCTTAAATGCAACATGGGAGACAAACCATTTCACATCACATTTGTGGGTCTTGGCCTTCAACACATTGTGTGAAATTTTGAGCTGTCTGTGTTTGCTACAAGAGGAGATATCACAAAGCATGTGCTTTTGTTGTTTCAATTGGTTTCAATGCATTTTGGCCTAAAACGAGCATTTGCTGTTTTCTCTTAAATGCAACATGGGAGAAAAACCATTTCACATCACATTTGTGGGTCTTTGTCTTCAACACATTCTGTGAAATTTTGAGCTGTCTGTGTTTGCTACAAGAAGAGATATCACAAAGTATGCGCTTTTATTGTTTCCATTGGTTTCAATGCATTTTGGCCTAAAACGAGCATTTGCTGTTTTCTCTTAAATGCAACATGGTAGAAAAACCATTTCACATCACATTTCTGGGTATTGGCCTTCAACACAATGTGTGAAATTTTTAGCTATCTGTGTTTGCTAGAAGAGGAGATATCACAAAGTATGCACTTTTGTTGTTTTCCGATTGGTTTCAATGCACATTGGCCTATAACGAGCATTTGCTGTTTTCTCTTAAATGCAACATGGGAGAAAAACCATTTCACATCACATTTGTGGGTCTTGGTCTTCAACACATTCTGTGAAATTTTTAGCTGTCTTTGCTTAAGAGGAGATATCCCAAAGTATGCACTTTTGTTGTTTCCATTGGTTTCAATGCATTTTGGCCTAAAACGAGCATTTGCTGTTTTCTCTTAAATGCAACATGGGAAAAAAAACATTTCACATCAGATTTGTGGGTCTTGGTCTTCAACACATTCTGTGATATTTTGAGCTGTCTGTGTTTGCTACAAGAGGAGATATCACAAATAATGCGCTTTTGTTGTTTCCATTGGTTTGAATGCACTTTTTCCTAAAACAAGCTTTTGCTGTTTTCTCTTAAACGAAACATGGGAGAAAAACCATTTCACATCACATTTGTGGGTCTTGGTCTTCAACACATTCTGTGAAATTTGAGCTGTCTCTGTTTGCTACAAGAGGAGATATCACAAAGAATGCACTTTTGTTGTTTCCATTGGTTTCAATGCATATTGGCCTAAAACGAGCATTTGCTGTTTACTCTTAAATGCAACATGGGAGAAAAACCATTTCACATCAGATTTGTGGGTCTTGGTCTTCAACACATTCTGTGAAATTTTGAGCTGTCTGTGTTTGCTTAAGAGGAGATATCACAAAGTATGCGCTTTTGTTGTTTCCATTGGTTTCAATGCATTTTGGCCTAAAACGAGCATTTGCTGTTTTCTCTGAAATGCAACATGGGAGAAAAACCATTTCACATCACATTTGTGGGTTTTGGTCTTCAAAACATTCTGTGAAATTTTGAGCTGTCTGTGTTTGCTACAAGAGGAGATATCACAAAGTATGCGCTTTTGTTGTTTCCATTGGTTTCAATGCATTTTGGCCTAAAACGAGCATTTGCTGTTTTCTCTTAAATGCAACATGGGAGAAAAACCATTTCACATCACATTTCTGGGTCTTGGCCTTCAAAACAATGTGTGAAATTTTTAGCTATCTGTGTTTGCTACAAGAGGAGATATCACAAAGTATGCGCTTTTGTTGTTTTCCCATTGGTTTCAATGCATATTGGCCTAAAACGAGCATTTGCTGTTTTCTCTTAAACGCAACATGGGAGAAAAACCATTTCACATCACATTTGTGGGTCTTGGTCTTCAACACATTCTGTGAAATTTTTAGCTGTCTTTGCTTAAGAGGAGATATCCCAAAGTATGCACTTTTGTTGTTTCCATTGGTTTCAATTCATTTTGGCCTAAAACGAGCATTTGCTGTTTTCTCTTAAATGCAACATGCGAGAAAAACCATTTCACATCAGATTTGTAGGTCTTGGTCTTCAACACATTCTGTGAAATTTTGAGCTGTCTGTGTTTGCTACAAGAGGAGATATCACAAATAATGCGCTTTTGTTGTTTCCATTGGTTTGAATGCACTTTTTCCTAAAACAAGCTTTTGATGTTTTCTCTTAAAGGCAACATGGGAGACAAACCATTTCACATCACATTTGTGGGTCTTGATCTTCAACACATTCTGTGAAATTTTGAGCTGTCTGTTTTTGCTACAAGAGGAGATATCACAAAGTATGCGCTTTTGTCGTTTTCCATTGGTTTCAATGCATTTTGGCCTAAAACGAGCAATTGCTGTTTTTTCTTAAATGCAACATGGGAGAAAATCTGTTTCACATCACATTTGTGGGTCTTGGTCTACAACACATTCTGTGAAATTTTGATCAGTCTGTGTTTACTAGAAGAGGAGATATCACAAAGAATGCACTTTTGTTCTTTCCATTGGTTTCAATGCATTTTGGCCTAAAACAAGCATTTGCTGATTTCTCTTAAATGCAACATGGGAGAAAAACTAATTCACATCACATTTGTGGGTCTTGGTTTTCTACACATTCTGTGAAATTTTGAGCTGTCTGTGTTTGCAACAAGAGGAGATATCACAAAGCATGCGCTTTTGTTGTTTCCATTGGTTTCAATGCATTTTGGCCTAAAACAAGCATTTGCTGTTTTCTCTTAAAGGCAACACGGGAGAAAACCCATTTCACATCACATTTGTGGGTCTTGGTCTTCAACACATTCTGTGAAATTTTGAGTTGTCTGTGTTTGCTACAAGAGGAGATATCACAAAGTATGCACTTTTGTTGTTTCCTTTCGTTTAAATGCATTTTGGTCTAAAACGAGCATTTGCTGTTTTCTCTTAAATGCAACATGGGAGAAAAACCATTTCACATCACATTTGTGGGTCTTGGTCTTCAACACATTCTGTGAAATTTTGAGCTGTCTGTATTTGCTACAAGAGGAGATATCACAAAGTATGCACTTTTGTTGTTTCCTTTCGTTTAAATGCATTTTGGCCTAAAACGAGCATTTGCTGTTTTCTCTTAAATGCAACATGCGAGAAAAACCATTTCACATCAGATTTGTAGGTCTTGGTCTTCAACACATTCTGTGAAATTTTGAGCTGTCTGTGTTTGCTACAAGAGGAGATATCACAAATAATGCGCTTTTGTTGTTTCCATTGGTTTGAATGCACTTTTTCCTAAAACAAGCTTTTGATGTTTTCTCTTAAAGGCAACATGGGAGACAAACCATTTCACATCACATTTGTGGGTCTTGATCTTCAACACATTCTGTGAAATTTTGAGCTGTCTGTTTTTGCTACAAGAGGAGATATCACAAAGTATGCGCTTTTGTCGTTTTCCATTGGTTTCAATGCATTTTGGCCTAAAACGAGCAATTGCTGTTTTTTCTTAAATGCAACATGGGAGAAAATCTGTTTCACATCACATTTGTGGGTCTTGGTCTACAACACATTCTGTGAAATTTTGATCAGTCTGTGTTTGCTAGAAGAGGAGATATCACAAAGAATGCACTTTTGTTCTTTCCATTGGTTTCAATGCATTTTGGCCTAAAACAAGCATTTGCTGATTTCTCTTAAATGCAACATGGGAGAAAAACTAATTCACATCACATTTGTGGGTCTTGGTTTTCTACACATTCTGTGAAATTTTGAGCTGTCTGTGTTTGCTACAAGAGGAGATATCACAAAGCATGCGCTTTTGTTGTTTCCATTGGTTTCAATGCATTTTGGCCTAAAACAAGCATTTGCTGTTTTCTCTTAAAGGCAACACGGGAGAAAACCCATTTCACATCACATTTGTGGGTCTTGGTCTTCAACACATTCTGTGAAATTTTGAGTTGTCTGTGTTTGCTACAAGAGGAGATATCACAAAGTATGCACTTTTGTTGTTTCCTTTCGTTTAAATGCATTTTGGTCTAAAACGAGCATTTGCTGTTTTCTCTTAAATGCAACATGGGAGAAAAACCATTTCACATCACATTTGTGGGTCTTGGTCTTCAACACATTCTGTGAAATTTTGAGCTGTCTGTATTTGCTACAAGAGGAGATATCACAAAGTATGCACTTTTGTTGTTTCCTTTCGTTTAAATGCATTTTGGTCTAAAACGAGCATTTGCTGTTTTCTCTTAAATGCAACATGGAGAAAAACCATTTCACATCAGATTTGTGGGTCTTGGTCTTCAACACATTCTGTGAAATTTTGAGTTGTCTGTGTTTGCTACAAGAGGAGATATCACAAAGTATGCGCTTTTGTTGTTTCCATTGGTTTCAATGCATTTTGGCCTAAAACGAGCATTTGCTGTTTTCTCTTAAATGCAACATGGGAGAAAATCCATTTCACATCACATTTCTGGGTCTTGGCCTTCAAAACAATGTGTGAAATTTTTAGCTATCTGTGTTTGCTACAAGAGGAGATATCACAAAGTATGCGCTTTTGTTGTTTTCCCTTTGGTTTCAATGCATATTGGCCTAAAACGAGCATTTGCTGTTTTCTCTTAAACGCAACATGGGAGAAAAACCATTTCACATCACATTTGTGGGTCTTGGTCTGCAAAACATTCTGTGAAATTTTGAGCTGTCGGTGTTTGCTACAAGAGGAGATGGGAGAAAAACCATTTCACATCAGATTTGTAGGTCTTGGTCTTCAACACATTCTGTGAAATTTTGAGCTGTCTGTGTTTGCTACAAGAGGAGATATCACAAATAATGCGCTTTTGTTGTTTCCATTGGTTTGAATGCACTTTTTCCTAAAACAAGCTTTTGCTGTTTTCTCTTAAACGAAACATGGGAGAAAAACCATTTCACATCATATTTGTGGGTCTATGTCTTCAACACATTCTGTGAAATTTTGAGCTGTCTGTGTTTGCTACAAGAAGAGATATCACAAAGTATGCGCTTTTGTTGTTTCCTTTGATTTCAATGCATTTAGGCCTAAAACAAGCATTTGCAGATTTCTCTTAAATGCAACATGGGAGAAAACCCAATTCACAACACATTAGTGGGTCTTGGTATTCAACACATTCTGTGAAATTTTGAGCTGTCTGTGTTTGCTACAAGAGGAGATATTACAAAGTATGCGCTTTTGTTGTTTCCTTTCGTTTCAATGCATTTTGGCCTAAAACAAGCATTTGCTGATTTCTCTTAAATGCAACATGGGAGAAAAACTAATTCACATCACATTTGTGTGTCTTGGTTTTCTACACATTCTGTGAAATTTTGAGCTGTCTGTGTTTGCTACAAGAGGAGATATCACAAAGCATGCGCTTTAGTTGTTTCCATTGTTTTCAATGCATTTTGGCCTAAAACAAGCATTTGCTGTTTTCTCTTAAAGGCAACACGGGAGAAAACCCATTTCACATCACATTTGTGGGTCTTGGTCTTCAACACATTCTGTGAAATTTTGAGCTGTTTGTGTTTGCTACAAGAGGAGATATCACAAAGTATGCGCTTTTGTTGTTTCCTTTCGTTTCAATGCATTTTGGCCTAAAACAAGCATTTGCTGATTTCTCTTAAATGCAACATGGGAGAAAAACTAATTCACATCACATTTGTGGGTCTTGGTTTCCTACACATTCTGTGAAATTTTGAGCTGTCTGTGTTTGATACAAAAGGAGATATCACAAAGCATGCGCTTTTGTTGTTTCCATTGGTTTCAATGCATTTTGGCCTAAAACGAGCATTTGTTATTTTCTCTGAAATGCAACATGGGAGAAAAACCATTTCACATCACATTTGTGGGTCTTGGTCTTTAACACATTCTGTGAAATTTTTAGCTGTCTTTGCTTAAGAGGAGATATCCCAAAGTAAGCACTTTTGTTGTTTCCATTGGTTTCAATGCATTTTGGCCTAAAACGAGCATTTGCTGTTTTCTCTTAAATGCAACATGGGAGACAAACCATTTCACATCAGATTTGTAGGTCTTGGTCTTCAACACATTCTGTGAAATTTTGAGCTGTCTGTGTTTGCTACAAGAGGAGATATCACAAAGTATGCACATTTGTTGTTTCCAATGGTTTGAATGCATTTTGGCCTAAAATGAGCATTTGCTGTTTTCTCTTGAATGCAACATGGGAGAAAAACCATTTCACATCACATTTGTGGTATTGGCCTTCAACACATTCTGTGAAATTTTGAGCTGTCTGTGTTTACTACAAGAGGAGATATCACAAAGTATGCACATTTTTTGTTTCCAATGGTTTGAATGCATTTTTTCCTAAAACGAGCATTTGCTGTTTTCTCTTAAACGCAACATGGGAGAAATAACCTTTTTCACATCACATTTGTGGGGCTTGGTCTTCAACACATTCTGTGAAATTTTGAGCTGTCTTTGTTTGCTTAAGAGGAGATATCACAAATTATGCGCTTTTGTTGTTTCCATTGGTTTCAATGCATTTTGGCCTAAAACGAGCATTTGCTGTTTTCTCTTAAATGCAACATGGGAGAAAAACCATTTCACATCACATTAGTGGGTCTTGGTATTCAACACATTCTGTGAAATTTTGAGCTGTCTGTGTTTGCTACAAGAGGAGATATCACAAAGAATGCACTTTTGTTCTTTCCATTGGTTTCAATGCATTTTGGCCTAAAACAAGCATTTGCTGATTTCTCTTAAATGCAACATGGGAGAAAAACTAATTCACATCACATTTGTGGGTCTTGGTTTTCTACACATTCTGTGAAATTTTGAGCTGTCTGTATTTGCTACAAGAGGAGATATCACAAAGTATGCACTTTTGTTGTTTCCTTTCGTTTAAATGCATTTTGGTCTAAAACGAGCATTTGCTGTTTTCTCTTAAATGCAACATGGAGAAAAACCATTTCACATCAGATTTGTGGGTCTTGGTCTTCAACACATTCTGTGAAATTTTGAGCTGTCTGTGTTTGCTACAAGAGGAGATATCACAAAGTATGCGCTTTTGTTGTTTCCATTGGTTTCAATGCATTTTGGCCTAAAACAAGCATTTGCTGTTTTCTCTTAAATGCAACATGGGAGAAAAACCATTTCACATCACATTAGTGGGTCTTGGTATTCAACACATTCTGTGAAATTTTGAGCTGTCTGTGTTTGCTACAAGTGGAGATATCACAAAGTATGCACTTTTGTTGTTTCCTTTCGTTTCAATGCATTTTGGCCTAAAACAAGCATTTGCTGTTTTCTCTTAAATGCAACATGGGAGAAAACCCATTTCACATCACATTTGTGGGTCTTGGTCTTCAACACATTCTATGAAATTTGAGCTGTCTCTGTTTGCTACAAGAGGAGATATCACAAACAATGCACTTTTGTTGTTTCCTTTGGTTTCAATGCATATTGGTCTAAAACGAGCATTTGCTGTTTTCTCTTAAATGCAACATGGGAGACAAACCATTTCACATCACATTTGTGGGTCTTGGCCTTCAACACATTCTGTGAAATTTTGAGCTGTCTGTGTCTGATACAAGAGGAGATATCACAAAGTATGCGCTTTTGTTGTTTCCATTGGTTTCAATGCATATTGGTCTAAAACGAGCATTTGCAGTTTTCTCTTAAACGCAACATGTGAGAAAAACCATTTCACATCACATTTGTGGGTCTTGGTCTTCAACACATTCTGTGAAATTTGAGCTGTCTGTGTTTGCTACAAGAGGAGATATCACAAAGTATGCGCTTTTGTTGTTTCCTTTCGTTTCAATGCATTTTGGCCTAAAATGAGCATTTGCTGTTTTCTCTTAAATGCAACATGGGAGAAAACATATTTCACATCACATTTGTGGGTCTTGGTCTTCAACACATTCTGTGAAATTTTGAGTTGTCTGTGTTTGCTACAAGAGGAGATATCACAAAGTATGCACATTTGTTGTTTCCAATGGTTTGAATGCATTTTGGCATAAAATGAGCATTTGCTGTTTTCTCTTAAATGCAACATGGGAGAAAAACCATTTCACATCATATTTGTGGGTCTTTGTCTTCAACACATTCTGTGAAATTTTGAGCTGTCTGTGTTTGCTACAAGAGGAGATATCACAAAGCATGCGCTTTTGTTGTTTCCATTGGTTTCAATGCATTTTGGCCTAAAACAAGCATTTGCTGATTTCTCTTAAATGCAACATGGGAGAAAAACTAATTCACATCACATTTGTGGGTCTTGATTTTCTACACATTCTGTGAAATTTTGAGCTGTCTGTGTTTGCTACAAGAGGAGATATCACAAAGCATGCGCTTTTGTTGTTTCCATTGGTTTCAATGCATTTTGGCCTAAAACAAGCATTTGCTGTTTTCTCTTAAAGGCAACATGGGAGAAAACCCATTTCACATCACATTTGTGGGTCTTGGTCTTCAACACATTCTGTGAAATTTTGAGTAGTCTGTGTTTGCTACAAGAGGAGATATCACAAAGTATGCACTTTTGTTGTTTCCTTTCATTTAAATGCATTTTGGTCTAAAACGAGCATTTGCTGTTTTCTCTTAAATGCAACATGGGAGAAAAACCATTTCACATCACATTTGTGGGTCTTGGTCTTCAACACATTCTGTGAAATTTTGAGCTGTCTGTATTTGCTACAAGAGGAGATATCACAAAGTATGCACTTTTGTTGTTTCCTTTCGTTTAAATGCATTTTGGTCTAAAACGAGCATTTGCTGTTTTCTCTTAAATGCAACATGGAGAAAAACCATTTCACATCAGATTTGTGGGTCTTGGTCTTCAACACATTCTGTGAAATTTTGAGCTGTCTGTGTATGCTACAAGAGGAGATATCACAAAGTATGAGCTTTTGTTGTTTCCTTTCGTTTCAATGCATTTTGGCCTAAAACAAGCATTTGCTGTTTTCTCTTAAATGCAACATGGGAGAAAACCCATTTCACATCACATTTGTGGGTCTTGGTCTTCAACACATTCTGTGAAATTTTGAGTTGTCTACGTTTGCTACAAGAGGAGATATCACAAAGTATGTGCTTTTGTTGTTTCCTTTGGTTTCATTGCATTTTGGCCTAAAACGAGCATTTGCTGTTTTCTCTTAAACGAAACATGGGAGAAAAACCATTTCACATCACATTTGTGGGTCTTGGTCTTCAACACATTCTGTGAAATTTGAGCTGTCTGTGTTTACTACAAGAGGAGATATCACAAAGTATGCGCTTTTGTTGTTTCCTTTCGTTTCAATGCATTTTGGCCTAAAATGAGCATTTGCTGTTTTCTCTTAAATGCAACATGGGAGAAAACATATTTCACATCACATTTGTGGGTCTTGGTCTTCAACACATTCTGTGAAATTTTGAGTTGTCTGTGTTTGCTACAAGAGGAGATATCACAAAGTATGCACATTTGTTGTTTCCAATGGTTTGAATGCATTTTTGCCTAAAATGAGCATTTGCTGTTTTCTCTTGAATGCAACATGGGAGAAATAACATTTCACATCACATTTGTGGTATTGGCCTTCAACACATTCTGTGAAATTTTGAGCTGTCTGTGTTTACTACAAGAGGAGATATCACAAAGTATGCACATTTGTTGTTTCCAATGGTTTGAATGCATTGTTTCCTAAAACGAGCATTTGCTGTTTTCTCTTAAACGCAACATGGGAGAAAAACCTTTTTCACATCACATTTGTGCGGCTTGGTCTTCAACACATTCTGTGAAATTTTGAGCTGTCTTTGTTTGCTTAAGAGGAGATATCACAAATTATGCGCTTTTGTTGTTTCCATTGGTTTCAATGCATTTTGGCCTAAAACGAGCATTTGCTGTTTTCTCTTAAACGCAACATGGGAGAAAAACCTTTTTCACATCACATTTGTGCGGCTTGGTCTTCAACACATTCTGTGAAATTTTGAGCTGTCTTTGTTTGCTTAAGAGGAGATATCACAAATTATGCGCTTTTGTTGTGTCCATTGGTTTCAATGCATTTTGGCCTAAAACGAGCATTTGCTGTTTTCTCTTAAATGCAACATGGGAGAAAAACCATTTCACATCACATTTGTGGGTCTTTGTCTTCAACACATTCTGTGAAATTTTGAGCTGTCTGTGTTTACTACAAGAGGAGATATCACAAAGTATGCACATTTGTTGTTTCCAATGGTTTGAATGCATTGTTTCCTAAAACGAGCATTTGCTGTTTTCTCTTAAACGCAACATGGGAGAAAAACCTTTTTCACATCACATTTGTGCGGCTTGGTCTTCAACACATTCTGTGAAATTTTGAGCTGTCTTTGTTTGCTTAAGAGGAGATATCACAAATTATGCGCTTTTGTTGTTTCCAGTGGTTTCAATGCATTTTGGCCTAAAACAGGCATTTGCTGTTTTCTCTTAAATGCAACATGGGAGACAAACCATTTCACATCACATTTGTGGGTCTTTGCCTTCAACACATTGTGTGAAATTTTGAGCTGTCTGTGTTTGCTACAAGAGGAGATATCACAAAGCATGTGCTTTTGTTGTTTCCATTGGTTTCAATGCATTTTGGCCTAAAACGAGCATTTGCTGTTTTCTCTTAAATGCAACATGGGAGAAAAAACATTTCACCTCACATTTGTGGGTCTTTGTCTTCAACACATTCTGTGAAATTTTGAGCTGTCTGTGTTTGCTACAAGAAGAGATATCACAAAGTATGCGCTTTTATTGTTTCCATTGGTTTCAATGCATTTTGGCCTAAAACGAGCATTTGCTGTTTTCTCTTAAATGCAACATGGTAGAAAAACCATTTCACATCACATTTCTGGGTATTGGCCTTCAACACAATGTGTGAAATTTTTAGCTATCTGTGTTTGCTAGAAGAGGAGATATCACAAAGTATGCACTTTTGTTGTTTTCCGATTGGTTTCAATGCACATTGGCCTATAACGAGCATTTGATGTTTTCTCTTAAATGCAACATGGGAGAAAAACCATTTCACATCACATTTGTGGGTCTTGGTCTTCAACACATTCTGTGAAATTTTTAGCTGTCTTTGCTTAAGAGGAGATATCCCAAAGTATGCACTTTTGTTGTTTCCATTGGTTTCAATGCATTTTGGACTAAAACGAGCATTTGCTGTTTTCTCTTAAATGCAACATGGGAAAAAAACCATTTCACATCAGATTTGTGGGTCTTGGTCTTCAACACATTCTGTGATATTTTGAGCTGTCTGTGTTTGCTACAAGAGGAGATATCAAAAATAATGCGCTTTTGTTGTTTCCATTGGTTTGAATGCACTTTTTCCTAAAACAAGCTTTTGCTGTTTTCTCTTAAACGAAACATGGGAGAAAAACCATTTCACATCACATTTGTGGGTCTTGGTCTTCAACACATTCTGTGAAATTTGAGCTGTCTCTGTTTGCTACAAGAGGAGATATCACAAAGAATGCACTTTTGTTTTTTCCATTGGTTTCAATGCATTTTGGCCTAAAACAGGCATTTGCTGTTTTCTCTTAAAGGCAACATGGGAGACAAACCATTTCACATCACATTTGTGGGTCTTGATCTTCAACACATTCTGTGAAATTTTGAGCTGTCTGTTTTTGCTACAAGAGGAGATATCACAAAGTATGCGCTTTTGTTGTTTCCATTGGTTTCAATGCATTTTGGCCTAAAACGAGCAATTGCTGTTTTTTCTTAAATGCAACATGGGAGAAAATCTGTTTCACATCACATTTGTGGGTCTTGGTCTTCAACACATTCTGTGAAATTTTGATCTGTCTGTGTTTGCTAGAAGAGGAGATATCACAAAGAATGCACTTTTGTTCTTTCCATTGGTTTCAATGCATTTAGGCCTAAAACAAGCATTTGCTGTTTTCTCTTAAATGCAACATGGGAGAAAAACCAATTCACATCACATTAGTGGGTCTTGGTATTCAACACATTCTATGAAATTTTGAGTTGTCTGTGTTTGCTACAAGAGGAGATATCACAAAGTATGCACTTTTGTTGTTTTCCCATTGGTTTCAATGCATATTGGCCTAAAACGAGCATTTGCTGTTTTCTCTTAAACGCAACATGGGAGAAAAACCATTTCACATCACATTTGTGGGTCTTGGTCTTCAACACATTCTGTGAAATTTTGAGCTGTCTGTGTTTGCTTAAGAGGAGATATCACAAAGTATGCGCTTTTGTTGTTTCCATTGGTTTCAATGCATTTTGGCCTAAAACGAGCATTTGCTGTTTTCTCTGAAATGCAACATGGGAGACAAACCATTTCACATCACATTTGTGGGTCTTGGTCTTCAACACATTCTGTGAAATTTTGAGCTGTCTGTGTTTGCTACAAGAAGAGATATCACAAAGTATGCACTTTTGTTGTTTCCATTGGTTTCAATGCATTTTGGTCTAAAACGAGCATTTGCTGTTTTCTCTTAAATGCAGCATGGGAGAAAAACCATTTCACATCACATTTGTGGGTCTTGGTCTGCAAAACATTCTGTGAAATTTTGAGCTGTCGGTGTTTGCTACAAGAGGAGATATCACAAAGTATGCGCTTTTGTTGTTTCCTTTCTTTTCAATGCATTTTGGCCTAAAACAAGCATTTGCTGTTTTCTCTTAAATGCAACATGGGAGAAAATCCATTTCACATCAAATTTGTGGGTCTTGGTCTTCAACACATTCTGTAAAATTTTTAGTTGTCTGTGTTTGCTACAAGAGAAGATATCACAAAGTATGTGCTTTTTTTGTTTCCAGTGGTTTCAATGCATTTTGGCCTAAAACAGGCATTTGCTGTTTTCTCTTAAATGCAACATGGGAGACAAACCATTTCACATCACATTTGTGGGTCTTGGCCTTCAACACATTGTGTGAAATTTTGAGCTGTCTGTGTTTGCTACAAGAGGAGATATCACAAAGCATGTGCTTTTGTTGTTTCCATTGGTTTCATTGCATTTTGGCCTAAAACGAGCATTTGCTGTTTTATCTTAAATGCAACATGGGAGAAAAACCATTTTACATCACATTTGTGGGTCTTTGTCTTCAACACATTCTGTGAAATTTTGAGCTGTCTGTGTTTGCTACAAGAAGAGATATCACAAAGTATGCGCTTTAATTGTTTCCATTGGTTTCAATGCATTTTGGCCTAAAACGAGCATTTGCTGTTTTCTCTTAAATGCAACATGGTAGAAAAACCATTTCACATCACATTTCTGGGTATTGGCCTTCAACACAATGTGTGAAATTTTTAGCTATCTGTGTTTGCTAGAAGAGGAGATATCACAAAGTATGCACTTTTGTTGTTTTCCGATTGGTTTCAATGCACATTGGCCTATAACGAGCATTTGCTATTTCTCTTAAATGCAACATGGGAGAAAAACCATTTCACATCACATTTGTGGGTCTTGGTCTTCAACACATTCTGTGAAATTTTTAGCTGTCTTTGCTTAAGATTAGATATCCCAAAGTATGCACTTTTGTTGTTTCCATTGGTTTCAATGCATTTTGGCCTAAAACGAGCATTTGCTGTTTTCTCTTAAATGCAACATGGGAAAAAAACCATTTCACATCAGATTTGTGGGTCTTGGTCTTCAACACATTCTGTGATATTTTGAGCTGTCTGTGTTTGCTACAAGAGGAGATATCACAAATAATGCGCTTTTGTTGTTTCCATTGGTTTGAATGCACTTTTTCCTAAAACAAGCTTTTGCTGTTTTCTCTTAAACGAAACATGGGAGAAAAACCATTTCACATCACATTTGTGGGTCTTGGTCTTCAACACATTCTGTGAAATTTGAGCTGTCTCTGTTTGCTACAAGAGGAGATATCACAAAGAATGCACTTTTGTTGTTTCCATTGGTTTCAATGCATATTGGCCTAAAACGAGCATTTGCTGTTTTCTCTTAAATGCAACATGGGAGAAAAACCATTTCACATCACATTTGTGGGTCTTGGTCTTCAACACATTCTGTGAAATTTTGAGCTGTCTGTGTTTGCTACAAGAGGAGATATCACAAAGTATGCGCTTTTGTTGTTTCCATTGGTTTCAATGCATTTTGGCCTAAAACGAGCATTTGCTGTTTTCTCTTAAATGCAACATGGGAGAAAAACCATTTCACATCACATTTCTGGGTCCTGGCCTTCCAAACAATGTGTGAAATTTTTAGCTATCTGTGTTTGCTACAAGAGGAGATATCACAAAGTATGCGCTTTTGTTGTTTTCCCATTGGTTTCAATGCATATTGGCCTAAAACGAGCATTTGCTGTTTTCTCTTAAACGCAACATGGGAGAAAAACCATTTCACATCACATTTGTGGGTCTTGGTCTTCAACACATTCTGTGAAATTTTTAGCTGTCTTTGCTTAAGAGGAGATATCCCAAAGTATGCACTTTTGTTGTTTCCATTGGTTTCAATTCATTTTGGCCTAAAACGAGCATTTGCTGTTTTCTCTTCAATGCAACATGCGAGAAAAACCATTTCACATCAGATTTGTAGGTCTTGGTCTTCAACACATTCTGTGAAATTTTGAGCTGTCTGTGTTTGCTACAAAAGGAGATATCACAAATAATGCGCTTTTGTTGTTTCCATTGGTTTGAATGCACATTTTCCTAAAACAAGCTTTTGCTGTTTTCTCTTAAAGGCAACATGGGAGACAAATCATTTCACATCACATTTGTGGGTCTTGATCTTCAACACATTCTGTGAAATTTTGAGCTGTCTGTTTTTGCTACAAGAGAAGATATCACAAAGTATGCGCTTTTGTTGTTTTCCATTGGTTTCAATGCATTTTGGCCTAAAACAAGCAATTGCTGTTTTTTCTTAAATGCAACATGGGAGAAAATCTGTTTCACATCACATTTGTGGGTCTTGGTCTACAACACATTCTGTGAAATTTTGATCAGTCTGTGTTTGCTAGAAGAGGAGATATCACAAAGAATGCACTTTTGTTCTTTCCATTGGTTTCAATGCATTTTGGCCTAAAACAAGCATTTACTGATTTCTCTTAAATGCAACATGGGAGAAAAACTAATTCACATCACATTTGTGGGTCTTGGTTTTCTACACATTCTGTGAAATTTTGAGCTGTCTGTGTTTGCTACAAGAGGAGATATCACAAAGCATGCGCTTTTGTTGTTTCCATTGGTTTCAATGCATTTTGGCCTAAAACAAGCATTTGCTGTTTTCTCTTAAAGGCAACACAGGAGAAAACCCATTTCACATCACATTTGTGGGTCTTGGTCTTCAACACATTCTGTGAAATTTTGAGTTGTCTGTGTTTGCTACAAGAGGAGATATCACAAAGTATGCACTTTTGTTGTTTCCTTTCGTTTAAATGCATTTTGGTCTAAAACGAGCATTTGCTGTTTTCTCTTAAATGCAACATGGGAGAAAAACCATTTCACATCACATTTGTGGGTCTTGGTCTTCAACACATTCTGTGAAATTTTGAGCTGTCTGTATTTGCTACAAGAGGAGATATCACAAAGTATGCACTTTTGTTGTTTCCTTTCGTTTAAATGCATTTTGGTCTAAAACGAGCATTTGCTGTTTTCTCTTAAATGCAACATGGGAGAAAAACCTTTTTCACATCACATTTGTGGGTCTTGGCCTTAAACACATTGTGTGAAATTTTGAGCTGTCTGTGTTTGATACAAGAGGAGATATCACAAAGTATGCACTTTTGTTGTTTCCATTGGTTTCAATGCATATTGGTCTAAAACGAGCATTTGCAGTTTTCTCTTAAACGCAACATGTGAGAAAAACCATTTCACATCACATTTATGGGTCTTGGTCTTCAACACATTCTGTGAAATTTGAGCTGTCTGTGTTTGCTACAAGAGGAGATATCACAAAGTATGCGCTTTTGTTGTTTCCTTTCGTTTCAATGCATTTTGGCCTAAAATGAGCATTTGCTGTTTTCTCTTAAATGCAACATGGGAGAAAACATATTTCACATCACATTTGTGGGTCTTGGTCTTCAACACATTCTGTGAAATTTTGAGTTGTCTGTGTTTGCTACAAGAGGAGATATCACAAAGTATGCACATTTGTTGTTTCCAATGGTTTGAATGCATTTTGGCCTAAAATGAGCATTTGCTGTTTTCTCTTGAATGCAACATGGGAGAAAAACCATTTCACATCACATTTGTGGTATTGGCCTTCAACACATTCTGTGAAATTTTGAGCTGTCGGTGTTTACTACAAGAGGAGATATCACAAAGTATGCGCTTTTGTTGTTTCCTTTCTTTTCAATGCATTTTGGCCTAAAACAAGCATTTGCTGTTTTCTCTTAAATGCAACATGGGAGAAAACCCATTTCACATCACATTTGTGGGTCTTGGTCTTCAACACATTCTGTGAAATTTTTAGTTGTCTGTGTTTGCTACAAGAGAAGATATCACAAAGTATGCGCTTTTTTTGTTTCCAGTGGTTTCAATGCATTTTGGCCTAAAACAGGCATTTGCTGTTTTCTCTTAAATGCAACATGGGAGACAAACCATTTCACATCAAATTTGTGGGTATTGGCCTTCAACACATTGTGTGAAATTTTGAGCTGTCTGTGTTTGCTACAAGAGGAGATATCTCAAAGAATGTGCTTTTGTTGTTTCCATTGGTTTCAATGCATTTTGGCCTAAAACGAGCATTTGCTGTTTTCTCTTAAATGCAACATGGGAGAAAAACCATTTCACATCACATTTGTGGGTCTTTGTCTTCAACACATTCTGTGAAATTTTGAGCTGTCTGTGTTTGCTACAAGAAGAGATATCACAAAGTATGCGCTTTTGTTGTTTCCTTTGATTTCAATGCATTTAGGCCTAAAACAAGCATTTGCTGTTTTCTCTTAAATGCAACATGGGAGAAAAACCAATTCACATCACATTAGTGGGTCTTGGTATTCAACACATTGTATGAAATTGTGAGTTGTCTGTGTTTGCTACAAGAGGAGATATCACAAAGTATGCGCTTTTGTTGTTTTCCCATTGGTTTCAATGCATATTGGCCTAAAACGAGCATTTGCTGTTTTCTCTTTAACGCAACATGGGAGAAAAACCATTTCACATCACATTTGTGGGTCTTGGTCTTCAACACATTCTGTGAAATTTTGAGCTGTCTGTGTTTGCTTAAGAGGAGATATCACAAAGTATGCGCTTTTGTTGTTTCCATTGGTTTCAATGCATTTTGGCCTAAAACGAGCATTTGCTGTTTTCTCTGAAATGCAACATGGGAGAAAAACCATTTCACATCACATTTGTGGGTTTTGGTCTTCAACACATTCTGTGAAATTTTGAGCTGTCTGTGTTTGCTACAAGAGGAGATATCACAAAGTATGCGCTTTTGTTGTTTCCATTGGTTTCAATGCATTTTGGCCTAAAACGAGCATTTGCTGTTTTCTCTTAAATGCAACATGGGAGAAAAACTAATTCACATCACATTTGTGGGTCTTGGTTTTCTACACATTCTGTGAAATTTTGAGCTGTCTGTGTTTGCTACAAGAGGAGATATCACAAAGCATGCGCTTTTGTTGTTTCCATTGGTTTCAATGCATTTTGGCCTAAAACAAGCATTTGCCGTTTTCTCTTAAAGGCAACACGGGAGAAAACCCATTTCACATCACATTTGTGGGTCTTGGTCTTCAACACATTCTGTGAAATTTTGAGTTGTCTGTGTTTGCTACATGAGGAGATATCACAAAGTATGCGCTTTTTTTATTTCCAGTGGTTTCAATGCATTTTGGCCTAAAACAGGCATTTGCTGTTTTCTCTTAAATGCAACATGGGAGACAAACCATTTCACATCACATTTTTGGGTCTTGGCCTTCAACACATTGAGTGAAATTTTGAGCTGTCTGTGTTTGCTACAAGAGGAGATATCACAAAGAATGTGCTTTTGTTGTTTCCATTGGTTTCAATGCATTTTGGCCTAAAACGAGCATTTGCTGTTTTCTCTTAAATGCAACATGGGAGAAAAGCCATTTCACATCACATTTGTGGGTCTTTGTCTTCAACACATTCTGTGAAATTTTGAGCTGTCTGTGTTTGCTACAAGAAGAGATATCACAAAGTATGCGCTTTTGTTGTTTCCATTGGTTTCAATGCATTTTGGCCTAAAACGAGCATTTGCTGTTTTCTCTTAAATGCAACATGGTAGAAAAACCATTTCACATCACATTTCTGGGTATTGGCCTTCAACACAATGTGTGAAATTTTTAGCTATCTGTGTTTGCTAGAAGAGGAGATATCACAAAGTATGCACTTTTGTTGTTTTCCGATTGGTTTCAATGCACATTGGCCTATAACGAGCATTTGCTGTTTTCTCTTAAATGCAACATGGGAGAAAAACCATTTCACATCACATTTGTGGGTCTTGGTCTTCAACACATTCTGTGAAATTTTTAGCTGTCTTTGCTTAAGAGGAGATATCCCAAAGTATGCACTTTTTTTGTTTCCATTGGTTTCAATGCATTTTGCCCTAAAACGAGCATTTGCTGTTTTCTCTTAAATGCAACATGGGAGAAAAACCATTTCACATCAGATTTGTGGGTCTTGGTCTTCAACACATTCTGTGAAATTTTGAGCTGTCTGTGTTTGCTACAAGAGGAGATATCACAAAGTATGCACTTTTGTTGTTTCCTTTCGTTTCAATGCATTTTGGCCTAAAACAAGCATTTGCTGTTTTCTCTTAAATGCAACATGGTAAAATACCCATTTCACATCACATTTGTGGATCTTGGTCTTCAACACATTCTGTGAAATTTTGAGTTGTCTACGTTTGTTACAAGAGGAGATATCACAAAGTATGTGCTTTTGTTGTTTCCTTTGGTTTCATTGCATTTTGGCCTAAAACGAGCATTTGCTGTTTTCTCTTAAACGCAACATGGGAGAAAAACCTTTTTCACATCACATTTGTGGGTCTTGGTCTTCAACACATTCTATGAAATTTGAGCTGTCTCTGTTTGCTACAAGAAGAGATATCACAAAGAATGCACTTTTGTTGTTTCCTTTGGTTTCAATGCATATTGGTCTAAAACGAGCATTTGCTGTTTTCTCTTAAATGCAACATGGGAGACAAACCATTTCACATCACTTTTGTGGGTCTTGGCCTTCAACACATTGTGTGAAATTTTGACCTGTCTGTGTTTGATACAAGAGGAGATATCACAAAGTGTGCGCTTTTGTTGTTTCCATTGGTTTCAATGCATATTGGCCTAAAATGAGCATTTGCTGTTTTCTCTTAAATGCAACATGGGAGAAAACATATTTCACATCACATTTGTGGGTCTTGGTCTTCAACACATTCTGTGAAATTTTGAGTTGTCTGTGTTTGCTACAAGAGGAGATATCACAAAGTATGCACATTTGTTGTTTCCAATGGTTTGAATGCATTTTGGCCTAAAATGAGCATTTGCTGTTTTCTCTTGAATGCAACATGGGAGAAAAACCATTTCACATCACATTTGTGGTATTGGCCTTCAACACATTCTGTGAAATTTTGAGCTGTCGGTGTTTACTACAAGAGGAGATATCACAAAGTATGCGCTTTTGTTGTTTTCTTTCTTTTCAATGCATTTTGGCCTAAAACAAGCATTTGCTGTTTTCTCTTAAATGCAACATGGGAGAAAACCCATTTCACATCACATTTGTGGGTCTTGGTCTTCAACACATTCTGTGAAATTTTTAGTTGTCTGTGTATGCTACAAGAGAAGATATCACAAAGTATGCACTTTTTTTGTTTCCAGTGGTTTCAATGCATTTTGGCCTAAAACAGGCATTTGCTGTTTTCTCTTAAATGCAACATGGGAGACAAACCATTTCACATCACATTTGTGGGTATTGGCCTTCAACACATTCTGTGAAATTTTGAGCTGTCTGTGTTTGCTACAAGAGGAGATATCACAAAGAATGTGCTTTTGTTGTTTCCATTGGTTTCAATGCATTTTGGCCTAAAACGAGCATTTGCTGTTTTCTCTTAAATGCAACATGGGAGAAAAACCATTTCACATCACATTTGTGGGTCTTTGTCTTCAACACATTCTGTGAAATTTTGAGCTGTCTGTGTTTGCTACAAGAAGAGATATCACAAAGTATGCGATTTTGTTGTTTCTATTGGTTTCAATGCATTTTGGCCTAAAATGAGCATTTGCTGTTTTCTCTTAAATGCAACATGGGAGAAAAACCATTTCACATCACATTTGTATGTCTTTGTCTTCAACACATTCTGTGAAATTTTGAGCTGTCTGTGTTTGCTACAAGAAGAGATATCACAAAGTATGCGCTTTTGTTGTTTCCTTTGATTTCAATGCATTTAGGCCTAAAACAAGCATTTGCTGTTTTCTCTTAAATGCAACATGGGAGAAAAACCAATTCACATCACATTAGTGGGTCTTGGTATTCAACACATTCTATGAAATTTTGAGTTGTCTGTGTTTGCTACAAGAGGAGATATCACAAAGTATGCGCTTTTGTTGTTTTCCCATTGGTTTCAATGCATATTGGCCTAAAACGAGCATTTGCTGTTTTCTCTTAAACGCAACATGGGAGAAAAACCATTTCACATCACATTTGTGGGTCTTGGTCTTCAACACATTCTGTGAAATTTTGAGCTTTCTGTGTTTGCTTAAGAGGAGATATCACAAAGTATGCACTTTTGTTGTTTCCATTGGTTTCAATGCATTTTGGCCTAAAACGAGCATTTGCTGTTTTCTCTGAAATGCAACATGGGAGAAAAACCATTTCACATCACATTTGTGGGTTTTGGTCTTCAACACATTCTGTGAAATTTTGAGCTGTCTGTGTTTGCTACAAGAAGAGATATCACAAAGTATGCGCTTTTGTTGTTTCCATTGGTTTCAATGCATTTTGGCCTAAAACGAGCATTTGCTGTTTTCTCTTAAATGCAACATGGTAGAAAAACCATTTCACATCACATTTCTGGGTATTGGCCTTCAACACAATGTGTGAAATTTTTAGCTATCTGTGTTTGCTAGAAGAGGAGATATCACAAAGTATGCACTTTTGTTGTTTTCCGATTGGTTTCAATGCACATTGGCCTATAACGAGCATTTGCTGTTTTCTCTTAAATGCAACATGGGAGAAAAACCATTTCACATCACATTTGTGGGTCTTGGTCTTCAACACATTCTGTGAAATTTTTAGCTGTCTTTGCTTAAGAGGAGATATCCCAAAGTATGCACTTTTGTTGTTTCCATTGGTTTCAATGCATTTTGCCCTAAAACGAGCATTTGCTGTTTTCTCTTAAATGCAACATGGGAGAAAAACCATTTCACATCAGATTTGTGGGTCTTGGTCTTCAACACATTCTGTGATATTTTGAGCTGTCTGTGTTTGCTACAAGAGGAGATATCACAAATAATGCGCTTTTGTTGTTTCCATTGGTTTGAATGCACTTTTTTCTAAAACAAGCTTTTGCTGTTTTCTCTTAAAGGCAACATGGGAGAAAAACCATTTCACATCACATTTGTGGGTCTTGGTCTTCAACACATTCTGTGAAATTTTGAGCTGTCTGTGCTTGCTACAAGAGGAGATATCACAAAGTATGCGCTTTTGTTGTTTCCTTTCGTTTCAATGCATTTTGGCCTAAAACAAGCATTTGCTGTTTTCTCTTAAATGCAACATGGTAAAATACCCATTTCACATCACATTTGTGGGTCTTGGTCTTCAACACATTCTGTGAAATTTTGAGTTGTCTACGTTTGTTACAAGAGGAGATATCACAAAGTATGTGCTTTTGTTGTTTCCTTTGGTTTCATTGCATTTTGGCCTAAAACGAGCATTTGCTGTTTTCTCTTAAACGCAACATGGGAGAAAAACCTTTTTCACATCACATTTGTGGGTCTTGGTCTTCAACAGATTCTATGAAATTTGAGCTGTCTCTGTTTGCTACAAGAAGAGATATCACAAAGAATGCACTTTTGTTGTTTCCTTTGGTTTCAATGCATATTGGTCTAAAACGAGCATTTGCTGTTTTCTCTTAAATGCACATGGGAGACAAACCATTTCACATCACATTTGTGGGTCTTGGCCTTCAACACATTGTGTGAAATTTTGACCTGTCTGTGTTTGATACAAGAGGAGATATCACAAAGTATGCGCTTTTGTTGTTTCCATTGGTTTCAATGCATATTGGCCTAAAATGAGCATTTGCTGTTTTCTCTTAAATGCAACATGGGAGAAAACATATTTCACATCACATTTGTGAGTCTTGGTCTTCAACACATTCTGTGAAATTTTGAGTTGTCTGTGTTTGCTACAAGAGGAGATATCACAAAGTATGCACATTTGTTGTTTCCAATGGTTTGAATGCATTTTGGCCTAAAATGAGCATTTGCTGTTTTCTCTTGAATGCAACATGGGAGAAAAACCATTTCACATCACATTTGTGGTATTGGCCTTCAACACATTCTGTGAAATTTTGAGCTGTCGGTGTTTACTACAAGAGGAGATATCACAAAGTATGCGCTTTTGTTGTTTCCTTTCTTTTCAATGCATTTTGGCCTAAAACAAGCATTTGCTGTTTTCTCTTAAATGCAACATGGGAGAAAACCCATTTCACATCACATTTGTGGGTCTTGGTCTTCAACACATTCTGTGAAATTTTTAGTTGTCTGTGTATGCTACAAGAGAAGATATCACAAAGTATGCACTTTTTTTGTTTCCAGTGGTTTCAATGCATTTTGGCCTAAAACAGGCATTTGCTGTTTTCTCTTAAATGCAACATGGGAGACAAACCATTTCACATCACATTTGTGGGTATTGGCCTTCAACACATTCTGTGAAATTTTGAGCTGTCTGTGTTTGCTACAAGAGGAGATATCACAAAGAATGTGCTTTTGTTGTTTCCATTGGTTTCAATGCATTTTGGCCTAAAACGAGCATTTGCTGTTTTCTCTTAAATGCAACATGGGAGAAAAACCAATTCACATCACATTTGTGGGTCTTTGTCTTCAACACATTCTGTGAAATTTTGAGCTGTCTGTGTTTGCTACAAGAAGAGATATCACAAAGTATGCGATTTTGTTGTTTCTATTGGTTTCAATGCATTTTGGCCTAAAATGAGCATTTGCTGTTTTCTCTTAAATGCAACATGGGAGAAAAACCATTTCACATCACATTTGTATGTCTTTGTCTTCAACACATTCTGTGAAATTTTGAGCTGTCTGTGTTTTCTACAAGAAGAGATATCACAAAGTATGCGCTTTTGTTGTTTCCTTTGATTTCAATGCATTTAGGCCTAAAACAAGCATTTGCTGTTTTCTCTTAAATGCAACATGGGAGAAAAACCAATTCACATCACATTAGTGGGTCTTGGTATTCAACACATTCTATGAAATTTTGAGTTGTCTGTGTTTGTTACAAGAGGAGATATCACAAAGTATGCGCTTTTGTTGTTTTCCCATTGGTTTCAATGCATATTGGCCTAAAACGAGCATTTGCTGTTTTCTCTTAAACGCAACATGGGAGAAAAACCATTTCACATCACATTTGTGGGTCTTGGTCTTCAACACATTCTGTGAAATTTTGAGCTGTCTGTGTTTGCTTAAGAGGAGATATCACAAAGTATGCACTTTTGTTGTTTCCATTGGTTTCAATGCATTTTGGCCTAAAACGAGCATTTGCTGTTTTCTCTGAAATGCAACATGGGAGAAAAACCATTTCACATCACATTTGTGGGTTTTGGTCTTCAACACATTCTGTGAAATTTTGAGCTGTCTGTGTTTGCTACAAGAAGAGATATCACAAAGTATGCGCTTTTGTTGTTTCCATTGGTTTCAATGCATTTTGGCCTAAAACGAGCATTTGCTGTTTTCTCTTAAATGCAACATGGTAGAAAAACCATTTCACATCACATTTCTGGGTATTGGCCTTCAACACAATGTGTGAAATTTTTAGCTATCTGTGTTTGCTAGAAGAGGAGATATCACAAAGTATGCACTTTTGTTGTTTTCCGATTGGTTTCAATGCACATTGGCCTATAACGAGCATTTGCTGTTTTCTCTTAAATGCAACATGGGAGAAAAACCATTTCACATCACATTTGTGGGTCTTGGTCTTCAACACATTCTGTGAAATTTTTAGCTGTCTTTGCTTAAGAGGAGATATCCCAAAGTATGCACTTTTGTTGTTTCCATTGGTTTCAATGCATTTTGCCCTAAAACGAGCATTTGCTGTTTTCTCTTAAATGCAACATGGGAGAAAAACCATTTCACATCAGATTTGTGGGTCTTGGTCTTCAACACATTCTGTGATATTTTGAGCTGTCTGTTTGCTACAAGAGGAGATATCACAAATAATGCGCTTTTGTTGTTTCCATTGGTTTGAATGCACTTTTTTCTAAAACAAGCTTTTGCTGTTTTCTCTTAAAGGCAACATGGGAGAAAAACCATTTCACATCACATTTGTGGGTCTTGGTCTTCAACACATTCTGTGAAATTTTGAGCTGTCTGTGCTTGCTACAAGAGGAGATATCACAAAGTATGCGCTTTTGTTGTTTCCTTTCGTTTCAATGCATTTTGGCCTAAAACGAGCATTTGCTGTTTTCTCTTAAATGCAACATGGTAAAATACCAATTTCACATCACATTTGTGGGTCTTGGTCTTCAACACATTCTGTGAAATTTTGAGTTGTCTACATTTGTTACAAGAGGAGATATCACAAAGTATGTGCTTTTGTTGTTTCCTTTGGTTTCATTGCATTTTGGCCTAAAACGAGCATTTGCTGTTTTCTCTTAAACGCAACATGGGAGAAAAACCTTTTTCACATCACATTTGTGGGTCTTGGTCTTCAACACATTCTATGAAATTTGAGCTGTCTCTGTTTGCTACAAGAAGAGATATCACAAAGAATGCACTTTTGTTGTTTCCTTTGGTTTCAATGCATATTGGTCTAAAACGAGCATTTGCTGTTTTCTCTTAAATGCAACATGGGAGAAAACCCATTTCACATCACATTTGTGGGTCTTGGTCTTCAACACAGTCTGTGAAATTTTTAGTTGTCTGTGTATGCTACAAGAGAAGATATCACAAAGTATGCACTTTTTTTGTTTCCAGTGGTTTCAATGCATTTTGGCCTAAAACAGGCATTTGCTGTTTTCTCTTAAATGCAACATGGGAGACAAACCATTTCACATCACATTTGTGGGTATTGGCCTTCAACACATTCTGTGAAATTTTGAGCTGTCTGTGTTTGCTACAAGAGGAGATATCACAAAGAATGTGCTTTTGTTGTTTCCATTGGTTTCAATGCATTTTGGCCTAAAACGAGCATTTGCTGTTTTCTCTTAAATGCAACATGGGAGAAAAACCAATTCACATCACATTTGTGGGTCTTTGTCTTCAACACATTCTGTGAAATTTTGAGCTGTCTGTGTTTGCTACAAGAAGAGATATCACAAAGTATGCGATTTTGTTGTTTCTATTGGTTTCAATGCATTTTGGCCTAAAATGAGCATTTGCTGTTTTCTCTTAAATGCAACATGGGAGAAAAACCATTTCACATCACATTTGTATGTCTTTGTCTTCAACACATTCTGTGAAATTTTGAGCTGTCTGTGTTTGCTACAAGAAGAGATATCACAAAGTATGCGCTTTTGTTGTTTCCTTTGATTTCAATGCATTTAGGCCTAAAACAAGCATTTGCTGTTTTCTCTTAAATGCAACATGGGAGAAAAACCAATTCACATCACATTAGTGGGTCTTGGTATTCAACACATTCTATGAAATTTTGAGTTGTCTGTGTTTGCTACAAGAGGAGATATCACAAAGTATGCGCTTTTGTTGTTTTCCCATTGGTTTCAATGCATATTGGCCTAAAACGAGCATTTGCTGTTTTCTCTTAAACGCAACATGGGAGAAAACCATTTCACATCACATTTGTGGGTCTTGGTCTTCAACACATTCTGTGAAATTTTGAGCTGTCTGTGTTTGCTTAAGAGGAGATATCACAAAGTATGCACTTTTGTTGTTTCCATTGGTTTCAATGCATTTTGGCCTAAAACGAGCATTTGCTGTTTTCTCTGAAATGCAACATGGGAGAAAAACCATTTCACATCACATTTGTGGGTTTTGGTCTTCAACACATTCTGTGAAATTTTGAGCTGTCTGTGTTTGCTACAAGAAGAGATATCACAAAGTATGCGCTTTTGTTGTTTCCATTGGTTTCAATGCATTTTGGCCTAAAACGAGCATTTGCTGTTTTCTCTTAAATGCAACATGGTAGAAAAACCATTTCACATCACATTTCTGGGTATTGGCCTTCAACACAATGTGTGAAATTTTTAGCTATCTGTGTTTGCTAGAAGAGGAGATATCACAAAGTATGCACTTTTGTTGTTTTCCGATTGGTTTCAATGCACATTGGCCTATAACGAGCATTTGCTGTTTTCTCTTAAATGCAACATGGGAAAAAAACAATTTCACATCACATTTGTGGGTCTTGGTCTTCAACACATTCTGTGAAATTTTTAGCTGTCTTTGCTTAAGAGGAGATATCCCAAAGTATGCACTTTTGTTGTTTCCATTGGTTTCAATGCATTTTGCCCTAAAACGAGCATTTGCTGTTTTCTCTTAAATGCAACATGGGAGAAAAACCATTTCACATCAGATTTGTGGGTCTTGGTCTTCAACACATTCTGTGATATTTTGAGCTGTCTGTTTGCTACAAGAGGAGATATCACAAATAATGCGCTTTTGTTGTTTCCATTGGTTTGAATGCACTTTTTTCTAAAACAAGCTTTTGCTGTTTTCTCTTAAAGGCAACATGGGAGAAAAACCATTTCACATCACATTTGTGGGTCTTGGTCTTCAACACATTCTGTGAAATTTTGAGCTGTCTGTGCTTGCTACAAGAGGAGATATCACAAAGTATGCGCTTTTGTTGTTTCCTTTCGTTTCAATGCATTTTGGCCTAAAACAAGCATTTGCTGTTTTCTCTTAAATGCAACATGGTAAAATACCCATTTCACATCACATTTGTGGGTCTTGGTCTTCAACACATTCTGTGAAATTTTGAGTTGTCTACGTTTGTTACAAGAGGAGATATCACAAAGTATGTGCTTTTGTTGTTTCCTTTGGTTTCATTGCATTTTGGCCTAAAACGAGCATTTGCTGTTTTCTCTTAAACGCAACATGGGAGAAAAACCTTTTTCACATCACATTTGTGGGTCTTGGTCTTCAACACATTCTATGAAATTTGAGCTGTCTCTGTTTGCTACAAGAAGAGATATCACAAAGAATGCACTTTTGTTGTTTCCTTTGGTTTCAATGCATATTGGTCTAAAACGAGCATTTGCTGTTTTCTCTTAAATGCAACATGGGAGACAAACCATTTCACATCACATTTGTGGGTCTTGGCCTTCAACACATTGTGTGAAATTTTGACCTGTCTGTGTTTGATACAAGAGGAGATATCACAAAGTATGCGCTTTTGTTGTTTCCATTGGTTTCAATGCATATTGGCCTAAAATGAGCATTTGCTGTTTTCTCTTAAATGCAACATGGGAGAAAACATATTTCACATCACATTTGTGAGTCTTGGTCTTCAACACATTCTGTGAAATTTTGAGTTGTCTGTGTTTGCTACAAGAGGAGATATCACAAAGTATGCACATTTGTTGTTTCCAATGGTTTGAATGCATTTTGGCCTAAAATGAGCATTTGCTGTTTTCTCTTGAATGCAACATGGGAGAAAAACCATTTCACATCACATTTGTGGTATTGGCCTTCAACACATTCTGTGAAATTTTGAGCTGTCGGTGTTTACTACAAGAGGAGATATCACAAAGTATGCGCTTTTGTTGTTTCCTTTCTTTTCAATGCATTTTGGCCTAAAACAAGCATTTGCTGTTTTCTCTTAAATGCAACATGGGAGAAAACCCATTTCACATCACATTTGTGGGTCTTGGTCTTCAACACATTCTGTGAAATTTTTAGTTGTCTGTGTATGCTACAAGAGGAGATATCACAAAGTATGCACTTTTTTTGTTTCCAGTGGTTTCAATGCATTTTGGCCTAAAACAGGCATTTGCTGTTTTCTCTTAAATGCAACATGGGAGACAAACCATTTCACATCACATTTGTGGGTATTGGCCTTCAACACATTCTGTGAAATTTTGAGCTGTCTGTGTTTGCTACAAGAGGAGATATCACAAAGAATGTGCTTTTGTTGTTTCCATTGGTTTCAATGCATTTTGGCCTAAAACGAGCATTTGCTGTTTTCTCTTAAATGCAACATGGGAGAAAAACCATTTCACATCACATTTGTGGGTCTTTGTCTTCAACACATTCTGTGAAATTTTGAGCTGTCTGTGTTTGCTACAAGAAGAGATATCACAAAGTATGCGCTTTTGTTGTTTCTATTGGTTTCAATGCATTTTGGCCTAAAATGAGCATTTGCTGTTTTCTCTTAAATGCAACATGGGAGAAAAACCATTTCACATCACATTTGTATGTCTTTGTCTTCAACACATTCTGTGAAATTTTGAGCTGTCTGTGTTTGCTACAAGAAGAGATATCACAAAGTATGCGCTTTTGTTGTTTCCTTTGATTTCAATGCATTTAGGCCTAAAACAAGCATTTGCTGTTTTCTCTTAAATGCAACATGGGAGAAAAACCAATTCACATCACATTAGTGGGTCTTGGTATTCAACACATTCTATGAAATTTTGAGTTGTCTGAGTTTGCTACAAGAGGAGATATCACAAAGTATGCGCTTTTGTTGTTTTCCCATTGGTTTCAATGCATATTGGCCTAAAACGAGCATTTGCTGTTTTCTCTTAAACGCAA
Organism: Taudactylus pleione; assembly: GCA_031769625.1. NCBI lineage: Eukaryota > Metazoa > Chordata > Amphibia > Anura > Myobatrachidae > Taudactylus > Taudactylus pleione. The sequence continues at coordinate 1,229,433 of JAUIMM010000274.1, read as the reverse complement.
CATGGGAGAAAAACCATTTCACATCACATTTGTGGGTCTTGGTCTTCAACACATTCTGTGAAATTTTGAGCTGTCTGTGTTTGCTTAAGAGGAGATATCACAAAGTATGCGCTTTTGTTGTTTCCATTGGTTTCAATGCATTTTGGCCTAAAACGAGCATTTGCTGTTTTCTCTTAAATGCAACATGGGAGAAAAACCATTTCACATCACATTTGTGGGTTTTGGTCTTCAACACATTCTGTGAAATTTTGAGCTGTCTGTGTTTGCTACAAGAGGAGATATCACAAAGTATGCGCTTTTGTTGTTTCCGTTGGTTTCAATGCATTTTGGCCTAAAACGAGCATTTGCTGTATTCTCTTAAATGCAACATGGGAGAAAAACCATTTCACATCACATTTCTGGGTCTTGGCATTCAACACAATGTGTGAAATTTTTAGCTATCTGTGTTTGCTACAAGAGGAGATATCACAAAGTATGCGCTTTTGTTGTTTTCCCATTGGTTTCAATGCATATTGGCCTAAAACGAACATTTGTTGTTTTCTCTTAAACGCAACATGGGAGAAAAACCATTTCACATCACATTTGTGGGTCTTGGTCTTCAACACATTCTGTGAAATTTTTAGCTGTCTTTGCTTAAGAGGAGATATCCCAAAGTATGCACTTTTGTTGTTTCCATTGGTTTCAATTCATTTTGGCCTAAAACGAGCATTTGCTGTTTTCTCTTAAATGCAACATGCGAGAAAAACCATTTCACATCAGATTTGTAGGTCTTGGTCTTCAACACATTCTGTGAAATTTTGAGCTGTCTGTGTTTGCTACAAGAGGAGATATCACAAATAATGCGCTTTTGTTGTTTCCATTGGTTTGAATGCACTTTTTCCTAAAACAAGCTTTTGCTGTTTTCTCTTAAAGGCAACATGGGAGACAAACCATTTCACATCACATTTGTGGGTCTTGATCTTCAACACATTCTGTGAAATTTTGAGCTGTCTGTTTTTGCTACAAGAGGAGATATCACAAAGTATGCGCTTTTGTTGTTTTCCATTGGTTTCAATGCATTTTGGCCTAAAACGAGCAATTGCTGTTTTTTCTTAAATGCAACATGGGAGAAAATCTGTTTCACATCACATTTGTGGGTCTTGGTCTACAACACATTCTGTGAAATTTTGATCTGTCTGTGTTTGCTAGAAGAGGAGATATCACAAAGAATGCACTTTTGTTCTTTCCATTGGTTTCAATGCATTTTGGCCTAAAACAAGCATTTGCTGATTTCTCTTAAATGCAACATGGGAGAAAAACTAATTCACATCACATTTGTGGGTCTTGGTTTTCTACACATTCTGTGAAATTTTGAGCTGTCTGTGTTTGCTACAAGAGGAGATATCACAAAGCATGCGCTTTTGTTGTTTCCATTGGTTTCAATGCATTTTGGCCTAAAACAAGCATTTGCTGTTTTCTCTTAAAGGCAACACGGGAGAAAACCCTTTTAACATCACATTTGTGGGTCTTGGTCTTCAACACATTCTGTGAAATTTTGAGTTGTCTACGTTTGCTACAAGAGGAGATATCACAAAGTATGTGCTTTTGTTGTTTCCTTTGGTTTCATTGCATTTTGGCCTAAAACGAGCATTTGCTGTTTTCTCTTAAACGCAACATGGGAGAAAAACCTTTTTCACATCACATTTGTGGGTCTTGGTCTTCAACACATTCTATGAAATTTGAGCTGTCTCTGTTTGCTACAAGAAGAGATATCACAAAGAATGCACTTTTGTTGTTTCCTTTGGTTTCAATGCATATTGGTCTAAAACGAGCATTTGCTGTTTTCTCTTAAATGCAACATGGGAGACAAACCATTTCACATCACATTTGTGGGTCTTGGCCTTAAACACATTGTGTGAAATTTTGAGCTGTCTGTGTTTGATACAAGAGGAGATATCACAAAGTATGCGCTTTTGTTGTTTCCATTGGTTTCAATGCATATTGGTCTAAAACGAGCATTTGCAGTTTTCTCTTAAACGAAACATGTGAGAAAAACCATTTCACATAACATTTGTGGGTCTTGGTCTTCAACACATTCTGTGAAAATTGAGCTGTCTGTGTTTGCTACAAGAGGAGATATCACAAATTATGCGCTTTTGTTGTTTCCTTTCGTTTCAATGCATTTTGGCCTAAAATGAGCATTTGCTGTTTTCTCTTAAATGCAACATGGGAGAAAACATATTTCACATCACATTTGTGGGTCTTGGTCTTCAACACATTCTGTGAAATTTTGAGTTGTCTGTGTTTGCTACAAGAGGAGATATCACAAAGTATGCACATTTGTTGTTTCCAATGGTTTGAATGCATTTTGGCCTAAAATGAGCATTTGCTGTTTTCTCTTGAATGCAACATGGGAGAAAAACCATTTCACATCACATTTGTGGTATTGGCCTTCAACACATTCTGTGAAATTTTGAGCTGTCGGTGTTTACTACAAGAGGAGATATCACAAAGTATGCGCTTTTGTTGTTTCCTTTCTTTTCAATGCATTTTGGCCTAAAACAAGCATTTGCTGTTTTCTCTTAAATGCAACATGGGAGAAACCCCATTTCACATCACATTTGTGGGTCTTGGTCTTCAACACATTCTGTGAAATTTTTAGTTGTCTGTGTTTGCTACAAGAGAAGATATCACAAAGTATGCGCTTTTTTTGTTTCCAGTGGTTTCAATGCATTTTGGCCTAAAACAGGCATTTGCTGTTTTCTCTTAAATGCAACATGGGAGACAAACCATTTCACATTAAATTTGAGGGTATTGGCCTTCAACACATTGTGTGAAATTTTGAGCTGTCTGTGTTTGCTACAAGAGGAGATATCTCAAAGAATGTGCTTTTGTTGTTTCCATTGGTTTCAATGCATTTTGGCCTAAAACGAGCATTTGCTGTTTTCTCTTAAATGCAACATGGGAGAAAAACCATTTCACATCACATTTGTGGGTCTTTGTCTTCAACACATTCTGTGAAATTTTGAGCTGTCTGTGTTTGCTACAAGAAGAGATATCACAAAGTATGCGCTTTTGTTGTTTCCATTGGTTTCAATGCATTTTGGCCTAAAACGAGCATTTGCTGTTTTCTCTTTAATGCAACATGGGAGAAAAACCATTTCACATCTCATTTGTATGTCTTTGTCTTCAACACATTCTGTGAAATTTTGAGCTGTCTGTGTTTGCTACAAGAAGAGATATCACAAAGTATGCGCTTTTGTTGTTTCCTTTGATTTCAATGCATTTAGGCCTAAAACAAGCATTTGCTGTTTTCTCTTAAATGCAACATGGGAGAAAAACCAATTCACATCACATTAGTGGGTCTTGGTATTCAACACATTGTATGAAATTTTGAGTTGTCTGTGTTTGCTACAAGAGGAGATATCACAAAGTATGCGCTTTTGTTGTTTTCCCAGTGGTTTCAATGCATATTGGCTTAAAACGAGCATTTGCTGTTTTCTCTTAAACGCAACATGGGAGAAAAACCATTTCACATCACATTTGTGGGTCTTGGTCTTCAACACATTCTGTGAAATTTTGAGCTGTCTGTGTTTGCTTAAGAGGAGATATCACAAAGTATGCGCTTTTGTTGTTTCCATTGGTTTCAATGCATTTTGGCCTAAAACGAGCATTTGCTGTTTTCTCTGAAATGCAACATGGGAGAAAAACCATTTCACATCACATTTGTGGGTTTTGGTCTTCAACACATTCTGTGAAATTTTGAGCTGTCTGTGTTTGCTACAAGAGGAGATATCACAAAGTATGCGCTTTTGTTGTTTCCATTGGTTTCAATGCATTTTGGCCTAAAACGAGCATTTGCTGTTTTCTCTTAAATGCAACATGGGAGAAAAACCATTTCACATCTCATTTGTATGTCTTTGTCTTCAACACATTCTGTGAAATTTTGAGCTGTCTGTGTTTGCTACAAGAAGAGATATCACAAAGTATGCGCTTTTATTGTTTCCATTGGTTTCAATGCATTTTGGCCTAAAACGAGCATTTGCTGTTTTCTCTTAAATGCAACATGGTAGAAAAACCATTTCACATCACATTTCTGGGTATTGGCCTTCAACACAATGTGTGAAATTTTTAGCTATCTGTGTTTGCTAGAAGAGGAGATATCACAAAGTATGCACTTTTGTTGTTTTCCGATTGGTTTCAATGCACATTGGCCTATAACGAGCATTTGCTGTTTTCTCTTAAATGCAACATGAGAAAAAAACCGTTTCACATCAGATTTGTGGGTCTTGGTCTTCAACACATTCTGTGATATTTTGAGCTGTCTGTGTTTGCTACAAGAGGAGATATCACAAATAATGCGCTTTTGTTGTTTCCATTGGTTTGAATGCACTTTTTCCTAAAACAAGCTTTTGCTGTTTTCTCTTAAACGAAACATGGGAGAAAAACCATTTCACATCACATTTGTGGGTCTTGGTCTTCAACACATTCTGTGAAATTTGAGCTGTCTCTGTTTGCTACAAGAGGAGATATCACAAAGAATGCACTTTTGTTGTTTCCATTGGTTTCAATGCATTTTGGCCTAAAACAGGCATTTGCTGTTTTCTCTTAAAGGCAACATGGGAGACAAACCATTTCACATCACATTTGTGGGTCTTGATCTTCAACACATTCTGTGAAATTTTGAGCTGTCTGTTTTTGCTACAAGAGGAGATATCACAAAGTATGCGCTTTTGTTGTTTCCATTGGTTTCAATGCATTTTGGCCTGAAACGAGCAATTGCTGTTTTTTCTTAAATGCAACATGGGAGAAAATCTGTTTCACATCACATTTGTGGGTCTTGGTCTTCAACACATTCTGTGAAATTTTGATCTGTCTGTGTTTGTTAGAAGAGGAGATATCACAAAGCATGCGCTTTTGTTGTTTCCATTGGTTTCAATGCATTTTGGCCTAAAACAAGCATTTGCTGTTTTCTCTTAAAGGCAACACGGGAGAAAACCCATTTCACATCACATTTGTGGGTCTTGGTCTTCAACAAATTCTGTGAAATTTTGAGTTGTCTGTGTTTGCTACATGAGGAGATATCACAAAGTATGCACTTTTGTTGTTTCCATTGGTTTCAATGCATTTTGGCCAAAAAAGAGCATTTGCTGTTTTCTCTTAAATGCAGCATGGGAGAAAAACCATTTCACATCACATTTGTGGGTCTTGGTCTGCAAAACATTCTGTGAAATTTTGAGCTGTCGGTGTTTGCTACAAGAGGAGATATCACAAAGTATGCACTTTTGTTGTTTCCTTTCTTTTCAATGCATTTTGGCCTAAAACAAGCATTTGCTGTTTTCTCTTAAATGCAACATGGGAGAAAACCCATTTCACATCAAATTTGTGGGTCTTGGTCTTCAACACATTCTGTAAAATTTTTAGTTGTCTGTGTTTGCTACAAGAGAAGATATCACAAAGTATGCGCTTTTTTTGTTTCCAGTGGTTTCAATGCATTTTGGCCTAAAACAGGCATTTGCTGTTTTCTCTTAAATGCAACATGGGAGACAAACCATTTCACATCACATTTTTGGGTCTTGGCCTTCAACACATTGTGTGAAATTTTGAGCTGTCTGTGTTTGCTACAAGAGGAGATATCACAAAGAATGTGCTTTTGTTGTTTCCATTGGTTTCAATGCATTTTGGCCTAAAACGAGCATTTGCTGTTTTCTCTTAAATGCAACATGGGAGAAAAACCATTTCACATCACATTTGTGGGTCTTTGTCTTCAACACATTCTATGAAATTTTGAGCTGTCTGTGTTTGCTACAAGAAGAGATATCACAAAGTATGCGCTTTTGTTGTTTCCATTGGTTTCAATGCATTTTGGCCTAAAACGAGCATTTGCTGTTTTCTCTTAAAGGCAACACGGGAGAAAACCCATTTCACATCACATTTGTGGGTCTTGATCTTCAACACAATGTGTGAAATTTTTAGCTATCTGTGTTTGCTAGAAGAGGAGATATCACAAAGTATGCACTTTTGTTGTTTTCCGATTGGTTTCAATGCACATTGGCCTATAACGAGCATTTGCTGTTTTCTCTTAAATGCAACATGGGAGAAAAACCATTTCACATCACATTTGTGGGTCTTGGTCTTCAACACATTCTGTGAAATTTTTAGCTGTCTTTGCTTAAGAGGAGATATCCCAAAGTATGCGCTTTTGTTGTTTCCTTACGTTTCAATGCATTTTGGCCTAAAACAAGCATTTGCTGTTTTCTCTTAAATGCAACATGGTAAAATACCCATTTCACATCACATTTGTGGGTCTTGATCTTCAACACATTCTGTGAAATTTTGAGTTGTCTACGTTTGTTACAAGAGGAGATATCACAAAGTATGTGCTTTTGTTGTTTCCTTTGGTTTCATTGCATTTTGGCCTAAAACGAGCATTTGCTGTTTTCTCTTAAACGCAACATGGGAGAAAAACCTTTTTCACATCACATTTGTGGGTCTTGGTCTACAACACATTCTATGAAATTTGAGCTGTCTCTGTTTGCTACAAGAAGAGATATCACAAAGAATGCACTTTTGTTGTTTCCTTTGGTTTCAATGCATATTGGTCTAAAACGAGCATTTGCTGTTTTCTCTTAAATGCAACATGGGAGACAAACCATTTCACATCACATTTGTGGGTCTTGGCCTTCAACACATTGTGTGAAATTTTGACCTGTCTGTGTTTGATACAAGAGGAGATATCACAAAGTATGCGCTTTTGTTGTTTCCATTGGTTTCAATGCATATTGGCCTAAAATGAGCATTTGCTGTTTTCTCTTAAATGCAACATGGGAGAAAACATATTTCACATCAGATTTGTGGGTCTTGGTCTTCAACACATTCTGTGAAATTTTGAGTTGTCTGTGTTTGCTACAAGAGGAGATATCACAAAGCATGCGCTTTTGTTGTTTCCATTGGTTTCAATGCATTTTGGCCTAAAACAAGCATTTGCTGTTTTCTCTTAAAGGCAACACGGGAGAAAACCCATTTCACATCACATTTGTGGGTCTTGGTCTTCAACACATTCTGTGAAATTTTGAGTTGTCTGTGTTTGCTACATGAGGAGATATCACAAAGTATGCACTTTTGTTGTTTCCATTGGTTTCAATGCATTTTGGCCAAAAAAGAGCATTTGCTGTTTTCTCTTAAATGCAACATGGGAGACAAACCATTTCACATCACATTTGTGGGTCTTGGTCTTCAACACATTCTGTGAAATTTTGAGCTGTCTGTGTTTGCTACAAGAAGAGATATCACAAAGTATGCACTTTTGTTGTTTCCATTGGTTTCAATGCATTTTGGTCTAAAACGAGCATTTGCTGTTTTCTCTTAAATGCAGCATGGGAGAAAAACCATTTCACATCACATTTGTGGGTCTTGGTCTGCAAAACATTCTGTGAAATTTTGAGCTGTCGGTGTTTGCTACAAGAGGAGATATCACAAAGTATGCGCTTTTGTTGTTTCCTTTCTTTTCAATGCATTTTGGCCTAAAACAAGCATTTGCTGTTTTCTCTTAAATGCAACATGGGAGAAAACCCATTTCACATCAAATTTGTGGGTCTTGGTCTTCAACACATTCTGTAAAATTTTTAGTTGTCTGTGTTTGCTACAAGAGAAGATATCACAAAGTATGCGCTTTTTTTGTTTCCAGTGGTTTCAATGCATTTTGGCCTAAAACAGGCATTTGCTGTTTTCTCTTAAATGCAACATGGGAGACAAACCATTTCACATCACATTTTTGGGTCTTGGCCTTCAACACATTCTGTGAAATTTTGAGCTGTCTGTGTTTGCTACAAGAAGAGATATCACAAAGTATGCGCTTTTGTTGTTTCCATTGGTTTCAATGCATTTTGGCCTAAAACGAGCATTTGCTGTTTTCTCTTAAATGCAACATGGTAGAAAAACCATTTCACATCACATTTCTGGGTATTGGCCTTCAACACAATGTGTGAAATTTTTAGCTATCTGTGTTTGCTAGAATAGGAGATATCACAAAGTATGCACTTTTGTTGTTTTCCGATTGGTTTCAATGCACATTGGCCTATAACGAGCATTTGCTGTTTTCTCTTAAATGCAACATGGGAGAAAAAACATTTCACATCACATTTGTGGGTCTTGGTCTTCAACACATTCTGTGAATTTTTTAGCTGTCTTTGCTTAAGAGGAGATATCCCAAAGTATGCACTTTTGTTGTTTCCATTGGTTTCAATGCATTTTGGCCTAAAACGAGCATTTGCTGTTTTCTCTTAAATGCAACATGGGAGAAAAACCATTTCACATCAGATATGTGGGTCTTGGTCTTCAACACATTCTGTGATATTTTGAGCTGTCTGTGTTTGCTACAAGAGGAGATATCACAAATAATGCGCTTTTGTTGTTTCCATTGGTTTGAATGCACTTTTTTCTAAAACAAGCTTTTGCTGTTTTCTCTTAAACGAAACATGGGAGAAAAACCATTTCACATCACATTTGTGGGTCTTGGTCTTCAACACATTCTGTGAAATTTGAGCTGTCTCTGTTTGCTACAAGAGGAGATATCACAAAGAATGCACTTTTGTTGTTTCCATTGGTTTCAATGCATTTTGGCCTAAAACAGGCATTTGCTGTTTTCTCTTAAAGGCAACATGGGAGACAAACCATTTCACATCACATTTGTGGGTCTTGGTCTTCAACACATTCTGTGAAATTTTGAGCTGTCTGTGTTTGCTACAAGAGGAGATATCACAAAGTATGCGCTTTTGTTGTTTCCTTTCGTTTCAATGCATTTTGGCCTAAAACAAGCATTTGCTGTTTTCTCTTAAATGCAACATGGTAAAATACCCATTTCACATCACATTTGTGGTTCTTGGTCTTCAACACATTCTGTGAAATTTTGAGTTGTCTACGTTTGTTACAAGAGGAGATATCACAAAGTATGTGCTTTTGTTGTTTCCTTTGGTTTCATTGCATTTTGGCCTAAAACGAGCATTTGCTGTTTTCTCTTAAACGCAACATGGGAGAAAAACCTTTTTCACATCACATTTGTGGGTCTTGGTCTTCAACACATTCTATGAATTTTGAGCTGTCTCTGTTTGCTACAAGAAGAGATATCACAAAGAATGCACTTTTGTTGTTTCCTTTGGTTTCAATGCATATTGGTCTAAAACGAGCATTTGCTGTTTTCTCTTAAATGCAACATGGGAGACAAACCATTTCACATCACATTTGTGGGTCTTGGCCTTCAACACATTGTGTGAAATTTTGACCTGTCTGTGTTTGATACAAGAGGAGATATCACAAAGTATGCGCTTTTGTTGTTTCCATTGGTTTCAATGCATATTGGCCTAAAATGAGCATTTGCTGTTTTCTCTTAAATGCAACATGGGAGAAAACATATTTCACATCACATTTGTGGGTCTTGGTCTTCAACACATTCTGTGAAATTTTGAGTTGTCTGTGTTTGCTACAAGAGGAGATATCACAAAGTATGCACATTTGTTGTTTCCAATGGTTTGAATGCATTTTGGCCTAAAATGAGCATTTGCTGTTTTCTCTTGAATGCAACATGGGAGAAAAACCATTTCACATCACATTTGTGGTATTGGCCTTCAACACATTCTGTGAAATTTTGAGCTGTCGGTGTTTACTACAAGAGGAGATATCACAAAGTATGCGCTTTTGTTGTTTCCTTTCTTTTCAATGCATTTTGGCCTAAAACAAGCATTTGCTGTTTTCTCTTAAATGCAACATGGGAGAAAACCCATTTCACATCACATTTGTGGGTCTTGGTCTTCAACACATTCTGTGAAATTTTTAGTTGTCTGTGTATGCTACAAGAGAAGATATCACAAAGTATGCGCTTTTTTTGTTTCCAGTGGTTTCAATGCATTTTGGCCTAAAACAGGCATTTGCTGTTTTCTCTTAAATGCAACATGGGAGAAAAACCATTTCACATCACATTTGTGGGTATTGGCCTTCAACACATTCTGTGAAATTTTGAGCTGTCTGTGTTTGCTACAAGAGGAGATATCACAAAGAATGTGCTTTTGTTGTTTCCATTGGTTTCAATGCATTTTGGCCTAAAACGAGCATTTGCTGTTTTCTCTTAAATGCAACATGGGAGAAAAACCATTTCACATCACATTTGTGGGTCTTTGTCTTCAACACATTCTGTGAAATTTTGAGCTGTCTGTGTTTGCTACAAGAAGAGATATCACAAAGTATGCGCTTTTGTTGTTTCCATTGGTTTCAATGCATTTTGGCCTAAAATGAGCATTTGCTGTTTTCTCTTAAATGCAACATGGGAGAAAAACCATTTCACATCACATTTGTATGTCTTTGTCTTCAACACATTCTGTGAAATTTTGAGCTGTCTGTGTTTGCTACAAGAAGAGATATCACAAAGTATGCGCTTTTGTTGTTTCCTTTGATTTCAATGCATTTAGGCCTAAAACAAGCATTTGCTGTTTTCTCTTAAATGCAACATGGGAGAAAAACCAATTCACATCACATTAGTGGGTCTTGGTATTCAACACATTCTATGAAATTTTGAGTTGTCTGTGTTTGCTACAAGAGGAGATATCACAAAGTATGCGCTTTTGTTGTTTTCCCATTGGTTTCAATGCATATTGGCCTAAAACGAGCATTTGCTGTTTTCTCTTAAACGCAACATGGGAGAAAAACCATTTCACATCACATTTGTGGGTCTTGGTCTTCAACACATTCTGTGAAATTTTGAGCTGTCTTTGCTTAAGAGGAGATATCCCAAAGTATGCACTTTTGTTGTTTCCATTGGTTTCAATTCATTTTGGCCTAAAACGAGCATTTGCTGTTTTCTCTTAAATGCAACATGCGAGAAAAACCATTTCACATCAGATTTGTAGGTCTTGGTCTTCAACACATTCTGTGAAATTTTGAGCTGTCTGTGTTTGCTACAAGAGGAGATATCACAAATAATGCGCTTTTGTTGTTTCCATTGGTTTGAATGCACTTTTTCCTAAAACAAGCTTTTGCTGTTTTCTCTTAAAGGCAACATGGGAGACAAACCATTTCACATCACATTTGTGGGTCTTGATCTTCAACACATTCTGTGAAATTTTGAGCTGTCTGTTTTTGCTACAAGAGGAGATATCACAAAGTATGCGCTTTTGTTGTTTTCCATTGGTTTCAATGCATTTTGGCCTAAAACGAGCAATTGCTGTTTTTTCTTAAATGCAACATGGGAGAAAATCTGTTTCACATCACATTTGTGGGTCTTGGTCTACAACACATTCTGTGAAATTTTGAGCTGTCTGTGTTTGCTACAAGAGGAGATATCACAAAGTATGCGCTTTTGTTGTTTCCTTTCGTTTCAATGCATTTTGGCCTAAAACAAGCATTTGCTGTTTTCTCTTAAATGCAACTTGGGAGAAAACCCTTTTCATATCACATTTGTGGGTCTTGGTCTTCAACACATTCTGTGAAATTTTGAGTTGTCTACGTTTGCTACAAGAGGAGATATCACAAAGTATGTGCTTTTGTTGTTTCCTTTGGTTTCATTGCATTTTGGCCTAAAACAAGCATTTGCTGTTTTCTCTTAAACGCAACATGGGAGAAAAACCTTTTTCACATCACATTTGTGGGTCTTGGTCTTCAACACATTCTATGAAATTTGAGCTGTCTCTGTTTGCTACAAGAAGAGATATCACAAAGAATGCACTTTTGTTGTTTCCATTGGTTTCAATGCATATTGGTCTAAAACGAGCATTTGCTGTTTTCTCTTAAATGCAACATGGGAGACAAACCATTTCACATCACATTTGTGGTATTGGCCTTCAACACATTCTGTGAAATTTTGAGCAGTCGGTGTTTGATACAAGAGGAGATATCACAAAGTATGCGCTTTTGTTGTTTCCATTGGTTTCAATGCATATTGGTCTAAAACGAGCATTTGCAGTTTTCTCTTAAACGCAACATGTGAGAAAAACCATTTCACATCACATTTGTGGGTCTTGGTCTTCAACACATTCTGTGAAATTTGAGCTGTCTGTGTTTGCTACAAGAGGAGATATCACAAAGTATGCTCTTTTGTTGTTTCCTTTCGTTTCAATGCATTTTGGCCTAAAATGAGCATTTGCTGTTTTCTCTTAAATGCAACATGGGAGAAAACATATTTCACATCACATTTGTGGGTCTTGGTCTTCAACACATTCTGTGAAATTTTGAGTTGTCTGTGTTTGCTACAAGAGGAGATATCACAAAGTATGCACATTTGTTGTTTCCAATGGTTTGAATGCATTTTGGCCTAAAATGAGCATTTGCTGTTTTCTCTTGAATGCAACATGGGAGAAAAACCATTTCACATCACATTTGTGGTATTGGCCTTCAACACATTCTGTGAAATTTTGAGCAGTCGGTGTTTACTACAAGAGGAGATATCACAAAGTATGCGCTTTTGTTGTTTCCTTTCTTTTCAATGCATTTTGGCCTAAAACAAGCATTTGCTGTTTTCTCTTAAATGCAACATGGGAGAAAACCCATTTCACATCACATTTGTGGGTCTTGGTCTTCAACACATTCTGTGAAATTTTTTGTTGTCTGTGTTTGCTACAAGAGAAGATATCACAAAGTATGCGCTTTTTTTGTTTCCATTGGTTTCAATGCATTTTGGCCTAAAACAGGCATTTGCTGTTTTCTCTTAAATGCAACATGGGAGACAAACCATTTCACATCAAATTTGTGGGTATTGGCCTTCAACACATTGTGTGAAATTTTGAGCTGTCTGTGTTTGCTACAAGAGGAGATATCACAAAGAATGTGCTTTTGTTGTTTCCATTGGTTTCAATGCATTTTGGCCTAAAACGAGCATTTGCTGTTTTCTCTTAAATGCAACATGCGAGAAAAACCATTTCACATCAGATTTGTAGGTCTTGGTCTTCAACACATTCTGTGAAATTTTGAGCTGTCTGTGTTTGCTACAAGAGGAGATATCACAAATAATGCGCTTTTGTTGTTTCCATTGGTTTGAATGCACTTTTTCCTAAAACAAGCTTTTGCTGTTTTCTCTTAAAGGCAACATGGGAGACAAACCATTTCACATCACATTTGTGGGTCTTGATCTTCAACACATTCTGTGAAATTTTGAGCTGTCTGTTTTTGCTACAAGAGGAGATATCACAAAGTATGCGCTTTTGTTGTTTTCCATTGGTTTCAATGCATTTTGGCCTAAAACGAGCAATTGCTGTTTTTTCTTAAATGCAACATGGGAGAAAATCTGTTTCACATCACATTTGTGGGTCTTGGTCTACAACACATTCTGTGAAATTTTGAGCTGTCTGTGTTTGCTACAAGAGGAGATATCACAAAGTATGTGCTTTTGTTGTTTCCTTTCGTTTCAATGCATTTTGGCCTAAAACAAGCATTTGCTGTTTTCTCTTAAATGCAACTTGGGAGAAAACCCTTTTCATATCACATTTGTGGGTCTTGGTCTTCAACACATTCTGTGAAATTTTGAGTTGTCTACGTTTGCTACAAGAGGAGATATCACAAAGTATGTGCTTTTGTTGTTTCCTTTGGTTTCATTGCATTTTGGCCTAAAACGAGCATTTGCTGTTTTCTCTTAAACGCAACATGGGAGAAAAACCTTTTTCACATCACATTTGTGGGTCTTGGTCTTCAACACATTCTATGAAATTTGAGCTGTCTCTGTTTGCTACAAGAAGAGATATCACAAAGAATGCACTTTTGTTGTTTCCATTGGTTTCAATGCATATTGGTCTAAAACGAGCATTTGCTGTTTTCTCTTAAATGCAACATGGGAGACAAACCATTTCACATCACATTTGTGGTATTGGCCTTCAACACATTCTGTGAAATTTTGAGCAGTCGGTGTTTGATACAAGAGGAGATATCACAAAGTATGCGCTTTTGTTGTTTCCATTGGTTTCAATGCATATTGGTCTAAAACGAGCATTTGCAGTTTTCTCTTAAACGCAACATGTGAGAAAAACCATTTCACATCACATTTGTGGGTCTTGGTCTTCAACACATTCTGTGAAATTTGAGCTGTCTGTGTTTGCTACAAGAGGAGATATCACAAAGTATGCTCTTTTGTTGTTTCCTTTCGTTTCAATGCATTTTGGCCTAAAATGAGCATTTGCTGTTTTCTCTTAAATGCAACATGGGAGAAAACATATTTCACATCACATTTGTGGGTCTTGGTCTTCAACACATTCTGTAAAATTTTGAGTTGTCTGTGTTTGCTACAAGAGGAGATATCACAAAGTATGCACATTTGTTGTTTCCAATGGTTTGAATGCATTTTGGCCTAAAATGAGCATTTGCTGTTTTCTCTTGAATGCAACATGGGAGAAAAACCATTTCACATCACATTTGTGGTATTGGCCTTCAACACATTCTGTGAAATTTTGAGCAGTCGGTGTTTACTACAAGAGGAGATATCACAAAGTATGCGCTTTTGTTGTTTCCTTTCTTTTCAATGCATTTTGGCCTAAAACAAGCATTTGCTGTTTTCTCTTAAATGCAACATGGGAGAAAACCCATTTCACATCACATTTGTGGGTCTTGGTCTTCAACACATTCTGTGAAATTTTTTGTTGTCTGTGTTTGCTACAAGAGAAGATATCACAAAGTATGCGCTTTTTTTGTTTCCATTGGTTTCAATGCATTTTGGCCTAAAACAGGCATTTGCTGTTTTCTCTTAAATGCAACATGGGAGACAAACCATTTCACATCAAATTTGTGGGTATTGGCCTTCAACACATTGTGTGAAATTTTGAGCTGTCTGTGTTTGCTACAAGAGGAGATATCACAAAGAATGTGCTTTTGTTGTTTCCATTGGTTTCAATGCATTTTGGCCTAAAACGAGCATTTGCTGTTTTCTCTTAAATGCAACATGGGAGAAAAACCATTTCACATCACATTTGTGGGTCTTTGTCTTCAACACATTCTGTGAAATTTTGAGCTGTCTGTGTTTGCTACAAGAAGAGATATCACAAAGTATGCGCTTTTGTTGTTTCCATTGGTTTCAATGCATTTTGGCCTAAAACGAGCATTTGCTGTTT
Source organism: Taudactylus pleione (assembly GCA_031769625.1). Lineage (NCBI taxonomy): Eukaryota > Metazoa > Chordata > Amphibia > Anura > Myobatrachidae > Taudactylus > Taudactylus pleione. The sequence continues at coordinate 1,214,377 of JAUIMM010000274.1, read as the reverse complement.
TCTCTTAAATGCAACATGGGAGAAAAACCATTTCACATCTCATTTGTATGTGTTTGTCTTCAACACATTCTGTGAAATTTTGAGCTGTCTGTGTTTGCTACAAGAAGAGATATCACAAAGTATGCGCTTTTGTTGTTTCCTTTGATTTCAATGCATTTAGGCCTAAAACAAGCATTTGCTGTTTTCTCTTAAATGCAACATGGGATAAAAACCAATTCACATCACATTAGTGGGTCTTGGTATTCAACACATTGTATGAAATTTTGAGTTGTCTGTGTTTGCTACAAGAGGAGATATCACAAAGTATGCGCTTTTGTTGTTTTCCCATTGGTTTCAATGCATATTGGCCTAAAACGAGCATTTGCTGTTTTCTCTTAAACGCAACATGGGAGAAAAACCATTTCACATCACATTTGTGGGTCTTGGTCTTCAACACATTCTGTGAAATTTTGAGCTGTCTGTGTTTGCTTAAGAGGAGATATCACAAAGTATGTGCGCTTTTGTTGTTTCCATTGGTTTCAATTCATTTTGGCCTAAAACGAGCATTTGCTGTTTTCTCTGAAATGCAACATGGGAGAAAAACCATTTCACATCACATTTGTGGGTTTTGGTCTTCAACACATTCTGTGAAATTTTGAGCTGTCTGTGTTTGCTACAAGAGGAGATATCACAAAGTATGCGCTTTTGTTGTTTCCATTGGTTTCAATGCATTTTGGCCTAAAACGAACATTTGCTGTTTTCTCTTAAATGCAACATGGGAGAAAAACCATTTCACATCAGATTTGTAGGTCTTGGTCTTCAACACATTCTGTGAAATTTTGAACTGTCTGTGTTTGCTACAAGAGGAGATATCACAAATAATGTGCTTTTGTTGTTTCCATTGGTTTGAATGCACTTTTTCCTAAAACAAGCTTTTGCTGTTTTCTATTAAACGAAACATGGGAGAAAAACCATTTCACTTCACATTTGTGGGTCTTGGTCTTCAACACATTCTGTGAAATTTTGAGCTGTCTGTGTTTACTACAAGAGGAGATATCACAAAGTATGCACATTTGTTGTTTTCAATGGTTTGAATGCATTTTTTCCTAAAACGAGCATTTGCTGTTTTCTCTTAAACGCAACATGGGAGAAAAACCTTTTTCACATCACATTTGTGGGGCTTGGTCTTCAACACATTCTGTGAAATTTTGAGCTGTCTTTGTTTGCTTAAGAGGAGATATCACAAATTATGCGCTTTTGTTGTTTCCATTGGTTTCAATGCATTTTGTCCTAAAACGAGCATTTGCTGTTTTCTCTTTAATGCAACATGGGAGACAAACCATTTCACATCACATTTGTGGGTCTTGATCTTCAACACATTCTGTGAAATTTTGAGCTGTCTGTTTTTGCTACAAGAGGAGATATCACAAAGTATGCACTTTTGTTGTTTCCATTGGTTTCAATGCATTTTGGCCTAAAACGAGCATTTGCTGTTTTCTCTTAAATGCAACATGGGAGAAAAACCATTTCACATCAGATTTGTAGGTCTTGGTCTTAAACACATTCTGTGAAATTTTGAGCTGTCTGTGTTTACTACAAGAGGAGATATCACAAAGTATGCACATTTGTTGTTTCCAATGGTTTGAATGCATTTTTTCCTAAAACGAGCATTTGCTGTTTTCTCTTAAACGCAACATGGGAGAAAAACCTTTTTCACATTACATTTGTGGGGCTTGGTCTTCAACACATTCTGTGAAATTTTGAGCTGTCTTTGTTTGCTTAAGAGGAGATATCACAAAGTATGCGCTTTTGTTGTTTCCTTTGATTTCAATGCATTTAGGCCTAAAACAAGCATTTGCTGATTTCTCTTAAATGCAACATGGGAGAAAACCCAATTCACATCACATTAGTGGGTCTTGGTATTCAACACATTCTGTGAAATTTTGAGCTGTCTGTGTTTGCTACAAGAGGAGATATTACAAAGTATGCGCTTTTGTTGTTTCCTTTCGTTTCAATGCATTTTGGCATAAAACGAGCATTTGCTGTTTTCTCTTAAATGCAACATGGGAGAAAAAGCATTTCACATCACATTTGTGGGTCTTTGTCTTCAACACATTCTGTGAAATTTTGAGCTGTCTGTGTTTGCAACAAGAGGAGATATCACAAAGTATGCGCTTTTGTTGTTTCCTTTCGATTCAATGCATTTTGGCCTAAAACAAGCATTTGCTGATTTCTCTTAAATGCAACATGGGAGAAAAACTAATTCACATCACATTTGTGGGTCTTGGTTTTCTACACATTCTGTGAAATTTTGAGCTGTCTGTGTTTGCTACAAGAGGAGATATCACAAAGCATGCACTTTTGTTGTTTCCATTGGTTTCAATGCATTTTGGCCAAAAACGAGCATTTGCTGTTTTCTCTGAAATGCAACATAGGAGAAAAACCATTTCACATCACATTTGTGGGTCTTGGTCTTCAACACATTCTGTGAAATTTTTAGCTGTCTTTGCTTAAGAGGAGATATCCCAAAGTATGCACTTTTGTTGTTTCCATTGGTTTCAATGCATTTTGGCGTAAAAAGAGCATTTGCTGTTTTCTCTTAAATGCAACGTGGGAGAAAAACCATTTCACATCAGATTTGTAGGTCTTGGTCTTCAACACATTCTGTGAAATTTTGAGCTGTCTGTGTTTGCTACAAGAGGAGATATCACAAATAATGCGCTTTTGTTGTTTCCATTGGTTTGAATGCACTTTTTCCTAAAACAAGCTTTTGCTGTTTTCTCTTAAACGAAACATGGGAGAAAAACCATTTCACATCACATTTGTGGGTCTTGGTCTTCAACACATTCTGTGAAATTTGAGCTGTCTCTGTTTGCTACAAGAGGAGATATCACAAAGAATGCACTTTTGTTGTTTCCATTGGTTTCAATGCATTTTGGCCTAAAACAGGCATTTGCTGTTTTCTCTTAAAGGTAACATGGGAGACAAACCATTTCACATCACATTTGTGGGTGTTGATCTTCAACACATTCTGTGAAATTTTGAGCTGTCTGTTTTTGCTACAAGAGAAGATATCACAAAGTATGCGCTTTTGTTGTTTCCATTGGTTTCAATGCATTTTGGCCTAAAACGAGCAATTGCTGTTTTTTCTTAAATGCAACATGGGAGAAAATCTGTTTCACATCACATTTGTGGGTCTTGGTCTTCAACGCATTCTGTAAAATTTTGATCTGTCTGTGTTTGCTAGAAGAGGAGATATCACAAAGAATGCACTTTTGTTCTTTCCATTGGTTTCAATGCATTTTGGCCTAAATCAAGCATTTGCTGATTTCTCTTAAATGCAACATGGGAGAAAAACTAATTCACATCACATTTGTGGGTCTTGGTTTTCTACACATTCTGTGAAATTTTGAGCTGTCTGTGTTTGCTACAAGAGGAGATATCACAAAGTATGCGCTTTTGTTGTTTCCATTGGTTTCAATGCATTTTGGCCTAAAACGAGCATTTGCTGTTTTCTCTTAAATGCAACATGGGAGAAAAACCATGTCACATCACATTTCTGGGTCTTGTCCTTCAACACAATGTGTGAAATTTTTAGCTATCTGTGTTTGCTAGAAGAGGAGATATCACAAAGTATGCACTTTTGTTGTTTTCCCATTGGTTTCAATGCAAATTGGCCTATAACGAGCATTTGCTGTTTTCTCTTAAATGCAACATGGGAGAAAAACCATTTCACATCACATTTGTGGGTCTTGGTCTTCAACACATTCTGTGAAATTTTTAGCTGTCTTTGCTTAAGAGGAGATATCCGAAAGTATGCACTTTTGTTGTTTCCATTGGTTTCAATGCATTTTGGCCTAAAACGAGCATTTGCTGTTTTCTCTTAAATGCAACATGGGAGAAAAACCATTTCATATCACTTTTGTGGGTCTTGGTCTTCAACACATTCTGTGAAATTTTGAGCTGTCTGTGTTTACTACAAGAGGAGATATCACAAATAATGCGCTTTTGTTGTTTCCATTGGTTTGAATGCATTTTTTCCTAAAACGAGCATTTGCTGTTTTCTCTTAAACGCAACATGGGAGAAAAACCTTTTTCACATCACATTTGTGGGTCTTGGTCTTCAACACATTCTGTGAAATTTGAGCTGTCTCTGTTTGCTACAAGAGGAGATATCACAAAGAATGCACTTTTGTTGTTTCCATTGGTTTCAATGCATTTTGGCCTAAAACAGGCATTTGCTGTTTTCTCTTAAAGGTAACATGGGAGACAAACCATTTCACATCACATTTGTGGGTCTTGATCTTCAACACATTCTGTGAAATTTTGAGCTGTCTGTTTTTGCTACAAGAGGAGATATCACAAAGTATGCACTTTTGTTGTTTCCATTGGTTTCAATGCATTTTGGCCTAAAACGAGCATTTGCTGTTTTCTCTTAAATGCAACATGGGAGAAAAACCATTTCACATCAGATTTGTAGGTCTTGGTCTTCAACACATTCTGTGAAATTTTGAGCTGTCTGTGTTTGCTACAAGAGGAGATATCACAAATAATGCGCTTTTGTTGTTTCCATTGGTTTGAATGCACTTTTTCCTAAAACAAGCTTTTGCTGTTTTCTCTTAAACGAAACAAGGGAGAAAAACCATTTCACATCACATTTGTGGGTCTTGGTCTTCAACACATTCTGTGAAATTTGAGCTGTCTCTGTTTGCTACAAGTGGAGATATCACAAAGAATGCACTTTTGTTGTTTCCATTGGTTTCAATGCATTTTGGCCTAAAACAGGCATTTGCTGTTTTCTCTTAAAGGTAACATGGGAGACAAACCATTTCACATCACATTTGTGGGTGTTGATCTTCAACACATTCTGTGAAATTTTGAGCTGTCTGTTTTTGCTACAAGAGGAGATATCACAAAGTATGCGCTTTTGTTGTCTCCATTGGTTTCAATGCATTTTGGCCTAAAATGAGCAATTGCTGTTTTTTCTTAAATGCAACATGGGAGAAAATCTGTTTCACATCACATTTGTGGGTCTTGGTCTTCAACACATTCTGTGAAATTTTTAGCTGTCTTTGCTTAAGAGGAGATATCCCAAAGTATGCACTTTTGTTGTTTCCATTGGTTTCAATGCATTTTGGCGTAAAAAGAGCATTTGCTGTTTTCTCTTAAATGCAACGTGGGAGAAAAACCATTTCACATCAGATTTGTAGGTCTTGGTCTTCAACACATTCTGTGAAATTTTGAGCTGTCTGTGTTTGCTACAAGAGGAGATATCACAAATAATGCGCTTTTGTTGTTTCCATTGGTTTGAATGCACTTTTTCCTAAAACAAGCTTTTGCTGTTTTCTCTTAAACGAAACATGGGAGAAAAACCATTTCACATCACATTTGTGGGTCTTGGTCTTCAACACATTCTGTGAAATTTGAGCTGTCTCTGTTTGCTACAAGAGGAGATATCACAAAGAATGCACTTTTGTTGTTTCCATTGGTTTCAATGCATTTTGGCCTAAAACAGGCATTTGCTGTTTTCTCTTAAAGGTAACATGGGAGACAAACCATTTCACATCACGTTTGTGGGTGTTGATCTTCAACACATTCTGTGAAATTTTGAGCTGTCTGTTTTTGCTACAAGAGGAGATATCACAAAGTATGCGCTTTTGTTGTTTCCATTGGTTTCAATGCATTTTGGCCTAAAACGAGCAATTGCTGTTTTTTCTTAAATGCAACATGGGAGAAAATCTGTTTCACATCACATTTGTGGGTCTTGGTCTTCAACGCATTCTGTAAAATTTTGATCTGTCTGTGTTTGCTAGAAGAGGAGATATCACAAAGAATGCACTTTTGTTCTTTCCATTGGTTTCAATGCATTTTGGCCTAAATCAAGCATTTGCTGATTTCTCTTAAATGCAACATGGGAGAAAAACTAATTCACATCACATTTGTGGGTCTTGGTTTTCTACACATTCTGTGAAATTTTGAGCTGTCTGTGTTTGCTACAAGAGGAGATATCACAAAGTATGCGCTTTTGTTGTTTCCATTGGTTTCAATGCATTTTGGCCTAAAACGAGCATTTGCTGTTTTCTCTTAAATGCAACATGGGAGAAAAACCATGTCACATCACATTTCTGGGTCTTGTCCTTCAACACAATGTGTGAAATTTTTAGCTATCTGTGTTTGCTAGAAGAGGAGATATCACAAAGTATGCACTTTTGTTGTTTTCCCATTGGTTTCAATGCAAATTGGCCTATAACGAGCATTTGCTGTTTTCTCTTAAATGCAACATGGGAGAAAAACCATTTCACATCACATTTGTGGGTCTTGGTCTTCAACACATTCTGTGAAATTTTTAGCTGTCTTTGCTTAAGAGGAGATATCCGAAAGTATGCACTTTTGTTGTTTCCATTGGTTTCAATGCATTTTGGCCTAAAACGAGCATTTGCTGTTTTCTCTTAAATGCAACATGGGAGAAAAACCATTTCATATCAGATTTGTAGGTCTTGTTCTTCAACACATTCTGTGAAATTTTGAGCTGTCTGTGTTTACTACAAGAGGAGATATCACAAATAATGCGCTTTTGTTGTTTCCATTGGTTTGAATGCATTTTTTCCTAAAACGAGCATTTGCTGTTTTCTCTTAAACGCAACATGGGAGAAAAACCTTTTTCACATCACATTTGTGGGTCTTGGTCTTCAACACATTCTGTGAAATTTGAGCTGTCTCTGTTTGCTACAAGAGGAGATATCACAAAGAATGCACTTTTGTTGTTTCCATTGGTTTCAATGCATTTTGGCCTAAAACAGGCATTTGCTGTTTTCTCTTAAAGGTAACATGGGAGACAAACCATTTCACATCACATTTGTGGGTCTTGATCTTCAACACATTCTGTGAAATTTTGAGCTGTCTGTTTTTGCTACAAGAGGAGATATCACAAAGTATGCACTTTTGTTGTTTCCATTGGTTTCAATGCATTTTGGCCTAAAACGAGCATTTGCTGTTTTCTCTTAAATGCAACATGGGAGAAAAACCATTTCACATCAGATTTGTAGGTCTTGGTCTTCAACACATTCTGTGAAATTTTGAGCTGTCTGTGTTTGCTACAAGAGGAGATATCACAAATAATGCGCTTTTGTTGTTTCCATTGGTTTGAATGCACTTTTTCCTAAAACAAGCTTTTGCTGTTTTCTCTTAAACGAAACATGGGAGAAAAACCATTTCACATCACATTTGTGGGTCTTGGTCTTCAACACATTCTGTGAAATTTGAGCTGTCTCTGTTTGCTACAAGTGGAGATATCACAAAGAATGCACTTTTGTTGTTTCCATTGGTTTCAATGCATTTTGGCCTAAAACAGGCATTTGCTGTTTTCTCTTAAAGGTAACATGGGAGACAAACCATTTCACATCACATTTGTGGGTGTTGATCTTCAACACATTCTGTGAAATTTTGAGCTGTCTGTTTTTGCTACAAGAGGAGATATCACAAAGTATGCGCTTTTGTTGTCTCCATTGGTTTCAATGCATTTTGGCCTAAAATGAGCAATTGCTGTTTTTTCTTAAATGCAACATGGGAGAAAATCTGTTTCACATCACATTTGTGGGTCTTGGTCTTCAACACATTCTGTGAAATGTTGATCTGTCTGTGTTTGCTAGAAGAGGAGATATCACAAAGAATGCACTTTTGTTCTTTCCATTGGTTTCAATGCATTTTGGCCTAAATCAAGCATTTGCTGATTTCTCTTAAATGCAACATGGGAGAAAAACTAATTCACATCACATTTGTGGGTCTTGGTTTTCTACACATTCTGTGAAATTTTGAGCTGTCTGTGTTTGCTACAAAGGAGATATCACAAAGTATGCGCTTTTGTTGTTTCCATTGGTTTCAATGCATTTTGGCCTAAAACGAGCATTTGCTGTTTTCTCTTAAATGCAACATGGGAGAAAAACCATTTCACATCACATTTCTGGGTCTTGGCCTTCAACACAATGTGTGAAATTTTTAGCTATCTGTGTTTGCTAGAAGAGGAGATATCACAAAGTATGCACTTTTGTTGTTTTCCCATTGGTTTCAATGCACATTGGCCTATAACGAGCATTTGCTGTTTTCTCTTAAATGCAACATGGGAGAAAAACCATTTCACATCACATTTGTGGGTCTTGGTCTTCAACACATTCTGTGAAATTTTTAGCTGTCTTTGCTTAAGAGGAGATATCCGAAAGTATGCACTTTTGTTGTTTCCATTGGTTTCAATGCATTTTGGCCTAAAACGAGCATTTGCTGTTTTCTCTTCAATGCAACATGGGAGAAAAACCATTTCTCATCAGATTTGTAGGTCTTGTTCTTCAACACATTCTGTGAAATTTTGAGCTGTCTGTGTTTGCTACAAGAGGAGATATCACAAATAATGCGCTTTTGTTGTTTCCATTGGTTTGAATGCACTTTTTCCTAAAACAAGCTTTTGCTGTTTTCTCTTAAACGAAACATGGGAGAAAAACCATTTCACATCACATTTGTGGGTCTTGGTCTTCAACACATTCTGTGAAATTTTGAGCTGTCTGTGTTTACTACAAGAGGAGATATCACAAAGTATGCACATTTGTTGTTTCCAATGGTTTGAATGCATTTTTTCCTAAAATGAGCATTTGCTGTTTTCTCTTAAACGCAACATGGGAGAAAAACCTTTTTCACATCACATTTGTGGGGCTTGGTCTTCAACACATTCTGTGAAATTTTGAGCTGTCTTTGTTTGCTTAAGAGGAGATATCACAAATTATGCGCTTTTGTTGTTTCCATTGGTTTCAATGCATTTTGGCCTAAAACGAGCATTTTCTGTTTTCTCTTAAATGCAACATGGGAGAAAAACCATTTCACATCACATTTGTGGGTCTATGTCTTCAACACATTCTGTGAAATTTTGAGCTGTCTGTGTTTGCTACAAGAGGAGATATTACAAAGTATGCGCTTTTGTTGTTTCCTTTCGTTTCAATGCATTTTGGCATAAAACGAGCATTTGCTGTTTTCTCTTAAATGCAACATGGGAGAAAAACCATTTCACATCACATTTGTGGGTCTTGGTCTTCAACACATTCTGTGAAATTTTGAGCTGTCTGTGTTTGCTACAAGAGGAGATATCACAAAGTATGCGCTTTTGTTGTTTCCTTTCGTTTCAATGCATTTTGGCCTAACACAAGCATTTGCTGATTTCTCTTAAATGCAACATGGGAGAAAAATTAATTCACATCACATTTGTGGGTCTAGGTTTTCTACACATTCTGTGAAATTTTGAGCTGTCTGTGTTTGCTACAAGAGGAGATATCACAAAGCATGCGCTTTTGTTGTTTCCATTGGTTTCAATGCATTTTGGCCTAAAACGAGCATTTGCTGTTTTCTCTGAAATGCAACATGGGAGAAAAACCATTTCACATCACATTTGTGGGTCTTGGTCTTCAACACATTCTGTGAAATTTTGAGCTGTCTGTGTTTGCTACAAGAGGAGATATTACAAAGTATGCGCTTTTGTTGTTTCCTTTCGTTTCAATGCATTTTGGCATAAAACGAGCATTTGCTGTTTTCTCTTAAATGCAACATGGGAGAAAAACCATTTCACTTCACATTTGTGGGTCTTGGTCTTCAACACATTCTGTGAAATTTTGAGCTGTCTGTGTTTGCTACAAGAGGAGATATCACAAAGTATGCGCTTTTGTTGTTTCCTTTCGATTCAATGCATTTTGGCCTAAAACAAGCATTTGCTGATTTCTCTTAAATGCAACATGGGAGAAAAACTAATTCACATCACATTTGTGGGTCTTGGTTTTCTACACATTCTGTGAAATTTTGAGCTGTCTGTGTTTGCTACAAGAGGAGATATCACAAAGCATGCACTTTTGTTGTTTCCATTGGTTTCAATGCATTTTGGCCAAAAACGAGCATTTGCTGTTTTCTCTGAAATGCAACATGGGAGAAAAACCATTTCACATCACATTTGTGGGTCTTGGTCTTCAACACATTCTGTGAAATTTTTAGCTGTCTTTGCTTAAGAGGAGATATCCCAAAGTATGCACTTTTGTTGTTTCCATTGGTTTCAATGCATTTTGGCCTAAAACGAGCATTTGGTGTTTTCTCTTAAATGCAACGTGGGAGAAAAACCATTTCACATCAGATTTGTAGGTCTTGGTCTTCAACACATTCTGTGAAATTTTGAGCTGTCTGTGTTTGCTACAAGAGGAGATATCACAAATAATGCGCTTTTGTTGTTTCCATTGGTTTGAATGCACTTTTTCCTAAAACAAGCTTTTGCTGTTTTCTCTTAAACGAAACATGGGAGAAAAACCATTTCACATCACATTTGTGGGTCTTGGTCTTCAACACATTCTGTTAAATTTGAGCTGTCTCTGTTTGCTACAAGAGGAGATATCACAAAGAATGCACTTTTGTTGTTTCCATTGGTTTCAATGCATTTTGGCCTAAAACAGGCATTTGCTGTTTTCTCTTAAAGGTAACATGGGAGACAAACCATTTCACATCACATTTGTGGGTCTTGATCTTCAACACATTCTGTGAAATTTTGAGCTGTCTGTTTTTGCTACAAGAGGAGATATCACAAAGTATGCACTTTTGTTGTTTCCATTGGTTTCAATGCATTTTGGCCTAAAACGAGCATTTGCTGTTTTCTCTTAAATGCAACATGGGAGAAAAACCATTTCACATCAGATTTGTAGGTCTTGGTCTTCAACACATTCTGTGAAATTTTGAGCTGTCTGTGTTTGCTACAAGAGGAGATATCACAAATAATGCCTTTTGTTGTTTCCATTGGTTTGAATGCACTTTTTCCTAAAACAAGCTTTTGCTGTTTTCTCTTAAACGAAACATGGGAGAAAAACCATTTCACATCACATTTGTGGGTCTTGGTCTTCAACACATTCTGTGAAATTTGAGCTGTCTCTGTTTGCTACAAGTGGAGATATCACAAAGAATGCACTTTTGTTGTTTCCATTGGTTTCAATGCATTTTGGCCTAAAACAGGCATTTGCTGTTTTCTCTTAAAGGTAACATGGGAGACAAACCATTTCACATCACATTTGTGGGTGTTGATCTTCAACACATTCTGTGAAATTTTGAGCTGTCTGTTTTTGCTACAAGAGGAGATATCACAAAGTATGCGCTTTTGTTGTCTCCATTGGTTTCAATGCATTTTGGCCTAAAATGAGCAATTGCTGTTTTTTCTTAAATGCAACATGGGAGAAAATCTGTTTCACATCACATTTGTGGGTCTTGGTCTTCAACACATTCTGTGAAATTTTGATCTGTCTGTGTTTGCTAGAAGAGGAGATATCACAAAGAATGCACTTTTGTTCTTTCCATTGGTTTCAATGCATTTTGGCCTAAATCAAGCATTTGCTGATTTCTCTTAAATGCAACATGGGAGAAAAACTAATTCACATCACATTTGTGGGTCTTGGTTTTCTACACATTCTGTGAAATTTTGAGCTGTCTGTGTTTGCTACAAAGGAGATATCACAAAGTATGCGCTTTTGTTGTTTCCATTGGTTTCAATGCATTTTGGCCTAAAACGAGCATTTGCTGTTTTCTCTTAAATGCAACATGGGAGAAAAACCATTTCACATCACATTTCTGGGTCTTGGCCTTCAACACAATGTGTGAAATTTTTAGCTATCTGTGTTTGCTAGAAGAGGAGATATCACAAAGTATGCACTTTTGTTGTTTTCCCATTGGTTTCAATGCACATTGGCCTATAACGAGCATTTGCTGTTTTCTCTTAAATGCAACATGGGAGAAAAACCATTTCACATCACATTTGTGGGTCTTGGTCTTCAACACATTCTGTGAAATTTTTAGCTGTCTTTGCTTAAGAGGAGATATCCGAAAGTATGCACTTTTGTTGTTTCCATTGGTTTCAATGCATTTTGGCCTAAAACGAGCATTTGCTGTTTTCTCTTAAATGCAACATGGGAGAAAAACCATTTCTCATCAGATTTGTAGGTCTTGTTCTTCAACACATTCTGTGAAATTTTGAGCTGTCTGTGTTTGCTACAAGAGGAGATATCACAAATAATGCGCTTTTGTTGTTTCCATTGGTTTGAATGCACTTTTTCCTAAAACAAGCTTTTGCTGTTTTCTCTTAAACGAAACATGGGAGAAAAACCATTTCACATCACATTTGTGGGTCTTGGTCTTCAACACATTCTGTGAAATTTTGAGCTGTCTGTGTTTACTACAAGAGGAGATATCACAAAGTATGCACATTTGTTGTTTCCAATGGTTTGAATGCATTTTTATCTAAAATGAGCATTTGCTGTTTTCTCTTAAACGCAACATGGGAGAAAAACCTTTTTCACATCACATTTGTGGGGCTTGGTCTTCAACACATTCTGTGAAATTTTGAGCTGTCTTTGTTTGCTTAAGAGGAGATATCACAAATTATGCGCTTTTGTTGTTTCCATTGGTTTCAATGCATTTTGGCCTAAAACGAGCAATTTCTGTTTTCTCTTAAATGCAACATGGGAGAAAAACCATTTCACATCACATTTGTGGGTCTATGTCTTCAACACATTCTGTGAAATTTTGAGCTGTCTGTGTTTGCTACAAGAAGAGATATCACAAAGTATGCGCTTTTGTTGTTTCCTTTGATTTCAATGCATTTAGGCCTAAAACAAGCATTTGCTGATTTCTCTTAAATGCAACATGGGAGAAAACCCAATTCACATCACAATAGTGGGTCTTGGTATTCAACACATTCTGTGAAATTTTTAGCTGTCTGTGTTTGCTACAAGAGGAGATATTACAAAGTATGCGCTTTTGTTGTTTCCTTTCGTTTCAATGCATTTTGGCATAAAACGAGCATTTGCTGTTTTCTCTTAAATGCAACATGGGAGAAAAACCATTTCACATCACATTTGTGGGTCTTGGTCTTCAACACATTCTGTGAAATTTTGAGCTGTCTGTGTTTGCTACAAGAGGAGATATCACAAAGTATGCGCTTTTGTTGTTTCCTTTCGTTTCAATGCATTTTGGCCTAACACAAGCATTTGCTGATTTCTCTTAAATGCAACATGGGAGAAAAATTAATTCACATCACATTTGTGGGTCTAGGTTTTCTACACATTCTGTGAAATTTTGAGCTGTCTGTGTTTGCTACAAGAGGAGATATCACAAAGCATGCGCTTTTGTTGTTTCCATTGGTTTCAATGCATTTTGGCCTAAAACGAGCATTTGCTGTTTTCTCTGAAATGCAACATGGGAGAAAAACCATTTCACATCACATTTGTGGGTCTTGGTCTTCAACACATTCTGTGAAATTTTGAGCTGTCTGTGTTTGCTACAAGAGGAGATATCACAAAGTATGCGCTTTTGTTGTTTCCTTTCGTTTCAATGCATTTTGGCCTTACACAAGCATTTGCTGATTTCTCTTAAATGCAACATGAGAGAAAAATTAATTCACATCACATTTGTGGGTCTTGGTTTTCTACACATTCTGTGAAATTTTGAGCTGTCTGTGTTTGCTACAAGAGGAGATATCACAAAGCATGCGCTTTTGTTGTTTCCATTGGTTTCAATGCATTTTGGCCTAAAACGAGCATTTGCTGTTTTCTCTGAAATGCAACATGGGAGAAAAACCATTTCACATCACATTTGTGGGTCTTGGTCTTCAACACATTCTGTGAAATTTTTAGCTGTCTTTGCTTAAGAGGAGATATCCCAAAGTATGCACTTTTGTTGATTCCATTGGTTTCAATGCATTTTGGCCTAAAACGAGCATTTGCTGTTTTCTCTTAAATGCAACATGGGAGAAAAACCATTTCAAATCAGATTTGTAGGTCTTGGTCTTCAACACATTCTGTGAAATTTTGAGCTGTCTGTGTTTGCTTCAAGAGGAGATATCACAAATAATGCGCTTTTGTTGTTTCCATTGGTTTGAATGCACTTTTTCCTAAAACAAGCTTTTGCTGTTTTCTCTTAAACGAAACATGGGAGAAAAACCATTTCACATCACATTTGTGGGTCTTGGTCTTCAACACATTCTGTGAAATTTGAGCTGTCTCTGTTTGCTACAAGAGGAGATATCACAAAGAATGCACTTTTGTTGTTTCCATTGGTTTCAATGCATTTTGGCCTAAAACAGGCATTTGCTGTTTTCTCTTAAAGGTAACATGGGAGACAAACCATTTCACATCACATTTGTGGGTGTTGATCTTCAACACATTCTGTGAAATTTTGAGCTGTCTGTTTTTGCTACAAGAGGAGATATCACAAAGTATGCGCTTTTGTTGTTTCCATTGGTTTGAATGCATTTTGGCCTAAAACGAGCATTTGCTGTTTTCTCTTAAACGAAACATGGGAGAAAAACCATTTCACATCATATTTGTGGGTCTATGTCTTCAACACATTCTGTGAAATTTTGAGCTGTCTGTGTTTGCTACAAGAAGAGATATCACAAAGTATGCGCTTTTGTTGTTTCCTTTGATTTCAATGCATTTAGGCCTAAAACAAGCATTTGCAGATTTCTCTTAAATGCAACATGGGAGAAAACCCAATTCACAACACATTAGTGGGTCTTGGTATTCAACACATTCTGTGAAATTTTGAGCTGTCTGTGTTTGCTACAAGAGGAGATATTACAAAGTATGCGCTTTTGTTGTTTCCTTTCGTTTCAATGCATTTTGGCCTAAAACAAGCATTTGCTGATTTCTCTTAAATGCAACATGGGAGAAAAACTAATTCACATCACATTTGTGTGTCTTGGTTTTCTACACATTCTGTGAAATTTTGAGCTGTCTGTGTTTGCTACAAGAGGAGATATCACAAAGCATGCGCTTTAGTTGTTTCCATTGTTTTCAATGCATTTTGGCCTAAAACAAGCATTTGCTGTTTTCTCTTAAAGGCAACACGGGAGAAAACCCATTTCACATCACATTTGTGGGTCTTGGTCTTCAACACATTCTGTGAAATTTTGAGCTGTTTGTGTTTGCTACAAGAGGAGATATCACAAAGTATGCGCTTTTGTTGTTTCCTTTCGTTTCAATGCATTTTGGCCTAAAACAAGCATTTGCTGATTTCTCTTAAATGCAACATGGGAGAAAAACTAATTCACATCACATTTGTGGGTCTTGGTTTCCTACACATTCTGTGAAATTTTGAGCTGTCTGTGTTTGATACAAAAGGAGATATCACAAAGCATGCGCTTTTGTTGTTTCCATTGGTTTCAATGCATTTTGGCCTAAAACGAGCATTTGTTATTTTCTCTGAAATGCAACATGGGAGAAAAACCATTTCACATCACATTTGTGGGTCTTGGTCTTTAACACATTCTGTGAAATTTTTAGCTGTCTTTGCTTAAGAGGAGATATCCCAAAGTAAGCACTTTTGTTGTTTCCATTGGTTTCAATGCATTTTGGCCTAAAACGAGCATTTGCTGTTTTCTCTTAAATGCAACATGGGAGACAAACCATTTCACATCAGATTTGTAGGTCTTGGTCTTCAACACATTCTGTGAAATTTTGAGCTGTCTGTGTTTGCTACAAGAGGAGATATCACAAAGTATGCACATTTGTTGTTTCCAATGGTTTGAATGCATTTTGGCCTAAAATGAGCATTTGCTGTTTTCTCTTGAATGCAACATGGGAGAAAAACCATTTCACATCACATTTGTGGTATTGGCCTTCAACACATTCTGTGAAATTTTGAGCTGTCTGTGTTTACTACAAGAGGAGATATCACAAAGTATGCACATTTTTTGTTTCCAATGGTTTGAATGCATTTTTTCCTAAAACGAGCATTTGCTGTTTTCTCTTAAACGCAACATGGGAGAAATAACCTTTTTCACATCACATTTGTGGGGCTTGGTCTTCAACACATTCTGTGAAATTTTGAGCTGTCTTTGTTTGCTTAAGAGGAGATATCACAAATTATGCGCTTTTGTTGTTTCCATTGGTTTCAATGCATTTTGGCCTAAAACGAGCATTTGCTGTTTTCTCTTAAATGCAACATGGGAGAAAAACCATTTCACATCACATTAGTGGGTCTTGGTATTCAACACATTCTGTGAAATTTTGAGCTGTCTGTGTTTGCTACAAGAGGAGATATCACAAAGAATGCACTTTTGTTCTTTCCATTGGTTTCAATGCATTTTGGCCTAAAACAAGCATTTGCTGATTTCTCTTAAATGCAACATGGGAGAAAAACTAATTCACATCACATTTGTGGGTCTTGGTTTTCTACACATTCTGTGAAATTTTGAGCTGTCTGTATTTGCTACAAGAGGAGATATCACAAAGTATGCACTTTTGTTGTTTCCTTTCGTTTAAATGCATTTTGGTCTAAAACGAGCATTTGCTGTTTTCTCTTAAATGCAACATGGAGAAAAACCATTTCACATCAGATTTGTGGGTCTTGGTCTTCAACACATTCTGTGAAATTTTGAGCTGTCTGTGTTTGCTACAAGAGGAGATATCACAAAGTATGCGCTTTTGTTGTTTCCATTGGTTTCAATGCATTTTGGCCTAAAACAAGCATTTGCTGTTTTCTCTTAAATGCAACATGGGAGAAAAACCATTTCACATCACATTAGTGGGTCTTGGTATTCAACACATTCTGTGAAATTTTGAGCTGTCTGTGTTTGCTACAAGAGGAGATATCACAAAGTATGCACTTTTGTTGTTTCCTTTCGTTTAAATGCATTTTGGTCTAAAACGAGCATTTGCTGTTTTCTCTTAAATTCAACATGGGAGAAAAACCATTTCACATCACATTTGTGGGTCTTGGTCTTCAACACATTCTGTGAAATTTTGAGCTGTCTGTATTTGCTACAAGAGGAGATATCACAAAGTATGCACTTTTGTTGTTTCCTTTCGTTTAAATGCATTTTGGTCTAAAACGAGCATTTGCTGTTTTCTCTTAAATGCAACATGGAGAAAAACCATTTCACATCAGATTTGTGGGTCTTGGTCTTCAACACATTCTGTGAAATTTTGAGCTGTCTGTGTTTGCTACAAGAGGAGATATCACAAAGTATGCGCTTTTGTTGTTTCCTTTCGTTTCAATGCATTTTGGCCTAAAACAAGCATTTGCTGTTTTCTCTTAAATGCAACATGGGAGAAAACCCATTTCACATCACATTTGTGGGTCTTGGTCTTCAACACATTCTATGAAATTTGAGCTGTCTCTGTTTGCTACAAGAGGAGATATCACAAACAATGCACTTTTGTTGTTTCCTTTGGTTTCAATGCATATTGGTCTAAAACGAGCATTTGCTGTTTTCTCTTAAATGCAACATGGGAGACAAACCATTTCACATCACATTTGTGGGTCTTGGCCTTCAACACATTCTGTGAAATTTTGAGCTGTCTGTGTCTGATACAAGAGGAGATATCACAAAGTATGCGCTTTTGTTGTTTCCATTGGTTTCAATGCATATTGGTCTAAAACGAGCATTTGCAGTTTTCTCTTAAACGCAACATGTGAGAAAAACCATTTCACATCACATTTGTGGGTCTTGGTCTTCAACACATTCTGTGAAATTTGAGCTGTCTGTGTTTGCTACAAGAGGAGATATCACAAAGTATGCGCTTTTGTTGTTTCCTTTCGTTTCAATGCATTTTGGCCTAAAATGAGCATTTGCTGTTTTCTCTTAAATGCAACATGGGAGAAAACATATTTCACATCACATTTGTGGGTCTTGGTCTTCAACACATTCTGTGAAATTTTGAGTTGTCTGTGTTTGCTACAAGAGGAGATATCACAAAGTATGCACATTTGTTGTTTCCAATGGTTTGAATGCATTTTGGCATAAAATGAGCATTTGCTGTTTTCTCTTAAATGCAACATGGGAGAAAAACCATTTCACATCATATTTGTGGGTCTTTGTCTTCAACACATTCTGTGAAATTTTGAGCTGTCTGTGTTTGCTACAAGAGGAGATATCACAAAGCATGCGCTTTTGTTCTTTCCATTGGTTTCAATGCATTTTGGCCTAAAACAAGCATTTGCTGATTTCTCTTAAATGCAACATGGGAGAAAAACTAATTCACATCACATTTGTGGGTCTTGATTTTCTACACATTCTGTGAAATTTTGAGCTGTCTGTGTTTGCTACAAGAGGAGATATCACAAAGTATGCACATTTGTTGTTTCCAATGGTTTGAATGCATTTTTGCCTAAAATGAGCATTTGCTGTTTTCTCTTGAATGCAACATGGGAGAAATAACATTTCACATCACATTTGTGGTATTGGCCTTCAACACATTCTGTGAAATTTTGAGCTGTCTGTGTTTACTACAAGAGGAGATATCACAAAGTATGCACATTTGTTGTTTCCAATGGTTTGAATGCATTGTTTCCTAAAACGAGCATTTGCTGTTTTCTCTTAAACGCAACATGGGAGAAAAACCTTTTTCACATCACATTTGTGCGGCTTGGTCTTCAACACATTCTGTGAAATTTTGAGCTGTCTTTGTTTGCTTAAGAGGAGATATCACAAATTATGCGCTTTTGTTGTTTCCATTGGTTTCAATGCATTTTGGCCTAAAACGAGCATTTGCTGTTTTCTCTTAAACGCAACATGGGAGAAAAACCTTTTTCACATCACATTTGTGCGGCTTGGTCTTCAACACATTCTGTGAAATTTTGAGCTGTCTTTGTTTGCTTAAGAGGAGATATCACAAATTATGCGCTTTTGTTGTGTCCATTGGTTTCAATGCATTTTGGCCTAAAACGAGCATTTGCTGTTTTCTCTTAAATGCAACATGGGAGAAAAACCATTTCACATCACATTTGTGGGTCTTTGTCTTCAACACATTCTGTGAAATTTTGAGCTGTCTGTGTTTACTACAAGAGGAGATATCACAAAGTATGCACATTTGTTGTTTCCAATGGTTTGAATGCATTGTTTCCTAAAACGAGCATTTGCTGTTTTCTCTTAAACGCAACATGGGAGAAAAACCTTTTTCACATCACATTTGTGCGGCTTGGTCTTCAACACATTCTGTGAAATTTTGAGCTGTCTTTGTTTGCTTAAGAGGAGATATCACAAATTATGCGCTTTTGTTGTTTCTATTGGTTTCAATGCATTTTGGCCTAAAACGAGCATTTGCTGTTTTCTCTTAAATGCAACATGGGAGAAAAACCATTTCACATCACATTTGTGGGTCTATGTCTTCAACACATTCTGTGAAATTTTGAGCTGTCTGTGTTTGCTACAAGAAGAGATATCACAAATTATGTGCTTTTGTTGTTTCCTTTGATTTCAATGCATTTAGGCCTAAAACAAGCATTTGCTGATTTCTCTTAAATGCAACATGGGAGAAAACCCAATTCACATCACTTTAGTGGGTCTTGGTATTCAACACATTCTGTGAAATTTTGAGCTGTCTGTGTTTGCTACAAGAGGAGATATTACAAAGTATGCGCTTTTGTTGTTTCCTTTCGTTTCAATGCATTTTGGCATAAAATGAGCATTTGCTGTTTTCTCTTAAATGCAACATTGGAGAAAAACCATTTCACATCACATTTGTGGGTCTTGGTCTTCAACACATTCTGTGAAATTTTGAGCTGTCTGTGTTTGCTACAAGAGGAGATATCACAAAGTATGCGCTTTTGTTGTTTCCTTTCGTTTCAATGCATTTTGGCAGAAAACAAGCATTTGCTGATTTCTCTTAAATGCAACATGGGAGAAAAACTAATTCACATCACATTTGTGGGTCTTGGTTTCCTACACATTCTGTGAAATTTTGAGCTGTCTGTGTTTGCTACAAGAGGAGATATCACAAAGTATGCACATTTGTTGTTTCCAATGGTTTGAATGCATTTTGGCATAAAATGAGCATTTGCTGTTTTCTCTTAAATGCAACATGGGAGAAAAACCATTTCACATCATATTTGTGGGTCTTTGTCTTCAACACATTCTGTGAAATTTTGAGCTGTCTGTGTTTGCTACAAGAGGAGATATCACAAAGCATGCGCTTTTGTTCTTTCCATTGGTTTCAATGCATTTTGGCCTAAAACAAGCATTTGCTGATTTCTCTTAAATGCAACATGGGAGAAAAACTAATTCACATCACATTTGTGGGTCTTGATTTTCTACACATTCTGTGAAATTTTGAGCTGTCTGTGTTTGCTACAAGAGGAGATATCACAAAGTATGCACATTTGTTGTTTCCAATGGTTTGAATGCATTTTTGCCTAAAATGAGCATTTGCTGTTTTCTCTTGAATGCAACATGGGAGAAATAACATTTCACATCACATTTGTGGTATTGGCCTTCAACACATTCTGTGAAATTTTGAGCTGTCTGTGTTTACTACAAGAGGAGATATCACAAAGTATGCACATTTGTTGTTTCCAATGGTTTGAATGCATTGTTTCCTAAAACGAGCATTTGCTGTTTTCTCTTAAACGCAACATGGGAGAAAAACCTTTTTCACATCACATTTGTGCGGCTTGGTCTTCAACACATTCTGTGAAATTTTGAGCTGTCTTTGTTTGCTTAAGAGGAGATATCACAAAGTATGCACATTTGTTGTTTCCAATGGTTTGAATGCATTGTTTCCTAAAACGAGCATTTGCTGTTTTCTCTTAAACGCAACATGGGAGAAAAACCTTTTTCACATCACATTTGTGCGGCTTGGTCTTCAACACATTCTGTGAAATTTTGAGCTGTCTTTGTTTGCTTAAGAGGAGATATCACAAATTATGCGCTTTTGTTGTTTCTATTGGTTTCAATGCATTTTGGCCTAAAACGAGCATTTGCTGTTTTCTCTTAAATGCAACATGGGAGAAAAACCATTTCACATCACATTTGTGGGTCTATGTCTTCAACACATTCTGTGAAATTTTGAGCTGTCTGTGTTTGCTACAAGAAGAGATATCACAAATTATGTGCTTTTGTTGTTTCCTTTGATTTCAATGCATTTAGGCCTAAAACAAGCATTTGCTGATTTCTCTTAAATGCAACATGGGAGAAAACCCAATTCACATCACTTTAGTGGGTCTTGGTATTCAACACATTCTGTGAAATTTTGAGCTGTCTGTGTTTGCTACAAGAGGAGATATTACAAAGTATGCGCTTTTGTTGTTTCCTTTCGTTTCAATGCATTTTGGCATAAAATGAGCATTTGCTGTTTTCTCTTAAATGCAACATTGGAGAAAAACCATTTCACATCACATTTGTGGGTCTTGGTCTTCAACACATTCTGTGAAATTTTGAGCTGTCTGTGTTTGCTACAAGAGGAGATATCACAAAGTATGCGCTTTTGTTGTTTCCTTTCGTTTCAATGCATTTTGGCAGAAAACAAGCATTTGCTGATTTCTCTTAAATGCAACATGGGAGAAAAACTAATTCACATCACATTTGTGGGTCTTGGTTTCCTACACATTCTGTGAAATTTTGAGCTGTCTGTGTTTGCTACAAGAGGAGATATCACAAAGCATGCGCTTTTGTTGTTTCCATTGGTTTCAATGCATTTTGGCCTAAAACGAGCATTTGCTGTTTTCTCTGAAATGCAACATGGGAGAAAAACCATTTCACATCACATTTGTGGGTCTTGGTCTTCAACACATTCTGTGAAATTTTTAGCTGTCTTTGCTTAAGAGGAGATATCCCAAAGTAAGCACTTTTGTTGTTTCCATTGGTTTCAATGCATTTTGGCCTAAAACGAGCATTTGCTGTTTTCTCTTAAATGCAACATGGGAGAAAAACCATTTCACATCACATTAGTGGGTCTTGGTATTCAACACATTCTGTGAAATTTTGAGCTGTCTGTGTTTGCTACAAGAGGAGATATCACAAAGAATGCACTTTTGTTCTTTCCATTGGTTTCAATGCATTTTGGCCTAAAACAAGCATTTGCTGATTTCTCTTAAATGCAACATGGGAGAAAAACTAATTCACATCACATTTGTGGGTCTTGGTTTTCTACACATTCTGTGAAATTTTGAGCTGTCTGTGTTTGCTACAAGAGGAAATATCACAAAGCATGCGCTTTTGTTGTTTCCATTGGTTTCAATGCATTTTGGCCTAAAACAAGCATTTGCTGTTTTCTCTTAAAGGCAACACGGGAGAAAACCCATTTCACATCACATTTGTGGGTCTTGGTCTTCAACACATTCTGTGAAATTTTGAGTTGTCTGTGTTTGCTACAAGAGGAGATATCACAAAGTATGCACTTTTGTTGTTTCCTTTCGTTTAAATGCATTTTGGTCTAAAACGAGCATTTGCTGTTTTCTCTTAAATTCAACATGGGAGACAAACCATTTCACATCACATTTGTGGGTCTTGGTCTTCAACACATTCTGTGAAATTTTGAGCTGTCTGTGTTTGATACAAGAGGAGATATCACAAAGTATGCGCTTTTGTTGTTTCCTTTCGTTTCAATGCATTTTGGCCTAAAATGAGCATTTGCTGTTTTCTCTTAAATGCAACATGGGAGAAAACATATTTCACATCACATTTGTGGGTCTTGGTCTTCAACACATTCTGTGAAATTTTGAGTTGTCTGTGTTTGCTACAAGAGGAGATATCACAAAGTATGCACATTTGTTGTTTCCAATGGTTTGAATGCATTTTGGCCTAAAATGAGCATTTGCTGTTTTCTCTTGAATGCAACATGGGAGACAAACCATTTCACATCACATTTGTGGGTCTTGGCCTTCAACACATTGTGTGAAATTTTGAGCTGTCTGTGTTTGCTACAAGAGGAGATATCACAAAGTATGCTCTTTTGTTGTTTCCTTTCGTTTCAATGCATTTTGGCCTAAAATGAGCATTTGCTGTTTTCTCTTAAATGCAACATGGGAGAAAACATATTTCACATCACATTTGTGGGTCTTGGTCTTCAACACATTCTGTGAAATTTTGAGCTGTCTGTGTTTACTACAAGAGGAGATATCACAAAGTATGCACATTTGTTGTTTCCAATGGTTTGAATGCATTTTTTCCTAAAACGAGCATTTGCTGTTTTCTCTTAAACGCAACATGGGAGAAAAACCTTTTTCACATCACATTTGTGGGGCTTGGTCTTCAACACATTCTGTGAAATTTTGAGCTGTCTTTGTTTGCTTAAGAGGAGATATCACAAATTATGCGCTTTTGTTGTTTCCATTGGTTTCAATGCATTTTGGCCTAAAACGAGCATTTGCTGTTTTCTCTTAAATGCAACATGGGAGAAAAACCATTTCACATCACATTTGTGGGTCTATGTCTTCAACACATTCTGTGAAATTTTGAGCTGTCTGTGTTTGCTACAAGAAGAGATATCACAAAGTATGCGCTTTTGTTGTTTACTTTGATTTCAATGCATTTAGGCCTAAAACAAGCATTTGCTGATTTCTCTTAAATGCAACATTGGAGAAAAACCATTTCACATCACATTTGTGGGTCTTGGTCTTCAACACATTCTGTGAAATTTTGAGCTGTTTGTGTTTGCTACAAGAGGAGATATCACAAAGTATGCGCTTTTGTTGTTTCCTTTCGTTTCAATGCATTTTGGCCTAAAACAAGCATTTGCTGATTTCTCTTAAATGCAACATGGGAGAAAAACTAATTCACATCACATTTGTGGGTCTTGGTTTCCTACACATTCTGTGAAATTTTGAGCTGTCTGTGTTTGCTACAAGAGGAGATATCACAAAGCATGCGCTTTTGTTGTTTCCATTGGTTTCAATGCATTTTGGCCTAAAACGAGCATTTGCTGATTTCTCTGAAATGCAACATGGGAGAAAAACCATTTCACATCACATTTGTGGGTCTTGGTCTTTAACACATTCTGTGAAATTTTTAGCTGTCTTTGCTTAAGAGGAGATATCCCAAAGTAAGCACTTTTGTTGTTTCCATTGGTTTCAATGCATTTTGGCCTAAAACAAGCATTTGCTGTTTTCTCTTAAATGCAACATGGGAGAAAAACCATTTCACATCAGATTTGTAGGTCTTGGTCTTCAACACATTCTGTGAAATTTTGAGCTGTCTGTGTTTGCTACAAGAAGAGATATCACAAAGTATGCACTTTTGTTGTTTCCATTGGTTTCAATGCATATTGGTCTAAAATGAGCATTTGCAGTTTTCTCTTAAACGCAACATGTGAGAAAAACCATTTCACATCACATTTGTGGGTCTTGGTCTTCAACACATTCTGTGAAATTTGAGCTGTCTGTGTTTGCTACAAGAGGAGATATCACAAAGTATGCGCTTTTGTTGTTTCCTTTCGTTTCAATGCATTTTGGCCTAAAATGAGCATTTGCTGTTTTCTCTTAAATGCAACATGGGAGAAAACATATTTCACATCACATTTGTGGGTCTTGGTCTTCAACACATTCTGTGAAATTTTGAGTTGTCTGTGTTTGCTACAAGAGGAGATATCACAAAGTATGCACATTTGTTGTTTCCAATGGTTTGAATGCATTTTGGCCTAAAATGAGCATTTGCTGTTTTCTCTTGAATGCAACATGGGAGAAAAACCATTTCACATCACATTTGTGGGTCTTGGTCTTCAACACATTCTGTGAAATTTTGAGTTGTCTGTGTTTACTACAAGAGGAGATATCACAATGTATGCACTTTTGTTGTTTCCTTTCGTTTAAATGCATTTTGGTCTAAAACGAGCATTTGCTGTTTTCTCTTAAATTCAACATGGGAGAAAAACCATTTCACATCACATTTGTGGGTCTTGGTCTTCAACACATTCTGTGAAATTTTGAGCTGTCTGTATTTGCTACAAGAGGAGATATCACAAAGTATGCACTTTTGTTGTTTCCATTCGTTTAAATGCATTTTGGTCTAAAACGAGCATTTGCTGTTTTCTCTTAAATGCAACATGGAGAAAAACCATTTCACATCAGATTTGTGGGTCTTGGTCTTCAACACATTCTGTGAAATTTTGAGCTGTCTGTGTTTGCTACAAGAGGAGATATCACAAAGTATGCGCTTTTGTTGTTTCCTTTCGTTTCAATGCATTTTGGCCTAAAACAAGCATTTGCTGTTTTCTCTTAAATGCAACATGGGAGAAAACCCATTTCACATCACATTTGTGGGTCTTGGTCTTCAACACATTCTATGAAATTTGAGCTGTCTCTGTTTGCTACAAGAGGATATATCACAAACAATGCACTTTTGTTGTTTCCTTTGGTTTCAATGCATATTGGTCTAAAACGAGCATTTGCTGTTTTCTCTTAAATGCAACATGGGAGACAAACCATTTCACATCACATTTGTGGGTCTTGGCCTTCAACACCTTCTGTGAAATTTTGAGCTGTCTGTGTTTGATACAAGAGGAGATATCACAAAGTATGCGCTTTTGTTGTTTCCATTGGTTTCAATGCATATTGGTCTAAAACGAGCATTTGCAGTTTTCTCTTAAACGCAACATGTGAGAAAAACCATTTCACATCACATTTGTGGGTCTTGGTCTTCAACACATTCTGTGAAATTTGAGCTGTCTGTGTTTGCTACAAGAGGAGATATCACAAAGTATGCGCTTTTGTTGTTTCCTTTTGTTTCAATGCATTTTGGCCTAAAATGACCATTTGCTGTTTTCTCTTAAATGCAACATGGGAGAAAACATATTTCACATCACATTTGTGGGTCTTGGTCTTCAACACATTCTGTGAAATTTTGAGTTGTCTGTGTTTGCTACAAGAGGAGATATCACAAAGTATGCACATTTGTTGTTTCCAATGGTTTGAATGCATTTTGGCCTAAAACGAGCATTTGCTGTTTTCTCTTAAATGCAACATGGGAGAAAAACCATTTCACATCATATTTGTGGGTCTTGGTCTTCAACACATTCTGTGAAATTTTGAGCTGTCTGTGTTTGCTACAAGAGGAGATATCACAAAGTATGCGCTTTTGTTGTTTCCTTTCGTTTCAATGCATTTTGGCCTAAAACAAGCATTTGCTGATTTCTCTTAAATGCAACATGGGAGAAAAACTAATTCACATCACATTTGTGGGTCTTGGTTTTCTACACATTCTGTGAAATTTTGAGCTGTCTGTATTTGCTACAAGAGGAGATATCACAAAGTATGCACTTTTGTTGTTTCCTTTAGTTTAAATGCATTTTGGTCTAAAACGAGCATTTGCTGTTTTCTCTTAAATGCAACATGGAGAAAAACCATTTCACATCAGATTTGTGGGTCTTGGTCTTCAACACATTCTGTGAAATTTTGAGCTGTCTGTTTTTGCTACAAGAGGAGATATCACAAAGTGTGAGCTTTTGTTGTTTCCTTTCGTTTCAATGCATTTTGGCCTAAAACAAGCATTTGCTGTTTTCTCTTAAATGCAACATGGGAGAAAACCCATTTCACATCACATTTGTGGGTCTTGGTCTTCAACACATTCTGTGAAATTTTGAGTTGTCTACGTTTGCTACAAGAGGAGATATCACAAAGTATGTGCTTTTGTTGTTTCCTTTGGTTTCATTGCATTTTGGCCTAAAACGAGCATTTGCTGTTTTCTCTTAAACGAAACATGGGAGAAAAACCATTTCACATCACATTTGTGGGTCTTGGTCTTCAACACATTCTATGAAATTTGAGCTGTCTCTGTTTGCTACAAGAGGAGATATCACAAACAATGCACTTTTGTTGTTTCCTTTGGTTTCAATGCATATTGGTCTAAAACGAGCATTTGCTGTTTTCTCTTAAATGCAACATGGGAGACAAACCATTTCACATCACATTTGTGGGTCTTGGCCTTCAACACATTCTGTGAAATTTTGAGCTGTCTGTGTTTGATACAAGAGGAGATATCACAAAGTATGCGCTTTTGTTGTTTCCATTGGTTTCAATGCATATTGGTCTAAAACGAGCATTTGCAGTTTTCTCTTAAACTCAAAATGTGAGAAAAACCATTTCACATCACATTTGTGGGTCTTGGTCTTCAACACATTCTGTGAAATTTTGAGTTGTCTGTGTTTGCTACAAGAGGAAATATCACAAAGTATGCACTTTTGTTGTTTCCTTTCATTTAAATGCATTTTGGTCTAAAACGAGCATTTGCTGTTTTCTCTTAAATGCAACATGGGATAAAAACCATTTCACATCACATTTGTGGGTCTTGGTCTTCAACACATTCTGTGAAATTTTGAGCTGTCTGTATTTGCTACAAGAGGAGATATCACAAAGTAAGCACTTTTGTTGTTTCCTTTCGTTTAAATGCATTTTGGTCTAAAACGAGCATTTGCTGTTTTCTCTTAAATGCAACATGGAGAAAAACCATTTCACATCAGATTTGTGGGTCTTGGTCTTCAACACAT
Source organism: Taudactylus pleione (assembly GCA_031769625.1). Lineage (NCBI taxonomy): Eukaryota > Metazoa > Chordata > Amphibia > Anura > Myobatrachidae > Taudactylus > Taudactylus pleione. Next base: position 1,187,144 of record JAUIMM010000274.1, on the reverse strand, counting down.
TCTGTGAAATTTTGAGCTGTCTGTGTTTGCTACAAGAGGAGATATCACAAAGTATGAGCTTTTGTTGTTTCCTTTCGTTTCAATGCATTTTGGCCTAAAACAAGCATTTGCTGTTTTCTCTTAAATGCAACATGGGAGAAAACCCATTTCACATCACATTTGTGGGTCTTGGTCTTCAACACATTCTGTGAAATTTTTAGCTGTCTTTGCTTAAGAGGAGATATCCCAAAGTAAGCACTTTTGTTGTTTCCATTGGTTTCAATGCATTTTGGCCTAAAACGAGCATTTGCTGTTTTCTCTTAAATGCAACATGGGAGACAAACCATTTCACATCAGATTTGTAGGTCTTGGTCTTCAACACATTCTGTGAAATTTTGAGCTGTCTGTGTTTGCTACAAGAGGAGATATCACAAAGTATGCGCTTTTGTTGTTTCCATTGGTTTCAATGCATATTGGTCTAAAATGAGCATTTGCAGTTTTCTCTTAAACGCAACATGTGAGAAAATCCATTTCACATCACATTTGTGGGTCTTGGTCTTCAACACATTCTGTGATATTTTGAGCTGTCTGTGTTTGATACAAGAGTTGATATCACAAAGTATGCGCTTTTGTTGTTTCCTTTCGTTTCAATGCATTTTGGCCTAAAATGAGCATTTGCTGTTTTCTCTTAAATGCAACATGGGAGAAAACATATTTCACATCACATTTGTGGGTCTTGGTCTTCAACACATTCTGTGAAATTTTGAGTTGTCTGTGTTTGCTACAAGAGGAGATATCACAAAGTATGCACATTTGTTGTTTCCAATTGTTTGAATGCATTTTGGCCTAAAATGAGCATTTGCTGTTTTCTCTTGAATGCAACATGGGAGACAAACCATTTCACATCACATTTGTGGGTCTTGGCCTTCAACACATTGTGTGAAATTTTGAGCTGTCTGTGTTTGATACAAGAGTTGATATCACAAAGTATGCGCTTTTGTTGTTTCCATTGGTTTCAATGCATATTGGTCTAAAATGAGCATTTGCAGTTTTCTCTTAAACGCAACATGTGAGAAAAACCATTTCACATCACATTTGTGGGTCTTGGTCTTCAACACATTCTGTGAAATTTGAGCTGTCTGTGTTTGCTACAAGAGGAGATATCACAAAGTATGCGCTTTTGTTGTTTCCTTTCGTTTCAATGCATTTTGGCCTAAAATGAGCATTTGCTGTTTTCTCTTAAATGCAACATGGGAGAAAAAATATTTCACATCACATTTGTGGGTCTTGGTCTTCAACACATTCTGTGAAATTTTGAGCTGTCTGTGTTTACTACAAGAGGAGATATCACAAAGTATGCACATTTGTTGTTTCCAATGGTTTGAATGCATTTTTTCCTAAAACGAGCATTTGCTGTTTTCTCTTAAACGCAACATGGGAGAAAAACCTTTTTCACATCACATTTGTGGGGCTTGGTCTTCAACACATTCTGTGAAATTTTGAGCTGTCTTTGTTTGCTTAAGAGGAGATATCACAAATTATGCGCTTTTGTTGTTTCCATTGGTTTCAATGCATTTTGGCCTAAAACGAGCATTTGCTGTTTTCTCTTAAATGCAACATGGGAGAAAAACCATTTCACATCACATTTGTGGGTCTATGTCTTCAACACATTCTGTGAAATTTTGAGCTGTCTGTGTTTGCTACAAGAAGAGATATCACAAAGTATGCGCTTTTGTTGTTTCCTTTGATTTCAATGCATTTAGGCCTAAAACAAGCATTTGCTGATTTCTCTTAAATGCAACATGGGAGAAAACCCAATTCACATCACATTAGTGGGTCTTGGTATTCAACACATTCTGTGAAATTTTGAGCTGTCTGTGTTTGCTACAAGAGGAGATATTACAAAGTATGCGCTTTTGTTGTTTCCTTTCGTTTCAATGCATTTTGGCCTAAAACAAGCATTTGCTGATTTCTCTTAAATGAAACATGGGAGAAAAACCATTTCACATCACATTTGTTGGTCTTGGTCTTCAACACATTCTGTGAAATTTTGAGCTGTTTGTGTTTGCTACAAGAGGAGATATCACAAAGCATGCGCTTTTGTTGTTTCCATTGGTTTCAATGCATTTTGGCCTAAAACAAGCATTTGCTGTTTTCTCTTAAAGGCAACACGGGAGAAAACCCATTTCACATCACATTTGTGGGTCTTGGTCTTCAACACATTCTGTGAAATTTGAGCTGTCTGTGTTTGCTACAAGAGGAGATATCACAAAGCATGCGCTTTTGTTGTTTCCATTGGTTTCAATGCATTTTGGCCTAAAACGAGCATTTGCTGTTTTCTCTGAAATGCAACATGGGAGAAAAACCATTTCACATCACATTTGTGGGTCTTGGTCTTTAACACATTCTGTGAAATTTTTAGCTGTCTTTGCTTAAGAGGAGATATCCCAAAGTAAGCACTTTTGTTGTTTCCATTGGTTTCAATGCATTTTGGCCTAAAACGAGCATTTGCTGTTTTCTCTTAAATGCAACATGGGAGACAAACCATTTCACATCAGATTTGTAGGTCTTGGTCTTCAACACATTCTGTGAAATTTTGAGCTGTCTGTGTTTGCTACAAGAGGAGATATCACAAAGTATGCGCTTTTGTTGTTTCCATTGGTTTCAATGCATATTGGTCTAAAATGAGCATTTGCAGTTTTCTCTTAAACGCAACATGTGAGAAAAACCATTTCACATCACATTTGTGGGTCTTGGTCTTCAACACATTCTGTGAAATTTGAGCTGTCTGTGTTTGCTACAAGAGGAGATATCACAAAGTATGCGCTTTTGTTGTTTCCTTTCGTTTCAATGCATTTTGGCATAAAATGAGCATTTGCTGTTTTCTCTTAAATGCAACATGGGAGAAAACATATTTCACATCACATTTGTGGGTCTTGGTCTTCAACACATTCTGTGAAATTTTGAGTTGTCTGTGTTTGCTACAAGAGGAGATATCACAAAGTATGCACATTTGTTGTTTCCAATGGTTTGAATGCATTTTGGCCTAAAATGAGCATTTGCTGTTTTCTCTTGAATGCAACATGGGAGAAAAACCATTTCACATCACATTTGTGGTATTGGCCTTCAACACATTCTGTGAAATTTTGAGCTGTCTGTGTTTACTACAAGAGGAGATATCACAAAGTATGCACATTTTTTGTTTCCAATGGTTTGAATGCATTTTTTCCTAAAACGAGCATTTGCTGTTTTCTCTTAAACGCAACATGGGAGAAATAACCTTTTTCACATCACATTTGTGGGGCTTGGTCTTCAACACATTCTGTGAAATTTTGAGCTGTCTTTGTTTGCTTAAGAGGAGATATCACAAATTATGCGCTTTTGTTGTTTCCATTGGTTTCAATGCATTTTGGCCTAAAATGAGCATTTGCTGTTTTCTCTTAAATGCAACATGGGAGAAAAACCATTTCACATCACATTAGTGGGTCTTGGTATTCAACACATTCTGTGAAATTTTGAGCTGTCTGTGTTTGCTACAAGAGGAGATATCACAAAGAATGCACTTTTGTTCTTTCCATTGGTTTCAATGCATTTTGGCCTAAAACAAGCATTTGCTGATTTCTCTTAAATGCAACATGGGAGAAAAACTAATTCACATCACATTTGTGGGTCTTGGTTTTCTACACATTCTGTGAAATTTTGAGCTGTCTGTGTTTGCTACAAGAGGAGATATCACAAAGCATGCGCTTTTGTTGTTTCCATTGGTTTCAATGCATTTTGGCCTAAAACAAGCATTTGCTGTTTTCTCTTAAAGGCAACACGGGAAAAAACCCATTTCACATCACATTTGTGGGTCTTGGTCTTCAACACATTCTGTGAAATTTTGAGTTGTCTGTGTTTGCTACAAGAGGAGATATCACAAAGTATGCACTTTTGTTGTTTCCTTTCGTTTAAATGCATTTTGGTCTAAAACGAGCATTTGCTGTTTTCTCTTAAATTCAACATGGGAGACAAACCATTTCACATCACATTTGTGGGTCTTGGCCTTCAACACATTCTGTGAAATTTTGAGCTGTCTGTGTTTGATACAAGAGGAGATATCACAAAGTATGCGCTTTTGTTGTTTCCATTGGTTTCAATGCATATTGGTCTAAAACGAGCATTTGCAGTTTTCTCTTAAACGCAACATGTGAGAAAAACCATTTCACATCACATTTGTGGGTCTTGGTCTTCAACACATTCTGTGAAATTTGAGCTGTCTGTGTTTGCTACAAGAGGAGATATCACAAAGTATGCGCTTTTGTTGTTTCCTTTCGTTTCAATGCATTTTGGCCTAAAATGACCATTTGCTGTTTTCTCTTAAATGCAACATGGGAGAAAACATATTTCACATCACATTTGTGGGTCTTGGTCTTCAACACATTCTGTGAAATTTTGAGTTGTCTGTGTTTGCTACAAGAGGAGATATCACAAAGTATGCACATTTTTTGTTTCCAATGGTTTGAATGCATTTTGGCCTAAAACGAGCATTTGCTGTTTTCTCTTAAATGCAACATGGGAGAAAAACCATTTCACATCATATTTGTGGGTCTTGGTCTTCAACACATTCTGTGAAATTTTGAGCTGTCTGTGTTTGCTACAAGAGGAGATATCACAAAGTATGCGCTTTTGTTGTTTCCTTTCGTTTCAATGCATTTTGGCCTAAAACAAGCATTTGCTGATTTCTCTTAAATGCAACATGGGAGAAAAACTAATTCACATCACATTTGTGGGTCTTGGTTTTCTACACATTCTGTGAAATTTTGAGCTGTCTGTGTTTTGCTAAAAGAGGAGATATCACAAAGCATGCGCTTTTGTTGTTTCCATTGGTTTCAATGCATTTTGGCCTAAAACAAGCATTTGCTGTTTTCTCTTAAAGGCAACATGGGAGAAAACCCATTTCACATCACATTTGTGGGTCTTTGTCTTCAACACATTCTGTGAAATTTTGAGTTGTCTGTGTTTGCTACAAGAGGAGATATCACAAAGTATGCACTTTTGTTGTTTCCTTTCATTTAAATGCATTTTGGTCTAAGACGAGCATTTGCTGTTTTCTCTTAAATGCAACATGGGAGAAAAACCATTTCACATCACATTTGTGGGTCTTGGTCTTCAACACATTCTGTGAAATTTTGAGCTGTCTGTTTTTGCTACAAGAGGAGATATCACAAAGTATGAGCTTTTGTTGTTTCCTTTCGTTTCAATGCATTTTGGCCTAAAACAAGCATTTGCTGTTTTCTCTTAAATGCAACATGGGAGAAAACCCATTTCACATCACATTTGTGGGTCTTGGTCTTCAACACATTCTGTGAAATTTTGAGTTGTCTACATTTGCTACAAGAGGAGATATCACAAAGTATGTGCTTTTGTTGTTTCCTTTGGTTTCATTGCATTTTGGCCTAAAACGAGCATTTGCTGTTTTCTCTTAAACGAAACATGGGAGAAAAACCATTTCACATCACATTTGTGGGTCTTGGTCTTCAACACATTCTGTGAAATTTGAGCTGTCTGTGTTTACTACAAGAGGAGATATCACAAAGTATGCGCTTTTGTTGTTTCCTTTCGTTTCAATGCATTTTGGCCTAAAATGAGCATTTGCTGTTTTCTCTTAAATGCAACATGGGAGAAAACATATTTCACATCACATTGTGGGTCTTGGTCTTCAACACATTCTGTGAAATTTTGAGCTGTTTGTGTTTGCTACAAGAGGAGATATCACAAAGTATGCGCTTTTGTTGTTTCCTTTCGTTTCAATGCATTTTGGCCTAAAACAAGCATTTGCTGATTTCTCTTCAATGCAACATGGGAGAAAAACTAATTCACATCACATTTGTGGGTCTTGGTTTCCTACACATTCTGTGAAATTTAGAGCTGTCTGTGTTTGCTACAAGAGGAGATATCACAAAGCATGCGCTTTTGTTGTTTCCATTGGTTTCAATGCATTTTGGCCTAAAACGAGCATTTGCTGTTTTCTCTGAAATGCAACATGGGAGAAAAACCATTTCACATCACATTTGTGGGTCTTGGTCTTTAACACATTCTGTGAAATTTTTAGCTGGCTTTGCTTAAGAGGAGATATCCCAAAGTAAGCACTTTTGTTGTTTCCATTGGTTTCAATGCATTTTGGCCTAAAACGAGCATTTGCTGTTTTCTCTTAAATGCAACATGGGAGACAAACCATTTCACATCAGATTTGTAGGTCTTGGTCTTCAACACATTCTGTGAAATTTTGAGCTGTCTGTGTTTTCTACAAGAGGAGATATCACAAAGTATGCGCTTTTGTTGTTTCCATTGGTTTCAATGCATATTGGTCTAAAATGAGCATTTGCAGTTTTCTCTTAAACGCAACATGTGAGAAAAACCATTTCACATCACATTTGTGGGTCTTGGTCTTCAACACATTCTGTGAAATTTGAGCTGTCTGTGTTTGCTACAAGAGGAGATATCACAAAGTATGCGCTTTTGTTGTTTCCTTTCGTTTTAATGCATTTTGGCATAAAATGAGCATTTGCTGTTTTCTCTTAAATGCAACATGGGAGAAAACATATTTCACATCACATTTGTGGGTCTTGGTCTTCAACACATTCTGTGAAATTTTGAGTTGTCTGTGTTTGCTACAAGAGGAGATATCACAAAGTATGCACATTTGTTGTTTCCAATGGTTTGAATGCATTTTGGCCTAAAATGAGCATTTGCTGTTTTCTCTTGAATGCAACATGGGAGAAAAACCATTTCACATCACATTTGTGGTATTGGCTTTCAACACATTCTGTGAAATTTTGAGCTGTCTGTGTTTACTACAAGAGGAGATATCACAAAGTATGCACATTTTTTGTTTCCAATGGTTTGAATGCATTTTTTCCTAAAACGAGCATTTGCTGTTTTCTCTTAAACGCAACATGGGAGAAATAACCTTTTTCACATCACATTTGTGGGGCTTGGTCTTCAACACATTCTGTGAAATTTTGAGCTGTCTTTGTTTGCTTAAGAGGAGATATCACAAATTATGCGCTTTTGTTGTTTCCATTGGTTTCAATGCATTTTGGCCTAAAACGAGCATTTGCTGTTTTCTCTTAAATGCAACATGGGAGAAAAACCATTTCACATCACATTAGTGGGTCTTGGTCTTCAACACATTCTGTGAAATTTTGAGCTGTTTGTGTTTGCTACAAGAGGAGATATCACAAAGTATGCGCTTTTGTTGTTTCCTTTCGTTTCAATGCATTTTGGCCTAAAACAAGCATTTGCTGATTTCTCTTCAATGCAACATGGGAGAAAAACTAATTCACATCACATTTGTGGGTGTTGGTTTCCTACACATTCTGTGAAATTTAGAGCTGTCTGTGTTTGCTACAAGAGGAGATATCACAAAGCATGCGCTTTTGTTGTTTCCATTGGTTTCAATGCATTTTGGCCTAAAACGAGCATTTGCTGTTTTCTCTGAAATGCAACATGGGAGAAAAACCATTTCACATCACATTTGTGGGTCTTGGTCTTTAACACATTCTGTGAAATTTTTAGCTGTCTTTGCTTAAGAAGAGATATCCCAAAGTAAGCACTTTTGTTGTTTCCATTGATTTCAATGCATTTTGGCCTAAAACGAGCATTTGCTGTTTTCTCTTAAATGCAACATGGGAGACAAACCATTTCACATCAGATTTGTAGGTCTTGGTCTTCAACACATTCTGTGAAATTTTGAGCTGTCTGTGTTTGCTACAAGAGGAGATATCACAAAGTATGCGCTTTTGTTGTTTCCATTGGTTTCAATGCATATTGGTCTAAAATGAGCATTTGCAGTTTTCTCTTAAACGCAACATGTGAGAAAAACCATTTCACATCACATTTGTGGGTCTTGGTCTTCAACACATTCTGTGAAATTTGAGCTGTCTGTGTTTGCTACAAGAGGAGATATCACAAAGTATGCGCTTTTGTTGTTTCCTTTCGTTTCAATGCATTTTGGCATAAAATGAGCATTTGCTGTTTTCTCTTAAATGCAACATGGGAGAAAACATATTTCACATCACATTTGTGGGTCTTGGTCTTCAACACATTCTGTGAAATTTTGAGTTGTCTGTGTTTGCTACAAGAGGAGATATCACAAAGTATGCACATTTGTTGTTTCCAATGGTTTGAATGCATTTTGGCCTAAAATGAGCATTTGCTGTTTTCTCTTGAATGCAACATGGGAGAAAAACCATTTCACATCACATTTGTGGTATTGGCCTTCAACACATTCTGTGAAATTTTGAGCTGTCTGTGTTTACTACAAGAGGAGATATCACAAAGTATGCACATTTTTTGTTTCCAATGGTTTGAATGCATTTTTTCCTAAAACGAGCATTTGCTGTTTTCTCTTAAACGCAACATGGGAGAAATAACCTTTTTCACATCACATTTGTGGGGCTTGGTCTTCAACACATTCTGTGAAATTTTGAGCTGTCTTTGTTTGCTTAAGAGGAGATATCACAAATTATGCGCTTTTGTTGTTTCCATTGGTTTCAATGCATTTTGGCCTAAAACGAGCATTTGCTGTTTTCTCTTAAATGCAACATGGGAGAAAAACCATTTCACATCACATTAGTGGGTCTTGGTCTTCAACACATTCTGTGAAATTTTGAGCTGTTTGTGTTTGCTACAAGAGGAGATATCACAAAGTATGCGCTTTTGTTGTTTCCTTTCGTTTCAATGCATTTTGGCCTAAAACAAGCATTTGCTGATTTCTCTTCAATGCAACATGGGAGAAAAACTAATTCACATCACATTTGTGGGTCTTGGTTTCCTACACATTCTGTGAAATTTAGAGCTGTCTGTGTTTGCTACAAGAGGAGATATCACAAAGTATGCACATTTTTTGTTTCCAATGGTTTGAATGCATTTTTTCCTAAAACGAGCATTTGCTGTTTTCTCTTAAACGCAACATGGGAGAAATAACCTTTTTCACATCACATTTGTGGGGCTTGGTCTTCAACACATTCTGTGAAATTTTGAGCTGTCTTTGTTTGCTTAAGAGGAGATATCACAAATTATGCGCTTTTGTTGTTTCCATTGGTTTCAATGCATTTTGGCCTAAAACGAGCATTTGCTGTTTTCTCTTAAATGCAACATGGGAGAAAAACCATTTCACATCACATTAGTGGGTCTTGGTATTCAACACATTCTGTGAAATTTTGAGCTGTCTGTGTTTGCTACAAGAGGAGATATCACAAAGAATGCACTTTTGTTCTTTCCATTGGTTTCAATGCATTTTGGCCTAAAACAAGCATTTGCTGATTTCTCTTAAATGCAACATGGGAGAAAAACTAATTCACATCACATTTGTGGGTCTTGGTTTTCTACACATTCTGTGAAATTTTGAGCTGTCTGTGTTTGCTACAAGAGGAGATATCACAAAGCATGCGCTTTTGTTGTTTCCATTGGTTTCAATGCATTTTGGCCTAAAACAAGCATTTGCTGTTTTCTCTTAAAGGCAACACGGGAGAAAACCCATTTCACATCACATTTGTGGGTCTTGGTCTTCAACACATTCTGTGAAATTTTGAGTTGTCTGTGTTTGCTACAAGAGGAGATATCACAAAGTATGCACTTTTGTTGTTTCCTTTCGTTTAAATGCATTTTGGTCTAAAACGAGCATTTGCTGTTTTCTCTTAAATTCAACATGGGAGACAAACCATTTCACATCACATTTGTGGGTCTTGGTCTTCAACACATTCTGTGAAATTTTGAGCTGTCTGTGTTTGATACAAGAGGAGATATCACAAAGTATGCGCTTTTGTTGTTTCCATTGGTTTCAATGCATATTGGTCTAAAACAAGCATTTGCAGTTTTCTCTTAAACGCAACATGTGAGAAAAACCATTTCACATCACATTTGTGGGTCTTGGTCTTCAACACATTCTGTGAAATTTGAGCTGTCTGTGTTTGCTACAAGAGGAGATATCACAAAGTATGCGCTTTTGTTGTTTCCTTTCGTTTCAATGCATTTTGGCCTAAAATGACCATTTGCTGTTTTCTCTTAAATGCAACATGGGAGAAAACATATTTCACATCACATTTGTGGGTCTTGGTCTTCAACACATTCTGTGAAATTTTGAGTTGTCTGTGTTTGCTACAAGAGGAGATATCACAAAGTATGCACATTTTTTGTTTCCAATGGTTTGAATGCATTTTGGCCTAAAACGAGCATTTGCTGTTTTCTCTTAAATGCAACATGGGAGAAAAACCATTTCACATCATATTTGTGGGTCTTGGTCTTCAACACATTCTGTGAAATTTTGAGCTGTCTGTGTTTGCTACAAGAGGAGATATCACAAAGTATGCGCTTTTGTTGTTTCCTTTCGTTTCAATGCATTTTGGCCTAAAACAAGCATTTGCTGATTTCTCTTAAATGCAACATGGGAGAAAAACTAATTCACATCACATTTGTGGGTCTTGGTTTTCTACAAATTCTGTGAAATTTTGAGCTGTCTGTGTTTTGCTAAAAGAGGAGATATCACAAAGCATGCGCTTTTGTTGTTTCCATTGGTTTCAATGCATTTTGGCCTAAAACAAGCATTTGCTGTTTTCTCTTAAAGGCAACATGGGAGAAAACCCATTTCACATCACATTTGTGGGTCTTTGTCTTCAACACATTCTGTGAAATTTTGAGTTGTCTGTGTTTCCTACAAGAGGAGATATCACAAAGTATGCACTTTTGTTGTTTCCTTTCATTTAAATGCATTTTGGTCTAAGACGAGCATTTGCTGTTTTCTCTTAAATGCAACATGGGAGAAAAACCATTTCACATCACATTTGTGGGTCTTGGTCTTCAACACATTCTGTGAAATTTTGAGCTGTTTGTATTTGCTACAAGAGGAGATATCACAAAGTATGCACTTTTGTTGTTTCCTTTCGTTTAAATGCATTTTGGTCTAAAACGAGCATTTGCTGTTTTCTCTTAAATGCAACATGGAGAAAAACAATTTCACATGAGATTTGTGGGTCTTGGTCTTCAACACATTCTGTGAAATTTTGAGCTGTCTGTTTTTGCTACAAGAGGAGATATCACAAAGTATGAGCTTTTGTTGTTTCCTTTCGTTTCAATGCATTTTGGCCTAAAACAAGCATTTGCTGTTTTCTCTTAAATGCAACATGGGAGAAAACCCATTTCACATCACATTTGTGGGTCTTGGTCTTCAACACATTCTGTGAAATTTTGAGTTGTCTACATTTGCTACAAGAGGAGATATCACAAAGTATGTGCTTTTGTTGTTTCCTTTGGTTTCATTGCATTTTGGCCTAAACGAGCATTTGCTGTTTTCTCTTAAACGAAACATGGGAGAAAAACCATTTCACATCACATTTGTGGGTCTTGGTCTTCAACACATTCTGTGAAATTTGAGCTGTCTGTGTTTACTACAAGAGGAGATATCACAAAGTATGCGCTTTTGTTGTTTCCTTTCGTTTCAATGCATTTTGGCCTAAAATGAGCATTTGCTGTTTTCTCTTAAATGCAACATGGGAGAAAACATATTTCACATCACATTTGTGGGTCTTGGTCTTCAACACATTCTGTGAAATTTTGAGCTGTTTGTGTTTGCTACAAGAGGAGATATCACAAAGTATGCGCTTTTGTTGTTTCCTTTCGTTTCAATGCATTTTGGCCTAAAACAAGCATTTGCTGATTTCTCTTCAATGCAACATGGGAGAAAAACTAATTCACATCACATTTGTGGGTCTTGGTTTCCTACACATTCTGTGAAATTTAGAGCTGTCTGTGTTTGCTACAAGAGGAGATATCACAAAGCATGCGCTTTTGTTGTTTCCATTGGTTTCAATGCATTTTGGCCTAAAACGAGCATTTGCTGTTTTCTCTGAAATGCAACATGGGAGAAAAACCATTTCACATCACATTTGTGGGTCTTGGTCTTTAACACATTCTGTGAAATTTTTAGCTGTCTTTGCTTAAGAGGAGATATCCCAAAGTAAGCACTTTTGTTGTTTCCATTGGTTTCAATGCATTTTGGCCTAAAACGAGCATTTGCTGTTTTCTCTTAAATGCAACATGGGAGACAAACCATTTCACATCAGATTTGTAGGTCTTGGTCTTCAACACATTCTGTGAAATTTTGAGCTGTCTGTGTTTGCTACAAGAGGAGATATCACAAAGTATGCGCTTTTGTTGTTTCCATTGGTTTCAATGCATATTGGTCTAAAATGAGCATTTGCAGTTTTCTCTTAAACGCAACATGTGAGAAAAACCATTTCACATCACATTTGTGGGTCTTGGTCTTCAACACATTCTGTGAAATTTGAGCTGTCTGTGTTTGCTACAAGAGGAGATATCACAAAGTATGCGCTTTTGTTGTTTCCATTGGTTTCAATGCATATTGGTCTAAAATGAGCATTTGCAGTTTTCTCTTAAACGCAACATGTGAGAAAAACCATTTCACATCACATTTGTGGGTCTTGGTCTTCAACACATTCTGTGAAATTTGAGCTGTCTGTGTTTGCTACAAGAGGAGATATCACAAAGTATGCGCTTTTGTTGTTTCCTTTCGTTTCAATGCATTTTGGCATAAAATGAGCATTTGCTGTTTTCTCTTAAATGCAACATGGGAGAAAACATATTTCACATCACATTTGTGGGTCTTGGTCTTCAACACATTCTGTGAAATTTTGAGTTGTCTGTGTTTGCTACAAGAGGAGATATCACAAAGTATGCACATTTGTTGTTTCCAATGGTTTGAATGCATTTTGGCCTAAAATGAGCATTTGCTGTTTTCTCTTGAATGCAACATGGGAGAAAAACCATTTCACATCACATTTGTGGTATTGGCCTTCAACACATTCTGTGAAATTTTGAGCTGTCTGTGTTTACTACAAGAGGAGATATCACAAAGTATGCACATTTTTTGTTTCCAATGGTTTGAATGCATTTTTTCCTAAAACGAGCATTTGCTGTTTTCTCTTAAACGCAACATGGGAGAAATAACCTTTTTCACATCACATTTGTGGGGCTTGGTCTTCAACACATTCTGTGAAATTTTGAGCTGTCTTTGTTTGCTTAAGAGGAGATATCACAAATTATGCGCTTTTGTTGTTTCCATTGGTTTCAATGCATTTTGGCCTAAAACGAGCATTTGCTGTTTTCTCTTAAATGCAACATGGGAGAAAAACCATTTCACATCACATTAGTGGGTCTTGGTCTTCAACACATTCTGTGAAATTTTGAGCTGTTTGTGTTTGCTACAAGAGGAGATATCACAAAGTATGCGCTTTTGTTGTTTCCTTTCGTTTCAATGCATTTTGGCCTAAAACAAGCATTTGCTGATTTCTCTTCAATGCAACATGGGAGAAAAACTAATTCACATCACATTTGTGGGTCTTGGTTTCCTACACATTCTGTGAAATTTAGAGCTGTCTGTGTTTGCTACAAGAGGAGATATCACAAAGTATGCACATTTTTTGTTTCCAATGGTTTGAATGCATTTTTTCCTAAAACGAGCATTTGCTGTTTTCTCTTAAACGCAACATGGGAGAAATAACCTTTTTCACATCACATTTGTGGGGCTTGGTCTACAACACATTCTGTGAAATTTTGAGCTGTCTTTGTTTGCTTAAGAGGAGATATCACAAATTATGCGCTTTTGTTGTTTCCATTGGTTTCAATGCATTTTGGCCTAAAACGAGCATTTGCTGTTTTCTCTTAAATGCAACATGGGAGAAAAACCATTTCACATCACATTAGTGGGTCTTGGTATTCAACACATTCTGTGAAATTTTGAGCTGTCTGTGTTTGCTACAAGAGGAGATATCACAAAGAATGCACTTTTGTTCTTTCCATTGGTTTCAATGCATTTTGGCCTAAAACAAGCATTTGCTGATTTCTCTTAAATGCAACATGGGAGAAAAACTAATTCACATCACATTTGTGGGTTTTGGTTTTCTACACATTCTGTGAAATTTTGAGCTGTCTGTGTTTGCTACAAGAGGAGATATCACAAAGCATGCGCTTTTGTTGTTTCCATTGGTTTCAATGCATTTTGGCCTAAAACAAGCATTTGCTGTTTTCTCTTAAAGGCAACACGGGAGAAAACCCATTTCACATCACATTTGTGGGTCTTGGTCTTCAACACATTCTGTGAAATTTTGAGTTGTCTGTGTTTGCTACAAGAGGAGATATCACAAAGTATGCACTTTTGTTGTTTCCTTTCGTTTAAATGCATTTTGGTCTAAAACGAGCATTTGCTGTTTTCTCTTAAATTCAACATGGGAGACAAACCATTTCACATCACATTTGTGGGTCTTGGTCTTCAACACATTCTGTGAAATTTTGAGCTGTCTGTGTTTGATACAAGAGGAGATATCACAAAGTATGCGCTTTTGTTGTTTCCATTGGTTTCAATGCATATTGGTCTAAAACAAGCATTTGCAGTTTTCTCTTAAACGCAACATGTGAGAAAAACCATTTCACATCACATTTGTGGGTCTTGGTCTTCAACACATTCTGTGAAATTTGAGCTGTCTGTGTTTGCTACAAGAGGAGATATCACAAAGTATGCGCTTTTGTTGTTTCCTTTCGTTTCAATGCATTTTGGCCTAAAATGACCATTTGCTGTTTTCTCTTAAATGCAACATGGGAGAAAACATATTTCACATCACATTTGTGGGTCTTGGTCTTCAACACATTCTGTGAAATTTTGAGTTGTCTGTGTTTGCTACAAGAGGAGATATCACAAAGTATGCACATTTTTTGTTTCCAATGGTTTGAATGCATTTTGGCCTAAAACGAGCATTTGCTGTTTTCTCTTAAATGCAACATGGGAGAAAAACCATTTCACATCATATTTGTGGGTCTTGGTCTTCAACACATTCTGTGAAATTTTGAGCTGTCTGTGTTTGCTACAAGAGGAGATATCACAAAGTATGCGCTTTTGTTGTTTCCTTTCGTTTCAATGCATTTTGGCCTAAAACAAGCATTTGCTGATTTCTCTTAAATGCAACATGGGAGAAAAACTAATTCACATCACATTTGTGGGTCTTGGTTTTCTACAAATTCTGTGAAATTTTGAGCTGTCTGTGTTTTGCTAAAAGAGGAGATATCACAAAGCATGCGCTTTTGTTGTTTCCATTGGTTTCAATGCATTTTGGCCTAAAACAAGCATTTGCTGTTTTCTCTTAAAGGCAACATGGGAGAAAACCCATTTCACATCACATTTGTGGGTCTTTGTCTTCAACACATTCTGTGAAATTTTGAGTTGTCTGTGTTTCCTACAAGAGGAGATATCACAAAGTATGCACTTTTGTTGTTTCCTTTCATTTAAATGCATTTTGGTCTAAGACGAGCATTTGCTGTTTTCTCTTAAATGCAACATGGGAGAAAAACCATTTCACATCACATTTGTGGGTCTTGGTCTTCAACACATTCTGTGAAATTTTGAGCTGTCTGTATTTGCTACAAGAGGAGATATCACAAAGTATGCACTTTTGTTGTTTCCTTTCGTTTAAATGCATTTTGGTCTAAAACGAGCATTTGCTGTTTTCTCTTAAATGCAACATGGAGAAAAACCATTTCACATCAGATTTGTGGGTCTTGGTCTTCAACACATTCTGTGAAATTTTGAGCTGTCTGTTTTTGCTACAAGAGGAGATATCACAAAGTATGAGCTTTTGTTGTTTCCTTTCGTTTCAATGCATTTTGGCCTAAAACAAGCATTTGCTGTTTTCTCTTAAATGCAACATGGGAGAAAACCCATTTCACATCACATTTGTGGGTCTTGGTCTTCAACACATTCTGTGAAATTTTGAGTTGTCTACATTTGCTACAAGAGGAGATATCACAAAGTATGTGCTTTTGTTGTTTCCTTTGGTTTCATTGCATTTTGGCCTAAAACGAGCATTTGCTGTTTTCTCTTAAACGAAACATGGGAGAAAAACCATTTCACATCACATTTGTGGGTCTTGGTCTTCAACACATTCTGTGAAATTTGAGCTGTCTGTGTTTACTACAAGAGGAGATATCACAAAGTATGCGCTTTTGTTGTTTCCTTTCGTTTCAATGCATTTTGGCCTAAAATGAGCATTTGCTGTTTTCTCTTAAATGCAACATGGGAGAAAACATATTTCACATCACATTTGTGGGTCTTGGTCTTCAACACATTCTGTGAAATTTTGAGCTGTTTGTGTTTGCTACAAGAGGAGATATCACAAAGTATGCGCTTTTGTTGTTTCCTTTCGTTTCAATGCATTTTGGCCTAAAACAAGCATTTGCTGATTTCTCTTCAATGCAACATGGGAGAAAAACTAATTCACATCACATTTGTGGGTCTTGGTTTCCTACACATTCTGTGAAATTTAGAGCTGTCTGTGTTTGCTACAAGAGGAGATATCACAAAGCATGCGCTTTTGTTGTTTCCATTGGTTTCAATGCATTTTGGCCTAAAACGAGCATTTGCTGTTTTCTCTGAAATGCAACATGGGAGAAAAACCATTTCACATCACATTTGTGGGTCTTGGTTTTTAACACATTCTGTGAAATTTTTAGCTGTCTTTGCTTAAGAGGAGATATCCCAAAGTAAGCACTTTTGTTGTTTCCATTGGTTTCAATGCATTTTGGCCTAAAACGAGCATTTGCTGTTTTCTCTTAAATGCAACATGGGAGACAAACCATTTCACATCAGATTTGTAGGTCTTGGTCTTCAACACATTCTGTGAAATTTTGAGCTGTCTGTGTTTGCTACAAGAGGAGATATCACAAAGTATGCGCTTTTGTTGTTTCCATTGGTTTCAATGCATATTGGTCTAAAATGAGCATTTGCAGTTTTCTCTTAAACGCAACATGTGAGAAAAACCATTTCACATCACATTTGTGGGTCTTGGTCTTCAACACATTCTGTGAAATTTGAGCTGTCTGTGTTTGCTACAAGAGGAGATATCACAAAGTATGCGCTTTTGTTGCTTCCTTTCGTTTCAATGCATTTTGGCATAAAATGAGCATTTGCTGTTTTCTCTTAAATGCAACATGGGAGAAAACATATTTCACATCACATTTGTGGGTCTTGGTCTTCAACACATTCTGTGAAATTTTGAGTTGTCTGTGTTTGCTACAAGAGGAGATATCACAAAGTATGCACATTTGTTGTTTCCAATGGTTTGAATGCATTTTGGCCTAAAATAAGCATTTGCTGTTTTCTCTTGAATGCAACATGGGAGAAAAACCATTTCACATCACATTTGTGGTATTGGCCTTCAACACATTCTGTGAAATTTTGAGCTGTCTGTGTTTACTACAAGAGGAGATATCACAAAGTATGCACATTTTTTGTTTCCAATGGTTTGAATGCATTTTTTCCTAAAACGAGCATTTGCTGTTTTCTCTTAAACGCAACATGGGAGAAATAACCTTTTTCACATCACATTTGTGGGGCTTGGTCTTCAACACATTCTGTGAAATTTTGAGCTGTCTTTGTTTGCTTAAGAGGAGATATCACAAATTATGCGCTCTTGTTGTTTCCATTGGTTTCAATGCATTTTGGCCTAAAACGAGCATTTGCTGTTTTCTCTTAAATGCAACATGGGAGAAAAACCATTTCACATCACATTAGTGGGTCTTGGTATTCAACACATTCTGTGAAATTTTGAGCTGTCTGTGTTTGCTACAAGAGGAGATATCACAAAGAATGCACTTTTGTTCTTTCCATTGGTTTCAATGCATTTTGGCCTAAAACAAGCATTTGCTGATTTCTCTTAAATGCAACATGGGAGAAAAACTAATTCACATCACATTTGTGGGTCTTGGTTTTCTACACATTCTGTGAAATTTTGAGCTGTCTGTGTTTGCTACAAGAGGAGATATCACAAAGCATGCGCTTTTGTTGTTTCCATTGGTTTCAATGCATTTTGGCCTAAAACAAGCATTTGCTGTTTTCTCTTAAAGGCAACACGGGAGAAAACCCATTTCACATCACATTTGTGGGTCTTGGTCTTCAACACATTCTGTGAAATTTTGAGTTGTCTGTGTTTGCTACAAGAGGAGATATCACAAAGTATGCACTTTTGTTGTTTCCTTTCGTTTAAATGCATTTTGGTCTAAAACGAGCATTTGCTGTTTTCTCTTAAATTCAACATGGGAGACAAACCATTTCACATCACATTTGTGGGTCTTGGCCTTCAACACATTCTGTGAAATTTTGAGCTGTCTGTGTTTGATACAAGAGGAGATATCATAAAGTATGCGCTTTTGTTGTTTCCATTGGTTTCAATGCATATTGGTCTAAAACGAGCATTTGCAGTTTTCTCTTAAATGCAACATGTGAGAAAAACCATTTCACATCACATTTGTGGGTCTTGGTCTTCAACACATTCTGTGAAATTTGAGCTGTCTGTGTTTGCTACAAGAGGAGATATCACAAAGTATGTGCTTTTGTTGTTTCCTTTCGTTTCAATGCATTTTGGCCTAAAATGACCATTTGCTGTTTTCTCTTAAATGCAACATGGGAGAAAACATATTTCACATCACATTTGTGGGTCTTGGTCTTCAACACATTCTGTGAAATTTTGAGTTGTCTGTGTTTGCTACAAGAGGAGATATCACAAAGTATGCACATTTTTTGTTTCCAATGGTTTGAATGCATTTTGGCCTAAAACGAGCATTTGCTGTTTTCTCTTAAATGCAACATGGGAGAAAAACCATTTCACATCATATTTGTGGGTCTTGGTCTTCAACACATTCTGTGAAATTTTGAGCTGTCTGTGTTTGCTACAAGAGGAGATATCACAAAGTATGCACTTTTGTTGTTTCCTTTCGTTTCAATGCATTTTGGCCTAAAACAAGCATTTGCTGATTTCTCTTAAACGCAACATGTGAGAAAAACCATTTCACATCACATTTGTGGGTCTTGGTCTTCAACACATTCTGTGAAATTTGAGCTGTCTGTGTTTGCTACAAGAGGAGATATCACAAAGTATGCGCTTTTGTTGTTTCCTTTCGTTTCAATGCATTTTGGCCTAGAATGACCATTTGCTGTTTTCTCTTAAATGCAACATGGGAGAAAACATATTTCACATCACATTTGTGGGTCTTGGTCTTCAACACATTCTGTGAAATTTTGAGTTGTCTGTGTTTGCTACAAGAGGAGATATCACAAAGTATGCACATTTTTTGTTTCCAATGGTTTGAATGCATTTTGGCCTAAAACGAGCATTTGCTGTTTTCTCTTAAATGCAACATGGGAGAAAAACCATTTCACATCATATTTGTGGGTCTTGGTCTTCAACACATTCTGTGAAATTTTGAGCTGTCTGTGTTTGCTACAAGAGGAGATATCACAAAGTATGCGCTTTTGTTGTTTCCTTTCGTTTCAATGCATTTTGGCCTAAAACAAGCATTTGCTGATTTCTCTTAAATGCAACATGGGAGAAAAACTAATTCACATCACATTTGTGGGTCTTGGTTTTCTACACATTCTGTGAAATTTTGAGCTGTCTGTGTTTGCTACAAGAGGAGATATCACAAAGCATGCGCTTTTGTTGTTTCCATTGGTTTCAATGCATTTTGGCCTAAAACAAGCATTTGCTGTTTTCTCTTAAAGGCAACATGGGAGAAAACCCATTTCACATCACATTTGTGGGTCTTGGTCTTCAACACATTCTGTGAAATTTTGAGTTGTCTGTGTTTGCTACAAGAGGAGATATCACAAAGTATGCACTTTTGTTGTTTCCTTTCATTTAAATGCATTTTGGTCTAAGACGAGCATTTGCTGTTTTCTCTTAAATGCAACATGGGAGAAAAACCATTTCACATCACATTTGTGGGTCTTGGTCTTCAACACATTCTGTGAAATTTTGAGCTGTCTGTATTTGCTACAAGAGGAGATATCACAAAGTATGCACTTTTGTTGTTTCCTTTCGTTTAAATGCATTTTGGTCTAAAACGAGCATTTGCTGTTTTCTCTTAAATGCAACATGGAGAAAAACCATTTCACATCAGATTTGTGGGTCTTGGTCTTCAACACATTCTGTGAAATTTTGAGCTGTCTGTTTTTGCTACAAGAGGAGATATCACAAAGTATGAGCTTTTGTTGTTTCCTTTCGTTTCAATGCATTTTGGCCTAAAACAAGCATTTGATGTTTTCTCTTAAATGCAACATGGGAGAAAACCCATTTCACATCACATTTGTGGGTCTTGGTCTTCAACACATTCTGTGAAATTTTGAGTTGTCTACGTTTGCTACAAGAGGAGATATCACAAAGTATGTGCTTTTGTTGTTTCCTTTGGTTTCATTGCATTTTGGCCTAAAACGAGCATTTGCTGTTTTCTCTTAAACGAAACATGGGAGAAAAACCATTTCACATCACATTTGTGGGTCTTGGTCTTCAACACATTCTGTGAAATTTGAGCTGTCTGTGTTTACTACAAGAGGAGATATCACAAAGTATGCGCTTTTGTTGTTTCCTTTCGTTTCAATGCATTTTGGCCTAAAATGAGCATTTGCTGTTTTCTCTTAAATGCAACATGGGAGAAAACATATTTCACATCACATTTGTGGGTCTTTGTCTTCAACACATTCTGTGAAATTTTGAGTTGTCTGTGTTTGCTACAAGAGGAGATATCACAAAGTATGCGCTTTTGTTGTTTCCATTGGTTTCAATGCATATTGGTCTAAAATGAGCATTTGCAGTTTTCTCTTAAACGCAACATGTGAGAAAAACCATTTCACATCACATTTGTGGGTCTTGGTCTTCAACACATTCTGTGAAATTTGAGCTGTCTGTGTTTGCTACAAGAGGAGATATCACAAAGTATGCGCTTTTGTTGTTTCCTTTCGTTTCAATGCATTTTGGCATAAAATGAGCATTTGCTGTTTTCTCTTAAATGCAACATGGGAGAAAACATATTTCACATCACATTTGTGGGTCTTGGTCTTCAACACATTCTGTGAAATTTTGAGTTGTCTGTGTTTGCTACAAGAGGAGATATCACAAAGTATGCACATTTGTTGTTTCCAATGGTTTGAATGCATTTTGGCCTAAAATAAGCATTTGCTGTTTTCTCTTGAATGCAACTTGGGAGAAAAACCATTTCACATCACATTTGTGGTATTGGCCTTCAACACATTCTGTGAAATTTTGAGCTGTCTGTGTTTACTACAAGAGGAGATATCACAAAGTATGCACATTTTTTGTTTCCAATGGTTTGAATGCATTTTTTCCTAAAACGAGCATTTGCTGTTTTCTCTTAAACACAACATGGGAGAAATAACCTTTTTCACATCACATTTGTGGGGCTTGGTCTTCAACACATTCTGTGAAATTTTGAGCTGTCTTTGTTTGCTTAAGAGGAGATATCACAAATTATGCGCTTTTGTTGTTTCCATTGGTTTCAATGCATTTTGGCCTAAAACGAGCATTTGCTGTTTTCTCTTAAATGCAACATGGGAGAAAAACCATTTCACATCACATTAGTGGGTCTTGGTATTCAACACATTCTGTGAAATTTTGAGCTGTCTGTGTTTGCTACAAGAGGAGATATCACAAAGAATGCACTTTTGTTCTTTCCATTGGTTTCAATGCATTTTGGCCTAAAACAAGCATTTGCTGAATTCTCTTAAATGCAACATGGGAGAAAAACTAATTCACATCACATTTGTGGGTCTTGGTTTTCTACACATTCTGTGAAATTTTGAGCTGTCTGTGTTTTGCTAAAAGAGGAGATATCACAAAGCATGCGCTTTTGTTGTTTCCATTGGTTTCAATGCATTTTGGCCTAAAACAAGCATTTGCTGTTTTCTCTTAAAGGCAACATGGGAGAAAACCCATTTCACATCACATTTGTGGGTCTTTGTCTTCAACACATTCTGTGAAATTTTGAGTTGTCTGTGTTTGCTACAAGAGGAGATATCACAAAGTATGCACTTTTGTTGTTTCCTTTCATTTAAATGCATTTTGGTCTAAGACGAGCATTTGCTGTTTTCTCTTAAATGCAACATGGGAGAAAAACCATTTCACATCACATTTGTGGGTCTTGGTCTTCAACACATTCTGTGAAATTTTGAGCTGTCTGTATTTGCTACAAGAGGAGATATCACAAAGTATGCACTTTTGTTATTTCCTTTCGTTTAAATGCATTTTGGTCTAAAACGAGCATTTGCTGTTTTCTCTTAAATGCAACATGGAGAAAAACCATTTCACATCAGATTTGTGGGTCTTGGTCTTCAACACATTCTGTGAAATTTTGAGCTGTCTGTTTTTGCTACAAGAGGAGATATCACAAAGTATGAGCTTTTGTTGTTTCCTTTCGTTTCAATGCATTTTGGCCTAAAACAAGCATTTGCTGTTTTCTCTTAAATGCAACATGGGAGAAAACCCATTTCACATCACATTTGTGGGTCTTGGTCTTCAACACATTCTGTGAAATTTTGAGTTGTCTACATTTGTTACAAGAGGAGATATCACAAAGTATGTGCTTTTGTTGTTTCCTTTGGTTTCATTGCATTTTGGCCTAAAACGAGCATTTGCTGTTTTCTCTTACACGAAACATGGGAGAAAAACCATTTCACATCACATTTGTGGGTCTTGGTCTTCAACACATTCTGTGAAATTTGAGCTGTCTGTGTTTACTACAAGAGGAGATATCACAAAGTATGCGCTTTTGTTGTTTCCTTTCGTTTCAATGCATTTTGGCCTAAAATGAGCATTTGCTGTTTTCTCTTAAATGCAACATGGGAGAAAACATATTTCACATCACATTTGTGGGTCTTGGTCTTCAACACATTCTGTGAAATTTTGAGCTGTTTGTGTTTGCTACAAGAGGAGATATCACAAAGTATGCGCTTTTGTTGTTTCCTTTCGTTTCAATGCATTTTGGCCTAAAACAAGCATTTGCTGATTTCTCTTCAATGCAACATGGGAGAAAAACTAATTCACATCACATTTGTGGGTCTTGGTTTCCTACACATTCTGTGAAATTTAGAGCTGTCTGTGTTTGCTACAAGAGGAGATATCACAAAGCATGCGCTTTTGTTGTTTCCATTGGTTTCAATGCATTTTGGCCTAAAACGAGCATTTGCTGTTTTCTCTGAAATGCAACATGGGAGAAAAACCATTTCACATCACATTTGTGGGTCTTGGTCTTTAACACATTCTGTGAAATTTTTAGCTGTCTTTGCTTAAGAGGAGATATCCCAAAGTAAGCACTTTTGTTGTTTCCATTGGTTTCAATGCATTTTGGCCTAAAATGAGCATTTGCTGTTTTCTCTTAAATGCAACATGGGAGACAAACCATTTCACATCAGATTTGTAGGTCTTGGTCTTCAACACATTCTGTGAAATTTTGAGCTGTCTGTGTTTGCTACAAGAGGAGATATCACAAAGTATGCGCTTTTGTTGTTTCCATTAGTTTCAATGCATATTGGTCTAAAATGAGCATTTGCAGTTTTCTCTTAAATGCAACATGTGAGAAAAACCATTTCACATCACATTTGTGGGTCTTGGTCTTCAACACATTCTGTGAAATTTGAGCTGTCTGTGTTTGCTACAAGAGGAGATATCACAAAGTATGCGCTTTTGTTGTTTCCTTTCGTTTCAATGCATTTTGGCATAAAATGAGCATTTGCTGTTTTCTCTTAAATGCAACATGGGAGAAAACATTTTTCACATCACATTTGTGGGTCTTGGTCTTCAACACATTCTGTGAAATTTTGAGTTGTCTGTGTTTGCTACAAGAGGAGATATCACAAAGTATGCACATTTGTTGTTTCCAATGGTTTGAATGCATTTTGGCCTAAAATAAGCATTTGCTGTTTTCTCTTGAATGCAACATGGGAGAAAAACCATTTCACATCACATTTGTGGTATTGGCCTTCAACACATTCTGTGAAATTTTGAGCTGTCTGTGTTTACTACAAGAGGAGATATCACAAAGTATGCACATTTTTTGTTTCCAATGGTTTGAATGCATTTTTTCCTAAAACGAGCATTTGCTGTTTTCTCTTAAACGCAACATGGGAGAAATAACCTTTTTCACATCACATTTGTGGGGCTTGGTCTTCAACACATTCTGTGAAATTTTGAGCTGTCTTTGTTTGCTTAAGAGGAGATATCACAAATTATGCGCTTTTGTTGTTTCCATTGGTTTCAATGCATTTTGGCCTAAAACGAGCATTTGCAGTTTTCTCTTAAATGCAACATGGGAGAAAAACCATTTCACATCACATTAGTGGGTCTTGGTATTCAACACATTCTGTGAAATTTTGATCTGTCTGTGTTTGCTACAAGAGGAGATATCACAAAGAATGCACTTTTGTTCTTTCCATTGGTTTCAATGCATTTTGGCCTAAAACAAGCATTTGCTGATTTCTCTTAAATGCAACATGGGAGAAAAACTAATTCACATCACATTTGTGGGTCTTGGTTTTCTACACATTCTGTGAAATTTTGAGCTGTCTGTGTTTGCTACAAGAGGAGATATCACAAAGCATGCGCTTTTGTTGTTTCCATTGGTTTCAATGCATTTTGGCCTAAAACAAGCATTTGCTGTTTTCTCTTAAAGGCAACACGGGAGAAAACCCATTTCACATCACATTTGTGGGTCTTGGTCTTCAACACATTCTGTGAAATTTTGAGTTGTCTGTGTTTGCTACAAGAGGAGATATCACAAAGTATGCACTTTTGTTGTTTCCTTTCGTTTAAATGCATTTTGGTCTAAAACGAGCATTTGCTGTTTTCTCTTAAATTCAACATGGGAGACAAACCATTTCACATCACATTTGTGGGTCTTGGCCTTCAACACATTCTGTGAAATTTTGAGCTGTCTGTGTTTGATACAAGAGGAGATATCACAAAGTATGCGCTTTTGTTGTTTCCATTGGTTTCAATGCATATTGGTCTAAAACGAGCATTTGCAGTTTTCTCTTAAACGCAACATGTGAGAAAAACCATTTCACATCACATTTGTGGGTCTTGGTCTTCAACACATTCTGTGAAATTTGAGCTGTCTGTGTTTGCTACAAGAGGAGATATCACAAAGTATGTGCTTTTGTTGTTTCCTTTCGTTTCAATGCATTTTGGCCTAAAATGACCATTTGCTGTTTTCTCTTAAATGCAACATGGGAGAAAACATATTTCACATCACATTTGTGGGTCTTGGTCTTCAACACATTCTGTGAAATTTTGAGTTGTCTGTGTTTGCTACAAGAGGAGATATCACAAAGTATGCACATTTTTTGTTTCCAATGGTTTGAATGCATTTTGGCCTAAAACGAGCATTTGCTGTTTTCTCTTAAATGCAACATGGGAGAAAAACCATTTCACATCATATTTGTGGGTCTTGGTCTTCAACACATTCTGTGAAATTTTGAGCTGTCTGTGTTTGCTACAAGAGGAGATATCACAAAGTATGCGCTTTTGTTGTTTCCTTTCGTTTCAATGCATTTTGGCCTAAAACAAGCATTTGCTGATTTCTCTTAAACGCAACATGTGAGAAAAACCATTTCACATCACATTTGTGGGTCTTGGTCTTCAACACATTCTGTGAAATTTGAGCTGTCTGTGTTTGCTACAAGAGGAGATATCACAAAGTATGCGCTTTTGTTGTTTCCTTTCGTTTCAATGCATTTTGGCCTAAAATGACCATTTGCTGTTTTCTCTTAAATGCAACATGGGAGAAAACATATTTCACATCACATTTGTGGGTCTTGGTCTTCAACACATTCTGTGAAATTTTGAGTTGTCTGTGTTTGCTACAAGAGGAGATATCACAAAGTATGCACATTTTTTGTTTCCAATTGTTTGAATGCATTTTGGCCTAAAACGAGCATTTGCTGTTTTCTCTTAAATGCAACATGGGAGAAAAACCATTTCACATCATATTTGTGGGTCTTGGTCTTCAACACATTCTGTGAAATTTTGAGCTGTCTGTGTTTGCTACAAGAGGAGATATCACAAAGTATGCACTTTTGTTGTTTCCTTTCGTTTAAATGCATTTTGGTCTAAAACGAGCATTTGCTGTTTTCTCTTAAATGCAACATGGAGAAAAACCATTTCACATCAGATTTGTGGGTCTTGGTCTTCAACACATTCTGTGAAATTTTGAGCTGTCTGTGTTTGCTACAAGAGGAGATATCACAAAGTATGAGCTTTTGTTGTTTCCTTTCGTTTCAATGCATTTTGGCCTAAAACAAGCATTTGCTGTTTTCCCTTAAATGCAACATGGGAGAAAACCCATTTCACATCACATTTGTGGGTCTTGGTCTTCAACACATTCTGTGAAATTTTTAGCTGTCTTTGCTTAAGAGGAGATATCCCAAAGTAAGCACTTTTGTTGTTTCCATTGGTTTCAATGCATTTTGGCCTAAAACGAGCATTTGCTGTTTTCTCTTAAATGCAACATGGGAGAAAACATATTTCACATCACATTTGTGGGTCTTGGTCTTCAACTGATTCTGTGAAATTTTGAGTTGTCTGTGTTTGCTACAAGAGGAGATATCACAAAGTATGCACATTTGTTGTTTCCAATGGTTTGAATGCATTTTTTCCTAAAACGAGCATTTGCTGTTTTCTCTTAAACGCAACATGGGAGAAAAACCTTTTTCACATCACATTTGTGGGTCTTGGCCTTCAACACATTGTGTGAAATTTTGAGCTGTCTGTATTTGATACAAGAGTTGATATCACAAAGTATGCGCTTTTGTTGTTTCCATTGGTTTCAATGCATATTGGTCTAAAATGAGCATTTGCAGTTTTCTCTTAAACGCAACATGTGAGAAAAACCATTTCACATCACATTTGTGGGTCTTGGTCTTCAACACATTCTGTGAAATTTGAGCTGTCTGTGTTTGCTACAAGAGGAGATATCACAAAGTATGCGCTTTTGTTGTTTCCTTTCGTTTCAATGCATTTTGGCCTAAAATGAGCATTTGCTGTTTTCTCTTAAATGCAACATGGGAGAAAACATATTTCACATCACATTTGTGGGTCTTGGTCTTCAACACATTCTGTGAAATTTTGAGCTGTCTGTGTTTACTACAAGAGGAGATATCACAAAGTATGCACATTTGTTGTTTCCAATGGTTTGAATGCATTTTTTCCTAAAACGAGCATTTGCTGTTTTCTCTTAAACGCAACATGGGAGAAAAACCTTTTTCACATCACATTTGTGGGGCTTGGTCTTCAACACATTCTGTGAAATTTTGAGCTGTCTTTGTTTGCTTAAGAGGAGATATCACAAATTATGCGCTTTTGTTGTTTCCATTGGTTTCAATGCATTTTGGCCTAAAACGAGCATTTGCTGTTTTCTCTTAAATGCAACATGGGAGAAAAACCATTTCACATCACATTTGTGGGTCTATGTCTTCAACACATTCTGTGAAATTTTGAGCTGTCTGTGTTTGCTACAAGAAGAAATATCACAAAGTATGCGCTTTTGTTGTTTCCTTTGATTTCAATGCATTTAGGCCTAAAACAAGCATTTGCTGATTTCTCTTAAATGCAACATGGGAGAAAACCCAATTCACATCACATTAGTGGGTCTTGGTATTCAACACATTCTGTGAAATTTTGAGCTGTCTGTGTTTGCTACAAGAGGAGATATTACAAAGTATGCGCTTTTGTTGTTTCCTTTCGTTTCAATGCATTTTGGCATAAAATGAGCATTTGCTGTTTTCTCTTAAATGCAACATTGGAGAAAAACCATTTCACATCACATTTGTGGGTCTTGGTCTTCAACACATTCTGTGAAATTTTGAGCTGTTTGTGTTTGCTACAAGAGGAGATATCACAAAGTATGCGCTTTTGTTGTTTCCTTTCGTTTCAATGCATTTTGGCCTAAAACGAGCATTTGCTGATTTCTCTTCAATGCAACATGGGAGAAAAACTAATTCACATCACATTTGTGGGTCTTGGTTTCCTACACATTCTGTGAAATTTAGAGCTGTCTGTGTTTGCTACAAGAGGAGATATCACAAAGCATGCGCTTTTGTTGTTTCCATTGGTTTCAATGCATTTTGGCCTAAAACGAGCATTTGCTGTTTTCTCTGAAATGCAACATGGGAGAAAAACCATTTCACATCACATTTGTGGGTCTTGGTCTTTAACACATTCTGTGAAATTTTTAGCTGTCTTTGCTTAAGAGGAGATATCCCAAAGTAAGCACTTTTGTTGTTTCCATTGGTTTCAATGCATTTTGGCCTAAAACGAGCATTTGCTGTTTTCTCTTAAATGCAACATGGGAGACAAACCATTTCACATCAGATTTGTAGGTCTTGGTCTTCAACACATTCTGTGAAATTTTGAGCTGTCTGTGTTTGCTACAAGAGTAGATATCACAAAGTATGCGCTTTTGTTGTTTCCATTGGTTTCAATGCATATTGGTCTAAAATGAGCATTTGCAGTTTTCTCTTAAACGCAACATGTGAGAAAAACCATTTCACATCACATTTGTGGGTCTTGGTCTTCAACACATTCTGTGAAATTTGAGCTGTCTGTGTTTGCTACAAGAAGAGATATCACAAAGTATGCGCTTTTGTTGTTTCCTTTCGTTTCAATGCATTTTGGCCTAAAATGAGCATTTGCTGTTTTCTCTTAAATGCAACATGGGAGAAAACATATTTCACATCACATTTGTGGGTCTTGGTCTTCAACACATTCTGTGAAATTTTGAGTTGTCTGTGTTTGCTACAAGAGGAGATATCACAAAGTATGCACATTTGTTGTTTCCAATGGTTTGAATGCATTTTGGCCTAAAATGAGCATTTGCTGTTTTCTCTTGAATGCAACATGGGAGAAAAACCATTTCACATCACATTTGTGGTATTGGCCTTCAACACATTCTGTGAAATTTTGAGCTGTCTGTGTTTACTACAAGAGGAGATATCACAAAGTATGCACATTTTTTGTTTCCAATGGTTTGAATGCATTTTTTCCTAAAACGAGCATTTGCTGTTTTCTCTTAAACGCAACATGGGAGAAATAACCTTTTTCACATCACATTTGTGGGGCTTGGTCTTCAACACATTCTGTGAAATTTTGAGCTGTCTTTGTTTGCTTAAGAGGAGATATCACAAATTATGCGCTTTTGTTGTTTCCATTGGTTTCAATGCATTTTGGCCTAAAACGAGCATTTGCTGTTTTCTCTTAAATGCAACATGGGAGAAAAACCATTTCACATCACATTAGTGGGTCTTGGTATTCAACACATTCTGTGAAATTTTGAGCTGTCTGTGTTTGCTACAAGAGGAAATATCACAAAGAATGCACTTTTGTTCTTTCCATTGGTTTCAATGCATTTTGGCCTAAAACAAGCATTTGCTGATTTCTCTTAAATGCAACATGGGAGAAAAACTAATTCACATCACATTTGTGGGTCTTGGTTTTCTACACATTCTGTGAAATTTTGAGCTGTCTGTGTTTGCTACAAGAGGAGATATCACAAAGCATGCGCTTTTGTTGTTTCCATTGGTTTCAATGCATTTTGGCCTAAAACAAGCATTTGCTGTTTTCTCTTAAAGGCAACACGGGAGAAAACCATTTCACATCACATTTGTGGGTCTTGGTCTTCAACACATTCTGTGAAATTTTGAGTTGTCTGTGTTTGCTACAAGAGGAGATATCACAAAGAATGCACTTTTGTTGTTTCCTTTCGTTTAAATGCATTTTGGTCTAAAACGAGCATTTGCTGTTTTCTCTTAAATTCAACATGGGAGAAAAACCATTTCACATCACATTTGTGGGTCTTGGTCTTCAACACATTCTGTGAAATTTTGAGCTGTCTGTATTTGCTACAAGAGGAGATATCACAAAGTATGCACTTTTGTTGTTTCCTTTCGTTTAAATGCATTTTGGTCTAAAACAAGCATTTGCTGTTTTCTCTTAAATGCAACATGGAGAAAAACCATTTCACATCAGATTTGTGGGTCTTGGTCTTCAACACATTCTGTGAAATTTTGAGCTGTCTGTGTTTGCTACAAGAGGAGATATCACAAAGTATGAGCTTTTGTTGTTTCCTTTCGTTTCAATGCATTTTGGCCTAAAACAAGCATTTGCTGTTTTCTCTTAAATGCAACATGGGAGAAAACCCATTTCACATCACATTTGTGGGTCTTGGTCTTCAACACATTCTATGAAATTTGAGCTGTCTCTGTTTGCTACAAGAGGAGATATCACAAACAATGCACTTTTGTTGTTTCCTTTGGTTTCAATGCATATTGGTCTAAAACGAGCATTTGCTGTTTTCTCTTAAATGCAACATGGGAGACAAACCATTTCACATCACATTTGTGGGTCTTGGCCTTCAACACATTCTGTGAAATTTTGAGCTGTCTGTGTTTGATACAAGAGGAGATATCACAAAGTATGCGCTTTTGTTGTTTCCATTGGTTTCAATGCATATTGGTCTAAAACGAGCATTTGCAGTTTTCTCTTAAACGCAACATGTGAGATAAACCATTTCACATCACATTTGTGGGTCTTGGTCTTCAACACATTCTGTGAAATTTGAGCTGTCTGTGTTTGCTACAAGAGGAGATATCACAAAGTATGCGCTTTTGTTGTTTCCTTTCGTTTCAATGCATTTTGGCCTAAAATGACCATTTGCTGTTTTCTCTTAAATGCAACATGGGAGAAAACATATTTCACATCACATTTGTGGGTCTTGGTCTTCAACACATTCTGTGAAATTTTGAGTTGTCTGTGTTTGCTACAAGAGGAGATATCACAAAGTATGCACATTTGTTGTTTCCAATGGTTTGAATGCATTTTGGCATAAAACGAGCATTTGCTGTTTTCTCTTAAATGCAACATGGGAGAAAAACCATTTCACATCACATTTGTGGGTCTTGGTCTTCAACACATTCTGTGAAATTTTGAGCTGTCTGTGTTTGCTACAAGAGGAGATATCACAAAGTATGCGCTTTTGTTGTTTCCTTTCGTTTCAATGCATTTTGGCCTAAAACAAGCATTTGCTGATTTCTCTTAAATGCAACATGGGAGAAAAACTAATTCACATCACATTTGTGGGTCTTGGTTTTCTACACATTCTGTGAAATTTTGAGCTGTCTGTGTTTGCTAGAAGAGGAGATATCACAAAGCATGCGCATTTGTTGTTTCCATTGGTTTCAATGCATTTTGGCCTAAAACAAGCATTTGCTGTTTTCTCTTAAAGGCAACATGGGAGAAAACCCATTTCACATCACATTTGTGGGTCTTGGTCTTCAACACATTCTGTGAAAATTTGAGTTGTCTACGTTTGCTACAAGAGGAGATATCACAAAGTATGTGCTTTTGTTGTTTCCTTTGGTTTCAATGCATTTTGGCCTAAAACGAGCATTTGCTGTTTTCTCTTAAACGCAACATGTGAGAAAAGCCACTTCACATCACATTTGTGGGTCTTGGTCTTCAACACATTCTGTGAAATTTTTATTTGTCTGTGTTTGCTACAAGAGAAGATATCACAAAGTATGCGCTTTTGTTGTTTCCAATGGTTTCAATGCATTTTGGAATAAAACGAGCATTTGCTGTTTTCTCTTTAATGCAACATGGGAGAAAAACCATTTCACATCACATTTGTGGGTCTTGGTCTTCAACACATTCTGTGAAATTTTGAGCTGTCTTTGTTTACTTAAGAGGAGATATCACAAAGTATGCGCTTTTGTTGTTTCCTTTCGTTTCAATGCATTTTGGCCTAAAACGAGCTTTTGCTGTTTTCTCTTAAATGCAACATGGGAGAAAAACCATTTCACATCACATTTGTGGGTCTTGGCCTTCAACACATTGTGTGAAATTTTGAGTTGTCTGTGTTTGCTACAAGAGGAGATATCACAAAGTATGCGCTTTTGTTGTTTCCATTGGTTTCAATGCATATTGGTCTAAAACGAGCATTTGCTGTTTTCTCTTAAACGCAACATGGGAGAAAAAAAACATTTCACATCACATTTGTGGGTCTTGGTCTTCAACACATTCTGTGAAATTTGAGCTGTCGGTGTTTGCTACAAGAGGAGATATCACAAAGTATGCGCTTTTGTTGTTTCCTTTCGTTTCAATGCATTTTGGCCTAAAACGAGCATTTGCTGTTTTCTCTTAAATGCAACATGGGAGAAAACCCAATTCACATCACATTTGTGGGTCTTGGTCTTCAACACATTCTGTGAAATTTTGAGTTGTCTGTGTTTGCTACAAGAGGAGATATCACAAAGTATTCACATTTGTTGTTTCCAATGGTTTGAATGCATTTTGGCCTAAAATGAGCATTTGCTGTTTCCTCTTGAATGCAACATGGGAGAAAAACCATTTCACATCACATTTGTGGTATTGGCCTTCAACACATTCTGTGAAATTTTGAGCTGTCTGTGTTTGCTACAAGAGGAGATATCACAAAGTATGCACATTTGTTGTTTCCAATGGTTTGAATGCATTTTTTCCTAAAACGAGCATTTGCTGTTTTCTCTTAAACGCAACATGTGAGAAAAGCCACTTCACATCACATTTGTGGGTCTTGGTCTTCAACACATTCTGTGAAATTTTTAGTTGTCTGTATTTGCTACAAGAGAAGATATCACAAAGTATGCACTTTTGTTGTTTCCAATGGTTTCAATGCATTTTGGCCTAAAACAAGCATTTGCTGTTTTCGCTTAAATGCAAAATGGGAGAAAACCCATTTCACATCACATTTGTGGGTCTTGGCCTTCAACACATTCTGTGAAATTTTGAGCTGTCTTTGTTTGCTTAAGAGGAGATATCACAAAGTATGCACTTTTGTTGTTTCAATGCATTTTGGCCTAAAACGAGCATTTGCTGTTTTCTCTTAAATGAAGCATGGGAGAAAAACCATTTCACAACACATTTGTGGGTCTTGGTCTTCAACACATTCTGTGAAATTTTGAGCTGTCTTTGCTTAAGAGGAGATATCACAAAGTATGCACTTTTGTTGTTTCCATTGGTTTCAATGCATTTTGTCCTAAAACGAGCATTTGCTTTTTTCTCTTAAATACAACATGGGAGAAAAACCATTTCACAACACATTTGTGGGTCTTGGTCTTCAACACATTCTGTGAAATTTTGAGCTGTCTGTGTTTGCTACAAGAGGAGATATCACAAAGTTTACACTTTTGTTGTTTCCTTTCGTTTAAATGCATTTTGGCCAAAAACGAGCATTTGCTGTTTTCTCTTAAATGCAACATGGGAGAAAAACCATTTCACATCACATTTGTGGGTCTAGGTCTTCAACACATTCTGTGAAATTTTTATTTGTCTGTGTTTGCTACAAGAGAAGATATCACAAAGTATGCGCTTTTGTTGTTTCCAATGGTTTCAATGCATTTTGGCCTAAAACGAGCATTTGCTGTTTTCTCTTAAATGCAACATGGGAGAAATACCATTTCACATCACATTTCTGGGTCTTGGCCTTCAACACATTGTGTGAAATTTTTAGCTATCTGTGTTTGCTAGAAGAGGAGATATCACAAAGTATGCGCTTTTGTTGTTTCCTTTCGTTTCAATGCATTTTGGCCTAAAACGAGCATTTGCTGTTTTCTCTTAAATGCAACATGGGAGAAAAACCATTTCACATCACATTTGTGGGTCTTGGCCTTCAACACATTGTGTGAAATTTTGAGCTGTCTGTGTTTGCTACAAGAGGAGATATCACAAAGTATGCGCTTTTGTTGTTTCCATTGGTTTCAATGCATATTGGTCTAAAACGAGCATTTGCTGTTTTCTCTTAAACGCAACATGGGAGAAAAAAAACATTTCACATCACATTTGTGGGTCTTGGTCTTCAACACATTCTGTGAAATTTGAGCTGTCGGTGTTTGC
The DNA here is from genome assembly GCA_031769625.1 of Taudactylus pleione. NCBI lineage: Eukaryota > Metazoa > Chordata > Amphibia > Anura > Myobatrachidae > Taudactylus > Taudactylus pleione. The sequence goes on along the minus strand of JAUIMM010000274.1, from coordinate 1,153,347 downwards.
TACAAGAGGAGATATCACAAAGTATGCGCTTTTGTTGTTTCCTTTCGTTTCAATGCATTTTGGCCTAAAACGAGCTTTTGCTGTTTTCTCTTAAATGCAACATGGGAGAAAACCCATTTCACATCACATTTGTGGGTCTTGGCCTTCAACACATTGTGTGAAATTTTGAGCTGTCTGTGTTTGCTACAAGAGGAGATATCACAAAGTGTGCGCTTTTGTTGTTTCCATTGGTTTCAATGCATATTGGTCTAAAACGAGCATTTGCTGTTTTCTCTTAAACGCAACATGGGAGAAAAAAAACATTTCACATCACATTTGTGGGTCTTGGTCTTCAACACATTCTGTGAAATTTGAGCTGTCGGTGTTTGCTACAAGAGGAGATATCACAAAGTATGCGATTTTGTTGATTTCGCATTGGTTTCAATGCACATTGGCCTAAAACGAGCATTTGCTGTTTTCTCTTAAACGCAACATGATAGAAAAACCATTTCACATCATATTTGTGGGTCTTGGTCTTCAACACATTCTGTGAAATTTTGAGCTGTCTTTGCTTAAGAGGAGATATCACAAAGTATGCACTTTTGTTGTTTCCATTGGTTTCAATGCATTTTGGCCTAAAACAAGCATTTGCTGTTTTCTCTTAAATGCAACATGGGAGAAAAACCATTTCACATCACATTTGTGGGTCTTGGTCTTCAACACATTCTGTGAAATTTTGAGCTGTCTGTGTTTGCTACAAGAGGAGATATAACAAAGTATGCACTTTTGTTGTTTCCTTTCGTTTAAATGCATTTTGGTCTAAAACGAGCATTTGCTGTTTTCTCTTAAATGCAACATGGGAGAAAACCCATTTCACATCACATTTGTGGGTCTTGGTCTTCAACACATTCTGTGAAATTTTGAGTTGTCTGTGTTTGCTACAAGAGGAGATATCACAAAGTATTCACATTTGTTGTTTCCAATGGTTTGAATGCATTTTGGCCTAAAATGAGCATTTGCTGTTTTCTCTTGAATGCAACATGGGAGAAAAACCATTTCACATCACATTTGTGGTATTGGCCTTCAACACATTCTGTGAAATTTTGAGCTGTCTGTGTTTACTACAAGAGGAGATATCACAAAGTATGCACATTTGTTGTTTCCAATGGTTTGAATGCATTTTTTCCTAAAACGAGCATTTGCTGTTTTCTCTTAAACGCAACATGTGAGAAAAGCCACTTCACATCACATTTGTGGGTCTTGGTCTTCAACACATTCTGTGAAATTTTTAGTTGTCTGTATTTGCTACAAGAGAAGATATCACAAAGTATGCACTTTTGTTGTTTCCAATGGTTTCAATGCATTTTGGCCTAAAACAAGCATTTGCTGTTTTCGCTTAAATGCAAAATGGGAGAAAACCCATTTCACATCACATTTGTGGGTCTTGGCCTTCAACACATTGTGTGAAATTTTGAGCTGTCTGTGTTTGCTACAAGAGAAGATATCACAAAGTATGCACATTTGTTGTTTCCAAAGGTTTGAATGCATTTTGGCCTAAAACGAGCATTTGCTGTATTCTCTTAAACGCAACATGGGAGAAAAACCATTTCACATCACATTTGTGGGTCTTGGTCTTCAACACATTCTGTGAAATTTTGAGCTGTCTTTGTTTGCTTAAGAGGAGATATCACAAAGTATGCACTTTTGTTGTTTCAATGCATTTTGGCCTAAAACGAGCATTTGCTGTTTTCTCTTAAATGCAACATGGGAGAAAAACCATTTCACAACACATTTGTGGGTCTTGGTCTTCAACACATTCTGTGAAATTTTGAGCTGTCTGTGTTTGCTACAAGAGGAGATATCACAAAGTATACACTTTTGTTGTTTCCTTTCGTTTAAATGCATTTTGGTCTAAAACAAGCATTTGCTGTTTTCTCTTAAATGCAACATGGGAGAAAAAGCATTTCACATCACATTTGTGGGTCTTGGTCTTCAACACATTCGGTGAAATTTTGAGCTGTCTGTGTTTGCTACAAGAGGAGATATCACAAAGTATGCGCTTTTGTTGTTTCCTTTAGTTTCAAAGCATTTTGGCATAAAAAACAAGCATTTGCTGTTTTCTCTTAAATGCAACATGGGAGAAAACCCATTTCACATCACATTTGTGGGTCTTGGTCTTCAACACATTCTGTGAAATTTTGAGTTGTCTACGTTTGCTACAAGAGGAGATATCACAAAGTATGTGCTTTTGTTGTTTCCTTTGGTTTCAATGCATTTTGGCCTAAAACGAGCATTTGCTGTTTTCTCTTAAACGAAACATGGGAGAAAAACCATTTCACATCACATTTGTGGGTCTTTGTCTTCAACACATTCTGTGAAATTTGAGCTGTCTCTGTTTGCTACAAGAGGAGATATCACAAAGAATGCACTTTTGTTGTTTCCATTGGTTTCAATGCATTTTGGCCTAAAACAGGCATTGGCTGTTTTCTCTTAAATGCAACATGGGAGACAAACCATTTCACATCACATTTCTGGGTCTTGGCCTTCAACACATTCTGTGAAATTTTTAGCTGTCTGTGTTTTCTACAAGAGGAGATATCACAAAGTATGCGCTTTTGTTGTTTCCTTTGGTTTCAATGCATATTGGTCTAAAACGAGCATTTGCTGTTTTCTCTTAAACGCAACATGGGAGAAAAAAAACATTTCACATCACATTTGTGGGTCTTGGTCTTCAACACATTCTGTGAAATTTGAGCTGTCGGTGTTTGCTACAAGAGGAGATATCACAAAGTATGCGCTTTTGTTGTTTCCTTTCGTTTCAATGCATTTTGGCCTAAAACGAGCATTTGCTGTTTTCTCTTAAATGCAACATGGGAGAAAACCCATTTCACATCACATTTGTGGGTCTTGGTCTTCAACACATTCTGTGAAATTTTGAGTTGTCTGTGTTTGCTACAAGAGGAGATATCACAAAGTATTCACATTTGTTGTTTCCAATGGTTTGAATGCATTTTGGCCTAAAATGAGCATTTGCTGTTTTCTCTTGAATGCAACATGGGAGAAAAACCATTTCACATCACATTTGTGGTATTGGCCTTCAACACATTCTGTGAAATTTTGAGCTGTCTGTGTTTGCTACAAGAGGAGATATCACAAAGTATGCACATTTGTTGTTTCCAATGGTTTGAATGCATTTTTTCCTAAAACAAGCATTTGCTGTTTTCTCTTAAACGCAACATGTGAGAAAAGCCACTTCACATCACATTTGTGGGTCTTGGTCTTCAACACATTCTGTGAAATTTTTAGTTGTCTGTATTTGCTACAAGAGAAGATATCACAAAGTATGCACTTTTGTTGTTTCCAATGGTTTCAATGCATTTTGGCCTATAACAAGCATTTGCTGTTTTCGCTTAAATGCAAAATGGGAGAAAACCCATTTCACATCGCATTTGAGGGTCTTGGCCTTCAACACATTGTGTGAAATTTTGAGCTGTCTGTGTTTGCTACAAGAGGAGATATCACAAAGTATGCACATTTGTTGTTTCCAAAGGTTTGAATGCATTTTGGCCTAAAACGAGCATTTGCTGTATTCTCTTAAATGCAACATGGGAGAAAAACCATTTCACAACACATTTGTGGGTCTTGGTCTTCAACACATTCTGTGAAATTTTGAGCTGTCTGTGTTTGCTACAAGAGGAGATATCACAAAGTATACACTTTTGTTGTTTCCTTTCGTTTAAATGCATTTTGGTCTAAAACAAGCATTTGCTGTTTTCTCTTAAATGCAACATGGGAGAAAAACCATTTCACATCAGATTTGTGGGTCTTGGTCTTCAACATATTCTGTGAAATTTTGAGCTGTCTGTGTTTGCTACAAGAGGAGATATCACAAAGTATGCGCTTTTGTTGTTTCCTTTCGTTTCAAAGCATTTTGGCATAAAAAACAAGCATTTGCTGTTTTCTCTAACATGCAACATGGGAGAAAACCCATTTCACATCACATTTGTGGGTCTTGGTCTTCAACACATTCTGTGAAATTTTGAGTTGTCTACGTTTGCTACAAGAGGAGATATCACAAAGTATGTGCTTTTGTTGTTTCCTTTGGTTTCAATGCATTTTGGCCTAAAACGAGCATTTGCTGTTTTCTCTTAAACGAAACATGGGAGAAAAACCATTTCACATCACATTTGTGGGTCTTGGTCTTCAACACATTCTGTGAAATTTGAGCTGTCTCTGTTTGCTACAAGAGGAGATATCACAAAGAATGCACTTTTGTTGTTTCCATTGGTTTCAATGCATATTGGCCTAAAACAGGCATTGGCTGTTTTCTCTTAAATGCAACATGGGAGACAAACCATTTCACATCACATTTGTGGGTCTTGGCCTTCAACACATTGTGTGAAATTTTGAGCTGTCTGTGTTTGCTACAAGAGGAGATATCACAAAGTATGCACTTTTGTTGTTTCCTTTTGTTTCAATGCATTTTGGCCTAAGACGAGCATTTGCTGTTTTCTCTTAAATGCAACATTGGAGAAAAAACCATTTCACATCACATTTGTGGTATTGGCCTTCAACACATTCTGTGAAATTTTGAGCTGTCTGTGTTTGCTACAAGAGGAGATATCACAAAGTATGCACATTTGTTGTTTCCAATGGTTTGAATGCATTTTTTTTAAAAAATGAGCATTTGCTGTTTTCTCTTAAATGCAACATGGGAGAAAAACCTTTTTCACATCACATTTGTGGGTCATTGTCTTCAACACATTCTGTGAAATTTTGAGCTGTCTGTGTTTGCTACAAGAGGAGATATCACAAAGTATGCGCTTTTGTTGATTTCGCATTGGTTTCAATGCACATTGGCCTAAAATGAGCATTTGCTGTTTTCTCTTAAACGCAACATGATAGAAAAACCATTTCACATCATATTTGTGGGTCTTGGTCTTCAACACATTCTGTGAAATTTTGAGCTGTCTTTGCTTAAGAGGAGATATCACAAAGTATGCACTTTTGTTGTTTCCATTGGTTTCAATGCATTTTGGCCTAAAACGAGCATTTGCTGTTTTCTCTTAAATGCAACATGGGAGAAAAACCATTTCACATCACATTTGTGGGTCTTGGTCTTCAACACATTCTGTGAAATTTTGAGCTGTCTGTGTTTGCTACAAGAGGAGATATCACAAAGTATGCACTTTTGTTGTTTCCTTTCGTTTAAATGCATTTTTGTCTAAAACGAGCATTTGCTGTTTTCTCTTCAATGCAACATGGGAGAAAAACCATTTCACATCACATTTGTGGGTCTTGGTCTTCAACACATTCTGTGAAATTTTGAGCTGTCTTTGTTGGCTTAAGAGGAGATATCACAAAGTATGCGGTTTTGTTGTTTCCATTGGTTTCAATGCATTTTTGCCTAAAACGAGCATTTGCTGTTTTCTCTTAAATGCAACATGGGAGAAAAACCATTTCACATCACATTTCTGGGTCTTGGCCTTCAACACATTGTGTGAAATTTTTAGCTATCTGTGTTTGCTAGAAGAGGAGATATCACAAAGTATGCACTTTTGTTGTTTTACGATTGGTTTCAATGCACATTGGCCTATAACGAGCATTTGCTGTTTTCTCTTAAATGCAACATGGGAGAAAAACCATTTCACATCACATTTGTGGGTCTTGGTCTTCAACACATTCTGTGAAATTTGAGCTGTCTATGTTTGCTACAAGAGGAGATATCACAAAGTATGCGTTTTGTTGTTTCCTTTCGTTTCAATGCATTTTGGCCTAAATTGAGTATTTGCTGTTTTCTCTTAAATGCAACATGGGAGAAAACACATTTCACATCACATTTGTGGGTCTTGGTCTTCAACACATTCTGTGAAATTTTGAGTTGTCTGTGTTTGCTACAAGAGGAGATATCACAAAGTATGCACATTTGTTGTTTCCAATGGTTTGAATGCATTTTGGCCTAAAATGAGCATTTGCTGTTTTCTTTTGAATGCAACATGGGAGAAAAACCATTTCACATCACATTTGTGGTATTGGCCTTCAACACATTCTGTGAAATTTTGAGCTGTCTGTGTTTGCTACAAGAGGAGATATCACAAAGTATGCACATTTGTTGTTTCCAATGGTTTGAATGCATTTTTTCCTAAAACGAGCATTTGCTGTTTTCTCTTAAATGCAACATGGGAGAAAAACCTTTTTCACATCACATTTGTGGGTCTTGGTCTTCAACACATCCAGGGAAATTTTGAGCTGTCTTTGTTTGCTTAAGAGGAGATATCACAAATTATGCGCTTTTGTTGTTTCCATTGGTTTCAATGCATTTTGGCCTAAAATGAGCATTTGCTGTTTTCTCTTAAATGCAACATGGGAAAAAAACCATTTCACATCACATTTGTTGGTCTTTGTCTTCAACACATTCTGTGAAATTTTGAGCTGTCTGTGTTTGATAGAAGAAGAGATATCACAAAGTATGCACTTTTGTTGTTTCCATTGGTTTCAATGCATTTTGGCCTAAAACGAGCATTTGCTGTTTTCTCTTAAATGCAACATGGGAGAAAAACCATTTCACATCACATTTGTGGGTCTTTGTCTTCAACACATTCTGTGAAATTTTGAGCTGTCTGTGTTTGCTACAAGAAGAGATATCACAAAGTATGCGCTTTTGTTGTTTCCTTTGATTTCAATGCATTTAGGTCTAAAACAAGCATTTGCTGATTTCTCTTAAATGCAACATGGGAGAAAAACCAATTCACATCACATTTGTGGGTCTTGGTATTCAACACATTCTGTGCAATTTTGAGCTATCTGTGTTTGCTACAAGAGGAGATATTGCAAAGTATGCGCTTTTGTTGTTTCCTTTCGTTTCAATGCATTTTGGCCTAAAACGAGCATTTGCTGTTTTCTCTTAAATGCAACATGTGAGAAAACCCATTTCATATCACATTTGTGGGTCTTGGTCTTCAACACATTCTATGAAATTTTGAGTTGTCTGTGTTTGCTACAAGAGGAGATATCACAAAGTATGCACTTTTGTTGTTTTCCCATTGGTTTCAATGCATATTGGCCTAAAACAAGCATTTGCTGTTTTCTCTTAAACGCAACATGGGAGAAAAACCATTTCACATCACATTTGTGGGTCTTGGTCTTCAACACATTCTGTGAAATTTTGAGCTGTCTGTGTTTGCTACAAGAAGAGATATCACAAAGTGTGCACTTTTGTTGTTTCCATTTGTTTCAATGCATTTTGGCCTAAAACAAGCATTTGCTGTTTTCTCTTAAATGCAACATGGGAGAAAAACCATTTCACATCACATTTGTGGGTCTTTGTCTTCAACACATTCTGTGAAGTTTTGAGCTGTCTGTGATTGATACAAGAAGAGATATCACAAGTATGCGCTTTTGTTGTTTCCATTGGTTTCAATGCATTTTGGCCTAAAACGAGCATTTGCTGTTTTCTCTTAAATGCAACATGGGAGAAAAACCATTTCACATCACATTTGTGGGTCTTTGTCTTCAACACATTCTGTGAAATTTTGAGCTGTCTGTGTTTGCTACAAGAAGAGATATCACAAAGTATGTGCTTTTGTTGTTTCCTTTGATTTCAATGCATTTAGGCCTAAAACAAGCATTTGCTGATTTCTCTTAAATGCAACATGGGAGAAAAACCAATTCACATCACATTATTGGGTCTTGGTATTCAACACATTCTGTGAAATTTTGAGCTATCTGTGTTTGCTAGAAGAGGAGATATCACAAAGTATGCACTTTTGTTGATTTCCCATTGGTTTCAATGCACATTGGCCTAAAACGAGCTTTTGCTGTTTTCTCTTAAACGCAACATGGGAGAAAAACCATTTCACTACACATTTGTGGGTCTTGGTCTTCAACACATTCTGTGAAATTTTGAGCTGTCTTTGCTTAAGAGGAGATATCACAAAGTATGCACTTTTGTTGTTTCCATTGGTTTGAATGCATTTTGGCCTAAAACGAGCATTTGCTTTTTTCTCTCAAATACAACCTGGGAGAAAAACCATTTCACAAAACATTTGTGGGTCTTGGTCTTCAACACATTCTGTGAAATTTTGAGCTGTCTGTGTTTGCTACAAGAGGAGATATCACAAAGTTTACACTTTTGTTGTTTCCTTTCGTTTAAATGCATTTTGGTCTAAAACGAGCATTTGCTGTTTTCTCTTAAATGCAACATGGGAGAAAAACCATTTCACATCAGATTTGTGGGTCTTGGTCTTCAACACATTCTGTGAAATTTTGAGCTGTCTTTGTTTGCTTAAGAGGAGATATCACAAAGTATGCGCTTTTGTTGTTTCCATTGGTTTCAATGCATTTTGGCCTAAAACGAGCATTTGCTGTTTTCTCTTAAATGCAACATGGGAGAAAAACCATTACACATCACATTTCTGGGTCTTGGCCTTCAACACATTGTGTGAAATTTTTAGCTATCTGTGTTTGCTAGAAGATGAGATATCACAAAGAATGCGCTTTTGTTGTTTTCCCTTTGGTTTCAATGCACATTGGCCTAAAACTAGCATTTGCTGTTTTCTCTTAAACGCAACATGGGAGAAAAACCATTTCACATCACATTTGTGGGTCTTGGTCTTCAACACATTCTGTGAAATTTTGAGCTGTCTTTGCTTAAGAGGAGATATCACAAAGTATGCACTTTTGTTGTTTCCATTGGTTTCAATGCATTTTGGCCTAAAACGAGCATTTGCTGTTTTCTCTTAAATGCAACATGGGAGAAAAACCATTTCACATCACATTTGTGGGTCTTGGTCTTCAACACATTCTGTGAAATTTTGAGCTGTCTGTGTTTGCTACAAGAGGAGATATCACAAAGTATGCACATTTGTTGTTTCCAATGGTTTCAATGCATTTTGGCCTAAAACAAGCATTTGTTCTTTTCTCTTAAATGAAACATGGGAGAAAACCCATTTCACATCACATTTGTGGGTCTTGGTCTTCAACACATTCTGTGAAATTTTGAGTTGTCTACGTTTGCTACAAGAGGAGATATTACAAAGTATGCGCTTTTGTTGTTTCCTTTCGTTTCAATGCATTTTGGCCTAAAACGAGCATTTGCTGTTTTCTCTTAAATGCAACATGTGAGAAAACCCATTTCATGTCACATTTGTGGGTTTTGGTCTTCAACACATTCTATGAAATTTTGAGTTGTCTGTGTTTGCTACAAGAGGAGATATCACAAAGTATGCACTTTTGTTGTTTTCCCATTGGTTTCAATGCATATTGGCCTAAAACGAGCATTTGCTGTTTTCTCTTAAACGCAACATGGGAGAAAAACCATTTCACATCACATTTGTGGGTCTTGGTCTTCAACACATTCTGTGAAATTTTGAGCTGTCTGTGTTTGCTACAAGAAGAGATATCACAAAGTGTGCACTTTTGTTGTTTCCATTTGTTTCAATGCATTTTGGCCTAAAACGAGCATTTGCTGTTTTCTCTTAAATGCAACATGGGAGAAAAACCATTTCACATCACATTTGTGGGTCTTTGTCTTCAACACATTCTGTGAAGTTTTGAGCTGTCTGTGATTGATACAAGAAGAGATATCACAAGTATGCGCTTTTGTTGTTTCCATTGGTTTCAATGCATTTTGGCCTAAAACGAGCATTTGCTGTTTTCTCTTAAATGCAACATGGGAGAAAAACCATTTCACATCACATTTGTGGGTCTTTGTCTTCAACACATTCTGTGAAATTTTGAGCTGTCTGTGTTTGCTACAAGAAGAGATATCATAAAGTATGTGCTTTTGTTGTTTCCTTTGATTTCAATGCATTTAGGCATAAAACAAGCATTTGCTGTTTTCTCTTAAATGCAACATGGGAGAAAAACCAATTCACATCACATTATTGGGTCTTGGTATTCAACACATTCTGTGAAATTTTGAGCTATCTGTGTTTGCTAGAAGAGGAGATATCACAAAGTATGCACTTTTGTTGATTTCCCATTGGTTTCAATGCACATTGGCCTAAAACGAGCTTTTGCTGTTTTCTCTTAAACGCAACATGGGAGAAAAACCATTTCACTACACATTTGTGGGTCTTGGTCTTCAACACATTCTGTGAAATTTTGAGCTGTCTTTGCTTAAGAGGAGATATCACAAAGTATGCACTTTTGTTGTTTCCATTGGTTTGAATGCATTTTGGCCTAAAACGAGCATTTGCTTTTTTCTCTCAAATACAACATGGGAGAAAAACCATTTCACAACACATTTGTGGGTCTTGGTCTTCAACACATTCTGTGAAATTTTGAGCTGTCTGTGTTTGCTACAAGAGGAGATATCACAAAGTTTACACTTTTGTTGTTTCCTTTCGTTTAAATGCATTTTGGTCTAAAACGAGCATTTGCTGTTTTCTCTTAAATGCAACATGGGAGAAAAACCATTTCACATCAGATTTGTGGGTCTTGGTCTTCAACACATTCTGTGAAATTTTGAGCTGTCTGTGTTTGCTACAAGAGGAGATATCACAAAGTATGCACATTTGTTGTTTCCAATGGTTTGAATGCATTTTGGCCTAAAACAAGCATTTGCTGGTTTCTCTTAAATGCAACATGGGAGAAAAACCATTTCACATCACATTTGTGGGTCTTGGTCTTCAACATATTCTGTGAAATTTTGAGCTGTCTTTGTTTGCTTAAGAGGAGATATCACAAAGTATGCTCTTTTGTTGTTTCCATTGGTTTCAATGCATTTTGGCCTAAAACGAGCATTTGCTGTTTTCTCTTAAATGCAACATGGGAGAAAAACCATTACACATCACATTTCTGGGTCTTGGCCTTCAACACATTGTGTGAAATTTTTAGCTATCTGTGTTTGCTAGAAGATGAGATATCACAAAGAATGCGCTTTTGTTGTTTTCCCTTTGGTTTCAATGCACATTGGCCTAAAACTAGCATTTGCTGTTTTCTCTTAAACGCAACATGGGAGAAAAACCATTTCACATCACATTTGTGGGTCTTGGTCTTCAACACATTCTGTGAAATTTTGAGCTGTCTTTGCTTAAGAGGAGATATCACAAAGTATGCACTTTTGTTGTTTCCATTGGTTTCAATGCATTTTGGCCTAAAACGAGCATTTGCTGTTTTCTCTTAAATGCAACATGGGAGAAAAACCATTTCACATCACATTTGTGGGTCTTGGTCTTCAACACATTCTGTGAAATTTTGAGCTGTCTGTGTTTGCTACAAGAGGAGATATCACAAAGTATGCACATTTGTTGTTTCCAATGGTTTCAATGCATTTTGGCCTAAAACAAGCATTTGTTCTTTTCTCTTAAATGAAACATGGGAGAAAACCCATTTCACATCACATTTGTGGGTCTTGGTCTTCAACACATTCTGTGAAATTTTGAGTTGTCTACGTTTGCTACAAGAGGAGATATTACAAAGTATGCGCTTTTGTTGTTTCCTTTCGTTTCAATGCATTTTGGCCTAAAACGAGCATTTGCTGTTTTCTCTTAAATGCAACATGTGAGAAAACCCATTTCATGTCACATTTGTGGGTTTTGGTCTTCAACACATTCTATGAAATTTTGAGTTGTCTGTGTTTGCTACAAGAGGAGATATCACAAAGTATGCACTTTTGTTGTTTTCCCATTGGTTTCAATGCATATTGGCCTAAAACGAGCATTTGCTGTTTTCTCTTAAACACAACATGGGAGAAAAACCATTTCACATCACATTTGTGGGTCTTGGTCTTCAACACATTCTGTGAAATTTTGAGCTGTCTGTGTTTGCTACAAGAAGAGATATCACAAAGTGTGCACTTTTGTTGTTTCCATTTGTTTCAATGCATTTTGGCCTAAAACGAGCATTTGCTGTTTTCTCTTAAATGCAACATGGGAGAAAAACCATTTCACATCACATTTGTGGGTCTTTGTCTTCAACACATTCTGTGAAGTTTTGAGCTGTCTGTGATTGATACAAGAAGAGATATCACAAGTATGCGCTTTTGTTGTTTCCATTGGTTTCAATGCATTTTGGCCTAAAACGAGCATTTGCTGTTTTCTCTTAAATGCAACATGGGAGAAAAACCATTTCACATCACATTTGTGGGTCTTTGTCTTCAACACATTCTGTGAAATTTTGAGCTGTCTGTGTTTGCTACAAGAAGAGATATCATAAAGTATGTGCTTTTGTTGTTTCCTTTGATTTCAATGCATTTAGGCCTAAAACAAGCATTTGCTGATTTCTCTTAAATGCAACATGGGAGAAAAACCAATTCACATCACATTATTGGGTCTTGGTATTCAACACATTCTGTGAAATTTTGAGCTATCTGTGTTTGCTAGAAGAGGAGATATCACAAAGTATGCACTTTTGTTGATTTCCCATTGGTTTCAATGCACATTGGCCTAAAACGAGCTTTTGCTGTTTTCTCTTAAACGCAACATGGGAGAAAAACCATTTCACTACACATTTGTGGGTCTTGGTCTTCAACACATTCTGTGAAATTTTGAGCTGTCTTTGCTTAAGAGGAGATATCACAAAGTATGCACTTTTGTTGTTTCCATTGGTTTGAATGCATTTTGGCCTAAAACGAGCATTTGCTTTTTTCTCTCAAATACAACATGGGAGAAAAACCATTTCACAACACATTTGTGGGTCTTGGTCTTCAACACATTCTGTGAAATTTTGAGCTGTCTGTGTTTGCTACAAGAGGAGATATCACAAAGTTTACACTTTTGTTGTTTCCTTTCGTTTAAATGCATTTTGGTCTAAAACGAGCATTTGCTGTTTTCTCTTAAATGCAACATGGGAGAAAAACCATTTCACATCAGATTTGTGGGTCTTGGTCTTCAACACATTCTGTGAAATTTTGAGCTGTCTGTGTTTGCTACAAGAGGAGATATCACAAAGTATGCACATTTGTTCTTTCCAATGGTTTGAATGCATTTTGGCCTAAAACGAGCATTTGCTGTTTTCTCTTAAACGCAACATGGGAGAAAAACCATTTCACATCACATTTGTGGGTCTTGGTCTTCAACATATTCTGTGAAATTTTGAGCTGTCTTTGTTTGCTTAAGAGGAGATATCACAAAGTATGCGCTTTTGTTGTTTCCATTGGTTTCAATGCATTTTGGCCTAAAACGAGCATTTGCTGTTTTCTCTTAAATGCAACATGGGAGAAAAACCATTACACATCACATTTCTGGGTCTTGGCCTTCAACACATTGTGTGAAATTTTTAGCTATCTGTGTTTGCTAGAAGATGAGATATCACAAAGAATGCGCTTTTGTTGTTTTCCCTTTGGTTTCAATGCACATTGGCCTAAAACTAGCATTTGCTGTTTTCTCTTAAACGCAACATGGGAGAAAAACCATTTCACATCACATTTGTGGGTCTTGGTCTTCAACACATTCTGTGAAATTTTGAGCTGTCTTTGCTTAAGAGGAGATATCACAAAGTATGCACTTTTGTTGTTTCCATTGGTTTCAATGCATTTTGGCCTAAAACGAGCATTTGCTGTTTTCTCTTAAATGCAACATGGGAGAAAAACCATTTCACATCACATTTGTGGGTCTTGGTCTTCAACACATTCTGTGAAATTTTGAGCTGTCTGTGTTTGCTACAAGAGGAGATATCACAAAGTATGCACATTTGTTGTTTCCAATGGTTTCAATGCATTTTGGCCTAAAACAAGCATTTGTTCTTTTCTCTTAAATGAAACATGGGAGAAAACCCATTTCACATCACATTTGTGGGTCTTGGTCTTCAACACATTCTGTGAAATTTTGAGTTGTCTACGTTTGCTACAAGAGGAGATATCACAAAGTATGCGCTTTTGTTGTTTCCATTGATTTCAATGCATTTTGGCCTAAAACAAGCATTTGCTGTTTTCTCTTAATGGCAACACGGGAGAAAACCCATTTCACATCACATTTGTGGGTCTTGGTCTTCAACACATTCTGTGAAATTTTGAGCTGTCTTTGCTTAAGTGTAGATATCACAAAGTTTGCACTTTTGTTGTTTCCATTGGTTTCAATGCATTTTGGCCTAAAACGAGCATTTGCTGTTTTCTCTTAAATGCAACATGGGAGAAAAACCATTTCATGTCACATTTGTGGGTCATGGTCTTCAACACATTCTCTGAAATTTTGAGTTGTCTACGTTTGCTACAAGAGGAGATATCACAAAGTATGTGCTTTTGTTGTTTTCCCATTGGTTTCAATGCATATTGGCCTAAAACGAGCATTTGCTGTTTTCTCTTAAACGCAACATGGGAGAAAAACCATTTCACATCACATTTGTGGGTCTTGGTCTTCAACACATTCTGTGAAATTTTGAGCTGTCTGTGTTTGCTACAAGAAGAGATATCACAAAGTGTGCACTTTTGTTGTTTCCATTTGTTTCAATGCATTTTGGCCTAAAACGAGCATTTGCTGTTTTCTCTTAAATGCAACATGGGAGAAAAACCATTTCACATCACATTTGTGGGTCTTTGTCTTCAACACATTCTGTGAAGTTTTGAGCTGTCTGTGATTGATACAAGAAGAGATATCACAAGTATGCGCTTTTGTTGTTTCCATTGGTTTCAATGCATTTTGGCCTAAAACGAGCATTTGCTGTTTTCTCTTAAATGCAACATGGGAGAAAAACCATTTCACATCACATTTGTGGGTCTTTGTCTTCAACACATTCTGTGAAATTTTGATCTGTCTGTGTTTGCTACAAGAAGAGATATCACAAAGTATGTGCTTTTGTTGTTTCCTTTGATTTCAATGCATTTAGGCCTAAAACAAGCATTTGCTGATTTCTCTTAAATGCAACATGGGAGAAACACCAATTCACATCACATTATTGGGTCTTGGTATTCAACACATTCTGTGAAATTTTGAGCTATCTGTGTTTGCTAGAAGAGGAGATATCACAAAGTATGCACTTTTGTTGATTTCCCATTGGTTTCAATGCACATTGGCCTAAAACGAGCTTTTGCTGTTTTCTCTTAAACGCAACATGGGAGAAAAACCATTTCACTACACATTTGTGGGTCTTGGTCTTCAACACATTCTGTGAAATTTTGAGCTGTCTTTGCTTAAGAGGAGATATCACAAAGTATGCACTTTTGTTGTTTCCATTGGTTTGAATGCATTTTGGCCTAAAACGAGCATTTGCTTTTTTCTCTCAAATACAACATGGGAGAAAAACCATTTCACAACACATTTGTGGGTCTTGGTCTTCAACACATTCTGTGAAATTTTGAGCTGTCTGTGTTTGCTACAAGAGGAGATATCACAAAGTTTACACTTTTGTTGTTTCCTTTCGTTTAAATGCATTTTGGTCTAAAACGAGCATTTGCTTTTTTCTCTCAAATACAACATGGGAGAAAAACCATTTCACAACATATTTGTGGGTCTTGGTCTTCAACACATTCTGTGAAATTTTGAGCTGTCTGTGTTTGCTATAAGAGGAGATATCACAAAGTATGCACATTTGTTGTTTCCAATGGTTTGAATGCATTTTGGCCTAAAACGAGCATTTGCTGTTTTCTCTTAAACGCAACATGGGAGAAAAACCATTTCACATCACATTTGTGGGTCTTGGTCTTCAACATATTCTGTGAAATTTTGAGCTGTCTTTGTTTGCTTAAGAGGAGATATCACAAAGTATGCGCTTTTGTTGTTTCCATTGGTTTCAATGCATTTTGGCCTAAAACGAGCATTTGCTGTTTTCTCTTAAATGCAACATGGGAGAAAAACCATTATTTATCACATTTCTGGGTCTTGGCCTTCAACACATTGTGTGAAATTTTTAGCTATCTGTGTTTGCTAGAAGATGAGATATCACAAAGAATGCGCTTTTGTTGTTTTCCCTTTGGTTTCAATGCACATTGGCCTAAAACTAGCATTTGCTGTTTTCTCTTAAACGCAACATGGGAGAAAAACCATTTCACATCACATTTGTGGGTCTTGGTCTTCAACACATTCTGTGAAATTTTGAGCTGTCTTTGCTTAAGAGGAGATATCACAAAGTATGCACTTTTGTTGTTTCCATTGGTTTCAATGCATTTTGGCCTAAAACGAGCATTTGCTGTTTTCTCTTAAATGCAACATGGGAGAAAAACCATTTCACATCACATTTGTGGGTCTTGGTCTTCAACACATTCTGTGAAATTTTGAGCTCTGTGTTTGCTACAAGAGGAGATATCACAAAGTATGCACATTTGTTGTTTCCAATGGTTTCAATGCATTTTGGCCTAAAACAAGCATTTGTTCTTTTCTCTTAAATGAAACATGGGAGAAAACCCATTTCACATCACATTTGTGGGTCTTGGTCTTCAACACATTCTGTGAAATTTTGAGCTGTCTTTGCTTAAGAGGAGATATCACAAAGTATGCGCTTTTGTTGTTTCCTTTCGTTTCAATGCATTTTGGCCTAAAACGAGCATTTGCTGTTTTCTCTTAAATGCAACATGTGAGAAAACCCATTTCATGTCACATTTGTGGGTCTTGGTCTTCAACACATTCTATGAAATTTTGAGTTGTCTGTGTTTGCTACAAGAGGAGATATCACAAAGTATGCACTTTTGTTGTTTTCCCATTGGTTTCAATGCATATTGGCCTAAAACGAGCATTTGCTGTTTTCTCTTAAACGCAACATGGGAGAAAAATCATTTCACATCACATTTGTGGGTCTTGGTCTTCAACACATTCTGTGAAATTTTGAGCTGTCTGTGTTTGCTA
The DNA here is from genome assembly GCA_031769625.1 of Taudactylus pleione. Taxonomy (NCBI): domain Eukaryota; kingdom Metazoa; phylum Chordata; class Amphibia; order Anura; family Myobatrachidae; genus Taudactylus; species Taudactylus pleione. The sequence continues at coordinate 1,136,650 of JAUIMM010000274.1, read as the reverse complement.
CAAGAAGAGATATCACAAAGTGTGCACTTTTGTTGTTTCCATTTGTTTCAATGCATTTTGGCCTAAAACGAGCATTTGCTGTTTTCTCTTAAATGCAACATGGGAGAAAAACCATTTCACATCACATTTGTGGGTCTTTGTCTTCAACACATTCTGTGAAGTTTTGAGCTGTCTGTGATTGATACAAGAAGAGATATCACAAGTATGCGCTTTTGTTGTTTCCATTGGTTTCAATGCATTTTGGCCTAAAACGAGCATTTGCTGTTTTCTCTTAAATGCAACATGGGAGAAAAACCATTTCACATCACATTTGTGGGTCTTTGTCTTCAACACATTCTGTGAAATTTTGAGCTGTCTGTGTTTGCTACAAGAAGAGATATCACAAAGTATGTGCTTTTGTTGTTTCCTTTGATTTCAATGCATTTAGGCCTAAAACAAGCATTTGCTGATTTCTCTTAAATGCAACATGGGAGAAAATCCAATTCACATCACATTATTGGGTCTTGATATTCAACACATTCTGTGAAATTTTGAGCTATCTGTGTTTGCTAGAAGAGGAGATATCACAAAGTATGCACTTTTGTTGATTTCCCATTGGTTTCAATGCACATTGGCCTAAAACGAGCTTTTGCTGTTTTCTCTTAAACGCAACATGGGAGAAAAACCATTTCACTACACATTTGTGGGTCTTGGTCTTCAACACATTCTGTGAAATTTTGAGCTGTCTTTGCTTAAGAGGAGATATCACAAAGTATGCACTTTTGTTGTTTCCATTGGTTTGAATGCATTTTGGCCTAAAACGAGCATTTGCTTTTTTCTCTCAAATACAACATGGGAGAAAAACCATTTCACAACACATTTGTGGGTCTTGGTCTTCAACACATTCTGTGAAATTTTGAGCTGTCTGTGTTTGCTACAAGAGGAGATATCACAAAGTTTACACTTTTGTTGTTTCCTTTCGTTTAAATGCATTTTGGTCTAAAACGAGCATTTGCTGTTTTCTCTTAAATGCAACATGGGAGAAAAACCATTTCACATCAGATTTGTGGGTCTTGGTCTTCAACACATTCTGTGAAATTTTGAGCTGTCTGTGTTTGCTACAAGAGGAGGTATGCACATTTGTTGTTTCCAATGGTTTGAATGCATTTTGGCCTAAAACGAGCATTTGCTGTTTTCTCTTAAACGCAACATGGGAGAAAAACCATTTCACATCACATTTGTGGGTCTTGGTCTTCAACATATTCTGTGAAATTTTGAGCTGTCTTTGTTTGCTTAAGAGGCGATATCACAAAGTATGCGCTTTTGTTGTTTCCACTGGTTTCAATGCATTTTGGCCTAAAACGAGCATTTGCTGTTTTCTCTTAAATGCAACATGGGAGAAAAACCATTACAAATCACATTTCTGGGTCTTGGCCTTCAACACATTGTGTGAAATTTTTAGCTATCTGTGTTTGCTAGAAGATGAGATATCACAAAGAATGCGCTTTTGTTGTTTTCCCTTTGGTTTCAATGCACATTGGCCTAAAACTAGCATTTGCTGTTTTCTCTTAAACGCAACATGGGAGAAAAACCATTTCACATCACATTTGTGGGTCTTGGTCTTCAACACATTCTGTGAAATTTTGAGCTGTCTTTGCTTAAGAGGAGATATCACAAAGTATGCACTTTTGTTGTTTCCATTGGTTTCAATGCATTTTGGCCTAAAACGAGCATTTGCTGTTTTCTCTTAAATGCAACATGGGAGAAAAACCATTTCACATCACATTTGTGGGTCTTGGTCTTCAACACATTCTGAGAAATTTTGAGCTGTCTGTGTTTGCTACAAGAGGAGATATCACAAAGTATGCACATTTGTTGTTTCCAATGGTTTCAATGCATTTTGGCCTAAAACAAGCATTTGTTCTTTCTCTTAAATGAAACATGGGAGAAAACCCATTTCACATCACATTTGTGGGTCTTGGTCTTCAACACATTCTGTGAAATTTTGAGTTGTCTACGTTTGCTACAAGAGGAGATATCACAAAGTATGCGCTTTTGTTGTTTCCATTGATTTCAATGCATTTTGGCCTAAAACAAGCATTTGCTGTTTTCTCTTAATGGCAACACGGGAGAAAACCCATTTCACATCACATTTGTGGGTCTTGGTCTTCAACACATTCTGTGAAATTTTGAGCTGTCTTTGCTTAAGTGTAGATATCACAAAGTTTGCACTTTTGTTGTTTCCATTGGTTTCAATGCATTTTGGCCTAAAACGAGCATTTGCTGTTTTCTCTTAAATGCAACATGGGAGAAAAACCATTTCACATCACATTTGTGGGTCATGGTCTTCAACACATTCTGTGAAATTTTGAGTTGTCTACGTTTGCTACAAGAGGAGATATCACAAAGTATGTGCTTTTGTTGTTTCCTTTGGTTTCAATGCATTTTGGCCTAAAACGAGCATTTGCTGTTTTCTCTTAAACAAAACATGGGAGAAAAACCATTTCACATCACATTTGTGGGTCTTGGTCTTCAACACATTCTGTGAAATTTGAGCTGTCTATGTTTGCTACAAGAGGAGATATCACAAAGTATGCGCTTTTGTTGTTTCCTTTCGTTTCAATGCATTTTGGCCTAAATTGAGTATTTGCTGTTTTCTCTTAAATGCAACATGGGAGAAAACACATTTCACATCACATTTGTGGGTCTTGGTCTTCAACACATTCTGTGAAATTTTGAATTGTCTGTGTTTGCTACAAGAGGAGATATCACAAAGTATGCACATTTGTTGTTTCCAATGGTTTGAATGCATTTTGGCCTAAAATGAGCATTTGCTGTTTTCTCTTGAATGCAACATGGGAGAAAAACCATTTCACATCACATTTGTGGTATTGGCCTTCAACACATTCTGTGAAATTTTGAGCTGTCTGTGTTTGCTACAAGAGGAGATATCACAAAGTATGCACATTTGTTGTTTCCAATGGTTTGAATGCATTTTTTCCTAAAACGAGCATTTGCTGTTTTCTCTTAAATGCAACATGGGAGAAAAACCTTTTTCACATCACATTTGTGGGTCTTGGTCTTCAACACATCCAGGGAAATTTTGAGCTGTCTTTGTTTGCTTAAGAGGAGATATCACAAATTATGCGCTTTTGTTGTTTCCATTGGTTTCAATGCATTTTGGCCTAAAACGAGCATTTGCTGTTTTCTCTTAAATGCAACATGGGAGAAAAACCATTTCACATCACATTTGTTGGTCTTTGTCTTCAACACATTCTGTGAAATTTTGAGCTGTCTGTGTTTGATAGAAGAAGAGATATCACAAAGTATGCGCTTTTGTTGTTTCCATTGGTTTCAATGCATTTTGGCCTAAAACGAGCATTTGCTGTTTTCTCTTAAATGCAACATGGGAGAAAAACCATTTCACATCACATTTGTGGGTCTTTGTCTTCAACACATTCTGTGAAATTTTGAGCTGTCTGTGTTTGCTACAAGAAGAGATATCACAAAGTATGCGCTTTTGTTGTTTCCTTTGATTTCAATGCATTTAGGCCTAAAACAAGCATTTGCTGACTTCTCTTAAATGCAACATGGGAGAAAAACCAATTCACATCACATTTGTGGGTCTTGGTATTCAACACATTCTGTGAAATTTTGAGCTATCTGTGTTTGCTACAAGAGGAGATATTACAAAGTATGCGCTTTTGTTGTTTCCTTTCGTTTCAATGCATTTTGGCCTAAAACGAGCATTTGCTGTTTTCTCTTAAATGCAACATGTGAGAAAACCCATTTCATGTCACATTTGTGGGTCTTGGTCTTCAACACATTCTATGAAATTTTGAGTTGTCTGTGTTTGCTACAAGAGGAGATATCACAAAGTATGCGCTTTTGTTGTTTTCCCATTGGTTTCAATGCATATTGGCCTAAAACGAGCATTTGCTGTTTTCTCTTAAACGCAACATGGGAGAAAAACCATTTCACATCATATTTGTGGGTCTTGGTCTTCAACACATTCTGTGAAATTTTGAGCTGTCTGTGTTTGCTACAAGAAGAGATATCACAAAGTGTGCACTTTTGTTGTTTCCATTTGTTTCAATGCATTTTGGCCTAAAACGAGCATTTGCTGTTTTCTCTTAAATGCAACATGGGAGAAAAACCATTTCACATCACATTTGTGGGTCTTTGTCTTCAACACATTCTGTAAAATTTTGAGCTGTCTGTGTTTGCTACAAGAAGAGATATCACAAAGTATGTGCTTTTGTTGTTTCCTTTGATTTCAATGCATTTAGGCCTAAAACAAGCATTTGCTGATTTCTCTTAAATGCAACATGGGAGAAAAACCAATTCACATCACATTATTGGGTCTTGGTATTCAACACATTCTGTGAAATTTTGAGCTATCTGTGTTTGCTACAAGAGGAGATATTACAAAGTATGCGCTTTTGTTGTTTCCTTTCGTTTCAATGCATTTTGGCCTAAAACGAGCATTTGCTGTTTTCTCTTAAATGCAACATGGTAGAAAACCCATTTCATGTCATTATTTGTGGGTCTTGGTCTTCAACACATTCTATAAAATTTTGAGTTGTCTGTGTTTGCTACAAGAGGAGATATCACAAAGTATGCGCTTTTGTTGTTTTCCCATTGGTTTCAATGCATATTGGCCTAAAACGAGCATTTGCTGTTTTCTCTTAAACGCAACATGGGAGAAAAACCATTTCACATCACATTTGTGGGTCTTGGTCTTCAACACATTCTGTGAAATTTTGAGCTATCTGTGTTTGCTACAAGAGGAGATATCACAAAGTATGCACATTTGTTGTTTCCAATGGTTTGAATGCATTTTGGCCTAAAATGAGCATTTGCTGTTTTCTCTTGAATGCAACATGGGAGAAAAACCATTTCACATCACATTTGTGGTCTTGGCCTTCAACACATTCTGTGAAATTTTGAGCTGTCTGTGTTTGCTACAAGAGGAGATATCACAAAGTATGCACATTTGTTGTTTCCAATGGTTTGAATGCATTTTGGCCTAAAATGAGCATTTGCTGTTTTCTCTTGAATGCAACATGGGAGAAAAACCATTTCACATCACATTTGTGGTATTGGCCTTCAACACATTCTGTGAAATTTTGAGCTGTCTGTGTTTGCTACAAGAGGAGATATCACAAAGTATGCACATTTGTTGTTTCCAATGGTTTGAATGCATTTTTTCCTAAAACGAGCATTTGCTGTTTTCTCTTAAATGCAACATGGGAGAAAAACATTTTTCACATCACATTTGTGGGGCTTGGTCTTCAACACATTCTGTGAAATTTTGAGCTGTCTTTGTTTGCTTAAGAGGAGATATCACAAATTATGCGCTTTTGTTGTTTCCATTGGTTTCAATGCATTTTGGCCTAAAACGAGCATTTGCTGTTTTCTCTTAAATGCAACATGGGAGAAAAACCATTTCACATCACATTTGTGGGTCTTTGTCTTCAACACATTCTGTGAAATTTTGAGCTGTCTGTGTTTGATAGAAGAAGAGATATTACAAAGTATGCGCTTTTGTTGTTTCCATTGGTTTCAATGCATTTTGGCCTAAAACGAGCATTTGCTTTTTTCTCTTAAATGCAACATGGGAGAAAAACCATTTCACATCACATTTGTGGGTCTTTGTCTTCAACCCATTCTGTGAAATTTTGAGCTGTCTGTGTTTGCTACAAGAAGAGATATCACAAAGTATGCGCTTTTGTTGTTTCCTTTGATTTCAATGCATTTAGGCCTAAAACAAGCATTTGCTGATTTCTCTTAAATGCAACATGGGAGAAAAACCAATTCACATCACATTATTGGGTCTTGGTATTCAACACATTCTGTGAAATTTTGAGCTATCTGTGTTTGCTACAAGAGGAGATATTACAAAGTATGCGCTTTTGTTGTTTCCTTTCGTTTCAATGCATTTTGGCCTAAAACGAGCATTTGCTGTTTTCTCTTAAATGCAACATGGGAGAAAAACCATTTCACATCACATTTGTGGGTCTTTGTCTTCAACACATTCTGTGAAGTTTTGAGCTGTCTGTGATTGATACAAGAAGAGATATCACAAAGTATGCGCTTTTGTTGTTTCCATTGGTTTCAATGCATTTTGGCCTAAAACGAGCATTTGCTGTTTTCTCTTAAATGCAACATGGGAGAAAAACCATTTCACATCACATTTGTGGGTCTTTGTCTTCAACACATTCTGTGAAATTTTGAGCTGTCTGTGTTTGCTACAAGAAGAGATATCACAAAGTATGTGCTTTTGTTGTTTCCTTTGATTTCAATGCATTTAGGCCTAAAACAAGCATTTGCTGATTTCTCTTAAATGCAACATGGGAGAAAAACCAATTCACATCACATTATTGGGTCTTGGTATTCAACACATTCTGTGAAATTTTGAGCTATCTGTGTTTGCTACAAGAGGAGATATTACAAAGTATGCGCTTTTGTTGTTTCCTTTCGTTTCAATGCATTTTGGCCTAAAACGAGCATTTGCTGTTTTCTCTTAAATGCAACATGGTAGAAAACCCATTTCATGTCATTATTTGTGGGTCTTGGTCTTCAACACATTCTATAAAATTTTGAGTTGTCTGTGTTTGCTACAAGAGGAGATATCACAAAGTATTCGCTTTTGTTGTTTTCCCATTGGTTTCAATGCATATTGGCCTAAAACGAGCATTTGCTGTTTTCTCTTAAATGCAACATGGGAGAAAAACCATTTCACATCACATTTCTGGGTCTTGGCCTTCAACACAATGTGTGAAATTTTTAGCTATCTGTGTTTGCTAGAAGAGGAGATATCACAAAGTATGCGCTTTTGTTGTTTTCCCATTGGTTTCAATGCACATTGGCCTAAAACGAGCATTTGCAGTTTTCTCTTAAATGCAACATGGGAGAAAAACCATTTCACATCACATTTGTGGGTCTTGGTCTTCAACACATTCTGTGAAATTTTTAGTTGTCTGTGTTTGCTACAAGAGAAGATATCACAAAGTATGCACTTTTGTTGTTTCCAATGGTTTCAATGCATTTTGGCCTAAAACAAGCATTTGCTGTTTTCGCTTAAATGCAAAATGGGAGAAAACCCATTTCACATCACATTTGTGGGTCTTGGCCTTCAACACATTGTGTGAAATTTTGAGCTGTCTGTGTTTGCTACAAGAGGAGATATCACAAAGTATGCACATTTGTTGTTTCCAAAGGTTTGAATGCATTTTGGCCTAAAACGAGCATTTGCTGTATTCTCTTAAACGCAACATGGGAGAAAAACCATTTCACATCACATTTGTGGGTCTTGGTCTTCAACACATTCTGTGAAATTTTGAGCTGTCTTTGTTTGCTTAAGAGGAGATATCACAAAGTATGCAGTTTTGTTGTTTTCATTGGTTTCAATGCATTTTGGCCTAAAACGAGCATTTGCTGTTTTCTCTTAAATGCAACATGGGAGCAAAACCATTTCACATCACATTTGTGGGTCTTGGTCTTCAACACATTCTGTGAAATTTTGAGCTGTCTTTGTTTGCTTAAGAGGAGATATCACAAAGTATGCGCTTTTGTTGTTTCCATTGGTTTGAATACAGTTTGGCCTAAAACAGTCATTTGCTGTTTTCTCTTAAAGGCAACATGGGAGACAAACCATTTCACATCACATTTGTGGGTCTTGGTCTTCAACACATTCTGTTAAATTTTGAGCTGTCTTTGCTTAAGAGGAGATATCACAAAGTATGCACTTTTGTTGTTTCCATTGGTTTCAATGCATTTTGGCCTAAAACGAGCATTTGCTGTTTTCTCTTAAATGCAACATGGGAGCAAAACCATTTCACATCACATTTGTGGGTCTTGGTCTTCAACACATTCTGTGAAATTTTGAGCTGTCTGTGTTTGCTACAAGAGGAGATATCACAAAGTATGCACTTTTGTTGTTTCCTTTCGTTTAAATGCATTTTGGTCTATAACGAGCATTTGCTGTTTTCTCTTAAATGCAACATGGGAGAAAAACCATTTCACATCAGATTTGTGGGTCTTGGTCTTCAACACATTCTGTGAAATTTTGTGCTATCTGTGTTTGCTACAAGAGGAGATATCACAAAGTATGCACATTTGTTGTTTCCAATGGTTTGAATGCATTTTGGCCTAAAACAAGCATTTGCTGTTTTCTCTTAAACACAACATGGGAGAAAAACCATTTCACATCACATTTGTGGGTCTTGGTCTTCAACATATTCTGTGAAATTTTGAGCTATCTGTGTTTGCTAGAAGAGGAGATATCACAAAGAATGCGCTTTTGTTGTTTTCCCTTTGGCTTCAATGCACATTGGCCTAAAACGAGCATTTGCTGTTTCCTCTTAAATGCAACATGGGAGAAAAACCATTTCACATCAGATTTGTGGGTCTTGGTCTTCAACACATTCTGTGAAATTTTGAGCTGTCTGTGTTTGCTACAAGAGGAGATATCACAAAGTATGCACGTTTGTTGTTTCCAATGGTTTGAATGCATTTTGGCCTAAAACGAGCATTTGCTGTTTTCTCTTAAATGCAACATGGGAGAAAACCCATTTCATGTCACATTTGTGGGTCTTGGTCTTCAACACATTGTGTGAAATTTTGAGTTGTCTGTGTTTGCTACAAGAGGAGATATCACAAAGTATGCGCTTTTGTTGTTTCCTTTCGTTTCAATGCATTTTGGCCTAAAACGAGCATTTGCTGTTTTCTCTTAAATGCAACATGGGAGAAAACCCATTTCATGTCACATTTGTGGGTCTTGGTCTTCAACACATTCTGTGAAATTTTGAGCTGTCTTTGCTTAAGAGGAGATATCACAAATTCAATGCATTTTGGCCTAAATCGAGCATTTGCTGTTTTCTCTTAAATGCAACATGGGAGAAAAAACATTTCACATCACATTTGTGGGTCTTTGTCTTCAACACATTCTGTGAAATTTTGAGCTGTCTGTGATTGATACAAGAAGAGATATCACAAAGTATGCGCTTTTGTTGTTTCCATTGGTTTCAATGCATTTTGGCCTAAAATGAGCATTTGCTGTTTTCTCTTAAATGCAACATGGGAGAAAAACCATTTCACATCACATTTGTGGGTCTTGGTCTTCACCACATTCTTTGAAATTTTGAGCTGTCTTTGTCTGCTTAAGAGGAGATATCACAAAGTATGCGCTTTTGTTGTTTCCATTGGTTTGAATGCATTTTGGCCTAAAACAGGCATTTGCTGTTTTCTCTTAAAGGCAACATGGGAGACAAACCATTTCACATCACATTTGTGGGTCTTGGTCTTCAACACATTCTGTGAAATTTTGAGCTGTCTGTGTTTGCTACAAGAGGAGATATCACAAAGTATGTACATTTGTTGTTTCCAATGGTTTGAATGCATTTTGGCCTAAAACGAGCATTTGCTGTTTTCTCTTAAATGCAACATGGGAGCAAAACCATTTCACATCACATTTGTGGGTCTTGGTCTTCAACACATTCTGTGAAATTTTGAGCTGTCTTTGTTTGCTTAAGAGGAGATATCACAAAGTATGCGCTTTTGTTGTTTCCATTGGTTTGAATGCAGTTTGGCCTAAAACAGTCATTTGCTGTTTTCTCTTAAAGGCAACATGGGAGACAAACCATTTCACATCACATTTGTGGGTCTTGGTCTTCAACACATTCTGTTAAATTTTGAGCTGTCTTTGCTTAAGAGGAGATATCACAAAGTATGCACTTTTGTTGTTTCCATTGGTTTCAATGCATTTTGGCCTAAAACGAGCATTTGCTGTTTTCTCTTAAATGCAACATGGGAGCAAAACCATTTCACATCACATTTGTGGGTCTTGGTCTTCAACACATTCTGTGAAATTTTGAGCTGTCTGTGTTTGCTACAAGAGGAGATATCACAAAGTATGCACTTTTGTTGTTTCCTTTCGTTTAAATGCATTTTGGTCTATAACGAGCATTTGCTGTTTTCTCTTAAATGCAACATGGGAGAAAAACCATTTCACATCAGATTTGTGGGTCTTGGTCTTCAACACATTCTGTGAAATTTTGTGCTATCTGTGTTTGCTACAAGAGGAGATATCACAAAGTATGCACATTTGTTGTTTCCAATGGTTTGAATGCATTTTGGCCTAAAACAAGCATTTGCTGTTTTCTCTTAAACACAACATGGGAGAAAAACCATTTCACATCACATTTGTGGGTCTTGGTCTTCAACATATTCTGTGAAATTTTGAGCTATCTGTGTTTGCTAGAAGAGGAGATATCACAAAGAATGCGCTTTTGTTGTTTTCCCTTTGGCTTCAATGCACATTGGCCTAAAACGAGCATTTGCTGTTTCCTCTTAAATGCAACATGGGAGAAAAACCATTTCACATCAGATTTGTGGGTCTTGGTCTTCAACACATTCTGTGAAATTTTGAGCTGTCTGTGTTTGCTACAAGAGGAGATATCACAAAGTATGCACGTTTGTTGTTTCCAATGGTTTGAATGCATTTTGGCCTAAAACGAGCATTTGCTGTTTTCTCTTAAATGCAACATGGGAGAAAACCCATTTCATGTCACATTTGTGGGTCTTGGTCTTCAACACATTGTGTGAAATTTTGAGTTGTCTGTGTTTGCTACAAGAGGAGATATCACAAAGTATGCGCTTTTGTTGTTTCCTTTCGTTTCAATGCATTTTGGCCTAAAACGAGCATTTGCTGTTTTCTCTTAAATGCAACATGGGAGAAAACCCATTTCATGTCACATTTGTGGGTCTTGGTCTTCAACACATTCTGTGAAATTTTGAGCTGTCTGTGATTGATACAAGAAGAGATATCACAAAGTATGCGCTTTTGTTGTTTCCATTGGTTTCAATGCATTTTGGCCTAAAATGAGCATTTGCTGTTTTCTCTTAAATGCAACATGGGAGAAAAACCATTTCACATCACATTTGTGTGTCTTTGTCTTCAACACATTCTGTGAAATTTTGAGCTGTCTGTGTTTGCTACAAGAAGAGATATCACAAAGTATGCGCTTTTGTTGTTTCCTTTGATTTCAATGCATTTAGGCCTAAAACAAGCATTTGCTGATTTCTCTTAAATGCAACATGGGAGAAAAACCAATTCACAACACTTTAGTGGGTCTTGGTATTCAACACATTCTGTGAAATTTTGAGCTATCTGTGTTTGCTACAAGAGGAGATATTACAAAGTATGCGCTTTTGATGTTTCCTTTCGTTTCAATGCATTTTGGCCTAAAACGAGCATTTGCTGTTTTCTCTTAAATGCAACATGGGAGAAAAACCATTTCACATCACATTTGTGGGTCTTTGTCTTCAACACATTCTGTGATATTTTGAGCTGTCTGTGTTTGCTACAAGAAGAGATATCACAAAGTATGCGCTTTTGTTGTTTCCTTTGATTTCAATGCATTTAGGCCTAAAACAAGCATTTGCTGATTTCTCTTAAATGCAACATGGGATAAAAACCAATTCACAACACTTTAGTGGGTCTTGGTATTCAACACATTCTGTGAAATTTTGAGCTATCTGTGTTTGCTACAAGAGGAGATATTACAAAGTATGCGCTTTTGATGTTTCCTTTCGTTTCAATGCATTTTGGCCTAAAACGAGCATTTGCTGTTTTCTCTTAAATGCAACATGGGAGAAAACCCATTTCATGTCACATTTGTGGGTCTTGGTCTTCGACACATTCTATGAAATTTTGAGTTGTCTGTGTTTGCTACTAGAGGAGATATCACAAAGTATGCGCTTTTGTTGTTTTCCCATTGGTTTCAATGCATATTGGCCTAAAACGAGCATTTGCTGTTTTCTCTTAAACGCAACAAGGGAGAAAAACCATTTCACATCACATTTGTGGGTCTTGGTCTTCAACACATTCTGTGAAATTTTGAGCTGTCTGTGTTTGCTTAAGAGGAGATATCACAAAGTATGCGCTTTTGTTGTTTCCATTGGTTTCAATGCATTTTGGCCTAAAACGAGCATTTGCTGTTTTCTCTTAAATGCAACATGGGAGAAAAACCATTTCACATCACATTTGTGGGTGTTGGTCTTCAACACATTCTGTGAAATTTTGAGCTGTCTGTGTTTGCTACAAGAGGAGATATCACAAAGTATGCGCTTTTGTTTTTTCCATTGGTTTCAATGCATTTTGGCCTAAAACGAGCATTTGCTGTTTTCTCTTAAATGCAACATGGGAGAAAAACCATTTCACATCACATTTCTTGGTCTTGGCCTTCAACACAATGTGTGAAATTTTTAGCTATCTGTGTTTGCTAGAAGAGGAGATATCACAAAGTATGCGCTTTTGTTGTTTTCCCATTGGTTTCAATGCACATTGGCCTAAAACGAGCATTTGCAGTTTTCTCTTAAATGCAACATGGGAGAAAAACCATTTCACATCACATTTGTGGGTCTTGGTCTTCAACACATTCTGTGAAATTTTGAGCTGTCTTTGTTTGCTTAAGAGGAGATATCACAAAGTATGCGCTTTTGTTGTTTCCATTGGTTTGAATGCATTTTGGCCTAAAACAGGCATTTGCTGTTTTCTCTTAAAGGCAACATGGGAGACAAACCATTTCACATCACATTTGTGGGTCTTGGTCTTCAACACATTCTGTGAAATTTTGAGCTGTCTGTGTTTGCTACAAGAGGAGATATCACAAAGTATGCACATTTGTTGTTTCCAATGATTTGAATGCATTTTGGCCTAAAACGAGCATTTGCAGTTTTCTCTTAAATGCAACATGGGAGAAAAACCATTTCACATCACATTTGTGGGTCTTGGTCTTCAACACATTCTTTGAAATTTTGAGCTGTCTTTGTTTGCTTAAGAGGAGATATCACAAAGTATGCGCTTTTGTTGTTTCCATTGGTTTGAATGCATTTTGGCCTAAAACAGGCATTTGCTGTTTTCTCTTAAAGGCAACATGGGAGACAAACCATTTCACATCACATTTGTGGGTCTTGGTCTTCAACACATTCTGTGAAATTTTGAGCTGTCTGTGTTTGCTACAAGAGGAGATATCACAAAGTATGCACATTTGTTGTTTCCAATGGTTTGAATGCATTTTGGCCTAAAACGAGCATTTGCTGTTTTCTCTTAAATGCAACATGGGAGAAAACCCATTTCATGTCACATTTGTGGGTCTTGGTCTTCAACACATTGTGTGAAATTTTGAGTTGTCTGTGTTTGCTACAAGAGGAGATATCACAAAGTATGCGCTTTTGTTGTTTCCTTTCGTTTCAATGCATTTTGGCCTAAAACGAGCATTTGCTGTTTTCTCTTAAATGCAACATGGGAGAAAACCCATTTCATGTCACATTTGTGGGTCTTGGTCTTCAACACATTCTGTGAAATTTTGAGCTGTCTTTGCTTAAGAGGAGATATCACAAAGTATGCACTTTTGTTGTTTCCATTGGTTTCAATGCATTTTGGCCTAAATCGAGCATTTGCTGTTTTCTCTTAAATGCAACATGGGAGAAAAACCATTTCACATCACATTTGTGGGTCTTTGTCTTCAACACATTCTGTGAAATTTTGAGCTGTCTGTGATTGATACAAGAAGAGATATCACAAAGTATGCGCTTTTGTTGTTTCCATTGGTTTCAATGCATTTTGGCCTAAAATGAGCATTTGCTGTTTTCTCTTAAATGCAACATGGGAGAAAAACCATTTCACATCACATTTGTGTGTCTTTGTCTTCAACACATTCTGTGAAATTTTGAGCTGTCTGTGTTTGCTACAAGAAGAGATATCACAAAGTATGCGCTTTTGTTGTTTCCTTTGATTTCAATGCATTTAGGCCTAAAACAAGCATTTGCTGATTTCTCTTAAATGCAACATGGGAGAAAAACCAATTCACAACACTTTAGTGGGTCTTGGTATTCAACACATTCTGTGAAATTTTGAGCTATCTGTGTTTGCTACAAGAGGAGATATTACAAAGTATGCGCTTTTGATGTTTCCTTTCGTTTCAATGCATTTTGGCCTAAAACGAGCATTTGCTGTTTTCTCTTAAATGCAACATGGGAGAAAAACCATTTCACATCACATTTGTGTGTCTTTGTCTTCAACACATTCTGTGATATTTTGAGCTGTCTGTGTTTGCTACAAGAAGAGATATCACAAAGTATGCGCTTTTGTTGTTTCCTTTGATTTCAATGCATTTAGGCCTAAAACAAGCATTTGCTGATTTCTCTTAAATGCAACATGGGATAAAAACCAATTCACAACACTTTAGTGGGTCTTGGTATTCAACACATTCTGTGAAATTTTGAGCTATCTGTGTTTGCTACAAGAGGAGATATTACAAAGTATGCGCTTTTGATGTTTCCTTTCGTTTCAATGCATTTTGGCCTAAAACGAGCATTTGCTGTTTTCTCTTAAATGCAACATGGGAGAAAACCCATTTCATGTCACATTTGTGGGTCTTGGTCTTCGACACATTCTATGAAATTTTGAGTTGTCTGTGTTTGCTACTAGAGGAGATATCACAAAGTATGCGCTTTTGTTGTTTTCCCATTGGTTTCAATGCATATTGGCCTAAAACGAGCATTTGCTGTTTTCTCTTAAACGCAACAAGGGAGAAAAACCATTTCACATCACATTTGTGGGTCTTGGTCTTCAACACATTCTGTGAAATTTTGAGCTGTCTGTGTTTGCTTAAGAGGAGATATCACAAAGTATGCGCTTTTGTTGTTTCCATTGGTTTCAATGCATTTTGGCCTAAAACGAGCATTTGCTGTTTTCTCTTAAATGCAACATGGGAGAAAAACCATTTCACATCACATTTGTGGGTCTTGGTCTTCAACACATTCTGTGAAATTTTGAGCTGTCTGTGTTTGCTACAAGAGGAGATATCACAAAGTATGCGCTTTTGTTTTTTCCATTGGTTTCAATGCATTTTGGCCTAAAACGAGCATTTGCTGTTTTCTCTTAAATGCAACATGGGAGAAAAACCATTTCACATCACATTTCTTGGTCTTGGCCTTCAACACAATGTGTGAAATTTTTAGCTATCTGTGTTTGCTAGAAGAGGAGATATCACAAAGTATGCGCTTTTGTTGTTTTCCCATTGATTTCAATGCACATTGGCCTAAAACGAGCATTTGCAGTTTTCTCTTAAATGCAACATGGGAGAAAAACCATTTCACATCACATTTGTGGGTCTTGGTCTTCAACACATTCTGTGAAATTTTGAGCTGTCTTTGTTTGCTTAAGAGGAGATATCACAAAGTATGCGCTTTTGTTGTTTCCATTGGTTTGAATGCATTTTGGCCTAAAACAGGCATTTGCTGTTTTCTCTTAAAGGCAACAAGGGAGACAAACCATTTCACATCACATTTGTGGGTCTTGGTCTTCAACACATTCTGTGAAATTTTGAGCTGTCTGTGTTTGCTACAAGAGGAGATATCACAAAGTATGCACATTTGTTGTTTCCAATGATTTGAATGCATTTTGGCCTAAAACGAGCATTTGCAGTTTTCTCTTAAATGCAACATGGGAGAAAAACCATTTCACATCACATTTGTGGGTCTTGGTCTTCAACACATTCTTTGAAATTTTGAGCTGTCTTTGTTTGCTTAAGAGGAGATATCACAAAGTATGCGCTTTTGTTGTTTCCATTGGTTTGAATGCATTTTGGCCTAAAACAGGCATTTGCTGTTTTCTCTTAAAGGCAACATGGGAGACAAACCATTTCACATCACATTTGTGGGTTTTGGTCTTCAACACATTCTGTGAAATTTTGAGCTGTCTGTGTTTGCTACAAGAGGAGATATCACAAAGTATGTACATTTGTTGTTTCCAATTGTTTGAATGCATTTTGGCCTAAAACGAGCATTTGCTGTTTTCTCTTAAATGCAACATGGGAGCAAAACCATTTCACATCACATTTGTGGGTCTTCGTCTTCAACACATTCTGTGAAATTTTGAGCTGTCTTTGTTTGCTTAAGAGGAGTTATCACAAAGTATGCGCTTTTGTTGTTTCCATTGGTTTGAATGCAGTTTGGCCTAAAACAGTCATTTGCTGTTTTCTCTTAAAGGCAACATGGGAGACAAACCATTTCACATCACATTTGTGGGTCTTGGTCTTCAACACATTCTGTGAAATTTTGAGCTGTCTTTGCTTAAGAGGAGATATCACAAAGTATGCACTTTTGTTGTTTCCATTGGTTTCAATGCATTTTGGCCTAAAACGAGCATTTGCTGTTTTCTCTTAAATGCAACATGGGAGCAAAACCATTTCACATCACATTTGTGGGTCTTGGTCTTCAACACATTCTGTGAAATTTTGAGCTGTCTGTGTTTGCTACAAGAGGAGATATCACAAAGTATGCACTTTTGTTGTTTCCTTTCGTTTAAATGCATTTTGGTCTAAAACGAGCATTTGCAGTTTTCTCTTAAATGCAACATGGGAGAAAAACCATTTCACATCACATTTGTGGGTCTTGGTCTTCACCACATTCTTTGAAATTTTGAGCTGTCTTTGTTTGCTTAAGAGGAGATATCACAAAGTATGCGCTTTTGTTGTTTCCATTGGTTTGAATGCATTTTGGCCTAAAACAGGCATTTGCTGTTTTCTCTTAAAGGCAACATGGGAGACAAACCATTTCACATCACATTTGTGGGTTTTGGTCTTCAACACATTCTGTGAAATTTTGAGCTGTCTGTGTTTGCTACAAGAGGAGATATCACAAAGTATGTACATTTGTTGTTTCCAATGGTTTGAATGCATTTTGGCCTAAAACGAGCATTTGCTGTTTTCTCTTAAATGCAACATGGGAGCAAAACCATTTCACATCACATTTGTGGGTCTTCGTCTTCAACACATTCTGTGAAATTGTGAGCTATCTGTGTTTGCTAGAAGAGTAGATATCACAAAGAATGCGCTTTTGTTGTTTTCCCTTTGGTTTCAATGCACATTGGCCTAAAACAAGCATTTGCTGTTTCCTCTTAAATGCAACATGGGAGAAAAACCATTTCACATCAGATTTGTGGGTCTTGGTCTTCAACACATTCTGTGAAATTTTGAGCTGTCTGTGTTTGCTACAAGAGGAGATATCAAAAAGTATGCACATTTGTTGTTTCCAATGGTTTGAATGCATTTTGGCCTAAAACGAGCATTTGCTGTTTTCTCTTAAATGCAACATGGGAGAAAACCCATTTCATGTCACATTTGTGGGTCTTGGTCTTCAACACATTGTGTGAAATTTTGAGTTGTCTGTGTTTGCTACAAGAGGAGATATCACAAAGTATGCGCTTTTGTTGTTTCCTTTCGTTTCAATGCATTTTGGCCTAAAACGAGCATTTGCTGTTTTCTCTTAAATGCAACATGGGAGAAAACCCATTTCATGTCACATTTGTGGGTCTTGGTCTTCAACACATTCTGTGAAATTTTGAGCTGTCTTTGCTTAAGAGGAGATATCACAAAGTATGCACTTTTGTTGTTTCCATTGGTTTCAATGCATTTTGGCCTAAATCGAGCATTTGCTGTTTTCTCTTAAATGCAACATGGGAGAAAAACCATTTCACATCACATTTGTGGGTCTTTGTCTTCAACACATTCTGTGAAATTTTGAGCTGTCTGTGATTGATACAAGAAGAGATATCACAAAGTATGCGCTTTTGTTGTTTCCATTGGTTTCAATGCATTTTGGCCTAAAATGAGCATTTGCTGTTTTCTCTTAAATGCAACATGGGAGAAAAACCATTTCACATCACATTTGTGTGTCTTTGTCTTCAACACATTCTGTGAAATTTTGAGCTGTCTGTGTTTGCTACAAGAAGAGATATCACAAAGTATGCGCTTTTGTTGTTTCCTTTGATTTCAATGCATTTAGGCCTAAAACAAGCATTTGCTGATTTCTCTTAAATGCAACATGGGAGAAAAACCAATTCACAACACTTTAGTGGGTCTTGGTATTCAACACATTCTGTGAAATTTTGAGCTATCTGTGTTTGCTACAAGAGGAGATATTACAAAGTATGCGCTTTTGATGTTTCCTTTCGTTTCAATGCATTTTGGCCTAAAACGAGCATTTGCTGTTTTCTCTTAAATGCAACATGGGAGAAAAACCATTTCACATCACATTTGTGTGTCTTTGTCTTCAACACATTCTGTGATATTTTGAGCTGTCTGTGTTTGCTACAAGAAGAGATATCACAAAGTATGCGCTTTTGTTGTTTCCTTTGATTTCAATGCATTTAGGCCTAAAACAAGCATTTGCTGATTTCTCTTAAATGCAACATGGGATAAAAACCAATTCACAACACTTTAGTGGGTCTTGGTATTCAACACATTCTGTGAAATTTTGAGCTATCTGTGTTTGCTACAAGAGGAGATATTACAAAGTATGCGCTTTTGATGTTTCCTTTCGTTTCAATGCATTTTGGCCTAAAACGAGCATTTGCTGTTTTCTCTTAAATGCAACATGGGAGAAAACCCATTTCATGTCACATTTGTGGGTCTTGGTCTTCGACACATTCTATGAAATTTTGAGTTGTCTGTGTTTGCTACTAGAGGAGATATCACAAAGTATGCGCTTTTGTTGTTTTCCCATTGGTTTCAATGCATATTGGCCTAAAACGAGCATTTGCTGTTTTCTCTTAAACGCAACAAGGGAGAAAAACCATTTCACATCACATTTGTGGGTCTTGGTCTTCAACACATTCTGTGAAATTTTGAGCTGTCTGTGTTTGCTTAAGAGGAGATATCACAAAGTATGCGCTTTTGTTGTTTCCATTGGTTTCAATGCATTTTGGCCTAAAACGAGCATTTGCTGTTTTCTCTTAAATGCAACATGGGAGAAAAACCATTTCACATCACATTTGTGGGTCTTGGTCTTCAACACATTCTGTGAAATTTTGAGCTGTCTGTGTTTGCTACAAGAGGAGATATCACAAAGTATGCGCTTTTGTTTTTTCCATTGGTTTCAATGCATTTTGGCCTAAAACGAGCATTTGCTGTTTTCTCTTAAATGCAACATGGGAGAAAAACCATTTCACATCACATTTCTTGGTCTTGGCCTTCAACACAATGTGTGAAATTTTTAGCTATCTGTGTTTGCTAGAAGAGGAGATATCACAAAGTATGCGCTTTTGTTGTTTTCCCATTGGTTTCAATGCACATTGGCCTAAAACGAGCATTTGCAGTTTTCTCTTAAATGCAACATGGGAGAAAAACCATTTTACATCACATTTGTGGGTCTTGGTCTTCAACACATTCTGTGAAATTTTGAGCTGTCTTTGTTTGCTTAAGAGGAGATATCACAAAGTATGCGCTTTTGTTGTTTCCATTGGTTTGAATGCATTTTGGCCTAAAACAGGCATTTGCTGTTTTCTCTTAAAGGCAACATGGGAGACAAACCATTTCACATCACATTTGTGGGTCTTGGTCTTCAACACATTCTGTGAAATTTTGAGCTGTCTGTGTTTGCTACAAGAGGAGATATCACAAAGTATGCACATTTGTTGTTTCCAATGATTTGAATGCATTTTGGCCTAAAACGAGCATTTGCTGTTTTCTCTTAAATGCAACATGGGAGCAAAACCATTTTACATCACATTTGTGGGTCTTGGTCTTCAACACATTCTGTGAAATTTTGAGCTGTCTTTGTTTGCTTAAGAGGAGATATCACAAAGTATGCGCTTTTGTTGTTTCCATTGGTTTGAATGCATTTTGGCCTAAAACAGGCATTTGCTGTTTTCTCTTAAAGGCAACATGGGAGACAAACAATTTCACATCACATTTGTGGGTCTTGGTCTTCAACACTTTCTGTGAAATTTTGAGCTGTCTTTGCTTAAGAGGAGATATCACAAAGTATGCACTTTTGTTGTTTCCATTGGTTTCAATGCATTTTGGCCTAAAACGAGCATTTGCTGTTTTCTCTTAAATGCAACATGGGAGCAAAACCATTTCATGTCACATTTGTGGGTCTTGGTCTTCAACACATTCTGTGAAATTTTGAGTTGTCTGTGTTTGCTACAAGAAGAGATATCACAAAGTATGCACTTTTGTTGTTTCCTTTCGTTTAAATGCATTTTGGTCTAAAACGAGCATTTGCTGTTTTCTCTTAAATGCAACATGGGAGAAAAACCATTTCACATCAGATTTGTGGGTCTTGGTCTTCAACACATTCTGTGAAATTTTGAGCTGTCTGTGTTTGCTTAAGTGGAGATATCACAAAGTATGCGCTTTTGTTGTTTCCATTGGTTTCAATGCATTTTGGCCTAAATCGAGCATTTGCTGTTTTCTCTTAAATGCAACATGGGAGAAAAACCATTTCACATCACATTTGTGGGTTTTGGTCTTCAACACATTCTGTGAAATTTTGAGCTGTCTGTGTTTGCTACAAGAGGAGATATCACAAAGCATGCGCTTTTGTTGTTTCCATTGGTTTCAATGCATTTTGGCCTAAAACGAGCATTTGCTGTTTTCTCTTAAATGCAACATGGGAGAAAAACCATTTCACATCACATTTCTGGGTCTTGGCCTTCAACACAATGTGTGAAATTTTTAGCTATCTCTGTTTGCTAGAAGAGGAGATATCACAAAGTATGCGCTTTTGTTGTTTTCCCATTGGTTTCAATGCACATTGGCCTAAAACGAGCATTTGCAGTTTTCTCTTAAATGCAACATGGGAGAAAAACCATTTCACATCACATTTGTGGGTCTTGGTCTTCAACACATTCTGTGAAATTTTGAGCTGTCTTTGTTTGCTTAAGAGGAGATATCACAAAGTATGTGCTTTTGTTGTTTCCATTGGTTTGAATGCATTTTGGCCTAAAACAGGCATTTGCTGTTTTCTCTTAAAGGCAACTTGGGAGACAAACCATTTCACATCACATTTGTGGGTCTTGGTCTTCAACACATTCTGTGAAATTTTGAGCTGTCTGTGTTTGCTACAAGAGGAGATATCACAAAGTATGCACATTTGTTGTTTCCAATGGTTTGAATGCATTTTGGCCTAAAACGAGCATTTGCTGTTTTCTCTTAAATGCAACATGGGAGCAAAACCATTTCACATCACATTTGTGGGTCTTGGTCTTCAACACATTCTGTGAAATTTTGAGCTGTCTTTGTTTGCTTAAGAGGAGATATCACAAAGTATGCGCTTTTGTTGTTTCCATTGGTTTGAATGCATTTTGGCCTAAAACAGGCATTTGCTGTTTTCTCTTAAAGGCAACATGGGAGACAAACCATTTCACATCACATTTGTGGGTCTTGGTCTTCAACACATTCTGTGAAATTTTGAGCTGTCTTTGCTTAAGAGGAGATATCACAAAGTATGCACTTTTGTTGTTTCCATTGGTTTCAATGCATTGTGGCCTAAAATGAGCATTTGCTGTTTTCTCTTAAATGCAACATGGGAGCAAAACCATTTCACATCACATTTGTGGGTCTTGGTCTTCAACACATTCTGTGAAATTTTGAGTTGTCTGTGTTTGCTACAAGAGGAGATATCACAAAGTATGCACTTTTGTTGTTTCCTTTCGTTTAAATGCATTTTGGTCTAAAACGAGCATTTGCTGTTTTCTCTTAAATGCAACATGGGAGAAAAACCATTTCACATCAGATTTGTGGGTCTTGGTCTTCAACACATTCTGTGAAATTTTGAGCTATCTGTGTTTGCTACAAGAGGAGATATTACAAAGTATGCGCTTTTGTTGTTTCCTTTCGTTTCAATGCATTTTGGCCTAAAACGAGCATTTGCTGTTTTCTCTTAAATGCAACATGGGAGAAAACCCATTTCATGTCACATTTGTGGGTCTTGGTCTTCAACACATTCTATGAAATTTTGAGTTGTCTGTGTTTGCTACAAGAGGAGATATCACAAAGTATGCGCTTTTGTTGTTTTCCCATTGGTTTCAATGCATATTGGCCTAAAACGAGCATTTGCTGTTTTCTCTTAAACGCAACATGGGAGAAAAACCATTTCACATCACATTTCTGGGTCTTGGCCTTCAACACAATGTGTGGAATTTTTAGCTATCTGTGTTTGCTAGAAGAGGAGATATCACAAAGTATGCGCTTTTGTTGTTTTCCCATTGGTTTCAATGCACATTGGCCTAAAACGAGCATTTGCAGTTTTCTCTTAAATGCAACATGGGAGAAAAACCATTTCACATCACATTTGTGGGTCTTGGTCTTCAACACATTCTGTGAAATTTTGAGCTCTCTTTGTTTGCTTAAGAGGAGATATCACAAAGTATGCGCTTTTGTTGTTTCCATTGGTTTGAATGCATTTTGGCCTAAAACAGGCATTTGCTGTTTTCTCTTAAAGGCAACATGGGAGACAAACCATTTCACATCACATTTGTGGGTCTTGGTCTTCAACACATTCTGTGAAATTTTGAGCTGTCTGTGTTTGCTAGAAGAGGAGATATCACAAAGTATGCACATTTGTTGTTTCCAATGATTTGAATGCATTTTGGCCTAAAACGAGCATTTGCTGTTTTCTCTTAAATGCAACATGGGAGAAAAACCATTTCACATCACATTTGTGGGTCTTGGCCTTCAACACATTGTGTGAAATTTTTAGCTATCTGTGTTTGCTAGAAAAGGAGATATCACAAAGAATGCGCTTTTGTTGTTTTCCCTTTGGTTTCAATGCACATTGGCCTAAAACGAGCATTTGCTGTTTTCTCTTAAACGCAACATGGGAGAAAAACCATTTCACATCACATTTGTGGGTCTTGGTCTTCAACATATTCTGTGAAATTTTGAGCTGTCTGTGTTTGCTACAAGAAGAGATATCACAAAGTGTGCAATTTTGTTGTTTCCATTTGTTTCAATGCATTTTGGCCTAAAACGAGCATTTGCTGTTTTCTCTTAAATGCAACATGGGAGAAAAACCATTTCACATCACATTTGTGGGTCTTTGTCTTCAACACATTCTGTGAAGTTTTGAGCTGTCTGTGATTGATACAAGAAGAGATATCACAAAGTATGCGCTTTTGTTGTTTCCATTGGTTTCAATGCATTTTGGCCTAAAACGAGCATTTGCTGTTTTCTCTTAAATGCAACATGGGAGAAAAACCATTTCACATCACATTTGTGGGTCTTTGTCTTCAACACATTCTGTGAAATTTTGAGCTGTCTGTGTTTGCTGCAAGAAGAGATATCACAAAGTATGTGCTTTTGTTGTTTCCTTTGATTTCAATGCATTTAGGCCTAAAACAAGCATTTGCTGATTTCTCTTAAATGCAACATGGGAGAAAAACCAATTCACATCACATTAGTGGGTCTTGGTATTCAACACATTCTGTGAAATTTTGAGCTATCTGTGTTTGCTACAAGAGGAGATATTACAAAGTATGCACTTTTGTTGTTTCCTTTCGTTTAAATGCATTTTGGTCTAAAACGAGCATTTGCTGTTTTCTCTTAAATGCAACATGGGAGAAAAACCATTTCACATCAGATTTGTGGGTCATGGTCTTCAACACATTCTGTGAAATTTTGAGCTGTCTGTGTTTGCTACAAGAGGAGATATCACAAAGTATGCACATTTGTTGTTTCCAATGGTTTGAATGCATTTTGGCCTAAAACGAGCATTTGCTGTTTTCTCTTAAACGCAACATGGGAGAAAAACCATTTCACATCACATTTGTGGGTCTTGGTCTTCAACACATTCTGTGAAATTTTGAGCTATCTGTGTTTGCTACAAGAGGAGATATTACAAAGTATGCGCTTTTGTTGTTTCCTTTCGTTTCAATGCATTTTGGCCTAAAACGAGCATTTGCTGTTTTCTCTTAAATGCAACATGGGAGAAAACCCATTTCATGTCACATTTGTGGGTCTTGGTCTTCAACACATTCTATGAAATTTTGAGTTGTCTGTGTTTGCTACAAGAGGAGATATCACAAAGTATGCGCTTTTGTTGTTTTCCCATTGGTTTCAATGCATATTGGCCTAAAACGAGCATTTGCTGTTTTCTCTTAAACGTAACATGGGAGAAAAACCATTTCACATCACATTTCTGGGTCTTGGCCTTCAACACAATGTGTGAAATTTTTAGCTATCTGTGTTTGCTAGAAGAGGAGATATCACAAAGTATGCGCTTTTGTTGTTTTCCCATTGGTTTCAATGCACATTGGCCTAAAACGAGCATTTGCAGTTTTCTCTTAAATGCAACATGGGAGAAAAACCATTTCACATCACATTTGTGGGTCTTGGTCTTCAACACATTCTGTGAAATTTTGAGCTCTCTTTGTTTGCTTAAGAGGAGATATCACAAAGTATGCGCTTTTGTTGTTTCCATTGGTTTGAATGCATTTTGGCCTAAAACAGGCATTTGCTGTTTTCTCTTAAAGGCAACATGGGAGACAAACCATTTCACATCACATTTGTGGGTCTTGGTCTTCAACACATTCTGTGAAATTTTGAGCTGTCTGTGTTTGCTAGAAGAGGAGATATCACAAAGTATGCACATTTGTTGTTTCCAATGATTTGAATGCATTTTGGCCTAAAACGAGCATTTGCTGTTTTCTCTTAAATGCAACATGGGAGAAAAACCATTTCACATCACATTTCTGGGTCTTGGCCTTCAACACATTGTGTGAAATTTTTAGCTATCTGTGTTTGCTAGAAAAGGAGATATCACAAAGAATGCACTTTTGTTGTTTCCATTTGTTTCAATGCATTTTGGCCTAAAACGAGCATTTGCTGTTTTCTCTTAAATGCAACATGGGAGAAAAACCATTTCACATCACATTTGTGGGTCTTTGTCTTCAACACATTCTGTGAAGTTTTGAGCTGTCTGTGATTGATACAAGAAGAGATATCACAAAGTATGCGCTTTTGTTGTTTCCATTGGTTTCAATGCATTTTGGCCTAAAACGAGCATTTGCTGTTTTCTCTTAAATGCAACATGGGAGAAAAACCATTTCACATCACATTTGTGGGTCTTTGTCTTCAACACATTCTGTGAAATTTTGAGCTGTCTGTGTTTGCTACAAGAAGAGATATCACAAAGTATGTGCTTTTGTTGTTTCCTTTGATTTCAATGCATTTAGGCCTAAAACAAGCATTTGCTGATTTCTCTTAAATGCAACATGGGAGAAAAACCAATTCACATCACATTAGTGGGTCTTGGTATTCAAAACATTCTGTGAAATTTTGAGCTATCTGTGTTTGCTACAAGAGGAGATATTACAAAGTATGCGCTTTTGTTGTTTCCTTTCGTTTCAATGCATTTTGGCCTAAAACGAGCATTTGCTGTTTTCTCTTAAATGCAACATGGGAGAAAACCCATTTCATGTCACATTTGTGGGTCTTGGTCTTCAACACATTCTATGAAATTTTGAGTTGTCTGTGTTTGCTACAAGAGGAGATATCACAAAGTATGCGCTTTTGTTGTTTTCCCATTGGTTTCAATGCATATTGGCCTAAAACGAGCATTTGCTGTTTTCTCTTAAACGCAACATGGGAGAAAAACCATTTCACATCACATTTGTGGGTCTTGGTCTTCAACACATTCTGTGAAATTTTGAGTTGTCTGTGTTTGCTTAAGAGGAGATATCACAAAGTATGCGCTTTTGTTGTTTTCATTGGTTTCAATGCATTTTGGCCTAAAACGAGCATTTGCTGTTTTCTCTTAAATGCAACATGGGAGCAAAACCATTTCACATCACATTTGTGGGTCTTGGTCTTCAACACATTCTGTGAAATTTTGAGCTGTCTTTGTTTGCTTAAGAGGAGATATCACAAAGTATGCGCTTTTGTTGTTTCCATTGGTTTGAATGCATTTTGGCCTAAAACAGGCATTTGCTGTTTTCTCTTAAAGGCAACATGGGAGACAAACCATTTCACATCACATTTGTGGGTCTTGGTCTTCAACACTTTCTGTGAAATTTTGAGCTGTCTTTGCTTTAGAGGAGATATCACAAAGTATGCACTTTTGTTGTTTCCATTGGTTTCAATGCATTTTGGCCTAAAACGAGCATTTGCTGTTTTCTCTTAAATGCAACATGGGAGCAAAACCATTTCATGTCACATTTGTGGGTCTTGGTCTTCAACACATTCTGTGAAATTTTGAGTTGTCTGTGTTTGCTACAAGAGGAGATATCACAAAGTATGCACTTTTGTTGTTTCCTTTCGTTTAAATGCATTTTGGTCTAAAACGAGCATTTGCTGTTTTCTCTTAAATGCAACATGGGAGAAAAACCATTTCACATCAGATTTGTGGGTCTTGGTCTTCAACACATTCTGTGAAATTTTGAGCTGTCTGTGTTTGCTTAAGAGGAGATATCACAAAGTATGCACTTTTGTTGTTTCCATTGGTTTCAATGCATTTTGGCCTAAAACGAGCATTTGCTGTTTTCTCTTAAATGCAACATGGGAGCAAAACCATTTCACGTCACATTTGTGGGTCTTGGTCTTCAACACATTCTGTGAAATTTTGAGTTGTCTGTGTTTGCTACAAGAGGAGATATCACAAAGTATGCACTTTTGTTGTTTCCTTTCGTTTAAATGCATTTTGGTCTAAAACGAGCATTTGCTGTTTTCTCTTAAATGCAACATGGGAGAAAAACCATTTCACATCAGATTTGTGGGTCTTGGTCTTCAACACATTCTGTGAAATTTTGAGCTGTCTGTGTTTGCTACAAGAGGAGATATCACAAAGTATGCACATTTGTTGTTTCCAATGGTTTGAATGCATTTTGGCCTAAAACGAGCATTTGCTGTTTTCTCTTAAACGCAACATGGGAGAAAAACCATTTCACATCACATTTGTGGGTCTTGGTCTTCAACACATTCTGTGAAATTTTGAGCTATCTGTGTTTGCTACAAGAGGAGATATTACAAAGTATGCGCTTTTGTTGTTTCCTTTCGTTTCAATGCATTTTGGCCTAAAACGAGCATTTGCTGTTTTCTCTTAAATGCAACATGGGAGAAAACCCATTTCATGTCACATTTGTGGGTCTTGGTCTTCAACACATTCTATGAAATTTTGAGTTGTCTGTGTTTGCTACAAGAGGAGATATCACAAAGTATGCGCTTTTGTTGTTTTCCCATTGGTTTCAATGCATATTGGCCTAAAACGAGCATTTGCTGTTTTCTCTTAAACGCAACATGGGAGAAAAACCATTTCATATCACATTTCTGGGTCTTGGCCTTCAACACAATGTGTGAAATTTTTAGCTATCTGTGTTTGCTAGAAGAGGAGATATCACAAAGTATGCGCTTTTGTTGTTTTCCCATTGGTTTCAATGCACATTGGCCTAAAACGAGCATTTGCAGTTTTCTCTTAAATGCAACATGGGAGAAAAACCATTTCACATCACATTTGTGGGTCTTGGTCTTCAACACATTCTGTGAAATTTTGAGCTCTCTTTGTTTGCTTAAGAGGAGATATCACAAAGTATGCGCTTTTGTTGTTTCCATTGGTTTGAATGCATTTTGGCCTAAAACAGGCATTTGCTGTTTTCTCTTAAAGGCAACATGGGAGACAAACCATTTCACATCACATTTGTGGGTCTTGGTCTTCAACACATTCTGTGAAATTTTGAGCTGTCTGTGTTTGCTACAAGAGGAGATATCACAAAGTATGCACATTTGTTGTTTCCAATGGTTTGAATGCATTTTGGCCTAAAACGAGCATTTGCTGTTTTCTCTTAAATGCAACATGGGAGCAGAACCATTTCACATCACATTTGTGGGTCTTGGTCTTCAACACATTCTGTGAAATTTTGAGCTGTCTTTGTTTGCTTAAGAGGAGATATCACAAAGTATGCACTTTCGTTGTTTCCTTTCGTTTAAATGCATTTTGGTTTAAAACGAGCATTTGCTGTTTTCTCTTAAATGCAACATGGGAGAAAAACCATTTCACATCAGATTTGTGGGTCTTGGTCTTCAACACATTCTGTGAAATTTTGAGCTGTCTGTGTTTGCTACAAGAGGAGATATCACAAAGTATGCACATTTGTTGTTTCCAATGGTTTGAATGCATTTTGGCCTAAAACGAGCATTTGCTGTTTTCTCTTAAATGCAACATGGGAGAAAAACCATTTCACATCACATTTGTGGGTCTTGGTCTTCAACACATTCTGTGAAATTTTGAGCTGTCTGTGTTTGCTACAAGAGGAGATATCACAAAGTATGCGCTTTTGTTGTTTCCATTGGTTTCAATGCATTTTGGCCTAAAAGGAGCATTTGCTGTTTTCTCTTAAATGCAACATGGGAGAAAAACCATTTCACATCACATTTCTGGGTCTTGGCCTTCAACACAATGTGTGAAATTTTTAGCTATCTGTGCTTGCTAGAAGAGGAGATATCACAAAGTATGCGCTTTTGTTGTTTTCCCATTGGTTTCAATGCACATTGGCCTAAAACGAGCATTTGCAGATTTCTCTTAAATGCAACATGGGAGAAAAACCATTTCACATCACATTTGTGGGTCTTGGTCTTCAACACATTCTGTGAAATTTTGAGCTGTCTTTGTTTGCTTAAGAGGAGATATCACAAAGTATACGCTTTTGTTGTTTCCATTGGTTTGAATGCATTTTGGCCTAAAACAGGCATTTGCTGTTTTCTCTTAAAGGCAACATGGGAGACAAACCATTTCACATCACATTTGTGGGTCTTGGTCTTCAACACATTCTGTGAAATTTTGAGCTGTCTGTGTTTGCTACAAGAGGAGATATCACAAAGTATGCACATTTGTTGTTTCCAATGGTTTGAATGCATTTTGGCCTAAAACGAGCATTTGCTGTTTTCTCTTAAATGCAACATGGGAGAAAAACCATTTCACATCAGATTTGTGGGTCTTGGTCTTCAACACATTCTGTGAAATTTTGAGCTGTCTGTGTTTGCTACAAGAGGAGATATCACAAAGTATGCACATTTGTTGTTTCTAATGGTTTGAATGCATTTTGGCCTAAAACGAGCATTTGCTGTTTTCTCTTAAACGCAACATGGGAGAAAAACCATTTCACATCTCATTTGTGGGTCTTGGTCTTCAACATATTCTGTGAAATTTTGAGCTATCTGTGTTTGCTAGAAGAGGAGATATCACAAAGAATGCGCTTTTGTTGTTTTCCCTTTGGTTTCAATGCACATTGGCCTAAAACGAGCATTTGCTGTTTTCTCTTAAATGCAACATGGGAGAAAAACCATTTCACATCAGATTTGTGGGTCTTGGTCTTCAACACATTCTGTGAAATTTTGAGCTGTCTGTGTTTGCTACAAGAGGAGATATCACAAAGTATGCACATTTGTTGTTTCCTTTCGTTTCAATGCATTTTGGCCTAAAACGAGCATTTGCTGTTTTCTCTTAAATGCAACATGGGAGAAAACCCATTTCATGTCACATTTGTGGGTCTTGGTCTTCAACACATTCTGTGAAATTTTGAGCTGTCTTTGCTTAAGAGGAGATATCACAAAGTATGCACTTTTGTTGTTTCCATTGGTTTCAATGCATTTTGGCCTAAATCGAGCATTTGCTGTTTTCTCTTAAATGCAACATGGGAGAAAAACCATTTCACATCACATTTGTGGGTCTTTGTCTTCAACACATTCTGTGAAATTTTGAGCTGTCTGTGATTGATACAAGAAGAGATATCACAAAGTATGCGCTTTTGTTGTTTCCTTTGGTTTCAAAGCATTTTGGCCTAAAACGAGCATTAGCTGTTTTCTCTTAAATGCAACATGGGAGAAAAACCATTTCACATGACATTTGTGGGTCTTTGTCTTCAACACATTCTGTGAAATTTTGAGCTGTCTGTGTTTGCTACAAGAAGAGATATCACAAAGTATGCGCTTTTGTTGTTTCCTTTGATTTCAATGCATTTAGGTCTAAAACAAGCATTTGCTGATTTCTCTTAAATGCAACATGGGAGAAAAACCAATTCACATCACATTAGTGGGTCTTGGTATTCAACACATTCTGTGAAATTTTGAGCTATCTGTGTTTGCTTCAAGAGGAGATATTACAAAGTATGTGCTTTTGTTGTTTCCTTTCGTTTCAATGCATTTTGGCCTAAAACGAGCATTTGCTGTTTTCTCTTAAATGCAACATGGGAGAAAACCCATTTCATGTCACATTTGTGGGTCTTGGTCTTCAACACATTCTGTGAAATTTTGAGCTGTCTTTGTTTGCTTAAGAGGAGATATCACAAAGTATGCGCTTTTGTTGTTTCCATTGGTTTGAATGCATTTTGGCCTAAAACAGGCATTTGCTGTTTTCTCTTAAAGGCAACATGGGAGAAAAACCATTTCACATCAGATTTGTGGGTCTTGGTCTTCAACACATTCTGTGAAATTTTGAGCTGTCTGTGTTTGCTACAAGAGGAGATATCACAAAGTATGCACATTTGTTGTTTCCAATGGTTTGAATGCATTTTGGCCTAAAACGAGCATTTGCTGTTTTCTCTTAAATGCAACATGGGAGAAAACCCATTTCATGTCACATTTGTGGGTCTTGGTCTTCAACACATTCTATGAAATTTTGAGTTGTCTGTGTTTGCTACTAGAGGAGATATCACAAAGTATGCACTTTTTTTGTTTCCTTTCGTTTAAATGCATTTTGGTCTAAAACGAGCATTTGCTGTTTTCTCTTAAATGCAACATGGGAGAAAAACCATTTCACATCAGATTTGTGGGTCTTGGTCTTCAACACATTCTGTGAAATTTTGAGCTGTCTGTGTTTGCTACAAGAGGAGATATCACAAAGTATGCACATTTGTTGTTTCCAATGGTTTGAATGCATTTTGGCCTAAAACAAGCATTTGCTGTTTTCTCTTAAACACAACATGGGAGAAAAACCATTTCACATCACATTTGTGGGTCTTGGTCTTCAACACATTCTGTGAAATTTTGAGCTGTCTTTGTTTGCTTAAGAGGAGATATCACAAAGTATGCGCTTTTGTTGTTTCCATTGGTTTGAATGCATTTTGGCCTAAAACAGGCATTTGCTGTTTTCTCTTAAAGGCAACATGGGAGACAAACCATTTCACATCACATTTGTGGGTCTTGGTCTTCAACACATTCTGTGAAATTTTGAGCTGTCTGTGTTTGCTACAAGAGGAGATATCACAAAGTATGCACATTTGTTGTTTCCAATGGTTTGAATGCATTTTGGCCTAAAACGAGCATTTGCTGTTTTCTCTTAAATGCAACATGGGAGAAAAACCATTTCACATCACATTTCTGGGTCTTGGCCTTCAACACATTGTGTGAAATTTTTAGCTATCTGTGTTTGCTAGAAAAGGAGATATCACAAAGAATGCGCTTTTGTTGTTTTCCCTTTGGTTTCAATGCACATTGGCCTAAATCGAGCATTTGCTGTTTTCTCTTAAACGCAACATGGGAGAAAAACCATTTCACATCACATTTGTGGGTCTTGGTCTTCAACATATTCTGTGAAATTTTGAGCTATCTGTGTTTGCTAGAAGAGGAGATATCACAAAGAATGCGCTTTTGTTGTTTCCTTTGGTTTCAATGCATTTTGGCCTAAAACGAGCATTTGCTGTTTTCTCTTAAATGCAACATGGGAGAAAACCCATTTCATGTCACATTTGTGGGTCTTGGTCTTCAACACATTCTGTGAAATTTTGAGCTGTCTTTGCTTAAGAGGAGATATCACAAAGTATGCACTTTTGTTGTTTCCATTGGTTTCAATGCATTTTGGCCTAAAACGAGCATTTGCTGTTTTCTCTTAAATGCAACATGGGAGCAAAACCATTTCACATCACATTTGTGGGTCTTGGTCTTCAACACATTCTGTGAAATTTTGAGCTGTCTGTGTTTGCTACAAGAGGAGATATCACAAAGTATGCACTTTTTTTGTTTCCTTTCGTTTAAATGCATTTTGGTCTAAAACGAGCATTTGCTGTTTTCTCTTAAATGCAACATGGGAGAAAAACCATTTCACATCAGATTTGTGGGTCTTGGTCTTCAACACATTCTGTGAAATTTTGAGCTGTCTGTGTTTGCTACAAGAGGAGATATCACAAAGTATGCACATTTGTTGTTTCCAATGGTTTGAATGCATTTTGGCCTAAAACAAGCATTTGCTGTTTTCTCTTAAACGCAACATGGGAGAAAAACCATTTCACATCACATTTGTGGGTCTTGGTCTTCAACATATTCTGTGAAATTTTGAGCTATCTGTGTTTGCTAGAAGAGGAGATATCACAAAGAATGCGCTTTTGTTGTTTTCCCTTTGGTTTCAATGCACATTGGCCTAAAACGAGCATTTGCTGTTTTCTCTTAAATGCAACATGGGAGAAAAACCATTTCACATCAGATTTGTGGGTCTTGGTCTTCAACACATTCTGTGAAATTTTGAGTTGTCTGTGTTTGCTACAAGAGGAGATATCACAAAGTATGCGCTTTTGTTGTTTCCTTTCGTTTCAATGCATTTTGGCCTAAAACGAGCATTTGCTGTTTTCTCTTAAATGCAACATGGGAGAAAACCCATTTCATGTCACATTTGTGGGTCTTTGTCTTCAACACATTGTGTGAAATGTTGAGCTGTCTGTGATTGATACAAGAAGAGATATCACAAAGTATGCGCTTTTGTTGTTTCCATTGGTTTCAATGCATTTTGGCCTAAAACGAGCATTTGCTGTTTTCTCTTAAATGCAACATGGGAGAAAAACCATTTCACATCACATTTGTGTGTCTTTGTCTTCAACACATTCTGTGAAATTTTGAGCTGTCTGTGTTTGATACAAGAAGAGATATCACAAAGTATGTGCTTTTGTTGTTTCCTTTGATTTCAATGCATTTAGGCCTAAAACAAGCATTTGCTGATTTCTCTTAAATGCAACATGGGAGAAAAACCAATTCACAACACTTTAGTGGGTCTTGGTATTCAACACATTCTGTGAAATTTTGAGCTGTCTGTGTTTGCTACAAGAGGAGATATCACAAAGTATGCGCTTTTGTTGTTTCCATTGGTTTCAATGCATTTTGGCCTAAAACGAGCATTTGCTGTTTTCTCTTAAATGCAACATGGGAGAAAAACCATTTCACATCACATTTCTGGGTCTTGGCCTTCAACACAATGTGTGAAATTTTTAGCTATCTGTGCTTGCTAGAAGAGGAGATATCACAAAGTATGCGCTTTTGTTGTTTTCCCATTGGTTTCAATGCACATTGGCCTAAAACGAGCATTTGCAGATTTCTCTTAAATGCAACATGGGAGAAAAACCATTTCACATCACATTTGTGGGTCTTGGTCTTCAACACATTCTGTGAAATTTTGAGCTGTCTTTGTTTGCTTAAGAGGAGATATCACAAAGTATACGCTTTTGTTGTTTCCATTGGTTTGAATGCATTTTGGCCTAAAACAGGCATTTGCTGTTTTCTCTTAAAGGCAACATGGGAGACAAACCATTTCACATCACATTTGTGGGTCTTGGTCTTCAACACATTCTGTGAAATTTTGAGCTGTCTGTGTTTGCTACAAGAGGAGATATCACAAAGTATGCACATTTGTTGTTTCCAATGGTTTGAATGCATTTTGGCCTAAAACGAGCATTTGCTGTTTTCTCTTAAATGCAACATGGGAGAAAAACCATTTCACATCAGATTTGTGGGTCTTGGTCTTCAACACATTCTGTGAAATTTTGAGCTGTCTGTGTTTGCTACAAGAGGAGATATCACAAAGTATGCACATTTGTTGTTTCCTTTCGTTTCAATGCATTTTGGCCTAAAACGAGCATTTGCTGTTTTCTCTTAAATGCAACATGGGAGAAAACCCATTTCATGTCACATTTGTGGGTCTTGGTCTTCAACACATTCTGTGAAATTTTGAGCTGTCTTTGCTTAAGAGGAGATATCACAAAGTATGCACTTTTGTTGTTTCCATTGGTTTCAATGCATTTTGGCCTAAATCGAGCATTTGCTGTTTTCTCTTAAATGCAACATGGGAGAAAAACCATTTCACATCACATTTGTGGGTCTTTGTCTTCAACACATTCTGTGAAATTTTGAGCTGTCTGTGTTTGCTACAAGAGGAGATATCACAAAGTATGCACTTTTGTTGTTTCCTTTCGTTTAAATGCATTTTGGTCTAAAACGAGCATTTGCTGTTTTCTCTTAAATGCAACATGGGAGAAAAACCATTTCACATCAGATTTGTGGGTCTTGGTCTTCAACACATTCTGTGAAATTTTGAGCTGTCTGTGTTTGCTACAAGAGGAGATATCACAAAGTATGCACATTTGTTGTTTCCAATGGTTTGAATGCATTTTGGCCTAAAACGAGCATTTGCTGTTTTCTCTTAAACGCAACATGGGAGAAAAACCATTTCACATCACATTTGTGGGTCTTGGTCTTCAACACATTCTGTGAAATTTTGAGCTATCTGTGTTTGCTACAAGAGGAGATATTACAAAGTATGCGCTTTTGTTGTTTCCTTTCGTTTCAATGCATTTTGGCCTAAAACGAGCATTTGCTGTTTTCTCTTAAATGCAACATGGGAGAAAACCCATTTCATGTCACATTTGTGGGTCTTGGTCTTCAACACATTCTATGAAATTTTGAGTTGTCTGTGTTTGCTACAAGAGGAGATATCACAAAGTATGCGCTTTTGTTGTTTTCCCATTGGTTTCAATGCATATTGGCCTAAAACGAGCATTTGCTGTTTTCTCTTAAACGCAACATGGGAGAAAAACCATTTCACATCACATTTCTGGGTCTTGGCCTTCAACACAATGTGTGAAATTTTTAGCTATCTGTGTTTGCTAGAAGAGGAGATATCACAAAGTATGCGCTTTTGTTGTTTTCCCATTGGTTTCAATGCACATTGGCCTAAAACGAGCATTTGCAGTTTTCTCTTAAATGCAACATGGGAGAAAAACCATTTCACATCACATTTGTGGGTCTTGGTCTTCAACACATTCTGTGAAATTTTGAGCTCTCTTTGTTTGCTTAAGAGGAGATATCACAAAGTATGCGCTTTTGTTGTTTCCATTGGTTTGAATGCATTTTGGCCTAAAACAGGCATTTGCTGTTTTCTCTTAAAGGCAACATGGGAGACAAACCATTTCACATCACATTTGTGGGTCTTGGTCTTCAACACATTCTGTGAAATTTTGAGCTGTCTGTGTTTGCTACAAGAGGAGATATCACAAAGTATGCACATTTGTTGTTTCCAATGGTTTGAATGCATTTTGGCCTAAAACGAGCATTTGCTGTTTTCTCTTAAATGCAACATGGGAGCAGAACCATTTCACATCATATTTGTGGGTCTTGGTCTTCAACACATTCTGTGAAATTTTGAGCTGTCTTTGTTTGCTTAAGAGGAGATATCACAAAGTATGCGCTTTTGTTGTTTCCATTGGTTTGAATGCATTTTGGCCTAAAACAGGCATTTGCTGTTTTCTCTTAAAGGCAACATGGGAGACAAACCATTTCACATCACATTTGTGGGTCTTGGTCTTCAACACATTCTGTGAAATTTTGAGCTGTCTTTGCTTAAGAGGAGATATCACAAAGTATGCACTTTTGTTGTTTCCATTGGTTTCAATGCATTTTGGCCTAAAACGAGCATTTGCTGTTTTCTCTTAAATGCAACATGGGAGCAAAACCATTTCACATCACATTTGTGGGTCTTGGTCTTCAACACATTCTGTGAAATTTTGAGCTGCCTGTGTTTGCTACAAGAGGAGATATCACAAAGTATGCACTTTTGTTGTTTCCTTTCGTTTAAATGCATTTTGGTCTAAAACGAGCATTTGCTGTTTTCTCTTAAATGCAACATGGGAGAAAAACCATTTCACATCAGATTTGTGGGTCTTGGTCTTCAACACATTCTGTGAAATGTTGAGCTGTCTGTGTTTGCTACAAGAGGAGATATCACAAAGTATGCGCTTTTGTTGTTTCCTTTCGTTTCAATGCATTTTGGCCTAAAACGAGCATTTGCTGTTTTCTCTTAAATGCAACATGGGAGAAAACCCATTTCATTTCACATTTGTGGGTCTTGGTCTTCAACACATTCTGTGAAATTTTGAGCTGTCTTTGCTTAAGAGGAGATATCACAAAGTATGCACTTTTGTTGTTTCCATTGGTTTCAATGCATTTTGGCCTAAATCGAGCATTTGCTGTTTTCTCTTAAATGCAACATGGGAGAAAAACCATTTCACATCACATTTGTGGGTCTTTGTCTTCAACACATTCTGTGAAATTTTGAGCTGTCTGTGATTGATACAAGAAGAGATATCACAAAGTATGCGCTTTTGTTGTTTCCATTGGTTTCAATGCATTTTGGCCTAAAACGAGCATTTGCTGTTTTCTCTTAAATGCAACATGGGAGAAAAACCATTTCACATCACATTTGTGTGTCTTTGTATTCAACACATTCTGTCAAATTTTGAGCTGTCTGTGTTTGCTACAAGAAGAGATATCACAAAGTATGCGCTTTTGTTGTTTCCTTTGATTTCAATGCATTTAGGCCTAAAACAAGCATTTACTGATTTCTCTTAAATGCAACATGGGAGAAAAACCAATTCACATCACTTTAGTGGGTCTTGGTATTCAACACATTCTGTGAAATTTTGAGCTATCTGTGTTTGCTACAAGAGGAGATATTACAAAGTATGCGCTTTTGTTGTTTCCTTTCGTTTCAATGCATTTTGGCCTAAAACGAGCATTTGCTGTTTTCTCTTAAATGCAACATGGGAGAAAACCCATTTCATGTCACATTTGTGGGTCTTGGTCTTCAACACATTCTATGAAATTTTGAGTTGTCTGTGTTTGCTACTAGAGGAGATATCACAACGTATGCGCTTTTGTTGTTTTCCCATTGGTTTCAATGCATATTGGCCTAAAACGAGCATTTGCTGTTTTCTCTTAAACGCAACATGGGAGAAAAACCATTTCACATCACATTTGTGGGTCTTGGTCTTCAACACATTCTGTGAAATTTTGAGCTGTCTGTGTTTGCTTAAGAGGAGATATCACAAAGTATGCGCTTTTGTTGTTTCCATTGGTTTCAATGCATTTTGGCCTAAAACGAGCATTTGCTGTTTTCTCTTAAATGCAACATGGGAGCAAAACCATTTCACATCACATTTGTGGGTCTTGGTCTTCAACACATTCTGTGAAATTTTGAGCTGTCTGTGTTTGCTACAAGAGGAGATATCACAAAGTATGCGCTTTTGTTGTTTCCATTGGTTTCAATGCATTTTGGCCTAAAACGAGCATTTGCTGTATTCTCTTAAATGCAACATGGGAGAAAAACCATTTCACATCACATTTCTGGGTCTTGGCCTTCAACACAATGTGTGAAATTTTTAGCTATCTGTGTTTGCTAGAAGAGGAAATATCACAAAGTATGCGCTTTTGTTGTTTTCCCTTTGGTTTCAATGCACATTGGCCTAAAACGAGCATTTGCTGTTTTCTCTTAAACGCAACATGGGAGAAAAACCATTTCACATCACATTTGTGGGTCTTTGTCTTCAACACATTCTGTGAAATTTTGAGCTGTCTGTGTTTGCTACAAGAGGAGATATCACAAAGTATGCACTTTTGTTGTTTCCTTTCGTTTAAATGCATTTTGGTCTAAAACGAGCATTTGCTGTTTTCTCTTAAATGCAACATGGGAGAAAAACCATTTCACATCACATTTGTGGGTCTTGGTCTTCAACACATTCTGTGAAATTTTGAGCTGTCTGTGTTTGCTACAAGAGGAGATATCACAAAGTATGCACATTTGTTGTTTCCAATGGTTTGAATGCATTTTGGCCTAAAACGAGCATTTGCTGTTTTCTCTTAAACGCAACATGGGAGAAAAACCATTTCACATCACATTTGTGGGTCTTGGTCTTCAACACATTCTGTGAAATTTTGAGCTATCTGTGTTTGCTACAAGAGGAGATATTACAAAGTATGCGCTTTTGTTGTTTCCTTTCGTTTCAATGCATTTTGGCCTAAAACGAGCATTTGCTGTTTTCTCTTAAATGCAACATGGGAGAAAACCCATTTCATGTCACATTTGTGGGTCTTGGTCTTCAACACATTCTATGAAATTTTGAGTTGTCTGTGTTTGCTACAAGAGGAGATATCACAAAGTATGCGCTTTTGTTGTTTTCCCATTGGTTTCAATGCATATTGGCCTAAAACGAGCATTTGCTGTTTTCTCTTAAACGCAACATGGGAGAAAAACCATTTCACATCACATTTCTGGGTCTTGGCCTTCAACACAATGTGTGAAATTTTTAGCTATCTGTGTTTGCTAGAAGAGGAGATATCACAAAGTATGCGCTTTTGTTGTTTTCCCATTGGTTTCAATGCACATTGGCCTAAAACGAGCATTTGCAGTTTTCTCTTAAATGCAACATGGGAGAAAAACCATTTCACATCACATTTGTGGGTCTTGGTCTTCAACACATTCTGTGAAATTTTGAGCTCTCTTTGTTTGCTTAAGAGGAGATATCACAAAGTATGCGCTTTTGTTGTTTCCATTGGTTTGAATGCATTTTGGCCTAAAACAGGCATTTGCTGTTTTCTCTTAAAGGCAACATGGGAGACAAACCATTTCACATCACATTTGTGGGTCTTGGTCTTCAACACATTCTGTGAAATTTTGAGCTGTCTGTGTTTGCTACAAGAGGAGATATCACAAAGTATGCACATTTGTTGTTTCCAATGGTTTGAATGCATTTTGGCCTAAAACGAGCATTTGCTGTTTTCTCTTAAATGCAACATGGGAGCAGAACCATTTCACATCACATTTGTGGGTCTTGGTCTTCAACACATTCTGTGAAATTTTGAGCTGTCTTTGTTTGCTTAAGAGGAGATATCACAAAGTATGCGCTTTTGTTGTTTCCATTGGTTTGAATGCATTTTGGCCTAAAACAGGCATTTGCTGTTTTCTCTTAAAGGCAACATGGGAGACAAACCATTTCACATCACATTTGTGGGTCTTGGTCTTCAACACATTCTGTGAAATTTTGAGCTGTCTTTGCTTAAGAGGAGATATCACAAAGTATGCACTTTTGTTGTTTCCATTGGTTTCAATGCATTTTGGCCTAAAACGAGCATTTGCTGTTTTCTCTTAAATGCAACATGGGAGCAAAACCATTTCACATCACATTTGTGGGTCTTGGTCTTCAACACATTCTGTGAAATTTTGAGCTGCCTGTGTTTGCTACAAGAGGAGATATCACAAAGTATGCACTTTTGTTGTTTCCTTTCGTTTAAATGCATTTTGGTCTAAAACGAGCATTTGCTGTTTTCTCTTAAATGCAACATGGGAGAAAAACCATTTCACATCAGATTTGTGGGTCTTGGTCTTCAACACATTCTGTGAAATTTTGAGCTGTCTGTGTTTGCTACAAGAGGAGATATCACAAAGTATGCGCTTTTGTTGTTTCCTTTCGTTTCAATGCATTTTGGCCTAAAACGAGCATTTGCTGTTTTCTCTTAAATGCAACATGGGAGAAAACCCATTTCATGTCACATTTGTGGGTCTTGGTCTTCAACACATTCTGTGAAATTTTGAGCTGTCTTTGCTTAAGAGGAGATATCACAAAGTATGCACTTTTGTTGTTTCCATTGGTTTCAATGCATTTTGGCCTAAATCGAGCATTTGCTGTTTTCTCTTAAATGCAACATGGGAGAAAAACCATTTCACATCACATTTGTGGGTCTTTGTCTTCAACACATTCTGTGAAATTTTGAGCTGTCTGTGATTGATACAAGAAGAGATATCACAAAGTATGCGCTTTTGTTGTTTCCATTGGTTTCAATGCATTTTGGCCTAAAACGAGCATTTGCTGTTTTCTCTTAAATGCAACATGGGAGAAAAACCATTTCACATCACATTTGTGTGTCTTTGTATTCAACACATTCTGTCAAATTTTGAGCTGTCTGTGTTTGCTACAAGAAGAGATATCACAAAGTATGCGCTTTTGTTGTTTCCTTTGATTTCAATGCATTTAGGCCTAAAACAAGCATTTACTGATTTCTCTTAAATGCAACATGGGAGAAAAACCAATTCACATCACTTTAGTGGGTCTTGGTATTCAACACATTCTGTGAAATTTTGAGCTATCTGTGTTTGCTACAAGAGGAGATATTACAAAGTATGCGCTTTTGTTGTTTCCTTTCGTTTCAATGCATTTTGGCCTAAAACGAGCATTTGCTGTTTTCTCTTAAATGCAACATGGGAGAAAACCCATTTCATGTCACATTTGTGGGTCTTGGTCTTCAACACATTCTATGAAATTTTGAGTTGTCTGTGTTTGCTACTAGAGGAGATATCACAACGTATGCGCTTTTGTTGTTTTCCCATTGGTTTCAATGCATATTGGCCTAAAACGAGCATTTGCTGTTTTCTCTTAAACGCAACATGGGAGAAAAACCATTTCACATCACATTTGTGGGTCTTGGTCTTCAACACATTCTGTGAAATTTTGAGCTGTCTGTGTTTGCTTAAGAGGAGATATCACAAAGTATGCGCTTTTGTTGTTTCCATTGGTTTCAATGCATTTTGGCCTAAAACGAGCATTTGCTGTTTTCTCTTAAATGCAACATGGGAGCAAAACCATTTCACATCACATTTGTGGGTCTTGGTCTTCAACACATTCTGTGAAATTTTGAGCTGTCTGTGTTTGCTACAAGAGGAGATATCACAAAGTATGCGCTTTTGTTGTTTCCATTGGTTTCAATGCATTTTGGCCTAAAACGAGCATTTGCTGTATTCTCTTAAATGCAACATGGGAGAAAAACCATTTCACATCACATTTCTGGGTCTTGGCCTTCAACACAATGTGTGAAATTTTTAGCTATCTGTGTTTGCTAGAAGAGGAAATATCACAAAGTATGCGCTTTTGTTGTTTTCCCTTTGGTTTCAATGCACATTGGCCTAAAACGAGCATTTGCTGTTTTCTCTTAAACGCAACATGGGAGAAAAACCATTTCACATCACATTTGTGGGTCTTGGTCTTCAACATATTCTGTGAAATTTTGAGCTATCTGTGTTTGCTAGAAGAGGAGATATCACAAAGAATGCGCTTTTGTTGTTTTCCCTTTGGTTTCAATGCATTTTGGCCTAAAACGAGCATTTGCTGTTTTCTCTTAAATGCAACATGGGAGCAAAACCATTTCACATCACATTTGTGGGTCTTGGTCTTCAACACATTCTGTGAAATTTTGAGCTGTCTGTGATTGCTACAAGAGGAGATATCACAAAGTATGCACTTTCGTTGTTTCCTTTCGTTTAAATGCATTTTGGTTTAAAACGAGCATTTGCTGTTTTCTCTTAAATGCAACATGGGAGAAAAACCATTTCACATCAGATTTGTGGGTCTTGGTCTTCAACACATTCTGTGAAATTTTGAGCTGTCTGTGTTTGCTACAAGAGGAGATATCACAAAGTATGCACATTTGTTGTTTCCAATGGTTTGAATGCATTTTGGCCTAAAACGAGCATTTGCTGTTTTCTCTTCAACGCAACATGGGAGAAAAACCATTTCACATCACATTTGTGGGTCTTGGTCTTCAACACATTCTGTGAAATTTTGAGCTGTCTGTGTTTGCTTTAGAGGAGATATCACAAAGTATGCGCTTTTGTTGTTTCCATTGGTTTCAATGCATTTTGGCCTAAAATGAGCATTTGCTGTTTTCTCTTAAATGCAACATGGGAGAAAAACCATTTCACATCACATTTGTGGGTCTTGGTCTTCAACACATTCTGTGAAATTTTGAGCTGTCTGTGTTTGCTACAAGAGGAGATATCACAAAGTATGCGCTTTTGTTGTTTCCATTGGTTTCAATGCATTTTGGCCTAAAAGGAGCATTTGCTGTTTTCTCTTAAATGCAACATGGGAGAAAAACCATTTCACATCACATTTCTGGGTCTTGGCCTTCAACACAATGTGTGAAATTTTTAGCTATCTGTGCTTGCTAGAAGAGGAGATATCACAAAGTATGCGCTTTTGTTGTTTTCCCATTGGTATCAATGCACATTGGCCTAAAACGAGCATTTGCAGATTTCTCTTAAATGCAACATGGCAGAAAAACCATTTCACATCACATTTGTGGGTCTTGGTCTTCAACACATTCTGTGAAATTTTGAGCTGTCTTTGTTTGCTTAAGAGGAGATATCACAAAGTATACGCTTTTGTTGTTTCCATTGGTTTGAATGCATTTTGGCCTAAAACAGGCATTTGCTGTTTTCTCTTAAAGGCAACATGGGAGACAAACCATTTCACATCACATTTGTGGGTCTTGGTCTTCAACACATTCTGTGAAATTTTGAGCTGTCTGTGTTTGCTACAAGAGGAGATATCACAAAGTATGCACATTTGTTGTTTCCAATGGTTTGAATGCATTTTGGCCTAAAACGAGCATTTGCTGTTTTCTCTTAAATGCAACATGGGAGAAAAACCATTTCACATCAGATTTGTGGGTCTTGGTCTTCAACACATTCTGTGAAATTTTGAGCTGTCTGTGTTTGCTACAAGAGGAGATATCACAAAGTATGCACATTTGTTGTTTCTAATGGTTTGAATGCATTTTGGCCTAAAACGAGCATTTGCTGTTTTCTCTTAAACGCAACATGGGAGAAAAACCATTTCACATCTCATTTGTGGGTCTTGGTCTTCAACATATTCTGTGAAATTTTGAGCTATCTGTGTTTGCTAGAAGAGGAGATATCACAAAGAATGCGCTTTTGTTGTTTTCCCTTTGGTTTCAATGCACATTGGCCTAAAACGAGCATTTGCTGTTTTCTCTTAAATGCAACATGGGAGAAAAACCATTTC
Organism: Taudactylus pleione; assembly: GCA_031769625.1. NCBI lineage: Eukaryota > Metazoa > Chordata > Amphibia > Anura > Myobatrachidae > Taudactylus > Taudactylus pleione. The sequence goes on along the minus strand of JAUIMM010000274.1, from coordinate 1,093,938 downwards.
ACATCACATTTCTGGGTCTTTGTCTTCAACACATTCTGTGAAATTTTGAGCTGTCTGTGTTTGCTACAAGAAGAGATATCACAAAGTATGCGCTTTTGTTGTTTCCTTTGATTTCAATGCATTTAGGCCTAAAACAAGCATTTGCTGATTTCTCTTAAATGCAACATGGGAGAAAAACCAATTCACATCACATTATTGGGTCTTGGTATTCAACACATTCTGTGAAATTTTGAGCTATCTGTGTTTGCTTCAAGAGGAGATATTACAAAGTATGCGCTTTTGTTGTTTCCTTTCGTTTCAATGCATTTTGGCCTAAAACGAGCATTTGCTGTTTTCTCTTAAATGCAACATGGGAGAAAACCCATTTCATGTCACATTTGTGGGTCTTGGTCTTCAACACATTCTGTGAAATTTTGAGCTGTCTTTGTTTGCTTAAGAGGAGATATCACAAAGTATGCGCTTTTGTTGTTTCCATTGGTTTGAATGCATTTTGGCCTAAAACAGGCATTTGCTGTTTTCTCTTAAAGGCAACATGGGAGACAAACCATTTCACATCACATTTGTGGGTCTTGGTCTTCAACACATTCTGTGAAATTTTGAGCTGTCTGTGTTTGCTACAAGAGGAGATATCACAAAGTATGCACATTTGTTGTTTCCAATGGTTTGAATGCATTTTGGCCTAAAACGAGCATTTGCTGTTTTCTCTTAAATGCAACATGGGAGAAAAACCATTTCACATCAGATTTGTGGGTCTTGGTCTTCAACACATTCTGTGAAATTTTGAGCTGTCTGTGTTTGCTACAAGAGGAGATATCACAAAGTATGCACATTTGTTGTTTCCAATGGTTTGAATGCATTTTGGCCTAAAACGAGCATTTGCTGTTTTCTCTTAAATGCAACATGGGAGAAAACCCATTTCATGTCACATTTGTGGGTCTTGGTCTTCAACACATTCTATGAAATTTTGAGTTGTCTGTGTTTGCTACTAGAGGAGATATCACAAAGTATGCACTTTTTTTGTTTCCTTTCGTTTAAATGCATTTTGGTCTAAAACGAGCATTTGCTGTTTTCTCTTAAATGCAACATGGGAGAAAAACCATTTCACATCAGATTTGTGGGTCTTGGTCTTCAACACATTCTGTGAAATTTTGAGCTGTCTGTGTTTGCTACAAGAGGAGATATCACAAAGTATGCACATTTGTTGTTTCCAATGGTTTGAATGCATTTTGGCCTAAAACAAGCATTTGCTGTTTTCTCTTAAACGCAACATGGGAGAAAAACCATTTCACATCACATTTGTGGGTCTTGGTCTTCAACACATTCTGTGAAATTTTGAGCTGTCTTTGTTTGCTTAAGAGGAGATATCACAAAGTATGCGCTTTTGTTGTTTCCATTGGTTTGAATGCATTTTGGCCTAAAACAGGCATTTGCTGTTTTCTCTTAAAGGCAACATGGGAGACAAACCATTTCACATCACATTTGTGGGTCTTGGTCTTCAACACATTCTGTGAAATTTTGAGCTGTCTGTGTTTGCTACAAGAGGAGATATCACAAAGTATGCACATTTGTTGTTTCCAATGGTTTGAATGCATTTTGGCCTAAAACGAGCATTTGCTGTTTTCTCTTAAATGCAACATGGGAGAAAAACCATTTCACATCACATTTCTGGGTCTTGGCCTTCAACACATTGTGTGAAATTTTTAGCTATCTGTGTTTGCTAGAAAAGGAGATATCACAAAGAATGCGCTTTTGTTGTTTTCCCTTTTGTTTCAATGCACATTGGCCTAAATCGAGCATTTGCTGTTTTCTCTTAAACGCAACATGGGAGAAAAACCATTTCACATCACATTTGTGGGTCTTGGTCTTCAACATATTCTGTGAAATTTTGAGCTATCTGTGTTTGCTAGAAGAGGAGATATCACAAAGAATGCGCTTTTGTTGTTTCCTTTCGTTTCAATGCATTTTGGCCTAAAACGAGCATTTGCTGTTTTCTCTTAAATGCAACATGGGAGAAAACCCATTTCATGTCACATTTGTGGGTCTTGGTCTTCAACACATTCTGTGAAATTTTGAGCTGTCTTTGCTTAAGAGGAGATATCACAAAGTATGCACTTTTGTTGTTTCCATTGGTTTCAATGCATTTTGGCCTAAAACGAGCATTTGCTGTTTTCTCTTAAATGCAACATGGGAGCAAAACCATTTCACATCACATTTGTGGGTCTTTGTCTTCAACACATTCTGTGAAATTTTGAGCTGTCTGTGTTTGCTACAAGAGGAGATATCACAAAGTATGCACTTTTTTTGTTTCCTTTCGTTTAAATGCATTTTGGTCTAAAACGAGCATTTGCTGTTTTCTCTTAAATGCAACATGGGAGAAAAACCATTTCACATCAGATTTGTGGGTCTTGGTCTTCAACACATTCTGTGAAATTTTGAGCTGTCTGTGTTTGCTACAAGAGGAGATATCACAAAGTATGCACATTTGTTGTTTCCAATGGTTTGAATGCATTTTGGCCTAAAACAAGCATTTGCTGTTTTCTCTTAAACGCAACATGGGAGAAAAACCATTTCACATCACATTTGTGGGTCTTGGTCTTCAACATATTCTGTGAAATTTTGAGCTATCTGTGTTTGCTAGAAGAGGAGATATCACAAAGAATGCGCTTTTGTTGTTTTCCCTTTGGTTTCAATGCACATTGGCCTAAAACGAGCATTTGCTGTTTTCTCTTAAATGCAACATGGGAGAAAAACCATTTCACATCAGATTTGTGGGTCTTGGTCTTCAACACATTCTGTGAAATTTTGAGCTGTCTGTGTTTGCTACAAGAGGAGATATCACAAAGTATGCACATTTGTTGTTTCCAATGGTTTGAATGCATTTTGGCCTAAAACGAGCATTTGCTGTTTTCTCTTAAATGCAACATGGGAGAAAACCCATTTCATGTCACATTTGTGGGTCTTGGTCTTCAACACATTGTGTGAAATTTTGAGTTGTCTGTGTTTGCTACAAGAGGAGATATCACAAAGTATGCGCTTTTGTTGTTTCCTTTCGTTTCAATGCATTTTGGCCTAAAACGAGCATTTGCTGTTTTCTCTTAAATGCAACATGGGAGAAAACCCATTTCATGTCACATTTGTGGGTCTTTGTCTTCAACACATTCTGTGAAATTTTGAGCTGTCTGTGATTGATACAAGAAGAGATATCACAAAGTATGCGCTTTTGTTGTTTCCATTGGTTTCAATGCATTTTGGCCTAAAACGAGCATTTGCTGTTTTCTCTTAAATGCAACATGGGAGAAAAACCATTTCACATCACATTTGTGTGTCTTTGTCTTCAACACATTCTGTGAAATTTTGAGCTGTCTGTGTTTGATACAAGAAGAGATATCACAAAGTATGCGCTTTTGTTGTTTCCTTTGATTTCAATGCATTTAGGCCTAAAACAAGCATTTGCTGATTTCTCTTAAATGCAACATGGGAGAAAAACCAATTCACAACACTTTAGTGGGTCTTGGTATTCAACACATTCTGTGAAATTTTGAGCTGTCTGTGTTTGCTACAAGAGGAGATATCACAAAGTATGCGCTTTTGTTGTTTCCATTGGTTTCAATGCATTTTGGCCTAAAACGAGCATTTGCTGTTTTCTCTTAAATGCAACATGGGAGAAAAACCATTTCACATCACATTTCTGGGTCTTGGCCTTCAACACAATGTGTGAAATTTTTAGCTATCTGTGCTTGCTAGAAGAGGAGATATCACAAAGTATGCGCTTTTGTTGTTTTCCCATTGGTTTAAATGCACATTGGCCTAAAACGAGCATTTGCAGATTTCTCTTAAATGCAACATGGGAGAAAAACCATTTCACATCACATTTGTGGGTCTTGGTCTTCAACACATTCTGTGAAATTTTGAGCTGTCTTTGTTTGCTTAAGAGGAGATATCACAAAGTATACGCTTTTGTTGTTTCCATTGGTTTGAATGCATTTTGGCCTAAAACAGGCATTTGCTGTTTTCTCTTAAAGGCAACATGGGAGACAAACCATTTCACATCACATTTGTGTGTCTTGGTCTTCAACACATTCTGTGAAATTTTGAGCTGTCTGTGTTTGCTACAAGAGGAGATATCACAAAGTATGCACATTTGTTGTTTCCAATGGTTTGAATGCATTTTGGCCTAAAACGAGCATTTGCTGTTTTCTCTTAAATGCAACATGGGAGAAAAACCATTTCACATCAGATTTGTGGGTCTTGGTCTTCAACACATTCTGTGAAATTTTGAGCTGTCTGTGTTTGCTACAAGAGGAGATATCACAAAGTATGCACATTTGTTGTTTCCTTTCGTTTCAATGCATTTTGGCCTAAAACGAGCATTTGCTGTTTTCTCTTAAATGCAACATGGGAGAAAACCCATTTCATGTCACATTTGTGGGTCTTGGTCTTCAACACATTCTGTGAAATTTTGAGCTGTCTTTGCTTAAGAGGAGATATCACAAAGTATGCACTTTTGTTTTTTCCATTGGTTTCAATGCATTTTGGCCTAAATCGAGCATTTGCTGTTTTCTCTTAAATGCAACATGGGAGAAAAACCATTTCACATCACATTTGTGGGTCTTTGTCTTCAACACATTCTGTGAAATTTTGAGCTGTCTGTGATTGATACAAGAAGAGATATCACAAAGTATGCGCTTTTGTTGTTTCCTTTGGTTTCAAAGCATTTTGGCCTAAAACGAGCATTTGCTGTTTTCTCTTAAATGCAACATGGGAGAAAAACCATTTCACATCACATTTGTGGGTCTTTGTCTTCAACACATTCTGTGAAATTCTGAGCTGTCTGTGTTTGCTACAAGAAGAGATATCACAAAGTATGCGCTTTTGTTGTTTCCTTTGATTTCAATGCATTTAGGCCTAAAACAAGCATTTGCTGATTTCTCTTAAATGCAACATGGGAGAAAAACCAATTCACATCACATTAGTGGGTCTTGGTATTCAACACATTCTGTGAAATTTTGAGCTCTCGGTGTTTGCTTCAAGAGGAGATATTACAAAGTATGCGCTTTTGTTGTTTCCTTTCGTTTCAATGCATTTTGGCCTAAAACGAACATTTGCTGTTTTCTCTTAAATGCAACATGGGAGAAAACCCATTTCATGTCACATTTGTGGGTCTTGGTCTTCAACACATTCTATGAAATTTTGAGTTGTCTGTGTTTGCTACAAGAGGAGATATCACAAAGTATGCGCTTTTGTTGTTTTCCCATTGGTTTCAATGCATATTGGCCTAAAATGAGCATTTGCTGTTTTCTCTTAAACGCAACATGGGAGAAAAACCATTTCACATCACATTTGTGGGTCTTGGTCTTCAACACATTCTGTGAAATTTTGAGCTGTCTGTGTTTGCTTAAGAGGAGATATCACAAAGTATGCGCTTTTGTTGTTTACATTGGTTTCAATGCATTTTGGCCTAAAATGAGCATTTGCTGTTTTCTCTTAAATGCAACATGGGAGAAAAACCATTTCACATCACATTTGTGGGTCTTGGTCTTCAACACATTCTGTGAAATTTTGAGCTGTCTGTGTTTGCTACAAGAGGAGATATCACAAAGTATGCGCTTTTGTTGTTTCCATTGGTTTCAATGCATTTTGGCCTAAAACGAGCATTTGCTGTTTTCTCTTAAATGCAACATGGGAGAAAAACCATTTCACATCACATTTCTGGGTCTTGGCCTTCAACACAATGTGTGAAATTTTTAGCTATCTGTGTTTGCTAGAAGATGAGATATCACAAAGTATGCGCTTTTGTTGTTTTCCCATTGGTTTCAATGCACATTGGCCTAAAACGAGCATTTGCAGTTTTCTCTTAAATGCAACATGGGAGAAAAACCATTTCACATCACATTTGTGGGTCTTGGTCTTCAACACATTCTGTGAAATTTTGAGCTGTCTTTGTTTGCTTTAGAGGAGATATCACAAAGTATGCGCTTTTGTTGTTTTCATTGGTTTGAATGCATTTTGGCCTAAAACAGGCATTTGCTGTTTTCTCTTAAAGGCAACATGGGAGACAAACCATTTCACATCACATTTGTGGGTCTTGGTCTTCAACACATTCTGTGAAATTTTGAGCTGTCTGTGTTTGCTACAAGAGGAGATATCACAAAGTATGCACATTTGTTGTTTCCAATGGTTTGAATGCATTTTGGCCTAAAACGAGCATTTGCTGTTTTCTCTTAAATGCAACATGGGAGAAAAACCATTTCACATCACATTTCTGGGTCTTGGCCTTCAACACATTGTGTGAAATTTTTAGCTATCTGTGTTTGCTAGAAAAGGAGATATCACAAAGAATGCGCTTTTGTTGTTTTCCCTTTGGTTTCAATGCACATTGGCCTAAATCGAGCATTTGCTGTTTTCTCTTAAACGCAACATGGGAGAAAAACCATTTCACATCACATTTGTGGGTCTTGGTCTTCAACATATTCTGTGAAATTTTGAGCTATCTGTGTTTGCTAGAAGAGGAGATATCACAAAGAATGCGCTTTTGTTGTTTCCTTTCGTTTCAATGCATTTTGGCCTAAAACGAGCATTTGCTGTTTTCTCTTAAATGCAACATGGGAGAAAACCCATTTCATGTCACATTTGTGGGTCTTGGTCTTCAACACATTCTGTGAAATTTTGAGCTGTCTTTGCTTAAGAGGAGATATCACAAAGTATGCACTTTTGTTGTTTCCATTGGTTTCAATGCATTTTGGCCTAAAATGAGCATTTGCTGTTTTCTCTTAAATGCAACATGGGAGCAAAACCATTTCACATCACATTTGTGGGTCTTGGTCTTCAACACATTCTGTGAAATTTTGAGCTGTCTGTGTTTGCTACAAGAGGAGATATCACAAAGTATGCACTTTTTTTGTTTCCTTTCGTTTAAATGCATTTTGGTCTAAAACGAGCATTTGCTGTTTTCTCTTAAATGCAACATGGGAGAAAAACCATTTCACATCAGATTTGTGGGTCTTGGTCTTCAACACATTCTGTGAAATTTTGAGCTGTCTGTGTTTGCTACAAGAGGAGATATCACAAAGTATGCACATTTGTTGTTTCCAATGGTTTGAATGCATTTTGGCCTAAAACAAGCATTTGCTGTTTTCTCTTAAACGCAACATGGGAGAAAAACCATTTCACATCACATTTGTGGGTCTTGGTCTTCAACATATTCTGTGAAATTTTGAGCTATCTGTGTTTGCTAGAAGAGGAGATATCACAAAGAATGCGCTTTTGTTGTTTTCCCTTTGGTTTCAATGCACATTGGCCTAAAACGAGCATTTGCTGTTTTCTCTTAAATGCAACATGGGAGAAAAACCATTTCACATCAGATTTGTGGGTCTTGGTCTTCAACACATTCTGTGAAATTTTGAGCTGTCTGTGTTTGCTACAAGAGGAGATATCACAAAGTATGCACATTTGTTGTTTCCAATGGTTTGAATGCATTTTGGCCTAAAATGAGCATTTGCTGTTTTCTCTTAAATGCAACATGGGAGAAAACCCATTTCATGTCACATTTGTGGGTCTTGGTCTTCAACACATTGTGTGAAATTTTGAGTTGTCTGTGTTTGCTACAAGAGGAGATATCACAAAGTATGCGCTTTTGTTGTTTCCTTTCGTTTCAATGCATTTTGGCCTAAAACGAGCATTTGCTGTTTTCTCTTAAATGCAACATGGGAGAAAACCCATTTCATGTCACATTTGTGGGTCTTGGTCTTCAACACATTCTGTGAAATTTTGAGCTGTCTTTGCTTAAGAGGAGATATCACAAAGTATGCACTTTTGTTGTTTCCATTGGTTTCAATGCATTTTGGCCTAAATCGAGCATTTGCTGTTTTCTCTTAAATGCAACATGGGAGAAAAACCATTTCACATCACATTTGTGGGTCTTTGTCTTCAACACATTCTGTGAAATTTTGAGCTGTCTGTGATTGATACAAGAAGAGATATCACAAAGTATGCGCTTTTGTTGTTTCCATTGGTTTCAATGCATTTTGGCCTAAAACGAGCATTTGCTGTTTTCTCTTAAATGCAACATGGGAGAAAAACCATTTCACATCACATTTGTGTGTCTTTGTCTTCAACACATTCTGTGACATTTTGAGCTGTCTGTGTTTGATACAAGAAGAGATATCACAAAGTATGCGCTTTTGTTGTTTCCTTTGATTTCAATGCATTTAGGCCTAAAACAAGCATTTGCTGATTTCTCTTAAATGCAACATGGGAGAAAAACCAATTCACAACACTTTAGTGGGTCTTGGTCTTCAACACATTCTGTGAAATTTTGAGCTGTCTGTGTTTGCTACAAGAGGAGATATCACAAAGTATGCACATTTGTTGTTTCCAATGGTTTGAATGCATTTTGGCCTAAAACGAGCATTTGCTGTTTTCTCTTAAATGCAACATGGGAGAAAAACCATTTCACATCACATTTGTGGGTCTTTGTCTTCAACACATTCTGTGAAATTTTGAGCTGTCTGTGATTGATACAAGAAGAGATATCACAAAGTATGCGCTTTTGTTGTTTCCTTTGGTTTCAAAGCATTTTGGCCTAAAACGAGCATTTGCTGTTTTCTCTTAAATGCAACATGGGAGAAAAACCATTTCACATCACATTTGTGGGTCTTTGTCTTCAACACATTCTGTGAAATTCTGAGCTGTCTGTGTTTGCTACAAGAAGAGATATCACAAAGTATGCGCTTTTGTTGTTTCCTTTGATTTCAATGCATTTAGGCCTAAAACAAGCATTTGCTGATTTCTCTTAAATGCAACATGGGAGAAAAACCAATTCACATCACATTAGTGGGTCTTGGTATTCAACACATTCTGTGAAATTTTGAGCTCTCGGTGTTTGCTTCAAGAGGAGATATTACAAAGTATGCGCTTTTGTTGTTTCCTTTCGTTTCAATGCATTTTGGCCTAAAACGAACATTTGCTGTTTTCTCTTAAATGCAACATGGGAGAAAAACCATTTCACATCAGATTTGTGGGTCTTGGTCTTCAACACATTCTGTGAAATTTTGAGCTGTCTGTGTTTGCTACAAGAGGAGATATCACAAAGTATGCACATTTGTTGTTTCCAATGGTTTGAATGCATTTTGGCCTAAAACAAGCATTTGCTGTTTTCTCTTAAACGCAACATGGGAGAAAAACCATTTCACATCACATTTGTGGGTCTTGGTCTTCAACATATTCTGTGAAATTTTGAGCTATCTGTGTTTGCTAGAAGAGGAGATATCACAAAGAATGCGCTTTTGTTGTTTTCCCTTTGGTTTCAATGCACATTGGCCTAAAACGAGCATTTGCTGTTTTCTCTTAAATGCAACATGGGAGAAAAACCATTTCACATCAGATTTGTGGGTCTTGGTCTTCAACACATTCTGTGAAATTTTGAGCTGTCTGTGTTTGCTACAAGAGGAGATATCACAAAGTATGCACATTTGTTGTTTCCAATGGTTTGAATGCATTTTGGCCTAAAACGAGCATTTGCTGTTTTCTCTTAAATGCAACATGGGAGAAAACCCATTTCATGTCACATTTGTGGGTCTTGGTCTTCAACACATTGTGTGAAATTTTGAGTTGTCTGTGTTTGCTACAAGAGGAGATATCACAAAGTATGCGCTTTTGTTGTTTCCTTTCGTTTCAATGCATTTTGGCCTAAAACGAGCATTTGCTGTTTTCTCTTAAATGCAACATGGGAGAAAACCCATTTCATGTCACATTTGTGGGTCTTGGTCTTCAACACATTCTGTGAAATTTTGAGCTGTCTTTGCTTAAGAGGAGATATCACAAAGTATGCACTTTTGTTGTTTCCATTGGTTTCAATGCATTTTGGCCTAAATCGAGCATTTGCTGTTTTCTCTTAAATGCAACATGGGAGAAAAACCATTTCACATCACATTTGTGGGTCTTTGTCTTCAACACATTCTGTGAAATTTTGAGCTGTCTGTGATTGATACAAGAAGAGATATCACAAAGTATGCGCTTTTGTTGTTTCCATTGGTTTCAATGCATTTTGGCCTAAAACGAGCATTTGCTGTTTTCTCTTAAATGCAACATGGGAGAAAAACCATTTCACATCACATTTGTGTGTCTTTGTCTTCAACACATTCTGTGACATTTTGAGCTGTCTGTGTTTGATACAAGAAGAGATATCACAAAGTATGCGCTTTTGTTGTTTCCTTTGATTTCAATGCATTTAGGCCTAAAACAAGCATTTGCTGATTTCTCTTAAATGCAACATGGGAGAAAAACCAATTCACAACACTTTAGTGGGTCTTGGTATTCAACACATTCTGTGAAATTTTGAGCTGTCTGTGTTTGCTACAAGAGGAGATATCACAAAGTATGCGCTTTTGTTGTTTCCATTGGTTTCAATGCATTTTGGCCTAAAACGAGCATTTGCTGTTTTCTCTTAAATGCAACATGGGAGAAAAACCATTTCACATCACATTTCTGGGTCTTGGCCTTCAACACAATGTGTGAAATTTTTAGCAATCTGTGCTTGCTAGAAGAGGAGATATCACAAAGTATGCGCTTTTGTTGTTTTCCCATTGGTTTCAATGCACATTGGCCTAAAACGAGCATTTGCAGATTTCTCTTAAATGCAACATGGGAGAAAAACCATTTCACATCACATTTGTGGGTCTTGGTCTTCAACACATTCTGTGAAATTTTGAGCTGTCTTTGTTTGCTTAAGAGGAGATATCACAAAGTATACGCTTTTGTTGTTTCCATTGGTTTGAATGCATTTTGGCCTAAAACAGGCATTTGCTGTTTTCTCTTAAAGGCAACATGGGAGACAAACCATTTCACATCACATTTGTGGGTCTTGGTCTTCAACACATTCTGTGAAATTTTGAGCTGTCTGTGTTTGCTACAAGAGGAGATATCACAAAGTATGCACATTTGTTGTTTCCAATGGTTTGAATGCATTTTGGCCTAAAACGAGCATTTGCTGTTTTCTCTTAAATGCAACATGGGAGACAAACCATTTCACATCACATTTGTGGGTCTTTGTCTTCAACACATTCTGTGAAATTTTGAGCTGTCTGTGATTGATACAAGAAGAGATATCACAAAGTATGCGCTTTTGTTGTTTCCTTTGGTTTCAAAGCATTTTGGCCTAAAACGAGCATTTGCTGTTTTCTCTTAAATGCAACATGGGAGAAAAACCATTTCACATCACATTTGTGGGTCTTTGTCTTCAACACATTCTGTGAAATTCTGAGCTGTCTGTGTTTGCTACAAGAAGAGATATCACAAAGTATGCGCTTTTGTTGTTTCCTTTGATTTCAATGCATTTAGGCCTAAAACAAGCATTTGCTGATTTCTCTTAAATGCAACATGGGAGAAAAACCAATTCACATCACATTAGTGGGTCTTGGTATTCAACACATTCTGTGAAATTTTGAGCTCTCGGTGTTTGCTTCAAGAGGAGATATTACAAAGTATGCGCTTTTGTTGTTTCCTTTCGTTTCAATGCATTTTGGCCTAAAACGAACATTTGCTGTTTTCTCTTAAATGCAACATGGGAGAAAACCCATTTCATGTCACATTTGTGGGTCTTGGTCTTCAACACATTCTATGAAATTTTGAGTTGTCTGTGTTTGCTACAAGAGGAGATATCACAAAGTATGCGCTTTTGTTGTTTTCCCATTGGTTTCAATGCATATTGGCCTAAAATGAGCATTTGCTGTTTTCTCTTAAACGCAACATGGGAGAAAAACCATTTCACATCACATTTGTGGGTCTTGGTCTTCAACACATTCTGTGAAATTTTGAGCTGTCTGTGTTTGCTTAAGAGGAGATATCACAAAGTATGCGCTTTTGTTGTTTACATTGGTTTCAATGCATTTTGGCCTAAAATGAGCATTTGCTGTTTTCTCTTAAATGCAACATGGGAGCAAAACCATTTCACATCACATTTGTGGGTCTTGGTCTTCAACACATTCTGTGAAATTTTGAGCTGTCTGTGTTTGCTACAAGAGGAGATATCACAAAGTATGCACTTTTTTTGTTTCCTTTCGTTTAAATGCATTTTGGTCTAAAACGAGCATTTGCTGTTTTCTCTTAAATGCAACATGGGAGAAAAACCATTTCACATCAGATTTGTGGGTCTTGGTCTTCAACACATTCTGTGAAATTTTGAGCTGTCTGTGTTTGCTACAAGAGGAGATATCACAAAGTATGCACATTTGTTGTTTCCAATGGTTTGAATGCATTTTGGCCTAAAACAAGCATTTGCTGTTTTCTCTTAAACGCAACATGGGAGAAAAACCATTTCACATCACATTTGTGGGTCTTGGTCTTCAACATATTCTGTGAAATTTTGAGCTATCTGTGTTTGCTAGAAGAGGAGATATCACAAAGAATGCGCTTTTGTTGTTTTCCCTTTGGTTTCAATGCACATTGGCCTAAAACGAGCATTTGCTGTTTTCTCTTAAATGCAACATGGGAGAAAAACCATTTCACATCAGATTTGTGGGTCTTGGTCTTCAACACATTCTGTGAAATTTTGAGCTGTCTGTGTTTGCTACAAGAGGAGATATCACAAAGTATGCACATTTGTTGTTTCCAATGGTTTGAATGCATTTTGGCCTAAAACAAGCATTTGCTGTTTTCTCTTAAACGCAACATGGGAGAAAAACCATTTCACATCACATTTGTGGGTCTTGGTCTTCAACATATTCTGTGAAATTTTGAGCTATCTGTGTTTGCTAGAAGAGGAGATATAACAAAGAATGCGCTTTTGTTGTTTTCCCTTTGGTTTCAATGCACATTGGCCTAAAACGAGCATTTGCTGTTTTCTCTTAAATGCAACATGGGAGAAAAACCATTTCACATCAGATTTGTGGGTCTTGGTCTTCAACACATTCTGTGAAATTTTGAGCTGTCTGTGTTTGCTACAAGAGGAGATATCACAAAGTATGCACATTTGTTGTTTCCAATGGTTTGAATGCATTTTGGCCTAAAACGAGCATTTGCTGTTTTCTCTTAAATGCAACATGGGAGAAAACCCATTTCATGTCACATTTGTGGGTCTTGGTCTTCAACACATTGTGTGATATTTTGAGTTGTCTGTGTTTGCTACAAGAGGAGATATCACAAAGTATGCGCTTTTGTTGTTTCCTTTCGTTTCAATGCATTTTGGCCTAAAACGAGCATTTGCTGTTTTCTCTTAAATGCAACATGGGAGAAAACCCATTTCATGTCACATTTGTGGGTCTTGGTCTTCTACACATTCTGTGAAATTTTGAGCTGTCTTTGCTTAAGAGGAGATATCACAAAGTATGCACTTTTGTTGTTTCCATTGGTTTCAATGCATTTTGGCCTAAATCGAGCATTTGCTGTTTTCTCTTAAATGCAACATGGGAGAAAAACCATTTCACATCACATTTGTGGGTCTTTGTCTTCAACACATTCTGTGAAATTTTGAGCTGTCTGTGATTGATACAAGAAGAGATATCACAAAGTATGCGCTTTTGTTGTTTCCATTGGTTTCAATGCATTTTGGCCTAAAATGAGCATTTGCTGTTTTCTCTTAAATGCAACATGGGAGAAAAACCATTTCACATCACATTTGTGTGTCTTTGTCTTCAACACATTCTGTGACATTTTGAGCTGTCTGTGTTTGATACAAGAAGAGATATCACAAAGTATGCGCTTTTGTTGTTTCCTTTGATTTCAATGCATTTAGGCCTAAAACAAGCATTTGCTGATTTCTCTTAAATGCAACATGGGAGAAAAACCAATTCACAACACTTTAGTGGGTCTTGGTATTCAACACATTCTGTGAAATTTTGAGCTGTCTGTGTTTGCTACAAGAGGAGATATCACAAAGTATGCGCTTTTGTTGTTTCCATTGGTTTCAATGCATTTTGGCCTAAAACGAGCATTTGCAGATTTCTCTTAAATGCAACATGGGAGAAAAACCATTTCACATCACATTTGTGGGTCTTGGTCTTCAACACATTCTGTGAAATTTTGAGCTGTCTTTGTTTGCTTAAGAGGAGATATCACAAAGTATACGCTTTTGTTGTTTCCATTGGTTTGAATGCATTTTGGCCTAAAACAGGCATTTGCTGTTTTCTCTTAAAGGCAACATGGGAGACAAACCATTTCACATCACATTTGTGGGTCTTGGTCTTCAACACATTCTGTGAAATTTTGAGCTGTCTGTGTTTGCTACAAGAGGAGATATCACAAAGTATGCACATTTGTTGTTTCCAATGGTTTGAATGCATTTTGGCCTAAAACGAGCATTTGCTGTTTTCTCTTAAATGCAACATGGGAGAAAAACCATTTCACATCACATTTGTGGGTCTTGGTCTTCAACACATTCTGTGAAATTTTGAGCTGTCTGTGTTTGCTACAAGAGGAGATATCACAAAGTATGCACATTTGTTGTTTCTAATGGTTTGAATGCATTTTGGCCTAAAACGAGCATTTGCTGTTTTCTCTTAAACGCAACATGGGAGAAAAACCATTTCACATCTCATTTGTGGGTCTTGGTCTTCAACATATTCTGTGAAATTTTGAGCTATCTGTGTTTGCTAGAAGAGGAAATATCACAAAGAATGCGCTTTTGTTGTTTTCCCTTTGGTTTCAATGCACATTGGCCTAAAACGAGCATTTGCTGTTTTCTCTTAAATGCAACATGGGAGAAAAACCATTTCACATCAGATTTGTGGGTCTTGGTCTTCAACACATTCTGTGAAATTTTGAGCTGTCTGTGTTTGCTACAAGAGGAGATATCACAAAGTATGCACATTTGTTGTTTCCTTTCGTTTCAATGCATTTTGGCCTAAAACGAGCATTTGCTGTTTTCTCTTAAATGCAACATGGGAGAAAACCCATTTCATGTCACATTTGTGGGTCTTGGTCTTCAACACATTCTGTGAAATTTTGAGCTGTCTTTGCTTAAGAGGAGATATCACAAAGTATGCACTTTTGTTTTTTCCATTGGTTTCAATGCATTTTGGCCTAAATCGAGCATTTGCTGTTTTCTCTTAAATGCAACATGGGAGAAAAACCATTTCACATCACATTTGTGGGTCTTTGTCTTCAACACATTCTGTGAAATTTTGAGCTGTCTGTGATTGATACAAGAAGAGATATCACAAAGTATGCGCTTTTGTTGTTTCCTTTGGTTTCAAAGCATTTTGGCCTAAAACGAGCATTTGCTGTTTTCTCTTAAATGCAACATGGGAGAAAAACCATTTCACATCACATTTGTGGGTCTTTGTCTTCAACACATTCTGTGAAATTTTGAGCTGTCTGTGTTTGCTACAAGAAGAGATATCACAAAGTATGCGCTTTTGTTGTTTCCTTTGATTTCAATGCATTTAGGCCTAAAACAAGCATTTGCTGATTTCTCTTAAATGCAACATGGGAGAAAAACCAATTCACATCACATTAGTGGGTCTTGGTATTCAACACATTCTGTGAAATTTTGAGCTCTCGGTGTTTGCTTCAAGAGGAGATATTACAAAGTATGCGCTTTTGTTGTTTCCTTTCGTTTCAATGCATTTTGGCCTAAAACGAACATTTGCTGTTTTCTCTTAAATGCAACATGGGAGAAAACCCATTTCATGTCACATTTGTGGGTCTTGGTCTTCAACACATTCTATGAAATTTTGAGTTGTCTGTGTTTGCTAAAAGAGGAGATATCACAAAGTATGCGTTTTTGTTGTTTTCCCATTGGTTTCAATGCATATTGGCCTAAAATGAGCATTTGCTGTTTTCTCTTAAACGCAACATGGGAGAAAAACCATTTCACATCACATTTGTGGGTCTTGGTCTTCAACACATTCTGTGAAATTTTGAGCTGTCTGTGTTTGCTTAAGAGGAGATATCACAAAGTATGCGCTTTTGTTGTTTACATTGGTTTCAATGCATTTTGGCCTAAAATGAGCATTTGCTGTTTTCTCTTAAATGCAACATGGGAGAAAAACCATTTCACATCACATTTGTGGGTCTTGGTCTTCAACACATTCTGTGAAATTTTGAGCTGTCTGTGTTTGCTACAAGAGGAGATATCACAAAGTATGCGCTTTTGTTGTTTCCATTGGTTTCAATGCATTTTGGCCTAAAACGAGCATTTGCTGTTTTCTCTTAAATGCAACATGGGAGAAAAACCATTTCACATCACATTTCTGGGTCTTGGCCTTCAACACAATGTGTGAAATTTTTAGCTATCTGTGTTTGCTAGAAGATGAGATATCACAAAGTATGCGCTTTTGTTGTTTTCCCATTGGTTTCAATGCACATTGGCCTAAAACGAGCATTTGCAGTTTTCTCTTAAATGCAACATGGGAGAAAAACCATTTCACATCACATTTGTGGGTCTTGGTCTTCAACACATTCTGTGAAATTTTGAGCTGTCTTTGTTTGCTTTAGAGGAGATATCACAAAGTATGCGCTTTTGTTGTTTTCATTGGTTTGAATGCATTTTGGCCTAAAACAGGCATTTGCTGTTTTCTCTTAAAGGCAACATGGGAGACAAACCATTTCACATCACATTTGTGGGTCTTGGTCTTCAACACATTATGTGAAATTTTGAGCTGTCTGTGTTTGCTAGAAAAGGAGATATCACAAAGAATGCGCTTTTGTTGTTTTCCCTTTGGTTTCAATGCACATTGGCCTAAATCGAGCATTTGCTGTTTTCTCTTAAACGCAACATGGGAGAAAAACCATTTCACATCACATTTGTGGGTCTTGGTCTTCAACATATTCTGTGAAATTTTGAGCTATCTGTGTTTGCTAGAAGAGGAGATATCACAAAGAATGCGCTTTTGTTGTTTCCTTTCGTTTCAATGCATTTTGGCCTAAAACGAGCATTTGCTGTTTTCTCTTAAATGCAACATGGGAGAAAACCCATTTCATGTCACATTTGTGGGTCTTGGTCTTCAACACATTCTGTGAAATTTTGAGCTGTCTTTGCTTAAGAGGAGATATCACAAAGTATGCACTTTTGTTGTTTCCATTGGTTTCAATGCATTTTGGCCTAAAATGAGCATTTGCTGTTTTCTCTTAAATGCAACATGGGAGCAAAACCATTTCACATCACATTTGTGGGTCTTGGTCTTCAACACATTCTGTGAAATTTTGAGCTGTCTGTGTTTGCTACAAGAGGAGATATCACAAAGTATGCACTTTTTTTGTTTCCTTTCGTTTAAATGCATTTTGGTCTAAAACGAGCATTTGCTGTTTTCTCTTAAATGCAACATGGGAGAAAAACCATTTCACATCAGATTTGTGGGTCTTGGTCTTCAACACATTCTGTGAAATTTTGAGCTGTCTGTGTTTGCTACAAGAGGAGATATCACAAAGTATGCACATTTGTTGTTTCCAATGGTTTGAATGCATTTAGGCCTAAAACAAGCATTTGCTGTTTTCTCTTAAACGCAACATGGGAGAAAAACCATTTCACATCACATTTGTGGGTCTTGGTCTTCAACATATTCTGTGAAATTTTGAGCTATCTGTGTTTGCTAGAAGAGGAGATATCACAAAGAATGCGCTTTTGTTGTTTTCCCTTTGGTTTCAATGCACATTGGCCTAAAACGAGCATTTGCTGTTTTCTCTTAAATGCAACATGGGAGAAAAACCATTTCACATCAGATTTGTGGGTCTTGGTCTTCAACACATTCTGTGAAATTTTGAGCTGTCTGTGTTTGCTACAAGAGGAGATATCACAAAGTATGCACATTTGTTGTTTCCAATGGTTTGAATGCATTTTGGCCTAAAACGAGCATTTGCTGTTTTCTCTTAAATGCAACATGGGAGAAAACCCATTTCATGTCACATTTGTGGGTCTTGGTCTTCAACACATTGTGTGAAATTTTGAGTTGTCTGTGTTTGCTACAAGAGGAGATATCACAAAGTATGCGCTTTTGTTGTTTCCTTTCGTTTCAATGCATTTTGGCCTAAAACGAGCATTTGCTGTTTTCTCTTAAATGCAACATGGGAGAAAACCCATTTCATGTCACATTTGTGGGTCTTGGTCTTCAACACATTCTGTGAAATTTTGAGCTGTCTTTGCTTAAGAGGAGATATCACAAAGTATGCACTTTTGTTGTTTCCATTGGTTTCAATGCATTTTGGCCTAAATCGAGCATTTGCTGTTTTCTCTTAAATGCAACATGGGAGAAAAACCATTTCACATCACATTTGTGGGTCTTTGTCTTCAACACATTCTGTGAAATTTTGAGCTGTCTGTGATTGATACAAGAAGAGATATCACAAAGTATGCGCTTTTGTTGTTTCCATTGGTTTCAATGCATTTTGGCCTAAAACGAGCATTTGCTGTTTTCTCTTAAATGCAACATGGGAGAAAAACCATTTCACATCACATTTGTGTGTCTTTGTCTTCAACACATTCTGTGACATTTTGAGCTGTCTGTGTTTGATACAAGAAGAGATATCACAAAGTATGCGCTTTTGTTGTTTCCTTTGATTTCAATGCATTTAGGCCTAAAACAAGCATTTGCTGATTTCTCTTAAATGCAACATGGGAGAAAAACCAATTCACAACACTTTAGTGGGTCTTGGTATTCAACACATTCTGTGAAATTTTGAGCTGTCTGTGTTTGCTATAAGAGGAGATATCACAAAGTATGCGCTTTTGTTGTTTCCATTGGTTTCAATGCATTTTGGCCTAAAACGAGCATTTGCTGTTTTCTCTTAAATGCAACATGGGAGAAAAACCATTTCACATCACATTTCTGGGTCTTGGCCTTCAACACAATGTGTGAAATTTTTAGCAATCTGTGCTTGCTAGAAGAGGAGATATCACAAAGTATGCGCTTTTGTTGTTTTCCCATTGGTTTCAATGTACATTGGCCTAAAACGAGCATTTGCAGATTTCTCTTAAATGCAACATGGGAGAAAAACCATTTCACATCACATTTGTGGGTCTTGGTCTTCAACACATTCTGTGAAATTTTGAGCTGTCTTTGTTTGCTTAAGAGGAGATATCACAAAGTATACGCTTTTGTTGTTTCCATTGGTTTGAATGCATTTTGGCCTAAAACAGGCATTTGCTGTTTTCTCTTAAAGGCAACATGGGAGACAAACCATTTCACATCACATTTGTGGGTCTTGGTCTTCAACACATTCTGTGAAATTTTGAGCTGTCTGTGTTTGCTACAAGAGGAGATATCACAAAGTATGCACATTTGTTGTTTCCAATGGTTTGAATGCATTTTGGCCTAAAACGAGCATTTGCTGTTTTCTCTTAAATGCAACATGGGAGAAAAACCATTTCACATCAGATTTGTGGGTCTTGGTCTTCAACACATTCTGTGAAATTTTGAGCTGTCTGTGTTTGCTACAAGAGGAGATATCACAAAGTATGCACATTTGTTGTTTCTAATGGTTTGAATGCATTTTGGCCTAAAACGAGCATTTGCTGTTTTCTCTTAAACGCAACATGGGAGAAAAACCATTTCACATCTCATTTGTGGGTCTTGGTCTTCAACATATTCTGTGAAATTTTGAGCTATCTGTGTTTGCTAGAAGAGGAAATATCACAAAGAATGCGCTTTTGTTGTTTTCCCTTTGGTTTCAATGCACATTGGCCTAAAACGAGCATTTGCTGTTTTCTCTTAAATGCAACATGGGAGAAAAACCATTTCACATCAGATTTGTGGGTCTTGGTCTTCAACACATTCTGTGAAATTTTGAGCTGTCTGTGTTTGCTACAAGAGGAGATATCACAAAGTATGCACATTTGTTGTTTCCTTTCGTTTCAATGCATTTTGGCCTAAAATGAGCATTTGCTGTTTTCTCTTAAATGCAACATGGGAGAAAACCCATTTCATGTCACATTTGTGGGTCTTGGTCTTCAACACATTCTGTGAAATTTTGAGCTGTCTTTGCTTAAGAGGAGATATCACAAAGTATGCACTTTTGTTTTTTCCATTGGTTTCAATGCATTTTGGCCTAAATCGAGCATTTGCTGTTTTCTCTTAAATGCAACATGGGAGAAAAACCATTTCACATCACATTTGTGGGTCTTTGTCTTCAACACATTCTGTGAAATTTTGAGCTGTCTGTGATTGATACAAGAAGAGATATCACAAAGTATGCGCTTTTGTTGTTTCCTTTGGTTTCAAAGCATTTTGGCCTAAAACGAGCATTTGCTGTTTTCTCTTAAATGCAACATGGGAGAAAAACCATTTCACATCACATTTGTGGGTCTTTGTCTTCAACACATTCTGTGAAATTTTGAGCTGTCTGTGTTTGCTACAAGAAGAGATATCACAAAGTATGCGCTTTTGTTGTTTCCTTTGATTTCAATGCATTTAGGCCTAAAACAAGCATTTGCTGATTTCTCTTAAATGCAACATGGGAGAAAAACCAATTCACATCACATTAGTGGGTCTTGGTATTCAACACATTCTGTGAAATTTTGAGCTCTCGGTGTTTGCTTCAAGAGGAGATATTACAAAGTATGCGCTTTTGTTGTTTCCTTTCGTTTCAATGCATTTTGGCCTAAAACGAACATTTGCTGTTTTCTCTTAAATGCAACATGGGAGAAAACCCATTTCATGTCACATTTGTGGGTCTTGGTCTTCAACACATTCTATGAAATTTTGAGTTGTCTGTGTTTGCTACAAGAGGAGATATCACAAAGTATGCGCTTTTGTTGTTTTCCCATTGGTTTCAATGCATATTGGCCTAAAATGAGCATTTGCTGTTTCCTCTTAAACGCAACATGGGAGAAAAACCATTTCACATCACATTTGTGGGTCTTGGTCTTCAACACATTCTGTGAAATTTTGAGCTGTCTGTGTTTGCTTAAGAGGAGATATCACAAAGTATGCGCTTTTGTTGTTTACATTGGTTTCAATGCATTTTGGCCTAAAATGAGCATTTGCTGTTTTCTCTTAAATGCAACATGGGAGAAAAACCATTTCACATCACATTTGTGGGTCTTGGTCTTCAACACATTCTGTGAAATTTTGAGCTGTCTGTGTTTGCTACAAGAGGAGATATCACAAAGTATGCGCTTTTGTTGTTTCCATTGGTTTCAATGCATTTTGGCCTAAAACGAGCATTTGCTGTTTTCTCTTAAATGCAACATGGGAGAAAAACCATTTCACATCACATTTCTGGGTCTTGGCCTTCAACACAATGTGTGAAATTTTTAGCTATCTGTGTTTGCTAGAAGATGAGATATCACAAAGTATGCGCTTTTGTTGTTTTCCCATTGGTTTCAATGCACATTGGCCTAAAACGAGCATTTGCAGTTTTCTCTTAAATGCAACATGGGAGAAAAACCATTTCACATCACATTTGTGGGTCTTGGTCTTCAACACATTCTGTGAAATTTTGAGCTGTCTTTGTTTGCTTTAGAGGAGATATCACAAAGTATGCGCTTTTGTTGTTTTCATTGGTTTGAATGCATTTTGGCCTAAAACAGGCATTTGCTGTTTTCTCTTAAAGGCAACATGGGAGACAAACCATTTCACATCACATTTGTGGGTCTTGGTCTTCAACACATTATGTGAAATTTTGAGCTGTCTGTGTTTGCTACAAGAGGAGATATCACAAAGTATGCACATTTGTTGTTTCCAATGGTTTGAATGCATTTTGGCCTAAAACGAGCATTTGCTGTTTTCTCTTAAATGCAACATGGGAGAAAAACCATTTCACATCACATTTCTGGGTCTTGGCCTTCAACACATTGTGTGAAATTTTTAGCTATCTGTGTTTGCTAGAAAAGGAGATATCACAAAGAATGCGCTTTTGTTGTTTTCCCTTTGGTTTCAATGCACATTGGCCTAAATCGAGCATTTGCTGTTTTCTCTTAAACGCAACATGGGAGAAAAACCATTTCACATCACATTTGTGGGTCTTGGTCTTCAACATATTCTGTGAAATTTTGAGCTATCTGTGTTTGCTAGAAGAGGAGATATCACAAAGAATGCGCTTTTGTTGTTTCCTTTCGTTTCAATGCATTTTGGCCTAAAACGAGCATTTGCTGTTTTCTCTTAAATGCAACATGGGAGAAAACCCATTTCATGTCACATTTGTGGGTCTTGGTCTTCAACACATTCTGTGAAATTTTGAGCTGTCTTTGCTTAAGAGGAGATATCACAAAGTATGCACTTTTGTTGTTTCCATTGGTTTCAATGCATTTTGGCCTAAAATGAGCATTTGCTGTTTTCTCTTAAATGCAACATGGGAGCAAAACCATTTCACATCATATTTGTGGGTCTTGGTCTTCAACACATTCTGTGAAATTTTGAGCTGTCTGTGTTTGCTACAAGAGGAGATATCACAAAGTATGCACTTTTTTTGTTTCCTTTCGTTTAAATGCATTTTGGTCTAAAACGAGCATTTGCTGTTTTCTCTTAAATGCAACATGGGAGAAAAACCATTTCACATCAGATTTGTGGGTCTTGGTCTTCAACATATTCTGTGAAATTTTGAGCTATCTGTGTTTGCTAGAAGAGGAGATATCACAAAGAATGCGCTTTTGTTGTTTTCCCTTTGGTTTCAATGCACATTGGCCTAAAACGAGCATTTGCTGTTTTCTCTTAAATGCAACATGGGAGAAAAACCATTTCACATCAGATTTGTGGGTCTTGGTCTTCAACACATTCTGTGAAATTTTGAGCTGTCTGTGTTTGCTACAAGAGGAGATATCACAAAGTATGCACATTTGTTGTTTCCAATGGTTTGAATGCATTTTGGCCTAAAACGAGCATTTGCTGTTTTCTCTTAAATGCAACATGGGAGAAAACCCATTTCATGTCACATTTGTGGGTCTTGGTCTTCAACACATTGTGTGAAATTTTGAGTTGTCTGTGTTTGCTACAAGAGGAGATATCACAAAGTATGCGCTTTTGTTGTTTCCTTTCGTTTCAATGCATTTTGGCCTAAAACGAGCATTTGCTGTTTTCTCTTAAATGCAACATGGGAGAAAACCCATTTCATGTCACATTTGTGGGTCTTGGTCTTCAACACATTCTGTGAAATTTTGAGCTGTCTTTGCTTAAGAGGAGATATCACAAAGTATGCACTTTTGTTGTTTCCATTGGTTTCAATGCATTTTGGCCTAAATCGAGCATTTGCTGTTTTCTCTTAAATGCAACATGGGAGAAAAACCATTTCACATCACATTTGTGGGTCTTTGTCTTCAACACATTCTGTGAAATTTTGAGCTGTCTGTGATTGATACAAGAAGAGATATCACAAAGTATGCGCTTTTGTTGTTTCCATTGGTTTCAATGCATTTTGGCCTAAAACGAGCATTTGCTGTTTTCTCTTAAATGCAACATGGGAGAAAAACCATTTCACATCACATTTGTGTGTCTTTGTCTTCAACACATTCTGTGACATTTTGAGCTGTCTGTGTTTGATACAAGAAGAGATATCACAAAGTATGCGCTTTTGTTGTTTCCTTTGATTTCAATGCATTTAGGCCTAAAACAAGCATTTGCTGATTTCTCTTAAATGCAACATGGGAGAAAAACCAATTCACAACACTTTAGTGGGTCTTGGTATTCAACACATTCTGTGAAATTTTGAGCTGTCTGTGTTTGCTATAAGAGGAGATATCACAAAGTATGCGCTTTTGTTGTTTCCATTGGTTTCAATGCATTTTGGCCTAAAACGAGCATTTGCTGTTTTCTCTTAAATGCAACATGGGAGAAAAACCATTTCACATCACATTTCTGGGTCTTGGCCTTCAACACAATGTGTGAAATTTTTAGCAATCTGTGCTTGCTAGAAGAGGAGATATCACAAAGTATGCGCTTTTGTTGTTTTCCCATTGGTTTCAATGCACATTGGCCTAAAACGAGCATTTGCAGATTTCTCTTAAATGCAACATGGGAGAAAAACCATTTCACATCACATTTGTGGGTCTTGGTCTTCAACACATTCTGTGAAATTTTGAGCTGTCTGTGTTTGCTTAAGAGGAGATATCACAAAGTATGCGCTTTTGTTGTTTACATTGGTTTCAATGCATTTTGGCCTAAAATGAGCATTTGCTGTTTTCTCTTAAATGCAACATGGGAGAAAAACCATTTCACATCACATTTGTGGGTCTTGGTCTTCAACACATTCTGTGAAATTTTGAGCTGTCTGTGTTTGCTACAAGAGGAGATATCACAAAGTATGCGCTTTTGTTGTTTCCATTGGTTTCAATGCATTTTGGCCTAAAACGAGCATTTGCTGTTTTCTCTTAAATGCAACATGGGAGAAAAACCATTTCACATCACATTTCTGGGTCTTGGCCTTCAACACAATGTGTGAAATTTTTAGCTATCTGTGTTTGCTAGAAGATGAGATATCACAAAGTATGCGCTTTTGTTGTTTTCCCATTGGTTTCAATGCACATTGGCCTAAAACGAGCATTTGCAGTTTTCTCTTAAATGCAACATGGGAGAAAAACCATTTCACATCACATTTGTGGGTCTTGGTCTTCAACACATTCTGTGAAATTTTGAGCTGTCTTTGTTTGCTTTAGAGGAGATATCACAAAGTATGCGCTTTTGTTGTTTTCATTGGTTTGAATGCATTTTGGCCTAAAACAGGCATTTGCTGTTTTCTCTTAAAGGCAACATGGGAGACAAACCATTTCACATCACATTTGTGGGTCTTGGTCTTCAACACATTATGTGAAATTTTGAGCTGTCTGTGTTTGCTACAAGAGGAGATATCACAAAGTATGCACATTTGTTGTTTCCAATGGTTTGAATGCATTTTGGCCTAAAACGAGCATTTGCTGTTTTCTCTTAAATGCAACATGGGAGAAAAACCATTTCACATCACATTTCTGGGTCTTGGCCTTCAACACATTGTGTGAAATTTTTAGCTATCTGTGTTTGCTAGAAAAGGAGATATCACAAAGAATGCGCTTTTGTTGTTTTCCCTTTGGTTTCAATGCACATTGGCCTAAATCGAGCATTTGCTGTTTTCTCTTAAACGCAACATGGGAGAAAAACCATTTCACATCACATTTGTGGGTCTTGGTCTTCAACATATTCTGTGAAATTTTGAGCTATCTGTGTTTGCTAGAAGAGGAGATATCACAAAGAATGCGCTTTTGTTGTTTCCTTTCGTTTCAATGCATTTTGGCCTAAAACGAGCATTTGCTGTTTTCTCTTAAATGCAACATGGGAGAAAACCCATTTCATGTCACATTTGTGGGTCTTGGTCTTCAACACATTCTGTGAAATTTTGAGCTGTCTTTGCTTAAGAGGAGATATCACAAAGTATGCACTTTTGTTGTTTCCATTGGTTTCAATGCATTTTGGCCTAAAATGAGCATTTGCTGTTTTCTCTTAAATGCAACATGGGAGCAAAACCATTTCACATCATATTTGTGGGTCTTGGTCTTCAACACATTCTGTGAAATTTTGAGCTGTCTGTGTTTGCTACAAGAGGAGATATCACAAAGTATGCACTTTTTTTGTTTCCTTTCGTTTAAATGCATTTTGGTCTAAAACGAGCATTTGCTGTTTTCTCTTAAATGCAACATGGGAGAAAAACCATTTCACATCAGATTTGTGGGTCTTGGTCTTCAACATATTCTGTGAAATTTTGAGCTATCTGTGTTTGCTAGAAGAGGAGATATCACAAAGAATGCGCTTTTGTTGTTTTCCCTTTGGTTTCAATGCACATTGGCCTAAAACGAGCATTTGCTGTTTTCTCTTAAATGCAACATGGGAGAAAAACCATTTCACATCAGATTTGTGGGTCTTGGTCTTCAACACATTCTGTGAAATTTTGAGCTGTCTGTGTTTGCTACAAGAGGAGATATCACAAAGTATGCACATTTGTTGTTTCCAATGGTTTGAATGCATTTTGGCCTAAAACGAGCATTTGCTGTTTTCTCTTAAATGCAACATGGGAGAAAACCCATTTCATGTCACATTTGTGGGTCTTGGTCTTCAACACATTGTGTGAAATTTTGAGTTGTCTGTGTTTGCTACAAGAGGAGATATCACAAAGTATGCGCTTTTGTTGTTTCCTTTCGTTTCAATGCATTTTGGCCTAAAACGAGCATTTGCTGTTTTCTCTTAAATGCAACATGGGAGAAAACCCATTTCATGTCACATTTGTGGGTCTTGGTCTTCAACACATTCTGTGAAATTTTGAGCTGTCTTTGCTTAAGAGGAGATATCACAAAGTATGCACTTTTGTTGTTTCCATTGGTTTCAATGCATTTTGGCCTAAATCGAGCATTTGCTGTTTTCTCTTAAATGCAACATGGGAGAAAAACCATTTCACATCACATTTGTGGGTCTTTGTCTTCAACACATTCTGTGAAATTTTGAGCTGTCTGTGATTGATACAAGAAGAGATATCACAAAGTATGCGCTTTTGTTGTTTCCATTGGTTTCAATGCATTTTGGCCTAAAACGAGCATTTGCTGTTTTCTCTTAAATGCAACATGGGAGAAAAACCATTTCACATCACATTTGTGTGTCTTTGTCTTCAACACATTCTGTGACATTTTGAGCTGTCTGTGTTTGATACAAGAAGAGATATCACAAAGTATGCGCTTTTGTTGTTTCCTTTGATTTCAATGCATTTAGGCCTAAAACAAGCATTTGCTGATTTCTCTTAAATGCAACATGGGAGAAAAACCAATTCACAACACTTTAGTGGGTCTTGGTATTCAACACATTCTGTGAAATTTTGAGCTGTCTGTGTTTGCTATAAGAGGAGATATCACAAAGTATGCGCTTTTGTTGTTTCCATTGGTTTCAATGCATTTTGGCCTAAAACGAGCATTTGCTGTTTTCTCTTAAATGCAACATGGGAGAAAAACCATTTCACATCACATTTCTGGGTCTTGGCCTTCAACACAATGTGTGAAATTTTTAGCAATCTGTGCTTGCTAGAAGAGGAGATATCACAAAGTATGCGCTTTTGTTGTTTTCCCATTGGTTTCAATGCACATTGGCCTAAAACGAGCATTTGCAGATTTCTCTTAAATGCAACATGGGAGAAAAACCATTTCACATCACATTTGTGGGTCTTGGTCTTCAACACATTCTGTGAAATTTTGAGCTGTCTTTGTTTGCTTAAGAGGAGATATCACAAAGTATACGCTTTTGTTGTTTCCATTGGTTTGAATGCATTTTGGCCTAAAACAGGCATTTGCTGTTTTCTCTTAAAGGCAACATGGGAGACAAACCATTTCACATCACATTTGTGGGTCTTGGTCTTCAACACATTCTGTGAAATTTTGAGCTGTCTGTGTTTGCTACAAGAGGAGATATCACAAAGTATGCACATTTGTTGTTTCCAATGGTTTGAATGCATTTTGGCCTAAAACGAGCATTTGCTGTTTTCTCTTAAATGCAACATGGGAGAAAAACCATTTCACATCAGATTTGTGGGTCTTGGTCTTCAACACATTCTGTGAAATTTTGAGCTGTCTGTGTTTGCTACAAGAGGAGATATCACAAAGTATGCACATTTGTTGTTTCTAATGGTTTGAATGCATTTTGGCCTAAAACGAGCATTTGCTGTTTTCTCTTAAACGCAACATGGGAGAAAAACCATTTCACATCTCATTTGTGGGTCTTGGTCTTCAACATATTCTGTGAAATTTTGAGCTATCTGTGTTTGCTAGAAGAGGAAATATCACAAAGAATGCGCTTTTGTTGTTTTCCCTTTGGTTTCAATGCACATTGGCCTAAAACGAGCATTTGCTGTTTTCTCTTAAATGCAACATGGGAGAAAAACCATTTCACATCAGATTTGTGGGTCTTGGTCTTCAACACATTCTGTGAAATTTTGAGCTGTCTGTGTTTGCTACAAGAGGAGATATCACAAAGTATGCACATTTGTTGTTTCCTTTCGTTTCAATGCATTTTGGCCTAAAACGAGCATTTGCTGTTTTCTCTTAAATGCAACATGGGAGAAAACCCATTTCATGTCACATTTGTGGGTCTTGGTCTTCAACACATTCTGTGAAATTTTGAGCTGTCTTTGCTTAAGAGGAGATATCACAAAGTATGCACTTTTGTTGTTTCCATTGGTTTCAATGCATTTTGGCCTAAATCGAGCATTTGCTGTTTTCTCTTAAATGCAACATGGGAGAAAAACCATTTCACATCACATTTGTGGGTCTTGGTATTCAACACATTCTGTGAAATTTTGAGCTATCTGTGTTTCCTCAAGAGGAGATATTACAAAGTATGCGCTTTTGTTGTTTCCTTTCGTTTCAATGCATTTTGGCCTAAAACGAGCATTTGCTGTTTTCTCTTAAATGGAACATGGGAGAAAACCCATTTCATGTCACATTTGTGGGTCTTGGTCTTCAACACATTCTATGAAATTTTGAGTTGTCTGTGTTTGCTACAAGAGGAGATATCACAAAGTATGCGCTTTTGTTGTTTTCCCATTGGTTTCAATGCATATTGGCCTAAAACGAGCATTTGCTGTTTTCTCTTAAACGCAACATGGGAGAAAAACCATTTCACATCACATTTGTGGGTCTTGGTCTTCAACACATTCTGTGAAATTTTGAGCTGTCTGTGTTTGCTACAAGAGGAGATATCACAAAGTATGCGCTTTTGTTGTTTCCATTGGTTTCAATGCATTTTGGCCTAAAACGAGCATTTGCTGTTTTCTCTTAAATGCAACATGGGAGAAAAACCATTTCACATCACATTTCTGGGTCTTGGCCTTCAACACATTCTGTGAAATTTTTAGCTATCTGTGTTTGCTAGAAGATGAGATATCACAAAGTATGCGCTTTTGTTGTTTTCCCATTGGTTTCAATGCACATTGGCCTAAAATGAGCATTTGCAGTTTTCTCTTAAATGCAACATGGGAGAAAAACCATTTCACATCACATTTGTGGGTCTTGGTCTTCAACACATTCTGTGAAATTTTGAGCTGTCTTTGTTTGCTTAAGAGGAGATATCACAAAGTATGCGCTTTTGTTGTTTCCATTGGTTTGAATGCATTTTGGCCTAAAACAGGCATTTGCTGTTTTCTCTTAAAGGCAACATGGGAGACAAACCATTTCACATCACATTTGTGGGTCTTGGTCTTCAACACATTCTGTGAAATTTTGAGCTGTCTGTGTTTGCTACAAGAGGAGATATCATAAAGTATGCACATTTGTTGTTTCCATTGGTTTCAATGCATTTTGGCCTAAAACGAGCATTTGCTGTTTTCTCTTAAATGCAACATGGGAGAAAAACCATTTCACATCACATTTCTGGGTCTTGGCCTTCAACACAATGTGTGAAATTTTTAGCTATCTGTGTTTGCTAGAAGATGAGATATCACAAAGTATGCGCTTTTGTTGTTTTCCCATTGGTTTCAATGCACATTGGCCTAAAACGAGCATTTGCAGTTTTCTCTTAAATGCAACATGGGAGAAAAACCATTTCACATCACATTTGTGGGTCTTGGTCTTCAACACATTCTGTGAAATTTTGAGCTGTCTTTGTTTGCTTAAGAGGAGATATCACAAAGTATGCGCTTTTGTTGTTTCCATTGGTTTGAATGCATTTTGGCCTAAAACAGGCATTTGCTGTTTTCTCTTAAAGGCAACATGGGAGACAAACCATTTCTCATCACATTTGTGGGTCTTGGTCTTCAACACATTCTGTGAAATTTTGAGCTGTCTGTGTTTGCTACAAGAGGAGATATCATAAAGTATGCACATTTGTTGTTTCCAATGGTTTGAATGCATTTTGGCCTAAAACGAGCATTTACTGTTTTCTCTTAAATGCAACATGGGAGAAAAACCATTTCACATCACATTTCTGGGTCTTGGCCTTCAACACATTGTGTGAAATTTTTAGCTATCTGTGTTTGCTAGAAAAGGAGATATCACAAAGAATGCGCTTTTGTTGTTTTCCCTTTGGTTTCAATGCACATTGGCCTAAATCGAGCATTTGCTGTTTTCTCTTAAACGCAACATGGGAGAAAAACCATTTCACATCACATTTGTGGGTCTTGGTCTTCAACATATTCTGTGAAATTTTGAGCTATCTGTGTTTGCTAGAAGAGGAGATATCACAAAGAATGCGCTTTTGTTGTTTTCCCTTTGGTTTCAATGCACATTGGCCTAAAACGAGCATTTGCTGTTTTCTCTTAAATGCAACATGGGAGAAAAAACATTTCACATCAGATTTGTGGGTCTTGGTCTTCAACACATTCTGTGAAATTTTGAGCTGTCTGTGTTTGCTACAAGAGGAGATATCACAAAGTATGCACATTTGTTGTTTCCAATGGTTTGAATGCATTTTGGCCTAAAACGAGCATTTGCTGTTTTCTCTTAAATGCAACATGGGAGAAAACCCATTTCATGTCACATTTGTGGGTCTTGGTCTTCAACACATTCTATGAAATTTTGAGTTGTCTGTGTTTGCTACTAGAGGAGATATCACAAAGTATGCACTTTTTTTGTTTCCTTTCGTTTAAATGCATTTTGGTCTAAAACGAGCATTTGCTGTTTTCTCTTAAATGCAACATGGGAGAAAAACCATTTCACATCACATTTCTGGGTCTTGGCCTTCAACACATTGTGTGAAATTTTTAGCTATCTGTGTTTGCTAGAAAAGGAGATATCACAAAGAATGCGCTTTTGTTGTTTTCCCTTTGGTTTCAATGCACATTGGCCTAAATCGAGCATTTGCTGTTTTCTCTTAAACGCAACATGGGAGAAAAACCATTTCACATCACATTTGTGGGTCTTGGTCTTCAACATATTCTGTGAAATTTTGAGCTATCTGTGTTTGCTAGAAGAGGAGATATCACAAAGAATGCGCTTTTGTTGTTTCCTTTCGTTTCAATGCATTTTGGCCTAAAACGAGCATTTGCTGTTTTCTCTTAAATGCAACATGGGAGAAAACCCATTTCATGTCACATTTGTGGGTCTTGGTCTTCAACACATTCTGTGAAATTTTGAGCTGTCTTTGCTTAAGAGGAGATATCACAAAGTATGCACTTTTGTTGTTTCCATTGGTTTCAATGCATTTTGGCCTAAAACGAGCATTTGCTGTTTTCTCTTAAATGCAACATGGGAGCAAAACCATTTCACATCACATTTGTGGGTCTTGGTCTTCAACACATTCTGTGAAATTTTGAGCTGTCTGTGTTTGCTACAAGAGGAGATATCACAAAGTATGCACTTTTTTTGTTTCCTTTCGTTTAAATGCATTTTGGTCTAAAACGAGCATTTGCTGTTTTCTCTTAAATGCAACATGGGAGAAAAACCATTTCACATCAGAATTGTGGGTCTTGGTCTTCAACACATTCTGTGAAATTTTGAGCTGTCTGTGTTTGCTACAAGAGGAGATATCACAAAGTATGCACATTTGTTGTTTCCAATGGTTTGAATGCATTTTGGCCTAAAACAAGCATTTGCTGTTTTCTCTTAAACGCAACATGGGAGAAAAACCATTTCACATCACATTTGTGGGTCTTGGTCTTCAACATATTCTGTGAAATTTTGAGCTATCTGTGTTTGCTAGAAGAGGAGATATCACAAAGAATGCGCTTTTGTTGTTTTCCCTTTGGTTTCAATGCACATTGGCCTAAAACGAGCATTTGCTGTTTTCTCTTAAATGCAACATGGGAGAAAACCCATTTCATGTCACATTTGTGGGTCTTGGTCTTCAACACATTCTGTGAAATTTTGAGCTGTCTTTGCTTAAGAGGAGATATCACAAAGTATGCACTTTTGTTGTTTCCATTGGTTTCAATGCATTTTGGCCTAAATCGAGCATTTGCTGTTTTCTCTTAAATGCAACATGGGAGAAAAACAATTTCACATCACATTTGTGGGTCTTTGTCTTCAACACATTCTGTGAAATTTTGAGATGTCTGTGATTGATACAAGAAGAGATATCACAAAGTATGCGCTTTTGTTGTTTCCTTTGGTTTCAAAGCATTTTGGCCTAAAACGAGCATTTGCTGTTTTCTCTTAAATGCAACATGGGAGAAAAACCATTTCACATCACATTTGTGGGTCTTTGTCTTCAACACATTCTGTGAAATTTTGAGCTGTCTGTGTTTGCTACAAGAAGAGATATCACAAAGTATGCGCTTTTGTTGTTTCCTTTGATTTCAATGCATTTAGGCCTAAAACAAGCATTTGCTGATTTCTCTTAAATGCAACATGGGAGAAAAACCAATTCACATCACATTAGTGGGTCTTGGTATTCAACACATTCTGTGAAATTTTGAGCTATCTGTGTTTCCTCAAGAGGAGATATTACAAAGTATGCGCTTTTGTTGTTTCCTTTCGTTTCAATGCATTTTGGCCTAAAACGAGCATTTGCTGTTTTCTCTTAAATGCAACATGGGAGAAAACCCATTTCATGTCACATTTGTGGGTCTTGGTCTTCAACACATTCTATGAAATTTTGAGTTGTCTGTGTTTGCTACAAGAGGAGATATCACAAAGTATGCGCTTTTGTTGTTTTCCCATTGGTTTCAATGCATATTGGCCTAAAACGAGCATTTGCTGTTTTCTCTTAAACGCAACATGGGAGAAAAACCATTTCACATCACATTTGTGGGTCTTGGTCTTCAACACATTCTGTGAAATTTTGAGCTGTCTGTGTTTGCTTAAGAGGAGATATCACAAAGTATGCGCTTTTGTTGTTTCCATTGGTTTCAATGCATTTTGGCCTAAAATGAGCATTTGCTGTTTTCTCTTAAATGCAACATGGGAGAAAAACCATTTCACATCACATTTGTGGGTCTTGGTCTTCAACACATTCTGTGAAATTTTGAGCTGTCTGTGTTTGCTACAAGAGGAGATATCACAAAGTATGCGCTTTTGTTGTTTCCATTGGTTTCAATGCATTTTGGCCTAAAACGAGCATTTGCTGTTTTCTCTTAAATGCAACATGGGAGAAAAACCATTTCACATCACATTTCTGGGTCTTGGCCTTCAACACAATGTGTGAAATTTTTAGCTATCTGTGTTTGCTAGAAGATGAGATATCACAAAGTATGCGCTTTTGTTGTTTTCCCATTGGTTTCAATGCACATTGGCCTAAAATGAGCATTTGCAGTTTTCTCTTAAATGCAACATGGGAGAAAAACCATTTCACATCACATTTGTGGGTCTTGGTCTTCAACACATTCTGTGAAATTTTGAGCTGTCTTTGTTTGCTTAAGAGGAGATATCACAAAGTATGCGCTTTTGTTGTTTCCATTGGTTTGAATGCATTTTGGCCTAAAACAGGCATTTGCTGTTTTCTCTTAAATGCAACATGGGAGACAAACCATTTCACATCACATTTGTGGGTCTTGGTCTTCAACACATTCTGTGAAATTTTGAGCTGTCTGTGTTTGCTACAAGAGGAGATATCATAAAGTATGCACATTTGTTGTTTCCATTGGTTTCAATGCATTTTGGCCTAAAACGAGCATTTGCTGTTTTCTCTTAAATGCAACATGGGAGAAAAACCATTTCACATCACATTTCTGGGTCTTGGCCTTCAACACAATGTGTGAAATTTTTAGCTATCTGTGTTTGCTAGAAGATGAGATATCACAAAGTATGCGCTTTTGTTGTTTTCCCATTGGTTTCAATGCACATTGGCCTAAAACGAGCATTTGCAGTTTTCTCTTAAATGCAACATGGGAGAAAAACTATTTCACATCACATTTCTGGGTCTTGGCCTTCAACACATTGTGTGAAATTTTTAGCTATCTGTGTTTGCTAGAAAAGGAGATATCACAAAGAATGCGCTTTTGTTGTTTTCCCTTTGGTTTCAATGCACATTGGCCTAAATCGAGCATTTGCTGTTTTCTCTTAAACGCAACATGGGAGAAAAACCATTTCACATCACATTTGTGGTTCTTGGTCTTCAACATATTCTGTGAAATTTTGAGCTATCTGTGTTTGCTAGAAGAGGAGATATCACAAAGAATGCGCTTTTGTTGTTTTCCCTTTGGTTTCAATGCACATTGGCCTAAAACGAGCATTTGCTGTTTTCTCTTAAATGCAACATGGGAGAAAAAACATTTCACATCAGATTTGTGGGTCTTGGTCTTCAACACATTCTGTGAAATTTTGAGCTGTCTGTGTTTGCTACAAGAGGAGATATCACAAAGTATGCACATTTGTTGTTTCCAATGGTTTGAATGCATTTTGGCCTAAAACGAGCATTTGCTGTTTTCTCTTAAATGCAACATGGGAGAAAACCCATTTCATGTCACATTTGTGGGTCTTGGTCTTCAACACATTCTATGAAATTTTGAGTTGTCTGTGTTTGCTACTAGAGGAGATATCACAAAGTATGGACTTTTTTTGTTTCCTTTCGTTTAAATGCATTTTGGTCTAAAACGAGCATTTGCTGTTTTCTCTTAAATGCAACATGGGAGAAAAACCATTTCACATCACATTTCTGGGTCTTGGCCTTCAACACATTGTGTGAAATTTTTAGCTATCTGTGTTTGCTAGAAAAGGAGATATCACAAAGAATGTGCTTTTGTTGTTTTCCCTTTGGTTTCAATGCACATTGGCCTAAATCGAGCATTTGCTGTTTTCTCTTAAACGCAACATGGGAGAAAAACCATTTCACATCACATTTGTGGGTCTTGGTCTTCAACATATTCTGTGAAATTTTGAGCTATCTGTGTTTGCTAGAAGAGGAGATATCACAAAGAATGCGCTTTTGTTGTTTCCTTTCGTTTCAATGCATTTTGGCCTAAAACGAGCATTTGCTGTTTTCTCTTAAATGCAACATGGGAGAAAACCCATTTCATGTCACATTTGTGGGTCTTGGTCTTCAACACATTCTGTGAAATTTTGAGCTGTCTTTGCTTAAGAGGAGATATCACAAAGTATGCACTTTTGTTGTTTCCATTGGTTTCAATGCATTTTGGCCTAAAACGAGCATTTGCTGTTTTCTCTTAAATGCAACATGGGAGCAAAACCATTTCACATCACATTTGTGGGTCTTGGTCTTCAACACATTCTGTGAAATTTTGAGCTGTCTGTGTTTGCTACAAGAGGAGATATCACAAAGTATGCACTTTTTTTGTTTCCTTTCGTTTAAATGCATTTTGGTCTAAAACGAGCATTTGCTGTTTTCTCTTAAATGCAACATGGGAGAAAAACCATTTCACATCAGATTTGTGGGTCTTGGTCTTCAACACATTCTGTGAAATTTTGAGCTGTCTGTGTTTGCTACAAGAGGAGATATCACAAAGTATGCACATTTGTTGTTTCCAATGGTTTGAATGCATTTTGGCCTAAAACAAGCATTTGCTGTTTTCTCTTAAACGCAACATGGGAGAAAAACCATTTCTCATCACATTTGTGGGTCTTGGTCTTCAACATATTCTGTGAAATTTTGAGCTATCTGTGTTTGCTAGAAGAGGAGATATCACAAAGAATGCGCTTTTGTTGTTTTCCCTTTGGTTTCAATGCACATTGGCCTAAAACGAGCATTTGCTGTTTTCTCTTAAATGCAACATGGGAGACAAACCATTTCACATCAGATTTGTAGGTCTTGGTCTTCAACACATTCTGTGAAATTTTGAGCTGTCTGTGTTTGCTACAAGAGGAGATATCACAAAGTATGCGCTTTTGTTGTTTCCTTTCGTTTCAATGCATTTTGGCCTAAAACAAGCATTTGCTGTTTTCTCTTAAATGCAACATGGGAGAAAACCCATTTCATGTCACATTTGTGGGTCTTGGTCTTCAACACATTCTGTGAAATTTTGAGCTGTCTTTGCTTAAGAGGAGATATCACAAAGTATGCGCTTTTGTTGTTTCCTTTCGTTTCAATGCATTTTGGCCTAAAACGAGCATTTGCTGTTTTCTCTTAAATGCAACATGGGAGAAAACCCATTTCATGTCACATTTGTGGGTCTTGGTCTTCAACACATTCTGTGAAATTTTGAGCTGTCTTTGCTTAAGAGGAGATATCACAAAGTATGCACTTTTGTTGTTTCCATTGGTTTCAATGCATTTTGGCCTAAAACGAGCATTTGCTGTTTTCTCTTAAATGCAACATGGGAGCAAAACCATTTCACATCACATTTGTGGGTCTTGGTCTTCAACACATTCTGTGAAATTTTGAGCTGTCTGTGTTTGCTACAAGAGGAGATATCACAAAGTATGCACTTTTTTTGTTTCCTTTCGTTTAAATGCATTTTGGTCTAAAACGAGCATTTGCTGTTTTCTCTTAAATGCAACATGGGAGAAAAACCATTTCACATCAGATTTGTGGGTCTTGGTCTTCAACACATTCTGTGAAATTTTGAGCTGTCTGTGTTTGCTACAAGAGGAGATATCACAAAGTATGCACATTTGTTGTTTCCAATGGTTTGAATGCATTTTGGCCTAAAACAAGCATTTGCTGTTTTCTCTTAAACGCAACATGGGAGAAAAACCATTTCTCATCACATTTGTGGGTCTTGGTCTTCAACATATTCTGTGAAATTTTGAGCTATCTGTGTTTGCTAGAAGAGGAGATATCACAAAGAATGCGCTTTTGTTGTTTTCCCTTTGGTTTCAATGCACATTGGCCTAAAACGAGCATTTGCTGTTTTCTCTTAAATGCAACATGGGAGACAAACCATTTCACATCAGAT
Organism: Taudactylus pleione; assembly: GCA_031769625.1. Classification (NCBI taxonomy): domain Eukaryota; kingdom Metazoa; phylum Chordata; class Amphibia; order Anura; family Myobatrachidae; genus Taudactylus; species Taudactylus pleione. Next base: position 1,057,347 of record JAUIMM010000274.1, on the reverse strand, counting down.
TTGTAGGTCTTGGTCTTCAACACATTCTGTGAAATTTTGAGCTGTCTGTGTTTGCTACAAGAGGAGATATCACAAAGTATGCGCTTTTGTTGTTTCCTTTCGTTTCAATGCATTTTGGCCTAAAACAAGCATTTGCTGTTTTCTCTTAAATGCAACATGGGAGAAAACCCATTTCATGTCACATTTGTGGGTCTTGGTCTTCAACACATTCTGTGAAATTTTGAGCTGTCTTTGCTTAAGAGGAGATATCACAAAGTATGCACTTTTGTTGTTTCCATTGGTTTCAATGCATTTTGGCCTAAATCGAGCATTTGCTGTTTTCTCTTAAATGCAACATGGGAGAAAAACCATTTCACATCACATTTGTGGGTCTTTGTCTTCAACACATTCTGTGATATTTTGAGCTGTCTGTGATTGATACAAGAAGAGATATCACAAAGTATGCGCTTTTGTTGTTTCCATTGGTTTCAATGCATTTTGGCCTAAAACAGGCATTTGCTGTTTTCTCTTAAATGCAACATGGGAGACAAACCATTTCACATCACATTTGTGGGTCTTGGTCTTCAACACATTCTGTGAAATTTTGAGCTGTCTGTGTTTGCTACAAGAGGAGATATCATAAAGTATGCACATTTGTTGTTTCCATTGGTTTCAATGCATTTTGGCCTAAAACGAGCATTTGCTGTTTTCTCTTAAATGCAACATGGGAGAAAAACCATTTCACATCACATTTCTGGGTCTTGGCCTTCAACACAATGTGTGAAATTTTTAGCTATCTGTGTTTGCTAGAAGATGAGATATCACAAAGTATGCGCTTTTGTTGTTTTCCCATTGGTTTCAATGCACATTGGCCTAAAACGAGCATTTGCAGTTTTCTCTTAAATGCAACATGGGAGAAAAACCATTTCACATCACATTTCTGGGTCTTGGCCTTCAACACATTGTGTGAAATTTTTAGCTATCTGTGTTTGCTAGAAAAGGAGATATCACAAAGAATGCACTTTTGTTGTTTTCCCTTTGGTTTCAATGCACATTGGCCTAAATCGAGCATTTGCTGTTTTCTCTTAAACGCAACATGGGAGAAAAACCATTTCACATCACATTTGTGGGTCTTGGTCTTCAACATATTCTGTGAAATTTTGAGCTATCTGTGTTTGCTAGAAGAGGAGATATCACAAAGAATGCGCTTTTGTTGTTTTCCCTTTGGTTTCAATGCACATTGGCCTAAAACGAGCATTTGCTGTTTTCTCTTAAATGCAACATGGGAGAAAAAACATTTCACATCAGATTTGTGGGTCTTGGTCTTCAACACATTCTGTGAAATTTTGAGCTGTCTGTGTTTGCTACAAGAGGAGATATCACAAAGTATGCACATTTGTTGTTTCCAATGGTTTGAATGCATTTTGGCCTAAAACGAGCATTTGCTGTTTTCTCTTAAATGCAACATGGGAGAAAACCCATTTCATGTCACATTTGTGGGTCTTGGTCTTCAACACATTCTATGAAATTTTGAGTTGTCTGTGTTTGCTACTAGAGGAGATATCACAAAGTATGCACTTTTTTTGTTTCCTTTCGTTTAAATGCATTTTGGTCTAAAACGAGCATTTGCTGTTTTCTCTTAAATGCAACATGGGAGAAAAACCATTTCACATCACATTTCTGGGTCTTGGCCTTCAACACATTGTGTGAAATTTTTAGCAATCTGTGTTTGCTAGAAAAGGAGATATCACAAAGAATGCGCTTTTGTTGTTTTCCCTTTGGTTTCAATGCACATTGGCCTAAATCGAGCATTTGCTGTTTTCTCTTAAACGCAACATGGGAGAAAAACCATTTCACATCACATTTGTGGGTCTTGGTCTTCAACATATTCTGTGAAATTTTGAGCTATCTGTGTTTGCTAGAAGAGGAGATATCACAAAGAATGCGCTTTTGTTGTTTCCTTTCGTTTCAATGCATTTTGGCCTAAAACGAGCATTTGCTGTTTTCTCTTAAATGCAACATGGGAGAAAACCCATTTCATGTCACATTTGTGGGTCTTGGTCTTCAACACATTCTGTGAAATTTTGAGCTGTCTTTGCTTAAGAGGAGATATCACAAAGTATGCACTTTTGTTGTTTCCATTGGTTTCAATGCATTTTGGCCTAAAACGAGCATTTGCTGTTTTCTCTTAAATGCAACATGGGAGCAAAACCATTTCACATCACATTTGTGGGTCTTGGTCTTCAACACATTCTGTGAAATTTTGAGCTGTCTGTGTTTGCTACAAGAGGAGATATCACAAAGTATGCACTTTTTTTGTTTCCTTTCGTTTAAATGCATTTTGGTCTAAAACGAGCATTTGCTGTTTTCTCTTAAATGCAACATGGGAGAAAAACCATTTCACATCAGATTTGTGGGTCTTGGTCTTCAACACATTCTGTGAAATTTTGAGCTGTCTGTGTTTGCTACAAGAGGAGATATCACAAAGTATGCACATTTGTTGTTTCCAATGGTTTGAATGCATTTTGGCCTAAAACAAGCATTTGCTGTTTTCTCTTAAACGCAACATGGGAGAAAAACCATTTCTCATCACATTTGTGGGTCTTGGTCTTCAACATATTCTGTGAAATTTTGAGCTATCTGTGTTTGCTAGAAGAGGAGATATCACAAAGAATGCGCTTTTGTTGTTTTCCCTTTGGTTTCAATGCACATTGGCCTAAAACGAGCATTTGCTGTTTTCTCTTAAATGCAACATGGGAGACAAACCATTTCACATCAGATTTGTAGGTCTTGGTCTTCAACACATTCTGTGAAATTTTGAGCTGTCTGTGTTTGCTACAAGAGGAGATATCACAAAGTATGCGCTTTTGTTGTTTCCTTTCGTTTCAATGCATTTTGGCCTAAAACAAGCATTTGCTGTTTTCTCTTAAATGCAACATGGGAGAAAACCCATTTCATGTCACATTTGTGGGTCTTGGTCTTCAACACATTCTGTGAAATTTTGAGCTGTCTTTGCTTAAGAGGAGATATCACAAAGTATGCACTTTTGTTGTTTCCATTGGTTTCAATGCATTTTGGCCTAAATCGAGCATTTGCTGTTTTCTCTTAAAGGCAACATGGGAGAAAAACCATTTCACATCACATTTGTGGGTCTTTGTCTTCAACACATTCTGTGATATTTTGAGCTGTCTGTGATTGATACAAGAAGAGATATCACAAAGTATGCGCTTTTGTTGTTTCCATTGGTTTCAATGCATTTTGGCCTAAAACGAGCATTTGCTGTTTTCTCTTAAATGCAACATGGGAGAAAAACCAATTCACAACACTTTAGTGGGTCTTGGTATTCAACACATTCTGTGAAATTTTGAGCTATCTGTGTTTGCTACAAGAGGAGATATTACAAAGTATGCGCTTTTGATGTTTCCTTTCGTTTCAATGCATTTTGGCCTAAAACAAGCATTTGCTGTTTTCTCTTAAATGCAACATGGGAGAAAACCCATTTCATGTCACATTTGTGGGTCTTGGTCTTCGACACATTCTTTGAAATTTTGAGTTGTCTGTGTTTGCTACTAGAGGAGATATCACAAAGTATGCGCTTTTGTTGTTTCCATTGGTTTCAATGCATTTTGGCCTAAAACGAGCATTTGCTGTTTTCTCTTAAATGCAACATGGGAGAAAAACCATTTCACATCACATTTCTGGGTCTTGGCCTTCAACACAATGTGTGAAATTTTTAGCTATCTGTGTTTGCTAGAAGAGGAGATATCACAAAGTATGCGCTTTTGTTGTTTTCCCATTGGTTTCAATGCACATTGGCCTAAAACGAGCATTTGGAGTTTTCTCTTAAATGCAACATGGGAAAAAAACCATTTCACATCACATTTATGGGTCTTGGTCTTCAACACATTCTGTGAAATTTTGAGCTGTCTTTGTTTGCTTAAGAGGAGATATCACAAAGTATGCGCTTTTGTTGTTTCCATTGGTTTGAATGCATTTTGGCCTAAAACAGGCATTTGCTGTTTTCTCTTAAAGGCAACATGGGAGACAAACCATTTCACATCACATTTGTGGGTCTTGGTCTTCAACACATTCTGTGTAATTTTGAGCTGTCTGTGTTTGCTACAAGAGGAGATATCACAAAGTATGCACATTTGTTGTTTCCAATGATTTGAATACATTTTGGCCTAAAACGAGCATTTGCTGTTTTCTCTTAAATGCAACATGGGAGAAAAACCATTTCACATCACATTTGTGGGTCTTTGTCTTCAACACATTCTGTGAAATTTTGAGCTGTCTGTGTTTGCTACAAGAAGAGATATCACAAAGTATGTGCTTTTGTTGTTTCCTTTGATTTCAATGCATTTAGGCCTAAAACAAGCATTTGCTGATTTCTCTTAAATGCAACATGGGAGAAAAACCAATTCACATCACATTAGTGGGTCTTGGTATTCAACACATTCTGTGAAATTTTGAGCTATCTGTGTTTGCTACAAGAGGAGATATTACAAAGTATGCGCTTTTGTTGTTTCCTTTCGTTTCAATGCATTTTGGCCTAAAACGAGCATTTGCTGTTTTCTCTTAAATGCAACATGGGAGAAAACCCATTTCATGTCACATTTGTGGGTCTTGGTCTTCAACACATTCTATGAAATTTTGAGTTGTCTGTGTTTGCTACAAGAGGAGATATCACAAAGTATGCACTTTTGTTGTTTTCCCATTGGTTTCAATGCATATTGGACTAAAACGAGCATTTGCTGTTTTCTCTTAAACGCAACATGGGAGAAAAACCATTTCACATCACATTTGTGGGTCTTGGTCTTCAACACAATGTGTGAAATTTTTAGCTATCTGTGTTTGCTAGAAGAGGAGATATCACAAAGTATGCGCTTTTGTTGTTTTCCCATTGGTTTCAATGCACATTGGCCTAAAACGAGCATTTGGAGTTTTCTCTTAAATGCAACATGGGAGAAAAACCATTTCACATCACATTTGTGGGTCTTGGTCTTCAACACATTCTGTGAAATTTTGAGCTGTCTTTGTTTGCTTAAGAGGAGATATCACAAAGTATGCGCTTTTGTTGTTTCCATTGGTTTGAATGCATTTTGGCCTAAAACAGGCATTTGCTGTTTTCTCTTAAAGGCAACATGGGAGACAAACCATTTCACATCACATTTGTGGGTCTTGGTCTTCAACACATTCTGTGTAATTTTGAGCTGTCTGTGTTTGCTACAAGAGGAGATATTATCACAAAGTATGCACATTTGTTGTTTCCAATGATTTGAATACATTTTGGCCTAAAACGAGCATTTGCTGTTTTCTCTTAAATGCAACATGGGAGAAAAACCATTTCACATCACATTTGTGGGTCTTTGTCTTCAACACATTCTGTGAAATTTTGAGCTGTCTGTGTTTGCTACAAGAAGAGATATCACAAAGTATGTGCTTTTGTTGTTTCCTTTGATTTCAATGCATTTAGGCCTAAAACAAGCATTTGCTGATTTCTCTTAAATGCAACATGGGAGAAAAACCAATTCACATCACATTAGTGGGTCTTGGTATTCAACACATTCTGTGAAATTTTGAGCTATCTGTGTTTGCTACAAGAGGAGATATTACAAAGTATGCGCTTTTGTTGTTTCCTTTCGTTTCAATGCATTTTGGCCTAAAACGAGCATTTGCTGTTTTCTCTTAAATGCAACATGGGAGAAAACCCATTTCATGTCACATTTGTGGGTCTTGGTCTTCAACACATTCTATGAAATTTTGAGTTGTCTGTGTTTGCTACAAGAGGAGATATCACAAAGTATGCACTTTTGTTGTTTTCCCATTGGTTTCAATGCATATTGGACTAAAACGAGCATTTGCTGTTTTCTCTTAAACGCAACATGGGAGAAAAACCATTTCACATCACATTTGTGGGTCTTGGTCTTCAACACATTCTGTGAAATTTTGAGCTGTCTGTGTTTGCTTAAGAGGAGATATCACAAAGTATGCGCTTTTGTTGTTTCCATTGGTTTCAATGCATTTTGGCCTAAAACGAGCATTTGCTGTTTTCTCTTCAACGCAACATGGGAGAAAAACCATTTCACATCACATTTGTGGGTCTTGGCCTTCAACACAATGTGTGAAATTTTTAGCTATATGTGTTTGCTAGAAGAGGAGATATCACAAAGTATGCGCTTTTGTTGTTTTCCCATTGGTTTCAATGCACATTGGCCTAAAACGAGCATTTGCAGTTTTCTCTTAAATGCAACATGGGAGAAAAACCATTTCACATCACATTTGTGGGTCTTGGTCTTCAACACATTCTGTGAAATTTTGAGCTGTCTTTGTTTGCTTAAGAGGAGATATCACAAAGTATGCGCTTTTGTTGTTTCCATTGGTTTGAATGCATTTTGGCCTAAAACAGGCATTTGCTGTTTTCTCTTAAAGGCAACATGGGAGACAAACCATTTCACATCACATTTGTGGGTCTTGGTCTTCAACACATTCTGTGAAATTTTGAGCTGTCTGTGTTTGCTACAAGAGGAGATATCACAAAGTATGCACAATTGTTGTTTCCAATGGTTTGAATGCATTTTGGCCTAAAACGAGCATTTGCTGTTTTCTCTTAAATGCAACATGGGAGCAAAACCATTTCACATCACATTTGTGGGTCTTGGTCTTCAACACATTCTGTGAAATTTTGAGCTGTCTTTGTTTGCTTAAGAGGAGATATCACAAATTATGCGCTTTTGTTGTTTCCATTGGTTTGAATGCATTTTGGCCTAAAACAGGCATTTGCTGTTTTCTCTTAAATGCAACATGGGAGAAAAACCATTTCACATCAGATTTGTGGGTCTTGGTCTTCAACACATTCTGTGAAATTTTGAGCTGTCTGTGTTTGCTACAAGAGGAGATATCACAAAGTATGCACATTTGTTGTTTCCAATGGTTTGAATGCATTTTGGCCTAAAACAAGCATTTGCTGTTTTCTCTTAAACGCAACATGGGAGAAAAACCATTTCACATCACATTTGTGGGTCTTGGTCTTCAACATATTCTGTGAAATTTTGAGCTATCTGTGTTTGCTAGAAGAGGAGATATCACAAAGAATGCGCTTTTATTGTTTTCCCTTTGGTTTCAATGCACATTGGCCTAAAACGAGCATTTGCTGTTTTCTCTTAAATGCAACATGGGAGACAAACCATTTCACATCAGATTTGTAGGTCTTGGTCTTCAACACATTCTGTGAAATTTTGAGCTGTCTGTGTTTGCTACAAGAGGAGATATCACAAAGTATGCGCTTTTGTTGTTTCCTTTCGTTTCAATGCATTTTGGCCTAAAACAAGCATTTGCTATTTTCTCTTAAATGCAACATGGGAGAAAACCCATTTCATGTCACATTTGTGGGTCTTGGTCTTCAACACATTCTGTGAAATTTTGAGCTGTCTTTGCTTAAGAGGAGATATCACAAAGTATGCACTTTTGTTGTTTCCATTGGTTTCAATGCATTTTGGCCTAAATCGAGCATTTGCTGTTTTCTCTTAAATGCAACATGGGAGAAAAACCATTTCACATCACATTTGTGGGTCTTTGTCTTCAACACATTCTGTGATATTTTGAGCTGTCTGTGATTGATACAAGAAGAGATATCACAAAGTATGCGCTTTTGTTGTTTCCATTGGTTTGAATGCATTTTGGCCTAAAACGAGCATTTGCTGTTTTCTCTTAAATGCAACATGGGAGAAAAACCAATTCACAACACTTTAGTGGGTCTTGGTATTCAACACATTCTGTGAAATTTTGAGCTATCTGTGTTTGCTACAAGAGGAGATATTACAAAGTATGCGCTTTTGATGTTTCCTTTCGTTTCAATGCATTTTGGCCTAAAACAAGCATTTGCTGTTTTCTCTTAAATGCAACATGGGAGAAAACCCATTTCATGTCACATTTGTGGGTCTTGGTCTTCGACACATTCTATGAAATTTTGAGTTGTCTGTGTTTGCTACTAGAGGAGATATCACAAAGTATGCGCTTTTGTTGTTTCCATTGGTTTCAATGCATTTTGGCCTAAAACGAGCATTTGCTGTTTTCTCTTAAATGCAACATGGGAGAAAAACCATTTCACATCACATTTGTGGGTCTTGGTCTTCAACACATTCTGTGAAATTTTGAGCTGTCTGTGTTTGCTACAAGAGGAGATATCACAAAGTATGCGCTTTTGTTGTTTCCATTGGTTTCAATGCATTTTGGCCTAAAACGAGCATTTGCTGTTTTCTCTTAAATGCAACATGGGAGAAAAACCATTTCACATCACATTTCTGGGTCTTGGCCTTCAACACAATGTGTGAAATTTTTAGCTATCTGTGTTTGCTAGAAGAGGAGATATCACAAAGTATGCGCTTTTGTTGTTTTCCCATTGGTTTCAATGCACATTGGCCTAAAACGAGCATTTGGAGTTTTCTCTTAAATGCAACATGGGAGAAAAACCATTTCACATCACATTTGTGGGTCTTGGTCTTCAACACATTCTGTGAAATTTTGAGCTGTCTTTGTTTGCTTAAGAGGAGATATCACAAAGTATGCGCTTTTGTTGTTTCCATTGGTTTGAATGCATTTTGGCCTAAAACAGGCATTTGCTGTTTTCTCTTAAAGGCAACATGGGAGACAAACCATTTCACATCACATTTGTGGGTCTTGGTCTTCAACACATTCTGTGTAATTTTGAGCTGTCTGTGTTTGCTACAAGAGGAGATATCACAAAGTATGCGCTTTTGTTGTTTCCAATGATTTGAATACATTTTGGCCTAAAACGAGCATTTGCTGTTTTCTCTTAAATGCAACATGGGAGAAAAACCATTTCACATCACATTTGTGGGTCTTTGTCTTCAACACATTCTGTGAAATTTTGAGCTGTCTGTGTTTGCTACAAGAAGAGATATCACAAAGTATGTGCTTTTGTTGTTTCCTTTGATTTCAATGCATTTAGGCCTAAAACAAGCATTTGCTGATTTCTCTTAAACGCAACATGGGAGAAAAACCAATTCACATCACATTAGTGGGTCTTGGTATTCAACACATTCTGTGAAATTTTGAGCTATCTGTGTTTGCTACAAGAGGAGATATTACAAAGTATGCGCTTTTGTTGTTTCCTTTCGTTTCAATGCATTTTGGCCTAAAACGAGCATTTGCTGTTTTCTCTTAAATGCAACATGGGAGAAAACCCATTTCATGTCACATTTGTGGGTCTTGGTCTTCAACACATTCTATGAAATTTTGAGTTGTCTGTGTTTGCTACAAGAGGAGATATCACAAAGTATGCGCTTTTGTTGTTTTCCCATTGGTTTCAATGCATATTGGACTAAAACGAGCATTTGCTGTTTTCTCTTAAACGCAACATGGGAGAAAAACCATTTCACATCACATTTGTGGGTCTTGGTCTTCAACACATTCTGTGAAATTTTGAGCTGTCTGTGTTTGCTTAAGAGGAGATATCACAAAGTATGCGCTTTTGTTGTTTCCATTGGTTTCAATGCATTTTGGCCTAAAATGAGCATTTGCTGTTTTCTCTTCAACGCAACATGGGAGAAAAACCATTTCACATCACATTTGTGGGTCTTGGCCTTCAACACAATGTGTGAAATTTTTAGCTATATGTGTTTGCTAGAAGAGGAGATATCACAAAGTATGCGCTTTTGTTGTTTTCCCATTGGTTTCAATGCACATTGGCCTAAAACGAGCATTTGCAGTTTTCTCTTAAATGCAACATGGGAGAAAAACCATTTCACATCACATTTGTGGGTCTTGGTCTTCAACACATTCTGTGAAATTTTGAGCTGTCTTTGTTTGCTTAAGAGGAGATATCACAAAGTATGCGCTTTTGTTGTTTCCATTGGTTTGAATGCATTTTGGCCTAAAACAGGCATTTGCTGTTTTCTCTTAAAGGCAACATGGGAGACAAACCATTTCACATCACATTTGTGGGTCTTGGTCTTCAACACATTCTGTGAAATTTTGAGCTGTCTGTGTTTGCTACAAGAGGAGATATCACAAAGTATGCACATTTGTTGTTTCCAATGGTTTGAATGCATTTTGGCCTAAAACGAGCATTTGCTGTTTTCTCTTAAATGCAACATGGGAGCAAAACCATTTCACATCACATTTGTGGGTCTTGGTCTTCAACACATTCTGTGAAATTTTGAGCTGTCTTTGTTTGCTTAAGAGGAGATATCACAAAGTATGCGCTTTTGTTGTTTCCATTGGTTTGAATGCATTTTGGCCTAAAACAGGCATTTGCTGTTTTCTCTTAAAGGCAACATGGGAGACAAACCATTTCACATCACATTTGTGGGTCTTGGTCTTCAACACATTCTGTGAAATTTTGAGCTGTCTGTGTTTGCTACAAGAGGAGATATCACAAAGTATGCACATTTGTTGTTTCCAATGGTTTGAATGCATTTTGGCCTAAAACAAGCATTTGCTGTTTTCTCTTAAACGCAACATGGGAGAAAAACCATTTCACATCACATTTGTGGGTCTTGGTCTTCAACATATTCTGTGAAATTTTGAGCTATCTGTGTTTGCTAGAAGAGGAGATATCACAAAGAATGCGCTTTTATTGTTTTCCCTTTGGTTTCAATGCACATTGGCCTAAAACGAGCATTTGCTGTTTTCTCTTAAATGCAACATGGGAGACAAACCATTTCACATCAGATTTGTAGGTCTTGGTCTTCAACACATTCTGTGAAATTTTGAGCTGTCTGTGTTTGCTACAAGAGGAGATATCACAAAGTATGCGCTTTTGTTGTTTCCTTTCGTTTCAATGCATTTTGGCCTAAAACAAGCATTTGCTGTTTTCTCTTAAATGCAACATGGGAGAAAACCCATTTCATGTCACATTTGTGGGTCTTGGTCTTCAACACATTCTGTGAAATTTTGAGCTGTCTTTGCTTAAGAGGAGATATCACAAAGTATGCACTTTTGTTGTTTCCTTTCGTTTCAATGCATTTTGGCCTAAAACGAGCATTTGCTGTTTTCTCTTAAATGCAACATGGGAGAAAACCCATTTCATGTCACATTTGTGGGTCTTGGTCTTCAACACATTGTGTGAAATTTTGAGTTGTCTGTGTTTGCTACAAGAGGAGATATCACAAAGTATGCGCTTTTGTTGTTTCCTTTCGTTTCAATGCATTTTGGCCTAAAACGAGCATTTGCTGTTTTCTCTTAAATGCAACATGGGAGAAAACCCATTTCATGTCACATTTGTGGGTCTTGGTCTTCAACACATTCTGTGAAATTTTGAGCTGTCTTTGCTTAAGAGGAGATATCACAAAGTATGCACTTTTGTTGTTTCCATTGGTTTCAATGCATTTTGGCCTAAATCGAGCATTTGCTGTTTTCTCTTAAATGCAACATGGGAGAAAAACCATTTCACATCACATTTGTGGGTCTTTGTCTTCAACACATTCTGTGAAATTTTGAGCTGTCTGTGATTGATACAAGAAGAGATATCACAAAGTATGCGCTTTTGTTGTTTCCATTGGTTTCAATGCATTGTGGCCTAAAACGAGCATTTGCTGTTTTCTCTTAAATGCAACATGGGAGAAAAACCATTTCACATCACATTTGTGGGTCTTGGTCTTCAACACATTCTGTGAAATTTTGAGCTGTCTTTGTTTGCTTAAGAGGAGATATCACAAAGTATGCGCTTTTGTTGTTTCCATTGGTTTGAATGCATTTTGGCCTAAAACAGGCATTTGCTGTTTTCTCTTAAAGGCAACATGGGAGACAAACCATTTCACATCACATTTGTGGGTCTTGGTCTTCAACACATTCTGTGAAATTTTGAGCTGTCTGTGTTTGCTACAAGAGAAGATATCACAAAGTATGCACATTTGTTGTTTCCAATGATTTGAATGCATTTTGGCCTAAAACGAGCATTTGCTGTTTTCTCTTAAATGCAACATGGGAGAAAAACCATTTCACATCGCATTTCTGGGTCTTGGCCTTCAACACATTGTGTGAAATTTTTAGCTATCTGTGTTTGCTAGAAAAGGAGATATCACAAAGAATGCGCTTTTGTTGTTTTCCCTTTGGTTTCAATGCACATTGGCCTAAAACGAGCATTTGCTGTTTTCTCTTAAACGCAACATGGGAGAAAAACCATTTCACATCACATTTGTGGGTCTTGGTCTTCAACATATTCTGTGAAATTTTGAGATGTCTGTGTTTGCTACAAGAAGAGATATCACAAAGTGTGCACTTTTGTTGTTTCCATTTGTTTCAAAGCATTTTGGCCTAAAACGAGCATTTGCTGTTTTCTCTTAAATGCAACATGGGAGAAAAACCATTTCACATCACATTTGTGGGTCTTTGTCTTCAACACATTCTGTGAAGTTTTGAGCTGTCTGTGTTTGCTACAAGAAGAGATATCACATAGTATGTGCTTTTGTTGTTTCCTTTGATTTCAATGCATTTAGGCCTAAAACAAGCATTTGCTGATTTCTCTTAAATGCAACATGGGAGAAAAACCAATTCACATCACATTAGTGGGTCTTGGTATTCAACACATTCTGTGAAATTTTGAGCTATCTGTGTTTGCTACAAGAGGAGATATTACAAAGTATGCGCTTTTGTTGTTTCCTTTCGTTTCAATGCATTTTGGCCTAAAACGAGCATTTGCTGTTTTCTCTTAAATGCAACATGGGAGAAAAACCATTTCACATCACATTTGTGGGTTTTGGTCTTCAACACATTCTGTGAAATTTTGAGCTATCTGTGTTTGCTACAAGAGGAGATATCACAAAGTATGCGCTTTTGTTGTTTCCATTGGTTTCAATGCATTTTGGCCTAAAACGAGCATTTGCTGTTTTCTCTTAAATGCAACATGGGAGAAAAACCATTTCACATCACATTTCTGGGTCTTGGCCTTCAACACAATGTGTGAAATTTTTAGCTATCTGTGTTTGCTAGAAGAGGAGATATCACAAAGTATGCGCTTTTGTTGTTTTCCCATTGGTTTCAATGCACATTGGCCTAAAACGAGCATTTGCAGTTTTCTCTTAAATGCAACATGGGAGAAAAACCATTTCACATCACATTTGTGGGTCTTGGTCTTCAACACATTCTGTGAAATTTTGAGCTGTCTTTGTTTGCTTAAGAGGAGATATCACAAAGTATGCGCTTTTGTTGTTTCCATTGGTTTGAATGCATTTTGGCCTAAAACAGGCATTTGCTGTTTTCTCTTAAAGGCAACATGGGAGACAAACCATTTCACATCACATTTGTGGGTCTTGGTCTTCAACACATTCTGTGAAATTTTGAGCTGTCTGTGTTTGCTACAAGAGGAGATATCACAAAGTATGCACATTTGTTGTTTCCAATGGTTTGAATGCATTTTGGCGTAAAACGAGCATTTGCTGTTTTCTCTTAAATGCAACATGGGAGCAAAACCATTTCACATCACATTTGTGGGTCTTGGTCTTCAACACATTCTGTGAAATTTTGAGCTGTCTTTGTTTGCTTAAGAGGAGATATCACAAAGTATGCGCTTTTGTTGTTTCCATTGGTTTGAATGCATTTTGGCCTAAAACAGGCATTTGCTGTTTTATCTTAAAGGCAACATGGGAGACAAACCATTTCACATCACATTTGTGGGTCTTGGTCTTCAACACATTCTGTGAAATTTTGAGCTGTCTTTGCTTAAGAGGAGATATCACAAAGTATGCACTTTTGTTGTTTCCATTGGTTTCAATGCATTTTGGCCTAAAATGAGCATTTGCTGTTTTCTCTTAAATGCAACATGGGAGCAAAACCATTTCACATCACATTTGTGGGTCTTGGTCTTCAACACATTCTGTGAAATTTTGAGCAGCCTGTGTTTGCTACAAGAGGAGATATCACAAAGTATGCACTTTTGTTGTTTCCTTTCGTTTAAATGCATTTTGGTCTAAAACGAGCATTTGCTGTTTTCTCTTAAATGCAACATGGGAGAAAAACCATTTCACATCAGATTTGTGGGTCTTGGTCTTCAACACATTCTGTGAAATTTTGAGCTGTCTGTGTTTGCTACAAGAGGAGATATCACAAAGTATGCGCTTTTGTTGTTTCCTTTCGTTTCAATGCATTTTGGCCTAAAACGAGCATTTGCTGTTTTCTCTTAAATGCAACATGGGAGAAAACCCATTTCATGTCACATTTGTGGGTCTTGGTCTTCAACACATTCTGTGAAATTTTGAGCTGTCTTTGCTTAAGAGGAGATATCACAAAGTATGCACTTTTGTTGTTTCCATTGGTTTCAATGCATTTTGGCCTAAATCGAGCATTTGCTGTTTTCTCTTAAATGCAACATGGGAGAAAAACCATTTCACATCACATTTGTGGGTCTTTTTCTTCAACACATTCTGTGAAATTTTGAGCTGTCTGTGATTGATACAAGAAGAGATATCACAAAGTATGCGCTTTTGTTGTTTCCATTGGTTTCAATGCATTTTGGCCTAAAACGAGCATTTGCTGTTTTCTCTTAAATGCAACATGGGAGAAAAACCATTTCACATCACATTTGTGTGTCTTTGTCTTCAACACATTCTGTGAAATTTTGAGCTGTCTGTGTTTGCTACAAGAAGAGATATCACAAAGTATGCGCTTTTGTTGTTTCCTTTGATTTCAATGCATTTAGGCCTAAAACAAGCATTTGCTGATTTCTCTTAAATGCAACATGGGAGAACAACCAATTCACATAACTTTAGTGGGTCTTGGTATTCAACACATTCTGTGAAATTTTGAGCTATCTGTGTTTGCTACAAGAGGAGATATTACAAAGTATGCACTTTTGTTGTTTCCTTTCGTTTCAATGCATTTTGGCCTAAAACGAGCATTTGCTGTTTTCTCTTAAATGCAACATGGGAGAAAACCCATTTCATGTCACATTTGTGGGTCTTGGTCTTCAACACATTCTATGAAATTTTGAGTTGTCTGTGTTTGCTACTAGAGGAGATATCACAAAGTATGCACTTTTGTTGTTTTCCCATTGGTTTCAATGCATATTGGCCTAAAACGAGCATTTGCTGTTTTCTCTTAAACGCAACATGGGAGAAAAACCATTTCACATCACATTTGTGGGTCTTGGTCTTCAACACATTCTGTGAAATTTTGAGCTGTCTGTGTTTGCTTAAGAGGAGATATCACAAAGTATGCGCTTTTGTTGTTTCCATTGGTTTCAATGCATTTTGGCCTAAAACAAGCATTTGCTGTTTTCTCTTAAATGCAACATGGGAGAAAAACCATTTCACATCACATTTGTGGGTCTTGGTCTTCAACACATTCTGTGAAATTTTGAGCTGTCTGTGTTTGCTACAAGAGGAGATATCACAAAGTATGCGCTTTTGTTGTTTCCATTGGTTTCAATGCATTTTGGCCTAAAACGAGCATTTGCTGTTTTCTCTTAAATGCAACATCGGAGAAAAACCATTTCACATCACATTTCTGGGTCTTGGCCTTCAACACAATGTGTGAAATATTTAGCTATCTGTGTTTGCTAGAAGAGGAGATATCACAAAGTATGCGCTTTTGTTGTTTTCCCATTGGTTTCAATGCACATTGGCCTAAAACGAGCATTTGCAGTTTTCTCTTAAATGCAACATGGGAGAAAAACCATTTCACATCACATTTGTGGGTCTTGGTCTTCAACACATTCTGTGAAATTTTGAGCTGTCTTTGTTTGCTTAAGAGGAGATATCACAAAGTATGCGCTTTTGTTGTTTCCATTGGTTTGAATGCATTTTGGCCTAAAACGAGCATTTGCTGTTTTCTCTTAAATGCAACATGGGAGAAAAACCATTTCACATCACATTTCTGGGTCTTGGCCTTCAACACATTGTGTGAAATTTTTAGCTATCTGTGTTTGCTAGAAAAGGAGATATCACAAAGAATGCGCTTTTGTTGTTTTCCCTTTGGTTTCAATGCACATTGGCCTAAAACGAGCATTTGCTGTTTTCTCTTAAACGCAACATGGGAGAAAAACCATTTCACATCACATTTGTGGGTCTTGGTCTTCAACATATTCTGTGAAATTTTGAGCTATCTGTGTTTGCTAGAAGAGGAGATATCAGAAAGAATGCGCTTTTGTTGTTTTCCCTTTGGTTTCAATGCATTTTGGCCTAAAACGAGCATTTGCTGTTTTCTCTTAAATGCAACATGGGAGCAAAACCATTTCACATCACATTTGTGGGTCTTGGTCTTCAACACATTCTGTGAAATTTTGAGCTGTCTGTGATTGCTACAAGAGGAGATATCACAAAGTATGCACTTTTGTTGTTTCCTTTCGTTTAAATGCATTTTGGTTTAAAACGAGCATTTGCTGTTTTCTCTTAAATGCAACATGGGAGACAAACCATTTCACATCAGATTTGTGGGTCTTGGTCTTCAACACATTCTGTGAAATTTTGAGCTGTCTGTGTTTGCCACAAGAGGAGATATCACAAAGTATGCACATTTGTTGTTTCCAATGGTTTGAATGCATTTTGGCCTAAAACGAGCATTTGCTGTTTTCTCTTCAACGCAACATGGGAGAAAAACCATTTCACATCACATTTGTGGGTCTTGATCTTCAACACATTCTGTGAAATTTTGAGCTGTCTGTGTTTGCTTAAGAGGAGATATCACAAAGTATGCGCTTTTGTTGTTTCCATTGGTTTCAATGCATTTTGGCCTAAAATGAGCATTTGCTGTTTTCTCTTAAATGCAACATGGGAGAAAAACCATTTCACATCACATTTGTGGGTCTTGGTCTTCAACACATTCTGTGAAATTTTGAGCTGTCTGTGTTTGCTACAAGAGGAGATATCACAAAGTATGCGCTTTTGTTGTTTCCATTGGTTTCAATGCATTTTGGCCTAAAATGAGCATTTGCTGTTTTCTCTTAAATGCAACATCGGAGAAAAACCATTTCACATCACATTTCTGGGTCTTGGCCTTCAACACAATGTGTGAAATATTTAGCTATCTGTGTTTGCTAGAAGAGGAGATATCACAAAGTATGCGCTTTTGTTGTTTTCCCATTGGTTTCAATGCACATTGGCCTAAAACGAGCATTTGCAGTTTTCTCTTAAATGCAACATGGGAGAATAACCATTTCACATCACATTTGTGGGTCTTGGTCTTCAACACATTCTGTGAAATTTTGAGCTGTCTTTGTTTGCTTAAGAGGAGATATCACAAAGTATGCGCTTTTGTTGTTTCCATTGGTTTGAATGCATTTTGGCCTAAAACGAGCATTTGCTGTTTTCTCTTAAATGCAACATGGGAGAAAAACCATTTCACATCACATTTCTGGGTCTTGGCCTTCAACACATTGTGTGAAATTTTTAGCTATCTGTGTTTGCTAGAAAAGGAGATATCACAAAGAATGCGCTTTTGTTGTTTTCCCTTTGGTTTCAATGCACATTGGCCTAAAACGAGCATTTGCTGTTTTCTCTTAAACGCAACATGGGAGAAAAACCATTTCACATCACATTTGTGGGTCTTGGTCTTCAACATATTCTGTGAAATTTTGAGCTATCTGTGTTTGCTAGAAGAGGAGATATCAGAAAGAATGCGCTTTTGTTGTTTTCCCTTTGGTTTCAATGCATTTTGGCCTAAAACGAGCATTTGCTGTTTTCTCTTAAATGCAACATGGGAGCAAAACCATTTCACATCACATTTGTGGGTCTTGGTCTTCAACACATTCTGTGAAATTTTGAGCTGTCTGTGATTGCTACAAGAGGAGATATCACAAAGTATGCACTTTTGTTGTTTCCTTTCGTTTAAATGCATTTTGGTTTAAAACGAGCATTTGCTGTTTTCTCTTAAATGCAACATGGGAGAAAAACCATTTCACATCAGATTTGTGGGTCTTGGTCTTCAACACATTCTGTGAAATTTTGAGCTGTCTGTGTTTGCTACAAGAGGAGATATCACAAAGTATGCACATTTGTTGTTTCCAATGGTTTGAATGCATTTTGGCCTAAAACGAGCATTTGCTGTTTTCTCTTCAACGCAACATGGGAGAAAAACCATTTCACATCACATTTGTGGGTCTTGGTCTTCAACACATTCTGTGAAATTTTGAGCTGTCTGTGTTTGCTTAAGAGGAGATATCACAAAGTATGCGCTTTTGTTGTTTCCATTGGTTTCAATGCATTTTGGCCTAAAATGAGCATTTGCTGTTTTCTCTTAAATGCAACATGGGAGAAAAACCATTTCACATCACATTTGTGGGTCTTGGTCTTCAACACATTCTGTGAAATTTTGAGCTGTCTGTGCTTGCTACAAGAGGAGATATCACAAAGTATGCGCTTTTGTTGTTTCCATTGGTTTCAATGCATTTTGGCCTAAAACGAGCATTTGCTGTTTTCTCTTAAATGCAACATGGGAGAAAAACCATTTCACATCACATTTCTGGGTCTTGGCCTTCAACACAATGTGTGAAATTTTTAGCTATCTGTGTTTGCTAGAAGAGGAGATATCACAAACTATGCGCTTTTGTTGTTTTCCCATTGGTTTCAATGCACATTGGCCTAAAACGAGCATTTGCAGATTTCTCTTAAATGCAACATGGGAGAAAAACCATTTCACATCACATTTGTGGGTCTTGGTCTTCAACACATTCTGTGAAATTTTGAGCTGTCTTTGTTTGCTTAAGAGGAGATATCACAAAGTATACGCTTTTGTTGTTTCCATTGGTTTGAATGAATTTTGGCCTAAAACGAGCATTTTCTGTTTTCTCTTAAATGCAACATGGGAGAAAACCCATTTCATGTCACATTTGTGGGTCTTGGTCTTCAACACATTCTGTGAAATTTTGAGCTGTCTTTGCTTAAGAGGAGATATCACAAAGTATGCACTTTTGTTGTTTCCATTGGTTTCAATGCATTTTGGCCTAAATCGAGCATTTGCTGTTTTCTCTTAAATGCAACATGGGAGACAAACCATTTCACATCACATTTGTGGGTCTTTGTATTCAACACATTCTGTGAAATTGTGAGCTGTCTGTGATTGATACAAGAAGAGATATCACAAAGTATGCACTTTTGTTGTTTCCATTGGTTTCAATGCATTTTGGCCTAAAATGGGCATTTGCTGTTTTCTCTTAAATGCAACATGGGAGAAAAACCATTTCACATCACATTTGTGGGTCTTTGTCTTCAACACATTCTGTGAAATTTTGAGCTGTCTGTGTTTGCTACAAGAAGAGATATCACAAAGTATGCGCTTTTGTTGTTTCCTTTGATTTCAATGCATTTAGGCCTAAAACAAGCATTTGCTGATTTCTCATAAATGCAACATGGGAGAAAAACCAATTCACATCACATTAGTGGGTCTTGGTATTCAACACATTCTGTGAAATTTTGAGCTATCTTTGTTTGCTACAAGAGGAGATATTACAAAGTATGCGCTTTTGTTGTTTCCTTTCGTTTCAATACATTTTGGCCGAAAACGAGCATTTGCTGTTTTCTCTTAAATGCAACATGGGAGAAAACCCATTTCATGTCACATTTGTGGGTCTTGGTCTTCAACACATTCTATGAAATTTTGAGTTGTCTGTGTTTGCTACAAGAGGAGATATCACAAAGTATGCGCTTTTGTTGTTTTCCCATTGGTTTCAATGCATATTGGCCTAAAACGAGCATTTGCTGTTTTCTCTTAAACGCCACATGGGAGAAAAACCATTTCACATCACATTTGTGGGTCTTGGTCTTCAACACATTCTGTGAAATTTTGAGCTGTCTGTGTTTGCTTAAGAGGAGATATCACAAAGTATGCGCTTTTGTTGTTTCCATTGGTTTCAATGCATTTTGGCCTAAAACGAGCATTTGCTGTTTTCTCTTAAATGCAACATGGGAGAAAAACCTTTTCACATCACATTTGTGGGTCTTGGTCTTCAACACATTCTGTGAAATTTTGAGCTGTCTGTGTTTGCTACAAGAGGAGATATCACAAAGTATGCGCATTTGTTGTTTCCATTGGTTTCAATGCATTTTGGCCTAAAACGAGCATTTGCTGTTTTCTCTTAAATGCAACATGGGAGAAAAACCATTTCACATCACATTTCTGGGTCTTGGCCTTCAACACAATGTGTGAAATTTTTAGATATCTGTGTTTGCTAGAAGAGGAGATATCACAAAGTATGCGCTTTTGTTGTTTTCCCTTTGGTTTCAATGCACATTGGCCTAAAACGAGCATTTGCAGTTTTCTCTTAAATGCAACATGGGAGAAAAACCATTTCACATCACATTTGTGGGTCTTGGTCTTCAACATATTCTGTGAAATTTTGAGCTATCTGTGTTTGCTAGAAGAGGAGATATCACAAAGAATGCGCTTTTGTTGTTTTCCCTTTGGTTTCAATGCACATTGGCCTAAAACGAGCATTTGCTGTTTTCTCTTAAATGCAACATGGGAGAAAAACCATTTCACATCAGATTTGTGGGTCTTGGTCTTCAACACATTCTGTGAAATTTTGAGCTGTCTGTGTTTGCTACAAGAGGAGATATCACAAAGTATGCACATTTGTTGTTTCCAATGGTTTGAATGCATTTTGGCCTAAAACGAGCATTTGCTGTTTTCTCTTAAATGCAACATGGGAGAAAACCCATTTCATGTCACATTTGTGGGTCTTGGTCTTCAACACATTCTATGAAATTTTGAGTTGTCTGTGTTTGCTACTAGAGGACATATCACAAAGTATGCGCTTTTGTTGTTTCCTTTCGTTTCAATGCATTTTGGCCTAAAACGAGCATTTGCTGTTTTCTCTTAAATGCAACATGGGAGAAAACCCATTTCATGTCACATTTGTGGGTCTTGGTCTTCAACACATTCTGTGAAATTTTGAGCTGTGTTTGCTAGAAGAGGAGATATCACAAAGTATGCGCTTTTGTTGTTTTCCCATTGGTTTCAATGCACATTGGCCTAAAACGAGCATTTGCTGTTTTCTCTTAAATGCAACATGGGAGAAAAACCATTTCACATCACATTTGTGGGTCTTGGTCTTCAACACATTCTGTGAAATTTTGAGCTGTCTTTGTTTGCTTAAGAGGAGATATCACAAAGTATGCGCTTTTGTTGTTTCCATTGGTTTGAATGCATTTTGGCCTAAAACAGGCATTTGCTGTTTTCTCTTAAAGGCAACATGGGTGACAAACCATTTCACATCACATTTGTGGGTCTTGGTCTTCAACACATTCTGTGAAATTTTGAGCTGTCTGTGTTTGCTACAAGAGGAGATATCACAAAGTATGCACATTTGTTGTTTCCAATGGTTTGAATGCATTTTGGCCTAAAACGAGCATTTGCTGTTTTCTCTTAAATGCAACATGGGAGAAAAACCATTTCACATTACATTTCTGGGTCTTGGCCTTCAACACATTGTGTGAAATTTTTAGCTATCTGTGTTTGCTAGAAAAGGAGATATCACAAAGAATGCGCTTTTGTTGTTTTCCCTTTGGTTTCAATGCACATTGGCCTAAAACGAGCATTTGCTGTTTTCTCTTAAACGCAACATGGGAGAAAAACCATTTCACATCACATTTGTGGGTCTTGGTCTTCAACACATTCTGTGAAATTTTGAGCTGTCTGTGATTGCTACAAGAGGAGATATCACAAAGTATGCACTTTTGTTGTTTCCTTTCGTTTAAATGCATTTTGGTTTAAAACGAGCATTTGCTGTTTTCTCTCAAATGCAACATGGGAGAAAAACCATTTCACATCAGATTTGTGGGTCTTGGTCTTCAACACATTCTGTGAAATTTTGAGCTGTCTGTGTTTGCTACAAGAGGAGATATCACAAAGTATGCACATTTGTTGTTTCCAATGGTTTGAATGCATTTTGGCCTAAAACGAGCATTTGTTGTTTACTCTTCAACGCAACATGGGAGAAAAACCATTTCACATCACATTTGTGGGTCTTGGTCTTCAACACTTTCTGTGAAATTTTGAGCTGTCTGTGTTTGCTTAAGAGGAGATATCACAAAGTATGCGCTTTTGTTGTTTCCATTGGTTTCAATGCATTTTGGCCTAAAATGAGCATTTGCTGTTTTCTCTTAAATGCAACATGGGAGAAAAACCATTTCACATCACATTTGTGGGTCTTGGTCTTCAACACATTCTGTGAAATTTTGAGCTGTTTGTGTTTGCTACAAGAGGAGATATCACAAAGTATGCGCTTTTGTTGTTTCCATTGGTTTCAATGCATTTTGGCCTAAAACGAGCATTTGCTGTTTTCTCTTAAATGCAACATGGGAGAAAAACCATTTCACATCACATTTCTGGGTCTTAGCCTTCAACACAATGTGTGAAATTTTTAGCTATCTGTGTTTGCTAGAAGAGGAGATATCACAAAGTATGCGCTTTTGTTGTTTTCCCATTGGTTTCAATGCACATTGGCCTAAAACGAGCATTTGCAGATTTCTCTTAAATGCAACATGGGAGAAAAACCATTTCACATCACATTTGTGGGTCTTGGTCTTCAACACATTCTGTGAAATTTTGAGCTGTCTTTGTTTGCTTAAGAGGAGATATCACAAAGTATACGCTTTTGTTGTTTCCATTGGTTTGAATGCATTTTGGCCTAAAACAGGCATTTGCTGTTTTCTCTTAAAGGCAACATGGGAGACAAACCATTTCACATCACATTTGTGGGTCTTGGTCTTCAACACATTCTGTGAAATTTTGAGCTGTCTGTGTTTGCTACAAGAGGAGATATCACAAAGTATGCACATTTGTTGTTTCCTTTTGTTTCAATGCATTTTGGCCTAAAACGAGCATTTGCTGTTTTCTCTTAAATGCAACATGGGAGAAAACCCATTTCATGTCACATTTGTGGGTCTTGGTCTTCAACACATTCTGTGAAATTTTGAGCTGTCTTTGCTTAAGAGGAGATTTCACAAAGTATGCACTTTTGTTGTTTCCATTGGTTTCAATGCATTTTGGCCTAAATCGAGCATTTGCTGTTTTCTCTTAAATGCAACATGGGAGACAAACCATTTCACATCACATTTGTGGGTCTTTGTATTCAACACATTCTGTGAAATTGTGAGCTGTCTGTGATTGATACAAGAAGAGATATCACAAAGTATGCACTTTTGTTGTTTCCATTGGTTTCAATGCATTTTGGCCTAAAACGGGCATTTGCTGTTTTCTCTTAAATGCAACATGGGAGAAAAACCATTTCACATCACATTTGTGGGTCTTTGTCTTCAACACATTCTGTGAAATTTTGAGCTGTCTGTGTTTGCTACAAGAAGAGATATCACAAAGTATGCGCTTTTGTTGTTTCCTTTGATTTCAATGCATTTAGGCCTAAAACAAGCATTTGCTGATTTCTCATAAATGCAACATGGGAGAAAAACCAATTCACATCACATTAGTGGGTCTTGGTATTCAACACATTCTGTGAAATTTTGAGCTATCTTTGTTTGCTACAAGAGGAGATATTACAAAGTATGCGCTTTTGTTGTTTCCTTTCGTTTCAATACATTTTGGCCGAAAATGAGCATTTGCTGTTTTCTCTTAAATGCAACATGGGAGAAAACCCATTTCATGTCACATTTGTGGGTCTTGGTCTTCAACACATTCTATGAAATTTTGAGTTGTCTGTGTTTGCTACAAGAGGAGATATCACAAAGTATGCGCTTTTGTTGTTTTCCCATTGGTTTCAATGCATATTGGCCTAAAACGAGCATTTGCTGTTTTCTCTTAAACGCCACATGGGAGAAAAACCATTTCACATCACATTTGTGGGTCTTGGTCTTCAACACATTCTGTGAAATTTTGAGCTGTCTGTGTTTGCTTAAGAGGAGATATCACAAAGTATGCGCTTTTGTTGTTTCCATTGGTTTCAATGCATTTTGGCCTAAAACGAGCATTTGCTGTTTTCTCTTAAATGCAACATGGGAGAAAAACCTTTTCACATCACATTTGTGGGTCTTGGTCTTCAACACATTCTGTGAAATTTTGAGCTGTCTGTGTTTGCTACAAGAGGAGATATCACAAAGTATGCGCATTTGTTGTTTCCATTGGTTTCAATGCATTTTGGCCTAAAACGAGCATTTGCTGTTTTCTCTTAAATGCAACATGGGAGAAAAACCATTTCACATCACATTTCTGGGTCTTGGCCTTCAACACAATGTGTGAAATTTTTAGATATCTGTGTTTGCTAGAAGAGGAGATATCACAAAGTATGCGCTTTTGTTGTTTTCCCATTGGTTTCAATGCACATTGGCCTAAAACGAGCATTTGCAGTTTTCTCTTAAATGCAACATGGGAGAAAAACCATTTCACATCACATTTGTGGGTCTTGGTCTTCAACATATTCTGTGAAATTTTGAGCTATCTGTGTTTGCTAGAAGAGGAGATATCACAAAGAATGCGCTTTTGTTGTTTTCCCTTTGGTTTCAATGCACATTGGCCTAAAACGAGCATTTGCTGTTTTCTCTTAAATGCAACATGGGAGAAAAACCATTTCACATCAGATTTGTGGGTCTTGGTCTTCAACACATTCTGTGAAATTTTGAGCTGTCTGTGTTTGCTACAAGAGGAGATATCACAAAGTATGCACATTTGTTGTTTCCAATGGTTTGAATGCATTTTGGCCTAAAACGAGCATTTGCTGTTTTCTCTTAAATGCAACATGGGAGAAAACCCATTTCATGTCACATTTGTGGGTCTTGGTCTTCAACACATTCTATGAAATTTTGAGTTGTCTGTGTTTGCTACTAGAGGACATATCACAAAGTATGCGCTTTTGTTGTTTCCTTTCGTTTCAATGCATTTTGGCCTAAAACGAGCATTTGCTGTTTTCTCTTAAATGCAACATGGGAGAAAACCCATTTCATGTCACATTTGTGGGTCTTGGTCTTCAACACATTCTGTGAAATTTTGAGCTGTGTTTGCTAGAAGAGGAGATATCACAAAGTATGCGCTTTTGTTGTTTTCCCATTGGTTTCAATGCACATTGGCCTAAAACGAGCATTTGCTGTTTTCTCTTAAATGCAACATGGGAGAAAAACCATTTCACATCACATTTGTGGGTCTTGGTCTTCAACACATTCTGTGAAATTTTGAGCTGTCTTTGTTTGCTTAAGAGGAGATATCACAAAGTATGCGCTTTTGTTGTTTCCATTGGTTTGAATGCATTTTGGCCTAAAACAGGCATTTGCTGTTTTCTCTTAAAGGCAACATGGGTGACAAACCATTTCACATCACATTTGTGGGTCTTGGTCTTCAACACATTCTGTGAAATTTTGAGCTGTCTGTGTTTGCTACAAGAGGAGATATCACAAAGTATGCACATTTGTTGTTTCCAATGGTTTGAATGCATTTTGGCCTAAAACGAGCATTTGCTGTTTTCTCTTAAATGCAACATGGGAGAAAAACCATTTCACATTACATTTCTGGGTCTTGGCCTTCAACACATTGTGTGAAATTTTTAGCTATTTGTGTTTGCTAGAAAAGGAGATATCAGAAATAATGCGCTTTTGTTGTTTTCCCTTTGGTTTCAATGCATTTTGGCCTAAAACGAGCATTTGCTGTTTTCTCTTAAATGCAACATGGGAGCAAAACCATTTCACATCACATTTGTGGGTCTTGGTCTTCAACACATTCTGTGAAATTTTGAGCTGTCTGTGATTGCTACAAGAGGAGATATCACAAAGTATGCACTTTTGTTGTTTCCTTTCGTTTAAATGCATTTTGGTTTAAAACGAGCATTTGCTGTTTTCTCTCAAATGCAACATGGGAGAAAAACCATTTCACATCAGATTTGTGGGTCTTGGTCTTCAACACATTCTGTGAAATTTTGAGCTGTCTGTGTTTGCTACAAGAGGAGATATCACAAAGTATGCACATTTGTTGTTTCCAATGGTTTGAATGCATTTTGGCCTAAAACGAGCATTTGTTGTTTACTCTTCAACGCAACATGGGAGAAAAACCATTTCACATCACATTTGTGGGTCTTGGTCTTCAACACTTTCTGTGAAATTTTGAGCTGTCTGTGTTTGCTTAAGAGGAGATATCACAAAGTATGCGCTTTTGTTGTTTCCATTGGTTTCAATGCATTTTGGCCTAAAATGAGCATTTGCTGTTTTCTCTTAAATGCAACATGGGAGAAAAACCATTTCACATCACATTTGTGGGTCTTGGTCTTCAACACATTCTGTGAAATTTTGAGCTGTTTGTGTTTGCTACAAGAGGAGATATCACAAAGTATGCGCTTTTGTTGTTTCCATTGGTTTCAATGCATTTTGGCCTAAAACGAGCATTTGCTGTTTTCTCTTAAATGCAACATGGGAGAAAAACCATTTCACATCACATTTCTGGGTCTTAGCCTTCAACACAATGTGTGAAATTTTTAGCTATCTGTGTTTGCTAGAAGAGGAGATATCACAAAGTATGCGCTTTTGTTGTTTTCCCATTGGTTTCAATGCACATTGGCCTAAAACGAGCATTTGCAGATTTCTCTTAAATGCAACATGGGAGAAAAACCATTTCACATCACATTTGTGGGTCTTGGTCTTCAACACATTCTGTGAAATTTTGAGCTGTCTTTGTTTGCTTAAGAGGAGATATCACAAAGTATACGCTTTTGTTGTTTCCATTGGTTTGAATGCATTTTGGCCTAAAACAGGCATTTGCTGTTTTCTCTTAAAGGCAACATGGGAGACAAACCATTTCACATCACATTTGTGGGTCTTGGTCTTCAACACATTCTGTGAAATTTTGAGCTGTCTGTGTTTGCTACAAGAGGAGATATCACAAAGTATGCACATTTGTTGTTTCCTTTTGTTTCAATGCATTTTGGCCTAAAACGAGCATTTGCTGTTTTCTCTTAAATGCAACATGGGAGAAAACCCATTTCATGTCACATTTGTGGGTCTTGGTCTTCAACACATTCTGTGAAATTTTGAGCTGTCTTTGCTTAAGAGGAGATTTCACAAAGTATGCACTTTTGTTGTTTCCATTGGTTTCAATGCATTTTGGCCTAAATCGAGCATTTGCTGTTTTCTCTTAAATGCAACATGGGAGAAAAACCATTTCACATCACATTTGTGGGTCTTTGTATTCAACACATTCTGTGAAATTTTGAGCTGTCTGTGATTGATACAAGAAGAGATATCACAAAGTATGCACTTTTGTTGTTTCCATTGGTTTCAATGCATTTAGGCCTAAAACGAGCATTTGCTGTTTTCTCTTAAATGCAACATGGGAGAAAAACCATTTCACATCACATTTGTGGGTCTTTGTCTTCAACACATTCTGTGAAATTTTGAGCTGTCTGTGTTTGCTACAAGAAGAGATATCACAAAGTATGAGCTTTTTTTGTTTCCTTTGATTTCAATGCATTTAGGCCTAAAACAAGCATTTGCTGATTTCTCTTAAATGCAACATGGGAGAAAAACCAATTCACATCACATTAGTGGGTCTTGGTATTCAACACATTCTGTGAAATTTTGAGCTATCTGTGTTTGCTACAAGAGGAGATATTACAAAGTATGCGCTTTTGTTGTTTCCTTTCGTTTCAATGCATTTTGGCCTAAAACGAGCATTTGCTGTTTTCTCTTAAATGCAACATGGGAGAAAACCCATTTCATGTCACATTTGTGGGTCTTGGTCTTCAAAACATTCTATGAAATTTTGAGTTGTCTGTGTTTGCTACAAGAGGAGATATCACAAAGTATGTGCTTTTGTTGTTTTCCCATTGGTTTCAATGCATATTGGCCTAAAACGAGCATTTGCTGATTTCTCTTAAACACAACATGGGAGAAAAACCATTTCACATCACATTTGTGGGTCTTGGTCTTCAACACATTCTGTGAAATTTTGAGCTGTCTGTGTTTGCTTAAGAGGAGATATCACAAAGTATGCGCTTTTGTTGTTTCCATTGGTTTCAATGCATTTTGGCCTAAAACGAGCATTTGCTGTTTTCTCTTAAATGCAACATGGGAGAAAAACCATTTCACATCACATTTGTGGGTCTTGGTCTTCAACACATTCTGTGAAATTTTGAGCTGTCTGTGTTTGCTACAAGAGGAGATATCACAAAGTATGCGCTTTTGTTGTTTCCATTGGTTTCAATGCATTTTGGCCTAAAACGAGCATTTGCTGTTTTCTCTTAAATGCAACATGGGAGAAAAACCATTTCACATCACATTTCTGGGTCTTGGCCTTCAACACAATGTGTGAAATTTTTAGATATCTGTGTTTGCTAGAAGAGGAGATATCACAAAGTAAGCGCTTTTGTTGTTTTCCCATTGGTTTCAATGCACATTGGCCTAAAACGAGCATTTGCAGTTTTCTCTTAAATGCAACATGGGAGAAAAACCATTTCACATCACATTTGTGGGTCTTGGTCTTCAACACATTCTGTGAAATTTTGAGCTGTCTTTGTTTGCTTAAGAGGAGATATCACAAAGTATGCGCTTTTGTTGTTTCCATTGGTTTGAATGCATTTTGGCCTAAAACAGGCATTTGCTGTTTTCTCTTAAAGGCAACATGGGAGACAAACCATTTCACATCACATTTGTGTGTCTTGGTCTTCAACACATTCTGTGAAATTTTGAGCTGTCTGTGTTTGCTACAAGAGGAGATATCACAAAGTATGCACATTTGTTGTTTCCAATGGTTTGAATGCATTTTGGCCTAAAACGAGCATTTTCTGTTTTCTCTTAAATGCAACATGGGAGAAAAACCATTTCACATCACATTTCTGGGTCTTGGCCTTCAACACATTGTGTGAAATTTTTAGCTATCTGTGTTTGCTAGAAAAGGAGATATCACAAAGAATGCGCTTTTGTTGTTTTCCCTTTGGTTTCAATGCACATTGGCCTAAAACGAGCATTTGCTGTTTTCTCTTAAACGCAACATGGGAGAAAAACCATTTCACATCACATTTGTGGGTCTTGGTCTTCAACATATTCTGTGAAATTTTGAGCTATCTGTGTTTGCTAGAAGAGGAGATATCACAAAGAATGCGCTTTTGTTGTTTTCCCTTTGGTTTCAATGCACATTGGCCTAAAATGAGCATTTGCTGTTTTCTCTTAAATGCAACATGGGAGAAAAACCATTTCACATCAGATTTGTGGGTCTTGGTCTTCAACACATTCTGTGAAATTTTGAGCTGTCTGTGTTTGCTACAAGAGGAGATATCACAAAGTATGCACATTTGTTGTTTCCAATGGTTTGAATGCATTTTGGCCTAAAACGAGCATTTGCTGTTTTCTCTTAAATGCAACATGGGAGAAAACCCATTTCATGTCACATTTGTGGGTCTTGGTCTTCAACACATTCTATGAAATTTTGAGTTGTCTGTGTTTGCTACTAGAGGAGATATCACAAAGTATGCGCTTTTGTTGTTTCCTTTCGTTTCAATGCATTTTGGCCTAAAACGAGCATTTGCTGTTTTCTCTTAAATGCAACATGGGAGAAAACCCATTTCATGTCACATTTGTGGGTCTTGGTCTTCAACACATTCTGTGAAATTTTGAGCTGTCTTTGCTTAAGAGGAGATATCACAAAGTATGCACTTTTGTTGTTTCCATTGGTTTCAATGCATTTTGGCCTAAAACGAGCATTTGCTGTTTTCTCTTAAATGCAACATGGGAGAAAACCCATTTCATGTCACATTTGTGGGTCTTGGTCTTCAACACATTCTATGAAATTTTGAGTTGTCTGTGTTTGCTACAAGAGGAGATATCACAAAGTATGCGCTTTTGTTGTTTTCCCATTGGTTTCAATGCATATTGGCCTAAAACGAGCATTTGCTGTTTTCTCATAAACGCAACATGGGAGAAAAACCATTTCACATCACATTTGTGGGTCTTGGTCTTCAACACATTCTGTGAAATTTTGAGCTGTCTGTGTTTGCTTAAGAGGAGATATCACAAAGTATGCGCTTTTGTTGTTTCCATTGGTTGCAATGCATTTTGGCCTAAAACGAGCATTTGCTGTTTTCTCTTAAATGCAACATGGGAGAAAAACCATTTCATGTCACATTTTTGGGGCTTGGTCTTCAATACATTCTGTGAAATTTTGAGCTGTCTGTGTTTGCTACAAGAGGAGATATCACAAAGTATGCGCTTTTGTTGTTTCCATTGGTTTCAATGCATTTTGGCCTAAAACGAGCATTTGCTGTTTTCTCTTAAATGCAACATGGGAGAAAAACCATTTCACATCACATTTCTGGGTCTTGGCCTTCAACACAATGTGTGAAATTTTTAGCTATCTGTGTTTGCTAGAAGAGGAGATATCACAAAGTATGCGCTTTTGTTGTTTTCCCATTGGTTTCAATGCACATTGGCCTAAAACGAGCATTTGCAGTTTTCTCTTAAATGCAACATGGGAGAAAAACCATTTCACATCACATTTGTGGGTCTTGGTCTTCAACACATTCTGTGAAATTTTGAGCTGTCTTTGTTTGCTTAAGAGGAGATATCACAAAGTATGCGCTTTTGTTGTTTCCATTGGTTTGAATGCATTTTGGCCTAAAACAGGCATTTGCTGTTTTCTCTTAAAGGCAACATGGGAGACAAACCATTTCACATCACATTTGTGGGTCTTGGTCTTCAACACATTCTGTGAAATTTTGAGCTGTCTTTGTTTGCTACAAGAGGAGATATCACAAAGTATGCACATTTGTTGTTTCCAATGGTTTGAATGCATTTTGGCCTAAAACGAGCATTTGCTGTTTTCTCTTAAATGCAACATGGGAGAAAAACCATTTCACATCACATTTGTGGGTCTTGGTCTTCAACACATTCTGTGAAATTTTGAGCTGTCTGTGTTTGCTACAAGAGGAGATATCACAAAGTATGCACATTTGTTGTTTCCAATGGTTTGAATGCATTTTGGCCTAAAACGAGCATTTGCTGTTTTCTCTTAAACGCAACATGGGAGAAAAACCATTTCACATCACATTTGTGGGTCTTGGTCTTCAACATATTCTGTGAAATTTTGAGCTATCTGTGTTTGCTAGAAGAGGAGATATCACAAAAATGCGCTTTTGTTGTTTTCCCTTTGGTTTCAATGCACATTGGCCTAAAACGAGCATTTGCTGTTTTCTCTTAAATGCAACATGGGAGAAAAACCATTTCACATCAGATTTGTGGGTCTTGGTCTTCAACACATTCTGTGAAATTTTGAGCTGTCTTTGCTTAAGAGGAGATATCACAAAGTATGCACTTTTGTTGTTTCCATTGGTTTCAAAGCATTTTGGCCTAAAACGAGCATTTGCTGTTTTCTCTTAAATGCAACATGGGAGCAAAACCATTTCACATCACATTTGTGGGTCTTGGTCTTCAACACATTCTGTGAAATTTTGAGCTGTCTGTGTTTGCTACAAGAGGAGATATCACAAAGTATGCACTTTTGTTGTTTCCTTTCGTTTAAATGCATTTTGGTCTAAAACGAGCATTTGCTGTTTTCTCTTAAATGCAACATGGGAGAAAAACCATTTCACATCAGATTTGTGGGTCTTGGTCTTCAACACATTCTGTGAAATTTTGAGCTGTCTGTGATTGATACAAGAAGAGATATCACAAAGTATGCGCTTTTGTTGTTTCCATTGGTTTCAATGCATTTTGGCCTAAAACGAGCATTTGCTGTTTTCTCTTAAATGCAACATGGGAGAAAAACCATTTCACATCACATTTGTGTGTCTTTGTCTTCAACACATTCTGTGAAATTTTGAGCTGTCTGTGTTTGCTACAAGAAGAGATATCACAAAGTATGCGCTTTTGTTGTTTTCTTTGATTTCAATGCATTTAGGCCTAAAACAAGCATTTGCTGATTTCTCTTAAATGCAACATGGGAGAAAAAACAATTCACATCACTTTAGTGGGTCTTGGTATTCAACACATTCTGTGAAATTTTGAGCTATCTGTGTTTGCTACAAGAGGAGATATTACAAAGTATGCGCTTTTGTTGTTTCCTTTCGTTTCAATGCATTTTGGCCTAAAACGAGCATTTGCTGTTTTCTCTTAAATGCAACATGGGAGAAAACCCATTTCATGTCACATTTGTGGGTCTTGGTCTTCAACACATTCTATGAAATTTTGAGTTGTCTGTGTTTGCTACAAGAGGAGATATCACAAAGTATGCGCTTTTGTTGTTTCCTTTCGTTTCAATGCATTTTGGCCTAAAACGAGCATTTGCTGTTTTCTCTTAAATGCAACATGGGAGAAAACCCATTTCATGTCACATTTGTGGGTCTTGGTCTTCAACACATTCTGTGAAATTTTGAGCTGTCTTTGCTTAAGAGGAGATATCACAAAGTATGCACTTTTGTTGTTTCCATTGGTTTCAATGCATTTTGGCCTAAATCGAGCATTTGCTGTTTTCTCTTAAATGCAACATGGGTGAAAAACCATTTCACATCACATTTGTGGATCTTTTTCTTCAACACATTCTGTGAAATTTTGAGCTGTCTGTGATTGATACAAGAAGAGATATCACAAAGTATGCGCTTTTGTTGTTTCCATTGGTTTCAATGCATTTTGGCCTAAAACGAGCATTTGCTGTTTTCTCTTAAATGCAACATGGGAGAAAAACCATTTCACATCACATTTGTGTGTCTTTGTCTTCAACACATTCTGTGAAATTTTGAGCTGTCTGTGTTTGCTACAAGAAGAGATATCACAAAGTATGCGCTTTTGTTGTTTCCTTTGATTTCAATGCATTTAGGCCTAAAACAAGCATTTGCTGATTTCTCTTAAATGCAACATGGGAGAAAAACCAATTCACATCACTTTAGTGGGTCTTGGTATTCAACACATTCTGTGAAATTTTGAGCTATCTGTGTTTGCTACAAGAGGAGATATTACAAAGTATGCGCTTTTGTTGTTTCCTTTCGTTTCAATGCATTTTGGCCTAAAACGAGCATTTGCTGTTTTCTCTTAAATGCAACATGGGAGAAAACCCATTTCATGTCACATTTGTGGGTCTTGGTCTTCAACACATTCTATTAAATTTTGAGTTGTCTGTGTTTGCTACTAGAGGAGATATCACAAAGTATGCGCTTTTGTTGTTTTCCCATTGGTTTCAATGCACATTGGCCTAAAACGAGCATTTGCAGTTTTCTCTTAAATGCAACATGGGAGAAAAACCATTTCACATCACATTTGTGGGTCTTGGTCTTCAACATATTCTGTGAAATTTTGAGCTATCTGTGTTTGCTAGAAGAGGAGATATCACAAAGAATGCGCTTTTGTTGTTTTCCCTTTGGTTTCAATGCACATTGGCCTAAAACGAGCATTTGCTGTTTTCTCTTAAATGCAACATGGGAGAAAAACCATTTCACATCAGA
This sequence comes from Taudactylus pleione, assembly GCA_031769625.1. Classification (NCBI taxonomy): domain Eukaryota; kingdom Metazoa; phylum Chordata; class Amphibia; order Anura; family Myobatrachidae; genus Taudactylus; species Taudactylus pleione. Next base: position 1,024,058 of record JAUIMM010000274.1, on the reverse strand, counting down.
TTTGTGGGTCTTGGTCTTCAACACATTCTGTGAAATTTTGAGCTGTCTGTGTTTGCTACAAGAGGAGATATCACAAAGTATGCACATTTGTTGTTTCCAATGGTTTGAATGCATTTTGGCCTAAAACGAGCATTTGCTGTTTTCTCTTAAATGCAACATGGGAGAAAACCCATTTCATGTCACATTTGTGGGTCTTGGTCTTCAACACATTCTATGAAATTTTGAGTTGTCTGTGTTTGCTACTAGAGGACATATCACAAAGTATGCGCTTTTGTTGTTTCCTTTCGTTTCAATGCATTTTGGCCTAAAACGAGCATTTGCTGTTTTCTCTTAAATGCAACATGGGAGAAAACCCATTTCATGTCACATTTGTGGGTCTTGGTCTTCAACACATTCTGTGAAATTTTGAGCTGTGTTTGCTAGAAGAGGAGATATCACAAAGTATGCGCTTTTGTTGTTTTCCCATTGGTTTCAATGCACATTGGCCTAAAACGAGCATTTGCTGTTTTCTCTTAAATGCAACATGGGAGAAAAACCATTTCACATCACATTTGTGGGTCTTGGTCTTCAACACATTCTGTGAAATTTTGAGCTGTCTTTGTTTGCTTAAGAGGAGATATCACAAAGTATGCGCTTTTGTTGTTTCCATTGGTTTGAATGCATTTTGGCCTAAAACAGGCATTTGCTGTTTTCTCTTAAAGGCAACATGGGTGACAAACCATTTCACATCACATTTGTGGGTCTTGGTCTTCAACACATTCTGTGAAATTTTGAGCTGTCTGTGTTTGCTACAAGAGGAGATATCACAAAGTATGCACATTTGTTGTTTCCAATGGTTTGAATGCATTTTGGCCTAAAACGAGCATTTGCTGTTTTCTCTTAAATGCAACATGGGAGAAAAACCATTTCACATTACATTTCTGGGTCTTGGCCTTCAACACATTGTGTGAAATTTTTAGCTATTTGTGTTTGCTAGAAAAGGAGATATCAGAAATAATGCGCTTTTGTTGTTTTCCCTTTGGTTTCAATGCATTTTGGCCTAAAACGAGCATTTGCTGTTTTCTCTTAAATGCAACATGGGAGCAAAACCATTTCACATCACATTTGTGGGTCTTGGTCTTCAACACATTCTGTGAAATTTTGAGCTGTCTGTGATTGCTACAAGAGGAGATATCACAAAGTATGCACTTTTGTTGTTTCCTTTCGTTTAAATGCATTTTGGTTTAAAACGAGCATTTGCTGTTTTCTCTCAAATGCAACATGGGAGAAAAACCATTTCACATCAGATTTGTGGGTCTTGGTCTTCAACACATTCTGTGAAATTTTGAGCTGTCTGTGTTTGCTACAAGAGGAGATATCACAAAGTATGCACTTTTGTTGGTTCCATTGGTTTCAATGCATTTTGGCCTAAAACGAGCATTTGCTGTTTTCTCTTAAATGCAACATGGGAGCAAAACCATTTCACATCAGATTTGTGGGTCTTTGTCTTCAACACATTCTGTGAAATTTTGAGCTGTCTGTGTTTGCTACAAGAGGAGATATCACAAAGTATGCACATTTGTTGTTTCCAATGGTTTGAATGCATTTTGGCCTAAAATGAGCATTTGCTGTTTTCTCTTAAACGCAACATGGGAGAAAAACCATTTCACATCACATTTGTGGGTCTTGGTCTTCAACATATTCTGTGAAATTTTGAGCTATCTGTGTTTGCTAGAAGAGGAGATATCACAAAGAATGCGCTTTTGTTGTTTTCCCTTTGGTTTCAATGCACATTGGCCTAAAACGAGCATTTGCTGTTTTCTCTTAAATGCAACATGGGAGAAAAACCATTTCACATCAGATTTGTAGGTCTTGGTCTTCAACACATTCTGTGAAATTTTGAGCAGCCTGTGTTTGCTACAAGAGGAGATATCACAAAGTATGCACTTTTGTTGTTTCCTTTCGTTTAAATGCATTTTGGTCTAAAACGAGCATTTGCTGTTTTCTCTTAAATGCAACATGGGAGAAAAACCATTTCACATCAGATTTGTGGGTCTTGGTCTTCAACACATTCTGTGAAATTTTGAGCTGTCTGTGTTTGCTACAAGAGGAGATATCACAAAGTATGCACATTTGTTGTTTCCAATGGTTTGAATGCATTTTGGCCTAAAACGAGCATTTGCTGTTTTCTCTTAAACGCAACATGGGAGAAAAACCATTTCACATCACATTTGTGGGTCTTGGTCTTCAACATATTCTGTGAAATTTTGAGCTATCTGTGTTTGCTAGAAGAGGAGATATCACAAAGAATGCGCTTTTGTTGTTTTCCCTTTGGTTTCAATGCACATTGGCCTAAAACGAGCATTTGCTGTTTTCTCTTAAATGCAACATGGGAGAAAAACCATTTCACATCAGATTTGTAGGTCTTGGTCTTCAACACATTCTGTGAAATTTTGAGCTGTCTGTGTTTGCTACAAGAGGAGATATCACAAAGTATGCACATTTGTTGTTTCCAATGGTTTGAATGCATTTTGGCCTAAAACGAGCATTTGCTGTTTTCTCTTAAATGCAACATGGGAGAAAACCCATTTCATGTCACATTTGTGGGTCTTGGTCTTCAACACATTCTATGAAATTTTGAGTTGTCTGTGTTTGCTACAAGAGGAGATATCACAAAGTATGCGCTTTTGTTGTTTCCTTTCGTTTCAATGCATTTTGGCCTAAAACGAGCATTTGCTGTTTTCTCTTAAATGCAACATGGGAGAAAACCCATTTCATGTCACATTTGTGGGTCTTGGTCTTCAACACATTCTGTGAAATTTTGAGCTGTCTTTGCTTAAGAGGAGATATCACAAAGTATGCACTTTTGTTGTTTCCATTGGTTTCAATGCATTTTGGCCTAAATCGAGCATTTGCTGTTTTCTCTTAAATGCAACATGGGAGAAAAACCATTTCACATCACATTTGTGGGTCTTTTTCTTCAACACATTCTGTGAAATTTTGAGCTGTCTGTGATTGATACAAGAAGAGATATCACAAAGTATGCGCTTTTGTTGTTTCCATTGGTTTCAATGCATTTTGGCCTAAAACGAGCATTTGCTGTTTTCTCTTAAATGCAACATGGGAGAAAAACCATTTCACATCACATTTGTGTGTCTTTGTCTTCAACACATTCTGTGAAATTTTGAGCTGTCTGTGTTTGCTACAAGAAGAGATATCACAAAGTATGCGCTTTTGTTGTTTCCTTTGATTTCAATGCATTTAGGCCTAAAACAAGCATTTGCTGATTTCTCTTAAATGCAACATGGGAGAAAAACCAATTCACATCACTTTAGTGGGTCTTGGTATTCAACACATTCTGTGAAATTTTGAGCTATCTGTGTTTGCTACAAGAGGAGATATTACAAAGTATGTGCTTTTGTTGTTTCCTTTCGTTTCAATGCATTTTGGCCTAAAACGAGCATTTGCTGTTTTCTCTTAAATGCAACATGGGAGAAAACCCATTTCATGTCACATTTGTGGGTCTTGGTCTTCAACACATTCTATTAAATTTTGAGTTGTCTGTGTTTGCTACTAGAGGAGATATCACAAAGTATGCGCTTTTGTTGTTTTCCCTTTGGTTTCAATGCATATTGGCCTAAAACGAGCATTTGCTGTTTTCTCTTAAACGCAACATGGGAGAAAAACCATTTCACATCACATTTGTGGGTCTTGGTCTTCAACACATTCTGTGAAATTTTGAGCTGTCTGTGTTTGCTTAAGAGGAGATATCACAAAGTATGCGCTTTTGTTGTTTCCATTGGTTTCAATGCATTTTGGCCTAAAACGAGCATTTGCTGTTTTCTCTTAAATGCAACATGGGAGAAAAACCATTTCACATCACATTTGTGGGTCTTGGTCTTCAACACATTCTGTGAAATTTTGAGCTGTCTGTGTTTGCTACAAGAGGAGATATCACAAAGTATGCGCTTTTGTTGTTTCCATTGGTTTCAATGCATTTTGGCCTAAAACGAGCATTTGCTGTTTTCTCTTAAATGCAACATGGGAGAAAAACCATTTCACATCACATTTCTGGGTCTTGGCCTTCAACACAATGTGTGAAATTTTTAGCTATCTGTGTTTGCTAGAAGAGGAGATATCACAAAGTATGCGCTTTTGTTGTTTTCCCATTGGTTTCAATGCACATTGGCCTAAAACGAGCATTTGCAGTTTTCTCTTAAATGCAACATGGGAGAAAAACCATTTCACATCACATTTGTGGGTCTTGGTCTTCAACACATTCTGTGAAATTTTGAGCTGTCTTTGTTTGCTTAAGAGGAGATATCACAAAGTATGCGCTTTTGTTGTTTCCATTGGTTTGAATGCATTTTGGCCTAAAACAGGCATTTGCTGTTTTCTCTTAAAGGCAACATGGGCGACAAACCATTTCACATCACATTTGTGGGTCTTGGTCTTCAACACATTCTGTGAAATTTTGAGCTGTCTGTGTTTGCTACAAGAGGAGATATCACAAAGTATGCACATTTGTTGTTTCCAATGGTTTGAATGCATTTTGGCCTAAAACGAGCATTTGCTGTTTTCTCTTAAATGCAACATGGGAGAAAAACCATTTCACATCACATTTCTGGGTCTTGGCCTTCAACACATTGTGTGAAATTTTTAGCTATCTGTGTTTGCTAGAAAAGGAGATATCACAAAGAATGCGCTTTTGTTGTTTTCCCTTTGGTTTCAATGCACATTGGCCTAAAACGAGCATTTGCTGTTTTCTCTTAAACGCAACATGGGAGAAAAACCATTTCACATCACATTTGTGGGTCTTGGTCTTCAACATATTCTGTGAAATTTTGAGCTATCTGTGTTTGCTAGAAGAGGAGATATCACAAAGAATGCGCTTTTGTTGTTTTCCCTTTGGTTTCAATGCATTTTGGCCTAAAATGAGCATTTGCTGTTTTCTCTTAAATGCAACATGGGAGCAAAACCATTTCACATCACATTTGTGGGTCTTGGTCTTCAACACATTCTTTGAAATTTTGAGCTGTCTGTGATTGCTACAAGAGGAGATATCACAAAGTATGCACTTTTGTTGTTTCCTTTCGTTTAAATGCATTTTGGTTTAAAACGAGCATTTGCTGTTTTCTCTTAAATGCAACATGGGAGAAAAACCATTTCACATCAGATTTGTGGGTCTTGGTCTTCAACACATTCTGTGAAATTTTGAGCTGTCTGTGTTTGCTACAAGAGGAGATATCACAAAGTATGCACATTTGTTGTTTCCAATGGTTTGAATGCATTTTGGCCTAAAACGAGCATTTGCTGTTTTCTCTTCAACGCAACATGGGAGAAAAACCATTTCACATCACATTTGTGGGTCTTGGTCTTCAACACATTCTGTGAAATTTTGAGCTGTCTGTGTTTGCTTAAGAGGAGATATCACAAAGTATGCGCTTTTGTTGTTTCCATTGGTTTCAATGCATTTTGGCCTAAAATGAGCATTTGCTGTTTTCTCTTAAATGCAACATGGGAGAAAAAACATTTCACATCACATTTGTGGGTCTTGGTCTTCAACACATTCTGTGAAATTTTGAGCTGTCTGTGTTTGCTACAAGAGGAGATATCACAAAGTATGCGCTTTTGTTGTTTCCATTGGTTTCAATGCATTTTGGCCTAAAACGAGCATTTGCTGTTTTCTCTTAAATGCAACATGGGAGAAAAACCATTTCACATCACATTTGTGGGTCTTTGTATTCAACACATTCTGTGAAATTTTGAGCTGTCTGTGATTGATACAAGAAGAGATATCACAAAGTATGCACTTTTGTTGTTTCCATTGGTTTCAATGCATTTTGGCCTAAAACAAGCATTTGCTGTTTTCTCTTAAATGCAACATGGGAGAAAAACCATTTCACATCACATTTGTGGGACTTTGTCTTCAACACATTCTGTGAAATTTTGAGCTGTCTGTGTTTGCTACAAGAAGAGATATCACAAAGTATGCGCTTTTGTTGTTTCCTTTGATTTCAATGCATTTAGGCCTAAAACAAGCATTTGCTGATTTCTCTTAAATGCAACATGGGAGAAAAACCAATTCACATCACATTAGTGGGTCTTGGTATTCAACACATTCTGTGAAATTTTGAGCTATCTGTGTTTGCTACAAGAGGAGATATTACAAAGTATGCGCTTTTGTTGTTTCCTTTCGTTTCAATGCATTTTGGCCTAAAACGAGCATTTGCTGTTTTCTCTTAAATGCAACATGGGAGAAAACCCATTTCATGTCACATTTGTGGGTCTTGGTCTTCAACACATTCTATGAAATTTTGAGTTGTCTGTGTTTGCTACAAGAGGAGATATCACAAAGTATGCGCTTTTGTTGTTTTCCCATTGGTTTCAATGCATATTGGCCTAAAACGAGCATTTGCTGTTTTCTCTTAAACGCAACATGGGAGAAAAACCATTTCACATCACATTTGTGGGTCTTGGTCTTCAACACATTCTGTGAAATTTTGAGCTGTCTGTGTTTGCTTAAGAGGAGATATCACAAAGTATGCGCTTTTGTTGTTTCCATTGGTTTCAATGCATTTTGGCCTAAAACGAGCATTTGCTGTTTTCTCTTAAATGCAACATGGGAGAAAAACCATTTCACATCACATTTGTGGGTCTTGGTCTTCAACACATTCTGTGAAATTTTGAGCTGTCTGTGTTTGCTACAAGAGGAGATATCACAAAGTATGCGCTTTTGTTGTTTCCATTGGTTTCAATGCATTTTGGCCTAAAACGAGCATTTGCTGTTTTCTCTTAAATGCAACATGGGAGAAAAACCATTTCACATCACATTTCTGGGTCTTGGCCTTCAACACAATGTGTGAAATTTTTAGATATCTGTGTTTGCTAGAAGAGGAGATATCACAAAGTATGCGCTTTTGTTGTTTTCCCATTGGTTTCAATGCACATTGGCCTAAAACGAGCATTTGCAGTTTTCTCTTAAATGCAACATGGGAGAAAAACCATTTCACATCACATTTGTGGGTCTTGGTCTTCAACACATTCTGTGAAATTTTGAGCTGTCTTTGTTTGCTTAAGAGGAGATATCACAAAGTATGCGCTTTTGTTGTTTCCATTGGTTTGAATGCATTTTGGCCTAAAACAGGCATTTGCTGTTTTCTCTTAAAGGCAACATGGGAGACAAACCATTTCACATCACATTTGTGGGTCTTGGCCTTCAACACATTGTGTGAAATTTTTAGCTATCTGTGTTTGCTAGAAAAGGAGATATCACAAAGAATGCGCTTTTGTTGTTTTCCCTTTGGTTTCAATGCACATTGGCCTAAAACGAGCATTTGCTGTTTTCTCTTAAACGCAACATGGGAGAAAAACCATTTCACATCACATTTGTGGGTCTTGGTTTTCAACATATTCTGTGAAATTTTGAGCTATCTGTGTTTGCTAGAAGAGGAGATATCACAAAGAATGCGCTTTTGTTGTTTTCCCTTTGGTTTCAATGCACATTGGCCTAAAACGAGCATTTGCTGTTTTCTCTTAAATGCAACATGGGAGAAAAACCATTTCACATCAGATTTGTGGGTCTTGGTCTTCAACACATTCTGTGAAATTTTGAGCTGTCTGTGTTTGCTACAAGAGGAGATATCACAAAGTATGCACATTTGTTGTTTCCAATGGTTTGAATGCATTTTGGCCTAAAACGAGCATTTGCTGTTTTCTCTTAAATGCAACATGGGAGAAAACCCATTTAATGTCACATTTGTGGGTCTTGGTCTTCAACACATTCTATGAAATTTTGAGTTGTCTGTGTTTGCTACTAGAGGAGATATCACAAAGTATGCGCTTTTGTTGTTTCCTTTCGTTTCAATGCATTTTGGCCTAAAACGAGCATTTGCTGTTTTCTCTTAAATGCAACATGGGAGAAAACCCATTTCATGTCACAATTGTGGGTCTTGGTCTTCAACACATTCTGTGAAATTTTGAGCTGTCTTTGCTTAAGAGGAGATATCACAAAGTATGCACTTTTGTTGTTTCCATTGGTTTCAATGCATTTTGGCCTAAAATGAGCATTTGCTGTTTTCTCTTAAATGCAACATGGGAGAAAACCCATTTCATGTCACATTTGTGGGTCTTGGTCTTCAACACATTCTATGAAATTTTGAGTTGTCTGTGTTTGCTACAAGAGGAGATATCACAAAGTATGCGCTTTTGTTGTTTTCCCATTGGTTTTAATGCATATTGGCCTAAAACGAGCATTTGCTGTTTTCTCATAAACGCAACATGGGAGAAAAACCATTTCACATCACATTTGTGGGTCTTGGTCTTCAACACATTCTGTGAAATTTTGAGCTGTCTGTGTTTGCTTAAGAGGAGATATCACAAAGTATGCGCTTTTGTTGTTTCCATTGGTTTCAATGCATTTTGGCCTAAAACAAGCATTTGCTGTTTTCTCTTAAATGCAACATGGGAGAAAAACCATTTCACATCACATTTGTGGGTCTTGGTCTTCAACATATTCTGTGAAATTTTGAGCTATCTGTGTTTGCTAGAAGAGGAGATATCACAAAGAATGCGCTTTTGTTGTTTTCCCTTTGGTTTCAATGCATTTTGGCCTAAAATGAGCATTTGCTGTTTTCTCTTAAATGCAACATGGGAGCAAAACCATTTCACATCACATTTCTGGGTCTTGGCCTTCAACACATTCTTTGAAATTTTGAGCTGTCTGTGATTGCTACAAGAGGAGATATCACAAAGTATGCACTTTTGTTGTTTCCTTTCGTTTAAATGCATTTTGGTTTAAAACGAGCATTTGCTGTTTTCTCTTAAATGCAACATGGGAGAAAAACCATTTCACATCAGATTTGTGGGTCTTGGTCTTCAACACATTCTGTGAAATTTTGAGCTGTCTGTGTTTGCTACAAGAGGAGATATCACAAAGTATGCACATTTGTTGTTTCCAATGGTTTGAATGCATTTTGGCCTAAAACGAGCATTTGCTGTTTTCTCTTCAACGCAACATGGGAGAAAAACCATTTCACATCACATTTGTGGGTCTTGGTCTTCAACACATTCTGTGAAATTTTGAGCTGTCTGTGTTTGCTTAAGAGGAGATATCACAAAGTATGCGCTTTTGTTGTTTCCATTGGTTTCAATGCATTTTGGCCTAAAATGAGCATTTGCTGTTTTCTCTTAAATGCAACATGGGAGAAAAAACATTTCACATCACATTTGTGGGTCTTGGTCTTCAACACATTCTGTGAAATTTTGAGCTGTCTGTGTTTGCTACAAGAGGAGATATCACAAAGTATGCGCTTTTGTTGTTTCCATTGGTTTCAATGCATTTTGGCCTAAAACGAGCATTTGCTGTTTTCTCTTAAATGCAACATGGGAGAAAAACCATTTCACATCACATTTGTGGGTCTTTGTATTCAACACATTCTGTGAAATTTTGAGCTGTCTGTGATTGATACAAGAAGAGATATCACAAAGTATGCACTTTTGTTGTTTCCATTGGTTTCAATGCATTTTGGCCTAAAACAAGCATTTGCTGTTTTCTCTTAAATGCAACATGGGAGAAAAACCATTTCACATCACATTTGTGGGACTTTGTCTTCAACACATTCTGTGAAATTTTGAGCTGTCTGTGTTTGCTACAAGAAGAGATATCACAAAGTATGCGCTTTTGTTGTTTCCTTTGATTTCAATGCATTTAGGCCTAAAACAAGCATTTGCTGATTTCTCTTAAATGCAACATGGGAGAAAAACCAATTCACATCACATTAGTGGGTCTTGGTATTCAACACATTCTGTGAAATTTTGAGCTATCTGTGTTTGCTACAAGAGGAGATATTACAAAGTATGCGCTTTTGTTGTTTCCTTTCGTTTCAATGCATTTTGGCCTAAAACGAGCATTTGCTGTTTTCTCTTAAATGCAACATGGGAGAAAACCCATTTCATGTCACATTTGTGGGTCTTGGTCTTCAACACATTCTATGAAATTTTGAGTTGTCTGTGTTTGCTACAAGAGGAGATATCACAAAGTATGCGCTTTTGTTGTTTTCCCATTGGTTTCAATGCATATTGGCCTAAAACGAGCATTTGCTGTTTTCTCTTAAACGCAACATGGGAGAAAAACCATTTCACATCACATTTGTGGGTCTTGGTCTTCAACACATTCTGTGAAATTTTGAGCTGTCTGTGTTTGCTTAAGAGGAGATATCACAAAGTATGCGCTTTTGTTGTTTCCATTGGTTTCAATGCATTTTGGCCTAAAACGAGCATTTGCTGTTTTCTCTTAAATGCAACATGGGAGAAAAACCATTTCACATCACATTTGTGGGTCTTGGTCTTCAACACATTCTGTGAAATTTTGAGCTGTCTGTTTGCTACAAGAGGAGATATCACAAAGTATGCGCTTTTGTTGTTTCCATTGGTTTCAATGCATTTTGGCCTAAAACGAGCATTTGCTGTTTTCTCTTAAATGCAACATGGGAGAAAAACCATTTCACATCACATTTCTGGGTCTTGGCCTTCAACACAATGTGTGAAATTTTTAGATATCTGTGTTTGCTAGAAGAGGAGATATCACAAAGTATGCGCTTTTGTTGTTTTCCCATTGGTTTCAATGCACATTGGCCTAAAACGAGCATTTGCAGTTTTCTCTTAAATGCAACATGGGAGAAAAACCATTTCACATCACATTTGTGGGTCTTGGTCTTCAACACATTCTGTGAAATTTTGAGCTGTCTTTGTTTGCTTAAGAGGAGATATCACAAAGTATGCGCTTTTGTTGTTTCCATTGGTTTGAATGCATTTTGGCCTAAAACAGGCATTTGCTGTTTTCTCTTAAAGGCAACATGGGAGACAAACCATTTCACATCACATTTGTGGGTCTTGGCCTTCAACACATTGTGTGAAATTTTTAGCTATCTGTGTTTGCTAGAAAAGGAGATATCACAAAGAATGCGCTTTTGTTGTTTTCCCTTTGGTTTCAATGCACATTGGCCTAAAACGAGCATTTGCTGTTTTCTCTTAAACGCAACATGGGAGAAAAACCATTTCACATCACATTTGTGGGTCTTGGTTTTCAACATATTCTGTGAAATTTTGAGCTATCTGTGTTTGCTAGAAGAGGAGATATCACAAAGAATGCGCTTTTGTTGTTTTCCCTTTGGTTTCAATGCACATTGGCCTAAAACGAGCATTTGCTGTTTTCTCTTAAATGCAACATGGGAGAAAAACCATTTCACATCAGATTTGTGGGTCTTGGTCTTCAACACATTCTGTGAAATTTTGAGCTGTCTGTGTTTGCTACAAGAGGAGATATCACAAAGTATGCACATTTGTTGTTTCCAATGGTTTGAATGCATTTTGGCCTAAAACGAGCATTTGCTGTTTTCTCTTAAATGCAACATGGGAGAAAACCCATTTAATGTCACATTTGTGGGTCTTGGTCTTCAACACATTCTATGAAATTTTGAGTTGTCTGTGTTTGCTACTAGAGGAGATATCACAAAGTATGCGCTTTTGTTGTTTCCTTTCGTTTCAATGCATTTTGGCCTAAAACGAGCATTTGCTGTTTTCTCTTAAATGCAACATGGGAGAAAACCCATTTCATGTCACATTTGTGGGTCTTGGTCTTCAACACATTCTGTGAAATTTTGAGCTGTCTTTGCTTAAGAGGAGATATCACAAAGTATGCACTTTTGTTGTTTCCATTGGTTTCAATGCATTTTGGCCTAAAATGAGCATTTGCTGTTTTCTCTTAAATGCAACATGGGAGAAAACCCATTTCATGTCACATTTGTGGGTCTTGGTCTTCAACACATTCTATGAAATTTTGAGTTGTCTGTGTTTGCTACAAGAGGAGATATCACAAAGTATGCGCTTTTGTTGTTTTCCCATTGGTTTTAATGCATATTGGCCTAAAACGAGCATTTGCTGTTTTCTCATAAACGCAACATGGGAGAAAAACCATTTCACATCACATTTGTGGGTCTTGGTCTTCAACACATTCTGTGAAATTTTGAGCTGTCTGTGTTTGCTTAAGAGGAGATATCACAAAGTATGCGCTTTTGTTGTTTCCATTGGTTTCAATGCATTTTGGCCTAAAACGAGCATTTGCTGTTTTCTCTTAAATGCAACATGGGAGAAAAACCATTTCACATCACATTTGTGGGTCTTGGTCTTCAACACATTCTGTGAAATTTTGAGCTGTCTGTGTTTGCTACAAGAGGAGATATCACAAAGTATGCGCTTTTGTTGTTTCCATTGGTTTCAATGCATTTTGGCCTAAAACGAGCATTTGCTGTTTTCTCTTAAATGCAACATGGGAGAAAAACCATTTCACATCACATTTCTGGGTCTTGGCCTTCAACACAATGTGTGAAATTTTTAGATATCTGTGTTTGCTAGAAGAGGAGATATCACAAAGTATGCGCTTTTGTTGTTTTCCCATTGGTTTCAATGCACATTGGCCTAAAATGAGCATTTGCAGTTTTCTCTTAAATGCAACATGGGAGAAAAACCATTTCACATCACATTTGTGGGTCTTGGTCTTCAACACATTCTGTGAAATTTTGAGCTGTCTTTGTTTGCTTAAGAGGAGATATCACAAAGTATGCGCTTTTGTTGTTTCCATTGGTTTGAATGCATTTTGGCCTAAAACAGGCATTTGCTGTTTTCTCTTAAAGGCAACATGGGAGACAAACCATTTCACATCACATTTGTGGGTCTTGGCCTTCAACACATTGTGTGAAATTTTTAGCTATCTGTGTTTGCTAGAAAAGGAGATATCACAAAGAATGCGCTTTTGTTGTTTTCCCTTTGGTTTCAATGCACATTGGCCTAAAACGAGCATTTGCTGTTTTCTCTTAAACGCAACATGGGAGAAAAACCATTTCACATCACATTTGTGGGTCTTGGTTTTCAACATATTCTGTGAAATTTTGAGCTATCTGTGTTTGCTAGAAGAGGAGATATCACAAAGAATGCGCTTTTGTTGTTTTCCCTTTGGTTTCAATGCACATTGGCCTAAAACGAGCATTTGCTGTTTTCTCTTAAATGCAACATGGGAGAAAAACCATTTCACATCAGATTTGTGGGTCTTGGTCTTCAACACATTCTGTGAAATTTTGAGCTGTCTGTGTTTGCTACAAGAGGAGATATCACAAAGTATGCACATTTGTTGTTTCCAATGGTTTGAATGCATTTTGGCCTAAAACGAGCATTTGCTGTTTTCTCTTAAATGCAACATGGGAGAAAACCCATTTAATGTCACATTTGTGGGTCTTGGTCTTCAACACATTCTATGAAATTTTGAGTTGTCTGTGTATGCTACTAGAGGAGATATCACAAAGTATGCGCTTTTGTTGTTTCCTTTCGTTTCAATGCATTTTGGCCTAAAACGAGCATTTGCTGTTTTCTCTTAAATGCAACATGGGAGAAAACCCATTTCATGTCACATTTGTGGGTCTTGGTCTTCAACACATTCTGTGAAATTTTGAGCTGTCTTTGCTTAAGAGGAGATATCACAAAGTATGCACTTTTTTTGTTTCCATTGGTTTCAATGCATTTTGGCCTAAAATGAGCATTTGCTGTTTTCTCTTAAATGCAACATGGGAGAAAACCCATTTCATGTCACATTTGTGGGTCTTGGTCTTCAACACATTCTATGAAATTTTGAGTTGTCTGTGTTTGCTACAAGAGGAGATATCACAAAGTATGCGCTTTTGTTGTTTTCCCATTGGTTTTAATGCATATTGGCCTAAAACGAGCATTTGCTGTTTTCTCATAAACGCAACATGGGAGAAAAACCATTTCACATCACATTTGTGGGTCTTGGTCTTCAACACATTCTGTGAAATTTTGAGCTGTCTGTGTTTGCTTAAGAGGAGATATCACAAAGTATGCGCTTTTGTTGTTTCCATTGGTTTCAATGCATTTTGGCCTAAAACGAGCATTTGCTGTTTTCTCTTTAATGCAACATGGGAGAAAAACCATTTCACATCACATTTCTGGGTCTTGGCCTTCAACACAATGTGTGAAATTTTTAGCTAACTGTGTTTGCTAGAAGAGGAGATATCACAAAGTATGCACTTTTGTTGTTTTCCCATTGGTTTCAATGCACATTGGCCTAAAACGAGCATTTGCAGTTTTCTCTTAAATGCAACATGGGAGAAAAACCATTTCACATCACATTTGTGGGTCTTGGTCTTCAACACATTCTGTGAAATTTTGAGCTGTCTGTGTTTGCTTAAGAGGAGATATCACAAAGTATGCGCTTTTGTTGTTTCCATTGGTTTCAATGCATTTTGGCCTAAAACAAGCATTTGCTGTTTTCTCTTATATGCAACATGGGAGAAAAACCATTTCACATCACATTTGTGGGTCTTGGTCTTCAACACATTCTGTGAAATTTTGAGCTGTCTGTGTTTGCTACAAGAGGAGATATCACCAAGAATGCGCTTTTGTTGTTTCCATTGGTTTCAATGCATTTTGGCCTAAAACGAGCATTTGCTGTTTTCTCTTAAATGCAACATGGGAGAAAAACCATTTCACATCACATTTCTGGGTCTTGGCCTTCAACACAATGTGTGAAATTTTTAGCTATCTGTGTTTGCTAGAAGAGGAGATATCACAAAGTATGCGCTTTTGTTGTTTTCCCATTGGTTTCAATGCACATTGGCCTAAAACGAGCATTTGCAGATTTCTCTTAAATGCAACATGGGAGAAAAACCATTTCACATCACATTTGTGGGTCTTGGTCTTCAACACATTCTGTGAAATTTTGAGCTGTCTTTGTTTGCTTAAGAGGAGATATCACAAAGTATGCGCTTTTGTTGTTTCCATTGGTTTGAATGTATTTTGGCCTAAAACAGGCATTTGCTGTTTTCTCTTAAAGGCAACATGGGAGACAAACCATTTCACATCACATTTGTGGGTCTTGGTCTTCAACACATTCTGTGAAATTTTGAGCTGTCTGTGTTTGCTACAAGAGGAGATATCACAAAGTATGCGCTTTTGTTGTTTTCCCATTGGTTGCAATGCATTTTGGCCTAAAACGAGCATTTGCTGTTTTCTCTTAAATGCAACATGGGAGAAAAACCATTTCACATCATATTTCTGGGTCTTGGCCTTCAACACAATGTGTGAAATTTTTAGCTATCTGTGTTTGCTAGAAGAGGAGATATCACAAAGTATGCGCTTTTGTTGTTTTCCCATTGGTTTCAATGCACATTGGCCTAAAACGAGCATTTGCAGTTTTCTCTTAAATGCAACATGGGAGAAAAACCATTTCACATCACATTTGTGGGTCTTGGTCTTCAACACATTCTGTGAAATTTTGAGCTTTCTTTGTTTGCTTAAGAGGAGATATCACAAAGTATGCGCTTTTGTTGTTTCCATTGGTTTGAATGCATTTTGGCCTAAAACAGGCATTTGCTGTTTTCTCTTAAAGGCAACATGGGAGACAAACCATTTCACATCACATTTGTGGGTCTTGGTCTTCAACACATTCTGTGAAATTTTGAGCTGTCTGTGTTTGCTACAAGAGGAGATATCACAAAGTATGCACATTTGTTGTTTCCAATGGTTTGAATGCATTTTGGCCTAAAACGAGCATTTGCTGTTTTCTCTTAAATGCAACATGGGAGCAAAACCATTTCACATCACATTTGTGGGTCTTGGTCTTCAACACATTCTGTGAAATTTTGAGCTGTCTTTGTTTGCTTAAGAGGAGATATCACAAAGTATGCGCTTTTGTTGTGTCCATTGGTTTGAATGCATTTTGGCCTAAAACAGGCATTTGCTGTTTTCTCTTAAAGGCAACATGGGAGACAAACCATTTCACATCACATTTGTGGGTCTTGGTCTTCAACACATTCTGTGAAATTTTGAGCTGTCTTTGCTTAAGAGGAGATATCACAAATTATGCACTTTTGTTGTTTCCATTGGTTTTAATGCATTTTGGCCTAAAACGAGCATTTGCTGTTTTCTCTTAAATGCAACATGGGAGCAAAACCATTTCACATCACATTTGTGGGTCTTGGTCTTCAACACATTCTGTGAAATTTTGAGCTGTCTGTGTTTGCTACAAGAGGAGATATCACAAAGTATGCACTTTTGTTGTTTCCTTTCGTTTAAATGCATTTTGGTCTAAAATGAGCATTTGCTGTTTTCTCTTAAATGCAACATGGGAGAAAAACCATTTCACATCAGATTTGTGGGTCTTGGTCTTCAACACATTCTGTGAAATTTTGAGCTGTCTGTGTTTGCTACAAGAGGAGATATCACAAAGTATGCACATTTGTTGTTTCCAATGGTTTGAATGCATTTTGGCCTAAAACGAGCATTTGCTGTTTTCTCTTAAACGCAACATGGGAGAAAAACCATTTCACATCACATTTGTGGGTCTTGGTCTTCAACATATTCTGTGAAATTTTGAGCTATCTGTGTTTGCTAGAAGAGGAGATATCACAAAGAATGCGCTTTTGTTGTTTTCCCTTTGGTTTCAATGCACATTGGCCTAAAACGAGCATTTGCTGTTTTCTCTTAAATGCAACATGGGAGAAAAACCATTTCACATCAGATTTGTGGGTCTTGGTCTTCAACACATTCTGTGAAATTTTGAGCTGTCTTTGCTTAAGAGGAGATATCACAAAGTATGCACTTTTGTTGTTTCCATTGGTTTCAATGCATTTTGGCCTAAAACGAGCATTTGCTGTTTTCTCTTAAATGCAACATGGGAGCAAAACCATTTCACATCACATTTGTGGGTCTTGGTCTTCAACATATTCTGTGAAATTTTGAGCTATCTGTGTTTGCTAGAAGAGGAGATATCACAAAGAATGCGCTTTTGTTGTTTTCCCTTTGGTTTCAATGCACATTGGCCTAAAACGAGCATTTGCAGATTTCTCTTAAATGCAACATGGGAGAAAAACCATTTCACATCACATTTGTGGGTCTTGGTCTTCAACACATTCTGTGAAATTTTGAGCTGTCTTTGTTTGCTTAAGAGGAGATATCACAAAGTATACGCTTTTGTTGTTTCCATTGGTTTGAATGCATTTTGGCCTAAAACAGGCATTTGCTGTTTTCTCTTAAAGGCAACATGGGAGACAAACCATTTCACATCACATTTGTGGGTCTTGGTCTTCAACACATTCTGTGAAATTTTGAGCTGTCTGTGTTTGCTACAAGAGGAGATATCACAAAGTATGCACATTTGTTGTTTCCAATGGTTTGAATGCATTTTGGCCTAAAACGAGCATTTGCTGTTTTCTCTTAAATGCAACATGGGAGAAAAACCATTTCACATCAGATTTGTGGGTCTTGGTCTTCAACACATTCTGTGAAATTTTGAGCTGTCTGTGTTTGCTACAAGAGGAGATATCACAAAGTATGCACATTTGTTGTTTCTAATGGTTTGAATGCATTTTGGCCTAAAACGAGCATTTGCTGTTTTCTCTTAAACACAACATGGGAGAAAAACCATTTCACATCTCATTTGTGGGTCTTGGTCTTCAACATATTCTGTGAAATTTTGAGCTATCTGTGTTTGCTAGAAGAGGAGATATCACAAAGAATGCGCTTTTGTTGTTTTACCTTTGGTTTCAATGCACATTGGCCTAAAATGAGCATTTGCTGTTTTCTCTTAAATGCAACATGGGAGAAAAACCATTTCACATCAGATTTGTGGGTCTTGGTCTTCAACACATTCTGTGAAATTTTGAGCTGTCTGTGTTTGCTACAAGAGGAGATATCACAAAGTATGCACTTTTGTTGTTTCCATTGGTTTCAATGCATTTTGGCCTAAATCGAGCATTTGCTGTTTTCTCTTAAATGCAACATGGGAGAAAAAACATTTCACATCACATTTGTGGGTCTTTGTATTCAACACATTCTGTGAAATTTTGAGCTGTCTGTGATTGATACAAGAAGAGATATCACAAAGTATGCACTTTTGTTGTTTCCATTGGTTTCAATGCATTTTGGCCTAAAACGAGCATTTGCTGTTTTCTCTTAAATGCAACATGGGAGAAAAACCATTTCACATCACATTTGTGGGACTTTGTCTTCAACACATTCTGTGAAATTTTGAGCTGTCTGTGTTTGCTACAAGAAGAGATATCACAAAGTATGCGCTTTTGTTGTTTCCTTTGATTTCAATGCATTTAGGCCTAAAACAAGCATTTGCTGATTTCTCTTAAATGCAACATGGGAGAAAAACCAATTCACATCACATTAGTGGGTCTTGGTATTCAACACATTCTGTGAAATTTTGAGCTATCTGTGTTTGCTACAAGAGGAGATATTACAAAGTATGCGCTTTTGTTGTTTCCTTTCGTTTCAATGCATTTTGGCCTAAAACGAGCATTTGCTGTTTTCTCTTAAATGCAACATGGGAGAAAACCCATTTCATGTCACATTTGTGGGTCTTGGTCTTCAACACATTCTATGAAATTTTGAGTTGTCTGTGTTTGCTACAAGAGGAGATATCACAAAGTATGCGCTTTTGTTGTTTTCCCATTGGTTTCAATGCATATTGGCCTAAAACGAGCATTTGCTGTTTTCTCTTAAACGCAACATGGGAGAAAAACCATTTCACATCACATTTGTGGGTCTTGGTCTTCAACACATTCTGTGAAATTTTGAGCTGTCTGTGTTTGCTTAAGAGGAGATATCACAAAGTATGCGCTTTTGTTGTTTCCATTGGTTTCAATGCATTTTGGCCTAAAACGAGCATTTGCTGTTTTCTCTTAAATGCAACATGGGAGAAAAACCATTTCCCATCAGATTTGTCGGTCTTGGTCTTCAACACATTCTGTGAAATTTTGAGCTGTCTGTGTTTGCTACAAGAGGAGATATCACAAAGTATGCGCTTTTGTTGTTTCCATTGGTTTCAATGCATTTTGGCCTAAAACGAGCATTTGCTGTTTTCTCTTAAATGCAACATGGGAGAAAAACCATTTCACATCACATTTCTGGGTCTTGGCCTTCAACACAATGTGTGAAATTTTTAGATATCTGTGTTTGCTAGAAGAGGAGATATCACAAAGTATGCACTTTTGTTGTTTTCCCATTGGTTTCAATGCACATAGGCCTAAAACGAGCATTTGCAGTTTTCTCTTAAATGCAACATGGGAGAAAAACCATTTCACATCACATTTGTGGGTCTTGGTCTTCAACACATTCTGTGAAATTTTGAGCTGTCTTTGTTTGCTTAAGAGGAGATATCACAAAGTATGCGCTTTTGTTGTTTCCATTGGTTTGAATGCATTTTGGCCTAAAACAGGCATTTGCTGTTTTCTCTTAAAGGCAACATGGGAGACAAACCATTTCACATCACATTTGTGGGTCTTGGCCTTCAACACATTGTGTGAAATCTTTAGCTATCTGTGTTTGCTAGAAAAGGAGATATCACAAAGAATGCGCTTTTGTTGTTTTCCCTTTGGTTTCAATGCACATTGGCCTAAAACGAGCATTTGCTGTTTTCTCTTAAACGCAACATGGGAGAAAAACCATTTCACATCACATTTGTGGGTCTTGGTTTTCAACATATTCTGTGAAATTTTGAGCTATCTGTGTTTGCTAGAAGAGGAGATATCACAAAGAATGCGCTTTTGTTGTTTTCCCTTTGGTTTCAATGCACATTGGCCTAAAACGAGCATTTGCTGTTTTCTCTTAAATGCAACATGGGAGAAAAACCATTTCCCATCAGATTTGTGGGTCTTGGTCTTCAACACATTCTGTGAAATTTTGAGCTGTCTGTGTTTGCTACAAGAGGAGATATCACAAAGTATGCACATTTGTTGTTTCCAATGGTTTGAATGCATTTTGGCCTAAAACGAGCATTTGCTGTTTTCTCTTAAATGCAACATGGGAGAAAACCCATTTAATGTCACATTTGTGGGTCTTGGTCTTCAACACATTCTATGAAATTTTGAGTTGTCTGTGTTTGCTACTAGAGGAGATATCACAAAGTATGCGCTTTTGTTGTTTCCTTTCGTTTCAATGCATTTTGGCCTAAAACGAGCATTTGCTGTTTTCTCTTAAATGCAACATGGGAGAAAACCCATTTCATGTCACATTTGTGGGTCTTGGTCTTCAACACATTCTGTGAAATTTTGAGCTGTCTTTGCTTAAGAGGAGATATCACAAAGTATGCACTTTTGTTGTTTCCATTGGTTTCAATGCATTTTGGCCTAAAATGAGCATTTGCTGTTTTCTCTTAAATGCAACATGGGAGAAAACCCATTTCATGTCACATTTGTGGGTCTTGGTCTTCAACACATTCTATGAAATTTTGAGTTGTCTGTGTTTGCTACAAGAGGAGATATCACAAAGTATGCGCTTTTGTTGTTTTCCCATTGGTTTTAATGCATATTGGCCTAAAACGAGCATTTGCTGTTTTCTCATAAACGCAACATGGGAGAAAAACCATTTCACATCACATTTCTGGGTCTTGGCCTTCAACACAATGTGTGAAATTTTTAGCTAACTGTGTTTGCTAGAAGAGGAGATATCACAAAATATGCACTTTTGTTGTTTTCCCATTGGTTTCAATGCACATTGGCCTAAAACGAGCATTTGCAGTTTTCTCTTAAATGCAACATGGGAGAAAAACCATTTCACATCACATTTGTGGGTCTTGGTCTTCAACACATTCTGTGAAATTTTGAGCTGTCTGTGTTTGCTTAAGAGGAGATATCACAAAGTATGCGCTTTTGTTGTTTCCATTGGTTTCAATGCATTTTGGCCTAAAACGAGCATTTGCTGTTTTCTCTTAAATGCAACATGGGAGAAAAACCATTTCACATCACATTTGTGGGTCTTGGTCTTCAACACATTCTGTGAAATTTTGAGCTGTCTGTGTTTGCTACAAGAGGAGATATCACAAAGAATGCGCTTTTGTTGTTTCCATTGGTTTCAATGCATTTTGGCCTAAAACGAGCATTTGCTGTTTTCTCTTAAAGGCAACATGGGAGACAAACCATTTCACATCACATTTGTGGGTCTTGGTCTTCAACACATTCTGTGTAATTTTGAGCTGTCTGTGTTTGCTACAAGAGGAGATATCACAAAGTATGCACATTTGTTGTTTCCAATGGTTTGAATGCATTTTGGCCTAAAACGAGCATTTGCTGTTTTCTCTTAAATGCAACATGGGAGAAAAACCATTTCACATCAGATTTGTGGGTCTTGGTCTTCAACACATTCTGTGAAATTTTGAGCTGTCTGTGTTTGCTACAAGAGGAGATATCACAAAGTATGCACATTTGTTGTTTCTAATGGTTTGAATGCATTTTGGCCTAAAACGAGCATTTGCTGTTTTCTCTTAAACACAACATGGGAGAAAAACCATTTCACATCTCATTTGTGGGTCTTGGTCTTCAACATATTCTGTGAAATTTTGAGCTATCTGTGTTTGCTAGAAGAGGAGATATCACAAAGAATGCGCTTTTGTTGTTTTACCTTTGGTTTCAATGCACATTGGCCTAAAATGAGCATTTGCTGTTTTCTCTTAAATGCAACATGGGAGAAAAACCATTTCACATCAGATTTGTGGGTCTTGGTCTTCAACACATTCTGTGAAATTTTGAGCTGTCTGTGTTTGCTACAAGAGGAGATATCACAAAGTATGCACTTTTGTTGTTTCCATTGGTTTCAATGCATTTTGGCCTAAATCGAGCATTTGCTGTTTTCTCTTAAATGCAACATGGGAGAAAAACCATTTCACATCACATTTGTGGGTCTTTGTATTCAACACATTCTGTGAAATTTTGAGCTGTCTGTGATTGATACAAGAAGAGATATCACAAAGTATGCACTTTTGTTGTTTCCATTGGTTTCAATGCATTTTGGCCTAAAACGAGCATTTGCTGTTTTCTCTTAAATGCAACATGGGAGAAAAACCATTTCACATCACATTTGTGGGACTTTGTCTTCAACACATTCTGTGAAATTTTGAGCTGTCTGTGTTTGCTACAAGAAGAGATATCACAAAGTATGCGCTTTTGTTGTTTCCTTTGATTTCAATGCATTTAGGCCTAAAACAAGCATTTGCTGTTTTCTCTTAAATGCAACATGGGAGAAAACCCATTTCATGTCACATTTGTGGGTCTTGGTCTTCAACACATTCTATGAAATTTTGAGTTGTCTGTGTTTGCTACAAGAGGAGATATCACAAAGTATGCGCTTTTGTTGTTTTCCCATTGGTTTCAATGCATATTGGCCTAAAACGAGCATTTGCTGTTTTCTCTTAAACGCAACATGGGAGAAAAACCATTTCACATCACATTTGTGGGTCTTGGTCTTCAACACATTCTGTGAAATTTTGAGCTGTCTGTGTTTGCTTAAGAGGAGATATCACAAAGTATGCGCTTTTGTTGTTTCCATTGGTTTCAATGCATTTTGGCCTAAAACGAGCATTTGCTGTTTTCTCTTAAATGCAACATGGGAGAAAAACCATTTTCCATCAGATTTGTCGGTCTTGGTCTTCAACACATTCTGTGAAATTTTGAGCTGTCTGTGTTTGCTACAAGAGGAGATATCACAAAGTATGCGCTTTTGTTGTTTCCATTGGTTTCAATGCATTTTGGCCTAAAACGAGCATTTGCTGTTTTCTCTTAAATGCAACATGGGAGAAAAACCATTTCACATCACATTTCTGGGTCTTGGCCTTCAACACAATGTGTGAAATTTTTAGATATCTGTGTTTGCTAGAAGAGGAGATATCACAAAGTATGCACTTTTGTTGTTTTCCCATTGGTTTCAATGCACATAGGCCTAAAACGAGCATTTGCAGTTTTCTCTTAAATGCAACATGGGAGAAAAACCATTTCACATCACATTTGTGGGTCTTGGTCTTCAACACATTCTGTGAAATTTTGAGCTGTCTTTGTTTGCTTAAGAGGAGATATCACAAAGTATGCGCTTTTGTTGTTTCCATTGGTTTGAATGCATTTTGGCCTAAAACAGGCATTTGCTGTTTTCTCTTAAAGGCAACATGGGAGACAAACCATTTCACATCACATTTGTGGGTCTTGGCCTTCAACACATTGTGTGAAATCTTTAGCTATCTGTGTTTGCTAGAAAAGGAGATATCACAAAGAATGCGCTTTTGTTGTTTTCCCTTTGGTTTCAATGCACATTGGCCTAAAACGAGCATTTGCTGTTTTCTCTTAAACGCAACATGGGAGAAAAACCATTTCACATCACATTTGTGGGTCTTGGTTTTCAACATATTCTGTGAAATTTTGAGCTATCTGTGTTTGCTAGAAGAGGAGATATCACAAAGAATGCGCTTTTGTTGTTTTCCCTTTGGTTTCAATGCACATTGGCCTAAAACGAGCATTTGCTGTTTTCTCTTAAATGCAACATGGGAGAAAAACCATTTCCCATCAGATTTGTGGGTCTTGGTCTTCAACACATTCTGTGAAATTTTGAGCTGTCTGTGTTTGCTACAAGAGGAGATATCACAAAGTATGCACATTTGTTGTTTCCAATGGTTTGAATGCATTTTGGCCTAAAACGAGCATTTGCTGTTTTCTCTTAAATGCAACATGGGAGAAAACCCATTTAATGTCACATTTGTGGGTCTTGGTCTTCAACACATTCTATGAAATTTTGAGTTGTCTGTGTTTGCTACTAGAGGAGATATCACAAAGTATGCGCTTTTGTTGTTTCCTTTCGTTTCAATGCATTTTGGCCTAAAACGAGCATTTGCTGTTTTCTCTTAAATGCAACATGGGAGAAAACCCATTTCATGTCACATTTGTGGGTCTTGGTCTTCAACACATTCTGTGAAATTTTGAGCTGTCTTTGCTTAAGAGGAGATATCACAAAGTATGCACTTTTGTTGTTTCCATTGGTTTCAATGCATTTTGGCCTAAAATGAGCATTTGCTGTTTTCTCTTAAATGCAACATGGGAGAAAACCCATTTCATGTCACATTTGTGGGTCTTGGTCTTCAACACATTCTATGAAATTTTGAGTTGTCTGTGTTTGCTACAAGAGGAGATATCACAAAGTATGCGCTTTTGTTGTTTTCCCATTGGTTTTAATGCATATTGGCCTAAAACGAGCATTTGCTGTTTTCTAATAAACGCAACATGGGATAAAAACCATTTCACATCACATTTCTGGGTCTTGGCCTTCAACACAATGTGTGAAATTTTTAGCTAACTGTGTTTGCTAGAAGAGGAGATATCACAAAATATGCACTTTTGTTGTTTTCCCATTGGTTTCAATGCACATTGGCCTAAAACGAGCATTTGCAGTTTTCTCTTAAATGCAACATGGGAGAAAAACCATTTCACATCACATTTGTGGGTCTTGGTCTTCAACACATTCTGTGAAATTTTGAGCTGTCTGTGTTTGCTTAAGAGGAGATATCACAAAGTATGCGCTTTTGTTGTTTCCATTGGTTTCAATGCATTTTGGCCTAAAACGAGCATTTGCTGTTTTCTCTTAAATGCAACATGGGAGAAAAACCATTTCACATCACATTTGTGGGTCTTGGTCTTCAACACATTCTGTGAAATTTTGAGCTGTCTGTGTTTGCTACAAGAGGAGATATCACAAAGAATGCGCTTTTGTTGTTTCCATTGGTTTCAATGCATTTTGGCCTAAAACGAGCATTTGCTGTTTTCTCTTAAATGCAACATGGGAGAAAAACCATTTCACATCACATTTCTGGGTCTTGGCCTTCAACACAATGTGTGAAATTTTTAGCTATCTGTGTTTGCTAGAAGAGGAGATATCACAAAGTATGCGCTTTTGTTGTTTTCCCATTGGTTTCAATGCACATTGGCCTAAAACGAGCATTTGCAGATTTCTCTTAAATGCAACATGGGAGAAAAACCATTTCACATCACATTTGTGGGTCTTGGTCTTCAACACATTCTGTGAAATTTTGAGCTGTCTTTGTTTGCTTAAGAGGAGATATCACAAAGTATGCGCTTTTGTTGTTTCCATTGGTTTGAATGCATTTTGGCCTAAAACAGGCATTTGCTGTTTTCTCTTAAAGGCAACATGGGAGACAAACCATTTCACATCACATTTGTGGGTCTTGGTCTTCAACACATTCTGTGAAATTTTGAGCTGTCTGTGTTTGCTACAAGAGGAGATATCACAAAGTATGCGCTTTTGTTGTTTTCCCATTGGTTGCAATGCATTTTGGCCTAAAACGAGCATTTGCTGTTTTCTCTTAAATGCAACATGGGAGAAAAACCATTTCACATCACATTTCTGGGTCTTGGCCTTCAACACAATGTGTGAAATTTTTAGCTATCTGTGTTTGCTAGAAGAGGAGATATCACAAAGTATGCGCTTTTGTTGTTTTCCCATTGGTTTCAATGCACATTGGCCTAAAACGAGCATTTGCAGTTTTCTCTTAAATGCAACATGGGAGAAAAACCATTTCACATCACATTTGTGGGTCTTGGTCTTCAACACATTCTGTGAAATTTTGAGCTTTCTTTGTTTGCTTAAGAGGAGATATCACAAAGTATGCGCTTTTGTTGTTTCCATTGGTTTGAATGCATTTTGGCCTAAAACAGGCATTTGCTGTTTTCTCTTAAAGGCAACATGGGAGACAAACCATTTCACATCACATTTGTGGGTCTTGGTCTTCAACACATTCTGTGAAATTTTGAGCTGTCTGTGTTTGCTACAAGAGGAGATATCACAAAGTATGCACATTTGTTGTTTCCAATGGTTTGAATGCATTTTGGCCTAAAACGAGCATTTGCTGTTTTCTCTTAAATGCAACATGGGAGCAAAACCATTTCACATCACATTTGTGGGTCTTGGTATTCAACACATTCTGTGAAATTTTGAGCTGTCTTTGTTTGCTTAAGAGGAGATATCACAAAGTATGCGCTTTTGTTGTTTCCATTGGTTTGAATGCATTTTGGCCTAAAACAGGCATTTGCTGTTTTCTCTTAAAGGCAACATGGGAGACAAACCATTTCACATCACATTTGTGGGTCTTGGTCTTCAACACATTCTGTGAAATTTTGAGCTGTCTTTGCTTAAGAGGAGATATCACAAAGTATGCACTTTTGTTGTTTCTATTGGTTTCAATGCATTTTGGCCTAAAACGAGCATTTGCTGTTTTCTCTTAAATGCAACATGGGAGCAAAACCATTTCACATCACATTTGTGGGTCTTGGTCTTCAACACATTCTGTGAAATTTTGAGCTGTCTGTGTTTGCTACAAGAGGAGATATCACAAAGTATGCACTTTTGTTGTTTCCTTTCGTTTAAATGCATTTTGGTCTAAAACGAGCATTTGCTGTTTTCTCTTAAATGCAACATGGGAGAAAAACCATTTCACATCAGATTTGTGGGTCTTGGTCTTCAACACATTCTGTGAAATTTTGAGCTGTCTGTGTTTGCTACAAGAGGAGATATCACAAAGTATGCACATTTGTTGTTTCCAATGGTTTGAATGCATTTTGGCCTAAAACGAGCATTTGCTGTTTTCTCTTAAACGCAACATGGGAGAAAAACCATTTCACATCACATTTGTGGGTCTTGGTCTTCAACATATTCTGTGAAATTTTGAGCTATCTGTGTTTGCTAGAAGAGGAGATATCACAAAGAATGCGCTTTTGTTGTTTTCCCTTTGGTTTCAATGCACATTGGCCTAAAACGAGCATTTGCTGTTTTCTCTTAAATGCAACATGGGAGAAAAACCATTTCACATCAGATTTGTGGGTCTTGGTCTTCAACACATTCTGTGAAATTTTGAGCTGTCTTTGCTTAAGAGGAGATATCACAAAGTATGCACTTTTGTTGTTTCCATTGGTTTCAATGCATTTTGGCCTAAAACAAGCATTTGCTGTCTTCTCTTAAATGCAACATGGGAGCAAAACCATTTCACATCACATTTGTGGGTCTTGGTCTTCAACATATTCTGTGAAATTTTGAGCTATCTGTGTTTGCTAGAAGAGGAGATATCACAAAGAATGCGCTTTTGTTGTTTTCCCTTTGGTTTCAATGCACATTGGCCTAAAACGAGCATTTGCTGATTTCTCTTAAATGCAACATGGGAGAAAAACCATTTCACATCAGATTTGTGGGTCTTGGTCTTCAACACATTCTGTGAAATTTTGAGCTGTCTGTGTTTGCTACAAGAGGAGATATCACAAAGTATGCACATTTGTTGTTTCCAATGGTTTGAATGCATTTTGGCCTTAAACGAGCATTTGCTGTTTTCTCTTAAATGCAACATGGGAGAAAACCCATTTCATGTCACATTTGTGGGTCTTGGTCTTCAACACATTCTGTGAAATTTTGAGCTGTCTTTGCTCAAGAGGAGATATCACAAAGTATGCGCTTTTGTTGTTTCCATTGGTTTCAATGCATTTTGGCCTAAAACGAGCATTTGCTGTTTTCTCTTAAATGCAACATGGGAGAAAAACCATTTCACATCACATTTGTGTGTCTTTGTCTTCAACACATTCTGTGAAATTTTGAGCTGTCTGTGTTTGCTACAAGAAGAGATATCACAAAGTATGCACTTTTGTTGTTTTCTTTGATTTCAATGCATTTAGGCCTAAAACAAGCATTTGCTGATTTCTCTTAAATGCAACATGGGAGAAAAAGCAATTCACATCACTTTAGTGGGTCTTGGTATTCAACACATTCTGTGAAATTTTGAGCTATCTGTGTTTGCTACAAGAGGAGATATTACAAAGTATGCGCTTTTGTTGTTTCCTTTCGTTTCAATGCATTTTGGTCTAAAACGAGCATTTGCTGTTTTCTCTTAAATGCAACATGGGAGAAAACCCATTTCATGTCACATTTGTGGGTCTTGGTCTTCAACACATTCTATGAAATTTTGAGTTGTCTGTGTTTGCTACTAGAGGAGATATCACAAAGTATGCGCTTTTGTTGTTTTCCCATTGGTTTCAATGCATATTGGCCTAAAACGAGCATTTGCTGTTTTCTCTTAAACACAACATGGGAGAAAAACCATTTCACATCACATTTGTGGGTCTTGGTCTTCAACACATTCTGTGAAATTTTGAGCTGTCTGTGTTTGCTTAAGAGGAGATATCACAAAGTATGCGCTTTTGTTGTTTCCATTGGTTTCAATGCATTTTGGCCTAAAACGAGCATTTGCTTTTTTCTCTTAAATGCAACATGGGAGAAAAACCATTTCACATCACATTTGTGGGTCTTGGTCTTCAACACATTCTGTGAAATTTTGAGCTGTCTGTGTTTGCTACAAGAGGAGATATCACAAAGTATGCGCTTTTGTTGTTTCCATTGGTTTCAATGCATTTTGGCCTAAAACGAGCATTTGCTGTTTTCTCTTAAATGCAACATGGGAGTAAAACCATTTCACATCACATTTCTGGGTCTTGGCCTTCAACACAATGTGTGAAATTTTTAGCTATCTGTGTTTGCTAGAAGAGGAGATATCACAAAGTATGCGCTTTTGTTGTATTCCCATTGGTTTCAATGCACATTGGCCTAAAACGAGCATTTGCAGTTTTCTCTTAAATGCAACATGGGAGAAAAACCATTTCACATCACATTTGTGGGTCTTGGTCTTCAACACATTCTGTGAATTTTTGAGCTGTCTTTGTTTGCTTAAGAGGAGATATCACAAAGTATGCGCTTTTGTTGTTTCCATTGGTTTGAATGCATTTTGGCCTAAAACAGGCATTTGCTGTTTTCTCTTAAAGGCAACATGGGAGACAAACCATTTCACATCACATTTGTGGGTCTTGGTCTTCAACACATTCTGTGAAATTTTGAGCTGTCTGTGTTTGCTACAAGAGGAGATATCACAAAGTATGCACATTTGTTGTTTCCAATGGTTTGAATCCATTTTGGCCTAAAACAAGCATTTGCTGTTTTCTCTTAAATGCAACATGGGAGAATAACCATTTCACATCACATTTCTGGGTCTTGGCCTTCAACACATTGTGTGAAATTTTTAGCTATCTGTGTTTGCTAGAAAAGGAGATATCACAAAGAATGCGCTTTTGTTGTTTTCCCTTTGGTTTCAATGCACATTGGCCTAAAACGAGCATTTGCTGTTTTCTCTTAAACGCAACATGGGAGAAAAACCATTTCACATCACATTTGTGGGTCTTGGTTTTCAACATATTCTGTGAAATTTTGAGCTATCTGTGTTTGCTAGAAGAGGAGATATCACAAAGAATGCGCTTTTGTTGTTTTCCCTTTGGTTTCAATGCACATTGGCCTAAAACGAGCATTTGCTGTTTTCTCTTAAATGCAACATGGGAGAAAAACCATTTCACATCAGATTTGTGGGTCTTGGTCTTCAACACATTCTGTGAAATTTTGAGCTGTCTGTGTTTGCTACAAGAGGAGATATCACAAAGTATGCACATTTGTTGTTTCCAATGGTTTGAATGCATTTTGGCCTAAAATGAGCATTTGCTGTTTTCTCTTAAATGCAACATGGGAGAAAACCCATTTCATGTCACATTTGTGGGTCTTGGTCTTCAACACATTCTATGAAATTTTGAGTTGTCTGTGTTTGCTACTAGAGGAGATATCACAAAGTATGCGCTTTTGTTGTTTCCTTTCGTTTCAATGCATTTTGGCCTAAAACGAGCATTTGCTGTTTTCTCTTAAATGCAACATGGGAGAAAACCCATTTCATGTCACATTTGTGGG
Source organism: Taudactylus pleione (assembly GCA_031769625.1). Classification (NCBI taxonomy): domain Eukaryota; kingdom Metazoa; phylum Chordata; class Amphibia; order Anura; family Myobatrachidae; genus Taudactylus; species Taudactylus pleione. Next base: position 994,412 of record JAUIMM010000274.1, on the reverse strand, counting down.
TCTTGGTCTTCAACACATTCTGTGAAATTTTGAGCTGTCTTTGCTTAAGAGGAGATATCACAAAGTATGCACTTTTGTTGTTTCCATTGGTTTCAATGCATTTTGGCCTAAAATGAGCATTTGCTGTTTTCTCTTAAATGCAACATGGTAGAAAACCCATTTCATGTCACATTTGTGGGTCTTGGTCTTCAACACATTCTATGAAATTTTGAGTTGTCTGTGTTTGCTACAAGAGGAGATATCACAAAGTATGCGCTTTTGTTGTTTTCCCATTGGTTTCAATGCATATTGGCCTAAAACGAGCATTTGCTGTTTTCTCATAAACGCAACATGGGAGAAAAACCATTTCACATCACATTTGTGGGTCTTGGTCTTCAACACATTCTGTGAAATTTTGAGCTGTCTGTGTTTGCTTAAGAGGAGATATCACAAAGTATGCGCTTTTGTTGTTTCCATTGGTTTCAATGCATTTTGGCCTAAAATGAGCATTTGCTGTTTTCTCTTAAATGCAACATGGGAGAAAAACCATTTCACGTCACATTTTTGGGGCTTGGTCTTCAACACATTCTGTGAAATTTTTAGCTGTCTGTGTTTGCTACAAGAGGAGATATCACAAAGTATGCGCTTTTGTTGTTTCCATTGGTTTCAATGCATTTTGGCCTAAAACGAGCATTTGCTGTTTTCTATTAAATGCAACATGGGAGAAAAACCATTTCACATCACATTTCTGGGTCTTGGCCTTCAACACAATGTGTGAAATTTTTAGCTAACTGTGTTTGCTAGAAGAGGAGATATCACAAAGTATGCACTTTTGTTGTTTTCCCATTGGTTTCAATGCACATTGGCCTAAAACGAGCATTTGCAGTTTTCTCTTAAATGCAACATGGGAGAAAAACCATTTCACATCACATTTGTGGGTCTTGGTCTTCAACACATTCTGTGAAATTTTGAGCTGTCTGTGTTTGCTTAAGAGGAGATATCACAAAGTATGCACATTTGTTGTTTCCAATGGTTTGAATCCATTTTGGCCTAAAACAAGCATTTGCTGTTTTCTCTTAAATGCAACATGGGAGAATAACCATTTCACATCACATTTCTGGGTCTTGGCCTTCAACACATTGTGTGAAATTTTTAGCTATCTGTGTTTGCTAGAAAAGGAGATATCACAAAGAATGCGCTTTTGTTGTTTTCCCTTTGGTTTCAATGCACATTGGCCTAAAACGAGCATTTGCTGTTTTCTCTTAAACGCAACATGGGAGAAAAACCATTTCACATCACATTTGTGGGTCTTGGTTTTCAACATATTCTGTGAAATTTTGAGCTATCTGTGTTTGCTAGAAGAGGAGATATCACAAAGAATGCGCTTTTGTTGTTTTCCCTTTGGTTTCAATGCACATTGGCCTAAAACGAGCATTTGCTGTTTTCTCTTAAATGCAACATGGGAGAAAAACCATTTCACATCAGATTTGTGGGTCTTGGTCTTCAACACATTCTGTGAAATTTTGAGCTGTCTGTGTTTGCTACAAGAGGAGATATCACAAAGTATGCACATTTGTTGTTTCCAATGGTTTGAATGCATTTTGGCCTAAAACGAGCATTTGCTGTTTTCTCTTAAATGCAACATGGGAGAAAACCCATTTCATGTCACATTTGTGGGTCTTGGTCTTCAACACATTCTATGAAATTTTGAGTTGTCTGTGTTTGCTACTAGAGGAGATATCACAAAGTATGCGCTTTTGTTGTTTCCTTTCGTTTCAATGCATTTTGGCCTAAAACGAGCATTTGCTGTTTTCTCTTAAATGCAACATGGGAGAAAACCCATTTCATGTCACATTTGTGGGTCTTGGTCTTCAACACATTCTGTGAAATTTTGAGCTGTCTTTGCTTAAGAGGAGATATCACAAAGTATGCACTTTTGTTGTTTCCATTGGTTTCAATGCATTTTGGCCTAAAATGAGCATTTGCTGTTTTCTCTTAAATGCAACATGGTAGAAAACCCATTTCATGTCACATTTGTGGGTCTTGGTCTTCAACACATTCTATGAAATTTTTAGTTGTCTGTGTTTGCTACAAGAGGAGATATCACAAAGTATGCGCTTTTGTTGTTTTCCCATTGGTTTCAATGCATATTGGCCTAAAACGAGCATTTGCTGTTTTCTCATAAACGCAACATGGGAGAAAAACCATTTCACATCACATTTGTGGGTCTTGGTCTTCAACACATTCTGTGAAATTTTGAGCTGTCTGTGTTTGCTTAAGAGGAGATATCACAAAGTATGCGCTTTTGTTGTTTCCATTGGTTTCAATGCATTTTGGCCTAAAATGAGCATTTGCTGTTTTCTCTTAAATGCAACATGGGAGAAAAACCATTTCACGTCACATTTTTGGGGCTTGGTCTTCAACACATTCTGTGAAATTTTTAGCTGTCTGTGTTTGCTACAAGAGGAGATATCACAAAGTATGCGCTTTTGTTGTTTCCATTGGTTTCAATGCATTTTGGCCTAAAACGAGCATTTGCTGTTTTCTATTAAATGCAACATGGGAGAAAAACCATTTCACATCACATTTCTGGGTCTTGGCCTTCAACACAATGTGTGAAATTTTTAGCTAACTGTGTTTGCTAGAAGAGGAGATATCACAAAGTATGCACTTTTGTTGTTTTCCCATTGGTTTCAATGCACATTGGTCTAAAACGAGCATTTGCAGTTTTCTCTTAAATGCAACATGGGAGAAAAACCATTTCACATCACATTTGTGGGTCTTGGTCTTCAACACATTCTGTGAAATTTTGAGCTGTCTGTGTTTGCTTAAGAGGAGATATCACAAAGTATGCGCTTTTGTTGTTTCCATTGGTTTGAATGCATTTTGGCCTAAAACGAGCATTTGCTGTTTTCTCTTAAATGCAACATGGGAGAAAAACCATTTCACATCACATTTGTGGGTCTTGGTCTTCAACACATTCTGTGAAATTTTGAGCTGTCTGTGTTTGCTACAAGAGGAGATATCACAAAGTATGCGCTTTTGTTGTTTTCCCATTGGTTGCAATGCATTTTGGCCTAAAACGAGCATTTGCTGTTTTCTCTTAAATGCAACATGGGAGAAAAACCATTTCACATCACATTTCTGGGTCTTGGCCTTCAACACAATGTGTGAAATTTTTAGCTATCTGTGTTTGCTAGAAGAGGAGATATCACAAAGTATGCGCTTTTGTTGTTTTCCCATTGGTTTCAATGCACATTGGCCTAAAACGAGCATTTGCAGTTTTCTCTTAAATGCAACATGGGAGAAAAACCATTTCACATCACATTTGTGGGTCTTGGTCTTCAACACATTCTGTGAAATTTTGAGCTTTCTTTGTTTGCTTAAGAGGAGATATCACAAAGTATGCGCTTTTGTTGTTTCCATTGGTTTGAATGCATTTTGGCCTAAAACAGGCATTTGCTGTTTTCTCTTAAAGGCAACATGGGAGACAAACCATTTCACATCACATTTGTGGGTCTTGGTCTTCAACACATTCTGTGAAATTTTGAGCTGTCTGTGTTTGCTACAAGAGGAGATATCACAAAGTATGCACATTTGTTGTTTCCAATGGTTTGAATGCATTTTGGCCTAAAACGAGCATTTGCTGTTTTCTCTTAAATGCAACATGGGAGCAAAACCATTTCACATCACATTTGTGGGTCTTGGTCTTCAACACATTCTGTGAAATTTTGAGCTGTCTTTGTTTGCTTAAGAGGAGATATCACAAAGTATGCGCTTTTGTTGTTTCCATTGGTTTGAATGCATTTTGGCCTAAAACAGGCATTTGCTGTTTTCTCTTAAAGGCAACATGGGAGACAAACCATTTCACATCACATTTTGTGGGTCTTGGTCTTCAACACATTCTGTGAAATTTTGAGCTGTCTTTGCTTAAGAGGAGATATCACAAAGTATGCACTTTTGTTGTTTCCATTGGTTTCAATGCATTTTGGCCTAAAACGAGCATTTGCTGTTTTCTCTTAAATGCAACATGGGAGCAAAACCATTTCACATCACATTTGTGGGTCTTGGTCTTCAACACATTCTGTGAAATTTTGAGCTGTCTGTGTTTGCTACAAGAGGAGATATCACAAAGTATGCACTTTTGTTGTTTCCTTTCGTTTAAATGCATTTTGATCTAAAACGAGCATTTGCTGTTTTCTCTTAAATGCAACATGGGAGAAAAACCATTTCACATCAGATTTGTGGGTCTTGGTCTTCAACACATTCTGTGAAATTTTGAGCTGTCTGTGTTTGCTACAAGAGGAGATATCACAAAGTATGCACATTTGTTGTTTCCAATGGTTTGAATGCATTTTGGCCTAAAACGAGCATTTGCTGTTTTCTCTTAAACGCAACATGGGAGAAAAACCATTTCACATCACATTTGTGGGTCTTGGTCTTCAACATATTCTGTGAAATTTTGAGCTATCTGTGTTTGCTAGAAGAGGAGATATCACAAAGAATGCGCTTTTGTTGTTTTCCCTTTGGTTTCAATGCACATTGGCCTAAAACGAGCATTTGCTGTTTTCTCTTAAATGCAACATGGGAGAAAAACCATTTCACATCAGATTTGTGGGTCTTGGTCTTCAACACATTCTGTGAAATTTTGAGCTGTCTTTGCTTAAGAGGAGATATCACAAAGTATGCACTTTTGTTGTTTCCATTGGTTTCAATGCATTTTGGCCTAAAACGAGCATTTGCTGTTTTCTCTTAAATGCAACATGGGAGCAAAACCATTTCACATCACATTTGTGGGTCTTGGTCTTCAACACATTCTGTGAAATTTTGAGCTGTCTGTGTTTGCTACAAGAGGAGATATCACAAAGTATGCACTTTTGTTGTTTCCTTTCGTTTAAATGCATTTTGGTCTAAAACGAGCATTTGCTGTTTTCTCTTAAATGCAACATGGGAGAAAAACCATTTCACATCAGATTTGTGGGTCTTGGTCTTCAACACATTCTGTGAAATTTTGAGCTGTCTATGTTTGCTACAAGAGGAGATATCACAAAGTATGCACATTTGTTGTTTCCAATGGTTTGAATGCATTTTGGCCTAAAACGAGCATTTGCTGTTTTCTCTTAAACGCAACATGGGAGAAAAACCATTTCACATCACATTTGTGGGTCTTGGTCTTCAACATATTCTGTGAAATTTTGAGCTATCTGTGTTTGCTAGAAGAGGAGATATCACAAAGAATGCGCTTTTGTTGTTTTCCCTTTGGTTTCAATGCACATTGGCCTAAAACGAGCATTTGCTGTTTTCTCTTAAATGCAACATGGGAGAAAAACCATTTCACATCAGATTTGTGGGTCTTGGTCTTCAACACATTCTGTGAAATTTTGAGCTGTCTGTGTTTGCTACAAGAGGAGATATCACAAAGTATGCACATTTGTTGTTTCCAATGGTTTGAATGCATTTTGGCCTAAAACGAGCATTTGCTGTTTTCTCTTAAATGCAACATGGGAGAAAACCCATTTCATGTCACATTTGTGGGTCTTGGTCTTCAACACATTCTGTGAAATTTTGAGCTGTCTTTGCTTAAGAGGAGATATCACAAAGTATGCACTTTTGTTGTTTCCATTGGTTTCAATGCATTTTGGCCTAAATCGAGCATTTGCTGTTTTCTCTTAAATGCAACATGGGAGAAAAACCATTTCACATCACATTTGTGGGTCTTTGTCTTCAACACATTCTGTGAAATTTTGAGCTGTCTGTGATTGATACAAGAAGAGATATCACAAAGTATGCGCTTTTGTTGTTTCCATTGGTTTCAATGCATTTTGGCCTAAAACGAGCATTTGCTGTTTTCTCTTAAATGCAACATGGGAGAAAAACCATTTCACATCAGATTTGTGTGTCTTTGTCTTCAACACATTCTGTGAAATTTTGAGCTGTCTGTGTTTGCTACAAGAAGAGATATCACAAAGTATGCGCTTTTGTTGTTTTCTTTGATTTCAATGCATTTAGGCCTAAAACAAGCATTTGCTGATTTCTCTTAAATGCAACATGGGAGAAAAAGCAATTCACATCACTTTAGTGGGTCTTGGTATTCAACACATTCTGTGAAATTTTGAGCTATCTGTGTTTGCTACAAGAAGAGATATTACAAAGTATGCGCTTTTGTTGTTTCCTTTCGTTTCAATGCATTTTGGTCTAAAACGAGCATTTGCTGTTTTCTCTTAAATGCAACATGGGAGAAAAACCATTTCATGTCACATTTGTGGGTCTTGGTCTTCAACACATTCTATGAAATTTTGAGTTGTCTGTGTTTGCTACTAGAGGAGATATCACAAAGTATGCGCTTTTGTTGTTTTCCCATTGGTTTCAATGCATATTGGCCTAAAACGAGCATTTGCTGTTTTCTCTTAAACACAACATGGGAGAAAAACCATTTCACATCACATTTGTGGGTCTTGGTCTTCAACACATTCTGTGAAATTTTGAGCTGTCTGTGTTTGCTTAAGAGGAGATATCACAAAGTATGCGCTTTTGTTGTTTCCATTGGTTTCAATGCATTTTGGCCTAAAACGAGCATTTGCTGTTTTCTCTTAAATGCAACATGGGAGAAAAACCATTTCACATCACATTTGTGGGTCTTGGTCTTCAACACATTCTGTGAAATTTTGAGCTGTCTGTGTTTGCTACAAGAGGAGATATCACAAAGTATGCGCTTTTGTTGTTTCCATTGGTTTCAATGCATTTTGGCCTAAAACGAGCATTTGCTGTTTTCTCTTAAATGCAACATGGGAGAAAAACCATTTCACATCACATTTCTGGGTCTTGGCCTTCAACACAATGTGTGAAATTTTTAGCTATCTGTGTTTGCTAGAAGAGGAGATATCACAAAGTATGCACTTTTGTTGTTTCCTTTCGTTTAAATGCATTTTGGTCTAAAACGAGCATTTGCTGTTTTCTCTTAAACGCAACATGGGAGAAAAACCATTTCACATCACATTTGTGGGTCTTGGTCTTCAACATATTCTGTGAAATTTTGAGCTATCTGTGTTTGCTAGAAGAGGAGATATCACAAAGAATGCGCTTTTGTTGTTTTCCCTTTGGTTTCAATGCACATTGGCCTAAAACGAGCATTTGCTGTTTTCTCTTAAATGCAACATGGGAGAAAAACCATTTCACATCAGATTTGTGGGTCTTGGTCTTCAACACATTCTGTGAAATTTTGAGCTGTCTGTGTTTGCTACAAGAGGAGATATCACAAAGTATGCACATTTGTTGTTTCCAATGGTTTGAATGCATTTTGGCCTAAAACGAGCATTTGCTGTTTTCTCTTAAATGCAACATGGGAGAAAACCCATTTCATGTCACATTTGTGGGTCTTGGTCTTCAACACATTCTGTGAAATTTTGAGCTGTCTTTGCTTAAGAGGAGATATCACAAAGTATGCACTTTTGTTGTTTTCTTTGATTTCAATGCATTTAGGCCTAAAACAAGCATTTGCTGATTTCTCTTAAATGCAACATGGGAGAAAAAGCAATTCACATCACTTTAGTGGGTCTTGGTATTCAACACATTCTGTGAAATTTTGAGCTATCTGTGTTTGCTACAAGAAGAGATATTACAAAGTATGCGCTTTTGTTGTTTCCTTTCGTTTCAATGCATTTTGGTCTAAAACGAGCATTTGCTGTTTTCTCTTAAATGCAACATGGGAGAAAAACCATTTCATGTCACATTTGTGGGTCTTGGTCTTCAACACATTCTATGAAATTTTGAGTTGTCTGTGTTTGCTACTAGAGGAGATATCACAAAGTATGCGCTTTTGTTGTTTTCCCATTGGTTTCAATGCATATTGGCCTAAAACGAGCATTTGCTGTTTTCTCTTAAACACAACATGGGAGATAAACCATTTCACATCACATTTGTGGGTCTTGGTCTTCAACACATTCTGTGAAATTTTGAGCTGTCTGTGTTTGCTTAAGAGGAGATATCACAAAGTATGCGCTTTTGTTGTTTCCATTGGTTTCAATGCATTTTGGCCTAAAACGAGCATTTGCTGTTTTCTCTTAAATGCAACATGGGAGAAAAACCATTTCACATCACATTTGTGGGTCTTGGTCTTCAACACATTCTGTGAAATTTTGAGCTGTCTGTGTTTGCTACAAGAGGAGATATCACAAAGTATGCGCTTTTGTTGTTTCCATTGGTTTCAATGCATTTTGGCCTAAAACGAGCATTTGCTGTTTTCTCTTAAATGCAACATGGGAGAAAAACCATTTCACATCACATTTCTGGGTCTTGGCCTTCAACACAATGTGTGAAATTTTTAGCTATCTGTGTTTGCTAGGAGAGGAGATATCACAAAGTATGCGCTTTTGTTGTTTTCCCATTGGTTTCAATGCACATTGGCCTAAAACGAGCATTTGCAGTTTTCTCTTAAATGCAACATGGGAGAAAAACCATTTCACATCACATTTGTGGGTCTTGGTCTTCAACACATTCTGTGAAATTTTGAGCTGTCTTTGTTTGCTTAAGAGGAGATATCACAAAGTATGCGCTTTTGTTGTTTCCATTGGTTTGAATGCATTTTGGCCTAAAACAGGCATTTGCTGTTTTCTCTTAAAGGCAACATGGGAGACAAACCATTTCACATCACATTTGTGGGTCTTGGTCCTCAACACATTCTGTGAAATTTTGAGCTGTCTGTGTTTGCTACAAGAGGAGATATCACAAAGTATGCACATTTGTTGTTTCCAATGGTTTGAATCCATTTTGGCCTAAAACAAGCATTTGCTGTTTTCTCTTAAATGCAACATGGGAGAAAAACCATTTCACATCACATTTCTGGGTCTTGGCCTTCAACACATTGTGTGAAATTTTTAGCTATCTGTGTTTGCTAGAAAAGGAGATATCACAAAGAATGGGCTTTTGTTGTTTTCCCTTTGGTTTCAATGCACATTGGCCTAAAACGAGCATTTGCTGTTTTCTCTTAAACGCAACATGGGAGAAAAACCATTTCACATCACATTTGTGGGTCTTGGTCTTCAACATATTCTGTGAAATTTTGAGCTATCTGTGTTTGCTACAAGAGGAGATATCACAAAGAATGCGCTTTTGTTGTTTTCCCTTTGGTTTCAATGCATTTTGGCCTAAAACGAGCATTTGCTGTTTTCTCTTAAATGCAACATGGGAGCAAAACCATTTCACATCACATTTGTGGGTCTTGGTCTTCAACACATTCTGTGAAATTTTGAGCTGTCTGTGATTGCTACAAGAGGAGATATCACAAAGTATGCACTTTTGTTGTTTCCTTTCGTTTAAATGCATTTTGGTTTAAAACGAGCATTTGCTGTTTTCTCTTAAATGCAACATGGGAGAAAAACCATTTCACATCAGATTTGTGGGTCTTGGTCTTCAACACATTCTGTGAAATTTTGAGCTGTCTGTGTTTGCTACAAGAGGAGATATCACAAAGTATGCACATTTGTTGTTTCCAATGGTTTGAATGCATTTTGGCCTAAAACGAGCATTTGCTGTTTTCTCTTAAACGCAACATGGGAGAAAAACAATTTCACATCACATTTGTGGGTCTTGGTCTTCAACACATTCTGTGAAATTTTGAGCTGTCTGTGTTTGCTTAAGAGGAGATATCACAAAGTATGCGCTTTTGTTGTTTCCATTGGTTTCAATGCATTTTGGCCTAAAACGAGCATTTGCTGTTTTCTCTTAAATGCAACATGGGAGAAAAACCATTTCACATCACATTTCTGGGTCTTGGCCTTCAACACAATGTGTGAAATTTTTAGCTATCTGTGTTTGCTAGAAGAGGAGATATCACAAAGAATGCGCTTTTGTTGTTTTCCTATTGGTTTCAATGCACATTGGCCTAAAACGAGCATTTGCTGATTTCTCTTAAATGCAACATGGGAGAAAAACCATTTCACATCAGATTTGTGGGTCTTGGTCTTCAACACATTCTGTGAAATTTTGAGCTGTCTGTGTTTGCTACAAGAGGAGATATCACAAAGTATGCACATTTGTTGTTTCCTTTCGTTTCAATGCATTTTGGCCTAAAACAAGCATTTGCTGTTTTCTCTTAAATGCAACATGGGAGAAAACCCATTTCATGTCACATTTGTGGGTCTTGGTCTTCAACACATTCTGTGAAATTTTGAGCTGTCTTTGCTTAAGAGGAGATATCACAAAGTATGCACTTTTGTTGTTTCCATTGGTTTCAATGCATTTTGGCCTAAAACGAGCATTTGCTGTTTTCTCTTAAATGCAACATGGGAGAAAAACCATTTCACATCACATTAGTGGGTCTTGGTATTCAACACATTCTGTGAAATTTTGAGCTATCTGTGTTTGCTACAAGAGGAGATATTACAAAGTATGCGCTTTTGTTGTTTCCTTTCGTTTCAATGCATTTTGGCCTAAAACGAGCATTTGCTGTTTTCTCTTAAATGCAACATGGGAGAAAAACCATTTCACATCACATTTGTGGGTCTTGATCTTCAACACATTCTGTGAAATTTTGAGCTGTCTGTGTTTGCTACAAGATGAGATATCACAAAGTATGCGCTTTTGTTGTTTCCATTGGTTTCAATGCATTTTGGCCTAAAACGAGCATTTGCTGTTTTCTCTTAAATGCAACATGGGAGAAAAACCATTTCACATCACATTTCTGGGTCTTGGCCTTCAACACAATGTGTGAAATTTTTAGCTATCTGTGTTTGCTAGAAGAGGAGATATCACAAAGTATGCACTTTTGTTGTTTTCCCATTGGTTTCATTGCACATTGGCCTAAAACGAGCATTTGCAGTTTTCTCTTAAATGCAACATGGGAGAAAAACCATTTCACATCACATTTGTGGGTCTTGGTCTTCAACACATTCTGTGAAATTTTGAGCTGTCTTTGTTTGCTTAAGAGGAGATATCACAAAGTATGCGCTTTTGTTGTTTCCATTGGTTTGAATGCATTTTGGCCTAAAACAGGCATTTGCTGTTTTCTCTTAAAGGCAACATGGGAGACAAACCATTTCACATCACATTTGTGGATCTTGGTCTTCAACACATTCTGTGAAATTTTGAGCTGTCTGTGTTTGCTACAAGAGGAGATATCACAAAGTATGCACATTTGTTGTTTCCAATGGTTTGAATGCATTTTGGCCTAAAACGAGCATTTGCTGTTTTCTCTTAAATGCAATATGGGAGAAAAACCATTTCACAACACATTTCTGGGTCTTGGCCTTCAACACATTGTGTGAAATTTTTAGCTATCTGTGTTTGCTAGAAAAGGAGATATCACAAAGAATGCGCTTTTGTTGTTTTCCCTTTGGTTTCAATGTACATTGGCCTAAAACGAGCATTTGCTGTTTTCTCTTAAATGCAACATGGGAGAAAAACCATTTCACATCTCATTTGTGGGTCTTGGTCTTCAACATATTCTGTGAAATTTTGAGCTATCTGTGTTTGCTAGAAGAGGAGATATCACAAAGAATGCGCTTTTGTTGTTTTCCCTTTGGTTTCAATGCATTTTGGTCTAAAACGAGCATTTGCTGTTTTCTCTTAAATGCAACATGGGAGAAAAACCATTTCACATCAGATTTGTGGGTCTTGGTCTTCAACACATTCTGTGAAATTTTGAGCTGTCTATGTTTGCTACAAGAGGAGATATCACAAAGTATGCACATTTGTTGTTTCCAATGGTTTGAATGCATTTTGGCCTAAAACGAGCATTTGCTGTTTTCTCTTAAACGCAACATGGGAGAAAAACCATTTCACATCACATTTGTGGGTCTTGGTCTTCAACATATTCTGTGAAATATTGAGCTATCTGTGTTTGCTAGAAGAGGAGATATCACAAAGAATGCGCTTTTGTTGTTTTCCCTTTGGTTTCAATGCACATTGGCCTAAAACGAGCATTTACTGTTTTCTCTTAAATGCAACATGGGAGAAAAACCATTTCACATCAGATTTGTGGGTCTTGGTCTTCAACACATTCTGTGAAATTTTGAGCTGTCTGTGTTTGCTACAAGAGGAGATATCACAAAGTATGCACATTTGTTGTTTCCAATGGTTTGAATGCATTTTGGCCTAAAACGAGCATTTGCTGTTTTCTCTTAAATGCAACATGGGAGAAAACCCATTTCATGTCACATTTGTGGGTCTTGGTCTTCAACACATTCTGTGAAATTTTGAGCTGTCTGTGTTTGCTTAAGAGGAGATATCACAAAGTATGCGCTTTTGTTGTTTCCATTGGTTTCAATGCATTTTGGCCTAAAACGAGCATTTGCTGTTTTCTCTTAAATGCAACATGGGAGAAAAACCATTTCACATCACATTTCTGGGTCTTGGCCTTCAACACAATGTGTGAAATTTTTAGCTATCTGTGTTTGCTAGAAGAGGAGATATCACAAAGAATGCGCTTTTGTTGTTTTCCCATTGGTTTCAATGCACATTGGCCTAAAACGAGCATTTGCTGATTTCTCTTAAATGCAACATGGGAGAAAAACCATTTCACATCAGATTTGTGGGTCTTGGTCTTCAACACATTCTGTGAAATTTTGAGCTGTCTGTGTTTGCTACAAGAGGAGATATCACAAAGTATGCACATTTGTTGTTTCCTTTCGTTTCAATGCATTTTGGCCTAAAACGAGCATTTGCTGTTTTCTCTTAAATGCAACATGGGAGAAAACCCATTTCATGTCACATTTGTGGGTCTTGGTCTTCAACACATTCTGTGAAATTTTGAGCTGTCTTTGCTTAAGAGGAGATATCACAAAGTATGCACTTTTGTTGTTTCCATTGGTTTCAATGCATTTTGGCCTAAATCGAGCATTTGCTGTTTTCTCTTAAATGCAACATGGGAGAAAAACCATTTCACATCACATTTGTGGGTCTTTGTCTTCAACACATTCTGTGAAATTTTGAGCTGTCTGTGATTGATACAAGAGATATCACAAAGTATGCGCTTTTGTTGTTTCCATTGGTTTCAATGCATTTTGGCCTAAAACGAGCATTTGCTGTTTTCTCTTAAATGCAACATGGGAGAAAAACCATTTCACATCACATTTGTGGGTCTTTGTCTTCAACACATTCTGTGAAATTTTGAGCTGTCTGTGTTTGCTACAAGAAGAGATATCACAAAGTATGCGCTTTTGTTGTTTCCTTTGATTTCAATGCATTTAGGCCTAAAACAAGCATTTGCTGATTTCTCTTAAATGCAACATGGGAGAAAAACCAATTCACATCACATTAGTGGGTCTTGGTATTCAACACATTCTGTGAAATTTTGAGCTATCTGTGTTTGCTACAAGAGGAAATATTACAAAGTATGCGCTTTTGTTGTTTCCTTTTGTTTCAATGCATTTTGGCCTAAAACGAGCATTTGCTGTTTTCTCTTAAATGCAACATGGGAGAAAACCCATTTCATGTCACATTTGTGGGTCTTGGTCTTCAACACATTCTATGAAATTTTGAGTTGTCTGTGTTTGCTACAAGAGGAGATATCACAAAGTATGCGCTTTTGTTGTTTTCCCATTGGTTTCAATGCATATTGGCCTAAAACGAGCATTTGCTGTTTTCTCTTAAACGCAACATGGGAGAAAAACCATTTCACATCACATTTGTGGGTCTTGGTCTTCAACACATTCTGTGAAATTTTGAGCTGTCTGTGTTTGCTTAAGAGGAGATATCACAAAGTATGCGCTTTTGTTGTTTCCATTGGTTTCAATGTATTTTGGCCTAAAACGAGCATTTGCTGTTTTCTCTTAAATGCAACATGGGAGAAAAACCATTTCACATCACATTTGTGGGTCTTGGTCTTCAACACATTCTGTGAAATTTTGAGCTGTCTGTGTTTGCTACAAGACGAGATATCACAAAGTATGCGCTTTTGTTGTTTCCATTGGTTTCAATGCATTTTGGCCTAAAACGAGCATTTGCTGTTTTCTCTTAAATGCAACATGGGAGAAAAACCATTTCACATCACATTTCTGGGTCTTGGCCTTCAACACAATGTGTGAAATTTTTAGCTATCTGTGTTTGCTAGAAGAGGAGATATCACAAAGTATGCACTTTTGTTGTTTTCCCATTGGTTTCATTGCACATTGGCCTAAAACGAGCATTTGCAGTTTTCTCTTAAATGCAACATGGTAGAAAAACCATTTCACATCACATTTGTGGGTCTTGGTCTTCAACACATTCTGTGAAATTTTGAGCTGTCTTTGTTTGCTTAAGAGGAGATATCACAAAGTATGCGCTTTTGTTGTTTCCATTGGTTTGAATGCATTTTGGCCTAAAACAGGCATTTGCTGTTTTCTCTTAAAGGCAACATGGGAGACAAACCATTTCACATCACATTTGTGGATCTTGGTCTTCAACACATTCTGTGAAATTTTGAGCTGTCTGTGTTTGCTACAAGAGGAGATATCACAAAGTATGCACATTTGTTGTTTCCAATGGTTTGAATGCATTTTGGTCTAAAACGAGCATTTGCTGTTTTCTCTTAAATGCAATATGGGAGAAAAACCATTTCACAACACATTTCTGGGTCTTGGCCTTCAACACATTGTGTGAAATTTTTAGCTATCTGTGTTTGCTAGAAAAGGAGATATCACAAAGAATGCGCTTTTGTTGTTTTCCCTTTGGTTTCAATGCACATTGGCCTAAAACGAGCATTTGCTGTTTTCTCTTAAACGCAACATGGGAGAAAAACCATTTCACATCTCATTTGTGGGTCTTGGTCTTCAACATATTCTGTGAAATTTTGAGCTATCTGTGTTTGCTAGAAGAGGAGATATCACAAAGAATGCGCTTTTGTTGTTTTCCCTTTGGTTTCAATGCATTTTGGTCTAAAACGAGCATTTGCTGTTTTCTCTTAAATGCAAAATGGGAGAAAAACCATTTCACATCAGATTTGTGGGTCTTGGTCTTCAACACATTCTGTGAAATTTTGAGCTGTCTATGTTTGCTACAAGAGGAGATATCACAAAGTATGCACATTTGTTGTTTCCAATGGTTTGAATGCATTTTGGCCTAAAACGAGCATTTGCTGTTTTCTCTTAAACGCAACATGGGAGAAAAACCATTTCACATCACATTTGTGGGTCTTGGTCTTCAACATATTCTGTGAAATTTTGAGCTATCTTTGTTTGCTAGAAGAGGAGATATCACAAATAATGCGCTTTTGTTGTTTTCCCTTTGGTTTCAATGCACATTGGCCTAAAACGAGCATTTGCTGTTTTCTCTTAAATGCAACATGGGAGAAAAACCATTTCACATCAGATTTGTGGGTCTTGGTCTTCAACACATTCTGTGAAATTTTGAGCTGTCTGTGTTTGCTACAAGAGGAGATATCACAAAGTATGCACATTTGTTGTTTCCAATGGTTTGAATGCATTTTGGCCTAAAACGAGCATTTGCTGTTTTCTCTTAAATGCAACATGGGAGAAAACCCATTTCATGTCACATTTGTGGGTCTTGGTCTTCAACACATTCTGTGAAATTTTGAGCTGTCTTTGCTTAAGAGGAGATATCACAAAGTATGCACTTTTGTTGTTTCCATTGGTTTCAATGCATTTTGGCCTAAATCGAGCATTTGCTGTTTTCTCTTAAATGCAACATGGGAGAAAAACCATTTCACATCACATTTGTGGGTCTTTGTCTTCAACACATTCTGTGAAATTTTGAGCTGTCTGTGATTGATACAAGAAGAGATATCACAAAGTATGCGCTTTTGTTGTTTCCATAGGTTTCAATGCATTTTGGCCTAAAACGAGCATTTGCTGTTTTCTCTTAAATGCAACATGGGAGAAAAACCATTTCACATCACATTTGTGTGTCTTTGTCTTCAACACATTCTGTGAAATTTTGAGCTGTCTGTGTTTGCTACAAGAAGAGATATCACAAAGTATGCGCTTTTGTTGTTTTCTTTGATTTCAATGCATTTAGGCCTAAAACAAGCATTTGCTGATTTCTCTTAAATGCAACATGGGAGAAAAAGCAATTCACATCACTTTAGTGGGTCTTGGTATTCAACACATTCTGTGAAATTTTGAGCTATCTGTGTTTGCTACAAGAGGAGATATTACAAAGTATGCGCTTTTGTTGTTTCCTTTCGTTTCAATGCATTTTGGCCTAAAACGAGCATTTGCTGTTTTCTCTTAAATGCAACATGGGAGAAAACCCATTTCATGTCACATTTGTGGGTCTTGGTCTTCAACACATTCTATGAAATTTTGAGTTGTCTGTGTTTGCTACTAGAGGAGATATCACAAATTATGCGCTTTTGTTGTTTTCCCATTGGTTTCAATGCATATTGGCCTAAAACGAGCATTTGCTGTTTTCTCTTAAACGCAACATGGGAGAAAAACCATTTCACATCACATTTGTGGGTCTTGGTCTTCAACACATTCTGTGAAATTTTGAGCTGTCTGTGTTTGCTTAAGAGGAGATATCACAAAGTATGCGCTTTTGTTGTTTCCATTGGTTTCAATGCATTTTGGCCTAAAACGAGCATTTGCTGTTTTCTCTTAAATGCAACATGGGAGAAAAACCATTTCACATCACATTTGTGGGTCTTGGTCTTCAACACATTCTGTGAAATTTTGAGCTGTCTGTGTTTGCTACAAGCGGAGATATCACAAAGTATGCGCTTTTGTTGTTTCCATTGGTTTCAATGCATTTTGGCCTAAAATAAGCATTTGCTGTTTTCTCTTAAATGCAACATGGGAGAAAAACCATTTCACATCACATTTCTGGGTCTTGGCCTTCAACACAATGTGTGAAATTTTTAGCTATCTGTGTTTGCTAGAAGAGGAGATATCACAAAGTATGCGCTTTTGTTGTTTTCCCATTGGTTTCAATGCACATTGGCCTAAAACGAGCATTTGCTGTTTTCTCTTAAATGCAACATGGGAGAAAAACCATTTCACTTCACATTTGTGGGTCTTGGTCTTCAACACATTCTGTGAAATTTTGAGCTCTCTTTGTTTGCTTAAGAGGAGATATCACAAAGTATGCGCTTTTGTTGTTTCCATTGGTTTGAATGCATTTTGGCCTAAAACAGGCATTTGCTGTTTTCTCTTAAAGGCAACATGGGAGACAAACCATTTCACATCACATTTGTGGGTCTTGGTCTTCAACACATTCTGTGAAATTTTGAGCTGTCTGTGTTTGCTACAAGAGGAGATATCACAAAGTATGCACATTTGTTGTTTCCAATGGTTTGAATCCATTTTGGCCTAAAACAAGCATTTGCTGTTTTCTCTTAAATGCAACATGGGAGAAAAACCATTTCACATCACATTTCTGGGTCTTGGCCTTCAACACATTGTGTGAAATTTTTAGCTATCTGTGTTTGCTAGAAAAGGAGATATCACAAAGAATGCGCTTTTGTTGTTTTCCCTTTGGTTTCAATGCACATTGGCCTAAAACGAGCATTTGCTGTTTTCTCTTAAATGCAACATGGGAGAAAAACCATTTCACATCAGATTTGTGGGTCTTGGTCTTCAACACATTCTGTGAAATTTTGAGCTGTCTGTGTTTGCTACAAGAGGAGATATCACAAAGTATGCACATTTGTTGTTTCCAATGGTTTGAATGCATTTTGGCCTAAAACGAGCATTTGCTGTTTTCTCTTAAATGCAACATGGGAGAAAACCCATTTCATGTCACATTTGTGGGTCTTGGTCTTCAACACATTCTGTGAAATTTTGAGCTGTCTTTGCTTAAGAGGAGATATCACAAAGTATGCACTTTTGTTGTTTCCATTGGTTTCAATGCATTTTGGCCTAAATCGAGCATTTGCTGTTTTCTCTTAAATGCAACATGGGAGAAAAACCATTTCACATCACATTTGTGGGTCTTTGTCTTCAACACATTCTGTGAAATTTTGAGCTGTCTGTGATTGATACAAGAAGAGATATCACAAAGTATGCGCTTTTGTTGTTTCCATAGGTTTCAATGCATTTTGGCCTAAAACGAGCATTTGCTGTTTTCTCTTAAATGCAACATGGGAGAAAAACCATTTCACATCACATTTGTGTGTCTTTGTCTTCAACACATTCTGTGAAATTTTGAGCTGTCTGTGTTTGCTACAAGAAGAGATATCACAAAGTATGCGCTTTTGTTGTTTTCTTTGATTTCAATGCATTTAGGCCTAAAACAAGCATTTGCTGATTTCTCTTAAATGCAACATGGGAGAAAAAGCAATTCACATCACTTTAGTGGGTCTTGGTATTCAACACATTCTGTGAAATTTTGAGCTATCTGTGTTTGCTACAAGAGGAGATATTACAAAGTATGCGCTTTTGTTGTTTCCTTTCGTTTCAATGCATTTTGGCCTAAAACGAGCATTTGCTGTTTTCTCTTAAATGCAACATGGGAGAAAACCCATTTCATGTCACATTTGTGGGTCTTGGTCTTCAACACATTCTATGAAATTTTGAGTTGTCTGTGTTTGCTACTAGAGGAGATATCACAAATTATGCGCTTTTGTTGTTTTCCCATTGGTTTCAATGCATATTGGCCTAAAACGAGCATTTGCTGTTTTCTCTTAAACGCAACATGGGAGAAAAACCATTTCACATCACATTTGTGGGTCTTGGTCTTCAACACATTCTGTGAAATTTTGAGCTGTCTGTGTTTGCTTAAGAGGAGATATCACAAAGTATGCGCTTTTGTTGTTTCCATTGGTTTCAATGCATTTTGGCCTAAAACGAGCATTTGCTGTTTTCTCTTAAATGCAACATGGGAGAAAAACCATTTCACATCACATTTGTGTGTCTTTGTCTTCAACACATTCTGTGAAATTTTGAGCTGTCTGTGTTTGCTACAAGAAGAGATATCACAAAGTATGCGCTTTTGTTGTTTTCTTTGATTTCAATGCATTTAGGCCTAAAACAAGCATTTGCTGATTTCTCTTAAATGCAACATGGGAGAAAAAGCAATTCACATCACTTTAGTGGGTCTTGGTATTCAACACATTCTGTGAAATTTTGAGCTATCTGTGTTTGCTACAAGAGGAGATATTACAAAGTATGCGCTTTTGTTGTTTCCTTTCGTTTCAATGCATTTTGGCCTAAAACGAGCATTTGCTGTTTTCTCTTAAATGCAACATGGGAGAAAACCCATTTCATGTCACATTTGTGGGTCTTGGTCTTCAACACATTCTATGAAATTTTGAGTTGTCTGTGTTTGCTACTAGAGGAGATATCACAAATTATGCGCTTTTGTTGTTTTCCCATTGGTTTCAATGCATATTGGCCTAAAACGAGCATTTGCTGTTTTCTCTTAAACGCAACATGGGAGAAAAACCATTTCACATCACATTTGTGGGTCTTGGTCTTCAACACATTCTGTGAAATTTTGAGCTGTCTGTGTTTGCTTAAGAGGAGATATCACAAAGTATGCGCTTTTGTTGTTTCCATTGGTTTCAATGCATTTTGGCCTAAAACGAGCATTTGCTGTTTTCTCTTAAATGCAACATGGGAGAAAAACCATTTCACATCACATTTGTGGGTCTTGGTCTTCAACACATTCTGTGAAATTTTGAGCTGTCTGTGTTTGCTACAAGAGGAGATATCACAAAGTATGCGCTTTTGTTGTTTCCATTGGTTTCAATGCATTTTGGCCTAAAATGAGCATTTGCTGTTTTCTCTTAAATGCAACATGGGAGAAAAACCATTTCACATCACATTTCTGGGTCTTGGCCTTCAACACAATGTGTGAAATTTTTAGCTATCTGTGTTTGCTAGAAGAGGAGATATCACAAAGAATGCGCTTTTGTTGTTTTCCCATTGGTTTCAATGCACATTGGCCTAAAACGAGCATTTGCTGTTTTCTCTTAAATGCAACATGGGAGAAAAACCATTTCACATCACATTTGTGGGTCTTGGTCTTCAACACATTCTGTGAAATTTTGAGCTCTCTTTGTTTGCTTAAGAGGAGATATCACAAAGTATGCGCTTTTGTTGTTTCCATTGGTTTGAATGCATTTTGGCCTAAAACAGGCATTTGCTGTTTTCTCTTAAAGGCAACATGGGAGACAAACCATTTCACATCACATTTGTGGGTCTTGGTCTTCAACACATTCTGTGAAATTTTGAGCTGTCTGTGTTTGCTACAAGAGGAGATATCACAAAGTATGCACATTTGTTGTTTCCAATGGTTTGAATCCATTTTGGCCTAAAACAAGCATTTGCTGTTTTCTCTTAAATGCAACATGGGAGAAAAACCATTTCACATCACATTTCTGGGTCTTGGCCTTCAACACATTGTGTGAAATTTTTAGCTATCTGTGTTTGCTAGAAAAGGAGATATCACAAAGAATGCGCTTTTGTTGTTTTCCCTTTGGTTTCAATGCACATTGGCCTAAAACGAGCATTTGCTGTTTTCTCTTAAATGCAACATGGGAGAAAAACCATTTCACATCAGATTTGTGGGTCTTGGTCTTCAACACATTCTGTGAAATTTTGAGCTGTCTGTGTTTGCTACAAGAGGAGATATCACAAAGTATGCACATTTGTTGTTTCCAATGGTTTGAATGCATTTTGGCCTAAAACGAGCATTTGCTGTTTTCTCTTAAATGCAACATGGGAGAAAACCCATTTCATGTCACATTTGTGGGTCTTGGTCTTCAACACATTCTGTGAAATTTTGAGCTGTCTTTGCTTAAGAGGAGATATCACAAAGTATGCACTTTTGTTGTTTCCATTGGTTTCAATGCATTTTGGCCTAAATCGAGCATTTGCTGTTTTCTCTTAAATGCAACATGGGAGAAAAACCATTTCACATCACATTTGTGGGTCTTTGTCTTCAACACATTCTGTGAAATTTTGAGCTGTCTGTGATTGATACAAGAAGAGATATCACAAAGTATGCGCTTTTGTTGTTTCCATAGGTTTCAATGCATTTTGGCCTAAAACGAGCATTTGCTGTTTTCTCTTAAATGCAACATGGGAGAAAAACCATTTCACATCACATTTGTGTGTCTTTGTCTTCAACACATTCTGTGAAATTTTGAGCTGTCTGTGTTTGCTACAAGAAGAGATATCACAAAGTATGCGCTTTTGTTGTTTTCTTTGATTTCAATGCATTTAGGCCTAAAACAAGCATTTGCTGATTTCTCTTAAATGCAACATGGGAGAAAAAGCAATTCACATCACTTTAGTGGGTCTTGGTATTCAACACATTCTGTGAAATTTTGAGCTATCTGTGTTTGCTACAAGAGGAGATATTACAAAGTATGCGCTTTTGTTGTTTCCTTTCGTTTCAATGCATTTTGGCCTAAAACGAGCATTTGCTGTTTTCTCTTAAATGCAACATGGGAGAAAACCCATTTCATGTCACATTTGTGGGTCTTGGTCTTCAACACATTCTATGAAATTTTGAGTTGTCTGTGTTTGCTACTAGAGGAGATATCACAAATTATGCGCTTTTGTTGTTTTCCCATTGGTTTCAATGCATATTGGCCTAAAACGAGCATTTGCTGTTTTCTCTTAAACGCAACATGGGAGAAAAACCATTTCACATCACATTTGTGGGTCTTGGTCTTCAACACATTCTGTGAAATTTTGAGCTGTCTGTGTTTGCTTAAGAGGAGATATCACAAAGTATGCGCTTTTGTTGTTTCCATTGGTTTCAATGCATTTTGGCCTAAAACGAGCATTTGCTGTTTTCTCTTAAATGCAACATGGGAGAAAAACCATTTCACATCACATTTGTGGGTCTTGGTCTTCAACACATTCTGTGAAATTTTGAGCTGTCTGTGTTTGCTACAAGAGGAGATATCACAAAGTATGCGCTTTTGTTGTTTCCATTGGTTTCAATGCATTTTGGCCTAAAATAAGCATTTGCTGTTTTCTCTTAAATGCAACATGGGAGAAAAACCATTTCACATCACATTTCTGGGTCTTGGCCTTCAACACAATGTGTGAAATTTTTAGCTATCTGTGTTTGCTAGAAGAGGAGATATCACAAAGTATGCGCTTTTGTTGTTTTCCCATTGGTTTCAATGCACATTGGCCTAAAACGAGCATTTGCTGTTTTCTCTTAAATGCAACATGGGAGAAAAACCATTTCACTTCACATTTGTGGGTCTTGGTCTTCAACACATTCTGTGAAATTTTGAGCTCTCTTTGTTTGCTTAAGAGGAGATATCACAAAGTATGCGCTTTTGTTGTTTCCATTGGTTTGAATGCATTTTGGCCTAAAACAGGCATTTGCTGTTTTCTCTTAAAGGCAACATGGGAGACAAACCATTTCACATCACATTTGTGGGTCTTGGTCTTCAACACATTCTGTGAAATTTTGAGCTGTCTGTGTTTGCTACAAGAGGAGATATCACAAAGTATGCACATTTGTTGTTTCCAATGGTTTGAATCCATTTTGGCCTAAAACAAGCATTTGCTGTTTTCTCTTAAATGCAACATGGGAGAAAAACCATTTCACATCACATTTCTGGGTCTTGGCCTTCAACACATTGTGTGAAATTTTTAGCTATCTGTGTTTGCTAGAAAAGGAGATATCACAAAGAATGCGCTTTTGTTGTTTTCCCTTTGGTTTCAATGCACATTGGCCTAAAACGAGCATTTGCTGTTTTCTCTTAAATGCAACATGGGAGAAAAACCATTTCACATCAGATTTGTGGGTCTTGGTCTTCAACACATTCTGTGAAATTTTGAGCTGTCTGTGTTTGCTACAAGAGGAGATATCACAAAGTATGCACATTTGTTGTTTCCAATGGTTTGAATGCATTTTGGCCTAAAACGAGCATTTGCTGTTTTCTCTTAAATGCAACATGGGAGAAAACCCATTTCATGTCACATTTGTGGGTCTTGGTCTTCAACACATTCTGTGAAATTTTGAGCTGTCTTTGCTTAAGAGGAGATATCACAAAGTATGCACTTTTGTTGTTTCCATTGGTTTCAATGCATTTTGGCCTAAATCGAGCATTTGCTGTTTTCTCTTAAATGCAACATGGGAGAAAAACCATTTCACATCACATTTGTGGGTCTTTGTCTTCAACACATTCTGTGAAATTTTGAGCTGTCTGTGATTGATACAAGAAGAGATATCACAAAGTATGCGCTTTTGTTGTTTCCATAGGTTTCAATGCATTTTGGCCTAAAACGAGCATTTGCTGTTTTCTCTTAAATGCAACATGGGAGAAAAACCATTTCACATCACATTTGTGTGTCTTTGTCTTCAACACATTCTGTGAAATTTTGAGCTGTCTGTGTTTGCTACAAGAAGAGATATCACAAAGTATGCGCTTTTGTTGTTTTCTTTGATTTCAATGCATTTAGGCCTAAAACAAGCATTTGCTGATTTCTCTTAAATGCAACATGGGAGAAAAAGCAATTCACATCACTTTAGTGGGTCTTGGTATTCAACACATTCTGTGAAATTTTGAGCTATCTGTGTTTGCTACAAGAGGAGATATTACAAAGTATGCGCTTTTGTTGTTTCCTTTCGTTTCAATGCATTTTGGCCTAAAACGAGCATTTGCTGTTTTCTCTTAAATGCAACATGGGAGAAAACCCATTTCATGTCACATTTGTGGGTCTTGGTCTTCAACACATTCTATGAAATTTTGAGTTGTCTGTGTTTGCTACTAGAGGAGATATCACAAATTATGCGCTTTTGTTGTTTTCCCATTGGTTTCAATGCATATTGGCCTAAAACGAGCATTTGCTGTTTTCTCTTAAACGCAACATGGGAGAAAAACCATTTCACATCACATTTGTGGGTCTTGGTCTTCAACACATTCTGTGAAATTTTGAGCTGTCTGTGTTTGCTTAAGAGGAGATATCACAAAGTATGCGCTTTTGTTGTTTCCATTGGTTTCAATGCATTTTGGCCTAAAACGAGCATTTGCTGTTTTCTCTTAAATGCAACATGGGAGAAAAACCATTTCACATCACATTTGTGGGTCTTGGTCTTCAACACATTCTGTGAAATTTTGAGCTGTCTGTGTTTGCTACAAGAGGAGATATCACAAAGTATGCGCTTTTGTTGTTTCCATTGGTTTCAATGCATTTTGGCCTAAAATGAGCATTTGCTGTTTTCTCTTAAATGCAACATGGGAGAAAAACCATTTCACATCACATTTCTGGGTCTTGGCCTTCAACACAATGTGTGAAATTTTTAGCTATCTGTGTTTGCTAGAAGAGGAGATATCACAAAGAATGCGCTTTTGTTGTTTTCCCATTGGTTTCAATGCACATTGGCCTAAAACGAGCATTTGCTGTTTTCTCTTAAATGCAACATGGGAGAAAAACCATTTCACATCACATTTGTGGGTCTTGGTCTTCAACACATTCTGTGAAATTTTGAGCTCTCTTTGTTTGCTTAAGAGGAGATATCACAAAGTATGCGCTTTTGTTGTTTCCATTGGTTTGAATGCATTTTGGCCTAAAACAGGCATTTGCTGTTTTCTCTTAAAGGCAACATGGGAGACAAACCATTTCACATCACATTTGTGGGTCTTGGTCTTCAACACATTCTGTGAAATTTTGAGCTGTCTGTGTTTGCTACAAGAGGAGATATCACAAAGTATGCACATTTGTTGTTTCCAATGGTTTGAATCCATTTTGGCCTAAAACAAGCATTTGCTGTTTTCTCTTAAATGCAACATGGGAGAAAAACCATTTCACATCACATTTCTGGGTCTTGGCCTTCAACACATTGTGTGAAATTTTTAGCTATCTGTGTTTGCTAGAAAAGGAGATATCACAAAGAATGCGCTTTTGTTGTTTTCCCTTTGGTTTCAATGCACATTGGCCTAAAACGAGCATTTGCTGTTTTCTCTTAAACGCAACATGGGAGAAAAACCATTTCACATCACATTTGTGGGTCTTGGTCTTCAACATATTCTGTGAAATTTTGAGCTATCTGTGTTTGCTACAAGAGGAGATATCACAAAGAATGCGCTTTTGTTGTTTTCCCTTTGGTTTGAATGCATTTTGGCCTAAAACGAGCATTTGCTGTTTTCTCTTAAATGCAACATGGGAGCAAAACCATTTCACATCACATTTGTGGGTCTTGGTCTTCAACACATTCTGTGAAATTTTGAGCTGTCTGTGATTGCTACAAGAGGAGATATCACAAAGTATGCACTTTTGTTGTTTCCTTTCGTTTAAATGCATTTTGGTTTAAAACGAGCATTTGCTGTTTTCTCTTAAATGCAACATGGGAGAAAAACCATTTCACATCAGATTTGTGGGTCTTGGTCTTCAACACATTCTGTGAAATTTTGAGCTGTCTGTGTTTGCTACAAGAGGAGATATCACAAAGTATGCACATTTGTTGTTTCCAATGGTTTGAATGCATTTTGGCCTAAAACGAGCATTTGCTGTTTTCTCTTAAACGCAACATGGGAGAAAAACCATTTCACATCACATTTGTGGGTCTTGGTCTTCAACACATTCTGTGAAATTTTGAGCTGTCTGTGTTTGCTTAAGAGGAGATATCACAAAGTATGCGCTTTTGTTGTTCCATTGGTTTCAATGCACATTGGCCTAAAACGAGCATTTGCTGTTTTCTCTTAAATGCAACATGGGAGAAAAACCATTTCACATCACATTTCTGGGTCTTGGCCTTCAACACAATGTGTGAAATTTTTAGCTATCTGTGTTTGCTAGAAGAGGAGATATCACAAAGAATGCGCTTTTGTTGTTTTCCCATTGGTTTCAATGCACATTGGCCTAAAACGAGCATTTGCTGATTTCTCTTAAATGCAACATGGGAGAAAAACCATTTCACATCAGATTTGTGGGTCTTGGTCTTCAACACATTCTGTGAAATTTTGAGCTGTCTGTGTTTGCTACAAGAGGAGATATCACAAAGTATGCACATTTGTTGTTTCCTTTCGTTTCAATGCATTTTGGCCTAAAACGAGCATTTGCTGTTTTCTCTTAAATGCAACATGGGAGAAAACCCATTTCATGTCACATTTGTGGGTCTTGGTCTTCAACACATTCTGTGAAATTTTGAGCTGTCTTTGCTTAAGAGGAGATATCACAAAGTATGCACTTTTGTTGTTTCCATTGGTTTCAATGCATTTTGTCCTAAATCGAGCATTTGCTGTTTTCTCTTAAATGCAACATGGGAGAAAAACCATTTCACGTCACATTTGTGGGTCTTTGTCTTCAACACATTCTGTGAAATTTTGAGCTGTCTGTGATTGATACAAGAGATATCACAAAGTATGCGCTTTTGTTGTTTCCATTGGTTTCAATGCATTTTGGCCTAAAACGAGCATTTGCTGTTTTCTCTTAAATGCAACATGGGAGAAAAACCATTTCACATCACATTTGTGGGTCTTTGTCTTCAACACATTCTGTGAAATTTTGAGCTGTCTGTGTTTGCTACAAGAAGAGATATCACAAAGTATGCGCTTTTGTTGTTTCCTTTGATTTCAATGCATTTAGGCCTAAAACAAGCATTTGCTGATTTCTCTTAAATGCAACATGGGAGAAAAACCAATTCACATCACATTAGTGGGTCTTGGTATTCAACACATTCTGTGAAATTTTGAGCTATCTGTGTTTGAGACAAGAGGAGATATTACAAAGTATGCGCTTTTGTTGTTTCCTTTCGTTTCAATGCATTTTGGCCTAAAACGAGCATTTGCTGTTTTCTCTTAAATGCAACATGGGAGAAAACCCATTTCATGTCACATTTGTGGGTCTTGGTCTTCAACACATTCTATGAAATTTTGAGTTGTCTGTGTTTGCTACAAGAGGAGATATCACAAAGTATGCGCTTTTGTTGTTTTCCCATTGGTTTCAATGCATATTGGCCTAAAACGAGCATTTGCTGTTTTCTCTTAAACGCAACATGGGAGAAAAACCATTTCACATCACATTTGTGGGTCTTGGTCTTCAACACATTCTGTGAAATTTTGAGCTGTCTGTGTTTGCTTAAGAGGAGATATCACAAAGTATGCGCTTTTGTTGTTTCCATTGGTTTCAATGCATTTTGGCCTAAAACGAGCATTTGCTGTTTTCTCTTAAATGCAACATGGGAGAAAAACCATTTCACATCACATTTGTGGGTCTTGGTCTTCAACACATTCTGTGAAATTTTGAGCTGTCTGTGTTTGCTACAAGACGAGATATCACAAAGTATGCGCTTTTGTTGTTTCCATTGGTTTCAATGCATTTTGGCCTAAAACGAGCATTTGCTGTTTTCTCTTAAATGCAACATGGGAGAAAAACCATTTCACATCACATTTCTGGGTCTTGGCCTTCAACACAATGTGTGAAATTTTTAGCTATCTGTGTTTGCTAGAAGAGGAGATATCACAAAGAATGCACTTTTGTTGTTTTCCCATTGGTTTCAATGCACATTGGCCTAAAACGAGCATTTGCTGATTTCTCTTAAATGCAACATGGGAGAAAAACCATTTCACATCAGATTTGTGGGTCTTGATCTTCAACACATTCTGTGAAATTTTGAGCTGTCTGTGTTTGCTACAAGAGGAGATATCACAAAGTATGCACATTTGTTGTTTCCTTTCGTTTCAATGCATTTTGGCCTAAAACGAGCATTTGCTGTTTTCTCTTAAATGCAACATGGGAGAAAACCCATTTCATGTCACATTTGTGGGTCTTGGTCTTCAACACATTCTGTGAAATTTTGAGCTGTCTTTGCTTAAGAGGAGATATCACAAAGTATGCACTTTTGTTGTTTCCATTGGTTTCAATGCATTTTGTCCTAAATCGAGCATTTGCTGTTTTCTCTTAAATGCAACATGGGAGAAAAACCATTTCACGTCACATTTGTGGGTCTTTGTCTTCAACACATTCTGTGAAATTTTGAGCTGTCTGTGATTGATACAAGAGATATCACAAAGTATGCGCTTTTGTTGTTTCCATTGGTTTCAATGCATTTTGGCCTAAAACGAGCATTTGCTGTTTTCTCTTAAATGCAACATGGGAGAAAAACCATTTCACATCACATTTGTGGGTCTTTGTCTTCAACACATTCTGTGAAATTTTGAGCTGTCTGTGTTTGCTACAAGAAGAGATATCACAAAGTATGCGCTTTTGTTGTTTCCTTTGATTTCAATGCATTTAGGCCTAAAACAAGCATTTGCTGATTTCTCTTAAATGCAACATGGGAGAAAAACCAATTCACATCACATTAGTGGGTCTTGGTATTCAACACATTCTGTGAAATTTTGAGCTATCTGTGTTTGCTACAAGAGGAGATATTACAAAGTATGCGCTTTTGTTGTTTCCTTTCGTTTCAATGCATTTTGGCCTAAAACGAGCATTTGCTGTTTTCTCTTAAATGCAACATGGGAGAAAACCCATTTCATGTCACATTTGTGGGTCTTGGTCTTCAACACATTCTATGAAATTTTGAGTTGTCTGTGTTTGCTACAAGAGGAGATATCACAAAGTATGCGCTTTTGTTGTTTTCCCATTGGTTTCAATGCATATTGGCCTAAAACGAGCATTTGCTGTTTTCTCTTAAACGCAACATGGGAGAAAAACCATTTCACATCACATTTGTGGGTCTTGGTCTTCAACACATTCTGTGAAATTTTGAGCTGTCTGTGTTTGCTTAAGAGGAGATATCACAAAGTATGCGCTTTTGTTGTTTCCATTGGTTTCAATGCATTTTGGCCTAAAACGAGCATTTGCTGTTTTCTCTTAAATGCAACATGGGAGAAAAACCATTTCACATCACATTTCTGGGTCTTGGCCTTCAACACAATGTGTGAAATTTTTAGCTATCTGTGTTTGCTAGAAGAGGAGATATCACAAAGTATGCACTTTTGTTGTTTTCCCATTGGTTTCATTGCACATTGTTCTAAAACGAGCATTTGCAGTTTTCTCTTAAATGCAACATGGTAGAAAAACCATTTCACATCACATTTGTGGGTCTTTGTCTTCAACACATTCTGTGAAATTTTGAGCTGTCTGTGTTTGCTACAAGAAGAGATATCACAAAGTATGTGCTTTTGTTGTTTCCTTTGATTGCAATGCATTTAGGCCTAAAACAAGCATTTGCTGATTTCTCTTAAATGCAATATGGGAGAAAAACCATTTCACAACACATTTCTGGGTCTTGGCCTTCAACACATTGTGTGAAATTTTTAGCTATCTGTGTTTGCTAGAAAAGGAGATATCACAAAGAATGCGCTTTTGTTGTTTTCCCTTTGGTTTCAATGCACATTGGCCTAAAACGAGCATTTGCTGTTTTCTCTTAAACGCAACATGGGAGAAAAACCATTTCACATCACATTTGTGGGTCTTGGTCTTCAACATATTCTGTGAAATTTTGAGCTATCTGTGTTTGCTAGAAGAGGAGATATCACAAAGAATGCGCTTTTGTTGTTTTCCCTTTGGTTTCAATGCACATTGGCCTAAAACAGGCATTTGCTGTTTTCTCTTAAGTGCAACATGGGAGAAAAACCATTTCACATCAGATTTGTGGGTCTTGGTCTTCAACACATTCTGTGAAATTTTGAGCTGTCTGTGTTTGCTACAAGAGGAGATATCACAAAGTATGCGCTTTTGTTGTTTCCAATGGTTTGAATGCATTTTGGCCTAAAACGAGCATTTGCTGTTTTCTCTTAAATGCAACATGGGAGAAAACCCATTTCATGTCACATTTGTGGGTCTTGGTCTTCAACACATTCTGTGAAATTTTGAGCTGTCTTTGCTTAAGAGGAGATATCACAAAGTATGCACTTTTGTTGTTTCCATTGGTTTCAATGCATTTTGGCCTAAATCGAGCATTTGCTGTTTTCTCTTAAATGCAACATGGGAGAAAAACCATTTCACATCACACACATTCTGTGAAATTTTGAGCTGTCTGTGTTTGCTACAAGAAGAGATATCACAAAGTATGTGCTTTTGTTGTTTCCTTTGATTGCAATGCATTTAGGCCTAAAACAAGCATTTGCTGATTTCTCTTAAATGCAACATGGGAGAAAAACCAATTCACATCACATTAGTGGGTCTTGGTATTCAACACATTCTGTGAAATTTTGAGCTATCTGTGTTTGCTACAAGAGGAGATATTACAAAGTATGCTCTTTTGTTGTTTCCTTTCGTTTCAATGCATTTTGGCCTAAAACGAGCATTTGCTGTTTTCTCTTAAATGCAACATGGGAGAAAACCCATTTCATGTCACATTTGTGGGTCTTGGTCTTCAACACATTCTATGAAATTTTGAGTTGTCTGTGTTTGCTACAAGAGGTGATATCACAAAGTATGCGCTTTTGTTGTTTTCCCATTGGTTTCAATGCATATTGGCCTAAAACGAGCATTTGCTGTTTTCTCTTAAACGCAACATGGGAGAAAAACCATTTCACATCACATTTGTGGGTCTTGGTCTTCAACACATTCTGTGAAATTTTGAGCTGTCTGTGTTTGCTTAAGAGGAGATATCACAAAGTATGCGCTTTTGTTGTTTCCTTTCGTTTCAATGCATTTTGGCCTAAAACGAGCATTTGCTGTTTTCTCTTAAAGGCAACATGGGAGACAAACCATTTCACATCACATTTGTGGGTCTTGGTCTTCAACACATTCTGTGAAATTTTGAGCTGTCTTTGCTTAAGAGGAGATATCACAAAGTATGCGCTTTTGTTGTTTCCATTGGTTTGAATGCATTTTGGCCTAAAACAGGCATTTTGAGCTGTCTGTGTTTGCTTAAGAGGAGATATCACAAAGTATGCGCTTTTGTTGTTTCCATTGGTTTCAATGCATTTTGGCCTAAATCGAGCATTTGCTGTTTTCTCTTAAATGCAACATGGGAGAAAAACCATTTCACATCACATTTGTGGGTTTTGGTCTTCAACACATTCTGTGAAATTTTGAGCTATCTGTGTTTGCTACAAGAGGAGATATCACAAAGTATGCGCTTTTGTTGTTTCCATTGGTTTCAATACATTTTGGCCTAAAACGAGCATTTGCTGTTTTCTCTTAAATGCAACATGGGAGAAAAACCATTTCACATCACATTTCTGGGTCTTGGCCTTCAACACAATGTGTGAAATTTTTAGCTATCTGTGTTTGCTAGAAGAGGAGA
This sequence comes from Taudactylus pleione, assembly GCA_031769625.1. NCBI lineage: Eukaryota > Metazoa > Chordata > Amphibia > Anura > Myobatrachidae > Taudactylus > Taudactylus pleione. The sequence goes on along the minus strand of JAUIMM010000274.1, from coordinate 963,383 downwards.
TATCACAAAGTATGCGCTTTTGTTGTTTTCCCATTGGTTTCAATGCACATTGGCCTAAAACGAGCATTTGCAGTTTTCTCTTAAATGCAACATGGGAGAAAAACCATTTCACATCACATTTGTGGGTCTTGGTCTTCAACACATTCTGTGAAATTTTGAGCTGTCTTTGTTTGCTTAAGAGGAGATATCACAAAGTATGCGCTTTTGTTGTTTCCATTGGTTTGAATGCATTTTGGCCTAAAACAGGCATTTGCTGTTTTCTCTTAAAGGCAACATGGGAGACAAACCATTTCACATCACATTTGTGGGTCTTGGTCTTCAACACATTCTGTGAAATTTTGAGCTGTCTGTGTTTGCTACAAGAGGAGATATCACAAAGTATGCAAATTTGTTGTTTCCAATGGTTTGAATGCATTTTGGCGTAAAACGAGCATTTGCTGTTTTCTCTTAAATGCAACATGGGAGCAAAACCATTTCACATCACATTTGTGGGTCTTGGTCTTCAACACATTCTGTGAAATTTTGAGCTGTCTTTGTTTGCTTAAGAGGAGATATCACAAAGTATGCGCTTTTGTTGTTTCCATTGGTTTGAATGCATTTTGGCCTAAAACAGGCATTTGCTGTTTTCTCTTAAAGGCAACATGGGAGACAAACCATTTCACATCACATTTGTGGGTCTTGGTCTTCAACACATTCTGTGAAATTTTGAGCTGTCTTTGCTTAAGAGGAGATATCACAAAGTATGCACTTTTGTTGTTTCCATTGGTTTCAATGCATTTTGGCCTAAAATGAGCATTTGCTGTTTTCTCTTAAATGCAACATGGGAGCAAAACCATTTCACATCACATTTGTGGGTCTTGGTCTTCAACACATTCTGTGAAATTTTGAGCAGCCTGTGTTTGCTACAAGAGGAGATATCACAAAGTATGCACTTTTGTTGTTTCCTTTCGTTTAAATGCATTTTGGTCTAAAACGAGCATTTGCTGTTTTCTCTTAAATGCAACATGGGAGAAAAACCATTTCACATCAGATTTGTGGGTCTTGGTCTTCAACACATTCTGTGAAATTTTGAGCTGTCTGTGTTTGCTACAAGAGGAGATATCACAAAGTATGCGCTTTTGTTGTTTCCTTTCGTTTCAATGCATTTTGGCCTAAAACGAGCATTTGCTGTTTTCTCTTAAATGCAACATGGGAGAAAACCCATTTCATGTCACATTTGTGGGTCTTGGTCTTCAACACATTCTGTGAAATTTTGAGCTGTCTTTGCTTAAGAGGAGATATCACAAAGTATGCACTTTTGTTGTTTCCATTGGTTTCAATGCATTTTGGCCTAAATCGAGCATTTGCTGTTTTCTCTTAAATGCAACATGGGAGAAAAACCATTTCACATCACATTTGTGGGTCTTTTTCTTCAACACATTCTGTGAAATTTTGAGCTGTCTGTGATTGATACAAGAAGAGATATCACAAAGTATGCGCTTTTGTTGTTTCCATTGGTTTCAATGCATTTTGGCCTAAAACGAGCATTTGCTGTTTTCTCTTAAATGCAACATGGGAGAAAAACCATTTCACATCACATTTGTGTGTCTTTGTCTTCAACACATTCTGTGAAATTTTGAGCTGTCTGTGTTTGCTACAAGAAGAGATATCACAAAGTATGCGCTTTTGTTGTTTCCTTTGATTTCAATGCATTTAGGCCTAAAACAAGCATTTGCTGATTTCTCTTAAATGCAACATGGGAGAAAAACCAATTCACATCACTTTAGTGGGTCTTGGTATTCAACACATTCTGTGAAATTTTGAGCTATCTGTGTTTGCTACAAGAGGAGATATTACAAAGTATGCACTTTTGTTGTTTCCTTTCGTTTCAATGCATTTTGCCCTAAAACGAGCATTTGCTGTTTTATCTTAAATGCAACATGGGAGAAAACCCATTTCATGTCACATTTGTGGGTCTTGGTCTTCAACACATTCTATGAAATTTTGAGTTGTCTGTGTTTGCTACTAGAGGAGATATCACAAAGTATGCACTTTTGTTGTTTTCCCATTGGTTTCAATGCATATTGGCCTAAAACGAGCATTTGCTGTTTTCTCTTAAACGCAACATGGGAGAAAAACCATTTCACATCACATTTGTGGGTCTTGGTCTTCAACACATTCTGTGAAATTTTGAGCTGTCTGTGTTTGCTTAAGAGGAGATATCACAAAGTATGCGCTTTTGTTGTTTCCATTGGTTTCAATGCATTTTGGCCTAAAACAAGCATTTGCTGTTTTCTCTTAAATGCAACATGGGAGAAAAACCATTTCACATCACATTTGTGGGTCTTGGTCTTCAACACATTCTGTGAAATTTTGAGCTGTCTGTGTTTGCTACAAGAGGAGATATCACAAAGTATGCGCTTTTGTTGTTTCCATTGGTTTCAATGCATTTTGGCCTAAAACGAGCATTTGCTGTTTTCTCTTAAATGCAACATGGGAGAAAAACCATTTCACATCACATTTCTGGGTCTTGGCCTTCAACACAATGTGTGAAATATTTAGCTATCTGTGTTTGCTAGAAGAGGAGATATCACAAAGTATGCGCTTTTGTTGTTTTCCCATTGGTTTCAATGCACATTGGCCTAAAACGAGCATTTGCAGTTTTCTCTTAAATGCAACATGGGAGAAAAACCATTTCACATCACATTTGTGGGTCTTGGTCTTCAACACATTCTGTGAAATTTTGAGCTGTCTTTGTTTGCTTAAGAGGAGATATCACAAAGTATGCGCTTTTGTTGTTTCCATTGGTTTGAATGCATTTTGGCCTAAAACGAGCATTTGCTGTTTTCTCTTAAATGCAACATGGGAGAAAAACCATTTCACATCACATTTCTGGGTCTTGGCCTTCAACACATTGTGTGAAATTTTTAGCTATCTGTGTTTGCTAGAAAAGGAGATATCACAAAGAATGCGCTTTTGTTGTTTTCCCTTTGGTTTCAATGCACATTGGCCTAAAACGAGCATTTGCTGTTTTCTCTTAAATGCAACATGGGAGAAAAACCATTTCACATCACATTTGTGGGTCTTGGTCTTCAACATATTCTGTGAAATTTTGAGCTATCTGTGTTTGCTAGAAGAGGAGATATCAGAAAGAATGCGCTTTTGTTGTTTTCCCTTTGGTTTCAATGCATTTTGGCCTAAAATGAGCATTTGCTGTTTTCTCTTAAATGCAACATGGGAGCAAAACCATTTCACATCACATTTGTGGGTCTTGGTCTTCAACACATTCTGTGAAATTTTGAGCTGTCTGTGATTGCTACAAGAGGAGATATCACAAAGTATGCACTTTTGTTGTTTCCAATGGTTTGAATGCATTTTGGCCTAAAACGAGCATTTGCTGTTTTCTCTTCAACGCAACATGGGAGAAAAACCATTTCACATCACATTTGTGGGTCTTGGTCTTCAACACATTCTGTGAAATTTTGAGCTGTCTGTGTTTGCTTAAGAGGAGATATCACAAAGTATGCGCTTTTGTTGTTTCCATTGGCTTCAATGCTTTTTTCCCTAAAATGAGCATTTGCTGTTTTCTCTTAAATGCAACATGGGAGAAAAACCATTTCACATCACATTTGTGGGTCTTGGTCTTCAACACATTCTGTGAAATTTTGAGCTGTCTGTGTTTGCTACAAGAGGAGATATCACAAAGTATGCGCTTTTGTTGTTTCCATTGGTTTCAATGCATTTTGGCCTAAAACGAGCATTTGCTGTTTTCTCTTAAATGCAACATGGGAGAAAAACCATTTCACATCACATTTCTGGGTCTTGGCCTTCAACACAATGTGTGAAATTTTTAGCTATCTGTGTTTGCTAGAAGAGGAGATATCACAAACTATGCGCTTTTGTTGTTTTCCCATTGGTTTCAATGCACATTGGCCTAAAACGAGCATTTGCAGATTTCTCTTAAATGCAACATGGGAGAAAAACCATTTCACATCACATTTGTGGGTCATGGTCTTCAACACATTCTGTGAAATTTTGAGCTGTCTTTGTTTGCTTAAGAGGAGATATCACAAAGTATACGCTTTTGTTGTTTCCATTGGTTTGAATGCATTTTGGCCTAAAACAGGCATTTGCTGTTTTCTCTTAAAGGCAACATGGGAGACAAACCATTTCACATCACATTTGTGGGTCTTGGTCTTCAACACATTCTGTGAAATTTTGAGCTGTCTGTGTTTGCTACAAGAGGAGATATCACAAAGTATGCACATTTGTTGTTTCCAATGGTTTGAATGCATTTTGGCCTAAAACGAGCATTTGCTGTTTTCTCTTAAATGCAACATGGGAGAAAAACCATTTCACATCAGATTTGTGGGTCTTGGTCTTCAACACATTCTGTGAAATTTTGAGCTGTCTGTGTTTGCTACAAGAGGAGATATCACAAAGTATGCACATTTGTTGTTTCTAATGGTTTGAATGCATTTTGGCCTAAAACGAGCATTTGCTGTTTTCTCTTAAACACAACATGGGAGAAAAACCATTTCACATCTCATTTGTGGGTCTTGGTCTTCAACATATTCTGTGAAATTTTGAGCTATCTGTGTTTGCTAGAAGAGGAGATATCACAAAGAATGCGCTTTTGTTGTTTTCCCTTTGGTTTCAATGCACATTGGCCTAAAACGAGCATTTGCTGTTTTCTCTTAAATGCAACATGGGAGAAAAACCATTTCACATCAGATTTGTGGGTCTTGGTCTTCAACACATTCTGTGAAATTTTGAGCTGTCTGTGTTTGCTACAAGAGGAGATATCACAAAGTATGCACATTTGTTGTTTCCTTTCGTTTCAATGCATTTTGGCCTAAAACGAGCATTTGCTGTTTTCTCTTAAATGCAACATGGGAGAAAACCCATTTCATGTCACATTTGTGGGTCTTGGTCTTCAACACATTCTGTGAAATTTTGAGCTGTCTTTGCTTAAGAGGAGATATCACAAAGTATGCACTTTTGTTGTTTCCATTGGTTTCAATGCATTTTGGCCTAAATCGAGCATTTGCTGTTTTCTCTTAAATGCAACATGGGAGACAAACCATTTCACATCACATTTGTGGGTCTTTGTATTCAACACATTCTGTGAAATTGTGAGCTGTCTGTGATTGATACAAGAAGAGATATCACAAAGTATGCACTTTTGTTGTTTCCATTGGTTTCAATGCATTTTGGCCTAAAACGGGCATTTGCTGTTTTCTCTTAAATGCAACATGGGAGAAAAACCATTTCACATCACATTTGTGGGTCTTTGTCTTCAACACATTCTTTGAAATTTTGAGCTGTCTGTGTTTGCTACAAGAAGTGATATCACAAAGTATGCGCTTTTGTTGTTTCCTTTGATTTCAATGCATTTAGGCCTAAAACAAGCATTTGCTGATTTCTCATAAATGCAACATGGGAGAAAAACCAATTCACATCACATTAGTGGGTCTTGGTATTCAACACATTCTGTGAAATTTTGAGCTATCTGTGTTTGCTACAAGAGGAGATATTACAAAGTATGCGCTTTTGTTGTTTCCTTTCGTTTCAATACATTTTGGCCGAAAACGAGCATTTGCTGTTTTCTCTTAAATGCAACATGGGAGAAAACCCATTTCATGTCACATTTGTGGGTCTTGGTCTTCAACACATTCTATGAAATTTTGAGATGTCTGTGTTTGCTACAAGAGGAGATATCACAAAGTATGCGCTTTTGTTGTTTTCCCATTGGTTTCAATGCATATTGGCCTAAAACGAGCATTTGCTGTTTTCTCTTAAACGCCACATGGGAGAAAAACCATTTCACATCACATTTGTGGGTCTTGGTCTTCAACACATTCTGTGAAATTTTGAGCTGTCTGTGTTTGCTTAAGAGGAGATATCACAAAGTATGCGCTTTTGTTGTTTCCATTGGTTTCAATGCATTTTGGCCTAAAACGAGCATTTGCTGTTTTCTCTTAAATGCAACATGGGAGAAAAACCTTTTCACATCACATTTGTGGGTCTTGGTCTTCAACACATTCTGTGAAATTTTGAGCTGTCTGTGTTTGCTACAAGAGGAGATATCACAAAGTATGCGCTTTTGTTGTTTCCATTGGTTTCAATGCATTTTGGCCTAAAACGAGCATTTGCTGTTTTCTCTTAAATGCAACATGGGAGAAAAACCATTTCACATCACATTTCTGGGTCTTGGCCTTCAACACAATGTGTGAAATTTTTAGATATCTGTGTTTGCTAGAAGAGGAGATATCACAAAGTATGCGCTTTTGTTGTTTTCCCATTGGTTTCAATGCACATTGGCCTAAAACGAGCATTTGCAGTTTTCTCTTAAATGCAACATGGGAGAAAAACCATTTCACATCACATTTGTGGGTCTTGGTCTTCAACACATTCTGTGAAATTTTGATCTGTCTTTGTTTGCTTAAGAGGAGATATCACAAAGTATGCGCTTTTGTTGTTTCCATTGGTTTGAATGCATTTTGGCCTAAAACAGGCATTTGCTGTTTTCTCTTAAAGGCAACATGGGAGACAAACCATTTCACATCACATTTGTGGGTCTTGGTCTTCAACACATTCTGTGAAATTTTGAGCTGTCTGTGTTTGCTACAAGAGGAGATATCACAAAGTATGCACATTTGTTGTTTCCAATGGTTTGAATGCATTTTGGCCTAAAACGAGCATTTGCTGTTTTCTCTTAAATGCAACATGGGAGAAAAACCATTTCACATCACATTTCTGGGTCTTGGCCTTCAACACATTGTGTGAAATTTTTAGCTATCTGTGTTTGCTAGAAAAGGAGATATCACAAAGAATGCGCTTTTGTTGTTTTCCCTTTGGTTTCAATGCACATTGGCCTAAAACGAGCATTTGCTGTTTTCTCTTAAACGCAACATGGGAGAAAAACCATTTCACATCACATTTGTGGGTCTTGGTCTTCAACATATTCTGTGAAATTTTGAGCTATCTGTGTTTGCTAGAAGAGGAGATATCACAAAGAATGCGCTTTTGTTGTTTTCCCTTTGGTTTCAATGCACATTGGCCTAAAACGAGCATTTGCTGTTTTCTCTTAAATGCAACATGGGAGAAAAACCATTTCACATCAGATTTGTGGGTCTTGGTCTTCAACACATTCTGTGAAATTTTGAGCTGTCAGTGTTTGCTACTAGAGGAGATATCACAAAGTATGCACATTTGTTGTTTCCAATGGTTTGAATGCATTTTGGCCTAAAACGAGCATTTGCTGTTTTCTCTTAAATGCAACATGGGAGAAAACCCATTTCATGTCACATTTGTGGGTCTTGGTCTTCAACACATTCTATGAAATTTTGAGTTGTCTGTGTTTGCTACTAGAGGAGATATCACAAAGTATGTGCTTTTGTTGTTTCCTTTCGTTTCAATGCATTTTGGCCTAAAACGAGCATTTGCTGTTTTCTCTTAAATGCAACATGGGAGAAAACCCATTTCATGTCACATTTGTGGGTCTTGGTCTTCAACACATTCTGTGAAATTTTGAGCTGTGTTTGCTAGAAGAGGAGATATCACAAAGTATGCGCTTTTGTTGTTTTCCCATTGGTTTCAATGCACATTGGCCTAAAACGAGCATTTGCTGTTTTCTATTAAATGCAACATGGGAGAAAAACCATTTCACATCACATTTGTGGGTCTTGGTCTTCAACACATTCTGTGAAATTTTGAGCTGTCTGTGTTTGCTACAAGAGGAGATATCACAAAGTATGCACATTTGTTGTTTCCAATGGTTTGAATGCATTTTGGCCTAAAACGAGCATTTGCTGTTTTCTCTTAAATGCAACATGGGAGAAAAACCATTTCACATCACATTTCTGGGTCTTGGCCTTCAACACATTGTGTGAAATTTTTAGCTATCTGTGTTTGCTAGAAAAGGAGATATCACAAAGAATGCGCTTTTGTTGTTTTCCCTTTGGTTTCAATGCACATTGGCCTAAAACGAGCATTTGCTGTTTTCTCTTAAACGCAACATGGGAGAAAAACCATTTCACATCAGATTTGTGGGTCTTGGTCTTCAACATATTCTGTGATATTTTGAGCTATCTGTGTTTGCTAGAAGAGGAGATATCAGAAAGAATGCGCTTTTGTTGTTTTCCCTTTGGTTTCAATGCATTTTGGCCTAAAACGAGCATTTGCTGTTTTCTCTTAAATGCAACATGGGAGCAAAACCATTTCACATCACATTTGTGGGTCTTGGTCTTCAACACATTCTGTGAAATTTTGAGCTGTCTGTGATTGCTACAAGAGGAGATATCACAAAGTATGCACTTTTGTTGTTTCCTTTCGTTTAAATGCATTTTGGTTTAAAACGAGCATTTGCTGTTTTCTCTTAAATGCAACATGGGAGAAAAACCATTTCACATCAGATTTGTGGGTCTTGGTCTTCAACACATTCTGTGAAATTTTGAGCTGTCTGTGTTTGCTACAAGAGGAGATATTACAAAGTATGCACTTTTGTTGTTTCCTTTCGTTTAAATGCATTTTGGCCTAAAATGAGCATTTGCTGTTTTCTCTTAAATGCAACATGGGAGCAAAACCATTTCACATCACATTTGTGGGTCTTGGTCTTCAACACATTCTGTGAAATTTTGAGCTGTCTGTGATTGCTACAAGAGGAGATATCACAAAGTATGCACTTTTGTTGTTTCCAATGGTTTGAATGCATTTTGGCCTAAAACGAGCATTTGCTGTTTTCTCTTCAACGCAACATGGGAGAAAAACCATTTCACATCACATTTGTGGGTCTTGGTCTTCAACACATTCTGTGAAATTTTGAGCTGTCTGTGTTTGCTTAAGAGGAGATATCACAAAGTATGCGCTTTTGTTGTTTCCATTGGCTTCAATGCTTTTTTCCCTAAAATGAGCATTTGCTGTTTTCTCTTAAATGCAACATGGGAGAAAAACCATTTCACATCACATTTGTGGGTCTTGGTCTTCAACACATTCTGTGAAATTTTGAGCTGTCTGTGTTTGCTACAAGAGGAGATATCACAAAGTATGCGCTTTTGTTGTTTCCATTGGTTTCAATGCATTTTGGCCTAAAACGAGCATTTGCTGTTTTCTCTTAAATGCAACATGGGAGAAAAACCATTTCACATCACATTTCTGGGTCTTGGCCTTCAACACAATGTGTGAAATTTTTAGCTATCTGTGTTTGCTAGAAGAGGAGATATCACAAACTATGCGCTTTTGTTGTTTTCCCATTGGTTTCAATGCACATTGGCCTAAAACGAGCATTTGCAGATTTCTCTTAAATGCAACATGGGAGAAAAACCATTTCACATCACATTTGTGGGTCATGGTCTTCAACACATTCTGTGAAATTTTGAGCTGTCTTTGTTTGCTTAAGAGGAGATATCACAAAGTATACGCTTTTGTTGTTTCCATTGGTTTGAATGCATTTTGGCCTAAAACAGGCATTTGCTGTTTTCTCTTAAAGGCAACATGGGAGACAAACCATTTCACATCACATTTGTGGGTCTTGGTCTTCAACACATTCTGTGAAATTTTGAGCTGTCTGTGTTTGCTACAAGAGGAGATATCACAAAGTATGCACATTTGTTGTTTCCAATGGTTTGAATGCATTTTGGCCTAAAACGAGCATTTGCTGTTTTCTCTTAAATGCAACATGGGAGAAAAACCATTTCACATCAGATTTGTGGGTCTTGGTCTTCAACACATTCTGTGAAATTTTGAGCTGTCTGTGTTTGCTACAAGAGGAGATATCACAAAGTATGCACATTTGTTGTTTCTAATGGTTTGAATGCATTTTGGCCTAAAACGAGCATTTGCTGTTTTCTCTTAAACACAACATGGGAGAAAAACCATTTCACATCTCATTTGTGGGTCTTGGTCTTCAACATATTCTGTGAAATTTTGAGCTATCTGTGTTTGCTAGAAGAGGAGATATCACAAAGAATGCGCTTTTGTTGTTTTCCCTTTGGTTTCAATGCACATTGGCCTAAAACGAGCATTTGCTGTTTTCTCTTAAATGCAACATGGGAGAAAAACCATTTCACATCAGATTTGTGGGTCTTGGTCTTCAACACATTCTGTGAAATTTTGAGCTGTCTGTGTTTGCTACAAGAGGAGATATCACAAAGTATGCACATTTGTTGTTTCCTTTCGTTTCAATGCATTTTGGCCTAAAACGAGCATTTGCTGTTTTCTCTTAAATGCAACATGGGAGAAAACCCATTTCATGTCACATTTGTGGGTCTTGGTCTTCAACACATTCTGTGAAATTTTGAGCTGTCTTTGCTTAAGAGGAGATATCACAAAGTATGCACTTTTGTTGTTTCCATTGGTTTCAATGCATTTTGGCCTAAATCGAGCATTTGCTGTTTTCTCTTAAATGCAACATGGGAGACAAACCATTTCACATCACATTTGTGGGTCTTTGTATTCAACACATTCTGTGAAATTGTGAGCTGTCTGTGATTGATACAAGAAGAGATATCACAAAGTATGCACTTTTGTTGTTTCCATTGGTTTCAATGCATTTTGGCCTAAAACGGGCATTTGCTGTTTTCTCTTAAATGCAACATGGGAGAAAAACCATTTCACATCACATTTGTGGGTCTTTGTCTTCAACACATTCTTTGAAATTTTGAGCTGTCTGTGTTTGCTACAAGAAGTGATATCACAAAGTATGCGCTTTTGTTGTTTCCTTTGATTTCAATGCATTTAGGCCTAAAACAAGCATTTGCTGATTTCTCATAAATGCAACATGGGAGAAAAACCAATTCACATCACATTAGTGGGTCTTGGTATTCAACACATTCTGTGAAATTTTGAGCTATCTGTGTTTGCTACAAGAGGAGATATTACAAAGTATGCGCTTTTGTTGTTTCCTTTCGTTTCAATACATTTTGGCCGAAAACGAGCATTTGCTGTTTTCTCTTAAATGCAACATGGGAGAAAACCCATTTCATGTCACATTTGTGGGTCTTGGTCTTCAACACATTCTATGAAATTTTGAGATGTCTGTGTTTGCTACAAGAGGAGATATCACAAAGTATGCGCTTTTGTTGTTTTCCCATTGGTTTCAATGCATATTGGCCTAAAACGAGCATTTGCTGTTTTCTCTTAAACGCCACATGGGAGAAAAACCATTTCACATCACATTTGTGGGTCTTGGTCTTCAACACATTCTGTGAAATTTTGAGCTGTCTGTGTTTGCTTAAGAGGAGATATCACAAAGTATGCGCTTTTGTTGTTTCCATTGGTTTCAATGCATTTTGGCCTAAAACGAGCATTTGCTGTTTTCTCTTAAATGCAACATGGGAGAAAAACCTTTTCACATCACATTTGTGGGTCTTGGTCTTCAACACATTCTGTGAAATTTTGAGCTGTCTGTGTTTGCTACAAGAGGAGATATCACAAAGTATGCGCTTTTGTTGTTTCCATTGGTTTCAATGCATTTTGGCCTAAAACGAGCATTTGCTGTTTTCTCTTAAATGCAACATGGGAGAAAAACCATTTCACATCACATTTCTGGGTCTTGGCCTTCAACACAATGTGTGAAATTTTTAGATATCTGTGTTTGCTAGAAGAGGAGATATCACAAAGTATGCGCTTTTGTTGTTTTCCCATTGGTTTCAATGCACATTGGCCTAAAACGAGCATTTGCAGTTTTCTCTTAAATGCAACATGGGAGAAAAACCATTTCACATCACATTTGTGGGTCTTGGTCTTCAACACATTCTGTGAAATTTTGATCTGTCTTTGTTTGCTTAAGAGGAGATATCACAAAGTATGCGCTTTTGTTGTTTCCATTGGTTTGAATGCATTTTGGCCTAAAACAGGCATTTGCTGTTTTCTCTTAAAGGCAACATGGGAGACAAACCATTTCACATCACATTTGTGGGTCTTGGTCTTCAACACATTCTGTGAAATTTTGAGCTGTCTGTGTTTGCTACAAGAGGAGATATCACAAAGTATGCACATTTGTTGTTTCCAATGGTTTGAATGCATTTTGGCCTAAAACGAGCATTTGCTGTTTTCTCTTAAATGCAACATGGGAGAAAAACCATTTCACATCACATTTCTGGGTCTTGGCCTTCAACACATTGTGTGAAATTTTTAGCTATCTGTGTTTGCTAGAAAAGGAGATATCACAAAGAATGCGCTTTTGTTGTTTTCCCTTTGGTTTCAATGCACATTGGCCTAAAACGAGCATTTGCTGTTTTCTCTTAAACGCAACATGGGAGAAAAACCATTTCACATCACATTTGTGGGTCTTGGTCTTCAACATATTCTGTGAAATTTTGAGCTATCTGTGTTTGCTAGAAGAGGAGATATCACAAAGAATGCGCTTTTGTTGTTTTCCCTTTGGTTTCAATGCACATTGGCCTAAAACGAGCATTTGCTGTTTTCTCTTAAATGCAACATGGGAGAAAAACCATTTCACATCAGATTTGTGGGTCTTGGTCTTCAACACATTCTGTGAAATTTTGAGCTGTCAGTGTTTGCTACAAGAGGAGATATCACAAAGTATGCACATTTGTTGTTTCCAATGGTTTGAATGCATTTTGGCCTAAAACGAGCATTTGCTGTTTTCTCTTAAATGCAACATGGGAGAAAACCCATTTCATGTCACATTTGTGGGTCTTGGTCTTCAACACATTCTATGAAATTTTGAGTTGTCTGTGTTTGCTACTAGAGGAGATATCACAAAGTATGCGCTTTTGTTGTTTCCTTTCGTTTCAATGCATTTTGGCCTAAAACGAGCATTTGCTGTTTTCTCTTAAATGCAACATGGGAGAAAACCCATTTCATGTCACATTTGTGGGTCTTGGTCTTCAACACATTCTGTGAAATTTTGAGCTGTGTTTGCTAGAAGAGGAGATATCACAAAGTATGCGCTTTTGTTGTTTTCCCATTGGTTTCAATGCACATTGGCCTAAAACGAGCATTTGCTGTTTTCTATTAAATGCAACATGGGAGAAAAACCATTTCACATCACATTTGTGGGTCTTGGTCTTCAACACATTCTGTGAAATTTTGAGCTGTCTGTGTTTGCTACAAGAGGAGATATCACAAAGTATGCACATTTGTTGTTTCCAATGGTTTGAATGCATTTTGGCCTAAAACGAGCATTTGCTGTTTTCTCTTAAATGCAACATGGGAGAAAAACCATTTCACATCACATTTCTGGGTCTTGGCCTTCAACACATTGTGTGAAATTTTTAGCTATCTGTGTTTGCTAGAAAAGGAGATATCACAAAGAATGCGCTTTTGTTGTTTTCCCTTTGGTTTCAATGCACATTGGCCTAAAACGAGCATTTGCTGTTTTCTCTTAAACGCAACATGGGAGAAAAACCATTTCACATCAGATTTGTGGGTCTTGGTCTTCAACATATTCTGTGATATTTTGAGCTATCTGTGTTTGCTAGAAGAGGAGATATCAGAAAGAATGCGCTTTTGTTGTTTTCCCTTTGGTTTCAATGCATTTTGGCCTAAAACGAGCATTTGCTGTTTTCTCTTAAATGCAACATGGGAGCAAAACCATTTCACATCACATTTGTGGGTCTTGGTCTTCAACACATTCTGTGAAATTTTGAGCTGTCTGTGATTGCTACAAGAGGAGATATCACAAAGTATGCACTTTTGTTGTTTCCTTTCGTTTAAATGCATTTTGGTTTAAAACGAGCATTTGCTGTTTTCTCTTAAATGCAACATGGGAGAAAAACCATTTCACATCAGATTTGTGGGTCTTGGTCTTCAACACATTCTGTGAAATTTTGAGCTGTCTGTGTTTGCTACAAGAGGAGATATCACAAAGTATGCACATTTGTTGTTTCCAATGGTTTGAATGCATTTTGGCCTAAAACGAGCATTTGCTGTTTACTCTTCAACGCAACATGGGAGAAAAACCATTTCACATCACATTTGTGGGTCTTGGTCTTCAACACTTTCTGTGAAATTTTGAGCTGTCTGTGTTTGCTTAAGAGGAGATATCACAAGGTATGCACTTTTGTTGTTTCCATTGGTTTCAATGCATTTTGGCCTAAAATGAGCATTTGCTGTTTTCTCTTAAATGCAACATGGGAGAAAAACCATTTCACATCACATTTGTGGGTCTTGGTCTTCAACACATTCTGTGAAATTTTGAGCTGTTTGTGTTTGCTACAAGAGGAGATATCACAAAGTATGCGCTTTTGTTGTTTCCATTGGTTTCAATGCATTTTGGCCTAAAACGAGCATTTGCTGTTTTCTCTTAAATGCAACATGGGAGAAAAACCATTTCACATCACATTTCTGGGTCTTAGCCTTCAACACAATGTGTGAAATTTTTAGCTATCTGTGTTTGCTAGAAGAGGAGATATCACAAAGTATGCGCTTTTGTTGTTTTCCCATTGGTTTCAATGCACATTGGCCTAAAACGAGCATTTGCAGATTTCTCTTAAATGCAACATGGGAGAAAAACCATTTCACATCACATTTGTGGGTCTTGGTCTTCAACACATTCTGTGAAATTTTGAGCTGTCTTTGTTTGCTTAAGAGGAGATATCACAAAGTATACGCTTTTGTTGTTTCCATTGGTTTGAATGCATTTTGGCCTAAAACAGGCATTTGCTGTTTTCTCTTAAAGGCAACATGGGAGACAAACCATTTCACATCACATTTGTGGGTCTTGGTCTTCAACACATTCTGTGAAATTTTGAGCTGTCTGTGTTTGCTACAAGAGGAGATATCACAAAGTATGCACATTTGTTGTTTCTAATGGTTTGAATGCATTTTGGCCTAAAACGAGCATTTGCTGTTTTCTCTTAAAAACAACATGGGAGAAAAACCATTTCACATCTCATTTGTGGGTCTTGGTCTTCAACATATTCTGTGAAATTTTGAGCTATCTGTGTTTGCTAGAAGAGGAGATATCACAAAGAATGCGCTTTTGTTGTTTTCCCTTTGGTTTCAATGCACATTGGCCTAAAACGAGCATTTGCTGTTTTCTCTTAAATGCAACATGGGAGAAAAACCATTTCACATCAGATTTGTGGGTCTTGGTCTTCAACACATTCTGTGAAATTTTGAGCTGTCTGTGTTTGCTACAAGAGGAGATATCACAAAGTATGCACATTTGTTGTTTCCTTTCGTTTCAATGCATTTTGGCCTAAAACGAGCATTTGCTGTTTTCTCTTAAATGCAACATGGGAGAAAACCCATTTCATGTCACATTTGTGGGTCTTGGTCTTCAACACATTCTGTGAAATTTTGAGCTGTCTTTGCTTAAGAGGAGATATCACAAAGTATGCACTTTTGTTGTTTCCATTGGTTTCAATGCATTTTGGCCTAAATCGAGTATTTGCTGTTTTCTCTTAAATGCAACATGGGAGAAAAACCATTTCACATCACATTTGTGGGTCTTTGTATTCAACACATTCTGTGAAATTTTGAGCTGTCTGTGATTGATACAAGAAGAGATATCACAAAGTATGCACTTTTGTTGTTTCCATTGGTTTCAATGCATTTAGGCCTAAAACGAGCATTTGCTGTTTTCTCTTAAATGCAACATGGGAGAAAAACCATTTCACATCACATTTGTGGGTCTTTGTCTTCAACACATTCTGTGAAATTTTGAGCTGTCTGTGTTTGCTACAAGAAGAGATATCACAAAGTATGCGCTTTTGTTGTTTCCTTTGATTTCAATGCATTTAGGCCTAAAACAAGCATTTGCTGATTTCTCTTAAATGCAACATGGGAGAAAAACCAATTCACATCACATTAGTGGGTCTTGGTATTCAACACATTCTGTGAAATTTTGAGCTGTCTGTGTTTGCTACAAGAGGAGATATCACAAAGTATGCGCTTTTGTTGTTTCCATTGGTTTCAATGCATTTTGGCCTAAAACGAGCATTTGCTGTTTTCTCTTAAATGCAACATGGGAGAAAAACCATTTCACATCACATTTCTGGGTCTTGGCCTTCAACACAATGTGTGAAATTTTTAGATATCTGTGTTTGCTAGAAGAGGAGATATCACAAAGTAAGCGCTTTTGTTGTTTTCCCATTGGTTTCAATGCACATTGGCCTAAAACGAGCATTTGCAGTTTTCTCTTAAATGCAACATGGGAGAAAAACCATTTCACATCACATTTGTGGGTCTTGGTCTTCAACACATTCTGTGAAATTTTGAGCTGTCTTTGTTTGCTTAAGAGGAGATATCACAAAGTATGCGCTTTTGTTGTTTCCATTGGTTTGAATGCATTTTGGCCTAAAACAGGCATTTGCTGTTTTCTCTTAAAGGCAACATGGGAGACAAACCATTTCACATCACATTTGTGGGTCTTGGTCTTCAACACATTCTGTGAAATTTTGAGCTGTCTGTGTTTGCTACAAGAGGAGATATCACAAAGTATGCACATTTGTTGTTTCCAATGGTTTGAATGCATTTTGGCCTAAAACGAGCATTTTCTGTTTTCTCTTAAATGCAACATGGGAGAAAAACCATTTCACATCACATTTCTGGGTCTTGGCCTTCAACACATTGTGTGAAATTTTTAGCTATCTGTGTTTGCTAGAAAAGGAGATATCACAAAGAATGCGCTTTTGTTGTTTTCCCTTTGGTTTCAATGCACATTGGCCTAAAACGAGCATTTGCTGTTTTCTCTTAAACGCAACATGGGAGAAAAACCATTTCACATCACATTTGTGGGTCTTGGTCTTCAACATATTCTGTGAAATTTTGAGCTATCTGTGTTTGCTAGAAAAGGAGATATCACAAAGAATGCGCTTTTGTTGTTTTCCCTTTGGTTTCAATGCACATTGGCCTAAAACGAGCATTTGCTGTTTTCTCTTAAACGCAACATGGGAGAAAAACCATTTCACATCAGATTTGTGGGTCTTGGTCTTCAACACATTCTGTGAAATTTTGAGCTGTCTGTGTTTGCTACAAGAGGAGATATCACAAAGTATGCACATTTGTTGTTTCCAATGGTTTGAATGCATTTTGTCCTAAAACGAGCATTTGCTGTTTTCTCTTAAATGCAACATGGGAGAAAACCCATTTCATGTCACATTTGTGGGTCTTGGTCTTCAACACATTCTATGAAATTTTGAGTTGTCTGTGTTTGCTACTAGAGGAGATATCACAAAGTATGCGCTTTTGTTGTTTCCTTTCGTTTCAATGCATTTTGGCCTAAAACGAGCATTTGCTGTTTTCTCTTAAATGCAACATGGGAGAAAACCCATTTCATGTCACATTTGTGGGTCTTGGTCTTCAACACATTCTGTGAAATTTTGAGCTGTCTTTGCTTAAGAGGAGATATCACAAAGTATGCACTTTTGTTGTTTCCATTGGTTTCAATGCATTTTGGCCTAAAACGAGCATTTGCTGTTTTCTCTTAAATGCAACATGGGAGAAAACCCATTTCATGTCACATTTGTGGGTCTTGGTCTTCAACACATTCTATGAAATTTTGAGTTGTCTGTGTTTGCTACAAGAGGAGATATCACAAAGTATGCGCTTTTGTTGTTTTCCCATTGGTTTCAATGCATATTGGCCTAAAACGAGCATTTGCTGTTTTCTCATAAACGCAACATGGGAGAAAAACCATTTCACATCACATTTGTGGGTCTTGGTCTTCAACACATTCTGTGAAATTTTGAGCTGTCTGTGTTTGCTTAAGAGGAGATATCACAAAGTATGCGCTTTTGTTGTTTCCATTGGTTGCAATGCATTTTGGCCTAAAACGAGCATTTGCTGTTTTCTCTTAAATGCAACATGGGAGAAAAACCATTTCATGTCACATTTTTGGGGCTTGGTCTTCAACACATTCTGTGAAATTTTGAGCTGTCTGTGTTTGCTACAAGAGGAGATATCACAAAGTATGCGCTTTTGTTGTTTCCATTGGTTTCAATGCATTTTGGCCTAAAACGAGCATTTGCTGTTTTCTCTTAAATGCAACATGGGAGACAAACCATTTCACATCACATTTGTGGGTCTTGGTCTTCAACACATTCTGTGAAATTTTGAGCTGTCTGTGTTTGCTACAAGAGGAGATATCACAAAGTATGCACATTTGTTGTTTCCAATGGTTTGAATGCATTTTGGCCTAAAACGAGCATTTGCTGTTTTCTCTTAAATGCAACATGGGAGCAAAACCATTTCACATCACATTTGTGGGTCTTGGTCTTCAACACATTCTGTGAAATGTTGAGCTGTCTTTGTTTGCTTAAGAGGAGATATCACAAAGTATGCGCTTTTGTTGTTTCCATTGGTTTGAATGCATTTTGGCCTAAAACAGGCATTTGCTGTTTTCTCTTAAATGCAACATGGGAGACAAACCATTTCACATCACATTTGTGGGTATTGGTCTTCAACACATTCTGTGAAATTTTGAGCTGTCTGTGTTTGCTACAAGAGGAGATATCACAAAGTATGCACTTTTGTTGTTTCCTTTCATTTAAATGCATTTAGGTCTAAAACGAGCATTTGCTGTTTTCTCTTAAATGCAACATGGGAGAAAAACCATTTCACATCAGATTTGTGGGTCTTGGTCTTCAACACATTCTGTGAAATTTTGAGCTGTCTGTGTTTGCTACAAGAGGAGATATCACAAAGTATGCACATTTGTTGTTTCCAATGGTTTGAATGCATTTTGGCCTAAAACGAGCATTTGCTGTTTTCTCTTAAACGCAACATGGGAGAAAAACCATTTCACATCACATTTGTGGGTCTTGGTCTTCAACATATTCTGTGAAATTTTGAGCTATCTGTGTTTGCTAGAAGAGGAGATATCACAAAGAATGCGCTTTTGTTGTTTTCCCTTTGGTTTCAATGCACATTGGCCTAAAACGAGCATTTGCTGTTTTCTCTTAAATGCAACATGGGAGAAAAACCATTTCACATCAGATTTGTGGGTCTTGGTCTTCAACACATTCTGTGAAATTTTGAGCTGTCTTTGCTTAAGAGGAGATATCACAAAGTATGCACTTTTGTTGTTTCCATTGGTTTCAATGCATTTTGGCCTAAAACGAGCATTTGCTGTTTTCTCTTAAATGCAACATGGGAGCAAAACCATTTCACATCACATTTGTGGGTCTTTGTCTTCAACACATTCTGTGAAATTTTGAGCTGTCTGTGTTTGCTACAAGAGGAGATATCACAAAGTATGCACTTTTGTTGTTTCCTTTCGTTTAAATGCATTTTGGTCTAAAACGAGCATTTGCTGTTTTCTCTTAAATGCAACATGGGAGAAAAACCATTTCACATCAGATTTGTGGGTCTTGGTCTTCAACACATTCTGTGAAATTTTGAGCTGTCTGTGTTTGCTACAAGAGGAGATATCACAAAGTATGCACATTTGTTGTTTCCAATGGTTTGAATGCATTTTGGCCTAAAACGAGCATTTGCTGTTTTCTCTTAAACGCAACATGGGAGAAAAACCATTTCACATCACATTTGTGGGTCTTGGTCTTCAACATATTCTGTGAAATTTTGAGCTATCTGTGTTTGCTAGAAGAGGAGATATCACAAAGAATGCGCTTTTGTTGTTTTCCCTTTGGTTTCAATGCACATTGGCCTAAAACGAGCATTTGCTGTTTTCTCTTAAATGCAACATGGGAGAAAAACCATTTCACATCAGATTTGTGGGTCTTGGTCTTCAACACATTCTGTGAAATTTTGAGCTGTCTGTGTTTGCTACAAGAGGAGATATCACAAAGTATGCACATTTGTTGTTTCCAATGGTTTGAATGCATTTTGGCCTAAAACGAGCATTTGCTGTTTTCTCTTAAATGCAACATGGGAGAAAACCCATTTCATGTCACATTTGTGGGTCTTGGTCTTCAACACATTCTGTGAAATTTTGAGCTGTCTTTGCTTAAGAGGAGATATCACAAAGTATGCACTTTTGTTGTTTCCATTGGTTTCAATGCATTTTGGCCTAAATCGTGCATTTGCTGTTTTCTCTTAAATGCAACATGGGAGAAAAACCATTTCACATCACATTTGTGGGTCTTTGTCTTCAACACATTCTGTGAAATTTTGAGCTGTCTGTGATTGATACAAGAAGAGATATCACAAAGTATGCGCTTTTGTTGTTTCCATTGGTTTCAATGCATTTTGGCCTAAAACGAGCATTTGCTGTTTTCTCTTAAATGCAACATGGGAGAAAAACCATTTCACATCACATTTGTGTGTCTTTGTCTTCAACACATTCTGTGAAATTTTGAGCTGTCTGTGTTTGCTACAAGAAGAGATATCACAAAGTATGCGCTTTTGTTGTTTTCTTTGATTTCAATGCATTTAGGCCTAAAACAAGCATTTGCTGATTTCTCTTAAATGCAACATGGGAGAAAAACCAATTCACATCACTTTAGTGGGTCTTGGTATTCAACACATTCTGTGAAATTTTGAGCTATCTGTGTTTGCTACAAGAGGAGATATTACAAAGTATGCGCTTTTGTTGTTTCCTTTCGTTTCAATGCATTTTGGCCTAAAACGAGCATTTGCTGTTTTCTCTTAAATGCAACATGGGAGAAAACCCATTTCATGTCACATTTGTGGGTCTTGGTCTTCAACACATTCTATGAAATTTTGAGTTGTCTGTGTTTGCTACAAGAGGAGATATCACAAAGTATGCGCTTTTGTTGTTTTCCCATTGGTTTCAATGCATATTGGACTAAAACGAGCATTTGCTGTTTTCTCTTAAACGCAACATGGGAGAAAAACCATTTCACATCACATTTGTGGGTCTTGGTCTTCAACACATTCTGTGAAATTTTGAGCTGTCTGTGTTTGCTTAAGAGGAGATATCACAAAGTATGCGCTTTTGTTGTTTCCATTGGTTTCAATGCATTTTGGCCTAAATCGAGCATTTGCTGTTTTCTCTTAAATGCAACATGGGAGAAAAACCATTTCACATCACATTTGTGGGTTTTGGTCTTCAACACATTCTGTGAAATTTTGAGCTGTCTGTGTTTGCTACAAGAGGAGATATCACAAAGTATGCGCTTTTGTTGTTTCCATTGGTTTCAATGCATTTTGGCCTAAAACGAGCATTTGCTGTTTTCTCTTAAATGCAACATGGGAGAAAAACCATTTCACATCACATTTCTGGGTCTTGGCCTTCAACACAATGTGTGAAATTTTTAGCTATATGTGTTTGCTAGAAGAGGAGATATCACAAAGTATGCGCTTTTGTTGTTTTCCCATTGGTTTCAATGCACATTTGCCTAAAACGAGCATTTGCAGTTTTCTCTTAAATGCAACATGGGAGAAAAACCATTTCACATCACATTTGTGGGTCTTGGTCTTCAACACATTCTGTGAAATTTTGAGCTGTCTGTGTTTGCTACAAGAGGAGATATCACAAAGTATGCACATTTGTTGTTTCCAATGGTTTGAATGCATTTTGGCCTAAAACGAGCATTTGCTGTTTTCTCTTAAATGCAACATGGGAGCAAAACCATTTCACATCACATTTGTGGGTCTTGGTCTTCAACACATTCTGTGAAATTTTGAGCTGTCTTTGTTTGCTTAAGAAGAGATATCACAAAGTATGCGCTTTTGTTGTTTCCATTGGTTTGAATGCATTTTGGCCTAAAACAGGCATTTGCTGTTTTCTCTTAAATGCAACATGGGAGAAAAACCATTTCACATCAGATTTGTGGGTCTTGGTCTTCAACACATTCTGTGAAATTTTGAGCTGTCTGTGTTTGCTACAAGAGGAGATATCACAAAGTATGCACATTTGTTGTTTCCAATGGTTTGAATGCATTTTGGCCTAAAACAAGCATTTGCTGTTTTCTCTTAAACGCAACATGGGAGAAAAACCATTTCACATCACATTTGTGGATCTTGGTCTTCAACATATTCTGTGAAATTTTGAGCTATCTGTGTTTGCTAGAAGAGGAGATAATATCACAAAGAATGCGCTTTTATTGTTTTCCCTTTGGTTTCAATGCACATTGGCCTAAAACGAGCATTTGCTGTTTTCTCTTAAATGCAACATGGGAGAAAAACCATTTCACATCAGATTTGTGGGTCTTGGTCTTCAACACATTCTCTGAAATTTTGAGCTGTCTGTGTTTGCTACAAGAGGAGATATCACAAAGTATGCACATTTGTTGTTTCCAATGGTTTGAATGCATTTTGGCCTAAAACGAGCATTTGCTGTTTTCTCTTAAATGCAACATGGGAGAAAACCCATTTCATGTCACATTTGTGGGTCTTGGTCTTCAACACATTGTGTGAAATTTTGAGTTGTCTGTGTTTGCTACAAGAGGAGATATCACAAAGTATGCGCTTTTGTTGTTTCCTTTCGTTTCAATGCATTTTGGCCTAAAACGAGCATTTGCTGTTTTCTCTTAAATGCAACATGGGAGAAAACCCATTTCATGTCACATTTGTGGGTCTTGGTCTTCAACACATTCTGTGAAATTTTGAGCTGTCTTTGCTTAAGAGGAGATATCACAAAGTATGCACTTTTGTTGTTTCCATTGGTTTCAATGCATTTTGGCCTAAATCGAGCATTTGCTGTTTTCTCTTAAATGCAACATGGGAGAAAAACCATTTCACATCACATTTGTGGGTCTTTGTCTTCAACACATTCTGTGAAATTTTGAGCTGTCTGTGATTGATACAAGAGAGATATCACAAAGTATGCGCTTTTGTTGTTTCCATTGGTTTTAAAGCATTTTGGCCTAAAACGAGCATTTGCTGTTTTCTCTTAAATGCAACATGGGAGAAAAACCATTTCACATCACATTTCTGGATCTTGGCCTTCAACACAATGTGTGAAATTTTTAGCTATCTGTGTTTACTAGAAGAGGAGATATCACAAAGTATGCGCTTTTGTTGTTTTCCCATTGGTTTCAATGCACATTGGCCTAAAACGAGCATTTGCAGTTTTCTCTTAAATGCAACATGGGAGAAAAACCATTTCACATCACATTTGTGGGTCTTGGTCTTCAACACATTCTGTGAAATTTTGAGCTGTCTTTGTTTGCTTAAGAGGAGATATCACAAAGTATGCGCTTTTGTTGTTTCCATTGGTTTCAATGCATTTTGGCCTAAATCGAGCATTTGCTGTTTTCTCTTAAATGCAACATGGGAGAAAAACCATTTCACATCACATTTGTGGGTTTTGGTCTTCAACACATTCTGTGAAATTTTGAGCTGTCTGTGTTTGCTACAAGAGGAGATATCACAAAGTATGCGCTTTTGTTGTTTCCATTGGTTTCAATGCATTTTGGCCTAAAACGAGCATTTGCTGTTTTCTCTTAAATGCAACATGGGAGAAAAACCATTTCACATCACATTTCTGGGTCTTGGCCTTCAACACAATGTGTGAAATTTTAGCTATATGTGTTTGCTAGAAGAGGAGATATCACAAAGTATGCGCTTTTGTTGTTTTCCCATTGGTTTCAATGCACATTTGCCTAAAACGAGCATTTGCAGTTTTCTCTTAAATGCAACATGGGAGAAAAACCATTTCACATCACATTTGTGGGTCTTGGTCTTCAACACATTCTGTGAAATTTTGAGCTGTCTGTGTTTGCTACAAGAGGAGATATCACAAAGTATGCACATTTGTTGTTTCCAATGGTTTGAATGCATTTTGGCCTAAAACGAGCATTTGCTGTTTTCTCTTAAATGCAACATGGGAGCAAAACCATTTCACATCACATTTGTGGGTCTTGGTCTTCAACACATTCTGTGAAATTTTGAGCTGTCTTTGTTTGCTTAAGAAGAGATATCACAAAGTATGCGCTTTTGTTGTTTCCATTGGTTTGAATGCATTTTGGCCTAAAACAGGCATTTGCTGTTTTCTCTTAAATGCAACATGGGAGAAAAACCATTTCACATCAGATTTGTGGGTCTTGGTCTTCAACACATTCTGTGAAATTTTGAGCTGTCTGTGTTTGCTACAAGAGGAGATATCACAAAGTATGCACATTTGTTGTTTCCAATGGTTTGAATGCATTTTGGCCTAAAACAAGCATTTGCTGTTTTCTCTTAAACGCAACATGGGAGAAAAACCATTTCACATCACATTTGTGGATCTTGGTCTTCAACATATTCTGTGAAATTTTGAGCTATCTGTGTTTGCTAGAAGAGGAGATAATATCACAAAGAATGCGCTTTTATTGTTTTCCCTTTGGTTTCAATGCACATTGGCCTAAAACGAGCATTTGCTGTTTTCTCTTAAATGCAACATGGGAGAAAAACCATTTCACATCAGATTTGTGGGTCTTGGTCTTCAACACATTCTCTGAAATTTTGAGCTGTCTGTGTTTGCTACAAGAGGAGATATCACAAAGTATGCACATTTGTTGTTTCCAATGGTTTGAATGCATTTTGGCCTAAAACGAGCATTTGCTGTTTTCTCTTAAATGCAACATGGGAGAAAACCCATTTCATGTCACATTTGTGGGTCTTGGTCTTCAACACATTGTGTGAAATTTTGAGTTGTCTGTGTTTGCTACAAGAGGAGATATCACAAAGTATGCGCTTTTGTTGTTTCCTTTCGTTTCAATGCATTTTGGCCTAAAACGAGCATTTGCTGTTTTCTCTTAAATGCAACATGGGAGAAAACCCATTTCATGTCACATTTGTGGGTCTTGGTCTTCAACACATTCTGTGAAATTTTGAGCTGTCTTTGCTTAAGAGGAGATATCACAAAGTATGCACTTTTGTTGTTTCCATTGGTTTCAATGCATTTTGGCCTAAATCGAGCATTTGCTGTTTTCTCTTAAATGCAACATGGGAGAAAAACCATTTCACATCACATTTGTGGGTCTTTGTCTTCAACACATTCTGTGAAATTTTGAGCTGTCTGTGATTGATACAAGAGAGATATCACAAAGTATGCGCTTTTGTTGTTTCCATTGGTTTTAAAGCATTTTGGCCTAAAACGAGCATTTGCTGTTTTCTCTTAAATGCAACATGGGAGAAAAACCATTTCACATCACATTTCTGGATCTTGGCCTTCAACACAATGTGTGAAATTTTTAGCTATCTGTGTTTACTAGAAGAGGAGATATCACAAAGTATGCGCTTTTGTTGTTTTCCCATTGGTTTCAATGCACATTGGCCTAAAACGAGCATTTGCAGTTTTCTCTTAAATGCAACATGGGAGAAAAACCATTTCACATCACATTTGTGGGTCTTGGTCTTCAACACATTCTGTGAAATTTTGAGCTGTCTTTGTTTGCTTAAGAGGAGATATCACAAAGTATGCGCTTTTGTTGTTTCCATTGGTTTGAATGCATTTTGGCCTAAAACAGGCATTTGCTGTTTTCTCTTAAAGGCAACATGGGAGACAAACCATTTCACATCACATTTGTGGGTCTTGGTCTTCAACACATTCTGTGAAATTTTTAGCTGTCTGTGTTTGCTACAAGAGAAGATATCACAAAGTATGCACATTTGTTGTTTCCAATGATTTGAATGCATTTTGGCCTAAAACGAGCATTTGCTGTTTTCTCTTAAATGCAACATGGGAGAAAAACCATTTCACATCACATTTCTGGGTCTTGGCCTTCAACACATTGTGTGAAATTTTTAGCTATCTGTGTTTGCTAGAAAAGGAGATATCACAAAGAATGCGCTTTTGTTGTTTTCCCTTTGGTTTCAATGCACATTGGCCTAAAACGAGCATTTGCTGTTTTCTCTTAAACGCAACATGGGAGAAAAACCATTTCACATCACATTTGTGGGTCTTGGTCTTAAACATATTCTGTGAAATTTTGAGCTGTCTGTGTTTGCTACAAGAAGAGATATCACAAAGTGTGCACTTTTGTTGTTTCCATTGGTTTCAATGCATTTTGGCCTAAAATGAGCATTTGCTGTTTTCTCTTAAATGCAACATCGGAGAAAAACCATTTCACATCACATTTGTGGGTCTTTGTCTTCAACACATTCTGTGAAATTTTGAGCTGTCTGTGTTTGCTACAAGAAGAGATATCACAAAGTATGTGCTTTTGTTGTTTCCTTTGATTTCAATGCATTTAGGCCTAAAACAAGCATTTGCTGATTTCTCTTAAATGCAACATGGGAGAAAAACCAATTCACATCACATTAGTGGGTCTTGGTATTCAACACATTCTGTGAAATTTTGAGTTGTCTGTGTTTGCTACAAGAGGAGATATCACAAAGTATGCGCTTTTGTTGTTTTCCCATTGGTTTCAATGCATATTGGCCTAAAACGAGCATTTGCTGTTTTCTCTTAAACGCAACATGGGAGAAAAACCATTTCACATCACATTTGTGGGTCTTGGTCTTCAACACATTCTGTGAAATTTTGAGCTGTCTGTGTTTGCTTAAGAGGAGATATCACAAAGTATGCGCTTTTGTTGTTTCCATTGGTTTCAATGCATTTTGGCCTTAATCGAGCATTTGCTGTTTTCTCTTAAATGGAACATGGGAGAAAAACCATTTCACATCACATTTGTGGGTTTTGGTCTTCAACACATTCTGTGAAATTTTGAGCTGTCTGTGTTTGCTACAAGAGGAGATATCACAAAGTATGCGCTTTTGTTGTTTCCATTGGTTTCAATGCATTTTGGCCTAAAACGAGCATTTGCTGTTTTCTCGTAAATGCAACATGGGAGAAAAACCATTTCACATCACATTTCTGGGTCTTGGCCTTCAACACAATGTGTGAAATTTTTAGCTATCTGTGTTTGCTAGAAGAGGAGATATCACAAAGTATGCGCTTTTGTTGTTTTCCCATTGGTTTCAATGCACATTGGCCTAAAACGAGCATTTGCAGTTTTCTCTTAAATGCAACATGGGAGAAAAACCATTTCACATCACATTTGTGGGTCTTGGTCTTCAACACATTCTGTGAAATTTTGAGCTGTCTTTGTTTGCTTAAGAGGAGATATCACAAAGTATGCGCTTTTGTTGTTTCCATTGGTTTGAATGCATTTTGGCCTAAAACAGGCATTTGATGTTTTCTCTTAAAGGCAACATGTTAGACAAACCATTTCACATCACATTTGTGGGTCTTGGTCTTCAACACATTCTGTGAAATTTTGAGCTGTCTGTGTTTGCTACAAGAGGAGATATCACAAAGTATGCACATTTGTTGTTTCCAATGGTTTGAATGCATTTTGGCCTAAAACGAGCATTTGCTGTTTTCTCTTAAATGCAACATGGGAGCAAAACCATTTCACATCACATTTGTGGGTCTTGGTCTTCAACACATTCTGTGAAATTTTGAGCTGTCTTTGTTTGCTTAAGAGGAGATATCACAAAGTATGCGCTTTTGTTGTTTCCATTGGTTTGAATGCATTTTGGCCTAAAACAGGCATTTGCTGTTTTCTCTTAAAGGCAACATGGGAGACAAACCATTTCACATCACATTTGTGGGTCTTGGTCTTCAACACATTCTGTGAAATTTTGAGCTGTCTTTGCTTAAGAGGAGATATCACAAAGTATGCACTTTTGTTGTTTCCATTGGTTTCAATGCATTTTGGCCTAAAACGAGCATTTGCTGTTTTCTCTTAAATGCAACATGGGAGCAAAACCATTTCACATCACATTTGTGGGTCTTGGTCTTCAACACATTCTGTGAAATTTTGAGCAGCCTGTGTTTGCTACAAGAGGAGATATCACAAAGTATGCACTTTTGTTGTTTCCTTTCGTTTAAATGCATTTTGGTCTAAAACGAGCATTTGCTGTTTTCTCTTAAATGCAACATGGGAGAAAAACCATTTCACATCAGATTTGTGGGTCTTGGTCTTCAACACATTCTGTGAAATTTTGAGCTGTCTGTGTTTGCTACAAGAGGAGATATCACAAAGTATGCACATTTGTTGTTTCCAATGGTTTGAATGCATTTTGGCCTAAAACGAGCATTTGCTGTTTTCTCTTAAACGCAACATGGGAGAAAAACCATTTCACATCACATTTGTGGGTCTTGGTCTTCAACATATTCTGTGAAATTTTGAGCTATCTGTGTTTGCTAGAAGAGGAGATATCACAAACAATGCGCTTTTGTTGTTTTCCCTTTGGTTTCAATGCACATTGGCCTAAAACGAGCATTTGCTGTTTTCTCTTAAATGCAACATGGGAGAAAAACCATTTCACATCAGATTTGTAGGTCTTGGTCTTCAACACATTCTGTGAAATTTTGAGCTGTCTGTGTTTGCTACAAGAGGAGATATCACAAAGTATGCACATTTGTTGTTTCCAATGGTTTGAATGCATTTTGGCCTAAAACGAGCATTTGCTGTTTTCTCTTAAATGCAACATGGGAGAAAACCCATTTCATGTCACATTTGTGGGTCTTGGTCTTCAACACATTCTATGAAATTTTGAGTTGTCTGTGTTTGCTACAAGAGGAGATATCACAAAGTATGCGCTTTTGTTGTTTCCTTTCGTTTCAATGCATTTTGGCCTAAAACGAGCATTTGCTGTTTTCTCTTAAATGCAACATGGGAGAAAACCCATTTCATGTCACATTTGTGGGTCTTGGTCTTCAACACATTCTGTGAAATTTTGAACTGTCTTTGCTTAAGAGGAGATATCACAAAGTATGCACTTTTGTTGTTTCCATTGGTTTCAATGCATTTTGGCCTAAATCGAGCATTTGCTGTTTTCTCTTAAATGCAACATGGGAGAAAAACCATTTCACTTCACATTTGTGGGTCTTTTTCTTCAACACATTCTGTGAAATTTTGAGCTGTCTGTGATTGATACAAGAAGAGATATCACAAAGTATGCGCTTTTGTTGTTTCCATTGGTTTCAATGCATTTTGGCCTAAAACGAGCATTTGCTGTTTTCTCTTAAATGCAACATGGGAGAAAAACCATTTCACATCACATTTGTGTGTCTTTGTCTTCAACACATTCTGTGAAATTTTGAGCTGTCTGTGTTTGCTACAAGAAGAGATATCACAAAGTATGCGCTTTTGTTGTTTCCTTTGATTTCAATGCATTTAGGCCTAAAACAAGCATTTGCTGATTTCTCTTAAATGCAACATGGGAGAAAAACCAATTCACATCATTTTAGTGGGTCTTGGTATTCAACACATTCTGTGAAATTTTGAGCTATCTGTGTTTGCTACAAGAGGAGATATTACAAAGTATGCGCTTTTGTTGTTTCCTTTCGTTTCAATGCATTTTGGCCTAAAACGAGCATTTGCTGTTTTCTCTTAAATGCAACATGGGAGAAAACCCATTTCATGTCACATTTGTGGGTCTTGGTCTTCAACACATTCTATGAAATTTTGAGTTGTCTGTGTTTGCTACTAGAGGAGATATCACAAAGTATGCGCTTTTGTTGTTTTCCCTTTGGTTTCAATGCATATTGGCCTAAAACGAGCATTTGCTGTTTTCTCTTAAATGCAACATGGGAGAAAAACCATTTCACATCACATTTGTGGGTCTTGGTCTTCAACACATTCTGTGAAATTTTGAGCTATCTGTGTTTGCTAGAAGAGGAGATATCACAAAGAATGCGCTTTTGTTGTTTTCCCTTTGGTTTCAATGCACATTGGCCTAAAACGAGCATTTGCTGTTTTCTCTTAAATGCAACATGGGAGAAAAACCATTTCACATCAGATTTGTGGGTCTTGGTCTTCAACACATTCTGTGAAATTTTGAGCTGTCTGTGTTTGCTACAAGAGGAGATATCACAAAGTATGCACATTTGTTGTTTCCAATGGTTTGAATGCATTTTGGCCTAAAACGAGCATTTGCTGTTTTCTCTTAAATGCAACATGGGAGAAAACCCATTTAATGTCACATTTGTGGGTCTTGGTCTTCAACACATTCTATGAAATTTTGAGTTGTCTGTGTTTGCTACTAGAGGAGATATCACAAAGTATGCGCTTTTGTTGTTTCCTTTCGTTTCAATGCATTTTGGCCTAAAACGAGCATTTGCTGTTTTCTCTTAAATGCAACATGGGAGAAAACCCATTTCATGTCACATTTGTGGGTCTTGGTCTTCAACACATTCTGTGAAATTTTGAGCTGTCTTTGCTTAAGAGGAGATATCACAAAGTATGCACTTTTGTTGTTTCCATTGGTTTCAATGCATTTTGGCCTAAAATGAGCATTTGCTGTTTTCTCTTAAATGCAACATGGGAGAAAACCCATTTCATGTCACATTTGTGGGTCTTGGTCTTCAACACATTCTATGAAATTTTGAGTTGTCTGTGTTTGCTACAAGAGGAGATATCACAAAGTATGCGCTTTTGTTGTTTTCCCATTGGTTTTAATGCATATTGGCCTAAAACGAGCATTTGCTGTTTTCTCATAAACGCAACATGGGAGAAAAACCATTTCACATCACATTTGTGGGTCTTGGTCTTCAACACATTCTGTGAAATTTTGAGCTGTCTGTGTTTGCTTAAGAGGAGATATCACAAAGTATGCGCTTTTGTTGTTTCCATTGGTTTCAATGCATTTTGGCCTAAAACGAGCATTTGCTGTTTTCTCTTAAATGCAACATGGGAGAAAAACCATTTCACGTCACATTTTTGGGGCTTGGTCTTCAACACATTCTGTGAATTTTTTAGCTGTCTGTGTTTGCTACAAGAGGAGATATCACAAAGTATGCGCTTTTGTTGTTTCCATTGGTTTCAATGCATTTTGGCCTAAAACGAGCATTTGCTGTTTTCTCTTAAATGCAACATGGGAGAAAAACCATTTCACATCACATTTCTGGGTCTTGGCCTTCAACACAATGTGTGAAATTTTTAGCTAACTGTGTTTGCTAGAAGAGGAGATATCACAAAGTATGCACTTTTGTTGTTTTCCCATTGGTTTCAATGCACATTGGCCTAAAACGAGCATTTGCAGTTTTCTCTTAAATGCAACATGGGAGAAAAACCATTTCACATCACATTTGTGGGTCTTGGTCTTCAACACATTCTGTGAAATTTTGAGCTGTCTGTGTTTGCTTAAGAGGAGATATCACAAAGTATGCGCTTTTGTTGTTTCCATTGGTTTCAATGCATTTTGGCCTAAAACAAGCATTTGCTGTTTTCTCTTATATGCAACATGGGAGAAAAACCATTTCACATCACATTTGTGGGTCTTGGTCTTCAACACATTCTGTGAAATTTTGAGCTGTCTGTGTTTGCTACAAGAGGAGATATCACAAAGAATGCGCTTTTGTTGTTTCCATTGGTTTCAATGCATTTTGGCCTAAAACGAGCATTTGCTGTTTTCTCTTAAATGCAACATGGGAGAAAAACCATTTCACATCACATTTCTGGGTCTTGGCCTTCAACACAATGTGTGAAATTTTTAGCTATCTGTGTTTGCTAGAAGAGGAGATATCACAAAGTATGCGCTTTTGTTGTTTTCCCATTGGTTTCAATGCACATTGGCCTAAAACGAGCATTTGCAGATTTCTCTTAAATGCAACATGGGAGAAAAACCATTTCACATCACATTTGTGGGTCTTGGTCTTCAACACATTCTGTGAAATTTTGAGCTGTCTTTGTTTGCTTAAGAGGAGATATCACAAAGTATGCGCTTTTGTTGTTTCCATTGGTTTGAATGCATTTTGGCCTAAAACAGGCATTTGCTGTTTTCTCTTAAAGGCAACATGGGAGACAAACCATTTCACATCACATTTGTGGGTCTTGGTCTTCAACACATTCTGTGAAATTTTGAGCTGTCTGTGTTTGCTACAAGAGGAGATATCACAAAGTATGCGCTTTTGTTGTTTTCCCATTGGTTGCAATGCATTTTGGCCTAAAACGAGCATTTGCTGTTTTCTCTTAAATGCAACATGGGAGAAAAACCATTTCACATCACATTTCTGGGTCTTGGCCTTCAACACAATGTGTGAAATTTTTAGCTATCTGTGTTTGCTAGAAGAGGAGATATCACAAAGTATGCGCTTTTGTTGTTTTCCCATTGGTTTCAATGCACATTGGCCTAAAACGAGCATTTGCAGTTTTCTCTTAAATGCAACATGGGAGAAAAACCATTTCACATCACATTTGTGGGTCTTGGTCTTCAACACATTCTGTGAAATTTTGAGCTTTCTTTGTTTGCTTAAGAGGAGATATCACAAAGTATGCGCTTTTGTTGTTTCCATTGGTTTGAATGCATTTTGGCCTAAAACAGGCATTTGCTGTTTTCTCTTAAAGGCAACATGGGAGACAAACCATTTCACATCACATTTGTGGGTCTTGGTCTTCAACACATTCTGTGAAATTTTGAGCTGTCTGTGTTTGCTACAAAAGGAGATATCACAAAGTATGCACATTTGTTGTTTCCAATGGTTTGAATGCATTTTGGCCTAAAACGAGCATTTGCTGTTTTCTCTTAAATGCAACATGGGAGCAAAACCATTTCACATCACATTTGTGGGTCTTGGTCTTCAACACATTCTGTGAAATTTTGAGCTGTCTTTGTTTGCTTAAGAGGAGATATCACAAAGTATGCGCTTTTGTTGTGTCCATTGGTTTGAATGCATTTTGGCCTAAAACAGGCATTTGCTGTTTTCTCTTAAAGGCAACATGGGAGACAAACCATTTCACATCACATTTGTGGGTCTTGGTCTTCAACACATTCTGTGAAATTTTGAGCTGTCTTTGCTTAAGAGGAGATATCACAAATTATGCACTATTGTTGTTTCCATTGGTTTCAATGCATTTTGGCCTAAAACGAGCATTTGCTGTTTTCTCTTAAATGCAACATGGGAGCAAAACCATTTCACATCACATTTGTGGGTCTTGGTCTTCAACACATTCTGTGAAATTTTGAGCTGTCTGTGTTTGCTACAAGAGGAGATATCACAAAGTATGCACTTTTGTTGTTTCCTTTCATTTAAATGCATTTTGGTCTAAAATGAGCATTTGCTGTTTTCTCTTAAATGCAACATGGGAGAAAAACCATTTCACATCAGATTTGTGGGTCTTGGTCTTCAACACATTCTGTGAAATTTTGAGCTGTCTGTGTTTGCTACAAGAGGAGATATCACAAAGTATGCACATTTGTTGTTTCCAATGGTTTGAATGCATTTTGGCCTAAAACGAGCATTTGCTGTTTTCTCTTAAACGCAACATGGGAGAAAAACCATTTCACATCACATTTGTGGGTCTTGGTCTTCAACATATTCTGTGAAATTTTGAGCTATCTGTGTTTGCTAGAAGAGGAGATATCACAAAGAATGCGCTTTTGTTGTTTTCCCTTTGGTTTCAATGCACATTGGCCTAAAACGAGCATTTGCTGTTTTCTCTTAAATGCAACATGGGAGAAAAACCATTTCACATCAGATTTGTGGGTCTTGGTCTTCAACACATTCTGTGAAATTTTGAGCTGTCTTTGCTTAAGAGGAGATATCACAAAGTATGCACTTTTGTTGTTTCCATTGGTTTCAATGCATTTTGGCCTAAAACGAGCATTTGCTGTTTTCTCTTAAATGCAACATGGGAGCAAAACCATTTCACATCACATTTGTGGGTCTTGGTCTTCAACATATTCTGTGAAATTTTGAGCTATCTGTGTTTGCTAGAAGAGGAGATATCACAAAGAATGCGCTTTTGTTGTTTTCCCTTTGGTTTCAATGCACATTGGCCTAAAACGAGCATTTGCTGTTTTCTCTTAAATGCAACATGGGAGAAAAACCATTTCACATCACATTTGTGGGTCTTGGTCTTCAACACATTCTTTGAAATTTTGAGCTGTCTGTGATTGCTACAAGAGGAGATATCACAAAGTATGCACTTTTGTTGTTTCCTTTCGTTTAAATGCATTTTGGTTTAAAACGAGCATTTGCTGTTTTCTCTTAAATGCAACATGGGAGAAAAACCATTTCACATCAGATTTGTGGGTCTTGGTCTTCAACACATTCTGTGAAATTTTGAGCTGTCTGTGTTTGCTACAAGAGGAGATATCACAAAGTATGCACATTTGTTGTTTCCAATGGTTTGAATGCATTTTGGCCTAAAACGAGCATTTGCTGTTTTCTCTTCAACGCAACATGGGAGAAAAACCATTTCACATCACATTTGTGGGTCTTGGTCTTCAACACATTCTGTGAAATTTTGAGCTGTCTGTGTTTGCTTAAGAGGAGATATCACAAAGTATGCACTTTTGTTGTTTCCATTGGTTTCAATGCATTTTGGCCTAAAATGAGCATTTGCTGTTTTCTCTTAAATGCAACATGGGAGAAAAACCATTTCACATCACATTTGTGGGTCTTGGTCTTCAACACATTCTGTGAAATTTTGAGCTGTCTGTGTTTGCTACAAGAGGAGATATCACAAAGTATGCGCTTTTGTTGTTTCCATTGGTTTCAATGCATTTTGGCCTAAAACGAGCATTTGCTGTTTTCTCTTAAATGCAACATGGGAGAAAAACCATTTCACATCACATTTCTGGGTCTTGGCCTTCAACACAATGTGTGAAATTTTTAGCTATCTGTGTTTGCTAGAAGAGGAGATATCACAAAGTATGCGCTTTTGTTGTTTTCCCATTGGTTTCAATGCACATTGGCCTAAAACGAGCATTTGCAGATTTCTCTTAAATGCAACATGGGAGAAAAACCATTTCACATCACATTTGTGGGTCTTGGTCTTCAACACATTCTGTGAAATTTTGAGCTGTCTTTGTTTGCTTAAGAGGAGATATCACAAAGTATACGCTTTTGTTGTTTCCATTGGTTTGAATGCATTTTGGCCTAAAACAGGCATTTGCTGTTTTCTCTTAAAGGCAACATGGGAGACAAACCATTTCACATCACATTTGTGGGTCTTGGTCTTCAACACATTCTGTGAAATTTTGAGCTGTCTGTGTTTGCTACAAGAGGAGATATCACAAAGTATGCACATTTGTTGTTTCCAATGGTTTGAATGCATTTTGGCCTAAAACGAGCATTTGCTGTTTTCTCTTAAATGCAACATGGGAGAAAAACCATTTCACATCAGATTTGTGGGTCTTGGTCTTCAACACATTCTGTGAAATTTTGAGCTGTCTGTGTTTGCTACAAGAGGAGATATCACAAAATATGCACATTTGTTGTTTCTAATGGTTTGAATGCATTTTGGCCTAAAACGAGCATTTGCTGTTTTCTCTTAAACACAACATGGGAGAAAAACCATTTCACATCTCATTTGTGGGTCTTGGTCTTCAACATATTCTGTGAAATTTTGAGCTATCTGTGTTTGCTAGAAGAGGAGATATCACAAAGAATGCGCTTTTGTTGTTTTACCTTTGGTTTCAATGCACATTGGCCTAAAATGAGCATTTGCTGTTTTCTCTTAAATGCAACATGGGAGAAAAACCATTTCACATCAGATTTGTGGGTCTTGGTCTTCAACACATTCTGTGAAATTTTGAGCTGTCTGTGTTTGCTACAAGAGGAGATATCACAAAGTATGCACTTTTGTTGTTTCCATTGGTTTCAATGCATTTTGGCCTAAATCGAGCATTTGCTGTTTTCTCTTAAATGCAACATGGGAGAAAAACCATTTCACATCACATTTGTGGGTCTTTGTATTCAACACATTCTGTGAAATTTTGAGCTGTCTGTGATTGATACAAGAAGCGATATCACAAAGTATGCACTTTTGTTGTTTCCATTGGTTTCAATGCATTTTGGCCTAAAACGAGCATTTGCTGTTTTCTCTTAAATGCAACATGGGAGAAAAACCATTTCACATCACATTTGTGGGACTTTGTCTTCAACACATTCTGTGAAATTTTGAGCTGTCTGTGTTTGCTACAAGAAGAGATATCACAAAGTATGCGCTTTTGTTGTTTCCTTTGATTTCAATGCATTTAGGCCTAAAACAAGCATTTGCTGATTTCTCTTAAATGCAACATGGGAGAAAAACCAATTCACATCACATTAGTGGGTCTTGGTATTCAACACATTCTGTGAAATTTTGAGCTATCTGTGTTTGCTACAAGAGGAGATATTACAAAGTATGCGCTTTTGTTGTTTCCTTTCGTTTCAATGCATTTTGGCCTAAAACGAGCATTTGCTGTTTTCTCTTAATTGCAACATGGGAGAAAACCCATTTCATGTCACATTTGTGGGTCTTGGTCTTCAACACATTCTATGAAATTTTGAGTTGTCTGTGTTTGCTACAAGAGGAGATATCACAAAGTATGCGCTATTGTTGTTTTCCCATTGGTTTCAATGCATATTGGCCTAAAACGAGCATTTGCTGTTTTCTCTTAAACGCAACATGGGAGAAAAACCATTTCACATCACATTTGTGGGTCTTGGTCTTCAACACATTCTGTGAAATTTTGAGCTGTCTGTGTTTGCTTAAGAGGAGATATCACAAAGTATGCGCTTTTGTTGTTTCCATTGGTTTCAATGCATTTTGGCCTAAAACGAGCATTTGCTGTTTTCTCTTAAATGCAACATGGGAGAAAAACCATTTCCCATCAGATTTGTCGGTCTTGGTCTTCAACACATTCTGTGAAATTTTGAGCTGTCTGTGTTTGCTACAAGAGGAGATATCACAAAGTATGCGCTTTTGTTGTTTCCATTGGTTTCAATGCATTTTGGCCTAAAACGAGCATTTGCTGTTTTCTCTTAAATGCAACATGGGAGAAAAACCATTTCACATCACATTTCTGGGTCTTGGCCTTCAACACAATGTGTGAAATTTTTAGATATCTGTGTTTGCTAGAAGAGGAGATATCACAAAGTATGCACTTTTGTTGTTTTCCCATTGGTTTCAATGCACATAGGCCTAAAACGAGCATTTGCAGTTTTCTCTTAAATGCAACATGGGAGAAAAACCATTTCACATCACATTTGTGGGTCTTGGTCTTCAACACATTCTGTGAAATTTTGAGCTGTCTTTGTTTGCTTAAGAGGAGATATCACAAAGTATGCGCTTTTGTTGTTTCCATTGGTTTGAATGCATTTTGGCCTAAAACAGGCATTTGCTGTTTTCTCTTAAAGGCAACATGGGAGACAAACCATTTCACATCACATTTGTGGGTCTTGGTCTTCAACACATTCTGTGAAATTTTGAGCTGTCTGTGTTTGCTACAAGAGGAGATATCACAAAGTATGCACATTTGTTGTTTCCAATGGTTTGAATGCATTTTGGCCTAAAACGAGCATTTGCTGTTTTCTCTTAAATGCAACATGGGAGCAAAACCATTTCACATCACATTTGTGGGTCTTGGTCTTCAACACATTCTGTGAAATTTTGAGCTGTCTTTGTTTGCTTAAGAGGAGATATCACAAAGTATGCGCTTTTGTTGTTTCCATTGGTTTGAATGCATTTTGGCCTAAAACAGGCATTTGCTGTTTTCTCTTAAATGCAACATGGGAGAAAAACCATTTCACATCAGATTTGTGGGTCTTGGTCTTCAACACATTCTGTGAAATTTTGAGCTGTCTGTGTTTGCTACAAGAGGAGATATCACAAAGTATGCACATTTGTTGTTTCCAATGGTTTGAATGCATTTTGGCCTAAAACAAGCATTTGCTGTTTTCTCTTAAACGCAACATGGGAGAAAAACCATTTCACATCACATTTGTGGATCTTGGTCTTCAACATATTCTGTGAAATTTTGAGCTATCTGTGTTTGCTAGAAGAGGAGATAATATCACAAAGAATGCGCTTTTATTGTTTTCCCTTTGGTTTCAATGCACATTGGCCTAAAACGAGCATTTGCTGTTTTCTCTTAAATGCAACATGGGAGAAAAACCATTTCACATCAGATTTGTGGGTCTTGGTCTTCAACACATTCTCTGAAATTTTGAGCTGTCTGTGTTTGCTACAAGAGGAGATATCACAAAGTATGCACATTTGTTGTTTCCAATGGTTTGAATGCATTTTGGATTAAAACGAGCATTGGCTGTTTTCTCTTAAATGCAACATGGGAGAAAACCCATTTCATGTCACATTTGTGGGTCTTGGTCTTCAACACATTGTGTGAAATTTTGAGTTGTCTGTGTTTGCTACAAGAGGAGATATCACAAAGTATGCACTTTTGTTGTTTCCATTGGTTTCAATGCATTTTGGCCTAAATCGAGCATTTGCTGTTTTCTCTTAAATGCAACATGGGAGAAAAACCATTTCACATCACATTTGTGGGTCTTTGTCTTCAACACATTCTGTGAAATTTTGAGCTGTCTGTGATTGATACAAGAGAGATATCACAAAGTATGCGCTTTTGTTGTTTCCATTGGTTTTAAAGCATTTTGGCCTAAAACGAGCATTTGCTGTTTTCTCTTAAATGCAACATGGGAGAAAAACCATTTCACATCACATTTGTGGGTCTTGGTCTTCAACACATTCTGTGAAATTTTTAGCTGTCTGTGTTTGCTACAAGAGAAGATATCACAAAGTATGCACATTTGCTGTTTCCAATGATTTGAATGCATTTTGGCCTAAAACGAGCATTTGCTGTTTTCTCTTAAATGCAACATGGGAGAAAAACCATTTCACATCACATTTCTGGGTCTTGGCCTTCAACACAATGTGTGAAATTTTTAGCTATCTGTGTTTGCTAGAAGAGGAGATATCACAAAGTATGCGCTTTTGTTGTTTTCCCATTGGTTTCAATGCACATTGGCCTAAAACGAGCATTTGCAGTTTTCTCTTAAATGCAACATGGGAGAAAAACCATTTCACATCACATTTGTGGGTCTTGGTCTTCAACACATTCTGTGAAATTTTGAGCTTTCTTTGTTTGCTTAAGAGGAGATATCACAAAGTATGCGCTTTTGTTGTTTCCATTGGTTTGAATGCATTTTGGCCTAAAACAGGCATTTGCTGTTTTCTCTTAAAGGCAACATGGGAGACAAACCATTTCACATCACATTTGTGGGTCTTGGTCTTCAACACATTCTGTGAAATTTTGAGCTGTCTGTGTTTGCTACAAGAGGAGATATCACAAAGTATGCACATTTGTTGTTTCCAATGGTTTGAATGCATTTTGGCCTAAAACGAGCATTTGCTGTTTTCTCTTAAATGCAACATGGGAGCAAAACCATTTCACATCACATTTGTGGGTCTTGGTCTTCAACACATTCTGTGAAATTTTGAGCTGTCTTTGTTTGCTTAAGAGGAGATATCACAAAGTATGCGCTTTTGTTGTGTCCATTGGTTTGAATGCATTTTGGCCTAAAACAGGCATTTGCTGTTTTCTCTTAAAGGCAACATGGGAGACAAACCATTTCACATCACATTTGTGGGTCTTGGTCTTCAACACATTCTGTGAAATTTTGAGCTGTCTTTGCTTAAGAGGAGATATCACAAATTATGCACTATTGTTGTTTCCATTGGTTTCAATGCATTTTGGCCTAAAACGAGCATTTGCTGTTTTCTCTTAAATGCAACATGGGAGCAAAACCATTTCACATCACATTTGTGGGTCTTGGTCTTCAACACATTCTGTGAAATTTTGAGCTGTCTGTGTTTGCTACAAGAGGAGATATCACAAAGTATGCACTTTTGTTGTTTCCTTTCGTTTAAATGCATTTTGGTCTAAAATGAGCATTTGCTGTTTTCTCTTAAATGCAACATGGGAGAAAAACCATTTCACATCAGATTTGTGGGTCTTGGTCTTCAACACATTCTGTGAAATTTTGAGCTGTCTGTGTTTGCTACAAGAGGAGATATCACAAAGTATGCACATTTGTTGTTTCCAATGGTTTGAATGCATTTTGGCCTAAAACGAGCATTTGCTGTTTTCTCTTCAACGCAACATGGGAGAAAAACCATTTCACATCACATTTGTGGGTCTTGGTCTTCAACATATTCTGTGAAATTTTGAGCTATCTGTGTTTGCTAGAAGAGGAGATATCACAAAGAATGCGCTTTTGTTGTTTTCCCTTTGGTTTCAATGCACATTGGCCTAAAACGAGCATTTGCTGTTTTCTCTTAAATGCAACATGGGAGAAAAACCATTTCACATCAGATTTGTGGGTCTTGGTCTTCAACACATTCTGTGAAATTTTGAGCTGTCTTTGCTTAAGAGGAGATATCACAAAGTATGCGCTTTTGTTGTTTCCATTGGTTTCAATGCATTTTGGCCTAAAATGAGCATTTGCTGTTTTCTCTTAAATGCAACATGGGAGAAAAACCATTTCACATCACATTTGTGGGTCTTGGTCTTCAACACATTCTGTGAAATTTTGAGCTGTCTGTGTTTGCTACAAGAGGAGATATCACAAAGTATGCGCTTTTGTTGTTTCCATTGGTTTCAATGCATTTTGGCCTAAAACGAGCATTTGCTGTTTTCTCTTAAATGCAACATGGGAGAAAAACCATTTCACATCACATTTCTGGGTCTTGGCCTTCAACACAATGTGTGAAATTTTTAGCTATCTGTGTTTGCTAGAAGAGGAGATATCACAAAGTATGCGCTTTTGTTGTTTTCCCATTGGTTTCAATGCACATTGGCCTAAAACGAGCATTTGCAGATTTCTCTTAAATGCAACATGGGAGAAAAACCATTTCACATCACATTTGTGGGTCTTGGTCTTCAACACATTCTGTGAAATTTTGAGCTGTCTTTGTTTGCTTAAGAGGAGATATCACAAAGTATACGCTTTTGTTGTTTCCATTGGTTTGAATGCATTTTGGCCTAAAACAGGCATTTGCTGTTTTCTCTTAAAGGCAACATGGGAGACAAACAATTTCACATCACATTTGTGGGTCTTGGTCTTCAACACATTCTGTGAAATTTTGAGCTGTCTGTGTTTGCTACAAGAGGAGATATCACAAAGTATGCACATTTGTTGTTTCCAATGGTTTGAATGCATTTTGGCCTAAAACGAGCATTTGCTGTTTTCTCTTAAATGCAACATGGGAGAAAAACCATTTCACATCAGATTTGTGGGTCTTGGTCTTCAACACATTCTGTGAAATTTTGAGCTGTCTGTGTTTGCTACAAGAGGAGATATCACAAAGTATGCACATTTGTTGTTTCTAATGGTTTGAATGCATTTTGGCCTAAAACGAGCATTTGCTGTTTTCTCTTAAACACAACATGGGAGAAAAACCATTTCACATCTCATTTGTGGGTCTTGGTCTTCAACATATTCTGTGAAATTTTGAGCTATCTGTGTTTGCTAGAAGAGGAGATATCACAAAGAATGCGCTTTTGTTGTTTTACCTTTGGTTTCAATGCACATTGGCCTAAAATGAGCATTTGCTGTTTTCTCTTAAATGCAACATGGGAGAAAAACCATTTCACATCAGATTTGTGGGTCTTGGTCTTCAACACATTCTGTGAAATTTTGAGCTGTCTGTGTTTGCTACAAGAGGAGATATCACAAAGTATGCACTTTTGTTGTTTCCATTGGTTTCAATGCATTTTGGCCTAAATCGAGCATTTGCTGTTTTCTCTTAAATGCAACATGGGAGAAAAACCATTTCACATCACATTTGTGGGTCTTTGTATTCAACACATTCTGTGAAATTTTGAGCTGTCTGTGATTGATACAAGAAGCGATATCACAAAGTATGCACTTTTGTTGTTTCCATTGGTTTCAATGCATTTTGGCCTAAAACGAGCATTTGCTGTTTTCTCTTAAATGCAACATGGGAGAAAAACCATTTCACATCACATTTGTGGGACTTTGTCTTCAACACATTCTGTGAAATTTTGAGCTGTCTGTGTTTGCTACAAGAAGAGATATCACAAAGTATGCGCTTTTGTTGTTTCCTTTGATTTCAATGCATTTAGGCCTAAAACAAGCATTTGCTGATTTCTCTTAAATGCAACATGGGAGAAAAACCAATTCACATCACATTAGTGGGTCTTGGTATTCAACACATTCTGTGAAATTTTGAGCTATCTGTGTTTGCTACAAGAGGAGATATTACAAAGTATGCGCTTTTGTTGTTTCCTTTCGTTTCAATGCATTTTGGCCTAAAACGAGCATTTGCTGTTTTCTCTTAAATGCAACATGGGAGAAAACCCATTTCATGTCACATTTGTGGGTCTTGGTCTTCAACACATTCTATGAAATTTTGAGTTGTCTGTGTTTGCTACAAGAGGAGATATCACAAAGTATGCGCTTTTGTTGTTTTCCCATTGGTTTCAATGCATATTGGCCTAAAACGAGCATTTGCTGTTTTCTCTTAAACGCAACATGGGAGAAAAACCATTTCACATCACATTTGTGGGTCTTGGTCTTCAACACATTCTGTGAAATTTTGAGCTGTCTGTGTTTGCTTAAGAGGAGATATCACAAAGTATGCGCTTTTGTTGTTTCCATTGGTTTCAATGCATTTTGGCCTAAAACGAGCATTTGCTGTTTTCTCTTAAATGCAACATGGGAGAAAAACCATTTCCCATCAGATTTGTCGGTCTTGGTCTTCAACACATTCTGTGAAATTTTGAGCTGTCTGTGTTTGCTACAAGAGGAGATATCACAAAGTATGCGCTTTTGTTGTTTCCATTGGTTTCAATGCATTTTGGCCTAAAACGAGCATTTGCTGTTTTCTCTTAAATGCAACATGGGAGAAAAACCATTTCACATCACATTTCTGGGTCTTGGCCTTCAACACAATGTGTGAAATTTTTAGATATCTGTGTTTGCTAGAAGAGGAGATATCACAAAGTATGCACTTTTGTTGTTTTCCCATTGGTTTCAATGCACATAGGCCTAAAACGAGCATTTGCAGTTTTCTCTTAAATGCAACATGGGAGAAAAACCATTTCACATCACATTTGTGGGTCTTGGT
Organism: Taudactylus pleione; assembly: GCA_031769625.1. Lineage (NCBI taxonomy): Eukaryota > Metazoa > Chordata > Amphibia > Anura > Myobatrachidae > Taudactylus > Taudactylus pleione. The sequence continues at coordinate 920,751 of JAUIMM010000274.1, read as the reverse complement.
CTTCAACACATTCTGTGAAATTTTGAGCTGTCTTTGTTTGCTTAAGAGGAGATATCACAAAGTATGCGCTTTTGTTGTTTCCATTGGTTTGAATGCATTTTGGCCTAAAACAGGCATTTGCTGTTTTCTCTTAAAGGCAACATGGGAGACAAACCATTTCACATCACATTTGTGGGTCTTGGTCTTCAACACATTCTGTGAAATTTTGAGCTGTCTGTGTTTGCTACAAGAGGAGATATCACAAAGTATGCACATTTGTTGTTTCCAATGGTTTGAATGCATTTTGGCCTAAAACGAGCATTTGCTGTTTTCTCTTAAATGCAACATGGGAGCAAAACCATTTCACATCACATTTGTGGGTCTTGGTCTTCAACACATTCTGTGAAATTTTGAGCTGTCTTTGTTTGCTTAAGAGGAGATATCACAAAGTATGCGCTTTTGTTGTTTCCATTGGTTTGAATGCATTTTGGCCTAAAACAGGCATTTGCTGTTTTCTCTTAAATGCAACATGGGAGAAAAACCATTTCACATCAGATTTGTGGGTCTTGGTCTTCAACACATTCTGTGAAATTTTGAGCTGTCTGTGTTTGCTACAAGAGGAGATATCACAAAGTATGCACATTTGTTGTTTCCAATGGTTTGAATGCATTTTGGCCTAAAACAAGCATTTGCTGTTTTCTCTTAAACGCAACATGGGAGAAAAACCATTTCACATCACATTTGTGGATCTTGGTCTTCAACATATTCTGTGAAATTTTGAGCTATCTGTGTTTGCTAGAAGAGGAGATAATATCACAAAGAATGCGCTTTTATTGTTTTCCCTTTGGTTTCAATGCACATTGGCCTAAAACGAGCATTTGCTGTTTTCTCTTAAATGCAACATGGGAGAAAAACCATTTCACATCAGATTTGTGGGTCTTGGTCTTCAACACATTCTCTGAAATTTTGAGCTGTCTGTGTTTGCTACAAGAGGAGATATCACAAAGTATGCACATTTGTTGTTTCCAATGGTTTGAATGCATTTTGGCCTAAAACGAGCATTTGCTGTTTTCTCTTAAATGCAACATGGGAGAAAACCCATTTCATGTCACATTTGTGGGTCTTGGTCTTCAACACATTGTGTGAAATTTTGAGTTGTCTGTGTTTGCTACAAGAGGAGATATCACAAAGTATGCACTTTTGTTGTTTCCATTGGTTTCAATGCATTTTGGCCTAAATCGAGCATTTGCTGTTTTCTCTTAAATGCAACATGGGAGAAAAACCATTTCACATCACATTTGTGGGTCTTTGTCTTCAACACATTCTGTGAAATTTTGAGCTGTCTGTGATTGATACAAGAGAGATATCACAAAGTATGCGCTTTTGTTGTTTCCATTGGTTTTAAAGCATTTTGGCCTAAAACGAGCATTTGCTGTTTTCTCTTAAATGCAACATGGGAGAAAAACCATTTCACATCACATTTGTGGGTCTTGGTCTTCAACACATTCTGTGAAATTTTGAGCTGTCTTTGTTTGCTTAAGAGGAGATATCACAAAGTATGCGCTTTTGTTGTTTCCATTGGTTTGAATGCATTTTGGCCTAAAACAGGCATTTGCTGTTTTCTCTTAAAGGCAACATGGGAGACAAACCATTTCACATCACATTTGTGGGTCTTGGTCTTCAACACATTCTGTGAAATTTTTAGCTGTCTGTGTTTGCTACAAGAGAAGATATCACAAAGTATGCACATTTGTTGTTTCCAATGATTTGAATGCATTTTGGCCTAAAACGAGCATTTGCTGTTTTCTCTTAAATGCAACATGGGAGAAAAACCATTTCACATCACATTTCTGGGTCTTGGCCTTCAACACATTGTGTGAAATTTTTAGCTATCTGTGTTTGCTAGAAAAGGAGATATCACAAAGAATGCGCTTTTGTTGTTTTCCCTTTGGTTTCAATGCACATTGGCCTAAAACGAGCATTTGCTGTTTTCTCTTAAACGTAACATGGGAGAAAAACCATTTCACATCACATTTGTGGGTCTTGGTCTTAAACATATTCTGTGAAATTTTGAGCTGTCTGTGTTTGCTACAAGAAGAGATATCACAAAGTGTGCACTTTTGTTGTTTCCATTGGTTTCAATGCATTTTGGCCTAAAATGAGCATTTGCTGTTTTCTCTTAAATGCAACATCGGAGAAAAACCATTTCACATCACATTTGTGGGTCTTTGTCTTCAACACATTCTGTGAAATTTTGAGCTGTCTGTGTTTGCTACAAGAAGAGATATCACAAAGTATGTGCTTTTGTTGTTTCCTTTGATTTCAATGCATTTAGGCCTAAAACAAGCATTTGCTGATTTCTCTTAAATGCAACATGGGAGAAAAACCAATTCACATCACATTAGTGGGTCTTGGTATTCAACACATTCTGTGAAATTTTGAGTTGTCTGTGTTTGCTACAAGAGGAGATATCACAAAGTATGCGCTTTTGTTGTTTTCCCATTGGTTTCAATGCATATTGGCCTAAAACGAGCATTTGCTGTTTTCTCTTAAACGCAACATGGGAGAAAAACCATTTCACATCACATTTGTGGGTCTTGGTCTTCAACACATTCTGTGAAATTTTGAGCTGTCTGTGTTTGCTTAAGAGGAGATATCACAAAGTATGCGCTTTTGTTGTTTCCATTGGTTTCAATGCATTTTGGCCTTAATCGAGCATTTGCTGTTTTCTCTTAAATGGAATATGGGAGAAAAACCATTTCACATCACATTTGTGGGTTTTGGTCTTCTACACATTCTGTGAAATTTTGAGCTGTCTGTGTTTGCTACAAGAGGAGATATCACAAAGTATGCGCTTTTGTTGTTTCCATTGGTTTCAATGCATTTTGGCCTAAAACGAGCATTTGCTGTTTTCTCGTAAATGCAACATGGGAGAAAAACCATTTCACATCACATTTCTGGGTCTTGGCCTTCAACACAATGTGTGAAATTTTTAGCTATCTGTGTTTGCTAGAAGAGGAGATATCACAAAGTATGCGCTTTTGTTGTTTTCCCATTGGTTTCAATGCACATTGGCCTAAAACGAGCATTTGCAGTTTTCTCTTAAATGCAACATGGGAGAAAAACCATTTCACATCACATTTGTGGGTCTTGGTCTTCAACACATTCTGTGAAATTTTGAGCTGTCTTTGTTTGCTTAAGAGGAGATATCACAAAGTATGCGCTTTTGTTGTTTCCATTGGTTTGAATGCATTTTGGCCTAAAACAGGCATTTGATGTTTTCTCTTAAAGGCAACATGGGAGACAAACCATTTCACATCACATTTGTGGGTCTTGGTCTTCAACACATTCTGTGAAATTTTGAGCTGTCTGTGTTTGCTACAAGAGGAGATATCACAAAGTATGCACATTTGTTGTTTCCAATGGTTTGAATGCATTTTGGCCTAAAACGAGCATTTGCTGTTTTCTCTTAAATGCAACATGGGAGCAAAACCATTTCACATCACATTTGTGGGTCTTGGTCTTCAACACATTCTGTGAAATTTTGAGCTGTCTTTGTTTGCTTAAGAGGAGATATCACAAAGTATGCGCTTTTGTTGTTTCCATTGGTTTGAATGCATTTTGGCCTAAAACAGGCATTTGCTGTTTTCTCTTAAAGGCAACATGGGAGACAAACCATTTCACATCACATTTGTGGGTCTTGGTCTTCAACACATTCTATGAAATTTTGAGCTGTCTTTGCTTAAGAGGAGATATCACAAAGTATGCACTTTTGTTGTTTCCATTGGTTTCAATGCATTTTGGCCTAAAACGAGCATTTGCTGTTTTCTCTTAAATGCAACATGGGAGCAAAACCATTTCACATCACATTTGTGGGTCTTGGTCTTCAACACATTCTGTGAAATTTTGAGCAGCCTGTGTTTGCTACAAGAGGAGATATCACAAAGTATGCACTTTTGTTGTTTCCTTTCGTTTAAATGCATTTTGGCCTAAAACGAGCATTTGCTGTTTTCTCTTAAATGCAACATGGGAGAAAAACCATTTCACATCAGATTTGTAGGTCTTGGTCTTCAACACATTCTGTGAAATTTTGAGCTGTCTGTGTTTGCTACAAGAGGAGATATCACAAAGTATGCACATTTGTTGTTTCCAATGGTTTGAATGCATTTTGGCCTAAAACGAGCATTTGCTGTTTTCTCTTAAATGCAACATGGGAGAAAACCCATTTCATGTCACATTTGTGGGTCTTGGTCTTCAACACATTCTATGAAATTTTGAGTTGTCTGTGTTTGCTACAAGAGGAGATATCACAAAGTATGCGCTTTTGTTGTTTCCTTTCGTTTCAATGCATTTTGGCCTAAAACGAGCATTTGCTGTTTTCTCTTAAATGCAACATGGGAGAAAACCCATTTCATGTCACATTTGTGGGTCTTGGTCTTCAACACATTCTGTGAAATTTTGAACTGTCTTTGCTTAAGAGGAGATATCACAAAGTATGCACTTTTGTTGTTTCCATTGGTTTCAATGCATTTTGGCCTAAATCGAGCATTTGCTGTTTTCTCTTAAATGCAACATGGGAGAAAAACCATTTCACTTCACATTTGTGGGTCTTTTTCTTCAACACATTCTGTGAAATTTTGAGCTGTCTGTGATTGATACAAGAAGAGATATCACAAAGTATGCGCTTTTGTTGTTTCCATTGGTTTCAATGCATTTTGGCCTAAAACGAGCATTTGCTGTTTTCTCTTAAATGCAACATGGGAGAAAAACCATTTCACATCACATTTGTGTGTCTTTGTCTTCAACACATTCTGTGAAATTTTGAGCTGTCTGTGTTTGCTACAAGAAGAGATATCACAAAGTATGCGCTTTTGTTGTTTCCTTTGATTTCAATGCATTTAGGCCTAAAACAAGCATTTGCTGATTTCTCTTAAATGCAACATGGGAGAAAAACCAATTCACATCATTTTAGTGGGTCTTGGTATTCAACACATTCTGTGAAATTTTGAGCTATCTGTGTTTGCTACAAGAGGAGATATTACAAAGTATGCGCTTTTGTTGTTTCCTTTCGTTTCAATGCATTTTGGCCTAAAACGAGCATTTGCTGTTTTCTCTTAAATGCAACATGGGAGAAAACCCATTTCATGTCACATTTGTGGGTCTTGGTCTTCAACACATTCTATGAAATTTTGAGTTGTCTGTGTTTGCTACTAGAGGAGATATCACAAAGTATGCGCTTTTGTTGTTTTCCCTTTGGTTTCAATGCATATTGGCCTAAAACGAGCATTTGCTGTTTTCTCTTAAATGCAACATGGGAGAAAAACCATTTCACATCACATTTGTGGGTCTTGGTCTTCAACACATTCTGTGAAATTTTGAGCTATCTGTGTTTGCTAGAAGAGGAGATATCACAAAGAATGCGCTTTTGTTGTTTTCCCTTTGGTTTCAATGCACATTGGCCTAAAACGAGCATTTGCTGTTTTCTCTTAAATGCAACATGGGAGAAAAACCATTTCACATCAGATTTGTGGGTCTTGGTCTTCAACACATTCTGTGAAATTTTGAGCTGTCTGTGTTTGCTACAAGAGGAGATATCACAAAGTATGCACATTTGTTGTTTCCAATGGTTTGAATGCATTTTGGCCTAAAACGAGCATTTGCTGTTTTCTCTTAAATGCAACATGGGAGAAAACCCATTTAATGTCACATTTGTGGGTCTTGGTCTTCAACACATTCTATGAAATTTTGAGTTGTCTGTGTTTGCTACTAGAGGAGATATCACAAAGTATGCGCTTTTGTTGTTTCCTTTCGTTTCAATGCATTTTGGCCTAAAACGAGCATTTGCTGTTTTCTCTTAAATGCAACATGGGAGAAAACCCATTTCATGTCACATTTGTGGGTCTTGGTCTTCAACACATTCTGTGAAATTTTGAGCTGTCTTTGCTTAAGAGGAGATATCACAAAGTATGCACTTTTGTTGTTTCCATTGGTTTCAATGCATTTTGGCCTAAAATGAGCATTTGCTGTTTTCTCTTAAATGCAACATGGGAGAAAACCCATTTCATGTCACATTTGTGGGTCTTGGTCTTCAACACATTCTATGAAATTTTGAGTTGTCTGTGTTTGCTACAAGAGGAGATATCACAAAGTATGCGCTTTTGTTGTTTTCCCATTGGTTTTAATGCATATTGGCCTAAAACGAGCATTTGCTGTTTTCTCATAAACGCAACATGGGAGAAAAACCATTTCACATCACATTTGTGGGTCTTGGTCTTCAACACATTCTGTGAAATTTTGAGCTGTCTGTGTTTGCTTAAGAGGAGATATCACAAAGTATGCGCTTTTGTTGTTTCCATTGGTTTCAATGCATTTTGGCCTAAAACGAGCATTTGCTGTTTTCTCTTAAATGCAACATGGGAGAAAAACCATTTCACGTCACATTTTTGGGGCTTGGTCTTCAACACATTCTGTGAAATTTTTAGCTGTCTGTGTTTGCTACAAGAGGAGATATCACAAAGTATGCGCTTTTGTTGTTTCCATTGGTTTCAATGCATTTTGGCCTAAAACGAGCATTTGCTGTTTTCTCTTAAATGCAACATGGGAGAAAAACCATTTCACATCACATTTCTGGGTCTTGGCCTTCAACACAATGTGTGAAATTTTTAGCTAACTGTGTTTGCTAGAAGAGGAGATATCACAAAGTATGCACTTTTGTTGTTTTCCCATTGGTTTCAATGCACATTGGCCTAAAACGAGCATTTGCAGTTTTCTCTTAAATGCAACATGGGAGAAAAACCATTTCACATCACATTTGTGGGTCTTGGTCTTCAACACATTCTGTGAAATTTTGAGCTGTCTGTGTTTGCTTAAGAGGAGATATCACAAAGTATGCGCTTTTGTTGTTTCCATTGGTTTCAATGCATTTTGGCCTAAAACAAGCATTTGCTGTTTTCTCTTATATGCAACATGGGAGAAAAACCATTTCACATCACATTTGTGGGTCTTGGTCTTCAACACATTCTGTGAAATTTTGAGCTGTCTGTGTTTGCTACAAGAGGAGATATCACAAAGAATGCGCTTTTGTTGTTTCCATTGGTTTCAATGCATTTTGGCCTAAAACGAGCATTTGCTGTTTTCTCTTAAATGCAACATGGGAGAAAAACCATTTCACATCACATTTCTGGGTCTTGGCCTTCAACACAATGTGTGAAATTTTTAGCTATCTGTGTTTGCTAGAAGAGGAGATATCACAAAGTATGCGCTTTTGTTGTTTTCCCATTGGTTTCAATGCACATTGGCCTAAAACGAGCATTTGCAGATTTCTCTTAAATGCAACATGGGAGAAAAACCATTTCACATCACATTTGTGGGTCTTGGTCTTCAACACATTCTGTGAAATTTTGAGCTGTCTTTGTTTGCTTAAGAGGAGATATCACAAAGTATGCGCTTTTGTTGTTTCCATTGGTTTGAATGCATTTTGGCCTAAAACAGGCATTTGATGTTTTCTCTTAAAGGCAACATGGGAGACAAACCATTTCACATCACATTTGTGGGTCTTGGTCTTCAACACATTCTGTGAAATTTTGAGCTGTCTGTGTTTGCTACAAGAGGAGATATCACAAAGTATGCGCTTTTGTTGTTTTCCCATTGGTTGCAATGCATTTTGGCCTAAAACGAGCATTTGCTGTTTTCTCTTAAATGCAACATGGGAGAAAAACCATTTCACATCACATTTCTGGGTCTTGGCCTTCAACACAATGTGTGAAATTTTTAGCTATCTGTGTTTGCTAGAAGAGGAGATATCACAAAGTATGCGCTTTTGTTGTTTTCCCATTGGTTTCAATGCACATTGGCCTAAAACGAGCATTTGCAGTTTTCTCTTAAATGCAACATGGGAGAAAAACCATTTCACATCACATTTGTGGGTCTTGGTCTTCAACACATTCTGTGAAATTTTGAGCTTTCTTTGTTTGCTTAAGAGGAGATATCACAAAGTATGCGCTTTTGTTGTTTCCATTGGTTTGAATGCATTTTGGCCTAAAACAGGCATTTGCTGTTTTCTCTTAAAGGCAACATGGGAGACAAACCATTTCACATCACATTTGTGGGTCTTGGTCTTCAACACATTCTGTGAAATTTTGAGCTGTCTGTGTTTGCTACAAGAGGAGATATCACAAAGTATGCACATTTGTTGTTTCCAATGGTTTGAATGCATTTTGGCCTAAAACGAGCATTTGCTGTTTTCTCTTAAATGCAACATGGGAGCAAAACCATTTCACATCACATTTGTGGGTCTTGGTCTTCAACACATTCTGTGAAATTTTGAGCTGTCTTTGTTTGCTTAAGAGGAGATATCACAAAGTATGCGCTTTTGTTGTGTCCATTGGTTTGAATGCATTTTGGCCTAAAACAGGCATTTGCTGTTTTCTCTTAAAGGCAACATGGGAGACAAACCATTTCACATCACATTTGTGGGTCTTGGTCTTCAACACATTCTGTGAAATTTTGAGCTGTCTTTGCTTAAGAGGAGATATCACAAATTATGCACTATTGTTGTTTCCATTGGTTTCAATGCATTTTGGCCTAAAACGAGCATTTGCTGTTTTCTCTTAAATGCAACATGGGAGCAAAACCATTTCACATCACATTTGTGGGTCTTGGTCTTCAACACATTCTGTGAAATTTTGAGCTGTCTGTGTTTGCTACAAGAGGAGATATCACAAAGTATGCACTTTTGTTGTTTCCTTTCGTTTAAATGCATTTTGGTCTAAAATGAGCATTTGCTGTTTTCTCTTAAATGCAACATGGGAGAAAAACCATTTCACATCAGATTTGTGGGTCTTGGTCTTCAACACATTCTGTGAAATTTTGAGCTGTCTGTGTTTGCTACAAGAGGAGATATCACAAAGTATGCACATTTGTTGTTTCCAATGGTTTGAATGCATTTTGGCCTAAAACGAGCATTTGCTGTTTTCTCTTAAACGCAACATGGGAGAAAAACCATTTCACATCACATTTGTGGGTCTTGGTCTTCAACATATTCTGTGAAATTTTGAGCTATCTGTGTTTGCTAGAAGAGGAGATATCACAAAGAATGCGCTTTTGTTGTTTTCCCTTTGGTTTCAATGCACATTGGCCTAAAACGAGCATTTGCTGTTTTCTCTTAAATGCAACATGGGAGAAAAACCATTTCACATCAGATTTGTGGGTCTTGGTCTTCAACACATTCTGTGAAATTTTGAGCTGTCTTTGCTTAAGAGGAGATATCACAAAGTATGCACTTTTGTTGTTTCCATTGGTTTCAATGCATTTTGGCCTAAAACGAGCATTTGCTGTTTTCTCTTAAATGCAACATGGGAGCAAAACCATTTCACATCACATTTGTGGGTCTTGGTCTTCAACATATTCTGTGAAATTTTGAGCTATCTGTGTTTGCTAGAAGAGGAGATATCACAAAGAATGCGCTTTTGTTGTTTTCCCTTTGGTTTCAATGCACATTGGCCTAAAACGAGCATTTGCTGTTTTCTCTTAAATGCAACATGGGAGAAAAACCATTTCACATCACATTTGTGGGTCTTGGTCTTCAACACATTCTTTGAAATTTTGAGCTGTCTGTGATTGCTACAAGAGGAGATATCACAAAGTATGCACTTTTGTTGTTTCCTTTCGTTTAAATGCATTTTGGTTTAAAACGAGCATTTGCTGTTTTCTCTTAAATGCAACATGGGAGAAAAACCATTTCACATCAGATTTGTGGGTCTTGGTCTTCAACACATTCGGTGAAATTTTGAGCTGTCTGTGTTTGCTACAAGAGGAGATATCACAAAGTATGCACATTTGTTGTTTCCAATGGTTTGAATGCATTTTGGCCTAAAACGAGCATTTGCTGTTTTCTCTTCAACGCAACATGGGAGAAAAACCATTTCACATCACATTTGTGGGTCTTGGTCTTCAACACATTCTGTGAAATTTTGAGCTGTCTGTGTTTGCTTAAGAGGAGATATCACAAAGTATGCGCTTTTGTTGTTTCCATTGGTTTCAATGCATTTTGGCCTAAAATGAGCATTTGCTGTTTTCTCTTAAATGCAACATGGGAGAAAAACCATTTCACATCACATTTGTGGGTCTTGGTCTTCAACACATTCTGTGAAATTTTGAGCTGTCTGTGTTTGCTACAAGAGGAGATATCACAAAGTATGCGCTTTTGTTGTTTCCATTGGTTTCAATGCATTTTGGCCTAAAACGAGCATTTGCTGTTTTCTCTTAAATGCAACATGGGAGAAAAACCATTTCACATCACATTTCTGGGTCTTGGCCTTCAACACAATGTGTGAAATTTTTAGCTATCTGTGTTTGCTAGAAGAGGAGATATCACAAAGTATGCGCTTTTGTTGTTTTCCCATTGGTTTCAATGCACATTGGCCTAAAACGAGCATTTGCAGATTTCTCTTAAATGCAACATGGGAGAAAAACCATTTCACATCACATTTGTGGGTCTTGGTCTTCAACACATTCTGTGAAATTTTGAGCTGTCTTTGTTTGCTTAAGAGGAGATATCACAAAGTATACGCTTTTGTTGTTTCCATTGGTTTGAATGCATTTTGGCCTAAAACAGGCATTTGCTGTTTTCTCTTAAAGGCAACATGGGAGACAAACCATTTCACATCACATTTGTGGGTCTTGGTCTTCAACACATTCTGTGAAATTTTGAGCTGTCTGTGTTTGCTACAAGAGGAGATATCACAAAGTATGCACATTTGTTGTTTCCAATGGTTTGAATGCATTTTGGCCTAAAACGAGCATTTGCTGTTTTCTCTTAAATGCAACATGGGAGAAAAACCATTTCACATCAGATTTGTGGGTCTTGGTCTTCAACACATTCTGTGAAATTTTGAGCTGTCTGTGTTTGCTACAAGAGGAGATATCACAAAGTATGCACATTTGTTGTTTCTAATGGTTTGAATGCATTTTGGCCTAAAACGAGCATTTGCTGTTTTCTCTTAAACACAACATGGGAGAAAAACCATTTCACATCTCATTTGTGGGTCTTGGTCTTCAACATATTCTGTGAAATTTTGAGCTATCTGTGTTTGCTAGAAGAGGAGATATCACAAAGAATGCGCTTTTGTTGTTTTACCTTTGGTTTCAATGCACATTGGCCTAAAATGAGCATTTGCTGTTTTCTCTTAAATGCAACATGGGAGAAAAACCATTTCACATCAGATTTGTGGGTCTTGGTCTTCAACACATTCTGTGAAATTTTGAGCTGTCTGTGTTTGCTACAAGAGGAGATATCACAAAGTATGCACTTTTGTTGTTTCCATTGGTTTCAATGCATTTTGGCCTAAATCGAGCATTTGCTGTTTTCTCTTAAATGCAACATGGGAGAAAAACCATTTCACATCACATTTGTGGGTCTTTGTATTCAACACATTCTGTGAAATTTTGAGCTGTCTGTGATTGATACAAGAAGCGATATCACAAAGTATGCACTTTTGTTGTTTCCATTGGTTTCAATGCATTTTGGCCTAAAACGAGCATTTGCTGTTTTCTCTTAAATGCAACATGGGAGAAAAACCATTTCACATCACATTTGTGGGACTTTGTCTTCAACACATTCTGTGAAATTTTGAGCTGTCTGTGTTTGCTACAAGAAGAGATATCACAAAGTATGCGCTTTTGTTGTTTCCTTTGATTTCAATGCATTTAGGCCTAAAACAAGCATTTGCTGATTTCTCTTAAATGCAACATGGGAGAAAAACCAATTCACATCACATTAGTGGGTCTTGGTATTCAACACATTCTGTGAAATTTTGAGCTATCTGTGTTTGCTACAAGAGGAGATATTACAAAGTATGCGCTTTTGTTGTTTCCTTTCGTTTCAATGCATTTTGGCCTAAAACGAGCATTTGCTGTTTTCTCTTAAATGCAACATGGGAGAAAACCCATTTCATGTCACATTTGTGGGTCTTGGTCTTCAACACATTCTATGAAATTTTGAGTTGTCTGTGTTTGTTACAAGAGGAGATATCACAAAGTATGCGCTTTTGTTGTTTTCCCATTGGTTTCAATGCATATTGGCCTAAAACGAGCATTTGCTGTTTTCTCTTAAACGCAACATGGGAGAAAAACCATTTCACATCACATTTGTGGGTCTTGGTCTTCAACACATTCTGTGAAATTTTGAGCTGTCTGTGTTTGCTTAAGAGGAGATATCACAAAGTATGCGCTTTTGTTGTTTCCATTGGTTTCAATGCATTTTGGCCTAAAACGAGCATTTGCTGTTTTCTCTTAAATGCAACATGGGAGAAAAACCATTTCCCATCAGATTTGTCGGTCTTGGTCTTCAACACATTCTGTGAAATTTTGAGCTGTCTGTGTTTGCTACAAGAGGAGATATCACAAAGTATGCGCTTTTGTTGTTTCCATTGGTTTCAATGCATTTTGGCCTAAAACGAGCATTTGCTGTTTTCTCTTAAATGCAACATGGGAGAAAAACCATTTCACATCACATTTCTGGGTCTTGGCCTTCAACACAATGTGTGAAATTTTTAGATATCTGTGTTTGCTAGAAGAGGAGATATCACAAAGTATGCACTTTTGTTGTTTTCCCATTGGTTTCAATGCACATAGGCCTAAAACGAGCATTTGCAGTTTTCTCTTAAATGCAACATGGGAGAAAAACCATTTCACATCACATTTGTGGGTCTTGGTCTTCAACACATTCTGTGAAATTTTGAGCTGTCTTTTTTTGCTTAAGAGGAGATATCACAAAGTATGCGCTTTTGTTGTTTCCATTGGTTTGAATGCATTTTGGCCTAAAACAGGCATTTGCTGTTTTCTCTTAAAGGCAACATGGGAGACAAACCATTTCACATCACATTTGTGGGTCTTGGCCTTCAACACATTGTGTGAAATCTTTAGCTATCTGTGTTTGCTAGAAAAGGAGATATCACAAAGAATGCGCTTTTGTTGTTTTCCCTTTGGTTTCAATGCACATTGGCCTAAAACGAGCATTTGCTGTTTTCTCTTAAACGCAACATGGGAGAAAAACCATTTCACATCACATTTGTGGGTCTTGGTTTTCAACATATTCTGTGAAATTTTGAGCTATCTGTGTTTGCTAGAAGAGGAGATATCACAAAGAATGCGCTTTTGTTGTTTTCCCTTTGGTTTCAATGCACATTGGCCTAAAACGAGCATTTGCTGTTTTCTCTTAAATGCAACATGGGAGAAAAACCATTTCCCATCAGATTTGTGGGTCTTGGTCTTCAACACATTCTGTGAAATTTTGAGCTGTCTGTGTTTGCTACAAGAGGAGATATCACAAAGTATGCACATTTGTTGTTTCCAATGGTTTGAATGCATTTTGGCCTAAAACGAGCATTTGCTGTTTTCTCTTAAATGCAACATGGGAGAAAACCCATTTAATGTCACATTTGTGGGTCTTGGTCTTCAACACATTCTATGAAATTTTGAGTTGTCTGTGTTTGCTACTAGAGGAGATATCACAAAGTATGCGCTTTTGTTGTTTCCTTTCGTTTCAATGCATTTTGGCCTAAAACGAGCATTTGCTGTTTTCTCTTAAATGCAACATGGGAGAAAACCCATTTCATGTCACATTTGTGGGTCTTGGTCTTCAACACATTCTGTGAAATTTTGAGCTGTCTTTGCTTAAGAGGAGATATCACAAAGTATGCACTTTTGTTGTTTCCATTGGTTTCAATGCATTTTGGCCTAAAATGAGCATTTGCTGTTTTCTCTTAAATGCAACATGGGAGAAAACCCATTTCATGTCACATTTGTGGGTCTTGGTCTTCAACACATTCTATGAAATTTTGAGTTGTCTGTGTTTGCTACAAGAGGAGATATCACAAAGTATGCGCTTTTGTTGTTTTCCCATTGGTTTTAATGCATATTGGCCTAAAACGAGCATTTGCTGTTTTCTCATAAACGCAACATGGGAGAAAAACCATTTCACATCACATTTCTGGGTCTTGGCCTTCAACACAATGTGTGAAATTTTTAGCTAACTGTGTTTGCTAGAAGAGGAGATATCACAAAATATGCACTTTTGTTGTTTTCCCATTGGTTTCAATGCACATTGGCCTAAAACGAGCATTTGCAGTTTTCTCTTAAATGCAACATGGGAGAAAAACCATTTCACATCACATTTGTGGGTCTTGGTCTTCAACACATTCTGTGAAATTTTGAGCTGTCTGTGTTTGCTTAAGAGGAGATATCACAAAGTATGCGCTTTTGTTGTTTCCATTGGTTTCAATGCATTTTGGCCTAAAACGAGCATTTGCTGTTTTCTCTTAAATGCAACATGGGAGAAAAACCATTTCACATCACATTTGTGGGTCTTGGTCTTCAACACATTCTGTGAAATTTTGAGCTGTCTGTGTTTGCTACAAGAGGAGATATCACAAAGAATGCGCTTTTGTTGTTTCCATTGGTTTCAATGCATTTTGGCCTAAAACGAGCATTTGCTGTTTTCTCTTAAATGCAACATGGGAGAAAAACCATTTCACATCACATTTCTGGGTCTTGGCCTTCAACACAATGTGTGAAATTTTTAGCTATCTGTGTTTGCTAGAAGAGGAGATATCACAAAGTATGCGCTTTTGTTGTTTTCCCATTGGTTTCAATGCACATTGGCCTAAAACGAGCATTTGCAGATTTCTCTTAAATGCAACATGGGAGAAAAACCATTTCACATCACATTTGTGGGTCTTGGTCTTCAACACATTCTGTGAAATTTTGAGCTGTCTTTGTTTGCTTAAGAGGAGATATCACAAAGTATGCGCTTTTGTTGTTTCCATTGGTTTGAATGCATTTTGGCCTAAAACAGGCATTTGCTGTTTTCTCTTAAAGGCAACATGGGAGACAAACCATTTCACATCACATTTGTGGGTCTTGGTCTTCAACACATTCTGTGAAATTTTGAGCTGTCTGTGTTTGCTACAAGAGGAGATATCACAAAGTATGCGCTTTTGTTGTTTTCCCATTGGTTGCAATGCATTTTGGCCTAAAACGAGCATTTGCTGTTTTCTCTTAAATGCAACATGGGAGAAAAACCATTTCACATCACATTTCTGGGTCTTGGCCTTCAACGCAATGTGTGAAATTTTTAGCTATCTGTGTTTGCTAGAAGAGGAGATATCACAAAGTATGCGCTTTTGTTGTTTTCCCATTGGTTTCAATGCACATTGGCCTAAAACGAGCATTTGCAGTTTTCTCTTAAATGCAACATGGGAGAAAAACCATTTCACATCACATTTGTGGGTCTTGGTCTTCAACACATTCTGTGAAATTTTGAGCTTTCTTTGTTTGCTTAAGAGGAGATATCACAAAGTATGCGCTTTTGTTGTTTCCATTGGTTTGAATGCATTTTGGCCTAAAACAGGCATTTGCTGTTTTCTCTTAAAGGCAACATGGGAGACAAACCATTTCACATCACATTTGTGGGTCTTGGTCTTCAACACATTCTGTGAAATTTTGAGCTGTCTGTGTTTGCTACAAGAGGAGATATCACAAAGTATGCACATTTGTTGTTTCCAATGGTTTGAATGCATTTTGGCCTAAAACGAGCATTTGCTGTTTTCTCTTAAATGCAACATGGGAGCAAAACCATTTCACATCACATTTGTGGGTCTCGGTATTCAACACATTCTGTGAAATTTTGAGCTGTCTTTGTTTGCTTAAGAGGAGATATCACAAAGTATGCGCTTTTGTTGTTTCCATTGGTTTGAATGCATTTTGGCCTAAAACAGGCATTTGCTGTTTTCTCTTAAAGGCAACATGGGAGACAAACCATTTCACATCACATTTGTGGGTCTTGGTCTTCAACACATTCTGTGAAATTTTGAGCTGTCTTTGCTTAAGAGGAGATATCACAAAGTATGCACTTTTGTTGTTTCCATTGGTTTCAATGCATTTTGGCCTAAAACGAGCATTTGCTGTTTTCTCTTAAATGCAACATGGGAGCAAAACCATTTCACATCACATTTGTGGGTCTTGGTCTTCAACACATTCTGTGAAATTTTGAGCTGTCTGTGTTTGCTACAAGAGGAGATATCACAAAGTATGCACTTTTGTTGTTTCCTTTCGTTTAAATGCATTTTGGTCTAAAACGAGCATTTGCTGTTTTCTCTTAAATGCAACATGGGAGAAAAACCATTTCACATCAGATTTGTGGGTCTTGGTCTTCAACACATTCTGTGAAATTTTGAGCTGTCTGTGTTTGCTACAAGAGGAGATATCACAAAGTATGCACATTTGTTGTTTCCAATGGTTTGAATGCATTTTGGCCTAAAACGAGCATTTGCTGTTTTCTCTTAAACGCAACATGGGAGAAAAACCATTTCACATCACATTTGTGGGTCTTGGTCTTCAACATATTCTGTGAAATTTTGAGCTATCTGTGTTTGCTAGAAGAGGAGATATCACAAAGAATGCGCTTTTGTTGTTTTCCCTTTGGTTTTAATGCACATTGGCCTAAAACGAGCATTTGCTGTTTTCTCTTAAATGCAACATGGGAGAAAAACCATTTCACATGAGATTTGTGGGTCTTGGTCTTCAACACATTCTGTGAAATTTTGAGCTGTCTTTGCTTAAGAGGAGATATCACAAAGTATGCACTTTTGTTGTTTCCATTGGTTTCAATGCATTTTGGCCTAAAACAAGCATTTGCTGTCTTCTCTTAAATGCAACATGGGAGAAAACCCATTTCATGTCACATTTGTGGGTCTTGGTCTTCAACACATTCTGTGAAATTTTGAGCTGTCTTTGCTTAAGAGGAGATATCACAAAGTATGCGCTTTTGTTGTTTCCATTGGTTTCAATGCATTTTGGCCTAAAACGAGCATTTGCTGTTTTCTCTTAAATGCAACATGGGAGAAAAACCATTTCACATCACATTTGTGTGTCTTTGTCTTCAACACATTCTGTGAAATTTTGAGCTGTCTGTGTTTGCTACAAGAAGAGATATCACAAAGTATGCGCTTTTGTTGTTTTCTTTGATTTCAATGCATTTAGGCCTAAAACAAGCATTTGCTGATTTCTCTTAAATGCAACATGGGAGAAAAAGCAATTCACATCACTTTAGTGGGTCTTGGTATTCAACACATTCTGTGAAATTTTGAGCTGTCTGTGTTTGCTTAAGAGGAGATATCACAAAGTATGCGCTTTTGTTGTTTCCATTGGTTTCAATGCATTTTGGTCTAAAACGAGCATTTGCTGTTTTTTCTTAAATGCAACATGGGAGAAAAACCATTTCACATCACATTTGTGGGTCTTGGTCTTCAACACATTCTGTGAAATTTTGAGCTGTCTGTGTTTGCTACAAGAGGAGATATCACAAAGTATGCGCTTTTGTTGTTTCCATTGGTTTCAATGGATTTTGGCCTAAAACGAGCATTTGCTGTTTTCTCTTAAATGCAACATGGGAGAAAAACCATTTCACATCACATTTCTGGGTCTTGGCCTTCAACACAATGTGTGAAATTTTTAGCTATCTGTGTTTGCTAGAAGAGGAGATATCACAAAATATGCGCTTTTGTTGTTTTCCCATTGGTTTCAATGCACATTGGCCTAAAACGAGCATTTGCAGTTTTCTCTTAAATGCAACATGGGAGAAAAACCATTTCACATCACATTTGTGGGTCTTGGTCTTCAACACATTCTGTGAATTTTTGAGCTGTCTTTGTTTGCTTAAGAGGAGATATCACAAAGTATGCGCTTTTGTTGTTTCCATTGGTTTGAATGCATTTTGGCCTAAAACAGGCATTTGCTGTTTTCTCTTAAAGGCAACATGGGAGACAAACCATTTCACATCACATTTGTGGGTCTTGGTCTTCAACACATTCTGTGAAATTTTGAGCTGTCTGTGTTTGCTACAAGAGGAGATATCACAAAGTATGCACATTTGTTGTTTCCAATGGTTTGAATCCATTTTGGCCTAAAACAAGCATTTGCTGTTTTCTCTTAAATGCAACATGGGAGAAAAACCATTTCACATCACATTTCTGGGTCTTGGCCTTCAACACATTGTGTGAAATTTTTAGCTATCTGTGTTTGCTAGAAAAGGAGATATCACAAAGAATGCGCTTTTGTTGTTTTCCCTTTGGTTTCAATGCACATTGGCCTAAAACGAGCATTTGCTGTTTTCTCTTAAACGCAACATGGGAGAAAAACCATTTCACATCACATTTGTGGGTCTTGGTTTTCAACATATTCTGTGAAATTTTGAGCTATCTGTGTTTGCTAGAAGAGGAGATATCACAAAGAATGCGCTTTTGTTGTTTTCCCTTTGGTTTCAATGCACATTGGCCTAAAACGAGCATTTGCTGTTTTCTCTTAAATGCAACATGGGAGAAAAACCATTTCACATCAGATTTGTGGGTCTTGGTCTTCAACACATTCTGTGAAATTTTGAGCTGTCTGTGTTTGCTACAAGAGGAGATATCACAAAGTATGCACATTTGTTGTTTCCAATGGTTTGAATGCATTTTGGCCTAAAACGAGCATTTGCTGTTTTCTCTTAAATGCAACATGGGAGAAAACCCATTTCATGTCACATTTGTGGGTCTTGGTCTTCAACACATTCTATGAAATTTTGAGTTGTCTGTGTTTGCTACTAGAGGAGATATCACAAAGTATGCGCTTTTGTTGTTTCCTTTCGTTTCAATGCATTTTGGCCTAAAACGAGCATTTGCTGTTTTCTCTTAAATGCAACATGGGAGAAAACCCATTTCATGTCACATTTGTGGGTCTTGGTCTTCAACACATTCTGTGAAATTTTGAGCTGTCTTTGCTTAAGAGGAGATATCACAAAGTATGCACTTTTGTTGTTTCCATTGGTTTCAATGCATTTTGGCCTAAAATGAGCATTTGCTGTTTTCTCTTAAATGCAACATGGGAGAAAAACCATTTCACGTCACATTTTTGGGGCTTGGTCTTCAACACATTCTGTGAAATTTTTAGCTGTCTGTGTTTGCTACAAGAGGAGATATCACAAAGTATGCGCTTTTGTTGTTTCCATTGGTTTCAATGCATTTTGGCCTAAAACGAGCATTTGCTGTTTTCTATTAAATGCAACATGGGAGAAAAACCATTTCACATCACATTTCTGGGTCTTGGCCTTCAACACAATGTGTGAAATTTTTAGCTAACTGTGTTTGCTAGAAGAGGAGATATCACAAAGTATGCACTTTTGTTGTTTTCCCATTGGTTTCAATGCACATTGGCCTAAAACGAGCATTTGCAGTTTTCTCTTAAATGCAACATGGGAGAAAAACCATTTCACATCACATTTGTGGGTCTTGGTCTTCAACACATTCTGTGAAATTTTGAGCTGTCTGTGTTTGCTTAAGAGGAGATATCACAAAGTATGCGCTTTTGTTGTTTCCATTGGTTTCAATGCATTTTGGCCTAAAACGAGCATTTGCTGTTTTCTCTTAAATGCAACATGGGAGAAAAACCATTTCACATCACATTTGTGGGTCTTGGTCTTCAACACATTCTGTGAAATTTTGAGCTGTCTGTGTTTGCTACAAGAGGAGATATCACAAAGTATGCGCTTTTGTTGTTTTCCCATTGGTTGCAATGCATTTTGGCCTAAAACGAGCATTTGCTGTTTTCTCTTAAATGCAACATGGGAGAAAAACCATTTCACATCACATTTCTGGGTCTTGGCCTTCAACACAATGTGTGAAATTTTTAGCTATCTGTGTTTGCTAGAAGAGGAGATATCACAAAGTATGCGCTTTTGTTGTTTTCCCATTGGTTTCAATGCACATTGGCCTAAAACGAGCATTTGCAGTTTTCTCTTAAATGCAACATGGGAGAAAAACCATTTCACATCACATTTGTGGGTCTTGGTCTTCAACACATTCTGTGAAATTTTGAGCTTTCTTTGTTTGCTTAAGAGGAGATATCACAAAGTATGCGCTTTTGTTGTTTCCATTGGTTTGAATGCATTTTGGCCTAAAACAGGCATTTGCTGTTTTCTCTTAAAGGCAACATGGGAGACAAACCATTTCACATCACATTTGTGGGTCTTGGTCTTCAACACATTCTGTGAAATTTTGAGCTGTCTGTGTTTGCTACAAGAGGAGATATCACAAAGTATGCACATTTGTTGTTTCCAATGGTTTGAATGCATTTTGGCCTAAAACGAGCATTTGCTGTTTTCTCTTAAATGCAACATGGGAGCAAAACCATTTCACATCACATTTGTGGGTCTTGGTCTTCAACACATTCTGTGAAATTTTGAGCTGTCTTTGTTTGCTTAAGAGGAGATATCACAAAGTATGCGCTTTTGTTGTTTCCATTGGTTTGAATGCATTTTGGCCTAAAACAGGCATTTGCTGTTTTCTCTTAAAGGCAACATGGGAGACAAACCATTTCACATCACATTTTGTGGGTCTTGGTCTTCAACACATTCTGTGAAATTTTGAGCTGTCTTTGCTTAAGAGGAGATATCACAAAGTATGCACTTTTGTTGTTTCCATTGGTTTCAATGCATTTTGGCCTAAAACGAGCATTTGCTGTTTTCTCTTAAATGCAACATGGGAGCAAAACCATTTCACATCACATTTGTGGGTCTTGGTCTTCAACACATTCTGTGAAATTTTGAGCTGTCTGTGTTTGCTACAAGAGGAGATATCACAAAGTATGCACTTTTGTTGTTTCCTTTCGTTTAAATGCATTTTGATCTAAAACGAGCATTTGCTGTTTTCTCTTAAATGCAACATGGGAGAAAAACCATTTCACATCAGATTTGTGGGTCTTGGTCTTCAACACATTCTGTGAAATTTTGAGCTGTCTGTGTTTGCTACAAGAGGAGATATCACAAAGTATGCACATTTGTTGTTTCCAATGGTTTGAATGCATTTTGGCCTAAAACGAGCATTTGCTGTTTTCTCTTAAACGCAACATGGGAGAAAAACCATTTCACATCACATTTGTGGGTCTTGGTCTTCAACATATTCTGTGAAATTTTGAGCTATCTGTGTTTGCTAGAAGAGGAGATATCACAAAGAATGCGCTTTTGTTGTTTTCCCTTTGGTTTCAATGCACATTGGCCTAAAACGAGCATTTGCTGTTTTCTCTTAAATGCAACATGGGAGAAAAACCATTTCACATCAGATTTGTGGGTCTTGGTCTTCAACACATTCTGTGAAATTTTGAGCTGTCTTTGCTTAAGAGGAGATATCACAAAGTATGCACTTTTGTTGTTTCCATTGGTTTCAATGCATTTTGGCCTAAAACGAGCATTTGCTGTTTTCTCTTAAATGCAACATGGGAGCAAAACCATTTCACATCACATTTGTGGGTCTTGGTCTTCAACACATTCTGTGAAATTTTGAGCTGTCTGTGTTTGCTACAAGAGGAGATATCACAAAGTATGCACTTTTGTTGTTTCCTTTCGTTTAAATGCATTTTGGTCTAAAACGAGCATTTGCTGTTTTCTCTTAAATGCAACATGGGAGAAAAACCATTTCACATCAGATTTGTGGGTCTTGGTCTTCAACACATTCTGTGAAATTTTGAGCTGTCTATGTTTGCTACAAGAGGAGATATCACAAAGTATGCACATTTGTTGTTTCCAATGGTTTGAATGCATTTTGGCCTAAAACGAGCATTTGCTGTTTTCTCTTAAACGCAACATGGGAGAAAAACCATTTCACATCACATTTGTGGGTCTTGGTCTTCAACATATTCTGTGAAATTTTGAGCTATCTGTGTTTGCTAGAAGAGGAGATATCACAAAGAATGCGCTTTTGTTGTTTTCCCTTTGGTTTCAATGCACATTGGCCTAAAACGAGCATTTGCTGTTTTCTCTTAAATGCAACATGGGAGAAAAACCATTTCACATCAGATTTGTGGGTCTTGGTCTTCAACACATTCTGTGAAATTTTGAGCTGTCTGTGTTTGCTACAAGAGGAGATATCACAAAGTATGCACATTTGTTGTTTCCAATGGTTTGAATGCATTTTGGCCTAAAACGAGCATTTGCTGTTTTCTCTTAAATGCAACATGGGAGAAAACCCATTTCATGTCACATTTGTGGGTCTTGGTCTTCAACACATTCTGTGAAATTTTGAGCTGTCTTTGCTTAAGAGGAGATATCACAAAGTATGCACTTTTGTTGTTTCCATTGGTTTCAATGCATTTTGGCCTAAATCGAGCATTTGCTGTTTTCTCTTAAATGCAACATGGGAGAAAAACCATTTCACATCACATTTGTGGGTCTTTGTCTTCAACACATTCTGTGAAATTTTGAGCTGTCTGTGATTGATACAAGAAGAGATATCACAAAGTATGCGCTTTTGTTGTTTCCATTGGTTTCAATGCATTTTGGCCTAAAACGAGCATTTGCTGTTTTCTCTTAAATGCAACATGGGAGAAAAACCATTTCACATCACATTTGTGTGTCTTTGTCTTCAACACATTCTGTGAAATTTTGAGCTGTCTGTGTTTGCTACAAGAAGAGATATCACAAAGTATGCGCTTTTGTTGTTTTCTTTGATTTCAATGCATTTAGGCCTAAAACAAGCATTTGCTGATTTCTCTTAAATGCAACATGGGAGAAAAAGCAATTCACATCACTTTAGTGGGTCTTGGTATTCAACACATTCTGTGAAATTTTGAGCTATCTGTGTTTGCTACAAGAAGAGATATTACAAAGTATGCGCTTTTGTTGTTTCCTTTCGTTTCAATGCATTTTGGTCTAAAACGAGCATTTGCTGTTTTCTCTTAAATGCAACATGGGAGAAAAACCATTTCATGTCACATTTGTGGGTCTTGGTCTTCAACACATTCTATGAAATTTTGAGTTGTCTGTGTTTGCTACTAGAGGAGATATCACAAAGTATGCGCTTTTGTTGTTTTCCCATTGGTTTCAATGCATATTGGCCTAAAACGAGCATTTGCTGTTTTCTCTTAAACACAACATGGGAGAAAAACCATTTCACATCACATTTGTGGGTCTTGGTCTTCAACACATTCTGTGAAATTTTGAGCTGTCTGTGTTTGCTTAAGAGGAGATATCACAAAGTATGCGCTTTTGTTGTTTCCATTGGTTTCAATGCATTTTGGCCTAAAACGAGCATTTGCTGTTTTCTCTTAAATGCAACATGGGAGAAAAACCATTTCACATCACATTTGTGGGTCTTGGTCTTCAACACATTCTGTGAAATTTTGAGCTGTCTGTGTTTGCTACAAGAGGAGATATCACAAAGTATACGCTTTTGTTGTTTCCATTGGTTTCAATGCATTTTGGCCTAAAACGAGCATTTGCTGTTTTCTCTTAAATGCAACATGGGAGAAAAACCATTTCACATCACATTTCTGGGTCTTGGCCTTCAACACAATGTGTGAAATTTTTAGCTATCTGTGTTTGCTAGAAGAGGAGATATCACAAAGTATGCGCTTTTGTTGTTTTCCCATTGGTTTCAATGCACATTGGCCTAAAACGAGCATTTGCTGTTTTCTCTTAAATGCAACATGGGAGAAAAACCATTTCACATCAGATTTGTGGGTCTTGGTCTTCAACACATTCTGTGAAATTTTGAGCTGTCTTTGCTTAAGAGGAGATATCACAAAGTATGCACTTTTGTTGTTTCCATTGGTTTCAATGCATTTTGGCCTAAAACGAGCATTTGCTGTTTTCTCTTAAATGCAACATGGGAGCAAAACCATTTCACATCACATTTGTGGGTCTTGGTCTTCAACACATTCTGTGAAATTTTGAGCTGTCTGTGTTTGCTACAAGAGGAGATATCACAAAGTATGCACTTTTGTTGTTTCCTTTCGTTTAAATGCATTTTGGTCTAAAACGAGCATTTGCTGTTTTCTCTTAAATGCAACATGGGAGAAAAACCATTTCACATCAGATTTGTGGGTCTTGGTCTTCAACACATTCTGTGAAATTTTGAGCTGTCTATCTTTGCTACAAGAGGAGATATCACAAAGTATGCACATTTGTTGTTTCCAATGGTTTGAATGCATTTTGGCCTAAAACGAGCATTTGCTGTTTTCTCTTAAACGCAACATGGGAGAAAAACCATTTCACATCACATTTGTGGGTCTTGGTCTTCAACATATTCTGTGAAATTTTGAGCTATCTGTGTTTGCTAGAAGAGGAGATATCACAAAGAATGCGCTTTTGTTGTTTTCCCTTTGGTTTCAATGCACATTGGCCTAAAACGAGCATTTGCTGTTTTCTCTTAAATGCAACATGGGAGAAAAACCATTTCACATCAGATTTGTGGGTCTTGGTCTTCAACACATTCTGTGAAATTTTGAGCTGTCTGTGTTTGCTACAAGAGGAGATATCACAAAGTATGCACATTTGTTGTTTCCAATGGTTTGAATGCATTTTGGCCTAAAACGAGCATTTGCTGTTTTCTCTTAAATGCAACATGGGAGAAAACCCATTTCATGTCACATTTGTGGGTCTTGGTCTTCAACACATTCTGTGAAATTTTGAGCTGTCTTTGCTTAAGAGGAGATATCACAAAGTATGCACTTTTGTTGTTTCCATTGGTTTCAATGCATTTTGGCCTAAATCGAGCATTTGCTGTTTTCTCTTAAATGCAACATGGGAGAAAAACCATTTCACATCACATTTGTGGGTCTTTGTCTTCAACACATTCTGTGAAATTTTGAGCTGTCTGTGATTGATACAAGAAGAGATATCACAAAGTATGCGCTTTTGTTGTTTCCATTGGTTTCAATGCATTTTGGCCTAAAACGAGCATTTGCTGTTTTCTCTTAAATGCAACATGGGAGAAAAACCATTTCACATCACATTTGTGTGTCTTTGTCTTCAACACATTCTGTGAAATTTTGAGCTGTCTGTGTTTGCTACAAGAAGAGATATCACAAAGTATGCGCTTTTGTTGTTTTCTTTGATTTCAATGCATTTAGGCCTAAAACAAGCATTTGCTGATTTCTCTTAAATGCAACATGGGAGAAAAAGCAATTCACATCACTTTAGTGGGTCTTGGTATTCAACACATTCTGTGAAATTTTGAGCTATCTGTGTTTGCTACAAGAAGAGATATTACAAAGTATGCGCTTTTGTTGTTTCCTTTCGTTTCAATGCATTTTGGTCTAAAACGAGCATTTGCTGTTTTCTCTTAAATGCAACATGGGAGAAAAACCATTTCATGTCACATTTGTGGGTCTTGGTCTTCAACACATTCTATGAAATTTTGAGTTGTCTGTGTTTGCTACTAGAGGAGATATCACAAAGTATGCGCTTTTGTTGTTTTCCCATTGGTTTCAATGCATATTGGCCTAAAACGAGCATTTGCTGTTTTCTCTTAAACACAACATGGGAGAAAAACCATTTCACATCACATTTGTGGGTCTTGGTCTTCAACACATTCTGTGAAATTTTGAGCTGTCTGTGTTTGCTTAAGAGGAGATATCACAAAGTATGCGCTTTTGTTGTTTCCATTGGTTTCAATGCATTTTGGCCTAAAACGAGCATTTGCTGTTTTCTCTTAAATGCAACATGGGAGAAAAACCATTTCACATCACATTTGTGGGTCTTGGTCTTCAACACATTCTGTGAAATTTTGAGCTGTCTGTGTTTGCTACAAGAGGAGATATCACAAAGTATGCGCTTTTGTTGTTTCCATTGGTTTCAATGCATTTTGGCCTAAAACGAGCATTTGCTGTTTTCTCTTAAATGCAACATGGGAGAAAAACCATTTCACATCACATTTCTGGGTCTTGGCCTTCAACACAATGTGTGAAATTTTTAGCTATCTGTGTTTGCTAGAAGAGGAGATATCACAAAGTATGCGCTTTTGTTGTTTTCCCATTGGTTTCAATGCACATTGGCCTAAAACGAGCATTTGCAGTTTTCTCTTAAATGCAACATGGGAGAAAAACCATTTCACATCACATTTGTGGGTCTTGGTCTTCAACACATTCTGTGAAATTTTGAGCTGTCTTTGTTTGCTTAAGAGGAGATATCACAAAGTATGCGCTTTTGTTGTTTCCATTGGTTTGAATGCATTTTGGCCTAAAACAGGCATTTGCTGTTTTCTCTTAAAGGCAACATGGGAGACAAACCATTTCACATCACATTTGTGGGTCTTGGTCCTCAACACATTCTGTGAAATTTTGAGCTGTCTGTGTTTGCTACAAGAGGAGATATCACAAAGTATGCACATTTGTTGTTTCCAATGGTTTGAATCCATTTTGGCCTAAAACAAGCATTTGCTGTTTTCTCTTAAATGCAACATGGGAGAAAAACCATTTCACATCACATTTCTGGGTCTTGGCTTTCAACACATTGTGTGAAATTTTTAGCTATCTGTGTTTGCTAGAAAAGGAGATATCACAAAGAATGGGCTTTTGTTGTTTTCCCTTTGGTTTCAATGCACATTGGCCTAAAACGAGCATTTGCTGTTTTCTCTTAAACGCAACATGGGAGAAAAACCATTTCACATCACATTTGTGGGTCTTGGTCTTCAACACATTCTGTGAAATTTTGAGCTGTCTTTGCTTAAGAGGAGATATCACAAAGTATGCACTTTTGTTGTTTCCATTGGTTTCAATGCATTTTGGCCTAAATCGAGCATTTGCTGTTTTCTCTTAAATGCAACATGGGAGAAAAACCATTTCACATCACATTTGTGGGTCTTTGTCTTCAACACATTCTGTGAAATTTTGAGCTGTCTGTGATTGATACAAGAGATATCACAAAGTATGCGCTTTTGTTGTTTCCATTGGTTTCAATGCATTTTGGCCTAAAACGAGCATTTGCTGTTTTCTCTTAAATGCAACATGGGAGAAAAACCATTTCACATCACATTTGTGGGTCTTTGTCTTCAACACATTCTGTGAAATTTTGAGCTGTCTGTGTTTGCTACAAGAAGAGATATCACAAAGTATGCGCTTTTGTTGTTTCCTTTGATTTCAATGCATTTAGGCCTAAAACAAGCATTTGCTGATTTCTCTTAAATGCAACATGGGAGAAAAACCAATTCACATCACATTAGTGGGTCTTGGTATTCAACACATTCTGTGAAATTTTGAGCTATCTGTGTTTGCTACAAGAGGAGATATTACAAAGTATGCGCTTTTGTTGTTTCCTTTCGTTTCAATGCATTTTGGCCTAAAACGAGCATTTGCTGTTTTCTCTTAAATGCAACATGGGAGAAAAACCATTTCACATCACATTTGTGGGTCTTGATCTTCAACACATTCTGTGAAATTTTGAGCTGTCTGTGTTTGCTACAAGACGAGATATCACAAAGTATGCGCTTTTGTTGTTTCCATTGGTTTCAATGCATTTTGGCCTAAAACGAGCATTTGCTGTTTTCTCTTAAATGCAACATGGGAGAAAAACCATTTCACATCACATTTCTGGGTCTTGGCCTTCAACACAATGTGTGAAATTTTTAGCTATCTGTGTTTGCTAGAAGAGGAGATATCACAAAGTATGCACTTTTGTTGTTTTCCCATTGGTTTCATTGCACATTGGCCTAAAACGAGCATTTGCAGTTTTCTCTTAAATGCAACATGGGAGAAAAACCATTTCACATCACATTTGTGGGTCTTGGTCTTCAACACATTCTGTGAAATTTTGAGCTGTCTTTGTTTGCTTAAGAGGAGATATCACAAAGTATGCGCTTTTGTTGTTTCCATTGGTTTGAATGCATTTTGGCCTAAAACAGGCATTTGCTGTTTTCTCTTAAAGGCAACATGGGAGACAAACCATTTCACATCACATTTGTGGATCTTGGTCTTCAACACATTCTGTGAAATTTTGAGCTGTCTGTGTTTGCTACAAGAGGAGATATCACAAAGTATGCACATTTGTTGTTTCCAATGGTTTGAATGCATTTTGGCCTAAAACGAGCATTTGCTGTTTTCTCTTAAATGCAATATGGGAGAAAAACCATTTCACAACACATTTCTGGGTCTTGGCCTTCAACACATTGTGTGAAATTTTTAGCTATCTGTGTTTGCTAGAAAAGGAGATATCACAAAGAATGCGCTTTTGTTGTTTTCCCTTTGGTTTCAATGTACATTGGCCTAAAACGAGCATTTGCTGTTTTCTCTTAAATGCAACATGGGAGAAAAACCATTTCACATCTCATTTGTGGGTCTTGGTCTTCAACATATTCTGTGAAATTTTGAGCTATCTGTGTTTGCTAGAAGAGGAGATATCACAAAGAATGCGCTTTTGTTGTTTTCCCTTTGGTTTCAATGCATTTTGGTCTAAAACGAGCATTTGCTGTTTTCTCTTAAATGCAACATGGGAGAAAAACCATTTCACATCAGATTTGTGGGTCTTGGTCTTCAACACATTCTGTGAAATTTTGAGCTGTCTGTGTTTGCTACAAGAGGAGATATCACAAAGTATGCACATTTGTTGTTTCCAATGGTTTGAATGCATTTTGGCCTAAAACGAGCATTTGCTGTTTTCTCTTAAATGCAACATGGGAGAAAAACCATTTCACATCAGATTTGTGGGTCTTGGTCTTCAACACATTCTGTGAAATTTTGAGCTGTCTGTGTTTGCTACAAGAGGAGATATCACAAAGTATGCACATTTGTTGTTTCCAATGGTTTGAATGCATTTTGGCCTAAAACGAGCATTTGCTGTTTTCTCTTAAATGCAACATGGGAGAAAAACCATTTCACATCACATTTCTGGGTCTTGGCCTTCAACACAATGTGTGAAATTTTTAGCTATCTGTGTTTGCTAGAAGAGGAGATATCACAAAGAATGCGCTTTTGTTGTTTTCCCATTGGTTTCAATGCACATTGGCCTAAAACGAGCATTTGCTGATTTCTCTTAAATGCAACATGGGAGAAAAACCATTTCACATCAGATTTGTGGGTCTTGGTCTTCAACACATTCTGTGAAATTTTGAGCTGTCTGTGTTTGCTACAAGAGGAGATATCACAAAGTATGCACATTTGTTGTTTCCTTTCGTTTCAATGCATTTTGGTCTAAAACGAGCATTTGCTGTTTTCTCTTAAATGCAACATGGGAGAAAACCCATTTCATGTCACATTTGTGGGTCTTGGTCTTCAACACATTCTGTGAAATTTTGAGCTGTCTTTGCTTAAGAGGAGATATCACAAAGTATGCACTTTTGTTGTTTCCATTGGTTTCAATGCATTTTGGCCTAAATCGAGCATTTGCTGTTTTCTCTTAAATGCAACATGGGAGAAAACCCATTTCATGTCACATTTGTGGGTCTTGGTCTTCAACACATTCTATGAAATTTTGAGATGTCTGTGTTTGCTACAAGAGGAGATATCACAAAGTATGCGCTTTTGTTGTTTTCCCATTGGTTTCAATGCATATTGGCCTAAAACGAGCATTTGCTGTTTTCTCTTAAACGCCACATGGGAGAAAAACCATTTCACATCACATTTGTGGGTCTTGGTCTTCAACACATTCTGTGAAATTTTGAGCTGTCTGTGTTTGCTTAAGAGGAGATATCACAAAGTATGCGCTTTTGTTGTTTCCATTGGTTTCAATGCATTTTGGCCTAAAACGAGCATTTGCTGTTTTCTCTTAAATGCAACATGGGAGAAAAACCTTTTCACATCACATTTGTGGGTCTTGGTCTTCAACACATTCTGTGAAATTTTGAGCTGTCTGTGTTTGCTACAAGAGGAGATATCACAAAGTATGCGCTTTTGTTGTTTCCATTGGTTTCAATGCATTTTGGCCTAAAACGAGCATTTGCTGTTTTCTCTTAAATGCAACATGGGAGAAAAACCATTTCACATCACATTTCTGGGTCTTGGCCTTCAACACAATGTGTGAAATTTTGAGCTGTCTGTGTTTGCTACAAGAAGAGATATCACAAAGTATGCGCTTTTGTTGTTTCCTTTGATTTCAATGCATTTAGGCCTAAAACAAGCATTTGCTGATTTCTCTTAAATGCAACATGGGAGAAAAACCAATTCACATCTCATTAGTGGGTCTTGGTATTCAACACATTCTGTGAAATTTTGAGCTATCTGTGTTTGCTACAAGAGGAGATATTACAAAGTATGCGCTTTTGTTGTTTCCTTTCGTTTCAATGCATTTTGGCCTAAAACGAGCATTTGCTGTTTTCTCTTAAATGCAACATGGGAGAAAACCCATTTCATGTCACATTTGTGGGTCTTGGTCTTCAACACATTCTATGAAATTTTGAGTTGTCTGTGTTTGCTACAAGAGGAGATATCACAAAGTATGCGCTTTTGTTGTTTTCCCATTGGTTTCAATGCATATTGGCCTAAAACGAGCATTTGCTGTTTTCTCTTAAACGCAACATGGGAGAAAAACCATTTCACATCACATTTGTGGGTCTTGGTCTTCAACACATTCTGTGAAATTTTGAGCTGTCTGTGTTTGCTTAAGAGGAGATATCACAAAGTATGCGCTTTTGTTGTTTCCATTGGTTTCAATGTATTTTGGCCTAAAACGAGCATTTGCTGTTTTCTCTTAAATGCAACATGGGAGAAAAACCATTTCACATCACATTTGTGGGTCTTGGTCTTCAACACATTCTGTGAAATTTTGAGCTGTCTGTGTTTGCTACAAGACGAGATATCACAAAGTATGCGCTTTTGTTGTTTCCATTGGTTTCAATGCATTTTGGCCTAAAACGAGCATTTGCTGTTTTCTCTTAAATGCAACATGGGAGAAAAACCATTTCACATCACATTTCTGGGTCTTGGCCTTCAACACAATGTGTGAAATTTTTAGCTATCTGTGTTTGCTAGAAGAGGAGATATCACAAAGTATGCACTTTTGTTGTTTTCCCATTGGTTTCATTGCACATTGGCCTAAAACGAGCATTTGCAGTTTTCTCTTAAATGCAACATGGTAGAAAAACCATTTCACATCACATTTGTGGGTCTTGGTCTTCAACACATTCTGTGAAATTTTGAGCTGTCTTTGTTTGCTTAAGAGGAGATATCACAAAGTATGCGCTTTTGTTGTTTCCATTGGTTTGAATGCATTTTGGCCTAAAACAGGCATTTGCTGTTTTCTCTTAAAGGCAACATGGGAGACAAACCATTTCACATCACATTTGTGGATCTTGGTCTTCAACACATTCTGTGAAATTTTGAGCTGTCTGTGTTTGCTACAAGAGGAGATATCACAAAGTATGCACATTTGTTGTTTCCAATGGTTTGAATGCATTTTGGCCTAAAACGAGCATTTGCTGTTTTCTCTTAAATGCAATATGGGAGAAAAACCATTTCACAACACATTTCTGGGTCTTGGCCTTCAACACATTGTGTGAAATTTTTAGCTATCTGTGTTTGCTAGAAAAGGAGATATCACAAAGAATGCGCTTTTGTTGTTTTCCCTTTGGTTTCAATGCACATTGGCCTAAAACAAGCATTTGCTGATTTCTCTTAAATGCAACATGGGAGAAAAACCAATTCACATCACATTAGTGGGTCTTGGTATTCAACACATTCTGTGAAATTTTGAGCTATCTGTGTTTGCTACAAGAGGAGATATTACAAAGTATGCGCTTTTGTTGTTTCCTTTCGTTTCAATGCATTTTGGCCTAAAACGAGCATTTGCTGTTTTCTCTTAAATGCAACATGGGAGAAAAACCATTTCACATCACATTTGTGGGTCTTGATCTTCAACACATTCTGTGAAATTTTGAGCTGTCTGTGTTTGCTACAAGACGAGATATCACAAAGTATGCGCTTTTGTTGTTTCCATTGGTTTCAATGCATTTTGGCCTAAAACGAGCATTTGCTGTTTTCTCTTAAATGCAACATGGGAGAAAAACCATTTCACATCACATTTCTGGGTCTTGGCCTTCAACACAATGTGTGAAATTTTTAGCTATCTGTGTTTGCTAGAAGAGGAGATATCACAAAGTATGCACTTTTGTTGTTTTCCCATTGGTTTCATTGCACATTGGCCTAAAACGAGCATTTGCAGTTTTCTCTTAAATGCAACATGGGAGAAAAACCATTTCACATCACATTTGTGGGTCTTGGTCTTCAACACATTCTGTGAAATTTTGAGCTGTCTTTGTTTGCTTAAGAGGAGATATCACAAAGTATGCGCTTTTGTTGTTTCCATTGGTTTGAATGCATTTTGGCCTAAAACAGGCATTTGCTGTTTTCTCTTAAAGGCAACATGGGAGACAAACCATTTCACATCACATTTGTGGATCTTGGTCTTCAACACATTCTGTGAAATTTTGAGCTGTCTGTGTTTGCTACAAGAGGAGATATCACAAAGTATGCACATTTGTTGTTTCCAATGGTTTGAATGCATTTTGGCCTAAAACGAGCATTTGCTGTTTTCTCTTAAATGCAATATGGGAGAAAAACCATTTCACAACACATTTCTGGGTCTTGGCCTTCAACACATTGTGTGAAATTTTTAGCTATCTGTGTTTGCTAGAAAAGGAGATATCACAAAGAATGCGCTTTTGTTGTTTTCCCTTTGGTTTCAATGTACATTGGCCTAAAACGAGCATTTGCTGTTTTCTCTTAAATGCAACATGGGAGAAAAACCATTTCACATCTCATTTGTGGGTCTTGGTCTTCAACATATTCTGTGAAATTTTGAGCTATCTGTGTTTGCTAGAAGAGGAGATATCACAAAGAATGCGCTTTTGTTGTTTTCCCTTTGGTTTCAATGCATTTTGGTCTAAAACGAGCATTTGCTGTTTTCTCTTAAATGCAACATGGGAGAAAAACCATTTCACATCAGATTTGTGGGTCTTGGTCTTCAACACATTCTGTGAAATTTTGAGCTGTCTGTGTTTGCTACAAGAGGAGATATCACAAAGTATGCACATTTGTTGTTTCCAATGGTTTGAATGCATTTTGGCCTAAAACGAGCATTTGCTGTTTTCTCTTAAATGCAACATGGGAGAAAAACCATTTCACATCAGATTTGTGGGTCTTGGTCTTCAACACATTCTGTGAAATTTTGAGCTGTCTGTGTTTGCTACAAGAGGAGATATCACAAAGTATGCACATTTGTTGTTTCCAATGGTTTGAATGCATTTTGGCCTAAAACGAGCATTTGCTGTTTTCTCTTAAATGCAACATGGGAGAAAAACCATTTCACATCACATTTCTGGGTCTTGGCCTTCAACACAATGTGTGAAATTTTTAGCTATCTGTGTTTGCTAGAAGAGGAGATATCACAAAGAATGCGCTTTTGTTGTTTTCCCATTGGTTTCAATGCACATTGGCCTAAAACGAGCATTTGCTGATTTCTCTTAAATGCAACATGGGAGAAAAACCATTTCACATCAGATTTGTGGGTCTTGGTCTTCAACACATTCTGTGAAATTTTGAGCTGTCTGTGTTTGCTACAAGAGGAGATATCACAAAGTATGCACATTTGTTGTTTCCTTTCGTTTCAATGCATTTTGGTCTAAAACGAGCATTTGCTGTTTTCTCTTAAATGCAACATGGGAGAAAACCCATTTCATGTCACATTTGTGGGTCTTGGTCTTCAACACATTCTGTGAAATTTTGAGCTGTCTTTGCTTAAGAGGAGATATCACAAAGTATGCACTTTTGTTGTTTCCATTGGTTTCAATGCATTTTGGCCTAAATCGAGCATTTGCTGTTTTCTCTTAAATGCAACATGGGAGAAAACCCATTTCATGTCACATTTGTGGGTCTTGGTCTTCAACACATTCTATGAAATTTTGAGATGTCTGTGTTTGCTACAAGAGGAGATATCACAAAGTATGCGCTTTTGTTGTTTTCCCATTGGTTTCAATGCATATTGGCCTAAAACGAGCATTTGCTGTTTTCTCTTAAACGCCACATGGGAGAAAAACCATTTCACATCACATTTGTGGGTCTTGGTCTTCAACACATTCTGTGAAATTTTGAGCTGTCTGTGTTTGCTTAAGAGGAGATATCACAAAGTATGCGCTTTTGTTGTTTCCATTGGTTTCAATGCATTTTGGCCTAAAACGAGCATTTGCTGTTTTCTCTTAAATGCAACATGGGAGAAAAACCTTTTCACATCACATTTGTGGGTCTTGGTCTTCAACACATTCTGTGAAATTTTGAGCTGTCTGTGTTTGCTACAAGAGGAGATATCACAAAGTATGCGCTTTTGTTGTTTCCATTGGTTTCAATGCATTTTGGCCTAAAACGAGCATTTGCTGTTTTCTCTTAAATGCAACATGGGAGAAAAACCATTTCACATCACATTTCTGGGTCTTGGCCTTCAACACAATGTGTGAAATTTTGAGCTGTCTGTGTTTGCTACAAGAAGAGATATCACAAAGTATGCGCTTTTGTTGTTTCCTTTGATTTCAATGCATTTAGGCCTAAAACAAGCATTTGCTGATTTCTCTTAAATGCAACATGGGAGAAAAACCAATTCACATCTCATTAGTGGGTCTTGGTATTCAACACATTCTGTGAAATTTTGAGCTATCTGTGTTTGCTACAAGAGGAGATATTACAAAGTATGCGCTTTTGTTGTTTCCTTTCGTTTCAATGCATTTTGGCCTAAAACGAGCATTTGCTGTTTTCTCTTAAATGCAACATGGGAGAAAACCCATTTCATGTCACATTTGTGGGTCTTGGTCTTCAACACATTCTATGAAATTTTGAGTTGTCTGTGTTTGCTACAAGAGGAGATATCACAAAGTATGCGCTTTTGTTGTTTTCCCATTGGTTTCAATGCATATTGGCCTAAAACGAGCATTTGCTGTTTTCTCTTAAACGCAACATGGGAGAAAAACCATTTCACATCACATTTGTGGGTCTTGGTCTTCAACACATTCTGTGAAATTTTGAGCTGTCTGTGTTTGCTTAAGAGGAGATATCACAAAGTATGCGCTTTTGTTGTTTCCATTGGTTTCAATGTATTTTGGCCTAAAACGAGCATTTGCTGTTTTCTCTTAAATGCAACATGGGAGAAAAACCATTTCACATCACATTTGTGGGTCTTGGTCTTCAACACATTCTGTGAAATTTTGAGCTGTCTGTGTTTGCTACAAGACGAGATATCACAAAGTATGCGCTTTTGTTGTTTCCATTGGTTTCAATGCATTTTGGCCTAAAACGAGCATTTGCTGTTTTCTCTTAAATGCAACATGGGAGAAAAACCATTTCACATCACATTTCTGGGTCTTGGCCTTCAACACAATGTGTGAAATTTTTAGCTATCTGTGTTTGCTAGAAGAGGAGATATCACAAAGTATGCACTTTTGTTGTTTTCCCATTGGTTTCATTGCACATTGGCCTAAAACGAGCATTTGCAGTTTTCTCTTAAATGCAACATGGTAGAAAAACCATTTCACATCACATTTGTGGGTCTTGGTCTTCAACACATTCTGTGAAATTTTGAGCTGTCTTTGTTTGCTTAAGAGGAGATATCACAAAGTATGCGCTTTTGTTGTTTCCATTGGTTTGAATGCATTTTGGCCTAAAACAGGCATTTGCTGTTTTCTCTTAAAGGCAACATGGGAGACAAACCATTTCACATCACATTTGTGGATCTTGGTCTTCAACACATTCTGTGAAATTTTGAGCTGTCTGTGTTTGCTACAAGAGGAGATATCACAAAGTATGCACATTTGTTGTTTCCAATGGTTTGAATGCATTTTGGCCTAAAACGAGCATTTGCTGTTTTCTCTTAAATGCAATATGGGAGAAAAACCATTTCACAACACATTTCTGGGTCTTGGCCTTCAACACATTGTGTGAAATTTTTAGCTATCTGTGTTTGCTAGAAAAGGAGATATCACAAAGAATGCGCTTTTGTTGTTTTCCCTTTGGTTTCAATGCACATTGGCCTAAAACGAGCATTTGCTGTTTTCTCTTAAACGCAACATGGGAGAAAAACCATTTCACATCTCATTTGTGGGTCTTGGTCTTCAACATATTCTGTGAAATTTTGAGCTATCTGTGTTTGCTAGAAGAGGAGATATCACAAAGAATGCGCTTTTGTTGTTTTCCCTTTGGTTTCAATGCATTTTGGTCTAAAACGAGCATTTGCTGTTTTCTCTTAAATGCAACATGGGAGAAAAACCATTTCACATCAGATTTGTGGGTCTTGGTCTTCAACACATTCTGTGAAATTTTGAGCTGTCTATGTTTGCTACAAGAGGAGATATCACAAAGTATGCACATTTGTTGTTTCCAATGGTTTGAATGCATTTTGGCCTAAAACGAGCATTTGCTGTTTTCTCTTAAACGCAACATGGGAGAAAAACCATTTCACATCACATTTGTGGGTCTTGGTCTTCAACATATTCTGTGAAATTTTGAGCTATCTGTGTTTGCTAGAAGAGGAGATATCACAAAGAATGCGCTTTTGTTGTTTTCCCTTTGGTTTCAATGCACATTGGCCTAAAACGAGCATTTGCTGTTTTCTCTTAAATGCAACATGGGAGAAAAACCATTTCACATCAGATTTGTGGGTCTTGGTCTTCAACACATTCTGTGAAATTTTGAGCTGTCTGTGTTTGCTACAAGAGGAGATATCACAAAGTATGCACATTTGTTGTTTCCAATGGTTTGAATGCATTTTGGCCTAAAACAAGCATTTGCTGTTTTCTCTTAAATGCAACATGGGAGAAAACCCATTTCATGTCACATTTGTGGGTCTTGGTCTTCAACACATTCTGTGAAATTTTGAGCTGTCTTTGCTTAAGAGGAGATATCACAAAGTATGCACTTTTGTTGTTTCCATTGGTTTCAATGCATTTTGGCCTAAATCGAGCATTTGCTGTTTTCTCTTAAATGCAACATGGGAGAAAAACCATTTCACATCACATTTGTGGGTCTTTGTCTTCAACACATTCTGTGAAATTTTGAGCTGTCTGTGATTGATACAAGAAGAGATATCACAAAGTATGCGCTTTTGTTGTTTCCATAGGTTTCAATGCATTTTGGCCTAAAACGAGCATTTGCTGTTTTCTCTTAAATGCAACATGGGAGAAAAACCATTTCACATCACATTTGTGTGTCTTTGTCTTCAACACATTCTGTGAAATTTTGAGCTGTCTGTGTTTGCTACAAGAAGAGATATCACAAAGTATGCGCTTTTGTTGTTTTCTTTGATTTCAATGCATTTAGGCCTAAAACAAGCATTTGCTGATTTCTCTTAAATGCAACATGGGAGAAAAAGCAATTCACATCACTTTAGTGGGTCTTGGTATTCAACACATTCTGTGAAATTTTGAGCTATCTGTGTTTGCTACAAGAGGAGATATTACAAAGTATGCGCTTTTGTTGTTTCCTTTCGTTTCAATGCATTTTGGTCTAAAACGAGCATTTGCTGTTTTCTCTTAAATGCAACATGGGAGAAAACCCATTTCATGTCACATTTGTGGGTCTTGGTCTTCAACACATTCTATGAAATTTTGAGTTGTCT
Organism: Taudactylus pleione; assembly: GCA_031769625.1. NCBI lineage: Eukaryota > Metazoa > Chordata > Amphibia > Anura > Myobatrachidae > Taudactylus > Taudactylus pleione. The sequence continues at coordinate 883,382 of JAUIMM010000274.1, read as the reverse complement.
GTGTTTGCTACTAGAGGAGATATCACAAATTATGCGCTATTGTTGTTTTCCCATTGGTTTCAATGCATATTGGCCTAAAACGAGCATTTGCTGTTTTCTCTTAAACGCAACATGGGAGAAAAACCATTTCACATCACATTTGTGGGTCTTGGTCTTCAACACATTCTGTGAAATTTTGAGCTGTCTGTGTTTGCTTAAGAGGAGATATCACAAAGTATGCGCTTTTGTTGTTTCCATTGGTTTCAATGCATTTTGGCCTAAAACGAGCATTTGCTGTTTTCTCTTAAATGCAACATGGGAGAAAAACCATTTCACATCACATTTGTGGGTCTTGGTCTTCAACACATTCTGTGAAATTTTGAGCTGTCTGTGTTTGCTACAAGAGGAGATATCACAAAGTATGCGCTTTTGTTGTTTCCATTGGTTTCAATGCATTTTGGCCTAAAATGAGCATTTGCTGTTTTCTCTTAAATGCAACATGGGAGAAAAACCATTTCACATCACATTTCTGGGTCTTGGCCTTCAACACAATGTGTGAAATTTTTAGCTATCTGTGTTTGCTAGAAGAGGAGATATCACAAAGTATGCGCTTTTGTTGTTTTCCCATTGGTTTCAATGCACATTGGCCTAAAACGAGCATTTGCTGTTTTCTCTTAAATGCAACATGGGAGAAAAACCATTTCACATCACATTTGTGGGTCTTGGTCTTCAACACATTCTGTGAAATTTTGAGCTCTCTTTGTTTGCTTAAGAGGAGATATCACAAAGTATGCGCTTTTGTTGTTTCCATTGGTTTGAATGCATTTTGGCCTAAAACAGGCATTTGCTGTTTTCTCTTAAAGGCAACATGGGAGACAAACCATTTCACATCACATTTGTGGGTCTTGGTCTTCAACACATTCTGTGAAATTTTGAGCTGTCTGTGTTTGCTACAAGAGGAGATATCACAAAGTATGCACATTTGTTGTTTCCAATGGTTTGAATCCATTTTGGCCTAAAACAAGCATTTGCTGTTTTCTCTTAAATGCAACATGGGAGAAAAACCATTTCACATCACATTTCTGGGTCTTGGCCTTCAACACATTGTGTGAAATTTTTAGCTATCTGTGTTTGCTAGAAAAGGAGATATCACAAAGAATGCGCTTTTGTTGTTTTCCCTTTGGTTTCAATGCACATTGGCCTAAAACGAGCATTTGCTGTTTTCTCTTAAACGCAACATGGGAGAAAAACCATTTCACATCACATTTGTGGGTCTTGGTCTTCAACATATTCTGTGAAATTTTGAGCTATCTGTGTTTGCTACAAGAGGAGATATCACAAAGAATGCGCTTTTGTTGTTTTCCCTTTGGTTTGAATGCATTTTGGCCTAAAACGAGCATTTGCTGTTTTCTCTTAAATGCAACATGGGAGCAAAACCATTTCACATCACATTTGTGGGTCTTGGTCTTCAACACATTCTGTGAAATTTTGAGCTGTCTGTGATTGCTACAAGAGGAGATATCACAAAGTATGCACTTTTGTTGTTTCCTTTCGTTTAAATGCATTTTGGTTTAAAACGAGCATTTGCTGTTTTCTCTTAAATGCAACATGGGAGAAAAACCATTTCACATCAGATTTGTGGGTCTTGGTCTTCAACACATTCTGTGAAATTTTGAGCTGTCTGTGTTTGCTACAAGAGGAGATATCACAAAGTATGCACATTTGTTGTTTCCAATGGTTTGAATGCATTTTGGCCTAAAACGAGCATTTGCTGTTTTCTCTTAAACGCAACATGGGAGAAAAACCATTTCACATCACATTTGTGGGTCTTGGTCTTCAACACATTCTGTGAAATTTTGAGCTGTCTGTGTTTGCTTAAGAGGAGATATCACAAAGTATGCGCTTTTGTTGTTCCATTGGTTTCAATGCACATTGGCCTAAAACGAGCATTTGCTGTTTTCTCTTAAATGCAACATGGGAGAAAAACCATTTCACATCACATTTCTGGGTCTTGGCCTTCAACACAATGTGTGAAATTTTTAGCTATCTGTGTTTGCTAGAAGAGGAGATATCACAAAGAATGCGCTTTTGTTGTTTTCCCATTGGTTTCAATGCACATTGGCCTAAAACGAGCATTTGCTGATTTCTCTTAAATGCAACATGGGAGAAAAACCATTTCACATCAGATTTGTGGGTCTTGGTCTTCAACACATTCTGTGAAATTTTGAGCTGTCTGTGTTTGCTACAAGAGGAGATATCACAAAGTATGCACATTTGTTGTTTCCTTTCGTTTCAATGCATTTTGGCCTAAAACGAGCATTTGCTGTTTTCTCTTAAATGCAACATGGGAGAAAACCCATTTCATGTCACATTTGTGGGTCTTGGTCTTCAACACATTCTGTGAAATTTTGAGCTGTCTTTGCTTAAGAGGAGATATCACAAAGTATGCACTTTTGTTGTTTCCATTGGTTTCAATGCATTTTGTCCTAAATCGAGCATTTGCTGTTTTCTCTTAAATGCAACATGGGAGAAAAACCATTTCACGTCACATTTGTGGGTCTTTGTCTTCAACACATTCTGTGAAATTTTGAGCTGTCTGTGATTGATACAAGAGATATCACAAAGTATGCGCTTTTGTTGTTTCCATTGGTTTCAATGCATTTTGGCCTAAAACGAGCATTTGCTGTTTTCTCTTAAATGCAACATGGGAGAAAAACCATTTCACATCACATTTGTGGGTCTTTGTCTTCAACACATTATGTGAAATTTTGAGCTGTCTGTGTTTGCTACAAGAAGAGATATCACAAAGTATGCGCTTTTGTTGTTTCCTTTGATTTCAATGCATTTAGGCCTAAAACAAGCATTTGCTGATTTCTCTTAAATGCAACATGGGAGAAAAACCAATTCACATCACATTAGTGGGTCTTGGTATTCAACACATTCTGTGAAATTTTGAGCTATCTGTGTTTGCTACAAGAGGAAATATTACAAAGTATGCGCTTTTGTTGTTTCCTTTCGTTTCAATGCATTTTGGCCTAAAACGAGCATTTGCTGTTTTCTCTTAAATGCAACATGGGAGAAAACCCATTTCATGTCACATTTGTGGGTCTTGGTCTTCAACACATTCTATGAAATTTTGAGTTGTCTGTGTTTGCTACAAGAGGAGATATCACAAAGTATGCGCTTTTGTTGTTTTCCCATTGGTTTCAATGCATATTGGCCTAAAACGAGCATTTGCTGTTTTCTCTTAAACGCAACATGGGAGAAAAACCATTTCACATCACATTTGTGGGTCTTGGTCTTCAACACATTCTGTGAAATTTTGAGCTGTCTGTGTTTGCTTAAGAGGAGATATCACAAAGTATGCGCTTTTGTTGTTTCCATTGGTTTCAATGCATTTTGGCCTAAAACGAGCATTTGCTCTTTTCTCTTAAATGCAACATGGGAGAAAAACCATTTCACATCACATTTGTGGGTCTTGGTCTTCAACACATTCTGTGAAATTTTGAGCTGTCTGTGTTTGCTACAAGACGAGATATCACAAAGTATGCGCTTTTGTTGTTTCCATTGGTTTCAATGCATTTTGGCCTAAAACGAGCATTTGCTGTTTTCTCTTAAATGCAACATGGGAGAAAAACCATTTCACATCACATTTCTGGGTCTTGGCCTTCAACACAATGTGTGAAATTTTTAGCTATCTGTGTTTGCTAGAAGAGGAGATATCACAAAGTATGCACTTTTGTTGTTTTCCCATTGGTTTCATTGCACATTGTTCTAAAACGAGCATTTGCAGTTTTCTCTTAAATGCAACATGGTAGAAAAACCATTTCACATCACATTTGTGGGTCTTTGTCTTCAACACATTCTGTGAAATTTTGAGCTGTCTGTGTTTGCTACAAGAAGAGATATCACAAAGTATGTGCTTTTGTTGTTTCCTTTGATTGCAATGCATTTAGGCCTAAAACAAGCATTTGCTGATTTCTCTTAAATGCAATATGGGAGAAAAACCATTTCACAACACATTTCTGGGTCTTGGCCTTCAACACATTGTGTGAAATTTTTAGCTATCTGTGTTTGCTAGAAAAGGAGATATCACAAAGAATGCGCTTTTGTTGTTTTCCCTTTGGTTTCAATGCACATTGGCCTAAAACGAGCATTTGCTGTTTTCTCTTAAACGCAACATGGGAGAAAAACCATTTCACATCACATTTGTGGGTCTTGGTCTTCAACATATTCTGTGAAATTTTGAGCTATCTGTGTTTGCTAGAAGAGGAGATATCACAAAGAATGCGCTTTTGTTGTTTTCCCTTTGGTTTCAATGCACATTGGCCTAAAACAGGCATTTGCTGTTTTCTCTTAAATGCAACATGGGAGAAAAACCATTTCACATCAGATTTGTGGGTCTTGGTCTTCAACACATTCTGTGAAATTTTGAGCTGTCTGTGTTTGCTACAAGAGGAGATATCACAAAGTATGCGCTTTTGTTGTTTCCAATGGTTTGAATGCATTTTGGCCTAAAACGAGCATTTGCTGTTTTCTCTTAAATGCAACATGGGAGAAAACCCATTTCATGTCACATTTGTGGGTCTTGGTCTTCAACACATTCTGTGAAATTTTGAGCTGTCTTTGCTTAAGAGGAGATATCACAAAGTATGCACTTTTGTTGTTTCCATTGGTTTCAATGCATTTTGGCCTAAAACGAGCATTTGCTGTTTTCTCTTAAATGCAACATGGGAGAAAATCCATTTCACATCACATTTGTGGGTCTTTGTCTTCAACACATTCTGTGAAATTTTGAGCTGTCTGTGTTTGCTACAAGAAGAGATATCACAAAGTATGTGCTTTTGTTGTTTCCTTTGATTGCAATGCATTTAGGCCTAAAACAAGCATTTGCTGATTTCTCTTAAATGCAACATGGGAGAAAAACCAATTCACATCACATTAGTGGGTCTTGGTATTCAACACATTCTGTGAAATTTTGAGCTATCTGTGTTTGCTACAAGAGGAGATATTACAAAGTATGCGATTTTGTTGTTTCCTTTCGTTTCAATGCATTTTGGCCTAAAACGAGCATTTGCTGTTTTCTCTTAAATGCAACATGGGAGAAAACCCATTTCATGTCACATTTGTGGGTCTTGGTCTTCAACACATTCTATGAAATTTTGAGTTGTCTGTGTTTGCTACAAGAGGTGATATCACAAAGTATGCGCTTTTGTTGTTTTCCCATTGGTTTCAATGCATATTGGCCTAAAACGAGCATTTGCTGTTTTCTCTTAAACGCAACATGGGAGAAAAACCATTTCACATCACATTTGTGGGTCTTGGTCTTCAACACATTCTGTGAAATTTTGAGCTGTCTGTGTTTGCTTAAGAGGAGATATCACAAAGTATGCGCTTTTGTTGTTTCCTTTCGTTTCAATGCATTTTGGCCTAAAACGAGCATTTGCTGTTTTCTCTTAAAGGCAACATGGGAGACAAACCATTTCACATCACATTTGTGGGTCTTGGTCTTCAACACATTCTGTGAAATTTTGAGCTGTCTTTGCTTAAGAGGAGATATCACAAAGTATGCGCTTTTGTTGTTTCCATTGGTTTGAATGCATTTTGGCCTAAAACAGGCATTTTGAGCTGTCTGTGTTTGCTTAAGAGGAGATATCACAAAGTATGCGCTTTTGTTGTTTCCATTGGTTTCAATGCATTTTGGCCTAAATCGAGCATTTGCTGTTTTCTCTTAAATGCAACATGGGAGAAAAACCATTTCACATCACATTTGTGGGTTTTGGTCTTCAACACATTCTGTGAAATTTTGAGCTATCTGTGTTTGCTACAAGAGGAGATATCACAAAGTATGCGCTTTTGTTGTTTCCATTGGTTTCAATACATTTTGGCCTAAAACGAGCATTTGCTGTTTTCTCTTAAATGCAACATGGGAGAAAAACCATTTCACATCACATTTCTGGGTCTTCGCCTTCAACACAATGTGTGAAATTTTTAGCTATCTGTGTTTGCTAGAAGAGGAGATATCACAAAGTATGCGCTTTTGTTGTTTTCCCATTGGTTTCAATGCACATTGGCCTAAAACGAGCATTTGCAGTTTTCTCTTAAATGCAACATGGGAGAAAAACCATTTCACATCACATTTGTGGGTCTTGGTCTTCAACACATTCTGTGAAATTTTGAGCTGTCTTTGTTTGCTTAAGAGGAGATATCACAAAGTATGCGCTTTTGTTGTTTCCATTGGTTTGAATGCATTTTGGCCTAAAACAGGCATTTGCTGTTTTCTCTTAAAGGCAACATGGGAGACAAACCATTTCACATCACATTTGTGGGTCTTGGTCTTCAACACATTCTGTGAAATTTTGAGCTGTCTGTGTTTGCTACAAGAGGAGATATCACAAAGTATGCACATTTGTTGTTTCCAATGGTTTGAATGCATTTTGGCGTAAAACGAGCATTTGCTGTTTTCTCTTAAATGCAACATGGGAGCAAAACCATTTCACATCACATTTGTGGGTCTTGGTCTTCAACACATTCTGTGAAATTTTGAGCTGTCTTTGTTTGCTTAAGAGGAGATATCACAAAGTATGCGCTTTTGTTGTTTCCATTGGTTTGAATGCATTTTGGCCTAAAACAGGCATTTGCTGTTTTCTCTTAAAGGCAACATGGGAGACAAACCATTTCACATCACATTTGTGGGTCTTGGTCTTCAACACATTCTGTGAAATTTTGTGCTGTCTTTGCTTAAGAGGAGATATCACAAAGTATGCACTTTTGTTGTTTCCATTGGTTTCAATGCATTTTGGCCTAAAATGAGCATTTGCTGTTTTCTCTTAAATGCAACATGGGAGCAAAACCATTTCACATCACATTTGTGGGTCTTGGTCTTCAACACATTCTGTGAAATTTTGAGCAGCCTGTGTTTGCTACAAGAGGAGATATCACAAAGTATGCACTTTTGTTGTTTCCTTTCGTTTAAATGCATTTTGGTCTAAAACGAGCATTTGCTGTTTTCTCTTAAATGCAACATGGGAGAAAAACCATTTCACATCAGATTTGTGGGTCTTGGTCTTCAACACATTCTGTGAAATTTTGAGCTGTCTGTGTTTGCTACAAGAGGAGATATCACAAAGTATGCGCTTTTGTTGTTTCCTTTCGTTTCAATGCATTTTGGCCTAAAACGAGCATTTGCTGTTTTCTCTTAAATGCAACATGGGAGAAAACCCATTTCATGTCACATTTGTGGGTCTTGGTCTTCAACACATTCTGTGAAATTTTGAGCTGTCTTTGCTTAAGAGGAGATATCACAAAGTATGCACTTTTGTTGTTTCCATTGGTTTCAATGCATTTTGGCCTAAATCGAGCATTTGCTGTTTTCTCTTAAATGCAACATGGGAGAAAAACCATTTCACATCACATTTGTGGGTCTTTTTCTTCAACACATTCTGTGAAATTTTGAGCTGTCTGTGATTGATACAAGAAGAGATATCACAAAGTATGCGCTTTTGTTGTTTCCATTGGTTTCAATGCATTTTGGCCTAAAACGAGCATTTGCTGTTTTCTCTTAAATGCAACATGGGAGAAAAACCATTTCACATCACATTTGTGTGTCTTTGTCTTCAACACATTCTGTGAAATTTTGAGCTGTCTGTGTTTGCTACAAGAAGAGATATCACAAAGTATGCGCTTTTGTTGTTTCCTTTGATTTCAATGCATTTAGGCCTAAAACAAGCATTTGCTGATTTCTCTTAAATGCAACATGGGAGAAAAACCAATTCACATCACTTTAGTGGGTCTTGGTATTCAACACATTCTGTGAAATTTTGAGCTATCTGTGTTTGCTACAAGAGGAGATATTACAAAGTATGCACTTTTGTTGTTTCCTTTCGTTTCAATGCATTTTGCCCTAAAACGAGCATTTGCTGTTTTATCTTAAATGCAACATGGGAGAAAACCCATTTCATGTCACATTTGTGGGTCTTGGTCTTCAACACATTCTATGAAATTTTGAGTTGTCTGTGTTTGCTACTAGAGGAGATATCACAAAGTATGCACTTTTGTTGTTTTCCCATTGGTTTCAATGCATATTGGCCTAAAACGAGCATTTGCTGTTTTCTCTTAAACGCAACATGGGAGAAAAACCATTTCACATCACATTTGTGGGTCTTGGTCTTCAACACATTCTGTGAAATTTTGAGCTGTCTGTGTTTGCTTAAGAGGAGATATCACAAAGTATGCGCTTTTGTTGTTTCCATTGGTTTCAATGCATTTTGGCCTAAAACAAGCATTTGCTGTTTTCTCTTAAATGCAACATGGGAGAAAAACCATTTCACATCACATTTGTGGGTCTTGGTCTTCAACACATTCTGTGAAATTTTGAGCTGTCTGTATTTGCTACAAGAGGAGATATCACAAAGTATGCGCTTTTGTTGTTTCCATTGGTTTGAATGCATTTTGGCCTAAAACGAGCATTTGCTGTTTTCTCTTAAATGCAACATGGGAGAAAAACCATTTCACATCACATTTCTGGGTCTTGGCCTTCAACACATTGTGTGAAATTTTTAGCTATCTGTGTTTGCTAGAAAAGGAGATATCACAAAGAATGCGCTTTTGTTGTTTTCCCTTTGGTTTCAATGCACATTGGCCTAAAACGAGCATTTGCTGTTTTCTCTTAAATGCAACATGGGAGAAAAACCATTTCACATCACATTTGTGGGTCTTGGTCTTCAACATATTCTGTGAAATTTTGAGCTATCTGTGTTTGCTAGAAGAGGAGATATCAGAAAGAATGCGCTTTTGTTGTTTTCCCTTTGGTTTCAATGCATTTTGGCCTAAAACGAGCATTTGCTGTTTTCTCTTAAATGCAACATGGGAGCAAAACCATTTCACATCACATTTGTGGGTCTTGGTCTTCAACACATTCTGTGAAATTTTGAGCTGTCTGTGTTTGCTACAAGAGGAGATATCACAAAGTATGCGCTTTTGTTGTTTCCATTGGTTTCAATGCATTTTGGCCTAAAACGAGCATTTGCTGTTTTCTCTTAAATGCAACATGGGAGAAAAACCATTTCACATCACATTTCTGGGTCTTGGCCTTCAACACAATGTGTGAAATTTTTAGCTATCTGTGTTTGCTAGAAGAGGAGATATCACAAACTATGCGCTTTTGTTGTTTTCCCATTGGTTTCAATGCACATTGGTCTAAAACGAGCATTTGCAGATTTCTCTTAAATGCAACATGGGAGAAAAACCATTTCACATCACATTTGTGGGTCATGGTCTTCAACACATTCTGTGAAATTTTGAGCTGTCTTTGTTTGCTTAAGAGGAGATATCACAAAGTATACGCTTTTGTTGTTTCCATTGGTTTGAATGCATTTTGGCCTAAAACAGGCATTTGCTGTTTTCTCTTAAAGGCAACATGGGAGACAAACCATTTCACATCACATTTGTGGGTCTTGGTCTTCAACACATTCTGTGAAATTTTGAGCTGTCTGTGTTTGCTACAAGAGGAGATATCACAAAGTATGCACATTTGTTGTTTCCAATGGTTTGAATGCATTTTGGCCTAAAACGAGCATTTGCTGTTTTCTCTTAAATGCAACATGGGAGAAAAACCATTTCACATCAGATTTGTGGGTCTTGGTCTTCAACACATTCTGTGAAATTTTGAGCTGTCTGTGTTTGCTACAAGAGGAGATATCACAAAGTATGCACATTTGTTGTTTCTAATGGTTTGAATGCATTTTGGCCTAAAACGAGCATTTGCTGTTTTCTCTTAAACACAACATGGGAGAAAAACCATTTCACATCTCATTTGTGGGTCTTGGTCTTCAACATATTCTGTGAAATTTTGAGCTAACTGTGTTTGCTAGAAGAGGAGATATCACAAAGAATGCGCTTTTGTTGTTTTCCCTTTGGTTTCAATGCACATTGGCCTAAAATAAGCATTTGCTGTTTTCTCTTAAATGCAACATGGGAGAAAAACCATTTCACATCAGATTTGTGGGTCTTGGTCTTCAACACATTCTGTGAAATTTTGAGCTGTCTGTGTTTGCTACAAGAGGAGATATCACAAAGTATGCACATTTGTTGTTTCCTTTCGTTTCAATGCATTTTGGCCTAAAACGAGCATTTGCTGTTTTCTCTTAAATGCAACATGGGAGAAAACCCATTTCATGTCACATTTGTGGGTCTTGGTCTTCAACACATTCTGTGAAATTTTGAGCTGTCTTTGCTTAAGAGGAGATATCACAAAGTATGCACTTTTGTTGTTTCCATTGGTTTCAATGCATTTTGGCCTAAATCGAGCATTTGCTGTTTTCTCTTAAATGCAACATGGGAGACAAACCATTTCACATCACATTTGTGGGTCTTTGTATTCAACACATTCTGTGAAATTGTGAGCTGTCTGTGATTGATACAAGAAGAGATATCACAAAGTATGCACTTTTGTTGTTTCCATTGGTTTCAATGCATTTTGGCCTAAAACGGGCATTTGCTGTTTTCTCTTAAATGCAACATGGGAGAAAAACCATTTCACATCACATTTGTGGGTCTTTGTCTTCAACACATTCTGTGAAATTTTGAGCTGTCTGTGTTTGCTACAAGAAGTGATATCACAAAGTATGCGCTTTTGTTGTTTCCTTTGATTTCAATGCATTTAGGCCTAAAACAAGCATTTGCTGATTTCTCATAAATGCAACATGGGAGAAAAACCAATTCACATCACATTAGTGGGTCTTGGTATTCAACACATTCTGTGAAATTTTGAGCTATCTGTGTTTGCTACAAGAGGAGATATTACAAAGTATGCGCTTTTGTTGTTTCCTTTCGTTTCAATACATTTTGGCCGAAAACGAGCATTTGCTGTTTTCTCTTAAATGCAACATGGGAGAAAACCCATTTCATGTCACATTTGTGGGTCTTGGTCTTCAACACATTCTATGAAATTTTGAGATGTCTGTGTTTGCTACAAGAGGAGATATCACAAAGTATGCGCTTTTGTTGTTTTCCCATTGGTTTCAATGCATATTGGCCTAAAACGAGCATTTGCTGTTTTCTCTTAAACGCCACATGGGAGAAAAACCATTTCACATCACATTTGTGGGTCTTGGTCTTCAACACATTCTGTGAAATTTTGAGCTGTCTGTGTTTGCTTAAGAGGAGATATCACAAAGTATGCGCTTTTGTTGTTTCCATTGGTTTCAATGCATTTTGGCCTAAAACGAGCATTTGCTGTTTTCTCTTAAATGCAACATGGGAGAAAAACCTTTTCACATCACATTTGTGGGTCTTGGTCTTCAACACATTCTGTGAAATTTTGAGCTGTCTGTGTTTGCTACAAGAGGAGATATCACAAAGTATGCGCTTTTGTTGTTTCCATTGGTTTCAATGCATTTTGGCCTAAAACGAGCATTTGCTGTTTTCTCTTAAATGCAACATGGGAGAAAAACCATTTCACATCACATTTCTGGGTCTTGGCCTTCAACACAATGTGTGAAATTTTTAGATATCTGTGTTTGCTAGAAGAGGAGATATCACAAAGTATGCGCTTTTGTTGTTTTCCCATTGGTTTCAATGCACATTGGCCTAAAACGAGCATTTGCAGTTTTCTCTTAAATGCAACATGGGAGAAAAACCATTTCACATCACATTTGTGGGTCTTGGTCTTCAACACATTCTGTGAAATTTTGATCTGTCTGTGTTTGCTTAAGAGGAGATATCACAAAGTATGCGCTTTTGTTGTTTCCATTGGTTTGAATGCATTTTGGCCTAAAACAGGCATTTGCTGTTTTCTCTTAAAGGCAACATGGGAGACAAACCATTTCACATCACATTTGTGGGTCTTGGTCTTCAACACATTCTGTGAAATTTTGAGCTGTCTGTGTTTGCTACAAGAGGAGATATCACAAAGTATGCACATTTGTTGTTTCCAATGGTTTGAATGCATTTTGGCCTAAAACGAGCATTTGCTGTTTTCTCTTAAATGCAACATGGGAGAAAAACCATTTCACATCACATTTCTGGGTCTTGGCCTTCAACACATTGTGTGAAATTTTTAGCTATCTGTGTTTGCTAGAAAAGGAGATATCACAAAGAATGCGCTTTTGTTGTTTTCCGTTTGGTTTCAATGCACATTGGCCTAAAACGAGCATTTGCTGTTTTCTCTTAAACGCAACATGGGAGAAAAACCATTTCACATCACATTTGTGGGTCTTGGTCTTCAACATATTCTGTGAAATTTTGAGCTATCTGTGTTTGCTAGAAGAGGAGATATCACAAAGAATGCGCTTTTGTTGTTTTCCCTTTTTTTTCAATGCACATTGGCCTAAAACGAGCATTTGCTGTTTTCTCTTAAATGCAACATGGGAGAAAAACCATTTCACATCAGATTTGTGGGTCTTGGTCTTCAACACATTCTGTGAAATTTTGAGCTGTCAGTGTTTGCTACAAGAGGAGATATCACAAAGTATGCACATTTGTTGTTTCCAATGGTTTGAATGCATTTTGGCCTAAAACGAGCATTTGCTGTTTTCTCTTAAATGCAACATGGGAGAAAACCCATTTCATGTCACATTTGTGGGTCTTGGTCTTCAACACATTCTATGAAATTTTGAGTTGTCTGTGTTTGCTACTAGAGGAGATATCACAAAGTATGCGCTTTTGTTGTTTCCTTTCGTTTCAATGCATTTTGGCCTAAAACGAGCATTTGCTGTTTTCTCTTAAATGCAACATGGGAGAAAACCCATTTCATGTCACATTTGTGGGTCTTGGTCTTCAACACATTCTGTGAAATTTTGAGCTGTGTTTGCTAGAAGAGGAGATATCACAAAGTATGCGCTTTTGTTGTTTTCCCATTGGTTTCAATGCACATTGGCCTAAAACGAGCATTTGCTGTTTTCTATTAAATGCAACATGGGAGAAAAACCATTTCACATCACATTTGTGGGTCTTGGTCTTCAACACATTCTGTGAAATTTTGAGCTGTCTTTGTTTGCTTAAGAGGAGATATCACAAAGTATGCGCTTTTGTTGTTTCCATTGGTTTGAATGCATTTTGGCCTAAAACAGGCATTTGCTGTTTTCTCTTAAAGGCAACATGGGTGACAAACCATTTCACATCACATTTGTGGGTCTTGGTCTTCAACACATTCTGTGAAATTTTGAGCTGTCTGTGTTTGCTACAAGAGGAGATATCACAAAGTATGCACATTTGTTGTTTCCAATGGTTTGAATGCATTTTGGCCTAAAACGAGCATTTGCTGTTTTCTCTTAAATGCAACATGGGAGAAAAACCATTTCACATCACATTTCTGGGTCTTGGCCTTCAACACATTGTGTGAAATTTTTAGCTATCTGTGTATGCTAGAAAAGGAGATATCACAAAGAATGCGCTTTTGTTGTTTTCCCTTTGGTTTCAATGCACATTGGCCTAAAACGAGCATTTGCTGTTTTCTCTTAAACGCAACATGGGAGAAAAACCATTTCACATCAGATTTGTGGGTCTTGGTCTTCAACATATTCTGTGATATTTTGAGCTATCTGTGTTTGCTAGAAGAGGAGATATCAGAAAGAATGCGCTTTTGTTGTTTTCCCTTTGGTTTCAATGCATTTTGGCCTAAAACGAGCATTTGCTGTTTTCTCTTAAATGCAACATGGGAGCAAAACCATTTCACATCACATTTGTGGGTCTTGGTCTTCAACACATTCTGTGAAATTTTGAGCTGTCTGTGATTGCTACAAGAGGAGATATCACAAAGTATGCACTTTTGTTGTTTCCTTTCGTTTAAATGCATTTTGGTTTAAAACGAGCATTTGCTGTTTTCTCTTAAATGCAACATGGGAGAAAAACCATTTCACATCAGATTTGTGGGTCTTGGTCTTCAACACATTCTGTGAAATTTTGAGCTGTCTGTGTTTGCTACAAGAGGAGATATCACAAAGTATGCACATTTGTTGTTTCCAATGGTTTGAATGCATTTTGGCCTAAAACGAGCATTTGCTGTTTACTCTTCAACGCAACATGGGAGAAAAACCATTTCACATCACATTTGTGGGTCTTGGTCTTCAACACTTTCTGTGAAATTTTGAGCTGTCTGTGTTTGCTTAAGAGGAGATATCACAAGGTATGCGCTTTTGATGTTTCCATTGGTTTCAATGCATTTTGGCCTAAAATGAGCATTTGCTGTTTTCTCTTAAATGCAACATGGGAGAAAAACCATTTCACATCACATTTGTGGGTCTTGGTCTTCAACACATTCTGTGAAATTTTGAGCTGTTTGTGTTTGCTACAAGAGGAGATATCACAAAGTATGCGCTTTTGTTGTTTCCATTGGTTTCAATGCATTTTGGCCTAAAACGAGCATTTGCTGTTTTCTCTTAAATGCAACATGGGAGAAAAACCATTTCACATCACATTTCTGGGTCTTAGCCTTCAACACAATGTGTGAAATTTTTAGCTATCTGTGTTTGCTAGAAGAGGAGATATCACATAGTATGCGCTTTTGTTGTTTTCCCATTGGTTTCAATGCACATTGGCCTAAAACGAGCATTTGCAGATTTCTCTTAAATGCAACATGGGAGAAAAACCATTTCACATCACATTTGTGGGTCTTGGTCTTCAACACATTCTGTGAAATTTTGAGCTGTCTTTGTTTGCTTAAGAGGAGATATCACAAAGTATACGCTTTTGTTGTTTCCATTGGTTTGAATGCATTTTGGCCTAAAACAGGCATTTGCTGTTTTCTCTTAAAGGCAACATGGGAGACAAACCATTTCACATCACATTTGTGGGTCTTGGTCTTCAACACATTCTGTGAAATTTTGAGCTGTCTGTGTTTGCTACAAGAGGAGATATCACAAAGTATGCACATTTGTTGTTTCTAATGGTTTGAATGCATTTTGGCCTAAAACGAGCATTTGCTGTTTTCTCTTAAAAACAACATGGGAGAAAAACCATTTCACATCTCATTTGTGGGTCTTGGTCTTCAACATATTCTGTGAAATTTTGAGCTATCTGTGTTTGCTAGAAGAGGAGATATCACAAAGAATGCGCTTTTGTTGTTTTCCCTTTGGTTTCAATGCACGTTGGCCTAAAACGAGCATTTGCTGTTTTCTCTTAAATGCAACATGGGAGAAAAACCATTTCACATCAGATTTGTGGGTCTTGGTCTTCAACACATTCTGTGAAATTTTGAGCTGTCTGTGTTTGCTACAAGAGGAGATATCACAAAGTATGCACATTTGTTGTTTCCTTTCGTTTCAATGCATTTTGGCCTAAAACGAGCATTTGCTGTTTTCTCTTAAATGCAACATGGGAGAAAACCCATTTCATGTCACATTTGTGGGTCTTGGTCTTCAACACATTCTGTGAAATTTTGAGCTGTCTTTGCTTAAGAGGAGATATCACAAAGTATGCACTTTTGTTGTTTCCATTGGTTTCAATGCATTTTGGCCTAAATCGAGCATTTGCTGTTTTCTCTTAAATGCAACATGGGAGAAAAACCATTTCACATCACATTTGTGGGTCTTTGTATTCAACACATTCTGTGAAATTTTGAGCTGTCTGTGATTGATACAAGAAGAGATATCACAAAGTATGCACTTTTGTTGTTTCCATTGGTTTCAATGCATTTAGGCCTAAAACGAGCATTTGCTGTTTTCTCTTAAATGCAACATGGGAGAAAAACCATTTCACATCACATTTGTGGGTCTTTGTCTTCAACACATTCTGTGAAATTTTGAGCTGTCTGTGTTTGCTACAAGAAGAGATATCACAAAGTATGCGCTTTTGTTGTTTCCTTTGATTTCAATGCATTTAGGCCTAAAACAAGCATTTGCTGATTTCTCTTAAATGCAACATGGGAGAAAAACCAATTCACATCACATTAGTGGGTCTTGGTATTCAACACATTCTGTGAAATTTTGAGCTGTCTGTGTTTGCTACAAGAGGAGATATCACAAAGTATGCGCTTTTGTTGTTTCCATTGGTTTCAATGCATTTTGGCCTAAAACGAGCATTTGCTGTTTTCTCTTAAATGCAACATGGGAGAAAAACCATTTCACATCACATTTCTGGGTCTTGGCCTTCAACACAATGTGTGAAATTTTTAGATATCTGTGTTTGCTAGAAGAGGAGATATCACAAAGTAAGCGCTTTTGTTGTTTTCCCATTGGTTTCAATGCACATTGGCCTAAAACGAGCATTTGCAGTTTTCTCTTAAATGCAACATGGGAGAAAAACCATTTCACATCACATTTGTGGGTCTTGGTCTTCAACACATTCTGTGAAATTTTGAGCTGTCTTTGTTTGCTTAAGAGGAGATATCACAAAGTATGCGCTTTTGTTGTTTCCATTGGTTTGAATGCATTTTGGCCTAAAACAGGCATTTGCTGTTTTCTCTTAAAGGCAACATGGGAGACAAACCATTTCACATCACATTTGTGGGTCTTGGTCTTCAACACATTCTGTGAAATTTTGAGCTGTCTGTGTTTGCTACAAGAGGAGATATCACAAAGTATGCACATTTGTTGTTTCCAATGGTTTGAATGCATTTTGGCCTAAAACGAGCATTTTCTGTTTTCTCTTAAATGCAACATGGGAGAAAAACCATTTCACATCACATTTCTGGGTCTTGGCCTTCAACACATTGTGTGAAATTTTTAGCTATCTGTGTTTGCTAGAAAAGGAGATATCACAAAGAATGCGCTTTTGTTGTTTTCCCTTTGGTTTCAATGCACATTGGCCTAAAACGAGCATTTGCTGTTTTCTCTTAAACGCAACATGGGAGAAAAACCATTTCACATCACATTTGTGGGTCTTGGTCTTCAACATATTCTGTGAAATTTTGAGCTATCTGTGTTTGCTAGAAGAGGAGATATCACAAAGAATGCGCTTTTGTTGTTTTCCCTTTGGTTTCAATGCACATTGGCCTAAAATGAGCATTTGCTGTTTTCTCTTAAATGCAACATGGGAGAAAAACCATTTCACATCAGATTTGTGGGTCTTGGTCTTCAACACATTCTGTGAAATTTTGAGCTGTCTGTGTTTGCTACAAGAGGATATATCACAAAGTATGCACATTTGTTGTTTCCAATGGTTTGAATGCATTTTGTCCTAAAACGAGCATTTGCTGTTTTCTCTTAAATGCAACATGGGAGAAAACCCATTTCATGTCACATTTGTGGGTCTTGGTCTTCAACACATTCTATGAAATTTTGAGTTGTCTGTGTTTGCTACTAGAGGAGATATCACAAAGTATGCGCTTTTGTTGTTTCCTTTCGTTTCAATGCATTTTGGCCTAAAACGAGCATTTGCTGTTTTCTCTTAAATGCAACATGGGAGAAAACCCATTTCATGTTACATTTGTGGGTCTTGGTCTTCAACACATTCTGTGAAATTTTGAGCTGTCTTTGCTTAAGAGGAGATATCACAAAGTATGCACTTTTGTTGTTTCCATTGGTTTCAATGCATTTTGGCCTAAAACGAGCATTTGCTGTTTTCTCTTAAATGCAACATGGGAGAAAACCCATTTCATGTCACATTTGTGGGTCTTGGTCTTCAACACATTCTATGAAATTTTGAGTTGTCTGTGTTTGCTACAAGAGGAGATATCACAAAGTATGCGCTTTTGTTGTTTTCCCATTGGTTTCAATGCATATTGGCCTAAAACGAGCATTTGCTGTTTTCTCATAAACGCAACATGGGAGAAAAACCATTTCACATCACATTTGTGGGTCTTGGTCTTCAACACATTCTGTGAAATTTTGAGCTGTCTGTGTTTGCTTAAGAGGAGATATCACAAAGTATGCGCTTTTGTTGTTTCCATTGGTTGCAATGCATTTTGGCCTAAAACGAGCATTTGCTGTTTTCTCTTAAATGCAACATGGGAGAAAAACCATTTCATGTCACATTTTTGGGGCTTGGTCTTCAACACATTCTGTGAAATTTTGAGCTGTCTGTGTTTGCTACAAGAGGAGATATCACAAAGTATGCGCTTTTGTTGTTTCCATTGGTTTCAATGCATTTTGGCCTAAAACGAGCATTTGCTGTTTTCTCTTAAATGCAACATGGGAGAAAAACCATTTCACATCACATTTCTGGGTCTTGGCCTTCAACACAATGTGTGAAATTTTTAGCTATCTGTGTTTGCTAGAAGAGGAGATATCACAAAGTATGCGCTTTTGTTGTTTTCCCATTGGTTTCAATGCACATTGGCCTAAAACGAGCATTTGCAGTTTTCTCTTAAATGCAACATGGGAGAAAAACCATTTCACATCACATTTGTGGGTCTTGGTCTTCAACACATTCTGTGAAATTTTGAGCTGTCTTTGTTTGCTTAAGAGGAGATATCACAAAGTATGCGCTTTTGTTGTTTCCATTGGTTTGAATGCATTTTGGCCTAAAACAGGCATTTGCTGTTTTCTCTTAAAGGCAACATGGGAGACAAACCATTTCACATCACGTTTGTGGGTCTTGGTCTTCAACACATTCTGTGAAATTTTGAGCTGTCTGTGTTTGCTACAAGAGGAGATATCACAAAGTATGCACATTTGTTGTTTCCAATGGTTTGAATGCATTTTGGCCTAAAACGAGCATTTGCTGTTTTCTCTTAAATGCAACATGGGAGCAAAACCATTTCACATCACATTTGTGGGTCTTGGTCTTCAACACATTCTGTGAAATTTTGAGCTGTCTGTGTTTGCTTAAGAGGAGATATCACAAAGTATGCGCTTTTGTTGTTTCCATTGGTTTCAATGCATTTTGGCCTAAAACGAGCATTTGCTGTTTTCTCTTAAATGCAACATGGGAGAAAAACCATTTCACATCACATTTGTGGGTCTTGGTCTTCAACACATTCTGTGAAATTTTGAGCTGTCTGTGTTTGCTACAAGAGGAGATATCACAAAGTATGCGCTTTTGTTGTTTCCATTGGTTTCAATGCATTTTGGCCTAAAACGAGCATTTGCTGTTTTCTCTTAAATGCAACATGGGAGAAAAACCATTTCACATCACATTTCTGGGTCTTGGCCTTCAACACAATGTGTGAAATTTTTAGATATCTGTGTTTGCTAGAAGAGGAGATATCACAAAGTATGCGCTTTTGTTGTTTTCCCATTGGTTTCAATGCACATTGGCCTAAAACGAGCATTTGCAGTTTTCTCTTAAATGCAACATGGGAGAAAAACCATTTCACATCACATTTGTGGGTCTTGGTCTTCAACACATTCTGTGAAATTTTGAGCTGTCTTTGTTTGCTTTAGAGGAGATATCACAAAGTATGCGCTTTTGTTGTTTCCATTGGTTTGAATGCATTTTGGCCTAAAACAGGCATTTGCTGTTTTCTCTTAAAGGCAACATGGGAGACAAACCATTTCACATCACATTTGTGGGTCTTGGCCTTCAACACATTGTGTGAAATTTTTAGCTATCTGTGTTTGCTAGAAAAGGAGATATCACAAAGAATGCGCTTTTGTTGTTTTCCCTTTGGTTTCAATGCACATTGGCCTAAAACGAGCATTTGCTGTTTTCTCTTAAACGCAACATGGGAGAAAAACCATTTCACATCTCATTTGTGGGTCTTGGTTTTCAACATATTCTGTGAAATTTTGAGCTATCTGTGTTTGCTAGAAGAGGAGATATCACAAAGAATGCGCTTTTGTTGTTTTCCCTTTGGTTTCAATGCACATTGGCCTAAAACGAGCATTTGCTGTTTTCTCTTAAATGCAACATGGGAGAAAAAGCATTTCACATCAGATTTGTGGGTCTTGGTCTTCAACACATTCTGTGAAATTTTGAGCTGTCTGTGTTTGCTACAAGAGGAGATATCACAAAGTATGCACATTTGTTGTTTCCAATATTTTGAATGCATTTTGGCCTAAAACGAGCATTTGCTGTTTTCTCTTAAATGCAACATGGGAGAAAACCCATTTCATGTCACATTTGTGGGTCTTGGTCTTCAACACATTCTATGAAATTTTGAGTTGTCTGTGTTTGCTACTAGAGGAGATATCACAAAGTATGCGCTTTTGTTGTTTCCTTTCGTTTCAATGCATTTTGGCCTAAAACGAGCATTTGCTGTTTTCTCTTAAATGCAACATGGGAGAAAACCCATTTCATGTCACATTTGTGGGTCTTGGTCTTCAACACATTCTGTGAAATTTTGAGCTGTCTTTGCTTAAGAGGAGATATCACAAAGTATGCACTTTTGTTGTTTCCATTGGTTTCAATGCATTTTGGCCTAAAATGAGCATTTGCTGTTTTCTCTTAAATGCAACATGGGAGAAAACCCATTTCATGTCACATTTGTGGGTCTTGGTCTTCAACACATTCTATGAAATTTTGAGTTGTCTGTGTTTGCTACAAGAGGAGATATCACAAAGTATGCGCTTTTGTTGTTTTCCCATTGGTTTCAATGCATATTGGCCTAAAACGAGCATTTGCTGTTTTCTCATAAACGCAACATGGGAGAAAAACCATTTCACATCACATTTGTGGGTCTTGGTCTTCAACACATTCTGTGAAATTTTGAGCTGTCTGTGTTTGCTTAAGAGGAGATATCACAAAGTATGCGCTTTTGTTGTTTCCATTGGTTTCAATGCATTTTGGCCTAAAACGAGCATTTGCTGTTTTCTCTTAAATGCAACATGGGAGAAAAACCATTTCACGTCACATTTTTGGGGCTTGGTCTTCAACACATTCTGTGAAATTTTTAGCTGTCTGTGTTTGCTACAAGAGGAGATATCACAAAGTATGCGCTTTTGTTGTTTCCATTGGTTTCAATGCATTTTGGCCTAAAACGAGCATTTGCTGTTTTCTCTTAAATGCAACATGGGAGAAAAACCATTTCACATCACATTTCTGGGTCTTGGCCTTCAACACAATGTGTGAAATTTTTAGCTAACTGTGTTTGCTAGAAGAGGAGATATCACAAAGTATGCACTTTTGTTGTTTTCCCATTGGTTTCAATGCACATTGGCCTAAAACGAGCATTTGCAGTTTTCTCTTAAATGCAACATGGGAGAAAAACCATTTCACATCACATTTGTGGGTCTTGGTCTTCAACACATTCTGTGAAATTTTGAGCTGTCTGTGTTTGCTTAAGAGGAGATATCACAAAGTATGCGCTTTTGTTGTTTCCATTGGTTTCAATGCATTTTGGCCTAAAACGAGCATTTGCTGTTTTCTCTTAAATGCAACATGGGAGAAAAACCATTTCACATCACATTTGTGGGTCTTGGTCTTCAACACATTCTGTGAAATTTTGAGCTGTCTGTGTTTGCTACAAGAGGAGATATCACAAAGAATGCGCTTTTGTTGTTTCCATTGGTTTCAATGCATTTTGGCCTAAAACGAGCATTTGCTGTTTTCTCTTAAATGCAACATGGGAGAAAAACCATTTCACATCACATTTCTGGGTCTTGGCCTTCAACACAATGTGTGAAATTTTTAGCTATCTGTGTTTGCTAGAAGAGGAGATATCACAAAGTATGCGCTTTTGTTGTTTTCCCATTGGTTTCAATGCACATTGGCCTAAAACGAGCATTTGCAGATTTCTCTTAAATGCAACATGGGAGAAAAACCATTTCACATCACATTTGTGGGTCTTGGTCTTCAACACATTCTGTGAAATTTTGAGCTGTCTTTGTTTGCTTAAGAGGAGATATCACAAAGTATGCGCTTTTGTTGTTTCCATTGGTTTGAATGCATTTTGGCCTAAAACAGGCATTTGCTGTTTTCTCTTAAAGGCAACATGGGAGACAAACCATTTCACATCACATTTGTGGGTCTTGGTCTTCAACACATTCTGTGAAATTTTGAGCTGTCTGTGTTTGCTACAAGAGGAGATATCACAAAGTATGCGCTTTTGTTGTTTTCCCATTGGTTGCAATGCATTTTGGCCTAAAACGAGCATTTGCTGTTTTCTCTTAAATGCAACATGGGAGAAAAACCATTTCACATCACATTTCTGGGTCTTGGCCTTCAACACAATGTGTGAAATTTTTAGCTATCTGTGTTTGCTAGAAGAGGAGATATCACAAAGTATGCGCTTTTGTTGTTTTCCCATTGGTTTCAATGCACATTGGCCTAAAACGAGCATTTGCAGTTTTCTCTTAAATGCAACATGGGAGAAAAACCATTTCACATCACATTTGTGGGTCTTGGTCTTCAACACATTCTGTGAAATTTTGAGCTTTCTTTGTTTGCTTAAGAGGAGATATCACAAAGTATGCGCTTTTGTTGTTTCCATTGGTTTGAATGCATTTTGGCCTAAAACAGGCATTTGCTGTTTTCTCTTAAAGGCAACATGGGAGACAAACCATTTCACATCACATTTGTGGGTCTTGGTCTTCAACACATTCTGTGAAATTTTGAGCTGTCTGTGTTTGCTACAAGAGGAGATATCACAAAGTATGCACATTTGTTGTTTCCAATGGTTTGAATGCATTTTGGCCTAAAACGAGCATTTGCTGTTTTCTCTTAAATGCAACATGGGAGCAAAACCATTTCACATCACATTTGTGGGTCTTGGTCTTCAACACATTCTGTGAAATTTTGAGCTGTCTTTGTTTGCTTAAGAGGAGATATCACAAAGTATGCGCTTTTGTTGTTTCCATTGGTTTGAATGCATTTTGGCCTAAAACAGGCATTTGCTGTTTTCTCTTAAAGGCAACATGGGAGACAAACCATTTCACATCACATTTGTGGGTCTTGGTCTTCAACACATTCTGTGAAATTTTGAGCTGTCTTTGCTTAAGAGGAGATATCACAAAGTATGCACTTTTGTTGTTTTCCCATTGGTTGCAATGCATTTTGGCCTAAAACGAGCATTTGCTGTTTTCTCTTAAATGCAACATGGGAGAAAAACCATTTCACATCACATTTCTGGGTCTTGGCCTTCAACACAATGTGTGAAATTTTTAGCTATCTGTGTTTGCTAGAAGAGGAGATATCACAAAGTATGCGCTTTTGTTGTTTTCCCATTGGTTTCAATGCACATTGGCCTAAAACGAGCATTTGCAGTTTTCTCTTAAATGCAACATGGGAGAAAAACCATTTCACATCACATTTGTGGGTCTTGGTCTTCAACACATTCTGTGAAATTTTGAGCTTTCTTTGTTTGCTTAAGAGGAGATATCACAAAGTATGCGCTTTTGTTGTTTCCATTGGTTTGAATGCATTTTGGCCTAAAACAGGCATTTGCTGTTTTCTCTTAAAGGCAACATGGGAGACAAACCATTTCACATCACATTTGTGGGTCTTGGTCTTCAACACATTCTGTGAAATTTTGAGCTGTCTGTGTTTGCTACAAGAGGAGATATCACAAAGTATGCACATTTGTTGTTTCCAATGGTTTGAATGCATTTTGGCCTAAAACGAGCATTTGCTGTTTTCTCTTAAATGCAACATGGGAGCAAAACCATTTCACATCACATTTGTGGGTCTTGGTCTTCAACACATTCTGTGAAATTTTGAGCTGTCTTTGTTTGCTTAAGAGGAGATATCACAAAGTATGCGCTTTTGTTGTTTCCATTGGTTTGAATGCATTTTGGCCTAAAACAGGCATTTGCTGTTTTCTCTTAAAGGCAACATGGGAGACAAACCATTTCACATCACATTTGTGGGTCTTGGTCTTCAACACATTCTGTGAAATGTTGAGCTGTCTTTGCTTAAGAGGAGATATCACAAAGTATGCACTTTTGTTGTTTCCATTGGTTTCAATGCATTTTGGCCTAAAACGAGCATTTGCTGTTTTCTCTTAAATGCAACATGGGAGCAAAACCATTTCACATCACATTTGTGGGTCTTGGTCTTCAACACATTCTGTGAAATTTTGAGCTGTCTGTGTTTGCTACAAGAGGAGATATCACAAAGTATGCACTTTTGTTGTTTCCTTTCGTTTAAATGCATTTTGGTCTAAAACGAGCATTTGCTGTTTTCTCTTAAATGCAACATGGGAGAAAAAACATTTCACATCAGATTTGTGGGTCTTGGTCTTCAACACATTCTGTGAAATTTTGAGCTGTCTGTGTTTGCTACAAGAGGAGATATCACAAAGTATGCACATTTGTTGTTTCCAATGGTTTGAATGCATTTTGGCCTAAAACGAGCATTTGCTGTTTTCTCTTAAACGCAACAGGGGAGAAAAACCATTTCACATCACATTTGTGGGTCTTGGTCTTCAACATATTCTGTGAAATTTTGAGCTATCTGTGTTTGCTAGAAGAGGAGATATCACAAAGAATGCGCTTTTGTTGTTTTCCCTTTGGTTTCAATGCACATTGGCCTAAAACGAGCATTTGCTGTTTTCTCTTAAATGCAACATGGGAGAAAAACCATTTCACATCAGATTTGTGGGTCTTGGTCTTCAACACATTCTGTGAAATTTTGAGCTGTCTTTGCTTAAGAGGAGATATCACAAAGTATGCACTTTTGTTGTTTCCATTGGTTTCAATGCATTTTGGCCTAAAACGAGCATTTGCTGTTTTCTCTTAAATGCAACATGGGAGCAAAACCATTTCACATCACATTTGTGGGTCTTGGTCTTCAACACATTCTGTGAAATTTTTAGCTGTCTGTGTTTGCTACAAGAGGAGATATCACAAAGTATGCGCTTTTGTTGTTTCCATTGGTTTCAATGCATTTTGGCCTAAAACGAGCATTTGCTGTTTTCTCTTAAATGCAACATGGGAGAAAAACCATTTCACATCACATTTCTGGGTCTTGGCCTTCAACACAATGTGTGAAATTTTTAGCTAACTGTGTTTGCTAGAAGAGGAGATATCACAAAGTATGCACTTTTGTTGTTTTCCCATTGGTTTCAATGCACATTGGCCTAAAACGAGCATTTGCAGTTTTCTCTTAAATGCAATATGGGAGAAAAACCATTTCACATCACATTTGTGGGTCTTGGTCTTCAACACATTCTGTGAAATTTTGAGCTGTCTGTGTTTGCTTAAGAGGAGATATCACAAAGTATGCGCTTTTGTTGTTTCCATTGGTTTCAATGCATTTTGGCCTAAAACGAGCATTTGCTGTTTTCTCTTAAATGCAACATGGGAGAAAAACCATTTCACATCACATTTGTGGGTCTTGGTCTTCAACACATTCTGTGAAATTTTGAGCTGTCTGTGTTTGCTACAAGAGGAGATATCACAAAGAATGCGCTTTTGTTGTTTCCATTGGTTTCAATGCATTTTGGCCTAAAACGAGCATTTGCTGTTTTCTCTTAAATGCAACATGGGAGAAAAACCATTTCACATCACATTTCTGGGTCTTGGCCTTCAACACAATGTGTGAAATTTTTAGCTATCTGTGTTTGCTAGAAGAGGAGATATCACAAAGTATGCGCTTTTGTTGTTTTCCCATTGGTTTCAATGCACATTGGCCTAAAACGAGCATTTGCAGATTTCTCTTAAATGCAACATGGGAGAAAAACCATTTCACATCACATTTGTGGGTCTTGGTCTTCAACACATTCTGTGAAATTTTGAGCTGTCTTTGTTTGCTTAAGAGGAGATATCACAAAGTATGCGCTTTTGTTGTTTCCATTGGTTTGAATGCATTTTGGCCTAAAACAGGCATTTGCTGTTTTCTCTTAAAGGCAACATGGGAGACAAACCATTTCACATCACATTTGTGGGTCTTGGTCTTCAACACATTCTGTGAAATTTTGAGCTGTCTGTGTTTGCTACAAGAGGAGATATCACAAAGTATGCGCTTTTGTTGTTTTCCCATTGGTTGCAATGCATTTTGGCCTAAAACGAGCATTTGCTGTTTTCTCTTAAATGCAACATGGGAGAAAAACCATTTCACATCACATTTGTGGGTCTTGGTCTTCAACACATTCTGTGAAATTTTGAGCTGTCTGTGTTTGCTACAAGAGGAGATATCACAAAGAATGCGCTTTTGTTGTTTCCATTGGTTTCAATGCATTTTGGCCTAAAACGAGCATTTGCTGTTTTCTCTTAAATGCAACATGGGAGAAAAACCATTTCACATCACATTTCTGGGTCTTGGCCTTCAACACAATGTGTGAAATTTTTAGCTATCTGTGTTTGCTAGAAGAGGAGATATCACAAAGTATGCGCTTTTGTTGTTTTCCCATTGGTTTCAATGCACATTGGCCTAAAACGAGCATTTGCAGATTTCTCTTAAATGCAACATGGGAGAAAAACCATTTCACATCACATTTGTGGGTCTTGGTCTTCAACACATTCTGTGAAATTTTGAGCTGTCTTTGTTTGCTTAAGAGGAGATATCACAAAGTATGCGCTTTTGTTGTTTCCATTGGTTTGAATGCATTTTGGCCTAAAACAGGCATTTGCTGTTTTCTCTTAAAGGCAACATGGGAGACAAACCATTTCACATCACATTTGTGGGTCTTGGTCTTCAACACATTCTGTGAAATTTTGAGCTGTCTTTGCTTAAGAGGAGATATCACAAAGTATGCACTTTTGTTGTTTCCATTGGTTTCAATGCATTTTGGCCTAAAACGAGCATTTGCTGTTTTCTCTTAAATGCAACATGGGAGCAAAACCATTTCACATCACATTTGTGGGTCTTGGTCTTCAACACATTCTGTGAAATTTTGAGCTGTCTGTGTTTGCTACAAGAGGAGATATCACAAAGTATGCACTTTTGTTGTTTCCTTTCGTTTCAATGCATTTTGGCCTAAAACGAGCATTTGCTGTTTTCTCTTAAATGCAACATGGGAGAAAAACCATTTCACATCACATTTCTGGGTCTTGGTCTTCAACACATTCTGTGAAATTTTGAGCTGTCTGTGTTAGCTACAAGAGGAGATATCACAAAGTATGCACTTTTGTTGTTTTCCCATTGGTTTCAATGCACATTGGCCTAAAACGAGCATTTGCAGTTTTCTCTTAAATGCAATATGGGAGAAAAACCATTTCACATCACATTTGTGGGTCTTGGTCTTCAACACATTCTGTGAAATTTTGAGCTGTCTGTGTTTGCTTAAGAGGAGATATCACAAAGTATGCGCTTTTGTTGTTTCCATTGGTTTCAATGCATTTTGGCCTAAAACGAGCATTTGCTGTTTTCTCTTAAATGCAACATGGGAGAAAAACCATTTCACATCACATTTGTGGGTCTTGGTCTTCAACACATTCTGTGAAATTTTGAGCTGTCTGTGTTTGCTACAAGAGGAGATATCACAAAGAATGCGCTTTTGTTGTTTCCATTGGTTTCAATGCATTTTGGCCTAAAACGAGCATTTGCTGTTTTCTCTTAAATGCAACATGGGAGAAAAACCATTTCACATCACATTTCTGGGTCTTGGCCTTCAACACAATGTGTGAAATTTTTAGCTATCTGTGTTTGCTAGAAGAGGAGATATCACAAAGTATGCGCTTTTGTTGTTTTCCCATTGGTTTCAATGCACATTGGCCTAAAACGAGCATTTGCAGTTTTCTCTTAAATGCAACATGGGAGAAAAACCATTTCACATCACATTTGTGGGTCTTGGTCTTCAACACATTCTGTGAAATTTTGAGCTTTCTTTGTTTGCTTAAGAGGAGATATCACAAAGTATGCGCTTTTGTTGTTTCCATTGGTTTGAATACATTTTGGCCTAAAACAGGCATTTGCTGTTTTCTCTTAAAGGCAACATGGGAGACAAACCATTTCACATCACATTTGTGGGTCTTGGTCTTCAACACATTCTGTGAAATTTTGAGCTGTCTGTGTTTGCTACAAGAGGAGATATCACAAAGTATGCACATTTGTTGTTTCCAATGGTTTGAATGCATTTTGGCCTAAAACGAGCATTTGCTGTTTTCTCTTAAACGCAACATGGAAGAAAAACCATTTCACATCACATTTGTGGGTCTTGGTCTTCAACATATTCTGTGAAATTTTGAGCTATCTGTGTTTGCTAGAAGAGGAGATATCACAAAGAATGCGCTTTTGTTGTTTTCCCTTTGGTTTCAATGCACATTGGCCTAAAACGAGCATTTGCTGTTTTCTCTTAAATGCAACATGGGAGAAAAACCATTTCACATCAGATTTGTGGGTCTTGCTCTTCAACACATTCTGTGAAATTTTGAGCTGTCTTTGCTTAAGAGGAGATATCACAAAGTATGCACTTTTGTTGTTTCCATTGGTTTCAATGCATTTTGGCCTAAAACGAGCATTTGCTGTTTTCTCTTAAATGCAACATGGGAGCAAAACCATTTCACATCACATTTGTGGGTCTTGGTCTTCAACACATTCTGTGAAATTTTGAGCTGTCTGTGTTTGCTACAAGAGGAGATATCACAAAGTATGCACTTTTGTTGTTTCCTTTCGTTTAAATGCATTTTGGTCTAAAACGAGCATTTGCTGTTTTCTCTTAAATGCAACATGGGAGAAAAACCATTTCACATCAGATTTGTGGGTCTTGGTCTTCAACACATTCTGTGAAATTTTGAGCTGTCTATGTTTGCTACAAGAGGAGATATCACAAAGTATGCACATTTGTTGTTTCCAATGGTTTGAATGCATTTTGGCCTAAAACGAGCATTTGCTGTTTTCTCTTAAACGCAACATGGGAGAAAAACCATTTCACATCACATTTGTGGGTCTTGGTCTTCAACATATTCTGTGAAATTTTGAGCTATCTGTGTTTGCTAGAAGAGGAGATATCACAAAGAATGCGCTTTTGTTGTTTTCCCTTTGGTTTCAATGCACATTGGCCTAAAACGAGCATTTGCTGTTTTCTCTTAAATGCAACATGGGAGAAAAACCATTTCACATCACATTTGTGGGTCTTTGTATTCAACACATTCTGTGAAATTTTGAGCTGTCTGTGATTGATACAAGAAGAGATATCACAAAGTATGCACTTTTGTTGATTCCATTGGTTTCAATGCATTTTGGCCTAAAACGAGCATTTGCTGTTTTCTCTTAAATGCAACATGGGAGAAAAACCATTTCACATCACATTTGTGGGACTTTGTCTTCAACACATTCTGTGAAATTTTGAGCTGTCTGTGTTTGCTACAAGAAGAGATATCACAAAGTATGCGCTTTTGTTGTTTCCTTTGATTTCAATGCATTTAGGCCTAAAACAAGCATTTGCTGATTTCTCTTAAATGCAACATGGGAGAAAAACCAATTCACATCACATTAGTGGGTCTTGGTATTCAACACATTCTGTGAAATTTTGAGCTATCTGTGTTTGCTACAAGAGGAGATATTACAAAGTATGCGCTTTTGTTGTTTCCTTTCGTTTCAATGCATTTTGGCCTAAAACGAGCATTTGCTGTTTTCTCTTAAATGCAACATGGGAGAAAACCCATTTCATGTCACATTTGTGGGTCTTGGTCTTCAACACATTCTATGAAATTTTGAGTTGTCTGTGTTTGCTACAAGAGGAGATATCACAAAGTATGCGCTTTTGTTGTTTTCCCATTGGTTTCAATGCATATTGGCCTAAAACGAGCATTTGCTGTTTTCTCTTAAACGCAACATGGGAGAAAAACCATTTCACATCACATTTGTGGGTCTTGGTCTTCAACACATTCTGTGAAATTTTGAGCTGTCTGTGTTTGCTTAAGAGGAGATATCACAAAGTATGCGCTTTTGTTGTTTCCATTGGTTTCAATGCATTTTGGCCTAAAACGAGCATTTGCTGTTTTCTCTTAAATGCAACATGGGAGAAAAACCATTTCACATCACATTTGTGGGTCTTGGTCTTCAACACATTCTGTGAAATTTTGAGCTGTCTGTGTTTGCTACAAGAGGAGATATCACAAAGTATGCGCTTTTGTTGTTTCCATTGGTTTCAATGCATTTTGGCCTAAAACGAGCATTTGCTGTTTTCTCTTAAATGCAACATGGGAGAAAAACCATTTCACATCACATTTCTGGGTCTTGGCCTTCAACACAATGTGTGAAATTTTTAGATATCTGTGTTTGCTAGAAGAGGAGATATCACAAAGTATGCGCTTTTGTTGTTTTCCCATTGGTTTCAATGCACATTGGCCTAAAACGAGCATTTGCAGTTTTCTCTTAAATGCAACATGGGAGAAAAACCATTTCACATCACATTTGTGGGTCTTGGTCTTCAACACATTCTGTGAAATTTTGAGCTGTCTTTGTTTGCTTAAGAGGAGATATCACAAAGTATGCGCTTTTGTTGTTTCCATTGGTTTGAATGCATTTTGGCCTAAAACAGGCATTTGCTGTTTTCTCTTAAAGGCAACATGGGAGACAAACCATTTCACATCACATTTGTGGGTCTTGGCCTTCAACACATTGTGTGAAATTTTTAGCTATCTGTGTTTGCTAGAAAAGGAGATATCACAAAGAATGCGCTTTTGTTGTTTTCCCTTTGGTTTCAATGCACATTGGCCTAAAACGAGCATTTGCTGTTTTCTCTTAAACGCAACATGGGAGAAAAACCATTTCACATCACATTTGTGGGTCTTGGTTTTCAACATATTCTGTGAAATTTTGAGCTATCTGTGTTTGCTAGAAGAGTAGATATCACAAAGAATGCGCTTTTGTTGTTTTCCCTTTGGTTTCAATGCACATTGGCCTAAAACGAGCATTTGCTGTTTTCTCTTAAATGCAACATGGGAGAAAAACCATTTCACATCAGATGTGTGGGTCTTGGTCTTCAACACATTCTGTGAAATTTTGAGCTGTCTGTGTTTGCTACAAGAGGAGATATCACAAAGTATGCACATTTGTTGTTTCCAATATTTTGAATGCATTTTGGCCTAAAACGAGCATTTGCTGTTTTCTCTTAAATGCAACATGGGAGAAAACCCATTTCATGTCACATTTGTGGGTCTTGGTCTTCAACACATTCTATGAAATTTTGAGTTGTCTGTGTTTGCTACTAGAGGAGATATCACAAAGTATGCGCTTTTGTTGTTTCCTTTCGTTTCAATGCATTTTGGCCTAAAACGAGCATTTGCTGTTTTCTCTTAAATGCAACATGGGAGAAAACCCATTTCATGTCACATTTGTGGGTCTTGGTCTTCAACACATTCTGTGAAATTTTGAGCTGTCTTTGCTTAAGAGGAGATATCACAAAGTATGCACTTTTGTTGTTTCCATTGGTTTCAATGCATTTTGGCCTAAATCGAGCATTTGCTGTTTTCTCTTAAATGCAACATGGGAGAAAAACCATTTCACATCACATTTGTGGGTCTTTGTCTTCAACACATTCTGTGAAATTTTGAGCTGTCTGTGATTGATACATGAAGAGATATCACAAAGTATGCGCTTTTGTTGTTTCCATTGGTTTCAATGCATTTTGGCCTAAAATGAGCATTTGCTGTTTTCTCTTAAATGCAACATGGGAGAAAAACCATTTCACATCACATTTGTGTGTCTTTGTCTTCAACACATTCTGTGAAATTTTGAGCTGTCTGTGTTTGCTACAAGAAGAGATATCACAAAGTATGCGCTTTTGTTGTTTTCTTTGATTTCAATGCATTTAGGCCTAAAACAAGCATTTGCTGATTTCTCTTAAATGCAACATGGGAGAAAAAGCAATTCACATCACTTTAGTGGGTCTTGGTATTCAACACATTCTGTGAAATTTTGAGCTATCTGTGTTTGCTACAAGAGGAGATATTACAAAGTATGCGCTTTTGTTGTTTCCTTTCGTTTCAATGCATTTTGGTCTAAAACGAGCATTTGCTGTTTTCTCTTAAATGCAACATGGGAGAAAACCCATTTCATGTCACATTTGTGGGTCTTGGTCTTCAACACATTCTATGAAATTTTGAGTTGTCTGTGTTTGCTACTAGAGGAGATATCACAAAGTATGCGCTTTTGTTGTTTTCCCATTGGTTTCAATGCATATTGGCCTAAAACGAGCATTTGCTGTTTTCTCTTAAATGCAACATGGGAGAAAAACCATTTCACATCACATTTGTGGGTCTTGGTCTTCAACACATTCTGTGAAATTTTGAGCTGTCTGTGTTTGCTTAAGAGGAGATATCACAAAGTATGCGCTTTTGTTGTTTCCATTGGTTTCAATGCATTTTGGCCTAAAACGAGCATTTGCTGTTTTCTCTTAAATGCAACATGGGAGAAAAACCATTTCACATCACATTTGTGGGTCTTGGTCTTCAACACATTCTGTGAAATTTTGAGCTGTCTGTGTTTGCTACAAGAGGAGATATCACAAAGTATGCGCTTTTGTTGTTTCCATTGGTTTCAATGCATTTTGGCCTAAAACGAGCATTTGCTGTTTTCTCTTAAATGCAACATGGGAGAAAAACCATTTCACATCACATTTCTGGGTCTTGGCCTTCAACACAATGTGTGAAATTTTTAGCTATCTGTGTTTGCTAGAAGAGGAGATATCACAAAGTATGCGCTTTTGTTGTTTTCCCATTGGTTTCAATGCACATTGGCCTAAAACGAGCATTTGCAGTTTTCTCTTAAATGCAACATGGGAGAAAAACCATTTCACATCACATTTGTGGGTCTTGGTCTTCAACACATTCTGTGAAATTTTGAGCTGTCTTTGTTTGCTTAAGAGGAGATATCACAAAGTATGCGCTTTTGTTGTTTCCATTGGTTTGAATGCATTTTGGCCTAAAACAGGCATTTGCTGTTTTCTCTTAAAGGCAACATGGGAGACAAACCATTTCACATCACATTTGTGGGTCTTGGTCTTCAACACATTCTGTGAAATTTTGAGCTGTCTGTGTTTGCTACAAGAGGAGATATCACAAAGTATGCACATTTGTTGTTTTCAATGGTTTGAATCCATTTTGGCCTAAAACAAGCATTTGCTGTTTTCTCTTAAATGCAACATGGGAGAAAAACCATTTCACATCACATTTCTGGGTCTTGGCCTTCAACACATTGTGTGAAATTTTTAGCTATCTGTGTTTGCTAGAAAAGGAGATATCACAAAGAATGCGCTTTTGTTGTTTTCCCTTTGGTTTCAATGCACATTGGCCTAAAACGAGCATTTGCTGTTTTCTCTTAAACGCAACATGGGAGAAAAACCATTTCACATCACATTTGTGGGTCTTGGTTTTCAACATATTCTGTGAAATTTTGAGCTATCTGTGTTTGCTAGAAGAGGAGATATCACAAAGAATGCGCTTTTGTTGTTTTCCCTTTGGTTTCAATGCACATTGGCCTATAACGAGCATTTGCTGTTTTCTCTTAAATGCAACATGCGAGAAAAACCATTTCACATCAGATTTGTGGGTCTTGGTCTTCAACACATTCTGTGAAATTTTGAGCTGTCTGTGTTTGCTACAAGAGGAGATATCACAAAGTATGCACATTTGTTGTTTCCAATGGTTTGAATCCATTTTGGCCTAAAACGAGCATTTGCTGTTTTCTCTTAAATGCAACATGGGAGAAAACCCATTTCATGTCACATTTGTGGGTCTTGGTCTTCAACACATTCTATGAAATTTTGAGTTGTCTGTGTTTGCTACTAGAGGAGATATCACAAAGTATGCGCTTTTGTTGTTTCCTTTCGTTTCAATGCATTTTGGCCTAAAACGAGCATTTGCTGTTTTCTCTTAAATGCAACATGGGAGAAAACCCATTTCATGTCACATTTGTGGGTCTTGGTCTTCAACACATTCTGTGAAATTTTGAGCTGTCTTTGCTTAAGAGGAGATATCACAAAGTATGCACTTTTGTTGTTTCCATTGGTTTCAATGCATTTTGGCCTAAAATGAGCATTTGCTGTTTTCTCTTAAATGCAACATGGGAGAAAACCCATTTCATGTCACATTTGTGGGTCTTGGTCTTCAACACATTCTATGAAATTTTGAGTTGTCTGTGTTTGCTACAAGAGGAGATATCACAAAGTATGCGCTTTTGTTGTTTTCCCATTGGTTTCAATGCATATTGGCCTAAAATGAGCATTTGCTGTTTTCTCATAAACGCAACATGGGAGAAAAACCATTTCACATCACATTTGTGGGTCTTGGTCTTCAACACATTCTGTGAAATTTTGAGCTGTCTGTGTTTGCTTAAGAGGAGATATCACAAAGTATGCGCTTTTGTTGTTTCCATTGGTTTCAATGCATTTTGGCCTAAAACGAGCATTTGCTGTTTTCTCTTAAATGCAACATGGGAGAAAAACCATTTCACGTCACATTTTTGGGGCTTGGTCTTCAACACATTCTGTGAAATTTTTAGCTGTCTGTGTTTGCTACAAGAGGAGATATCACAAAGTATGCGCTTTTGTTGTTTCCATTGGTTTCAATGCATTTTGGCCTAAAACGAGCATTTGCTGTTTTCTGTTAAATGCAACATGGGAGAAAAACCATTTCACATCACATTTCTGGGTCTTGGCCTTCAACACAATGTGTGAAATGTTTAGCTAACTGTGTTTGCTAGAAGAGGAGATATCACAAAGTATGCACTTTGTTGTTTTCCCATTGGTTTCAATGCACATTGGCCTAAAACGAGCATTTGCAGTTTTCTCTTAAATGCAACATGGGAGAAAAACCATTTCACATCACATTTGTGGGTCTTGGTCTTCAACACATTCTGTGAAATTTTGAGCTGTCTGTGTTTGCTTAAGAGGAGATATCACAAAGTATGCGCTTTTGTTGTTTCCATTGGTTTCAATGCATTTTGGCCTAAAACGAGCATTTGCTGTTTTCTCTTAAATGCAACATGGGAGAAAAACCATTTCACATCACATTTGTGGGTCTTGGTCTTCAACACATTCTGTGAAATTTTGAGCTATCTGTGTTTGCTAGAAGAGGAGATATCACAAAGTATGCGCTTTTGTTGTTTTCCCATTGGTTTCAATGCACATTGGCCTAAAACGAGCATTTGCAGATTTCTCTTAAATGCAACATGGGAGAAAAACCATTTCACATAACTTTTGTGGGTCTTGGTCTTCAACACATTCTGTGAAATTTTGAGCTTTCTTTGTTTGCTTAAGAGGAGATATCACAAAGTATGCGCTTTTGTTGTTTCCATTGGTTTGAATGCATTTTGGCCTAAAACAGGCATTTGCTGTTTTCTCTTAAACGCAACATGGGAGACAAACCATTTCACATCACATTTGTGGGTCTTGGTCTTCAACACATTCTGTGAAATTTTGAGCTGTCTGTGTTTGCTACAAGAGGAGATATCACAAAGTATGCACATTTGTTGTTTCCAATGGTTTGAATGCATTTTGGCCTAAAACGAGCATTTGCTGTTTTCTCTTAAATGCAACATGGGAGCAAAACCATTTCACATCACATTTGTGGGTCTTGGTCTTCAACACATTCTGTGAAATTTTGAGCTGTCTTTGTTTGCTTAAGAGGAGATATCACAAAGTATGCGCTTTTGTTGTTTCCATTGGTTTGAATGCATTTTGGCCTAAAACAGGCATTTGCTGTTTTCTCTTAAAGGCAACATGGGAGACAAACCATTTCACATCACATTTGTGGGTCTTGGTCTTCAACACATTCTGTGAAATTTTGAGCTGTCTTTGCTTAAGAGGAGATATCACAAAGTATGCACTTTTGTTGTTTCCATTGGTTTCAATGCATTTTGGCCTAAAACGAGCATTTGCTGTTTTCTCTTAAATGCAACATGGGAGCAAAACCATTTCACATCACATTTGTGGGTCTTGGTCTTCAACACATTCTGTGAAATTTTGAGCTGTCTGTGTTTGCTACAAGAGGAGATATCACAAAGTATGCACTTTTGTTGTTTCCTTTCGTTTAAATGCATTTTGGTCTAAAACGAGCATTTGCTGTTTTCTCTTAAATGCAACATGGGAGAAAAACCATTTCACATCAGATTTGTGGGTCTTGGTCTTCAACACATTCTGTGAAATTTTGAGCTGTCTGTGTTTGCTACAAGAGGAGATATCACAAAGTATGCACATTTGTTGTTTCCAATGGTTTGAATGCATTTTGGCCTAAAACGAGCATTTGCTGTTTTCTCTTAAACGCAACATGGGAGAAAAACCATTTCACATCACATTTGTGGGTCTTGGTCTTCAACATATTCTGTGAAATTTTGAGCTATCTGTGTTTGCTAGAAGAGGAGATATCACAAAGAATGCGCTTTTGTTGTTTTCCCTTTGGTTTCAATGCACATTGGCCTAAAACGAGCATTTGCTGTTTTCTCTTAAATGCAACATGGGAGAAATACCATTTCACATCAGATTTGTGGGTCTTGGTCTTCAACACATTCTGTGAAATTTTGAGCTGTCTGTGTTTGCTACAAGAGGA
The DNA here is from genome assembly GCA_031769625.1 of Taudactylus pleione. NCBI lineage: Eukaryota > Metazoa > Chordata > Amphibia > Anura > Myobatrachidae > Taudactylus > Taudactylus pleione. The sequence goes on along the minus strand of JAUIMM010000274.1, from coordinate 847,215 downwards.
GATATCACAAAGTATGCACATTTGTTGTTTCCAATGGTTTGAATGCATTTTTGCCTAAAACGAGCATTTGCTGTTTTCTCTTAAATGCAACATGGGAGAAAACCCATTTCATGTCACATTTGTGGGTCTTGGTCTTCAACACATTCTGTGAAATTTTGAGCTGTCTTTGCTTAAGAGGAGATATCACAAAGTATGCACTTTTGTTGTTTCCATTGGTTTCAATGCATTTTGGCCTAAATCGAGCATTTGCTGTTTTCTCTTAAATGCAACATGGGAGAAAAACCATTTCACATCACATTTGTGGGTCTTTGTCTTCAACACATTCTGTGAAATTTTGAGCTGTCTGTGATTGATACAAGAAGAGATATCACAAAGTATGCGCTTTTGTTGTTTCCATTGGTTTCAATGCATTTTGGCCTAAAACGAGCATTTGCTGTTTTCTCTTAAATGCAACATGGGAGAAAAACCATTTCACATCACATTTGTGTGTCTTTGTCTTCAACACATTCTGTGAAATTTTGAGCTGTCTGTGTTTGCTACAAGAAGAGATATCACAAAGTATGCGCTTTTGTTGTTTTCTTTGATTTCAATGCATTTAGGCCTAAAACAAGCATTTGCTGATTTCTCTTAAATGCAACATGGGAGAAAAAGCAATTCACATCACTTTAGTGGGTCTTGGTATTCAACACATTCTGTGAAATTTTGAGCTATCTGTGTTTGCTACAAGAGGAGATATTACAAAGTATGCGCTTTTGTTGTTTCCTTTCGTTTCAATGCATTTTGGTCTAAAACGAGCATTTTTCTGTTTTCTCTTAAATGCAACATGGGAGAAAACCCATTTCATGTCACATTTGTGGGTCTTGGTCTTCAACACATTCTATGAAATTTTGAGTTGTCTGTGTTTGCTACTAGAGGAGATATCACAAAGTATGCGCTTTTGTTGTTTTCCCATTGGTTTCAATGCATATTGGCCTAAAACGAGCATTTGCTGTTTTCTCTTAAACGCAACATGGGAGAAAAACCATTTCACATCACATTTGTGGGTCTTGGTCTTCAACACATTCTGTGAAATTTTGAGCTGTCTGTGTTTGCTTAAGAGGAGATATCACAAAGTATGCGCTTTTGTTGTTTCCATTGTTTTCAATGCATTTTGGCCTAAAACGAGCATTTGCTGTTTTCTCTTAAATGCAACATGGGAGAAAAACCATTTCACATCACATTTGTGGGTCTTGGTCTTCAACACATTCTGTGAAATTTTGAGCTGTCTGTGTTTGCTACAAGAGGAGATATCACAAAGTATGCGCTTTTGTTGTTTCCATTGGTTTCAATGCATTTTGGCCTAAAACGAGCATTTGCTGTTTTCTCTTAAATGCAACATGGGAGAAAAACCATTTCACATCACATTTCTGGGTCTTGGCCTTCAACACAATGTGTGAAATTTTTAGCTATCTGTGTTTGCTAGAAGAGGAGATATCACAAAGTATGCGCTTTTGTTGTTTTCCCATTGGTTTCAATGCACATTGGCCTAAAACGAGCATTTGCAGTTTTCTCTTAAATGCAACATGGGAGAAAAACCATTTCACATCACATTTGTGGGTCTTGGTCTTCAACACATTCTGTGAAATTTTGAGCTGTCTTTGTTTGCTTAAGAGGAGATATCACAAAGTATGCGCTTTTGTTGTTTCCATTGGTTTGAATGCATTTTGGCCTAAAACAGGCATTTGCTGTTTTCTCTTAAAGGCAACATGGGAGACAAACCATTTCACATCACATTTGTGGGTCTTGGTCTTCAACACATTCTGTGAAATTTTGAGCTGTCTGTGTTTGCTACAAGAGGAGATATCACAAAGTATGCATATTTGTTGTTTCCAATGGTTTGAATCCATTTTGGCCTAAAACAAGCATTTGCTGTTTTCTCTTAAATGCAACATGGGATAAAAACCATTTCACATCACATTTCTGGGTCTTGGCCTTCAACACATTGTGTGAAATTTTTAGCTATCTGTGTTTGCTAGAAAAGGAGATATCACAAAGAATGGGCTTTTGTTGTTTTCCCTTTGGTTTCAATGCACATTGGCCTAAAACGAGCATTTGCTGTTTTCTCTTAAACGCAACATGGGAGAAAACCCATTTCATGTCACATTTGTGGGTCTTGGTCTTCAACACATTCTATGAAATTTTGAGTTGTCTGTGTTTGCTACTAGAGGAGATATCACAAAGTATGCGCTTTTGTTGTTTCCTTTCGTTTCAATGCATTTTGGCCTAAAACGAGCATTTGCTGTTTTCTCTTAAATGCAACATGGGAGAAAACCCATTTCATGTCACATTTGTGGGTCTTGGTCTTCAACACATTCTGTGACATTTTGAGCTGTCTTTGCTTAAGAGGAGATATCACAAAGTATGCACTTTTGTTGTTTCCATTGGTTTCAATGCATTTTGGCCTAAAATGAGCATTTGCTGTTTTCTCTTAAATGCAACATGGGAGCAAAACCATTTCACATCACATTTGTGGGTCTTGGTCTTCAACACATTCTGTGAAATTTTGAGCTGTCTTTGTTTGCTTAAGAGGAGATATCACAAAGTATGCGCTTTTGTTGTTTCCATTGGTTTGAATGCATTTTGGCCTAAAACAGGCATTTGCTGTTTTCTCTTAAAGGCAACATGGGAGACAAACCATTTCACATCACATTTGTGGGTTTTGGTCTTCAACACATTCTGTGAAATTTTGAGCTGTCTTTGCTTAAGAGGAGATATCACAAAGTATGCACTTTTGTTGTTTCCATTGGTTTCAATGCATTTTGGCCTAAAACGAGCATTTGCTGTTTTCTCTTAAATGCAACATGGGAGCAAAACCATTTCACATCACATTTGTGGGTCTTGGTCTTCAACACATTCTGTGAAATTTTGAGCTGTCTGTGTTTGCTACAAGAGGAGATATCACAAAGTATGCACTTTTGTTGTTTCCTTTCGTTTAAATGCATTTTGGTCTAAAACGAGCATTTGCTGTTTTCTCTTAAATGCAACATGGGAGAAAAACCATTTCACATCAGATTTGTGGGTCTTGGTCTTCAACACATTCTGTGAAATTTTGAGCTGTCTGTGTTTGCTACAAGAGGAGATATCACAAAGTATGCACATTTGTTGTTTCCAATGGTTTGAATGCATTTTGGCCTAAAACGAGCATTTGCTGTTTTCTCTTAAACGCAACATGGGAGAAAAACCATTTCACATCACATTTGTGGGTCTTGGTCTTCAACATATTCTGTGAAATTTTGAGCTATCTGTGTTTGCTAGAAGAGGAGATATCACAAAGAATGCGCTTTTGTTGTTTTCCCTTTGGTTTCAATGCACATTGGCCTAAAACGAGCATTTGCTGTTTTCTCTTAAATGCAACATGGGAGAAAAACCATTTCACATCAGATTTGTGGGTCTTGGTCTTCAACACATTCTGTGAAATTTTGAGCTGTCTGTGTTTGCTACAAGAGGAGATATCACAAAGTATGCACATTTGTTGTTTCCAATGGTTTGAATGCATTTTTGCCTAAAACGAGCATTTGCTGTTTTCTCTTAAATGCAACATGGGAGAAAACCCATTTCATGTCACATTTGTGGGTCTTGGTCTTCAACACATTCTGGGAAATTTTGAGCTGTCTTTGCTTAAGAGGAGATATCACAAAGTATGCACTTTTGTTGTTTCCATTGGTTTCAATGCATTTTGGCCTAAATCGAGCATTTGCTGTTTTCTCTTAAATGCAACATGGGAGAAAAACCATTTCACATCACATTTGTGGGTCTTTGTCTTCAACACATTCTGTGAAATTTTGAGCTGTCTGTGATTGATACAAGAAGAGATATCACAAAGTATGCGCTTTTGTTGTTTCCATTGGTTTCAATGCATTTTGGCCTAAAACGAGCATTTGCTGTTTTCTCTTAAATGCAACATGGGAGAAAAACCATTTCACATCACATTTGTGTGTCTTTGTCTTCAACACATTCTGTGAAATTTTGAGCTGTCTGTGTTTGCTACAAGAAGAGATATCACAAAGTATGCGCTTTTGTTGTTTTCTTTGATTTCAATGCATTTAGGCCTAAAACAAGCATTTGCTGATTTCTCTTAAATGCAACATGGGAGAAAAAGCAATTCACATCACTTTAGTGGGTCTTGGTATTCAACACATTCTGTGAAATTTTGAGCTATCTGTGTTTGCTACAAGAGGAGATATTACAAAGTATGCGCTTTTGTTGTTTCCTTTCGTTTCAATGCATTTTGGTCTAAAACGAGCATTTTTCTGTTTTCTCTTAAATGCAACATGGGAGAAAACCCATTTCATGTCACATTTGTGGGTCTTGGTCTTCAACACATTCTATGAAATTTTGAGTTGTCTGTGTTTGCTACTAGAGGAGATATCACAAAGTATGCGCTTTTGTTGTTTTCCCATTGGTTTCAATGCATATTGGCCTAAAACGAGCATTTGCTGTTTTCTCTTAAACGCAACATGGGAGAAAAACCATTTCACATCACATTTGTGGGTCTTGGTCTTCAACACATTCTGTGAAATTTTGAGCTGTCTGTGTTTGCTTAAGAGGAGATATCACAAAGTATGCGCTTTTGTTGTTTCCATTGTTTTCAATGCATTTTGGCCTAAAACGAGCATTTGCTGTTTTCTCTTAAATGCAACATGGGAGAAAAACCATTTCACATCACATTTGTGGGTCTTGGTCTTCAACACATTCTGTGAAATTTTGAGCTGTCTGTGTTTGCTACAAGAGGAGATATCACAAAGTATGCGCTTTTGTTGTTTCCATTGGTTTCAATGCATTTTGGCCTAAAACGAGCATTTGCTGTTTTCTCTTAAATGCAACATGGGAGAAAAACCATTTCACATCACATTTCTGGGTCTTGGCCTTCAACACAATGTGTGAAATTTTTAGCTATCTGTGTTTGCTAGAAGAGGAGATATCACAAAGTATGCGCTTTTGTTGTTTTCCCATTGGTTTCAATGCACATTGGCCTAAAACGAGCATTTGCAGTTTTCTCTTAAATGCAACATGGGAGAAAAACCATTTCACATCACATTTGTGGGTCTTGGTCTTCAACACATTCTGTGAAATTTTGAGCTGTCTTTGTTTGCTTAAGAGGAGATATCACAAAGTATGCGCTTTTGTTGTTTCCATTGGTTTGAATGCATTTTGGCCTAAAACAGGCATTTGCTGTTTTCTCTTAAAGGCAACATGGGAGACAAACCATTTCACATCACATTTGTGGGTCTTGGTCTTCAACACATTCTGTGAAATTTTGAGCTGTCTGTGTTTGCTACAAGAGGAGATATCACAAAGTATGCATATTTGTTGTTTCCAATGGTTTGAATCCATTTTGGCCTAAAACAAGCATTTGCTGTTTTCTCTTAAATGCAACATGGGAGAAAAACCATTTCACATCACATTTCTGGGTCTTGGCCTTCAACACATTGTGTGAAATTTTTAGCTATCTGTGTTTGCTAGAAAAGGAGATATCACAAAGAATGGGCTTTTGTTGTTTTCCCTTTGGTTTCAATGCACATTGGCCTAAAACGAGCATTTGCTGTTTTCTCTTAAACGCAACATGGGAGAAAACCCATTTCATGTCACATTTGTGGGTCTTGGTCTTCAACACATTCTATGAAATTTTGAGTTGTCTGTGTTTGCTACTAGAGGAGATATCACAAAGTATGCGCTTTTGTTGTTTCCTTTCGTTTCAATGCATTTTGGCCTAAAACGAGCATTTGCTGTTTTCTCTTAAATGCAACATGGGAGAAAACCCATTTCATGTCACATTTGTGGGTCTTGGTCTTCAACACATTCTGTGACATTTTGAGCTGTCTTTGCTTAAGAGGAGATATCACAAAGTATGCACTTTTGTTGTTTCCATTGGTTTCAATGCATTTTGGCCTAAAATGAGCATTTGCTGTTTTCTCTTAAATGCAACATGGGAGCAAAACCATTTCACATCACATTTGTGGGTCTTGGTCTTCAACACATTCTGTGAAATTTTGAGCTGTCTTTGTTTGCTTAAGAGGAGATATCACAAAGTATGCGCTTTTGTTGTTTCCATTGGTTTGAATGCATTTTGGCCTAAAACAGGCATTTGCTGTTTTCTCTTAAAGGCAACATGGGAGACAAACCATTTCACATCACATTTGTGGGTTTTGGTCTTCAACACATTCTGTGAAATTTTGAGCTGTCTTTGCTTAAGAGGAGATATCACAAAGTATGCACTTTTGTTGTTTCCATTGGTTTCAATGCATTTTGGCCTAAAACGAGCATTTGCTGTTTTCTCTTAAATGCAACATGGGAGCAAAACCATTTCACATCACATTTGTGGGTCTTGGTCTTCAACACATTCTGTGAAATTTTGAGCTGTCTGTGTTTGCTACAAGAGGAGATATCACAAAGTATGCACTTTTGTTGTTTCCTTTCGTTTAAATGCATTTTGGTCTAAAACGAGCATTTGCTGTTTTCTCTTAAATGCAACATGGGAGAAAAACCATTTCACATCAGATTTGTGGGTCTTGGTCTTCAACACATTCTGTGAAATTTTGAGCTGTCTGTGTTTGCTACAAGAGGAGATATCACAAAGTATGCACATTTGTTGTTTCCAATGGTTTGAATGCATTTTGGCCTAAAACGAGCATTTGCTGTTTTCTCTTAAACGCAACATGGGAGAAAAACCATTTCACATCACATTTGTGGGTCTTGGTCTTCAACATATTCTGTGAAATTTTGAGCTATCTGTGTTTGCTAGAAGAGGAGATATCACAAAGAATGCGCTTTTGTTGTTTTCCCTTTGGTTTCAATGCACATTGGCCTAAAACGAGCATTTGCTGTTTTCTCTTAAATGCAACATGGGAGAAAAACCATTTCACATCAGATTTGTGGGTCTTGGTCTTCAACACATTCTGTGAAATTTTGAGCTGTCTGTGTTTGCTACAAGAGGAGATATCACAAAGTATGCACATTTGTTGTTTCCAATGGTTTGAATGCATTTTTGCCTAAAACGAGCATTTGCTGTTTTCTCTTAAATGCAACATGGGAGAAAACCCATTTCATGTCACATTTGTGGGTCTTGGTCTTCAACACATTCTGTGAAATTTTGAGCTGTCTTTGCTTAAGAGGAGATATCACAAAGTATGCACTTTTGTTGTTTCCATTGGTTTCAATGCATTTTGGCCTAAATCGAGCATTTGCTGTTTTCTCTTAAATGCAACATGGGAGAAAAACCATTTCACATCACATTTGTGGGTCTTTGTCTTCAACACATTCTGTGAAATTTTGAGCTGTCTGTGATTGATACAAGAAGAGATATCACAAAGTATGCGCTTTTGTTGTTTCCATTGGTTTCAATGCATTTTGGCCTAAAACGAGCATTTGCTGTTTTCTCTTAAATGCAACATGGGAGAAAAACCATTTCACATCACATTTGTGTGTCTTTGTCTTCAACACATTCTGTGAAATTTTGAGCTGTCTGTGTTTGCTACAAGAAGAGATATCACAAAGTATGCGCTTTTGTTGTTTTCTTTGATTTCAATGCATTTAGGCCTAAAACAAGCATTTGCTGATTTCTCTTAAATGCAACATGGGAGAAAAAGCAATTCACATCACTTTAGTGGGTCTTGGTATTCAACACATTCTGTGAAATTTTGAGCTATCTGTGTTTGCTACAAGAGGAGATATTACAAAGTATGCGCTTTTGTTGTTTCCTTTCGTTTCAATGCATTTTGGTCTAAAACGAGCATTTGCTGTTTTCTCTTAAATGCAACATGGGAGAAAACCCATTTCATGTCACATTTGTGGGTCTTGGTCTTCAACACATTCTATGAAATTTTGAGTTGTCTGTGTTTGCTACTAGAGGAGATATCACAAAGTATGCGCTTTTGTTGTTTTCCCATTGGTTTCAATGCATTTTGGCCTAAAACGAGCATTTGCTGTTTTCTCTTAAATGCAACATGGGAGAAAAACCATTTCACATCACATTTGTGGGTCTTGGTCTTCAACACATTCTGTGAAATTTTGAGCTGTCTGTGTTTGCTACAAGAGGAGATATCACAAAGAATGCGCTTTTGTTGTTTCCATTGGTTTCAATGCATTTTGGCCTAAAACGAGCATTTGCTGTTTTCTCTTAAATGCAACATGGGAGAAAAACCATTTCACATCACATTTCTGGGTCTTGGCCTTCAACACAATGTGTGAAATTTTTAGCTATCTGTGTTTGCTAGAAGAGGAGATATCACAAAGTATGCGCTTTTGTTGTTTTCCCATTGGTTTCAATGCACATTGGCCTAAAACGAGCATTTGCAGATTTCTCTTAAATGCAACATGGGAGAAAAACCATTTCACATAACTTTTGTGGGTCTTGGTCTTCAACACATTCTGTGAAATTTTGAGCTTTCTTTGTTTGCTTAAGAGGAGATATCACAAAGTATGCGCTTTTGTTGTTTCCATTGGTTTGAATGCATTTTGGCCTAAAACAGGCATTTGCTGTTTTCTCTTAAACGCAACATGGGAGACAAACCATTTCACATCACATTTGTGGGTCTTGGTCTTCAACACATTCTGTGAAATTTTGAGCTGTCTGTGTTTGCTACAAGAGGAGATATCACAAAGTATGCACATTTGTTGTTTCCAATGGTTTGAATGCATTTTGGCCTAAAACGAGCATTTGCTGTTTTCTCTTAAATGCAACATGGGAGCAAAACCATTTCACATCACATTTGTGGGTCTTGGTCTTCAACACATTCTGTGAAATTTTGAGCTGTCTTTGTTTGCTTAAGAGGAGATATCACAAAGTATGCGCTTTTGTTGTTTCCATTGGTTTGAATGCATTTTGGCCTAAAACAGGCATTTGCTGTTTTCTCTTAAAGGCAACATGGGAGACAAACCATTTCACATCACATTTGTGGGTCTTGGTCTTCAACACATTCTGTGAAATTTTGAGCTGTCTTTGCTTAAGAGGAGATATCACAAAGTATGCACTTTTGTTGTTTCCATTGGTTTCAATGCATTTTGGCCTAAAACGAGCATTTGCTGTTTTCTCTTAAATGCAACATGGGAGCAAAACCATTTCACATCACATTTGTGGGTCTTGGTCTTCAACACATTCTGTGAAATTTTGAGCTGTCTGTGTTTGCTACAAGAGGAGATATCACAAAGTATGCACTTTTGTTGTTTCCTTTCGTTTAAATGCATTTTGGTCTAAAACGAGCATTTGCTGTTTTCTCTTAAATGCAACATGGGAGAAAAACCATTTCACATCAGATTTGTGGGTCTTGGTCTTCAACACATTCTGTGAAATTTTGAGCTGTCTGTGTTTGCTACAAGAGGAGATATCACAAAGTATGCACATTTGTTGTTTCCAATGGTTTGAATGCATTTTGGCCTAAAACGAGCATTTGCTGTTTTCTCTTAAACGCAACATGGGAGAAAAACCATTTCACATCACATTTGTGGGTCTTGGTCTTCAACATATTCTGTGAAATTTTGAGCTATCTGTGTTTGCTAGAAGAGGAGATATCACAAAGAATGCGCTTTTGTTGTTTTCCCTTTGGTTTCAATGCACATTGGCCTAAAACGAGCATTTGCTGTTTTCTCTTAAATGCAACATGGGAGAAAAACCATTTCACATCAGATTTGTGGGTCTTGGTCTTCAACACATTCTGTGAAATTTTGAGCTGTCTGTGTTTGCTACAAGAGGAGATATCACAAAGTATGCACATTTGTTGTTTCCAATGGTTTGAATGCATTTTTGCCTAAAACGAGCATTTGCTGTTTTCTCTTAAATGCAACATGGGAGAAAACCCATTTCATGTCACATTTGTGGGTCTTGGTCTTCAACACATTCTGTGAAATTTTGAGCTGTCTTTGCTTAAGAGGAGATATCACAAAGTATGCACTTTTGTTGTTTCCATTGGTTTCAATGCATTTTGGCCTAAATCGAGCATTTGCTGTTTTCTCTTAAATGCAACATGGGAGAAAAACCATTTCACATCACATTTGTGTGTCTTTGTCTTCAACACATTCTGTGAAATTTTGAGCTGTCTGTGTTTGCTACAAGAAGAGATATCACAAAGTATGCGCTTTTGTTGTTTTCTTTGATTTCAATGCATTTAGGCCTAAAACAAGCATTTGCTGATTTCTCTTAAATGCAACATGGGAGAAAAAGCAATTCACATCACTTTAGTGGGTCTTGGTATTCAACACATTCTGTGAAATTTTGAGCTATCTGTGTTTGCTACAAGAGGAGATATTACAAAGTATGCGCTTTTGTTGTTTCCTTTCGTTTCAATGCATTTTGGTCTAAAACGAGCATTTTTCTGTTTTCTCTTAAATGCAACATGGGAGAAAACCCATTTCATGTCACATTTGTGGGTCTTGGTCTTCAACACATTCTATGAAATTTTGAGTTGTCTGTGTTTGCTACTAGAGGAGATATCACAAAGTATGCGCTTTTGTTGTTTTCCCATTGGTTTCAATGCATATTGGCCTAAAACGAGCATTTGCTGTTTTCTCTTAAACGCAAAATGGGAGAAAAACCATTTCACATCACATTTGTGGGTCTTGGTCTTCAACACATTCTGTGAAATTTTGAGCTGTCTGTGTTTGCTTAAGAGGAGATATCACAAAGTATGCGCTTTTGTTGTTTCCATTGTTTTCAATGCATTTTGGCCTAAAACGAGCATTTGCTGTTTTCTCTTAAATGCAACATGGGAGAAAAACCATTTCACATCACATTTGTGGGTCTTGGTCTTCAACACATTCTGTGAAATTTTGAGCTGTCTGTGTTTGCTACAAGAGGAGATATCACAAAGTATGCGCTTTTGTTGTTTCCATTGGTTTCAATGCATTTTGGCCTAAAACGAGCATTTGCTGTTTTCTCTTAAATGCAACATGGGAGAAAAACCATTTCACATCACATTTCTGGGTCTTGGCCTTCAACACAATGTGTGAAATTTTTAGCTATCTGTGTTTGCTAGAAGAGGAGATATCACAAAGTATGCGCTTTTGTTGTTTTCCCATTGGTTTCAATGCACATTGGCCTAAAACGAGCATTTGCAGTTTTCTCTTAAATGCAACATGGGAGAAAAACCATTTCACATCACATTTGTGGGTCTTGGTCTTCAACACATTCTGTGAAATTTTGAGCTGTCTTTGTTTGCTTAAGAGGAGATATCACAAAGTATGCGCTTTTGTTGTTTCCATTGGTTTGAATGCATTTTGGCCTAAAACAGGCATTTGCTGTTTTCTCTTAAAGGCAACATGGGAGACAAACCATTTCACATCACATTTGTGGGTCTTGGTCTTCAACACATTCTGTGAAATTTTGAGCTGTCTGTGTTTGCTACAAGAGGAGATATCACAAAGTATGCATATTTGTTGTTTCCAATGGTTTGAATCCATTTTGGCCTAAAACAAGCATTTGCTGTTTTCTCTTAAATGCAACATGGGAGAAAAACCATTTCACATCACATTTCTGGGTCTTGGCCTTCAACACATTGTGTGAAATTTTTAGCTATCTGTGTTTGCTAGAAAAGGAGATATCACAAAGAATGGGCTTTTGTTGTTTTCCCTTTGGTTTCAATGCACATTGGCCTAAAACGAGCATTTGCTGTTTTCTCTTAAACGCAACATGGGAGAAAACCCATTTCATGTCACATTTGTGGGTCTTGGTCTTCAACACATTCTATGAAATTTTGAGTTGTCTGTGTTTGCTACTAGAGGAGATATCACAAAGTATGCGCTTTTGTTGTTTCCTTTCGTTTCAATGCATTTTGGCCTAAAACGAGCATTTGCTGTTTTCTCTTAAATGCAACATGGGAGAAAACCCATTTCATGTCACATTTGTGGGTCTTGGTCTTCAACACATTCTGTGAAATTTTGAGCTGTCTTTGCTTAAGAGGAGATATCACAAAGTATGCACTTTTGTTGTTTCCATTGGTTTCAATGCATTTTGGCCTAAAATGAGCATTTGCTGTTTTCTCTTAAATGCAACATGGGAGCAAAACCATTTCACATCACATTTGTGGGTCTTGGTCTTCAACACATTCTGTGAAATTTTGAGCTGTCTTTGTTTGCTTAAGAGGAGATATCACAAAGTATGCGCTTTTGTTGTTTCCATTGGTTTGAATGCATTTTGGCCTAAAACAGGCATTTGCTGTTTTCTCTTAAAGGCAACATGGGAGACAAACCATTTCACATCACATTTGTGGGTTTTGGTCTTCAACACATTCTGTGAAATTTTGAGCTGTCTTTGCTTAAGAGGAGATATCACAAAGTATGCACTTTTGTTGTTTCCATTGGTTTCAATGCATTTTGGCCTAAAACGAGCATTTGCTGTTTTCTCTTAAATGCAACATGGGAGCAAAACCATTTCACATCACATTTGTGGGTCTTGGTCTTCAACACATTCTGTGAAATTTTGAGCTGTCTGTGTTTGCTACAAGAGGAGATATCACAAAGTATGCACTTTTGTTGTTTCCTTTCGTTTAAATGCATTTTGGTCTAAAACGAGCATTTGCTGTTTTCTCTTAAATGCAACATGGGAGAAAAACCATTTCACATCAGATTTGTGGGTCTTGGTCTTCAACACATTCTGTGAAATTTTGAGCTGTCTGTGTTTGCTACAAGAGGAGATATCACAAAGTATGCACATTTGTTGTTTCCAATGGTTTGAATGCATTTTGGCCTAAAACGAGCATTTGCTGTTTTCTCTTAAACGCAACATGGGAGAAAAACCATTTCACATCACATTTGTGGGTCTTGGTCTTCAACATATTCTGTGAAATTTTGAGCTATCTGTGTTTGCTAGAAGAGGAGATATCACAAAGAATGCGCTTTTGTTGTTTTCCCTTTGGTTTCAATGCACATTGGCCTAAAACGAGCATTTGCTGTTTTCTCTTAAATGCAACATGGGAGAAAAACCATTTCACATCAGATTTGTGGGTCTTGGTCTTCAACACATTCTGTGAAATTTTGAGCTGTCTGTGTTTGCTACAAGAGGAGATATCACAAAGTATGCACATTTGTTGTTTCCAATGGTTTGAATGCATTTTTGCCTAAAACGAGCATTTGCTGTTTTCTCTTAAATGCAACATGGGAGAAAACCCATTTCATGTCACATTTGTGGGTCTTGGTCTTCAACACATTCTGTGAAATTTTGAGCTGTCTTTGCTTAAGAGGAGATATCACAAAGTATGCACTTTTGTTGTTTCCATTGGTTTCAATGCATTTTGGCCTAAATCGAGCATTTGCTGTTTTCTCTTAAATGCAACATGGGAGAAAAACCATTTCAAATCACATTTGTGGGTCTTTGTCTTCAACACATTCTGTGAAATTTTGAGCTGTCTGTGATTGATACAAGAAGAGATATCACAAAGTATGCGCTTTTGTTGTTTCCATTGGTTTCAATGCATTTTGGCCTAAAACGAGCATTTGCTGTTTTCTCTTAAATGCAACATGGGAGAAAAACCATTTCACATCACATTTGTGTGTCTTTGTCTTCAACACATTCTGTGAAATTTTGAGCTGTCTGTGTTTGCTACAAGAAGAGATATCACAAAGTATGCGCTTTTGTTGTTTTCTTTGATTTCAATGCATTTAGGCCTAAAACAAGCATTTGCTGATTTCTCTTAAATGCAACATGGGAGAAAAAGCAATTCACATCACTTTAGTGGGTCTTGGTATTCAACACATTCTGTGAAATTTTGAGCTATCTGTGTTTGCTACAAGAGGAGATATTACAAAGTATGCGCTTTTGTTGTTTCCTTTCGTTTCAATGCATTTTGGTCTAAAACGAGCATTTGCTGTTTTCTCTTAAATGCAACATGGGAGAAAACCCATTTCATGTCACATTTGTGGGTCTTGGTCTTCAACACATTCTATGAAATTTTGAGTTGTCTGTGTTTGCTACTAGAGGAGATATCACAAAGTATGCGCTTTTGTTGTTTTCCCATTGGTTTCAATGCATATTGGCCTAAAACGAGCATTTGCTGTTTTCTCTTAAACGCAACATGGGAGAAAAACCATTTCACATCACATTTGTGGGTCTTGGTCTTCAACACATTCTGTGAAATTTTGAGCTGTCTGTGTTTGCTTAAGAGGAGATATCACAAAGTATGCGCTTTTGTTGTTTCCATTGTTTTCAATGCATTTTGGCCTAAAACGAGCATTTGCTGTTTTCTCTTAAATGCAACATGGGAGAAAAACCATTTCACATCACATTTGTGGGTCTTGGTCTTCAACACATTATGTGAAATTTTGAGCTGTCTGTGTTTGCTACAAGAGGAGATATCACAAAGTATGCGCTTTTGTTGTTTCCATTGGTTTCAATGCATTTTGGCCTAAAACGAGCATTTGCTGTTTTCTCTTAAATGCAAGATGGGAGAAAAACCATTTCACATCACATTTCTGGGTCTTGGCCTTCAACACAATGTGTGAAATTTTTAGCTATCTGTGTTTGCTAGAAGAGGAGATATCACAAAGTATGCGCTTTTGTTGTTTTCCCATTGGTTTCAATGCACATTGGCCTAAAACGAGCATTTGCAGTTTTCTCTTAAATGCAACATGGGAGAAAAACCATTTCACATCACATTTGTGGGTCTTGGTCTTCAACACATTCTGTTAAATTTTGAGCTGTCTTTGTTTGCTTAAGAGGAGATATCACAAAGTATGCGCTTTTGTTGTTTCCATTGGTTTGAATGCATTTTGGCCTAAAACAGGCATTTGCTGTTTTCTCTTAAAGGCAACATGGGAGACAAACCATTTCACATCACATTTGTGGGTCTTGGTCTTCAACACATTCTGTGAAATTTTGAGCTGTCTGTGTTTGCTACAAGAGGAGATATCACAAAGTATGCACATTTGTTGTTTCCAATGGTTTGAATCCATTTTGGCCTAAAACAAGCATTTGCTGTTTTCTCTTAAATGCAACATGGGAGAAAAACCATTTCACATCACATTTCTGGGTCTTGGCCTTCAACACATTGTGTGAAATTTTTAGCTATCTGTGTTTGCTAGAAAAGGAGATATCACAAAGAATGGGCTTTTGTTGTTTTCCCTTTGGTTTCAATGCACATTGGCCTAAAACGAGCATTTGCTGTTTTCTCTTAAACGCAACATGGGAGAAAACCCATTTCATGTCACATTTGTGGGTCTTGGTCTTCAACACATTCTATGAAATTTTGAGTTGTCTGTGTTTGCTACTAGAGGAGATATCACAAAGTATGCGCTTTTGTTGTTTCCTTTCGTTTCAATGCATTTTGGCCAAAAACGAGCATTTGCTGTTTTCTCTTAAATGCAACATGGGAGAAAACCCATTTCATGTCACATTTGTGGGTCTTGGTCTTCAACACATTCTGTGAAATTTTGAGCTGTCTTTGCTTAAGAGGAGATATCACAAAGTATGCACTTTTGTTGTTTCCATTGGTTTCAATGCATTTTGGCCTAAAATGAGCATTTGCTGTTTTCTCTTAAATGCAACATGGGAGAAAACCCATTTCATGTCACATTTGTGGGTCTTGGTCTTCAACACATTCTATGAAATTTTGAGTTGTCTGTGTTTGCTACAAGAGGAGATATCACAAAGTATGCGCTTTTGTTGTTTTCCCATTGGTTTCAATGCATATTGGCCTAAAACGAGCATTTGCTGTTTTCTCATAAACGCAACATGGGAGAAAAACCATTTCACATCACATTTGTGGGTCTTGGTCTTCAACACATTCTGTGAAATTTTGAGCTGTCTGTGTTTGCTTAAGAAGAGATATCACAAAGTATGCGCTTTTGTTGTTTCCATTGGTTTCAATGCATTTTGGCCTAAAACGAGCATTTGCTGTTTTCTCTTAAATGCAACATGGGAGAAAAACCATTTCACGTCACATTTTTGGGGCTTGGTCTTCAACACATTCTGTGAAATTTTTAGCTGTCTGTGTTTGCTACAAGAGGAGATATCACAAAGTATGCGCTTTTGTTGTTTCCATTGGTTTCAATGCATTTTGGCCTAAAACGAGCATTTGCTGTTTTCTGTTAAATGCAACATGGGAGAAAAACCATTTCACATCACATTTCTGGGTCTTGGCCTTCAACACAATGTGTGAAATTTTTAGCTAACTGTGTTTGCTAGAAGAGGAGATATCACAAAGTATGCACTTTGTTGTTTTCCCATTGGTTTCAATGCACATTGGCCTAAAACGAGCATTTGCAGTTTTCTCTTAAATGCAACATGGGAGAAAAACCATTTCACATCACATTTGTGGGTCTTGGTCTTCAACACATTCTGTGAAATTTTGAGCTGTCTGTGTTTGCTTAAGAGGAGATATCACAAAGTATGCGCTTTTGTTGTTTCCATTGGTTTCAATGCATTTTGGCCTAAAACGAGCATTTGCTGTTTTCTCTTAAATGCAACATGGGAGAAAAACCATTTCACATCACATTTGTGGGTCTTGGTCTTCAACACATTCTGTGAAATTTTGAGCTGTCTGTGTTTGCTACAAGAGGAGATATCACAAAGAATGCGCTTTTGTTGTTTCCATTGGTTTCAATGCATTTTGGCCTAAAACGAGCATTTGCTGTTTTCTCTTAAATGCAACATGGGAGAAAAACCATTTCACATCACATTTCTGGGTCTTGGCCTTCAACACAATGTGTGAAATTTTTAGCTATCTGTGTTTGCTAGAAGAGGAGATATCACAAAGTATGCGCTTTTGTTGTTTTCCCATTGGTTTCAATGCACATTGGCCTAAAACGAGCATTTGCAGATTTCTCTTAAATGCAACATGGGAGAAAAACCATTTCACATCACATTTGTGGGTCTTGGTCTTCAACACATTCTGTGAAATTTTGAGCTGTCTTTGTTTGCTACAAGAGGAGATATCACAAAGTATGCGCTTTTGTTGTTTTCCCATTGGTTGCAATGCATTTTGGCCTAAAACGAGCATTTGCTGTTTTCTCTTAAATGCAACATGGGAGAAAAACCATTTCACATCACATTTCTGGGTCTTGGCCTTCAACACAATGTGTGAAATTTTTAGCTATCTGTGTTTGCTAGAAGAGGAGATATCACAAAGTATGCGCTTTTGTTGTTTTCCCATTGGTTTCAATGCACATTGGCCTAAAACGAGCATTTGCAGTTTTCTCTTAAATGCAACATGGGAGAAAAACCATTTCACATAACTTTTGTGGGTCTTGGTCTTCAACACATTCTGTGAAATTTTGAGCTTTCTTTGTTTGCTTAAGAGGAGATATCACAAAGTATGCGCTTTTGTTGTTTCCATTGGTTTGAATGCATTTTGGCCTAAAACAGGCATTTGCTGTTTTCTCTTAAACGCAACATGGGAGACAAACCATTTCACATCACATTTGTGGGTCTTGGTCTTCAACACATTCTGTGAAATTTTGAGCTGTCTGTGTTTGCTACAAGAGGAGATATCACAAAGTATGCACATTTGTTGTTTCCAATGGTTTGAATGCATTTTGGCCTAAAACGAGCATTTGCTGTTTTCTCTTAAATGCAACATGGGAGCAAAACCATTTCACATCACATTTGTGGGTCTTGGTCTTCAACACATTCTGTGAAATTTTGAGCTGTCTTTGTTTGCTTAAGAGGAGATATCACAAAGTATGCGCTTTTGTTGTTTCCATTGGTTTGAATGCATTTTGGCCTAAAACAGGCATTTGCTGTTTTCTCTTAAAGGCAACATGGGAGACAAACCATTTCACATCACATTTGTGGGTCTTGGTCTTCAACACATTCTGTGAAATTTTGAGCTGTCTTTGCTTAAGAGGAGATATCACAAAGTATGCACTTTTGTTGTTTCCATTGGTTTCAATGCATTTTGGCCTAAAACGAGCATTTGCTGTTTTCTCTTAAATGCAACATGGGAGCAAAACCATTTCACATCACATTTGTGGGTCTTGGTCTTCAACACATTCTGTGAAATTTTGAGCTGTCTGTGTTTGCTACAAGAGGAGATATCACAAAGTATGCACATTTGTTGTTTCCAATGGTTTGAATGCATTTTGGCCTAAAACGAGCATTTGCTGTTTTCTCTTAAACGCAACATGGGAGAAAAACCATTTCACATCACATTTGTGGGTCTTGGTCTTCAACATATTCTGTGAAATTTTGAGCTATCTGTGTTTGCTAGAAGAGGAGATATCACAAAGAATGCGCTTTTGTTGTTTTCCCTTTGGTTTCAATGCACATTGGCCTAAAACGAGCATTTGCTGTTTTCTCTTAAATGCAACATGGGAGAAAAACCATTTCACATCAGATTTGTGGGTCTTGGTCTTCAACACATTCTGTGAAATTTTGAGCTGTCTGTGTTTGCTACAAGAGGAGATATCACAAAGTATGCACATTTGTTGTTTCCAATGGTTTGAATGCATTTTTGCCTAAAACGAGCATTTGCTGTTTTCTCTTAAATGCAACATGGGAGAAAACCCATTTCATGTCACATTTGTGGGTCTTGGTCTTCAACACATTCTGTGAAATTTTGAGCTGTCTTTGCTTAAGAGGAGATATCACAAAGTATGCACTTTTGTTGTTTCCATTGGTTTCAATGCATTTTGGCCTAAATCGAGCATTTGCTGTTTTCTCTTAAATGCAACATGGGAGAAAAACCATTTCACATCACATTTGTGGGTCTTTGTCTTCAACACATTCTGTGAAATTTTGAGCTGTCTGTGATTGATACAAGAAGAGATATCACAAAGTATGCGCTTTTGTTGTTTCCATTGGTTTCAATGCATTTTGGCCTAAAACGAGCATTTGCTGTTTTCTCTTAAATGCAACATGGGAGAAAAACCATTTCACATCACATTTCTGGGTCTTGGCCTTCAACACAATGTGTGAAATTTTTAGCTATCTGTGTTTGCTAGAAGAGGAGATATCACAAAGTATGCGCTTTTGTTGTTTTCCCATTGGTTTCAATGCACATTGGCCTAAAACGAGCATTTGCAGTTTTCTCTTAAATGCAACATGGGAGAAAAACCATTTCACATCACATTTGTGGGTCTTGGTCTTCAACACATTCTGTTAAATTTTGAGCTGTCTTTGTTTGCTTAAGAGGAGATATCACAAAGTATGCGCTTTTGTTGTTTCCATTGGTTTGAATGCATTTTGGCCTAAAACAGGCATTTGCTGTTTTCTCTTAAAGGCAACATGGGAGACAAACCATTTCACATCACATTTGTGGGTCTTGGTCTTCAACACATTCTGTGAAATTTTGAGCTGTCTGTGTTTGCTACAAGAGGAGATATCACAAAGTATGCACATTTGTTGTTTCCAATGGTTTGAATCCATTTTGGCCTAAAACAAGCATTTGCTGTTTTCTCTTAAATGCAACATGGGAGAAAAACCATTTCACATCACATTTCTGGGTCTTGGCCTTCAACACATTGTGTGAAATTTTTAGCTATCTGTGTTTGCTAGAAAAGGAGATATCACAAAGAATGGGCTTTTGTTGTTTTCCCTTTGGTTTCAATGCACATTGGCCTAAAACGAGCATTTGCTGTTTTCTCTTAAACGCAACATGGGAGAAAACCCATTTCATGTCACATTTGTGGGTCTTGGTCTTCAACACATTCTATGAAATTTTGAGTTGTCTGTGTTTGCTACTAGAGGAGATATCACAAAGTATGCGCTTTTGTTGTTTCCTTTCGTTTCAATGCATTTTGGCCAAAAACGAGCATTTGCTGTTTTCTCTTAAATGCAACATGGGAGAAAACCCATTTCATGTCACATTTGTGGGTCTTGGTCTTCAACACATTCTGTGAAATTTTGAGCTGTCTTTGCTTAAGAGGAGATATCACAAAGTATGCACTTTTGTTGTTTCCATTGGTTTCAATGCATTTTGGCCTAAAATGAGCATTTGCTGTTTTCTCTTAAATGCAACATGGGAGAAAACCCATTTCATGTCACATTTGTGGGTCTTGGTCTTCAACACATTCTATGAAATTTTGAGTTGTCTGTGTTTGCTACAAGAGGAGATATCACAAAGTATGCGCTTTTGTTGTTTTCCCATTGGTTTCAATGCATATTGGCCTAAAACGAGCATTTGCTGTTTTCTCATAAACGCAACATGGGAGAAAAACCATTTCACATCACATTTGTGGGTCTTGGTCTTCAACACATTCTGTGAAATTTTGAGCTGTCTGTGTTTGCTTAAGAAGAGATATCACAAAGTATGCGCTTTTGTTGTTTCCATTGGTTTCAATGCATTTTGGCCTAAAACGAGCATTTGCTGTTTTCTCTTAAATGCAACATGGGAGAAAAACCATTTCACGTCACATTTTTGGGGCTTGGTCTTCAACACATTCTGTGAAATTTTTAGCTGTCTGTGTTTGCTACAAGAGGAGATATCACAAAGTATGCGCTTTTGTTGTTTCCATTGGTTTCAATGCATTTTGGCCTAAAACGAGCATTTGCTGTTTTCTGTTAAATGCAACATGGGAGAAAAACCATTTCACATCACATTTCTGGGTCTTGGCCTTCAACACAATGTGTGAAATTTTTAGCTAACTGTGTTTGCTAGAAGAGGAGATATCACAAAGTATGCACTTTGTTGTTTTCCCATTGGTTTCAATGCACATTGGCCTAAAACGAGCATTTGCAGTTTTCTCTTAAATGCAACATGGGAGAAAAACCATTTCACATCACATTTGTGGGTCTTGGTCTTCAACACATTCTGTGAAATTTTGAGCTGTCTGTGTTTGCTTAAGAGGAGATATCACAAAGTATGCGCTTTTGTTGTTTCCATTGGTTTCAATGCATTTTGGCCTAAAACGAGCATTTGCTGTTTTCTCTTAAATGCAACATGGGAGAAAAACCATTTCACATCACATTTGTGGGTCTTGGTCTTCAACACATTCTGTGAAATTTTGAGCTGTCTGTGTTTGCTACAAGAGGAGATATCACAAAGAATGCGCTTTTGTTGTTTCCATTGGTTTCAATGCATTTTGGCCTAAAACGAGCATTTGCTGTTTTCTCTTAAATGCAACATGGGAGAAAAACCATTTCACATCACATTTCTGGGTCTTGGCCTTCAACACAATGTGTGAAATTTTTAGCTATCTGTGTTTGCTAGAAGAGGAGATATCACAAAGTATGCGCTTTTGTTGTTTTCCCATTGGTTTCAATGCACATTGGCCTAAAACGAGCATTTGCAGATTTCTCTTAAATGCAACATGGGAGAAAAACCATTTCACATCACATTTGTGGGTCTTGGTCTTCAACACATTCTGTGAAATTTTGAGCTGTCTTTGTTTGCTACAAGAGGAGATATCACAAAGTATGCGCTTTTGTTGTTTTCCCATTGGTTGCAATGCATTTTGGCCTAAAACGAGCATTTGCTGTTTTCTCTTAAATGCAACATGGGAGAAAAACCATTTCACATCACATTTCTGGGTCTTGGCCTTCAACACAATGTGTGAAATTTTTAGCTATCTGTGTTTGCTAGAAGAGGAGATATCACAAAGTATGCGCTTTTGTTGTTTTCCCATTGGTTTCAATGCACATTGGCCTAAAACGAGCATTTGCAGTTTTCTCTTAAATGCAACATGGGAGAAAAACCATTTCACATAACTTTTGTGGGTCTTGGTCTTCAACACATTCTGTGAAATTTTGAGCTTTCTTTGTTTGCTTAAGAGGAGATATCACAAAGTATGCGCTTTTGTTGTTTCCATTGGTTTGAATGCATTTTGGCCTAAAACAGGCATTTGCTGTTTTCTCTTAAACGCAACATGGGAGACAAACCATTTCACATCACATTTGTGGGTCTTGGTCTTCAACACATTCTGTGAAATTTTGAGCTGTCTGTGTTTGCTACAAGAGGAGATATCACAAAGTATGCACATTTGTTGTTTCCAATGGTTTGAATGCATTTTGGCCTAAAACGAGCATTTGCTGTTTTCTCTTAAATGCAACATGGGAGCAAAACCATTTCACATCACATTTGTGGGTCTTGGTCTTCAACACATTCTGTGAAATTTTGAGCTGTCTTTGTTTGCTTAAGAGGAGATATCACAAAGTATGCGCTTTTGTTGTTTCCATTGGTTTGAATGCATTTTGGCCTAAAACAGGCATTTGCTGTTTTCTCTTAAAGGCAACATGGGAGACAAACCATTTCACATCACATTTGTGGGTCTTGGTCTTCAACACATTCTGTGAAATTTTGAGCTGTCTTTGCTTAAGAGGAGATATCACAAAGTATGCACTTTTGTTGTTTCCATTGGTTTCAATGCATTTTGGCCTAAAACGAGCATTTGCTGTTTTCTCTTAAATGCAACATGGGAGCAAAACCATTTCACATCACATTTGTGGGTCTTGGTCTTCAACACATTCTGTGAAATTTTGAGCTGTCTGTGTTTGCTACAAGAGGAGATATCACAAAGTATGCACATTTGTTGTTTCCAATGGTTTGAATGCATTTTGGCCTAAAACGAGCATTTGCTGTTTTCTCTTAAACGCAACATGGGAGAAAAACCATTTCACATCACATTTGTGGGTCTTGGTCTTCAACATATTCTGTGAAATTTTGAGCTATCTGTGTTTGCTAGAAGAGGAGATATCACAAAGAATGCGCTTTTGTTGTTTTCCCTTTGGTTTCAATGCACATTGGCCTAAAACGAGCATTTGCTGTTTTCTCTTAAATGCAACATGGGAGAAAAACCATTTCACATCAGATTTGTGGGTCTTGGTCTTCAACACATTCTGTGAAATTTTGAGCTGTCTGTGTTTGCTACAAGAGGAGATATCACAAAGTATGCACATTTGTTGTTTCCAATGGTTTGAATGCATTTTTGCCTAAAACGAGCATTTGCTGTTTTCTCTTAAATGCAACATGGGAGAAAACCCATTTCATGTCACATTTGTGGGTCTTGGTCTTCAACACATTCTGTGAAATTTTGAGCTGTCTTTGCTTAAGAGGAGATATCACAAAGTATGCACTTTTGTTGTTTCCATTGGTTTCAATGCATTTTGGCCTAAATCGAGCATTTGCTGTTTTCTCTTAAATGCAACATGGGAGAAAAACCATTTCACATCACATTTGTGGGTCTTTGTCTTCAACACATTCTGTGAAATTTTGAGCTGTCTGTGATTGATACAAGAAGAGATATCACAAAGTATGCGCTTTTGTTGTTTCCATTGGTTTCAATGCATTTTGGCCTAAAACGAGCATTTGCTGTTTTCTCTTAAATGCAACATGGGAGAAAAACCATTTCACATCACATTTGTGTGTCTTTGTCTTCAACACATTCTGTGAAATTTTGAGCTGTCTGTGTTTGCTACAAGAAGAGATATCACAAAGTATGCGCTTTTGTTGTTTTCTTTGATTTCAATGCATTTAGGCCTAAAACAAGCATTTGCTGATTTCTCTTAAATGCAACATGGGAGAAAAAGCAATTCACATCACTTTAGTGGGTCTTGGTATTCAACACATTCTGTGAAATTTTGAGCTATCTGTGTTTGCTACAAGAGGAGATATTACAAAGTATGCGCTTTTGTTGTTTCCTTTCGTTTCAATGCATTTTGGTCTAAAATGAGCATTTGCTGTTTTCTCTTAAATGCAACATGGGAGAAAACCCATTTCATGTCACATTTGTGGGTCTTGGTCTTCAACACATTCTATGAAATTTTGAGTTGTCTGTGTTTGCTACTAGAGGAGATATCACAAAGTATGCGCTTTTGTTGTTTTCCCATTGGTTTCAATGCATATTGGCCTAAAACGAGCATTTGCTGTTTTCTCTTAAACGCAACATGGGAGAAAAACCATTTCACATCACATTTGTGGGTCTTGGTCTTCAACACATTCTGTGAAATTTTGAGCTGTCTTTGTTTGCTTAAGAGGAGATATCACAAAGTATGCGCTTTTGTTGTTTCCATTGGTTTGAATGCATTTTGGCCTAAAACAGGCATTTGCTGTTTTCTCTTAAATGCAACATGGGAGAAAAACCATTTCACATCACATTTGTGGGTCTTGGTCTTCAACACATTCTGTGAAATTTTGAGCTGTATGTGTTTGCTACAAGAGGAGATATCACAAAGTATGCACATTTGTTGTTTCCAATGGTTTCAATGCATTTTGGCCTAAAGCAAGCATTTGCTGTTTTCTCTTAAATGCAACATGGGAGAAAAACCATTTCACATCACATTTCTGGGTCTTGGCCTTCAACACATTGTGTGAAATTTTTAGCTATCTGTGTTTGCTAGAAAAGGAGATATCACAAAGAATGGTCTTTTGTTGTTTTCCCTTTGGTTTCAATGCACATTGGCCTAAAACGAGCATTTGCTGTTTTCTCTTAAACGCAACATGGGAGAAAAACCATTTCACATCACATTTGTGGGTCTTGGTCTTCAACATATTCTGTGAAATTTTGAGCTATCTGTGTTTGCTACAAGAGGAGATATCACAAAGAATGCGCTTTTGTTGTTTCCTTTCGTTTAAATGCATTTTGGTTTAAAACGAGCATTTGCTGTTTTCTCTTAAATGCAACATGGGAGAAAAACCATTTCACATCAGATTTGTGGGTCTTGGTCTTCAACACATTCTGTGAAATTTTGAGCTGTCTGTGTTTGCTACAAGAGGAGATATCACAAAGTATGCACATTTGTTGTTTCCAATGGTTTGAATGCATTTTGGCCTAAAACGAGCATTTGCTGTTTTCTCTTAAACGCAACATGGGAGAAAAACCATTTCACATCACATTTGTGGGTCTTGGTCTTCAACACATTCTGTGAAATTTTGAGCTGTCTGTGTTTGCTTAAGAGGAGATATCACAAAGTATGCGCTTTTGTTGTTTCCATTGGTTTCAATGCATTTTGGCCTAAAACGAGCATTTGCTGTTTTCTCTTAAATGCAACATGGGAGAAAAACCATTTCACATCACATTTCTGGGTCTTGGCCTTCAACACAATGTGTGAAATTTTTAGCTATCTGTGTTTGCTAGAAGAGGAGATATCACAAAGAATGCGCTTTTGTTGTTTTCCCATTGGTTTCAATGCACATTGGCCTAAAACGAGCATTTGCTGATTTCTCTTAAATGCAACATGGGAGAAAAACCATTTCACATCAGATTTGTGGGTCTTGGTCTTCAACACATTCTGTGAAATTTTGAGCTGTCTGTGTTTGCTACAAGAGGAGATATCACAAAGTTGCACATTTGTTGTTTCCTTTCGTTTCAATGCATTTTGGCCTAAAACGAGCATTTGCTGTTTTCTCTTAAATGCAACATGGGAGAAAACCCATTTCATGTCACATTTGTGGGTCTTGGTCTTCAACACATTCTGTGAAATTTTGAGCTGTCTTTGCTTAAGAGGAGATATCACAAAGTATGCACTTTTGTTGTTTCCATTGGTTTCAATGCATTTTGGCCTAAATCGAGCATTTGCTGTTTTCTCTTAAATGCAACATGGGAGAAAAACCATTTCACATCACATTTGTGGGTCTTTGTCTTCAACACATTCTGTGAAATTTTGAGCTGTCTGTGATTGATACAAGAGATATCACAAAGTATGCGCTTTTGTTGTTTCCATTGGTTTCAATGCATTTTGGCCTAAAACGAGCATTTGCTGTTTTCTCTTAAATGCAACATTGGAGAAAAACCATTTCACATCACATTTGTGGGGCTTTGTCTTCAACACATTCTGTGAAATTTTTAGCTGTCTGTGTTTGCTACAAGAAGAGATATCACAAAGTATGCGCTTTTGTTGTTTCCTTTGATTTCAATGCATTTAGGCCTAAAACAAGCATTTGCTGATTTCTCTTAAATGCAACATGGGAGAAAAACCAATTCACATCACATTAGTGGGTCTTGGTATTCAACACATTCTGTGAAATTTTGAGCTATCTGTGTTTGCTACAAGAGGAAATATTACAAAGTATGCGCTTTTGTTGTTTCCTTTCGTTTCAATGCATTTTGGCCTAAAACGAGCATTTGCTGTTTTCTCTTAAATGCAACATGGGAGAAAACCCATTTCATGTCACATTTGTGGGTCTTGGTCTTCAACACATTCTATGAAATTTTGAGTTGTCTGTTTTTGCTACAAGAGGAGATATCACAAAGTATGCGCTTTTGTTGTTTTCCCATTGGTTTCAATGCATATTGGCCTAAAACGAGCATTTGCTGTTTTCTCTTAAACGCAACATGGGAGAAAAACCATTTCACATCACATTTGTGGGTCTTGGTCTTCAACACATTCTGTGAAATTTTGAGCTGTCTGTGTTTGCTTAAGAGGAGATATCACAAAGTATGCGCTTTTGTTGTTTCCATTGGTTTCAATGCATTTTGGCCTAAAACGAGCATTTGCTGTTTTCTCTTAAATGCAACATGGGAGAAAAACCATTTCACATCACATTTGTGGGTCTTGGTCTTCAACACATTCTGTGAAATTTTGAGCTGTCTGTGTTTGCTACAAGACGAGATATCACAAAGTATGCGCTTTTGTTATTTCCATTGGTTTCAATGCATTTTGGCCTAAAACGAGCATTTGCTGTTTTCTCTTAAATGCAACATGGGAGAAAAACCATTTCACATCACATTTCTGGGTCTTGGCCTTCAACACAATGTGTGAAATTTTTAGCTATCTGTGTTTGCTAGAAGAGGAGATATCACAAAGTATGCACTTTTGTTGTTTTCCCATTGGTTTCATTGCACATTGGCCTAAAACGAGCATTTGCAGTTTTCTCTTAAATGCAACATGGTAGAAAAACCATTTCACATCACATTTGTGGGTCTTGGTCTTCAACACATTCTGTGAAATTTTGAGCTGTCTTTGTTTGCTTAAGAGGAGATATCACAAAGTATGCGCTTTTGTTGTTTCCATTGGTTTGAATGCATTTTGGCCTAAAACAGGCATTTGCTGTTTTCTCTTAAAGGCAACATGGGAGACAAACCATTTCACATCACATTTGTGGATCTTGGTCTTCAACACATTCTGTGAAATTTTGAGCTGTCTGTGTTTGCTACAAGAGGAGATATCACAAAGTATGCACATTTGTTGTTTCCAATGGTTTGAATGCATTTTGGCCTAAAACGAGCATTTGCTGTTTTCTCTTAAATGCAACATGGGAGAAAACCCATTTCATGTCACATTTGTGGGTCTTGGTCTTCAACACATTCTGTGAAATTTTGAGCTGTCTTTGCTTAAGAGGAGATATCACAAAGTATGCACTTTTGTTGTTTCCATTGGTTTCAATGCATTTTGGCCTAAATCGAGCATTTGCTGTTTTCTCTTAAATGCAACATGGGAGAAAAACCATTTCACATCACATTTGTGGGTCTTTGTCTTCAACACATTCTGTGAAATTTTGAGCTGTCTGTGATTGATACAAGAAGAGATATCACAAAGTATGCGCTTTTGTTGTTTCCATTGGTTTCAATGCATTTTGTCCTAAAACGAGCATTTGCTGTTTTCTCTTAAATGCAACATGGGAGAAAAACCATTTCACATCACATTTGTGTGTCTTTGTCTTCAACACATTCTGTGAAATTTTGAGCTGTCTGTGTTTGCTACAAGAAGAGATATCACAAAGTATGCGCTTTTGTTGTTTTCTTTGATTTCAATGCATTTAGGCCTAAAACAAGCATTTGCTGATTTCTCTTAAATGCAACATGGGAGAAAAAGCAATTCACATCACTTTAGTGGGTCTTGGTATTCAACACATTCTGTGAAATTTTGAGCTATCTGTGTTTGCTACAAGAGGAGATATTACAAAGTATGCGCTTTTGTTGTTTCCTTTCGTTTCAATGCAT
This sequence comes from Taudactylus pleione, assembly GCA_031769625.1. Taxonomy (NCBI): domain Eukaryota; kingdom Metazoa; phylum Chordata; class Amphibia; order Anura; family Myobatrachidae; genus Taudactylus; species Taudactylus pleione. Next base: position 819,438 of record JAUIMM010000274.1, on the reverse strand, counting down.
TTTGGCCTAAAACGAGCATTTGCTGTTTTCTCTTAAATGCAACATGGGAGAAAACCCATTTCATGTCACATTTGTGGGTCTTGGTCTTCAACACATTCTATGAAATTTTGAGTTGTCTGTGTTTGCTACTAGAGGAGATATCACAAATTATGCGCTTTTGTTGTTTTCCCATTGGTTTCAATGCATATTGGCCTAAAACGAGCATTTGCTGTTTTCTCTTAAACGCAACATGGGAGAAAAACCATTTCACATCACATTTGTGGGTCTTGGTCTTCAACACATTCTGTGAAATTTTGAGCTGTCTGTGTTTGCTTAAGAGGAGATATCACAAAGTATGCGCTTTTGTTGTTTCCATTGGTTTCAATGCATTTTGGCCTAAAACGAGCATTTCCTGTTTTCTCTTAAATGCAACATGGGAGAAAAACCATTTCACATCACATTTGTGGGTCTTGGTCTTCAACACATTCTGTGAAATTTTGAGCTGTCTGTGTTTGCTACAAGAGGAGATATCACAAAGTATGCGCTTTTGTTGTTTCCATTGGTTTCAATGCATTTTGGCCTAAAATGAGCATTTGCTGTTTTCTCTTAAATGCAACATGGGAGAAAAACCATTTCACATCACATTTCTGGGTCTTGGCCTTCAACACAATGTGTGAAATTTTTAGCTATCTGTGTTTGCTAGAAGAGGAGATATCACAAAGTATGCGCTTTTGTTGTTTTCCCATTGGTTTCAATGCACATTGGCCTAAAACGAGCATTTGCTGTTTTCTCTTAAATGCAACATGGTAAAAAAACCATTTCACATCACATTTGTGGGTCTTGGTCTTCAACACATTCTGTGAAATTTTGAGCTCTTTTTGTTTGCTTAAGAGGAGATATCACAAAGTATGCGCTTTTGTTGTTTCCATTGGTTTGAATGCATTTTGGCCTAAAACAGGCATTTGCTGTTTTCTCTTAAAGGCAACATGGGAGACAAACCATTTCACATCACATTTGTGGGTCTTGGTCTTCAACACATTCTGTGAAATTTTGAGCTGTCTGTGTTTGCTACAAGAGGAGATATCACAAAGTATGCACATTTGTTGTTTCCAATGGTTTGAATCCATTTTGGCCTAAAACAAGCATTTGCTGTTTTCTCTTAAATGCAACATGGGAGAAAAACCATTTCACATCACATTTCTGGGTCTTGGCCTTCAACACATTGTGTGAAATTTTTAGCTATCTGTGTTTGCTAGAAAAGGAGATATCACAAAGAATGCGCTTTTGTTGTTTTCCCTTTGGTTTCAATGCACATTGGCCTAAAACGAGCATTTGCTGTTTTCTCTTAAACGCAACATGGGAGAAAAACCATTTCACATCACATTTGTGGGTCTTGGTCTTCAACATATTCTGTGAAATTTTGAGTTGTCTGTTTTTGCTACAAGAGGAGATATCACAAAGTATGCACTTTTGTTGTTTCCTTTCGTTTAAATGCATTTTGGTTTAAAACGAGCATTTGCTGTTTTCTCTTAAATGCAACATGGGAGCAAAACCATTTCACATCACATTTGTGGGTCTTGGTCTTCAACACATTCTGTGAAATTTTGAGCTGTCTGTGTTTGCTACAAGAGGAGATATCACAAAGTATGCGCTTTTGTTGTTTTCCCATTGGTTTCAATGCATTTTGGCCTAAAACGAGCATTTGCTGTTTTCTCTTATATGCAACATGGGAGCAAAACCATTTCACATCACATTTGTGGGTCTTGGTCTTCAACACATTCTATGAAATTTTGAGTTGTCTGTGTTTGCTACAAGAGGAGATATCACAAAGTATGCGCTTATGTTGTTTCCTTTCGTTTCAATGCATTTTGGGCTAAAACGAGCATTTGCTGTTTTCTCTTAAATGCAACATAGGAGAAAACCCATTTCATGTCACATTTGTGGGTCTTGGTCTTCAACACATTCTGTGAAATTTTGAGCTGCCTTTTCTTAAGAGGAGATATCACAAAGTATGCACTTTTGTTGTTTCCATTGGTTTCAATGCATTTTGGCCTAAATCGAGCATTTGCTGTTTTCTCTTAAATGCAACATGGGAGAAAAACCATTTCACATCACATTTGTGGGTCTTTGTCTTCAACACATTCTGTGAAATTTTGAGCTGTCTGTGATTGATACAAGAAGAAATATCACAAAGTATGCGCTTTTGTTGTTTCCATTGGTTTCAATGCATTTTGGCCTAAAACGAGCATTTGCTGTTTTCTCTTAAATGCAACATTGGAGAAAAACCATTTCACATCACATTTGTGGGGCTTTGTCTTCAACACATTCTGTGAAATTTTTAGCTGTCTGTGTTTGCTACAAGAAGAGATATCACAAAGTATGCGCTTTTGTTGTTTCCTTTGATTTCAATGCATTTAGGCCTAAAACAAGCATTTGCTGATTTCTCTTAAATGCAACATGGGAGAAAAACCAATTCACATCACATTAGTGGGTCTTGGTATTCAACACATTCTGTGAAATTTTGAGCTATCTGTGTTTGCTACAAGAGGAGATATTACAAAGTATGCGCTTTTGTTGTTTCCTTTCGTTTCAATGCATTTTGGCCTAAAACGAGCATTTGCTGTTTTCTCTTAAATGCAACATGGGAGAAAACCCATTTCATGTCACATTTGTGGGTCTTGGTCTTCAACACATTCTATGAAATTTTGAGTTGTCTGTTTTTGCTACAAGAGGAGATATCACAAAGTATGCGCTTTTGTTGTTTTCCCATTGGTTTCAATGCATATTGGCCTAAAACGAGCATTTGCTGTTTTCTCTTAAACGCAACATGGGAGAAAAACCATTTCACATCACATTTGTGGGTCTTGGTCTTCAACACATTCTGTGAAATTTTGAGCTGTCTGTGTTTGCTTAAGAGGAGATATCACAAAGTATGCGCTTTTGTTGTTTCCATTGGTTTCAATGCATTTTGGCCTAAAACGAGCATTTGCTGTTTTCTCTTAAATGCAACATGGGAGAAAAACCATTTCACATCACATTTGTGGGTCTTGGTCTTCAACACATTCTGTGAAATTTTGAGCTGTCTGTGTTTGCTACAAGACGAGATATCACAAAGTATGCGCTTTTGTTATTTCCATTGGTTTCAATGCATTTTGGCCTAAAACGAGCATTTGCTGTTTTCTCTTAAATGCAACATGGGAGAAAAACCATTTCACATCACATTTCTGGGTCTTGGCCTTCAACACAATGTGTGAAATTTTTAGCTATCTGTGTTTGCTAGAAGAGGAGATATCACAAAGTATGCACTTTTGTTGTTTTCCCATTGGTTTCATTGCACATTGGCCTAAAACGAGCATTTGCAGTTTTCTCTTAAATGCAACATGGTAGAAAAACCATTTCACATCACATTTGTGGGTCTTGGTCTTCAACACATTCTGTGAAATTTTGAGCTGTCTTTGTTTGCTTAAGAGGAGATATCACAAAGTATGCGCTTTTGTTGTTTCCATTGGTTTGAATGCATTTTGGCCTAAAACAGGCATTTGCTGTTTTCTCTTAAAGGCAACATGGGAGACAAACCATTTCACATCACATTTGTGGATCTTGGTCTTCAACACATTCTGTGAAATTTTGAGCTGTCTGTGTTTGCTACAAGAGGAGATATCACAAAGTATGCACATTTGTTGTTTCCAATGGTTTGAATGCATTTTGGCCTAAAACGAGCATTTGCTGTTTTCTCTTAAATGCAACATGGGAGAAAACCCATTTCATGTCACATTTGTGGGTCTTGGTCTTCAACACATTCTGTGAAATTTTGAGCTGTCTTTGCTTAAGAGGAGATATCACAAAGTATGCACTTTTGTTGTTTCCATTGGTTTCAATGCATTTTGGCCTAAATCGAGCATTTGCTGTTTTCTCTTAAATGCAACATGGGAGAAAAACCATTTCACATCACATTTGTGGGTCTTTGTCTTCAACACATTCTGTGAAATTTTGAGCTGTCTGTGATTGATACAAGAAGAGATATCACAAAGTATGCGCTTTTGTTGTTTCCATTGGTTTCAATGCATTTTGTCCTAAAACGAGCATTTGCTGTTTTCTCTTAAATGCAACATGGGAGAAAAACCATTTCACATCACATTTGTGTGTCTTTGTCTTCAACACATTCTGTGAAATTTTGAGCTGTCTGTGTTTGCTACAAGAAGAGATATCACAAAGTATGCGCTTTTGTTGTTTTCTTTGATTTCAATGCATTTAGGCCTAAAACAAGCATTTGCTGATTTCTCTTAAATGCAACATGGGAGAAAAAGCAATTCACATCACTTTAGTGGGTCTTGGTATTCAACACATTCTGTGAAATTTTGAGCTATCTGTGTTTGCTACAAGAGGAGATATTACAAAGTATGCGCTTTTGTTGTTTCCTTTCGTTTCAATGCATTTTGGCCTAAAACGAGCATTTGCTGTTTTCTCTTAAATGCAACATGGGAGAAAACCCATTTCATGTCACATTTGTGGGTCTTGGTCTTCAACACATTCTATGAAATTTTGAGTTGTCTGTGTTTGCTACTAGAGGAGATATCACAAATTATGCGCTTTTGTTGTTTTCCCATTGGTTTCAATGCATATTGGCCTAAAACGAGCATTTGCTGTTTTCTCTTAAACGCAACATGGGAGAAAAACCATTTCACATCACATTTGTGGGTCTTGGTCTTCAACACATTGTGAAATTTTGAGCTGTCTGTGTTTGCTTAAGAGGAGATATCACAAAGTATGCGCTTTTGTTGTTTCCATTGGTTTCAATGCATTTTGGCCTAAAACGAGCATTTCCTGTTTTCTCTTAAATGCAACATGGGAGAAAAACCATTTCACATCACATTTGTGGGTCTTGGTCTTCAACACATTCTGTGAAATTTTGAGCTGTCTGTGTTTGCTACAAGAGGAGATATCACAAAGTATGCGCTTTTGTTGTTTCCATTGGTTTCAATGCATTTTGGCCTAAAATGAGCATTTGCTGTTTTCTCTTAAATGCAACATGGGAGAAAAACCATTTCACATCACATTTCTGGGTCTTGGCCTTCAACACAATGTGTGAAATTTTTAGCTATCTGTGTTTGCTAGAAGAGGAGATATCACAAAGTATGCGCTTTTGTTGTTTTCCCATTGGTTTCAATGCACATTGGCCTAAAACGAGCATTTGCTGTTTTCTCTTAAATGCAACATGGTAAAAAAACCATTTCACATCACATTTGTGGGTCTTGGTCTTCAACACATTCTGTGAAATTTTGAGCTCTCTTTGTTTGCTTAAGAGGAGATATCACAAAGTATGCGCTTTTGTTGTTTCCATTGGTTTGAATGCATTTTGGCCTAAAACAGGCATTTGCTGTTTTCTCTTAAAGGCAACATGGGAGACAAACCATTTCACATCACATTTGTGGGTCTTGGTCTTCAACACATTCTGTGAAATTTTGAGCTGTCTGTGTTTGCTACAAGAGGAGATATCACAAAGTATGCACATTTGTTGTTTCCAATGGTTTGAATCCATTTTGGCCTAAAACAAGCATTTGCTGTTTTCTCTTAAATGCAACATGGGAGAAAAACCATTTCACATCACATTTCTGGGTCTTGGCCTTCAACACATTGTGTGAAATTTTTAGCTATCTGTGTTTGCTAGAAAAGGAGATATCACAAAGAATGCGCTTTTGTTGTTTTCCCTTTGGTTTCAATGCACATTGGCCTAAAACGAGCATTTGCTGTTTTCTCTTAAACGCAACATGGGAGAAAAACCATTTCACATCACATTTGTGGGTCTTGGTCTTCAACATATTCTGTGAAATTTTGAGCTATCTGTGTTTGCTACAAGAGGAGATATCACAAAGAATGCGCTTTTGTTGTTTTCCCTTTGGTTTCAATGCATTTTGGCCTAAAACGAGCATTTGCTGTTTTCTCTTAAATGCAACATGGGAGCAAAACCATTTCACATCACATTTGTGGGTCTTGGTCTTCAACACATTCTGTGAAATTTTGAGCTGTCTGTGATTGCTACAAGAGGAGATATCACAAAGTATGCACTTTTGTTGTTTCCTTTCGTTTAAATGCATTTTGGTTTAAAACGAGCATTTGCTGTTTTCTCTTAAATGCAAAATGGGAGCAAAACCATTTCACATCACATTTGTGGGTCTTGGTCTTCAACACATTCTGTGAAATTTTGAGCTGTCTGTGTTTGCTACAAGAGGAGATATCACAAAGTATGCGCTTTTGTTGTTTTCCCATTGGTTTCAATGCATTTTGGCCTAAAACGAGCATTTGCTGTTTTCTCTTATATGCAACATGGGAGCAAAACCATTTCACATCACATTTGTGGGTCTTGGTCTTCAACACATTCTATGAAATTTTGAGTTGTCTGTGTTTGCTACAAGAGGAGATATCACAAAGTATGCGCTTATGTTGTTTCCTTTCGTTTCAATGCATTTTGGGCTAAAACGAGCATTTGCTGTTTTCTCTTAAATGCAACATAGGAGAAAACCCATTTCATGTCACATTTGTGGGTCTTGGTCTTCAACACATTCTGTGAAATTTTGAGCTGCCTTTTCTTAAGAGGAGATATCACAAAGTATGCACTTTTGTTGTTTCCATTGGTTTCAATGCATTTTGGCCTAAATCGAGCATTTGCTGTTTTCTCTTAAATGCAACATGGGAGAAAAACCATTTCACATCACATTTGTGGGTCTTTGTCTTCAACACATTCTGTGAAATTTTGAGCTGTCTGTGATTGATACAAGAAGAAATATCACAAAGTATGCGCTTTTGTTGTTTCCATTGGTTTCAATGCATTTTGGCCTAAAACGAGCATTTGCTGTTTTCTCTTAAATGCAACATGGGAAAAAAACCATTTCACATCACATTTGTGGGTCTTTGTCTTCAACACATTCTGTGAAATTTTGAGCTATCTGTGTTTGCTACAAGAGGAGATATTACAAAGTATGCGATTTTGTTGTTTCCTTTCGTTTCAATGCATTTTGGCCTAAAACGAGCTTTTGCTGTTTTCTCTTAAATGCAACATGGGAGAAAACCCATTTCATGTCACATTTGTGGGTCTTGGTCTTCAACACATTCTATGAAATTTTGAGTTGTCTGTGTTTGCTACAAGAGGAGATATCACAAAGTATGCGCTTTTGTTGTTTTCCCATTGGTTTCAATGCATATTGGCCTAAAACGAGCATTTGCTGTTTTCTCTTAAACGCAACATGGGAGAAAAACCATTTCACATCACATTTGTGGGTCTTGGTCTTCAACACATTCTGTGAAATTTTGTGCTGTCTGTGTTTGCTTAAGAGTAGATATCACAAAGTATGCGCTTTTGTTGTTTCCATTGGTTTCAATGCATTTTGGCCTAAAACGAGCATTTGCTGTTTTCTCTTAAATGCAACATGGGAGAAAAACCATTTCACATCACATTTGTGGGTCTTGGTCTTCAACACATTCTCTGAAATTTTGAGCTGTCTGTGTTTGCTACAAGAGGAGATATCACAAAGTATGCGCTTTTGTTGTTTCCATTGGTTTCAATGCATTTTGGCCTAAAACGAGCATTTGCTGTTTTCTCTTAAATGCAACATGGGAGAAAAACCATTTCACATCACATTTCTGGGTCTTGGCCTTCAACACAATGTGTGAAATTTTTAGCTATCTGTGTTTGCTAGAAGAGGAGATATCACAAAGTATGCGCTTTTGTTGTTTTCCCATTGGTTTCAATGCACATTGGCCTAAAACGAGCATTTGCAGTTTTCTCTTAAATGCAACATGGTAGAAAAACCATTTCACATCACATTTGTGGGTCTTGGTCTTCAACACATTCTGTGAAATTTTGAGCTGTCTTTGTTTGCTTAAGAGGAGATATCACAAAGTATGCGCTTTTGTTGTTTCCATTGGTTTGAATGCATTTTGGCCTAAAACAGGCATTTGCTGTTTTCTCTTAAAGGCAACATGGGAGACAAACCATTTCACATCACATTTGTGGGTCTTGGTCTTCAACACATTCTGTGAAATTTTGAGCTGTCTGTGTTTGCTACAAGAGGAGATATCACAAAGTATGCACATTTGTTGTTTCCAATGGTTTGAATGCATTTTGGCCTAAAACGAGCATTTGCTGTTTTCAATTAAATGCAACATGGGAGAAAAACCATTTCACATCACATTTCTGGGTCTTGGCCTTCAACACATTGTGTGAAATTTTTAGCTATCTGTGTTTGCTAGAAAAGGAGATATCACAAAGAATGCGCTTTTGTTGTTTTCCCTTTGGTTTCAATGCACATTGGCCTAAAATGAGCATTTGCTGTTTTCTCTTAAATGCAACATGGGAGCAAAACCATTTCACATCACATTTGTGGGTCTTGGTCTTCAACACATTCTGTGAAATTTTGAGCTGTCTGTGTTTGCTACAAGTGGAGATTTCACAAAGTATGCACTTTTGTTGTTTCCTTTCGTTTAAATGCATTTTGGTCTAAAACGAGCATTTGCTGTTTTCTCTTAAATGCAACATGGGAGAAAAACCATTTCACATCAGATTTGTGGGTCTTGGTCTTCAACACATTCTGTGAAATTTTGAGCTGTCTGTGTTTACTACAAGAGGAGATATCACAAAGTGTGCAAATTTGTTGTTTCCAATGGTTTGAATGCATTTTGGCCTAAAACGAGCATTTGCTGTTTTCTCTTAATCGCAACATGGGAGAAAAACCATTTCACATCACATTTGTGGGTCTTGGTCTTCAACATATTCTGTGAAATTTTGAGCTATCTGTGTTTGCTAGAAGAGGAGATATCACAAAGAATGCGCTTTTGTTGTTTTCCCTTTGGTTTCAATGCACATTGGCCTAAAACGAGCATTTGCTGTTTTCTCTTAAATGCAACATGGGAGAAAAACAATTTCACATCAGATTTGTGGGTCTTGGTCTTCAACACATTCTGTGAAATTTTGAGCTGTCTGTGTTTGCTACAAGAGGAGATATCACAAAGTATGCACATTTGTTGTTTCCAATGGTTTGAATGCATTTTGGCCTAAAACGAGCATTTGCTGTTTTCTCTTAAATGCAACATGGGAGAAAAACCATTTCACATCACATTTCTGGGTCTTGGCCTTCAACACATTGTGTGAAATTTTTAGCTATCTGTGTTTGCTAGAAGAGGAGATATCACAAAGAATGCGCTTTTGTTGTTTTCCCTTTGGTTTCAATGCACATTTGCCTAAAACGAGCATTTGCTGTTTTCTCTTAAACACAACATGGGAGAAAAACCATTTCACATCACATTTGTGGGTCTTGGTCTTCAACACATTCTGTGAAATTTTGAGCTGTCTTTGCTTAAGAGGAGATATCACAAAATATGCACTTTTGTTGTTTCTATTGGTTTCATTGCATTTTGGCCTAAAACGAGCATTTGCTGTTTTCTCTTAAATGCAACATGGGAGAAAAACCATTTCACATCACATTTGTGGGTCTTGGTCTTCAACACATTCTGTGAAATTTTGAGCTGTCTGTGTTTGCTACAAGAGGAGATATCACAAAGTATGCACTTTTGTTGTTTCCTTTCATTTAAATGCATTTTGGTCTAAAACGAGCATTTGCTGTTTTCTCTTAAATGCAACATGGGAGAAAAACCATTTCACATCAGTTTTGTGGGGCTTGGTCTTCAACACATTCTGTGAAATTTTGAGCTGTCTTTATTTGCTTAAGAGGACATATCACAAAGTATGCGCTTTTGTTGTTTCCTTTCATTTAAATGCATTTTGGCCTAAAACGAGCATTTGCTGTTTTCTCTTAAATGCAACATGGGAGAAAAACCATTTCACATCACATTTCTGGGTCTTGGCCTTCAACACATTGTGTGAAATTTTTAGCTATCTGTGTTTGCTAGAAGAGGAGATATCACAAAGTATGCGCTTTTGTTGTTTCCATTGGTTTCAATGCATTTTGGCCTAAAACGAGCATTTGCTGTTTTCTCTTAAATGCAACATGGGAGAAAAACCATTTTACATCACATTTCTGGGTCTTGGCCTTCAACACATTGTGTGAAATTTTTAGCTATCTGTGTTTGCTAGAAGAGGAGATATCACAAAGTATGCGCTTTTGTTGTTTTCCCATTGGCTTCAATGCACAATGGCCTAAAACGAGCATTTGCTGTTTTCTCTTAAACGCAACATGGGAGAAAAACCATTTCACATCACATTTGTGGGTCTTGGTCTTCAACACATTCTGTGAAATTTTGAGCTGTCTTTGCTTAAGAGTAGATATCACAAAGTTTGCACTTTTGTTGTTTCCATTGGTTTCAATGCATTTTGGCCTAAAACGAGCATTTGCTGTTTTCTCTTAAATGCAACATGGGAGAAAAACCATTTCACATCACATTTGTGGGTCTTGGTCTTCAACACATTCTGTGAAATTTTGAGCTGTCTGTGTTTGCTACAAGAGGAGATATCACAAAGTATGCACTTTTGTTGTTTCCTTTCGTTTAAATGCATTTTGGTCTAAAACGAGCATTTGCTGTTTTCTCTTAAATGCAACATGGGAGAAAAACCATTTCACATCAGATTTGTGGGTCTTGGTCTTCAACACATTCTGTGAAATTTTGAGCTGTCTTTGTTTGCTTAAGAGGACATATCACAAAGTATGCGCTTTTGTTGTTTCCATTGGTTTCAATGCATTTTGGCCTAAAACGAGCATTTGCTGTTTTCTCTTAAATGCAACATGGGAGAAAATCCATTTCACATCACATTTCTGGGTCTTGGTCTTCAACACATTCTGTGAAATTTTTAGCTATCTGTGTTTGCTAGAAGAGGAGATATCACAAAGTATGCGCTTTTGTTGTTTCCATTGGTTTCAATGCATTTTGGCCTAAAACGAGCATTTGCTGTTTTCTCTTAAATGCAACATGGGAGAAAAACCATTTCACATCACAATTCTGGGTCTTGGCCTTCAACACATTGTGTGAAATTTTTAGCTATCTGTGTTTGCTAGAAGAGGAGATATCACAAAGTATGCGCTTTTGTTGTTTTCCCATTGGCTTCAATGCACAATGGCCTAAAACGAGCATTTGCTGTTTTCTCTTAAACGCAACATGGGAGAAAAACCATTTCACATCACATTTGTGGGTCTTGGTCTTCAACACATTCTGTGAAATTTTGAGCTGTCTTTGCTTAAGAGTAGATATCACAAAGTTTGCACTTTTGTTGTTTCCATTGGTTTCAATGCAATTTGGCCTAAAACGAGCATTTGCTGTTTTCTCTTAAATGCAACATGGGAGAAAAACCATTTCACATCACATTTGTGGGTAATGCTTTTTTATTAAAATCTTGCAACGCATGAATAAATAAATAATACATAAAATTTGCATTGCGAAACAATAAGCTTGCTACATACAAAGCATCAAGATGTCAAATATACAGGATAATATCCTCATCATAATAATTAAACATTATTAGAAAACACAGAACCTCATTCACGCCACTCATTCTTACCACCCAGACGAGACAGAGTGCCAACAACACCTCCACCAAACTATCTATTTTCAAAATTGCTTAGGCATATGTAAAACCATTCTTCAAAACGAAACAAAGTCCAAAAAACTACCCGAAAAATGTGAAAGAACAGGAAGCACCAGTATGAACGGAAGAGGCTGTCAGCCACCCACTAAGGGGGTTTCAGGTGTCTCCACCTCCTTGACCACCCAACGGCATCCAACCTCCTCCTGTCCATTTCCATCAGACTTCCAACCTCGTGAAGAATGAAACGCGCCACCACCTCACAGGGAAGGATTTTACTTCTAGTCGTTACTAAACACCGTGCACTCCACGTGTGATATCTGACCACTAAGCTAAATATAAAAATAGTGACCAAATCATAACGCCCAAAACCTTTGAATGCCCCATAAGCCCACTCAGGGTAACTGAGCCCCGAAAGGCACGGGATGCGTAAAGCGTTTGAGACCCTTCTATAAACTTTGATGTTAAAGGAACATTCACGCAGGAAGTGGTCCATGGTCTCCTCCACCCCCAGACATTCCTCACGTGGACAACCACGATCACCGGCACTTCGCCACCTGATGTGCCCCCTAACATAGAGTCTTCCTTGGAAGGAGAGCCAGGCAAGGTCCCTATACTTCAGTGGGATTCTCTCTGAGCAAATCAAAGAGATCCCATCTGAGCAAACCTTGCCTGGGCAGTCCCTTAGTGTCAGCGGTGCGTAGAAGTGAGCCCGCAAAATGCCTTTCTCCAACTCCCTTCTAGAAAGGGTTTTGACATCACTCACTGCCACTCCCCATTGCCTTGTCACTCTCAAGCACTGAATGACATAGATCGGAAGAGCACCGGACCTGCCTCTGAAGGTTTTCACATGGCCCCCATCATACCAGAGCTCAAGGAAGGGGGACACCCAAGCCCTAAAGCTCTCTACCCACCAAGGAGGAGCCTCCACAAATAGGCTTCCAAGATTGAGCTTAATAAAAGTTGTGGCAAAAAAGACCACTGGATTGACCATGCCAAATCCACCTTCTTTCCTTGGTCTGTAGGTTATACCTCTTTTAACAATGTTCATCCCATTCCCCCAAAACAAGAGGAAGAACAAGGATGACACTTTAGACCACAAAGACCGTGGCAAGAAACACACGTAACTGACATAAAGAAATATGGGAACCAGAAAGGTTTTGCACAGGTGAACCCTTTCCCTGTAAGAGAACTGCCAAGTTCTCCAGGACTGCACTTTCCTGTTGGCTTCCTCTATCCTCCTCTCCCAATTTCGAGTGGCATAATCACCACGGTCAAATGTGATGCCTAGAATTTTGATCTGAGGACTTGCCCGGGGGAGGCTATCCGGAAGGTCAAACTCGTCGCCTTCCTCCCCCATCCAGAAAGCTTCACATTTATCTTGGTTTACTCTGGAGCACGAGGCTTCAGAGTAGTCGGAGATCAGGTGTTCCATGCACTGCGCCTCTGCCACGGAGGACAAGACCACAGTGACATCATCCGCGTAGGCCACTACTCTCAATGGAGCCTCTGGGCCCAGCTGCATCCCCCTCAATGCACTACAACCAATTCTCCTGATGAAGGGATCAATCGCAAACACGTATAAGAGGGGGCTCAGGGGGCATCCCTGACGGACACCAGAGTCAACCCTGAAAGCAGGACCCACCCAACCATTGACAAGCGGGAAGCTCTCGGCCTGATTGTACAGAACACGAAGCCAATTCACCACCCTCACCGGAATACCATACCATTCCAGAACAGCCCACAAGTACTTGTGATTCACCCGGTCAAAAGCCTTGGACTGGTCCAATGCCAGTAAATACTAACCCCACCTCTCAGCACGGCATCGCTCTATGGCCTCCTGGACGCCAAGGACAGCACTAAACGTGCTACGGCCCTTCACAGTGCAGTGCTGAGACGAGGACAGCACCAGCCCGGAAATTTCCATCAGCCGATTGAACAGTATTTTTGCCAGAATCTTTCTGTCCGTATTAAGAAGAGCGATGGGGCGCCAGTTCTCAATACGGGACGGGTCCTTACCTTTTGATAGCAATATGAGGGCAGAAGACCTCATGGAGGGAGGGAGCAATCCCTCACCCAGGCACTCATTATATACTTCCATGAGGTGGGGAGCCAAGATGTCCCTGAAAGCTTTAAAGAATTCGGATGTCAAACCATCCGGTCCTGGAGATTTTTTCATAGACAAGCCGTCTATAGCTCTCTTGACTTCTTCTGTTGTCACATCGCTGCCCAAGGAGTCAAAAGAGGCATCAAGCTTCACAAGCCCCGGTGTCCCCCTCAGAAAAGACTCCATCCTCTCACTAATGAGTGGCTGCTCAGACAGAAGGTCGGAGTAAAAGGACCCGACGACTCCCAAGATACCCTCCCTGTCTTCACAGAGAGTACCCAGTTCATCATACAGGCCCCTAACCTCCCTCAAATCGACCGATTTCCTGCAACTCTGGTAAGGATCAGGCGAGTGGTATTTACCATAATCCCTCTCCAGAACCAAGGAAGCCAGACGATCGTACTGAAGCTCCCTCAGCTGAGCTTTCACCCGGGACATATCCCCACTATCTCCACCCTCAGAGATCAAGAAATCTAGTTTCTTTCTCAAGCTCTGGTAGACGCACCGTTTTCTCAAGCTTTTATGAGCTATAAGCCTCTGAAAAAACCTCCGAGTTCTTTTTTTGCACTCTTCCCACCACTCAGATCTAGTCCAACCAGCCTCCAGAAGTGTCTCCTGTAGTTGAAAGAAGTCCCTAAAGGACTGGCTAACACTCTCCTCCTTCAGAAGTTCAGAGTTCAAACGCCAAAGGCCCCGCCCTTTCTGAGGGGTTTCTGAGGCATTCAACGCGACACTCAGACAAACGTGATCGGAAAATTCTACTGCCCTTGCCTCAGGAGGCAAAGTTTTCAAACTTTCCTTAACAAAAAACCTATCTATCCTAGACCTACGACTACCACAAAAGTATGTGTACCCCGAGAGGTCTGGACTATGGCGAATATGCACATCGACCAGGCCAGCTTCCCTAATCATGCTAACTAAGAACCTAGCATCATAGCCCAGGGTTGACTTTGCACCCCCCCTGTCTTTGGGCCTCACGATGGTATTAAAGTCACCACCAAAGACAACTTGCCGGGCTGTAAAAAGGAATGGCTTTATCAGCCCAAAGAGGCACTTCCTATCCCAGGCCGACTGCGGTCCATAGACGTTGATCAACCTGAGATCATGCCCCCTTAAGCTAATATCCAAAACCATACACCTACCTACCTGTAACTCTATAATCTTGTGTACAGTTACCATGCCGGTAAAAAGCACCGCCACCCCACCGTACGGCTCGGCCGCAAGCGACCAGAAGGACGGACCACGCCTCCACTGGCTTTTGGCCCTGCGAAGTGTGGACAGATCCCCTATTCTGGTCTCCTGCAAAAACAAAAAGTCAACATCAATTGTGTTGAAAAAAGTAAAGGCCATATAGCGAGCTCGTTCGGAAAGAATGGAAGCCACATTAATGGTGGCACATCGTATAGGATGGGGATCCATAGTTCCAGATTATAGAAGTAGGACTCCATCTTACTTTCTTTTCACCTGTCGAACAGATTCCTCCCCAGAGGAACCCGTTCTCTTGCAGGAGATCCCAAAGGGAAGCACCCCATCAGACAATAACACAACCTCCTCCAAACCACCCGCCACCGCATTCACACCAACAGAAACTATTGAGGCCTCAGCCTCAATCTGCGGGCTACCGTGCCCACCACCCCCCACAATCTCTGGGGAAGGACCCGGGTCCGGATCAGGAGGTTTCGGTACTGCCGTACCCTCAGACTGAGTCCCGGGAGGATGCATCTCCCTAGGAGCCACTAAAGGATCAGAAACGTCTGGGGCCAACTCAGGGGTTTCTTCCACACACTCTACCTCCTCTGAAAACACCCCACCCTGCCCCTCTGCAGGCTTATCCACCACCACTGCCTTATCTCCCAGCTCCATCCCCGCTAAATCCCACTCTGGGCTTTCAGTGCCCGATCTCTTCCCCGCTTCTCCAGCCTTGCTTAGAGCCTTGCCCTCCTTTGCCCTTTTCTTCCTCCTTTCCCTAGGCTGTGCTCCCACTGCTGCCTCTCTAAAAGATGACTTTTTGGCAACCTTTCTTCCCACGGCTTTGTTGGGGACAAAGACAAGCTCCTCGCCATCCACCCTTACCACCTCCCCCTCCTCCTTCTCCTCTTCATCCGAGGTATTAAAATAGAACCTGTTAGACAGTGTGATTCTCTCTCCTATATGCCTGAGCTTTTTTTACTTTTTCTTTCCCACCACGACCACCGTAAAGGGAGCATCTTTCTCAACAGCATCCTCGCTTGGTGCAATTCCACGCCCAGGGGCACTGGCTACAGGGACCTTGGTTTTACCTTCACCTTCCGGCTCACCGCCACTAGGTCTCTCCCCATTCCTCTCCACTGCAGTTTCAAAGCCTGCATCCTCACCGCTCACCTGCCCGCTAGTCACACCACCCCTCACCTCTTCCTGCCTATCCCCCACAACAACTGTCTCCCCTAAGCCTTCGTTGTGGGCTGCAGATGGGCAGCGGCTATAAGGATGACCCACCTTTCCACAGAGGTTGCACCTGACCTGCCTGCAATCTTTTGATATGTGCCCCAAACCACTGCACAGCGAGCACTTAATTTCCGTGCAGTCATTAGAAAAGTGCCGAAAATCTCCACATTTGTGGCAGACCTTCGGCTGCCCAGGGTAGAACACCTGGATTCTGTCACGCCCTATAAAGGCCGCTGCCGGGATGTGCTTCGTCTCTATGCCAACTTGGTGTAACCTAACAAAAACGGAGTAGGCACCACCCCATACACCTTTAGTGTAGTCAAACTTCTCCAAGTGGGGAGAAAGAACCACACAATGCCGCGAGAGCCAGAACAAAATATCTGCCTCTGGCAGTGACTCATTTCGGACAAGGATAGTCACCTTCGCCCTGTCCTGACGCGACACCTCCAGAGACCTATACCTACAATACGGCTCTATCCCCTTTTTCTCCTCCCACCTACCACTAAAGGCTTGCAGGCCCCTCAAGGACATGAAACTAACGTCGTAATCTGGAGTTCTCACCGGGTGAATGCAAGCGAACAAATCACCCGGCGAGAACCCCAGAGAAAAAACCATGTCCAGGAAGGCAGCCTTTCCCGGCGGCTCACCGCCTCCAACCCATTTCAGCTGCACCACATTACGCCTTTTAATAGGTGCCCCTCCACCACTTCTAATCATCGGGACAACCGACGCCCTGCCCGATACAACATTGGCGTAGGAAGAGGGACCCGGTCTAGGCAGGGTCGAAGGGCCAGCTACAGGCAACGCTAAAGCGGGCACAGGACCCAAACCTACTCCCACACCAGAACCTTCACCAACATTCTCCCTCACCCCTGCCTGCCTGGCCAGATCAGCTTTTATTATTTCCACCGCTGCCAAGGACCTAGCAGGAACACTGATCCCTCCAAATATGGTATCGACCACTGCCAGCTGGCCCTTATCAAGGGCTGACCTATCCAGTCCAGGAAGTCCTTGTGCCATCTGTGGCACTGCTTTAGGTGTGATGACAGCCTGCCTTTCCAATGCCTCCACCTCCATGGCAATCGCCACCATCTGGGCTTCAGAGTCCCCAATTGCGGCCTCTCCAAAATGGCCACCGCCACCAACTGGAGACACATTAGGCAGACTATGTTTTCCACCGCTCTGGACTCCAACAACATGGCCGCCGCCTGATGACGGCCCGACCCGCTGCTGCACTTCTTCGGCAGGACCTCCCACTACACCAATAGTAGTGCCGGGGCATACAGGCACCCGGGGATGATCCACCTCAGTGCCTCCATCACCGGTCCGCACTGGCCCTACCGACGCAGCCTTCGGGGGTGAGACCTGAGCTGCCGGATCACAGGAAACTATAGCAGTTGTCCCGGCAACGGCATCAGCCGCTACCATGGGAACCGCCACGCCCCCCGCTCCAGCAAAGCCCGGCTCTGCCCCCAGGAGAGATGCCTCCCCTTGCCCATACTCCGCAACCACCGGCGTCATCTTTGAAAGTCCTCCGGCCGCCTCCCAGCCGGGCACCATCTTAGGACTCACGGCCAATAAGACTACCGCTTCCTCCTTCCGATACACGTCACCAGCCCCACGGGAATCGGGCATCACCGTCCTCGCATCCTCCGGGCGTCCAGCCACCTCTGACTCTGCAGCAGCAGCCTCAACAGCGCCCGAACACGGACCATCCTCAGCTACACCGGCAGGTCCCGGAATGGAAACCGGAGCTCCCGCAACCGCATCAGAGCCAGGTAAGGTCTTTTGCTTTTTCTCCTCCTCACGCAGCTGAGAGATTCTCCCTCTCAGCCTCTCCACCTTCTTTCCCAAATCCGCGATTTCACTGCTGAGAATGGGCTTCTGCCAACTTTTAGCACTCTGCCTTTTATTTTTCTTGGCTGAGATCCAGGCCTGAGCACGCCGGACCTCGCGCCTGAGTTCATCCGGCCCTAGGCCTAGAAACTCATCCTCTGTCTCGTCACTCTCTGCCTCTGCTTCACTGCAGCTCCCCTGGCTCAGCACAGATTCACCGCTGGACAACCCCGCGTCCTGGTCCTGGCCATCGGCACAAAGAGCCTCCTCCTCACCGTCCAGACTGGTAAGCACCTTGCTCCCCAGGGTTACTTCATCCAGGGGACCAGCCTCCTCTGGTTTGGAGACTCCCTCCAACACCACCGGGCCCGCAAACACCAGGTCACCGCTGGCCTCTCTGGAGGAGAGCTGGGTTAATAGCACCACATCCCTCCTCAGACCAGGATCGCTAGGCCCACCACCAGGCCCTCCTCCAGGACCAGAAGCCCGGGGATCGCCATCATCCTCCTCCCCAGGAGGGTCCATCCTCTGCTGGGGGAAATGCTCAGGAGAGACCACTGGCTTCAAATACTACCAGAGTCCTGGGAGCTCTGAAATGGGTGACCTCTCGCCGAGGGATTCAACACATCCAGTGAAATTTTGAGCTGTCTGTGTTTGCTACAAGAGGAGATATCACAAACAATGCACTTTTGTTGTTTCCTTTCGTTTAAATGCATTTTGGTCTAAAACGAGCATTTGCTGTTTTCTCTTAAATGCAACATGGGAGAAAAACCATTTCACATCACATTTGTGGGTCTTGGTCTTCAACACATTCTGTGAAATTTTGAGCAGTCTGTGTTTGCTACAAGAGGAGATATAATAAAGTATGCACATTTGTTGTTTCCAATGGTTTGAATGCATTTTGGCCTAAAACGAGCATTTGCTGTTTTCTCTTAAATGCAACATGGGAGAAAACCCATTTCATGTCACATTTGTGGGTCTTGGTCTTCAACACATTCTATGAAATTTTGAGTTGTCTGTGTTTGCTACAAGAGGAGATATCACAAAGTATGCGCTTTTGTTGTTTCCTTTCGTTTCAATGCATTTTGGACTAAAACGAGCATTTGCTGTTTTCTCTTAAATGCAACATGGGAGAAAACCCATTTCATGTCACATTTGTGGGTCTTGGTCTTCAACACTTTCTGTGAAATTTTGAGCTGTCTTTGCTTAAGAGGAGATATCACAAAGTATGCACTTTTGTTGTTTCCATTGGTTTCAATGCATTTTGGCCTAAAACGAGCATTTGCTGTTTTCTCTTAAATGCAACATGGGAGAAAAACCATTTCACATCACATTTGTGGGTCTCATTTGTCTTCAACACATTCTGTGAAATCACATTTGTGGGTCACATTTGTCTTCAACACATTCTGTGAAATTTTGAGCTATCTGTGTTTGCTACAATAGGAGATATCACAAAGTATGTGCTTTTGTTGTTTTCCCATTGGTTTCAATGCATATTGGCCTAAAACGAGCATTTGCTGTTTTCTCTTAAACGCAACATGGGAGAAAAACCATTTCACATCACATTTGTGGGTCTTGGTCTTCAACACATTCTGTGAAATTTTGAGCTGTCTGTGTTTGCTTAAGAGGAGATATCACAAAGTATGAGCTTTTGTTGTTTCCATTGGTTTCAATGCATTTTGGCCTAAAATGAGCATTTGCTGTTTTCTCTTAAATGCAACATGGGAGAAAAACCATTTCACATCATATTTGTGGGTCTTGGTCTTCAACACATTCTGTGAAATTTTGAGCTGTCTGTGTTTGCTAGAAGAGGAGATATCACAAAGTATGCGCTTTTGTTGTTTTCCCATTGGTTTCAATGCACATTGGCCTAAAACAAGCATTTGCAGTTTTCTCTTAAATGCAACATGGGAGAAAAACCATTTCACATCACATTTGTGGGTCTTGGTCTTCAACACATTCTGTGAAATTTTGAGCTGTCTTTGTTTGCTTAAGAGGAGATATCACAAAGTATG
This sequence comes from Taudactylus pleione, assembly GCA_031769625.1. Classification (NCBI taxonomy): domain Eukaryota; kingdom Metazoa; phylum Chordata; class Amphibia; order Anura; family Myobatrachidae; genus Taudactylus; species Taudactylus pleione. The sequence continues at coordinate 799,550 of JAUIMM010000274.1, read as the reverse complement.
CGCTTTTGTGGTTTCCATTGGTTTGAATGCATTTTGGCCTAAAACAGGCATTTGCTGTTTTCTAATAAAGGCAACATGGGAGACAAACCATTTCACATCACATTTGTGGGTCTTGGTCTTCAACACATTCTGTGAAATTTTGAGCTGACTGTGTTTGCTACAAGAGGAGATATCACAAAGTATGCACATTTGTTGTTTCCAATGGTTTGAATGCATTTTGGCCTAAAACGAGCATTTGCTGTTTTCTCTTAAATGCAACATGGGAGAAAAACCATTTCACATCACATTTCTGGGTCTTGGCCTTCAACACATTGTGTGAAATTTTTAGCTATCTGTGTATGCTAGAAGAGGAGATATCACAAAGAATGCGCTTTTGTTGTTTTCCCTTTGGTTTCAATGCACATTGGCCTAAAACGAGCATTTGCTGTTTTCTCTTAAACGTAACATGGGAGAAAAAACATTTCACATCACATTTGTGGGTCTTGGACTTCAACACATTCTGTGAAATTTTGAGCTGTCTTTGCTTAAGAGGAGATATCACAAAGTATGCACTTTTGTTGTTTCCATTGGTTTCAATGCATTTTGGCCTAAAACGAGCATTTGCTGTTTTCTCTTAAATGCAACATGGGAGCAAAACCATTTCACATCACATTTGTGGGTCTTGGTCTTCAACACATTCTGTGAAATTTTGAGCTGTCTGGGTTTGCTACAAGAGGAGATATCACAAAGTATGCACTTTTGTTGTTTCCTTTCGTTTAAATGCATTTTGGTCTAAAATGAGCATTTGCTGTTTTCTCTTAAATGCAACATGGGAGAAAAACCATTTCACATCAGATTTGTGGGTCTTGGTCTTCAACACATTCTGTTAAATTTTGAGCTGTCTGTGTTTGCTACAAGAGGAGATATCACAAAGTATGCACATTTGTTGTTTCCAATGGTTTGAATGCATTTTGGCCTAAAACGAGCATTTGCTGTTTTCTCTTAATCGCAACATGGGAGAAAAACCATTTCACATCACATTTGTGGGTCTTGGTCTTCAACATATTCTGTGAAATTTTGAGCTATCTGTGTTTGCTAGAAGAGGAGATATCACAAAGAATGCGCTTTTGTTGTTTTCCCTTTGGTTTCAATGCACATTGGCCTAAAACGAGCATTTGCTGTTTTCTCTTAAATGCAACATGGCAGAAAAACCATTTCACATCAGATTTGTGGGTCTTGGTCTTCAACACATTCTGTGAAATTTTGAGCTGTCTGTGTTTGCTACAAGAGGAGATATCACAAAGTATGCACATTTGTTGTTTCCAATGGTTTGAATGCATTTTGGCCTAAAACGAGCATTTGCTGTTTTCTCTTAAATGCAACATGGGAGAAAAACCATTTCACATCACATTTCTGGGTCTTGGCCTTCAACACATTGTGTGAAATTTTTAGCTATCTGTGTTTGCTAGAAGAGGAGATATCACAAAGAATGCGCTTTTGTTGTTTTCCCTTTGGTTTCAATGCACATTGGCCTAAAACGAGCATTTGCTGTTTTCTCTTAAACACAACATGGGAGAAAAACCATTTCACATCACATTTGTGGGTCTAGGTCTTCAACACATTCTGTGAAATTTTGAGCTGTCTGTGTTTGCTACAAGAGGAGATATCACAAAGTATGCACTTTTGTTGTTTCCTTTCGTTTAAATGCATTTTGGTCTAAAACGAGCATTTGCTGTTTTCTCTTAAATGCAACATGGGAGAAAAACCATTTCACATCAGATTTGTGGGTCTTGGTCTTCCACACATTCTGTGAAATTTTGAGCTGTCTTTGTTTGCTTAAGAGGACATATCACAAAGTATGCGCTTTTGTTGTTTCCATTGGTTTCAATGCATTTTGGCCTAAAACGAGCATTTGCTGTTTTCTCTTAAATGCAACATGGGAGAAAAACCATTTCAATCACATTTCTGGGTCTTGGCCTTCAACACATTGTGTGAAATTTTTAGCTATCTGTGTTTGCTAGAAGAGGAGATATCACAAAGTATGCGCTTTTGTTGTTTCCATTGGTTTCAATGCATTTTGGCCTAAAACGAGCATTTGCTGTTTTCTCTTAAATGCAACATGGGAGAAAAACCATTTCACATCACATTTGTGGGTCTTGGCCTTCAACACATTGTGTGAAATTTTTAGCTATCTGTGTTTGCTAGAAGAGGAGATATCACAAAGTATGCGCTTTTGTTGTTTTCCCATTGGCTTCAATGCACAATGGCCTAAAACGAGCATTTGCTGTTTTCTCTTAAACGCAACATGGGAGAAAAACCATTTCACATCACATTTGTGGGTCTTGGTCTTCAACACATTCTGTGAAATTTTGAGCTGTCTTTGCTTAAGAGTAGATATCACAAAGTTTGCACTTTTGTTGTTTCCATTGGTTTCAATGCATTTTGGCCTAAAATGAGCATTTGCTGTTTTCTCTTAAATGCAACATGGGAGAAAAACCATTTCACATCACATTTGTGGGTCTTGGTCTTCAACACATTCTGTGAAATTTTGAGCTGTCTGTGTTTGCTACAAGAGGAGATATCACAAAGTATGCACTTTTGTTGTTTCCTTTCGTTTAAATGCATTTTGTTCTAAAACGAGCATTTGCTGTTTTCTCTTAAATGCAACATGGGAGAAAAACCATTTCACATCAGATTTGTGGGTCTTGGTCTTCAACACATTCTGTGAAATTTTGAGCTATCTGTGTTTGCTACAAGAGGAGATATCACAAAGTATGCGCTTTTGTTGTTTCCTTTAGTTTCAATGCATTTTGGCCTAAAACAAGCATTTGCTGTTTTCTCTTAAATGCAACATGGGAGAAAACCCATTTCACATCACATTTGTGGGTCATTTTCTTCAACACATTCTGTGAATTTTTGAGTTGTCTATGTTTGCTACAAGAGGAGATATCACAAAGTATGTGCTTTTGTTGTTTCCTTTGGTTTCAATGCATTTTGGCCTAAAACGAGCATTTGCGGTTTTCTCATAAACGAAACATGGGAGAAAAACCATTTCACATCACATTTGTGGGTCTTGGTCTTCAACACATTCTGTGAAATTTGAGCTGTCTGTGTTTGCTACAAGAGGAGATATCACAAAGTATGCACTTTTGTTGTTTCCTTTCGTTTAAATGCATTTTGGTCTAAAACGAGCATTTGCTGTTTTCTCTTAAATGCAACATGGGAGAAAAACCATTTCACATCAGATTTGTGGGTCTTGGTCTTCAACACATTCTGTGAAATTTTGAGCTGTCTGTGTTTGCTACAAGAGGAGATATCACAAAGTATGCACATTTGTTGTTTCCAATGGTTTGAATGCATTTTGGCCTAAAACGAGCATTTGCTGTTTTCTCTTAATCGCAACATGGGAGAAAAACCATTTCACATCACATTTGTGGGTCATGGTTTTCAACACATTCTGTGAATTTTTGAGTTGTCTACGTTTGCTACAAGAGGAGATATCACAAAGTATGTGCTTTTGTTGTTTCCTTTGTTTTCAATGCATTTTGGCCTAAAACGAGCATTTGCTGTTTTCTCATAAACGAAACATGGGAGAAAAACCATTTCACATCACATTTGTGGGTCTTGGTCTTCAACACATTCTGTGAAATTTGAGCTGTCTGTGTTTGCTACAAGAGGAGATATCACAAAGTATGTGCTTTTGTTATTTCCTTTCGTTTCAATGCATTTTGGCCTAAAACGAGTATTTGCTGTTTTCTCTTAAATGCAACATGGGAGAAAACACATTTCACATCACATTTGTGGGTCTTGGTCTTCAACACATTCTGTGAAATTTTGAGTTGTCTGTGTTTGCTACAAGAGGAGATATCACAAAGTTTGCACATTTGTTGTTTCCAATGGTTTGAATGCATTTTGGCCTAAAATGAGCATTTGCTGTTTTCTCTTGAATGCAACATGGAAGAAAAACCATTTCACATGACATTTGTGGTATTGGCCTTCAACACATTCTGTGAAATTTTGAGCTGTCTGTGTTTGCTACAAGAGGAGATATCACAAAGTATGCACATTTGTTGTTTCCAATGGTTTGAATGCATTTTTTCCTAAAACGAGCATTTGCTGTTTTCTCTTAAATGCAACATGGGAGAAAAACCTTTTTCATATCACATTTGTGGGGCTTGGTCTTCAACACATCCAGTGAAATTTTGAGCTGTCTTTGTTTGCTTAAGAGGAGATATCACAAATTATGCGCTTTTATTGTTTCCATTGGTTTCATTGCATTTTGGCCTAAAACGAGCATTTGCTGTTTTCTCTTAAATGTAACATGGGAGAAAAACCATTTCACATCACATTTGTGGGTCTTGGTCTTCAAGACATTCTGTGAAATTTGAGCTGTCTGTGTTTGCTACAAGAGGAGATATCACAAAGTATGCGCTTTTGTTGTTTCCTTTCGTTTCAATGCATTTTGGCCTAAAACAAGCATTTGCTGTGTTCTCTTAAATGCGACATGGGAGAAAACATATTTCACATCACATTTGTGGGTCTTGGTCTTCAACACATTCTGTGAAATTTTGAGCTGTCTGTGTTTGCTACAAGAGGAGATATCACAAAGTATGCACATTTGTTGTTTCCAATGGTTTGAATGCATTTTGGCCTAAAATGAGCATTTGCTGTTTTCTCTTGAATGCAACATGGGAGAAAAACCATTTCACATCACATTTGTGGTATTGTCCTTCAACACATTCTGTGAAATTTTGAGCTGTCTGTGTTTGATACAAGAGGAGATATCACAAAGTATGCACATTTGTTGTTTCCAATGGTTTGAATGCATTTTTTCCTAAAACGAGCATTTGCTGTTTTCTCTTAAACGCAACATGGGAGAAAAACCTTTTTCACATCACATTTGTGGGGCTTGGTCTTCAACACATTCTGTGAAATTTTGAGCTGTCTTTGTTTGCTTAAGAGGAGATATCACAAAGTATGCGCTTTTGTTGTTTCCATTGGTTTCAATGCATTTTGGCCTAAAATGAGCATTTGCTGTTTTCTCTGAAATGCAACATGGGAGAAAAACCATTTCACATCACATTTGTGGGTCTTGGTCTTCAACACATTCTGTGAAATTTTGAGCTGTCTGTGTTTGCTACAAGAAGAGATATCACAAAGTATGCTCTTTTGTTGTTTCCTTTGATTTCAATGCATTTAGGCCTAAAACAAGCATTTGCTGATTTCTCTTAAATGCAACATGGGAGAAAAACCAATTCACATCACATTAGTGGGTCTTGGTATTCAACACATTCTGTGAAATTTTGAGCTATCTGTGTTTGCTACAAGAGGAGATATTACAAAGTATGCGCTTTTGTTGTTTCCTTTCGTTTCAATGCATTTTGGCCTAAAACGAGCATTTGCTGTTTTCTCTTAAATGCAACATGGGAGAAACCCATTTCATGTCACATTTGTGGGTCTTGGTCTTCAACACATTCTATGAAATTTTGAGTTGTCTGTGTTTGCTACAAAAGGAGATATCACAAAGTTTGCGCTTTTGTTGTTTTCCCATTGGTTTCAATGCATATTGGCCTAAAACGAGCATTTGCTGTTTTCTCTTAAATGCAACATGGGAGAAAAACCATTTCACATCACATTTGTGGGTCTTGGTCTTCAACACAATCTGTGAAATTTTGAGCTGTCTGTCTTTGCTTAAGAGGAGATATCACAAAGTATGCGCTTTTGTTGTTTCCATTGGTTTCAATGCATTTTGGCCTAAAACGAGCATTTGCTGTTTTCTCTTAAATGCAACATGGGAGAAAAACCATTTCACATCACATTTGTGGGTCTTGGTCTTCAACACATTCTGTGAAATTTTGAGCTGTCTGTGTTTGCTACAAGAGGAGATATCTCAAAGTATACGCTTTTGTTGTTTCCATTGGTTTCAATGCATTTTGGCCTAAAACGAGCATTTGCTGTTTTCTCTTAAATGCAACATGGGAGAAAAACCATTTCACATCACATTTCTGGGTCTTGGCCTTCAACACAATGTGTGAAATTTTTAGCTATCTGTGTTTGCTAGAAGAGGAGATATCACAAAGTATGCGCTTTTGTTGTTTTCCCATTGGTTTCAATGCACATTGGCCTAAAACGGGCATTTGCTGTTTTCTCTTAAACACAACATGGGAGAAAAACCATTTCACATCACATTTGTGGGTCTTGGTCTTCAACACATTCTGTGAAATTTTGAGCTGTCTTTGCTTAAGAGGAGATATCACAAAATATGCACTTTTGTTGTTTCCATTGGTTTCAATGCATTTTGGCCTAAAACGAGCATTTGCTGTTTTCTCTTAAATGCAACATGGGAGAAAAACCATTTCACATCACATTTGTGGGTCTTGGTCTTCAACACATTCTGTGAAATTTTGAGCTGTCTGTGTTTGCTACAAGAGGAGATATCACAAAGTATGCACTTTTGTTGTTTCCTTTCGTTTAAATGCATTTTGGTCTAAAACGAGCATTTGCTGTTTTCTCTTAAATGCAACATGGGAGAAAAACCATTTCACATCAGATTTGTGGGTCTTGGTCTTCAACACATTCTGTGAAATTTTGAGCTGTCTGTGTTTGCTTAAGAGGACATATCACAAAGTATGCGCTTTTGTTGTTTCCATTGGTTTCAATGCATTTTGGCCTAAAATGAGCATTTGCTGTTTTCTCTTAAATGCAACATGGGAGAAAAACCATTTCAATCACATTTCTGGGTCTTGGCCTTCAACACATTGTGTGAAATTTTTAGCTATCTGTGTTTGCTAGAAGAGGAGATATCACAAAGTATGCGCTTTCGTTGTTTCCATTGGTTTCAATGCATTTTGGCCTAAAACGAGCATTTGCTGTTTTCTCATAAACGAAACATGGGAGAAAAACCATTTCACATCACATTTGTGGGTCTTGGTCTTCAACACATTCTGTGAAATTTGAGCTGTCTGTGTTTGCTACAAGAGGAGATATCACAAAGTATGCACTTTTGTTGTTTCCTTTCGTTTAAATGCATTTTGGTCTAAAACGAGCATTTGCTGTTTTCTCTTAAAGGCAACATGGGAGAAAAACCATTTCACATCAGATTTGTGGGTCTTGGTCTTCAATACATTCTGTGAAATTTTGAGCTGTCTGTGTTTGCTACAAGAGGAGATATCACAAAGTATGCGCTTTTGTTGTTTCCATTGGTTTCAATGCATTTTGGCCTAAAACGAGCATTTGCTGTTTTCTCTTAAATGCAACATGGGAGAAAAACCATTTCACATCACATTTCTGGGTCTTGGCCTTCAACACATTGAGTGAAATTTTTAGCTATCTGTGTTTGCTAGAAGAGGAGATATCACAAAGTATGCGCTTTTGTTGTTTTCCCATTGGCTTCAATGCACAATGGCCTAAAACGAGCATTTGCTGTTTTCTCTTAAACGCAACATGGGAGAAAAACCATTTCACATCACATTTGTGGGTCTTGGTCTTCAACACATCCTGTGAAATTTTGAGCTGTCTTTGCTTAAGAGTAGATATCACAAAGTTTGCACTTTTGTTGTTTCCATTGGTTTCAATGCATTTTGGCCTAAAACGAGCATTTGCTGTTTTCTCTTAAATGCAACATGGGAGAAAAACCATTTCACATCACATTTGTGGGTCTTGGTCTTCAACACATTCTGTGAAATTTTGAGCTGTCTGTGTTTGCTACAAGAGGAGATATCACAAAGTATGCACTTTTGTTGTTTCCTTTCGTTTAAATGCATTTTGGTCTAAAATGAGCATTTGCTGTTTTCTCTTAAATGCAACATGGGAGAAAAACCATTTCACATCAGATTTGTGGGTCTTGGTCTTCAACACATTCTGTGAAATTTTGAGCTGTCTGTGTTTGCTACAAGAGGAGATATCACAAAGTATGCGCTTTTGTTGTTTCCTTTAGTTTCAATGCATTTTGGCCTAAAACAAGCATTTGCTGTTTTCTCTTAAATGCAACATGGGAGAAAACCCATTTCACATCACATTTGTGGGTCATGGTCTTCAACACATTCTGTGAATTTTTGAGTTGTATACGTTTGCTACAAGAGGAGATATCACAAAGTATGTGCTTTTGTTGTTTCCTTTGGTTTCAATGCATTTTTGCCTAAAACGAGCATTTGCTGTTTTCTCATAAACGAAACATGGGAGAAAAACCATTTCACATCACATTTGTGGGTCTTGGTCTTCAACACATTCTGTGAAATTTGAGCTGTCTGTGTTTGCTACAAGAGGAGATATCACAAAGTATGTGCTTTTGTTGTTTACTTTCGTTTCAATGCATTTTGGCCTAAAACGAGTATTTGATATTTTCTCTTAAATGCAACATGGGAGAAAACACATTTCACATCACATTTGTGGGTCTTGGTCTTCAACACATTCTGTGAAATTTTGAGTTGTCTGTGTTTGCTACAAGAGGAGATATCACAAAGTATGCACATTTGTTGTTTCCAATGGTTTGAATGCATTTTGGCCTAAAATGAGCATTTGCTCTTTTCTCTTGAATGCAACATGGGAGAAAAACCATTTCACATCACATTTGTGGTATTGGCCTTCAACACATTCTGTGAAATTTTGAGCTGTCTGTGTTTGCTACAAGAGGAGATATCACAAAGTATGCACATTTGTTGTTTCCAATGGTTTGAATGCATTTTTTCCTAAAACGAGCATTTGCTGTTTTCTCTTAAATGCAACATGGGAGAAAAACCTTTTTCACATCACATTTGTGGGGCTTGGTCTTCAACACATCCAGTGAAATTTTGAGCTGTCTTTGTTTGCTTAAGAGGAGATATCACAAATTATGCGCTTTTGTTGTTTCCATTGGTTTCATTGCATTTTGGCCTAAAACGAGCATTTGCTGTTTTCTCTTAAATGCAACATGGGAGAAAAACCATTTCACATCACATTTGTGGGTCTTGGTCTTCAAGACATTCTGTGAAATTTGAGCTGTCTGTGTTTGCTACAAGAGGAGATATCACAAAGTATGCGCTTTTGTTGTTTCCTTTCGTTTCAATGCATTTTGGCCTAAAACAAGCATTTGCTGTTTTCTCTTAAATGCAACATGGGAGAAAACATATTTCACATCACATTTGTGGGTCTTGGTCTTCAACACATTCTGTGAGATTTTGAGTTGTCTGTGTTTGCTACAAGAGGAGATATCACAAAGTATGCACATTTGTTGTTTCTAATGGTTTGAATGCATTTTGGCCTAAAATGAGCATTTGCTGTTTTCTCTTGAATGCAACATGGGAGAAAAACCATTTCACATCACATTTGTGGTATTGGCCTTCAACACATTCTGTGAAATTTTGAGCTGTCTGTGTTTGATACAAGAGGAGATATCACAAAGTATGCACATTTGTTGTTTCCAATGGTTTGAATTAGGGATGTGCAGGCTCGGTTCTACTCGGTTCCATTCGGTTCTTTATACCGAATCTTATTGGCTATCCAAAACTCGTGACAGCTGAAACCCAATAAGATCCGGTAAAAAGAACCGAACGGAACCGAGTAGAACCGAGCCTGCACATCCCTAGTTTGAATGCATTTTTTCCTAAAACGAGCATTTGCTGTTTTCTCTTAAACGCAACATGGGAGAAAAACCTTTTTCACATCACATTTGTGGGGCTTGGTCTTCAACACATTCTGTGAAATTTTGAGCTGTCTTTGTTTGCTTAAGAGGAGATATCACAAATTATGAGCTTTTGTTGTTTCCATTGGTTTCAATGCATTTTAGCCTAAAAGGAGCATTTGCTCTTTTCTCTTAAATGCAACATGGGAGAAAAACCATTTCACATCACATTTGTGGGTCTTGGTCTTCAACACATTCTGTGAAATTTTGAGCTGTCTGTGTTTGCTACAAGAAGAGATATCACAAAGTATGCTCTTTTGTTGTTTCCTTTGATTTCAATGCATTTAGGCCTAAAACAAGCATTTGCTGATTTCTCTTAAACGCAACATGGGAGAAAAACCATTTCACATCACATTTCTGGGTCTTGGCCTTCAACACAATGTGTGAAATTTTTAGCTATCTGTGTTTGCTAGAAGAGGAGATATCACAAAGTATGCGCTTTTGTTGTTTTCCCATTGGTTTCAATGCACATTGGCCTAAAACGGGCATTTGCTGTTTTCTCTTAAAGGCAACATGGGAGAAAAACCATTTCACATCATATTTGTGGGTCTTGGTCTTCAACATATTCTGTGAAATTTTGAGCTGTCTTTGCTTAAGAGGAGATATCACAAAGTATGCATTTTTGTTGTTTCCATTGGTTTCAATGCATTTTGGCCTAAAACGAGCATTTGCTGTTTTCTCTTAAATGCAACATGGGAGAAAAACCATTTCACATCACATTTGTGGGTCTTGGTCTTCAACACATTCTGTGAAATTTTGAGCTGTCTTTGTTTGCTTAAGAGGAGATATCACAAAGTATGCGCTTTTGTTGTTTTCCCATTGGTTTCAATGCACATTGGCCTAAAACGGGCATTTGCTGTTTTCTCTTAAAGGCAACATCGGAGAAAAACCATTTCACACCATATTTGTGGGTCTTGGTCTTCAACACATTCTGTGAAATTTTGAGCTGTCTGTGTTTGCTACAAGAGGAGATATCACAAAGAATGCGCTTTTCTTGTTTCCTTTCGTTTCAATGCATATTGGCCTAAAACGAGCGTTTGCTGTTTTCTCTTAAACGCAACATGGGAGAAAAACCATTTCACATCACATTTGTGGGTCTTGGTCTTCAACACATTCTGTGAAATTTTGAGCTGTCTTTGTTTGCTTAAGAGGAGATATCACAAAGTATGCGCTTTTGTTGTTTCCATTGGTTTGAATGCATTTTTTCCTAAAACGAGCTTTTGCTGTTTTCTCTTAAACGAAACATGGGAGAAAAACCATTTCACATCACATTTGTGGGTCTTGGTCTTCAACACATTCTGTGAAATTTGAGCTGTCTGTGTTGGCTACAAGAGGAGATATCACAAAGAATGCACTTTTGTTGTTTCCATTGGTTTCAATGCATTTTGGCATAAAACAGGCATTTGCTGTTTTCTCTTAAAGGCAACATGGGAGAAAAACCATTTCACATCATATTTGTGGGTCTTGGTCTTCAACACATTCTGTGAAATTTGAGCTGTCTGTGTTTGCTACAAGAGGAGATATCACAAAGTATGTGCTTTTGTTGTTTCCTTTGGTTTCAATGCATTTTGGCCTAAAACGAGCATTTGCTGTTTTCTCATAAACGAAACATGGGAGAAAAACCATTTCACATCACATTTGTGGGTCTTGGTCTTCAACACATTCTGTGAAATTTTGAGCTGTCTGTGTTTGCTACAAGAGGAGATATCACAAAGTATACGCTTTTGTTGTTTCCATTGGATTCAATGCATTTTGGCCTAAAACGAGCATTTGCTGTTTTCTCTTAAATGCAACATGGGAGAAAAACCATTTCACATCACATTTCTGGGTCTTGGCCTTCAACACAATGTGTGAAATTTTTAGCTATCTGTGTTTGCTAGAAGAGGAGATATCACAAAATATGCACTTTTGTTGTTTCCATTGGTTTCAATGCATTTTGGCCTAAAACGAGCATTTGCTGTTTTCTCTTAAATGCAACATGGGAGAAAAACCATTTCACATCACATTTGTGGGTCTTGGTCTTCAACACATTCTGTGAAATTTTGAGTTGTCTATGTTTGCTACAAGAGGAGATATCACAAAGTATGTGCTTTTGTTGTTTCCTTTGGTTTCAATTCATTTTGGCCTAAAACGAGCATTTGCTGTTTTCTCATAAACGAAACATGGGAGAAAAACCATTTCACATCACATTTGTGGGTCTTGGTCTTCAACACATTCTGTGAAATTTGAGCTGTCTGTGTTTGCTACAAGAGGAGATATCACAAAGTATGCACTTTTGTTGTTTCCTTTCGTTTAAATGCATTTTGGTCTAAAATGAGCATTTGCTGTTTTCTCTTAAATGCAACATGGGAGAAAAACCATTTCACATCAGATTTGTGGGTCTTGGTCTTCAACACATTCTGTGAAATTTTGAGCTGTCTGTGTTTGCTACAAGAGGAGATATCACAAAGTATGCACATTTGTTGTTTCCAATGGTTTGAATGCATTTTGGCCTAAAACGAGCATTTGCTGTTTTCTCTTAATCGCAACATGGGAGAAAAACCATTTCACATCACATTTGTGGGTCTTGGTCTTCAACACATTGTGTGAAATTTTTAGCTATCTGTGTTTGCTAGAAGAGGAGATATCACAAAGTATGCGCTTTTGTTGTTTCCATTGGTTTCAATGCATTTTGGCCTAAAACGAGCATTTGCTGTTTTCTCTTAAATGCAACATGGGAGAAAAACCATTTCACATCACATTTCTGGGTCTTGTCCTTCAACACATTGAGTGAAATTTTTAGCTATCTGTGTTTGCTAGAAGAGGAGATATCACAAAGTATGCGCTTTTGTTGTTTTCCCATTGGCTTCAATGCACAATGGCCTAAAACGAGCATTTGCTGTTTTCTCTTAAACGCAACATGGGAGAAAAACCATTTCACATCACATTTGTGGGTCTTGGTCTTCAACACATTCTGTGAAATTTTGAGCTGTCTTTGCTTAAGAGTAGATATCACAAAGTTTGCACTTTTGTTGTTTCCATTGGTTTCAATGCATTTTGGCCTAAAACGAGCATTTGCTGTTTTCTCTTAAATGCAACATGGGAGAAAAACCATTTCACATCACATTTGTGGGTCTTGGTCTTCAACACATTCTGTGAAATTTTGAGCTGTCTGTGTTTGCTACAAGAGGAGATATCACAAAGTATGCACTTTTGTTGTTTCCTTTCGTTTAAATGCATTTTGGTCTAAAACGAGCATTTGCTGTTTTCTCTTAAATGCAACATGGGAGAAAAACCATTTCACATCAGATTTGTGGGTCTTGGTCTTCAACACATTCTGTGAATTTTTGAGTTGTCTACGTTTGCTACAAGAGGAGATATCACAAAGTATGTGCTTTTGTTGTTTCCTTTGGTTTCAATGCATTTTTGCCTAAAACGAGCATTTGCTGTTTTCTCATAAACGAAACATGGGAGAAAAACCATTTCACATCACATTTGTGGGTCTTGGTCTTCAACACATTCTGTGAAATTTGAGCTGTCTGTGTTTGCTACAAGAGGAGATATCACAAAGTATGTGCTTTTGTTGTTTACTTTCGTTTCAATGCATTTTGGCCTAAAACGAGTATTTGATATTTTCTCTTAAATGCAACATGGGAGAAAACACATTTCACATCACATTTGTGGGTCTTGGTCTTCAACACATTCTGTGAAATTTTGAGTTGTCTGTGTTTGCTACAAGAGGAGATATCACAAAGTATGCACATTTGTTGTTTCCAATGGTTTGAATGCATTTTGGCCTAAAATGAGCATTTGCTCTTTTCTCTTGAATGCAACATGGGAGAAAAACCATTTCACATCACATTTGTGGTATTGGCCTTCAACACATTCTGTGAAATTTTGAGCTGTATGTGTTTGCTACAAGAGGAGATATCACAAAGTATGCACATTTGTTGTTTCCAATGGTTTGAATGCATTTTTTCCTAAAACGAGCATTTGCTGTTTTCTCTTAAATGCAACATGGGAGAAAAACCTTTTTCACATCACATTTGTGGGGCTTGGTCTTCAACACATCCAGTGAAATTTTGAGCTGTCTTTGTTTGCTTAAGAGGAGATATCACAAATTATGCGCTTTTGTTGTTTCCATTGGTTTCATTGCATTTTGGCCTAAAACGAGCATTTGCTGTTTTCTCTTAAATGCAACATGGGAGAAAAACCATTTCACATCACATTTGTGGGTCTTGGTCTTCAAGACATTCTGTGAAATTTGAGCTGTCTGTGTTTGCTACAAGAGGAGATATCACAAAGTATGCGCTTTTGTTGTTTCCTTTCGTTTCAATGCATTTTGGCCTAAAACAAGCATTTGCTGTTTTCTCTTAAATGCAACATGGGAGAAAACATATTTCACATCACATTTGTGGGTCTTGGTCTTCAACACATTCTGTGAGATTTTGAGTTGTCTGTGTTTGCTACAAGAGGAGATATCACAAAGTATGCACATTTGTTGTTTCTAATGGTTTGAATGCATTTTGGCCTAAAATGAGCATTTGCTGTTTTCTCTTGAATGCAACATGGGAGAAAAACCATTTCACATCACATTTGTGGTATTGGCCTTCAACACATTCTGTGAAATTTTGAGCTGTCTGTGTTTGATACAAGAGGAGATATCACAAAGTATGCACATTTGTTGTTTCCAATGGTTTGAATGCATTTTTTCCTAAAACGAGCATTTGCTGTTTTCTCTTAAACGCAACATGGGAGAAAAACCTTTTTCACATCACATTTGTGGGGCTTGGTCTTCAACACATTCTGTGAAATTTTGAGCTGTCTTTGTTTGCTTAGGAGGAGATATCACAAATTATGAGCTTTTGTTGTTTCCATTGGTTTCAATGCATTTTAGCCTAAAAGGAGCATTTGCTCTTTTCTCTTAAATGCAACATGGGAGAAAAACCATTTCACATCACATTTGTGGGTCTTTGTCTTCAACACTTTCTGTGAAATTTTGAGCTGTCTGTGTTTGATACAAGAAGAGATATCACAAAGTATGCGCTTTTGTTGTTTCCATTGGTTTCAATGCATTTTGGCCTAAAACGAGCATTTGCTGTTTTCTCTGAAATGCAACATGGGAGAAAAACCATTTCACATCACATTTGTGGGTCTTGGTCTTCAACACATTCTGGGAAATTTTGAGCTGTCTGTGTTTGCTACAAGAAGAGATATCACAAAGTATGCTCTTTTGTTGTTTCCTTTGATTTCAATGCATTTAGGCCTAAAACAAGCATTTGCTGATTTCTCTTAAACGCAACATGGGAGAAAAACCATTTCACATCACATTTCTGGGTCTTGGCCTTCAACACATTCTGTGAAATTTTGAGCTGTCTTTGTTTGCTTAAGAGGAGATATCACAAAGTATGCACTTTTGTTGTTTTCCCATTGGTTTCAATGCACATTGGCCTAAAACGGGCCTTTGCTGTTTTCTCTTAAAGGCAACATGGGAGAAAAACCATTTCACATCATATTTGTGGGTCTTGGTCTTCAACATATTCTGTGAAATTTTGAGCTGTCTTTGCTTAAGAGGAGATATCACAAAGTATGCATTTTTGTTGTTTCCATTGGTTTCAATGCATTCTGGCCTAAAACGAGCATTTGCTGTTTTCTCTTAAATGCAACATGGGAGAAAAACCATTTCAAATCACATTTGTGGGTCTTGGTCTTCAACACATTCTGTGAAATTTTGAGCTGTCTTTGTTTGCTTAAGAGGAGATATCACAAAGTATGCTCTTTTGTTGTTTTCCCATTGGTTTCAATGCACATTGGCCTAAAAAGGGCATTTGCTGTTTTCTCTTAAAGGCAACATGGGAGAAAAACCATTTCACATCATATTTGTGGGTCTTGGTCTTCAACACATTCTGTGAAATTTTGAGCTGTCTGTGTTTGCTACAAGAGGAGATATCACAAAGAATGCGCTTTTCTTGTTTCCTTTCGTTTCAATGCATATTGGCCTAAAACGAGCGTTTGCTGTTTTCTCTTAAACGCAACATGGGAGAAAAACCATTTCACATCACATTTGTGGGTCTTGGTCTTCAACACATTCTGTGAAATTTTGAGCTGTCTTTGTTTGCTTAAGAGGAGATATCACAAAGTATGCGCTTTTGTTGTTTCCATTGGTTTGAATGCATTTTTTCCCAAAACGAGCTTTTGCTGTTTTCTCTTAAACGAAACATGGGAGAAAAACCATTTCACATCACATTTGTGGGTCTTGGTCTTCAACACATTCTGTGAAATTTGAGCTGTCTCTGTTGGCTACAAGAGGAGATATCACAAAGAATGCACTTTTGTTGTTTCCATTGGTTTCAATGCATTTTGGCCTAAAACAGGCATTTGCTGTTTTCTCTTAAAGGCAACATGGGAGAAAAACCATTTCACATCATATTTGTGGGTCTTGGTCTTCAACACATTCTGTGAAATTTGAGCTGTCTGTGTTTGCTACAAGAGGAGATATCACAAAGTATGTGCTTTTGTTGTTTCCTTTGGTTTCAATGCATTTTGGCCTAAAACGAGCATTTGCTGTTTTCTCATAAACGAAACATGGGAGAAAAACCATTTCACATCACATTTGTGGGTCTTGGTCTTCAACACATTCTGTGAAATTTGAGCTGTCTGTGTTTGCTACAAGAGGAGATATCACAAAGTATGTGCTTTTGTTGTTTCCTTTCGTTTCAATGCATTTTGGCCTAAAACGAGTATTTGCTGTTTTCTCTTAAATGCAACATGGGAGAAAACACATTTCACATCACATTTGTGGGTCCTGGTCTTCAACACATTCTGTGAAATTTTGAGTTGTCTGTGTTTGCTACAAGAGGAGATATCACAAAGTATGCACATTTGTTGTTTCCAATGGTTTGAATGCATTTTGGCCTAAAATGAGCATTTGCTGTTTTCTCTTGAATGCAACATGGGAGAAAAACCATTTCACATCACATTTGTGGTATTGGCCTTCAACACATTCTGTGAAATTTTGAGCTGTCTGTGTTTGCTACAAGAGGAGATATCACAAAGTATGCACATTTGTTGTTTCCAATGGTTTGAATGCATTTTTTCCTAAAACGAGCATTTGCTGTTTTCTCTTAAATGCAACATGGGAGTAAAACCTTTTTCACATCACATTTGTGGGGCTTGGTCTTCAACACATCCAGTGAAATTTTGAGCTGTCTTTGTTTGCTTAAGAGGAGATATCACAAAATATGCGCTTTTGTTGTTTCCATTGGTTTCAATGCATTTTGGCCTAAAACGAGCATTTGCTGTTTTCTCTTAAATGCAACATGGGAGAAAAACCATTTCACATCACATTTGTGGGTCTTGGTCTTCAAGACATTCTGTGAAATTTGAGCTGTCTGTGTTTGCTACAAGAGGAGATATCACAAAGTATGCGCTTTTGTTGTTTCCTTTCGTTTCAATGCATTTTGGCCTAAAACAAGCATTTGCTGTTTTCTCTTAAATGCAACATGGGAGAAAACATTTTACATCACATTTGTGGGTCTTGGTCTTTAACACATTCTGTGAAATTTTGAGTTGTCTGTGTTTGCTACAAGAGGAGATATCACAAAGTATGCACATTTGTTGTTTCCAATGGTTTGAATGCATTTTGGAGTAAAATGAGCATTTGCTGTTTTCTCTTGAATGCAACATGGGAGAAAAACAATTTCACATCACATTTGTGGTATTGGCCTTCAACACATTCTGTGAAATTTTGAGCTGTCTGTGTTTGATACAAGAGATATCACAAAGTATGCACATTTGTTGTTTCCAATGGTTTGAATGCATTTTTTCCTAAAACGAGCATTTGCTGTTTTCTCTTAAACGCAACATGGGAGAAAAACCTTTTTCACATCACATTTGTGGGGCTTGGTCTTCAACACATTCTGTGAAATTTTGAGCTGTCTTTGTTTGCTTAAGAGGAGATATCACAAATTATGCGCTTTTGTTGTTTCCATTGGTTTCAATGCATTTTAGCCTAAAACGAGCATTTGCTGTTTTCTCTGAAATGCAACATGGGAGAAAAACCATTTCACATCACATTTGTGGGTCTTGGTCTTCATCACATTCTGTGAAATTTTGAGCTGTCTGTGTTTGCTACAAGAAGAGATATCACAAAGTATGCTCTTTTGTTGTTTCCTTTGATTTCAATGCATTTAGGCCTAAAACAAGCATTTGCTGATTTCTCTTAAATGCAACATGGGAGAAAAACCAATTCACATCACATTAGTGGGTCTTGGTATTCAACACATTCTGTGAAATTTTAAGCTATCTGTGTTTGCTACAAGAGGAGATATTACAAAGTATGCGCTTTTGTTGTTTCCTTTCGTTTCAATGCATTTTGGCCTAAAACGAGCATTTGCTGTTTTCTCTTAAATGCAACATGGGAGAAAACCCATTTCATGTCACATTTGTGGGTCTTTTTCTTCAACACATTCTGTGAAATTTGAGCTGTCTGTGTTTGCTACAAAAGGAGATATCACAAAGTATGCGCTTTTGTTGTTTTCCCATTGGTTTCAATGCATATTGGCCTAAAACGAGCATTTGCTGTTTTCTCTTAAACGCAACATGGGAGAAAAACCATTTCACATCACGTTTGTGGGTCTTGGTCTTCAACACATTCTGTGAAATTTTGAGCTGTCTGTGTTTGCTTAAGAGAAGATATCACAAAGTATGCGCTTTTGTTGTTTCCATTGGTTTCAATGCATTTTGGCCTAAAACGAGCATTTGCTGTTTTCTCTTAAATGCAACATGGGAGAAAAACCATTTCACATCACATTTGTGGGTCTTGGTCTTCACCACATTCTGTGAAATTTTGAGCTGTCTTTGCTTAAGAGTAGATATCACAAAGTTTGCACTTTTGTTGTTTAGATTGGTTTCAATGCATTTTGGCCTAAAACGAGCATTTGCTGTTTTCTCTTAAATGCAACATGGGAGAAAAACCATTTCACATCACATTTGTGGGTCTTGGTCTTCAACACATTCTGTGAAATTTTGAGCTGTCTGTGTTTGCTACAAGAGGAGATATCACAAAGTATGCACTTTTGTTGTTTCCTTTCGTTTAAATGCATTTTGGTCTAAAACGAGCATTTGCTGTTTTCTCTTAAATGCAACATGGGAGAAAAACCATTTCACATCAGATTTGTGGGTCTTGGTCTTCAACACATTCTGTGAAATTTTGAGCTGTCTGTGTTTGCTACAAGAGGAGATATCACAAAGTATGCACTTTTGTTGTTTCCTTTAGTTTCAATGCATTTTGGCCTAAAACAAGCATTTGCTGTTTTCTCTTAAATGCAACATGGGAGAAAACCCATTTCACATCACATTTGTGGGTCATGGTCTTCAACACATTCTGTGAATTTTTGAGTTGTCTACATTTGCTACAAGAGGAGATATCACAAAGTATGTGCTTTTGTTGTTTCCTTTGGTTTCAATGCATTTTTGCCTAAAACGAGCATTTGCTGTTTTCTCATAAACGAAACATGGGAGAAAAACCATTCCACATCACATTTGTGGGTCTTGGTCTTCAACACATTCTGTGAAATTTGAGCTGTCTGTGTTTGCTACAAGAGGAGATATCACAAAGTATGTGCTTTTGTTGTTTCCTTTCGTTTCAATACATTTTGGCCTAAAACGAGTATTTGCTGTTTTCTCTTAAATGCAACATGGGAGAAAACACATTTCACATCACATTTGTGGGTCTTGGTCTTCAACACATTCTGTGAAATTTTGAGTTGTCTGTGTTTGCTACAAGAGGAGATATCACAAAGTATGCACATTTGTTGTTTCCATTGGTTTGAATGCATTTTGGCCTAAAATGAGCATTTGCTCTTTTCTCTTGAATCCAACATGGGAGAAAAACCATTTCACATCACATTTGTGGTATTGGCCTTCAACACATTCTGTGAAATTTTGAGCTGTCTGTGTTTGCTACAAGAGGAGATATCACAAAGTATGCACATTTGTTGTTTCCAATGGTTTGAATGCATTTTTTCCTAAAACGAGCATTTGCTGTTTTTTCTTAAATGCAACATGGGAGAAAAACCTTTTTCACATCACATTTGTGGGGCTTGGTCTTCAACACATCCAGTGAAATTTTGAGCTGTCTTTGTTTGCTTAAGAGGAGATATCACAAAGAATGCACTTTTGTTGTTTCCATTGGTTTCAATGCATTTTGGCCTAAAACGAGCATTTGCTGTTTTCTCTTAAATGCAACATGGGAGAAAAACCATTTCACATCACATTTGTGGGTCTTGGTCTTCAAGACATTCTGTGAAATTTGAGCTGTCTGTGTTTGCTACAAGAGGAGATATCACAAAGTATGCGCTTTTGTTGTTTCCTTTCGTTTCAATGCATTTTGGCCTAAAACAAGCATTTGCTGTTTTCTCTTAAATGCAACATGGGAGAAAACATATTACATCACATTTGTGGGTCTTGGTCTTTAACACATTCTGTGAAATTTTGAGTTGTCTGTGTTTGCTACAAGAGGAGATATCACAAAGTATGCACATTTGTTGTTTCCAATGGTTTGAATGCATTTTGGAGTAAAATGAGCATTTGCTGTTTTCTCTTGAATGCAACATGGGAGAAAAACAATTTCACATCACATTTGTGGTATTGGCCTTCAACACATTCTGTGAAATTTTGAGCTGTCTGTGTTTGATACAAGAGATATCACAAAGTATGCACATTTGTTGTTTCCAATGGTTTGAATGCATTTTTTCCTAAAACGAGCATTTGCTGTTTTCTCTTAAACGCAACATGGGAGAAAAACCTTTTTCACATCACATTTGTGGGGCTTGGTCTTCAACACATTCTGTGAAATTTTGAGCTGTCTTTGTTTGCTTAAGAGGAGATATCACAAATTATGCGCTTTTGTTGTTTCCATTGGTTTCAATGCATTTTAGCCTAAAACGAGCATTTGCTGTTTTCTCTTAAATGCAACATGGGAGAAAACCCATTTCATGTCACATTTGTGGGTCTTGGTCTTCAACACATTCTGTGAAATTTGAGCTGTCTGTGTTTGCTACAAAAGGAGATATCAGAAAGTATGCACTTTTGTTGTTTTCCCATTGGTTTCAATGCATATTGGCCTAAAACGAGCATTTGCTGTTTTCTCTTAAACGCAACATGGGAGAAAAACCATTTCACATCACATTTGTGGGTCTTGGTCTTCAACACATTCTGTGAAATTTTGAGCTGTCTGTGTTTGCTTAAGAGAAGATATCACAAAGTATGCGCTTTTGTTGTTTCCATTGGTTTCAATGCATTTTGGCCTAAAACGAGCATTTGCTGTTTTCTCTTAAATGCAACATGGGAGAAAAACCATTTCACATCACATTTGTGGGTCTTGGTCTTCACCACATTCTGTGAAATTTTGAGCTGTCTTTGCTTAAGAGTAGATATCACAAAGTTTGCACTTTTGTTGTTTAGATTGGTTTCAATGCATTTTGGCCTAAAACGAGCATTTGCTGTTTTCTCTTAAATGCAACATGGGAGAAAAACCATTTCACATCACATTTGTGGGTCTTGGTCTTCAACACATTCTGTGAAATTTTGAGCTGTCTGTGTTTGCTACAAGAGGAGATATCACAAAGTATGCACTTTTGTTGTTTCCTTTCGTTTAAATGCATTTTGGTCTAAAACGAGCATTTGCTGTTTTCTCTTAAATGCAACATGGGAGAAAAACCATTTCACATCAGATTTGTGGGTCTTGGTCTTCAACACATTCTGTGAAATTTTGAGCTGTCTGTGTTTGCTACAAGAGGAGATATCACAAAGTATGCACTTTTGTTGTTTCCTTTAGTTTCAATGCATTTTGGCCTAAAACAAGCATTTGCTGATTTCTCTTAAATGCAACATGGGAGAAAACCCATTTCACATCACATTTGTGGGTCATGGTCTTCAACACATTCTGTGAATTTTTGAGTTGTCTACGTTTGCTACAAGAGGAGATATCACAAAGTATGTGCTTTTGTTGTTTCCTTTGGTTTCAATGCATTTTTGCCTAAAACGAGCATTTGCTGTTTTCTCATAAACGAAACATGGGAGAAAAACCATTCCACATCACATTTGTGGGTCTTGGTCTTCAACACATTCTGTGAAATTTGAGCTGTCTGTGTTTGCTACAAGAGGAGATATCACAAAGTATGTGCTTTTGTTGTTTCCTTTCGTTTCAATACATTTTGGCCTAAAACGAGTATTTGCTGTTTTCTCTTAAATGCAACATGGGAGAAAACACATTTCACATCACATTTGTGGGTCTTGGTCTTCAACACATTCTGTGAAATTTTGAGTTGTCTGTGTTTGCTACAAGAGGAGATATCACAAAGTATGCACATTTGTTGTTTCCAATGGTTTGAATGCATTTTGGCCTAAAATGAGCATTTGCTCTTTTCTCTTGAATCCAACATGGGAGAAAAACCATTTCACATCACATTTGTGGTATTGGCCTTCAACACATTCTGTGAAATTTTGAGCTGTCTGTGTTTGCTACAAGAGGAGATATCACAAAGTATGCACATTTGTTGTTTCCAATGGTTTGAATGCATTTTTTCCTAAAACGAGCATTTGCTGTTTTTTCTTAAATGCAACATGGGAGAAAAACCTTTTTCACATCACATTTGTGGGGCTTGGTCTTCAACACATCCAGTGAAATTTTGAGCTGTCTTTGTTTGCTTAAGAGGAGATATCACAAATTATGCGCTTTTGTTGTTTCCATTGGTTTCATTGCATTTTGGCCTAAAACGAGCATTTGCTGTTTTCTGTTAAATGCAACATGGGAGAAAAACCATTTCACATCAGATTTGTGGGTCTTGGTCTTCAACACATTCTGTGAAATTTTGAGCTGTCTGTGTTTGCTACAAGAGGAGATATCACAAAGTATGCACATTTGTTGTTTCCAATGGTTTGAATGCATTTTGGCCTAAAACGAGCATTTGCTGTTTTCTCTTAATCGCAACATGGGAGAAAAACCATTTCACATCACATTTGTGGGTCTTGGTCTTCAACATATTCTGTGAAATTTTGAGCTATCTGTGTTTGCTAGAAGAGGAGATATCACAAAGAATGCGCTTTTGTTGTTTTCCCTTTGGTTTCAATGCACATTGGCCTAAAACGAGCATTTGCTGTTTTCTCTTAAATGCAACATGGCAGAAAATCCATTTCACATCAGATTTGTGGGTCTTGGTCTTCAACACATTCTGTGAAATTTTGAGCTGTCTGTGTTTGCTACAAGAGGAGATATCACAAAGTATGCACATTTGTTGTTTCCAATGGTTTGAATGCATTTTTTCCTAAAACGAGCATTTGCTGTTTTCTCTTAAATGCAACATGGGAGAAAAACCTTTTTCACATCACATTTGTGGGGCTTGGTCTTCAACACATCCAGTGAAATTTTGAGCTGTCTTTGTTTGCTTAAGAGGAGATATCACAAATTATGCGCTTTTGTTGTTTCCATTGGTTTCATTGCATTTTGGCCTAAAACGAGCATTTGCTGTTTTCTGTTAAATGCAACATGGGAGAAAAACCATTTCACATCAGATTTGTGGGTCTTGATCTTCAACACATTCTGTGAAATTTTGAGCTGTCTGTGTTTGCTACAAGAGGAGATATCACAAAGTATGCACATTTGTTGTTTCCAATGGTTTGAATGCATTTTGGCCTAAAACGAGCATTTGCTGTTTTCTCTTAATCGCAACATGGGAGAAAAACCATTTCACATCACATTTGTGGGTCTTGGTCTTCAACATATTCTGTGAAATTTTGAGCTATCTGTGTTTGCTAGAAGAGGAGATATCACAAAGAATGCGCTTTTGTTGTTTTCCCTTTGGTTTCAATGCACATTGGCCTAAAACGAGCATTTGCTGTTTTCTCTTAAATGCAACATGGCAGAAAATACATTTCACATCAGATTTGTGGGTCTTGGTCTTCAACACATTCTGTGAAATTTTGAGCTGTCTGTGTTTGCTACAAGAGGAGATATCACAAAGTATGCACATTTGTTGTTTCCAATGGTTTGAATGCATTTTGGCCTAAAACGAGCATTTGCTGTTTTCTCTTAAATGCAACATGGGAGAAAAACCATTTCACATCACATTTCTGGGTCTTGGCCTTCAACACATTGTGTGAAATTTTTAGCTATCTGTGTTTGCTAGAAGAGGAGATATCACAAAGAATGCTCTTTTGTTGTTTTCCCTTTGGTTTCAATGCACATTGGCCTAAAACGAGCATTTGCTGTTTTCTCTTAAACACAACATGGGAGAAAAACCATTTCACATCACATTTGTGGGTCTAGGTCTTCAACACATTCTGTGAAATTTTGAGCTGTCTGTGTTTGCTACAAGAGGAGATATCACAAAGTATGCACTTTTGTTGTTTCCTTTCGTTTAAATGCATTTTGGTCTAAAACGAGCATTTGCTGTTTTCTCTTAAATGCAACATGGGAGAAAAAACATTTCACATCAGATTTGTGGGTCTTGGTCTTCCACACATTCTGTGAAATTTTGAGCTGTCTTTGTTTGCTTAAGAGGACATATCACAAAGTATGCGCTTTTGTTGTTTCCATTGGTTTCAATGCATTTTGGCCTAAAACGAGCATTTGCTGTTTTCTCTTAAATGCAACATGGGAGAAAAACCATTTCAATCACATTTCTGGGTCTTGGCCTTCAACACATTGTGTGAAATTTTTAGCTATCTGTGTTTGCTAGAAGAGGAGATATCACAAAGTATGCGCTTTTGTTGTTTCCATTGGTTTCAATGCATTTTGGCCTAAAACGAGCATTTGCTGTTTTCTCTTAAATGCAACATGGGAGAAAAACCATTTCACATCACATTTGTGGGTCTTGGCCTTCAACACATTGTGTGAAATTTTTAGCTATCTGTGTTTGCTAGAAGAGGAGATATCACAAAGTATGCGCTTTTGTTGTTTTCCCATTGGCTTCAATGCACAATGGCCTAAAACGAGCATTTGCTGTTTTCTCTTAAACGCAACATGGGAGAAAAACCATTTCACATCACATTTGTGGGTCTTGGTCTTCAACACATTCTGTGAAATTTTGAGCTGTCTTTGCTTAAGAGTAGATATCACAAAGTTTGCACTTTTGTTGTTTCCATTGGTTTCAATGCATTTTGGCCTAAAATGAGCATTTGCTGTTTTCTCTTAAATGCAACATGGGAGAAAAACCATTTCACATCACATTTGTGGGTCTTGGTCTTCAACACATTCTGTGAAATTTTGAGCTGTCTGTGTTTGCTACAAGAGGAGATATCACAAAGTATGCACTTTTGTTGTTTCCTTTCGTTTAAATGCATTTTGTTCTAAAACGAGCATTTGCTGTTTTCTCTTAAATGCAACATGGGAGAAAAACCATTTCACATCAGATTTGTGGGTCTTGGTCTTCAACACATTCTGTGAAATTTTGAGCTATCTGTGTTTGCTACAAGAGGAGATATCACAAAGTATGCGCTTTTGTTGTTTCCTTTAGTTTCAATGCATTTTGGCCTAAAACAAGCATTTGCTGTTTTCTCTTAAATGCAACATGGGAGAAAACCCATTTCACATCACATTTGTGGGTCATTTTCTTCAACACATTCTGTGAATTTTTGAGTTGTCTACGTTTGCTACAAGAGGAGATATCACAAAGTATGTGCTTTTGTTGTTTCCTTTGGTTTCAATGCATTTTGGCCTAAAACGAGCATTTGCTGTTTTCTCATAAACGAAACATGGGAGAAAAACCATTTCACATCACATTTGTGGGTCTTGGTCTTCAACACATTCTGTGAAATTTGAGCTGTCTGTGTTTGCTACAAGAGGAGATATCACAAAGTATGCACTTTTGTTGTTTCCTTTCGTTTAAATGCATTTTGGTCTAAAACGAGCATTTGCTGTTTTCTCTTAAATGCAACATGGGAGAAAAACCATTTCACATCAGATTTGTGGGTCTTGGTCTTCAACACATTCTGTGAAATTTTGAGCTGTCTGTGTTTGCTACAAGAGGAGATATCACAAAGTATGCACATTTGTTGTTTCCAATGGTTTGAATGCATTTTGGCCTAAAACGAGCATTTGCTGTTTTCTCTTAATCGCAACATGGGAGAAAAACCATTTCACATCACATTTGTGGGTCATGGTTTTCAACACATTCTGTGAATTTTTGAGTTGTCTACGTTTGCTACAAGAGGAGATATCACAAAGTATGTGCTTTTGTTGTTTCCTTTGGTTTCAATGCATTTTGGCCTAAAACGAGCATTTGCTGTTTTCTCATAAACGAAACATGGGAGAAAAACCATTTCACATCACATTTGTGGGTCTTGGTCTTCAACACATTCTGTGAAATTTGAGCTGTCTGTGTTTGCTACAAGAGGAGATATCACAAAGTATGTGCTTTTGTTGTTTCCTTTCGTTTCAATGCATTTTGGCCTAAAACGAGTAATTGCTGTTTTCTCTTAAATGCAACATGGGAGAAAACACATTTCACATCACATTTGTGGGTCTTGGTCTTCAACACATTCTGTGAAATTTTGAGTTGTCTGTGTTTGCTACAAGAGGAGATATCACAAAGTTTGCACATTTGTTGTTTCCAATGGTTTGAATGCATTTTGGCCTAAAATGAGCATTTGCTGTTTTCTCTTGAATGCAACATGGGAGAAAAACCATTTCACATGACATTTGTGGTATTGGCCTTCAACACATTCTGTGAAATTTTGAGCTGTCTGTGTTTGCTACAAGAGGAGATATCACAAAGTATGCACATTTGTTGTTTCCAATGGTTTGAATGCATTTTTTCCTAAAACGAGCATTTGCTGTTTTCTCTTAAATGCAACATGGGAGAAAAACCTTTTTCATATCACATTTGTGGGGCTTGGTCTTCAACACATCCAGTGAAATTTTGAGCTGTCTTTGTTTGCTTAAGAGGAGATATCACAAATTATGCGCTTTTATTGTTTCCATTGGTTTCATTGCATTTTGGCCTAAAACGAGCATTTGCTGTTTTCTCTTAAATGTAACATGGGAGAAAAACCATTTCACATCACATTTGTGGGTCATGGTCTTCAAGACATTCTGTGAAATTTGAGCTGTCTGTGTTTGCTACAAGAGGAGATATCACAAAGTATGCGCTTTTGTTGTTTCCTTTCGTTTCAATGCATTTTGGCCTAAAACAAGCATTTGCTGTTTTCTCTTAAATGCGACATGGGAGAAAACATATTTCACATCACATTTGTGGGTCTTGGTCTTCAACACATTCTGTGAAATTTTGAATTGTCTGTGTTTGCTACAAGAGGAGATATCACAAAGTATGCACATTTGTTGTTTCCAATGGTTTGAATGCATTTTGGCCTAAAATGAGCATTTGCTGTTTTCTCTTGAATGCAACATGGGAGAAAAACCATTTCACATCACATTTGTGGTATTGTCCTTCAACACATTCTGTGAAATTTTGAGCTGTCTGTGTTTGATACAAGAGGAGATATCACAAAGTATGCACATTTGTTGTTTCCAATGGTTTGAATGCATTTTTTCCTAAAACGAGCATTTGCTGTTTTCTCTTAAACGCAACATGGGAGAAAAACCTTTTTCACATCACATTTGTGGGGCTTGGTCTTCAACACATTCTGTGAAATTTTGAGCTGTCTTTGTTTGCTTAAGAGGAGATATCACAAAGTATGCGCTTTTGTTGTTTCCATTGGTTTCAATGCATTTTGGCCTAAAACGAGCATTTGCTGTTTTCTCTGAAATGCAACATGGGAGAAAAACCATTTCACATCACATTTGTGGGTCTTGGTCTTCAACACATTCTGTGAAATTTTGAGCTGTCTGTGTTTGCTACAAGAAGAGATATCACAAATTATGCTCTTTTGTTGTTTCCTTTGATTTCAATGCATTTAGGCCTAAAACAAGCATTTGCTGATTTCTCTTAAATGCAACATGGGAGAAAAACCAATTCAAATCACATTAGTGGGTCTTGGTATTCAACACATTCTGTGAAATTTTGAGCTATCTGTGTTTGCTACAAGAGGAGATATTACAAAGTATGCGCTTTTGTTGTTTCCTTTCGTTTCAATGCATTTTGGCCTAAAACGAGCATTTCCTGTTTTCTCTTAAATGCAACATGGGAGAAAACCCATTTCATGTCACATTTGTGGGTCTTGGTCTTCAACACATTCTATGAAATTTTGAGTTGTCTGTGTTTGCTACAAAAGGAGATATCACAAAGTTTGCGCTTTTGTTGTTTTCCCATTGGTTTCAATGCATATTGGCCTAAAACGAGCATTTGCTGTTTTCTCTTAAATGCAACATGGGAGAAAAACTATTTCACATCACATTTGTGGGTCTTGGTCTTCAACACAATCTGTGAAATTTTGAGCTGTCTGTGTTTGCTTAAGAGGAGATATCACAAAGTATGCGCTTTTGTTGTTTCCATTGGTTTCAATGCATTTTGGCCTAAAACGAGCATTTGCTGTTTTCTCTTAAATGCAACATGGGAGAAAAACCATTTCACATCACATTTGTGGGTCTTGGTCTTCAACACATTCTGTGAAATTTTGAGCTGTCTGTGTTTGCTACAAGAGGAGATATCACAAAGTATACGCTTTAGTTGTTTCCATTGGTTTCAATGCATTTTGGCCTAAAACGAGCATTTGCTGTTTTCTCTTAAATGCAACATGGGAGAAAAACCATTTCACATCACATTTCTGGGTCTTGGCCTTCAACACAATGTGTGAAATTTTTAGCTATCTGTGTTTGCTAGAAGAGGAGATATCACAAAGTATGCGCTTTTGTTGTTTTCCCATTGGTTTCAATGCACATTGGCCTAAAACGGGCATTTGCTGTTTTCTCTTAAACACAACATGGGAGAAAAACCATTTCACATCACATTTGTGGGTCTTGGTCTTCAACACATTCTGTGAAATTTTGAGCTGTCTTTGCTTAAGAGGAGATATCACAAAATATGCACTTTTGTTGTTTCCATTGGTTTCAATGCATTTAGGCCTAAAACGAGCATTTGCTGTTTTCTCTTAAATGCAACATGGGAGAAAAACCATTTCACATCACATTTGTGGGTCTTGGTCTTCAACACATTCTGTGAAATTTTGAGCTGTCTGTGTTTGCTACAAGAGGAGATATCACAAAGTATGCACTTTTGTTGTTTCCTTTCGTTTAAATGCATTTTGGTCTAAAACGAGCATTTGCTGTTTTCTCTTAAATGCAACATGGGAGAAAAACCATTTCACATCAGATTTGTGGGTCTTGGTCTTCAACACATTCTGTGAAATTTTGAGCTGTCTTTGTTTGCTTAAGAGGACATATCACAAAGTATGCACTTTTGTTGTTTCCTTTCATTTAAATGCATTTTGGCCTAAAACGAGCATTTGCTGTTTTCTCTTAAATGCAACATGGGAGAAAAACCATTTCACATCAGATTTGTGGGTCTTGGTCTTCAACACATTCTGTGAAATTTTGAGCTGTCTGTGTTTGCTACAAGAGGAGATATCACAAAGTATGCACATTTGTTGTTTCCAATGGTTTGAATGCATTTTGGCCTAAAACGAGCATTTGCTGTTTTCTCTTAATCGCAACATGGGAGAAAAACCATTTCACATCACATTTGTGGGTCTTGGTCTTCAACACATTGTGTGAAATTTTTAGCTATCTGTGTTTGCTAGAAGAGGAGATATCACAAAGTATGCGCTTTTGTTGTTTCCATTGGTTTCAATGCATTTTGGCCTAAAACGAGCATTTGCTGTTTTCTCTTAAATGCAACATGGGAGAAAAACCATTTCACATCACGTTTCTGGGTCTTGGCCTTCAACACATTGAGTGAAATTTTTAGCTATCTGTGTTTGCTAGAAGAGGAGATATCACAAAGTATGCGCTTTTGTTGTTTTCCCATTGGCTTCAATGCACAATGGCCTAAAACGAGCATTTGCTGTTTTCTCTTAAACGCAACATGGGAGAAAAACCATTTCACATCACATTTGTGGGTCTTGGTCTTCAACACATTCTGTGAAATTTTGAGCTGTCTTTGCTTAAGAGTAGATATCACAAAGTTTGCACTTTTGTTGTTTCCATTGGTTTCAATGCATTTTGGCCTAAAACGAGCATTTGCTGTTTTCTCTTAAATGCAACATGGGAGAAAAACCATTTCACATCACATTTGTGGGTCTTGGTCTTCAACACATTCTGTGAAATTTTGAGCTGTCTGTGTTTGCTACAAGAGGAGATATCACAAAGTATGCACTTTTGTTGTTTCCTTTCGTTTAAATGCATTTTGGTCTAAAACGAGCATTTGCTGTTTTCTCTTAAATGCAACATGGGAGAAAAACCATTTCACATCAGATTTGTGGGTCTTGGTCTTCAACACATTCTGTGAAATTTTGAGCTGTCTGTGTTTGCTACAAGAGGAGATATCACAAAGTATGCGCTTTTGTTGTTTCCTTTAGTTTCAATGCATTTTGGCCTAAAACAAGCATTTGCTGTTTTCTCTTAAATGCAACATGGGAGAAAACCCATTTCACATCACATTTGTGGGTCATGGTCTTCAACACATTCTGTGAATTTTTGAGTTGTCTACGTTTGCTACAAGAGGAGATATCACAAAGTATGTGCTTTTGTTGTTTCCTTTGGTTTCAATGCATTTTTGCCTAAAACGAGCATTTGCTGTTTTCTCATAAACGAAACATGGGAGAAAAACCATTTCACATCACATTTGTGGGTCTTGGTCTTCAACACATTCTGTGAAATTTGAGCTGTCTGTGTTTGCTACAAGAGGAGATATCACAAAGTATGTGCTTTTGTTGTTTACTTTCGTTTCAATGCATTTTGGCCTAAAACGAGTATTTGATATTTTCTCTTAAATGCAACATGGGAGAAAACACATTTCACATCACATTTGTGGGTCTTGGTCTTCAACACATTCTGTGAAATTTTGAGTTGTCTGTGTTTGCTACAAGAGGAGATATCACAAAGTATGCACATTTGTTGTTTCCAATGGTTTGAATGCATTTTGGCCTAAAATGAGCATTTGCTCTTTTCTCTTGAATGCAACATGGGAGAAAAACCATTTCACATCACATTTGTGGTATTGGCCTTCAACACATTCTGTGAAATTTTGAGCTGTCTGTGTTTGCTACAAGAGGAGATATCACAAAGTATGCACATTTGTTGTTTCCAATGGTTTGAATGCATTTTTTCCTAAAACGAGCATCTGCTGTTTTCTCTTAAATGCAACATGGGAGAAAAACCTTTTTCACATCACATTTGTGGGGCTTGGTCTTCAACACATCCAGTGAAATTTTGAGCTGTCTTTGTTTGCTTAAGAGGAGATATCACAAATTATGCGCTTTTGTTGTTTCCATTGGTTTCATTGCATTTTGGCCTAAAACGAGCATTTGCTGTTTTCTCTTAAATGCAACATGGGAGAAAAACCATTTCACATCACATTTGTGGGTCTTGGTCTTCAAGACATTCTGTGAAATTTGAGCTGTCTGTGTTTGCTACAAGAGGAGATATCACAAAGTATGCGCTTTTGTTGTTTCCTTTCGTTTCAATGCATTTTGGCCTAAAACAAGCATTTGCTGTTTTCTCTTAAATGCAACATGGGAGAAAACATATTTCACATCACATTTGTGGGTCTTGGTCTTCAACACATTCTGTGAGATTTTGAGTTGTCTGTGTTTGCTACAAGAGGAGATATCACAAAGTATGCACATTTGTTGTTTCTAATGGTTTGAATGCATTTTGGCCTAAAATGAGCATTTGCTGTTTTCTCTTGAATGCAACATGGGAGAAAAACCATTTCACATCACATTTGTGGTATTGGCCTTCAACACATTCTGTGAAATTTTGAGCTGTCTGTGTTTGATACAAGAGGAGATATCACAAAGTATGCACATTTGTTGTTTCCAATGGTTTGAATGCATTTTTTCCTAAAACGAGCATTTGCTGTTTTCTCTTAAACGCAACATGGGAGAAAAACCTTTTTCACATCACATTTGTGGGGCTTGGTCTTCAACACATTCTGTGAAATTTTGAGCTGTCTTTGTTTGCTTAAGAGGAGATATCACAAATTATGAGCTTTTGTTGTTTCCATTGGTTTCAATGCATTTTAGCATAAAAGGAGCATTTGCTCTTTTCTCTTAAATGCAACATGGGAGAAAAACCATTTCACATCACATTTGTGGGTCTTTGTCTTCAACACTTTCTGTGAAATTTTGAGCTGTCTGTGTTTGATACAAGAAGAGATATCACAAAGTATGCGCTTTTGTTGTTTCCATTGGTTTCAATGCATTTTGGCCTAAAACGAGCATTTGCTGTTTTCTCTGAAATGCAACATGGGAGAAAAACCATTTCACATCACATTTGTGGGTCTTGGTCTTCAACACATTCTGTGAAATTTTGAGCTGTCTGTGTTTGCTACAAGAAGAGATATCACAAAGTATGCTCTTTTGTTGTTTCCTTTGATTTCAATGCATTTAGGCCTAAAACAAGCGTTTGCTGATTTCTCTTAAACGCAACATGGGAGAAAAACCATTTCACATCACATTTCTGGGTCTTGGCCTTCAACACAATGTGTGAAATTTTTAGCTATCTGTGTTTGCTAGAAGAGGAGATATCACAAAGTATGCGCTTTTGTTGTTTTCCCATTGGTTTCAATGCACATTGGCCTAAAACGGGCATTTGCTGTTTTCTCTTAAAGGCAACATGGGAGAAAAACCATTTCACATCATATTTGTGGGTCTTGGTCTTCAACATATTCTGTGAAATTTTGAGCTGTCTTTGCTTAAGAGGAGATATCACAAAGTATGCATTTTTGTTGTTTCCATTGGTTTCAATGCATTTTGGCCTAAAACGAGCATTTGCTGTTTTCTCTTAAATGCAACATGGGAGAAAAACCATTTCACATCACATTTGTGGGTCTTGGTCTTCAACACATTCTGTGAAATTTTGAGCTGTCTTTGTTTGCTTAAGAGGAGATATCACAAAGTATGCGCTTTTGTTGTTTTCCCATTGGTTTCAATGCACATTGGCCTAAAACGGGCATTTGCTGTTTTCTCTTAAAGGCAACATGGGAGAAAAACCATTTCACATCATATTTGTGGGTCTTGGTCTTCAACACATTCTGTGAAATTTTGAGCTGTCTGTGTTTGCTACAAGAGGAGATATCACAAAGAATGCGCTTTTCTTGTTTCCTTTCGTTTCAATGCATATTGGCCTAAAACGAGCGTTTGCTGTTTTCTCTTAAACGCAACATGGGAGAAAAACCATTTCACATCACATTTGTGGGTCTTGGTCTTCAACACATTCTGTGAAATTTTGAGCTGTCTTTGTTTGCTTAAGAGGAGATATCACAAAGTATGCGCTTTTGTTGTTTCCATTGGTTTGAATGCATTTTTTCCTAAAACGAGCTTTTGCTGTTTTCTCTTAAACGAAACATGGGAGAAAAACCATTTCACATCACATTTGTGGGTCTTGGTCTTCAACACATTCTGTGAAATTTGAGCTGTCTCTGTTGGCTACAAGAGGAGATATCACAAAGAATGCACTTTTGTTGTTTCCATTGGTTTCAATGCATTTTGGCCTAAAACAGGCATTTGCTGTTTTCTCTTAAAGGCAACATGGGAGAAAAACCATTTCACATCATATTTGTGGGTCTTGGTCTTCAACACAATGTGTGAAATTTTTAGCTATCTGTGTTTGCTAGAAGAGGAGATATCACAAAGTATGCGCTTTTGTTGTTTTCCCATTGGTTTCAATGCACATTGGCCTAAAACGGGCATTTGCTGTTTTCTCATAAACGAAACATGGGAGAAAAACCATTTCACATCACATTTGTGGGTCTTGGTCTTCAACACATTCTGTGAAATTTTGAGCTGTCTGTGTTTGCTACAAGAGGAGATATCACAAAGTATGTGCTTTTGTTGTTTCCTTTGGTTTCAATGCATTTTGGCCTAAAACGAGCATTTGCTGTTTTCTCATAAACGAAACATGGGAGAAAAACCATTTCACATCACATTTGTGGGTCTTGGTCTTCAACACATTCTGTGAAATTTTGAGCTGTCTGTGTTTGCTACAAGAGGAGATATCACAAAGTATACGCTTTTGTTGTTTCCATTGGATTCAATGCATTTTGGCCTAAAACGAGCATTTGCTGTTTTCTCTTAAATGCAACATGGGAGAAAAACCATTTCACATCACATTTCTGGGTCTTGGCCTTCAACACAATGTGTGAAATTTTTAGCTATCTGTGTTTGCTAGAAGAGGAGATATCACAAAGTATGTGCTTTTGTTGTTTTCCCATTGGTTTCAATGCACATTGGCCTAAAACAGGCATTTGCTGTTTTCTCTTAAACACAACATGGGAGAAAAACCATTTCACATCACATTTGTGGGTCTTGGTCTTCAACACATTCTGTGAAATTTTGAGCTGTCTTTGCTTAAGAGGAGATATCACAAAATATGCACTTTTGTTGTTTCCATTGGTTTCAATGCATTTTGGCCTAAAACGAGCATTTTTCTGTTTTCTCTTAAATGCAACATGGGAGAAAAACCATTTCACATCACATTTGTGGGTCTTGGTCTTCAACACATTCTGTGAAATTTTGAGCTGTCTGTGTTTGCTACAAGAGGAGATATCACAAAGTATGCACTTTTGTTGTTTCCTTTCGTTTAAATGCATTTTGGTCTAAAACGAGCATTTGCTGTTTTCTCTTAAATGCAACATGGGAGAAAAACCATTTCACATCAGATTTGTGGGTCTTGGTCTTCAACACATTCTGTGAAATTTTGAGCTGTCTTTGTTTGCTTAAGAGGACATATCACAAAGTATGCGCTTTTGTTGTTTCCATTGGTTTCAATGCATTTTGGCCTAAAATGAGCATTTGCTGTTTTCTCTTAAATGCAACATGGGAGAAAAACCATTTCAATCACATTTCTGGGTCTTGGCCTTCAACACATTCTGTGAAATTTTTAGCTATCTGTGTTTGCTAGAAGAGGAGATATCACAAAGTATGCGCTTTCGTTGTTTCCATTGGTTTCAATGCATTTTGGCCTAAAACGAGTATTTGCTGTTTTCTCTTAAATGCAACATGGGAGAAAAACCATTTCACATCACATTTCTGGGTCTTGGCCTTCAACACATTGTGTGAAATTTTTAGCTATCTGTGTTTGCTAGAAGAGGAGATATCACAAAGTATGCGCTTTTGTTGTTTTCCCATTGGCTTCAATGCACAATGGCCTAAAACGAGCATTTGCTGTTTTCTCTTAAACGCAACATGGGAAAAAAACCATTTCACATCACATTTGTGGGTCTTGGTCTTCAACACATTCTGTGAAATTTTGAGCTGTCTTTGCTTAAGAGTAGATATCACAAAGTTTGCACTTTTGTTGTTTCCATTGGTTTCAATGCATTTTGGCCTAAAACGAGCATTTGCTGTTTTCTCTTAAATGCAACATGGGAGAAAAACCATTTCACATCACATTTGTGGGTCTTGGTCTTCAACACATTCTGTGAAATTTTGAGCTGTCTGTGTTTGCTACAAGAGGAGATATTACAAAGTATGCACTTTTGTTGTTTCCTTTCGTTTAAATGCATTTTGGTCTAAAACGAGCATTTGCTGTTTTCTCTTAAATGCAACATGGGAGAAAACCCATTTCACATCACATTTGTGGGTCATGGTCTTCAACACATTCTGTGAATTTTTGAGTTGTCTACGTTTGCTACAAGAGGAGATATCACAAAGTATGTGCTTTTGTTGTTTCCTTTGGTTTCAATGCATTTTTGCCTAAAACGAGCATTTGCTGTTTTCTCATAAACGAAACATGGGAGAAAAACCATTTCACATCACATTTGTGGGTCTTGGTCTTCAACACATTCTGTGAAATTTGAGCTGTCTGTGTTTGCTACAAGAGGAGATATCACAAAGTATGTGCTTTTGTTGTTTACTTTCGTTTCAATGCATTTTTGCCTAAAACGAGTATTTGATATTTTCTCTTAAATGCAACATGGGAGAAAACACATTTCACATCACATTTGTGGGTCTTGGTCTTCAACACATTCTGTGAAATTTTGAGTTGTCTGTGTTTGCTACAAGAGGAGATATCACAAAGTATGCACATTTGTTGTTTCCAATGGTTTGAATGCATTTTTTCCTAAAACGAGCATTTGCTGTTTTCTCTTAAATGCAACATGGGAGAAAAACCTTTTTCACATCACATTTGTGGGGCTTGGTCTTCAACACATCCAGTGAAATTTTGAGCTGTCTTTGTTTGCTTAAGAGGAGATATCACAAATTATGCGCTTTTGTTGTTTCCATTGGTTTCATTGCATTTTGGCCTAAAACGAGCATTTGCTGTTTTCTCTTAAATGCAACATGGGAGAAAAAACATTTCACATCACATTTGTGGGTCTTGGTCTTCAAGACATTCTGTGAAATTTGAGCTGTCTGTGTTTGCTACAAGAGGAGATATCACAAAGTATGCGCTTTTGTTGTTTCCTTTCGTTTCAATGCATTTTGGCCTAAAACAAGCATTTGCTGTTTTCTCTTAAATGCAACATGGGAGAAAACATATTTCACATCACATTTGTGGGTCTTGGTCTTCAACACATTCTGTGAGATTTTGAGTTGTCTGTGTTTGCTACAAGAGGAGATATCACAAAGTATGCACATTTGTTGTTTCTAATGGTTTGAATGCATTTTGGCCTAAAATGAGCATTTGCTGTTTTCTCTTGAATGCAACATGGGAGAAAAACCATTTCACATCACATTTGTGGTATTGGCCTTCAACACATTCTGTGAAATTTTGAGCTGTCTGTGTTTGATACAAGAGGAGATATCACAAAGTATGCACATTTGTTGTTTCCAATGGTTTGAATGCATTTTTTCCTAAAACGAGCATTTGCTGTTTTCTCTTAAACGCAACATGGGAGAAAAACCTTTTTCACATCACATTTGTGGGGCTTGGTCTTCAACACATTCTGTGAAATTTTGAGCTGTCTTTGTTTGCTTAGGAAGAGATATCACAAATTATGAGCTTTTGTTGTTTCCATTGGTTTCAATGCATTTTAGCCTAAAAGGAGCATTTGCTCTTTTCTCTTAAATGCAACATGGGAGAAAAACCATTTCACATCACATTTGTGGGTCTTTGTCTTCAACACTTTCTGTGAAATTTTGAGCTGTCTGTGTTTGATACAAGAAGAGATATCACAAAGTATGCGCTTTTGTTGTTTCCATTGGTTTCAATGCATTTTGGCCTAAAACGAGCATTTGCTGTTTTCTCTGAAATGCAACATGGGAGAAAAACCATTTCACATCACATTTGTGGGTCTTGGTCTTCAACACATTCTGTGAAATTTGAGCTGTCTGTGTTTGCTACAAGAGGAGATATCACAAAGTATGTGCTTTTGTTGTTTCCTTTCGTTTCAATGCATTTTGGCCTAAAACGAGTATTTGCTGTTTTCTCTTAAATGCAACATGGGAGAAAACACATTTCACATCACATTTGTGGGTCCTGGTCTTCAACACATTCTGTGAAATTTTGAGTTGTCTGTGTTTGCTACAAGAGGAGATATCACAAAGTATGCACATTTGTTGTTTCCAATGGTTTGAATGCATTTTGGCCTAAAATGAGCATTTGCTGTTTTCTCTTGAATGCAACATGGGAGAAAAACCATTTCACATCACATTTGTGGTATTGGCCTTCAACACATTCTGTGAAATTTTGAGCTGTCTGTGTTTGCTACAAGAGGAGATATCACAAAGTATGCACATTTGTTGTTTCCAATGGTTTGAATGCATTTTTTCCTAAAACGAGCATTTGCTGTTTTCTCTTAAATGCAACATGGGAGTAAAACCTTTTTCACATCACATTTGTGGGGCTTGGTCTTCAACACATCCAGTGAAATTTTGAGCTGTCTTTGTTTGCTTAAGAGGAGATATCACAAAATATGCGCTTTTGTTGTTTCCATTGGTTTCAATGCATTTTGGCCTAAAACGAGCATTTGCTGTTTTCTCTTAAATGCAACATGGGAGAAAAACCATTTCACATCACATTTGTGGGTCTTGGTCTTCAAGACATTCTGTGAAATTTGAGCTGTCTGTGTTTGCTACAAGAGGAGATATCACAAAGTATGCGCTTTTGTTGTTTCCTTTCGTTTCAATGCATTTTGGCCTAAAACAAGCATTTGCTGTTTTCTCTTAAATGCAACATGGGAGAAAACATATTACATCACATTTGTGGGTCTTGGTCTTTAACACATTCTGTGAAATTTTGAGTTGTCTGTGTTTGCTACAAGAGGAGATATCACAAAGTATGCACATTTGTTGTTTCCAATGGTTTGAATGCATTTTGGAGTAAAATGAGCATTTGCTGTTTTCTCTTGAATGCAACATGGGAGAAAAACAATTTCACATCACATTTGTGGTATTGGCCTTCAACACATTCTGTGAAATTTTGAGCTGTCTGTGTTTGATACAAGAGATATCACAAAGTATGCACATTTGTTGTTTCCAATGGTTTGAATGCATTTTTTCCTAAAACGAGCATTTGCTGTTTTCTCTTAAACGCAACATGGGAGAAAAACCTTTTTCACATCACATTTGTGGGGCTTGGTCTTCAACACATTCTGTGAAATTTTGAGCTGTCTTTGTTTGCTTAAGAGGAGATATCACAAATTATGCGCTTTTGTTGTTTCCATTGGTTTCAATGCATTTTAGCCTAAAACGAGCATTTGCTGTTTTCTCTGAAATGCAACATGGGAGAAAAACCATTTCACATCACATTTGTGGGTCTTGGTCTTCAACACATTCTGTGAAATTTTGAGCTGTCTGTGTTTGCTACAAGAAGAGATATCACAAAGTATGCTCTTTTGTTGTTTCCTTTGATTTCAATGCATTTAGGCCTAAAACAAGCATTTGCTGATTTCTCTTAAATGCAACATGGGAGAAAAACCAATTCACATCACATTAGTGGGTCTTGGTATTCAACACATTCTGTGAAATTTTGAGCTATCTGTGTTTGCTACAAGAGGAGATATTACAAAGTATGCGCTTTTGTTGTTTCCTTTCGTTTCAATGCATTTTGGCCTAAAACGAGCATTTGCTGTTTTCTCTTAAATGCAACATGGGAGAAAACCCATTTCATGTCACATTTGTGGGTCTTGGTCTTCAACACATTCTGTGAAATTTGAGCTGTCTGTGTTTGCTACAAAAGGAGATATCACAAAGTATGCGCTTTTGTTGTTTTCCCATTGGTTTCAATGCATATTGGCCTAAAACGAGCATTTGCTGTTTTCTCTTAAACGCAACATGGGAGAAAAACCATTTCACATCACATTTGTGGGTCTTGGTCTTCAACACATTCTGTGAAATTTTGAGCTGTCTGTGTTTGCTTAAGAGAAGATATCACAAAGTATGCGCTTTTGTTGTTTCCATTGGTTTCAATGCATTTTGGCCTAAAACGAGCATTTGCTGTTTTCTCTTAAATGCAACATGGGAGAAAAACCATTTCACATCACATTTGTGGGTCTTGGTCTTCAACACATTCTGTGAAATTTTGAGCTGTATTTGCTTAAGAGTAGATATCACAAAGTTTGCACTTTTGTTGTTTAGATTGGTTTCAATGCATTTTGGCCTAAAACGAGCATTTGCTGTTTTCTCTTAAATGCAACATGGGAGAAAAACCATTTCACATCACATTTGTGGGTCTTGGTCTTCATCACATTCTGTGAAATTTTGAGCTGTCTGTGTTTGCTACAAGAGGAGATATCACAAAGTATGCACTTTTGTTGTTTCCTTTCGTTTAAATGCATTTTGGTCTAAAACGAGCATTTGCTGTTTTCTCTTAAATGCAACATGGGAGAAAAACCATTTCACATCAGATTTGTGGGTCTTGGTCTTCAACACATTCTGTGAAATTTTGAGCTGTCTGTGTTTGCTACAAGAGGAGATATCACAAAGTATGCACTTTTGTTGTTTCCTTTAGTTTCAATGCATTTTGGCCTAAAACAAGCATTTGCTGTTTTCTCTTAAATGCAACATGGGAGAAAACCCATTTCACATCACATTTGTGGGTCATGGTCTTCAACACATTCTGTGTATTTTTGAGTTGTCTACGTTTGCTACAAGAGGAGATATCACAAAGTATGTGCTTTTGTTGTTTCCTTTGGTTTCAATGCATTTTTGCCTAAAACGAGCATTTGCTGTTTTCTCAGAAACGAAACATGGGAGAAAAACCATTCCACATCACATTTGTGGGTCTTGGTCTTCAACACATTCTGTGAAATTTGAGCTGTCTGTGTTTGCTACAAGAGGAGATATCAC
This sequence comes from Taudactylus pleione, assembly GCA_031769625.1. Taxonomy (NCBI): domain Eukaryota; kingdom Metazoa; phylum Chordata; class Amphibia; order Anura; family Myobatrachidae; genus Taudactylus; species Taudactylus pleione. The sequence goes on along the minus strand of JAUIMM010000274.1, from coordinate 759,583 downwards.
AAAGTATGTGCTTTTGTTGTTTCCTTTCGTTTCAATACATTTTGGCCTAAAACGAGTATTTGCTGTTTTCTCTTAAATGCAACATGGGAGAAAACACATTTCACATCACATTTGTGGGTCTTGGTCTTCAACACATTCTGTGAAATTTTGAGTTGTCTGTGTTTGCTACAAGAGGAGATATCACAAAGTATGCACATTTGTTGTTTCCAATGGTTTGAATGCATTTTGGCCCAAAATGAGCATTTGCTCTTTTCTCTTGAATCCAACATGGGAGAAAAACCATTTCACATCACATTTGTGGTATTGGCCTTCAACACATTCTGTGAAATTTTGAGCTGTCTGTGTTTGCTACAAGAGGAGATATCACAAAGTATGCACATTTGTTGTTTCCAATGGTTTGAATGCATTTTTTCCTAAAACGAGCATTTGCTGTTTTCTCTTAAATGCAACATGGGAGAAAAACCTTTTTCACATCACATTTGTGGGGCTTGGTCTTCAACACATCCAGTGAAATTTTGAGCTGTCTTTGTTTGCTTAAGAGGAGATATCACAAATTATGCGCTTTTGTTGTTTCCATTGGTTTCATTGCATTTTGGCCTAAAACGAGCATTTGCTGTTTTCTCTTAAATGCAACATGGGAGAAAAACCATTTCACATCACATTTGTGGGTCTTGGTCTTCAAGACATTCTGTGAAATTTGAGCTGTCTGTGTTTGCTACAAGAGGAGATATCACAAAGTATGCGCTTTTGTTGTTTCCTTTCGTTTCAATGCATTTTGGCCTAAAACAAGCATTTGCTGTTTTCTCTTAAATGCAACATGGGAGAAAACATATTTCACATCACATTTGTGGGTCTTGGTCTTCAACACATTCTGTGAAATTTTGAGCTGTATTTGCTTAAGAGTAGATATCACAAAGTTTGCACTTTTGTTGTTTAGATTGGTTTCAATGCATTTTGGCCTAAAACGAGCATTTGCTGTTTTCTCTTAAATGCAACATGGGAGAAAAACCATTTCACATCACATTTGTGGGTCTTGGTCTTCATCACATTCTGTGAAATTTTGAGCTGTCTGTGTTTGCTACAAGAGGAGATATCACAAAGTATGCACTTTTGTTGTTTCCTTTCGTTTAAATGCATTTTGGTCTAAAACGAGCATTTGCTGTTTTCTCTTAAATGCAACATGGGAGAAAAACCATTTCACATCAGATTTGTGGGTCTTGGTCTTCAACACATTCTGTGAAATTTTGAGCTGTCTGTGTTTGCTACAAGAGGAGATATCACAAAGTATGCACTTTTGTTGTTTCCTTTAGTTTCAATGCATTTTGGCCTAAAACAAGCATTTGCTGTTTTCTCTTAAATGCAACATGGGAGAAAACCCATTTCACATCACATTTGTGGGTCATGGTCTTCAACACATTCTGTGTATTTTTGAGTTGTCTACGTTTGCTACAAGAGGAGATATCACAAAGTATGTGCTTTTGTTGTTTCCTTTGGTTTCAATGCATTTTTGCCTAAAACGAGCATTTGCTGTTTTCTCAGAAACGAAACATGGGAGAAAAACCATTCCACATCACATTTGTGGGTCTTGGTCTTCAACACATTCTGTGAAATTTGAGCTGTCTGTGTTTGCTACAAGAGGAGATATCACAAAGTATGTGCTTTTGTTGTTTCCTTTCGTTTCAATACATTTTGGCCTAAAACGAGTATTTGCTGTTTTCTCTTAAATGCAACATGGGAGAAAACACATTTCACATCACATTTGTGGGTCTTGGTCTTCAACACATTCTGTGAAATTTTGAGTTGTCTGTGTTTGCTACAAGAGGAGATATCACAAAGTATGCACATTTGTTGTTTCCAATGGTTTGAATGCATTTTGGCCCAAAATGAGCATTTGCTCTTTTCTCTTGAATCCAACATGGGAGAAAAACCATTTCACATCACATTTGTGGTATTGGCCTTCAACACATTCTGTGAAATTTTGAGCTGTCTGTGTTTGCTACAAGAGGAGATATCACAAAGTATGCACATTTGTTGTTTCCAATGGTTTGAATGCATTTTTTCCTAAAACGAGCATTTGCTGTTTTCTCTTAAATGCAACATGGGAGAAAAACCTTTTTCACATCACATTTGTGGGGCTTGGTCTTCAACACATCCAGTGAAATTTTGAGCTGTCTTTGTTTGCTTAAGAGGAGATATCACAAATTATGCGCTTTTGTTGTTTCCATTGGTTTCATTGCATTTTGGCCTAAAACGAGCATTTGCTGTTTTCTCTTAAATGCAACATGGGAGAAAAACCATTTCACATCACATTTGTGGGTCTTGGTCTTCAAGACATTCTGTGAAATTTGAGCTGTCTGTGTTTGCTACAAGAGGAGATATCACAAAGTATGCGCTTTTGTTGTTTCCTTTCGTTTCAATGCATTTTGGCCTAAAACAAGCATTTGCTGTTTTCTCTTAAATGCAACATGGGAGAAAACATATTTCACATCACATTTGTGGGTCTTGGTCTTCAACACATTCTGTGAAATTTTGAGTTGTCTGTGTTTGCTACAAGAGGAGATATCACAAAGTATGCACATTTGTTGTTTCCAATGGTTTGAATGCATTTTGGCCTAAAATGAGCATTTGCTGTTTTCTCTTGAATGCAACATGGGAGAAAAAGCATTTCATATCACATTTGTGGTATTGGCCTTCAACACATTCTGTGAAATTTTGAGCCGTCTGTGTTTGATACAAGAGGAGATATCACAAAGTATGCACATTTGTTGTTTCCAATGGTTTGAATGCATTTTTTCCTAAAACGAGCATTTGCTGTTTTCTCTTAAACGCAACATGGGAGAAAAACCTTTTTCACATCACATTTGTGGGGCTTGGTCTTCAAAACATTCTGTGAAATTTTGAGCTGTCTTTGTTTGCTTAAGAGGAGATATCACAAATTATGCGCTTTTGTTGTTTCCATTGGTTTCAATGCAATTTAGCCTAAAAGGAGCATTTGCTCTTTTCTCTTAAATGCAACATGGGAGAAAAACCATTTCACATCAAATTTGTGGGTCTTTGTCTTCAACACTTTCTGTGAAATTTTGAGCTGTCTGTGTTTGATACAAGAAGAGATATCACAAAGTATGCGCTTTTGTTGTTTCCATTGGTTTCAATGCATTTTGGCCTAAAACGAGCATTTGCTGTTTTCTCTGAAATGCAACATGGGAGAAAAACCATTTCACATCACATTTGTGGGTCTTGGTCTTCAACACATTCTGTGAAATTTTGAGCTGTCTGTGTTTGCTACAAGAAGAGATATCACAAAGTATGCTCTTTTGTTGTTTCCTTTGATTTCAATGCATTTAGGCCTAAAACAAGCATTTGCTGTTTTCTCTTAAATGCAACATGGGAGAAAAACCTTTTTCACATCACATTTGTGGGGCTTGGTCTTCAACACATCCAGTGAAATTTTGAGCTATCTTTGTTTGCTTAAGAGGAGATATCACAAATTATGCGCTTTTGTTGTTTCCATTGGTTTCATTGCATTTTGGCCTAAAACGAGCATTTGCTGTTTTCTCTTAAATGCAACATGGGAGAAAAACCATTTCACATCACATTTGTGGGTCTTGGTCTTCAAGACATTCTGTGAAATTTGAGCTGTCTGTGTTTGCTACAAGAGGAGATATCACAAAGTATGCGCTTTTGTTGTTTCCTTTCGTTTCAATGCATTTTGGCCTAAAACAAGCATTTGCTGTTTTCTCTTAAATGCAACATGGGAGAAAACATATTTCACATCACATTTGTGGGTCTTGGTCTTCAACACATTCTGTGAAATTTTGAGTTGTCTGTGTTTGCTACAAGAGGAGATATCACAAAGTATGCACATTTGTTGTTTCCAATGGTTTGAATGCATTTTGGCCTAAAATGAGCATTTGCTGTTTTCTCTTGAATGCAATATGGGAGAAAAACCATTTCACATCACATTTGTGGTATTGGCCTTCAACACATTCTGTGAAATTTTGAGCCGTCTGTGTTTGATACAAGAGGAGATATCACAAAGTATGCACATTTGTTGTTTCCAATGGTTTGAATGCATTTTTTCCTAAAACGAGCATTTGCTGTTTTCTCTTAAACGCAACATGGGAGAAAAACCTTTTTCACATCACATTTGTGGGGCTTGGTCTTCAACACATTCTGTGAAATTTTGAGCTGTCTTTGTTTGCTTAAGAGGAGATATCACAAATTATGCGCTTTTGTTGTTTCCATTGGTTTCAATGCATTTTAGCCTAAAAGGAGTATTTGCTCTTTTCTCTTAAATGCAACATGGGAGAAAAACCATTTCACATCACATTTGTGGGTCTTTGTCTTCAACACTTTCTGTGAAATTTTGAGCTGTCTGTGTTTGATACAAGAAGAGATATCACAAAGTATGCGCTTTTGTTGTTTCCATTGGTTTCAATGCATTTTGGCCTAAAACGAGCATTTGCTGTTTTCTCTGAAATGCAACATGGGAGAAAAACCATTTCACATCACATTTGTGGGTCATGGTCTTCAACACATTCTGTGAATTTTTGAGTTGTCTACGTTTGCTACAAGAGGAGATATCACAAAGTATGTGCTTTTGTTGTTTCCTTTGGTTTCAATTCATTTTGGCCTAAAACGAGCATTTGCTGTTTTCTCATAAACGAAACATGGGAGAAAAACCATTTCACATCACATTTGTGGGTCTTGGTCTTCAACACATTCTGTGAAATTTGAGCTGTCTGTGTTTGCTACAAGAGGAGATATCACAAAGTATGCACTTTTGTTGTTTCCTTTCGTTTAAATGCATTTTGGTCTAAAACGAGCATTTGCTGTTTTCTCTTAAATGCAACATGGGAGAAAAACCATTTCACATCAGATTTGTGGGTCTTGGTCTTCAACACATTCTGTGAAATTTTGAGCTGTCTGTGTTTGCTACAAGAGGAGATATCACAAAGTATGCACATTTGTTGTTTCCAATGGTTTGAATGCATTTTGGCCTAAAACGAGCATTTGCTGTTTTCTCTTAATCGCAACATGGGAGAAAAACCATTTCACATCACATTTGTGGGTCTTGGTCTTCAACACATTGTGTGAAATTTTTAGCTATCTGTGTTTGCTAGAAGAGGAGATATCACAAAGTATGCGCTTTTGTTGTTTCCATTGGTTTCAATGCATTTTGGCCTAAAACGAGCATTTGCTGTTTTCTCGTAAATGCAACATGGGAGAAAAACCATTTCACATCACATTTCTGGGTCTTGGCCTTCAACACATTGAGTGAAATTTTTAGCTATCTGTGTTTGCTAGAAGAGGAGATATCACAAAGTATGCGCTTTTGTTGTTTTCCCATTGGCTTCAATGCACAATGGCCTAAAACGAGCATTTGCTGTTTTCTCTTAAACGCAACATGGGAAAAAAACCATTTCACATCACATTTGTGGGTCTTGGTCTTCAACACATTCTGTGAAATTTTGAGCTGTCTTTGCTTAAGAGTAGATATCACAAAGTTTGCACTTTTGTTGTTTCCATTGGTTTCAATGCATTTTGGCCTAAAACGAGCATTTGCTGTTTTCTCTTAAATGCAACATGGGAGAAAAACCATTTCACATCACATTTGTGGGTCTTGGTCTTCAACACATTCTGTGAAATTTTGAGCTGTCTGTGTTTGCTACAAGAGGAGATATCACAAAGTATGCACTTTTGTTGTTTCCTTTCGTTTAAATGCATTTTGGTCTAAAACGAGCATTTGCTGTTTTCTCTTGAATGCAACATGGGAGAAAAACCATTTCACATCACATTTGTGGTATTGGCCTTCAACACATTCTGTGAAATTTTGAGCTGTCTGTGTTTGCTACAAGAGGAGATATCACAAAGTATGCACATTTGTTGTTTCCAATGGTTTGAATGCATTTTTTCCTAAAACGAGCATTTGCTGTTTTCTCTTAAATGCAACATGGGAGAAAAACCTTTTTCACATCACATTTGTGGGGCTTGGTCTTCAACACATCCAGTGAAATTTTGAGCTGTCTTTGTTTGCTTAAGAGGAGATATCACAAATTATGCGCTTTTGTTGTTTCCATTGGTTTCATTGCATTTTGGCCTAAAACGAGCATTTGCTGTTTTCTCTTAAATGCAACATGGGAGAAAAACCATTTCACATCACATTTGTGGGTCTTGGTCTTCAAGACATTCTGTGAAATTTGAGCTGTCTGTGTTTGCTACAAGAGGAGATATCACAAAGTATGCGCTTTTGTTGTTTCCTTTCGTTTCAATGCATTTTGGCCTAAAACAAGCATTTGCTGTTTTCTCTTAAATGCAACATGGGAGAAAACATATTTCACATCACATTTGTGGGTCTTGGTCTTCAACACATTCTGTGAGATTTTGAGTTGTCTGTGTTTGCTACAAGAGGAGATATCACAAAGTATGCACATTTGTTGTTTCTAATGGTTTGAATGCATTTTGGCCTAAAATGAGCATTTGCTGTTTTCTCTTGAATGCAACATGGGAGAAAAACCATTTCACATCACATTTGTGGTATTGGCCTTCAACACATTCTGTGAAATTTTGAGCTGTCTGTGTTTGATACAAGAGGAGATATCACAAAGTATGCACATTTGTTGTTTCCAATGGTTTGAATGCATTTTTTCCTAAAACGAGCATTTGCTGTTTTCTCTTAAACGCAACATGGGAGAAAAACCTTTTTCACATCACATTTGTGGGGCTTGGTCTTCAACACATTCTGTGAAATTTTGAGCTGTCTTTGTTTGCTTAGGAGGAGATATCACAAATTATGAGCTTTTGTTGTTTCCATTGGTTTCAATGCATTTTAGCCTAAAAGGAGCATTTGCTCTTTTCTCTTAAATGCAACATGGGAGAAAAACCATTTCACATCACATTTGTGGGTCTTTGTCTTCAACACTTTCTGTGAAATTTTGAGCTGTCTGTGTTTGATACAAGAAGAGATATCACAAAGTATGCGCTTTTGTTGTTTCCATTGGTTTCAATGCATTTTGGCCTAAAACGAGCATTTGCTGTTTTCTCTGAAATGCAACATGGGAGAAAAACCATTTCACATCACATTTGTGGGTCTTGGTCTTCAACACATTCTGTGAAATTTTGAGCTGTCTGTGTTTGCTACAAGAAGAGATATCACAAAGTATGCTCTTTTGTTGTTTCCTTTGATTTCAATGCATTTAGGCCTAAAACAAGCATTTGCTGATTTCTCTTAAACGCAACATGGGAGAAAAACCATTTCACATCACATTTCTGGGTCTTGGCCTTCAACACATTCTGTGAAATTTTGAGCTGTCTTTGTTTGCTTAAGAGGAGATATCACAAAGTATGCGCTTTTGTTGTTTTCCCATTGGTTTCAATGCACATTGGCCTAAAACGGGCATTTGCTGTTTTCTCTTAAAGGCAACATGGGAGAAAAACCATTTCACATCATATTTGTGGGTCTTGGTCTTCAACATATTCTGTGAAATTTTGAGCTGTCTTTGCTTAAGAGGAGATATCACAAAGTATGCATTTTTGTTGTTTCCATTGGTTTCAATGCATTTTGGCCTAAAACGAGCATTTGCTGTTTTCTCTTAAATGCAACATGGGAGAAAAACCATTTCAAATCACATTTGTGGGTCTTGGTCTTCAACACATTCTGTGAAATTTTGAGCTGTCTTTGTTTGCTTAAGAGGATATATCACAAAGTATGCTCTTTTGTTGTTTTCCCATTGGTTTCAATGCACATTGGCCTAAAACGGGCATTTGCTGTTTTCTCTTAAAGGCAACATGGGAGAAAAACCATTTCACATCATATTTGTGGGTCTTGGTCTTCAACACATTCTGTGAAATTTTGAGCTGTCTGTGTTTGCTACAAGAGGAGATATCACAAAGAATGCGCTTTTCTTGTTTCCTTTCGTTTCAATGCATATTGACCTAAAACGAGCGTTTGCTGTTTTCTCTTAAACGCAACATGGGAGAAAAACCATTTCACATCACATTTGTGGGTCTTGGTCTTCAACACATTCTGTGAAATTTTGAGCTGTCTTTGTTTGCTTAAGAGGAGATATCACAAAGTATGCGCTTTTGTTGTTTCCATTGGTTTGAATGCATTTTTTCCCAAAACGAGCTTTTGCTGTTTTCTCTTAAACGAAACATGGGAGAAAAACCATTTCACATCACATTTGTGGGTCTTGGTCTTCAACACATTCTGTGAAATTTGAGCTGTCTCTGTTGGCTACAAGAGGAGATATCACAAAGAATGCACTTTTGTTGTTTCCATTGGTTTCAATGCATTTTGGCCTAAAACAGGCATTTGCTGTTTTCTCTTAAAGGCAACATGGGAGAAAAACCATTTCACATCATATTTGTGGGTCTTGGTCTTCAACACATTCTGTGAAATTTGAGCTGTCTGTGTTTGCTACAAGAAGAGATATCACAAAGTATGTGCTTTTGTTGTTTCCTTTGGTTTCAATGCATTTTGGCCTAAAACGAGCATTTGCTGTTTTCTCATAAACGAAACATGGGAGAAAAACCATTTCACATCACATTTGTGGGTCTTGGTCTTCAACACATTCTGTGAAATTTGAGCTGTCTGTGTTTGCTACAAGAGGAGATATCACAAAGTATGTGCTTTTGTTGTTTCCTTTCGTTTCAATGCATTTTGGCCTAAAACGAGTATTTGCTGTTTTCTCTTAAATGCAACATGGGAGAAAACACATTTCATATCACATTTGTGGGTCCTGGTCTTCAACACATTCTGTGAAATTTTGAGTTGTCTGTGTTTGCTACAAGAGGAGATATCACAAAGTATGCACATTTGTTGTTTCCAATGGTTTGAATGCATTTTGGCCTAAAATGAGCATTTGCTGTTTTCTCTTGAATGCAACATGGGAGAAAAACCATTTCACATCACATTTGTGGTATTGGCCTTCAACACATTCTGTGAAATTTTGAGCTGTCTGTGTTTGCTACAAGAGGAGATATCACAAAGTATGCACATTTGTTGTTTCCAATGGTTTGAATGCATTTTTTCCTAAAACGAGCATTTGCTGTTTTCTCTTAAATGCAACATGGGAGTAAAACCTTTTTCACATCACATTTGTGGGGCTTGGTCTTCAACACATCCAGTGAAATTTTGAGCTGTCTTTGTTTGCTTAAGAGGAGATATCACAAAATATGCGCTTTTGTTGTTTCCATTGGTTTCAATGCATTTTGGCCTAAAACGAGCATTTGCTGTTTTCTCTTAAATGCAACATGGGAGAAAAACCATTTCACATCACATTTGTGGGTCTTGGTCTTCAAGACATTCTGTGAAATTTGAGCTGTCTGTGTTTGCTACAAGAGGAGATACCACAAAGTATGCGCTTTTGTTGTTTCCTTTCGTTTCAATGCATTTTGGCCTAAAACAAGCATTTGCTGTTTTCTCTTAAATGCAACATGGGAGAAAACATATTACATCACATTTGTGGGTCTTGGTCTTTAACACATTCTGTGAAATTTTGAGTTGTCTGTGTTTGCTACAAGAGGAGATATCACAAAGTATGCACATTTGTTGTTTCCAATGGTTTGAATGCATTTTGGAGTAAAATGAGCATTTGCTGTTTTCTCTTGAATGCAACATGGGAGAAAAACAATTTCACATCACATTTGTGGTATTGGCCTTCAACACATTCTGTGAAATTTTGAGCTGTCTGTGTTTGATACAAGAGATATCACAAAGTATGCACATTTGTTGTTTCCAATGGTTTGAATGCATTTTTTCCTAAAACGAGCATTTGCTGTTTTCTCTTAAACGCAACATGGGAGAAAAACCTTTTTCACATCACATTTGTGGGGCTTGGTCTTCAACACATTCTGTGAAATTTTGAGCTGTCTTTGTTTGCTTAAGAGGAGATATCACAAATTATGCGCTTTTGTTGTTTCCATTGGTTTCAATGCATTTTAGCCTAAAACGAGCATTTGCTGTTTTCTCTGAAATGCAACATGGGAGAAAAACCATTTCACATCACATTTGTTGGTCTTGGTCTTCAACACATTCTGTGAAATTTTGAGCTGTCTGTGTTTGCTACAAGAAGAGATATCACAAAGTATGCTCTTTTGTTGTTTCCTTTGATTTCAATGCATTTAGGCCTAAAACAAGCATTTGCTGATTTCTCTTAAATGCAACATGGGAGAAAAACCAATTCACATCACATTAGTGGGTCTTGGTATTCAACACATTCTGTGAAATTTTGAGCTATCTGTGTTTGCTACAAGAGGAGATATTACAAAGTATGCGCTTTTGTTGTTTCCTTTCATTTCAATGCATTTTGGCCTAAAACGAGCATTTGCTGTTTTCTCTTAAATGCAACATGGGAGAAAACCCATTTCATGTCACATTTGTGGGTCTTGGTCTTCAACACATTCTGTGAAATTTGAGCTGTCTGTGTTTGCTACAAAAGGAGATATCACAAAGTATGCGCTTTTGTTGTTTTCCCATTGGTTTCAATGCATATTGGCCTAAAACGAGCATTTGCTGTTTTCTCTTAAATGCAACATGGGAGAAAAACCATTTCACATCACATTTGTGGGTCTTGGTCTTCAACACATTCTGTGAAATTTTGAGCTGTCTGTGTTTGCTTAAGAGAAGATATCACAAAGTATGCGCTTTTGTTGTTTCCATTGGTTTCAATACATTTTGGCCTAAAACGAGCATTTGCTGTTTTCTCTTAAATGCAACATGGGAGAAAAACCATTTCACATCACATTTGTGGGTCTTGGTCTTCAACACATTCTGTGAAATTTTGAGCTGTCTTTGCTTAAGAGTAGATATCACAAAGTTTGCACTTTTGTTGTTTAGATTGGTTTCAATGCATTTTGGCCTAAAACGAGCATTTGCTGTTTTCTCTTAAATGCAACATGGGAGAAAAACCATTTCACATCACATTTGTGGGTCTTGGTCTTCAACACATTCTGTGAAATTTTGAGCTGTCTGTGTTTGCTACAAGAGGAGATATCACAAAGTATGCACTTTTGTTGTTTCCTTTCGTTTAAATGCATTTTGGTCTAAAACGAGCATTTGCTGTTTTCTCTTAAATGCAACATGGGAGAAAAACCATTTCACATCAGATTTGTGGGTCTTGGTCTTCAACACATTCTGTGAAATTTTGAGCTGTCTGTGTTTGCTACAAGAGGAGATATCACAAAGTATGCACTTTTGTTGTTTCCTTTAGTTTCAATGCATTTTGGCCTAAAACAAGCATTTGCTGTTTTCTCTTAAATGCAACATGGGAGAAAACCCATTTCACATCACATTTGTGGGTCATGGTCTTCAACACATTCTGTGAATTTTTGAGTTGTCTACGTTTGCTACAAGAGGAGATATCACAAAGTATGTGCTTTTGTTGTTTCCTTTGGTTTCAATGCATTTTTGCCTAAAACGAGCATTTGCTGTTTTCTCAGAAACGAAACATGGGAGAAAAACCATTCCACATCACATTTGTGGGTCTTGGTCTTCAACACATTCTGTGAAATTTGAGCTGTCTGTGTTTGCTACAAGAGGAGATATCACAAAGTATGTGCTTTTGTTGTTTCCTTTCGTTTCAATACATTTTGGCCTAAAACGAGTATTTGCTGTTTTCTCTTAAATGCAACATGGGAGAAAACACATTTCACATCACATTTGTGGGTCTTGGTCTTCAACACATTCTGTGAAATTTTGAGTTGTCTGTGTTTGCTACAAGAGGAGATATCACAAAGTATGCACATTTGTTGTTTCCAATGGTTTGAATGCATTTTGGCCTAAAATGAGCATTTGCTCTTTTCTCTTGAATCCAACATGGGAGAAAAACCATTTCACATCACATTTGTGGTATTGGCCTTCAACACATTCTGTGAAATTTTGAGCTGTCTGTGTTTGCTACAAGAGGAGATATCACAAAGTATGCACATTTGTTGTTTCCAATGGTTTGAATGCATTTTTTCCTAAAACGAGCATTTGCTGTTTTCTCTTAAATGCAACATGGGAGAAAAACCTTTTTCACATCACATTTGTGGGGCTTGGTCTTCAACACATCCAGTGAAATTTTGAGCTGTCTTTGTTTGCTTAAGAGGAGATATCACAAATTATGCGCTTTTGTTGTTTTCATTGGTTTCATTGCATTTTGGCCTAAAACGAGCATTTGCTGTTTTCTCTTAAATGCAACATTGGAGAAAAACCATTTCACATCACATTTGTGGGTCTTGGTCTTCAAGACATTCTGTGAAATTTGAGCTGTCTGTGTTTGCTACAAGAGGAGATATCACAAAGTATGCGCTTTTGTTGTTTCCTTTCGTTTCAATGCATTTTGGCCTAAAACAAGCATTTGCTGTTTTCTCTTAAATGCAACATGGGAGAAAACATATTTCACATCACATTTGTGGGTCTTGGTCTTCAACACATTCTGTGAAATTTTGAGTTGTCTGTGTTTGCTACAAGAGGAGATATCACAAAGTATGCACATTTGTTGTTTCCAATGGTTTGAATGCATTTTGGCCTAAAATGAGCATTTGCTGTTTTCTCTTGAATGCAACATGGGAGAAAAACCATTTCATATCACATTTGTGGTATTGGCCTTCAACACATTCTGTGAAATTTTGAGCCGTCTGTGTTTGATACAAGAGGAGATATCACAAAGTATGCACATTTGTTGTTTCCAATGGTTTGAATGCATTTTTTCCTAAAACGAGCATTTGCTGTTTTCTCTTAAACGCAACATGGGAGAAAAACCTTTTTCACATCACATTTGTGGGGCTTGGTCTTCAAAACATTCTGTGAAATTTTGAGCTGTCTTTGTTTGCTTAAGAGGAGATATCACAAATTATGCGCTTTTGTTGTTTCCATTGGTTTCAATGCAATTTAGCCTAAAAGGAGCATTTGCTCTTTTCTCTTAAATGCAACATGGGAGAAAAACCATTTCACATCAAATTTGTGGGTCTTTGTCTTCAACACTTTCTGTGAAATTTTGAGCTGTCTGTGTTTGATACAAGAAGAGATATCACAAAGTATGCGCTTTTGTTGTTTCCATTGGTTTCAATGCATTTTGGCCTAAAACGAGCATTTGCTGTTTTCTCTGAAATGCAACATGGGAGAAAAACCATTTCACATCACATTTGTGGGTCTTGGTCTTCAACACATTCTGTGAAATTTTGAGCTGTCTGTGTTTGCTACAAGAAGAGATATCACAAAGTATGCTCTTTTGTTGTTTCCTTTGATTTCAATGCATTTAGGCCTAAAACAAGCATTTGCTGTTTTCTCTTAAATGCAACATGGGAGAAAAACCTTTTTCACATCACATTTGTGGGGCTTGGTCTTCAACACATCCAGTGAAATTTTGAGCTATCTTTGTTTGCTTAAGAGGAGATATCACAAATTATGCGCTTTTGTTGTTTCCATTGGTTTCATTGCATTTTGGCCTAAAACGAGCATTTGCTGTTTTCTCTTAAATGCAACATGGGAGAAAAACCATTTCACATCACATTTGTGGGTCTTGGTCTTCAAGACATTCTGTGAAATTTGAGCTGTCTGTGTTTGCTACAAGAGGAGATATCACAAAGTATGCGCTTTTGTTGTTTCCTTTCGTTTCAATGCATTTTGGCCTAAAACAAGCATTTGCTGTTTTCTCTTAAATGCAACATGGGAGAAAACATATTTCACATCACATTTGTGGGTCTTGGTCTTCAACACATTCTGTGAAATTTTGAGTTGTCTGTGTTTGCTACAAGAGGAGATATCACAAAGTATGCACATTTGTTGTTTCCAATGGTTTGAATGCATTTTGGCATAAAATGAGCATTTGCTGTTTTCTCTTGAATGCAACATGGGAGAAAAACCATTTCACATCACATTTGTGGTATTGGCCTTCAACACATTCTGTGAAATTTTGAGCCGTCTGTGTTTGATACAAGAGGAGATATCACAAAGTATGCACATTTGTTGTTTCCAATGGTTTGAATGCATTTTTTCCTAAAACGAGCATTTGCTGTTTTCTCTTAAACGCAACATGGGAGAAAAACCTTTTTCACATCACATTTGTGGGGCTTGGTCTTCAACACATTCTGTGAAATTTTGAGCTGTCTTTGTTTGCTTAAGAGGAGATATCACAAATTATGCGCTTTTGTTGTTTCCATTGGTTTCAATGCATTTTAGCCTAAAAGGAGCATTTGCTCTTTTCTCTTAAATGCAACATGGGAGAAAAACCATTTCACATCACATTTGTGGGTCTTTGTCTTCAACACTTTCTGTGAAATTTTGAGCTGTCTGTGTTTGATACAAGAAGAGATATCACAAAGTATGCGCTTTTGTTGTTTCCATTGGTTTCAATGCATTTTGGCCTAAAACGAGCATTTGCTGTTTTCTCTGAAATGCAACATGGGAGAAAAACCATTTCACATCACATTTGTGGGTCTTGGTCTTCAACACATTCTGTGAAATTTTGAGCTGTCTGTGTTTGCTACAAGAAGAGATATTACAAAGTATGCGCTTTTGTTGTTTCCTTTCGTTTCAATGCATTTTGGCCTAAAACGAGCATTTGCTGTTTTCTCTTAAATGCAACATGGGAGAAAACCCATTTCATGTCACATTTGTGGGTCTTGGTCTTCAACACATTCTATGAAATTTTGAGTTGTCTGTGTTTGCTACAAAAGGAGATATCACAAAGTATGCGCTTTTGTTGTTTTCCCATTGGTTTCAATGCATATTGGCCTAAAACGAGCATTTGCTGTTTTCTCTTAAACGCAACATGGGAGAAAAACCATTTCACATCACATTTGTGGGTCTTGGTCTTCAACACATTCTGTGAAATTTTGAGCTGTCTGTGTTTGCTTAAGAGGAGATATCACAAAGTATGCGCTTTTGTTGTTTCCATTGGTTTCAATGCATTTTGGCCTAAAAAGAGCATTTGCTGTTTTCTCTTAAATGCAACATGGGAGAAAAACCATTTCACATCACATTTGTGGGTCTTGGTCTTCTACACATTCTGTGAAATTTTGAGCTGTCTGTGTTTGCTACAAGAGGAGATATCACAAAGAATGCACTTTTGTTGTTTCCATTGGTTTCAATGCATTTTGGCCTAAAACGAGCATTTGCTGTTTTCTCTTAAATGCAACATGGGAGAAAAACCATTTCACATCACATTTCTGGATCTTGGCCTTCAACACAATGTGTGAAATTTTTAGCTATCTGTGTTTGCTAGAAGAGGAGATATCACAAAGTATGCGCTTTTGTTGTTTTCCCATTGGTTTCAATGCACATTGGCCTAAAACGGGCATTTGCTGTTTTCTCTTAAAGGCAACATGGGAGAAAAACCATGTCACATCATATTTGTGGGTCTTGGTCTTCAACATTACTGCTCCCACAGGCTGCATAGCCGGAGGCTGCCATAGTCTGTGTTAAGATTCAAAGTGTTCTGATTATAAGTGTAAATACAATTTGATAACTAAGTCGGAGTTACGCTGGAGATCTTATTTGTCATATGCGCACCATGCAAAGACTGATGTGACTTCTTCTCTGCATTCCACAGGTAAATTACAACTACTGCTCCCATCAGATGCTGTTTTAGTGATTGCCTCAGCACAGTTTTGAAAATTTATACTGGGTAAATTACAACTACTGCTCCCATCAGATGCTGTTTTAGTGATTGCCTCAGCACAGTTTTGAAAATTTATACTGGGTAAATTACAACTACTGCTCCCATCAGATGCTGTTTTAGTGATTGCCTCAGCACAGTTTTGAAAATTTATACTGGGTAAATTACAACTACTGCTCCCATCAGATGCTGTTTTAGTGATTGCCTCAGCACAGTTTTGAAAATTTATACTGGGTAAATTACAACTACTGCTCCCATCAGATGCTGTTTTAGTGATTGCCTCAGCACAGTTTTGAAAATTTATACTGGGTAAATTACAACTACTGCTCCCATCAGATGCTGTTTTAGTGATTGCCTCAGCACAGTTTTGAAAATTTATACTGGGTAAATTACAACTACTGCTCCCATCAGATGCTGTTTTAGTGATTGCCTCAGCACAGTTTTGAAAATTTATACTGGGTAAATTACAACTACTGCTCCCATCAGATGCTGTTTTAGTGATTGCCTCAGCACAGTTTTGAAAATTTATACTGGGTAAATTACAACTACTGCTATACTAAGAGCAATTTATCTAAAGGAAGTTAGGAATGTATTGTGAATCTGTGTTGGCCTCCCCCTTCTCACAAATTGTTTATCTTAGACTTTATTGCATCCCAATTTAGTGTGTGTTAGAGCTTTTGGGGTGGGGTCCCAATCAGTGAGCACAGAGACACATGTTTGTAACTTTAGATATTACTGCTCCCACAGGCTGCATAGCCGGAGGCTGCCATAGTCTGTGTTAAGATTCAAAGTGTTCTGATTATAAGTGTAAATACAATTTGATAACTAAGTCGGAGTTACGCTGGAGTTAAACTGGAGGAAAACGAAACTCAAAACCAGAACACTTTCTGAACAACAAGAAGCAACATACTTATGTGAATGAACAAAATCAACATCTTCTGCTGTATCCAGGCAACTACTTACTGCACTCACTGCTTGGACACTGCAAGTGCTCCCCTGTCTGTGTGCTGCTCTTGTTGATTGATCTTTGTTGATCAGAACACTTTGGACTGGATCAGCTCGGGGACATTGTAATTTTGTCCTCATTCATTTTGTATTGCCTTTTCCAATTGTGTCACATCTATCCACATTAATCATTTGTTTATAAACTAATTCCTGCACCCACTACTCACATACCTCTCCTTTATATATCACTTTTGGAGCTGCGCTCATACATTAGCAGCACTGTTCTTTACATGTATTTTTGAACGTTTAACAACTTTAATCCACACTGACTCTATATCTCACTGTCTCTACATCACACAGCCTCCACATTACACTGTCTCTATATCACACTGACTCTATATCTCACAGCCTCCACTCCAGTTTACATCTCAATTATTACCTTGTCCACAGCATGAACACCCTTACTTCACACAACCCCCATATTCTATGTCCACATAATCCTCTACTTTATCTGTCCCTCTCTTCCCCCTCCTGTTTCCTCCACTTGCTGTTCTTCCTTTTTTTCTCTCATCAGTCTGCTTCCAACCCTCTGCTTCTTTCCCCCACTTCTCCTATACCTCCACTCTCAACCACCTCCCTCCATGGTCTTGTTACCCCACTACTAAGCCCCATTCCCTCCTCGTTCTGTCTGTCACCTCCAGGGCTGCCAAGAGAAATTCTGGGCCCGGGTACTGCAACATCCTGTGGGACCACATCATGTATGGCTGCACCCATTTGTGAGTGGGTCTAGCATGTGAGATGCACCCACTCACAGGAGCATGGCATAGCACCCAGCAGCTGGAACTAAAGTAGTCACTACTGTATTAGGATGGCGGGACAGTCCCATAATAGCTGCATTTCTTGTCAGGCTGTATATAGATGCTAAAATGTAACACACAAATTAAAGTGCTTCTACTTTACTTTGTACATCTCTCATGTAAATAACACAAACAATCTATTTTCTATCATAGAGATAGATGTATGAAGGACTTAATTTTTACATAACATCAGGTCGTCTTATACACACACATTCCGCAGCACATATCCTAACCCACTGCTCCATGCTCCTTCTTCACTATCTACCCCTCTGTGTCGCCCCTGTCTGTCTGCCCTTCCCCTTTAGAATGTAAGCTCTCACGAGCAGGGCCCTCATCCTCACGTGCTTCTCCTCCCCCTACTTATAGTATAATTTACTCCTAACTCCCTACAATGGCACCTACCACCTGGTTGTTCATGTCCTGCTGCTTGTGTTTTGCAGCTGAGTTTATAACCTTGTCCTTGTCCTGCATTGTTTTGTATTACTATTAACTGTTTTTCTTGTGTGCTCATTTATGTACTGTGTAAGGCGCTGCGGAAACTTTGTGGCGCCATATAAATAAAGGATAATAATAATAATAATAACATATTCTGTGAAATTTTGAGCTGTCTTTGCTTAAGAGGAGATATCACAAAGTATGCATTTTTGTTGTTTCCATTGGTTTCAATGCATTTTGGCCTAAAACGAGCATTTGCTGTTTTCTCTTAAATGCAACATGGGAGAAAAACCATTTCACATCACATTTGTGGGGCTTGGTCTTCAACACATTCTGTGAAATTTTGAGCTGTCTTTGTTTGCTTAAGAGGAGATATCACAAATTATGAGCTTTTGTTGTTTCCATTGGTTTCAATGCATTTTAGCCTAAAACGAGCATTTGCTGTTTTCTCTGAAATGCAACATGGGAGAAAAACCATTTCACATCACATTTGTGGGTCTTGGTCTTCAACACATTCTGTGAAATTTTGAGCTGTCTGTGTTTGCTACAAGAAGAGATATTACAAAGTATGCGCTTTTGTTTCCTTTCGTTTCAATGCATTTTGGCCTAAAACGAGCATTTGCTGTTTTCTCTTAAATGCAACATGGGAGAAAACCCATTTCATGTCACATTTGTGGGTCTTGGTCTTCAACACATTCTATGAAATTTTGAGTTGTCTGTGTTTGCTACAAAAGGAGATATCACAAAGTATGCGCTTTTGTTGTTTTCCCATTGGTTTCAATGCATATTGGCCTAAAACGAGCATTTGCTGTTTTCTCTTAAACGCAACATGGGAGAAAAACCATTTCACATCACATTTGTGGGTCTTGGTCTTCAACACATTCTGTGAAATTTTGAGCTGTCTGTGTTTGCTTAAGAGGAGATATCACAAAGCATGCGCTTTTGTTGTTTCCATTGGTTTCAATGCATTTTGGCCTAAAACGAGCATTTGCTGTTTTCTCTTAAATGCAACATGGGAGAAAAACCATTTCACATCACATTTGTGGGTCTTGGTCTTCAACACATTCTGTAAAATTTTGAGCTGTCTGTGTTTGCTACAAGAGGAGATATCACAAAGTATGCGCTTTTGTTGTTTCCATTGGTTTCAATGCATTTTGGCCTAAAACGAGCATTTGCTGTTTTCTCTTAAATGCAACATGGGAGAAAAACCATTTCACATCACATTTCTGGGTCTTGGCCTTCAACACAATGTGTGAAATTTTTAGCTATCTGTGTTTGCTAGAAGAGGAGATATCACAAAGTATGCGCTTTTGTTGTTTTCCCATTGGTTTCAATGCACATTGGCCTAAAACGGGCATTTGCTCTTTTCTCTTAAAGGCAACATGGGAGAAAAACCATTTCACATCATATTTGTGGGTCTTGGTCTTCAACATATTCTGTGAAATTTTGAGCTGTCTTTGCTTAAGAGGAGATATCACAAAGTATGCATTTTTGTTGTTTCCATTGGTTTCAATGCATTTTGGCCTAAAACGAGCATTTGCTGTTTTCTCTTAAATGCAACATGGGAGAAAAACCATTTCACATCACATTTGTGGGTCTTGGTCTTCAACACATTCTGTGAAATTTTGAGCTGTCTTTGTTTCCTTAAGAGGAGATATCACAAAGTATGCGCTTTTGTTGTTTTCCCATTGGTTTCAATGCACATTGGATTAAAACGGGCATTTGCTGTTTTCTCTTAAAGGCAACATGGGAGAAAAACCATTTCACATCATATTTGTGGGTCTTGGTCTTCAACACATTCTGTGAAATTTTGAGCTGTCTGTGTTTGCTACAAGAGGAGATATCACAAAGAATGCGCTTTTCTTGTTTCCTTTCGTTTCAATGCATATTGGCCTAAAACGAGCATTTGCTGTTTTCTCTTAAACGCAACATGGGAGAAAAACCATTTCACATCACATTTGTGGGTCTTGGTCTTCAACACATTCTGTGAAATTTTGAGCTGTCTTTGTTTGCTTAAGAGGAGATATCACAAAGTATGTGCTTTTGTTGTTTCCATTGGTTTGAATGCATTTTTTCCTAAAACGAGCTTTTGCTGTTTTCTCTTAAACGAAACATGGGAGAAAAACCATTTCACATCACATTTGTGGGTCTTGGTCTTCAACACATTCTGTGAAATTTGAGCTGTCTCTGTTGGCTACAAGAGGAGAGATCACAAAGAATGCACTTTTGTTGTTTCCATTGGTTTCAATGCATTTTGGCCTAAAACAGGCATTTGCTGTTTTCTCTTAAAGGCAACATGGGAGAAAAACCATTTCACATCATATTTGTGGGACTTGGTCTTCAACACATTCTGTGAAATTTGAGCTGTCTGTGTTTGCTACAAGAGGAGATATCACAAAGTATGCGCTTTTGTTGTTTCCTTTCGTTTCAATGCATTTTGGCCTAAAACAAGCATTTGCTGTTTTCTCTTAAATGCAACATGGGAGAAAACATATTTCACATCACATTTGTGGGTCTTGGTCTTCAACACATTCTGTGAAATTTTGAGTTGTCTGTGTTTGCTACAAGAGGAGATATCACAAAGTATGCACATTTGTTGTTTCCAATGGTTTGAATGCATTTTGGCCTAAAATGAGCATTTGCTGTTTTCTCTTGAATGCAACATGGGAGAAAAACCATTTCACATCACATTTGTGGTATTGGCCTTCAACACATTCTGTGAAATTTTGAGCCGTCTGTGTTTGATACAAGAGGAGATATCACAAAGTATGCACATTTGTTGTTTCCAATGGTTTGAATGCATTTTTTCCAAAAACGAGCATTTGCTGTTTTCTCTTAAACGCAACATGGGAGAAAAACCTTTTTCACATCACATTTGTGGGGCTTGGTCTTCAACACATTCTGTGAAATTTTGAGCTGTCTTTGTTTGCTTAAGAGGAGATATCACAAATTATGAGCTTTTGTTGTTTCCATTGGTTTCAATGCATTTTAGCCTAAAAGGAGCATTTGCTCTTTTCTCTTAAATGCAACATGGGAGAAAAACCATTTCACATCACATTTGTGGGTCTTTGTCTTCAACACTTTCTGTGAAATTTTGAGCTGTCTGTGTTTGATACAAGAAGAGATATCACAAAGTATGCGCTTTTGTTGTTTCCATTGGTTTCAATGCATTTTGGCCTAAAACGAGCATTTGCTGTTTTCTCTGAAATGCAACATGGGAGAAAAACCATTTCACATCACATTTGTGGGTCTTGGTCTTCAACACATTCTGTGAAATTTTGAGCTGTCTGTGTTTGCTACAAGAAGAGATATCACAAAGTATGCTCTTTTGTTGTTTCCTTTGATTTCAATGCATTTAGGCCTAAAACAAGCATTTGCTGATTTCTCTTAAATGCAACATGGGAGAAAAACCAATTCACATCACATTAGTGGGTCTTGGTATTCAAGACATTCTGTGAAATTTTGAGCTATCTGTGTTTGCTACAAGAGGAGATATTACAAAGTATGCGCTTTTGTTGTTTCCTTTCGTTTCAATGCATTTTGGCCTAAAACGAGCATTTGCTGTTTTCTCTTAAATGCAACATGGGAGAAAATCCATTTCATGTCACATTTGTGGGTCTTGGTCTTCAACACATTCTATGAAATTTTGAGTTGTCTGTGTTTGCTACAAAAGGAGATATCACAAAGTATGCGCTTTTGTTGTTTTCCCATTGGTTTCAATGCATATTGGCCTAAAACGAGCATTTGCTGTTTTCTCTTAAACGCAACATGGGAGAAAAACCATTTCACATCACATTTGTGGGTCTTGGTCTTCAACACATTCTGTGAAATTTTGAGCTGTCTGTGTTTGCTTAAGAGGAGATATCACAAAGTATGCGCTTTTGTTGTTTCCATTGGTTTCAATGCATTTTGGCCTAAAAAGAGCATTTGCTGTTTTCTCTTAAATGCAACATGGGAGAAAAACCATTTCACATCACATTTGTGGGTCTTGGTCTTCTACACATTCTGTGAAATTTTGAGCTGTCTGTGTTTGCTACAAGAGGAGATATCACAAAGAATGCACTTTTGTTGTTTCCATTGGTTTCAATGCATTTTGGCCTAAAACGAGCATTTGCTGTTTTCTCTTAAATGCAACATGGGAGAAAAACCATTTCACATCACATTTCTGGATCTTGGCCTTCAACACAATGTGTGAAATTTTTAGCTATCTGTGTTTGCTAGAAGAGGAGATATCACAAAGTATGCGCTTTTGTTGTTTTCCCATTGGTTTCAATGCACATTGGCCTAAAACGGGCATTTGCTGTTTTCTCTTAAAGGCAACATGGGAGAAAAACCATGTCACATCATATTTGTGGGTCTTGGTCTTCAACATATTCTGTGAAATTTTGAGCTGTCTTTGCTTAAGAGGAGATATCACAAAGTATGCATTTTTGTTGTTTCCATTGGTTTCAATGCATTTTGGCCTAAAACGAGCATTTGCTGTTTTCTCTTAAATGCAACATGGGAGAAAAACCATTTCACATCACATTTGTGGGTCTTGGTCTTCAACACATTCTGTGAAATTTTGAGCTGTCTTTGTTTGCTTAAGAGGAGATATCACAAAGTATGCGCTTTTGTTGTTTTCCCATTGGTTTCAATGCACATTGGCCTAAAACGGGCATTTGCTGTTTTCTCTTAAAGGCAACATGGGAGAAAAACCATTTCACATCATATTTGTGGGTCTTGGTCTTCAACACATTCTGTGAAATTTGAGCTGTCTGTGTTTGCTACAAGAGGAGATATCACAAAGTATGTGCTTTTGTTGTTTCCTTTGGTTTCAATGCATTTTGGCCTAAAACGAGCATTTGCTGTTTTCTCATAAACGAAACATGGGAGAAAAACCATTTCACATCACATTTGTGGGTCTTGGTCTTCAACACATTCTGTGAAATTTGAGCTGTCTGTGTTTGCTACAAGAGGAGATATCACAAAGTATGTGCTTTTGTTGTTTCCTTTCGTTTCAATGCATTTTGGCCTAAAACGAGTATTTGCTGTTTTCTCTTAAATGCAACATGGGAGAAAACACATTTCACATCACATTTGTGGGTCTTGGTCTTCAACACATTCTGTGAAATTTTGAGTTGTCTGTATTTGCTACAAGAGGAGATATCACAAAGTATGCACATTTGATGTTTCCAATGGTTTGAATGCATTTTGGCCTAAAATGAGCATTTGCTGTTTTCTCTTGAATGCAACATGGGAGAAAAACCATTTCACATCACATTTGTGGTATTGGCCTTCAACACATTCTGTGAAATTTTGAGCTGTCTGTGTTTGCTACAAGAGGAGATATCACAAAGTATGCACATTTGTTGTTTCCAATGGTTTGAATGCATTTTTTCCTAAAACGAGCATTTGCTGTTTTCTCTTAAATGCAACATGGGAGTAATACCTTTTTCACATCACATTTGTGGGGCTTGGTCTTCAACACATCCAGTGAAATTTTGAGCTGTCTTTGTTTGCTTAAGAGGAGATATCACAAATTATGCGCTTTTGTTGTTTCCATTGGTTTCAATGCATTTTGGCATAAAACGAGCATTTGCTGTTTTCTCTTGAATGCAACATGGGAGAAAAACAATTTCACATCACATTTGTGGGTCTTGGTCTTCAAGACATTCTGTGAAATTTGAGCTGTCTGTGTTTGCTACAAGAGGAGATTTCACAAAGTATGCGCTTTTGTTGTTTCCTTTCGTTTCAATGCATTTTGGCCTAAAACAAGCATTTGCTGTTTTCTCTTAAATGCAACATGGGAGAAAACATATTACATCACATTTGTGGGTCTTGGTCTTTAACACATTCTGTGAAATTTTGAGTTGTCTGTGTTTGCTACAAGAGGAGATATCACAAAGTATGCACATTTGTTGTTTCCAATGGTTTGAATGCATTTTGGCCTAAAATGAGCATTTGCTGTTTTCTCTTGAATGCAACATGGGAGAAAAACAATTTCACATCACATTTGTGGTATTGGCCTTCAACACATTCTGTGAAATTTTGAGCTGTCTGTGTTTGATACAAGAGGAGATATCACAAAGTATGCACATTTGTTGTTTCCAATGGTTTGAATGCATTTTTTCCTAAAACGAGCATTTGCTGTTTTCTCTTAAACGCAACATGGGAGAAAAACCTTTTTCACATCACATTTGTGGGGCTTGGTCTTCAACACATTCTGTGAAATTTTGAGCTGTCTTTGTTTGCTTAAGAGGAGATATCACAAATTATGAGCTTTTGTTGGTTCCATTGGTTTCAATGCATTTTAGCCTAAAACGAGCATTTGCTGTTTTCTCTGAAATGCAACATGGGAGAAAAACCATTTCACATCACATTTGTGGGTCTTGGTCTTCAACACATTCTGTGAAATTTTGAGCTGTCTGTGTTTGCTACAAGAAGAGATATTACAAAGTATGCGCTTTTGTTTCCTTTCGTTTCAATGCATTTTGGCCTAAAATGAGCATTTGCTGTTTTCTCTTAAATGCAACATGGGAGAAAACCCATTTCATGTCACATTTGTGGGTCTTGGTCTTCAACACATTCTATGAAATTTTGAGTTGTCTGTGTTTGCTACAAAAGGAGATATCACAAAGTATGCGCTTTTGTTGTTTTCCCATTGGTTTCAATGCATATTGGCCTAAAACGAGCATTTGCTGTTTTCTCTTAAACGCAACATGGGAGAAAAACCATTTCACATCACATTTGTGGGTCTTGGTCTTCAACACATTCTGTGAAATTTTGAGCTGTCTGTGTTTGCTTAAGAGGAGATATCACAAAGCATGCGCTTTTGTTGTTTCCATTGGTTTCAATGCATTTTGGCCTAAAACGAGCATTTGCTGTTTTCTCTTAAATGCAACATGGGAGAAAAACCATTTCACATCACATTTGTGGGTCTTGGTCTTCAACACATTCTGTAAAATTTTGAGCTGTCTGTGTTTGCTACAAGAGGAGATATCACAAAGTATGCGCTTTTGTTGTTTCCATTGGTTTCAATGCATTTTGGCCTAAAACGAGCATTTGCTGTTTTCTCTTAAATGCAACATGGGAGAAAAACCATTTCACATCACATTTCTGGGTCTTGGCCTTCAACACAATGTGTGAAATTTTTAGCTATCTGTGTTTTCTAGAAGAGGAGATATCACAAAGTATGCGCTTTTGTTGTTTTCCCATTGGTTTCAATGCACATTGGCCTAAAACGGGCATTTGCTCTTTTCTCTTAAAGGCAACATGGGAGAAAAACCATTTCACATCATATTTGTGGGTCTTGGTCTTCAACATATTCTGTGAAATTTTGAGCTGTCTTTGCTTAAGAGGAGATATCACAAAGTATGCATTTTTGTTGTTTCCATTGGTTTCAATGCATTTTGGCCTAAAACGAGCATTTGCTGTTTTCTCTTAAATGCAACTTGGGAGAAAAACCATTTCACATCACATTTGTGGGTCTTGGTCTTCAACACATTCTGTGAAATTTTGAGTTGTCTTTGTTTCCTTAAGAGGAGATATCGCAAAGAATGCGCTTTTGTTGTTTTCCCATTGGTTTCAATGCACATTGGCCTAAAACGGGCATTTGCTGTTTTCTCTTAAAGGCAACATGGGAGAAAAACCATTTCACATCATATTTGTGGGTCTTGGTCTTCAACACATTCTGTGAAATTTTGAGCTGTCTGTGTTTGCTACAAGAGGAGATATCACAAAGAATGCGCTTTTCTTGTTTCCTTTCGTTTCAATGCATATTGGCCTAAAACGAGCATTTGCTGTTTTCTCTTAAACGCAACATGGGAGAAAAACCATTTCACATCACATTTGTGGGTCTTGGTCTTCAACACATTCTGTGAAATTTTGAGCTGTCTTTGTTTGCTTAAGAGGAGATATCACAAAGTATGTGCTTTTGTTGTTTCCATTGGTTTGAATGCATTTTTTCCTAAAACAAGCTTTTGCTGTTTTCTCTTAAACGAAACATGGGAGAAAAACCATTTCACATCACATTTGTGGGTCTTGGTCTTCAACACATTCTGTGAAATTTGAGCTGTCTCTGTTGGCTACAAGAGGAGAGATCACAAAGTATGTGCTTTTGTTGTTTCCATTGGTTTCAATGCATTTTGGCCTAAAACAGGCATTTGCTGTTTTCTCTTAAAGGCAACATGGGAGAAAAACCATTTCACATCATATTTGTGGGACTTGGTCTTCAACACATTCTGTGAAATTTGAGCTGTCTGTGTTTGCTACAAGAGGAGATATCACAAAGTATGTGCTTTTGTTGTTTCCTTTGGTTTCAATGCATTTTGGCCTAAAACGAGCATTTGCTGTTTTCTCATAAACGAAACATGGGAGAAAAACCATTTCACATCACATTTGTGGGTCTTGGTCTTCAACACATTCTGTGAAATTTGAGCTGTCTGTGTTTGCTACAAGAGGAGATATCACAAAGTATGTGCTTTTGTTGTTTCCTTTCGTTTCAATGCATTTTGGCCTAAAACGAGTATTTGCTGTTTTCTCTTAAATGCAACATGGGAGAAAAACCATTTCACATCACATTTGTGGTATTTGCCTTCAACACATTCTGTGAAATTTTGAGCTGTCTGTGTTTGCTACCAGAGGAGATATCACAAAGTATGCACATTTGTTGTTTCCAATGGTTTGAATGCATTTTTTCCTAAAACGAGCATTTGCTGTTTTCTCTTAAATGCAACATGGGAGTAAAACCTTTTTCACATCACATTTGTGGGGCTTGGTCTTCAACACATCCAGTGAAATTTTGAGCTGTCTTTGTTTGCTTAAGAGGAGGTATCACAAATTATGCGCTTTTGTTGTTTCCATTGGTTTCAATGCATTTTGGCCTAAAACGAGCATTTGCTGTTTTCTCTTAAATGCAACATGGGAGAAAAACCATTCCACATCACATTTGTGGGTCTTGGTCTTCAAGACATTCTGTGAAATTTGAGCTGTCTGTGTTTGCTACAAGAGGAGATATCACAAAGTATGCGCTTTTGTTGTTTCCTTTCGTTTCAATGCATTTTGGCCTAAAACAAGCATTTGCTGTTTTCTCTTAAATGCAACATGGGAGAAAAACCATTTCACATCACATTTGTGGGTCTTTGTCTTCAACACTTTCTGTGAAATTTTGAGCTGTCTGTGTTTGATACAAGAAGAGATATCACAAAGTATGCGCTTTTGTTGTTTCCATTGGTTTCAATGCATTTTGGCCTAAAACGAGCATTTGCTGTTTTCTCTGAAATGCAACATGGGAGAAAAACCATTTCACATCACATTTGTGGGTCTTGGTCTTCAACACATTCTGTGAAATTTTGAGCTGTCTGTGTTTGCTACAAGAAGAGATATCACAAAGTATGCTCTTTTGTTGTTTCCTTTGATTTCAATGCATTTAGGCCTAAAACAAGCATTTGCTGTTTTCTCTTAAACGCAACATGGGAGAAAAACCATTTCACATCAAATTTGTGGGTCTTGGTCTTCAACACATTCTGTGAAATTTTGAGCTGTCTGTGTTTGCTTAAGAGGAGATATCACAAAGTATGCACTTTTGTTGTTTCCATTGGTTTCAATGCATTTTGGCCTAAAACGAGCATTTGCTGTTTTCTCTTAAATGCAACATGGGAGAAAAACCATTTCACATCATATTTGTGGGTCTTGGTCTTCAACACATTCTGTGAAATTTTGAGCTGTCTGTGTTTGCAACAGAAGGAGATATCACAAAGTATGCGCTTTTGTTGTTTCCATTGGTTTCAATGCATTTTGGCCTAAAACGAGCATTTGCTGTTTTCTCTTAAATGCAACATGGGAGAAAAACCATTTCACATCACATTTCTGGGTCTTGGCCTTCAACACAGTGTGTGAAATTTTTAGCTATCTGTGTTTGCTAGAAGAGGAGATATCACAAAGTATGCGCTTTTGTTGTTTTCCCATTGGTTTCAATGCACATTGGCCTAAAACGGGCATTTGCTGTTTTCTCTTAAAGGCAACATGGGAGAAAAACCATTTCACATCATATTTGTGGGTCTTGGTCTTCAACACATTCTGTGAAATTTTGAGCTGTCTGTGTTTGCTACAAGAGGAGATATCGCAAAGAATGCGCTTTTCTTGTTTCCTTTCGTTTCAATGCATATTGGCCTAAAACGAGCATTTGCTGTTTTCTCTTAAATGCAACATGGGAGAAAAACCATTTCACATCACATTTGTGGGTCTTGGTCTTCAACACATTCTGTGAAATTTTGAGCTGTCTTTGTTTGCTTAAGAGGAGATATCACAAAGTATGCGCTTTTGTTGTTTCCATTGGTTTGAATGCATTTTTTCCTAAAACGAGCTTTTGCTGTTTTCTCTTAAACGAAACATGGGAGAAAAACCATTTCACATCACATTTGTGGGTCTTGGTCTTCAACACATTCTGTGAAATTTGAGCTGTCTCTGTTGGCTACAAGAGGAGATATCACAAAGAATGCACTTTTGTTGTTTCCATTGGTTTCAATGCATTTTGGCCTAAAACAGGCATTTGCTGTTTTCTCTTAAAGGCAACATGGGAGAAAAACCATTTCACATCATATTTGTGGGTCTTGGTCTTCAACACATTCTGTGAAATTTTGAGCTGTCTGTGTTTGCTACAAGAGGAGATATCACAAAGTATGCACATTTGTTGTTTCCAATGGTTTGAATGCATTTTGGCCTAAAATGAGCATTTGCTGTTTTCTCTTGAATGCAACATGGGAGAAAAACCATTTCACATCACATTTGTGGTATTGGCCTTCAACACATTCTGTGAAATTTTGAGCTGTCTGTGTTTGATACAAGAGGAGATATCACAAAGTATGCACATTTGTTGTTTCCAATGGTTTGAATGCATTTTTTCCTAAAACGAGCATTTGCTGTTTTCTCTTAAACGCAACATGGGAGAAAAACCTTTTTCACATCACATTTGTGGGGCTTGGTCTTCAACACATTCTGTGAAATTTTGAGCTGTCTTTGTTTGCTTAAGAGGAGATATCACAAATTATGAGCTTTTGTTGTTTCCATTGGTTTCAATGCATTTTAGCCTAAAACGAGCATTTGCTGTTTTCTCTGAAATGCAACATGGGAGAAAAACCTTTTTCACATCACATTTGTGGGGCTTGGTCTTCAACACATCCAGTGAAATTTTGAGCTGTCTTTGTTTGCTTAAGAGGAGATATCACAAATTATGCGCTTTTTTTGTTTCCATTGGTTTCAATGCATTTTGGCCTAAAACGAGCATTTGCTGTTTTCTCTGAAATGCAACATGGGAGAAAAACCATTTCACATCACATTTGTGGGTCTTTGTCTTCAACACATTCTGTGAAATTTTGAGCTGTCTGTGTTTGCTACAAGAAGAGATATCACAAAGTATGCTCTTTTGTTGTTTCCTTTGATTTCAATGCATTTAGGCCTAAAACAAGCATTTGCTGTTTTCTCTTAAACGCAACATGGGAGAAAAACCATTTCACATCACATTTGTGGGTCTTGGTCTTCAACACATTCTGTGAAATTTTGAGCTGTCTGTGTTTGCTTAAGAGGAGATATCACAAGGTATGCGCTTTTGTTGTTTCCATTGGTTTCAATGCATTTTGGCCTAAAACAAGCATTTGCTGTTTTCTCTTAAATGCAACATGGGAGAAAAACCATTTCACATCACATTTGTGGGTCTTGGTCTTCAACACATTCTGTGAAATTTTGAGCTGTCTTTGTTTGCTTAAGAGGAGATATCACAAAGTATGCGCTTTTGTTGTTTCCATTGGTTTGAATGCATTTTTTCCTAAAACGAGCTTTTGCTGTTTTCTCTTAAACGAAACATGGGAGAAAAACCATTTCACATCACATTTGTGGGTCTTGGTCTTCAACACATTCTGTGAAATTTGAGCTGTCTCTGTTGGCTACAAGAGGAGAGATCACAAAGAATGCACTTTTGTTGTTTCCATTGGTTTCAATGCATTTTGGCCTAAAACAGGCATTTGCTGTTTTCTCTTAAAGGCAACATGGGAGAAAAACCATTTCACATCATATTTGTGGGACTTGGTCTTCAACACATTCTGTGAAATTTGAGCTGTCTGTGTTTGCTACAAGAGGAGATATCACAAAGTATGTGCTTTTGTTGTTTCCTTTGGTTTCAATGCATTTTGGCCTAAAACGAGCATTTGCTGTTTTCTCATAAACGAAACATGGGAGAAAAACCATTTCACATCACATTTGTGGGTCTTGGTCTTCAACACATTCTGTGAAATTTGAGCTGTCTGTGTTTGCTACAAGAGGAGATATCACAAAGTATGTGCTTTTGTTGTTTCCTTTCGTTTCAATGCATTTTGGCCTAAAACGAGTATTTGCTGTTTTCTCTTAAATGCAACATGGGAGAAAAACCATTTCACATCACATTTGTGGTATTTGCCTTCAACACATTCTGTGAAATTTTGAGCTGTCTGTGTTTGCTACAAGAGGAGATATCACAAAGTATGCACATTTGTTGTTTCCAATGGTTTGAATGCATTTTTTCCTAAAACGAGCATTTGCTGTTTTCTCTTAAATGCAACATGGGAGTAAAACCTTTTTCACATCACATTTGTGGGGCTTGGTCTTCAACACATCCAGTGAAATTTTGAGCTGTCTTTGTTTGCTTAAGAGGAGATATCACAAATTATGCGCTTTTGTTGTTTCCATTGGTTTCAATGCATTTTGGCCTAAAACGAGCATTTGCTGTTTTCTCTTAAATGCAACATGGGAGAAAAACCATTCCACATCACATTTGTGGGTCTTGGTCTTCAAGACATTCTGTGAAATTTGAGCTGTCTGTGTTTGCTACAAGAGGAGATATCACAAAGTATGCGCTTTTGTTGTTTCCTTTCGTTTCAATGCATTTTGGCCTAAAACAAGCATTTGCTGTTTTCTCTTAAATGCAACATGGGAGAAAAACCATTTCACATCACATTTGTGGGTCTTTGTCTTCAACACTTTCTGTGAAATTTTGAGCTGTCTGTGTTTGATACAAGAAGAGATATCACAAAGTATGCGATTTTGTTGTTTCCATTGGTTTCAATGCATTTTGGCCTAATACGAGCATTTGCTGTTTTCTCTGAAATGCAACATGGGAGAAAAACCATTTCACATCACATTTGTGGGTCTTGGTCTTCAACACATTCTGTGAAATTTTGAGCTGTCTGTGTTTGCTACAAGAAGAGATATCACAAAGTATGCTCTTTTGTTGTTTCCTTTGATTTCAATGCATTTAGGCCTAAAACAAGCATTTGCTGTTTTCTCTTAAACGCAACATGGGAGAAAAACCATTTCACATCACATTTGTGGGTCTTGGTCTTCAACACATTCTGTGAAATTTTGAGCTGTCTGTGTTTGCTTAAGAGGAGATATCACAAAGTATGCGCTTTTGTTGTTTCCATTGGTTTCAATGCATTTTGGCCTAAAATGAGCATTTGCTGTTTTCTCTTAAATGCAACATGGGAGAAAAACCATTTCACATCATATTTGTGGGTCTTGGTCTTCAACACATTCTGTGAAATTTTGAGCTGTCTGTGTTTGCTACAGAAGGAGATATCACAAAGTATGCGCTTTTGTTGTTTCCATTGGTTTCAATGCATTTTGGCCTAAAACGAGCATTTGCTGTTTTCTCTTAAATGCAACATGGGAGAAAAACCATTTCACATCACATTTCTGGGTCTTGGCCTTCAACACAGTGTGTGAAATTTTTAGCTATCTGTGTTTGCTAGAAGAGGAGATATCACAAAGTATGCACTTTTGTTGTTTTCCCATTGGTTTCAATGCACATTGGCCTAAAACGGGCATTTGCTGTTTTCTCTTAAAGGCAACATGGGAGAAAAAAAATTTCACATCATATTTGTGGGTCTTGGTCTTCAACATATTCTGTGAAATTTTGAGCTGTCTTTGCTTAAGAGGAAATATCACAAAGTATGCATTTTTGTTGTTTCCATTGGTTTCAATGCATTTTGGCCTAAAACGAGCATTTGCTGTTTTCTCTTAAATGCAACATGGGAGAAAAACCATTTCACATCACATTTGTGGGTCTTGGTCTTCAACACATTCTGTGAAATTTTGAACTGTCTTTGTTTGCTTAAGAGGAGATATCACAAAGTATGCACTTTTGTTGTTTTCCCATTGGTTTCAATGCACATTGGCCTAAAACTGGCATTTGCTGTTTTCTCTTAAAGGCAACATGGGAGAAAAACCATTTCACATCATATTTGTGGGTCTTGGTCTTCAACACATTCTGTGAAATTTTGAGCTGTCTGTGTTTGCTACAAGAGGAGATATCGCAAAGAATGCGCTTTTCTTGTTTCCTTTCGTTTCAATGCATATTGGCCTAAAACGAGCATTTGCTGTTTTCTCTTAAACGCAACATGGGAGAAAAACCATTTCACATCACATTTGTGGGTCTTGGTCTTCAACACATTCTGTGAAATTTTGAGCTGTCTTTGTTTGCTTAAGAGGAGATATCACAAAGTATGCGCTTTTGTTGTTTCCATTGGTTTGAATGCATTTTTTCCTAAAACGAGCTTTTGCTGTTTTCTCTTAAACGAAACATGGGAGAAAAACCATTTCACATCACATTTGTGGGTCTTGGTCTTCAACACATTCTGTGAAATTTGAGCTGTCTCTGTTGGCTACAAGAGGAGATATCACAAAGAATGCACTTTTGTTGTTTCCATTGGTTTCAATGCATTTTGGCCTAAAACAGGCATTTGCTGTTTTCTCTTAAAGGCAACATGGGAGAAAAACCATTTCACATCATATTTGTGGGTCTTGGTCTTCAACACATTCTGTGAAATTTTGAGCTGTCTGTGTTTGCTACAAGAGGAGATATCACAAAGTATGCACATTTGTTGTTTCCAATGGTTTGAATGCATTTTGGCCTAAAATGAGCATTTGCTGTTTTCTCTTGAATGCAACATGGGAGAAAAACCTTTTCACATCACATTTGTGGTATTGGCCTTCAACACATTCTGTGAAATTTTGAGCTGTCTGTGTTTGCTACAAGAGGAGATATCACAAAGTATGCACATTTGTTGTTTCCAATGGTTTGAATGCATTTTTTCCTAAAACGAGCATTTGCTGTTTTCTCTTAAATGCAACATGGGAGAAAAACCTTTTTCACATCACATTTGTGGGGCTTGGTCTTCAACACATCCAGTGAAATTTTGAGCTGTCTTTGTTTGCTTAAGAGGAGATATCACAAATTATGCGCTTTTGTTGTTTCCATTGGTTTCAATGCATTTTGGCCTAAAACGAGCATTTGCTGTTTTCTCTGAAATGCAACATGGGAGAAAAACCATTTCACATCACATTTGTGGGTCTTTGTCTTCAACACATTCTGTGAAATTTTGAGCTGTCTGTGTTTGCTACAAGAAGAGATATCACAAAGTATGCTCTTTTGTTGTTTCCTTTGATTTCAATGCATTTAGGCCTAAAACAAGCATTTGCTGTTTTCTCTTAAACGCAACATGGGAGAAAAACCATTTCACATCACATTTGTGGGTCTTGGTCTTCAACACATTCTGTGAAATTTTGAGCTGTCTGTGTTTGCTTAAGAGGAGATATCACAAAGTATGCGCTTTTGTTGTTTCCATTGGTTTCAATGCATTTTGGCCTAAAACGAGCATTTGCTGTTTTCTCTTAAATGCAACATGGGAGAAAAACCATTTCACATCACATTTGTGGGTCTTGGTCTTCAACACATTCTGTGAAATTTTGAGCTGTCTGTGTTTGCTACAAGAGGAGATATCACAAAGTATGCGCTTTTGTTGTTTCCATTGGTTTCAATGCATTTTGGCCTAAAACAAGCATTTGCTGTTTTCTCTTAAATGCAACATGGGAGAAAAACCATTTCACATCACATTTCTGGGTCTTGGCCTTCAACACAATGTGTGAAATTTTTAGCTATCTGTGTTTGCTAGAAGAGGAGATATCACAAAGTATGCGCTTTTGTTGTTTTCCCATTGGTTTCAATGCACATTGGCCTAAAACGGGCATTTGCTGTTTTCTCTTAAAGGCAACATGGGAGAAAAAAAATTTCACATCATATTTGTGGGTCTTGGTCTTCAACATATTCTGTGAAATTTTGAGCTGTCTTTGCTTAAGAGGAGATATCACAAAGTATGCATTTTTGTTGTTTCCATTGGTTTCAATGCATTTTGGCCTAAAACGAGATTTGCTGTTTTCTCTTAAATGCAACATGGGAGAAAAACCATTTCACATCACATTTGTGGGTCTTGGTCTTCAACACATTCTGTGAAATTTTGAGCTGTCTTTGTTTGCTTAAGAGGAGATATCACAAAGTATGCGCTTTTGTTGTTTTCCCATTGGTTTCAATGCACATTGGCCTAAAACTGGCATTTGCTGTTTTCTCTTAAAGGCAACATGGGAGAAAAACCATTTCACATCATATTTGTGGGTCTTGGTCTTCAACACATTCTGTGAAATTTTGAGCTGTCTGTGTTTGCTACAAGAGGAGATATCACAAAGAATGCGCTTTTCTTGTTTCCTTTCGTTTCAATGCATATTGGTCTAAAACGAGCATTTGCTGTTTTCTCTTAAACGCAACATGGGAGAAAAACCATTTCACATCACATTTGTGGGTCTTGGTCTTCAACACATTCTGTGAAATTTTGAGCTGTCTTTGTTTGCTTAAGAGGAGATATCACAAAGTATGCGCTTTTGTTGTTTCCATTGGTTTGAATGCATTTTTTCCTAAAACGAGCTTTTGCTGTTTTCTCTTAAACGAAACATGGGAGAAAAACCATTTCACATCACATTTGTGGGTCTTGGTCTTCAACACATTCTGTGAAATTTGAGCTGTCTCTGTTGGCTACAAGAGGAGATATCACAAAGAATGCACTTTTGTTGTTTCCATTGGTTTCAATGCATTTTGGCCTAAAACAGGCATTTGCTGTTTTCTCTTAAAGGCAACATGGGAGAAAAACCATTTCACATCATATTTGTGGGTCTTGGTGTTCAACACATTCTGTGAAATGTGAGCTGTCTGTGTTTGCTACAAGAGGAGATATCACAAAGTATGCACATTTGTTGTTTCCAATGGTTTGAATGCATTTTGGCCTAAAACGAGTATTTGCTGTTTTCTCTTGAATGCAACATGGGAGAAAAACCATTTCACATCACATTTGTGGGTCTTGGTCTTCAACACATTCTGTGAAATTTTGAGTTGTCTGTGTTTGCTACAAGAGGAGATATCACAAAGTATGCACATTTGTTGTTTCCAATGGTTTGAATGCATTTTTTCCTAAAACGAGCTTTTGCTGTTTTCTCTTAAACGAAACATGGGAGAAAAACCATTTCACATCACATTTGTGGGTCTTGGTCTTCAACACATTCTGTGAAATTTGAGCTGTCTCTCTTGGCTACAAGAGGAGATATCACAAATAATGCACTTTTGTTGTTTCCATTGGTTTCAATGCATTTTGGCCTAAAACAGGCATTTGCTGTTTTCTCTTAAAGGCAACATGGGAGAAAAACCATTTCACATCATATTTGTGGGTCTTGGTCTTCAACACATTCTGTGAAATTTGAGCTGTCTGTGTTTGCTACAAGAGGAGATATCACAAAGTATGTGCTTTTGTTGTTTCCTTTCGTTTCAATGCATTTTGGCCTAAAACGAGTATTTGCTGTTTTCTCTTAAATGCAACATGGGAGAAAAACCATTTCACATCACATTTGTGGGTCTTGGTCTTCAACACATTCTGTGAAATTTTGAGTTGTCTGTGTTTGCTACAAGAGGAGATATCACAAAGTATGCACATTTGTTGTTTCCAATGGTTTGAATGCATATTGGCCTAAAATGAGCATTTGCTGTTTTCTCTTGAATGCAACATGGGAGAAAAACCATTTCACATCACATTTGTGGTATTGGCCTTCAACACATTCTGTGAAATTTTGAGCTGTCTGTGTTTGCTACAAGAGGAGATATCACAAAGTATGCACATTTGTTGTTTCCAATGGTTTGAATGCATTTTTTCCTAAAACGAGCATTTGCTGTTTTCTCTTAAATGCAACATGGGAGTAAAACCTTTTTCACATCACATTTGTGGGGCTTGGTCTTCAACACATCCAGTGAAATTTTGAGCTGTCTTTGTTTGCTTAAGAGGAGATATCACAAATTATGCGCTTTTGTTGTTTCCATTGGTT
The DNA here is from genome assembly GCA_031769625.1 of Taudactylus pleione. Classification (NCBI taxonomy): domain Eukaryota; kingdom Metazoa; phylum Chordata; class Amphibia; order Anura; family Myobatrachidae; genus Taudactylus; species Taudactylus pleione. The sequence goes on along the minus strand of JAUIMM010000274.1, from coordinate 723,534 downwards.
TCAATGCATTTTGGCCTAAAACGAGCATTTGCTGTTTTCTCTTAAATGCAACATGGGAGAAAAACCATTTCACATCACATTTGTGGGTCTTGGTCTTCAAGACATTCTGTGAAATTTGAGCTGTCTGTGTTTGCTACAAGAGGAGATATCACAAAGTATGCGCTTTTGTTGTTTCCTTTCGTTTCAATGCATTTTGGCCTAAAACAAGCATTTGCTGTTTTCTCTTAAATGCAACATGGGAGAAAACATATTTCACATCACATTTGTGGGTCTTGGTCTTTAACACATTCTGTGAAATTTTGAGTTGTCTGTGTTTGCTACAAGAGGAGATATCACAAAGTATGCACATTTGTTGTTTCCAATGGTTTGAATGCATTTTGGCCTAAAATGAGCATTTGCTGTTTTCTCTTGAATGCAACATGGGAGAAAAACAATTTCACATCACATTTGTGGTATTGGCCTTCAACACATTCTGTGAAATTTTGAGCTGTCTGTGTTTGATACAAGAGGAGATATCACAAAGTATGCGCTTTTGTTGTTTCCATTGGTTTGAATGCATTTTTTCCTAAAACGAGCTTTTGCTGTTTTCTCTTAAACGAAACATGGGAGAAAAACCATTTCACATCACATTTGTGGGTCTTGGTCTTCAACACATTCTGTGAAATTTGAGCTGTCTCTGTTGGCTACAAGAGGAGATATCACAAAGAATGCACTTTTGTTGTTTCCATTGGTTTCAATGCATTTTGGCCTAAAACAGGCATTTGCTGTTTTCTCTTAAAGGCAACATGGGAGAAAAACCATTTCACATCATATTTGTGGGTCTTGGTCTTCAACACATTCTGTGAAATTTTGAGCTGTCTGTGTTTGCTACAAGAGGAGATATCACAAAGTATGCACATTTGTTGTTTCCAATGGTTTGAATGCATTTTGGCCTAAAATGAGCATTTGCTGTTTTCTCTTGAATGCAACATGGGAGAAAAACCATTTCACATCACATTTGTGGTATTGGCCTTCAACACATTCTGTGAAATTTTGAGCTGTCTGTGTTTGATACAAGAGGAGATATCACAAAGTATGCACATTTGTTGTTTCCAATGGTTTGAATGCATTTTTTCCTAAAACGAGCATTTGCTGTTTTCTCTTAAACGCAACATGGGAGAAAAACCTTTTTCACATCACATTTGTGGGGCTTGGTCTTCAACACATTCTGTGAAATTTTGAGCTGTCTTTGTTTGCTTAAGAGGAGATATCACAAATTATGAGCTTTTGTTGTTTCCATTGGTTTCAATGCATTTTAGCCTAAAACGAGCATTTGCTGTTTTCTCTGAAATGCAACATGGGAGAAAAACCTTTTTCACATCACATTTGTGGGGCTTGGTCTTCAACACATCCAGTGAAATTTTGAGCTGTCTTTGTTTGCTTAAGAGGAGATATCACAAATTATGCGCTTTTTTTGTTTCCATTGGTTTCAATGCATTTTGGCCTAAAACGAGCATTTGCTGTTTTCTCTGAAATGCAACATGGGAGAAAAACCATTTCACATCACATTTGTGGGTCTTTGTCTTCAACACATTCTGTGAAATTTTGAGCTGTCTGTGTTTGCTACAAGAAGAGATATCACAAAGTATGCTCTTTTGTTGTTTCCTTTGATTTCAATGCATTTAGGCCTAAAACAAGCATTTGCTGTTTTCTCTTAAACGCAACATGGGAGAAAAACCATTTCACATCACATTTGTGGGTCTTGGTCTTCAACACATTCTGTGAAATTTTGAGCTGTCTGTGTTTGCTTAAGAGGAGATATCACAAGGTATGCGCTTTTGTTGTTTCCATTGGTTTCAATGCATTTTGGCCTAAAACAAGCATTTGCTGTTTTCTCTTAAATGCAACATGGGAGAAAAACCATTTCACATCACATTTGTGGGTCTTGGTCTTCAACACATTCTGTGAAATTTTGAGCTGTCTTTGTTTGCTTAAGAGGAGATATCACAAAGTATGCGCTTTTGTTGTTTCCATTGGTTTGAATGCATTTTTTCCTAAAACGAGCTTTTGCTGTTTTCTCTTAAACGAAACATGGGAGAAAAACCATTTCACATCACATTTGTGGGTCTTGGTCTTCAACACATTCTGTGAAATTTGAGCTGTCTCTGTTGGCTACAAGAGGAGAGATCACAAAGAATGCACTTTTGTTGTTTCCATTGGTTTCAATGCATTTTGGCCTAAAACAGGCATTTGCTGTTTTCTCTTAAAGGCAACATGGGAGAAAAACCATTTCACATCATATTTGTGGGACTTGGTCTTCAACACATTCTGTGAAATTTGAGCTGTCTGTGTTTGCTACAAGAGGAGATATCACAAAGTATGTGCTTTTGTTGTTTCCTTTGGTTTCAATGCATTTTGGCCTAAAACGAGCATTTGCTGTTTTCTCATAAACGAAACATGGGAGAAAAACCATTTCACATCACATTTGTGGGTCTTGGTCTTCAACACATTCTGTGAAATTTGAGCTGTCTGTGTTTGCTACAAGAGGAGATATCACAAAGTATGTGCTTTTGTTGTTTCCTTTCGTTTCAATGCATTTTGGCCTAAAACGAGTATTTGCTGTTTTCTCTTAAATGCAACATGGGAGAAAAACCATTTCACATCACATTTGTGGTATTTGCCTTCAACACATTCTGTGAAATTTTGAGCTGTCTGTGTTTGCTACAAGAGGAGATATCACAAAGTATGCACATTTGTTGTTTCCAATGGTTTGAATGCATTTTTTCCTAAAACGAGCATTTGCTGTTTTCTCTTAAATGCAACATGGGAGTAAAACCTTTTTCACATCACATTTGTGGGGCTTGGTCTTCAACACATCCAGTGAAATTTTGAGCTGTCTTTGTTTGCTTAAGAGGAGATATCACAAATTATGCGCTTTTGTTGTTTCCATTGGTTTCAATGCATTTTGGCCTAAAACGAGCATTTGCTGTTTTCTCTTAAATGCAACATGGGAGAAAAACCATTCCACATCACATTTGTGGGTCTTGGTCTTCAAGACATTCTGTGAAATTTGAGCTGTCTGTGTTTGCTACAAGAGGAGATATCACAAAGTATGCGCTTTTGTTGTTTCCTTTCGTTTCAATGCATTTTGGCCTAAAACAAGCATTTGCTGTTTTCTCTTAAATGCAACATGGGAGAAAAACCATTTCACATCACATTTGTGGGTCTTTGTCTTCAACACTTTCTGTGAAATTTTGAGCTGTCTGTGTTTGATACAAGAAGAGATATCACAAAGTATGCGATTTTGTTGTTTCCATTGGTTTCAATGCATTTTGGCCTAATACGAGCATTTGCTGTTTTCTCTGAAATGCAACATGGGAGAAAAACCATTTCACATCACATTTGTGGGTCTTGGTCTTCAACACATTCTGTGAAATTTTGAGCTGTCTGTGTTTGCTACAAGAAGAGATATCACAAAGTATGCTCTTTTGTTGTTTCCTTTGATTTCAATGCATTTAGGCCTAAAACAAGCATTTGCTGTTTTCTCTTAAACGCAACATGGGAGAAAAACCATTTCACATCACATTTGTGGGTCTTGGTCTTCAACACATTCTGTGAAATTTTGAGCTGTCTGTGTTTGCTTAAGAGGAGATATCACAAAGTATGCGCTTTTGTTGTTTCCATTGGTTTCAATGCATTTTGGCCTAAAATGAGCATTTGCTGTTTTCTCTTAAATGCAACATGGGAGAAAAACCATTTCACATCATATTTGTGGGTCTTGGTCTTCAACACATTCTGTGAAATTTTGAGCTGTCTGTGTTTGCTACAGAAGGAGATATCACAAAGTATGCGCTTTTGTTGTTTCCATTGGTTTCAATGCATTTTGGCCTAAAACGAGCATTTGCTGTTTTCTCTTAAATGCAACATGGGAGAAAAACCATTTCACATCACATTTCTGGGTCTTGGCCTTCAACACAGTGTGTGAAATTTTTAGCTATCTGTGTTTGCTAGAAGAGGAGATATCACAAAGTATGCACTTTTGTTGTTTTCCCATTGGTTTCAATGCACATTGGCCTAAAACGGGCATTTGCTGTTTTCTCTTAAAGGCAACATGGGAGAAAAAAAATTTCACATCATATTTGTGGGTCTTGGTCTTCAACATATTCTGTGAAATTTTGAGCTGTCTTTGCTTAAGAGGAAATATCACAAAGTATGCATTTTTGTTGTTTCCATTGGTTTCAATGCATTTTGGCCTAAAACGAGCATTTGCTGTTTTCTCTTAAATGCAACATGGGAGAAAAACCATTTCACATCACATTTGTGGGTCTTGGTCTTCAACACATTCTGTGAAATTTTGAACTGTCTTTGTTTGCTTAAGAGGAGATATCACAAAGTATGCACTTTTGTTGTTTTCCCATTGGTTTCAATGCACATTGGCCTAAAACTGGCATTTGCTGTTTTCTCTTAAAGGCAACATGGGAGAAAAACCATTTCACATCATATTTGTGGGTCTTGGTCTTCAACACATTCTGTGAAATTTTGAGCTGTCTGTGTTTGCTACAAGAGGAGATATCGCAAAGAATGCGCTTTTCTTGTTTCCTTTCGTTTCAATGCATATTGGCCTAAAACGAGCATTTGCTGTTTTCTCTTAAACGCAACATGGGAGAAAAACCATTTCACATCACATTTGTGGGTCTTGGTCTTCAACACATTCTGTGAAATTTTGAGCTGTCTTTGTTTGCTTAAGAGGAGATATCACAAAGTATGCGCTTTTGTTGTTTCCATTGGTTTGAATGCATTTTTTCCTAAAACGAGCTTTTGCTGTTTTCTCTTAAACGAAACATGGGAGAAAAACCATTTCACATCACATTTGTGGGTCTTGGTCTTCAACACATTCTGTGAAATTTGAGCTGTCTCTGTTGGCTACAAGAGGAGATATCACAAAGAATGCACTTTTGTTGTTTCCATTGGTTTCAATGCATTTTGGCCTAAAACAGGCATTTGCTGTTTTCTCTTAAAGGCAACATGGGAGAAAAACCATTTCACATCATATTTGTGGGTCTTGGTCTTCAACACATTCTGTGAAATTTTGAGCTGTCTGTGTTTGCTACAAGAGGAGATATCACAAAGTATGCACATTTGTTGTTTCCAATGGTTTGAATGCATTTTGGCCTAAAATGAGCATTTGCTGTTTTCTCTTGAATGCAACATGGGAGAAAAACCTTTTCACATCACATTTGTGGTATTGGCCTTCAACACATTCTGTGAAATTTTGAGCTGTCTGTGTTTGCTACAAGAGGAGATATCACAAAGTATGCACATTTGTTGTTTCCAATGGTTTGAATGCATTTTTTCCTAAAACGAGCATTTGCTGTTTTCTCTTAAATGCAACATGGGAGAAAAACCTTTTTCACATCACATTTGTGGGGCTTGGTCTTCAACACATCCAGTGAAATTTTGAGCTGTCTTTGTTTGCTTAAGAGGAGATATCACAAATTATGCGCTTTTGTTGTTTCCATTGGTTTCAATGCATTTTGGCCTAAAACGAGCATTTGCTGTTTTCTCTGAAATGCAACATGGGAGAAAAACCATTTCACATCACATTTGTGGGTCTTTGTCTTCAACACATTCTGTGAAATTTTGAGCTGTCTGTGTTTGCTACAAGAAGAGATATCACAAAGTATGCTCTTTTGTTGTTTCCTTTGATTTCAATGCATTTAGGCCTAAAACAAGCATTTGCTGTTTTCTCTTAAACGCAACATGGGAGAAAAACCATTTCACATCACATTTGTGGGTCTTGGTCTTCAACACATTCTGTGAAATTTTGAGCTGTCTGTGTTTGCTTAAGAGGAGATATCACAAAGTATGCGCTTTTGTTGTTTCCATTGGTTTCAATGCATTTTGGCCTAAAACGAGCATTTGCTGTTTTCTCTTAAATGCAACATGGGAGAAAAACCATTTCACATCACATTTGTGGGTCTTGGTCTTCAACACATTCTGTGAAATTTTGAGCTGTCTGTGTTTGCTACAAGAGGAGATATCACAAAGTATGCGCTTTTGTTGTTTCCATTGGTTTCAATGCATTTTGGCCTAAAACAAGCATTTGCTGTTTTCTCTTAAATGCAACATGGGAGAAAAACCATTTCACATCACATTTCTGGGTCTTGGCCTTCAACACAATGTGTGAAATTTTTAGCTATCTGTGTTTGCTAGAAGAGGAGATATCACAAAGTATGCGCTTTTGTTGTTTTCCCATTGGTTTCAATGCACATTGGCCTAAAACGGGCATTTGCTGTTTTCTCTTAAAGGCAACATGGGAGAAAAAAAATTTCACATCATATTTGTGGGTCTTGGTCTTCAACATATTCTGTGAAATTTTGAGCTGTCTTTGCTTAAGAGGAGATATCACAAAGTATGCATTTTTGTTGTTTCCATTGGTTTCAATGCATTTTGGCCTAAAACGAGATTTGCTGTTTTCTCTTAAATGCAACATGGGAGAAAAACCATTTCACATCACATTTGTGGGTCTTGGTCTTCAACACATTCTGTGAAATTTTGAGCTGTCTTTGTTTGCTTAAGAGGAGATATCACAAAGTATGCGCTTTTGTTGTTTTCCCATTGGTTTCAATGCACATTGGCCTAAAACTGGCATTTGCTGTTTTCTCTTAAAGGCAACATGGGAGAAAAACCATTTCACATCATATTTGTGGGTCTTGGTCTTCAACACATTCTGTGAAATTTTGAGCTGTCTGTGTTTGCTACAAGAGGAGATATCACAAAGAATGCGCTTTTCTTGTTTCCTTTCGTTTCAATGCATATTGGTCTAAAACGAGCATTTGCTGTTTTCTCTTAAACGCAACATGGGAGAAAAACCATTTCACATCACATTTGTGGGTCTTGGTCTTCAACACATTCTGTGAAATTTTGAGCTGTCTTTGTTTGCTTAAGAGGAGATATCACAAAGTATGCGCTTTTGTTGTTTCCATTGGTTTGAATGCATTTTTTCCTAAAACGAGCTTTTGCTGTTTTCTCTTAAACGAAACATGGGAGAAAAACCATTTCACATCACATTTGTGGGTCTTGGTCTTCAACACATTCTGTGAAATTTGAGCTGTCTCTGTTGGCTACAAGAGGAGATATCACAAAGAATGCACTTTTGTTGTTTCCATTGGTTTCAATGCATTTTGGCCTAAAACAGGCATTTGCTGTTTTCTCTTAAAGGCAACATGGGAGAAAAACCATTTCACATCATATTTGTGGGTCTTGGTGTTCAACACATTCTGTGAAATGTGAGCTGTCTGTGTTTGCTACAAGAGGAGATATCACAAAGTATGCACATTTGTTGTTTCCAATGGTTTGAATGCATTTTGGCCTAAAACGAGTATTTGCTGTTTTCTCTTGAATGCAACATGGGAGAAAAACCATTTCACATCACATTTGTGGGTCTTGGTCTTCAACACATTCTGTGAAATTTTGAGTTGTCTGTGTTTGCTACAAGAGGAGATATCACAAAGTATGCACATTTGTTGTTTCCAATGGTTTGAATGCATTTTTTCCTAAAACGAGCTTTTGCTGTTTTCTCTTAAACGAAACATGGGAGAAAAACCATTTCACATCACATTTGTGGGTCTTGGTCTTCAACACATTCTGTGAAATTTGAGCTGTCTCTCTTGGCTACAAGAGGAGATATCACAAATAATGCACTTTTGTTGTTTCCATTGGTTTCAATGCATTTTGGCCTAAAACAGGCATTTGCTGTTTTCTCTTAAAGGCAACATGGGAGAAAAACCATTTCACATCATATTTGTGGGTCTTGGTCTTCAACACATTCTGTGAAATTTGAGCTGTCTGTGTTTGCTACAAGAGGAGATATCACAAAGTATGTGCTTTTGTTGTTTCCTTTCGTTTCAATGCATTTTGGCCTAAAACGAGTATTTGCTGTTTTCTCTTAAATGCAACATGGGAGAAAAACCATTTCACATCACATTTGTGGGTCTTGGTCTTCAACACATTCTGTGAAATTTTGAGTTGTCTGTGTTTGCTACAAGAGGAGATATCACAAAGTATGCACATTTGTTGTTTCCAATGGTTTGAATGCATATTGGCCTAAAATGAGCATTTGCTGTTTTCTCTTGAATGCAACATGGGAGAAAAACCATTTCACATCACATTTGTGGTATTGGCCTTCAACACATTCTGTGAAATTTTGAGCTGTCTGTGTTTGCTACAAGAGGAGATATCACAAAGTATGCACATTTGTTGTTTCCAATGGTTTGAATGCATTTTTTCCTAAAACGAGCATTTGCTGTTTTCTCTTAAATGCAACATGGGAGTAAAACCTTTTTCACATCACATTTGTGGGGCTTGGTCTTCAACACATCCAGTGAAATTTTGAGCTGTCTTTGTTTGCTTAAGAGGAGATATCACAAATTATGCGCTTTTGTTGTTTCCATTGGTTTCAATGCATTTTGGCCTAAAACGAGCATTTGCTGTTTTCTCTTAAATGCAACATGGGAGAAAAACCATTTCACATCACATTTGTGGGTCTTGGTCTTCAAGACATTCTGTGAAATTTGAGCTGTCTGTGTTTGCTACAAGAGGAGATATCACAAAGTATGCGCTTTTGTTGTTTCCTTTCGTTTCAATGCATTTTGGCCTAAAACAAGCATTTGCTGTTTTCTCTTAAATGCAACATGGGAGAAAACATATTTCACATCACATTTGTGGGTCTTGGTCTTTAACACATTCTGTGAAATTTTGAGTTGTCTGTGTTTGCTACAAGAGGAGATATCACAAAGTATGCACATTTGTTGTTTCCAATGGTTTGAATGCATTTTGGCCTAAAATGAGCATTTGCTGTTTTCTCTTGAATGCAACATGGGAGAAAAACAATTTCACATCACATTTGTGGTATTGGCCTTCAACACATTCTGTGAAATTTTGAGCTGTCTGTGTTTGATACAAGAGGAGATATCACAAAGTATGCGCTTTTGTTGTTTCCATTGGTTTGAATGCATTTTTTCCTAAAACGAGCTTTTGCTGTTTTCTCTTAAACGAAACATGGGAGAAAAACCATTTCACATCACATTTGTGGGTCTTGGTCTTCAACACATTCTGTGAAATTTGAGCTGTCTCTGTTGGCTACAAGATGAGATATCACAAAGAATGCACTTTTGTTGTTTCCATTGGTTTCAATGCATTTTGGCCTAAAACAGGCATTTGCTGTTTTCTCTTAAAGGCAACATGGGAGAAAAACCATTTCACATCATATTTGTGGGTCTTGGTCTTCAACACATTCTGTGAAATTTGAGCTGTCTGTGTTTGCTACAAGAGGAGATATCACAAAGTATGCACATTTGTTGTTTCCAATGGTTTGAATGCATTTTGGCCTAAAACGAGTATTTGCTGTTTTCTCTTCAATGCAACATGGGAGAAAAACCATTTCACATCACATTTGTGGGTCTTGGTCTTCAACACATTCTGTGAAAATTTGAGTTGTCTGTGTTTGCTACAAGAGGAGATATCACAAAGTATGCACATTTGTTGTTTCCAATGGTTTGAATGCATTTTTTCCTAAAACGAGCATTTGCTGTTTTCTCTTAAATGCAACATGGGAGAAAAACCTTTTTCACATCACATTTGTGGGGCTTGGTCTTCAACACATCCAGTGAAATTTTGAGCTGTCTTTGTTTGCTTAAGAGGAGATATCACAAATTATGCGCTTTTGTTGTTTCCATTGGTTTCAATGCATTTTGGCCTAAAACGAGCATTTGCTGTTTTCTCTGAAATGCAACATGGGAGAAAAACCATTTCACATCACATTTGTGGGTCTTTGTCTTCAACACATTCTGTGAAATTTTGAGCTGTCTTGTTTGCTACAAGAAGAGATATCACAAAGTATGCTCTTTTGTTGTTTCCTTTGATTTCAATGCATTTAGGCCTAAAACAAGCATTTGCAGTTTTCTCTTAAACGCAACATGGGAGAAAAACCATTTCACATCACATTTGTGGGTCTTGGTCTTCAACACATTCTGTGAAATTTTGAGCTGTCTGTGTTTGCTTAAGAGGAGATATCACAAAGTATGCGCTTTTGTTGTTTCCATTGGTTTCAATGCATTTTGGCCTAAAACGAGCATTTGCTGTTTTCTCTTAAATGCAACATGGGAGAAAAACCATTTCACATCACATTTGTGGGTCTTGGTCTTCAACACATTCTGTGAAATTTTGAGCTGTCTTTGTTTGCTTAAGAGGAGATATCACAAAGTATGCGCTTTTGTTGTTTTCCCATTGGTTTCAATGCACATTGGCCTAAAACGGGCATTTGCTGTTTTCTCTTAAAGGCAACATGGGAGAAAAACCATTTCACATCACATTTGTGGGTCTTGGTCTTCAACACATTCTGTGAAATTTGAGCTGTCTCTCTTGGCTACAAGAGGAGATATCACAAATAATGCACTTTTGTTGTTTCCATTGGTTTCAATGCATTTTGGCCTAAAACAGGCATTTGCTGTTTTCTCTTAAAGGCAACATGGGAGAAAAACCATTTCACATCACATTTGTGGTATTGGCCTTCAACACATTCTGTGAAATTTTGAGCTGTCTGTGTTTGCTACAAGAGGAGATATCACAAAGTATGCACATTTGTTGTTTCCAATGGTTTGAATGCATTTTTTCCTAAAACGAGCATTTGCTGTTTTCTCTTAAATGCAACATGGGAGTAAAACCTTTTTCATATCACATTTGTGGGGCTTGGTCTTCAACACATCCAGTGAAATTTTGAGCTGTCTTTGTTTGCTTAAGAGGAGATATCACAAATTATGCGCTTTTGTTGTTTCCATTGGTTTCAATGCATTTTGGCCTAAAACGAGCATTTGCTGTTTTCTCTTAAATGCAACATGGGAGAAAAACCATTTCACATCACATTTGTGGGTCTTGGTCTTCAAGACATTCTGTGAAATTTGAGCTGTCTGTGTTTGCTACAAGAGGAGATATCACAAAGTATGCGCTTTTGTTGTTTCCTTTCGTTTCAATGCATTTTGGCCTAAAACAAGCATTTGCTGTTTTCTCTTAAATGCAACATGGGAGAAAACATATTTCACATCGCATTTGTGGGTCTTGGTCTTTAACACATTCTGTGAAATTTTGAGTTGTCTGTGTTTGCTACAAGAGGAGATATCACAAAGTATGCACATTTGTTGTTTCCAATGGTTTGAATGCATTTTGGCCTAAAATGAGCATTTGCTGTTTTCTCTTGAATGCAACATGGGAGAAAAACAATTTCACATCACATTTGTGGTATTGGCCTTCAACACATTCTGTGAAATTTTGAGCTGTCTGTGTTTGATACAAGAGGAGATATCACAAAGTATGCACATTTGTTGTTTCCAATGGTTTGAATGCATTTTTTCCTAAAACGAGCATTTGCTGTTTTCTCTTAAACGCAACATGGGAGAAAAACCTTTTTCACATCACATTTGTGGGTCTTGGTCTTCAACACATTCTTTGAAATTTTGAGCTGTCTTTGTTTGCTTAAGAGGAGATATCACAAAGTATGCGCTTTTGTTGTTTCCATTGGTTTCAATGCATTTTGGCCTAAAACGAGCATTTGCTGTTTTCTCTGAAATGCAACATGGGAAAAAAACATTTCACATCACAGTTGTGAGTCTTGGTCTTCAACACATTCTGTGAAATTTTGAGCTGTCTGTGTTTGCTACAAGAAGAGATATCACAAAGTATGCTCTTTTGTTGTTTCCTTTGATTTCAATGCATTTAGGCCTAAAACAAGCATTTGCTGTTTTCTCTTAAACGCAACATGGGAGAAAAACCATTTCACATCACATTTGTGGGTCTTGGTCTTCAACACATTCTGTGAAATTTTGAGCTGTCTGTGTTTGCTTAAGAGGAGATATCACAAAGTATGCGCTTTTGTTGTTTCCATTGGTTTCAATGCATTTTGGCCTAAAACGAGCATTTGCTGTTTTCTCTTAAATGCAACATGGGAGAAAAACCATTTCACATCATATTTGTGGGTCTTGGTCTTCAACACATTCTGTGAAATTTTGAGCTGTCTGTGTTTGCTACAAGAGGAGATATCACAAAGTATGCGCTTTTGTTGTTTCCATTGGTTTCAATGCATTTTGGCCTAAAACGAGCATTTGCTGTTTTCTCTTAAATGCAACATGGGACAAAAACCATTTCACATCACATTTCTGGGTCTTGGTCTTCAACACATTCTGTGAAATTTTGAGCTGTCTGTGTTTGCTACAAGAGGAGATATCACAAAGTATGCGCTTTTGTTGTTTCCATTGGTTTCAATGCATTTTGGCCTAAAACAAGCATTTGCTGTTTTCTCTTAAATGCAACATGGGAGAAAAACCATTTCACATCACATTTCTGGGTCTTGGCCTTCAACACAATGTGTGAAATTTTTAGCTATCTGTGTTTGCTAGAAGAGGAGATATCACAAAGTATGCGCTTTTGTTGTTTTCCCATTGGTTTCAATGCACATTGGCCTAAAACGGGCATTTGCTGTTTTCTCTTAAAGGCAACATGGGAGAAAAAAAATTTCACATCATATTTGTGGGTCTTGGTCTTCAACATATTCTGTGAAATTTTGAGCTGTCTTTGCTTAAGAGGAGATATCACAAAGTATGCATTTTTGTTGTTTCCATTGGTTTCAATGCATTTTGGCCTAAAACGAGCATTTGCTGTTTTCTCTTAAATGCAACATGGGAGAAAAACCATTTCACATCACATTTGTGGGTCTTGGTCTTCAACACATTCTGTGAAATTTTGAGCTGTCTTTGTTTGCTTAAGAGGAGATATCACAAAGTATGCGCTTTTGTTGTTTTCCCATTGGTTTCAATGCACATTGGCCTAAAACGGGCATTTGCTGTTTTCTCTTAAAGGCAACATGGGAGAAAAAAAATTTCACATCATATTTGTGGGTCTTGGTCTTCAACATATTCTGTGAAATTTTGAGCTGTCTTTGCTTAAGAGGAGATATCACAAAGTATGCATTTTTGTTGTTTCCATTGGTTTGAATGCATTTTTTCCTAAAATGAGCTTTTGCTGTTTTCTCTTAAACGAAACATGGGAGAAAAACCATTTCACATCACATTTGTGGGTCTTGGTCTTCAACACATTCTGTGAAATTTGAGCTGTCTCTCTTGGCTACAAGAGGAGATATCACAAAGAATGCACTTTTGTTGTTTCCATTGGTTTCAATGCATTTTGGCCTAAAACAGGCATTTGCTGTTTTCTCTTAAAGGCAACATGGGAGAAAAACCATTTCACATCATATTTGTGGGTCTTGGTCTTCAACACATTCTGTGAAATTTGAGCTGTCTGTGTTTGCTACAAGAGGAGATATCACAAAGTATGTGCTTTTGTTGTTTCCTTTGGTTTCAATGCATTTTGGCCTAAAACGAGCATTTGCTGTTTTCTCTTAAATGCAACATGGGAGAAAACACATTTCAGATCACATTTGTGGGTCTTGGTCTTCAACACATTCTGTGAAATTTTGAGTTGTCTGTGTTTGCTACAAGAGGAGATATCACAAAGTATGCACATTTGTTGTTTCCAATGGTTTGAATGCATTTTGGCCTAAAATGAGCATTTGCTGTTTTCTCTTGAATGCAACATGGGAGAAAAACCATTTCACATCACATTTGTGGTATTGGCCTTCAACACATTCTGTGAAATTTTGAGCTGTCTGTGTTTGCTACAAGAGGAGATATCACAAAGTATGCACATTTGTTGTTTCCAATGGTTTGAATGCATTTTTTCCTAAAACGAGCATTTGCTGTTTTCTCTTAAATGCAACATGGGAGTAAAACCTTTTTCACATCACATTTGTGGGGCTTGGTCTTCAACACATCCAGTGAAATTTTGAGCTGTCTTTGTTTGCTTAAGAGGAGATATCACAAATTATGCGCTTTTGTTGTTTCCATTGGTTTCAATGCATTTTGGCCTAAAACGAGCATTTGCTGTTTTCTCTTAAATGCAACATGGGAGAAAAACCATTTCACATAACATTTGTGGGTATTGGTCTTCAAGACATTCTGTGAAATTTGAGCTGTCTGTGTTTGCTACAAGAGGAGATATCACAAAGTATGCGCTTTTGTTGTTTCCTTTCGTTTCAATGCATTTTGGCCTAAAACAAGCATTTGCTGTTTTCTCTTAAATGCAACATGGGAGAAAACATATTTCACATCACATTTGTGGGTCTTGGTCTTTAACACATTCTGTGAAATTTTGAGTTGTCTGTGTTTGCTACAAGAGGAGATATCACAAAGTATGCACATTTGTTGTTTCCAATGGTTTGAATGCATTTTGGCCTAAAATGAGCATTTGCTGTTTTCTCTTGAATGCAACATGGGAGAAAAACAATTTCACATCACATTTTGGTATTGGCCTTCAACACATTCTGTGAAATTTTGAGCTGTCTGTGTTTGATACAAGAGGAGATATCACAAAGTATGCACATTTGTTGTTTCCAATGGTTTGAATGCATTTTTTCCTAAAACGAGCATTTGCTGTTTTCTCTTAAACGCAACATGGGAGAAAAACCTTTTTCACATCACATTTGTGGGTCTTGGTCTTCAACACATTCTTTGAAATTTTGAGCTGTCTTTGTTTGCTTAAGAGGAGATATCACAAATTATGCGCTTTTGTTGTTTCCATTGGTTTCAATGCATTTTAGCCTAAAAGGAGCATTTGCACTTTTCTCTTAAATGCAACATGGGAGAAAAACCATTTCACATCACATTTGTGGGTCTTTGTCTTCAACACTTTCTGTGAAATTTTGAGCTGTCTGTGTTTGATACAAGAAGAGATATCACAAAGTATGCGCTTTTGTTGTTTCCATTGGTTTCAATGCATTTTGGCCTAAAACGAGCATTTGCTGTTTTCTCTGAAATGCAACATGGGAGAAAAACCATTTCACATCACATTTGTGGGTCTTGGTATTCAACACATTCTGTGAAATTTTGAGCTGTCTGTGTTTGCTACAAGAAGAGATATCACAAAGTATGCTCTTTTGTTGTTTCCTTTGATTTCAATGCATTTAGGCCTAAAACAAGCATTTGCTGTTTTCTCTTAAACGCAACATGGGAGAAAAACCATTTCACATCACATTTGTGGGTCTTGGTCTTCAACACATTCTGTGAAATTTTGAGCTGTCTGTGTTTGCTTAAGAGGAGATATCACAAAGTATGCGCTTTTGTTGTTTCCATTGGTTTCAATGCATTTTGGCCTAAAACGAGCATTTGCTGTTTTCTCTTAAATGCAACATGGGAGAAAAACCATTTCACATCATATTTGTGGGTCTTGGTCTTCAACACATTCTGTGAAATTTTGAGCTGTCTGTGTTTGCTACAAGAGGAGATATCACAAAGTATGCACTTTTGTTGTTTTCCCATTGGTTTCAATGTACATTGGCCTAAAACGGGCATTTGCTGTTTTCTCTTAAAGGCAACATGGGAGAAAAAAAATTTCACATCATATTTGTGGGTCTTGGTCTTCAACATATTCTGTGAAATTTTGAGCTGTCTTTGCTTAAGAGGAGATATCACAAAGTATGCATTTTTGTTGTTTCCATTGGTTTCAATGCATTTTGGCCTAAAACGAGCATTTGCTGTTTTCTCTTAAATGCAACATGGGAGAAAAACCATTTCACATCACATTTGTGGGTCTTGGTCTTCAACACATTCTGTGAAATTTTGAGCTGTCTTTGTTTGCTTAAGAGGAGATATCACAAAGTATGCACTTTTGTTGTTTTCTCATTGGTTTCAATGCACATTGGCCTAAAACGGGCATTTGCTGTTTTCTCTTAAAGGCAACATGGGAGAAAAACCATTTCACATCATATTTGTGGGTCTTGGTCTTCAACACATTCTGTGAAATTTTGAGCTGTCTGTGTTTGCTACAAGAGGAGATATCGCAAAGAATGCGCTTTTCTTGTTTCCTTTCGTTTCAATGCATATTGGCCTAAAACGAGCATTTGCTGTTTTCTCTTAAACGCAACATGGGAGAAAAACCATTTCACATCACATTTGTGGGTCTTGGTCTTCAACACATTCTGTGAAATTTTGAGCTGTCTTTGTTTGCTTAAGAGGAGATATCACAAAGTATGCGCTTTTGTTGTTTCCATTGGTTTGAATGCATTTTTTCCTAAAACGAGCTTTTGCTGTTTTCTCTTAAACGAAACATGGGAGAAAAACCATTTCACATCACATTTGTGGGTCTTGGTCTTCAACACATTCTGTGAAATTTGAGCTGTCTCTGTTGGCTACAAGAGGAGATATCACAAAGAATGCACTTTTGTTGTTTCCATTGGTTTCAATGCATTTTGGCCTAAACAGGCATTTGCTGTTTTCTCTTAAAGGCAACATGGGAGAAAAACCATTTCACATCATATTTGTGGGTCTTGGTCTTCAACACATTCTGTGAAATTTGAGCTGTCTGTGTTTGCTACAAGAGGAGATATCACAAAGTATGTGCTTTTGTTGTTTCCTTTGGTTTCAATGCATTTTGGCCTAAAACGAGCATTTGCTGTTTTCTCATAAACGAAACATGGGAGAAAAACCATTTCACATCACATTTGTGGGTCTTGGTCTTCAACACATTCTGTGAAATTTGAGCTGTCTGTGTTTTGCTACAAGAGGAGATATCACAAAGTATGTGCTTTTGTTGTTTCCTTTCGTTTCAATGCATTTTGGCCTAAAACGAGTATTTGCTGTTTTCTCTTAAATGCAACATGGGAGAAAACACATTTCACATCACATTTGTGGGTCTTGGTCTTCAACACATTCTGTGAAATTTTGAGTTGTCTGTGTTTGCTACAAGAGGAGATATCACAAAGTATGCACATTTGTTGTTTCCAATGGTTTGAATGCATTTTGGCCTAAAATGAGCATTTGCTGTTTTCTCTTGAATGCAACATGGGAGAAAAACCATTTCACATCACATTTGTGGTATTGGCCTTCAACACATTCTGTGAAATTTTGAGCTGTCTGTGTTTGCTACAAGAGGAGATATCACAAAGTATGCACATTTGTTGTTTTCAATGGTTTGAATGCATTTTTTCCTAAAACGAGCATTTGCTGTTTTCTCTTAAATGCAACATGGGAGTAAAACCTTTTTCACATCACATTTGTGGGGCTTGGTCTTCAACACATCCAGTGAAATTTTGAGCTGTCTTTGTTTGCTTAAGAGGAGATATCACAAATTATGCGCTTTTGTTGTTTCCATTGGTTTCAATGCATTTTGGCCTAAAACGAGCATTTGCTGTTTTCTCTTAAATGCAACATGGGAGAAAAACCATTTCACATCACATTTGTGGGTCTTGGTCTTCAAGACATTCTGTGAAATTTGAGCTGTCTGTGTTTGCTACAAGAGGAGATATCACAAAGTATGCGCTTTTGTTGTTTCCTTTCGTTTCAATGCATTTTGGCCTAAAACAAGCATTTGCTGTTTTCTCTTAAATGCAACATGGGAGAAAACATATTTCACATCACATTTGTGGGTCTTGGTCTTTAACACATTCTGTGAAATTTTGAGTTGTCTGTGTTTGCTACAAGAGGAGATATCACAAAGTATGCACATTTGTTGTTTCCAATGGTTTGAATGCATTTTGGCCTAAAATGAGCATTTGCTGTTTTCTCTTGAATGCAACATGGGAGAAAAACCATTTCACATCACATTTGTGGGTCATGGTCTTCAACACATTCTGTGAAATTTTGAGCTGTCTGTGTTTGCTACAAGAAGAGATATCACAAAGTATGCTCTTTTGTTGTTTCCTTTGATTTCAATGCATTTAGGCCTAAAACGGGCATTTGCTGTTTTCTCTTAAATGCAACATGGGAGAAAAACCATTTCACATCACATTTGTGGGTCTTGGTCTTCAACACATTCTGTGAAATTTTGAGCTGTCTGTGTTTGCTGAAGAGGAGATATCACAAAGTATGCGCTTTTGTTGTTTCCATTGGTTTCAATGCATTTTGGCCTAAAACGAGCATTTGCTGTTTTCTCTTAAATGCAACATGGGAGAAAAACCATTTCACATCATATTTGTGGGTCTTGGTCTTCAACACATTCTGTGAATTTTGAGCTGTCTTTGTTTGCTACAAGAGGAGATATCACAAAGTATGCACTTTTGTTGTTTCCATTGGTTTCAATGCATTTTGGCCTAAAATGAGCATTTGCTGTTTTCTCTTAAATGCAACATGGGAGAAAAACCATTTCACATCACATTTCTGGGTCTTGGCCTTCAACACAATGTGTGAAATTTTTAGCTATCTGTATTTGCTAGAAGAGGAGATATCACAAAGTATGCGCTTTTGTTGTTTTCCCATTGGTTTCAATGCACATTGGCCTAAAACGGGCATTTGCTGTTTTCTCTTAAAGGCAACATGGGAGAAAAAAAATTTCACATCATATTTGTGGGTCTTGGTCTTCAACATGTTCTGTGAAATTTTGAGCTGTCTTTGCTTAAGAGGAGATATCACAAAGTATGCATTTTTGTTGTTTCCATTGGTTTCAATGCATTTTGGCCTAAAACGAGCATTTGCTGTTTTCTCTTAAATGCAACATGGGAGAAAAACCATTTCACATCACATTTGTGGGTCTTGGTCTTCAACACATTCTGTGAAATTTTGAGCTGTCTTTGTTTGCTTAAGAGGAGATATCACAAAGTATGCACTTTTGTTGTTTTCCCATTGGTTTCAATGCACATTGGCCTAAAACGGGCATTTGCTGTTTTCTCTTAAAGGCAACATGGGAGAAAAACCATTTCACATCATATTTGTGGGTCTTGGTCTTCAACACATTCTGTGAAATTTTGAGCTGTCTGTGTTTGCTACAAGAGGAGATATCGCAAAGAATGCGCTTTTCTTGTTTCCTTTCGTTTCAATGCATATTGGCCTAAAACGAGCATTTGCTGTTTTCTCTTAAACGCAACATGGGAGAAAAACCATTTCACATCACATTTGTGGGTCTTGGTCTTCAACACATTCTGTGAAATTTTGAGCTGTCTTTGTTTGCTTAAGAGGAGATATCACAACGTATGCGCTTTTGTTGTTTCCATTGGTTTGAATGCATTTTTTCCTAAAACGAGCTTTTGCTGTTTTCTCTTAAACGAAACATGGGAGAAAAACCATTTCACATCACATTTGTGGGTCTTGGTCTTCAACACATTCTGTGAATTTTGAGCTGTCTGTGTTTGCTACAAGAGGAGATATCACAAAGTATGCACATTTGTTGTTTCCAATGGTTTGAATGCATTTTGGCCTAAAATGAGCATTTGCTGTTTTCTCTTGAATGCAACATGGGAGAAAAACCATTTCACATCACATTTGTGGTATTGGCCTTCAACACATTCTGTGAAATTTTGAGCTGTCTGTGTTTGCTACAAGAGGAGATATCACAAAGTATGCACATTTGTTGTTTCCAATGGTTTGAATGCATTTTTTCCTAAAACGAGCATTTGCTGTTTTCTCTTAAATGCAACATGGGAGAAAAACCTTTTTCACATCACATTTGTGGGGCTTGGTCTTCAACACATCCAGTGAAATTTTGAGCTGTCTTTGTTTGCTTAAGAGGAGATATCACAAAGTATGCGCTTTTGTTGTTTTCCCATTGGTTTCAATGCACATTGGCCTAAAACGGGCATTTGCTGTTTTCTCTTAAAGGCAACATGGGAGAAAAAAAATTTCACATCATATTTGTGGGTCTTGGTCTTCAACATATTCTGTGAAATTTTGAGCTGTCTTTGCTTAAGAGGAGATATCACAAAGTATGCATTTTTGTTGTTTCCATTGGTTTCAATGCATTTTGGCCTAAAACGAGCATTTGCTGTTTTCTCTTAAATGCAACATGGGAGAAAAACCATTTCACATCACATTTGTGGGTCTTGGTCTTCAACACATTCTGTGAAATTTTGAGCTGTCTTTGTTTGCTTAAGAGGAGATATCACAAAGTATGCGCTTTTGTTGTTTTCCCATTGGTTTCAATGCACATTGGCCTAAAACGGGCATTTGCTGTTTTCTCTTAAAGGCAACATGGGAGAAAAACCATTTCACATCATATTTGTGGGTCTTGGTCTTCAACACATTCTGTGAAATTTTGAGCTGTCTGTGTTTGCTACAAGAGGAGATATCGCAAAGAATGCGCTTTTCTTGTTTCCTTTCGTTTCAATACATATTGGCCTAAAACGAGCATTTGCTGTTTTCTCTTAAACGCAACATGGGAGAAAAACCATTTCACATCACATTTGTGGGTCTTGGTCTTCAACACATTCTGTGAAATTTTGAGCTGTCTTTGTTTGCTTAAGAGGAGATATCACAAAGTATGCGCTTTTGTTGTTTCCATTGGTTTGAATGCATTTTTTCCTAAAACAAGCTTTTGCTGTTTTCTCTTAAACGAAACATGGGAGAAAAACCATTTCACATCACATTTGTGGGTCTTGGTCTTCAACACATTCTGTGAAATTTGAGCTGTCTCTGTTTGCTACAAGAGGAGATATCACAAAGAATGCACTTTTGTTGTTTCCATTGGTTTCAATGCATTTTGGCCTAAAACAGGCATTTGCTGTTTTCTCTTAAAGGCAACATGGGAGACAAACCATTTCACATCACATTTGTGGGTCTTGGTCTTCAACACATTCTGTGAAATTTTGAGCTGTCTGTGTTTGCTACAAGAGGAGATATCACAAAGTATGCACATTTGTTGTTTCCAATGGTTTGAATGAATTTTTTCCTAAAATGAGTATTTGCTGTTTTCTCTTAAACGCAACATGTGAGAAAAACCAATTCACATCACATTTGTGGGTCTTGGTCTTCAACACATTCTGTGAAATTTTGAGCTGTCTGTGTTTGCTACAAGAGGAGATATCACAAAGTATGCACATTTGTTGTTTCCATTGGTTTGAATGCACTTTTTCCTAAAACAAGCTTTTGCTGTTTTCTCTTAAACGAAACATGGGAGAAAAACCATTTCACATCACATTTGTGGGTCTTGGTCTTCAACACATTCTGTGAAATTTTGAGCTGTCTTTGTTTGCTTAAGAGGAGATATCACAAAGTATGCGCTTTTGTTGTTTTTCCATTGGTTTCAATGCACATTGGCCTAAAACGGGCATTTGCTGTTTTCTCTTAAAGGCAACATGGGAGAAAAACCATTTCACATCATATTTGTGGGTCTTGGTCTTCAACACATTCTGTGAAATTTTGAGCTGTCTTTGTTTGCTTAAGAGGAGATATCACAAAGTATGCGCTTTTGTTGTTTCCATTGGTTTGAATGCATTTTTTCCTAAAACGAGCTTTTGCTGTTTTCTCTTAAACGAAACATGGGAGAAAAACCATTTCACATCACATTTGTGGGTCTTGGTCTTCAACACATTCTGTGAAATTTGAGCTGTCTCTGTTGGCTACAAGAGGAGATATCACAAAGAATGCACTTTTGTTGTTTCCATTGGTTTCAATGCATTTTGGCCAAAAACAGGCATTTGCTGTTTTCTCTTGAATGCAACATGGGAGAAAAACCATTTCACATCACATTTGTGGTATTGGCCTTCAACACATTCTGTGAAATTTTGAGCTGTCTGTGTTTGCTACAAGAGGAGATATCACAAAGTATGCACATTTGTTGTTTCCAATGGTTTGAATGCATTTTTTCCTAAAACGAGCATTTGCTGTTTTCTCTTAAATGCAACATGGGAGAAAAAACTTTTTCACATCACATTTGTGGGGCTTGGTCTTCAACACATCCAGTGAAATTTTGAGCTGTCTTTGTTTGCTTAAGAGGAGATATCACAAATTATGTGCTTTTGTTGTTTCCATTGGTTTCAATGCATTTTGGCCTAAAACGAGCATTTGCTGTTTTCTCTTAAATGCAACATGGGAGAAAAACCATTTCACATCACATTTGTGGGTCTTGGTCTTCAACACATTCTGTGAAATTTGACCTGTCTGTGTTTGCTACAAGAGGAGATATCACAAAGTATGCGCTTTTGTTGTTTCCTTTCGTTTCAATGCATTTTGGCCTAAAACGAGCATTTGCTGTTTTCTCTTAAATGCAACATGGGAGAAAACATATTTCACATCACATTTGTGGGTCTTGGTCTTCAACACATTCTGTGAAATTTTGAGTTGTCTGTGTTTGCTACAAGAGGAGATATCACAAAGTATGCACATTTGTTGTTTCCAATGGTTTGAATGCATTTTGGCCTAAAATGAGCATTTGCTGTTTTCTCTTGAATGCAACATGGGAGAAAAACCATTTCACATCACATTTGTGGTATTGGCCTTCAACACATTCTGTGAAATTTTGAGCTGTCTGTGTTTGCTACAAGAGGAGATACCACAAAGTATGCACATTTGTTGTTTCCAATGGTTTGAATGCATTTTTTCCTAAAACGAGCATTTGCTGTTTTCTCTTAAACGCAACATGGGAGAAAAACCTTTTTCACATCACATTTGTGGGGCTTGGTCTTCAACACATTCTGTGAAATTTTGAGCTGTCTTTGTTTGCTTAAGAGGAGATATCACAAATTATGCGCTTTTGTTGTTTCCATTGGTTTCAATGCATTTTGGCCTAAAACGAGCATTTGCTGTTTTCTCTTAAATGCAACATGGGAGAAAAACCATTTCACATCACATTTGAGGGTCTTTGTCTTCAACACATTCTGTGAAATTTTGAGCTGTCTGTGTTTGATACAAGAAGAGATATCACAAAGTATGCGCTTTTGTTGTTTCCATTGGTTTCAATGCATTTTGGCCTAAAACGAGCATTTGCTGTTTTCTCTTAAATGCAACATGGGAGAAAAACCATTTCACATCACATTTGTGGGTCTTTGTCTTCAACACATTCTGTGAAATTTTGAGCTGTCTGTGTTTGCTACAAGAAGAGATATCACAAAGTATGCTCTTTTGTTGTTTCCTTTGATTTCAATGCATTTAGGCCTAAAACAAGCATTTGCTGATTTATCTTAAATGCAACATGGGAGAAAAACCAATTCACATCACATTAGTGGGTCTTGGTATTCAACACATTCTGTGAAATTTTGAGCTATCTGTGTTTGCTACAAGAGGAGATATTACAAAGTATGCGCTTTTGTTGTTTCCTTTCGTTTCAATGCATTTTGGCCTAAAACAAGCATTTGCTGTTTTCTCTTAAATGCAACATGGGAGAAAAACCATTTCACATCACATTTGTGGGTCTTGGTCTTCAACACATTCTGTGAAATTTTGAGCTGTCTGTGTTTGCTTAAGAGGAGATATCACAAAGTATGCGCTTTTGTTGTTTCCATTGGTTTCAATGCATTTTGGCCTAAAACGAGCATTTGCTGTTTTCTCTTAAATGCAACATGGGAGAAAAACCATTTCACATCACATTTGTGGGTTTTGGTCTTCAACACATTCTGTGAAATTTTGAGCTGTCTGTGTTTGCTACAAGAGGAGATATCACAAAGTATGCGCTTTTGTTGTTTCCATTGGTTTCAATGCATTTTGGCCTAAAACGAGCATTTGCTGTTTTCACTTAAATGCAACATGGGAGAAAAACCATTTCACATCACATTTCTGGGTCTTGGCCTTCAACACAATGTGTGAAATTTTTAGCTATCTGTGTTTGCTAGAAGAGGAGATATCACAAAGTATGCGCTTTTGTTGTTTTCCCATTGGTTTCAATGCACATTGGCCTAAAACGAGCATTTGCAGTTTTCTCTTAAATGCAACATGGGAGAAAAACCATTTCACATCACATTTGTGGGTCTTGGTCTTCAACACATTCTGTGAAATTTTGAGCTGTCTTTGTTTGCTTAAGAGGAGATATCACAAAGTATGCGCTTTTGTTGTTTCCATTGGTTTGAATGCATTTTTTCCTAAAATGAGCTTTTGCTGTTTTCTCTTAAACGAAACATGGGAGAAAAACCATTTCACATCACATTTGTGGGTCTTGGTCTTCAACACATTCTGTGAAATTTGAGCTGTCTCTGTTTGCTACAAGAGGAGATATCACAAAGAATGCACTTTTGTTGTTTCCATTGGTTTCAATGCATTTTGGCCTAAAACAGGCATTTGCTGTTTTCTCTTAAACGCAACATGGGAGACAAACCATTTCACATCACATTTGTGGGTCTTGGTCTTCAACACATTCTGTGAAATTTTAAGCTGTCTGTGTTTGCTACAAGAGGAGATATCGCAAAGAATGCGCTTTTCTTGTTTCCTTTCGTTTCAATGCATATTGGCCTAAAACGAGCATTTGCTGTTTTCTCTTAAACGCAACATGTGAGAAAAACCATTTCACATCACATTTGTGGGTCTTGGTCTTCAACACATTCTGTGAAATTTTGAGCTGTCTGTGTTTGCTACAAGAGGAGATATCACAAAGTATGCGCTTTTGTTGTTTCCATTGGTTTCAATGCATTTTGGCCTAAAACAAGCATTTGCTGTTTTCTCTTAAATGCAACATGGGAGAAAAACCATTTCACATCACATTTCTGGGTCTTGGCCTTCAACACAATGTGTGAAATTTTTAGCTATCTGTGTTTGCTAGAAGAGGAGATATCACAAAGTATGCGCTTTTGTTGTTTTCCCATTGGTTTCAATGCACATTGGCCTAAAACGGGCATTTGCTGTTTTCTCTTAAAGGCAACATGGGAGAAAAAAAATTTCACATCATATTTGTGGGTCTTGGTCTTCAACATATTCTGTGAAATTTTGAGCTGTCTTTGCTTAAGAGGAGATATCACAAAGTATGCATTTTTGTTGTTTCCATTGGTTTCAATGCATTTTGGCCTAAAACGAGCATTTGCTGTTTTCTCTTAAATGCAACATGGGAGAAAAACCATTTCACATCACATTTGTGGGTCTTGGTCTTCAACACATTCTGTGAAATTTTGAGCTGTCTTTGTTTGCTTAAGAGGAGATATCACAAAGTATGCGCTTTTGTTGTTTTCCCATTGGTTTCAATGCACATTGGCCTAAAACGGGCATTTGCTGTTTTCTCTTAAAGGCAACATGGGAGAAAAACCATTTCACATCATAATTGTGGGTCTTGGTCTTCAACACATTCTGTGAAATTTTGAGCTGTCTGTGTTTGCTACAAGAGGAGATATCACAAAGAATGCGCTTTTCTTGTTTCCTTTCATTTCAATGCATATTGGCCTAAAACGAGCATTTGCTGTTTTCTCTTAAACGCAACATGGGAGAAAAACCATTTCACATCACATTTGTGGGTCTTGGTCTTCAACACATTCTGTGAAATTTTGAGCTGTCTTTGTTTGCTTAAGAGGAGATATCACAAAGTATGCGCTTTTGTTGTTTCCATTGGTTTGAATGCATTTTTTCCTAAAATGAGCTTTTGCTGTTTTCTCTTAAACGAAACATGGGAGAAAAACCATTTCACATCACATTTGTGGGTCTTGGTCTTCAACACATTCTGTGAAATTTGAGCTGTCTCTCTTGGCTACAAGAGGAGATATCACAAAGAATGCACTTTTGTTGTTTCCATTGGTTTCAATGCATTTTGGCCTAAAACAGGCATTTGCTGTTTTCTCTTAAAGGCAACATGGGAGAAAAACCATTTCACATCATATTTGTGGGTCTTGGTCTTCAACACATTCTGTGAAATTTGAGCTGTCTGTGTTTGCTACAAGAGGAGATATCACAAAGTATGTGCTTTTGTTGTTTCCTTTCGTTTCAATGCATTTTGGCCTAAAATGAGCATTTGCTGTTTTCTCTTGAATGCAACATGGGAGAAAAACCATTTCACATCACATTTGTGGTATTGGCCTTCAACACATTCTGTGAAATTTTGAGCTGTCTGTGTTTGCTACAAGAGGAGATATCACAAAGTATGCACATTTGTTGTTTCCAATGGTTTGAATGCATTTTTTCCTAAAACGAGCATTTGCTGTTTTCTCTTAAATGCAACATGGGAGTAAAACCTTTTTCACATCACATTTGTGGGGCTTGGTCTTCAACACATCCAGTGAAATTTTGAGCTGTCTTTGTTTGCTTAAGAGGAGATATCACAAATTATGCGCTTTTGTTGTTTCCATTGGTTTCAATGCATTTTGGCCTAAAACGAGCATTTGCTGTTTTCTCTTAAATGCAACATGGGAGAAAACATATTTCACATCACATTTGTGGGTCTTGGTCTTTAACACATTCTGTGAAATTTTGAGTTGTCTGTGTTTGCTACAAGAGGAGATATCACAAAGTATGCACATTTGTTGTTTCCAATGGTTTGAATGCATTTTGGCCTAAAATGAGCATTTGCTGTTTTCTCTTGAATGCAACATGGGAGAAAAACAATTTCACATCACATTTTGGTATTGGCCTTCAACACATTCTGTGAAATTTTGAGCTGTCTGTGTTTGATACAAGAGGAGATATCACAAAGTATGCACATTTGTTGTTTCCAATGGTTTGAATGCATTTTTTCCTAAAACGAGCATTTGCTGTTTTCTCTTAAACGCAACATGGGAGAAAAACCTTTTTCACATCACATTTGTGGGTCTTGGTCTTCAACACATTCTTTGAAATTTTGAGCTGTCTTTGTTTGCTTAAGAGGAGATATCACAAATTATGCGCTTTTGTTGTTTCCATTGGTTTCAATGCATTTTAGCCTAAAAGGAGCATTTGCACTTTTCTCTTAAATGCAACATGGGAGAAAAACCATTTCACATCACATTTGTGGGTCTTTGTCTTCAACACTTTCTGTGAAATTTTGAGCTGTCTGTGTTTGATACAAGAAGAGATATCACAAAGTATGCGCTTTTGTTGTTTCCATTGGTTTCAATGCATTTTGGCCTAAAACGAGCATTTGCTGTTTTCTCTGAAATGCAACATGGGAGAAAAACCATTTCACATCACATTTGTGGGTCTTGGTATTCAACACATTCTGTGAAATTTTGAGCTGTCTGTGTTTGCTACAAGAAGAGATATCACAAAGTATGCTCTTTTGTTGTTTCCTTTGATTTCAATGCATTTAGGCCTAAAACAAGCATTTGCTGTTTTCTCTTAAACGCAACATGGGAGAAAAACCATTTCACATCACATTTGTGGGTCTTGGTCTTCAACACATTCTGTGAAATTTTGAGCTGTCTGTGTTTGCTTAAGAGGAGATATCACAAAGTATGCGCTTTTGTTGTTTCCATTGGTTTCAATGCATTTTGGCCTAAAACGAGCATTTGCTGTTTTCTCTTAAATGCAACATGGGAGAAAAAACATTTCACATCATATTTGTGGGTCTTGGTCTTCAACACATTCTGTGAAATTTTGAGCTGTCTGTGTTTGCTTAAGAGGAGATATCACAAAGTATGCGCTTTTGTTGTTTCCATTGGTTTCAATGCATTTTGGCCTAAAACGAGCATTTGCTGTTTTCTCTTAAATGCAACATGGGAGAAAAACCATTTCACATCACATTTCTGGGTCTTGGCCTTCAACACAATGTGTGAAATTTTTAGCTATCTGTGTTTGCTAGAAGAGGAGATATCACAAAGTATGCGCTTTTGTTGTTTTCCCATTGGTTTCAATGTACATTGGCCTAAAACGGGCATTTGCTGTTTTCTCTTAAAGGCAACATGGGAGAAAAAAAATTTCACATCATATTTGTGGGTCTTGGTCTTCAACATATTCTGTGAAATTTTGAGCTGTCTTTGCTTAAGAGGAGATATCACAAAGTATGCATTTTTGTTGTTTCCATTGGTTTCAATGCATTTTGGCCTAAAACGAGCATTTGCTGTTTTCTCTTAAATGCAACATGGGAGAAAAACCATTTCACATCACATTTGTGGGTCTTGGTCTTCAACACATTCTGTGAAATTTTGAGCTGTCTTTGTTTGCTTAAGAGGAGATATCACAAAGTATGCACTTTTGTTGTTTTCCCATTGGTTTCAATGCACATTGGCCTAAAACGGGCATTTGCTGTTTTCTCTTAAAGGCAACATGGGAGAAAAACCATTTCACATCATATTTGTGGGTCTTGGTCTTCAACACATTCTGTGAAATTTTGAGCTGTCTGTGTTTGCTACAAGAGGAGATATCGCAAAGAATGCGCTTTTCTTGTTTCCTTTCGTTTCAATGCATATTGGCCTAAAACGAGCATTTGCTGTTTTCTCTTAAACGCAACATGGGAGAAAAACCATTTCACATCACATTTGTTGATCTTGGTCTTCAACACATTCTGTGAAATTTTGAGCTGTCTTTGTTTGCTTAAGAGGAGATATCACAAAGTATGCGCTTTTGTTGTTTCCATTGGTTTGAATGCATTTTTTCCTAAAACGAGCTTTTGCTGTTTTCTCTTAAACGAAACATGGGAGAAAAACCATTTCACATCACATTTGTGGGTCTTGGTCTTCAACACATTCTGTGAAATTTGAGCTGTCTCTGTTGGCTACAAGAGGAGATATCACAAAGAATGCACTTTTGTTGTTTCCATTGGTTTCAATGCATTTTGGCCTAAACAGGCAATTGCTGTTTTCTCTTAAAGGCAACATGGGTGAAAAACCATTTCACATCATATTTGTGGGTCTTGGTCTTCAACACATCCAGTGAAATTTTGAGCTGTCTTTGTTTGCTTAAGAGGAGATATCACAAATTATGCGCTTTTGTTGTTTCCATTGGTTTCAATGCATTTTGGCCTAAAACGAGCATTTGCTGTTTTCTCTTAAATGCAACATGGGAGAAAAACCATTTCACATCACATTTGTGGGTCTTGGTCTTCAAGACATTCTGTGAAATTTGAGCTGTCTGTGTTTGCTACAAGAGGAGATATCACAAAGTATGCGCTTTTGTTGTTTCCTTTCGTTTCAATGCATTTTGGCCTAAAACAAGCATTTGCTGTTTTCTCTTAAATGCAACATGGGAGAAAACATATTTCACATCACATTTGTGGGTCTTGGTCTTTAACACATTCTGTGAAATTTTGAGTTGTCTGTGTTTGCTACAAGAGGAGATATCACAAAGTATGCACATTTGTTGTTTCCAATGGTTTGAATGCATTTTGGCCTAAAATGAGCATTTGCTGTTTTCTCTTGAATGCAACATGGGAGAAAAACAATTTCACATCACATTTGTGGTATTGGCCTTCAACA
This sequence comes from Taudactylus pleione, assembly GCA_031769625.1. Classification (NCBI taxonomy): domain Eukaryota; kingdom Metazoa; phylum Chordata; class Amphibia; order Anura; family Myobatrachidae; genus Taudactylus; species Taudactylus pleione. Next base: position 694,454 of record JAUIMM010000274.1, on the reverse strand, counting down.
CATTCTGTGAAATTTTGAGCTGTCTGTGTTTGATACAAGAGGAGATATCACAAAGTATGCACATTTGTTGTTTCCAATGGTTTGAATGCATTTTTTCCTAAAACGAGCATTTGCTGTTTTCTCTTAAACGCAACATGGGAGAAAAACCTTTTTCACATCACATTTGTGGGGCTTGGTCTTCAACACATTCCGTGAAATTTTGAGCTGTCTTTGTTTGCTTAAGAGGAGATATCACAAATTATGCGCTTTTGTTGTTTCCATTGGTTTCAATGCATTTTAGCCTAAAAGGAGCATTTGCTCTTTTCTCTTAAAAGCAACATGGGAGAAAAACCATTTCACATCACATTTGTGGGTCTTTGTCTTCAACACTTTCTGTGAAATCTTGAGCTGTCTGTGTTTGATACAAGAAGAGATATCACAAAGTATGCGCTTTTGTTGTTTCCATTGGTTTCAATGCATTTTGGCCTAAAACGAGCATTTGCTGTTTTCTCTGAAATGCAACATGGGAGAAAAACCATTTCACATCACATTTGTGGGTCATGGTCTTCAACACATTCTGTGAAATTTTGAGCTGTCTGTGTTTGCTACAAGAAGAGATATCACAAAGTATGCTCTTTTGTTGTTTCCTTTGATTTCAATGCATTTAGGCCTAAAACGGGCATTTGCTGTTTTCTCTTAAACGCAACATGGGAGAAAAACCATTTCACATCACATTTGTGGGTCTTGGTCTTCAACACATTCTGTGAAATTTTGAGCTGTCTGTGTTTGCTGAAGAGGAGATATCACAAAGTATGCGCTTTTGTTGTTTCCATTGGTTTCAATGCATTTTGGCCTAAAACGAGCATTTGCTGTTTTCTCTTAAATGCAACATGGGAGAAAAACCATTTCACATCATATTTGTGGGTCTTGGTCTTCAACACATTCTGTGAAATTTTGAGCTGTCTTTGTTTGCTACAAGAGGAGATATCACAAAGTATGCACTTTTGTTGTTTCCATTGGTTTCAATGCATTTTGGCCTAAAACGAGCATTTGCTGTTTTCTCTTAAATGCAACATGGGAGAAAAACCATTTCACATCACATTTCTGAGTCTTGGCCTTCAACACAATGTGTGAAATTTTTAGCTATCTGTATTTGCTAGAAGAGGAGATATCACAAAGTATGCGCTTTTGTTGTTTTCCCATTGGTTTCAATGCACATTGGCCTAAAACGGGCATTTGCTGTTTTCTCTTAAAGGCAACATGGGAGAAAAAAAATTTCACATCATATTTGTAGGTCTTGGTCTTCAACATATTCTGTGAAATTTTGAGCTGTCTTTGCTTAAGAGGAGATATCACAAAGTATGCATTTTTGTTGTTTCCATTGGTTTCAATGCATTTTGGCCTAAAACGAGCATTTGCTGTTTTCTCTTAAATGCAACATGGGAGAAAAACCATTTCACATCACATTTGTGGGTCTTGGTCTTCAACACATTCTGTGAAATTTTGAGCTGTCTTTGTTTGCTTAAGAGGAGATATCACAAAGTATGCACTTTTGTTGTTTTCCCATTGGTTTCAATGCACATTGGCCTAAAACGGGCATTTGCTGTTTTCTCTTAAAGGCAACATGGGAGAAAAACCATTTCACATCATATTTGTGGGTCTTGGTCTTCAACACATTCTGTGAAATTTTGAGCTGTCTGTGTTTGCTACAAGAGGAGATATCGCAAAGAATGCGCTTTTCTTGTTTCCTTTCGTTTCAATGCATATTGGCCTAAAACGAGCATTTGCTGTTTTCTCTTAAATGCAACATGGGAGAAAAACCATTTCACATCACATTTGTGGGTCTTGGTCTTCAACACATTCTGTGAAATTTTGAGCTGTCTTTGTTTGCTTAAGAGGAGATATCACAAAGTATGCGCTTTTGTTGTTTCCATTGGTTTGAATGCATTTTTTCCTAAAACAAGCTTTTGCTGTTTTCTCTTAAATGAAACATGGGAGAAAAACCATTTCACATCACATTTGTGGGTCTTGGTCTTCAACACATTCTGTGAATTTTGAGCTGTCTGTGTTTGCTACAAGAGGAGATATCACAAAGTATGCACATTTGTTGTTTCCAATGGTTTGAATGCATTTTGGCCTAAAATGAGCATTTGCTGTTTTCTCTTGAATGCAACATGGGAGAAAAACCATTTCACATCACATTTGTGGTATTGGCCTTCAACACATTCTGTGAAATTTTGAGCTGTCTGTGTTTGCTACAAGAGGAGATATCACAAAGTATGCACATTTGTTGTTTCCAATGGTTTGAATGCATTTTTTCCTAAAACGAGCATTTGCTGTTTTCTCTTAAATGCAACATGGGAGAAAAACCTTTTTCACATCACATTTGTGGGGCTTGGTCTTCAACACATCCAGTGAAATTTTGAGCTGTCTTTGTTTGCTTAAGAGGAGATATCACAAAGTATGCGCTTTTGTTGTTTTCCCATTGGTTTCAATGCACATTGGCCTAAAACGGGCATTTGCTGTTTTCTCTTAAAGGCAACATGGGAGAAAAAAAAATTCACATCATATTTGTGGGTCTTGGTCTTCAACATATTCTGTGAAATTTTGAGCTGTCTTTGCTTAAGAGGAGATATCACAAAGTATGCATTTTTGTTGTTTCCATTGGTTTCAATGCATATTGGCCTAAAACGAGCATTTGCTGTTTTCTCTTAAATGCAACATGGGAGAAAAACCATTTCACATCACATTTGTGGGTCTTGGTCTTCAACACATTCTGTGAAATTTTGAGCTGTCTTTGTTTGCTTAAGAGGAGATATCACAAAGTATGCGCTTTTGTTGTTTTCCCATTGGTTTCAATGCACATTGGCCTAAAACGGGCATTTGCTGTTTTCTCTTAAAGGCAACATGGGAGAAAAACCATTTCACATCATATTTGTGGGTCTTGGTCTTCAACACATTCTGTGAAATTTTGAGCTGTCTGTGTTTGCTACAAGAGGAGATATCGCAAAGAATGCGCTTTTCTTGTTTCCTTTCGTTTCAATGCATATTGGCCTAAAACGAGCATTTGCTGTTTTCTCTTAAACGCAACATGGGAGAAAAACCATTTCACATCACATTTGTGGGTCTTGGTCTTCAACACATTCTGTGAAATTTTGAGCTGTCTTTGTTTGCTTAAGAGGAGATATCACAAAGTATGCGCTTTTGTTGTTTCCATTGGTTTGAATGCATTTTTTCATAAAACAAGCTTTTGCTGTTTTCTCTTAAACGCAACATGTGAGAAAAACCAATTCACATCACATTTGTGGGTCTTGGTCTTCAACACATTCTGTGAAATTTTGAGCTGTCTGTGTTTGCTACAAGAGGAGATATCACAAAGTATGCACATTTGTTGTTTCCATTGGTTTGAATGCACTTTTTCCTAAAACAAGCTTTTGCTGTTTTCTCTTAAACGAAACATGGGAGAAAAACCATTTCACATCACATTTGTGGGTCTTGGTCTTCAACACATTCTGTGAAATTTTGAGCTGTCTTTGTTTGCTTAAGAGGAGATATCACAAAGTATGCACTTTTGTTGTTTTCCCATTGGTTTCAATGCAAATTGGCCTAAAACGGGCATTTGCTGTTTTCTCTTAAAGGCAACATGGGAGAAAAACCATTTAACATCATATTTGTGGGTCTTGGTCTTCAACACATTCTGTGAAATTTTGAGCTGTCTTTGTTTGCTTAAGAGGAGATATCACAAAGTATGCGCTTTTGTTGTTTCCATTGGTTTGAATGCATTTTTTCCTAAAACGAGCTTTTGCTGTTTTCTCTTAAACGAAACATGGGAGAAAAACCATTTCACATCACATTTGTGGGTCTTGGTCTTCAACACATTCTGTGAAATTTGAGCTGTCTCTGTTGGCTACAAGAGGAGATATCACAAAGAATGCACTTTTGTTGTTTCCATTGGTTTCAATGCATTTTGGCCAAAAACAGGCATTTGCTGTTTTCTCTTGAATGCAACATGGGAGAAAAACCATTTCACATCACATTTGTGGGTCTTGGTCTTCAACACATTCTGTGAAATTTTGAGCTGTCTTTGTTTGCTTAAGAGGAGATATCACAAAGTATGCGCTTTTGTTGTTTCCATTGGTTTGAATGCATTTTTTCCTAAAACAAGCTTTTGCTGTTTTCTCTTAAACGAAACATGGGAGAAAAACCATTTCACATCACATTTGAGGGTCTTGGTCTTCAACACATTCTGTGAAATTTGAGCTGTCTCTGTTCGCTACAAGAGGAGATATCACAAAGAATGCACTTTTGTTGTTTCCATTGGTTTCAATGCATTTTGGCCAAAAACAGGCATTTGCTGTTTTCTCTTGAATGCAACATGGGAGAAAAACCATTTCACATCACATTTGTGGGTCTTGGTCTTCAACACATTCTGTGAAATTTGACCTGTCTGTGTTTGCTACAAGAGGAGATATCACAAAGTATGCGCTTTTGTTGTTTCCTTTCGTTTCAATGCATTTTGGCCTAAAACGAGCATTTGCTGTTTTCTCTTAAATGCAACATGGGAGAAAACATATTTCACATCACATTTGTGGGTCTTGGTCTTCAACACATTCTGTGATATTTTGAGTTGTCTGTGTTTGCTACAAGAGGAGATATCACAAAGTATGCACATTTGTTGTTTCCAATGGTTTGAATGCATTTTGGCCTAAAATGAGCATTTGCTGTTTTCTCTTGAATGCAACATGGGAGAAAAACCATTTCACATCACATTTGTGGTATTGGCCTTCAACACATTCTGTGAAATTTTGACCTGTCTGTGTTTGCTACAAGAGGAGATACCACAAAGTATGCACATTTGTTGTTTCCAATGGTTTGAATGCATTTTTTCCTAAAACGAGCATTTGCTGTTTTCTCTTAAACGCAACATGGGAGAAAAACCTTTTTCACATCACATTTGTGGGGCTTGGTCTTCAACACATTCTGTGAAATTTTGAGCTGTCTTTGTTTGCTTAAGAGGAGATATCACAAATTATGCGCTTTTGTTGTTTCCATTGGTTTCAATGCATTTTGGCCTAAAACAGGCATTTGCTGTTTTCTCTTAAAGGCAACATGGGAGAAAAACCATTTCACATCATATTTGTGGGTCTTGGTCTTCAACACATTCTGTGAAATTTGAGCTGTCTGTGTTTGCTACAAGAGGAGATATCACAAAGTATGTGCTTTTGTTGTTTCCTTTGGTTTCAATGCATTTTGGCCTAAAACGAGCATTTGCTGTTTTCTCTTAAATGCAACATGGGAGAAAACACATTTCAGATCACATTTGTGGGTCTTGGTCTTCAACACATTCTGTGAAATTTTGAGTTGTCTGTGTTTGCTACAAGAGGAGATATCACAAAGTATGCACATTTGTTGTTTCCAATGGTTTGAATGCATTTTGGCCTAAAATGAGCATTTGCTGTTTTCTCTTGAATGCAACATGGGAGAAAAACCATTTCACATCACATTTGTGGTATTGGCCTTCAACACATTCTGTGAAATTTTGAGCTGTCTGTGTTTGCTACAAGAGGAGATATCACAAAGTATGCACATTTGTTGTTTCCAATGGTTTGAATGCATTTTTTCCTAAAACGAGCATTTGCTGTTTTCTCTTAAATGCAACATGGGAGTAAAACCTTTTTCACATCACATTTGTGGGGCTTGGTCTTCAACACATCCAGTGAAATTTTGAGCTGTCTTTGTTTGCTTAAGAGGAGATATCACAAATTATGCGCTTTTGTTGTTTCCATTGGTTTCAATGCATTTTGGCCTAAAACGAGCATTTGCTGTTTTCTCTTAAATGCAACATGGGAGAAAAACCATTTCACATAACATTTGTGGGTATTGGTCTTCAAGACATTCTGTGAAATTTGAGCTGTCTGTGTTTGCTACAAGAGGAGATATCACAAAGTATGCGCTTTTGTTGTTTCCTTTCGTTTCAATGCATTTTGGCCTAAAACAAGCATTTGCTGTTTTCTCTTAAATGCAACATGGGAGAAAACATATTTCACATCACATTTGTGGGTCTTGGTCTTTAACACATTCTGTGAAATTTTGAGTTGTCTGTGTTTGCTACAAGAGGAGATATCACAAAGTATGCACATTTGTTGTTTCCAATGGTTTGAATGCATTTTGGCCTAAAATGAGCATTTGCTGTTTTCTCTTGAATGCAACATGGGAGAAAAACCATTTCACATCACATTTGTGGTATTGGCCTTCAACACATTCTGTGAAATTTTGAGCTGTCTGTGTTTGCTACAAGAGGAGATATCACAAAGTATGCACATTTGTTGTTTCCAATGGTTTGAATGCATTTTTTCCTAAAACGAGCATTTGCTGTTTTCTCTTAAATGCAACATGGGAGTAAAACCTTTTTCACATCACATTTGTGGGGCTTGGTCTTCAACACATCCAGTGAAATTTTGAGCTGTCTTTGTTTGCTTAAGAGGAGATATCACAAATTATGCGCTTTTGTTGTTTCCATTGGTTTCAATGCATTTTGGCCTAAAACGAGCATTTGCTGTTTTCTCTTAAATGCAACATGGGAGAAAAACCATTTCACATAACATTTGTGGGTATTGGTCTTCAAGACATTCTGTGAAATTTGAGCTGTCTGTGTTTGCTACAAGAGGAGATATCACAAAGTATGCGCTTTTGTTGTTTCCTTTCGTTTCAATGCATTTTGGCCTAAAACAAGCATTTGCTGTTTTCTCTTAAATGCAACATGGGAGAAAACATATTTCACATCACATTTGTGGGTCTTGGTCTTTAACACATTCTGTGAAATTTTGAGTTGTCTGTGTTTGCTACAAGAGGAGATATCACAAAGTATGCACATTTGTTGTTTCCAATGGTTTGAATGCATTTTGGCCTAAAATGAGCATTTGCTGTTTTCTCTTGAATGCAACATGGGAGAAAAACAATTTCACATCACATTTTGGTATTGGCCTTCAACACATTCTGTGAAATTTTGAGCTGTCTGTGTTTGATACAAGAGGAGATATCACAAAGTATGCACATTTGTTGTTTCCAATGGTTTGAATGCATTTTTTCCTAAAACGAGCATTTGCTGTTTTCTCTTAAACGCAACATGGGAGAAAAACCTTTTTCACATCACATTTGTGGGTCTTGGTCTTCAACACATTCTTTGAAATTTTGAGCTGTCTTTGTTTGCTTAAGAGGAGATATCACAAATTATGCGCTTTTGTTGTTTCCATTGGTTTCAATGCATTTTAGCCTAAAAGGAGCATTTGCACTTTTCTCTTAAATGCAACATGGGAGAAAAACCATTTCACATCACATTTGTGGGTCTTTGTCTTCAACACTTTCTGTGAAATTTTGAGCTGTCTGTGTTTGATACAAGAAGAGATATCACAAAGTATGCGCTTTTGTTGTTTCCATTGGTTTCAATGCATTTTGGCCTAAAACGAGCATTTGCTGTTTTCTCTGAAATGCAACATGGGAGAAAAACCATTTCACATCACATTTGTGGGTCTTGGTAATCAACACATTCTGTGAAATTTTGAGCTGTCTGTGTTTGCTACAAGAAGAGATATCACAAAGTATGCTCTTTTGTTGTTTCCTTTGATTTCAATGCATTTAGGCCTAAAACAAGCATTTGCTGTTTTCTCTTAGACGCAACATGGGAGAAAAACCATTTCACATCACATTTGTGGGTCTTGGTCTTCAACACATTCTGTGAAATTTTGAGCTGTCTGTGTTTGCTTAAGAGGAGATATCACAAAGTATGCGCTTTTGTTGTTTCCATTGGTTTCAATGCATTTTGGCCTAAAACGAGCATTTGCTGTTTTCTCTTAAATGCAACATGGGAGAAAAACCATTTCACATCATATTTGTGGGTCTTGGTCTTCAACACATTCTGTGAAATTTTGAGCTGTCTGTGTTTGCTACAAGAGGAGATATCACAAAGTATGCGCTTTTGTTGTTTTCCCATTGGTTTCAATGTACATTGGCCTAAAACGGGCATTTGCTGTTTTCTCTTAAAGGCAACATGGGAGAAAAAAAATTTCACATCATATTTGTGGGTCTTGGTCTTCAACATATTCTGTGAAATTTTGAGCTGTCTTTGCTTAAGAGGAGATATCACAAAGTATGCATTTTTGTTGTTTCCATTGGTTTCAATGCATTTTGGCCTAAAACGAGCATTTGCTGTTTTCTCTTAAATGCAACATGGGAGAAAAACCATTTCACATCACATTTGTGGGTCTTGGTCTTCAACACATTCTGTGAAATTTTGAGCTGTCTTTGTTTGCTTAAGAGGAGATATCACAAAGTATGCACTTTTGTTGTTTTCCCATTGGTTTCAATGCACATTGGCCTAAAACGGGCATTTGCTGTTTTCTCTTAAAGGCAACATGGGAGAAAAACCATTTCACATCATATTTGTGGGTCTTGGTCTTCAACACATTCTGTGAAATTTTGAGCTGTCTGTGTTTGCTACAAGAGGAGATATCGCAAAGAATGCGCTTTTCTTGTTTCCTTTCGTTTCAATGCATATTGGCCTAAAACGAGCATTTGCTGTTTTCTCTTAAACGCAACATGGGAGAAAAACCATTTCACATCACATTTGTGGGTCTTGGTCTTCAACACATTCTGTGAAATTTTGAGCTGTCTTTGTTTGCTTAAGAGGAGATATCACAAAGTATGCGCTTTTGTTGTTTCCATTGGTTTGAATGCATTTTTTCCTAAAACAAGCTTTTGCTGTTTTCTCTTAAACGAAACATGGGAGAAAAACCATTTCACATCACATTTGTGGGTCTTGGTCTTCAACACATTCTGTGAAATTTGAGCTGTCTCTGTTGGCTACAAGAGGAGATATCACAAAGAATGCACTTTTGTTGTTTCCATTGGTTTCAATGCATTTTGGCCTAAACAGGCATTTGCTGTTTTCTCTTAAAGGCAACATGGGAGAAAAACCATTTCACATCATATTTGTGGGTCTTGGTCTTCAACACATTCTGTGAAATTTGAGCTGTCTGTGTTTGCTACAAGAGGAGATATCACAAAGTATGTGCTTTTGTTGTTTCCTTTGGTTTCAATGCATTTTGGCCTAAAACGAGCATTTGCTGTTTTCTCATAAACGAAACATGGGAGAAAAACCATTTCACATCACATTTGTGGGTCTTGGTCTTCAACACATTCTGTGAAATTTGAGCTGTCTGTGATTGCTACAAGAGGAGATATCACAAAGTATGTGCTTTTGTTGTTTCCTTTCGTTTCAATGCATTTTGGCCTAAAACGAGTATTTGCTGTTTTCTCTTAAATGCAACATGGGAGAAAACACATTTCACATCACATTTGTGGGTCTTGGTCTTCAACACATTCTGTGAAATTTTGAGTTGTCTGTGTTTGCTACAAGAGGAGATATCACAAAGTATGCACATTTGTTGTTTCCAATGGTTTGAATGCATTTTGGCCTAAAATGAGCATTTGCTGTTTTCTCTTGAATGCAACATGGGAGAAAAACCATTTCACATCACATTTGTGGTATTGGCCTTCAACACATTCTGTGAAATTTTGAGCTGTCTGTGTTTGCTACAAGAGGAGATATCACAAAGTATGCACATTTGTTGTTTCCAATGGTTTGAATGCATTTTTTCCTAAAACGAGCATTTGCTGTTTTCTCTTAAATGCAACATGGGAGTAAAACCTTTTTCACATCACATTTGTGGGGCTTGGTCTTCAACACATCCAGTGAAATTTTGAGCTGTCTTTGTTTGCTTAAGAGGAGATATCACAAATTATGCGCTTTTGTTGTTTCCATTTTTTTCAATGCATTTTGGCCTAAAACGAGCATTTGCTGTTTTCTCTTAAATGCAACATGGGAGAAAAACCATTTCACATCACATTTGTGGGTCTTGGTCTTCAAGACATTCTGTGAAATTTGAGCTGTCTGTGTTTGCTACAAGAGGAGATATCACAAAGTATGCGCTTTTGTTGTTTCCTTTCGTTTCAATGCATTTTGGCCTAAAACAAGCATTTGCTGTTTTCTCTTAAACGCAACATGGGAGAAAACATATTTCACATCACATTTGTGGGTCTTGGTCTTCAACACATTCTGTGAAATTTTGAGTTGTCTGTGTTTGCTGAAGAGGAGATATCACAAAGTATGCGCTTTTGTTGTTTCCATTGGTTTCAATGCATTTTGGCCTAAAACGAGCATTTGCTGTTTTCTCTTAAATGCAACATGGGAGAAAAACCATTTCACATCATATTTGTGGGTCTTGGTCTTCAACACATTCTGTGAAATTTTGAGCTGTCTTTGTTTGCTACAAGAGGAGATATCACAAAGTATGCACTTTTGTTGTTTCCATTGGTTTCAATGCATTTTGGCCTAAAACGAGCATTTGCTGTTTTCTCTTAAATGCAACATGGGAGAAAAACCATTTCACATCACATTTCTGGGTCTTGGCCTTCAACACAATGTGTGAAATTTTTAGCTATCTGTATTTGCTAGAAGAGGAGATATCACAAAGTATGCGCTTTTGTTGTTTTCCCATTGGATTCAATGCACATTGGCCTAAAACGGGCATTTGCTGTTTTCTCTTAAATACAACATGGGAGAAAAAAAATTTCACATCATATTTGTGGGTCTTGGTCTTCAACATGTTCTGTGAAATTTTGAGCTGTCTTTGCTTAAGAGGAGATATCACAAAGTATGCATTTTTGTTGTTTCCATTGGTTTCAATGCATTTTGGCCTAAAACGAGCATTTGCTGTTTTCTCTTAAATGCAACATGGGAGAAAAACCATTTCACATCACATTTGTGGGTCTTGGTCTTCAACACATTCTGTGAAATTTTGAGCTGTCTTTGTTTGCTTAAGAGGAGATATCACAAAGTATGCACTTTTGTTGTTTTCCCATTGGTTTCAATGCACATTGGCCTAAAACGGGCATTTGCTGTTTTCTCTTAAAGGCAACATGGGAGAAAAACCATTTCACATCATATTTGTGGGTCTTGGTCTTCAACACATTCTGTGAAATTTTGAGCTGTCTGTGTTTGCTACAAGAGGAGATATCGCAAAGAATGCGCTTTTCTTGTTTCCTTTCGTTTCAATGCATATTGGCCTAAAACGAGCATTTGCTGTTTTCTCTTAAACGCAACATGGGAGAAAAACCATTTCACATCACATTTGTGGGTCTTGGTCTTCAACACATTCTGTGAAATTTTGAGCTGTCTTTGTTTGCTTAAGAGGAGATATCACAAAGTATGCGCTTTTGTTGTTTCCATTGGTTTGAATGCATTTTTTCCTAAAACAAGCTTTTGCTGTTTTCTCTTAAACGAAACATGGGAGAAAAACCATTTCACATCACATTTGTGGGTCTTGGTCTTCAACACATTCTGTGAATTTTGAGCTGTCTGTGTTTGCTACAAGAGGAGATATCACAAAGTATGCACATTTGTTGTTTCCAATGGTTTGAATGCATTTTGGCCTAAAATGAGCATTTGCTGTTTTCTCTTGAATGCAACATGGGAGAAAAACCATTTCACATCACATTTGTGGTATTGGCCTTCAACACATTCTGTGAAATTTTGAGCTGTCTGTGTTTGCTACAAGAGGAGATATCACAAAGTATGCACATTTGTTGTTTCCAATGGTTTGAATGCATTTTTTCCTAAAACGAGCATTTGCTGTTTTCTCTTAAATGCAACATGGGAGAAAAACCTTTTTCACATCACATTTGTGGGGCTTGGTCTTCAACACATCCAGTGAAATTTTGAGCTGTCTTTGTTTGCTTAAGAGGAGATATCACAAAGTATGCGCTTTTGTTGTTTTCCCATTGGTTTCAATGCACATTGGCCTAAAACGGGCATTTGCTGTTTTCTCTTAAAGGCAACATGGGAGAAAAAAAATTTCACATCATATTTGTGGGTCTTGGTCTTCAACATATTCTGTGAAATTTTGAGCTGTCTTTGCTTAAGAGGAGATATCACAAAGTATGCATTTTTGTTGTTTCCATTGGTTTCAATGCATTTTGGCCTAAAACGAGCATTTGCTGTTTTCTCTTAAATGCAACATGGGAGAAAAACCATTTCACATCACATTTGTGGGTCTTGGTCTTCAACACATTCTGTGAAACTTTGAGCTGTCTTTGTTTGCTTAAGAGGAGATATCACAAAGTATGCGCTTTTGTTGTTTTCCCATTGGTTTCAATGCACATTGGCCTAAAACGGGCATTTGCTGTTTTCTCTTAAAGGCAACATGGGAGAAAAACCATTTCACATCATATTTGTGGGTCTTGGTCTTCAACACATTCTGTGAAATTTTGAGCTGTCTAGGTTTGCTACAAGAGGAGATATCGCAAAGAATGCGCTTTTCTTGTTTCCTTTCGTTTCAATACATATTGGCCTAAAACGAGCATTTGCTGTTTTCTCTTAAACACAACATGGGAGAAAAACCATTTCACATCACATTTGTGGGTCTTGGTCTTCAACACATTCTGTGAAATTTTGAGCTGTCTTTGTTTGCTTAAGAGGAGATATCACAAAGTATGCGCTTTTGTTGTTTCCATTGGTTTGAATGCATTTTTTCCTAAAACAAGCTTTTGCTGTTTTCTCTTAAACGAAACATGGGAGAAAAACCATTTCACATCACATTTGTGGGTCTTGGTCTTCAACACATTCTGTGAAATTTGAGCTGTCTCTGTTTGCTACAAGAGGAGATATCACAAAGAATGCACTTTTGTTGTTTCCATTGGTTTCAATGCATTTTGGCCTAAAACAGGCATTTGCTGTTTTCTCTTAAAGGCAACATGGGAGACAAACCATTTCACATCACATTTGTGGGTCTTGGTCTTCAACACATTCTGTGAAATTTTGAGCTGTCTGTGTTTGCTACAAGAGGAGATATCACAAAGTATGCACATTTGTTGTTTCCAATGGTTTGAATGAATTTTTTCCTAAAACGAGTATTTGCTGTTTTCTCTTAAACGCAACATGTGAGAAAAACCAATTCACATCACATTTGTGGGTCTTGGTCTTCAACACATTCTGTGAAATTTTGAGCTGTCTGTGTTTGCTACAAGAGGAGATATCACAAAGTATGCGCTTTTGTTGTTTTTCCATTGGTTTCAATGCACATTGGCCTAAAACGGGCATTTGCTGTTTTCTCTTAAAGGCAACATGGGAGAAAAACCATTTCACATCATATTTGTGGGTCTTGGTCTTCAACACATTCTGTGAAATTTTGAGCTGTCTTTGTTTGCTTAAGAGGAGATATCACAAAGTATGCGCTTTTGTTGTTTCCATTGGTTTGAATGCATTTTTTCCTAAAACGAGCTTTTGCTGTTTTCTCTTAAACGAAACATGGGAGAAAAACCATTTCACATCACATTTGTGGGTCTTGGTCTTCAACACATTCTGTGAAATTTGAGCTGTCTCTGTTGGCTACAAGAGGAGATATCACAAAGAATGCACTTTTGTTGTTTCCATTGGTTTCAATGCATTTTGGCCAAAAACAGGCATTTGCTGTTTTCTCTTGAATGCAACATGGGAGAAAAACCATTTCACATCACATTTGTGGTATTGGCCTTCAACACATTCTGTGAAATTTTGAGCTGTCTGTGTTTGCTACAAGAGGAGATATCACAAAGTATGCACATTTGTTGTTTCCAATGGTTTGAATGCATTTTTTCCTAAAACGAGCATTTGCTGTTTTCTCTTAAATGCAACATGGGAGAAAAAACTTTTTCACATCACATTTGTGGGGCTTGGTCTTCAACACATCCAGTGAAATTTTGAGCTGTCTTTGTTTGCTTAAGAGGAGATATCACAAATTATGTGCTTTTGTTGTTTCCATTGGTTTCAATGCATTTTGGCCTAAAATGAGCATTTGCTGTTTTCTCTTAAATGCAACATGGGAGAAAAACCATTTCACATCACATTTGTGGGTCTTGGTCTTCAACACATTCTGTGAAATTTGACCTGTCTGTGTTTGCTACAAGAGGAGATATCACAAAGTATGCGCTTTTGTTGTTTCCTTTCGTTTCAATGCATTTTGGCCTAAAACGAGCATTTGCTGTTTTCTCTTAAATGCAACATGGGAGAAAACATATTTCACATCACATTTGTGGGTCTTGGTCTTCAACACATTCTGTGAAATTTTGAGTTGTCTGTGTTTGCTACAAGAGGAGATATCACAAAGTATGCACATTTGTTGTTTCCAATGGTTTGAATGCATTTTGGCCTAAAATGAGCATTTGCTGTTTTCTCTTGAATGCAACATGGGAGAAAAACCATTTCACATCACATTTGTGGTATTGGCCTTCAACACATTCTGTGAAATTTTGAGCTGTCTGTGTTTGCTACAAGAGGAGATACCACAAAGTATGCACATTTGTTGTTTCCAATGGTTTGAATGCATTTTTTCCTAAAACGAGCATTTGCTGTTTTCTCTTAAACGCAACATGGGAGAAAAACCTTTTTCACATCACATTTGTGGGGCTTGGTCTTCAACACATTCTGTGAAATTTTGAGCTGTCTTTGTTTGCTTAAGAGGAGATATCACAAATTATGCGCTTTTGTTGTTTCCATTGGTTTCAATGCATTTTGGCCTAAAACGAGCATTTGCTGTTTTCTCTTAAATGCAACATGGGAGAAAAACCATTTCACATCACATTTGAGGGTCTTTGTCTTCAACACATTCTGTGAAATTTTGAGCTGTCTGTGTTTGATACAAGAAGAGATATCACAAAGTATGCGCTTTTGTTGTTTCCATTGGTTTCAATGCATTTTGGCCTAAAACGAGCATTTGCTGTTTTCTCTTAAATGCAACATGGGAGAAAAACCATTTCACATCACATTTGTGGGTCTTTGTCTTCAACACATTCTGTGAAATTTTGAGCTGTCTGTGTTTGCTACAAGAAGAGATATCACAAAGTATGCTCTTTTGTTGTTTCCTTTGATTTCAATGCATTTAGGCCTAAAACAAGCATTTGCTGATTTATCTTAAATGCAACATGGGAGAAAAACCAATTCACATCACATTAGTGGGTCTTGGTATTCAACACATTCTGTGAAATTTTGAGCTATCTGTGTTTGCTACAAGAGGAGATATTACAAAGTATGCGCTTTTGTTGTTTCCTTTCGTTTCAATGCATTTTGGCCTAAAACAAGCATTTGCTGTTTTCTCTTAAATGCAACATGGGAGAAAAACCATTTCACATCACATTTGTGGGTCTTGGTCTTCAACACATTCTGTGAAATTTTGAGCTGTCTGTGTTTGCTTAAGAGGAGATATCCCAAAGTATGCGCTTTTGTTGTTTCCATTGGTTTCAATGCATTTTGGCCTAAAACGAGCATTTGCTGTTTTCTCTTAAATGCAACATGGGAGAAAAACCATTTCACATCACATTTGTGGGTTTTGGTCTTCAACACATTCTGTGAAATTTTGAGCTGTCTGTGTTTGCTACAAGAGGAGATATCACAAAGTATGCGCTTTTGTTGTTTCCATTGGTTTCAATGCATTTTGGCCTAAAACGAGCATTTGCTGTTTTCTCTTAAATGCAACATGGGAGAAAAACCATTTCACATCACATTTGTGGGTCTTTGTCTTCAACACATTCTGTGAAATTTTGAGCTGTCTGTGTTTGCTACAAGAAGAGATATCACAAAGTATGCTCTTTTGTTGTTTCCTTTGATTTCAATGCATTTAGGCCTAAAACAAGCATTTGCTGATTTATCTTAAATGCAACATGGGAGAAAAACCAATTCACATCACATTAGTGGGTCTTGGTATTCAACACATTCTGTGAAATTTTGAGCTATCTGTGTTTGCTACAAGAGGAGATATTACAAAGTATGCGCTTTTGTTGTTTCCTTTCGTTTCAATGCATTTTGGCCTAAAACAAGCATTTGCTGTTTTCTCTTAAATGCAACATGGGAGAAAAACCATTTCACATCACATTTGTGGGTCTTGGTCTTCAACACATTCTGTGAAATTTTGAGCTGTCTGTGTTTGCTTAAGAGGAGATATCACAAAGTATGCGCTTTTGTTGTTTCCATTGGTTTCAATGCATTTTGGCCTAAAACGAGCATTTGCTGTTTTCTCTTAAATGCAACATGGGAGAAAAACCATTTCACATCACATTTGTGGGTTTTGGTCTTCAACACATTCTGTGAAATTTTGAGCTGTCTGTGTTTGCTACAAGAGGAGATATCACAAAGTATGCGCTTTTGTTGTTTCCATTGGTTTCAATGCATTTTGGCCTAAAACGAGCATTTGCTGTTTTCACTTAAATGCAACATGGGAGAAAAACCATTTCACATCACATTTCTGGGTCTTGGCCTTCAACACAATGTGTGAAATTTTTAGCTATCTGTGTTTGCTAGAAGAGGAGATATCACAAAGTATGCGCTTTTGTTGTTTTCCCATTGGTTTCAATGCACATTGGCCTAAAACGAGCATTTGCAGTTTTCTCTTAAATGCAACATGGGAGAAAAACCATTTCACATCACATTTGTGGGTCTTGGTCTTCAACACATTCTGTGAAATTTTGAGCTGTCTTTGTTTGCTTAAGAGGAGATATCACAAAGTATGCGCTTTTGTTGTTTCCATTGGTTTGAATGCATTTTTTCCTAAAATGAGCTTTTGCTGTTTTCTCTTAAACGAAACATGGGAGAAAAACCATTTCACATCACATTTGTGGGTCTTGGTCTTCAACACATTCTGTGAAATTTGAGCTGTCTCTGTTTGCTACAAGAGGAGATATCACAAAGAATGCACTTTTGTTGTTTCCTTTGGTTTCAATGCATTTTGGCCTAAAACAGGCATTTGCTGTTTTCTCTTAAAGGCAACATGGGAGACAAACCATTTCACATCACATTTGTGGGTCTTGGTCTTCAAAACATTCTGTGAAATTTTGAGCTGTCTGTGTTTGCTACAAGAGGAGATATCGCAAAGAATGCGCTTTTCTTGTTTCCTTTCGTTTCAATGCATATTGGCCTAAAACGAGCATTTGCTGTTTTCTATTAAACGCAACATGTGAGAAAAACCATTTCACATCGCATTTGTGGGTCTTGGTCTTCAACACATTCTGTGAAATTTTGAGCTGTCTGTGTTTGCTACAAGAGGAGATATCACAAAGTATGCGCTTTTGTTGTTTCCATTGGTTTCAATGCATTTTGGCCTAAAACAAGCATTTGCTGTTTTCTCTTAAATGCAACATGGGAGAAAAACCATTTCACATCACATTTCTGGGTCTTGGCCTTCAACACAATGTGTGAAATTTTTAGCTATCTGTGTTTGCTAGAAGAGGAGATATCACAAAGTATGCGCTTTTGTTGTTTTCCCATTGGTTTCAATGCACATTGGCCTAAAACGGGCATTTGCTGTTTTCTCTTAAAGGCAACATGGGAGAAAAAAAATTTCACATCATATTTGTGGGTCTTGGTCTTCAACATATTCTGTGAAATTTTGAGCTGTCTTTGCTTAAGAGGAGATATCACAAAGTATGCATTTTTGTTGTTTCCATTGGTTTCAATGCATTTTGGCCTAAAACGAGCATTTGCTGTTTTCTCTTAAATGCAACATGGGAGAAAAACCATTTCACATCACATTTGTGGGTCTTGGTCTTCAACACATTCTGTGAAATTTTGAGCTGTCTTTGTTTGCTTAAGAGGAGATATCACAAAGTATGCGCTTTTGTTGTTTTCCCATTGGTTTCAATGCACATTGGCCTAAAACGGGCATTTGCTGTTTTCTCTTAAAGGCAACATGGGAGAAAAACCATTTCACATCATAATTGTGGGTCTTGGTCTTCAACACATTCTGTGAAATTTTGAGCTGTCTGTGTTTGCTACAAGAGGAGATATCACAAAGAATGCGCTTTTCTTGTTTCCTTTCATTTCAATGCATATTGGCCTAAAACGAGCATTTGCTGTTTTCTCTTAAACGCAACATGGGAGAAAAACCATTTCACATCACATTTGTGGGTCTTGGTCTTCAACACATTCTGTGAAATTTTGAGCTGTCTTTGTTTGCTTAAGAGGAGATATCACAAAGTATGCGCTTTTGTTGTTTCCATTGGATTGAATGCATTTTTTCCTAAAATGAGCTTTTGCTGTTTTCTCTTAAACGAAACATGGGAGAAAAACCATTTCACATCACATTTGTGGGTCTTGGTCTTCAACACATTCTGTGAAATTTGAGCTGTCTCTCTTGGCTACAAGAGGAGATATCACAAAGAATGCACTTTTGTTGTTTCCATTGGTTTCAATGCATTTTGGCCTAAAACAGGCATTTGCTGTTTTCTCTTAAAGGCAACATGGGAGAAAAACCATTTCACATCATATTTGTGGGTCTTGGTCTTCAACACATTCTGTGAAATTTGAGCTGTCTGTGTTTGCTACAAGAGGAGATATCACAAAGTATGTGCTTTTGTTGTTTCCTTTGGTTTCAATGCATTTTGGCCTAAAACGAGCATTTGCTGTTTTCTCATAAACGAAACATGGGAGAAAAACCACTTCACATCACATTTGTGGGTCTTGGTCTTCAACACATTCTGTGAAATTTGAGCTGTCTGTGTTTGCTACAAGAGGAGATATCACAAAGTATGTGCTTTTGTTGTTTCCTTTCGTTTCAATGCATTTTGGCCTAAAACGAGTATTTGCTGTTTTCTCTTAAATGCAACATGGGAGAAAACACATTTCAGATCACATTTGTGGGTCTTGGTCTTCAACACATTCTGTGAAATTTTGAGTTGTCTGTGTTTGCTACAAGAGGAGATATCACAAAGTATGCACATTTGTTGTTTCCAATGGTTTGAATGCATTTTGGCCTAAAATGAGCATTTGCTGTTTTCTCTTGAATGCAACATGGGAGAAAAACCATTTCACATCACATTTGTGGTATTGGCCTTCAACACATTCTGTGAAATTTTGAGCTGTCTGTGTTTGCTACAAGAGGAGATATCACAAAGTATGCACATTTGTTGTTTCCAATGGTTTGAATGCATTTTTTCCTAAAACGAGCATTTGCTGTTTTCTCTTAAATGCAACATGGGAGTAAAACCTTTTTCACATCACATTTGTGGGGCTTGGTCTTCAACACATCCAGTGAAATTTTGAGCTGTCTTTGTTTGCTTAAGAGGAGATATCACAAATTATGCGCTTTTGTTGTTTCCATTGGTTTCAATGCATTTTGGCCTAAAACGAGCATTTGCTGTTTTCTCTTAAATGCAACATGGGAGAAAAACCATTTCACATCACATTTGTGGGTCTTGGTCTTCAAGACATTCTGTGATATTTGAGCTGTCTGTGTTTGCTACAAGAGGAGATATCACAAAGTATGCGCTTTTGTTGTTTCCTTTCGTTTCAATGCATTTTGGCCTAAAACAAGCATTTGCTGTTTTCTCTTAAATGCAACATGGGAGAAAACATATTTCACATCACATTTGTGGGTCTTGGTCTTTAACACATTCTGTGAAATTTTGAGTTGTCTGTGTTTGCTACAAGAGGAGATATCACAAAGTATGCACATTTGTTGTTTCCAATGGTTTGAATGCATTTTGGCCTAAAATGAGCATTTGCTGTTTTCTCTTGAATGCAACATGGGAGAAAAACAATTTCACATCACATTTTGGTATTGGCCTTCAACACATTCTGTGAAATTTTGAGCTGTCTGTGTTTGATACAAGAGGAGATATCACAAAGTATGCACATTTGTTGTTTCCAATGGTTTGAATGCATTTTTTCCTAAAACGAGCATTTGCTGTTTTCTCTTAAACGCAACATGGGAGAAAAACCTTTTTCACATCACATTTGTGGGTCTTGGTCTTCAACACATTCTTTGAAATTTTGAGCTGTCTTTGTTTGCTTAAGAGGAGATATCACAAATTATGCGCTTTTGTTGTTTCCATTGGTTTCAATGCATTTTAGCCTAAAAGGAGCATTTGCACTTTTCTCTTAAATGCAACATGGGAGAAAAACCATTTCACATCACATTTGTGGGTCTTTGTCTTCAACACTTTCTGTAAAATTTTGAGCTGTCTGTGTTTGATACAAGAAGAGATATCACAAAGTATGCGCTTTTGTTGTTTCCATTGGTTTCAATGCATTTTGGCCTAAAACGAGCATTTGCTGTTTTCTCTGAAATGCAACATGGGAGAAAAACCATTTCACATCACATTTGTGGGTCTCGGTATTCAACACATTCTGTGAAATTTTGAGCTGTCTGTGTTTGCTACAAGAAGAGATATCACAAACTATGCTCTTTTGTTGTTTCCTTTGATTTCAATGCATTTAGGCCTAAAACAAGCATTTGCTGTTTTCTCTTAAACGCAACATGGGAGAAAAACCATTTCACATCACATTTGTGGGTCTTGGTCTTCAACACATTCTGTGAAATTTTGAGCTGTCTGTGTTTGCTTAAGAGGAGATATCACAAAGTATGCGCTTTTGTTGTTTCCATTGGTTTCAATGCATTTTGGCCTAAAACGAGCATTTGCTGTTTTCTCTTAAATGCAACATGGGAGAAAAACCATTTCACATCATATTTGTGGGTCTTGGTCTTCAACACATTCTGTGAAATTTTGAGCTGTCTGTGTTTGCTACAAGAGGAGATATCACAAAGTATGCGCTTTTGTTGTTTCCATTGGTTTCAATGCATTTTGGCCTAAAACGAGCATTTGCTGTTTTCTCTTAAATGCAAAATGGGAGAAAAACCATTTCACATCACATTTCTGGGTCTTGGCCTTCAACACAATGTGTGAAATTTTTAGCTATCTGTGTTTGCTAGAAGAGGAGATATCACAAAGTATGCGCTTTTGTTGTTTTCCCATTGGTTTCAATGTACATTGGCCTAAAACGGGCATTTGCTGTTTTCTCTTAAAGGCAACATGGGAGAAAAAAAATTTCACATCATATTTGTGGGTCTTGGTCTTCAACATATTCTGTGAAATTTTGAGCTGTCTTTGCTTAAGAGGAGATATCACAAAGTATGCATTTTTGTTGTTTCCATTGGTTTCAATGCATTTTGGCCTAAAACGAGCATTTGCTGTTTTCTCTTAAATGCAACATGGGAGAAAAACCATTTCACATCACATTTGTGGGTCTTGGTCTTCAACACATTCTGTGAAATTTTGAGCTGTCTTTGTTTGCTTAAGAGGAGATATCACAAAGTATGCACTTTTGTTGTTTTCCCATTGGTTTCAATGCACATTGGCCTAAAACGGGCATTTGCTGTTTTCTCTTAAAGGCAACATGGGAGAAAAACCATTTCACATCATATTTATGGGTCTTGGTCTTCAACACATTCTGTGAAATTTTGAGCTGTCTGTGTTTGCTACAAGAGGAGATATCGCAAAGAATGCGCTTTTATTGTTTCCTTTCGTTTCAATGCATATTGGCCTAAAACGAGCATTTGCTGTTTTCTCTTAAACGCAACATGGGAGAAAAACCATTTCACATCACATTTGTGGATCTTGGTCTTCAACACATTCTGTGAAATTTTGAGCTGTCTTTGTTTGCTTAAGAGGAGATATCACAAAGTATGCGCTTTTGTTGTTTCCATTGGTTTGAATGCATTTTTTCCTAAAACGAGCTTTTGCTGTTTTCTCTTAAACGAAACATGGGAGAAAAACCATTTCACATCACATTTGTGGGTCTTGGTCTTCAACACATTCTGTGAAATTTGAGCTGTCTCTGTTGGCTACAAGAGGAGATATCACAAAGAATGCACTTTTGTTGTTTCCATTGGTTTCAATGCATTTTGGCCTAAACAGGCAATTGCTGTTTTCTCTTAAAGGCAACATGGGTGAAAAACCATTTCACATCATATTTGTGGGTCTTGGTCTTCAACACATCCAGTGAAATTTTGAGCTGTCTTTGTTTGCTTAAGAGGAGATATCACAAATTATGCGCTTTTGTTGTTTCCATTGGTTTCAATGCATTTTGGCCTAAAACGAGCATTTGCTGTTTTCTCTTAAATGCAACATGGGAGAAAAACCATTTCACATCACATTTGTGGGTCTTGGTCTTCAAGACATTCTGTGAAATTTGAGCTGTCTGTGTTTGCTACAAGAGGAGATATCACAAAGTATGCGCTTTTGTTGTTTCCTTTCGTTTCAATGCATTTTGGCCTAAAACAAGCATTTGCTGTTTTCTCTTAAATGCAACATGGGAGAAAACATATTTCACATCACATTTGTGGGTCTTGGTCTTTAACACATTCTGTGAAATTTTGAGTTGTCTGTGTTTGCTACAAGAGGAGATATCACAAAGTATGCACATTTGTTGTTTCCAATGGTTTGAATGCATTTTGGCCTAAAATGAGCATTTGCTGTTTTCTCTTGAATGCAACATGGGAGAAAAACAATTTCACATCACATTTGTGGTATTGGCCTTCAACACATTCTGTGAAATTTTGAGCTGTCTGTGTTTGATACAAGAGGAGATATCACAAAGTATGCACATTTGTTGTTTCCAATGGTTTGAATGCATTTTTTCCTAAAACGAGCATTTGCTGTTTTCTCTTAAACGCAACATGGGAGAAAAACCTTTTTCACATCACATTTGTGGGGCTTGGTCTTCAACACATTCCGTGAAATTTTGAGCTGTCTTTGTTTGCTTAAGAGGAGATATCACAAATTATGCGCTTTTGTTGTTTCCATTGGTTTCAATGCATTTTAGCCTAAAAGGAGCATTTGCTCTTTTCTCTTAAATGCAACATGGGAGAAAAACCATTTCACATCACATTTGTGGGTCTTTGTCTTCAACACTTTCTGTGAAATCTTGAGCTGTCTGTGTTTGATACAAGAAGAGATATCACAAAGTATGCGCTTTTGTTGTTTCCATTGGTTTCAATGCATTTTGGCCTAAAACGAGCATTTGCTGTTTTCTCTGAAATGCAACATGGGAGAAAAACCATTTCACATCACATTTGTGGGTCATGGTCTTCAACACATTCTGTGAAATTTTGAGCTGTCTGTGTTTGCTACAAGAAGAGATATCACAAAGTATGCTCTTTTGTTGTTTCCTTTGATTTCAATGCATTTAGGCCTAAAACGGGCATTTGCTGTTTTCTCTTAAACGCAACATGGGAGAAAAACCATTTCACATCACATTTGTGGGTCTTGGTCTTCAACACATTCTGTGAAATTTTGAGCTGTCTGTGTTTGCTGAAGAGGAGATATCACAAAGTATGCGCTTTTGTTGTTTCCATTGGTTTCAATGCATTTTGGCCTAAAACAAGCATTTGCTGTTTTCTCTTAAATGCAACATGGGAGAAAAACCATTTCACATCATATTTGTGGGTCTTGGTCTTCAACACATTCTGTGAAATTTTGAGCTGTCTTTGTTTGCTACAAGAGGAGATATCACAAAGTATGCACTTTTGTTGTTTCCATTGGTTTCAATGCATTTTGGCCTAAAACGAGCATTTGCTGTTTTCTCTTAAATGCAACATGGGAGAAAAACCATTTCACATCACATTTCTGAGTCTTGGCCTTCAACACAATGTGTGAAATTTTTAGCTATCTGTATTTGCTAGAAGAGGAGATATCACAAAGTATGCGCTTTTGTTGTTTTCCCATTGGTTTCAATGCACATTGGCCTAAAACGGGCATTTGCTGTTTTCTCTTAAAGGCAACATGGGAGAAAAAAAATTTCACATCATATTTGTGGGTCTTGGTCTTCAACATATTCTGTGAAATTTTGAGCTGTCTTTGCTTAAGAGGAGATATCACAAAGTATGCATTTTTGTTGTTTCCATTGGTTTCAATGCATTTTGGCCTAAAACGAGCATTTGCTGTTTTCTCTTAAATGCAACATGGGAGAAAAACCATTTCACATCACATTTGTGGGTCTTGGTCTTCAACACATTCTGTTAAATTTTGAGCTGTCTTTGTTTGCTTAAGAGGAGATATCACAAAGTATGCACTTTTGTTGTTTTCCCATTGGTTTCAATGCACATTGGCCTAAAACGGGCATTTGCTGTTTTCTCTTAAAGGCAACATGGGAGAAAAACCATTTCACATCATATTTGTGGGTCTTGGTCTTCAACACATTCTGTGAAATTTTGAGCTGTCTGTGTTTGCTACAAGAGGAGATATCGCAAAGAATGCGCTTTTCTTGTTTCCTTTCGTTTCAATGCATATTGGCCTAAAACGAGCATTTGCTGTTTTCTCTTAAACGCAACATGGGAGAAAAACCATTTCACATCACATTTGTGGGTCTTGGTCTTCAACACATTCTGTGAAATTTTGAGCTGTCTTTGTTTGCTTAAGAGGAGATATCACAAAGTGTGCGCTTTTGTTGTTTCCATTGGTTTGAATGCATTTTTTCCTAAAACAAGCTTTTGCTGTTTTCTCTTAAACGAAACATGGGAGAAAAACCATTTCACATCACATTTGTGGGTCTTGGTCTTCAACACATTCTGTGAATTTTGAGCTGTCTGTGTTTGCTACAAGAGGAGATATCACAAAGTATGCACATTTGTTGTTTCCAATGGTTTGAATGCATTTTGGCCTAAAATGAGCATTTGCTGTTTTCTCTTGAATGCAACATGGGAGAAAAACCATTTCACATCACATTTGTGGTATTGGCCTTCAACACATTCTGTGAAATTTTGAGCTGTCTGTGTTTGCTACAAGAGGAGATATCACAAAGTATGCACATTTGTTGTTTCCAATGGTTTGAATGCATTTTTTCCTAAAACGAGCATTTGCTGTTTTCTCTTAAATGCAACATGGGAGAAAAACCTTTTTCACATCACATTTGTGGGGCTTGGTCTTCAACACATCCAGTGAAATTTTGAGCTGTCTTTGTTTGCTTAAGAGGAGATATCACAAAGTATGCGCTTTTGTTGTTTTCCCATTGGTTTCAATGCACATTGGCCTAAAATGGGCATTTGCTGTTTTCTCTTAAAGGCAACATGGGAGAAAAAAAATTTCACATCATATTTGTGGGTCTTGGTCTTCAACATATTCTGTGAAATTTTGAGCTGTCTTTGCTTAAGAGGAGATATCACAAAGTATGCATTTTTGTTGTTTCCATTGGTTTCAATGCATTTTGGCCTAAAACGAGCATTTGCTGTTTTCTCTTAAATGCAACATGGGAGAAAAACCATTTCACATCACATTTGTGGGTCTTGGTCTTCAACACATTCTGTGAAATTTTGAGCTGTCTTTGTTTGCTTAAGAGGAGATATCACAAAGTATGCGCTTTTGTTGTTTTCCCATTGGTTTCAATGCACATTGGCCTAAAACGGGCATTTGCTGTTTTCTCTTAAAGCCAACATGGGAGAAAAACCATTTCACATCATATTTGTGGGTCTTGGTCTTCAACACATTCTGTGAAATTTTGAGCTGTCTGTGTTTGCTACAAGAGGAGATATCGCAAAGAATGCGCTTTTCTTGTTTCCTTTCGTTTCAATGCATATTGGCCTAAAACGAGCATTTGCTGTTTTCTCTTAAACGCAACATGGGAGAAAAACCATTTCACATCACATTTGTGGGTCTTGGTCTTCAACACATTCTGTGAAATTTTGAGCTGTCTTTGTTTGCTTAAGAGGAGATATCACAAAGTATGCGCTTTTGTTGTTTCCATTGGTTTGAATGCATTTTTTCCTAAAACAAGCTTTTGCTGTTTTCTCTTAAACGCAACATGTGAGAAAAACCAATTCACATCACATTTGTGGGTCTTGGTCTTCAACACATTCTGTGAAATTTTGAGCTGTCTGTGTTTGCTACAAGAGGAGATATCACAAAGTATGCACATTTGTTGTTTCCATTGGTTTGAATGCACTTTTTCCTAAAACAAGCTTTTGCTGTTTTCTCTTAAACGAAACATGGGAGAAAAACCATTTCACATCACATTTGTGGGTCTTGGTCTTCAACACATTCTGTGAAATTTTGAGCTGTCTTTGTTTGCTTAAGAGGAGATATCACAAAGTATGCGCTTTTGTTGTTTTCCCATTGGTTTCAATGCAAATTGGCCTAAAACGGGCATTTGCTGTTTTCTCTTAAAGGCAACATGGGAGAAAAACCATTTAACATCATATTTGTGGGTCTTGGTCTTCAACACATTCTGTGAAATTTTGAGCTGTCTTTGTTTGCTTAAGAGGAGATATCACAAAGTATGCACTTTTGTTGTTTCCATTGGTTTGAATGCATTTTTTCCTAAAACGAGCTTTTGCTGTTTTCTCTTAAACGAAACATGGGAGAAAAACCATTTCACATCACATTTGTGGGTCTTGGTCTTCAACACATTCTGTGAAATTTGAGCTGTCTCTGTTGGCTACAAGAGGAGATATCACAAAGAATGCACTTTTGTTGTTTCCATTGGTTTCAATGCATTTTGGCCAAAAACAGGCATTTGCTGTTTTCTCTTGAATGCAACATGGGAGAAAAACCATTTCACATCACATTCGTGGGTCTTGGTCTTCAACACATTCTGTGAAATTTTGAGCTGTCTTTGTTTGCTTAAGAGGAGATATCACAAAGTATGCGCTTTTGTTGTTTCCATTGGTTTGAATGCATTTTTTCCTAAAACGAGCTTTTGCTGTTTTCTCTTAAATGCAACATGGGAGAAAAAACTTTTTCACATCACATTTGTGGGGCTTGGTCTTCAACACATCCAGTGAAATTTTGAGCTGTCTTTGTTTGCTTAAGAGGAGATATCACAAATTATGTGCTTTTGTTGTTTCCATTGGTTTCAATGGATTTTGGCCTAAAACGAGCATTTGCTGTTTTCTCTTAAATGCAACATGGGAGAAAAACCATTTCACATCACATTTGTGGGTCTTGGTCTTCAACACATTCTGTGAAATTTGACCTGTCTGTGTTTGCTACAAGAGGAGATATCACAAAGTATGCGCTTTTGTTGTTTCCTTTCGTTTCAATGCATTTTGGCCTAAAACGAGCATTTGCTGTTTTCTCTTAAATGCAACATGGGAGAAAACATATTTCACATCACATTTGTGGGTCTTGGTCTTCAACACATTCTGTGAAATTTTGAGTTGTCTGTGTTTGCTACAAGAGGAGATATCACAAAGTATGCACATTTGTTGTTTCCAATGGTTTGAATGCATTTTGGCCTAAAATGAGCATTTGCTGTTTTCTCTTGAATGCAACATGGGAGAAAAACCATTTCACATCACATTTGTGGTATTGGCCTTCAACACATTCTGTGAAATTTTGAGCTGTCTGTGTTTGCTACAAGAGGAGATACCACAAAGTATGCACATTTGTTGTTTCCAATGGTTTGAATGCATTTTTTCCTAAAACGAGCATTTGCTGTTTTCTCTTAAACACAACATGGGAGAAAAACCTTTTTCACATCACATTTGTGGGGCTTGGTCTTCAACACATTCTGTGAAATTTTGAGCTGTCTTTGTTTGCTTAAGAGGAGATATCACAAATTATGCGCTTTTGTTGTTTCCATTGGTTTCAATGCATTTTGGCCTAAAACGAGCATTTGCTGTTTTCTCTTAAATGCAACATGGGAGAAAAACCATTTCACATCACATTTGAGGGTCTTTGTCTTCAACACATTCTGTGAAATTTTGAGCTGTCTGTGTTTGATACAAGAAGAGATATCACAAAGTATGCGCTTTTGTTGTTTCCATTGGTTTCAATGCATTTTGGCCTAAAACGAGCATTTGCTGTTTTCTCTTAAATGCAACATGGGAGAAAAACCATTTCACATCACATTTGTGGGTCTTTGTCTTCAACACATTCTGTGAAATTTTGAGCTGTCTGTGTTTGCTACAAGAAGGGATATCACAAAGTATGCTCTTTTGTTGTTTCCTTTGATTTCAATGCATTTAGGCCTAAAACAAGCATTTGCTGATTTCTCTTAAATGCAACATGGGAGAAAAACCAATTCACATCACATTAGTGGGTCTTGGTATTCAACACATTCTGTGAAATTTTGAGCTATCTGTGTTTGCTACAAGAGGAGATATTACAAAGTATGCGCTTTTGTTGTTTCCTTTCGTTTCAATGCATTTTGGCCTAAAACAAGCATTTGCTGTTTTCTCTTAAATGCAACATGGGAGAAAACCCATTTCATGTCACATTTGTGGGTCTTAGTCTTCAACACATTCTATGAAATTTTGAGTTGTCTGTGTTTGCTACAAGAGGAGATATCACAAAGTATGCGCTTTTGTTGTTTTCCCATTGTTTTCAATGCATATTGGCCTAAAACGAGCATTTGCTGTTTTCTCTTAAACGCAACATGGGAGAAAAACCATTTCACATCACATTTGTGGGTCTTCGTCTTCAACACATTCTGTGAAATTTTGAGCTGTCTGTGTTTGCTTAAGAGGAGATATCACAAAGTATGCGCTTTTGTTGTTTCCATTGGTTTCAATGCATTTTGGCCTAAAACGAGCATTTGCTGTTTTCTCTTAAATGCAACATGGGAGAAAAAACATTTCACATCACATTTGTGGGTTTTGGTCTTCAACACATTCTGTGAAATTTTGAGCTGTCTGTGTTTGCTACAAGAGGAGATATCACAAAGTATGCGCTTTTGTTGTTTCCATTGGTTTCAATGCATTTTGGCCTAAGACGAGCATTTGCTGTTTTCACTTAAATGCAACATGGGAGAAAAACCATTTCACATCACATTTCTGGGTCTTGGCCTTCAACACAATGTGTGAAATTTTTAGCTATCTGTGTTTGCTAGAAGAGGAGATATCACAAAGTATGCGCTTTTGTTGTTTTCCCATTGGTTTCAATGCACATTGGCCTAAAACGAGCATTTGCAGTTTTCTCTTAAATGCAACATGGGAGACAAACCATTTCACATCACATTTGTGGGTCTTGGTCTTCAACACATTCTGTGAAATTTTGAGCTGTCTGTGTTTGCTACAAGAGGAGATATCGCAAAGAATGCGCTTTTCTTGTTTCCTTTCGTTTCAATGCATATTGGTCTAAAACGAGCATTTGCTGTTTTCTCTTAAACGCAACATGTGAGAAAAACCATTTCACATCACATTTGTGGGTCTTGGTCTTCAACACATTCTGTGAAATTTTGAGCTGTCTTTGTTTGCTTAAGAGGAGATATCACAAAGTATGCGCTTTTGTTGTTTCCATTGGTTTGAATGCATTTTTTCCTAAAACAAGCTTTTGCTGTTTTCTCTTAAACGAAACATGGGAGAAAAACCATTTCACATCACATTTGTGGGTCTTGGTCTTCAACACATTCTGTGAAATTTGAGCTGTCTCTGTTTGCTACAAGAGGAGATATCACAAAGAATACACTTTTGTTGTTTCCATTGGTTTCAATGCATTTTGGCCTAAAACAGGCATTTGCTGTTTTCTCTTAAAGGCAACATGGGAGACAAACCATTTCACACCACATTTGTGGGTCTTGGTCTTCAACACATTCTGTGAAATTTTGAGCTGTCTGTGTTTGCTACAAGAGGAGATATCACAAAGTATGCACATTTGTTGTTTCCAATGGTTTGAATGCATTTTTTCCTAAAACGAGTATTTGCTGTTTTCTCTTAAACGCAACATGTGAGAAAAACCAATTCACATCACATTTGTGGGTCTTGGTCTTCAACACATTCTGTGAAATTTTGAGCTGTCTGTGTTTGCTACAAGAGGAGATATCACAAAGTATGCACTTTTGTTGTTTCCATTGGTTTCAATGCATTTTGGCCAAAAACAGGCATTTGCTGTTTTCTCTTGAATGCAACATGGGAGAAAAACCATTTCACATCACATTTGTGGTATTGGCCTTCAACACATTCTGTGAAATTTTGAGCTGTCTGTGTTTGCTACAAGAGGAGATATCACAAAGTATGCACATTTGTTGTTTCCAATGGTTTGAATGCATTTTTTCCTAAAACGAGCATTTGCTGTTTTCTCTTAAATGCAACATGGGAGAAAAAACTTTTTCACATCACATTTGTGGGGCTTGGTCTTCAACACATCCAGTGAAATTTTGAGCTGTCTTTGTTTGCTTAAGAGGAGATATCACAAAGTATGCGCTTTTGTTGTTTCCTTTCGTTTCAATGCATTTTGGCCTAAAACGAGCATTTGCTGTTTTCTCTTAAATGCAACATGGGAGAAAACATATTTCACATCACATTTGTGGGTCTTGGTCTTCAACACATTCTGTGAAATTTTGAGTTGTCTGTGTTTGCTACAAGAGGAGATATCACAAAGTATGCACATTTGTTGTTTCCAATGGTTTGAATGCATTTTGGCCTAAAATGAGCATTTGCTGTTTTCTCTTGAATGCAACATGGGAGAAAAACCATTTCACATCACATTTGTGGTATTGGCCTTCAACACATTCTGTGAAATTTTGAGCTGTCTGTGTTTGCTACAAGAGGAGATACCACAAAGTATACACATTTGTTGTTTCCAATGGTTTGAATGCATTTTTTCCTAAAACGAGCATTTGCTGTTTTCTCTTAAACGCAACATGGGAGAAAAACCTTTTTCACATCACATTTGTGGGGCTTGGTCTTCAACACATTCTGTGAAATTTTGAGCTGTCTTTGTTTGCTTAAGAGGAGATATCACAAATTATGCGCTTTTGTTTTTTCCATTGGTTTCAATGCATTTTGGCCTAAAACGAGCATTTGCTGTTTTCTCTTAAATGCAACATGGGAGAAAAACAATTTCACATCACATTTGAGGGTCTTTGTCTTCAACACATTCTGTGAAATTTTGAGCTGTCTGTGTTTGATACAAGAAGAGATATCACAAAGTATGCGCTTTTGTTGTTTCCATTGGTTTCAATGCATTTTGGCCTAAAACGAGCATTTGCTGTTTTCTCTTAAATGCAACATGGGAGAAAAACCATTTCACATCACATTTGTGGGTCTTTGTCTTCAACACATTCTGTGAAATTTTGAGCTGTCTGTGTTTGCTACAAGAAGAGATATCACAAAGTATGCTCTTTTGTTGTTTCCTTTGATTTCAATGCATTTAGGCCTAAAACGGGCATTTGCTGTTTTCTCTTAAACGCAACATGGGAGAAAAACCATTTCACATCACATTTGTGGGTCTTGGTCTTCAAGACATTCTGTGATATTTGAGCTGTCTGTGTTTGCTACAAGAGGAGATATCACAAAGTATGCGCTTTTGTTGTTTCCTTTCGTTTCAATGCATTTTGGCCTAAAACAAGCATTTGCTGTTTTCTCTTAAATGCAACATGGGAGAAAACATATTTCACATCATATTTGTGGGTCTTGGTCTTTAACACATTCTGTGAAATTTTGAGTTGTCTGTGTTTGCTACAAGAGGAGATATCACAAAGTATGCACATTTGTTGTTTCCAATGGTTTGAATGCATTTTGGCCTAAAATGAGCATTTGCTGTTTTCTCTTGAATGCAACATGGGAGAAAAACAATTTCACATCACATTTTGGTATTGGCCTTCAACACATTCTGTGAAATTTTGAGCTGTCTGTGTTTGATACAAGAGGAGATATCACAAAGTATGCACATTTGTTGTTTCCAATGGTTTGAATGCATTTTTTCCTAAAACGAGCATTTGCTGTTTTCTCTTAAACGCAACATGGGAGAAAAACCTTTTTCACATCACATTTGTGGGTCTTGGTCTTCAACACATTCTTTGAAATTTTGAGCTGTCTTTGTTTGCTTAAGAGGAGATATCACAAATTATGCGCTTTTGTTGTTTCCATTGGTTTCAATGCATTTTAGCCTAAAAGGAGCATTTGCACTTTTCTCTTAAATGCAACATGGGAGAAAAACCATTTCACATCACATTTGTGGGTCTTTGTCTTCAACACTTTCTGTAAAATTTTGAGCTGTCTGTGTTTGATACAAGAAGAGATATCACAAAGTATGCGCTTTTGTTGTTTCCATTGGTTTCAATGCATTTTGGCCTAAAACGAGCATTTGCTGTTTTCTCTGAAATGCAACATGGGAGAAAAACCATTTCACATCACATTTGTGGGTCTCGGTATTCAACACATTCTGTGAAATTTTGAGCTGTCTGTGTTTGCTACAAGAAGAGATATCACAAAGTATGCTCTTTTGTTGTTTCCTTTGATTTCAATGCATTTAGGCCTAAAACAAGCATTTGCTGTTTTCTCTTAAACGCAACATGGGAGAAAAACCATTTCACATCACATTTGTGGGTCTTGGTCTTCAACACATTCTGTGAAATTTTGAGCTGTCTGTGTTTGCTTAAGAGGAGATATCACAAAGTATGCGCTTTTGTTGTTTCCATTGGTTTCAATGCATTTTGGCCTAAAACGAGCATTTGCTGTTTTCTCTTAAATGCAACATGGGAGAAAAACCATTTCACATCATATTTGTGGGTCTTGGTCTTCAACACATTCTGTGAAATTTTGAGCTGTCTGTGTTTGCTACAAGAGGAGATATCACAAAGTATGCGCTTTTGTTGTTTCCATTGGTTTCAATGCATTTTGGCCTAAAACGAGCATTTGCTGTTTTCTCTTAAATGCAACATGGGAGAAAAACCATTTCACATCACATTTCTGGGTCTTGGCCTTCAACACAATGTGTGAAATTTTTAGCTATCTGTGTTTGCTAGAAGAGGAGATATCACAAAGTATGCGCTTTTGTTGTTTTCCCATTGGTTTCAATGTACATTGGCCTAAAACGGGCATTTGCTGTTTTCTCTTAAAGGCAACATGGGAGAAAAAAAATTTCACATCATATTTGTGGGTCTTGGTCTTCAACATATTCTGTGAAATTTTGAGCTGTCTTTGCTTAAGAGGAGATATCACAAAGTATGCATTTTTGTTGTTTCCATTGGTTTCAATGCATTTTGGCCTAAAACGAGCATTTGCTGTTTTCTCTTAAATTCAACATGGGAGAAAAACCATTTCACATCACATTTGTGGGTCTTGGTCTTCAACACATTCTGTGAAATTTTGAGCTGTCTTTGTTTGCTTATGAGGAGATATCACAAAGTATGCACTTTTGTTGTTTTCCCATTGGTTTCAATGCACATTGGCCTAAAACGGGCATTTGCTGTTTTCTCTTAAAGGCAACATGGGAGAAAAACCATTTCACATCATATTTGTGGGTCTTGGTCTTCAACACATTCTGTGAAATTTTGAGCTGTCTGTGTTTGCTACAAGAGGAGATATCGCAAAGAATGCGCTTTTCTTGTTTCCTTTCGTTTCAATGCATATTGGCCTAAAACGAGCATTTGCTGTTTTCTCTTAAACGCAACATGGGAGAAAAACCATTTCACATCACATTTGTGGATCTTGGTCTTCAACACATTCTGTGAAATTTTGAGCTATCTTTGTTTGCTTAAGAGGAGATATCACAAAGTATGCGCTTTTGTTGTTTCCATTGGTTTGAATGCATTTTTTCCTAAAACGAGCTTTTGCTGTTTTCTCTTAAACGAAACATGGGAGAAAAACCATTTCACATCACATTTGTGGGTCTTGGTCTTCAACACATTCTGTGAAATTTGAGCTGTCTCTGTTGGCTACAAGAGGAGATATCACAAAGAATGCACTTTTGTTGTTTCCATTGGTTTCAATGCATTTTGGCCTAAACAGGCAATTGCTGTTTTCTCTTAAAGGCAACATGGGTGAAAAACCATTTCACATCATATTTGTGGGTCTTGGTCTTCAACACATCCAGTGAAATTTTGAGCTGTCTTTGTTTGCTTAAGAGGAGATATCACAAATTATGCGCTTTTGTTGTTTCCATTGGTTTCAATGCATTTTGGCCTAAAACGAGCATTTGCTGTTTTCTCTTAAATGCAACATGGGAGAAAAACCATTTCACATCACATTTGTGGGTCTTGGTCTTCAAGACATTCTGTGAAATTTGAGCTGTCTGTGTTTGCTACAAGAGGAGATATCACAAAGTATGCGCTTTTGTTGTTTCCTTTCGTTTCAATGCATTTTGGCCTAAAACAAGCATTTGCTGTTTTCTCTTAAATGCAACATGGGAGAAAACATATTTCACATCACATTTGTGGGTCTTGGTCTTTAACACATTCTGTGAAATTTTGAGTTGTCTGTGTTTGCTACAAGAGGAGATATCACAAAGTATGCACATTTGTTGTTTCCAATGGTTTGAATGCATTTTGGCCTAAAATGAGCATTTGCTGTTTTCTCTTGAATGCAACATGGGAGAAAAACAATTTCACATCACATTTTGGTATTGGCCTTCAACACATTCTGTGAAATTTTGAGCTGTCTGTGTTTGATACAAGAGGAGATATCACAAAGTATGCACATTTGTTGTTTCCAATGGTTTGAATGCATTTTTTCCTAAAACGAGCATTTGCTGTTTTCTCTTAAACGCAACATGGGAGAAAAACCTTTTTCACATCACATTTGTGGGTCTTGGTCTTCAACACATTCTTTGAAATTTTGAGCTGTCTTTGTTTGCTTAAGAGGAGATATCACAAATTATGCGCTTTTGTTGTTTCCATTGGTTTCAATGCATTTTAGCCTAAAAGGAGCATTTGCACTTTTCTCTTAAATGCAACATGGGAGAAAAACCATTTCACATCACATTTGTGGGTCTTTGTCTTCAACACTTTCTGTAAAATTTTGAGCTGTCTGTGTTTGATACAAGAAGAGATATCACAAAGTATGCGCTTTTGTTGTTTCCATTGGTTTCAATGCATTTTGGCCTAAAACGAGCATTTGCTGTTTTCTCTGAAATGCAACATGGGAGAAAAACCATTTCACATCACATTTGTGGGTCTCGGTATTCAACACATTCTGTGAAATTTTGAGCTGTCTGTGTTTGCTACAAGAAGAGATATCACAAAGTATGCTCTTTTGTTGTTTCCTTTGATTTCAATGCATTTAGGCCTAAAACAAGCATTTGCTGTTTTCTCTTAAACGCAACATGGGAGAAAAACCATTTCACATCACATTTGTGGGTCTTGGTCTTCAACACATTCTGTGAAATTTTGAGCTGTCTGTGTTTGCTTAAGAGGAGATATCACAAAGTATGCGCTTTTGTTGTTTCCATTGGTTTCAATGCATTTTGGCCTAAAACGAGCATTTGCTGTTTTCTCTTAAATGCAACATGGGAGAAAAACCATTTCACATCATATTTGTGGGTCTTGGTCTTCAACACATTCTGTGAAATTTTGAGCTGTCTGTGTTTGCTACAAGAGGAGATATCACAAAGTATGCGCTTTTGTTGTTTCCATTGGTTTCAATGCATTTTGGCCTAAAACGAGCATTTGCTGTTTTCTCTTAAATGCAAAATGGGAGAAAAACCATTTCACATCACATTTCTGGGTCTTGGCCTTCAACACAATGTGTGAAATTTTTAGCTATCTGTGTTTGCTAGAAGAGGAGATATCACAAAGTATGCGCTTTTGTTGTTTTCCCATTGGTTTCAATGTACATTGGCCTAAAACGGGCATTTGCTGTTTTCTCTTAAAGGCAACATGGGAGAAAAAAAATTTCACATCATATTTGTGGGTCTTGGTCTTCAACATATTCTGTGAAATTTTGAGCTGTCTTTGCTTAAGAGGAGATATCACAAAGTATGCATTTTTGTTGTTTCCATTGGTTTGAATGCATTTTTTCCTAAAACGAGCTTTTGCTGTTTTCTCTTAAACGAAACATGGGAGAAAAACCATTTCACATCACATTTGTGGGTTTTGGTCTTCAACACATTCTGTGAAATTTGAGCTGTCTCGGTTTGCTACAAGAGGAGATATCACAAAGAATGCACTTTTGTTGTTTCCATTGGTTTCAATGCATTTTGGCCTAAAACAGGCATTTGCTGTTTTCTCTTAAAGGCAACATGGGAGACAAACCATTTCACATCACATTTGTGGGTCTTGGTCTTCAACACATTCTGTGAAATTTTGAGCTGTCTGTGTTTGCTACAAGAGGAGATATCGCAAAGAATGCGCTTTTCTTGTTTCCTTTCGTTTCAATGCATATTGGCCTAAAACGAGCATTTGCTGTTTTCTCTTAAACGCAACATGGGAGAAAAACCATTTCACATCACATTTGTGGGTCTTGGTCTTCAACACATTCTGTGAAATTTTGAGCTGTCTTTGCTTAAGAGGAGATATCACAAAGTATGCGCTTTTGTTGTTTCCATTGGTTTGAATGCATTTTTTCCTAAAACAAGCTTTTGCTGTTTTCTCTTAAACGAAACATGGGAGAAAAACCATTTCACATCACATTTGTGGGTCTTGGTCTTCAACACATTCTGTGAAATTTGAGCTGTCTCTGTTTGCTACAAGAGGAGATATCACAAAGAATGCACTTTTGTTGTTTCCATTGGTTTCAATGCATTTTGGCCTAAAACAGGCATTTGCTGTTTTCTCTTAAAGGCAACATGGGAGACAAACCATTTCACACCACATTTGTGGGTCTTGGTCTTCAACACATTCTGTGAAATTTTGAGCTGTCTGTGTTTGCTACAAGAGGAGATATCACAAAGTATGCACATTTGTTGTTTCCAATGGTTTGAATGCATTTTTTCCTAAAACGAGTATTTGCTGTTTTCTCTTAAACGCAACATGTGAGAAAAACCAATTCACATCACATTTGTGGGTCTTGGTCTTCAACACATTCTGTGAAATTTTGAGCTGTCTGTGTTTGCTACAAGAGGAGATATCACAAAGTATGCACTTTTGTTGTTTCCATTGGTTTCAATGCATTTTGGCCAAAAAGAGGCATTTGCTGTTTTCTCTTGAATGCAACATGGGAGAAAAACCATTTCACATCACATTTGTGGTATTGGCCTTCAACACATTCTGTGAAATTTTGAGCTGTCTGTGTTTGCTACAAGAGGAGATATCACAAAGTATGCACATTTGTTGTTTCCAATGGTTTGAATGCATTTTTTCCTAAAACGAGCATTTGCTGTTTTCTCTTAAATGCAACATGGGAGAAAAAACTTTTTCACATCACATTTGTGGGGCTTGGTCTTCAACACATCCAGTGAAATTTTGAGCTGTCTTTGTTTGCTTAAGAGGAGATATCACAAAGTATGCGCTTTTGTTGTTTCCTTTCGTTTCAATGCATTTTGGCCTAAAACGAGCATTTGCTGTTTTCTCTTAAATGCAACATGGGAGAAAACATATTTCACATCACATTTGTGGGTCTTGGTCTTCAACACATTCTGTGAAATTTTGAGTTGTCTGTGTTTGCTACAAGAGGAGATATCACAAAGTATGCACATTTGTTGTTTCCAATGGTTTGAATGCATTTTGGCCTAAAATGAGCATTTGCTGTTTTCTCTTGAATGCAACATGGGAGAAAAACCATTTCACATCACATTTGTGGTATTGGCCTTCAACACATTCTGTGAAATTTTGAGCTGTCTGTGTTTGCTACAAGAGGAGATACCACAAAGTATACACATTTGTTGTTTCCAATGGTTTGAATGCATTTTTTCCTAAAACGAGCATTTGCTGTTTTCTCTTAAACGCAACATGGGAGAAAAACCTTTTTCACATCACATTTGTGGGGCTTGTTCTTCAACACATTCTGTGAAATTTTGAGCTGTCTTTGTTTGCTTAAGAGGAGATATCACAAATTATGCGCTTTTGTTGTTTCCATTGGTTTCAATGCATTTTGGCCTAAAACGAGCATTTGCTGTTTTCTCTTAAATGCAACATGGGAGAAAAACAATTTCACATCACATTTGAGGGTCTTTGTCTTCAACACATTCTGTGAAATTTTGAGCTGTCTGTGTTTGATACAAGAAGAGATATCACAAAGTATGCGCTTTTGTTGTTTCCATTGGTTTCAATGCATTTTGGCCTAAAACGAGCATTTGCTGTTTTCTCTTAAATGCAACATGGGAGAAAAACCATTTCACATCACATTTGTGGGTCTTTGTCTTCAACACATTCTGTGAAATTTTGAGCTGTCTGTGTTTGCTACAAGAAGAGATATCACAAAGTATGCTCTTTTGTTGTTTCCTTTGATTTCAATGCATTTAGGCCTAAAACGGGCATTTGCTGTTTTCTCTTAAACGCAACATGGGAGAAAAACCAT
Organism: Taudactylus pleione; assembly: GCA_031769625.1. Classification (NCBI taxonomy): domain Eukaryota; kingdom Metazoa; phylum Chordata; class Amphibia; order Anura; family Myobatrachidae; genus Taudactylus; species Taudactylus pleione. The sequence goes on along the minus strand of JAUIMM010000274.1, from coordinate 656,505 downwards.
TTCACATCACATTTGTGGGTCTTGGTCTTCAAGACATTCTGTGATATTTGAGCTGTCTGTGTTTGCTACAAGAGGAGATATCACAAAGTATGCGCTTTTGTTGTTTCCTTTCGTTTCAATGCATTTTGGCCTAAAACAAGCATTTGCTGTTTTCTCTTAAATGCAACATGGGAGAAAACATATTTCACATCACATTTGTGGGTCTTGGTCTTTAACACATTCTGTGAAATTTTGAGTTGTCTGTGTTTGCTACAAGAGGAGATATCACAAAGTATGCACATTTGTTGTTTCCAATGGTTTGAATGCATTTTGGCCTAAAATGAGCATTTGCTGTTTTCTCTTGAATGCAACATGGGAGAAAAACCATTTCACATCACATTTGTGGTATTGGCCTTCAACACATTCTGTGAAATTTTGAGCTGTCTGTGTTTGCTACAAGAGGAGATACCACAAAGTATACACATTTGTTGTTTCCAATGGTTTGAATGCATTTTTTCCTAAAACGAGCATTTGCTGTTTTCTCTTAAACGCAACATGGGAGAAAAACCTTTTTCACATCACATTTGTGGGGCTTGGTCTTCAACACATTCTGTGAAATTTTGAGCTGTCTTTGTTTGCTTAAGAGGAGATATCACAAATTATGCGCTTTTGTTGTTTCCATTGGTTTCAATGCATTTTGGCCTAAAACGAGCATTTGCTGTTTTCTCTTAAATGCAACATGGGAGAAAAACAATTTCACATCACATTTGAGGGTCTTTGTCTTCAACACATTCTGTGAAATTTTGAGCTGTCTGTGTTTGATACAAGAAGAGATATCACAAAGTATGCGCTTTTGTTGTTTCCATTGGTTTCAATGCATTTTGGCCTAAAACGAGCATTTGCTGTTTTCTCTTAAATGCAACATGGGAGAAAAACCATTTCACATCACATTTGTGGGTCTTTGTCTTCAACACATTCTGTGAAATTTTGAGCTGTCTGTGTTTGCTACAAGAAGAGATATCACAAAGTATGCTCTTTTGTTGTTTCCTTTGATTTCAATGCATTTAGGCCTAAAACAAGCATTTGCTGATTTCTCTTAAATGCAACATGGGAGAAAAACCAATTCACATCACATTAGTGGGTCTTGGTCTTCAAGACATTCTGTGAAATTTTGAGCTATCTGTGTTTGCTACAAGAGGAGATATTACAAAGTATGCGCTTTTGTTGTTTCCTTTCGTTTCAATGCATTTTGGCCTAAAACAAGCATTTGCTGTTTTCTCTTAAATGCAACATGGGAGAAAACATATTTCACATCACATTTGTGGGTCTTGGTCTTTAACACATTCTGTGAAATTTTGAGTTGTCTGTGTTTGCTACAAGAGGAGATATCACAAAGTATGCACATTTGTTGTTTCCAATGGTTTGAATGCATTTTGGCCTAAAATGAGCATTTGCTGTTTTCTCTTGAATGCAACATGGGAGAAAAACCATTTCACATCACATTTGTGGTATTGGCCTTCAACACATTCTGTGAAATTTTGAGCTGTCTGTGTTTGCTACAAGAGGAGATACCACAAAGTATACACATTTGTTGTTTCCAATGGTTTGAATGCATTTTTTCCTAAAACGAGCATTTGCTGTTTTCTCTTAAACGCAACATGGGAGAAAAACCTTTTTCACATCACATTTGTGGGGCTTGGTCTTCAACACATTCTGTGAAATTTTGAGCTGTCTTTGTTTGCTTAAGAGGAGATATCACAAATTATGCGCTTTTGTTGTTTCCATTGGTTTCAATGCATTTTGGCCTAAAACGAGCATTTGCTGTTTTCTCTTAAATGCAACATGGGAGAAAAACAATTTCACATCACATTTGAGGGTCTTTGTCTTCAACACATTCTGTGAAATTTTGAGCTGTCTGTGTTTGATACAAGAAGAGATATCACAAAGTATGCGCTTTTGTTGTTTCCATTGGTTTCAATGCATTTTGGCCTAAAACGAGCATTTGCTGTTTTCTCTTAAATGCAACATGGGAGAAAAACCATTTCACATCACATTTGTGGGTCTTTGTCTTCAACACATTCTGTGAAATTTTGAGCTGTCTGTGTTTGCTACAAGAAGAGATATCACAAAGTATGCTCTTTTGTTGTTTCCTTTGATTTCAATGCATTTAGGCCTAAAACAAGCATTTGCTGATTTCTCTTAAATGCAACATGGGAGAAAAACCAATTCACATCACATTAGTGGGTCTTGGTATTCAACACATTCTGTGAAATTTTGAGCTATCTGTGTTTGCTACAAGAGGAGATATTACAAAGTATGCGCTTTTGTTGTTTCCTTTCGTTTCAATGCATTTTGGCCTAAAACAAGCATTTGCTGTTTTCTCTTAAATGCAACATGGGAGAAAACCCATTTCATGTCACATTTGTGGGTCTTGGTCTTCAACACATTCTATGAAATTTTGAGTTGTCTGTGTTTGCTACAAGAGGAGATATCACAAAGTATGCGCTTTTGTTGTTTTCCCATTGGTTTCAATGCATATTGGCCTAAAACGAGCATTTGCTGTTTTCTCTTAAACGCAACATGGGAGAAAAACCATTTCACATCACATTTGTGGGTCTTGGTCTTCAACACATTCTGTGAAATTTTGAGCTGTCTGTGTTTGCTACAAGAAGAGATATCACAAAGTATGCTCTTTTGTTGTTTCCTTTGATTTCAATGCATTTAGGCCTAAAACAAGCATTTGCTGATTTCTCTTAAATGCAACATGGGAGAAAAACCAATTCACATCACATTAGTGGGTCTTGGTATTCAACACATTCTGTGAAATTTTGAGCTATCTGTGTTTGCTACAAGAGGAGATATTACAAAGTATGCGCTTTTGTTGTTTCCTTTCGTTTCAATGCATTTTGGCCTAAAACAAGCATTTGCTGTTTTCTCTTAAATGCAACATGGGAGAAAACCCATTTCATGTCACATTTGTGGGTCTTGGTCTTCAACACATTCTATGAAATTTTGAGTTGTCTGTGTTTGCTACAAGAGGAGATATCACAAAGTATGCGCTTTTGTTGTTTTCCCATTGGTTTCAATGCATATTGGCCTAAAACGAGCATTTGCTGTTTTCTCTTAAACGCAACATGGGAGAAAAACCATTTCACATCACATTTGTGGGTCTTGGTCTTCAACACATTCTGTGAAATTTTGAGCTGTCTGTGTTTGCTTAAGAGGAGATATCACAAAGTATGCGCTTTTGTTGTTTCCATTGGTTTCAATGCATTTTGGCCTAAAACGAGCATTTGCTGTTTTCTCTTAAATGCAACATGGGAGAAAAACCATTTCACATCACATTTCTGGGTCTTGGCCTTCAACACAATGTGTGAAATTTTTAGCTATCTGTGTTTGCTAGAAGAGGAGATATCACAAAGTATGCGCTTTTGTTGTTTTCCCATTGGTTTCAATGCACATTGGACTAAAACGAGCATTTGCAGTTTTCTCTTAAATGCAACATGGGAGAAAAACCATTTCACATCACATTTGTGGGTCTTGGTCTTCAACACATTCTGTGAAATTTTGAGCTGTCTTTGTTTGCTTAAGAGGAGATATCACAAAGTATGCGCTTTTGTTGTTTCCATTGGTTTGAATGCATTTTTTCCTAAAACGAGCTTTTGCTGTTTTCTCTTAAACGAAACATGGGAGAAAAACCATTTCACATCACATTTGTGGGTCTTGGTCTTCAACACATTCTGTGAAATTTGAGCTGTCTCTGTTTGCTACAAGAGGAGATATCACAAAGAATGCACTTTTGTTGTTTCCATTGGTTTCAATGCATTTTGGCCTAAAACAGGCATTTGCTGTTTTCTCTTAAAGGCAACATGGGAGACAAACCATTTCACATCACATTTGTGGGTCTTGGTCTTCAACACATTCTGTGAAATTTTGAGCTGTCTGTGTTTGCTACAAGAGGAGATATCACAAAGTATGCACATTTGTTGTTTCCAATGGTTTGAATGCATTTTTTCCTAAAACGAGCATTTGCTGTTTTCTCTTAAACGCAACATGTGAGAAAAACCAATTCACATCACATTTGTGGGTCTTGGTCTTCAACACATTCTGTGAAATTTTGAGCTGTCTTTGTTTGCTTAAGAGGAGATATCACAAAGTATGCGCTTTTGTTGATTCCTTTCGTTTCAATGCATTTTGGCCTAAAACGAGCTTTTGCTGATTTCTCTTAAATGCAACATGGGAGAAAAACCATTTCACATCACATTTGTGGGTCTTGGTCTTCAACACATTCTGTGAAATTTTGAGCTGAATGTGTTTGCTACAAGAAGAGATATCACAAAGTATGCACTTTTGTTGTTTCCATTGGTTTCAATGCATTTTGGTCTAAAACGCGCATTTGCTGTTTTCTCTTAAATGCAGCATGGGAGAAAAACCATTTCACATCACATTTGTGGGTCTTGGTCTGCAAAACATTCTGTGAAATTTTGAGCTGTCGGTGTTTTCTACAAGAGGAGATATCACAAAGCATGCGCTTTTGTTGTTTCCTTTCTTTTCAATGCATTTTGGCCTAAAACAAGCATTTGCTGTTTTCTCTTAAATGCAACATGGGAGAAAACCCATTTCACATCAAATTTGTGGGTCTTGGTCTTCAACACATTCTGTTAAATTTTTAGCTGTCTTTGCTTAAGAGGAGATATCCCAAAGTATGCACTTTTGTTGTTTCCAGTGGTTTCAATGCATTTTGGCCTAAAACGAGCATTTGCTGTTTTCTCTTAAATGCAACATGGGAGAAAAACCATTTCACAACAGATTTGTGGGTCTTGGTCTTCAACACATTCTGTGAAATTTTGAGCTGTCTGTGTTTGCTACAAGAGGAGATATCACAAATAATGCGCTTTTGTTGTTTCCATTGGTTTGAATGCACTTTTTCCTAAAACAAGCTTTTGCTGTTTTCTCTTAAACGAAACATGGGAGAAAAACCATTTCACATCACATTTGTGGGTCTTGGTCTTCAACACATTCTGTGAAATTTTGAGCTGTCTTTGCTTAAGAGGAGATATCACAAAGTATGCATTTTTGGTGTTTCCTTTGATTTCAATGCATTTTGGCCTAAAATGAGCATTTGCTGTTTTCTCTTAAATGCAACATGGGAGAAAAACCATTTCACATCACATTTGTGGGTCTTGGTCTTCAACACATTCTGTGAAATTTTGAGCTGTCTTTGTTTGCTTAAGAGGAGATATCACAAAGTATGCGCTTTTGTTGTTTTCCCATTGGTTTCAATGCACATTGGCCTAAACGGGCATTTGCTGTTTTCTCTTAAAGGCAACATGGGAGAAAAACCATTTCACATCATATTTGTGGGTCTTGGTCTTCAACACATTCTGTGAAATTTTGAGCTGTCTGTGTTTGCTACAAGAGGAGATATCACAAAGAATGTGCTTTTCTTGTTTCCTTTCGTTTCAATGCATATTGGCCTAAAACGAGCATTTGCTGTTTTCTCTTAAACGCAACATGGGAGAAAAACCATTTCACATCAAATTTGTGGGTCTTGGTCTTCAACACATTCTGTGAAATTTTGAGCTGTCTTTGTTTGCTACAAGAAGAGATATCACAAAGTATGTGCTTTTGTTGTTTCCATTGGTTTGAATGCATTTTTTCCTAAAACGAGCTTTTGCTGTTTTCTCTTAAACGAAACATGGGAGAAAAACCATTTCACATCACATTTGTGGGTCTTGGTCTTCAACACATTCTGTGAAATTTGAGCTGTCTCTGTTTGCTACAAGAGGAGATATCACAAAGAATGCACTTTTGTTGTTTCCATTGGTTTCAATGCATTTCGGCCTAAAACAGGCATTTGCTGTTTTCTCTTAAAGGCAACATGGGAGACAAACCATTTCACATCACATTTGTGGGTCTTGGTCTTCAACACATTCTGTGAAATTTTGAGCTGTCTGTGTTTGCTACAAGAGGAGATATCACAAAGTATGCACATTTGTTGTTTCCAATGGTTTGAATGCATTTTTTCCTAAAACGAGCATTTGCTGTTTTCTCTTAAACGCAACATGTGAGAAAAACCAATTCACATCACATTTGTGGGTCTTGGTCTTCAACACATTCTGTGAAATTTTGAGCTGTCTTTGTTTGCTTAAGAGGAGATATCACAAAGTATGCGCTTTTGTTGATTCCTTTCGTTTCAATGCATTTTGGCCTAAAACGAGCTTTTGCTGATTTCTCTTAAATGCAACATGGGAGAAAAACCATTTCACATCACATTTGTGGGTCTTGGTCTTCAACACATTCTGTGAAATTTTGAGCTGAATGTGTTTGCTACAAGAAGAGATATCACAAAGTATGCACTTTTGTTGTTTCCATTGTTTTCAATGCATTTTGGTCTAAAACACGCATTTGCTGTTTTCTCTTAAATGCAGCATGGGAGAAAAACCATTTCACATCACATTTGTGGGTCTTGGTCTGCAAAACATTCTGTGAAATTTTGAGCTGTCGGTGTTTTCTACAAGAGGAGATATCACAAAGCATGCGCTTTTGTTGTTTCCTTTCTTTTCAATGCATTTTGGCCTAAAACAAGCATTTGCTGTTTTCTCTTAAATGCAACATGGGAGAAAACCCATTTCACATCAAATTTGTGGGTCTTGGTCTTCAACACATTCTGTGAAATTTTTAGTTGTCTGTGTTTGCTACAAGAGAAGATATCACAAAGTATGCGCTTTTTTTGTTTCCAGTGGTTTCAATTTATTTTGGCCTAAAACAGGCATTTGCTGTTTTCTCTTAAATGCAACATGGGAGACAAACCATTTCACATCACATTTGTGGGTCTTGGCCTTCAACACATTGTTTGAAATTTTGAGCTGTCTGTATTTGCTACAAGAGGAGATATCACAAAGAATGTGCTTTTGTTGTTTCCATTGGTTTCAATGCATTTTGGCCTAAAACGAGCATTTGCTGTTTTCTCTTAAATGCAACATGGGAGAAAAACCATTTCACATCACATTTGTGGGTCTTTGTCTTCAACACATTCTGTGAATTTTTTAGCTGTCTGTGTTTGCTACAAGAAGAGATATCACAAAGTATGCGCTTTTGTTGTTTCCATTGGTTTCAATGCATTTTGGCCTAAAACGAGCATTTGCTGTTTTCTCTTAAATGCAACATGGGAGAAAAACCATTTCACATCACATTTCTGGGTATTGGCCTTCAACACAATGTGTGAAATTTTTAGCTATCTGTGTTGCTAGAAGAGGAGATATCACAAAGTATGCACTTTTGTTGTTTTCCCATTGGTTTCAATGCACATTGGCCTATAACGAGCATTTGCTGTTTTCTCTTAAATGCAACATGGGAGAAAAACCATTTCACATCACATTTGTGGGTCTTGGTCTTCAACACATTCTGTTAAATTTTTAGCTGTCTTTGCTTAAGAGGAGATATCCCAAAGTATGCACTTTTGTTGTTTCCAGTGGTTTCAATGCATTTTGGCCTAAAACGAGCATTTGCTGTTTTCTCTTAAATGCAACATGGGAGAAAAACCATTTCACAACAGATTTGTGGGTCTTGGTCTTCAACACATTCTGTGAAATTTTGAGCTGTCTGTGTTTGCTACAAGAGGAGATATCACAAATAATGCGCTTTTGTTGTTTCCATTGGTTTGAATGCACTTTTTCCTAAAACAAGCTTTTGCTGTTTTCTCTTAAACGAAACATGGGAGAAAAACCATTTCACATCACATTTGTGGGTCTTGGTCTTCAACACATTCTGTGAAATTTTGAGCTGTCTTTGTTTGCTTAAGAGGAGATATCACAAATTATGCGCTTTTGTTGTTTTCCCATTGGTTTCAATGCACATTGGCCTAAACGGGCATTTGCTGTTTTCTCTTAAAGGCAACATGGGAGAAAAACCATTTCACATCATATTTGTGGGTCTTGGTCTTCAACACATTCTGTGAAATTTTGAGCTGTCTGTGTTTGCTACAAGAGGAGATATCACCAAGAATGTGCTTTTCTTGTTTCCTTTCGTTTCAATGCATATTGGCCTAAAACGAGCATTTGCTGTTTTCTCTTAAACGCAACATGGGAGAAAAACCATTTCACATCAAATTTGTGGGTCTTGGTCTTCAACACATTCTGTGAAATTTTGAGCTGTCTTTGTTTGCTACAAGAGGAGATATCACAAAGTATGCGCTTTTGTTGTTTCCATTGGTTTGAATGCATTTTTTCCTAAAACGAGCTTTTGCTGTTTTCTCTTAAACGAAACATGGGAGAAAAACCATTTCACATCACATTTGTGTGTCTTGGTCTTCAACACATTCTGTGAAATTTGAGCTGTCTCTGTTGGCTACAAGAGGAGATATCACAAAGAATGCACTTTTGTTGTTTCCATTGGTTTCAATGCATTTTGGCCTAAAACAGGCATTTGCTGTTTTCTCTTAAAGGCAACATGGGAGAAAAACCATTTCACATCATATTTGTGGGTCTTGGTCTTCAACACATTCTGTGAAATTTTGAGCTGTCTGTGTTTGCTACAAGATGAGATATCACAAAGTATGCACATTTGTTGTTTCCAATGGTTTGAATGCATTTTGGCCTAAAATGAGCATTTGCTGTTTTCTCTTGAATGCAACATGGGAGAAAAACCATTTCACATCACATTTGTGGTATTGGCCTTCAACACATTCTGTGAAATTTTGAGCTGTCTGTGTTTGCTACAAGAGGAGATATCACAAAGTATGCACATTTGTTGTTTCCAATGGTTTTAATGCATTTTTTCCTAAAACGAGCATTTGCTGTTTTCTCTTAAATGCAACATGGGAGAAAAACCTTTTTCACATCACATTTGTGGGGCTTGGTCTTCAACACATCCAGTGAAATTTTGAGCTGTCTTTGTTTGCTTAAGAGGAGATATCACAAATTATGCGCTTTTGTTGTTTCCATTGGTTTCAATGCATTTTGGCCTAAAACGAGCATTTGCTGTTTTCTCTTAAATGCAACATGGGAGAAAAACAATTTCACATCACATTTGTGGGTCTTGGTCTTCAACACATTCTGTGAAATTTGACCTGTCTGTGTTTGCTACAAGAGGAGATATCACATAGTATGCGCTTTTGTTGTTTCCTTTCGTTTCAATGCATTTTGGCCTAAAACGAGCATTTGCTGTTTTCTCTTAAATGCAACATGGGAGAAAACATATTTCACATCACATTTGTGGGTATTGGTCTTCAACACATTCTGTGAAATTTTGAGTTGTCTGTGTTTGCTACAAGAGGAGATATCACAAAGTATGCACATTTGTTGTTTCCAATGGTTTGAATGCATTTTGGCCTAAAATGAGCATTTTCTGTTTTCTCTTGAATGCAACATGGGAGAAAAACCATTTCACATCACATTTGTGGTATTGGCCTTCAACACATTCTGTGAAATTTTGAGCTGTCTGTGTTTGCTACAAGAGGAGATACCACAAAGTATGCACATTTGTTGTTTCCAATGGTTTGAATGCATTTTTTCCTAAAACGAGCATTTGCTGTTTTCTCTTAAACGCAACTTGGGAGAAAAACCTTTTTCACATCACATTTGTGGGGCTTGGTCTTCAACACATTCTGTGAAATTTTGAGCTGTCTTTGTTTGCTTAAGAGGAGATATCACAAATTATGCGCTTTTGTTGTTTCCATTGGTTTCAAAGCATTTTGGCCTAAAACGAGCATTTGCTGTTTTCTCTTAAATGCAACATGGGAGAAAAACCATTTCACATCACATTTGAGGGTCTTTGTCTTCAACACATTCTGTGAAATTTTGAGCTGTCTGTGTTTGATACAAGAAGAGATATCACAAAGTATGCGCTTTTGTTGTTTCCATTGGTTTCAATGCATTTTGGCCTAAAACGAGCATTTGCTGTTTTCTCTTAAATGCAACATGGGAGAAAAACCATTTCACATCACATTTGTGGGTCTTTGTCTTCAACACATTCTGTGAAATTTTGAGCTGTCTGTGTTTGCTACAAGAAGAGATATCACAAAGTATGTGCTTTTGTTGTTTCCATTGGTTTCAATGCATTTTGGCCGAAAACGAGCATTTGCTGTTTTCTCTTAAACGCAACATGCGAGAAAAACCAATTCACATCACATTAGTGGGTCTTGGTATTCAACACATTCTGTGAAATTTTGAGCTATCTGTGTTTGCTACAAGAGGAGATATTACAAAGTATGCGCTTTTGTTGTTTCCTTTCGTTTCAATGCATTTTGGCCTAAAACAAGCATTTGCTGTTTTCTCTTAAATGCAACATGGGAGAAAACCCATTTCATGTCACATTTGTGGGTCTTGGTCTTCAACACATTCTATGAAATTTTGAGTTGTCTGTGTTTGCTACAAGAGGAGATATCACAAAGTATGCGCTTTTGTTGTTTTCCCATTGGTTTCAATTCATATTGGCCTAAAACGAGCATTTGCTGTTTTCTCTTAAACGCAGCATGGGAGAAAAACCATTTCACATCACATTTGTGGGTCTTGGTCTTCAACACATTCTGTGAAATTTTGAGCTGTCTGTGTTTGCTTAAGAGGAGATATCACAAAGTATGCGCTTTTGTTGTTTCCATTGGTTTCAATGCATTTTGGCCTAAAACGAGCATTTGCTGTTTTCTCTTAAATGCAACATGGGAGAAAAACCATTTCACATCACATTTGTGGGTTTTGGTCTTCAACACATTCTGTGAAATTTTGAGCTGTCTGTGTTTGCTACAAGAGGAGATATCACAAAGTATGCGCTTTTGTTGTTTCCATTGGTTTCAATGCATTTTGGCCTAAAACGAGCATTTGCTGTTTTCTCTTAAATGCAACATGGGAGAAAAACCATTTCACATCACATTTCTGGGTCTTGGCCTTCAACACAATGTGTGAAATTTTTAGCTATCTGTGTTTGCTAGAAGAGGAGATATCACAAAGTATGCGCTTTTGTTGTTTTCCCATTGGTTTCAATGCACATTGGCCTAAAACGAGCATTTGCAGTTTTCTCTTAAATGCAACATGGGAGAAAAACCATTTCACATCACATTTGTGGGTCTTGGTCTTCAACACATTCTGTGAAATTTTGAGCTGTCTTTGTTTGCTTAAGAGGAGATATCACAAAGTATGCGCTTTTGTTGTTTCCATTGGTTTGAATGCATTTTTTCCTAAAACGAGCTTTTGCTGTTTTCTCTTAAACGAAACATGGGAGAAAAACCATTTCACATCACATTTGTGGGTCTTGGTCTTCAACACATTCTGTGAAATTTGAGCTGTCTCTGTTTGCTACAAGAGGAGATATCACAAAGAATGCACTTTTGTTGTTTCCATTGGTTTCAATGCATTTTGGCCTAAAACAGGCATTTGCTGTTTTCTCTTAAAGGCAACATGGGAGACAAACCATTTCACATCACATTTGTGGGTCTTGGTCTTCAACACATTCTGTGAAATTTTGAGCTGTCTGTGTTTGCTTAAGAGGAGATATCACAAAGTATGCATTTTTGTTGTTTCCATTGGTTTCAATGCATTTTGGCCTAAAATGAGCATTTGCTGTTTTCTCTTAAATGCAACATGGGAGAAAAACCATTTCACATCAGATTTGTGGGTCTTGGTCTTCAACACATTCGGTGAAATTTTGAGCTGTCTGTGTTTGCTACAAGAGGAGATATCACAAAGAATGCGCTTTTCTTGTTTCCTTTCGTTTCAATGCATATTGGCCTAAAACGAGCATTTGCTGTTTTCTCATAAACGCAACATGGGAGAAAAACCATTTCACATCACATTTGTGGGTCTTGGTCTTCAACACATTCTGTGAAATTTTGAGCTGTCTTTGTTTGCTTAAGAGGAGATATCACAAAGTATGCGCTTTTGTTGTTTCCATTGGTTTGAATGCATTTTTTCCTAAAACGAGCTTTTGCTGTTTTCTCTTAAATGAAACATGGGAGAAAAACCATTTCACATCACATTTGTGGGTCTTGGTCTTCAACACATTCTGTGAAATTTGAGCTGTCTGTGTTTGCTACAAGAGGAGATATCACAAAGTATGCACATTTGTTGTTTCCAATGGTTTGAATGCATTTTTTCCTAAAACGAGCATTTGCTGTTTTCTCTTAAACGCAACATGTGAGAAAAACCAATTCACATCACATTTGTGGTTCTTGGTCTTCAACACATTCTGTGAAATTTTGAGCTGTCTGTGTTTGCTACAAGAGGAGATATCACAAAGTATGCACATTTGTTGTTTCCAATGGTTTGAATGCATTTTTTCCTAAAACGAGCATTTGCTGTTTTCTCTTAAATGCAACATGCGAGAAAAACCAATTCACATCACATTTGTGGGTCTTGGTCTTCAACACATTCTGTGAAATTTTGAGCTGTCTTTGTTTGCTTAAGAGGAGATATCACAAAGTATGCGCTTTTGTTGATTCCTTTCGTTTCAATGCATTTTGGCCTAAAATGAGCATTTGCTGATTTCTCTTAAATGCAACATGGGAGAAAAAACATTTCACATCACATTTGTGGGTCTTGGTCTTCAACACATTCTGTGAAATTTTGAGCTGTCTGTGTTTGCTACAAGAAGAGATATCACAAAGTAAGCACTTTTGTTGTTTCCATTGGTTTCAATGCATTTTGGTCTAAAACGAGCATTTGCTGTTTTCTCTTAAATGCAGCATGGGAGAAAAACCATTTCACATCACATTTGTGGGTCTTGGCCTGCAAAACATTCTGTGAAATTTTGAGCTGTCGGTGTCTGCTACAAGAGGAGATATCACAAAGCATGCACTTTTGTTGTTTCCTTTCTTTTCAATGCATTTTGGCCTAAAACAAGCATTTGCTGTTTTCTCTTAAATGCAACATGGGAGAAAACCCATTTCACATCAAATTTGTGGGTCTTGGTCTTCAACACATTCTGTGAAATTTTTAAATGTCTGTGTTTGCTACAAGAGAAGATATCACAAAGTATGCGCTTTTTTTGTTTCCAGTGGTTTCAATTTATTTTGGCCTAAAACAGGCATTTGCTGTTTTCTCTTAAATGCAACATGGGAGACAAACCATTTCACATCACATTTGTGGGTCTTGGCCTTCAACACATTGTGTGAAATTTTGAGCTGTCTGTGTTTGCTACCAGAGGAGATATCACAAAGAATGTGCTTTTGTTGTTTCCATTGTTTTCAATGCATTTTGGCCTAAAACGAGCATTTGCTGTTTTCTCTTAAATGCAACATGGGAGAAAAACCATTTCACATCACATTTGTGGGTCTTTGTCTTCAACACATTCTGTGAAATTTTGAGCTGTCTGTGTTTGCTACAAGAAGAGATATCACAAAGTATGCGCTTTTGTTGTTTCCATTGGTTTCAATGCATTTTGGCCTAAAACGAGCATTTGCTGTTTTCTCTTAAATGCAACATGGGAGAAAAACCATTTCACATCACATTTCTGGGTATTGGCCTTCAACACAATGTGTGAAATTTTTAGCTATCTGTGTTTGCTAGAAGAGGAGATATCAGAAAGTATGCACTTTTGTTGTTTTCCCATTGGTTTCAATGCACATTGGCCTATAACGAGCATTTGCTGTTTTCTCTTAAATGCAACATGGGAGAAAAACCATTTCACATCACATTTGTGGGTCTTGGTCTTCAACACATTCTGTGAAATTTTGAGCTGTGTGTGTTTGCTACAAGAGGATATATCACAAATAATGCGCTTTTGTTGTTTCCATTGGTTTGAATGCACTTTTTCCTAAAACAAGCTTTTGCTGTTTTCTCTTAAACGAAACATGGGAGAAAAACCATTTCACATCACATTTGTGGGTCTTGGTCTTGAACACATTCTGTGAAATTTTGAGCTGTCTTTGCTTAAGAGGAGATATCACAAAGTATGCATTTTTGTTGTTTCCATTGGTTTCAATGCATTTTGGCCTAAAACGAGCATTTGCTGTTTTCTCTTAAATGCAACATGGGAGAAAAACCATTTCACATCACATTTGTGGGTCTTGGTCTTCAACACATTCTGTGAAATTTTGAGCTGTCTTTGTTTGCTTAAGAGGAGATATCACAAAGTATGCGCTTTTGTTGTTTTCCCATTGGTTTCAATGCACATTGGCCTAAAACGGGCATTTGCTGTTTTCTCTTAAATGCAACATGGGAGAAAAACCATTTCACATCACATTTGTGGGTCTTGGTCTTCAACACATTCTGTGAAATTTTGAGCTGTCTTTGTTTGCTTAAGAGGAGATATCACAAAGTATGCACTTTTGGTGTTTTCCCATTGGTTTCAATGCACATTGGCCTATAACGAGCATTTGCTGTTTTCTCTTAAATGCAACATGGGAGAAAAACCATTTCACATCACATTTGTGGGTCTTGGTCTTCAACACATTCTGTGAAATTTTTAGCTGTCTTTGCTTAAGAGGAGATATCACAAATAATGCGCTTTTGTTGTTTCCAATGGTTTGAATGCACTTTTTCCTAAAACAAGCTTTTGCTGTTTTCTCTTAAATGAAACATGGGAGAAAAACCATTTCACATCACATTTGTGGGTCTTGGTCTTCAACACATTCTGTGAAATTTTGAGCTGTCTTTGCTTAAGAGGAGATATCACAAAGTATGCATTTTTGTTGTTTCCATTGGATTCAATGCATTTTGGCCTAAAACGAGCATTTGCTGTTTTCTCTTAAATGCAACATGGGAGAAAAACCATTTCACATCACATTTGTGGGTCTTGGTTTGCTTAAGAGGAGATATCACAAAGTATGCGCTTTTGTTGTTTTCCCATTGGTTTCAATGCACATTGGCCTAAAACGGGCATTTGCTGTTTTCTCTTAAAGGCAACATGGGAGAAAAACCATTTCACATCATATTTGTGGGTCTTGGTCTTCAACACATTCTGTGAAATTTTGAGCTGTCTTTGTTTGCTACAAGAGGAGATATCACAATGAATGCGCTTTTCTTGTTTCCTTTCGTTTCAATGCATATTGGCCTAAAACAGGCATTTGCTGTTTTCTCTTAAAGGCAACATGGGAGAAAAACCATTTCACATCACATTTGTGGGTCTTGGTCTTCAACACATTCTGTGAAATTTTGAGCTGTCTGTGTTTGCTACAAGAGGAGATATCACAAAGTATGCACATTTGTTGTTTCCAATGGTTTGAATGCATTTTGGCCTAAAATGAGCATTTGCTGTTTTCTCTTGAATGCAACATGGGAGAAAAACCATTTCACATCACACTTGTGGTATTGGCCTTCAACACATTCTGTGAAATTTTGAACTGTCTGTGTTTGCTACAAGAGGAGATATCACAAAGTATGCACATTTGTTGTTTCCAATGGTTTGAATGCATTTTTTCCTAAAACGAGCATTTGCAGTTTTCTCTTAAATGCTACATGGGAGAAAAACCTTTTTCACATCACATTTGTGGGGCTTGGTCTTCAACACATCCAGTGAAATTTTGAGCTGTCTTTGTTTGCTTAAGAGGAGATATCACAAATTATGCGCTTTTGTTGTTTCCATTGGTTTCAATGCATTTTGGCCTAAAACGAGCATTTGCTGTTTTCTCTTAAATGCAACATGGGAGAAAAACCATTTCACATCACATTTGTGGGTCTTGGTCTTCAACACATTCTGTGAAATTTTGAGCTGTCTTTGTTTGCTTAAGAGGAGATATCACAAAGTATGCGCTTTTGTTGATTCCTTTCGTTTCAATGCATTTTGGCCTAAAATGAGCATTTGCTGATTTCTCTTAAATGCAACATGGGAGAAAAACCATTTCACATCACATTTGTGGGTCTTGGTCTTCAACACATTCTGTGAAATTTTGAGCTGTCTGTGTTTGCTACAAGAAGAGATATCACAAAGTATGCACTTTTGTTGTTTCCATTGGTTTCAATGCATTTTGTTCTAAAACGAGCATTTGCTGTTTTCTCTTAAATGCAGCATGGGAGAAAAACCATTTCACATCACATTTGTGGGTCTTGGTCTGCAAAACATTCTGTGAAATTTTGAGCTGTCGGTGTCTGCTACAAGAGGAGATATCACAAAGCATGCGCTTTTGTTGTTTCCTTTCTTTTCAATGCATTTTGGCCTAAAACAAGCATTTGCTGTTTTCTCTTAAATGCAACATGGGAGAAAACCCATTTCACATCAAATTTGTGGGTCTTGGTCTTCAACACATTCTGTGAAATTTTTAAATGTCTGTGTTTGCTACAAGAGAAGATATCACAAAGTATGCGCTTTTTTTGTTTCCAGTGGTTTCAATTTATTTTGGCCTAAAACAGGCATTTGCTGTTTTCTCTTAAATGCAACATGGGAGACAAACCATTTCACATCACATTTGTGGGTCTTGGCCTTCAACACATTGTGTGAAATTTTGAGCTGTCTGTGTTTGCTACCAGAGGAGATATCACAAAGAATGTGCTTTTGTTGTTTCCATTGGTTTCAATGCATTTTGGCCTAAAACGAGCATTTGCTGTTTTCTCTTAAATGCAACATGGGAGAAAAACCATTTCACATCACATTTGTGGGTCTTTGTCTTCAACACATTCTGTGAAATTTTGAGCTGTCTGTGTTTGCTACAAGAAGAGATATCACAAAGTATGCGCTTTTGTTGTTTCCATTGGTTTCAATGCATTTTGGCCTAAAACGAGCATTTGCTGTTTTCTCTTAAATGCAACATGGGAGAAAAACCATTTCACATCACATTTCTGGGTATTGGCCTTCAACACAATGTGTGAAATTTTTAGCTATCTGTGTTTGCTAGAAGAGGAGATATCAGAAAGTATGCACTTTTGTTGTTTTCCCATTGGTTTCAATGCACATTGGCCTATAACGAGCATTTGCTGTTTTCTCTTAAATGCAACATGGGAGAAAAACCATTTCACATCACATTTGTGGGTCTTTGTCTTCAACACATTCTGTGAAATTTTGAGCTGTCTTTGTTTGCTTAAGAGGAGATATCACAAAGTATGCGCTTTTGTTGTTTTCCCATTGGTTTCAATGCACATTGGCCTAAAACGGGCATTTGCTGTTTTCTCTTAAATGCAACATGGGAGAAAAACCATTTCACATCACATTTGTGGGTCTTGGTCTTCAACACATTCTGTGAAATTTTGAGCTGTCTTTGTTTGCTTAAGAGGAGATATCACAAAGTATGCACTTTTGGTGTTTTCCCATTGGTTTCAATGCACATTGGCCTATAACGAGCATTTGCTGTTTTCTCTTAAATGCAACATGGGAGAAAAACCATTTCACATCACATTTGTGGGTCTTGGTCTTCAACACATTCTGTGAAATTTTTAGCTGTCTTTGCTTAAGAGGAGATATCCCAAAGTATGCACTTTTGTTGTTTCCAGTGGTTTCAATGCATTTTGGCCTAAAACGAGCATTTGCTGTTTTCTCTTAAATGCAACATGGGAGAAAAACCATTTCACATCACATTTGTGGGTCTTGGTCTTCAACACATTCTGTGAAATTTTGAGCTGTCTTTGCTTAAGAGGAGATATCACAAAGTATGCATTTTTGTTGTTTCCATTGGATTCAATGCATTTTGGCCTAAAACGAGCATTTGCTGTTTTCTCTTAAATGCAACATGGGAGAAAAACCATTTCACATCACATTTGTGGGTCTTGGTCTTCAACACATTCTGTGAAATTTTGAGCTGTCTTTGTTTGCTTAAGAGGAGATATCACAAAGTATGCGCTTTTGTTGTTTTCCCATTGGTTTCAATGCACATTGGCCTAAAACGGGCATTTGCTGTTTTCTCTTAAAGGCAACATGGGAGAAAAACCATTTCACATCATATTTGTGGGTCTTGGTCTTCAACACATTCTGTGAAATTTTGAGCTGTCTTTGTATGCTACAAGAGGAGATATCACAAAGAATGCGCTTTTCTTGTTTCCTTTCGTTTCAATGCATATTGGCCTAAAACGAGCATTTGCTGTTTTCTCTTAAACGCAACATGGGAGAAAATCCATTTCACATCACATTTGTGGGTCTTGGTCTTCAACACATTCTGTGAAATTTTGAGCTGTCTGTGTTTGCTACAAGAGGAGATATCACAAAGTATGCACATTTGTTGTTTCCAATGGTTTGAATGCATTTTTTCCTAAAACGAGCATTTGCTGTTTTCTCTTAAATGCAACATGCGAGAAAAACCAATTCACATCACATTTGTGGGTCTTGGTCTTCAACACATTCTGTGAAATTTTGAGCTGTCTTTGTTTGCTTAAGAGGAGATATCACAAAGTATGCGCTTTTGTTGATTCCTTTCGTTTCAATGCATTTTGGCCTAAAATGAGCATTTGCTGATTTCTCTTAAATGCAACATGGGAGAAAAACCATTTCACATCACATTTGTGGGTCTTGGTCTTCAACACATTCTGTGAAATTTTGAGCTGTCTTTGCTTAAGAGGAGATATCACAAAGTATGCATTTTTGTTGTTTCCATTGGTTTCAATGCATTTTGGCCTAAAACGAGCATTTGCTGTTTTCTCTTAAATGCAACATGGGAGAAAAACCATTTCACATCACATTTGTGGGTCTTGGTCTTCAACACATTCTGTGAAATTTTGAGCTGTCTTTGTTTGCTTAAGAGGAGATATCACAAAGTATGCGCTTTTGTTGTTTTCCCATTGGTTTCAATGCACATTGGCCTAAAACGGGCATTTGCTGTTTTCTCTTAAATGCAACATGGGAGAAAAACCATTTCACATCACATTTGTGGGTCTTGGTCTTCAACACATTCTGTGAAATTTTGAGCTGTCTTTGTTTGCTTAAGAGGAGATATCACAAAGTATGCACTTTTGGTGTTTTCCCATTGGTTTCAATGCACATTGGCCTATAACGAGCATTTGCTGTTTTCTCTTAAATGCAACATGGGAGAAAAACCATTTCACATCACATTTGTGGGTCTTGGTCTTCAACACATTCTGTGAAATTTTTAGCTGTCTTTGCTTAAGAGGAGATATCCCAAAGTATGCACTTTTGTTGTTTCCAGTGGTTTCAATGCATTTTGGCCTAAAACGAGCATTTGCAGTTTTCTCTTAAATGCTACATGGGAGAAAAACCTTTTTCACATCACATTTGTGGGGCTTGGTCTTCAACACATCCAGTGAAATTTTGAGCTGTCTTTGTTTGCTTAAGAGGAAATATCACAAATTATGCGCTTTTGTTGTTTCCATTGGTTTCAATGCATTTTGGCCTAAAACGAGCATTTGCTGTTTTCTCTTAAATGCAACATGGGAGAAAAACCATTTCACATCACATTTGTGGGTCTTGGTCTTCAACACATTCTGTGAAATTTTGAGCTGTCTTTGTTTGCTTAAGAGGAGATATCACAAAGTATGCGCTTTTGTTGATTCCTTTCGTTTCAATGCATTTTGGCCTAAAATGAGCATTTGCTGATTTCTCTTAAATGCAACATGGGAGAAAAACCATTTCACATCACATTTGTGGGTCTTGGTCTTCAACACATTCTGTGAAATTTTGAGCTGTCTGTGTTTGCTACAAGAAGAGATATCACAAAGTATGCACTTTTGTTGTTTCCATTGGTTTCAATGCATTTTGGTCTAAAACGAGCATTTGCTGTTTTCTCTTAAATGCAGCATGGGAGAAAAACCATTTCACATCACATTTGTGGGTCTTGGTCTGCAAAACATTCTGTGAAATTTTGAGCTGTCGGTGTCTGCTACAAGAGGAGATATCACAAAGCATGCGCTTTTGTTGTTTCCTTTCTTTTCAATGCATTTTGGCCTAAAACAAGCATTTGCTGTTTTCTCTTAAATGCAACATGGGAGAAAACCCATTTCACATCAAATTTGTGGGTCTTGGTCTTCAACACATTCTGTGAAATTTTTAAATGTCTGTGTTTGCTACAAGAGAAGATATCACAAAGTATGCGCTTTTTTTGTTTCCAGTGGTTTCAATTTATTTTGGCCTAAAACAGGCATTTGCTGTTTTCTCTTAAATGCAACATGGGAGACAAACCATTTCACATCACATTTGTGGGTCTTGGCCTTCAACACATTGTGTGAAATTTTGAGCTGTCTGTGTTTGCTACCAGAGGAGATATCACAAAGAATGTGCTTTTGTTGTTTCCATTGGTTTCAATGCATTTTGGCCTAAAACGAGCATTTGCTGTTTTCTCTTAAATGCAACATGGGAGAAAAACCATTTCACATCACATTTGTGGGTCTTTGTCTTCAACACATTCTGTGATATTTTGAGCTGTCTGTGTTTGCTACAAGAAGAGATATCACAAAGTATGCGCTTTTGTTGTTTCCATTGGTTTCAATGCATTTTGGCCTAAAACGAGCATTTGCTGTTTTCTCTTAAATGCAACATGGGAGAAAAACCATTTCACATCACATTTCTGGGTATTGGCCTTCAACACAATGTGTGAAATTTTTAGCTATCTGTGTTTGCTAGAAGAGGAGATATCAGAAAGTATGCACTTTTGTTGTTTTCCCATTGGTTTCAATGCACATTGGCCTATAACGAGCATTTGCTGTTTTCTCTTAAATGCAACATGGGAGAAAAACCATTTCACATCACATTTGTGGGTCTTGGTCTTCGACACATTCTGTGAAATTTTGAGCTGTCTGTGTTTGCTACAAGAGGATATATCACAAATAATGCGCTTTTGTTGTTTCCATTGGTTTGAATGCACTTTTTCCTAAAACAAGCTTTTGCTGTTTTCTCTTAAACGAAACATGGGAGAAAAACCATTTCACATCACATTTGTGGGTCTTGGTCTTCAACACATTCTGTGAAATTTTGAGCTGTCTTTGCTTAAGAGGAGATATCACAAAGTATGCATTTTTGTTGTTTCCATTGGTTTCAATGCATTTTGGCCTAAAACGAGCATTTGCTGTTTTCTCTTAAATGCAACATGGGAGAAAAACCATTTCACATCACATTTGTGGGTCTTGGTCTTCAACACATTCTGTGAAATTTTGAGCTGTCTTTGTTTGCTTAAGAGGAGATATCACAAAGTATGCGCTTTTGTTGTTTTCCCATTGGTTTCAATGCACATTGGCCTAAAACGGGCATTTGCTGTTTTCTCTTAAATGCAACATGGGAGAAAAACCATTTCACATCACATTTGTGGGTCTTGGTCTTCAACACATTCTGTGAAATTTTGAGCTGTCTTTGTTTGCTTAAGAGGAGATATCACAAAGTATGCACTTTTGGTGTTTTCCCATTGGTTTCAATGCACATTGGCCTATAACGAGCATTTGCTGTTTTCTCTTAAATGCAACATGGGAGAAAAACCATTTCACATCACATTTGTGGGTCTTGGTCTTCAACACATTCTGTGAAATTTTTAGCTGTCTTTGCTTAAGAGGAGATATCCCAAAGTATGCACTTTTGTTGTTTCCAGTGGTTTCAATGCATTTTGGCCTAAAATGAGCATTTGCTGTTTTCTCTTAAATGCAACATGGGAGAAAAACCATTTCACATCAGATTTGTGGGTCTTGGTCTTCAACACATTCTGTGAAATTTTGAGCTGTCTGTGTTTGCTACAAGAGGAGATATCACAAATAATGCGCTTTTGTTGTTTCCAATGGTTTGAATGCACTTTTTCCTAAAACAAGCTTTTGCTGTTTTCTCTTAAATGAAACATGGGAGAAAAACCATGTCACATCACATTTGTGGGTCTTGGTCTTCAACACATTCTGTGAAATTTTGAGCTGTCTTTGCTTAAGAGGAGATATCACAAAGTATGCATTTTTGTTGTTTCCATTGGATTCAATGCATTTTGGCCTAAAACGAGCATTTGCTGTTTTCTCTTAAATGCAACATGGGAGAAAAACCATTTCACATCACATTTGTGGGTCTTGGTCTTCAACACATTCTGTGAAATTTTGAGCTGTTTTTGTTTGCTTAAGAGGAGATATCACAAAGTATGCGCTTTTGTTGTTTTCCCATTGGTTTCAATGCACATTGGCCTAAAACGGGCATTTGCTGTTTTCTCTTAAAGGCAACATGGGAGAAAAACCATTTCACATCATATTTGTGGGTCTTGGTCTTCAACACATTCTGTGAAATTTTGAGCTGTCTTTGTTTGCTACAAGAGGAGATATCACAAAGAATGCGCTTTTCTTGTTTCCTTTCGTTTCAATGCATATTGGCCTAAAACGAGCATTTGCTGTTTTCTCTTAAACGCAACATGGGAGAAAATCCATTTCACATCACATTTGTGGGTCTTGGTCTTCAACACATTCTGTGAAATTTTGAGCTGTCTTTGTTTGCTTAAGAGGAGATATCACAAAGTATGCGCTTTTGTTGATTCCTTTCGTTTCAATGCATTTTGGCCTAAAATGAGCATTTGCTGATTTCTCTTAAATGCAACATGGGAGAAAAACCATTTCACATCACATTTGTGGGTCTTGGTCTTCAACACATTCTGTGAAATTTTGAGCTGTCTGTGTTTGCTACAAGAAGAGATATCACAAAGTATGCACTTTTGTTGTTTCCATTGGTTTCAATGCATTTTGGTCTAAAACGAGCATTTGCTGTTTTCTCTTAAATGCAGCATGGGAGAAAAACCATTTCACATCACATTTGTGGGTCTTGGTCTGCAAAACATTCTGTGAAATTTTGAGCTGTCGGTGTCTGCTACAAGAGGAGATATCACAAAGCATGTGCTTTTGTTGTTTCCTTTCTTTTCAATGCATTTTGGCCTAAAACAAGCATTTGCTGTTTTCTCTTAAATGCAACATGGGAGAAAAACCATTTCACATCACATTTCTGAGTCTTGGCCTTCAACACAATGTGTGAAATTTTTAGCTATCTGTATTTGCTAGAAGAGGAGATATCACAAAGTATGCGCTTTTGTTGTTTTCCCATTGGTTTCAATGCACATTGGCCTAAAACGGGCATTTGCTGTTTTCTCTTAAAGGCAACATGGGAGAAAAAAAATTTCACATCATATTTGTGGGTCTTGGTCTTCAACATATTCTGTGAAATTTTGAGCTGTCTTTGCTTAAGAGGAGATATCACAAAGTATGCATTTTTGTTGTTTCCATTGGTTTCAATGCATTTTGGCCTAAAACGAGCATTTGCTGTTTTCTCTTAAATGCAACATGGGAGAAAAACCATTTCACATCACATTTGTGGGTCTTGGTCTTCAACACATTCTGTGAAATTTTGAGCTGTCTTTGTTTGCTTAAGAGGAGATATCACAAAGTATGCACTTTTGTTGTTTTCCCATTGGTTTCAATGCACATTGGCCTAAAACGGGCATTTGCTGTTTTCTCTTAAAGGCAACATGGGAGAAAAACCATTTCACATCATATTTGTGGGTCTTGGTCTTCAACACATTCTGTGAAATTTTGAGCTGTCTGTGTTTGCTACAAGAGGAGATATCGCAAAGAATGCGCTTTTCTTGTTTCCTTTCGTTTCAATGCATATTGGCCTAAAACGAGCATTTGCTGTTTTCTCTTAAACGCAACATGGGAGAAAAACCATTTCACATCACATTTGTGGGTCTTGGTCTTCAACACATTCTGTGAAATTTTGAGCTGTCTTTGTTTGCTTAAGAGGAGATATCACAAAGTATGCGCTTTTGTTGTTTCCATTGGTTTGAATGCATTTTTTCCTAAAACAAGCTTTTGCTGTTTTCTCTTAAACGCAACATGTGAGAAAAACCAATTCACATCACATTTGTGGGTCTTGGTCTTCAACACATTCTGTGAAATTTTGAGCTGTCTGTGTTTGCTACAAGAGGAGATATCACAAAGTATGCACATTTGTTGTTTCCATTGGTTTGAATGCACTTTTTCCTAAAACAAGCTTTTGCTGTTTTCTCTTAAACGAAACATGGGAGAAAAACCATTTCACATCACATTTGTGGGTCTTGGTCTTCAACACATTCTGTGAAATTTTGAGCTGTCTTTGTTTGCTTAAGAGGAGATATCACAAAGTATGCACTTTTGTTGTTTTCCCATTGGTTTCAATGCAAATTGGCCTAAAACGGGCATTTGCTGTTTTCTCTTAAAGGCAACATGGGAGAAAAACCATTTAACATCATATTTGTGGGTCTTGGTCTTCAACACATTCTGTGAAATTTTGAGCTGTCTTTGTTTGCTTAAGAGGAGATATCACAAAGTATGCGCTTTTGTTGTTTCCATTGGTTTGAATGCATTTTTTCCTAAAACGAGCTTTTGCTGTTTTCTCTTAAACGAAACATGGGAGAAAAACCATTTCACATCACATTTGTGGGTCTTGGTCTTCAACACATTCTGTGAAATTTGAGCTGTCTCTGTTGGCTACAAGAGGAGATATCACAAAGAATGCACTTTTGTTGTTTCCATTGGTTTCAATGCATTTTGGCCAAAAACAGGCATTTGCTGTTTTCTCTTGAATGCAACATGGGAGAAAAACCATTTCACATCACATTTGTGGGTCTTGGTCTTCAACACATTCTGTGAAATTTTGAGCTGTCTTTGTTTGCTTAAGAGGAGATATCACAAAGTATGCGCTTTTGTTGTTTCCATTGGTTTGAATGCATTTTTTCCTAAAACAAGCTTTTGCTGTTTTCTCTTAAACGAAACATGGGAGAAAAACCATTTCACATCACATTTGAGGGTCTTGGTCTTCAACACATTCTGTGAAATTTGAGCTGTCTCTGTTCGCTACAAGAGGAGATATCACAAAGAATGCACTTTTGTTGTTTCCATTGGTTTCAATGCATTTTGGCCAAAAACAGGCATTTGCTGTTTTCTCTTGAATGCAACATGGGAGAAAAACCATTTCACATCACATTTGTGGTATTGGCCTTCAACACATTCTGTGAAATTTTGAGCTGTCTGTGTTTGCTACAAGAGGAGATATCACAAAGTATGCACATTTGTTGTTTCCAATGGTTTGAATGCATTTTGTCCTAAAACGAGCATTTGCTGTTTTCTCTTAAATGCAACATGGGAGAAAAAACTTTTTCACATCACATTTGTGGGGCTTGGTCTTCAACACATCCAGTGAAATTTTGAGCTGTCTTTGTTTGCTTAAGAGGAGATATCACAAATTATGTGCTTTTGTTGTTTCCATTGGTTTCAATGGATTTTGGCCTAAAACGAGCATTTGCTGTTTTCTCTTAAATGCAACATGGGAGAAAAACCATTTCACATCACATTTGTGGGTCTTGGTCTTCAACACATTCTGTGAAATTTGACCTGTCTGTGTTTGCTACAAGAGGAGATATCACAAAGTATGCGCTTTTGTTGTTTCCTTTCGTTTCAATGCATTTTGGCCTAAAACGAGCATTTGCTGTTTTCTCTTAAATGCAACATGGGAGAAAACATATTTCACATCACATTTGTGGGTCTTGGTCTTCAACACATTCTGTGAAATTTTGAGTTGTCTGTGTTTGCTACAAGAGGAGATATCACAAAGTATGCACATTTGTTGTTTCCAATGGTTTGAATGCATTTTGGCCTAAAATGAGCATTTGCTGTTTTCTCTTGAATGCAACATGGGAGAAAAACCATTTCACATCACATTTGTGGTATTGGCCTTCAACACATTCTGTGAAATTTTGAGCTGTCTGTGTTTGCTACAAGAGGAGATACCACAAAGTATGCACATTTGTTGTTTCCAATGGTTTGAATGCATTTTTTCCTAAAACGAGCATTTGCTGTTTTCTCTTAAACGCAACATGGGAGAAAAACCTTTTTCACATCACATTTGTGGGGCTTGGTCTTCAACACATTCTGTGAAATTTTGAGCTGTCTTTGTTTGCTTAAGAGGAGATATCACAAATTATGCGCTTTTGTTGTTTCCATTGGTTTCAATGCATTTTGGCCTAAAACAGGCATTTGCTGTTTTCTCTTAAAGGCAACATGGGAGAAAAACCATTTCACATCATATTTGTGGGTCTTGGTCTTCAACACATTCTGTGAAATTTGAGCTGTCTGTGTTTGCTACAAGAGGAGATATCACAAAGTATGTGCTTTTGTTGTTTCCTTTGGTTTCAATGCATTTTGGCCTAAAACGAGCATTTGCTGTTTTCTCTTAAATGCAACATGGGAGAAAACACATTTCAGATCACATTTGTGGGTCTTGGTCTTCAACACATTCTGTGAAATTTTGAGTTGTCTGTGTTTGCTACAAGAGGAGATATCACAAAGTATGCACATTTGTTGTTTCCAATGGTTTGAATGCATTTTGGCCTAAAATGAGCATTTGCTGTTTTCTCTTGAATGCAACATGGGAGAAAAACCATTTCACATCACATTTGTGGTATTGGCCTTCAACACATTCTGTGAAATTTTGAGCTGTCTGTGTTTGCTACAAGAGGAGATATCACAAAGTATGCACATTTGTTGTTTCCAATGGTTTGAATGCATTTTTTCCTAAAACGAGCATTTGCTGTTTTCTCTTAAATGCAACATGGGAGTAAAACCTTTTTCACATCACATTTGTGGGGCTTGGTCTTCAACACATCCAGTGAAATTTTGAGCTGTCTTTGTTTGCTTAAGAGGAGATATCACAAATTATGCGCTTTTGTTGTTTCCATTGGTTTCAATGCATTTTGGCCTAAAACGAGCATTTGCTGTTTTCTCTTAAATGCAACATGGGAGAAAAACCATTTCACATAACATTTGTGGGTATTGGTCTTCAAGACATTCTGTGAAATTTGAGCTGTCTGTGTTTGCTACAAGAGGAGATATCACAAAGTATGCGCTTTTGTTGTTTCCTTTCGTTTCAATGCATTTTGGCCTAAAACAAGCATTTGCTGTTTTCTCTTAAATGCAACATGGGAGAAAACATATTTCACATCACATTTGTGGGTCTTGGTCTTTAACACATTCTGTGAAATTTTGAGTTGTCTGTGTTTGCTACAAGAGGAGATATCACAAAGTATGCACATTTGTTGTTTCCAATGGTTTGAATGCATTTTGGCCTAAAATGAGCATTTGCTGTTTTCTCTTGAATGCAACATGGGAGAAAAACAATTTCACATCACATTTTGGTATTGGCCTTCAACACATTCTGTGAAATTTTGAGCTGTCTGTGTTTGCTACAAGAGGAGATATCACAAAGTATGCACATTTGTTGTTTCCAATGGTTTGAATGCATTTTTTCCTAAAACGAGCATTTGCTGTTTTCTCTTAAACGCAACATGGGAGAAAAACCTTTTTCACATCACATTTGTGGGTCTTGGTCTTCAACACATTCTTTGAAATTTTGAGCTGTCTTTGTTTGCTTAAGAGGAGATATCACAAATTATGCGCTTTTGTTGTTTCCATTGGTTTCAATGCATTTTAGCCTAAAAGGAGCATTTGCACTTTTCTCTTAAATGCAACATGGGAGAAAAACCATTTCACATCACATTTGTGGGTCTTTGTCTTCAACACTTTCTGTGAAATTTTGAGCTGTCTGTGTTTGATACAAGAAGAGATATCACAAAGTATGCGCTTTTGTTGTTTCCATTGGTTTCAATGCATTTTGGCCTAAAACGAGCATTTGCTGTTTTCTCTGAAATGCAACATGGGAGAAAAACCATTTCACATCACATTTGTGGGTCTTGGTAATCAACACATTCTGTGAAATTTTGAGCTGTCTGTGTTTGCTACAAGAAGAGATATCACAAAGTATGCTCTTTTGTTGTTTCCTTTGATTTCAATGCATTTAGGCCTAAAACAAGCATTTGCTGTTTTCTCTTAGACGCAACATGGGAGAAAAACCATTTCACATCACATTTGTGGGTCTTGGTCTTCAACACATTCTGTGAAATTTTGAGCTGTCTGTGTTTGCTTAAGAGGAGATATCACAAAGTATGCGCTTTTGTTGTTTCCATTGGTTTCAATGCATTTTGGCCTAAAACGAGCATTTGCTGTTTTCTCTTAAATGCAACATGGGAGAAAAACCATTTCACATCATATTTGTGGGTCTTGGTCTTCAACACATTCTGTGAAATTTTGAGCTGTCTGTGTTTGCTACAAGAGGAGATATCACAAAGTATGCGCTTTTGTTGTTTTCCCATTGGTTTCAATGTACATTAGCCTAAAACGGGCATTTGCTGTTTTCTCTTAAAGGCAACATGGGAGAAAAAAAATTTCACATCATATTTGTGGGTCTTGGTCTTCAACATATTCTGTGAAATTTTGAGCTGTCTTTGCTTAAGAGGAGATATCACAAAGTATGCATTTTTGTTGTTTCCATTGGTTTCAATGCATTTTGGCCTAAAACGAGCATTTGCTGTTTTCTCTTAAATGCAACATGGGAGAAAAACCATTTCACATCACATTTGTGGGTCTTGGTCTTCAACACATTCTGTGAAATTTTGAGCTGTCTTTGTTTGCTTAAGAGGAGATATCACAAAGTATGCACTTTTGTTGTTTTCCCATTGGTTTCAATGCACATTGGCCTAAAACGGGCATTTGCTGTTTTCTCTTAAAGGCAACATGGGAGAAAAACCATTTCACATCATATTTGTGGGTCTTGGTCTTCAACACATTCTGTGAAATTTTGAGCTGTCTGTGTTTGCTACAAGAGGAGATATCGCAAAGAATGCGCTTTTCTTGTTTCCTTTCGTTTCAATGCATATTGGCCTAAAACGAGCATTTGCTGTTTTCTCTTAAACGCAACATGGGAGAAAAACCATTTCACATCACATTTGTGGGTCTTGGTCTTCAACACATTCTGTGAAATTTTGAGCTGTCTTTGTTTGCTTAAGAGGAGATATCACAAAGTATGCGCTTTTGTTGTTTCCATTGGTTTGAATGCATTTTTTCCTAAAACGAGCTTTTGCTGTTTTCTCTTAAACGAAACATGGGAGAAAAACCATTTCACATCACATTTGTGGGTCTTGGTCTTCAACACATTCTGTGAAATTTGAGCTGTCTCTGTTGGCTACAAGAGGAGATATCACAAAGAATGCACTTTTGTTGTTTCCATTGGTTTCAATGCATTTTGGCCTAAACAGGCATTTGCTGTTTTCTCTTAAAGGCAACATGGGAGAAAAACCATTTCACATCATATTTGTGGGTCTTGGTCTTCAACACATTCTGTGAAATTTGAGCTGTCTGTGTTTGCTACAAGAGGAGATATCACAAAGTATGTGCTTTTGTTGTTTCCTTTGGTTTCAATGCATTTTGGCCTAAAACGAGCATTTGCTGTTTTCTCATAAACGAAACATGGGAGAAAAACCATTTCACATCACATTTGTGGGTCTTGGTCTTCAACACATTCTGTGAAATTTGAGCTGTCTGTGTTTGCTACAAGAGGAGATATCACAAAGTATGTGCTTTTGTTGTTTCCTTTCGTTTCAATGCATTTTGGCCTAAAACGAGTATTTGCTGTTTTCTCTTAAATGCAACATGGGAGAAAACACATTTCACATCACATTTGTGGGTCTTGGTCTTCAACACATTCTGTGAAATTTTGAGTTGTCTGTGTTTGCTACAAGAGGAGATATCACAAAGTATGCACATTTGTTGTTTCCAATGGTTTGAATGCATTTTGGCCTAAAATGAGCATTTGCTGTTTTCTCTTGAATGCAACATGGGAGAAAAACCATTTCACATCACATTTGTGGTATTGGCCTTCAACACATTCTGTGAAATTTTGAGCTGTCTGTGTTTGCTACAAGAGGAGATATCACAAAGTATGCACATTTGTTGTTTCCAATGGTTTGAATGCATTTTTTCCTAAAACGAGCATTTGCTGTTTTCTCTTAAATGCAACATGGGAGTAAAACCTTTTTCACATCACATTTGTGGGGCTTGGTCTTCAACACATCCAGTGAAATTTTGAGCTGTCTTTGTTTGCTTAAGAGGAGATATCACAAATTATGCGCTTTTGTTGTTTCCATTGGTTTCAATGCATTTTGGCCTAAAACGAGCATTTGCTGTTTTCTCTTAAATGCAACATGGGAGAAAAACCATTTCACATCACATTTGTGGGTCTTGGTCTTCAAGACATTCTGTGAAATTTGAGCTGTCTGTGTTTGCTACAAGAGGAGATATCACAAAGTATGCGCTTTTGTTGTTTCCTTTCGTTTCAATGCATTTTGGCCTAAAACAAGCATTTGCTGTTTTCTCTTAAATGCAACATGGGAGAAAACATATTTCACATCACATTTGTGGGTCTTGGTCTTTAACACATTCTGTGAAATTTTGAGTTGTCTGTGTTTGCTACAAGAGGAGATATCACAAAGTATGCACATTTGTTGTTTCCAATGGTTTGAATGCATTTTGGCCTAAAATGAGCATTTGCTGTTTTCTCTTGAATGCAACATGGGAGAAAAACCATTTCACATCACATTTGTGGATCATGGTCTTCAACACATTCTGTGAAATTTTGAGCTGTCTGTGTTTGCTAAAAGAAGAGATATCACAAAGTATGCTCTTTTGTTGTTTCCTTTGATTTCAATGCATTTAGGCCTAAAACGGGCATTTGCTGTTTTCTCTTAAACGCAACATGGGAGAAAAACCATTTCACATCACATTTGTG
This sequence comes from Taudactylus pleione, assembly GCA_031769625.1. NCBI lineage: Eukaryota > Metazoa > Chordata > Amphibia > Anura > Myobatrachidae > Taudactylus > Taudactylus pleione. The sequence goes on along the minus strand of JAUIMM010000274.1, from coordinate 626,067 downwards.
GGTCTTGGTCTTCAACACATTCTGTGAAATTTTGAGCTGTCTGTGTTTGCTGAAGAGGAGATATCACAAAGTATGCGCTTTTGTTGTTTCCATTGGTTTCAATGCATTTTGGCCTAAAACGAGCATTTGCTGTTTTCTCTTAAATGCAACATGGGAGAAAAACCATTTCACATCATATTTGTGGGTCTTGGTCTTCAACACATTCTGTGAAATTTTGAGCTGTCTTTGTTTGCTACAAGAGGAGATATCACAAAGTATGCACTTTTGTTGTTTCCATTGGTTTCAATGCATTTTGGCCTAAAACGAGCATTTGCTGTTTTCTCTTAAATGCAACATGGGAGAAAAACCATTTCACATCACATTTCTGGGTCTTGGCCTTCAACACAATGTGTGAAATTTTTAGCTATCTGTATTTGCTAGAAGAGGAGATATCACAAAGTATGCGCTTTTGTTGTTTTCCCATTGGTTTCAATGCACATTGGCCTAAAACGGGCATTTGCTGTTTTCTCTTAAAGGCAACATGGGAGAAAAAAAATTTCACATCATATTTGTGGGTCTTGGTCTTCAACATGTTCTGTGAAATTTTGAGCTGTCTTTGCTTAAGAGGAGATATCACAAAGTATGCATTTTTGTTGTTTCCATTGGTTTCAATGCATTTTGTCCTAAAACGAGCATTTGCTGTTTTCTCTTAAATGCAACATGGGAGAAAAACCATTTCACATCACATTTGTGGGTCTTGGTCTTCAACACATTCTGTGAAATTTTGAGCTGTCTTTGTTTGCTTAAGAGGAGATATCACAAAGTATGCACTTTTGTTGTTTTCCCATTGGTTTCAATGCACATTGGCCTAAAACGGGCATTTGCTGTTTTCTCTTAAAGGCAACATGGGAGAAAAACCATTTCACATCATATTTGTGGGTCTTGGTCTTCAACACATTCTGTGAAATTTTGAGCTGTCTGTGTTTGCTACAAGAGGAGATATCGCAAAGAATGCGCTTTTCTTGTTTCCTTTCGTTTCAATGCATATTGGCCTAAAACGAGCATTTGCTGTTTTCTCTTAAACGCAACATGGGAGAAAAACCATTTCACATCACATTTGTGGGTCTTGGTCTTCAACACATTCTGTGAAATTTTGAGCTGTCTTTGTTTGCTTAAGAGGAGATATCACAAAGTATGCGCTTTTGTTGTTTCCATTGGTTTGAATGCATTTTTTCCTAAAACAAGCTTTTGCTGTTTTCTCTTAAACGAAACATGGGAGAAAATCCATTTCACATCACATTTGTGGGTCTTGGTCTTCAACACATTCTGTGAATTTTGAGCTGTCTGTGTTTGCTACAAGAGGAGATATCACAAAGTATGCACATTTGTTGTTTCCAATGGTTTGAATGCATTTTGGCCTAAAATGAGCATTTGCTGTTTTCTCTTGAATGCAACATGGGAGAAAAACCATTTCACATCACATTTGTGGTATTGGCCTTCAACACATTCTGTGAAATTTTGAGCTGTCTGTGTTTGCTACAAGAGGAGATATCACAAAGTATGCACATTTGTTGTTTCCAATGGTTTGAATGCATTTTTTCCTAAAACGAGCATTTGCTGTTTTCTCTTAAATGCAACATGGGAGAAAAACCTTTTTCACATCACATTTGTGGGGCTTGGTCTTCAACACATCCAGTGAAATTTTGAGCTGTCTTTGTTTGCTTAAGAGGAGATATCACAAAGTATGCGCTTTTGTTGTTTTCCCATTGGTTTCAATGCACATTGGCCTAAAACGGGCATTTGCTGTTTTCTCTTAAAGGCAACATGGGAGAAAAAAAATTTCACATCATATTTGTGGGTCTTGGTCTTCAACATATTCTGTGAAATTTTGAGCTGTCTTTGCTTAAGAGGAGATATCACAAAGTATGCATTTTTGTTGTTTCCATTGGTTTCAATGCATTTTGGCCTAAAACGAGCATTTGCTGTTTTCTCTTAAATGCAACATGGGAGAAAAACCATTTCACATCACATTTGTGGGTCTTGGTCTTCAACACATTCTGTGAAACTTTGAGCTGTCTTTGTTTGCTTAAGAGGAGATATCACAAAGTATGCGCTTTTGTTGTTTTCCCATTGGTTTCAATGCACATTGGCCTAAAACGGGCATTTGCTGTTTTCTCTTAAAGGCAACATGAGAGAAAAACCATTTCACATCACATTTGTGGGTCTTGGTCTTCAACACATTCTGTGAAATTTTGAGCTGTCTGTGTTTGCTACAAGAGGATATATCACAAATAATGCGCTTTTGTTGTTTCCATTGGTTTGAATGCACTTTTTCCTAAAACAAGCTTTTGCTGTTTTCTCTTAAACGAAACATGGGAGAAAAACCATTTCACATCACATTTGTGGGTCTTGGTCTTGAACACATTCTGTGAAATTTTGAGCTGTCTGTGTTTGCTACAAGAGGATATATCACAAATAATGCGCTTTTGTTGTTTCCATTGGTTTGAATGCACTTTTTCCTAAAACAAGCTTTTGCTGTTTTCTCTTAAACGAAACATGGGAGAAAAACCATTTCACATCACATTTGTGGGTCTTGGTCTTGAACACATTCTGTGAAATTTTGAGCTGTCTTTGCTTAAGAGGAGATATCACAAAGTATGCATTTTTGTTGTTTCCATTGGTTTCAATGCATTTTGGCCTAAAACGAGCATTTGCTGTTTTCTCTTAAATGCAACATGGGAGAAAAACCATTTCACATCACATTTGTGGGTCTTGGTCTTCAACACATTCTGTGAAATTTTGAGCTGTCTTTGTTTGCTTAAGAGGAGATATCACAAAGTATGCGCTTTTGTTGTTTCCATTGGTTTGAATGCATTTTTTCCTAAAACAAGCTTTTGCTGTTTTCTCTTAAACGCAACATGTGAGAAAAACCAATTCACATCACATTTGTGGGTCTTGGTCTTCAACACATTCTGCGAAATTTTGAGCTGTCTGTGTTTGCTACAAGAGGAGATATCACAAAGTATGCACATTTGTTGTTTCCATTGGTTTGAATGCACTTTTTCCTAAAACAAGCTTTTGCTGTTTTCTCTTAAACGAAACATGGGAGAAAAACCATTTCACATCACATTTGTGGGTCTTGGTCTTCAACACATTCTGTGAAATTTTGAGCTGTCTTTGTTTGCTTAAGAGGAGATATCACAAAGTATGCGCTTTTGTTGTTTTCCCATTGGTTTCAATGCAAATTGGCCTAAAACGGGCATTTGCTGTTTTCTCTTAAAGGCAACATGGGAGAAAAACCATTTAACATCATATTTGTGGGTCTTGGTCTTCAACACATTCTGTGAAATTTTGAGCTGTCTTTGTTTGCTTAAGAGGAGATATCACAAAGTATGCGCTTTTGTTGTTTCCATTGGTTTGAATGCATTTTTTCCTAAAACGAGCTTTTGCTGTTTTCTCTTAAACGAAACATGGGAGAAAAACCATTTCACATCACATTTGTGGGTCTTGGTCTTCAACACATTCTGTGAAATTTGAGCTGTCTCTGTTGGCTACAAGAGGAGATATCACAAAGAATGCACTTTTGTTGTTTCCATTGGTTTCAATGCATTTTGGCCAAAAACAGGCATTTGCTGTTTTCTCTTGAATGCAACATGGGAGAAAAACCATTTCACATCACATTCGTGGGTCTTGGTCTTCAACACATTCTGTGAAATTTTGAGCTGTCTTTGTTTGCTTAAGAGGAGATATCACAAAGTATGCGCTTTTGTTGTTTCCATTGGTTTGAATGCATTTTTTCCTAAAACGAGCTTTTGCTGTTTTCTCTTAAACGAAACATGGGAGAAAAACCATTTCACATCACATTTGAGGGTCTTGGTCTTCAACACATTCTGTGAAATTTGAGCTGTCTCTGTTGGCTACAAGAGGAGATATCACAAAGAATGCACTTTTGTTGTTTCCATTGGTTTCAATGCATTTTGGCCAAAAACAGGCATTTGCTGTTTTCTCTTGAATGCAACATGGGAGAAAAACCATTTCACATCACATTTGTGGTATTGGCCTTCAACACATTCTGTGAAATTTTGAGCTGTCTGTGTTTGCTACAAGAGGAGATATCACAAAGTATGCACATTTGTTGTTTCCAATGGTTTGAATGCATTTTGTCCTAAAACGAGCATTTGCTGTTTTCTCTTAAATGCAACATGGGAGAAAAAACTTTTTCACATCACATTTGTGTGGCTTGGTCTTCAACACATCCAGTGAAATTTTGAGCTGTCTTTGTTTGCTTAAGAGGAGATATCACAAATTATGTGCTTTTGTTGTTTCCATTGGTTTCAATGGATTTTGGCCTAAAACGAGCATTTGCTGTTTTCTCTTAAATGCAACATGGGAGAAAAACCATTTCACATCACATTTGTGGGTCTTGGTCTTCAACACATTCTGTGAAATTTGACCTGTCTGTGTTTGCTACAAGAGGAGATATCACAAAGTATGCGCTTTTGTTGTTTCCTTTCGTTTCAATGCATTTTGGCCTAAAACGAGCATTTGCTGTTTTCTCTTAAATGCAACATGGGAGAAAACATATTTCACATCACATTTGTGGGTCTTGGTCTTCAACACATTCTGTGAAATTTTGAGTTGTCTGTGTTTGCTACAAGAGGAGATATCACAAAGTATGCACATTTGTTGTTTCCAATGGTTTGAATGCATTTTGGCCTAAAATGAGCATTTGCTGTTTTCTCTTGAATGCAACATGGGAGAAAAACCATTTCACATCACATTTGTGGTATTGGCCTTCAACACATTCTGTGAAATTTTGAGCTGTCTGTGTTTGCTACAAGAGGAGATACCACAAAGTATGCACATTTGTTGTTTCCAATGGTTTGAATGCATTTTTTCCTAAAACGAGCATTTGCTGTTTTCTCTTAAACGCAACATGGGAGAAAAACCTTTTTCACATCACATTTGTGGGGCTTGGTCTTCAACACATTCTGTGAAATTTTGAGCTGTCTTTGTTTGCTTAAGAGGAGATATCACAAATTATGCGCTTTTGTTGTTTCCATTGGTTTCAATGCATTTTGGCCTAAAACGAGCATTTGCTGTTTTCTCTTAAATGCAACATGGGAGAAAAACCATTTCACATCACATTTGAGGGTCTTTGTCTTCAACACATTCTGTGAAATTTTGAGCTGTCTGTGTTTGATACAAGAAGAGATATCACAAAGTATGCGCTTTTGTTGTTTCCATTGGTTTCAATGCATTTTGGCCTAAAACGAGCATTTGCTGTTTTCTCTTAAATGCAACATGGGAGAAAAACCATTTCACATCACATTTGTGGGTCTTTGTCTTCAACACATTCTGTGAAATTTTGAGCTGTCTGTGTTTGCTACAAGAAGGGATATCACAAAGTATGCTCTTTTGTTGTTTCCTTTGATTTCAATGCATTTAGGCCTAAAACAAGCATTTGCTGATTTCTCTTAAATGCAACATGGGAGAAAAACCAATTCACATCACATTAGTGGGTCTTGGTATTCAACACATTCTGTGAAATTTTGAGCTATCTGTGTTTGCTACAAGAGGAGATATTACAAAGTATGCGCTTTTGTTGTTTCCTTTCGTTTCAATGCATTTTGGCCTAAAACAAGCATTTGCTGTTTTCTCTTAAATGCAACATGGGAGAAAACCCATTTCATGTCACATTTGTGGGTCTTGGTCTTCAACACATTCTATGAAATTTTGAGTTGTCTGTGTTTGCTACAAGAGGAGATATCACAAAGTATGCGCTTTTGTTGTTTTCCCATTGTTTTCAATGCATATTGGCCTAAAACGAGCATTTGCTGTTTTCTCTTAAACGCAACATGGGAGAAAAACCATTTCACATCACATTTGTGGGTCTTCGTCTTCAACACATTCTGTGAAATTTTGAGCTGTCTGTGTTTGCTTAAGAGGAGATATCACAAAGTATGCGCTTTTGTTGTTTCCATTGGTTTCAATGCATTTTGGCCTAAAACGAGCATTTGCTGTTTTCTCTTAAATGCAACATGGGAGAAAAAACATTTCACATCACATTTGTGGGTTTTGGTCTTCAACACATTCTGTGAAATTTTGAGCTGTCTGTGTTTGCTACAAGAGGAGATATCACAAAGTATGCGCTTTTGTTGTTTCCATTGGTTTCAATGCATTTTGGCCTAAAACGAGCATTTGCTGTTTTCACTTAAATGCAACATGGGAGAAAAACCATTTCACATCACATTTCTGGGTCTTGGCCTTCAACACAATGTGTGAAATTTTTAGCTATCTGTGTTTGCTAGAAGAGGAGATATCACAAAGTATGCGCTTTTGTTGTTTTCCCATTGGTTTCAATGCACATTGGCCTAAAACAAGCATTTGCAGTTTTCTCTTAAATGCAACATGGGAGAAAAACCATTTCACATCACATTTGTGGGTCTTGGTCTTCAACACATTCTGTGAAATTTTGAGCTGTCTTTGTTTGCTTAAGAGGAGATATCACAAAGTATGCGCTTTTGTTGTTTCCATTGGTTTGAATGCATTTTTTCCTAAAACGAGCTTTTGCTGTTTTCTCTTAAACGAAACATGGGAGAAAAACCATTTCACATCACATTTGTGGGTTTTGGTCTTCAACACATTCTGTGAAATTTGAGCTGTCTCTGTTTGCTACAAGAGGAGATATCACAAAGAATGCACTTTTGTTGTTTCCATTGGTTTCAATGCATTTTGGCCTAAAACAGGCATTTGCTGTTTTCTCTTAAAGGCAACATGGGAGACAAACCATTTCACATCACATTTGTGGGTCTTGGTCTTCAACACATTCTGTGAAATTTTGAGCTGTCTGTGTTTGCTACAAGAGGAGATATCGCAAAGAATGCGCTTTTCTTGTTTCCTTTCGTTTCAATGCATATTGGCCTAAAACGAGCATTTGCTGTTTTCTCTTAAACGCAACATGTGAGAAAAACCATTTCACATCACATTTGTGGGTCTTGGTCTTCAACACATTCTGTGAAATTTTGAGCTGTCTTTGTTTGCTTAAGAGGAGATATCACAAAGTATGCGCTTTTGTTGTTTCCATTGGTTTGAATGCATTTTTTCCTAAAACAAGCTTTTGCTGTTTTCTCTTAAACGAAACATGGGAGAAAAACCATTTCACATCACATTTGTGGGTCTTGGTCTTCAACACATTCTGTGAAATTTGAGCTGTCTCTGTTTGCTACAAGAGGAGATATCACAAAGAATGCACTTTTGTTGTTTCCATTGGTTTCAATGCATTTTGGCCTAAAACAGGCATTTGCTGTTTTCTCTTAAAGGCAACATGGGAGACAAACCATTTCACACCACATTTGTGGGTCTTGGTCTTCAACACATTCTGTGAAATTTTGAGCTGTCTGTGTTTGCTACAAGAGGAGATATCACAAAGTATGCACATTTGTTGTTTCCAATGGTTTGAATGCATTTTTTCCTAAAACGAGTATTTGCTGTTTTCTCTTAAACGCAACATGTGAGAAAAACCAATTCACATCACATTTGTGGGTCTTGGTCTTCAACACATTCTGTGAAATTTTGAGCTGTCTGTGTTTGCTACAAGAGGAGATATCACAAAGTATGCACTTTTGTTGTTTCCATTGGTTTCAATGCATTTTGGCCAAAAACAGGCATTTGCTGTTTTCTCTTGAATGCAACATGGGAGAAAAACCATTTCACATCACATTTGTGGTATTGGCCTTCAACACATTCTGTGAAATTTTGAGCTGTCTGTGTTTGCTACAAGAGGAGATATCACAAAGTATGCACATTTGTTGTTTCCAATGGTTTGAATGCATTTTTTCCTAAAACGAGCATTTGCTGTTTTCTCTTAAATGCAACATGGGAGAAAAAACTTTTTCACATCACATTTGTGGGGCTTGGTCTTCAACACATCCAGTGAAATTTTGAGCTGTCTTTGTTTGCTTAAGAGGAGATATCACAAAGTATGCGCTTTTGTTGTTTACTTTCGTTTCAATGCATTTTGGCCTAAAATGAGCATTTGCTGTTTTCTCTTGAATGCAACATGGGAGAAAAACCATTTCACATCACATTTGTGGTATTGGCCTTCAACACATTCTGTGAAATTTTGAGCTGTCTGTGTTTGCTACAAGAGGAGATACCACAAAGTATACACATTTGTTGTTTCCAATGGTTTGAATGCATTTTTTCCTAAAACGAGCATTTGCTGTTTTCTCTTAAACGCAACATGGGAGAAAAACCTTTTTCACATCACATTTGTGGGGCTTGGTCTTCAACACATTCTGTGAAATTTTGAGCTGTCTTTGTTTGCTTAAGAGGAGATATCACAAATTATGCGCTTTTGTTGTTTCCATTGGTTTCAATGCATTTTGGCCTAAAACGAGCATTTGCTGTTTTCTCTTAAATGCAACATGGGAGAAAAACAATTTCACATCACATTTGAGGGTCTTTGTCTTCAACACATTCTGTGAAATTTTGAGCTGTCTGTGTTTGATACAAGAAGAGATATCACAAAGTATGCGCTTTTGTTGTTTCCATTGGTTTCAATGCATTTTGGCCTAAAACGAGCATTTGCTGTTTTCTCTTAAATGCAACATGGGAGAAAAACCATTTCACATCACATTTGTGGGTCTTTGTCTTCAACACATTCTGTGAAATTTTGAGCTGTCTGTGTTTGCTACAAGAAGAGATATCACAAAGTATGCTCTTTTGTTGTTTCCTTTGATTTCAATGCATTTAGGCCTAAAACAAGCATTTGCTGATTTCTCTTAAATGCAACATGGGAGAAAAACCAATTCACATCACATTAGTGGGTCTTGGTATTCAACACATTCTGTGAAATTTTGAGCTATCTGTGTTTGCTACAAGAGGAGATATTACAAAGTATGCGCTTTTGTTGTTTCCTTTCGTTTCAATGCATTTTGGCCTAAAACAAGCATTTGCTGTTTTCTCTTAAATGCAACATGGGAGAAAACCCATTTCATGTCACATTTGTGGGTCTTGGTCTTCAACACATTCTATGAAATTTTGAGCTATCTGTGTTTGCTACAAGAGGAGATATCACAAAGTATGCGCTTTTGTTGTTTCCATTGGTTTCAATGCATTTTGGCCTAAAACGAGCATTTGCTGTTTTCTCTTAAATGCAACATGGGAGAAAAACCATTTCACATCACATTTCTGGGTCTTGGCCTTCAACACAATGTGTGAAATTTTTAGCTATCTGTGTTTGCTAGAAGAGGAGATATCACAAAGTATGCGCTTTTGTTGTTTTCCCATTGGTTTCAATGCACATTGGACTAAAACGAGCATTTGCAGTTTTCTCTTAAATGCAACATGGGAGAAAAACCATTTCACATCACATTTGTGGGTCTTGGTCTTCAACACATTCTGTGAAATTTTGAGCTGTCTTTGTTTGCTTAAGAGGAGATATCACAAAGTATGCGCTTTTGTTGTTTCCATTGGTTTGAATGCATTTTTTCCTAAAACGAGCTTTTGCTGTTTTCTCTTAAACGAAACATGGGAGAAAAACCATTTCACATCACATTTGTGGGTCTTGGTCTTCAACACATTCTGTGAAATTTGAGCTGTCTCTGTTTGCTACAAGAGGAGATATCACAAAGAATGCACTTTTGTTGTTTCCATTGGTTTCAATGCATTTTGGCCTAAAACAGGCATTTGCTGTTTTCTCTTAAAGGCAACATGGGAGACAAACCATTTCACATCACATTTGTGGGTCTTGGTCTTCAACACATTCTGTGAAATTTTGAGCTGTCTGTGTTTGCTACAAGAGGAGATATCACAAAGTATGCACATTTGTTGTTTCCAATGGTTTGAATGCATTTTTTCCTAAAACGAGCATTTGCTGTTTTCTCTTAAACGCAACATGTGAGAAAAACCAATTCACATCACATTTGTGGGTCTTGGTCTTCAACACATTCTGTGAAATTTTGAGCTGTCTTTGTTTGCTTAAGAGGAGATATCACAAAGTATGCGCTTTTGTTGATTCCTTTCGTTTCAATGCATTTTGGCCTAAAACGAGCTTTTGCTGATTTCTCTTAAATGCAACATGGGAGAAAAACCATTTCACATCACATTTGTGGGTCTTGGTCTTCAACACATTCTGTGAAATTTTGAGCTGAATGTGTTTGCTACAAGAAGAGATATCACAAAGTATGCACTTTTGTTGTTTCCATTGGTTTCAATGCATTTTGGTCTAAAACGCGCATTTGCTGTTTTCTCTTAAATGCAGCATGGGAGAAAAACCATTTCACATCACATTTGTGGGTCTTGGTCTGCAAAACATTCTGTGAAATTTTGAGCTGTCGGTGTTTTCTACAAGAGGAGATATCACAAAGCATGCGCTTTTGTTGTTTCCTTTCTTTTCAATGCATTTTGGCCTAAAACAAGCATTTGCTGTTTTCTCTTAAATGCAACATGGGAGAAAACCCATTTCACATCAAATTTGTGGGTCTTGGTCTTCAACACATTCTGTTAAATTTTTAGCTGTCTTTGCTTAAGAGGAGATATCCCAAAGTATGCACTTTTGTTGTTTCCAGTGGTTTCAATGCATTTTGGCCTAAAACGAGCATTTGCTGTTTTCTCTTAAATGCAACATGGGAGAAAAACCATTTCACAACAGATTTGTGGGTCTTGGTCTTCAACACATTCTGTGAAATTTTGAGCTGTCTGTGTTTGCTACAAGAGGAGATATCACAAATAATGCGCTTTTGTTGTTTCCATTGGTTTGAATGCACTTTTTCCTAAAACAAGCTTTTGCTGTTTTCTCTTAAACGAAACATGGGAGAAAAATCATTTCACATCACATTTGTGGGTCTTGGTCTTCAACACATTCTGTGAAATTTTGAGCTGTCTTTGCTTAAGAGGAGATATCACAAAGTATGCATTTTTGGTGTTTCCTTTGATTTCAATGCATTTTGGCCTAAAATGAGCATTTGCTGTTTTCTCTTAAATGCAACATGGGAGAAAAACCATTTCACATCACATTTGTGGGTCTTGGTCTTCAACACATTCTGTGAAATTTTGAGCTGTCTTTGTTTGCTTAAGAGGAGATATCACAAAGTATGCGCTTTTGTTGTTTTCCCATTGGTTTCAATGCACATTGGCCTAAACGGGCATTTGCTGTTTTCTCTTAAAGGCAACATGGGAGAAAAACCATTTCACATCATATTTGTGGGTCTTGGTCTTCAACACATTCTGTGAAATTTTGAGCTGTCTGTGTTTGCTACAAGAGGAGATATCACAAAGAATGTGCTTTTCTTGTTTCCTTTCGTTTCAATGCATATTGGCCTAAAACGAGCATTTGCTGTTTTCTCTTAAACGCAACATGGGAGAAAAACCATTTCACATCAAATTTGTGGGTCTTGGTCTTCAACACATTCTGTGAAATTTTGAGCTGTCTTTGTTTGCTACAAGAAGAGATATCACAAAGTATGTGCTTTTGTTGTTTCCATTGGTTTGAATGCATTTTTTCCTAAAACGAGCTTTTGCTGTTTTCTCTTAAACGAAACATGGGAGAAAAACCATTTCACATCACATTTGTGGGTCTTGGTCTTCAACACATTCTATGAAATTTGAGCTGTCTCTGTTTGCTACAAGAGGAGATATCACAAAGAATGCACTTTTGTTGTTTCCATTGGTTTCAATGCATTTTGGCCTAAAACAGGCATTTGCTGTTTTCTCTTAAAGGCAACATGGGAGACAAACCATTTCACATCACATTTGTGGGTCTTGGTCTTCAACACATTCTGTGAAATTTTGAGCTGTCTGTGTTTGCTACAAGAGGAGATATCACAAAGTATGCACATTTGTTGTTTCCAATGGTTTGAATGCATTTTTTCCTAAAACGAGCATTTGCTGTTTTCTCTTAAACGCAACATGTGAGAAAAACCAATTCACATCACATTTGTGGGTCTTGGTCTTCAACACATTCTGTGAAATTTTGAGCTGTCTTTGTTTGCTTAAGAGGAGATATCACAAAGTATGCGCTTTTGTTGATTCCTTTCGTTTCAATGCATTTTGGCCTAAAACGAGCTTTTGCTGATTTCTCTTAAATGCAACATGGGAGAAAAACCATTTCACATCACATTTGTGGGTCTTGGTCTTCAACACATTCTGTGAAATTTTGAGCTGAATGTGTTTGCTACAAGAAGAGATATCACAAAGTATGCACTTTTGTTGTTTCCATTGGTTTCAATGCATTTTGGTCTAAAACACGCATTTGCTGTTTTCTCTTAAATGCAGCATGGGAGAAAAACCATTTCACATCACATTTGTGGGTCTTGGTCTGCAAAACATTCTGTGAAATTTTGAGCTGTCGGTGTTTTCTACAAGAGGAGATATCACAAAGCATGCGCTTTTGTTGTTTCCTTTCTTTTCAATGCATTTTGGCCTAAAACAAGCATTTGCTGTTTTCTCTTAAATGCAACATGGGAGAAAAACCATTTCACATCACATTTGTGGGTTTTGGTCTTCAACACATTCTGTGAAATTTTGAGCTGTCTGTGTTTGCTACAAGAGGAGATATCACAAAGTATGCGCTTTTGTTGTTTCCATTGGTTTCAATGCATTTTGGCCTAAAACGAGCATTTGCTGTTTTCTCTTAAATGCAACATGGGAGAAAAACCATTTCACATCACATTTCTGGGTCTTGGCCTTCAACACAATGTGTGAAATTTTTAGCTATCTGTGTTTGCTAGAAGAGGAGATATCACAAAGTATGCGCTTTTGTTGTTTTCCCATTGGTTTCAATGCACATTGGCCTAAAACGAGCATTTGCAGTTTTCTCTTAAATGCAACATGGGAGAAAAACCATTTCACATCACATTTGTGGGTCTTGGTCTTCAACACATTCTGTGAAATTTTGAGCTGTCTTTGTTTGCTTAAGAGGAGATATCACAAAGTATGCGCTTTTGTTGTTTCCATTGGTTTGAATGCATTTTTTCCTAAAACGAGCTTTTGCTGTTTTCTCTTAAACGAAACATGGGAGAAAAACCATTTCACATCACATTTGTGGGTCTTGGTCTTCAACACATTCTGTGAAATTTGAGCTGTCTCTGTTTGCTACAAGAGGAGATATCACAAAGAATGCACTTTTGTTGTTTCCATTGGTTTCAATGCATTTTGGCCTAAAACAGGCATTTGCTGTTTTCTCTTAAAGGCAACATGGGAGACAAACCATTTCACATCACATTTGTGGGTCTTGGTCTTCAACACATTCTGTGAAATTTTGAGCTGTCTGTGTTTGCTTAAGAGGAGATATCACAAAGTATGCATTTTTGTTGTTTCCATTGGTTTCAATGCATTTTGGCCTAAAATGAGCATTTGTTGTTTTCTCTTAAATGCAACATGGGAGAAAAACCATTTCACATCAGATTTGTGGGTCTTGGTCTTCAACACATTCGGTGAAATTTTGAGCTGTCTGTGTTTGCTACAAGAGGAGATATCACAAAGAATGCGCTTTTCTTGTTTCCTTTCGTTTCAATGCATATTGGCCTAAAACGAGCATTTGCTGTTTTCTCTTAAACGCAACATGGGAGAAAAACCATTTCACATCACATTTGTGGGTCTTGGTCTTCAACACATTCTGTGAAATTTTGAGCTGTCTTTGTTTGCTTAAGAGGAGATATCACAAAGTATTTGCTTTTGTTGTTTCCAGTGGTTTGAATGCATTTTTTCCTAAAACGAGCTTTTGCTGTTTTCTCTTAAATGAAACATGGGAGAAAAACCATTTCACATCACATTTGTGGGTCTTGGTCTTCAACACATTCTGTGAAATTTGAGCTGTCTGTGTTTGCTACAAGAGGAGATATCACAAAGTATGCACATTTGTTGTTTCCAATGGTTTGAATGCATTTTTTCCTAAAACGAGCATTTGCTGTTTTCTCTTAAATGCAACATGCGAGAAAAACCAATTCACATCACATTTGTGGGTCTTGGTCTTCAACACATTCTGTGAAATTTTGAGCTGTCTTTGTTTGCTTAAGAGGAGATATCACAAAGTATGCGCTTTTGTTGATTCCTTTCGTTTCAATGCATTTTGGCCTAAAATGAGCATTTGCTGATTTCTCTTAAATGCAACATGGGAGAAAAACCATTTCACATCACATTTGTGGGTCTTGGTCTTCAACACATTCTGTGAAATTTTGAGCTGTCTGTGTTTGCTACAAGAAGAGATATCACAAAGTAAGCACTTTTGTTGTTTCCATTGGTTTCAATGCATTTTGGTCTAAAACGAGCATTTGCTGTTTTCTCTTAAATGCAGCATGGGAGAAAAACCATTTCACATCACATTTGTGGGTCTTGGTCTGCAAAACATTCTGTGAAATTTTGAGCTGTCGGTGTCTGCTACAAGAGGAGATATCACAAAGCATGCGCTTTTGTTGTTTCCTTTCTTTTCAATGCATTTTGGCCTAAAACAAGCATTTGCTGTTTTCTCTTAAATGCAACATGGGAGAAAACCCATTTCACATCAAATTTGTGGGTCTTGGTCTTCAACACATTCTGTGAAATTTTTAAATGTCTGTGTTTGCTACAAGAGAATATATCACAAAGTATGCACTTTTTTTGTTTCCAGTGGTTTCAATTTATTTTGGCCTAAAACAGGCATTTGCTGTTTTCTCTTAAATGCAACATGGGAGACAAACCATTTCACATCACATTTGTGGGTCTTGGCCTTCAACACATTGTGTGAAATTTTGAGCTGTCTGTGTTTGCTACCAGAGGAGATATCACAAAGAATGTGCTTTTGTTGTTTCCATTGTTTTCAATGCATTTTGGCCTAAAACGAGCATTTGCTGTTTTCTCTTAAATGCAACATGGGAGAAAAACCATTTCACATCACATTTGTGGGTCTTTGTCTTCAACACATTCTGTGAAATTTTGAGCTGTCTGTGTTTGCTACAAGAAGAGATATCACAAAGTATGCGCTTTTGTTGTTTCCATTGGTTTCAATGCATTTTGGCCTAAAACGAGCATTTGCTGTTTTCTCTTAAATGCAACATGGGAGAAAAACAATTTCACATCACATTTCTGGGTATTGGCCTTCAACACAATGTGTGAAATTTTTAGCTATCTGTGTTTGCTAGAAGAGGAGATATCAGAAAGTATGCACTTTTGTTGTTTTCCCATTGGTTTCAATGCACATTGGCCTATAACGAGCATTTGCTGTTTTCTCTTAAATGCAACATGGGAGAAAAACCATTTCACATCACATTTGTGGGTCTTGGTATTCAACACATTCTGTGAAATTTTGAGCTGTCTGTGTTTGCTACAAGAGGATATATCACAAATAATGCGCTTTTGTTGTTTCCATTGGTTTGAATGCACTTTTTCCTAAAACAAGCTTTTGCTGTTTTCTCTTAAACGAAACATGGGAGAAAAACCATTTCACATCACATTTGTGGGTCTTGGTCTTGAACACATTCTGTGAAATTTTGAGCTGTCTTTGCTTAAGAGGAGATATCACAAAGTATGCATTTTTGTTGTTTCCATTGGTTTCAATGCATTTTGGCCTAAAACGAGCATTTGCTGTTTTCTCTTAAATGCAACATGGGAGAAAAACCATTTCACATCACATTTGTGGGTCTTGGTCTTCAACACATTCTGTGAAATTTTGAGCTATCTTTGTTTGCTTAAGAGGAGATATCACAAAGTATGCGCTTTTGTTGTTTTCCCATTGGTTTCAATGCACATGGGCCTAAAACGGGCATTTGCTGTTTTCTCTTAAATGCAACATGGGAGAAAAACCATTTCACATCACATTTGTGGGTCTTGGTCTTCAACACATTCTGTGAAATTTTGAGCTGTCTTTGTTTGCTTAAGAGGAGATATCACAAAGTATGCACTTTTGGTGTTTTCCCATTGGTTTCAATGCACATTGGCCTATAACGAGCATTTGCTGTTTTCTCTTAAATGCAACATGGGAGAAAAACCATTTCACATCACATTTGTGGGTCTTGGTCTTCAACACATTCTGTGAAATTTTTAGCTGTCTTTGCTTAAGAGGAGATATCACAAATAATGCGCTTTTGTTGTTTCCAATGGTTTGAATGCACTTTTTCCTAAAACAAGCTTTTGCTGTTTTCTCTTAAATGAAACATGGGAGAAAAACCATTTCACATCACATTTGTGGGTCTTGGTCTTCAACACATTCTGTGAAATTTTGAGCTGTCTTTGCTTAAGAGGAGATATCACAAAGTATGCATTTTTGTTGTTTCCATTGGATTCAATGCATTTTGGCCTAAAACGAGCATTTGCTGTTTTCTCTTAAATGCAACATGGGAGAAAAACCATTTCACATCACATTTGTGGGTCTTGGTCTTCAACACATTCTGTGAAATTTTGAGCTGTCTTTGTTTGCTTAAGAGGAGATATCACAAAGTATGCGCTTTTGTTGTTTTCCCATTGGTTTCAATGCACATTGGCCTAAAACGGGCATTTGCTGTTTTCTCTTAAAGGCAACATGGGAGAAAAACCATTTCACAACATATTTGTGGGTCTTGGTCTTCAACACATTCTGTGAAATTTTGAGCTGTCTTTGTTTGCTACAAGAGGAGATATCACAAAGAATGCGCTTTTCTTGTTTCCTTTCGTTTCAATGCATATTGGCCTAAAACGAGCATTTGCTGTTTTCTCTTAAACGCAACATGGGAGAAAATCAATTTCACATCACATTTGTGGGTCTTGGTCTTCAACACATTCTGTGAAATTTTGAGCTGTCTTTGTTTGCTTAAGAGGAGATATCACAAAGTATGCGCTTTTGTTGTTTCCATTGGTTTGAATGCATTTTTTCCTAAAACGAGCTTTTGCTGTTTTCTCTTAAACGAAACATGGGAGAAAAACCATTTCACATCACATTTGTGGGACTTGGTCTTCAACACATTCTGTGAAATTTGAGCTGTCTCTGTTGGCTACAAGAGGAGATATCACAAAGAATGCACTTTTGTTGTTTCCATTGGTTTCAATGCATTTTGGCCTAAAACAGGCATTTGCTGTTTTCTCTTAAAGGCAACATGGGAGAAAAACCATTTCACATCACATTTGTGGGTCTTGGTCTTCAACACATTCTGTGAAATTTTGAGCTGTCTGTGTTTGCTACAAGAGGAGATATCACAAAGTATGCACATTTGTTGTTTCCAATGGTTTGAATGCATTTTGGCCTAAAATGAGCATTTGCTGTTTTCTCTTGAATGCAACATGGGAGAAAAACCATTTCACATCACACTTGTGGTATTGGCCTTCAACACATTCTGTGAAATTTTGAACTGTCTGTGTTTGCTACAAGAGGAGATATCACAAAGTATGCACATTTGTTGTTTCCAATGGTTTGAATGCATTTTTTCCTAAAACGAGCATTTGCAGTTTTCTCTTAAATGCTACATGGGAGAAAAACCTTTTTCACATCACATTTGTGGGGCTTGGTCTTCAACACATCCAGTGAAATTTTGAGCTGTCTTTGTTTGCTTAAGAGGAGATATCACAAATTATGCGCTTTTGTTGTTTCCATTGGTTTCAATGCATTTTGGCCTAAAACGAGCATTTGCTGTTTTCTCTTAAATGCAACATGGGAGAAAAACCATTTCACATCACATTTGTGGGTCTTGGTCTTCAACACATTCTGTGAAATTTTGAGCTGTCGGTGTCTGCTACAAGAGGAGATATCACAAAGCATGCGCTTTTGTTGTTTCCTTTCTTTTCAATGCATTTTGGCCTAAAACAAGCATTTGCTGTTTTCTCTTAAATGCAACATGGGAGAAAACCCATTTCACATCAAATTTGTGGGTCTTGGTCTTCAACACATTCTGTGAAATTTTTAAATGTCTGTGTTTGCTACAAGAGAAGATATCACAAAGTATGCGCTTTTTTTGTTTCCAGTGGTTTCAATTTATTTTGGCCTAAAACAGGCATTTGCTGTTTTCTCTTAAATGCAACATGGGAGACAAACCATTTCACATCACATTTGTGGGTCTTGGCCTTCAACACATTGTGTGAAATTTTGAGCTGTCTGTGTTTGCTACCAGAGGAGATATCACAAAGAATGTGCTTTTGTTGTTTCCATTGGTTTCAATGCATTTTGGCCTAAAACGAGCATTTGCTGTTTTCTCTTAAATGCAACATGGGAGAAAAACCATTTCACATCACATTTGTGGGTCTTTGTCTTCAACACATTCTGTGAAATTTTGAGCTGTCTGTGTTTGCTACAAGAAGAGATATCACAAAGTATGCGCTTTTGTTGTTTCCATTGGTTTCAATGCATTTTGGCCTAAAACGAGCATTTGCTGTTTTCTCTTAAATGCAACATGGGAGAAAAACCATTTCACATCACATTTCTGGGTATTGGCCTTCAACACAATGTGTGAAATTTTTAGCTATCTGTGTTTGCTAGAAGAGGAGATATCAGAAAGTATGCACTTTTGTTGTTTTCCCATTGGTTTCAATGCACATTGGCCTATAACGAGCATTTGCTGTTTTCTCTTAAATGCAACATGGGAGAAAAACCATTTCACATCACATTTGTGGGTCTTGGTCTTCAACACATTCTGTGAAATTTTGAGTTGTCTTTGTTTGCTTAAGAGGAGATATCACAAAGTATGCGCTTTTGTTGTTTTCCCATTGGTTTCAATGCACATTGGCCTAAAACGGGCATTTGCTGTTTTCTCTTAAATGCAACATGGGAGAAAAACCATTTCACATCACATTTGTGGGTCTTTGTCTTCAACACATTCTGTGAAATTTTGAGCTGTCTTTGTTTGCTTAAGAGGAGATATCACAAAGTATGCGCTTTTGTTGTTTTCCCATTGGTTTCAATGCACATTGGCCTAAAACGGGCATTTGCTGTTTTCTCTTAAATGCAACATGGGAGAAAAACCATTTCACATCACATTTGTGGGTCTTGGTCTTCAACACATTCTGTGAAATTTTGAGCTGTCTTTGTTTGCTTAAGAGGAGATATCACAAAGTATGCACTTTTGGTGTTTTCCCATTGGTTTCAATGCACATTGGCCTATAACGAGCATTTGCTGTTTTCTCTTAAATGCAACATGGGAGAAAAACCATTTCACATCACATTTGTGGGTCTTGGTCTTCAACACATTCTGTGAAATTTTTAGCTGTCTTTGCTTAAGAGGAGATATCACAAATAATGCGCTTTTGTTGTTTCCAATGGTTTGAATGCACTTTTTCCTAAAACAAGCTTTTGCTGTTTTCTCTTAAATGAAACATGGGAGAAAAACCATTTCACATCACATTTGTGGGTCTTGGTCTTCAACACATTCTGTGAAATTTTGAGCTGTCTTTGCTTAAGAGGAGATATCACAAAGTATGCATTTTTGTTGTTTCCATTGGATTCAATGCATTTTGGCCTAAAACGAGCATTTGCTGTTTTCTCTTAAATGCAACATGGGAGAAAAACCATTTCACATCACATTTGTGGGTCTTGGTCTTCAACACATTCTGTGAAATTTTGAGCTGTCTTTGTTTGCTTAAGAGGAGATATCACAAAGTATGCGCTTTTGTTGTTTTCCCATTGGTTTCAATGCACATTGGCCTAAAACGGGCATTTGCTGTTTTCTCTTAAAGGCAACATGGGAGAAAAACCATTTCACATCATATTTGTGGGTCTTGGTCTTCAACACATTCTGTGAAATTTTGAGCTGTCTTTGTTTGCTACAAGAGGAGATATCACAAAGAATGCGCTTTTCTTGTTTCCTTTCGTTTCAATGCATATTGGCCTAAAACGAGCATTTGCTGTTTTCTCTTAAACGCAACATGGGAGAAAATCCATTTCACATCACATTTGTGGGTCTTGGTCTTCAACACATTCTGTGAAATTTTGAGCTGTCTTTGTTTGCTTAAGAGGAGATATCACAAAGTATGCGCTTTTGTTGTTTCCATTGGTTTGAATGCATTTTTTCCTAAAACGAGCTTTTGCTGTTTTCTCTTAAACGAAACATGGGAGAAAAACCATTTCACATCACATTTGTGGGACTTGGTCTTCAACACATTCTGTGAAATTTGAGCTGTCTCTGTTGGCTACAAGAGGAGATATCACAAAGAATGCACTTTTGTTGTTTCCATTGGTTTCAATGCATTTTGGCCTAAAACAGGCATTTGCTGTTTTCTCTTAAAGGCAACATGGGAGAAAAACCATTTCACATCACATTTGTGGGTCTTGGTCTTCAACACATTCTGTGAAATTTTGAGCTGTCTGTGTTTGCTACAAGAGGAGATATCACAAAGTATGCACATTTGTTGTTTCCAATGGTTTGAATGCATTTTGGCCTAAAATGAGCATTTGCTGTTTTCTCTTGAATGCAACATGGGAGAAAAACCATTTCACATCACACTTGTGGTATTGGCCTTCAACACATTCTGTGAAATTTTGAACTGTCTGTGTTTGCTACAAGAGGAGATATCACAAAGTATGCACATTTGTTGTTTCCAATGGTTTGAATGCATTTTTTCCTAAAACGAGCATTTGCAGTTTTCTCTTAAATGCTACATGGGAGAAAAACCTTTTTCACATCACATTTGTGGGGCTTGGTCTTCAACACATCCAGTGAAATTTTGAGCTGTCTTTGTTTGCTTAAGAGGAGATATCACAAATTATGCGCTTTTGTTGTTTCCATTGGTTTCAATGCATTTTGGCCTAAAACGAGCATTTGCTGTTTTCTCTTAAATGCAACATGGGAGAAAAACCATTTCACATCACATTTGTGGGTCTTGGTCTTCAACACATTCTGTGAAATTTTGAGCTGTCTGTGTTTGCTACAAGAAGAGATATCACAAAGTATGCACTTTTGTTGTTTCCATTGGTTTCAATGCATTTTGGTCTAAAACGAGCATTTGCTGTTTTCTCTTAAATGCAGCATGGGAGAAAAACCATTTCACATCACATTTGTGGGTCTTGGTCTGCAAAACATTCTGTGAAATTTTGAGCTGTCGGTGTCTGCTACAAGAGGAGATATCACAAAGCATGCGCTTTTGTTGTTTCCTTTCTTTTCAATGCATTTTGGCCTAAAACAAGCATTTGCTGTTTTCTCTTAAATGCAACATGGGAGAAAACCCATTTCACATCAAATTTGTGGGTCTTGGTCTTCAACACATTCTGTGAAATTTTTAAATGTCTGTGTTTGCTACAAGAGAAGATATCACAAAGTATGCGCTTTTTTTGTTTCCAGTGGTTTTAATTTATTTTGGCCTAAAACAGGCATTTGCTGTTTTCTCTTAAATGCAACATGGGAGACAAACCATTTCACATCACATTTGTGGGTCTTGGCCTTCAACACATTGTGTGAAATTTTGAGCTGTCTGTGTTTGCTACCAGAGGAGATATCACAAAGAATGTGCTTTTGTTGTTTCCATTGGTTTCAATGCATTTTGGCCTAAAACGAGCATTTGCTGTTTTCTCTTAAATGCAACATGGGAGAAAAACCATTTCACATCACATTTGTGGGTCTTTGTCTTCAACACATTCTGTGAAATTTTGAGCTGTCTGTGTTTGCTACAAGAAGAGATATCACAAAGTATGCGCTTTTGTTGTTTCCATTGGTTTCAATGCATTTTGGCCTAAAACGAGCATTTGCTGTTTTCTCTTAAATGCAACATGGGAGAAAAACCATTTCACATCACATTTCTGGGTATTGGCCTTCAACACAATGTGTGAAATTTTTAGCTATCTGTATTTGCTAGAAGAGGAGATATCAGAAAGTATGCACTTTTGTTGTTTTCCCATTGGTTTCAATGCACATTGGCCTATAACGAGCATTTGCTGTTTTCTCTTAAATGCAACATGGGAGAAAAACCATTTCACATCACATTTGTGGGTCTTGGTCTTCAACACATTCTGTGAAATTTTGAGCTGTCTTTCTTTGCTTAAGAGGAGATATCACAAAGTATGCGCTTTTGTTGTTTTCCCATTGGTTTCAATGCACATTGGCCTAAAACGGGCATTTGCTGTTTTCTCTTAAATGCAACATGGGAGAAAAACCATTTCACATCACATTTGTGGGTCTTTGTCTTCAACACATTCTGTGAAATTTTGAGCTGTCTTTGTTTGCTTAAGAGGAGATATCACAAAGTATGCACTTTTGTTGTTTCCATTGGTTTCAATGCATTTTGGTCTAAAACGAGCATTTGCTGTTTTCTCTTAAATGCAGCATGGGAGAAAAACCATTTCACATCACATTTGTGGGTCTTGGTCTGCAAAACATTCTGTGAAATTTTGAGCTGTCGGTGTCTGCTACAAGAGGAGATATCACAAAGCATGCGCTTTTGTTGTTTCCTTTCTTTTCAATGCATTTTGGCCTAAAACAAGCATTTGCTGTTTTCTCTTAAATGCAACATGGGAGAAAACCCATTTCACATCAAATTTGTGGGTCTTGGTCTTCAACACATTCTGTGAAATTTTTAAATGTCTGTGTTTGCTACAAGAGAAGATATCACAAAGTATGCGCTTTTTTTGTTTCCAGTGGTTTCAATTTATTTTGGCCTAAAACAGGCATTTGCTGTTTTCTCTTAAATGCAACATGGGAGACAAACCATTTCACATCACATTTGTGGGTCTTGGCCTTCAACACATTGTGTGAAATTTTGAGCTGTCTGTGTTTGCTACCAGAGGAGATATCACAAAGAATGTGCTTTTGTTGTTTCCATTGGTTTCAATGCATTTTGGCCTAAAACGAGCATTTGCTGTTTTCTCTTAAATGCAACATGGGAGAAAAACCATTTCACATCACATTTGTGGGTCTTTGTCTTCAACACATTCTGTGAAATTTTGAGCTGTCTGTGTTTGCTACAAGAAGAGATATCACAAAGTATGCGCTTTTGTTGTTTCCATTGGTTTCAATGCATTTTGGCCTAAAACGAGCATTTGCTGTTTTCTCTTAAATGCAACATGGGAGAAAAACCATTTCACATCACATTTCTGGGTATTGGCCTTCAACACAATGTGTGAAATTTTTAGCTATCTGTATTTGCTAGAAGAGGAGATATCAGAAAGTATGCACTTTTGTTGTTTTCCCATTGGTTTCAATGCACATTGGCCTATAACGAGCATTTGCTGTTTTCTCTTAAATGCAACATGGGAGAAAAACCATTTCACATCACATTTGTGGGTCTTGGTCTTCAACACATTCTGTGAAATTTTGAGCTGTCTTTCTTTGCTTAAGAGGAGATATCACAAAGTATGCGCTTTTGTTGTTTTCCCATTGGTTTCAATGCACATTGGCCTAAAACGGGCATTTGCTGTTTTCTCTTAAATGCAACATGGGAGAAAAACCATTTCACATCACATTTGTGGGTCTTTGTCTTCAACACATTCTGTGAAATTTTGAGCTGTCTTTGTTTGCTTAAGAGGAGATATCACAAAGTATGCGCTTTTGTTGTTTTCCCATTGGTTTCAATGCACATTGGCCTAAAACGGGCATTTGCTGTTTTCTCTTAAATGCAACATGGGAGAAAAACCATTTCACATCACATTTGTGGGTCTTGGTCTTCAACACATTCTGTGAAATTTTGAGCTGTCTTTGTTTGCTTAAGAGGAGATATCACAAAGTATGCACTTTTGGTGTTTTCCCATTGGTTTCAATGCACATTGGCCTATAACGAGCATTTGCTGTTTTCTCTTAAATGCAACATGGGAGAAAAACCATTTCACATCACATTTGTGGGTCTTGGTCTTCAACACATTCTGTGAAATTTTTAGCTGTCTTTGCTTAAGAGGAGATATCCCAAAGTATGCACTTTTGTTGTTTCCAGTGGTTTCAATGCATTTTGGCCTAAAACGAGCATTTGCTGTTTTCTCTTAAATGCAACATGGGAGAAAAACCATTTCACATCACATTTGTGGGTCTTGGTCTTCAACACATTCTGTGAAATTTTGAGCTGTCTTTGCTTAAGAGGAGATATCACAAAGTATGCATTTTTGTTGTTTCCATTGGATTCAATGCATTTTGGCCTAAAACGAGCATTTGCTGTTTTCTCTTAAATGCAACATGGGAGAAAAACCATTTCACATCACATTTGTGGGTCTTGGTCTTCAACACATTCTGTGAAATTTTGAGCTGTCTTTGTTTGCTTAAGAGGAGATATCACAAAGTATGCGCTTTTGTTGTTTTCCCATTGGTTTCAATGCACATTGGCCTAAAACGGGCATTTGCTGTTTTCTCTTAAAGGCAACATGGGAGAAAAACCATTTCACATCATATTTGTGGGTCTTGGTCTTCAACACATTCTGTGAAATTTTGAGCTGTCTTTGTTTGCTACAAGAGGAGATATCACAAAGAATGCGCTTTTCTTGTTTCCTTTCGTTTCAATGCATATTGGCCTAAAACGAGCATTTGCTGTTTTCTCTTAAACGCAACATGGGAGAAAATCCATTTCACATCACATTTGTGGGTCTTGGTCTTCAACACATTCTGTGAAATTTTGAGCTGTCTGTGTTTGCTACAAGAGGAGATATCACAAAGTATGCACATTTGTTGTTTCCAATGGTTTGAATGCATTTTTTCCTAAAACGAGCATTTGCTGTTTTCTCTTAAATGCAACATGCGAGAAAAACCAATTCACATCACATTTGTGGGTCTTGGTCTTCAACACATTCTGTGAAATTTTGAGCTGTCTTTGTTTGCTTAAGAGGAGATATCACAAAGTATGCGCTTTTGTTGATTCCTTTCGTTTCAATGCATTTTGGCCTAAAATGAGCATTTGCTGATTTCTCTTAAATGCAACATGGGAGAAAAACCATTTCACATCACATTTGTGGGTCTTGGTCTTCAACACATTCTGTGAAATTTTGAGCTGTCTGTGTTTGCTACAAGAAGAGATATCACAAAGTATGCACTTTTGTTGTTTCCATTGGTTTCAATGCATTTTGGTCTAAAACGAGCATTTGCTGTTTTCTCTTAAATGCAGCATGGGAGAAAAACCATTTCACATCACATTTGTGGGTCTTGGTCTGCAAAACATTCTGTGAAATTTTGAGCTGTCGGTGTATGCTACAAGAGGAGATATCACAAAGCATGCGCTTTTGTTGTTTCCTTTCTTTTCAATGCATTTTGGCCTAAAACAAGCATTTGCTGTTTTCTCTTAAATGCAACATGGGAGAAAACCCATTTCACATCAAATTTGTGGGTCTTGGTCTTCAACACATTCTGTGAAATTTTTAAATGTCTGTGTTTGCTACAAGAGAAGATATCACAAAGTATGCGCTTTTTTTGTTTCCAGTGGTTTCAATTTATTTTGGCCTAAAACAGGCATTTGCTGTTTTCTCTTAAATGCAACATGGGAGACAAACCATTTCACATCACATTTGTGGGTCTTGGCCTTCAACACATTGTGTGAAATTTTGAGCTGTCTGTGTTTGCTACCAGAGGAGATATCACAAAGAATGTGCTTTTGTTGTTTCCATTGGTTTCAATGCATTTTGGCCTAAAACGAGCATTTGCTGTTTTCTCTTAAATGCAACATGGGAGAAAAACCATTTCACATCACATTTGTGGGTCTTTGTCTTCAACACATTCTGTGAAATTTTGAGCTGTCTGTGTTTGCTACAAGAAGAGATATCACAAAGTATGCGCTTTTGTTGTTTCCATTGGTTTCAATGCATTTTGGCCTAAAACGAGCATTTGCTGTTTTCTCTTAAATGCAACATGGGAGAAAAACCATTTCACATCACATTTCTGGGTATTGGCCTTCAACACAATGTGTGAAATTTTTAGCTATCTGTGTTTGCTAGAAGAGGAGATATCAGAAAGTATGCACTTTTGTTGTTTTCCCATTGGTTTCAATGCACATTGGCCTATAACGAGCATTTGCTGTTTTCTCTTAAATGCAACATGGGAGAAAAACCATTTCACATCACATTTGTGGGTCTTGGTCTTCAACACATTCTGTGAAATTTTGAGTTGTCTTTGTTTGCTTAAGAGGAGATATCACAAAGTATGCGCTTTTGTTGTTTTCCCATTGGTTTCAATGCACATTGGCCTAAAACGGGCATTTGCTGTTTTCTCTTAAATGCAACATGGGAGAAAAACCATTTCACATCACATTTGTGGGTCTTTGTCTTCAACACATTCTGTGAAATTTTGAGCTGTCTTTGTTTGCTTAAGAGGAGATATCACAAAGTATGCGCTTTTGTTGTTTTCCCATTGGTTTCAATGCACATTGGCCTAAAACGGGCATTTGCTGTTTTCTCTTAAATGCAACATGGGAGAAAAACCATTTCACATCACATTTGTGGGTCTTGGTCTTCAACACATTCTGTGAAATTTTGAGCTGTCTTTGTTTGCTTAAGAGGAGATATCACAAAGTATGCACTTTTGGTGTTTTCCCATTGGTTTCAATGCACATTGGCCTATAACGAGCATTTGCTGTTTTCTCTTAAATGCAACATGGGAGAAAAACCATTTCACATCACATTTGTGGGTCTTGGTCTTCAACACATTCTGTGAAATTTTTAGCTGTCTTTGCTTAAGAGGAGATATCACAAATAATGCGCTTTTGTTGTTTCCAATGGTTTGAATGCACTTTTTCCTAAAACAAGCTTTTGCTGTTTTCTCTTAAATGAAACATGGGAGAAAAACCATTTCACATCACATTTGTGGGTCTTGGTCTTCAACACATTCTGTGAAATTTTGAGCTGTCTTTGCTTAAGAGGAGATATCACAAAGTATGCATTTTTGTTGTTTCCATTGGATTCAATGCATTTTGGCCTAAAACGAGCATTTGCTGTTTTCTCTTAAATGCAACATGGGAGAAAAACCATTTCACATCACATTTGTGGGTCTTGGTCTTCAACACATTCTGTGAAATTTTGAGCTGTCTTTGTTTGCTTAAGAGGAGATATCACAAAGTATGCGCTTTTGTTGTTTTCCCATTGGTTTCAATGCACATTGGCCTAAAACGGGCATTTGCTGTTTTCTCTTAAAGGCAACATGGGAGAAAAACCATTTCACATCATATTTGTGGGTCTTGGTCTTCAACACATTCTGTGAAATTTTGAGCTGTCTTTGTTTGCTACAAGAGGAGATATCACAAAGAATGCGCTTTTCTTGTTTCCTTTCGTTTCAATGCATATTGGCCTAAAACGAGCATTTGCTGTTTTCTCTTAAACGCAACATGGGAGAAAATCCATTTCACATCACATTTGTGGGTCTTGGTCTTCAACACATTCTGTGAAATTTTGAGCTGTCTTTGTTTGCTTAAGAGGAGATATCACAAAGTATGCGCTTTTGTTGTTTCCATTGGTTTGAATGCATTTTTTCCTAAAACGAGCTTTTGCTGTTTTCTCTTAAACGAAACATGGGAGAAAAACCATTTCACATCACATTTGTGGGACTTGGTCTTCAACACATTCTGTGAAATTTGAGCTGTCTCTGTTGGCTACAAGAGGAGATATCACAAAGAATGCACTTTTGTTGTTTCCATTGGTTTCAATGCATTTTGGCCTAAAACAGGCATTTGCTGTTTTCTCTTAAAGGCAACATGGGAGAAAAACCATTTCACATCACATTTGTGGGTCTTGGTCTTCAACACATTCTGTGAAATTTTGAGCTGTCTGTGTTTGCTACAAGAGGAGATATCACAAAGTATGCACATTTGTTGTTTCCAATGGTTTGAATGCATTTTGGCCTAAAATGAGCATTTGCTGTTTTCTCTTGAATGCAACATGGGAGAAAAACCATTTCACATCACACTTGTGGTATTGGCCTTCAACACATTCTGTGAAATTTTGAACTGTCTGTGTTTGCTACAAGAGGAGATATCACAAAGTATGCACATTTGTTGTTTCCAATGGTTTGAATGCATTTTTTCCTAAAACGAGCATTTGCAGTTTTCTCTTAAATGCTACATGGGAGAAAAACCTTTTTCACATCACATTTGTGGGGCTTGGTCTTCAACACATCCAGTGAAATTTTGAGCTGTCTTTGTTTGCTTAAGAGGAGATATCACAAATTATGCGCTTTTGTTGTTTCCATTGGTTTCAATGCATTTTGGCCTAAAACGAGCATTTGCTGTTTTCTCTTAAATGCAACATGGGAGAAAAACCATTTCACATCACATTTGTGGGTCTTGGTCTTCAACACATTCTGTGAAATTTTGAGCTGTCTGTGTTTGCTACAAGAAGAGATATCACAAAGTATGCACTTTTGTTGTTTCCATTGGTTTCAATGCATTTTGGTCTAAAACGAGCATTTGCTGTTTTCTCTTAAATGCAGCATGGGAGAAAAACCATTTCACATCACATTTGTGGGTCTTGGTCTGCAAAACATTCTGTGAAATTTTGAGCTGTCGGTGTCTGCTACAAGAGGAGATATCACAAAGCATGCGCTTTTGTTGTTTCCTTTCTTTTCAATGCATTTTGGCCTAAAACAAGCATTTGCTGTTTTCTCTTAAATGCAACATGGGAGAAAACCCATTTCACATCAAATTTGTGGGTCTTGGTCTTCAACACATTCTGTGAAATTTTTAAATGTCTGTGTTTGCTACAAGAGAAGATATCACAAAGTATGCGCTTTTTTTGTTTCCAGTGGTTTCAATTTATTTTGGCCTAAAACAGGCATTTGCTGTTTTCTCTTAAATGCAACATGGGAGACAAACCATTTCACATCACATTTGTGGGTCTTGGCCTTCAACACATTGTGTGAAATTTTGAGCTGTCTGTGTTTGCTACCAGAGGAGATATCACAAAGAATGTGCTTTTGTTGTTTCCATTGGTTTCAATGCATTTTGGCCTAAAACGAGCATTTGCTGTTTTCTCTTAAATGCAACATGGGAGAAAAACCATTTCACATCACATTTGTGGGTCTTTGTCTTCAACACATTCTGTGAAATTTTGAGCTGTCTGTGTTTGCTACAAGAAGAGATATCACAAAGTATGCGCTTTTGTTGTTTCCATTGGTTTCAATGCATTTTGGCCTAAAACGAGCATTTGCTGTTTTCTCTTAAATGCAACATGGGAGAAAAACCATTTCACATCACATTTCTGGGTATTGGCCTTCAACACAATGTGTGAAATTTTTAGCTATCTGTATTTGCTAGAAGAGGAGATATCAGAAAGTATGCACTTTTGTTGTTTTCCCATTGGTTTCAATGCACATTGGCCTATAACGAGCATTTGCTGTTTTCTCTTAAATGCAACATGGGAGAAAAACCATTTCACATCACATTTGTGGGTCTTGGTCTTCAACACATTCTGTGAAATTTTGAGCTGTCTTTCTTTGCTTAAGAGGAGATATCACAAAGTATGCGCTTTTGTTGTTTTCCCATTGGTTTCAATGCACATTGGCCTAAAACGGGCATTTGCTGTTTTCTCTTAAATGCAACATGGGAGAAAAACCATTTCACATCACATTTGTGGGTCTTTGTCTTCAACACATTCTGTGAAATTTTGAGCTGTCTTTGTTTGCTTAAGAGGAGATATCACAAAGTATGCGCTTTTGTTGTTTTCCCATTGGTTTCAATGCACATTGGCCTAAAACGGGCATTTGCTGTTTTCTCTTAAATGCAACATGGGAGAAAAACCATTTCACATCACATTTGTGGGTCTTGGTCTTCAACACATTCTGTGAAATTTTGAGCTGTCTTTGTTTGCTTAAGAGGAGATATCACAAAGTATGCACTTTTGGTGTTTTCCCATTGGTTTCAATGCACATTGGCCTATAACGAGCATTTGCTGTTTTCTCTTAAATGCAACATGGGAGAAAAACCATTTCACATCACATTTGTGGGTCTTGGTCTTCAACACATTCTGTGAAATTTTTAGCTGTCTTTGCTTAAGAGGAGATATCCCAAAGTATGCACTTTTGTTGTTTCCAGTGGTTTCAATGCATTTTGGCCTAAAACGAGCATTTGCTGTTTTCTCTTAAATGCAACATGGGAGAAAAACCATTTCACATCACATTTGTGGGTCTTGGTCTTCAACACATTCTGTGAAATTTTGAGCTGTCTTTGCTTAAGAGGAGATATCACAAAGTATGCATTTTTGTTGTTTCCATTGGATTCAATGCATTTTGGCCTAAAACGAGCATTTGCTGTTTTCTCTTAAATGCAACATGGGAGAAAAACCATTTCACATCACATTTGTGGGTCTTGGTCTTCAACACATTCTGTGAAATTTTGAGCTGTCTTTGTTTGCTTAAGAGGAGATATCACAAAGTATGCGCTTTTGTTGTTTTCCCATTGGTTTCAATGCACATTGGCCTAAAACGGGCATTTGCTGTTTTCTCTTAAAGGCAACATGGGAGAAAAACCATTTCACATCATATTTGTGGGTCTTGGTCTTCAACACATTCTGTGAAATTTTGAGCTGTCTTTGTTTGCTACAAGAGGAGATATCACAAAGAATGCGCTTTTCTTGTTTCCTTTCGTTTCAATGCATATTGGCCTAAAACGAGCATTTGCTGTTTTCTCTTAAACGCAACATGGGAGAAAATCCATTTCACATCACATTTGTGGGTCTTGGTCTTCAACACATTCTGTGAAATTTTGAGCTGTCTGTGTTTGCTACAAGAGGAGATATCACAAAGTATGCACATTTGTTGTTTCCAATGGTTTGAATGCATTTTTTCCTAAAACGAGCATTTGCTGTTTTCTCTTAAATGCAACATGCGAGAAAAACCAATTCACATCACATTTGTGGGTCTTGGTCTTCAACACATTCTGTGAAATTTTGAGCTGTCTTTGTTTGCTTAAGAGGAGATATCACAAAGTATGCGCTTTTGTTGATTCCTTTCGTTTCAATGCATTTTGGCCTAAAATGAGCATTTGCTGATTTCTCTTAAATGCAACATGGGAGAAAAACCATTTCACATCACATTTGTGGGTCTTGGTCTTCAACACATTCTGTGAAATTTTGAGCTGTCTGTGTTTGCTACAAGAAGAGATATCACAAAGTATGCACTTTTGTTGTTTCCATTGGTTTCAATGCATTTTGGTCTAAAACGAGCATTTGCTGTTTTCTCTTAAATGCAGCATGGGAGAAAAACCATTTCACATCACATTTGTGGGTCTTGGTCTGCAAAACATTCTGTGAAATTTTGAGCTGTCGGTGTATGCTACAAGAGGAGATATCACAAAGCATGCGCTTTTGTTGTTTCCTTTCTTTTCAATGCATTTTGGCCTAAAACAAGCATTTGCTGTTTTCTCTTAAATGCAACATGGGAGAAAACCCATTTCACATCAAATTTGTGGGTCTTGGTCTTCAACACATTCTGTGAAATTTTTAAATGTCTGTGTTTGCTACAAGAGAAGATATCACAAAGTATGCGCTTTTTTTGTTTCCAGTGGTTTCAATTTATTTTGGCCTAAAACAGGCATTTGCTGTTTTCTCTTAAATGCAACATGGGAGACAAACCATTTCACATCACATTTGTGGGTCTTGGCCTTCAACACATTGTGTGAAATTTTGAGCTGTCTGTGTTTGCTACCAGAGGAGATATCACAAAGAATGTGCTTTTGTTGTTTCCATTGGTTTCAATGCATTTTGGCCTAAAACGAGCATTTGCTGTTTTCTCTTAAATGCAACATGGGAGAAAAACCATTTCACATCACATTTGTGGGTCTTTGTCTTCAACACATTCTGTGAAATTTTGAGCTGTCTGTGTTTGCTACAAGAAGAGATATCACAAAGTATGCGCTTTTGTTGTTTCCATTGGTTTCAATGCATTTTGGCCTAAAACGAGCATTTGCTGTTTTCTCTTAAATGCAACATGGGAGAAAAACCATTTCACATCACATTTCTGGGTATTGGCCTTCAACACAATGTGTGAAATTTTTAGCTATCTGTGTTTGCTAGAAGAGGAGATATCACAAAGAATGCACTTTTGTTGTTTTCCCATTGGTTTCAATGCACATTGGCCTATAACGAGCATTTGCTGTT
Source organism: Taudactylus pleione (assembly GCA_031769625.1). Lineage (NCBI taxonomy): Eukaryota > Metazoa > Chordata > Amphibia > Anura > Myobatrachidae > Taudactylus > Taudactylus pleione. Next base: position 594,173 of record JAUIMM010000274.1, on the reverse strand, counting down.
TTCTCTTAAATGCAACATGGGAGAAAAACCATTTCACATCACATTTGTGGGTCTTGGTCTTCAACACATTCTGTGAAATTTTGAGCTGTCTGTGTTTGCTACAAGAGGATATATCACAAATAATGCGCTTTTGTTGTTTCCATTGGTTTGAATGCACTTATTCCTAAAACAAGCTTTTGCTGTTTTCTCTTAAACGAAACATGGGAGAAAAACCATTTCACATCACATTTGTGGGTCTTGGTCTTCAACACATTCTGTGAAATTTTGAGCTGTCTTTGCTTAAGAGGAGATATCACAAAGTATGCATTTTTGTTGTTTCCATTGGTTTCAATGCATTTTGGCCTAAAACGAGCATTTGCTGTTTTCTCTTAAATGCAACATGGGAGAAAAACCATTTCACATCACATTTGTGGGTCTTGGTCTTCAACACATTCTGTGAAATTTTGAGCTGTCTTTGTTTGCTTAAGAGGAGATATCACAAAGTATGCGCTTTTGTTGTTTTCCCATTGGTTTCAATGCACATTGGCCTAAAACGGGCATTTGCTGTTTTCTCTTAAATGCAACATGGGAGAAAAACCATTTCACATCACATTTGTGGGTCTTGGTCTTCAACACATTCTGTGAAATTTTGAGCTGTCTTTGTTTGCTTAAGAGGAGATATCACAAAGTATGCACTTTTGGTGTTTTCCCATTGGTTTCAATGCACATTGGCCTATAACGAGCATTTGCTGTTTTCTCTTAAATGCAACATGGGAGAAAAACCATTTCACATCACATTTGTGGGTCTTGGTCTTCAACACATTCTGTGAAATTTTTAGCTGTCTTTGCTTAAGAGGAGATATCCCAAAGTATGCACTTTTGTTGTTTCCAGTGGTTTCAATGCATTTTGGCCTAAAACGAGCATTTGCAGTTTTCTCTTAAATGCTACATGGGAGAAAAACCTTTTTCACATCACATTTGTGGGGCTTGGTCTTCAACACATCCAGTGAAATTTTGAGCTGTCTTTGTTTGCTTAAGAGGAAATATCACAAATTATGCGCTTTTGTTGTTTCCATTGGTTTCAATGCATTTTGGCCTAAAACGAGCATTTGCTGTTTTCTCTTAAATGCAACATGGGAGAAAAACCATTTCACATCACATTTGTGGGTCTTGGTCTTCAACACATTCTGTGAAATTTTGAGCTGTCTTTGTTTGCTTAAGAGGAGATATCACAAAGTATGCGCTTTTGTTGATTCCTTTCGTTTCAATGCATTTTGGCCTAAAATGAGCATTTGCTGATTTCTCTTAAATGCAACATGGGAGAAAAACCATTTCACATCACATTTGTGGGTCTTGGTCTTCAACACATTCTGTGAAATTTTGAGCTGTCTGTGTTTGCTACAAGAAGAGATATCACAAAGTATGCACTTTTGTTGTTTCCATTGGTTTCAATGCATTTTGGTCTAAAACGAGCATTTGCTGTTTTCTCTTAAATGCAACATGGGAGAAAACCCATTTCACATCAAATTTGTGGGTCTTGGTCTTCAACACATTCTGTGAAATTTTTAAATGTCTGTGTTTGCTACAAGAGAAGATATCACAAAGTATGCGCTTTTTTTGTTTCCAGTGGTTTCAATTTATTTTGGCCTAAAACAGGCATTTGCTGTTTTCTCTTAAATGCAACATGGGAGACAAACCATTTCACATCACATTTGTGGGTCTTGGCCTTCAACACATTGTGTGAAATTTTGAGCTGTCTTTGTTTGCTACAAGAGGAGATATCACAAAGAATGCGCTTTTCTTGTTTCCTTTCGTTTCAATGCATATTGGCCTAAAACGAGCATTTGCTGTTTTCTCTTAAACGCAACATGGGAGAAAATCCATTTCACATCACATTTGTGGGTCTTGGTCTTCAACACATTCTGTGAAATTTTGAGCTGTCTGTGTTTGCTACAAGAGGAGATATCACAAAGTATGCACATTTGTTGTTTCCAATGGTTTGAATGCATTTTTTCCTAAAACGAGCATTTGCTGTTTTCTCTTAAATGCAACATGCGAGAAAAACCAATTCACATCACATTTGTGGGTCTTGGTCTTCAACACATTCTGTGAAATTTTTAAATGTCTGTGTTTGCTACAAGAGAAGATATCACAAAGTATGCGCTTTTTTTGTTTCCAGTGGTTTCAATTTATTTTGGCCTAAAACAGGCATTTGCTGTTTTCTCTTAAATGCAACATGGGAGACAAACCATTTCACATCACATTTGTGGGTCTTGGCCTTCAACACATTGTGTGAAATTTTGAGCTGTCTGTGTTTGCTACCAGAGGAGATATCACAAAGAATGTGCTTTTGTTGTTTCCATTGGTTTCAATGCATTTTGGCCTAAAACGAGCATTTGCTGTTTTCTCTTAAATGCAACATGGGAGAAAAACCATTTCACATCACATTTGTGGGTCTTTGTCTTCAACACATTCTGTGAAATTTTGAGCTGTCTGTGTTTGCTACAAGAAGAGATATCACAAAGTATGCGCTTTTGTTGTTTCCATTGGTTTCAATGCATTTTGGCCTAAAACGAGCATTTGCTGTTTTCTCTTAAATGCAACATGGGAGAAAAACCATTTCACATCACATTTCTGGGTATTGGCCTTCAACACAATGTGTGAAATTTTTAGCTATCTGTGTTTGCTAGAAGAGGAGATATCAGAAAGTATGCACTTTTGTTGTTTTCCCATTGGTTTCAATGCACATTGGCCTATAACGAGCATTTGCTGTTTTCTCTTAAATGCAACATGGGAGAAAAACCATTTCACATCACATTTGTGGGTCTTGGTCTTCGACACATTCTGTGAAATTTTGAGCTGTCTGTGTTTGCTACAAGAGGATATATCACAAATAATGCGCTTTTGTTGTTTCCATTGGTTTGAATGCACTTTTTCCTAAAACAAGCTTTTGCTGTTTTCTCTTAAACGAAACATGGGAGAAAAACCATTTCACATCACATTTGTGGGTCTTGGTCTTCAACACATTCTGTGAAATTTTGAGCTGTCTTTGCTTAAGAGGAGATATCACAAAGTATGCATTTTTGTTGTTTCCATTGGTTTCAATGCATTTTGGCCTAAAACGAGCATTTGCTGTTTTCTCTTAAATGCAACATGGGAGAAAAACCATTTCACATCACATTTGTGGGTCTTGGTCTTCAACACATTCTGTGAAATTTTGAGCTGTCTTTGTTTGCTTAAGAGGAGATATCACAAAGTATGCGCTTTTGTTGTTTTCCCATTGGTTTCAATGCACATTGGCCTAAAACGGGCATTTGCTGTTTTCTCTTAAATGCAACATGGGAGAAAAACCATTTCACATCACATTTGTGGGTCTTGGTCTTCAACACATTCTGTGAAATTTTGAGCTGTCTTTGTTTGCTTAAGAGGAGATATCACAAAGTATGCACTTTTGGTGTTTTCCCATTGGTTTCAATGCACATTGGCCTATAACGAGCATTTGCTGTTTTCTCTTAAATGCAACATGGGAGAAAAACCATTTCACATCACATTTGTGGGTCTTGGTCTTCAACACATTCTGTGAAATTTTTAGCTGTCTTTGCTTAAGAGGAGATATCCCAAAGTATGCACTTTTGTTGTTTCCAGTGGTTTCAATGCATTTTGGCCTAAAATGAGCATTTGCTGTTTTCTCTTAAATGCAACATGGGAGAAAAACCATTTCACATCAGATTTGTGGGTCTTGGTCTTCAACACATTCTGTGAAATTTTGAGCTGTCTGTGTTTGCTACAAGAGGAGATATCACAAATAATGCGCTTTTGTTGTTTCCAATGGTTTGAATGCACTTTTTCCTAAAACAAGCTTTTGCTGTTTTCTCTTAAATGAAACATGGGAGAAAAACCATTTCACATCACATTTGTGGGTCTTGGTCTTCAACACATTCTGTGAAATTTTGAGCTGTCTTTGCTTAAGAGGAGATATCACAAAGTATGCATTTTTGTTGTTTCCATTGGATTCAATGCATTTTGGCCTAAAACGAGCATTTGCTGTTTTCTCTTAAATGCAACATGGGAGAAAAACCATTTCACATCACATTTGTGGGTCTTGGTCTTCAACACATTCTGTGAAATTTTGAGCTGTCTTTGTTTGCTTAAGAGGAGATATCACAAAGTATGTGCTTTTGTTGTTTTCCCATTGGTTTCAATGCACATTGGCCTAAAACGGGCATTTGCTGTTTTCTCTTAAAGGCAACATGGGAGAAAAACCATTTCACATCATATTTGTGGGTCTTGGTCTTCAACACATTCTGTGAAATTTTGAGCTGTCTTTGTTTGCTACAAGAGGAGATATCACAAAGAATGCGCTTTTCTTGTTTCCTTTCGTTTCAATGCATATTGGCCTAAAACGAGCATTTGCTGTTTTCTCTTAAACGCAACATGGGAAAAAATCCATTTCACATCACATTTGTGGGTCTTGGTCTTCAACACATTCTGTGAAATTTTGAGCTGTCTGTGTTTGCTACAAGAGGAGATATCACAAAGTATGCACATTTGTTGTTTCCAATGGTTTGAATGCATTTTTTCCTAAAACGAGCATTTGCTGTTTTCTCTTAAATGCAACATGCGAGAAAAACCAATTCACATCACATTTGTGGGTCTTGGTCTTCAACACATTCTGTGAAATTTTGAGCTGTCTTTGTTTGCTTAAGAGGAGATATCACAAAGTATGCGCTTTTGTTGATTCCTTTCGTTTCAATGCATTTTGGCCTAAAATGAGCATTTGCTGATTTCTCTTAAATGCAACATGGGAGAAAAACCATTTCACATCACATTTGTGGGTCTTGGTCTTCAACACATTCTGTGAAATTTTGAGCTGTCTGTGTTTGCTACAAGAAGAGATATCACAAAGTATGCACTTTTGTTGTTTCCATTGGTTTCAATGCATTTTGGTCTAAAACGAGCATTTGCTGTTTTCTCTTAAATGCAGCATGGGAGAAAAACCATTTCACATCACATTTGTGGGTCTTGGTCTGCAAAACATTCTGTGAAATTTTGAGCTGTCGGTGTCTGCTACAAGAGGAGATATCACAAAGCATGCGCTTTTGTTGTTTCCTTTCTTTTCAATGCATTTTGGCCTAAAACAAGCATTTGCTGTTTTCTCTTAAATGCAACATGGGAGAAAACCCATTTCACATCAAATTTGTGGGTCTTGGTCTTCAACACATTCTGTGAAATTTTTAAATGTCTGTGTTTGCTACAAGAGAAGATATCACAAAGTATGCGCTTTTTTTGTTTCCAGTGGTTTCAATTTATTTTGGCCTAAAACAGGCATTTGCTGTTTTCTCTTAAATGCAACATGGGAGACAAACCATTTCACATCACATTTGTGGGTCTTGGCCTTCAACACATTGTGTGAAATTTTGAGCTGTCTGTGTTTGCTACCAGAGGAGATATCACAAAGAATGTGCTTTTGTTGTTTCCATTGGTTTCAATGCATTTTGGCCTAAAACGAGCATTTGCTGTTTTCTCTTAAATGCAACATGGGAGAAAAACCATTTCACATCACATTTGTGGATCTTTGTCTTCAACACATTCTGTGAAATTTTGAGCTGTCTGTGTTTGCTACAAGAAGAGATATCACAAAGTATGCGCTTTTGTTGTTTCCATTGGTTTCAATGCATTTTGGCCTAAAACGAGCATTTGCTGTTTTCTCTTAAATGCAACATGGGAGAAAAACCATTTCACATCACATTTCTGGGTATTGGCCTTCAACACAATGTGTGAAATTTTTAGCTATCTGTGTTTGCTAGAAGAGGAGATATCAGAAAGTATGCACTTTTGTTGTTTTCCCATTGGTTTCAATGCACATTGGCCTATAACGAGCATTTGCTGTTTTCTCTTAAATGCAACATGGGAGAAAAACCATTTCACATCACATTTGTGGGTCTTGGTCTTCAACACATTCTGTGAAATTTTGAGCTGTCTGTGTTTGCTACAAGAGGATATATCACAAATAATGCGCTTTTGTTGTTTCCATTGGTTTGAATGCACTTTTTCCTAAAACAAGCTTTTGCTGTTTTCTCTTAAATGAAACATGGGAGAAAAACCATTTCACATCACATTTGTGGGTCTTGGTCTTCAACACATTCTGTGAAATTTTGAGCTGTCTTTGCTTAAGAGGAGATATCACAAAGTATGCATTTTTGTTGTTTCCATTGGTTTCAATGCATTTTGGCCTAAAACGAGCATTTGCTGTTTTCTCTTAAATGCAACATGGGAGAAAAACCATTTCACATCACATTTGTGGGTCTTGGTCTTCAACACATTCTGTGAAATTTTGAGCTGTCTTTGTTTGCTTAAGAGGAGATATCACAAAGTATGCGCTTTTGTTGTTTTCCCATTGGTTTCAATGCACATTGGCCTAAAACGGGCATTTGCTGTTTTCTCTTAAATGCAACATGGGAGAAAAACCATTTCACATCACATTTGTGGGTCTTGGTCTTCAACACATTCTGTGAAATTTTGAGCTGTCTTTGTTTGCTTAAGAGGAGATATCACAAAGTATGCACTTTTGGTGTTTTCCCATTGGTTTCAATGCACATTGGCCTATAACGAGCATTTGCTGTTTTCTCTTAAATGCAACATGGGAGAAAAACCATTTCACATCACATTTGTGGGTCTTGGTCTTCAACACATTCTGTGAAATTTTTAGCTGTCTTTGCTTAAGAGGAGATATCCCAAAGTATGCACTTTTGTTGTTTCCAGTGGTTTCAATGCATTTTGGCCTAAAACGAGCATTTGCTGTTTTCTCTTAAATGCAACATGGGAGAAAAACCATTTCACATCAGATTTGTGGGTCTTGGTCTTCAACACATTCTGTGAAATTTTGAGCTGTCTGTGTTTGCTACAAGAGGAGATATCACAAATAATGCGCTTTTGTTGTTTCCAATGGTTTGAATGCACTTTTTCCTAAAACAAGCTTTTGCTGTTTTCTCTTAAATGAAACATGGGAGAAAAACCATTTCACATCACATTTGTGGGTCTTGGTCTTCAACACATTCTGTGAAATTTTGAGCTGTCTTTGCTTAAGAGGAGATATCACAAAGTATGCATTTTTGTTGTTTCCATTGGATTCAATGCATTTTGGCCTAAAACGAGCATTTGCTGTTTTCTCTTAAATGCAACATGGGAGAAAAACCATTTCACATCACATTTGTGGGTCTTGGTCTTCAACACATTCTGTGAAATTTTGAGCTGTCTTTGTTTGCTTAAGAGGAGATATCACAAAGTATGCGCTTTTGTTGTTTTCCCATTGGTTTCAATGCACATTGGCCTAAAACGGGCATTTGCTGTTTTCTCTTAAAGGCAACATGGGAGAAAAACCATTTCACATCATATTTGTGGGTCTTGGTCTTCAACACATTCTGTGAAATTTTGAGCTGTCTTTGTTTGCTACAAGAGGAGATATCACAAAGTATGCGCTTTTGTTGATTCCTTTAGTTTCAATGCATTTTGGCCTAAAATGAGCATTTGCTGATTTCTCTTAAATGCAACATGGGAGAAAAACCATTTCACATCACATTTGTGGGTCTTGGTCTTCAACACATTCTGTGAAATTTTGAGCTGTCTGTGTTTGCTACAAGAAGAGATATCACAAAGTATGCACTTTTGTTGTTTCCATTGGTTTCAATGCATTTTGGTCTAAAACGAGCATTTGCTGTTTTCTCTTAAATGCAGCATGGGAGAAAAACCATTTCACATCACATTTGTGGGTCTTGGTCTGCAAAACATTCTGTGAAATTTTGAGCTGTCGGTGTCTGCTACAAGAGGAGATATCACAAAGCATGTGCTTTTGTTGTTTCCTTTCTTTTCAATGCATTTTGGCCTAAAACAAGCATTTGCTGTTTTCTCTTAAATGCAACATGGGAGAAAACCCATTTCACATCAAATTTGTGGGTCTTGGTCTTCAACACATTCTGTGAAATTTTTAAATGTCTGTGTTTGCTACAAGAGAAGATATCACAAAGTATGCGCTTTTTTTGTTTCCAGTGGTTTCAATTTATTTTGGCCTAAAACAGGCATTTGCTGTTTTCTCTTAAATGCAACATGGGAGACAAACCATTTCACATCACATTTGTGGGTCTTGGCCTTCAACACATTGTGTGAAATTTTGAGCTGTCTGTGTTTGCTACCAGAGGAGATATCACAAAGAATGTGCTTTTGTTGTTTCCATTGGTTTCAATGCATTTTGGCCTAAAACGAGCATTTGCTGTTTTCTCTTAAATGCAACATGGGAGAAAAACCATTTCACATCACATTTGTGGGTCTTTGTCTTCAACACATTCTGTGAAATTTTGAGCTGTCTGTGTTTGCTACAAGAAGAGATATCACAAAGTATGCGCTTTTGTTGTTTCCATTGGTTTCAATGCATTTTGGCCTAAAACGAGCATTTGCTGTTTTCTCTTAAATGCAACATGGGAGAAAAACCATTTCACATCACATTTCTGGGTATTGGCCTTCAACACAATGTGTGAAATTTTTAGCTATCTGTGTTTGCTAGAAGAGGAGATATCAGAAAGTATGCACTTTTGTTGTTTTCCCATTGGTTTCAATGCACATTGGCCTATAATGAGCATTTGCTGTTTTCTCTTAAATGCAACATGGGAGAAAAACCATTTCACATCACATTTGTGGGTCTTGGTCTTCAACACATTCTGTGAAATTTTGAGCTGTCTGTGTTTGCTACAAGAGGATATATCACAAATAATGCGCTTTTGTTGTTTCCATTGGTTTGAATGCACTTTTTCCTAAAACAAGCTTTTGCTGTTTTCTCTTAAACGAAACATGGGAGAAAAACCATTTCACATCACATTTGTGGGTCTTGGTCTTCAACACATTCTGTGAAATTTTGAGCTGTCTTTGCTTAAGAGGAGATATCACAAAGTATGCATTTTTGTTGTTTCCATTGGTTTCAATGCATTTTGGCCTAAAACGAGCATTTGCTGTTTTCTCTTAAATGCAACATGGGAGAAAAACCATTTCACATCACATTTGTGGGTCTTGGTCTTCAACACATTCTGTGAAATTTTGAGCTGTCTTTGTTTGCTTAAGAGGAGATATCACAAAGTATGCGCTTTTGTTGTTTTCCCATTGGTTTCAATGCACATTGGCCTAAAACGGGCATTTGCTGTTTTCTCTTAAATGCAACATGGGAGAAAAACCATTTCACATCACATTTGTGGGTCTTGGTCTTCAACACATTCTGTGAAATTTTGAGCTGTCTTTGTTTGCTTAAGAGGAGATATCACAAAGTATGCACTTTTGGTGTTTTCCCATTGGTTTCAATGCACATTGGCCTATAACGAGCATTTGCTGTTTTCTCTTAAATGCAACATGGGAGAAAAACCATTTCACATCACATTTGTGGGTCTTGGTCTTCAACACATTCTGTGAAATTTTTAGCTGTCTTTGCTTAAGAGGAGATATCCCAAAGTATGCACTTTTGTTGTTTCCAGTGGTTTCAATGCATTTTGGCCTAAAATGAGCATTTGCTGTTTTCTCTTAAATGCAACATGGGAGAAAAACCATTTCACATCAGATTTGTGGGTCTTGGTCTTCAACACATTCTGTGAAATTTTGAGCTGTCTGTGTTTGCTACAAGAGGAGATATCACAAATAATGCGCTTTTGTTGTTTCCAATGGTTTGAATGCACTTTTTCCTAAAACAAGCTTTTGCTGTTTTCTCTTAAATGAAACATGGGAGAAAAACCATTTCACATCACATTTGTGGGTCTTGGTCTTCAACACATTCTGTGAAATTTTGAGCTGTCTTTGCTTAAGAGGAGATATCACAAAGTATGCATTTTTGTTGTTTCCATTGGATTCAATGCATTTTGGCCTAAAACGAGCATTTGCTGTTTTCTCTTAAATGCAACATGGGAGAAAAACCATTTCACATCACATTTGTGGGTCTTGGTCTTCAACACATTCTGTGAAATTTTGAGCTGTCTTTGTTTGCTTAAGAGGAGATATCACAAAGTATGCGCTTTTGTTGTTTTCCCATTGGTTTCAATGCACATTGGCCTAAAATGGGCATTTGCTGTTTTCTCTTAAAGGCAACATGGGAGAAAAACCATTTCACATCATATTTGTGGGTCTTGGTCTTCAACACATTCTGTGAAATTTTGAGCTGTCTTTGTTTGCTACAAGAGGAGATATCACAAAGAATGCGCTTTTCTTGTTTCCTTTCGTTTCAATGCATATTGGCCTAAAACGAGCATTTGCTGTTTTCTCTTAAACGCAACATGGGAAAAAATCCATTTCACATCACATTTGTGGGTCTTGGTCTTCAACACATTCTGTGAAATTTTGAGCTGTCTGTGTTTGCTACAAGAAGAGATATCACAAAGTATGCACTTTTGTTGTTTCCATTGGTTTCAATGCATTTTGGTCTAAAACGAGCATTTGCTGTTTTCTCTTAAATGCAGCATGGGAGAAAAACCATTTCACATCACATTTGTGGGTCTTGGTCTGCAAAACATTCTGTGAAATTTTGAGCTGTCGGTGTCTGCTACAAGAGGAGATATCACAAAGCATGCGCTTTTGTTGTTTCCTTTCTTTTCAATGCATTTTGGCCTAAAACAAGCATTTGCTGTTTTCTCTTAAATGCAACATGGGAGAAAACCCATTTCACATCAAATTTGTGGGTCTTGGTCTTCAACACATTCTGTGAAATTTTTAAATGTCTGTGTTTGCTACAAGAGAAGATATCACAAAGTATGCGCTTTTTTTGTTTCCAGTGGTTTCAATTTATTTTGGCCTAAAACAGGCATTTGCTGTTTTCTCTTAAATGCAACATGGGAGACAAACCATTTCACATCACATTTGTGGGTCTTGGCCTTCAACACATTGTGTGAAATTTTGAGCTGTCTGTGTTTGCTACCAGAGGAGATATCACAAAGAATGTGCTTTTGTTGTTTCCATTGGTTTCAATGCATTTTGGCCTAAAACGAGCATTTGCTGTTTTCTCTTAAATGCAACATGGGAGAAAAACCATTTCACATCACATTTGTGGGTCTTTGTCTTCAACACATTCTGTGAAATTTTGAGCTGTCTGTGTTTGCTACAAGAAGAGATATCACAAAGTATGCGCTTTTGTTGTTTCCATTGGTTTCAATGCATTTTGGCCTAAAACGAGCATTTGCTGTTTTCTCTTAAATGCAACATGGGAGAAAAACCATTTCACATCACATTTCTGGGTATTGGCCTTCAACACAATGTGTGAAATTTTTAGCTATCTGTGTTTGCTAGAAGAGGAGATATCAGAAAGTATGCACTTTTGTTGTTTTCCCATTGGTTTCAATGCACATTGGCCAATAACGAGCATTTGCTGTTTTCTCTTAAATGCAACATGGGAGAAAAACCATTTCACATCACATTTGTGGGTCTTGGTCTTCAACACATTCTGTGAAATTTTGAGCTGTCTGTGTTTGCTACAAGAGGATATATCACAAATAATGCGCTTTTGTTGTTTCCATTGGTTTGAATGCACTTTTTCCTAAAACAAGCTTTTGCTGTTTTCTCTTAAACGAAACATGGGAGAAAAACCATTTCACATCACATTTGTGGGTCTTGGTCTTCAACACATTCTGTGAAATTTTGAGCTGTCTTTGCTTAAGAGGAGATATCACAAAGTATGCATTTTTGTTGTTTCCATTGGTTTCAATGCATTTTGGCCTAAAACGAGCATTTGCTGTTTTCTCTTAAATGCAACATGGGAGAAAAACCATTTCACATCACATTTGTGGGTCTTGGTCTTCAACACATTCTGTGAAATTTTGAGCTGTCTTTGTTTGCTTAAGAGGAGATATCACAAAGTATGCGCTTTTGTTGTTTTCCCATTGGTTTCAATGCACATTGGCCTAAAACGGGCATTTGCTGTTTTCTCTTAAATGCAACATGGGAGAAAAACCATTTCACATCACATTTGTGGGTCTTGGTCTTCAACACATTCTGTGAAATTTTGAGCTGTCTTTGTTTGCTTAAGAGGAGATATCACAAAGTATGCACTTTTGGTGTTTTCCCATTGGTTTCAATGCACATTGGCCTATAACGAGCATTTGCTGTTTTCTCTTAAATGCAACATGGGAGAAAAACCATTTCACATCACATTTGTGGGTCTTGGTCTTCAACACATTCTGTGAAATTTTTAGCTGTCTTTGCTTAAGAGGAGATATCCCAAAGTATGCACTTTTGTTGTTTCCAGTGGTTTCAATGCATTTTGGCCTAAAATGAGCATTTGCTGTTTTCTCTTAAATGCAACATGGGAGAAAAACCATTTCACATCAGATTTGTGGGTCTTGGTCTTCAACACATTCTGTGAAATTTTGAGCTGTCTGTGTTTGCTACAAGAGGAGATATCACAAATAATGCGCTTTTGTTGTTTCCAATGGTTTGAATGCACTTTTTCCTAAAACAAGCTTTTGCTGTTTTCTCTTAAATGAAACATGGGAGAAAAACCATTTCACATCACATTTGTGGGTCTTGGTCTTCAACACATTCTGTGAAATTTTGAGCTGTCTTTGCTTAAGAGGAGATATCACAAAGTATGCATTTTTGTTGTTTCCATTGGATTCAATGCATTTTGGCCTAAAACGAGCATTTGCTGTTTTCTCTTAAATGCAACATGGGAGAAAAACCATTTCACATCACATTTGTGGGTCTTGGTCTTCAACACATTCTGTGAAATTTTGAGCTGTCTTTGTTTGCTTAAGAGGAGATATCACAAAGTATGCGCTTTTGTTGTTTTCCCATTGGTTTCAATGCACATTGGCCTAAAATGGGCATTTGCTGTTTTCTCTTAAAGGCAACATGGGAGAAAAACCATTTCACATCATATTTGTGGGTCTTGGTCTTCAACACATTCTGTGAAATTTTGAGCTGTCTTTGTTTGCTACAAGAGGAGATATCACAAAGAATGCGCTTTTCTTGTTTCCTTTCGTTTCAATGCATATTGGCCTAAAACGAGCATTTGCTGTTTTCTCTTAAACGCAACATGGGAAAAAATCCATTTCACATCACATTTGTGGGTCTTGGTCTTCAACACATTCTGTGAAATTTTGAGCTGTCTGTGTTTGCTACAAGAAGAGATATCACAAAGTATGCACTTTTGTTGTTTCCATTGGTTTCAATGCATTTTGGTCTAAAACGAGCATTTGCTGTTTTCTCTTAAATGCAGCATGGGAGAAAAACCATTTCACATCACATTTGTGGGTCTTGGTCTGCAAAACATTCTGTGAAATTTTGAGCTGTCGGTGTCTGCTACAAGAGGAGATATCACAAAGCATGCGCTTTTGTTGTTTCCTTTCTTTTCAATGCATTTTGGCCTAAAACAAGCATTTGCTGTTTTCTCTTAAATGCAACATGGGAGAAAACCCATTTCACATCAAATTTGTGGGTCTTGGTCTTCAACACATTCTGTGAAATTTTTAAATGTCTGTGTTTGCTACAAGAGAAGATATCACAAAGTATGCGCTTTTTTTGTTTCCAGTGGTTTCAATTTATTTTGGCCTAAAACAGGCATTTGCTGTTTTCTCTTAAATGCAACATGGGAGACAAACCATTTCACATCACATTTGTGGGTCTTGGCCTTCAACACATTGTGTGAAATTTTGAGCTGTCTGTGTTTGCTACCAGAGGAGATATCACAAAGAATGTGCTTTTGTTGTTTCCATTGGTTTCAATGCATTTTGGCCTAAAACGAGCATTTGCTGTTTTCTCTTAAATGCAACATGGGAGAAAAACCATTTCACATCACATTTGTGGGTCTTTGTCTTCAACACATTCTGTGAAATTTTGAGCTGTCTGTGTTTGCTACAAGAAGAGATATCACAAAGTATGCGCTTTTGTTGTTTCCATTGGTTTCAATGCATTTTGGCCTAAAACGAGCATTTGCTGTTTTCTCTTAAATGCAACATGGGAGAAAAACCATTTCACATCACATTTCTGGGTATTGGCCTTCAACACAATGTGTGAAATTTTTAGCTATCTGTGTTTGCTAGAAGAGGAGATATCAGAAAGTATGCACTTTTGTTGTTTTCCCATTGGTTTCAATGCACATTGGCCAATAACGAGCATTTGCTGTTTTCTCTTAAATGCAACATGGGAGAAAAACCATTTCACATCACATTTGTGGGTCTTGGTCTTCAACACATTCTGTGAAATTTTGAGCTGTCTGTGTTTGCTACAAGAGGATATATCACAAATAATGCGCTTTTGTTGTTTCCATTGGTTTGAATGCACTTTTTCCTAAAACAAGCTTTTGCTGTTTTCTCTTAAACGAAACATGGGAGAAAAACCATTTCACATCACATTTGTGGGTCTTGGTCTTCAACACATTCTGTGAAATTTTGAGCTGTCTTTGCTTAAGAGGAGATATCACAAAGTATGCATTTTTGTTGTTTCCATTGGTATCAATGCATTTTGGCCTAAAACGAGCATTTGCTGTTTTCTCTTAAATGCAACATGGGAGAAAAACCATTTCACATCACATTTGTGGGTCTTGGTCTTCAACACATTCTGTGAAATTTTGAGCTGTCTTTGTTTGCTTAAGAGGAGATATCACAAAGTATGCGCTTTTGTTGTTTTCCCATTGGTTTCAATGCACATTGGCCTAAAACGGGCATTTGCTGTTTTCTCTTAAATGCAACATGGGAGAAAAACCATTTCACATCACATTTGTGGGTCTTGGTCTTCAACACATTCTGTGAAATTTTGAGCTGTCTTTGTTTGCTTAAGAGGAGATATCACAAAGTATGCACTTTTGGTGTTTTCCCATTGGTTTCAATGCACATTGGCCTATAACGAGCATTTGCTGTTTTCTCTTAAATGCAACATGGGAGAAAAACCATTTCACATCACATTTGTGGGTCTTTGTCTTCAACACATTCTGTGAAATTTTTAGCTGTCTTTGCTTAAGAGGAGATATCCCAAAGTATGCACTTTTGTTGTTTCCAGTGGTTTCAATGCATTTTGGCCTAAAACGAGCATTTGCTGTTTTCTCTTAAATGCAACATGGGAGAAAAACCATTTCACATCAGATTTGTGGGTCTTGGTCTTCAACACATTCTGTGAAATTTTGAGCTGTCTGTGTTTGCTACAAGAGGAGATATCACAAATAATGCGCTTTTGTTGTTTCCAATGGTTTGAATGCACTTTTTCCTAAAACAAGCTTTTGCTGTTTTCTCTTAAATGAAACATGGGAGAAAAACCATTTCACATCACATTTGTGGGTCTTGGTCTTCAACACATTCTGTGAAATTTTGAGCTGTCTTTGCTTAAGAGGAGATATCACAAAGTATGCATTTTTGTTGTTTCCATTGGATTCAATGCATTTTGGCCTAAAACGAGCATTTGCTGTTTTCTCTTAAATGCAACATGGGAGAAAAACCATTTCACATCACATTTGTGGGTCTTGGTCTTCAACACATTCTGTGAAATTTTGAGCTGTCTTTGTTTGCTTAAGAGGAGATATCACAAAGTATGCGCTTTTGTTGTTTTCCCATTGGTTTCAATGCACATTGGCCTAAAACGGGCATTTGCTGTTTTCTCTTAAAGGCAACATGGGAGAAAAACCATTTCACATCATATTTGTGGGTCTTGGTCTTCAACACATTCTGTGAAATTTTGAGCTGTCTTTGTTTGCTACAAGAGGAGATATCACAAAGAATGCGCTTTTCTTGTTTCCTTTCGTTTCAATGCATATTGGCCTAAAACGAGCATTTGCTGTTTTCTCTTAAACGCAACATGGGAGAAAATCCATTTCACATCACATTTGTGGGTCTTGGTCTTCAACACATTCTGTGAAATTTTGAGCTGTCTTTGTTTGCTTAAGAGGAGATATCACAAAGTATGCGCTTTTGTTGTTTTCCCATTGGTTTCAATGCACATTGGCCTAAAACGGGCATTTGCTGTTTTCTCTTAAATGCAACATGGGAGAAAAACCATTTCACATCACATTTGTGGGTCTTGGTCTTCAACACATTCTGTGAAATTTTGAGCTGTCTTTGTTTGCTTAAGAGGAGATATCACAAAGTATGCACTTTTGGTGTTTTCCCATTGGTTTCAATGCACATTGGCCTATAACGAGCATTTGCTGTTTTCTCTTAAATGCAACATGGGAGAAAAACCATTTCACATCACATTTGTGGGTCTTGGTCTTCAACACATTCTGTGAAATTTTTAGCTGTCTTTGCTTAAGAGGAGATATCCCAAAGTATGCACTTTTGTTGTTTCCAGTGGTTTCAATGCATTTTGGCCTAAAACGAGCATTTGCAGTTTTCTCTTAAATGCTACATGGGAGAAAAACCTTTTTCACATCACATTTGTGGGGCTTGGTCTTCAACACATCCAGTGAAATTTTGAGCTGTCTTTGTTTGCTTAAGAGGAGATATCACAAATTATGCGCTTTTGTTGTTTCCATTGGTTTCAATGCATTTTGGCCTAAAACGAGCATTTGCTGTTTTCTCTTAAATGCAACATGGGAGAAAAACCATTTCACATCACATTTGTGGGTCTTGGTCTTCAACACATTCTGTGAAATTTTGAGCTGTCTTTGTTTGCTTAAGAGGAGATATCACAAAGTATGCGCTTTTGTTGATTCCTTTCGTTTCAATGCATTTTGGCCTAAAATGAGCATTTGCTGATTTCTCTTAAATGCAACATGGGAGAAAAACCATTTCACATCACATTTGTGGGTCTTGGTCTTCAACACATTCTGTGAAATTTTGAGCTGTCTGTGTTTGCTACAAGAAGAGATATCACAAAGTATGCACTTTTGTTGTTTCCATTGGTTTCAATGCATTTTGGTCTAAAACGAGCATTTGCTGTTTTCTCTTAAATGCAGCATGGGAGAAAAACAATTTCACATCACATTTGTGGGTCTTGGTCTGCAAAACATTCTGTGAAATTTTGAGCTGTCGGTGTCTGCTACAAGAGGAGATATCACAAAGCAAGCGCTTTTGTTGTTTCCTTTCTTTTCAATGCATTTTGGCCTAAAACAAGCATTTGCTGTTTTCTCTTAAATGCAACATGGGAGAAAACCCATTTCACATCAAATTTGTGGGTCTTGGTCTTCAACACATTCTGTGAAATTTTTAAATGTCTGTGTTTGCTACAAGAGAAGATATCACAAAGTATGCGCTTTTTTTGTTTCCAGTGGTTTCAATTTATTTTGGCCTAAAACAGGCATTTGCTGTTTTCTCTTAAATGCAACATGGGAGACAAACCATTTCACATCACATTTGTGGGTCTTGGCCTTCAACACATTGTGTGAAATTTTGAGCTGTCTGTGTTTGCTACCAGAGGAGATATCACAAAGAATGTGCTTTTGTTGTTTCCATTGGTTTCAATGCATTTTGGCCTAAAACGAGCATTTGCTGTTTTCTCTTAAATGCAACATGGGAGAAAAACCATTTCACATCACATTTGTGGGTCTTTGTCTTCAACACATTCTGTGAAATTTTGAGCTGTCTGTGTTTGCTACAAGAAGAGATATCACAAAGTATGCGCTTTTGTTGTTTCCATTGGTTTCAATGCATTTTGGCCTAAAACGAGCATTTGCTGTTTTCTCTTAAATGCAACATGGGAGAAAAACCATTTCACATCACATTTCTGGGTATTGGCCTTCAACACAATGTGTGAAATTTTTAGCTATCTGTGTTTGCTAGAAGAGGAGATATCAGAAAGTATGCACTTTTGTTGTTTTCCCATTGGTTTCAATGCACATTGGCCTATAACGAGCATTTGCTGTTTTCTCTTAAATGCAACATGGGAGAAAAACCATTTCACATCACATTTGTGGGTCTTGGTCTTCAACACATTCTGTGAAATTTTGAGCTGTCTGTGTTTGCTACAAGAGGATATATCACAAATAATGCGCTTTTGTTGTTTCCATTGGTTTGAATGCACTTTTTCCTAAAACAAGCTTTTGCTGTTTTCTCTTAAACGAAACATGGGAGAAAAACCATTTCACATCACATTTGTGGGTCTTGGTCTTCAACACATTCTGTGAAATTTTGAGCTGTCTTTGCTTAAGAGGAGATATCACAAAGTATGCATTTTTGTTGATTCCATTGGTTTCAATGCATTTTGGCCTAAAACGAGCATTTGCTGTTTTCTCTTAAATGCAACATGGGAGAAAAACCATTTCACATCACATTTGTGGGTCTTGGTCTTCAACACATTCTGTGAAATTTTGAGCTGTCTTTGTTTGCTTAAGAGGAGATATCACAAAGTATGCGCTTTTGTTGTTTTCCCATTGGTTTCAATGCACATTGGCCTAAAACGGGCATTTGCTGTTTTCTCTTAAATGCAACATGGGAGAAAAACCATTTCACATCACATTTGTGGGTCTTGGTCTTCAACACATTCTGTGAAATTTTGAGCTGTCTTTGTTTGCTTAAGAGGAGATATCACAAAGTATGCACTTTTGGTGTTTTCCCATTGGTTTCAATGCACATTGGCCTATAACGAGCATTTGCTGTTTTCTCTTAAATGCAACATGGGAGAAAAACCATTTCACATCACATTTGTGGGTCTTGGTCTTCAACACATTCTGTGAAATTTTTAGCTGTCTTTGCTTAAGAGGAGATATCCCAAAGTATGCACTTTTGTTGTTTCCAGTGGTTTCAATGCATTTTGGCCTAAAATGAGCATTTGCTGTTTTCTCTTAAATGCAACATGGGAGAAAAACCATTTCACATCAGATTTGTGGGTCTTGGTCTTCAACACATTCTGTGAAATTTTGAGCTGTCTGTGTTTGCTACAAGAGGAGATATCACAAATAATGCGCTTTTGTTGTTTCCAATGGTTTGAATGCACTTTTTCCTAAAACAAGCTTTTGCTGTTTTCTCTTAAATGAAACATGGGAGAAAAACCATTTCACATCACATTTGTGGGTCTTGGTCTTCAACACATTCTGTGAAATTTTGAGCTGTCTTTGCTTAAGAGGAGATATCACAAAGTATGCATTTTTGTTGTTTCCATTGGATTCAATGCATTTTGGCCTAAAACGAGCATTTGCTGTTTTCTCTTAAATGCAACATGGGAGAAAAACCATTTCACATCACATTTGTGGGTCTTGGTCTTCAACACATTCTGTGAAATTTTGAGCTGTCTTTGTTTGCTTAAGAGGAGATATCACAAAGTATGCGCTTTTGTTGTTTTCCCATTGGTTTCAATGCACATTGGCCTAAAACGGGCATTTGCTGTTTTCTCTTAAAGGCAACATGGGAGAAAAACCATTTCACATCATATTTGTGGGTCTTGGTCTTCAACACATTCTGTGAAATTTTGAGCTGTCTTTGTTTGCTACAAGAGGAGATATCACAAAGAATGCGCTTTTCTTGTTTCCTTTCGTTTCAATGCATATTGGCCTAAAACGAGCATTTGCTGTTTTCTCTTAAACGCAACATGGGAGAAAATCCATTTCACATCACATTTGTGGGTCTTGGTCTTCAACACATTCTGTGAAATTTTGAGCTGTCTGTGTTTGCTACAAGAGGAGATATCACAAAGTATGCACATTTGTTGTTTCCAATGGTTTGAATGCATTTTTTCCTAAAACGAGCATTTGCTGTTTTCTCTTAAATGCAACATGCGAGAAAAACCAATTCACATCACATTTGTGGGTCTTGGTCTTCAACACATTCTGTGAAATTTTGAGCTGTCTTTGTTTGCTTAAGAGGAGATATCACAAAGTATGCGCTTTTGTTGATTCCTTTCGTTTCAATGCATTTTGGCCTAAAATGAGCATTTGCTGATTTCTCTTAAATGCAACATGGGAGAAAAACCATTTCACATCACATTTGTGGGTCTTGGTCTTCAACACATTCTGTGAAATTTTGAGCTGTCTGTGTTTGCTACAAGAAGAGATATCACAAAGTATGCACTTTTGTTGTTTCCATTGGTTTCAATGCATTTTGGTCTAAAACGAGCATTTGCTGTTTTCTCTTAAATGCAGCATGGGAGAAAAACCATTTCACATCACATTTGTGGGTCTTGGTCTGCAAAACATTCTGTGAAATTTTGAGCTGTCGGTGTCTGCTACAAGAGGAGATATCACAAAGCATGCGCTTTTGTTGTTTCCTTTCTTTTCAATGCATTTTGGCCTAAAACAAGCATTTGCTGTTTTCTCTTAAATGCAACATGGGAGAAAACCCATTTCACATCAAATTTGTGGGTCTTGGTCTTCAACACATTCTGTGAAATTTTTAAATGTCTGTGTTTGCTACAAGAGAAGATATCACAAAGTATGCGCTTTTTTTGTTTCCAGTGGTTTCAATTTATTTTGGCCTAAAACAGGCATTTGCTGTTTTCTCTTAAATGCAACATGGGAGACAAACCATTTCACATCACATTTGTGGGTCTTGGCCTTCAACACATTGTGTGAAATTTTGAGCTGTCTGTGTTTGCTACCAGAGGAGATATCACAAAGAATGTGCTTTTGTTGTTTCCATTGGTTTCAATGCATTTTGGCCTAAAACGAG
Source organism: Taudactylus pleione (assembly GCA_031769625.1). Taxonomy (NCBI): domain Eukaryota; kingdom Metazoa; phylum Chordata; class Amphibia; order Anura; family Myobatrachidae; genus Taudactylus; species Taudactylus pleione. Next base: position 573,651 of record JAUIMM010000274.1, on the reverse strand, counting down.
CATTTGCTGTTTTCTCTTAAATGCAACATGGGAGAAAAACCATTTCACATCACATTTGTGGGTCTTTGTCTTCAACACATTCTGTGAAATTTTGAGCTGTCTGTGTTTGCTACAAGAAGAGATATCACAAAGTATGCGCTTTTGTTGTTTCCATTGGTTTCAATGCATTTTGGCCTAAAACGAGCATTTGCTGTTTTCTCTTAAATGCAACATGGGAGAAAAACCATTTCACATCACATTTCTGGGTATTGGCCTTCAACACAATGTGTGAAATTTTTAGCTATCTGTGTTTGCTAGAAGAGGAGATATCAGAAAGTATGCACTTTTGTTGTTTTCCCATTGGTTTCAATGCACATTGGTTTATAACGAGCATTTGCTGTTTTCTCTTAAATGCAACATGGGAGAAAAACCATTTCACATCACATTTGTGGGTCTTGGTCTTCAACACATTCTGTGAAATTTTGAGCTGTCTGTGTTTGCTACAAGAGGATATATCACAAATAATGCGCTTTTGTTGTTTCCATTGGTTTGAATGCATTTTTTCCTAAAACAAGCTTTTGCTGTTTTCTCTTAAACGAAACATGGGAGAAAAACCATTTCACATCACATTTGTGGGTCTTGGTCTTCAACACATTCTGTGAAATTTTGAGCTGTCTTTGCTTAAGAGGAGATATCACAAAGTATGCATTTTTGTTGTTTCCATTGGTTTCAATGCATTTTGGCCTAAAACGAGCATTTGCTGTTTTCTCTTAAATGCAACATGGGAGAAAAACCATTTCACATCACATTTGTGGGTCTTGGTCTTCAACACATTCTGTGAAATTTTGAGCTGTCTTTGTTTGCTTAAGAGGAGATATCACAAAGTATGCGCTTTTGTTGTTTTCCCATTGGTTTCAATGCACATTGGCCTAAAACGGGCATTTGCTGTTTTCTCTTAAATGCAACATGGGAGAAAAACCATTTCACATCACATTTGTGGGTCTTGGTCTTCAACACATTCTGTGAAATTTTGAGCTGTCTTTGTTTGCTTAAGAGGAGATATCACAAAGTATGCACTTTTGGTGTTTTCCCATTGGTTTCAATGCACATTGGCCTATAACGAGCATTTGCTGTTTTCTCTTAAATGCAACATGGGAGAAAAACCATTTCACATCACATTTGTGGGTCTTGGTCTTCAACACATTCTGTGAAATTTTTAGCTGTCTTTGCTTAAGAGGAGATATCCCAAAGTATGCACTTTTGTTGTTTCCAGTGGTTTCAATGCATTTTGGCCTAAAACGAGCATTTGCTGTTTTCTCTTAAATGCAACATGGGAGAAAAACCATTTCACATCAGATTTGTGGGTCTTGGTCTTCAACACATTCTGTGAAATTTTGAGCTGTCTGTGTTTGCTACAAGAGGAGATATCACAAATAATGCGCTTTTGTTGTTTCCAATGGTTTGAATGCACTTTTTCCTAAAACAAGCTTTTGCTGTTTTCTCTTAAATGAAACATGGGAGAAAAACCATTTCACATCACATTTGTGGGTCTTGGTCTTCAACACATTCTGTGAAATTTTGAGCTGTCTTTGCTTAAGAGGAGATATCACAAAGTATGCATTTTTGTTGTTTCCATTGGATTCAATGCATTTTGGCCTAAAACGAGCATTTGCTGTTTTCTCTTAAATGCAACATGGGAGAAAAACCATTTCACATCACATTTGTGGGTCTTGGTCTTCAACACATTCTGTGAAATTTTGAGCTGTCTTTGTTTGCTACAAGAGGAGATATCACAAAGAATGCGCTTTTCTTGTTTCCTTTCGTTTCAATGCATATTGGCCTAAAACGAGCATTTGCTGTTTTCTCTTAAACGCAACATGGGAGAAAATCCATTTCACATCACATTTGTGGGTCTTGGTCTTCAACACATTCTGTGAAATTTTGAGCTGTCTTTGTTTGCTTAAGAGGAGATATCACAAAGTATGCGCTTTTGTTGTTTCCATTGGTTTGAATGCATTTTTTCCTAAAACGAGCTTTTGCTGTTTTCTCTTAAACGAAACATGGGAGAAAAACCATTTCACATCACATTTGTGGGACTTGGTCTTCAACACATTCTGTGAAATTTGAGCTGTCTCTGTTGGCTACAAGAGGAGATATCACAAAGAATGCACTTTTGTTGTTTCCATTGGTTTCAATGCATTTTGGCCTAAAACAGGCATTTGCTGTTTTCTCTTAAAGGCAACATGGGAGAAAAACCATTTCACATCACATTTGTGGGTCTTGGTCTTCAACACATTCTGTGAAATTTTGAGTTGTCTGTGTTTGCTAGAAGAGGAGATATCACAAAGTATGCACATTTGTTGTTTCCAATGGTTTGAATGCATTTTGGCCTAAAATGAGCATTTGCTGTTTTCTCTTGAATGCAACATGGAAGAAAAACCATTTCACATCACATTTGTGGTATTGGCCTTCAACACATTCTGTGAAATTTTGAGCTGTCAGTGTTTACTACAAGAGGAGATATCACAAAGTGTGCGCTTTTGTTGTTTCCTTTCTTTTCAATGCATTTTGGCCTAAAACTAGCATTTGCTGTTTTCTCTTAAATGCAGCATGGGAGAAAACCCATTTCACATCACATTTGTGGGTCTTGGTCTTCAACACATCCAGTGAAATTTTTAGTTGTCTGTGTTTGCTACAAGAGAAGATATCACAAAGTATGCGCTTTTTTTGTTTCCATTGGTTTCAATGCATATTGGTCTAAAACGAGCATTTGCAGTTTTCTCTTAAACGCAACATGTGAGAAAAACCATTTCACATCACATTTGTGGGTCTTGGTCTTCAACACATTCTGTGAAATTTGAGCTGTCTGTGTTTGCTACAAGAGGAGATATCACAAAGTATGCGCTTTTGTTGTTTCCTTTCGTTTCAATGCATTTTGGCCTAAAATGAGCATTTGCTGTTTTCTCTTAAATGCAACATGGGAGAAAACATATTTCACATCACATTTGTGGGTCTTGGTCTTCAACACATTCTGTGAAATTTTGAGTTGTCTGTGTTTGCTAGAAGAGGATATATCACAAAGTATGCACATTTGTTGTTTCCAATGGTTTGAATGCATTTTGGCCTAAAATGAGCATTTGCTGTTTTCTCTTGAATGCAACATGGGAGAAAAACCATTTCACATCACATTTGTGGTATTGGCCTTCAACACATTCTGTGAAATTTTGAGCTGTCAGTGTTTACTACAAGAGGAGATATCACAAAGTGTGCGCTTTTGTTGTTTCCTTTCTTTTCAATGCATTTTGGCCTAAAACTAGCATTTGCTGTTTTCTCTTAAATGCAACATGGGAGAAAACCCATTTCACATCACATTTGTGGGTCTTGGTCTTCAACACATTCTGTGAAATTTTTAGTTGTCTGTGTTTGCTACAAGAGAAGATATCACAAAGTATGCGCTTTTTTTGTTTCCAGTGGTTTCAATGCATTTTGGCCTAAAACAGGCATTTGCTGTTTTCTCTTAAATGCAACATGGGAGAAAAACCATTTCACATCACATTTGTGGGTCTTTGTCTTCAACACATTCTGTGAAATTTTGAGCTGTCTGTGTTTGCTACAAGAAGAGTTATCACAAAGTATGCGCTTTTGTTGTTTCTTTTAATTTCAATGCATTTAGGCCTAAAACAAGCATTTGCTGTTTTCTCTTAAATGCAACATGGGAGAAAAACCAATTCACATCACATTAGTGGGTTTTGGTCTTCAACACATTCTGTGAAATTTTGAGCTGTCTGTGTTTGCTACAAGAGGAGATATCACAAAGTATGCGCTTTTGTTGTTTCCATTGGTTTCAATGCATTTTGGCCTAAAACGAGCATTTGCTGTTTTCTCTTAAATGCAACATGGGAGAAAAACCATTTCACATCACATTTCTGGGTCTTGGCCTTCAACACAATGTGTGAAATTTTTAGCTATCTGTGTTTGCTACAAGAGGAGATATCACAAAGTATGCGCTTTTGTTGTTTTCCCATTGGTTTCAATGCATATTGGCCTAAAACGAGCATTTGCTGTTTTCTCTTAAACGCAACATGGGAGAAAAACCATTTCACATCACATTTGTGGGTCTTGGTCTTCAACACATTCTGTGAAATTTTTAGCTGTCTTTGCTTAAGAGGAGATATCACAAAGTATGCGCTTTTGTTGTTTTCCATTGGTTTCAATGCATTTTGGCCTAAAACGAGCAATTGCTGTTTTTTCTTAAATGCAACATGCGAGAAAAACCATTTCACATCACATTTGTGGGTCTTGGTCTTCAACACATTCTGTGAAATTTTGATCTGTCTGTGTTTGCTAGAAGAGGAGGTATCACAAAGAATGCACTTTTGTTCTTTCCATTGGTTTCAATGCATTTTGGCCTAAAACAAGCATTTGCTGTTTTTTCTTAAATGCAACATGCGAGAAAAACCATTTCACATCACATTTGTGGGTCTTGGTCTTCAACACATTCTGTGAAATTTTGATCTGTCTGTGTTTGCTAGAAGAGGAGGTATCACAAAGTATGCACTTTTGTTGTTTCCTTTCGTTTCAATGCATTTTGGCCTAAAACAAGCATTTGCTGTTTTCTCTTAAATGCAACATGGGAGAAAAACCATTTCACATCACATTTGTGGGTCTTGGTCTTCAACACATTCTGTGAAATTTTGAGCTGTCTGTATTTGCTACAAGAGGAGATATCAAAAAGTATGCACTTTTGTTGTTTCCTTTCGTTTAAATGCATTTTGGTCTAAAACGAGCATTTGCTGTTTTCTCTTAAATGCAACATGGAGAAAAACCATTTCACATCAGATTTGTGGGTCTTGGTCTTCAACACATTCTGTGAAATTTTGAGCTGTCTGTGTTTGCTACAAGAGGAGATATCACAAAGTATGCGCTTTTGTTGTTTCCTTTCGTTTCAAAGCATTTTGGCCTAAAACAAGCATTTGCTGTTTTCTCTTAAATGCAACATGGGAGAAAACCCATTTCACATCACATGTGTGGGTCTTGGTCTTCAACACATTCTGTGAAATTTTGAGTTGTCTACGTTTGCTACAAGAGGAGATATCACAAAGTATGCGCTTTTGTTGTTTCCTTTGGTTTCATTGCATTTTGGCCTAAAACGAGCATTTGCTGTTTTCTCTTAAACGCAACATGGGAGAAAAACCTTTTTCACATCACATTTGTGGGTCTTGGTCTTCACCACATTCTATGAAATTTGAGCTGTCTCTGTTTGCTACAAGAAGAGATATCACAAAGAATGCACTTTTGTTGTTTCCTTTGGTTTCAATGCATATTGGTCTAAAATGAGCATTTGCTGTTTTCTCTTAAATGCAACATGGGAGACAAACCATTTCACATCACATTTGTGGGTCTTGGCCTTCAACACATTCTGTGAAATTTGAGCTGTCTGTGTTTGCTACAAGAGGAGATATCACAAAGTATGCGCTTTTGTTGTTTCCTTTCGTTTCAATGCATTTTGGCCTAAAATGAGCATTTGCTGTTTTCTCTTGAATGCAACATGGGAGAAAAACCATTTCACATCACATTTGTGGTATTGGACTTCAACACATTCTGTGAAATTTTGAGCTGTCGGTGTTTACTACAAGAGGAGATATCACAAAGTATGCGCTTTTGTTGTTTCCTTTCTTTTCAATGCATTTTGGCCTAAAACAAGCATTTGCTGTTTTCTCTTAAATGCAACATGGAAGAAAACCCATTTCACATCAGATTTGTGGGTCTTGGTCTTCAACACATTCTGTGAAATTTTTAGTTGTCTGTGTTTGTTACAAGAGAAGATATCACAAAGTATGCGTTTTTTTTGTTTCCAGTGGTTTCAATGCATTTTGGCCTAAAACAGGCATTTGCTGTTTTCTCTTAAATGCAACATGGGAGACAAACCATTTCACTTCAAATTTGTGGGTATTGGCCTTCAACACATTGTGTGAAATTTTGAGCTGTCTGTGTTTGCTACAAGAGGAGATATCACAAAGAATGTGCTTTTGTTGTTTCCATTGGTTTCAATGCATTTTGGCCTAAAACGAGCATTTGCTGTTTTCTCTTAAATGCAACATGGGAGAAAAACCATTTCACATCACATTTGTGGGTTTTTGTCTTCAACACATTCTGTGAAATTTTGAGCTGTCTGTGTTTGCTACAAGAAGAGATATCACAAAGTATGCGCTTTTGTTGTTTCCATTGGTTTCAATGCATTTTGGCCTAAAACGAGCATTTGCTGTTTTCTCTTAAATGCAACATGGGAGAAAAACCATTTCACATCTCATTTGTATGTCTTTGTCTTCAACACATTCTGTGAAATTTTGAGCTGTCTGTGTTTGCTACAAGAAGAGATATCACAAAGTATGCGCTTTTGTTGTTTCCTTTGATTTCAATGCATTTAGGCCTAAAACAAGCATTTGCTGTTTTCTCTTAAATGCAACATGGGAGAAAAACCAATTCACATCACATTAGTGGGTCTTGGTATTCAACACATTGTATGAAATTTTGAGTTGTCTGTGTTTGCTACAAGAGGAGATATCACAAAGTATGCGCTTTTGTTGTTTTCCCATTGGTTTCAATGCATATTGGCCTAAAACGAGCATTTGCTGTTTTCTCTTAAATGCAACATGGGAGAAAAACCATTTCACATCACATTTGTGGGTCTTGGTATTCAACACATTCTGTGAAATTTTGAGCTGTCTGTGTTTGCTTAAGAGGAGATATCACAAAGTATGCGCTTTTGTTGTTTCCATTGGTTTCAATGCATTTTGGCCTAAAACGAGCATTTGCTGTTTTCTCTTAAATGCAACATGGGAGAAAAACCATTTCACATCACATTTCTGGGTCTTGGCCTTCAACACAATGTGTGAAATTTTTAGCTATCTGAGTTTGCTAGAAGAGGAGATATCACAAAGTATGCACTTTTGTTGTTTTCCCATTGGTTTCAATGCACATTGGCCTATAACGAGCATTTGCTGTTTTCTCTTAAATGCAACATGGGAGAAAAACCATTTCACATCACATTTGTGGGTCTTGGTCTTCAACAAATTCTGTGAAATTTTTAGCTGTCTTTGCTTAAGAGGAGATATCCCAAAGTATGCACTTTTGTTGTTTCCATTGGTTTCAATGCATTTTGGCCTAAAACGAGCATTTGCTGTTTTCTCTTAAATGCTACATGGGAGAAAAACCATTTCACATCAGATTTGTAGGTCTTGGTCTTCAACACATTCTGTGAAATTTTGAGCTGTCTGTGTTTGCTACAAGAGGAGATATCACAAATAATGCGCTTTTGTTGTTTCCATTGGTTTGAATGCACTTTTTCCTAAAACAAGCTTTTGCTGTTTTCTCTTAAACGAAACATGGGAGAAAAACCATTTCACTTCACATTTGTGGGTCTTGGTATTCAACACATTCTGTGAAATTTTGAGCTGTCTGTGTTTACTACAAGAGGAGATATCACAAAGTATGCACATTTGTTGTTTCCAATGGTTTGAATGCATTTTTTCCTAAAACGAGCATTTGCTGTTTTCTCTTAAACGCAACATGGGAGAAAAACCTTTTTCACATCACATTTGTGGGGCTTGGTCTTCAACACATTCTGTGAAATTTTGAGCTGTCTTTGTTTGCTTAAGAGGAGATATCACAAATTATGCGCTTTTGTTGTTTCCATTGGTTTCAATGCATTTTGGCCTAAAACGAGCATTTGCTGTTTTCTCTTAAATGCAACATGGGAGACAAACCATTTCACATCACATTTGTGGGTCTTGATCTTCAACACATTCTGTGAAATTTTGAGCTGTCTGTTTTTGCTACAAGAGGAGATATCACAAAGTATGCACTTTTGTTGTTTCCATTGGTTTCAATGCATTTTGGCCTAAAACGAGCATTTGCTGTTTTCTCTTAAATGCAACATGGGAGAAAAAACATTTCACATCAGATTTGTAGGTCTTGGTCTTCAACACATTCTGTGAAATTTTGAGCTGTCTGTGTTTGCTACAAGAGGAGATATCACAAAGTATGCGCTTTTGTTGTTTCCATTGGTTTCAATGCATTTTGGCCTAAAACGAGCATTTGCTGTTTTCTCTTAAATGCAACATGGGAGAAAAACCATTTCACATCACATTTCTGGGTCTTGGCCTTCAACACAATGTGTGAAATTTTTAGCTATCTGTGTTTGCTACAAGAGGAGATATCACAAAGTATGCGCTTTTGTTGTTTTCCCATTGGTTTCAATGCATATTGGCCTAAAACGAGCATTTGCTGTTTTCTCTTAAACGCAACATGGGAGAAAAACCATTTCACATCACATTTGTGGGTCTTGGTCTTCAACACATTCTGTGAAATTTTTAGCTGTCTTTGCTTAAGAGGAGATATCACAAAGTATGCGCTTTTGTTGTTTTCCATTGGTTTCAATGCATTTTGGCCTAAAATGAGCAATTGCTGTTTTTTCTTAAATGCAACATGCGAGAAAAACCATTTCACATCACATTTGTGGGTCTTGGTCTTCAACACATTCTGTGAAATTTTGATCTGTCTGTGTTTGCTAGAAGAGGAGGTATCACAAAGAATGCACTTTTGTTCTTTCCATTGGTTTCAATGCATTTTGGCCTAAAACAAGCATTTGCTGATTTCTCTTAAATGCAACATGGGAGAAAAACTAATTCACATCACATTTGTGGGTCTTGGTTTTCTACACATTCTGTGAAATTTTGAGCTGTCTGTGTTTGCTACAAGAGGAGATATCACAAAGCATGCGCTTTTGTTGTTTCCATTGGTTTCAATGCATTTTGGCCTAAAACAAGCTTTTGCTGTTTTCTCTTAAAGGCAACACGGGAGAAAACACATTTCACATCACAATTGTGGGTCTTGGTCTTCAACACATTCTGTGAAATTTTGAGTTGTCTGTGTTTGCTACAAGAGGAGATATCACAAAGTATGCACTTTTGTTGTTTCCTTTCGTTTAAATGCATTTTGGTCTAAAACGAGCATTTGCTGTTTTCTCTTAAATGCAACATGGGAGAAAAACCATTTCACATCACATTTGTGGGTCTTGGTCTTCAACACATTCTGTGAAATTTTGAGCTGTCTGTATTTGCTACAAGAGGAGATATCACAAAGTATGCACTTTTGTTGTTTCCTTTCGTTTAAATGCATTTTGGTCTAAAACGAGCATTTGCTGTTTTCTCTTAAATGCAACATGGAGAAAAACCATTTCACATCAGATTTGTGGGTCTTGGTCTTCAACACATTCTGTGAAATTTTGAGCTGTCTGTGTTTGCTACAAGAGGAGATATCACAAAGTATGCGCTTTTGTTGTTTCCTTTCGTTTCAAAGCATTTTGGCCTAAAACAAGCATTTGCTGTTTTCTCTTAAATGCAACATGGGAGAAAACCCATTTCACATCACATGTGTGGGTCTTGGTCTTCAACACATTCTGTGAAATTTTGAGTTGTCTACGTTTGCTACAAGAGGAGATATCACAAAGTATGCGCTTTTGTTGTTTCCTTTGGTTTCATTGCATTTTGGCCTAAAACGAGCATTTGCTGTTTTCTCTTAAACGCAACATGGGAGAAAAACCTTTTTCACATCACATTTGTGGGTCTTGGTCTTCACCACATTCTATGAAATTTGAGCTGTCTCTGTTTGCTACAAGAAGAGATATCACAAAGAATGCACTTTTGTTGTTTCCTTTGGTTATAATGCATATTGGTCTAAAACGAGCATTTGCTGTTTTCTCTTAAATGCAACATGGGAGACAAACCATTTCACATCACATTTGTGGGTCTTGGCCTTCAACACATTGTGTGAAATTTGAGCTGTCTGTGTTTGCTACAAGAGGAGATATCACAAAGTATGCGCTTTTGTTGTTTCCTTTCGTTTCAATGCATTTTGGCCTAAAATGAGCATTTGCTGTTTTCTCTTAAATGCAACATGGGAGAAAACATATTTCACATCACATTTGTGGGTCTTGGTCTTCAACACATTCTGTGAAATTTTGAGTTGTCTGTATTTGCTACAAGAGGAGATATCACAAAGTATGCACATTTGTTGTTTCCAATAGTTTGAATGCATTTTGGCCTAAAATGAGCATTTGCTGTTTTCTCTTGAATGCAACATGGGAGAAAAACCATTTCACATCACATTTGTGGTATTGGACTTCAACACATTCTGTGAAATTTTGAGCTGTCGGTGTTTACTACAAGAGGAGATATCACAAAGTATACGCTTTTGTTGTTTCCTTTCTTTTCAATGCATTTTGGCCTAAAACAAGCATTTGCTGTTTTCTCTTAAATGCAACATGGAAGAAAACCCATTTCACATCAGATTTGTGGGTCTTGGTCTTCAACACATTCTGTGAAATTTTTAGTTGTCTGTGTTTGCTACAAGAGAAGATATCACAAAGTATGCGCTTTTTTTGTTTCCAGTGGTTTCAATGCATTTTGGCCTAAAACAGGCATTTGCTGTTTTCTCTTAAATGCAACATGGGAGACAAACCATTTCACATCAAATTTGTGGGTATTGGCCTTCAACACATTCTGTGAAATTTTGAGCTGTCTGTGTTTGCTACAAGAAGAGATATCACAAAGTATGCGCTTTTGTTGTTTCCATTGGTTTCAATGCATTTTGGCCTAAAACGAGCATTTGCTGTTTTCTCTTAAATGCAACATGGGAGAAAAACCATTTCACATCTCATTTGTATGTCTTTGTCTTCAACACATTCTGTGAAATTTTGAGCTGTCTGTGTTTGCTACAAGAAGAGATATCACAAAGTATGCGCTTTTGTTGTTTCCTTTGATTTCAATGCATTTAGGCCTAAAACAAGCATTTGCTGTTTTCTCTTAAATGCAACATGGGAGAAAAACCAACTCACATCACATTAGTGGGTCTTGGTATTCAACACATTGTATGAAATTTTGAGTTGTCTGTGTTTGCTACAAGAGGAGATATCACAAAGTATGCGCTTTTGTTGTTTTCCCATTGGTTTCAATGCATATTGGCCTAAAACGAGCATTTGCTGTTTTCTCTTAAACGCAACATGGGAGAAAAACCATTTCACATCACATTTGTGGGTCTTGGTATTCAACACATTCTGTGAAATTTTGAGCTGTCTGTGTTTGCTTAAGAGGAGATATCACAAAGTATGCGCTTTTGTTGTTTCCATTGGTTTCAATGCATTTTGGCCTAAAACGAGCATTTGCTGTTTTCTCTTAAATGCAACATGGGAGAAAAACCACTTCACATCAGATTTGTAGGTCTTGGTCTTCAACACATTCTGTGAAATTTTGAGCTGTCTGTGTTTGCTACAAGAGGAGATATCACAAATAATGCGCTTTTGTTGTTTCGATTGGTTTGAATGCACTTTTTCCTAAAACAAGCTTTTGCTGTTTTCTCTTAAACGAAACATGGGAGAAAAACCATTTCACTTCACATTTGTGGGTCTTGGTATTCAACACATTCTGTGAAATTTTGAGCTGTCTGTGTTTACTACAAGAGGAGATATCACAAAGTATGCACATTTGTTGTTTCCAATGGTTTGAATGCATTTTTTCCTAAAACGAGCATTTGCTGTTTTCTCTTAAACGCAACATGGGAGAAAAACCTTTTTCACATCACATTTGTGGGGCTTGGTCTTCAACACATTCTGTGAAATTTTGAGCTGTCTTTGTTTGCTTAAGAGGAGATATCACAAATTATGCGCTTTTGTTGTTTCCATTGGTTTCAATGCATTTTGGCCTAAAACGAGCATTTGCTGTTTTCTCTTAAATGCAACATGGGAGACAAACCATTTCACATCACATTTGTGGGTCTTGATCTTCAACACATTCTGTGAAATTTTGAGCTGTCTGTTTTTCCTACAAGAGGAGATATCACAAAGTATGCACTTTTGTTGTTTCCATTGGTTTCAATGCATTTTGGCCTAAAACGAGCATTTGCTGTTTTCTCTTAAATGCAACATGGGAGAAAAAACATTTCACATCAGATTTGTAGGTCTTGGTCTTCAACACATTCTGTGAAATTTTGAGCTGTCTGTGTTTACTACAAGAGGAGATATCACAAAGTATGCACATTTGTTGTTTCCAATGGTTTGAATGCATTTTTTCCTAAAACGAGCATTTGCTGTTTTCTCTTAAACGCAACATGGGAGAAAAACCTTTTTCACATCACATTTGTGGGGCTTGGTCTTCAACACATTCTGTGAAATTTTGAGCTTTCTTTGTTTGCTTAAGAGGAGATATCACAAATTATGCGCTTTTGTTGTTTCCATTGGTTTCAATGCATTTTGGCCTAAAACGAGCATTTGCTGTTTTCTCTTAAATGCAACATGGGAGAAAAACCATTTCACATCACATTTGTGGGTCTATGTCTTCAACACATTCTGTGAAATTTTGAGCTGTCTGTGTTTGCTACAAGAGGAGATATCACAAAGTATGCGCTTTTGTTGTTTCTTTTCGATTCAATGCATTTTGGCCTAAAACAAGCATTTGCTGATTTCTCTTAAATGCAACATGGGAGAAAAACTAATTCACATCACATTTGTGGGTCTTGATTTTCTACACATTCTGTGAAATTTTGAGCTGTCTGTGTTTGCTACAAGAGGAGATATCACAAAGCATGCACTTTTGTTGTTTCCATTGGTTTCAATGCATTTTGGCCTAAAACGAGCATTTGCTGTTTTCTCTGAAATGCAACATGGGAGAAAAACCATTTCACATCACATTTGTTTGTCTTGGTCTTCAACAAATTCTGTGAAATTTTTAGCTGTCTTTGCTTAAGAGGAGATATCCCAAAGTATGCACTTTTGTTGTTCCCATTGGTTTCAATGCATTTTGGCCTAAAACGAGCATTTGCTGTTTTCTCTTAAATGCAACGTGGGAGAAAAACCATTTCACATCAGATTTGTAGGTCTTGGTCTTCAACACATTCTGTGAAATTTTGAGCTGTCTGTTTTTGCTACAAGAGGAGATATCACAAAGAATGCACTTTTGTTGTTTCCATTGGTTTCAATGCATTTTGGCCTAAAACAGGCATTTGCTGTTTTCTCTTAAAGGTAACATGGGAGACAAACCATTTCACATCACATTTGTGGGTCTTGATCTTCAACACATTCTGTGAAATTTTGAGCTGTCTGTTTTTGCTACAAGAGGAGATATCACAAATAATGCGCTTTTGTTGTTTCCATTGGTTTGAATGCACTTTTTCCTAAAACAAGCTTTTGCTGTTTTCTCTTAAACAAAACATGGGAGAAAAACCATTTCACATCACATTTGTGGGTCTTGGTCTTCAACACATTCTGTGAAATTTGAGCTGTCTCTGTTTGCTACAAGAGGAGATATCACAAAGAATGCACTTTTGTTGTTTCCATTGGTTTCAATGCATTTTGGCCTAAAACAGGCATTTGCTGTTTTCTCTTAAAGGTAACATGGGAGAAAACCTTTTCACATCACATTTGTGGGTGTTGATCTTCAACACATTCTGTGAAATTTTGAGCTGTCTGTTTTTGCTACAAGAGGAGATATCACAAAGTATGCGCTTTTGTTGTTTCCATTGGTTTCAATGCATTTTGGCCTAAAACGAGCAATTGCTGTTTTTTCTTAAATGCAACATGGGAGAAAATCTGTTTCACATCACATTTGTTGGTCTTGGTCTTCAACACATTCTGTGAAATTTTGATCTGTCTGTGTTTGCTAGAAGAGGAGATATCACAAAGAATGCCTTTTTGTTCTTTCCATTGGTTTCAATGCATTTTGGCATAAAACAAGCATTTGCTGATTTCTCTTAAATGCAACATGGGAGAAAAACTAATTCACATCACATTTGTGGGTCTTGGTTTTCTACACATTCTGTGAAATTTTGAGCTGTCTCTGTTTGCTACAAGAGGAGATATCACAAAGTATGCGCTTTTGTTGTTTCCATTGGTTTCAATGCATTTTGGCCTAAAACGAGCATTTGCTGTTTTCTCTTAAATGCAACATGGGAGAAAAACCATTTCACATCATATTTCTGGGTCTTGGCCTTCAACACAATGTGTGAAATTTTTAGCTATCTGTGTTTGCTAGAAGAGGAGATATCACAAAGTATGCACTTTTGTTGTTTTCCCATTGGTTTCAATGCACATTGGCCTATAACGAGCATTTGCTGTTTTCTCTTAAATGCAACATGGGAGAAAAACCATTTCACATCACATTTGTGGGTCTTGGTCTTCAACACATTCTGTGAAATTTTTAGCTGTCTTTGCTGAAGAGGAGAGATCCGAAAGTATGCACTTTTGTTGTTTCCATTGGTTTCAATGCATTTTGGCCTAAAACGAGTATTTGCTGTTTTCTCTTAAATGCAACATGGGAGAAAAACCATTTCACATCAGATTTGTAGGTCTTGGTCTTCAACACATTCTGTGAAATTTTGAGCTGTCTGTGTTTGCTACAAGAGGAGATATCACAAATAATGCGCTTTTGTTGTTTCCATTGGTTTGAATGCACTTTTTCCTAAAACAAGCTTTTGCTGTTTTCTCTTAAACGAAACATGGGAGAAAAACCATTTCACATCACATTTGTGGGTCTTGGTCTTCAACACATTCTGTGAAATTTTGAGCTGTCTGTGTTTACTACAAGAGGAGATATCACAAAGTATTCACATTTGTTGTTTCCAATGGTTTGAATGCATTTTTTCCTAAAACGAGCATTTGCTGTTTTCTCTTAAACGCAACATGGGAGAAAAACCTTTTTCACATCACATTTGTGGGGCTTGGTCTTCAACACATTCTGTGAAATTTTGAGCTGTCTTTGTTTGCTTAAGAGGAGATATCACAAATTATGCGCTTTTGTTGTTTCCATTGGTTTCAATGCATTTTGGCCTAAAACGAGCATTTGGTGTTTTCTCTTAAATGCAACATGGGAGAAAAACCATTTCACATCACATTTGTGGGTCTATGTCTTCAACACATTCTGTGAAATTTTGAGCTGTCTGTGTTTGCTACAAGAGGAGATATCACAAAGTATGCGCTTTTGTTGTTTCCTTTCGATTCAATGCATTTTGGCCTAAAACAAGCATTTGCTGATTTCTCTTAAATGCAACATGGGAGAAAAACTAATTCACATCACATTTGTGGGTCTTGATTTTCTACACATTCTGTGAAATTTTGAGCTGTCTGTGTTTGCTACAAGAGGAGATATCACAAAGCATGCACTTTTGTTGTTTCCATTGGTTTCAATGCATTTTGGCCTAAAACGAGCATTTGCTGTTTTCTCTTAAATGCAACGTGGGAGAAAAACCATTTCACATCAGATTTGTAGGTCTTGGTCTTCAACACATTCTGTGAAATTTTGAGCTGTCTGTGTTTGCTACAAGAGGAGATATCACAAATAATGCGCTTTTGTTGTTTCCATTGGTTTGAATGCACTTTTTCCTAAAACAAGCTTTTGCTGTTTTCTCTTAAACGAAACATGGGAGAAAAACCATTTCACATCACATTTGTGGGTCTTGGTCTTCAACACATTCTGTGAAATTTGAGCTGTCTCTGTTTGCTACAAGAGGAGATATCACAAAGAATGCACTTTTGTTGTTTCCATTGGTTTCAATGCATTTTGGCCTAAAACAGGCATTTGCTGTTTTCTCTTAAAGGTAACATGGGAGACAAACCATTTCACATCACATTTGTGGGTCTTGATCTTCAACACATTCTGTGAAATTTTGAGCTGTCTGTTTTTGCTACAAGAGGAGATATCACAAATAATGCACTTTTGTTGTTTCCATTGGTTTGAATGCACTTTTTCCTAAAACAAGCTTTTGCTGTTTTCTCTTAAACAAAACATGGGAGAAAAACCATTTCACATCACATTTGTGGGTCTTGGTCTTCAACACATTCTGTGAAATTTGAGCTGTCTCTGTTTGCTACAAGAGGAGATATCACAAAGAATGCACTTTTGTTGTTTCCATTGGTTTCAATGCATTTTGGCCTAAAACAGGCATTTGCTGTTTTCTCTTAAAGGTAACATGGGAGACAAACCATTTCACATCACATTTGTGGGTGTTGATCTTCAACACATTCTGTGAAATTTTGAGCTGTCTGTTTTTGCTACAAGAGGAGATATCACAAAGTATGCGCTTTTGTTGTTTCCATTGGTTTCAATGCATTTTGGCCTAAAACGAGCAATTGCTGTTTTTTCTTAAATGCAACATGGGAGAAAATCTGTTTCACATCACATTTGTTGGTCTTGGTCTTCAACACATTCTGTGAAATTTTGATCTGTCTGTGTTTGCTAGAAGAGGAGATATCACAAAGAATGCACTTTTGTTCTTTCCATTGGTTTCAATGCATTTTGGCATAAAACAAGCATTTGCTGATTTCTCTTAAATGCAACATGGGAGAAAAACTAATTCACATCACATTTGTGGGTCTTGGTTTTCTACACATTCTGTGAAATTTTGAGCTGTCTCTGTTTGCTACAAGAGGAGATATCACAAAGTATGCGCTTTTGTTGTTTCCATTGGTTTCAATGGATTTTGGCCTAAAACGAGCATTTGCTGTTTTCTCTTAAATGCAACATGGGAGAAAAACCATTTCACATCATATTTCTGGGTCTTGGCCTTCAACACAATGTGTGAAATTTTTAGCTATCTGTGTTTGCTAGAAGAGGAGATATCACAAAGTATGCACTTTTGTTGTTTTCCCATTGGTTTCAATGCACATTGGCCTATAACGAGCATTTGCTGTTTTCTCTTAAATGCAACATGGGAGAAAAACCATTTCACATCACATTTGTGGGTCTTGGTCTTCAACACATTCTGTGAAATTTTTAGCTGTCTTTGCTGAAGAGGAGATATCCGAAAGTATGCACTTTTGTTGTTTCCATTGGTTTCAATGCATTTTGGCCTAAAACGAGTATTTGCTGTTTTCTCTTAAATGCAACATGGGAGAAAAACCATTTCACATCAGATTTGTAGGTCTTGGTCTTCAACACATTCTGTGAAATTTTGAGCTGTCTGTGTTTGCTACAAGAGGAGATATCACAAATAATGCGCTTTTGTTGTTTCCTTTGGTTTGAATGCACTTTTTCCTAAAACAAGCTTTTGCTGTTTTCTCTTAAACGAAACATGGGAGAAAAACCATTTCACATCACATTTGTGGGTCTTGGTCTTCAACACATTCTGTGAAATTTTGAGCTGTCTGTGTTTACTACAAGAGGAGATATCACAAAGTATTCACATTTGTTGTTTCCAATGGTTTGAATGCATTTTTTCCTAAAACGAGCATTTGCTGTTTTCTCTTAAACGCAACATGGGAGAAAAACCTTTTTCACATCACATTTGTGGGGCTTGGTCTTCAACACATTCTGTGAAATTTTGAGCTGTCTTTGTTTGCTTAAGAGGAGATATCACAAATTATGTGCTTTTGTTGTTTCCATTGGTTTCAATGCATTTTGGCCTAAAACGAGCATTTGCTGTTTTCTCTTGAATGCAACATGGGAGAAAAACCATTTCACATCACATTTCTGGGTCTTGGCCTTCAACACAATGTGTGAAATTTTTAGCTATCTGTGTTTGCTAGAAGAGGAGATATCACAAAGTATGCACTTTTGTTGTTTTCCCATTGGTTTCAATGCACATTGGCCTATAACGAGCATTTGCTGTTTTCTCTTAAATGCAACATGGGAGAAAAACCATTTCATATCACATTTGTGGGTTTTGGTCTTCAACACATTCTGTGAAATTTTTAGCTGTCTTTGCTTAAGAGGAGATATCACAAAGTATGCACATTTGTTGTTTCCAATGGTTTGAATGCATTTTTTCCTAAAACGAGCATTTGCTGTTTTCTCTTAAACGCAACATGGGAGAAAAACCTTTTTCACATCACATTTGTGGATCTTGGTCTTCAACACATTCTGTGAAATTTTGAGTTGTCTGTGTTTGCTACAAGAGGAGATATCACAAAGTATTCACTTTTGTTGTTTCCTTTCGTTTAAATGCATTTTGGTCTAAAACGAGCATGTGCTGTTTTCTCTTAAATGCAACATGGGAGAAAAACCATTTCACATCACATTTGTGGGTCTTGATCTTCAACACATTCTGTGAAATTTTGAGCTGTCTGTTTTTGCTACAAGAGGAGATATCACAAAGTATGTGCTTTTGTTGTTTCCTTTGGTTTCAATGCATTTTGGCCTAAAACGAGCATTTGCTGTTTTCTCTTAAACGCAACATGTGAGAAAAACCATTTCACATCACATTTGTGGGTCTTGGTCTTCAACACATTCTGTGAAATTTGAGCTGTCTGTGTTTGCTACAAGAGGAGATATCACAAAGTATGCGCTTTTGTTGTTTCCTTTCGTTTCAATGCATTTTGGCCTAAAATGAGCATTTACTGTTTTCTCTTAAATGCAACATGGGAGAAAACATATTTCACATCACATTTGTGGGTCTTGGTCTTCAACACATTCTGTGAAATTTTGAGTTGTCTGTGTTTGCTACAAGAGGAGATATCACAAAGTATGCACATTTGTTGTTTCCAATGGTTTGAATGCATTTTGGCCTAAAATGAGCATTTGCTGTTTTCTCTTGAATGCAACATGGGAGAAAAACCATTTCACATCACATTTGTGGTATTGGCCTTCAACACATTCTGTGAAATTTTGAGCGGTCTGTGTTTACTACAAGAGGAGATATCACAAAGTATGCACTTTTGTTGTTTCCAATGGTTTGAATACATTTTTTCCTAAAACGAGCATTTGCTGTTTTCTCTTAAACGCAACATGGGAGAAAAACCTTTTTCACATCACATTTGTGGGGCTTGGTCTTCAACACATTCTGTGAAATTTTGAACTGTCTTTGTTTGCTTAAGAGGAGATATCACAAATTATGCGCTTTTGTTGTTTCCATTGGTTTCAATGCATTTTGGCCTAAAACGAGCATTTGCTGTTTTCTCTTAAATGCAACATGGGAGAAAAACCATTTCACATCTCATTTGTGGGTCTATGTCTTCAACACATTCTGTGAAATTTTGAGCTGTCTGTGTTTGCTACAAGAAGAGATATCACAAAGTATGCGCTTTTGTTGTTTCCTTTGATTTCAATGCATTTAGGCCTAAAACAAGCATTTGCTGATTTCTCTTAAATGCAACATGGGAGAAAACCCAATTCACATCACATTAGTGGGTTTTGGTCTTCAACACATTCTGTGAAATTATTAGCTGTCTTTGCTTAAGAGGAGATATCCCAAAGTATGCACTTTTGTTGTTTCCATTGGTTTCAATGCATTTTGTCTAAAACAAGCATTTGCTGTTTTCTCTTAAATGCAACATGGGAGAAAAACCATTTCACATCAGATATGTAGGTCTTGGTCTTCAACACATTCTGTGAAATTTTGAGCTGTCTGTGTTTGCTACAAGAGGAGATATCACAAATAATGCGCTTTTGTTGTTTCCATTGGTTTGAATGCACTTTTTCCTAAAAAAAGCTTTTGCTGTTTTCTCTTAAACGAAACATGGGAGAAAAACCATTTCACATCACATTTGTGGGTCTTGGTCTTCAACACATTCTGTGAAATTTTGAGCTGTCTGTGTGTACTACAAGAGGAGATATCACAAAGTATGCACATTTGTTGTTTCCAATGGTTTGAATGCATTTTTTCCTAAAACGAGCATTTGCTGTTTTCTCTTAAACGCAACATGGGAGAAAAACCTTTTTCACATCACATTTGTGGGGCTTGGTCTTCAACACATTCTGTGAAATTTTGAGCTGTCATTGTTTGCTTAAGAGGAGATATCACAAATTATGCGCTTTTGTTGTTTCCATTGGTTTCAATGCATTTTGGCCTAAAACGAGCATTTGCTGTTTTCTCCTAAATGCAACATGGGAGAAAAACCATTTCACATCACATTTGTGGGTCTATGTCTTCAACACATTCTGTGAAATTTTGAGCTGTCTGTGTTTGCTACAAGAAGAGATATCACAAAGTATGCGCTTTTGTTGTTTCCTTTGATTTCAATGCATTTAGGCCTAAAACAAGCATTTGCTGATTTCTCTTAAATGCAACATGGGAGAAAACCCAATTCACATCACATTAGTGGGTCTTGGTATTCAACACATTCTGTGAAATTTTGAGCTGTCTGTGTTTGCTACAAGAGGAGATATTACAAAGTATGCGCTTTTGTTGTTTCCTTTCGTTTCAATGCATTTTGGCATAAAACGAGCATTTGCTGTTTTCTCTTAAATGCAACATGGGAGAAAAACCATTTCACATCACATTTGTGGGTCTTGGTCTTCAACACATTCTGTGAAATTTTGAGCTGTCTGTGTTTGCTACAAGAGGAGATATCACAAAGTATGCGCTTTTGTTGTTTCCTTTCGTTTCAATGCATTTTGGCCTAAAACAAGCATTTGCTGATTTCTCTTAAATGCAACATGGGAGAAAAACTAATTCACATCACATTTGTGGGGCTTGGTTTTCTACACATACTGTGAATTTTTGAGCTGTCTGTGTTTGCTACAAGAGGAGATATCACAAAGCATGCACTTTTGTTGTTTCCATTGGTTTCAATGCATTTTGGCCTAAAACGAGCATTTGCTGTTTTCTCTGAAATGCAACATGGGAGAAAAACCATTTCACATCACATTTGTGGGTCTTGGTCTTCAACACATTCTGTGAAATTTTTAGCTGTATTTGCTTAAGAGGAGATATCCCAAAGTATGCACTTTTGTTGTTTCCATTGGTTTCAATGCATTTTGGCCTAAAACGAGCATTTGCTGTTTTCTCTTAAATGCAACGTGGGAGAAAAACCATTTCACATCAGATTTGTAGGTCTTGGTCTTCAACACATTCTGTGAAATTTTGAGCTGTCTGTGTTTGCTACAAGAGGAGATATCACAAATAATGCGCTTTTGTTGTTTCCATTGGTTTGAATGCACTTTTTCCTAAAACAAGCTTTTGCTGTTTTCTCTTAAACGAAACATGGGAGAAAAACCATTTCACATCACATTTGTGGGTCTTGGTCTTCAACACATTCTGTGAAATTTGAGCTGTCTCTGTTTGCTACAAGAGGAGATATCACAAAGAATGCACTTTTCTTGTTTCCATTGGTTTCAATGCATTTTGGCCTAAAACAGGCATTTGCTGTTTTCTCTTAAAGGTAACATGGGAGACAAACCATTTCACATCACATTTGTGGGTCTTGATCTTCAACACATTCTGTGAAATTTTGAGCTGTCTGTTTTTGCTACAAGAGGAGATATCACAAAGTATGCGCTTTTGTTGTTTCCATTGGTTTCAATGCATTTTGGCCTAAACCGAGCAATTGCTGTTTTTTCTTAAATGCAACATGGGAGAAAATCTGTTTCACATCACATTTGTGGGTCTTGGTCTTCAACACATTCTGTGAAATTTTGATCTGTCTGTGTTTGCTAGAAGAGGAGATATCACAAAGAATGCACTTTTGTTCTTTCCATTGGTTTCAATGCATTTTGGCCTAAAACAAGCATTTGCTGATTTCTCTTAAATGCAACATGGGAGAAAAACTAATTCACATCACAATTGTGGGTCTTGGTTTTCTACACATTCTGTGAAATTTTGAGCAGTCTGTGTTTGCTACAAGAGGAGATATCACAAAGTATGCGCTTTTGTTGTTTCCATTGGTTTCAATGCATTTTGGCCTTAAACGAGCATTTGCTGTTTTCTTTTAAATGCAACATGGGAGAAAAACCATTTCACATCACATTTCTGGGTCTTGGCCTTCAACACAATGTGTGAAATTTTTAGCTATCTGTGTTTGCTAGAAGAGGAGATATCACAAAGTATGCACTTTTGTTGTTTTCCCATTGGTTTCAATGCACATTGGCCTATAACGAGCATTTGCAGTTTTCTCTTAAATGCAACATGGGAGAAAAACCATTTCACATCACATTTGTGGGTCTTGGTCTTCAACACATTCTGTGAAATTTTTAGCTGTCTTTGCTTAAGAGGAGATATCCCAAAGTATGCACTTTTGTTGTTTCCATTGGTTTCAATGCATTTTGGCCTAAAATGAGCATTTGCTGTTTTCTCTTAAATGCAACATGGGAGAAAAACCATTTCACATCAGATTTGTAGGTCTTGGTCTTCAACACATTCTGTGAAATTTTGAGCTGTCTGTGTTTGCTACAAGAGGAGATATCACAAATAATGCGCTTTTGTTGTTTCCATTGGTTTGAATGCACTTTTTCCTAAAACAAGCTTTTGCTGTTTTCTTTTAAACGAAACATGGGAGAAAAACCATTTCACATTACATTTGTGGGTCTTGGTCTTCAACACATTCTGTGAAATTTGAGCTGTCTCTGTTTGCTACAAGAGGAGATATCACAAAGAATGCACTTTTCTTGTTTCCATTGGTTTCAATGCATTTTGGCCTAAAACAGGCATTTGCTGTTTTCTCTTAAAGGTAACATGGGAGACAAACCATTTCACATCACATTTGTGGGTCTTGATCTTCAACACATTCTGTGAAATTTTGAGCTGTCTGTTTTTGCTACAAGAGGAGATATCACAAAGTATGCGCTTTTGTTGTTTCCATTGGTTTCAATGCATTTTGGCCTAAACCGAGCAATTGCTGTTTTTTCTTAAATGCAACATGGGAGAAAATCTGTTTCACATCACATTTGTGGGTCTTGGTCTTCAACACATTCTGTGAAATTTTGATCTGTCTGTGTTTGCTAGAAGAGGAGATATCACAAAGAATGCACTTTTGTTCTTTCCATTGGTTTCAATGCATTTTGGCCTAAAACAAGCATTTGCTGATTTCTCTTAAATGCAACATGGGAGAAAAACTAATTCACATCACATTTCTGGGTCTTGGCCTTCAACACAATGTGTGAAATTTTTAGCTATCTGTGTTTGCTAGAAGAGGAGATATCACAAAGTATGCACTTTTGTTGTTTTCCCATTGGTTTCAATGCACATTGGCCTATAACGAGCATTTGCAGTTTTCTCTTAAATGCAACATGGGAGAAAAACCATTTCACATCACATTTGTGGGTCTTGGTCTTCAACACATTCTGTGAAATTTTTAGCTGTCTTTGCTTAAGAGGAGATATCCCAAAGTATGCACTTTTGTTGTTTCCATTGGTTTCAATGCATTTTGGCCTAAAATGAGCATTTGCTGTTTTCTCTTAAATGCAACATGGGAGAAAAACCACTTCACATCAGATTTGTAGGTCTTGGTCTTCAACACATTCTGTGAAATTTTGAGCTGTCTGTGTTTGCTACAAGAGGAGATATCACAAATAATGCGCTTTTGTTGTTTCCATTGGTTTGAATGCACTTTTTCCTAAAACAAGCTTTTGCTGTTTTCTCTTAAATGAAACATGGGAGAAAAACAATTTCACATCACATTTGTGGGTCTTGGTCTTCAACACATTCTGTGAAATTTTGAGCTGTCTGTGTTTACTACAAGAGGAGATATCACAAAGTATGCACATTTGTTGTTTCCAATGGTTTGAATGCATTTTTTCCTAAAACGAGCATTTGCTGTTTTCTCTTAAACGCAACATGGGAGAAAAACCTTTTTCACATCACATTTGTGGGGCTTGGTCTTCAACACATTCTGTGAAATTTTGAGCTGTCTTTGTTTGCTTAAGAGGAGATATCACAAATTATGCGCTTTTGTTGTTTCCATTGGTTTCAATGCATTTTGGCTTAAAACGAGCATTTGCTGTTTTCTCTTTAATGCAACATGGGAGAAAAACCATTTCACATCACATTTGTGGGTCTTGGTCTTCAACACATTCTGTGAAATTTTGAGCTGTCTGTGTTTGCTACAAGAGGAGATATCACAAAGTATGCGCTTTTGTTGTTTCCTTTCGTTTCAATGCATTTTGGCCTAAAACAAGCATTTGCTGATTTCTCTTAAATGCAACATGGGAGAAAAACTAATTCACATCACATTTGTGGGGCTTGGTTTTCTACACATACTGTGAATTTTTGAGCTGTCTGTGTTTGCTACAAGAGGAGATATCACAAAGCATGCACTTTTGTTGTTTCCATTGGTTTCAATGCATTTTGGCCTAAAACGAGCATTTGCTGTTTTCTCTGAAATGCAACATGGGAGAAAAACCATTTCACATCACATTTGTGGGTCTTGGTCTTCAACACATTCTGTGAAATTTTTAGCTGTATTTGCTTAAGAGGAGATATCCCAAAGTATGCACTTTTGTTGTTTCCATTGGTTTCAATGCATTTTGGCCTAAAACGAGCATTTGCTGTTTTCTCTTAAATGCAACGTGGGAGAAAAACCATTTCACATCAGATTTGTAGGTCTTGGTCTTCAACACATTCTGTGAAATTTTGAGCTGTCTGTGTTTGCTACAAGAGGAGATATCACAAATAATGCGCTTTTGTTGTTTCCATTGGTTTGAATGCACTTTTTCCTAAAACAAGCTTTTGCTGTTTTCTCTTAAACGAAACATGGGAGAAAAACCATTTCACATCACATTTGTGGGTCTTGGTCTTCAACACATTCTGTGAAATTTGAGCTGTCTCTGTTTGCTACAAGAGGAGATATCACAAAGAATGCACTTTTGTTGTTTCCATTGGTTTCAATGCATTTTGGCCTAAAACAGGCATTTGCTGTTTTCTCTTAAAGGTAACATGGGAGACAAACCATTTCACATCACATTTGTGGGTCTTGATCTTCAACACATTCTGTGAAATTTTGAGCTGTCTGTTTTTGCTACAAGAGGAGATATCACAAAGTATGCACTTTTGTTGTTTCCATTGGTTTCAATGCATTTTGGCATAAAACGAGCATTTGCTGTTTTCTCTTAAATGCAACATGGGAGAAAAAACATTTCACATCAGATTTGTAGGTCTTGGTCTTCAACACATTCTGTGAAATTTTGAGCTGTCTGTGTTTGCTACAAGAGGAGATATCACAAATAATGCGCTTTTGTTGTTTCCATTGGTTTGAATGCACTTTTTCCTAAAACAAGCTTTTGCTGTTTTCTCTTAAACGAAACATGGGAGAAAAACCATTTCACATCACATTTGTGGGTCTTGGTCTTCAACACATTCTGTGAAATTTGAGCTGTCTCTGTTTGCTACAAGAGGAGATATCACAAAGAATGCACTTTTCTTGTTTCCATTGGTTTCAATGCATTTTGGCCTAAAACAGGCATTTGCTGTTTTCTCTTAAAGGTAACATGGGAGACAAACCATTTCACATCACATTTGTGGGTCTTGATCTTCAACACATTCTGTGAAATTTTGAGCTGTCTGTTTTTGCTACAAGAGGAGATATCACAAAGTATGCGCTTTTGTTGTTTCCATTGGTTTCAATGCATTTTGGCCTAAACCGAGCAATTGCTGTTTTTTCTTAAATGCAACATGGGAGAAAATCTGTTTCACATCACATTTGTGGGTCTTGGTCTTCAACACATTCTGTGAAATTTTGATCTGTCTGTGTTTGCTAGAAGAGGAGATATCACAAAGAATGCACTTTTGTTCTTTCCATTGGTTTCAATGCATTTTGGCCTAAAACAAGCATTTGCTGATTTCTCTTAAATGCAACATGGGAGAAAAACTAATTCACATCACAATTGTGGGTCTTGGTTTTCTACACATTCTGTGAAATTTTGAGCTGTCTGTGTTTGCTACAAGAGGAGATATCACAAAGTATGCGCTTTTGTTGTTTCCATTGGTTTCAATGCATTTTGGCCTTAAACGAGCATTTGCTGTTTTCTTTTAAATGCAACATGGGAGAAAAACCATTTCACATCACATTTCTGGGTCTTGGCCTTCAACACAATGTGTGAAATTTTTAGCTATCTGTGTTTGCTAGAAGAGGAGATATCACAAAGTATGCACTTTTGTTGTTTTCCCATTGGTTTCAATGCACATTGGCCTATAACGAGCATTTGCAGTTTTCTCTTAAATGCAACATGGGAGAAAAACAATTTCACATCACATTTGTGGGTCTTGGTCTTCAACACATTCTGTGAAATTTTTAGCTGTCTTTGCTTAAGAGGAGATATCCCAAAGTATGCACTTTTGTTGTTTCCATTGGTTTCAATGCATTTTGGCCTAAAATGAGCATTTGCTGTTTTCTCTTAAATGCAACATGGGAGAAAAACCATTTCACATCAGATTTGTAGGTCTTGGTCTTCAACACATTCTGTGAAATTTTGAGCTGTCTGTGTTTGCTACAAGAGGAGATATCACAAATAATGCGCTTTTGTTGTTTCCATTGGTTTGAATGCACTTTTTCCTAAAACAAGCTTTTGCTGTTTTCTTTTAAACGAAACATGGGAGAAAAACCATTTCACATTACATTTGTGGGTCTTGGTCTTCAACACATTCTGTGAAATTTGAGCTGTCTCTGTTTGCTACAAGAGGAGATATCACAAAGAATGCACTTTTCTTGTTTCCATTGGTTTCAATGCATTTTGGCCTAAAACAGGCATTTGCTGTTTTCTCTTAAAGGTAACATGGGAGACAAACCATTTCACATCACATTTGTGGGTCTTGATCTTCAACACATTCTGTGAAATTTTGAGCTGTCTGTTTTTGCTACAAGAGGAGATATCACAAAGTATGCGCTTTTGTTGTTTCCATTGGTTTCAATGCATTTTGGCCTAAACCGAGCAATTGCTGTTTTTTCTTAAATGCAACATGGGAGAAAATCTGTTTCACATCACATTTGTGGGTCTTGGTCTTCAACACATTCTGTGAAATTTGGATCTGTCTGTGTTTGCTAGAAGAGGAGATATCACAAAGAATGCACTTTTGTTCTTTCCATTGGTTTCAATGCATTTTGGCCTAAAACAAGCATTTGCTGATTTCTCTTAAATGCAACATGGGAGAAAAACTAATTCACATCACATTTCTGGGTCTTGGCCTTCAACACAATGTGTGAAATTTTTAGCTATCTGTGTTTGCTAGAAGAGGAGATATCACAAAGTATGCACTTTTGTTGTTTTCCCATTGGTTTCAATGCACATTGGCCTATAACGAGCATTTGCAGTTTTCTCTTAAATGCAACATGGGAGAAAAACCATTTCACATCACATTTGTGGGTCTTGGTCTTCAACACATTCTGTGAAATTTTTAGCTGTCTTTGCTTAAGAGGAGATATCCCAAAGTATGCACTTTTGTTGTTTCCATTGGTTTCAATGCATTTTGGCCTAAAATGAGCATTTGCTGTTTTCTCTTAAATGCAACATGGGAGAAAAACCACTTCACATCAGATTTGTAGGTCTTGGTCTTCAACACATTCTGTGAAATTTTGAGCTGTCTGTGTTTGCTACAAGAGGAGATATCACAAATAATGCGCTTTTGTTGTTTCCATTGGTTTGAATGCACTTTTTCCTAAAACAAGCTTTTGCTGTTTTCTCTTAAATGAAACATGGGAGAAAAACAATTTCACATCACATTTGTGGGTCTTGGTCTTCAACACATTCTGTGAAATTTTGAGCTGTCTGTGTTTACTACAAGAGGAGATATCACAAAGTATGCACATTTGTTGTTTCCAATGGTTTGAATGCATTTTTTCCTAAAACGAGCATTTGCTGTTTTCTCTTAAACGCAACATGGGAGAAAAACCTTTTTCACATCACATTTGTGGGGCTTGGTCTTCAACACATTCTGTGAAATTTTGAGCTGTCTTTGTTTGCTTAAGAGGAGATATCACAAATTATGCGCTTTTGTTGTTTCCATTGGTTTCAATGCATTTTGGCTTAAAACGAGCATTTGCTGTTTTCTCTTTAATGCAACATGGGAGAAAAACCATTTCACATCACATTTGTTGGTCTATGTCTTCAACACATTCTGTGAAATTTTGAGCTGTCTGTGTTTGCTACAAGAGGAGATATCACAAAGCATGCGCTTTTGTTGTTTCCATTGGTTTCAATGTATTTTGGCCTAAAACAAGCATTTGCTGTTTTCTTTTAAAGGCAACACGGGAGAAAACCCATTTCACATCACATTTGTGGGTCTTGGTCTTCAACACATTCTGTGAAATTTTGAGTTGTCTGTGTTTGCTACAAGAGGAGATATCACAAAGTATGCACTTTTGTTGTTTCCTTTCGTTTAAATGCATTTTGGTCTAAAACGAGCATTTGCTGTTTTCTCTTAAATGCAACATGGAGAAAAACCATTTCACATCAGATTTGTGGGTCTTGGTCTTCAACACATTCTGTGAAATTTTGAGCTGTCTGTGTTTGCTACAAGAGGAGATATCACAAAGTATGTGCTTTTGTTGTTTCCTTTGGTTTCAATGCATTTTGGCCTAAAACGAGCATTTGCTGTTTTCTCTTAAACGCAACATGGGAGAAAAACCTTTTTCACATCACATTTGTGGGTTTTGGTCTTCAACACATTCTATGAAATTTGAGCTGTCTCTGTTTGCTACAAGAGGAGATATCACAAAGAATGCACTTTTGTTGTTTCCTTTGGTTTCAATGCATATTCGTCTAAAACGAGCATTTGCTGTTTTCTCTTAAATGCAACATGGGAGACAAACCATTTCACATCACATTTGTGGGTCTTGGCCTTCAACACATTGTGTGAAATTTTGAGCTGTCTGTGTTTGATACAAGAGGAGATATCACAAAGTATGCGCTTTTGTTGTTTCCATTGGTTTCAATGCATATTGGTCTAAAATGAGCATTTGCAGTTTTCTCTTAAACGCAACATGTGAGAAAAACCATTTCACATCACATTTGTGGGTCTTGGTCTTCAACACATTCTGTGAAATTTGAGCTGTCTGTGTTTGCTACAAGAGGAGATATCACAAAGTTTGCGCTTTTGTTGTTTCCTTTCGTTTCAATGCATTTTGGCCTAAAATGAGCATTTGCTGTTTTCTCTTAAATGCAACATGGGAGAAAACATATTTCACATCACATTTGTGGGTCTTGGTCTTCAACACATTCTGTGAAATTTTGAGCTGTCTGTGTTTGCTACAAGAGGAGATATCACAAAGTATGCACATTTGTTGTTTCCAATGGTTTGAATGCATTTTGGCCTAAAATGAGCATTTGCTGTTTTCTCTTGAATGCAACATGGGAGAATAACCATTTCACATCACATTTGTGGTATTGGCCTTCAACACATTCTGTGAAATTTTGAGCTGTCTGTGTTTACTACAAGAGGAGATATCACAAAGTATGCACATTTGTTGTTTCCAATGGTTTGAATGCATTTTTTCCTAAAACGAGCATTTGCTGTTTTCTCTTAAACGCAACATGGGAGAAAAACCTTTTTCACATCACATTTGTGGGGCTTGGTCTTCAACACATTCTGTGAAATTTTGAGCTGTCTTTGTTTGCTTAAGAGGAGATATCACAAATTATGCGCTTTTGTTGTTTCCATTGGTTTCAATGCATTTTGGCCTAAAACGAGCATTTGCTGTTTTCTCTTAAATGCAACATGGGAGAAAAACCATTTCACATCACATTTGTGGGTCTATGTCTTCAACACATTCTGTGAAATTTTGAGCTGTCTGTGTTTGCTACAAGAGGAGATATCACAAAGCATGCGCTTTTGTTGTTTCCATTGGTTTCAATGCATTTTAGCCTAAAACAAGCATTTGCTGTTTTCTCTTAAAGGCAACACGGGAGAAAACCCATTTCACATCACGTTTGTGGGTCTTGGTCTTCAACACATTCTGTGAAATTTTGAGTTGTCTGTGTTTGCTACAAGAGGAGATATCACAAAGTATGCACTTTTGTTGTTTCCTTTCGTTTAAATGCATTTTGGTCTAAAACGAGCATTTGCTGTTTTCTCTTAAATGCAACATGGGAGAAAAACCATTTCACATCACATTTGTGGGTCTTGGTCTTCAACACATTCTGTGAAATTTTGAGCTGTCTGTATTTGCTACAAGAGGAGATATCACAAAGTATGCACTTTTGTTGTTTCCTTTCGTTTAAATGCATTTTGGTCTAAAACAATCATTTGCTGTTTTCTCTTAAATGCAACATGGAGAAAAACCATTTCACATCAGATTTGTGGGTCTTGGTCTTCAACACATTCTGTGAAATTTTGAGCTGTCTGTGTTTGCTACAAGAGGAGATATCACAAAGTATGTGCTTTTGTTGTTTCCTTTGGTCTCAATGCATTTTGGCCTAAAACGAGCATTTGCTGTTTTCTCTTAAACGCAACATGGGAGAAAAACCTTTTTCACATCACATTTGTGGGTTTTGGTCTTCAACACATTCTATGAAATTTGAGCTGTCTGTGTTTGCTACAAGAGGAGATATCACAAAGTATGTGCTTTTGTTGTTTCCTTTGGTTTCAATGCATTTTGGCCTAAAACGAGCATTTGCTGTTTTCTCTTAAACGCAACATGGGAGAAAAACCTTTTTCACATCACATTTGTGGGTTTTGGTCTTCAACACATTCTATGAAATTTGAGCTATCTCTGTTTGCTACAAGAGTAGATATCACAAAGAATGCACTTTTTTTGTTTCCTTTGGTTTCAATGCATATTCGTATAAAACGAGCATTTGCTGTTTTCTCTTAAATGCAACATGGGAGACAAAACATTTCACATCACATTTGTGGGTCTTGGACTTCAACACATTGTGTGAAATTTTGAGCTGTCTGTGTTTGATACAAGAGGAGATATCACAAAGTATGCGCTTTTGTTGTTTCCATTGGTTTCAATGCATATTGGTCTAAAATGAGCATTTGCAGTTTTCTCTTAAACGCAACATGTGAGAAAAACCATTTCACATCACATTTGTGGGTCTTGGTCTTCAACACATTCTGTGAAATTTGAGCTGTCTGTGTTTGCTACAAGAGGAGATATCACAAAGTTTGCGCTTTTGTTGTTTCCTTTCGTTTCAATGCATTTTGGCCTAAAATGAGCATTTGCTGTTTTCTCTTAAATGCAACATGGGAGAAAACATATTTCACATCACATTTGTGGGTCTTGGTCTTCAACACATTCTGTGAAATTTTGAGTTGTCTGTGTTTGCTACAAGAGGAGATATCACAAAGTATGCACATTTGTTGTTTCCAATGGTTTGAATGCATTTTGGCCTAAAATGAGCATTTGCTGTTTTCTCTTGAATGCAACATGGGAGAAAAACCATTTCACATCACATTTGTGGTATTGGCCTTCAACACATTCTGTGAAATTTTGAGCTGTCTGTGTTTACTACAAGAGGAGATATCACAAAGTATGCACATTTGTTGTTTCCAATGGTTTGAATGCATTTTTTCCTAAAACGAGCATTTGCTGTTTTCTCTTAAACACAACATGGGAGAAAAACCTTTTTCACATCACATTTGTGGGGCTTGGTCTTCAACACATTCTGTGAAATTTTGAGCTGTCTTTGTTTGCTTAAGAGGAGATATCACAAATTATGCGCTTTTGTTGTTTCCATTGGTTTCAATGCATTTTGGCCTAAAACGAGCATTTGCTGTTTTCTCTTAAATGCAACATGGGAGAAAAACCATTTCACATCACATTTGTGGGTCTATGTCTTCAACACATTCTGTGAAATTTTGAGCTGTCTGTGTTTGCTACAAGAGGAGATATCACAAAGCATGCGCTTTTGTTGTTTCCATTGGTTTCAATGCATTTTGGCCTAAAACAAGCATTTGCTGTTTTCTCTTAAAGGCAATACGGGAGAAAACCCATTTCACATCACATTTGTGGGTCTTGGTCTTCAACACATTCTGTGAAATTTTGAGTTGTCTGTGTTTGCTACAAGAGGAGATATCACAAAGTATGCACTTTGTTGTTTCCTTTCGTTTAAATGCATTTTGGTCTAAAACGAGCATTTGCTGTTTTCTCTTAAATGCAACATGGGAGAAAAACCATTTCACATCACATTTGTGGGTCTTGGTCTTCAACACATTCTGTGAAATTTTGAGCTGTCTGTGTTTGCTACAAGAGGAGATATCACAAAGTATGCGCTTTTGTTGTTTCCTTTCGTTTCAATGCATTTTGGCCTAAAACAAGCATTTGCTGATTTCTCTTAAATGCAACATGGGAGAAAAACTAATTCACATCACATTTGTGGGGCTTGGTTTTCTACACATACTGTGAATTTTTGAGCTGTCTGTGTTTGCTACAAGAGGAGATATCACAAAGCATGCACTTTTGTTGTTTCCATTGGTTTCAATGCATTTTGGCCTAAAACGAGCATTTGCTGTTTTCTCTGAAATGCAACATGGGAGAAAAACCATTTCACATCACATTTGTGGGTCTTGGTCTTCAACACATTCTGTGAAATTTTTAGCTGTATTTGCTTAAGAGGAGATATCCCAAAGTATGCACTTTTGTTGTTTCCATTGGTTTCAATGCATTTTGGCCTAAAACGAGCATTTGCTGTTTTCTCTTAAATGCAACGTGGGAGAAAAACCATTTCACATCAGATTTGTAGGTCTTGGTCTTCAACACATTCTGTGAAATTTTGAGCTGTCTGTGTTTGCTACAAGAGGAGATATCACAAATAATGCGCTTTTGTTGTTTCCATTGGTTTGAATGCACTTTTTCCTAAAACAAGCTTTTGCTGTTTTCTCTTAAACGAAACATGGGAGAAAAACCATTTCACATCACATTTGTGGGTCTTGGTCTTCAACACATTCTGTGAAATTTGAGCTGTCTCTGTTTGCTACAAGAGGAGATATCACAAAGAATGCACTTTTGTTGTTTCCATTGGTTTCAATGCATTTTGGCCTAAAACAGGCATTTGCTGTTTTCTCTTAAAGGTAACATGGGAGACAAACCATTTCACATCACATTTGTGGGTCTTGATCTTCAACACATTCTGTGAAATTTTGAGCTGTCTGTTTTTGCTACAAGAGGAGATATCACAAAGTATGCACTTTTGTTGTTTCCATTGGTTTCAATGCATTTTGGCATAAAACGAGCATTTGCTGTTTTCTCTTAAATGCAACATGGGAGAAAAAACATTTCACATCAGATTTGTAGGTCTTGGTCTTCAACACATTCTGTGAAATTTTGAGCTGTCTGTGTTTGCTACAAGAGGAGATATCACAAATAATGCGCTTTTGTTGTTTCCATTGGTTTGAATGCACTTTTTCCTAAAACAAGCTTTTGCTGTTTTCTCTTAAACGAAACATGGGAGAAAAACCATTTCACATCACATTTGTGGGTCTTGGTCTTCAACACATTCTGTGAAATTTGAGCTGTCTCTGTTTGCTACAAGAGGAGATATCACAAAGAATGCACTTTTCTTGTTTCCATTGGTTTCAATGCATTTTGGCCTAAAACAGGCATTTGCTGTTTTCTCTTAAAGGTAACATGGGAGACAAACCATTTCACATCACATTTGTGGGTCTTGATCTTCAACACATTCTGTGAAATTTTGAGCTGTCTGTTTTTGCTACAAGAGGAGATATCACAAAGTATGCGCTTTTGTTGTTTCCATTGGTTTCAATGCATTTTGGCCTAAACCGAGCAATTGCTGTTTTTTCTTAAATGCAACATGGGAGAAAATCTGTTTCACATCACATTTGTGGGTCTTGGTCTTCAACACATTCTGTGAAATTTTGATCTGTCTGTGTTTGCTAGAAGAGGAGATATCACAAAGAATGCACTTTTGTTCTTTCCATTGGTTTCAATGCATTTTGGCCTAAAACAAGCATTTGCTGATTTCTCTTAAATGCAACATGGGAGAAAAACTAATTCACATCACAATTGTGGGTCTTGGTTTTCTACACATTCTGTGAAATTTTGAGCTGTCTGTGTTTGCTACAAGAGGAGATATCACAAAGTATGCGCTTTTGTTGTTTCCATTGGTTTCAATGCATTTTGGCCTTAAACGAGCATTTGCTGTTTTCTTTTAAATGCAACATGGGAGAAAAACCATTTCACATCACATTTCTGGGTCTTGGCCTTCAACACAATGTGTGAAATTTTTAGCTATCTGTGTTTGCTAGAAGAGGAGATATCACAAAGTATGCACTTTTGTTGTTTTCCCATTGGTTTCAATGCACATTGGCCTATAACGAGCATTTGCAGTTTTCTCTTAAATGCAACATGGGAGAAAAACAATTTCACATCACATTTGTGGGTCTTGGTCTTCAACACATTCTGTGAAATTTTTAGCTGTCTTTGCTTAAGAGGAGATATCCCAAAGTATGCACTTTTGTTGTTTCCATTGGTTTCAATGCATTTTGGCCTAAAATGAGCATTTGCTGTTTTCTCTTAAATGCAACATGGGAGAAAAACCATTTCACATCAGATTTGTAGGTCTTGGTCTTCAACACATTCTGTGAAATTTTGAGCTGTCTGTGTTTGCTACAAGAGGAGATATCACAAATAATGCGCTTTTGTTGTTTCCATTGGTTTGAATGCACTTTTTCCTAAAACAAGCTTTTGCTGTTTTCTTTTAAACGAAACATGGGAGAAAAACCATTTCACATTACATTTGTGGGTCTTGGTCTTCAACACATTCTGTGAAATTTGAGCTGTCTCTGTTTGCTACAAGAGGAGATATCACAAAGAATGCACTTTTCTTGTTTCCATTGGTTTCAATGCATTTTGGCCTAAAACAGGCATTTGCTGTTTTCTCTTAAAGGTAACATGGGAGACAAACCATTTCACATCACATTTGTGGGTCTTGATCTTCAACACATTCTGTGAAATTTTGAGCTGTCTGTTTTTGCTACAAGAGGAGATATCACAAAGTATGCGCTTTTGTTGTTTCCATTGGTTTCAATGCATTTTGGCCTAAACCGAGCAATTGCTGTTTTTTCTTAAATGCAACATGGGAGAAAATCTGTTTCACATCACATTTGTGGGTCTTGGTCTTCAACACATTCTGTGAAATTTGGATCTGTCTGTGTTTGCTAGAAGAGGAGATATCACAAAGAATGCACTTTTGTTCTTTCCATTGGTTTCAATGCATTTTGGCCTAAAACAAGCATTTGCTGATTTCTCTTAAATGCAACATGGGAGAAAAACTAATTCACATCACATTTCTGGGTCTTGGCCTTCAACACAATGTGTGAAATTTTTAGCTATCTGTGTTTGCTAGAAGAGGAGATATCACAAAGTATGCACTTTTGTTGTTTTCCCATTGGTTTCAATGCACATTGGCCTATAACGAGCATTTGCAGTTTTCTCTTAAATGCAACATGGGAGAAAAACCATTTCACATCACATTTGTGGGTCTTGGTCTTCAACACATTCTGTGAAATTTTTAGCTGTCTTTGCTTAAGAGGAGATATCCCAAAGTATGCACTTTTGTTGTTTCCATTGGTTTCAATGCATTTTGGCCTAAAATGAGCATTTGCTGTTTTCTCTTAAATGCAACATGGGAGAAAAACCACTTCACATCAGATTTGTAGGTCTTGGTCTTCAACACATTCTGTGAAATTTTGAGCTGTCTGTGTTTGCTACAAGAGGAGATATCACAAATAATGCGCTTTTGTTGTTTCCATTGGTTTGAATGCACTTTTTCCTAAAACAAGCTTTTGCTGTTTTCTCTTAAATGAAACATGGGAGAAAAACAATTTCACATCACATTTGTGGGTCTTGGTCTTCAACACATTCTGTGAAATTTTGAGCTGTCTGTGTTTACTACAAGAGGAGATATCACAAAGTATGCACATTTGTTGTTTCCAATGGTTTGAATGCATTTTTTCCTAAAACGAGCATTTGCTGTTTTCTCTTAAACGCAACATGGGAGAAAAACCTTTTTCACATCACATTTGTGGGGCTTGGTCTTCAACACATTCTGTGAAATTTTGAGCTGTCTTTGTTTGCTTAAGAGGAGATATCACAAATTATGCGCTTTTGTTGTTTCCATTGGTTTCAATGCATTTTGGCTTAAAACGAGCATTTGCTGTTTTCTCTTTAATGCAACATGGGAGAAAAACCATTTCACATCACATTTGTTGGTCTATGTCTTCAACACATTCTGTGAAATTTTGAGCTGTCTGTGTTTGCTACAAGAGGAGATATCACAAAGCATGCGCTTTTGTTGTTTCCATTGGTTTCAATGTATTTTGGCCTAAAACAAGCATTTGCTGTTTTCTTTTAAAGGCAACACGGGAGAAAACCCATTTCACATCACATTTGTGGGTCTTGGTCTTCAACACATTCTGTGAAATTTTGAGTTGTCTGTGTTTGCTACAAGAGGAGATATCACAAAGTATGCACTTTTGTTGTTTCCTTTCGTTTAAATGCATTTTGGTCTAAAACGAGCATTTGCTGTTTTCTCTTAAATGCAACATGGAGAAAAACCATTTCACATCAGATTTGTGGGTCTTGGTCTTCAACACATTCTGTGAAATTTTGAGCTGTCTGTGTTTGCTACAAGAGGAGATATCACAAAGTATGTGCTTTTGTTGTTTCCTTTGGTTTCAATGCATTTTGGCCTAAAACGAGCATTTGCTGTTTTCTCTTAAACGCAACATGGGAGAAAAACCTTTTTCACATCACATTTGTGGGTTTTGGTCTTCAACACATTCTATGAAATTTGAGCTGTCTCTGTTTGCTACAAGAGGAGATATCACAAAGAATGCACTTTTGTTGTTTCCTTTGGTTTCAATGCATATTCGTCTAAAACGAGCATTTGCTGTTTTCTCTTAAATGCAACATGGGAGACAAACCATTTCACATCACATTTGTGGGTCTTGGCCTTCAACACATTGTGTGAAATTTTGAGCTGTCTGTGTTTGATACAAGAGGAGATATCACAAAGTATGCGCTTTTGTTGTTTCCATTGGTTTCAATGCATATTGGTCTAAAATGAGCATTTGCAGTTTTCTCTTAAACGCAACATGTGAGAAAAACCATTTCACATCACATTTGTGGGTCTTGGTCTTCAACACATTCTGTGAAATTTGAGCTGTCTGTGTTTGCTACAAGAGGAGATATCACAAAGTTTGCGCTTTTGTTGTTTCCTTTCGTTTCAATGCATTTTGGCCTAAAATGAGCATTTGCTGTTTTCTCTTAAATGCAACATGGGAGAAAACATATTTCACATCACATTTGTGGGTCTTGGTCTTCAACACATTCTGTGAAATTTTGAGCTGTCTGTGTTTGCTACAAGAGGAGATATCACAAAGTATGCACATTTGTTGTTTCCAATGGTTTGAATGAATTTTGGCCTAAAATGAGCATTTGCTGTTTTCTCTTGAATGCAACATGGGAGAATAACCATTTCACATCACATTTGTGGTATTGGCCTTCAACACATTCTGTGAAATTTTGAGCTGTCTGTGTTTACTACAAGAGGAGATATCACAAAGTATGCACATTTGTTGTTTCCAATGGTTTGAATGCATTTTTTCCTAAAACGAGCATTTGCTGTTTTCTCTTAAACGCAACATGGGAGAAAAACCTTTTTCACATCACATTTGTGGGGCTTGGTCTTCAACACATTCTGTGAAATTTTGAGCTGTCTTTGTTTGCTTAAGAGGAGATATCACAAATTATGCGCTTTTGTTGTTTCCATTGGTTTCAATGCATTTTGGCCTAAAACGAGCATTTGCTGTTTTCTCTTAAATGCAACATGGGAGAAAAACCATTTCACATCACATTTGTGGGTCTATGTCTTCAACACATTCTGTGAAATTTTGAGCTGTCTGTGTTTGCTACAAGAGGAGATATCACAAAGCATGCGCTTTTGTTGTTTCCATTGGTTTCAATGCATTTTAGCCTAAAACAAGCATTTGCTGTTTTCTCTTAAAGGCAACACGGGAGAAAACCCATTTCACATCACGTTTGTGGGTCTTGGTCTTCAACACATTCTGTGAAATTTTGAGTTGTCTGTGTTTGCTACAAGAGGAGATATCACAAAGTATGCACTTTTGTTGTTTCCTTTCGTTTAAATGCATTTTGGTCTAAAACGAGCATTTGCTGTTTTCTCTTAAATGCAACATGGGAGAAAAACCATTTCACATCACATTTGTGGGTCTTGGTCTTCAACACATTCTGTGAAATTTTGAGCTGTCTGTATTTGCTACAAGAGGAGATATCACAAAGTATGCACTTTTGTTGTTTCCTTTCGTTTAAATGCATTTTGGTCTAAAACAATCATTTGCTGTTTTCTCTTAAATGCAACATGGAGAAAAACCATTTCACATCAGATTTGTGGGTCTTGGTCTTCAACACATTCTGTGAAATTTTGAGCTGTCTGTGTTTGCTACAAGAGGAGATATCACAAAGTATGTGCTTTTGTTGTTTCCTTTGGTCTCAATGCATTTTGGCCTAAAACGAGCATTTGCTGTTTTCTCTTAAACGCAACATGGGAGAAAAACCTTTTTCACATCACATTTGTGGGTTTTGGTCTTCAACACATTCTATGAAATTTGAGCTGTCTGTGTTTGCTACAAGAGGAGATATCACAAAGTATGTGCTTTTGTTGTTTCCTTTGGTTTCAATGCATTTTGGCCTAAAACGAGCATTTGCTGTTTTCTCTTAAACGCAACATGGGAGAAAAACCTTTTTCACATCACATTTGTGGGTTTTGGTCTTCAACACATTCTATGAAATTTGAGCTATCTCTGTTTGCTACAAGAGTAGATATCACAAAGAATGCACTTTTTTTGTTTCCTTTGGTTTCAATGCATATTCGTATAAAACGAGCATTTGCTGTTTTCTCTTAAATGCAACATGGGAGACAAAACATTTCACATCACATTTGTGGGTCTTGGACTTCAACACATTGTGTGAAATTTTGAGCTGTCTGTGTTTGATACAAGAGGAGATATCACAAAGTATGCGCTTTTGTTGTTTCCATTGGTTTCAATGCATATTGGTCTAAAATGAGCATTTGCAGTTTTCTCTTAAACGCAACATGTGAGAAAAACCATTTCACATCACATTTGTGGGTCTTGGTCTTCAACACATTCTGTGAAATTTGAGCTGTCTGTGTTTGCTACAAGAGGAGATATCACAAAGTTTGCGCTTTTGTTGTTTCCTTTCGTTTCAATGCATTTTGGCCTAAAATGAGCATTTGCTGTTTTCTCTTAAATGCAACATGGGAGAAAACATATTTCACATCACATTTGTGGGTCTTGGTCTTCAACACATTCTGTGAAATTTTGAGTTGTCTGTGTTTGCTACAAGAGGAGATATCACAAAGTATGCACATTTGTTGTTTCCAATGGTTTGAATGCATTTTGG
Organism: Taudactylus pleione; assembly: GCA_031769625.1. Lineage (NCBI taxonomy): Eukaryota > Metazoa > Chordata > Amphibia > Anura > Myobatrachidae > Taudactylus > Taudactylus pleione. Next base: position 534,575 of record JAUIMM010000274.1, on the reverse strand, counting down.
CCTAAAATGAGCATTTGCTGTTTTCTCTTGAATGCAACATGGGAGAAAAACCATTTCACATCACATTTGTGGTATTGGCCTTCAACACATTCTGTGAAATTTTGAGCTGTCTGTGTTTACTACAAGAGGAGATATCACAAAGTATGCACATTTGTTGTTTCCAATGGTTTGAATGCATTTTTTCCTAAAACGAGCATTTGCTGTTTTCTCTTAAACACAACATGGGAGAAAAACCTTTTTCACATCACATTTGTGGGGCTTGGTCTTCAACACATTCTGTGAAATTTTGAGCTGTCTTTGTTTGCTTAAGAGGAGATATCACAAATTATGCGCTTTTGTTGTTTCCATTGGTTTCAATGCATTTTGGCCTAAAACGAGCATTTGCTGTTTTCTCTTAAATGCAACATGGGAGAAAAACCATTTCACATCACATTTGTGGGTCTATGTCTTCAACACATTCTGTGAAATTTTGAGCTGTCTGTGTTTGCTACAAGAGGAGATATCACAAAGCATGCGCTTTTGTTGTTTCCATTGGTTTCAATGCATTTTGGCCTAAAACAAGCATTTGCTGTTTTCTCTTAAAGGCAATACGGGAGAAAACCCATTTCACATCACATTTGTGGGTCTTGGTCTTCAACACATTCTGTGAAATTTTGAGTTGTCTGTGTTTGCTACAAGAGGAGATATCACAAAGTATGCACTTTGTTGTTTCCTTTCGTTTAAATGCATTTTGGTCTAAAACGAGCATTTGCTGTTTTCTCTTAAATGCAACATGGGAGAAAAACCATTTCACATCACATTTGTGGGTCTTGGTCTTCAACACATTCTGTGAAATTTTGAGCTGTCTGTATTTGCTACAAGAGGAGATATCACAAAGTATGCACTTTTGTTGTTTCCTTTCGTTTAAATGCATTTTGGTCTAAAACAATCTTTTGCTGTTTTCTCTTAAATGCAACATGGAGAAAAACCATTTCACATCAGATTTGTGGGTCTTGGTCTTCAACACATTCTGTGAAATTTTGAGCTGTATGTGTTTGCTACAAGAGGAGATATCACAAAGTATGTGCTTTTGTTGTTTCCTTTGGTTTCAATGCATTTTGGCCTAAAACAAGCATTTGCTGTTTTCTCTTAAACGCAACATGGGAGAAAAACCTTTTTCACATCACATTTGTGGGTTTTGGTCTTCAACACATTCTATGAAATTTGAGCTGTCTCTGTTTGCTACAAGAGGAGATATCACAAAGAATGCACTTTTGTTGTTTCCTTTGGTTTCAATGCATATTCGTCTAAAACGAGCATTTGCTGTTTTCTCTTAAATGCAACATGGGAGACAAACCATTTCACATCACATTTGTGGGTCTTGGCCTTCAACACATTCTGTGAAATTTTTAGTTGTCTGTGTTTGCTACAAGAGAAGATATCACAAAGTATGCGCTTTTTTTGTTTCCAGTGGTTTCAATGCATTTTGGCCTAAAACAGGCATTTGCTGTTTTCTCTTAAATGCAACATGGGAGACAAACCATTTCACATCACATTTGTGGGTATTGGCCTTCAACACATTCTGTGAAATTTTGAGCTGTCTGTGTTTGCTACAAGAGGAGATATCACAAAGAATGTGCTTTTGTTGTTTCCATTGGTTTCAATGCATTTTGGCCTAAAACGAGCATTTGCTGTTTTCTCTTAAATGCAACATGGGAGAAAAACCATTTCACATCACATTTGTGGGTCTTTGTCTTCAACACATTCTGTGAAATTTTGAGCTGTCTGTGTTTGCTACAAGAAGAGATATCACAAAGTATGCGCTTTTGTTGTTTCCATTGGTTTCAATGCATTTTGGCCTAAAATGAGCATTTGCTGTTTTCTCTTAAATGCAACATGGGAGAAAAACAATTTCACATCACATTTGTATGTCTTTGTCTTCAACACATTCTGTGAAATTTTGAGCTGTCTGTGTTTGCTACAAGAAGAGATATCACAAAGTATGCGCTTTTGTTGTTTCCTTTGATTTCAATGCATTTAGGCCTAAAACAAGCATTTGCTGTTTTCTCTTAAATGCAACATGGGAGAAAAACCAATTCACATCACATTAGTGGGTCTTGGTCTTCAACACATTCTCCTTGTTGTTTCCTTTGGTTTCATTGCATTTTGGCCTAAAACGAGCATTTGCTGTTTTCTCTTAAACGCAACATGGGAGAAAAACCTTTTTCACATCACATTTGTGGGTCTTTGTCTTCAACACATTCTATGAAATTTGAGCTGTCTCTGTTTGCTACAAGAAGAGATATCACAAAGAATGCACTTTTGTTGTTTCCTTTGGTTTCAATGCATATTGGTCTAAAACGAGCATTTGCTGTTTTCTCTTAAATGCAACATGGGAGACAAACCATTTCACATCACATTTGTGGGTCTTGGCCTTCAACACATTGTGTGAAATTTTGACCTGTCTGTGTTTGATACAAGAGGAGATATCACAAAGTATGCGCTTTTGTTGTTTCCATTGGTTTCAATGCATATTGGTCTAAAACGAGCATTTGCAGTTTTCTCTTAAACGCAACATGTGAGAAAAACCATTTCACATCACATTTGTGGGTCTTGGTCTTCAACACAATCTGTGAAATTTGAGCTGTCTGTGTTTGCTACAAGAGGAGATATCACAAAGTATGCGCTTTTGTTGTTTCCTTTCGTTTCAATGCATTTTGGCCTAAAATGAGCATTTGCTGTTTTCTCTTAAATGCAACATGGGAGAAAACATATTTCACATCATATTTGTGGGTCTTGGTCTTCAACACATTCTGTGAAATTTTGAGTTGTCTGTGTTTGCTACAAGAGGAGATATCACAAAGTATGCACATTTGTTGTTTCCAATGGTTTGAATGCATTTTGGCCTAAAATGAGCATTTGCTGTTTTCTCTTGAATGCAACATGGGAGAAAAACCATTTCACATCACATTTGTGGTATTGGCCTTCAACACATTCTGTGAAATTTTGAGCTGTCGGTGTTTACTACAAGAGGAGATATCACAAAGTATGCACTTTTGTTGTTTCCTTTCTTTTCAATGCATTTTGGCCTAAAACAAGCATTTGCTGTTTTCTCTTAAATGCAACATGGGAGAAAACCCATTTCACATCACATTTGTGGGTCTTGGTCTTCAACACATTCTGAGAAATTTTTAGTTGTCTGTGTTTGCTACAAGAGAAGATATCACAAAGTATGCGCTTTTTTTGTTTCCAGTGGTTTCAATGCATTTTGGCCTAAAACAGGCATTTGCTGTTTTCTCTTAAATGCAACATGGGAGACAAACCATTTCACATCACATTTGTGGGTATTGGCCTTCAACACATTCTGTGAAATTTTGAGCTGTCTGTGTTTGCTACAAGAGGAGATATCACAAAGAATGTGCTTTTGTTGTTTCCATTGGTTTCAATGCATTTTGGCCTAAAACGAGCATTTGCTGTTTTCTCTTAAATGCAACATGGGAGAAAAACCATTTCACATCACATTTGTGGGTCTTTGTCTTCAACACATTCTGTGAAATTTTGAGCTGTCTGTGTTTGCTACAAGAAGAGATATCACAAAGTATGCGCTTTTGTTGTTTCCATTGGTTTCAATGCATTTTGGCCTAAAATGAGCATTTGCTGTTTTCTCTTAAATGCAACATGGGAGAAAACCCATTTCACATCACATTTGTGGGTCTTGGTCTTCAACACATTCTGAGAAATTTTTAGTTGTCTGTGTTTGCTACAAGAGAAGATATCACAAAGTATGCGCTTTTTTTGTTTCCAGTGGTTTCAATGCATTTTGGCCTAAAACAGGCATTTGCTGTTTTCTCTTAAATGCAACATGGGAGACAAACCATTTCACATCACATTTGTGGGTATTGGCCTTCAACACATTCTGTGAAATTTTGAGCTGTCTGTGTTTGCTACAAGAGGAGATATCACAAAGAATGTGCTTTTGTTGTTTCCATTGGTTTCAATGCATTTTGGCCTAAAACGAGCATTTGCTGTTTTCTCTTAAATGCAACATGGGAGAAAAACCATTTCACATCACATTTGTGGGTCTTTGTCTTCAACACATTCTGTGAAATTTTGAGCTGTCTGTGTTTGCTACAAGAAGAGATATCACAAAGTATGCGCTTTTGTTGTTTCCTTTGATTTCAATGCATTTAGGCCTAAAACAAGCATTTGCTGTTTTCTCTTAAATGCAACATGGGAGAAAAACTAATTCACATCACATTAGTGGGTCTTGGTATTCAACACATTCTATGAAATTTTGAGTTGTCTGTGTTTGCTACAAGAGGAGATATCACAAAGTATGCGCTTTTGTTGTTTTCCCATTAGTTTCAATGCATATTGGGCTAAAACGAGCATTTGCTGTTTTCTCTTAAACGCAACATGAGAGAAAAACCATTTCACATCATGTTTGTGGGTCTTGGTCTTCAACACATTCTGTGAAATTTTGAGCTGTCTGTGTTTGCTTAAGAGGAGATATCACAAAGTATGCGCTTTTGTTGTTTCCATTGGTTTCAATGCATTTTGGCCTAAAACGAGCATTTGCTGTTTTCTCTGAAATGCAACAAGGGAGAAAAACCATTTCACATCACATTTGTGGGTTTTGGTCTTCAACACATTCTGTGAAATTTTGAGATGTCTGTGTTTGCTACAAGAGGAGATATCACAAAGTATGCGCTTTTGTTGTTTTCCATTGGTTTCAATGCATTTTGGCCTAAAACGAGCAATTGCTGTTTTTTCTTAAATGCAACATGCGAGATAAACCATTTCACATCACATTTGTGGATCTTGGTCTTCAACACATTCTGTGCAATTTTGATCTGTCTGTGTTTGCTAGAAGAGGAGATATCACAAAGAATGCACTTTTGTTCTTTCCATTGGTTTCAATGCATTTTGGCCTAAAACAAGCATTTGCTGATTTCTCTTAAATGCAACATGGGAGAAAAACTAATTCACATCACATTTGTGGGTCTTGGTTTTCTACACATTCTGTGAAATTTTGAGCTGTCTGTGTTTGCTACAAGAGGAGATATCACAAAGCATGCGCTTTTGTTGTTTCCATTGGTTTCAATGCATTTTGGCCTAAAACAAGCTTTTGCTGTTTTCTCTTAAAGGCAACACGGGAGAAAACCCATTTCACATCACATTTGTGGGTCTTCGTCTTCAACACATTCTGTGAAATTTTGAGTTGTCTGTGTTTGCTACAAGAGGAGATATCACAAAGTATGCACTTTTGTTGTTTCCTTTCGTTTAAATGCATTTTGGTCTAAAACGAGCATTTGCTGTTTTCTCTTAAATGCAACATGGGAGAAAAACCATTTCACATCACATTTGTGGGTCTTGGTCTTCAACACATTCTGTGAAATTTTGAGCTGTCTTTATTTGCTACAAGAGGAGATATCACAAAGTATGCGCTTTTGTTGTTTCCTTTCGTTTCAAAGCATTTTGGCCTAAAACAAGCATTTGCTGTTTTCTCTTAAATGCAACATGGGAGAAAACCCATTTCACATCACATTTGTGGGTCTTGGTCTTCAACACATTCTGTGAAATTTTGAGTTGTCTACGTTTGCTACAAGAGGAGATATCACAAAGTATGTGCTTTTGTTGTTTCCTTTGGTTTCATTGCATTTTGGCCTAAAACGAGCATTTGCTGTTTTCTCTTAAACGCAACATGGGAGAAAAACCTTTTTCACATCACATTTGTGGGTCTTGGTCTTCAACACATTCTATGAAATTTGACTTGTCTCTGTTTGCTACAAGAAGAGATATCACAAAGAATGCACTTTTGTTGTTTCCTTTGGTTTCAATGCATATTGGTCTAAAACGAGCATTTGCTGTTTTCTCTTAAATGCAACATGTGAGACAAACCATTTCACATCACATTTGTGCGTCTTGGCCTTCAACACATTGTGTGAAATTTTGAGCTGTCTGTGTTTGATACAAGAGGAGATATCACAAAGTATGCTCTTTTGTTGTTTCCATTGGTTTCAATGCATATTGGTCTAAAACGAGCATTTGCAGTTTTCTCTTAAACGCAACATGTGAGAAAAACCATTTCACATCACATTTGTGGGTCTTGGTCTTCAACACATTCTGTGAAATTTGAGCTGTCTGTGTTTGCTACAAGAGGAGATATCACAAAGTATGCGCTTTTGTTGTTTCCTTTCGTTTCAATGCATTTTGGCCTAAAATGAGCATTTGCTGTTTTCTCTTAAATGCAACATGGGAGAAAACATATTTCACATCACATTTGTGGCTCTTGGTCTTCAACACATTCTGTGAAATTTTGAGTTTTCTGTGTTTGCTAGAAGAGGAGATATCACAAAGTATGCACATTTGTTGTTTCCAATGGTTTGAATGCATTTTGGCCTAAAATGAGCATTTGCTGTTTTCTCTTGAATGCAACATGGGAGAAAAACCATTTCACATCACATTTGTGGTATTGGCCTTCAACACATTCTGTGAAATTTTGAGCTGTCAGTGTTTACTACAAGAGGAGATATCACAAAGTGTGCGCTTTTGTTGTTTCCTTTCTTTTCAATGCATTTTGGCCTAAAACTAGCATTTGCTGTTTTCTCTTAAATGCAACATGGGAGAAAACCCATTTCACATCACATTTGTGGGTCTTGGTCTTCAACACATTCTGTGAAATTTTTAGTTGTCTGTGTTTGCTACAAGAGAAGATATCACAAAGCATGCGCTTTTTTTGTTTCCATTGGTTTCAATGCATATTGGTCTAAAACGAGCATTTGCAGTTTTCTCTTAAACGCAACATGTGAGAAAAACCATTTCACATCACATTTGTGGGTCTTGGTCTTCAACACATTCTGTGAAATTTGAGCTGTCTGTGTTTGCTACAAGAGGAGATATCACAAAGTATGCGCTTTTGTTGTTTCCTTTCGTTTCAATGCATTTTGGCCTAAAATGAGCATTTGCTGTTTTCTCTTAAATGCAACATGGGAGAAAACATATTTCACATCACATTTGTGGGTCTTGGTCTTCAACACATTCTGTGAAATTTTGAGTTGTCTGTGTTTGCTAGAAGAGGAGATATCACAAAGTATGCACATTTGTTGTTTCCAATGGTTTGAATGCATTTTGGCCTAAAATGAGCATTTGCTGTTTTCTCTTGAATGCAACATGGGAGAAAAACCATTTCACATCACATTTGTGGTATTGGCCTTCAACACATTCTGTGAAATTTTGAGCTGTCAGTGTTTACTACAAGAGGAGATATCACAAAGTGTGCGCTTTGTTGTTTCCTTTCTTTTCAATGCATTTTGGCCTAAAACTAGCATTTGCTGTTTTCTCTTAAATGCAACATGGGAGAAAACCCATTTCACATCACATTTGTGGGTCTTGGTCTTCAACACATTCTGTGAAATTTTTAGTTGTCTGTGTTTGCTACAAGAGAAGATATCACAAAGTATGCGCTTTTTTTGTTTCCAGTGGTTTCAATGCATTTTGGCCTAAAACAGGCATTTGCTGTTTTCTCTTAAATGCAACATGGGAGACAAACCATTTCACATCACATTTGTGGGTATTGGTCTTCAACACATTCTGTGAAATTTTGAGCTTTCTTTGTTTGCTTAAGAGGAGATATCACAAATTATGCGCTTTTGTTGTTTCCATTGGTTTCAATGCATTTTGGCCTAAAACGAGCATTTGCTGTTTTCTCTTAAATGCAACATGGGAGAAAAACCATTTCACATCACATTTGTGGGTCTATGTCTTCAACACATTCTGTGAAATTTTGAGCTGTCTGTGTTTGCTACAAGAGGAGATATCACAAAGTATGCGCTTTTGTTGTTTCCTTTCGATTCAATGCATTTTGGCCTAAAACAAGCATTTGCTGATTTCTCTTAAATGCAACATGGGAGAAAAACTAATTCACATCACATTTGTGGGTCTTGGTTTTCTACACATTCTGTGAAATTTTGAGCTGTCTGTGTTTGCTACAAGAGGAGATATCACAAAGCATGCACTTTTGTTGTTTCCATTGGTTTCAATGCATTTTGGCCTAAAACGAGCATTTGCTGTTTTCTCTGAAATGCAACATGGGAGAAAAACCATTTCACATCACATTTGTGGGTCTTGGTCTTCAACACATTCTGTGAAATTTTTAGCTGTCTTTGCTTAAGAGGAGATATCCCAAAGTATGCACTTTTGTTGTATCCCATTGGTTTCAATGCATTTTGGCCTAAAACGAGCATTTGCTGTTTTCTCTTAAATGCAACGTGGGAGAAAAACCATTTCACATCAGATTTGTAGGTCTTGGTCTTCAACACATTCTGTGAAATTTTGAGCTGTCTGTGTTTGCTACAAGAGGAGATATCACAAATAATGCGCTTTTGTTGTTTCCATTGGTTTGAATGCACTTTTTCCTAAAACAAGCTTTTGCTGTTTTCTCTTAAACGAAACATGGGAGAAATACCATTTCACATCACATTTGTGGGTCTTGGTCTTCAACACATTCTGTGAAATTTGAGCTGTCTCTGTTTGCTACAAGAGGAGATATCACAAAGAATGCACTTTTGTTGTTTCCATTGGTTTCAATGCATTTTGGCCTAAAACAGGCATTTGCTGTTTTCTCTTAAAGGTAACATGGGAGACAAACCATTTCACATCACATTTGTGGGTCTTGATCTTCAACACATTCTGTGAAATTTTGAGCTGTCTGTTTTTGCTACAAGAGGAGATATCACAAATAATGCGCTTTTGTTGTTTCCATTGGTTTGAATGCACTTTTTCCTAAAACAAGCTTTTGCTGTTTTCTCTTAAACAAAACATGGGAGAAAAACCATTTCACATCACATTTGTGGGTCTTGGTCTTCAACACATTCTGTGAAATTTGAGCTGTCTCTGTTTGCTACAAGAGGAGATATCACAAAGAATGCACTTTTGTTGTTTCCATTGGTTTCAATGCATTTTGGCCTAAAACAGGCATTTGCTGTTTTCTCTTAAAGGTAACATGGGAGACAAACCATTTCACATCACATTTGTGGGTGTTGATCTTCAACACATTCTGTGAAATTTTGAGCTGTCTGTTTTTGCTACAAGAGGAGATATCACAAAGTATGCGCTTTTGTTGTTTCCATTGGTTTCAATGCATTTTGGCCTAAAACGAGCAATTGCTGTTTTTTCTTAAATGCAACATGGGAGAAAATATGTTTCACATCACATTTGTTGGTCTTGGTCTTCAACACATTCTGTGAAATTTTGATCTGTCTGTGTTTGCTAGAAGAGGAGATATCACAAAGAATGCACTTTTGTTCTTTCCATTGGTTTCAATGCATTTTGGCATAAAACAAGCATTTGCTGATTTCTCTTAAATGCAACATGGGAGAAAAACTAATTCACATCACATTTGTGGGTCTTGGTTTTCTACACATTCTGTGAAATTTTGAGCTGTCTGTGTTTGCTACAAGAGGAGATATCACAAAGTATGCGCTTTTGTTGTTTCCATTGGTTTCAATGCATTTTCGCCTAAAACGAGCATTTGCTGTTTTCTCTTAAATGCAACATGGGAGAAAAACCATTTCACATCATATTTCTGGGTCTTGGCCTTCAACACAATGTGTGAAATTTTTAGCTATCTGTGTTTGCTAGAAGAGGAGATATCACAAAGTATGCACTTTTGTTGTTTTCCCATTGGTTTCAATGCACATTGGCCTATAACGAGCATTTGCTGTTTTCTCTTAAATGCAACATGGGAGAAAAACCATTTCACATCACATTTGTGGGTCTTGGTCTTCAACACATTCTGTGAAATTTTTAGCTGTCTTTGCTGAAGAGGAGATATCCGAAAGTATGCACTTTTGTTGTTTCCATTGGTTTCAATGCATTTTGGCCTAAAACGAGTATTTGCTGTTTTCTCTTAAATGCAACATGGGAGAAAAACCATTTCACATTAGATTTGTAGGTCTTGGTCTTCAACACATTCTGTGAAATTTTGAGCTGTCTGTGTTTGCTACAAGAGGAGATATCACAAATAATGCGCTTTTGTTGTTTCCATTGGTTTGAATGCACTTTTTCCTAAAACAAGCTTTTGCTGTTTTCTCTTAAACGAAACATGGGAGAAAAACCATTTCACATCACATTTGTGGGTCTTGGTCTTCAACACATTCTGTGAAATTTTGAGCTGTCTGTGTTTACTACAAGAGGAGATATCACAAAGTATTCACATTTGTTGTTTCCAATGGTTTGAATGCATTTTTTCCTAAAACGAGCATTTGCTGTTTTCTCTTAAACGCAACATGGGAGAAAAACCTTTTTCACATCACATTTGTGGGGCTTGGTCTTCAACACATTCTGTGAAATTTTGAGCTGTCTTTGTTTGCTTAAGAGGAGATATCACAAATTATGCGCTTTTGTTGTTTCCATTGGTTTCAATGCATTTTGGCCTAAAACGAGCATTTGCTGTTTTCTCTTAAATGCAACATGGGAGAAAAACCATTTCACATCACATTTCTGGGTCTTGGCCTTCAACACAATGTGTGAAATTTTTAGCTATCTGTGTTTGCTAGAAGAGGAGATATCACAAAGTATGCACTTTTGTTGTTTTCCCATTGGTTTCAATGCACATTGGCCTATAACGAGCATTTGCTGTTTTCTCTTAAATGCAACATGGGAGAAAAACCATTTCACATCACATTTGTGGGTTTTGGTCTTCAACACATTCTGTGAAATTTTTAGCTGTCTTTGCTTAAGAGGAGATATCACAAAGTATGCACTTTTGTTGTTTCCATTGGTTTCAATGCATTTTGTCTAAAACGAGCATTTGCTGTTTTCTCTTAAATGCAACATGGGAGAAAAACCATTTCACATCAGATTTGTGGGTCTTGGTCTTCAACACATTCTGTGAAATTTTGAGCTGTCTGTGTGTACTACAAGAGGAGATATCACAAAGTATGCACATTTGTTGTTTCCAATGGTTTGAATGCATTTTTTCCTAAAACGAGCATTTGCTGTTTTCTCTTAAACGCAACATGGGAGAAAAACCTTTTTCACATCACATTTGTGGATCTTGGTCTTCAACACATTCTGTGAAATTTTGAGTTGTTTGTGTTTGCTACAAGAGGAGATATCACAAAGTATTCACTTTTGTTGTTTCCTTTCGTTTAAATGCATTTTGGTCTAAAACGAGCATGTGCTGTTTTCTCTTAAATGCAACATGGGAGAAAAACCATTTCACATCACATTTGTGGGTCTTGATCTTCAACACATTCTGTGAAATTTTGAGCTGTCTGTTTTTGCTACAAGAGGAGATATCACAAAGTATGTGCTTTTGTTGTTTCCTTTCGTTTCAATGCATTTTGGCCTAAAACGAGCATTTGCTGTTTTCTCTTAAACGCAACATATGAGAAAAACCATTTCACATCACATTTGTGGGTCTTGGTCTTCAACACATTCTGTGAAATTTGAGCTGTCTGTGTTTGCTACAAGAGGAGATATCACAAAGTATGCGCTTTTGTTGTTTCCTTTCGTTTCAATGCATTTTGGCCTAAAATGAGCATTTGCTGTTTTCTCTTAAATGCAACATGGGAGAAAACATATTTCACATCACATTTGTGGGTCTTGGTCTTCAACACATTCTGTGAAATTTTGAGTTGTCTGTGTTTGCTACAAGAGGAGATATCACAAAGTATGCACATTTGTTGTTTCCAATGGTTTGAATGCATTTTGGCCTAAAATGAGCATTTGCTGTTTTCTCTTGAATGCAACATGGGAGAAAAACCATTTCACATCACATTTGTGGTATTGGCCTTCAACACATTCTGTGAAATTTTGAGCGGTCTGTGTTTACTACAAGAGGAGATATCACAAAGTATGCACTTTTGTTGTTTCCAATGGTTTGAATACATTTTTTCCTAAAATGAGCATTTGCTGTTTTCTCTTAAACGCAACATGGGAGAAAAACCTTTTTCACATCACATTTGTGGGGCTTGGTCTTCAACACATTCTGTGAAATTTTGAGCTGTCTTTGTTTGCTTAAGAGGAGATATCACAAATTATGCGCTTTTGTTGTTTCCATTGGTTTCAATGCATTTTGGCCTAAAACGAGCATTTGCTGTTTTCTCTTAAATGCAACATGGGAAAAAAACCATTTCACATCTCATTTGTGGGTCTATGTCTTCAACACATTCTGTGAAATTTTGAGCTGTCTGTGTTTGCTACAAGAAGAGATATCACAAAGTATGCGCTTTTGTTGTTTCCTTTGATTTCAATGCATTTAGGCCTAAAACAAGCATTTGCTGATTTCTCTTAAATGCAACATGGGAGAAAACCCAATTCACATCACATTAGTGGGTCTTGGTATTCAACACATTCTGTGAAATTTTGAGCTGTCTGTGTTTGCTACAAGAGGAGATATTACAAAGTATGCACTTTTGTTGTTTCCTTTCGTTTCAATGCATTTTGGCATAAAATGAGCATTTGCTGTTTTCTCTTAAATGCAACATGGGAGAAAAACCATTTCACATCACATTTGTGGGTCTTGGTCTTCAACACATTCTGTGAAATTTTGAGCTGTCTGTGTTTGCTACAAGAGGAGATATCACAAAGTATGCGCTTTTGTTGTTTCCTTTCGTTTCAATGCATTTTGGCCTAAAACAAGCATTTGCTGATTTCTCTTAAAGGCAACACGGGAGAAAACCCATTTCATATCACATTTGTGGGTCTTGGCCTTCAAAACAATGTGTGAAATTTTTAGCTATCTGTGTTTGCTACAAGAGGAGATATCACAAAGTATGCGCTTTTGTTGTTTTCCCATTGGTTTCAATGCATATTGGCCTAAAACGAGCATTTGCAGTTTTCTCTTAAACGCAACATGGGAGAAAAACCATTTCACATCACATTTGTGGGTCTTGGTCTTCAACACATTCTGTGAAATTTTTAGCTGTCTTTGCTTAAGAGGAGATATCACAAAGTATGCACTTTTGTTGTTTTCCATTGGTTTCAATGCATTTTGGCCTAAAACGAGCAATTGCTGTTTTCTCTTAAATGCAACATGCGAGAAAAACCATTTCACATCACATTTGTGGGTCTTGGTCTTCAACACATTCTGTGAAATTTTGATCTGTCTGTGTTTGCTAGAAGAGGAGATATCACAAAGAATGCACTTTTGTTCTTTCCATTGGTTTCAATGCATTTTGGCCTAAAACAAGCATTTGCTGATTTCTCTTAAAAGCAACATGGGAGAAAAACTAATTCACATCACATTTGTGGGTCTTGGTTTTCTACACATTCTGTGAAATTTTGAGCTGTCTGTGTTTGCTACAAGAGGAGATATAACAAAGCATGCGCTTTTGTTGTTTCCATTGGTTTCAATGCATTTTGGCCTAAAACAAGCTTTTGCTGTTTTCTCTTAAAGGCAACACGGGAGAAAACACATTTCACATCACATTTGTGGGTCTTGGTCTTCAACACATTCTGTGAAATTTTGAGTTGTCTGTGTTTGCTACAAGAGGAGATATCACAAAGTATGCACTTTTGTTGTTTCCTTTCGTTTAAATGCATTTTGGTCTAAAACGAGCATTTGCTGTTTTCTCTTAAATGCAACATGGGAGAAAAACCATTTCACATCACATTTGTGGGTATTGGTCTTCAACACATTCTGTGAAATTTTGAGCTGTCTGTATTTGCTACAATTGGAGATATCACAAAGTATGCACTTTTGTTGTTTCCTTTCGTTTAAATGCATTTTGGTCTAAAACGAGCATTTGCTGTTTTCTCTTAAATGCAACATGGAGAAAAACCATTTCACATCAGATTTGTGGGTCTTGGTCTTCAACACATTCTGTGAAATTTTGAGCTGTCTGTGTTTGCTACAAGAGGAGATATCACAAATTATGTGCTTTTGTTGTTTCCTTTGGTTTCATTCCATTTTGGCCTAAAACGAGCATTTGCTGTTTTCTCTTAAATGCAACATGGGAGAAAAACCATTTCACATCAGATTTGTGGGTCTTGGTCTTCACACATTCTGTGATATTTTGAGCTGTCTGTGTTTGCTACAAGAGGAGATATCACAAATAATGCGCTTTTGTTGTTTCCATTGGTTTGAATGCACTTTTTCCTAAAACAAGCTTTTGCTGTTTTCTCTTAAACGAAACATGGGAGAAAAACCATTTCACATCACATTTGTGGGTCTTGGTCTTCAACACATTCTGTGAAATTTGAGCTGTCTCTGTTTGCTACAAGAGGAGATATCACAAAGTATGCGCTTTTGTTGTTTCCATTGGTTTCAATGCATTTTGGCCTAAAACGAGCAATTGCTGTTTTTTCTTAAATGCAACATAGGAGAAAATCTGTTTCACATCACATTTGTGGGTCTTGGTCTTCAACACATTCTGTGAAATTCTGATCTGTCTGTGTTTGCTAGAAGAGGAGATATCACAAAGAATGCACTTTTGTTCTTTCCATTCGTTTCAATGCATTTTTGCCTAAAACAAGCATTTGCTGATTTCTCTTAAATGCAACATGGGAGAAAAACTAATTCACATCACATTTGTGGGTCTTGGTTTTCTACACATTCTGTGAAATTTTGAGCTGTCTGTGTTTGCTACAAGAGGAGATATCACAAAGCATGCGCTTTTGTTGTTTCCATTGGTTTCAATGCATTTTGGCCTAAAACAAGCATTTGCTGTTTTCTCTTAAAAGCAACACGGGAGAACACCCATTTCACATCACATTTGTGGGTCTTGGTCTTCAACACATTCTGTGAAATTTTGAGCTGTCTGTGTTTGCTACAAGAGGAGATATCACAAAGTATGCGCTTTTGTTGTTTCCTTTTGTTTCAATGCATTTTGGCCTAAAACAAGCATTTGCTGTTTTCTCTTAAATGCAACATGGTAAAATACCCATTTCACATCACATTTGTGGGTCTTGGTCTTCAACACATTCTGTGACATTTTGAGTTGTCTACGTTTGTTACAAGAGGAGATATCACAAAGTATGTGCTTTTGTTGTTTCCTTTGGTTTCATTGCATTTTGGCCTAAAACGAGCATTTGCTGTTTTCTCTTAAACGCAACATGGGAGAAAAACCTTTTTCACATCACATTTGTGGGTCTTTGTCTTCAACACATTCTATGAAATTTGAGCTGTCTCTGTTTGCTACAAGAAGAGATATCACAAAGAATGCACTTTTGTTGTTTCCTTTGGTTTCAATGCATATTGGTCTAAAACGAGCATTTGCTGTTTTCTCTTAAATGCAACATGGGAGACAAACCATTTCACATCACATTTGTGGGTCTTGGCCTTCAACACATTGTGTGAAATTTTGACCTGTCTGTGTTTGATACAAGAGGAGATATCACAAAGTATGCGCTTTTGTTGTTTCCATTGGTTTCAATGCATATTGGTCTAAAACGAGCATTTGCAGTTTTCTCTTAAACGCAACATGTGAGAAAAACCATTTCACATCACATTTGTGGGTCTTGGTCTTCAACACAATCTGTGAAATTTGAGCTGTCTGTGTTTGCTACAAGAGGAGATATCACAAAGTATGCGCTTTTGTTGTTTCCTTTCGTTTCAATGCATTTTGGCCTAAAATGAGCATTTGCTGTTTTCTCTTAAATGCAACATGGGAGAAAACATATTTCACATCATATTTGTGGGTCTTGGTCTTCAACACATTCTGTGAAATTTTGAGTTGTCTGTGTTTGCTACAAGAGGAGATATCACAAAGTATGCACATTTGTTGTTTCCAATGGTTTGAATGCATTTTGGCCTAAAATGAGCATTTGCTGTTTTCTCTTGAATGCAACATGGGAGAAAAACCATTTCACATCACATTTGTGGTATTGGCCTTCAACACATTCTGTGAAATTTTGAGCTGTCGGTGTTTACTACAAGAGGAGATATCACAAAGTATGCGCTTTTGTTGTTTCCTTTCTTTTCAATGCATTTTGGCCTAAAACAAGCATTTGCTGTTTTCTCTTAAATGCAACATGGGAGAAAACCCATTTCACATCACATTTGTGGGTCTTGGTCTTCAACACATTCTGAGAAATTTTTAGTTGTCTGTGTTTGCTACAAGAGAAGATATCACAAATAATGCGCTTTTGTTGTTTCCATTGGTTTGAATGCACTTTTTCCTAAAACAAGCTTTTGCTGTTTTCTCTTAAACGAAACATGGGAGAAAAACCATTTCACATCACATTTGTGGGTCTTGGTCTTCAACACATTCTGTGAAATTTGAGCTGTCTCTGTTTGCTACAAGAGGAGATATCACAAAGTATGCGCTTTTGTTGTTTCCATTGGTTTCAATGCATTTTGGCCTAAAACGAGCAATTGCTGTTTTTTCTTAAATGCAACATAGGAGAAAATCTGTTTCACATCACATTTGTGGGTCTTGGTCTTCAACACATTCTGTGAAATTCTGATCTGTCTGTGTTTGCTAGAAGAGGAGATATCACAAAGAATGCACTTTTGTTCTTTCCATTCGTTTCAATGCATTTTTGCCTAAAACAAGCATTTGCTGATTTCTCTTAAATGCAACATGGGAGAAAAACTAATTCACATCACATTTGTGGGTCTTGGTTTTCTACACATTCTGTGAAATTTTGAGCTGTCTGTGTTTGCTACAAGAGGAGATATCACAAAGCATGCGCTTTTGTTGTTTCCATTGGTTTCAATGCATTTTGGCCTAAAACAAGCATTTGCTGTTTTCTCTTAAAAGCAACACGGGAGAACACCCATTTCACATCACATTTGTGGGTCTTGGTCTTCAACACATTCTGTGAAATTTTGAGCTGTCTGTGTTTGCTACAAGAGGAGATATCACAAAGTATGCGCTTTTGTTGTTTCCTTTTGTTTCAATGCATTTTGGCCTAAAACAAGCATTTGCTGTTTTCTCTTAAATGCAACATGGTAAAATACCCATTTCACATCACATTTGTGGGTCTTGGTCTTCAACACATTCTGTGACATTTTGAGTTGTCTACGTTTGTTACAAGAGGAGATATCACAAAGTATGTGCTTTTGTTGTTTCCTTTGGTTTCATTGCATTTTGGCCTAAAACGAGCATTTGCTGTTTTCTCTTAAACGCAACATGGGAGAAAAACCTTTTTCACATCACATTTGTGGGTCTTTGTCTTCAACACATTCTATGAAATTTGAGCTGTCTCTGTTTGCTACAAGAAGAGATATCACAAAGAATGCACTTTTGTTGTTTCCTTTGGTTTCAATGCATATTGGTCTAAAACGAGCATTTGCTGTTTTCTCTTAAATGCAACATGGGAGACAAACCATTTCACATCACATTTGTGGGTCTTGGCCTTCAACACATTGTGTGAAATTTTGACCTGTCTGTGTTTGATACAAGAGGAGATATCACAAAGTATGCGCTTTTGTTGTTTCCATTGGTTTCAATGCATTTTGGCCTAAAATGAGCATTTGCTGTTTTCTCTTAAATGCAACATGGGAGAAAACATATTTCACATCATATTTGTGGGTCTTGGTCTTCAACACATTCTGTGAAATTTTGAGTTGTCTGTGTTTGCTACAAGAGGAGATATCACAAAGTATGCACATTTGTTGTTTCCAATGGTTTGAATGCATTTTGGCCTAAAATGAGCATTTGCTGTTTTCTCTTGAATGCAACATGGGAGAAAAACCATTTCACATCACATTTGTGGTATTGGCCTTCAACACATTCTGTGAAATTTTGAGCTGTCGGTGTTTACTACAAGAGGAGATATCACAAAGTATGCGCTTTTGTTGTTTCCTTTCTTTTCAATGCATTTTGGCCTAAAACAAGCATTTGCTGTTTTCTCTTAAATGCAACATGGGAGAAAACCCATTTCACATCACATTTGTGGGTCTTGGTCTTCAACACATTCTGAGAAATTTTTAGTTGTCTGTGTTTGCTACAAGAGAAGATATCACAAAGTATGCGCTTTTTTTGTTTCCAGTGGTTTCAATGCATTTTGGCCTAAAACAGGCATTTGCTGTTTTCTCTTAAATGCAACATGGGAGACAAACCATTTCACATCACATTTGTGGGTATTGGCCTTCAACACATTCTGTGAAATTTTGAGCTGTCTGTGTTTGCTACAAGAGGAGATATCACAAAGAATGTGCTTTTGTTGTTTCCATTGGTTTCAATGCATTTTGGCCTAAAACGAGCATTTGCTGTTTTCTCTTAAATGCAACATGGGAGAAAAACCATTTCACATCACATTTGTGGGTCTTTGTCTTCAACACATTCTGTGAAATTTTGAGCTGTCTGTGTTTGCTACAAGAAGAGATATCACAAAGTATGCGCTTTTGTTGTTTCCATTGGTTTCAATGCATTTTGGCCTAAAATGAGCATTTGCTGTTTTCTCTTAAATGCAACATGGGAGAAAAACCAATTCACATCACATTAGTGGGTCTTGGTATTCAACACATTCTGTGAAATTTTGAGCTGTCTGTGTTTGCTACAAGAGGAGATATCACAAAGAATGTGCTTTTGTTGTTTCCATTGGTTTCAATGCATTTTGGCCTAAAACGAGCATTTGCTGTTTTCTCTTAAATGCAACATGGGAGAAAAACCATTTCACATCACATTTGTGGGTCTTTGTCTTCAACACATTCTGTGAAATTTTGAGCTGTCTGTGTTTGCTACAAGAAGAGATATCACAAAGTATGCGCTTTTGTTGTTTCCATTGGTTTCAATGCATTTTGGCCTAAAATGAGCATTTGCTGTTTTCTCTTAAATGCAACATGGGAGAAAAACCAATTCACATCACATTAGTGGGTCTTGGTATTCAACACATTCTATGAAATTTTGAGTTGTCTGTGTTTGCTACAAGAGGAGATATCACAAAGTATGCGCTTTTGTTGTTTTCCCATTAGTTTCAATGCATATTGGCCTAAAACGAGCATTTGCTGTTTTCTCTTAAACGCAACATGGGAGAAAAACCATTTCACATCATGTTTGTGGGTCTTGGTCTTCAACACATTCTGTGAAATTTTGAGCTGTCTGTGTTTGCTTAAGAGGAGATATCACAAAGTATGCGCTTTTGTTGTTTCCATTGGTTTCAATGCATTTTGGCCTAAAACGAGCATTTGCTGTTTTCTCTGAAATGCAACAAGGGAGAAAAACCATTTCACATCACATTTGTGGGTTTTGGTCTTCAACACATTCTGTGAAATTTTGAGATGTCTGTGTTTGCTACAAGAGGAGATATCACAAAGTATGCGCTTTTGTTGTTTCCATTGGTTTCAATGCATTTTGGCCTAAAATGAGCATTTGCTGTTTTCTCTTAAATGCAACATGGGAGAAAAACCATTTCACATCACATTTCTGGGTCTTGGCCTTCAACACAATGTGTGAAATTTTTAGCTATCTGTGTTTGCTACAAGAGGAGATATCACAAAGTATGCGCTTTTGTTGTTTTCCATTGGTTTCAATGCATTTTGGCCTAAAACGAGCAATTGCTGTTTTTTCTTAAATACAACATGCTAGAAAAACCATTTCACATCACATTTGTGGATTTTGGTCTTCAACACATTCTGTGCAATTTTGATCTGTCTGTGTTTGCTAGAAGAGGAGATATCACAAAGAATGCACTTTTGTTCTTTCCATTGGTTTCAATGCATTTTGGCCTAAAACAAGCATTTGCTGATTTCTCTTAAATGCAACATGGGAGAAAAACTAATTCACATCACATTTGTGGGCCTTGGTTTTCTACACATTCTGTGAAATTTTGAGCTGTCTGTGTTTGCTACAAGAGGAGATATCACAAAGCATGCGCTTTTGTTGTTACCATTGGTTTCAATGCATTTTGGCCTAAAACAAGCTTTTGCTGTTTTCTCTTAAAGGCAACACGGGAGAAAACCCATTTCACATCACATTTGTGGGTCTTGGTCTTCAACACATTCTGTGAAATTTTGAGTTGTCTGTGTTTGCTACAAGAGGAGATATCACAAAGTATGCACTTTTGTTGTTTCCTTTCGTTTAAATGCATTTTGGTCTAAAACGAGCATTTGCTGTTTTCTCTTAAATGCAACATGGGAGAAAAACCATTTCACATCAGATTTGTGTGTCATGGTCTTCAAAACATTCTGTGAAATTTTGAGCTGTCTGTGTTTGCTACAAGAGGAGATATCACAAAGTATGCGCTTTTGTTGTTTCCTTTCGTTTCAAAGCATTTTGGCCTAAAACAAGCATTTGCTGTTTTCTCTTAAATGCAACATGGGAGAAAACCCATTTCACATCACATTTGTGGGTCTTGGTCTTCAACACATTCTGTGAAATTTTGAGTTGTCTACGTTTGCTACAAGAGGAGATATCACAAAGTATGTGCTTTTGTTGTTTCCTTTGGTTTCATTGCATTTTGGCCTAAAACGAGCATTTGCTGTTTTCTCTTAAACGCAACATGGGAGAAAAACCTTTTTCACATCACATTTGTGGGTCTTGGTCTTCAACACATTCTATGAAATTTGACTTGTCTCTGTTTGCTACAAGAAGAGATATCACAAAGAATGCACTTTTGTTGTTTCCTTTGGTTTCAATGCATTTTGGCCTAAAATGAGCATTTGCTGTTTTCTCTTAAATGCAACATGGGAGAAAACATATTTCACATCACATTTGTGGCTCTTGGTCTTCAACACATTCTGTGAAATTTTGAGTTTTCTGTGTTTGCTAGAAGAGGAGATATCACAAAGTATGCACATTTGTTGTTTCCAATGGTTTGAATGCATTTTGGCCTAAAATGAGCATTTGCTGTTTTCTCTTGAATGCAACATGGGAGAAAAACCATTTCACATCACATTTGTGGTATTGGCCTTCAACACATTCTGTGAAATTTTGAGCTGTCAGTGTTTACTACAAGAGGAGATATCACAAAGTGTGCGCTTTTGTTGTTTCCTTTCTTTTCAATGCATTTTGGCCTAAAACTAGCATTTGCTGTTTTCTCTGAAATGCAACATGGGAGAAAACCCATTTCACATCACATTTGTGGGTCTTGGTCTTCAACACATTCTGTGAAATTTTTAGTTGTCTGTGTTTGCTACAAGAGAAGATATCACAAAGCATGCGCTTTTTTTGTTTCCATTGGTTTCAATGCATATTGGTCTAAAACGAGCATTTGCAGTTTTCTCTTAAACGCAACATGTGAGAAAAACCATTTCACATCACATTTGTGGGTCTTGGTCTTCAACACATTCTGTGAAATTTGAGCTGTCTGTGTTTGCTACAAGAGGAGATATCACAAAGTATGCGCTTTTGTTGTTTCCTTTCGTTTCAATGCATTTTGGCCTAAAATGAGCATTTGCTGTTTTCTCTTAAATGCAACATGGGAGAAAACATATTTCACATCACATTTGTGGGTCTTGGTCTTCAACACATTCTGTGAAATTTTGAGTTGTCTGTGTTTGCTAGAAGAGGAGATATCACAAAGTATGCACATTTGTTTTTTCCAATGGTTTGAATGCATTTTGGCCTAAAATGAGCATTTGCTGTTTTCTCTTGAATGCAACATGGGAGAAAAACCATTTCACATCACATTTGTGGTATTGGCCTTCAACACATTCTGTGAAATTTTGAGCTGTCAGTGTTTACTACAAGAGGAGATATCACAAAGTGTGCGCTTTTGTTGTTTCCTTTCTTTTCAATGCATTTTGGCCTAAAACTAGCATTTGCTGTTTTCTCTTAAATGCAACATGGGAGAAAACCCATTTCACATCACATTTGTGGGTCTTGGTCTTCAACACATTCTGTGAAATTTTTAGTTGTCTGTGTTTGCTACAAGAGAAGATATCACAAAGTATGCGCTTTTTTTGTTTCCAGTGGTTTCAATGCATTTTGGCCTAAAACAGGCATTTGCTGTTTTCTCTTAAATGCAACATGGGAGACAAACCATTTCACAT
The DNA here is from genome assembly GCA_031769625.1 of Taudactylus pleione. Classification (NCBI taxonomy): domain Eukaryota; kingdom Metazoa; phylum Chordata; class Amphibia; order Anura; family Myobatrachidae; genus Taudactylus; species Taudactylus pleione. Next base: position 512,707 of record JAUIMM010000274.1, on the reverse strand, counting down.
CACATTTGTGGGTATTGGTCTTCAACACATTCTGTGAAATTTTGAGCTTTCTTTGTTTGCTTAAGAGGAGATATCACAAATTATGCGCTTTTGTTGTTTCCATTGGTTTCAATGCATTTTGGCCTAAAACGAGCATTTGCTGTTTTCTCTTAAATGCAACATGGGAGAAAAACCATTTCACATCACATTTGTGGGTCTATGTCTTCAACACATTCTGTGAAATTTTGAGCTGTCTGTGTTTGCTACAAGAGGAGATATCACAAAGTATGCGCTTTTGTTGTTTCCTTTCGATTCAATGCATTTTGGCCTAAAACAAGCATTTGCTGATTTCTCTTAAATGCAACATGGGAGAAAAACTAATTCACATCACATTTGTGGGTCTTGGTTTTCTACACATTCTGTGAAATTTTGAGCTGTCTGTGTTTGCTACAAGAGGAGATATCACAAAGCATGCACTTTTGTTGTTTCCATTGGTTTCAATGCATTTTGGCCTAAAACGAGCATTTGCTGTTTTCTCTGAAATGCAACATGGGAGAAAAACCATTTCACATCACATTTGTGGGTCTTGGTCTTCAACACATTCTGTGAAATTTTTAGCTGTCTTTGCTTAAGAGGAGATATCCCAAAGTATGCACTTTTGTTGTTCCCATTGGTTTCAATGCATTTTGGCCTAAAACGAGCATTTGCTGTTTTCTCTTAAATGCAACGTGGGAGAAAAACCATTTCACATCAGATTTGTAGGTCTTGGTCTTCAACACATTCTGTGAAATTTTGAGCTGTCTGTGTTTGCTACAAGAGGAGATATCACAAATAATGCGCTTTTGTTGTTTCCATTGGTTTGAATGCACTTTTTCCTAAAACAAGCTTTTGCTGTTTTCTCTTAAACGAAACATGGGAGAAAAACCATTTCACATCACATTTGTGGGTCTTGGTCTTCAACACATTCTGTGAAATTTGAGCTGTCTCTGTTTGCTACAAGAGGAGATATCACAAAGAATGCACTTTTGTTGTTTCCATTGGTTTCAATGCATTTTGGCCTAAAACAGGCATTTGCTGTTTTCTCTTAAAGGTAACATGGGAGACAAACCATTTCACATCACATTTGTGGGTCTTGATCTTCAACACATTCTGTGAAATTTTGAGCTGTCTGTTTTTGCTACAAGAGGAGATATCACAAATAATGCGCTTTTGTTGTTTCCATTGGTTTGAATGCACTTTTTCCTAAAACAAGCTTTTGCTGTTTTCTCTTAAACAAAACATGGGAGAAAAACCATTTCACATCACATTTGTGGGTCTTGGTCTTCAACACATTCTGTGAAATTTGAGCTGTCTCTGTTTGCTACAAGAGGAGATATCACAAAGAATGCACTTTTGTTGTTTCCATTGGTTTCAATGCATTTTGGCCTAAAACAGGCATTTGCTGTTTTCTCTTAAAGGTAACATGGGAGACAAACCATTTCACATCACATTTGTGGGTGTTGATCTTCAACACATTCTGTGAAATTTTGAGCTGTATGTTTTTGCTACAAGAGTAGATATCACAAAGTATGCGCTTTTGTTGTTTCCATTGGTTTCAATGCATTTTGGCCTAAAACGAGCAATTGCTGTTTTTTCTTAAATGCAACATGGGAGAAAATATGTTTCACATCACATTTGTTGGTCTTGGTCTTCAACACATTCTGTGAAATTTTGATCTGTCTGTGTTTGGTAGAAGAGGAGATATCACAAAGAATGCACTTTTGTTCTTTCCATTGGTTTCAATGCATTTTGGCATAAAACAAGCATTTGCTGATTTCTCTTAAATGCAACATGGGAGAAAAACTAATTCACATCACATTTGTGGGTCTTGGTTTTCTACACATTCTGTGAAATTTTGAGCTGTCTGTGTTTGCTACAAGAGGAGATATCACAAAGTATGCGCTTTTGTTGTTTCCATTGGTTGCAATGCATTTTGGCCTAAAACGAGCATTTGCTGTTTTCTCTTAAACGCAACATGTGAGAAAAACCATTTCACATCACATTTGTGGGTCTTGGTCTTCAACACATTCTGTGAAATTTGAGCTGTCTGTGTTTGCTACAAGAGGAGATATCACAAAGTATGCGCTTTTGTTGTTTCCTTTCGTTTCAATGCATTTTGGCCTAAAATGAGCATTTGCTGTTTTCTCTTAAATGCAACATGGGAGAAAACATATTTCACATCACATTTGTGGGTCTTGGTCTTCAACACATTCTGTGAAATTTTGAGTTGTCTGTGTTTGCTAGAAGAGGAGATATCACAAATTATGCGCTTTTGTTGTTTCCATTGGTTTCAATGCATTTTGGCCTAAAACGAGCATTTGCTGTTTTCTCTTAAATGCAACATGGGAGAAAAACCATTTCACATCACATTTGTGGGTCTATGTCTTCAACACATTCTGTGAAATTTTGAGCTGTCTGTGTTTGCTACAAGAGGAGATATCACAAAGTATGCGCTTTTGTTGTTTCCTTTCGATTCAATGCATTTTTGCCTAAAACAAGCATTTGCTGATTTCTCTTAAATGCAACATGGGAGAAAAACTAATTCACATCACATTTGTGGGTCTTGGTTTTCTACACATTCTGTGAAATTTTGAGCTGTCTGTGTTTGCTACAAGAGGAGATATCACAAAGCATGCACTTTTGTTGTTTCCATTGGTTTCAATGCATTTTGGCCTAAAACGAGCATTTGCTGTTTTCTCTGAAATGCAACATGGGAGAAAAACCATTTCACATCACATTTGTGGGTCTTGGTCTTCAACACATTCTGTGAAATTTTTAGCTGTCTTTGCTTAAGAGGAGATATCCCAAAGTATGCACTTTTGTTGTTCCCATTGGTTTCAATGCATTTTGGCCTAAAACGAGCATTTGCTGTTTTCTCTTAAATGCAACGTGGGAGAAAAACCATTTCACATCAGATTTGTAGGTCTTGGTCTTCAACACATTCTGTGAAATTTTGAGCTGTCTGTGTTTGCTACAAGAGGAGATATCACAAATAATGCGCTTTTGTTGTTTCCATTGGTTTGAATGCACTTTTTCCTAAAACAAGCTTTTGCTGTTTTCTCTTAAACGAAACATGGGAGAAAAACCATTTCACATCACATTTGTGGGTCTTGGTCTTCAACACATTCTGTGAAATTTGAGCTGTCTCTGTTTGCTACAAGAGGAGATATCACAAAGAATGCACTTTTGTTGTTTCCATTGGTTTCAATGCATTTTGGCCTAAAACAGGCATTTGCTGTTTTCTCTTAAAGGTAACATGGGAGACAAACCATTTCACATCACATTTGTGGGTCTTGATCTTCAACACATTCTGTGAAATTTTGAGCTGTCTGTTTTTGCTACAAGAGGAGATATCACAAATAATGCGCTTTTGTTGTTTCCATTGGTTTGAATGCACTTTTTCCTAAAACAAGCTTTTGCTGTTTTCTCTTAAACAAAACATGGGAGAAAAACCATTTCACATCACATTTGTGGGTCTTGGTCTTCAACACATTCTGTGAAATTTGAGCTGTCTCTGTTTGCTACAAGAGGAGATATCACAAAGAATGCACTTTTGTTGTTTCCATTGGTTTCAATGCATTTTGGCCTAAAACAGGCATTTGCTGTTTTCTCTTAAAGGTAACATGGGAGACAAACCATTTCACATCACATTTGTGGGTGTTGATCTTCAACACATTCTGTGAAATTTTGAGCTGTCTGTTTTTGCTACAAGAGGAGATATCACAAAGTATGCGCTTTTGTTGTTTCCATTGGTTTCAATGCATTTTGGCCTAAAACGAGCAATTGCTGTTTTTTCTTAAATGCAACATGGGAGAAAATATGTTTCACATCACATTTGTTGGTCTTGGTCTTCAACACATTCTGTGAAATTTTGATCTGTCTGTGTTTGGTAGAAGAGGAGATATCACAAAGAATGCACTTTTGTTATTTCCATTGGTTTCAATGCATTTTGGCATAAAACAAGCATTTGCTGATTTCTCTTAAATGCAACATGGGAGAAAAACTAATTCACATCACATTTGTGGGTCTTGGTTTTCTACACATTCTGTGAAATTTTGAGCTGTCTGTGTTTGCTACAAGAGGAGATATCACAAAGTATGCGCTTTTGTTGTTTCCATTGGTTTCAATGCATTTTGGCCTAAAACGAGCATTTGCTGTTTTCTCTTAAATGCAACATGGGAGAAAAACCATTTCACATCATATTTCTGGGTCTTGGCCTTCAACACAATGTGTGAAATTTTTAGCTATCTGTGTTTGCTAGAAGAGGAGATATCACAAAGTATGCACTTTTGTTGTTTTCCCATTGGTTTCAATGCACATTGGCCTATAACGAGCATTTGCTGTTTTCTCTTAAATGCAACATGGGAGAAAAACCATTTCACATCACATTTGTGGGTCTTGGTCTTCAACACATTCTGTGAAATTTTTAGCTGTCTTTGCTGAAGAGGAGATATCCGAAAGTATGCACTTTTGTTGTTTCCATTGGTTTCAATGCATTTTGGCCTAAAACGAGTATTTGCTGTTTTCTCTTAAATGCAACATGGGAGAAAAACCATTTCACATCAGATTTGTGGGTCATGGTCTTCAACACATTCTGTGAAATTTTGAGCTGTCTGTGTTTGCTACAAGAGGAGATATCACAAAGTATGCGCTTTTGTTGTTTCCTTTCGTTTCAAAGCATTTTGGCCTAAAACAAGCATTTGCTGTTTTCTCTTAAATGCAACATGGGAGAAAACCCATTTCACATCACATTTGTGGGTCTTGGTCTTCAACACATTCTGTGAAATTTTGAGTTGTCTACGTTTGCTACAAGAGGAGATATCACAAAGTATGTGCTTTTGTTGTTTCCTTTGGTTTCATTGCATTTTGGCCTAAAACGAGCATTTGCTGTTTTCTCTTAAACGCAACATGGGAGAAAAACCTTTTTCACATCACATTTGTGGGTCTTGGTCTTCAACACATTCTATGAAATTTGACTTGTCTCTGTTTGCTACAAGAAGAGATATCACAAAGAATGCACTTTTGTTGTTTCCTTTGGTTTCAATGCATTTTGGCCTAAAATGAGCATTTGCTGTTTTCTCTTAAATGCAACATGGGAGAAACCATATTTCACATCACATTTGTGGCTCTTGGTCTTCAACACATTCTGTGAAATTTTGAGTTTTCTGTGTTTGCTAGAAGAGGAGATATCACAAAGTAGGCACATTTGTTGTTTCCAATGGTTTGAATGCATTTTGGCCTAAAATGAGCATTTGCTGTTTTCTCTTGAATGCAACATTGGAGAAAAACCATTTCACATCACATTTGTGGTATTGGCCTTCAACACATTCTGTGAAATTTTGAGCTGTCAGTGTTTACTACAAGAGGAGATATCACAAAGTGTGCGCTTTTGTTGTTTCCTTTCTTTTCAATGCATTTTGGCCTAAAACTAGCATTTGCTGTTTTCTCTTAAATGCAACATGGGAGAAAACCCATTTCACATCACATTTGTGGGTCTTGGTCTTCAACACATTCTGTGAAATTTTTATTTGTCTGTGTTTGCTACAAGAGAAGATATCACAAAGCATGCACTTTTTTTGTTTCCATTGGTTTCAATGCATATTGGCCTAAAACGAGCATTTGCAGTTTTCTCTTAAACGCAACATGTGAGAAAAACCATTTCACATCACATTTGTAGGTCTTGGTCTTCAACACATTCTGTGAAATTTGAGCTGTCTGTGTTTGCTACAAGAGGAGATATCACAAAGTATGCGCTTTTGTTGTTTCCTTTCGTTTCAATGCATTTTGGCCTAAAATGAGCATTTGCTGTTTTCTCTTAAATGCAACATGGGAGAAAACATATTTCACATCACATTTGTGGGTCTTGGTCTTCAACACATTCTGTGAAATTTTGAGTTGTCTGTGTTTGCTAGAAGAGGAGATATCACAAAGTATGCACATTTGTTTTTTCCAATGGTTTGAATGCATTTTGGCCTAAAATGAGCATTTGCTGTTTTCTCTTGAATGCAACATGGGAGACAAACCATTTCACATCACATTTGTGGGTATTGGTCTTCAACACATTCTGTGAAATTTTGAGCTTTCTTTGTTTGCTTAAGAGGAGATATCACAAATTATGCACTTTTGTTGTTTCCATTGGTTTCAATGCATTTTGGCCTAAAACGAGCATTTGCTGTTTTCTCTTAAATGCAACATGGGAGAAAAACCATTTCACATCACATTTGTGGGTCTATGTCTTCAACACATTCTGTGAAATTTTGAGCTGTCTGTGTTTGCTACAAGAGGAGATATCACAAAGTATGCGCTTTTGTTGTTTCCTTTCGATTCAATGCATTTTGGCCTAAAACAAGCATTTGCTGATTTCTCTTAAATGCAACATGGGAGAAAAACTAATTCACATCACATTTGTGGGTCTTGGTTTTCTACACATTCTGTGAAATTTTGAGCTGTCTGTGTTTGCTACAAGAGGAGATATCACAAAGCATGCACTTTTGTTGTTTCCATTGGTTTCAATGCATTTTGGCCTAAAACGAGCATTTGCTGTTTTCTCTGAAATGCAACATGGGAGAAAAACCATTTCACATCACATTTGTGGGTCTTGGTCTTCAACACATTCTGTGAAATTTTTAGCTGTCTTTGCTTAAGAGGAGATATCCCAAAGTATGCACTTTTGTTGTTCCCATTGGTTTCAATGCATTTTGGCCTAAAACGAGCATTTGCTGTTTTCTCTTAAATGCAACGTGGGAGAAAAACCATTTCACATCAGATTTGTAGGTCTTGGTCTTCAACACATTCTGTGAAATTTTGAGCTGTCTGTGTTTGCTACAAGAGGAGATATCACAAATAATGCGCTTTTGTTGTTTCCATTGGTTTGAATGCACTTTTTCCTAAAACAAGCTTTTGCTGTTTTCTCTTAAACGAAACATGGGAGAAAAACCATTTCACATCACATTTGTGGGTCTTGGTCTTCAACACATTCTGTGAAATTTGAGCTGTCTCTGTTTGCTACAAGAGGAGATATCACAAAGAATGCACTTTTGTTGTTTCCATTGGTTTCAATGCATTTTGGCCTAAAACAGGCATTTGCTGTTTTCTCTTAAAGGTAACATGGGAGACAAACCATTTCACATCACATTTGTGGGTCTTGATCTTCAACACATTCTGTGAAATTTTGAGCTGTCTGTTTTTGCTACAAGAGGAGATATCACAAATAATGCGCTTTTGTTGTTTCCATTGGTTTGAATGCACTTTTTCCTAAAACAAGCTTTTGCTGTTTTCTCTTAAACAAAACATGGGAGAAAAACCATTTCACATCACATTTGTGGGTCTTGGTCTTCAACACATTCTGTGAAATTTGAGCTATCTCTGTTTGCTACAAGAGGAGATATCACAAAGAATGCACTTTTGTTGTTTCCATTGGTTTCAATGCATTTTGGCCTAAAACAGGCATTTGCTGTTTTCTCTTAAAGGTAACATGGGAGACAAACCATTTCACATCACATTTGTGGGTGTTGATCTTCAACACATTCTGTGAAATTTTGAGCTGTCTGTTTTTGCTACAAGAGGAGATATCACAAAGTATGCGCTTTTGTTGTTTCCATTGGTTTCAATGCATTTTGGCCTAAAACGAGCAATTGCTGTTTTTTCTTAAATGCAACATGGGAGAAAATATGTTTCACATCACATTTGTTGGTCTTGGTCTTCAACACATTCTGTGAAATTTTGATCTGTCTGTGTTTGGTAGAAGAGGAGATATCACAAAGAATGCACTTTTGTTCTTTCCATTGGTTTCAATGCATTTTGGCATAAAACAAGCATTTGCTGATTTCTCTTAAATGCAACATGGGAGAAAAACTAATTCACATCACATTTGTGGGTCTTGGTTTTCTACACATTCTGTGAAATTTTGAGCTGTCTGTGTTTGCTACAAGAGGAGATATCACAAAGTATGCGCTTTTGTTGTTTCCATTGGTTTCAATGCATTTTGGCCTAAAACGAGCATTTGCTGTTTTCTCTTAAATGCAACATGGGAGAAAAACCATTTCACATCATATTTCTGGGTCTTGGCCTTCAACACAATGTGTGAAATTTTTAGCTATCTGTGTTTGCTAGAAGAGGAGATATCACAAAGTATGCACTTTTGTTGTTTTCCCATTGGTTTCAATGCACATTGGCCTATAACGAGCATTTGCTGTTTTCTCTTAAATGCAACATGGGAGAAAAACCATTTCACATCACATTTGTGGGTCTTGGTCTTCAACACATTCTGTGAAATTTTTAGCTGTCTTTGCTGAAGAGGAGATATCCGAAAGTATGCACTTTTGTTGTTTCCATTGGTTTCAATGCATTTTGGCCTAAAACGAGTATTTGCTGTTTTCTCTTAAATGCAACATGGGAGAAAAACCATTTCACATCAGATTTGTAGGTCTTGGTCTTCAACACATTCTGTGAAATTTTGAGCTGTCTGTGTTTGCTACAAGAGGAGATATCACAAATAATGCGCTTTTGTTGTTTCCATTGGTTTGAATGCACTTTTTCCTAAAACAAGCTTTTGCTGTTTTCTCTTAAACGAAACATGGGAGAAAAACCATTTCACATCACATTTGTGGGTCTTGGTCTTCAACACATTCTGTGAAATTTTGAGCTGTCTGTGTTTACTACAAGAGGAGATATCACAAAGTATTCACATTTGTTGTTTCCAATGGTTTGAATGCATTTTTTCCTAAAACGAGCATTTGCTGTTTTCTCTTAAACGCAACATGGGAGAAAAACCTTTTTCACATCACATTTGTGGGGCTTGGTCTTCAACACATTCTGTGAAATTTTGAGCTGTCTTTGTTTGCTTAAGAGGAGATATCACAAATTATGCGCTTTTGTTGTTTCCATTGGTTTCAATGCATTTTGGCCTAAAACGAGCATTTGCTGTTTTCTCTTAAATGCAACATGGGAGAAAAACCATTTCACATCACATTTCTGGGTCTTGGCCTTCAACACAATGTGTGAAATTTTTAGCTATCTGTGTTTGCTAGAAGAGGAGATATCACAAAGTATGCACTTTTGTTGTTTTCCCATTGGTTTCAATGCACATTGGCCTATAACGAGCATTTGCTGTTTTCTCTTAAATGCAACATGGGAGAAAAACCATTTCACATCACATTTGTGGGTTTTGGTCTTCAACACATTCTGTGAAATTTTTAGCTGTCTTTGCTTAAGAGGAGATATCACAAAGTATGCACTTTTGTTGTTTCCATTGGTTTCAATGCATTTTGTCTAAAACGAGCATTTGCTGTTTTCTCTTAAATGCAACATGGGAGAAAAACCATTTCACATCAGATTTGTGGGTCTTGGTCTTCAACACATTCTGTGAAATTTTGAGCTGTCTGTGTGTACTACAAGAGGAGATATCACAAAGTATGCACATTTGTTGTTTCCAATGGTTTGAATGCATTTTTTCCTAAAACGAGCATTTGCTGTTTTCTCTTAAACGCAACATGGGAGAAAAACCTTTTTCACATCACATTTGTGGATCTTGGTCTTCAACACATTCTGTGAAATTTTGAGTTGTCTGTGTTTGCTACAAGAGGAGATATCACAAAGTATTCACTTTTGTTGTTTCCTTTCGTTTAAATGCATTTTGGTCTAAAACGAGCATGTGCTGTTTTCTCTTAAATGCAACATGGGAGAAAAACCATTTCACATCACATTTGTGGGTCTTGATCTTCAACACATTCTGTGAAATTTTGAGCTGTCTGTTTTTGCTACAAGAGGAGATATCACAAAGTATGTGCTTTTGTTGTTTCCTTTGGTTTCAATGCATTTTGGCCTAAAACGAGCATTTGCTGTTTTCTCTTAAACGCAACATGTGAGAAAAACCATTTCACATCACATTTGTGGGTCTTGGTCTTCAACACATTCTGTGAAATTTGAGCTGTCTGTGTTTGCTACAAGAGGAGATATCACAAAGTATGCGCTTTTGTTGTTTCCTTTCGTTTCAATGCATTTTGGCCTAAAATGAGCATTTGCTGTTTTCTCTTAAATGCAACATGGGAGAAAACATATTTCACATCACATTTGTGGGTCTTGGTCTTCAACACATTCTGTGAAATTTTGAGTTGTCTGTGTTTGCTACAAGAGGAGATATCACAAAGTATGCACATTTGTTGTTTCCAATGGTATGAATGCATTTTGGCCTAAAATGAGCATTTGCTGTTTTCTCTTGAATGCAACATGGGAGAAAAACCATTTCACATCACATTTGTGGTATTGGCCTTCAACACATTCTGTGAAATTTTGAGCGGTCTGTGTTTACTACAAGAGGAGATATCACAAAGTATGCACTTTTGTTGTTTCCAATGGTTTGAATACATTTTTTCCTAAAACGAGCATTTGCTGTTTTCTCTTAAACGCAACATGGGAGAAAAACCTTTTTCACATCACATTTGTGGGGCTTGGTCTTCAACACATTCTGTGAAATTTTGAGCTGTCTTTGTTTGCTTAAGAGGAGATATCACAAATTATGCGCTTTTGTTGTTTCCATTGGTTTCAATGCATTTTGGCCTAAAACGAGCATTTGCTGTTTTCTCTTAAATGCAACATGGGAGAAAAACCATTTCACATCTCATTTGTGGGTCTATGTCTTCAACACATTCTGTGAAATTTTGAGCTGTCTGTGTTTGCTACAAGAAGAGATATCACAAAGTATGCGCTTTTGTTGTTTCCTTTGATTTCAATGCATTTAGGCCTAAAACAAGCATTTGCTGATTTCTCTTAAATGCAACATGGGAGAAAACCCAATTCACATCACATTAGTGGGTCTTGGTATTCAACACATTCTGTGAAATTTTGAGCTGTCTGTGTTTGCTACAAGAGGAGATATTACAAAGTATGCACTTTTGTTGTTTCCTTTCGTTTCAATGCATTTTGGCATAAAATGAGCATTTGCTGTTTTCTCTTAAATGCAACATGGGAGAAAAACCATTTCACATCACATTTGTGGGTCTTGGTCTTCAACACATTCTGTGAAATTTTGAGCTGTCTGTGTTTGCTACAAGAGGAGATATCACAAAGTATGCGCTTTTGTTGTTTCCTTTCGTTTCAATGCATTTTGGCCTAAAACAAGCATTTGCTGATTTCTCTTAAAGGCAACACGGGAGAAAACCCATTTCACATCACATTTGTGGGTCTTGGTCTTCAACACATTCTGTGAAATTTTGAGTTGTCTGTGTTTGCTACAAGAGGAGATATCACAAAGTATGCACTTTTGTTGTTTCCTTTCGTTTAAATGCATTTTGGTCTAAAACGAGCATTTACAGTTTTCTCTTAAATGCAACATGGGAGAAAAACCATTTCACATCACATTTGTGGGTCTTGGTCTTCAACACATTCTGTGAAATTTTGAGCTGTCTGTATTTGCTACAAGAGGAGATATCACAAAGTATGCACTTTTGTTGTTTCCTTTCGTTTAAATGCATTTTGGTCTAAAACGAGCATTTGCTGTTTTCTCTTAAATGCAACATGGGAGAAAAACCATTTCACATCACATTTCTGGGTCTTGGCCTTCAACACAATGTGTGAAATTTTTAGCTATCTGTGTTTGCTAGAAGAGGAGATATCACAAAGTATGCACTTTTGTTGTTTTCCCATTGGTTTCAATGCACATTGGCCTATAACGAGCATTTGCTGTTTTCTCTTAAATGCAACATGGTAGAAAAACCATTTCACATCACATTTGTGGGTTTTGGTCTTCAACACATTCTGTGAAATTTTTAGCTGTCTTTGCTTAAGAGGAGATATCCCAAAGTATGCACTTTTGTTGTTTCCATTGGTTTCAATGCATTTTGTCTAAAACAAGCATTTGCTGTTTTCTCTTAAATGCAACATGGGAGAAAAACCATTTCACATCAGATTTGTAGGTCTTGGTCTTCAACACATTCTGTGAAATTTTGATCTGTCTGTGTTTGGTAGAAGAGGAGATATCACAAAGAATGCACTTTTGTTCTTTCCATTGGTTTCAATGCATTTTGGCATAAAACAAGCATTTGCTGATTTCTCTTAAATGCAACATGGGAGAAAAACTAATTCACATCACATTAGTGGGTCTTGGTATTCAACACATTCTGTGAAATTTTGAGCTGTCTGTGTTTGCTACAAGAGGAGATATTACAAAGTATGCACTTTTGTTGTTTCCTTTCGTTTCAATGCATTTTGGCATAAAATGAGCATTTGCTGTTTTCTCTTAAATGCAACATGGGAGAAAAACCATTTCACATCACATTTGTGGGTCTTGGTCTTCAACACATTCTGTGAAATTTTGAGCTGTCTGTGTTTGCTACAAGAGGAGATATCACAAAGTATGCGCTTTTGTTGTTTCCTTTCGTTTCAATGCATTTTGGCCTAAAACAAGCATTTGCTGATTTCTCTTAAAGGCAACACGGGAGAAAACCCATTTCACATCACATTTGTGGGTCTTGGTCTTCAACACATTCTGTGAAATTTTGAGCTGTCTGTGTTTGCTACAAGAGGAGATATCACAAAGCATGCACTTTTGTTGTTTCCATTGGTTTCAATGCATTTTGGCCTAAAACGAGCATTTGCTGTTTTCTCTGAAATGCAACATGGGAGAAAAACCATTTCACATCACATTTGTGGGTCTTGGTCTTCAACACATTCTGTGAAATTTTTAGCTGTCTTTGCTTAAGAGGAGATATCCCAAAGTATGCACTTTTGTTGTTCCCATTGGTTTCAATGCATTTTGGCCTAAAACGAGCATTTGCTGTTTTCTCTTAAATGCAACGTGGGAGAAAAACCATTTCACATCAGATTTGTAGGTCTTGGTCTTCAACACATTCTGTGAAATTTTGAGCTGTCTGTGTTTGCTACAAGAGGAGATATCACAAATAATGCGCTTTTGTTGTTTCCATTGGTTTGAATGCACTTTTTCCTAAAACAAGCTTTTGCTGTTTTCTCTTAAACGAAACATGGGAGAAAAACCATTTCACATCACATTTGTGGGTCTTGGTCTTCAACACATTCTGTGAAATTTGAGCTGTCTCTGTTTGCTACAAGAGGAGATATCACAAAGAATGCACTTTTGTTGTTTCCATTGGTTTCAATGCATTTTGGCCTAAAACAGGCATTTGCTGTTTTCTCTTAAAGGTAACATGGGAGACAAACCATTTCACATCACATTTGTGGGTCTTGATCTTCAACACATTCTGTGAAATTTTGAGCTGTCTGTTTTTGCTACAAGAGGAGATATCACAAATAATGCGCTTTTGTTGTTTCCATTGGTTTGAATGCACTTTTTCCTCAAACAAGCTTTTGCTGTTTTCTCTTAAACAAAACATGGGAGAAAAACCATTTCACATCACATTTGTGGGTCTTGGTCTTCAACACATTCTGTGAAATTTGAGCTGTCTCTGTTTGCTACAAGAGGAGATATCACAAAGAATGCACTTTTGTTGTTTCCATTGGTTTCAATGCATTTTGGCCTAAAACAGGCATTTGCTGTTTTCTCTTAAAGGTAACATGGGAGACAAACCATTTCACATCACATTTGTGAGTGTTGATCTTCAACACATTCTGTGAAATTTTGAGCTGTCTGTTTTTGCTACAAGAGGAGATATCACAAAGTATGCGCTTTTGTTGTTTCCATTGGTTTCAATGCATTTTGGCCTAAAACGAGCAATTGCTGTTTTTTCTTAAATGCAACATGGGAGAAAATATGTTTCACATCACATTTGTTGGTCTTGGTCTTCAACACATTCTGTGAAATTTTGATCTGTCTGTGTTTGGTAGAAGAGGAGATATCACAAAGAATGCACTTTTGTTCTTTCCATTGGTTTCAATGCATTTTGGCATAAAACAAGCATTTGCTGATTTCTCTTAAATGCAACATGGGAGAAAAACTAATTCACATCACATTTGTGTGTCTTGGTTTTCTACACATTCTGTGAAATTTTGAGCTGTCTGTGTTTGCTACAAGAGGAGATATCACAAAGTATGCGCTTTTGTTGTTTCCATTGGTTTCAATGCATTTTGGCCTAAAACGAGCATTTGCTGTTTTCTCTTAAATGCAACATGGGAGAAAAACCATTTCACATCATATTTCTGGGTCTTGGCCTTCAACACAATGTGTGAAATTTTTAGCTATCTGTGTTTGCTAGAAGAGGAGATATCACAAAGTATGCACTTTTGTTGTTTTCCCATTGGTTTCAATGCACATTGGCCTATAACAAGCATTTGCTGTTTTCTCTTAAATGCAACATGGGAGAAAAACCATTTCACATCACATTTGTGGGTCTTGGTCTTCAACACATTCTGTGAAATTTTTAGCTGTCTTTGCTGAAGAGGAGATATCCGAAAGTATGCACTTTTGTTGTTTCCATTGGTTTCAATGCATTTTGGCCTAAAACGAGTATTTGCTGTTTTCTCTTAAATGCAACATGGGAGAAAAACCATTTCACATCAGATTTGTAGGTCTTGGTCTTCAACACATTCTGTGAAATTTTGAGCTGTCTGTGTTTGCTACAAGAGGAGATATCACAAATAATGCGCTTTTGTTGTTTCCATTGGTTTGAATGCACTTTTTCCTAAAACAAGCTTTTGCTGTTTTCTCTTAAACGAAACATGGGAGAAAAACCATTTCACATCACATTTGTGGGTCTTGGTCTTCAACACATTCTGTGAAATTTTGAGCTGTCTGTGTTTACTACAAGAGGAGATATCACAAAGTATTCACATTTGTTGTTTCCAATGGTTTGAATGCATTTTTTCCTAAAACGAGCATTTGCTGTTTTCTCTTAAACGCAACATGGGAGAAAAACCCTTTTCACATCACATTTGTGGGGCTTGGTCTTCAACACATTCTGTGAAATTTTGAGCTGTCTTTGTTTGCTTAAGAGGAGATATCACAAATTATGCGCTTTTGTTGTTTCCATTGGTTTCAATGCATTTTGGCCTAAAACGAGCATTTGCTGTTTTCTCTTAAATGCAACATGGGAGAAAAACCATTTCACATCACATTTCTGGGTCTTGGCCTTCAACACAATGTGTGAAATTTTTAGCTATCTGTGTTTGCTAGAAGAGGAGATATCACAAAGTATGCACTTTTGTTGTTTTCCCATTGGTTTCAATGCACATTGGCCTATAACGAGCATTTGCTGTTTTCTCTTAAATGCAACATGGGAGAAAAACCATTTCACATCACATTTGTGGGTTTTGGTCTTCAACACATTCTGTGAAATTTTTAGCTGTCTTTGCTTAAGAGGAGATATCACAAAGTATGCACTTTTGTTGTTTCCATTGGTTTCAATGCATTTTGTCTAAAACGAGCATTTGCTGTTTTCTCTTAAATGCAACATGGGAGAAAAACCATTTCACATCAGATTTGTGGGTCTTGGTCTTCAACACATTCTGTGAAATTTTGAGCTGTCTGTGTGTACTACAAGAGGAGATATCACAAAGTATGCACATTTGTTGTTTCCAATGGTTTGAATGCATTTTTTCCTAAAACGAGCATTTGCTGTTTTCTCTTAAACGCAACATGGGAGAAAAACCTTTTTCACATCACATTTGTGGATCTTGGTCTTCAACACATTCTGTGAAATTTTGAGTTTTCTGTGTTTGCTACAAGAGGAGATATCACAAAGTATTCACTTTTGTTGTTTCCTTTCATTTAAATGCATTTTGGTCTAAAACGAGCATGTGCTGTTTTCTCTTAAATGCAACATGGGAGAAAAACCATTTCACATCACATTTGTGGGTCTTGATCTTCAACACATTCTGTGAAATTTTGAGCTGTCTGTTTTTGCTACAAGAGGAGATATCACAAAGTATGTGCTTTTGTTGTTTCCTTTGGTTTCAATGCATTTTGGCCTAAAATGAGCATTTGCTGTTTTCTCTTAAACGCAACATGTGAGAAAAACCATTTCACATCACATTTGTGGGTCTTGGTCTTCAACACATTCTGTGAAATTTGAGCTGTCTGTGTTTGCTACAAGAGGAGATATCACAAAGTATGCGCTTTTGTTGTTTCCTTTCGTTTCAATGCATTTTGGCCTAAAATGAGCATTTGCTGTTTTCTCTTAAATGCAACATGGGAGAAAACATATTTCACATCACATTTGTGGGTCTTGGTCTTCAACACATTCTGTGAAATTTTGAGTTGTCTGTGTTTGCTACAAGAGGAGATATCACAAAGTATGCACATTTGTTGTTTCCAATGGTTTGAATGCATTTTGGCCTAAAATGAGCATTTGCTGTTTTCTCTTGAATGCAACATGGGAGAAAAACCATTTCACATCACATTTGTGGTATTGGCCTTCAACACATTCTGTGAAATTTTGAGCGGTCTGTGTTTACTACAAGAGGAGATATCACAAAGTATGCACTTTTGTTGTTTCGAATGGTTTGAATACATTTTTTCCTAAAACGAGCATTTGCTGTTTTCTCTTAAACGCAACATGGGAGAAAAACCTTTTTCACATCACATTTGTGGGGCTTGGTCTTCAACACATTCTGTGAAATTTTGAGCTGTCTTTGTTTGCTTAAGAGGAGATATCACAAATTATGCGCTTTTGTTGTTTCCATTGGTTTCAATGCATTTTGGCCTAAAACGAGCATTTGCTGTTTTCTCTTAAATGCAACATGGGAGAAAAACCATTTCACATCTCATTTGTGGGTCTATGTCTTCAACACATTCTGTGAAATTTTGAGCTGTCTGTGTTTGCTACAAGAAGAGATATCACAAAGTATGCGCATTTGTTGTTTCCTTTGATTTCAATGCATTTAGGCCTAAAACAAGCATTTGCTGATTTCTCTTAAATGCAACATGGGAGAAAACCCAATTCACATCACATTAGTGGGTCTTGGTATTCAACACATTCTGTGAAATTTTGAGCTGTCTGTGTTTGCTACAAGAGGAGATATTACAAAGTATGCACTTTTGTTGTTTCCTTTCGTTTCAATGCATTTTGGCATAAAATGAGCATTTGCTGTTTTCTCTTAAATGCAACATGGGAGAAAAACCATTTCACATCACATTTGTGGGTCTTGGTCTTCAACACATTCTGTGAAATTTTGAGCTGTCTGTGTTTGCTACAAGAGGAGATATCACAAAGTATGCGCTTTTGTTGTTTCCTTTCGTTTCAATGCATTTTGGCCTAAAACAAGCATTTGCTGATTTCTCTTAAAGGCAACACGGGAGAAAACCCATTTCACATCACATTTGTGGGTCTTGGTCTTCAACACATTCTGTGAAATTTTGAGTTGTCTGTGTTTGCTACAAGAGGAGATATCACAAAGTATGCACTTTTGTTGTTTCCTTTCGTTTAAATGCATTTTGGTCTAAAACGAGCATTTACAGTTTTCTCTTAAATGCAACATGGGAGAAAAACCATTTCACATCACATTTGTGGGTCTTGGTCTTCAACACATTCTGTGAAATTTTGAGCTGTCTGTATTTGCTACAAGAGGAGATATCACAAAGTATGCACTTTTGTTGTTTCCTTTCGTTTAAATGCATTTTGGTCTAAAACGAGCATTTGCTGTTTTCTCTTAAATGCAACATGGGAGAAAAACCATTTCACATCACATTTCTGGGTCTTGGCCTTCAACACAATGTGTGAAATTTTTAGCTATCTGTGTTTGCTAGAAGAGGAGATATCACAAAGTATGCACTTTTGTTGTTTTCCCATTGGTTTCAATGCACATTGGCCTATAACGAGCATTTGCTGTTTTCTCTTAAATGCAACATGGTAGAAAAACCATTTCACATCACATTTGTGGGTTTTGGTCTTCAACACATTCTGTGAAATTTTTATCTGTCTTTGCTTAAGAGGAGATATCCCAAAGTATGCACTTTTGTTGTTTCCATTGGTTTCAATGCATTTTGTCTAAAACAAGCATTTGCTGTTTTCTCTTAAATGCAACATGGGAGAAAAACCATTTCACATCAGATTTGTAGGTCTTGGTCTTCAACACATTCTGTGAAATTTTGATCTGTCTGTGTTTGGTAGAAGAGGAGATATCACAAAGAATGCACTTTTGTTCTTTCCATTGGTTTCAATGCATTTTGGCATAAAACAAGCATTTGCTGATTTCTCTTAAATGCAACATGGGAGAAAAACTAATTCACATCACATTAGTGGGTCTTGGTATTCAACACATTCTGTGAAATTTTGAGCTGTCTGTGTTTGCTACAAGAGGAGATATTACAAAGTATGCACTTTTGTTGTTTCCTTTCGTTTCAATGCATTTTGGCATAAAATGAGCATTTGCTGTTTTCTCTTAAATGCAACATGGGAGAAAAACCATTTCACATCACATTTGTGGGTCTTGGTCTTCAACACATTCTGTGAAATTTTGAGCTGTCTGTGTTTGCTACAAGAGGAGATATCACAAAGTATGCGCTTTTGTTGTTTCCTTTCGTTTCAATGCATTTTGGCCTAAAACAAGCATTTGCTGATTTCTCTTAAAGGCAACACGGGAGAAAACCCATTTCACATCACATTTGTGGGTCTTGGTCTTCAACACATTCTGTGAAATTTTGAGTTGTCTGTGTTTGCTACAAGAGGAGATATCACAAAGTATGCACTTTTGTTGTTTCCTTTCGTTTAAATGCATTTTGGTCTAAAACGAGCATTTACAGTTTTCTCTTAAATGCAACATGGGAGAAAAACCATTTCACATCACATTTGTGGGTCTTGGTCTTCAACACATTCTGTGAAATTTTGAGCTGTCTGTATTTGCTACAAGAGGAGATATCACAAAGTATGCGCTTTTGTTGTTTCCTTTCGTTTAAATGCATTTTGGTCTAAAACGAGCATTTGCTGTTTTCTCTTAAATGCAACATGGGAGAAAAACCATTTCACATCACATTTCTGGGTCTTGGCCTTCAACACAATGTGTGAAATTTTTAGCTATCTGTGTTTGCTAGAAGAGGAGATATCACAAAGTATGCACTTTTGTAGTTTTCCCATTGGTTTCAATGCACATTGGCCTATAACGAGCATTTGCTGTTTTCTCTTAAATGCAACATGGTAGAAAAACCATTTCACATAACATTTGTGGGTTTTGGTCTTCAACACATTCTGTGAAATTTTTAGCTGTCTTTGCTTAAGAGGAGATATCCCAAAGTATGCACTTTTGTTGTTTCCATTAGTTTCAATGCATTTTGTCTAAAACAAGCATTTGCTGTTTTCTCTTAAATGCAACATGGGAGAAAAACCATTTCACATCAGATTTGTAGGTCTTGGTCTTCAACACATTCTGTGAAATTTTGATCTGTCTGTGTTTGGTAGAAGAGGAGATATCACAAAGAATGCACTTTTGTTCTTTCCATTGGTTTCAATGCATTTTGGCCTAAAACAAGCATTTGCTGTTTTCTCTTAAACGCAACATGTGAGAAAAACCATTTCACATCACATTTGTGGGTCTTGGTCTTCAACACATTCTGTGAAATTTGAGCTGTCTGTGTTTGCTACAAGAGGAGATATCACAAAGTATGCGCTTTTGTTGTTTCCTTTCGTTTCAATGCATTTTGGCCTAAAATGAGCATTTGCTGTTTTCTCTTAAATGCAACATGGGAGAAAACATATTTCACATCACATTTGTGGGTCTTGGTCTTCAACACATTCTGTGAAATTTTGAGTTGTCTGTGTTTGCTACAAGAGGAGATATCACAAAGTATGCACATTTGTTGTTTCCAATGGTTTGAATGCATTTTGGCCTAAAATGAGCATTTGCTGTTTTCTCTTGAATGGAACATGGTAGAAAAACCATTTCACATCACATTTGTGGTATTGGCCTTCAACACATTCTGTGAAATTTTGAGCGGTCTGTGTTTACTACAAGAGGAGATATCACAAAGTATGCACTTTTGTTGTTTCCAATGGTTTGAATACATTTTTTCCTAAAACGAGCATTTGCTGTTTTCTCTTAAACGCAACATGGGAGAAAAACCTTTTTCACATCACATTTGTGGGGCTTGGTCTTCAACACATTCTGTGAAATTTTGAGCTGTCTTTGTTTGCTTAAGAGGAGATATCACAAATTATGCGCTTTTGTTGTTTCCATTGGTTTCAATGCATTTTGGCCTAAAACGAGCATTTGCTGTTTTCTCTTAAATGCAACATGGGAGAAAAACCATTTCACATCTCATTTGTGGGTCTATGTCTTCAACACATTCTGTGAAATTTTGAGCTGTCTGTGTTTGCTACAAGAAGAGATATCACAAAGTATGCGCTTTTGTTGTTTCCTTTGATTTCAATGCATTTAGGCCTAAAACAAGCATTTGCTGATTTCTCTTAAATGCAACATGGGAGAAAACCCAATTCACATCACATTAGTGGGTCTTGGTATTCAACACATTCTGTGAAATTTTGAGCTGTCTGTGTTTGCTACAAGAGGAGATATTACAAAGTATGCACTTTTGTTGTTTCCTTTCGTTTCAATGCATTTTGGCATAAAATGAGCATTTGCTGTTTTCTCTTAAATGCAACATGGGAGAAAAACCATTTCACATCACATTTGTGGGTCTTGGTCTTCAACACATTCTGTGAAATTTTGAGCTGTCTGTGTTTGCTACAAGAGGAGATATCACAAAGTATGCGCTTTTGTTGTTTCCTTTCGTTTCAATGCATTTTGGCCTAAAACAAGCATTTGCTGATTTCTCTTAAAGGCAACACGGGAGAAAACCCATTTCACATCACATTTGTGGGTCTTGGTCTTCAACACATTCTGTGAAATTTTGAGTTGTCTGTGTTTGCTACAAGAGGAGATATCACAAAGTATGCACTTTTGTTGTTTCCTTTCGTTTAAATGCATTTTGGTCTAAAACGAGCATTTACAGTTTTCTCTTAAATGCAACATGGGAGAAAAACCATTTCACATCACATTTGTGGGTCTTGGTCTTCAACACATTCTGTGAAATTTTGAGCTGTCTGTATTTGCTACAAGAGGAGATATCACAAAGTATGCACTTTTGTTGTTTCCTTTCGTTTAAATGCATTTTGGTCTAAAACGAGCATTTGCTGTTTTCTCTTAAATGCAACATGGGAGAAAAACCATTTCACATCACATTTCTGGGTCTTGGCCTTCAACACAATGTGTGAAATTTTTAGCTATCTGTGTTTGCTAGAAGAGGAGATATCACAAAGTATGCACTTTTGTTGTTTTCCCATTGGTTTCAATGCACATTGGCCTATAACGAGCATTTGCTGTTTTCTCTTAAATGCAACATGGTAGAAAAACCATTTCACATCACATTTGTGGGTTTTGGTCTTCAACACATTCTGTGAAATTTTTAGCTGTCTTTGCTTAAGAGGAGATATCCCAAAGTATGCACTTTTGTTGTTTCCATTGGTTTCAATGCATTTTGTCTAAAACAAGCATTTGCTGTTTTCTCTTAAATGCAACATGGGAGAAAAACCATTTCACATCAGATTTGTAGGTCTTGGTCTTCAACACATTCTGTGAAATTTTGAGCTGTCTGTGTTTGCTACAAGAGGAGATATCACAAATAATGCGCTTTTGTTGTTTCCATTGGTTTGAATGCACTTTTTCCTAAAAAAAGCTTTTGCTGTTTTCTCTTAAACGAAACATGGGAGAAAAACTATTTCACATCACATTTGTGGGTCTTGGTCTTCAACACATTCTGTGAAATTTTGAGCTGTCTGTGTGTACTACAAGAGGAGATATCACAAAGTATGCACATTTGTTGTTTCCAATGGTTTGAATGCATTTTTTCCTAAAACGAGCATTTGCTGTTTTCTCTTAAACGCAACATGGGAGAAAAACCTTTTTCACATCACATTTGTGGGGCTTGGTCTTCAACACATTCTGTGAAATTTGGAGCTGTCATTGTTTGCTTAAGAGGAGATATCACAAATTATGCGCTTTTGTTGTTTCCATTGGTTTCAATGCATTTTGGCCTAAAACGAGCATTTGCTGTTTTCTCTTAAATGCAACATGGGAGAAAAACCATTTCACATCACATTTGTGGGTCTATGTCTTCAACACATTCTGTGAAATTTTGAGCTGTCTGTGTTTGCTACAAGAAGAGATATCACAAAGTATGCGCTTTTGTTGTTTCCTTTGATTTCAATGCATTTAGGCCTAAAACAAGCATTTGCTGATTTCTCTTAAATGCAACATGGGAGAAAACCCAATTCACATCACATTAGTGGGTCTTGGTATTCAACACATTCTGTGAAATTTTGAGCTGTCTGTGTTTGCTACAAGAGGAGATATCACAAAGTATGCGCTTTTGTTGTTTCCTTTCGTTTCAATGCATTTTGGCATAAAACGAGCATTTGCTGTTTTCTCTTAAATGCAATATGGGAGAAAAACCATTTCACATCACATTTGTGGGTCTTGGTCTTCAACACATTCTGTGAAATTTTGAGCTGTATTTGCTTAAGAGGAGATATCCCAAAGTATGCACTTTTGTTGTTTCCATTGGTTTCAATGCATTTTGGCCTAAAACGAGCATTTGCTGTTTTCTCTTAAATGCAACGTGGGAGAAAAACCATTTCACATCAGATTTGTAGGTCTTGGTCTTCAACACATTCTGTGAAATTTTGAGCTGTCTGTGTTTGCTACAAGAGGAGATATCACAAATAATGCGCTTTTGTTGTTTCCATTGGTTTGAATGCACTTTTTCCTAAAACAAGCTTTTGCTGTTTTCTCTTAAACGAAACATGGGAGAAAAACCATTTCACATCACATTTGTGGGTCTTGGTCTTCAACACATTCTGTGAAATTTGAGCTGTCTCTGTTTGCTACAAGAGGAGATATCACAAAGAATGCACTTTTGTTGTTTCCATTGGTTTCAATGCATTTTGGCCTAAAACAGGCATTTGCTGTTTTCTCTTAAAGGTAACATGGGAGACAAACCATTTCACATCACATTTGTGGGTCTTGATCTTCAACACATTCTGTGAAATTTTGAGCTGTCTGTTTTTGCTACAAGAGGAGATATCACAAAGTATGCACTTTTGTTGTTTCCATTGGTTTCAATGCATTTTGGCATAAAACGAGCATTTGCTGTTTTCTCTTAAATGCAACATGGGAGAAAAACCATTTCACATCAGATTTGTAGGTCTTGGTCTTCAACACATTCTGTGAAATTTTGAGCTGTCTGTGTTTGCTACAAGAGGAGATATCACAAATAATGCACTTTTGTTGTTTCCATTGGTTTGAATGCACTTTTTCCTAAAACAAGCTTTTGCTGTTTTCTCTTAAACGAAACATGGGAGAAAAACCATTTCACATCACATTTGTGGGTCTTGGTCTTCAACACATTCTGTGAAATTTGAGCTGTCTCTGTTTGCTACAAGAGGAGATATCACAAAGAATGCACTTTTCTTGTTTCCATTGGTTTCAATGCATTTTGGCCTAAAACAGGCATTTGCTGTTTTCTCTTAAAGGTAACATGGGAGACAAACCATTTCACATCACGTTTGTGGGTCTTGATCTTCAACACATTCTGTGAAATTTTGAGCTGTCTGTTTTTTCTACAAGAGGAGATATCACAAAGTATGCGCTTTTGTTGTTTCCATTGGTTTCAATGCATTTTGGCCTAAACCGAGCAATTTCTGTTTTTTCTTAAATGCAACATGGGAGAAAATCTGTTTCACATCACATTTGTGGGTCTTGGTCTTCAACACATTCTGTGAAATTTTGATCTGTCTGTGTTTGCTAGAAGAGGAGATATCACAAAGTATGCACTTTTGTTCTTTCCATTGGTTTCAATGCATTTTGGCCTAAAACAAGCATTTGCTGATTTCTCTTAAATGCAACATGGGAGAAAAACTAATTCACATCACATTTGTGGGTCTTGGTTTTCTACACATTCTGTGAAATTTTGAGCTGTCTGTGTTTGCTACAAGAGGAGATATCACAAAGTATGTGCTTTTGTTGTTTCCATTGGTTTCAATGCATTTTGAACTTAAATGAGCATTTGCTGTTTTCTTTTAAATGCAACATGGGAGAAAAACCATTTCACATCACATTTCTGGGTCTTGGCCTTCAACACAATGTGTGAAATTTTTAGCTATCTGTGTTTGCTAGAAGAGGAGATATCACAAAGTATGCACTTTTGTTGTTTTCCCATTGGTTTCAATGCACATTGGCCTATAACGAGCATTTGCAGTTTTCTCTTAAATGCAACATGGGAGAAAAACCATTTCACATCACATTTGTGGGTCTTGGTCTTCAACACATTCTGTGAAATTTTTAGCTGTCTTTGCTTAAGAGGAGTTATCCCAAAGTATGCACTTTTGTTGTTTCCATTGGTTTCAATGCATTTTGGCCTAAAATGAGCATTTGCTGTTTTCTCTTAAATGCAACATGGGAGAAAAACCATTTCACATCAGATTTGTAGGTCTTGGTCTTCAACACATTCTGTGAAATTTTGAGCTGTCTGTGTTTGCTACAAGAGGAGATATCACAAATAATGTGCTTTTGTTGTTTCCATTGGTTTGAATGCACTTTTTCCTAAAACAAGCTTTTGCTGTTTTCTCTTAAATGAAACATGGGAGAAAAACCATTTCACATCACATTTGTGGGTCTTGGTCTTCAACACATTCTGTGAAATTTTGAGCTGTCTGTGTTTACTACAAGAGGAGATATCACAAAGTATGCACATTTGTTGTTTCCAATGGTTTGAATGCATTTTTTCCTAAAACGAGCATTTGCTGTTTTCTCTTAAAAGCAACATGGGAGAAAAACCTTTTTCACATCACATTTGTGGGGCTTGGTCTTCAACACATTCTGTGAAATTTTGAGCTGTCTTTGTTTGCTTAAGAGGAGATATCACAAATTATGCGCTTTTGTTGTTTCCATTGGTTTCAATGCATTTTGGCCTAAAACAAGCATTTGCTGTTTTCTCTTTAATGCAACATGGGAGAAAAACCATTTCACATCACATTTGTTGGTCTATGTCTTCAACACATTCTGTGAAATTTTGAGCTGTCTGTGTTTGCTACAAGAGGAGAGATCACAAAGCATGCGCTTTTGTTGTTTCCATTGGTTTCAATGTATTTTGGCCTAAAACAAGCATTTGCTGTTTTCTCTTAAAGGCAACACGGGAGAAAACCCATTTCACATCACATTTGTGGGTCTTGGTCTTCAACACATTCTGTGAAATTTTGAGTTGTCTGTGTTTGCTACAAGAGGAGATATCACAAAGTATGAACTTTTGTTGTTTCCTTTCGTTTAAATGCATTTTGGTCTAAAACGAGCATTTGCTGTTTTCTCTTAAATGCAACATGGGAGAAAAACCATTTCACATCACATTTGTGGGTCTTGGTCTTCAACACATTCTGTGAAATTTTGAGCTGTCTGTGTATTTGCTACAAGAGGAGATATCACAAAGTATGCACTTTTGTTGTTTCCTTTCGTTTAAATGCATTTTGGTCTAAAACAATCATTTGCTGTTTTCTCTTAAATGCAACATGGAGAAAAACCATTTCACATCAGATTTTTGGGTCTTGGTCTTCAACACATTCTGTGAAATTTTGAGCTGTCTGTGTTTGCTACAAGAGGAGATATCACAAAGTATGTGCTTTTGTTGTTTCCTTTGGTTTCAATGCATTTTGGCCTAAAACGAGCATTTGCTGTTTTCTCTTAAACGCAACATGGGAGAAAAACCTTTTTCACATCACATTTGTGGGTTTTGGTCTTCAACACATTCTATGAAATTTGAGCTGTCTCTGTTTGCTACAAGAGGAGATATCACAAAGAATGCACTTTTGTTGTTTCCTTTGGTTTCAATGCATATTCGTCTAAAACGAGCATTTGCTGTTTTCTCTTAAATGCAACATGGGAGACAAACCATTTCACATCACATTTGTGGGTCTTGGCCTTCAACACATTGTGTGAAATTTTGAGCTGTCTGTGTTTGATACAAGAGGAGAGATCACAAAGTATGCGCTTTTGTTGTTTCCATTGGTTTCAATGCATATTGGTCTAAAATGAGCATTTGCAGTTTTCTCTTAAACGCAACATGTGAGAAAAACCATTTCACATCACATTTGTGGGTCTTGGTCTTCAACACATTCTGTGAAATTTGAGCTGTCTGTGTTTGCTACAAGAGGAGATATCACAAAGTTTGCGCTTTTGTTGTTTCCTTTCGTTTCAATGCATTTTGGCCTAAAATGAGCATTTGCTGTTTTCTCTTAAATGCAACATGGGAGAAAACATATTTCACATCACATTTGTGGGTCTTGGTCTTCAACACATTCTGTGAAATTTTGAGCTGTCTGTGTTTGCTACAAGAGGAGATATCACAAAGTATGCACATTTGTTGTTTCCAATGGTTTGAATGCATTTTGGCCTAAAATGAGCATTTGCTGTTTTCTCTTGAATGCAACATGGGAGAAAAACCATTTCACATCACATTTGTGGTATTGGCCTTCAACACATTCTGTGAAATTTTGAGCTGTCTGTGTTTACTACAAGAGGAGATATCACAAAGTATGCACATTTGTTGTTTCCAATGGTTTGAATGCATTTTTTCCTAAAACGAGCATTTGCTGTTTTCTCTTAAACGCAACATGGGAGAAAAACCTTTTTCACATCACATTTGTGGGGCTTGGTCTTCAACACATTCTGTGAAATTTTGAGCTGTCTTTGTTTGCTTAAGAGGAGATATCACAAATTATGCGCTTTTGTTGTTTCCATTGGTTTCAATGCATTTTGGCCTAAATCGAGCATTTGCTGTTTTCTCTTAAATGCAACATGGGATAAAAACCATTTCACATCACATTTGTGGGTCTATGTCTTCAACACATTCTGTGAAATTTTGAGCTGTCTGTGTTTGCTACAAGAGGAGATATCACAAAGCATGTGCTTTTGTTGTTTCCATTGGTTTCAATGCATTTTGGCCTAAAACAAGCATTTGCTGTTTTCTCTTAAAGGCAACACGGGAGAAAACCCATTTCACATCACATTTGTGGGTCTTGGTCTTCAACACATTCTGTGAAATTTTGAGTTGTCTGTGTTTGCTACAAGAGGAGATATCACAAAGTATGCACTTTTGTTGTTTCCTTTCGTTTAAATGCATTTTGGTCTAAAACGAGCATTTGCTGTTTTCTCTTAAATGCAACATGGGAGAAAAACCATTTCACATCACATTTGTGGGTCTTGGTCTTCAACACATTCTGTGAAATTTTGAGCTGTCTGTATTTGCTACAAGAGGAGATATCACAAAGTATGCACTTTTGTTGTTTCCTTTCGTTTAAATGCATTTTGGTCTAAAACAATCATTTGCTGTTTTCTCTTAAATGCAACATGGAGAAAAACCATTTCACATCCGATTTGTGGGTCTTGGTCTTCAACACATTCTGTGAAATTTTGAGCTGTCTGTGTTTGCTACAAGAGGAGATATCACAAAGTATGTGCTTTTGTTCTTTCCTTTGGTTTCAATGCATTTTGGCCTAAAACGAGCATTTGCTGTTTTCTCTTAAACGCAACATGGGAGAAAAACCTTTTTCACATCACATTTGTGGGTTTTGGTCTTCAACACATTCTATGAAATTTGAGCTGTCTGTGTTTGCTACAAGAGGAGATATCACAAAGTATGTGCTTTTGTTGTTTCCTTTGGTTTCAATGCATTTTGGCCTAAAACGAGCATTTGCTGTTTTCTCTTAAACGCAACATGGGAGAAAAACCTTTTTCACATCACATTTGGGGGTTTTGGTCTTCAACACATTCTATGAAATTTGAGCTGTCTCTGTTTGCTACAAGAGGAGATATCACAAAGAATGCACTTTTGTTGTTTCCTTTGGTTTCAATGCATATTCATCTAAAACGAGCATTTGCTGTTTTCTCTTAAATGCAACATGGGAGACAAACCATTTCACATCACATTTGTGGGTCTTGGCCTTCAACACATTGTGTGAAATTTTGAGCTGTCTGTGTTTGATACAAGAGGAGATATCACAAAGTATGCGCTTTTGTTGTTTCCATCGGTTTCAATGCATATTGGTCTAAAATGAGCATTTGCAATTTTCTCTTAAACGCAACATGTGAGAAAAACCATTTCACATCACATTTGTGGGTCTTGGTCTTCAACACATTCTGTGAAATTTGAGCTGTCTGTGTTTGCTACAAGAGGAGATATCACAAAGTTTGCGCTTTTGTTGTTTCCTTTCGTTTCAATGCATTTTGGCCTAAAATGAGCATTTGCTGTTTTCTCTTAAATGCAACATGGGAGAAAACATATTTCACATCACATTTGTGGGTCTTGGTCTTCAACACATTCTGTGAAATTTTGAGTTGTCTGTGTTTGCTACAAGAGGAGATATCACAAAGTATGCACATTTGTTGTTTCCAATGGTTTGAATGCATTTTGGCCTAAAATGAGCATTTGCTGTTTTCTCTTGAATGCAACATGGGAGAAAAACCATTTCACATCACATTTGTGGTATTGGCCTTCAACACATTCTGTGAAATTTTGAGCTGTCTGTGTTTACTACAAGAGGAGATATCTCAAAGTATGCACATTTGTTGTTTCCAATGGTTTGAATGCATTTTTTCCTAAAACGAGCATTTGCTGTTTTCTCTTAAACACAACATGGGAGAAAAACCTTTTTCACATCACATTTGTGGGGCTTGGTCTTCAACACATTCTGTGAAATTTTGAGCTGTCTTTGTTTGCTTAAGAGGAGATATCACAAATTATGCGCTTTTGTTGTTTCCATTGGTTTCAATGCATTTTGGCCTAAAACGAGCATTTGCTGTTTTCTCTTAAATGCAACATGGGAGAAAAACCATTTCACATCACATTTGTGGGTCTATGTCTTCAACACATTCTGTGAAATTTTGAGCTGTCTGTGTTTACTACAAGAGGAGATATCACAAAGTATGCACATTTGTTGTTTCCAATGGTTTGAATGCATTTTTTCCTAAAACGAGCATTTGCTGTTTTCTCTTAAATGCAACATGGGAGAAAAACCTTTTTCACATCACATTTGTGGGGCTTGGTCTTCAACACATTCTGTGAAATTTTGAGCTGTCTTTGTTTGCTTAAGAGGAGATATCACAAATTATGCGCTTTTGTTGTTTCCATTGGTTTCAATGCATTTTGGCCTAAAACGAGCATTTGCTGTTTTCTCTTAAATGCAACATGGGATAAAAACCATTTCACATCACATTTGTGGGTCTATGTCTTCAACACATTCTGTGAAATTTTGAGCTGTCTGTGTTTGCTACAAGAGGAGATATCACAAAGCATGTGCTTTTGTTGTTTCCATTGGTTTCAATGCATTTTGGCCTAAAACAAGCATTTGCTGTTTTCTCTTAAAGGCAACACGGGAGAAAACCCATTTCACATCACATTTGTGGGTCTTGGTCTTCAACACATTCTGTGAAATTTTGAGTTGTCTGTGTTTGCTACAAGAGGAGATATCACAAAGTATGCACTTTTGTTGTTTCCTTTCGTTTAAATGCATTTTGGTCTAAAACGAGCATTTGCTGTTTTCTCTTAAATGCAACATGGGAGAAAAACCATTTCACATCACATTTGTGGGTCTTGGTCTTCAACACATTCTGTGAAATTTTGAGCTGTCTGTATTTGCTACAAGAGGAGATATCACAAAGTATGCACTTTTGTTGTTTCCTTTCGTTTAAATGCATTTTGGTCTAAAACAATCATTTGCTGTTTTCTCTTAAATGCAACATGGAGAAAAACCATTTCACATCAGATTTGTGGGTCTTGGTCTTCAACACATTCTGTGAAATTTTGAGCTGTCTGTGTTTGCTACAAGAGGAGATATCACAAAGTATGTGCTTTTGTTGTTTCCTTTGGTTTCAATGCATTTTGGCCTAAAACGAGCATTTGCTGTTTTCTCTTAAACGCAACATGGGAGAAAAACCTTTTTCACATCACATTTGTGGGTTTTGGTCTTCAACACATTCTATGAAATTTGAGCTGTCTGTGTTTGCTACAAGAGGAGATATCACAAAGTATGTGCTTTTGTTGTTTCCTTTGGTTTCAATGCATTTTGGCCTAAAACGAGCATTTGCTGTTTTCTCTTAAACGCAACATGGGAGAAAAACCTTTTTCACATCACATTTGTGGGTTTTGGTCTTCAACACATTCTATGAAATTTGAGCTGTCTCTGTTTGCTACAAGAGGAGATATCACAAAGAATGCACTTTTGTTGTTTCCTTTGGTTTCAATGCATATTCGTCTAAAATGAGCATTTGCTGTTTTCTCTTAAATGCAACATGGGAGACAAACCATTTCACATCACATTTGTGGGTCTTGGCCTTCAACACATTGTGTGAAATTTTGAGCTGTCTGTGTTTGATACAAGAGGAGATATCACAAAGTATGCGCTTTTGTTGTTTCCATTGGTTTCAATGCATATTGGTCTAAAATGAGCATTTGCAGTTTTCTCTTAAACGCAACATGTGAGAAAAACCATTTCACATCACATTTGTGGGTCTTGGTCTTCAACACATTCTGTGAAATTTGAGCTGTCTGTGTTTGCTACAAGAGGAGATATCACAAAGTTTGCGCTTTTGTTGTTTCCTTTCGTTTCAATGCATTTTGGCCTAAAATGAGCATTTGCTGTTTTCTTTTAAATGCAACATGGGAGAAAACATATTTCACATCACATTTGTGGGTCTTGGTCTTCAACACATTATGTGAAATTTTGAGTTGTCTGTGTTTGCTACAAGAGGAGATATCACAAAGTATGCACATTTGTTGTTTCCAATGGTTTGAATGCATTTTGGCCTAAAATGAACATTTGCTGTTTTCTCTTGAATGCAACATGGGAGAAAAACCATTTCACATCACATTTGTGGTATTGGCCTTCAACACATTCTGTGAAATTTTGAGCTGTCTGTGTTTACTACAAGAGGAGATATCACAAAGTATGCACATTTGTTGTTTCCAATGGTTTGAATGCATTTTTTCCTAAAACGAGCATTTGCTGTTTTCTCTTAAACACAACATGGGAGAAAAACCTTTTTCACATCACATTTGTGGGGCTTGGTCTTCAACACATTCTGTGAAATTTTGAGCTGTCTTTGTTTGCTTAAGAGGAGATATCACAAATTATGCGCTTTTGTTGTTTCCATTGGTTTCAATGCATTTTGGCCTAAAACGAGCATTTGCTGTTTTCTCTTAAATGCAACATGGGAGAAAAACCATTTCACATCACATTTGTGGGTCTATGTCTTCAACACATTCTGTGAAATTTTGAGCTGTCTGTGTTTGCTACAAGAGGAGATATCACAAAGCATGCACTTTTGTTGTTTCCATTGGTTTCAATGCATTTTGGCCTAAAACAAGCATTTGCTGTTTTCTCTTAAAGGCAACACGGGAGAAAACCCATTTCACATCACATTTGTGGGTCTTGGTCTTCAACACATTCTGTGAAATTTTGAGTTGTCTGTGTTTGCTACAAGAGGAGATATCACAAAGAATGCACTTTTGTTGTTTCCTTTGGTTTCAATGCATATTCGTCTAAAACGAGCATTTGCTGTTTTCTCTTAAATGCAACATGGGAGACAAACCATTTCATATCACATTTGTGGGTCTTGGCCTTCAACACATTGTGTGAAATTTTGAGCTGTCTGTGTTTGATACAAGAGGAGATATCACAAAGTATGCGCTTTTGTTGTTTCCTTTCGTTTCAATGCATATTGGTCTAAAATGAGCATTTGCAGTTTTCTCTTAAACGCAACATGTGAGAAAAACCATTTCACATCACATTTGTGGGTCTTGGCCTTCAACACATTGTGTGAAATTTTGAGCTGTCTGTGTTTTATACAAGAGGAGATATCACAAAGTATGCGCTTTTGTTGTTTCCTTTCGTTTCAATGCATATTGGTCTAAAATGAGCATTTGCAGTTTTCTCTTAAACGCAACATGTGAGAAAAACCATTTCACATCACATTTGTGGGTCTTGGTCTTCAACACATTCTGTGAAATTTGAGCTGTCTGTGTTTGCTACAAGAGGAGATATCACAAAGTTTGCGCTTTTGTTGTTTCCTTTCGTTTCAATGCATTTTGGCCTAAAATGAGCATTTGCTGTTTTCTCTTAAATGCAACATGGGAGAAAACATATTTCACATCACATTTGTGGGTCTTGGTCTTCAACACATTCTGTGAAATTTTTAGTTGTCTGTGTTTGCTACAAGAGGAGATATCACAAAGTATGCACATTTGTTGTTTCCAATGGTTTGAATGCATTTTGGCCTAAAATGAGCATTTGCTGTTTTCTCTTGAATGCAACATGGGAGAAAAACCATTTCACATCACATTTGTGGTATTGGCCTTCAACACATTCTGTGAAATTTTGAGCTGTCTGTGTTTACTACAAGAGGAGATATCACAAAGTATGCACATTTGTTGTTTCCA
This sequence comes from Taudactylus pleione, assembly GCA_031769625.1. Taxonomy (NCBI): domain Eukaryota; kingdom Metazoa; phylum Chordata; class Amphibia; order Anura; family Myobatrachidae; genus Taudactylus; species Taudactylus pleione. The sequence continues at coordinate 480,309 of JAUIMM010000274.1, read as the reverse complement.
ATGGTTTGAATGCATTTTTTCCTAAAACGAGCATTTGCTGTTTTCTCTTAAACACAACATGGGAGAAAAACCTTTTTCACATCACATTTGTGGGGCTTGGTCTTCAACACATTCTGTGAAATTTTGAGCTGTCTTTGTTTGCTTAAGAGGAGATATCACAAATTATGCGCTTTTGTTGTTTCCATTGGTTTCAATGCATTTTGGCCTAAAACGAGCATTTGCTGTTTTCTCTTAAATGCAACATGGGAGAAAAACCATTTCACATCACATTTGTGGGTCTATGTCTTCAACACATTCTGTGAAATTTTGAGCTGTCTGTGTTTGCTACAAGAGGAGATATCACAAAGCATGCGCTTTTGTTGTTTCCATTGGTTTCAATGCATTTTGGCCTAAAACAAGCATTTGCTGTTTTCTCTTAAAGGCAACACGGGAGAAAACCCATTTCACATCACATTTGTGGGTCTTGGTCTTCAACACATTCTGTGAAATTTTGAGTTGTCTGTGTTTGCTACAAGAGGAGATATCACAAAGTATGCACTTTTGTTGTTTCCTTTCGTTTAAATGCATTTTGGTCTAAAACGAGCATTTGCTGTTTTCTCTTAAATGCAACATGGGAGAAAAACCATTTCACATCACATTTGTGGGTCTTGGTCTTCAACACATTCTGTGAAATTTTGAGCTGTCTGTATTTGCTACAAGAGGAGATATCACAAAGTATGCACTTTTGTTGTTTCCTTTCGTTTAAATGCATTTTGGTCTAAAACAATCATTTGCTGTTTTCTCTTAAATGCAACATGGAGAAAAACCATTTCACATCAGATTTGTGGGTCTTGGTCTTCAACACATTCTGTGAAATTTTGAGCTGTCTGTGTTTGCTACAAGAGGAGATATCACAAAGTATGTGCTTTTGTTGTTTCCTTTGGTTTCAATGCATTTTGGCCTAAAACGAGCATTTGCTGTTCTCTCTTAAACGCAACATGGGAGAAAAACCTTTTTCACATCACATTTGTGGGTTTTGGTCTTCAACACATTCTATGAAATTTGAGCTGTCTCTGTTTGCTACAAGAGGAGATATCACAAAGAATGCACTTTTGTTGTTTCCTTTGGTTTCAATGCATATTCGTCTAAAACGAGCATTTGCTGTTTTCTCTTAAATGCAACATGGGAGACAAACCATTTCACATCACATTTGTGGGTCTTTGTCTTCAACACATTCTGTGAAATTTTTAGTTGTCTGTGTTTGCTACAAGAGAAGATATCACAAAGTATGCGCTTTTTTTGTTTCCAGTGGTTTCAATGCATTTTGGCCTAAAACAGGCATTTGCTGTTTTCTCTTAAATGCAACATGGGAGACAAACCATTTCACATCACATTTGTGGGTATTGGTCTTCAACACATTCTGTGAAATTTTGAGCTGTCTTTGTTTGCTTAAGAGGAGATTTCACAAATTATGCGCTTTTGTTGTTTCCATTGGTTTCAATGCATTTTGGCCTAAAACGAGCATTTGCTGTTTTCTCTTAAATGCAACATGGGAGAAAAACCATTTCACATCACATTTGTGGGTCTATGTCTTCAACACATTCTGTGAAATTTTGAGCTGTCTGTGTTTGCTACAAGAGGAGATATCACAAAGCATGCGCTTTTGTTGTTTCCATTGGTTTCAATGCATTTTGGCCTAAAACAAGCATTTGCTGTTTTCTCTTAAAGGCAACACGGGATAAAACCCATTTCACATCACATTTGTGGGTCTTGGTCTTCAACACATTCTGTGAAATTTTGAGTTGTCTGTGTTTGCTACAAGAGGAGATATCCCAAAGTATGCACTTTTGTTGTTTCCATTGGTTTCAATGCATTTTGGCCTAAAATGAGCATTTGCTGTTTTCTCTTAAATGCAACATGGGAGAAAAACCATTTCACATCAGATTTGTAGGTCTTGGTCTTCAACACATTCTGTGAAATTTTGAGCTGTCTGTGTTTGCTACAAGAGGAGATATCACAAATAATGCGCTTTTGTTGTTTCCATTGGTTTGAATGCACTTTTTCCTAAAACAAGCTTTTGCTGTTTTCTCTTAAATGAAACATGGGAGAAAAACCATTTCACATCACATTTGTGGGTCTTGGTCTTCAACACATTCTGTGAAATTTTGAGCTGTCTGTGTTTACTACAAGAGGAGATATCACAAAGTATGCACATTTGTTGTTTCCAATGGTTTGAATGCATTTTTTCCTAAAACGAGCATTTGCTGTTTTCTCTTAAACGCAACATGGGAGAAAAACCTTTTTCACATCACATTTGTGGGGCTTGGTCTTCAACACATTCTGTGAAATTTTGAGCTGTCTTTGTTTGCTTAAGAGGAGATATCACAAATTATGCGCTTTTGTTGTTTCCATTGGTTTCAATGCATTTTGGCCTAAAACGAGCATTTGCTGTTTTCTCTTTAATGCAACATGGGAGAAAAACCATTCACATCACATTTGTTGGTCTATGTCTTCAACATATTCTGTGAAATTTTGAGCTGTCTGTGTTTGCTACAAGAGGAGATATCACAAAGCATGCGCTTTTGTTGTTTCCATTGGTTTCAATGTATTTTGGCCTAAAACAAGCATTTGCTGTTTTCTCTTAAAGGCAACACGGGAGAAAACCCATTTCACATCACATTTGTGGGTCTTGGTCTTCAACACATTCTGTGAAATTTTGAGTTGTCTGTGTTTGCTACAAGAGGAGATATCACAAAGTATGCACTTTTGTTGTTTCCTTTCGTTTAAATGCATTTTGGTCTAAAACGAGCATTTGCTGTTTTCTCTTAAATGCAACATGGGAGAAAAACCATTTCACATCACATTTGTGGGTCTTGGTCTTCAACACATTCTGTGAAATTTTGAGCTGTCTGTGTATTTGCTACAAGAGGAGATATCACAAAGTACGCACTTTTGTTGTTTCCTTTCGTTTAAATGCATTTTGGTCTAAAACAATCATTTGCTGTTTTCTCTTAAATGCAACATGGAGAAAAACCATTTCACATCAGATTTGTGGGTCTTGGTCTTCAACACATTCTGTGAAATTTTGAGCTGTCTGTGTTTGCTACAAGAGGAGATATCACAAAGTATGTGCTTTTGTTGTTTCCTTTGGTTTCAATGCATTTTGGCCTAAAACGAGCATTTGCTGTTTTCTCTTAAACGCAACATGGGAGAAAAACCTTTTTCACATCACATTTGTGGGTTTTGGTCTTCAACACATTCTATGAAATTTGAGCTGTCTCTGTTTGCTACAAGAGGAGATATCACAAAGAATGCACTTTTGTTGTTTCCTTTGGTTTCAATGCATATTCGTCTAAAACGAGCATTTGCTGTTTTCTCTTAAATGCAACATGGGAGAAAAACCATTTCACATCACATTTGTGGGTCTTGGTCTTCAACACATTCTGTGAAATTTTGAGCTGTCTGTATTTGCTACAAGAGGAGATATCACAAAGTATGCACTTTTGTTGTTTCCTTTCGTTTAAATGCATTTTGGTCTAAAACAATCATTTGCTGTTTTCTCTTAAATGCAACATGGAGAAAAACCATTTCACATCAGATTTGTGGGTCTTGGTCTTCAACACATTCTGTGAAATTTTGAGCTGTCTGTGTTTGCTACAAGAGGAGATATCACAAAGTATGTGCTTTTGTTGTTTCCTTTGGTTTCAATGCATTTTGGCCTAAAACGAGCATTTGCTGTTCTCTCTTAAACGCAACATGGGAGAAAAACCTTTTTCACATCACATTTGTGGGTTTTGGTCTTCAACACATTCTATGAAATTTGAGCTGTCTCTGTTTGCTACAAGAGGAGATATCACAAAGAATGCACTTTTGTTGTTTCCTTTGGTTTCAATGCATATTCGTCTAAAACGAGCATTTGCTGTTTTCTCTTAAATGCAACATGGGAGACAAACCATTTCACATCACATTTGTGGGTCTTGGTCTTCAACACATTCTGTGAAATTTTTAGTTGTCTGTGTTTGCTACAAGAGAAGATATCACAAAGTATGCGCTTTTTTTGTTTCCAGTGGTTTCAATGCATTTTGGCCTAAAACAGGCATTTGCTGTTTTCTCTTAAATGCAACATGGGAGACAAACCATTTCACATCACATTTGTGGGTATTGGTCTTCAACACATTCTGTGAAATTTTGAGCTGTCTTTGTTTGCTTAAGAGGAGATATCACAAATTATGCGCTTTTGTTGTTTCCATTGGTTTCAATGCATTTTGGCCTAAAACGAGCATTTGCTGTTTTCTCTTAAATGCAACATGGGAGAAAAACCATTTCACATCACATTTGTGGGTCTATGTCTTCAACACATTCTGTGAAATTTTGAGCTGTCTGTGTTTGCTACAAGAGGAGATATCACAAAGTATGCACTTTTGTTGTTTCCTTTCGTTTAAATGCATTTTGGTCTAAAACGAGCATTTGCTGTTTTCTCTTAAATGCAACATGGGAGAAAAACCATTTCACATCACATTTGTGGGTCTTGGTCTTCAACACATTCTGTGAAATTTTGAGCTGTCTGTATTTGCAACAAGAGGAGATATCACAAAGTATGCACTTTTGTTGTTTCCTTTCGTTTAAATGCATTTTGGTCTAAAACAATCATTTGCTGTTTTCTCTTAAATGCAACATGGAGAAAAACCATTTCACATCAGATTTGTGGGTCTTGGTCTTCAACACATTCTGTGAAATTTTGAGCTGTCTGTGTTTGCTACAAGAAGAGATATCACAAAGTATGCGCTTTTGTTGTTTCCTTTGATTTCAATGCATTTAGGCCTAAAACAAGCATTTGCTGTTTTCTCTTAAATGCAACATGGGAAAAAAACCAATTCACATCATATTAGTGGGTCTTGGTATTCAACACATTCTATGAAATTTTGAGTTGTCTGTGTTTGCTACAAGAGGAGATATCACAAAGTTTGCGCTTTTGTTGTTTCCTTTCGTTTCAATGCATTTTGGCCTAAAATGAGCATTTGCTGTTTTCTCTTAAATGCAACATGGGAGAAAACATATTTCACATCACATTTGTGGGTCTTGGTCTTCAACACATTCTGTGAAATTTTGAGTTGTCTGTGTTTGCTACAAGAGGAGATATCACAAAGTATGCACATTTGTTGTTTCCAATGGTTTGAATGCATTTTGGCCTAAAATGAGCATTTGCTGTTTTCTCTTGAATGCAACATGGGAGAAAAACCATTTCACATCACATTTGTGGTATTGGCCTTCAACACATTCTGTGAAATTTTGAGCTGTCTGTGTTTACTACAAGAGGAGATATCACAAAGTATGCACATTTGTTGTTTCCAATGGTTTGAATGCATTTTTTCCTAAAACGAGCATTTGCTGTTTTCTCTTAAACGCAACATGGGAGAAAAACCTTTTTCACATCACATTTGTGGGGCTTGGTCTTCAACACATTCTGTGAAATTTTGAGCTCTCTTTGTTTGCTTAAGAGGAGATATCACAAATTATGCGCTTTTGTTGTTTCCATTGGTTTCAATGCATTTTGGCCTAAAACGAGCATTTGCTGTTTTCTCTTAAATGCAACATGGGAGAAAAACCATTTCACATCACATTTGTGGGTCTATGTCTTCAACACATTCTGTGAAATTTTGAGCTGTCTGTGTTTGCTACAAGAAGAGATATCACAAAGTATGCGCTTTTGTTGTTTCCTTTGATTTCAATGCATTTAGGCCTAAAACAAGCATTTGCTGATTTCTCATAAATGCAACATGGGAGAAAACCCAATTCACATCACATAAGTGGGTCTTGGTATTCAACATATTCTGTGAAATTTTGAGCTGTCTGTGTTTGCTACAAGAGGAGATATTACAAAGTATGTGCTTTTGTTGATTCCTTTCGTTTCAATGCATTTTGGCATAAAACGAGCATTTGCTGTTTTCTCTTAAACGCAACATGGGAGAAAAACCTTTTTCACATCACATTTGTGGGTTTTGGTCTTCAACACATTCTATGAAATTTGAGCTGTCTGTGTTTGCTACAAGAGGAGATATCACAAAGTATGTGCTTTTGTTGTTTCCTTTGGTTTCAATGCATTTTGGCCTAAAACGAGCATTTGCTGTTCTCTCTTAAACGCAACATGGGAGAAAAACCTTTTTCACATCACATTTGTGGGTTTTGGTCTTCAACACATTCTATGAAATTTGAGCTGTCTCTGTTTGCTACAAGAGGAGATATCACAAAGAATGCACTTTTGTTGTTTCCTTTGGTTTCAATGCATATTCGTCTAAAACGAGCATTTGCTGTTTTCTCTTAAATGCAACATGGGAGACAAACCATTTCACATCACATTTGTGGGTCTTTGTCTTCAACACATTCTGTGAAATTTTTAGTTGTCTGTGTTTGCTACAAGAGAAGATATCACAAAGTATGCGCTTTTGTTGTTTCCATTGGTTTCAATGCATTTTGGCCTAAAACAAGCATTTGCTGTTTTCTCTTAAAGGCAACACGGGAGAAAACCCATTTCACATCACATTTGTGGGTCTTGGTCTTCAACACATTCTGTGAAATTTTGAGTTGTCTGTGTTTGCTACAAGAGGAGATATCCCAAAGTATGCACTTTTGTTGTTTCCATTGGTTTCAATGCATTTTGGCCTAAAATGAGCATTTGCTGTTTTCTCTTAAATGCAACATGGGAGAAAAACCATTTCACATCAGATTTGTAGGTCTTGGTCTTCAACACATTCTGTGAAATTTTGAGCTGTCTGTGTTTGCTACAAGAGGAGATATCACAAATAATGCGCTTTTGTTGTTTCCATTGGTTTGAATGCACTTTTTCCTAAAACAAGCTTTTGCTGTTTTCTCTTAAATGAAACATGGGAGAAAAACCATTTCACATCACATTTGTGGGTCTTGGTCTTCAACACATTCTGTGAAATTTTGAGCTGTCTGTGTTTACTACAAGAGGAGATATCACAAAGTATGCACATTTGTTGTTTCCAATGGTTTGAATGCATTTTTTCCTAAAACGAGCATTTGCTGTTTTCTCTTAAACGCAACATGGGAGAAAAACCTTTTTCACATCACATTTGTGGGGCTTGGTCTTCAACACATTCTGTGAAATTTTGAGCTGTCTTTGTTTGCTTAAGAGGAGATATCACAAATTATGCGCTTTTGTTGTTTCCATTGGTTTCAATGCATTTTGGCCTAAAACGAGCATTTGCTGTTTTCTCTTTAATGCAACATGGGAGAAAAATCATTCACATCACATTTGTTGGTCTATGTCTTCAACATATTCTGTGAAATTTTGAGCTGTCTGTGTTTGCTACAAGAGGAGATATCACAAAGCATGCGCTTTTGTTGTTTCCATTGGTTTCAATGTATTTTGGCCTAAAACAAGCATTTGCTGTTTTCTCTTAAAGGCAACACGGGAGAAAACCCATTTCACATCACATTTGTGGGTCTTGGTCTTCAACACATTCTGTGAAATTTTGAGTTGTCTGTGTTTGCTACAAGAGGAGATATCACAAAGTATGCACTTTTGTTGTTTCCTTTCGTTTAAATGCATTTTGGTCTAAAACGAGCATTTGCTGTTTTCTCTTAAATGCAACATGGGAGAAAAACCATTTCACATCACATTTGTGGGTCTTGGTCTTCAACACATTCTGTGAAATTTTGAGCTGTCTGTGTTTTTGCTACAAGAGGAGATATCACAAAGTACGCACTTTTGTTGTTTCCTTTCGTTTAAATGCATTTTGGTCTAAAACAATCATTTGCTGTTTTCTCTTAAATGCAACATGGAGAAAAACCATTTCACATCAGATTTGTGGGTCTTGGTCTTCAACACATTCTGTGAAATTTTGAGCTGTCTGTGTTTGCTACAAGAGGAGATATCACAAAGTATGTGCTTTTGTTGTTTCCTTTGGTTTCAATGCATTTTGGCCTAAAACGAGCATTTGCTGTTTTCTCTTAAACGCAACATGGGAGAAAAACCTTTTTCACATCACATTTGTGGGTTTTGGTCTTCAACACATTCTATGAAATTTGAGCTGTCTCTGTTTGCTACAAGAGGAGATATCACAAAGAATGCACTTTTGTTGTTTCCTTTGGTTTCAATGCATATTCGTCTAAAATGAGCATTTGCTGTTTTCTCTTAAATGCAACATGGGAGACAAACCATTTCACATCACATTTGTGGGTCTTGGCCTTCAACACATTGTGTGAAATTTTGAGCTGTCTGTGTTTGATACAAGAGGAGATATCACAAAGTATGCGCTTTTGTTGTTTCCATTGGTTTCAATGCATATTGGTCTAAAATGAGCATTTGCAGTTTTCTCTTAAACGCAACATGTGAGAAAAACCATTTCACATCACATTTGTGGGTCTTGGTCTTCAACACATTCTGTGAAATTTGAGCTGTCTGTGTTTGCTACAAGAGGAGATATCACAAAGTTTGTGCTTTTGTTGTTTCCTTTCGTTTCAATGCATTTTGGCCTAAAATGAGCATTTGCTGTTTTCTCTTAAATGCAACATGGGAGAAAACATATTTCACATCACATTTGTGGGTCTTGGTCTTCAACACATTCTGTGAAATTTTGAGCTGTCTGTGTTTGCTACAAGAGGAGATATCACAAAGTATGCACATTTGTTGTTTCCAATGGTTTGAATGCATTTTGGCCTAAAATGAGCATTTGCTGTTTTCTCTTGAATGCAACATGGGAGAAAAACCATTTCACATCACATTTGTGGTATTGGCCTTCAACACATTCTGTGAAATTTTGAGCTGTCTGTGTTTACTACAAGAGGAGATATCACAAAGTATGCACATTTGTTGTTTCCAATGGTTTGAATGCATTTTTTCCTAAAACGAGCATTTGCTGTTTTCTCTTAAACGCAACATGGGAGAAAAACCTTTTTCACATCACATTTGTGGGGCTTGGTCTTCAACACATTCTGTGAAATTTTGAGCTGTCTTTGTTTGCTTAAGAGGAGATATCACAAATTATGCGCTTTTGTTGTTTCCATTGGTTTCAATGCATTTTGGCCTAAAACGAGCATTTGCTGTTTTCTCTTAAACGCAACATGGGAGAAAAACCTTTTTCACATCACATTTGTGGGTTTTGGTCTTCAACACATTCTATGAAATTTGAGCTGTCTGTGTTTGCTACAAGAGGAGATATCACAAAGTATGTGCTTTTGTTGTTTCCTTTGGTTTCAATGCATTTTGGCCTAAAACGAGCATTTGCTGTTTTCTCTTAAACGCAACATGGGAGAAAACCCATTTCACATCACATTTGTGGGTCTTGGTCTTCAACACATTCTGTGAAATTTTGAGTTGTCTGTGTTTGCTACAAGAGGAGATATCACAAAGTATGCACTTTTGTTGTTTCCTTTCGTTTAAATGCATTTTGGTCTAAAACGAGCATTTGCTGTTTTCTCTTAAATGCAACATGGGAGAAAAACCATTTCACATCACATTTGTGGGTCTTGGTCTTCAACACATTCTGTGAAATTTTGAGCTGTCTGTATTTGCTACAAGAGGAGATATCACAAAGTATGCACTTTTGTTGTTTCCTTTCGTTTAAATGCATTTTGGTCTAAAACAATCATTTGCTGTTTTCTCTTAAATGCAACATGGAGAAAAACCATTTCACATCAGATTTGTGGGTCTTGGTCTTCAACACATTCTGTGAAATTTTGAGCTGTCTGTGTTTGCTACAAGAGGAGATATCACAAAGTATGTGCTTTTGTTGTTTCCTTTGGTTTCAATGCATTTTGGCCTAAAACGAGCATTTGCTGTTCTCTCTTAAACGCAACATGGGAGAAAAACCTTTTTCACATCACATTTGTGGGTTTTGGTCTTCAACACATTCTATGAAATTTGAGCTGTCTCTGTTTGCTACAAGAGGAGATATCACAAAGAATGCACTTTTGTTGTTTCCTTTGGTTTCAATGCATATTCGTCTAAAACGAGCATTTGCTGTTTTCTCTTAAATGCAACATGGGAGACAAACCATTTCACATCACATTTGTGGGTCTTGGTCTTCAACACATTCTGTGAAATTTTTAGTTGTCTGTGTTTGCTACAAGAGAAGATATCACAAAGTATGCGCTTTTTTTGTTTCCAGTGGTTTCAATGCATTTTGGCCTAAAACAGGCATTTGCTGTTTTCTCTTAAATGCAACATGGGAGACAAACCATTTCACATCACATTTGTGGGTATTGGTCTTCAACACATTCTGTGAAATTTTGAGCTGTCTTTGTTTGCTTAAGAGGAGATATCACAAATTATGCGCTTTTGTTGTTTCCATTGGTTTCAATGCATTTTGGCCTAAAACGAGCATTTGCTGTTTTCTCTTAAATGCAACATGGGAGAAAAACCATTTCACATCACATTTGTGGGTCTATGTCTTCAACACATTCTGTGAAATTTTGAGCTGTCTGTGTTTGCTACAAGAGGAGATATCACAAAGTATGCACTTTTGTTGTTTCCTTTCGTTTAAATGCATTTTGGTCTAAAACGAGCATTTGCTGTTTTCTCTTAAATGCAACATGGGAGAAAAACCATTTCACATCACATTTGTGGGTCTTGGTCTTCAACACATTCTGTGAAATTTTGAGCTGTCTGTATTTGCAACAAGAGGAGATATCACAAAGTATGCACTTTTGTTGTTTCCTTTCGTTTAAATGCATTTTGGTCTAAAACAATCATTTGCTGTTTTCTCTTAAATGCAACATGGAGAAAAACCATTTCACATCAGATTTGTGGGTCTTGGTCTTCAACACATTCTGTGAAATTTTGAGCTGTCTGTGTTTGCTACAAGAAGAGATATCACAAAGTATGCGCTTTTGTTGTTTCCTTTGATTTCAATGCATTTAGGCCTAAAACAAGCATTTGCTGTTTTCTCTTAAATGCAACATGGGAGAAAAACCAATTCACATCATATTAGTGGGTCTTGGTATTCAACACATTCTATGAAATTTTGAGTTGTCTGTGTTTGCTACAAGAGGAGATATCACAAAGTTTGCGCTTTTGTTGTTTCCTTTCGTTTCAATGCATTTTGGCCTAAAATGAGCATTTGCTGTTTTCTCTTAAATGCAACATGGGAGAAAACATATTTCACATCACATTTGTGGGTCTTGGTCTTCAACACATTCTGTGAAATTTTGAGTTGTCTGTGTTTGCTACAAGAGGAGATATCAAAAAGTATGCACATTTGTTGTTTCCAATGGTTTGAATGCATTTTGGCCTAAAATGAGCATTTGCTGTTTTCTCTTGAATGCAACATGGGAGAAAAACCATTTCACATCACATTTGTGGTATTGGCCTTCAACACATTCTGTGAAATTTTGAGCTGTCTGTGTTTACTACAAGAGGAGATATCACAAAGTATGCACATTTGTTGTTTCCAATGGATTGAATGCATTTTTTCCTAAAACGAGCATTTGCTGTTTTCTCTTAAACGCAACATGGGAGAAAAACCTTTTTCACATCACATTTGTGGGGCTTGGTCTTCAACACATTCTGTGAAATTTTGAGCTCTCTTTGTTTGCTTAAGAGGAGATATCACAAATTATGCGCTTTTGTTGTTTCCATTGGTTTCAATGCATTTTGGCCTAAAACGAGCATTTGCTGTTTTCTCTTAAATGCAACATGGGAGAAAAACCATTTCACATCACATTTGTGGGTCTATGTCTTCAACACATTCTGTGAAATTTTGAGCTGTCTGTGTTTGCTACAAGAAGAGATATCACAAAGTATGCGCTTTTGTTGTTTCCTTTGATTTCAATGCATTTAGGCCTAAAACAAGCATTTGCTGATTTCTCTTAAATGCAACATGGGAGAAAACCCAATTCACATCACATTAGTGGGTCTTGGTATTCAACATATTCTGTGAAATTTTGAGCTGTCTGTGTTTGCTACAAGAGGAGATATTACAAAGTATGTGCTTTTGTTGATTCCTTTCGTTTCAATGCATTTTGGCATAAAACGAGCATTTGCTGTTTTCTCTTAAACGCAACATGGGAGAAAAACCTTTTTCACATCACATTTGTGGGTTTTGGTCTTCAACACATTCTATGAAATTTGAGCTGTCTGTGTTTGCTACAAGAGGAGATATCACAAAGTATGTGCTTTTGTTGTTTCCTTTGGTTTCAATGCATTTTGGCCTAAAACAAGCATTTGCTGTTTTCTCTTAAACGCAACATGGGAGAAAAACCTTTTTCACATCACATTTGTGGGTTTTGGTCTTCAACACATTCTATGAAATTTGAGCTGTCTCTGTTTGCTACAAGAGGAGATATCACAAAGAATGCACTTTTGTTGTTTCCTTTGGTTTCAATGCATATTCGTCTAAAACGAGCATTTGCTGTTTTCTCTTAAATGCAACATGGGAGACAAACCATTTCACATCACATTTGTGGGTCTTGGCCTTCAACACATTGTGTGAAATTTTGAGCTGTCTGTGTTTGATACAAGAGGAGATATCACAAAGTATGCGATTTTGTTGTTTCCATTGGTTTCAATGCATATTGGTCTAAAATGAGCATTTGCAGTTTTCTCTTAAACGCAACATGTGAGAAAAACCATTTCACATCACATTTGTGGGTCTTGGTCTTCAACACATTCTGTGAAATTTGAGCTGTCTGTGTTTGCTACAAGAGGAGATATCACAAAGTTTGCGCTTTTGTTGTTTCCTTACGTTTCAATGCATTTTGGCCTAAAATGAGCATTTGCTGTTTTCTCTTAAATGCAACATGGGAGAAAACATATTTCACATCACATTTGTGGGTCTTGGTCTTCAACACATTCTGTGAAATTTTGAGTTGTCTGTGTTTGCTACAAGAGGAGATATCACAAAGTATGCACATTTGTTGTTTCCAATGGTTTGAATGCATTTTGGCCTAAAATGAGCATTTGCTGTTTTCTCTTGAATGCAACATGGGAGAAAAACCATTTCACATCACATTTGTGGTATTGGCCTTCAACACATTCTGTGAAATTTTGAGCTGTCTGTGTTTACTACAAGAGGAGATATCACAAAGTATGCACATTTGTTGTTTCCAATGGTTTGAATGCATTTTTTCCTAAAACGAGCATTTGCTGTTTTCTCTTAAACACAACATGGGAGAAAAACCTTTTTCACATCACATTTGTGGGGCTTGGTCTTCAACACATTCTGTGAAATTTTGAGCTGTCTTTGTTTGCTTAAGAGGAGATATCACAAATTATGCGCTTTTGTTGTTTCCATTGGTTTCAATGCATTTTGGCCTAAAACGAGCATTTGCTGTTTTCTCTTAAATGCAACATGGGAGAAAAACCATTTCACATCACATTTGTGGGTCTATGTCTTCAACACATTCTGTGAAATTTTGAGCTGTCTGTGTTTGCTACAAGAGGAGATATCACAAAGCATGCGCTTTTGTTGTTTCCATTGGTTTCAATGCATTTTGGCCTAAAACAAGCATTTGCTGTTTTCTCTTAAAGGCAACACGGGAGAAAACCCATTTCACATCACATTTGTGGGTCTTGGTCTTCAACACATTCTGTGAAATTTTGAGTTGTCTGTGTTTGCTACAAGAGGAGATATCACAAAGTAAGCACTTTTGTTGTTTCCTTTCGTTTAAATGCATTTTGGTCTAAAACGAGCATTTGCTGTTTTCTCTTAAATGCAACATGGGAGAAAAACCATTTCACATCACATTTGTGGGTCTTGGTCTTCAACACATTCTGTGAAATTTTGAGCTGTCTGTATTTGCTACAAGAGGAGATATCACAAAGTATGCACTTTTGTTGTTTCCTTTCGTTTAAATGCATTTTGGTCTAAAACAATCATTTGCTGTTTTCTCTTAAATGCAACATGGAGAAAAACCATTTCACATCAGATTTGTGGGTCTTGGTCTTCAACACATTCTGTGAAATTTTGAGCTGTCTGTGTTTGCTACAAGAGGAGATATCACAAAGTATGTGCTTTTGTTGTTTCCTTTGGTTTCAATGCATTTTGGCCTAAAACGAGCATTTGCTGTTTTCTCTTAAACGCAACATGGGAGAAAAACCTTTTTCACATCACATTTGTGGGTTTTGGTCTTCAACACATTCTATGAAATTTGAGCTGTCTGTGTTTGCTACAAGAGGAGATATCACAAAGTATGTGCTTTTGTTGTTTCCTTTGGTTTCAATGCATTTTGGCCTAAAACGAGCATTTGCTGTTTTCTCTTAAACGCAACATGGGAGAAAAACCTTTTTCACATCACATTTGTGGGTTTTTGGTCTTCAACACATTCTATGAAATTTGAGCTGTCTCTGTTTGCTACAAGAGGAGATATCACAAAGAATGCACTTTTGTTGTTTCCTTTGGTTTCAATGCATATTCGTCTAAAACGAGCATTTGCTGTTTTCTCTTAAATGCAACATGGGAGACAAACCATTTCATATCACATTTGTGGGTCTTGGCCTTCAACACATTGTGTGAAATTTTGAGCTGTCTGTGTTTGATACAAGAGGAGATATCACAAAGTATGCGCTTTTGTTGTTTCCTTTCGTTTCAATGCATATTGGTCTAAAATGAGCATTTGCAGTTTTCTCTTAAACGCAACATGTGAGAAAAACCATTTCACATCACATTTGTGGGTCTTGGTCTTCAACACATTCTGTGAAATTTGAGCTGTCTGTGTTTGCTACAAGAGGAGATATCACAAAGTTTGCGCTTTTGTTGTTTCCTTTCGTTTCAATGCATTTTGGCCTAAAATGAGCATTTGCTGTTTTCTCTTAAATGCAACATGGGAGAAAACATATTTCACATCACATTTGTGGGTCTTGGTCTTCAACACATTCTGTGAAATTTTTAGTTGTCTGTGTTTGCTACAAGAGGAGATATCACAAAGTATGCACATTTGTTGTTTCCAATGGTTTGAATTCATTTTGGCCTAAAATGAGCATTTGCTGTTTTCTCTTGAATGCAACATGGGAGAAAAACCATTTCACATCACATTTGTGGTATTGGCCTTCAACACATTCTGTGAAATTTTGAGCTGTCTGTGTTTACTACAAGAGGAGATATCACAAAGTATGCACATTTGTTGTTTCCAATGGTTTGAATGCATTTTTTCCTAAAACGAGCATTTGCTGTTTTCTCTTAAACACAACATGGGAGAAAAACCTTTTTCACATCACATTTGTGGGGCTTGGTCTTCAACACATTCTGTGAAATTTTGAGCTGTCTTTGTTTGCTTAAGAGGAGATATCACAAATTATGCGCTTTTGTTGTTTCCATTGGTTTCAATGCATTTTGGCCTAAAACGAGCATTTGCTGTTTTCTCTTAAATGCAACATGGGAGAAAAACCATTTCACATCACATTTGTGGGTCTATGTCTTCAACACATTCTGTGAAATTTTGAGCTGTCTGTGTTTGCTACAAGAGGAGATATCACAAAGCATGCGCTTTTGTTGTTTCCATTGGTTTCAATGCATTTTGGCCTAAAACAAGCATTTGCTGATTTCTCTTAAATGCAACATGGGAGAAAACCCAATTCACATCACATTAGTGGGTCTTGGTATTCAACATATTCTGTGAAATTTTGAGCTGTCTGTGTTTGCTACAAGAGGAGATATTACAAAGTATGTGCTTTTGTTGATTCCTTTCGTTTCAATGCATTTTGGCATAAAACGAGCATTTGCTGTTTTCTCTTAAACGCAACATGGGAGAAAAACCTTTTTCACATCACATTTGTGGGTTTTGGTCTTCAACACATTCTATGAAATTTGAGCTGTCTGTGTTTGCTACAAGAGGAGATATCACAAAGTATGTGCTTTTGTTGTTTCCTTTGGTTTCAATGCATTTTGGCCTAAAACAAGCATTTGCTGTTTTCTCTTAAACGCAACATGGGAGAAAAACCTTTTTCACATCACATTTGTGGGTTTTGGTCTTCAACACATTCTATGAAATTTGAGCTGTCTCTGTTTGCTACAAGAGGAGATATCACAAAGAATGCACTTTTGTTGTTTCCTTTGGTTTCAATGCATATTCGTCTAAAACGAGCATTTGCTGTTTTCTCTTAAATGCAACATGGGAGACAAACCATTTCACATCACATTTGTGGGTCTTGGCCTTCAACACATTGTGTGAAATTTTGAGCTGTCTGTGTTTGATACAAGAGGAGATATCACAAAGTATGCGATTTTGTTGTTTCCATTGGTTTCAATGCATATTGGTCTAAAATGAGCATTTGCAGTTTTCTCTTAAACGCAACATGTGAGAAAAACCATTTCACATCACATTTGTGGGTCTTGGTCTTCAACACATTCTGTGAAATTTGAGCTGTCTGTGTTTGCTACAAGAGGAGATATCACAAAGTTTGCGCTTTTGTTGTTTCCTTACGTTTCAATGCATTTTGGCCTAAAATGAGCATTTGCTGTTTTCTCTTAAATGCAACATGGGAGAAAACATATTTCACATCACATTTGTGGGTCTTGGTCTTCAACACATTCTGTGAAATTTTGAGTTGTCTGTGTTTGCTACAAGAGGAGATATCACAAAGTATGCACATTTGTTGTTTCCAATGGTTTGAATGCATTTTGGCCTAAAATGAGCATTTGCTGTTTTCTCTTGAATGCAACATGGGAGAAAAACCATTTCACATCACATTTGTGGTATTGGCCTTCAACACATTCTGTGAAATTTTGAGCTGTCTGTGTTTACTACAAGAGGAGATATCACAAAGTATGCACATTTGTTGTTTCCAATGGTTTGAATGCATTTTTTCCTAAAACGAGCATTTGCTGTTTTCTCTTAAACACAACATGGGAGAAAAACCTTTTTCACATCACATTTGTGGGGCTTGGTCTTCAACACATTCTGTGAAATTTTGAGCTGTCTTTGTTTGCTTAAGAGGAGATATCACAAATTATGCGCTTTTGTTGTTTCCATTGGTTTCAATGCATTTTGGCCTAAAACGAGCATTTGCTGTTTTCTCTTAAATGCAACATGGGAGAAAAACCATTTCACATCACATTTGTGGGTCTATGTCTTCAACACATTCTGTGAAATTTTGAGCTGTCTGTGTTTGCTACAAGAGGAGATATCACAAAGCATGCGCTTTTGTTGTTTCCATTGGTTTCAATGCATTTTGGCCTAAAACAAGCATTTGCTGTTTTCTCTTAAAGGCAACACGGGAGAAAACCCATTTCACATCACATTTGTGGGTCTTGGTCTTCAACACATTCTGTGAAATTTTGAGTTGTCTGTGTTTGCTACAAGAGGAGATATCACAAAGTAAGCACTTTTGTTGTTTCCTTTCGTTTAAATGCATTTTGGTCTAAAACGAGCATTTGCTGTTTTCTCTTAAATGCAACATGGGAGAAAAACCATTTCACATCACATTTGTGGGTCTTGGTCTTCAACACATTCTGTGAAATTTTGAGCTGTCTGTATTTGCTACAAGAGGAGATATCACAAAGTATGCACTTTTGTTGTTTCCTTTCGTTTAAATGCATTTTGGTCTAAAACAATCATTTGCTGTTTTCTCTTAAATGCAACATGGAGAAAAACCATTTCACATCAGATTTGTGGGTCTTGGTCTTCAACACATTCTGTGAAATTTTGAGCTGTCTGTGTTTGCTACAAGAGGAGATATCACAAAGTATGTGCTTTTGTTGTTTCCTTTGGTTTCAATGCATTTTGGCCTAAAACGAGCATTTGCTGTTTTCTCTTAAACGCAACATGGGAGAAAAACCTTTTTCACATCACATTTGTGGGTTTTGGTCTTCAACACATTCTATGAAATTTGAGCTGTCTGTGTTTGCTACAAGAGGAGATATCACAAAGTATGTGCTTTTGTTGTTTCCTTTGGTTTCAATGCATTTTGGCCTAAAACGAGCATTTGCTGTTTTCTCTTAAACGCAACATGGGAGAAAAACCTTTTTCACATCACATTTGTGGGTTTTTGGTCTTCAACACATTCTATGAAATTTGAGCTGTCTCTGTTTGCTACAAGAGGAGATATCACAAAGAATGCACTTTTGTTGTTTCCTTTGGTTTCAATGCATATTCGTCTAAAACAAGCATTTGCTGTTTTCTCTTAAATGCAACATGGGAGACAAACCATTTCATATCACATTTGTGGGTCTTGGCCTTCAACACATTGTGTGAAATTTTGAGCTGTCTGTGTTTGATACAAGAGGAGATATCACAAAGTATGCGCTTTTGTTGTTTCCTTTCGTTTCAATGCATATTGGTCTAAAATGAGCATTTGCAGTTTTCTCTTAAACGCAACATGTGAGAAAAACCATTTCACATCACATTTGTGGGTCTTGGTCTTCAACACATTCTGTGAAATTTGAGCTGTCTGTGTTTGCTACAAGAGGAGATATCACAAAGTTTGCGCTTTTGTTGTTTCCTTTCGTTTCAATGCATTTTGGCCTAAAATGAGCATTTGCTGTTTTCTCTTAAATGCAACATGGGAGAAAACATATTTCACATCACATTTGTGGGTCTTGGTCTTCAACACATTCTGTGAAATTTTTAGTTGTCTGTGTTTGCTACAAGAGGAGATATCACAAAGTATGCACATTTGTTGTTTCCAATGGTTTGAATGCATTTTGGCCTAAAATGAGCATTTGCTGTTTTCTCTTGAATGCAACATGGGAGAAAAACCATTTCACATCACATTTGTGGTATTGGCCTTCAACACATTCTGTGAAATTTTGAGCTGTCTGTGTTTACTACAAGAGGAGATATCACAAAGTATGCACATTTGTTGTTTCCAATGGTTTGAATGCATTTTTTCCTAAAACGAGCATTTGCTGTTTTCTCTTAAACACAACATGGGAGAAAAACCTTTTTCACATCACATTTGTGGGGCTTGGTCTTCAACACATTCTGTGAAATTTTGAGCTGTCTTTGTTTGCTTAAGAGGAGATATCACAAATTATGCGCTTTTGTTGTTTCCATTGGTTTCAATGCATTTTGGCCTAAAACGAGCATTTGCTGTTTTCTCTTAAAGGCAACATGGGAGAAAAACCATTTCACATCACATTTGTGGGTCTATGTCTTCAACACATTCTGTGAAATTTTGAGCTGTCTGTGTTTGCTACAAGAGGAGATATCACAAAGCATGCGCTTTTGTTGTTTCCATTGGTTTCAATGCATTTTGGCCTAAAACAAGCATTTGCTGTTTTCTCTTAAAGGCAACACGGGAGAAAACCCATTTCACATCACATTTGTGGGTCTTGGTCTTCAACACATTCTGTGAAATTTTGAGTTGTCTGTGTTTGCTACAAGAGGAGATATCACAAAGTATGCACTTTTGTTGTTTCCTTTCGTTTAAATGCATTTTGGTCTAAAACGAGCATTTGCTGTTTTCTCTTAAATGCAACATGGGAGAAAAACCATTTCACATCACATTTGTGGGTCTTGGTCTTCAACACATTCTGTGAAATTTTGAGCTGTCTGTATTTGCTACAAGAGGAGATATCACAAAGTATGCACTTTTGTTGTTTCCTTTCGTTTAAATGCATTTTGGTCTAAAACAATCATTTGCTGTTTTCTCTTAAATGCAACATGGAGAAAAACCATTTCACATCAGATTTGTGGGTCTTGGTCTTCAACACATTCTGTGAAATTTTGAGCTGTCTGTGTTTGCTACAAGAGGAGATATCACAAAGTATGTGCTTTTGTTGTTTCCTTTGGTTTCAATGCATTTTGGCCTAAAACGAGCATTTGCTGTTCTCTCTTAAACGCAACATGGGAGAAAAACCTTTTTCACATCACATTTGTGGGTTTTGGTCTTCAACACATTCTATGAAATTTGAGCTGTCTCTGTTTGCTACAAGAGGAGATATCACAAAGAATGCACTTTTGTTGTTTCCTTTGGTTTCAATGCATATTCGTCTAAAACGAGCATTTGCTGTTTTCTCTTAAATGCAACATGGGAGACAAACCATTTCACATCACATTTGTGGGTCTTTGTCTTCAACACATTCTGTGAAATTTTTAGTTGTCTGTGTTTGCTACAAGAGAAGATATCACAAAGTATGCGCTTTTTTTGTTTCCAGTGGTTTCAATGCATTTTGGCCTAAAACAGGCATTTGCTGTTTTCTCTTAAATGCAACATGGGAGACAAACCATTTCACATCACATTTGTGGGTATTGGTCTTCAACACATTCTGTGAAATTTTGAGCTGTCTTTGTTTGCTTAAGAGGAGATATCACAAATTATGCGCTTTTGTTGTTTCCATTGGTTTCAATGCATTTTGGCCTAAAATGAGCATTTGCTGTTTTCTCTTAAATGCAACATGGGAGAAAAACCATTTCACATCACATTTGTGGGTCTATGTCTTCAACACATTCTGTGAAATTTTGAGCTGTCTGTGTTTGCTACAAGAGGAGATATCACAAAGCATGCGCTTTTGTTGTTTCCATTGGTTTCAATGCATTTTGGCCTAAAACAAGCATTTGCTGTTTTCTCTTAAAGGCAACACGGGAGAAAACCCATTTCACATCACATTTGTGGGTCTTGGTCAATCCTCTTTATTGGAGAATTGCAACATGTAAAACATTAAAATTACAATAAATAATGAGGTTCACAGACTAAAAAATAAACATAGTACAGTAAACCAAAATGTACAAATCCACATACAACAAAGAGACAAAAATGGTATATCCACAGCTTAGAACAAGCATAATACAGATAATCAGACACTTAAGCTTCAGTGTCAAGTAACCCATAACTAGAGACTGCCTAAGCCTACCTGGCCAAAGGGCTTCATCTTATTAAGGGCCGCCTACAGTAGCCACCACACAAACGAACTCCATCCATACCACCCAGACAAGACAACACCTTGCTATTCCCCCCATCTAACCACCACCTCACCCAACGAATCCCACCACCACTCTAACCACTATCCACCAACACTAACTCCTTTGACAAAGAGAAAGTAAAAAAGAGCAGTTTAGATACATGTAAACCATCTCAATAAAAAACAAGTCAATCAAAATCTACAGGGGAAAGAAGTAAAAGTGACAGAAAGCCAAAGAAACAAGCAGGGAGAGACTGCCTGCCACCCACTAAGGGGGTTTCAGGTGCCTCCACCTCCTAGACCACCCGACGGCATCCAGCCTCTCTCTATCCATGTCCATCATCCTTTTCACCTCATGAAGAATACCACCCACCACCTCTAAGCAGGGGAGGATTTTATTTCTCAATGGCAATAAACACCGTGCATTCCATAGGTGATACCTAACCGCTAGACTGACTAAAAAAATAGTGACTAAATCAAACCGCCCATACCCTTTGAAGGCCCCATAAACCCACTCAGGGTAACTCAGCCCCGAAAGGCACGGGATGCGTAAAGATCTTGAAACTGCCTTACACACCTCCACTGTGAAGGGACACCTCAAAAGGAAGTGGTCCATGGTCTCCTCCTCCCCTTGACAACCCTCGCGTGGACAATCACGGTCATCGGCACTTCGACTTTTGATGTTTCCCCTCACGTAGAGCCTCCCTTGAAAGGAAAGCCAGGCAATGTCCCTGAACTTCAAAGGGATTCTCTCCGACATCAGCAAAGAGACCCCGTTTGAGCAGACTATGCCCGGGCAGTCCCTCAGTGACAACGGAGCATAGAAGTGGGAGCGCAAAATGCTTCTCCCCAACAGCTTCCTGGAGAAGGTTTTGACATTCTCCACAACCAGCTCCCACCGTCTCATCACCTTCAAGCACAGGATGACGTAGATCGGGAGGTATCCACACCTGACTCTAAGAGTTCTTACACGGCCACCATCTTTCCATAGATCAAGGAAGGGAAGCACCCAGGCTCTAAAACTCTCTACCCATTGAGGGGGAGTCTCCAAAAAAAGACTACCAAGATTGAGCTTTAAGAAAGTCGTGGCAAAGAAAACCACGGGGCTGACCATGTCGAGCCCGCCTTCTTCCCTCAACCTGTAGGTTATACCTCTCTTAACGATGTTCATATTGTTTCCCCACAAAAGCAGGAAGAACAAGGAGTTCATCCGGGTCCATAAAGATTGAGGCAAGAAACACACATAACTGACATACAAAAATACTGGGATCAGATAAGTCTTGATCAAATGAACCCTTTCCCTGAAAGAAAGTTTCCACCTCCTCCAAGCCTGCACCTTCCTGGTAGCATCTCCCAACCTCTTCTCCCAGTTTTGAGTGGCATAATCACCATGGCCAAATGTAATACCTAAGATCTTCACTTCTGGACTGGCCCGGGGGAGGCCGTCTGGAAGGTCGAACTCGTCACCTTCCTCCCCCATCCAGAAAGCTTCACACTTATCTTGGTTTACTCTGGAGCTCGATGCCTCAGAGTATTCTGAGATGAGGTGTTCCACATCACATGCCTCTGCCATGGATGACAGGACAACTGTGACATCATCTGCATAGGCCACCACTCTCAGAGGAGTCTCCGGGCCCAGCTGCACCCCTCCCACAGTGCCACAATCAATCCTCCTTATGAAAGGATCAATTGCGAACACATACAGGAGGGGGCTCAGGGGGCATCCCTGACGGACACCGGAGTCAACCCTAAAAGCAGGGCCTACCCAACCATTAACAAGCGGAAAGCTCTCGGCCTGATTATACAAAACTTGAAGCCAATTGATAACCCTTGCTGGGAGACCATACCTCTCTAGTACAGCCCACAGGTACTTATGGTTCACTCGATCAAAGGCCTTAGACTGATCCAATGCCAGTAAGTACTTGCCCCACTTTTCAGCACGGCATCGCTCCACGGCCTCCCGGACGCCAAGGACAGCACTAAATGTGCTACGGCCCTTCACGGTACAGTGCTGAGATGGAGACAGCACTAGCCCGGAAACTTCCATCAACCTATTAAAGAGTATTTTTGCCAGAATCTTCCTGTCCGTATTGAGAAGAGCGATGGGGCGCCAGTTCTCAATACGCGACGGATCCTTTCCCTTGGATAACAATATAAGAGCAGAGGACCTCATGGAGGGAGGGAGCAACCCCTCTCCCAGGCACTCATTATAAACCTCCATGAGGTGAGGAGCCAAGACGTCAACAAAAGCTTTATAAAATTCGGACGTTAACCCATCCGGTCCCGGGGATTTTTTGATGGATAACCCACCTATGGCTCTCTTGACCTCCTCCACCGTTACATCATCACCCAAGGTGTCAAAAGAGGCATCAAGTCCTTCAAGCCCCGGTGTCTCCCTCAGAAACGCCTCCATCCTTTCTCTGATGAGTGGCTGCTCAGACAAAAGGTCGGAGTAGTAAGACCTGATGACTCCCAAGATACCCTTCTTATCCTTGCAAAGAGTACCCTGGTCATCAAGCAGGCCCCTGACCTCCCTCAAATCGACCGATCTTCTACAATTCTGGTAAGGATCAGGTGAGTGGTATTTACCATAATCCCTCTCCAGAACCAAAGAAGCCAGACGATCGTACTGAATCTCTTTTAGCTGAGCCTTCACCCGGGAGATTTCCCCACCATCTCCACCCTCAGAGATCAAGAAATCTAATTTCTTTCTCAATCTATGAATGACGCATCTCTTTTTCAAATTCCTCTGGGCTATCAGCCTCCGAAAGAACTCCCGAGTCCTCTTTTTACATACCTCCCACCACTCGGATCTACTCCAACCAGCCTCCAGAAGTGTCTCCTGCAGTTGAAGGAAGTCCCTGAAGGACTGACTGACCCTTTCCTCCTTCAGGAGATCAGAATTCAATCTCCAAAGGCCCCGTCCTTTCTGAGGAGTTTCTGAAACATTCAAAGTTACACTCAGAAAAACGTGGTCAGAGAATTCTACCGGCTTCACCTCAGGAGGCAAAGTTTTCGAAGACTCTTTAACAAAAATCCTATCTATCCTAGACCTACGACTTCCGCTAAAATAAGTGTACCCCGTGAGGTCCGGATGATGGCGAATGTGCACATCGACCAGACCAGCCTCTCTAATCATGCTTACTAAAAAATTGGCATCATAACTCAGAGTTGTCCTTGTACCCCCCCTGTCCATAGGCCTAACGACGGTGTTAAAGTCACCACCAAAGACAATCTGCTGAGCCGTAAAAAGAAATGGTTTTATCAACCCGAAAAGGCATTTCCTATCCCAGGCTGACTGCGGTCCATAGATGTTGATCAGCCTCAAGTCCTGCCCTCTCAGGTTGACATCCAAAACCATGCATCTACCCACCTGCAACTCTATAATTCTGCGTATGGTTACCATGCCGGTAAAAAGCACCGCCACCCCACCGTACGGCTCGGCCGCAAGAGACCAGAAAGATGGACCACGCCTCCACTGGGCCTTAGCCCTATGGAGGGTGGACAAATCTCCCACATGGGTCTCCTGCAAAAACAAAAAGTCAACATCAACCGTGTTGAAAAAATCGAAGGCCAAATAACGAGCGCGTTCGGAAAGAACGGAAGCCACATTAATGGTGGCACATCGTATGGGCTGAGGATCCATAGTTCCGAATTATAAAGGTGGGACTCCAACCTACTTTCTCTTTACCAAGCGACCAGATCCCTCATCCGAGGAACCTGTTCGCTTACACGTAAGCCCAAAGGGGATACCCGCTTCACCCGACAAAGACACCTCAATCAACTCACCCTCCACCTCATTCACACCAACAGGATCTGAGCCCCCAGCCCTAACCTCAGGGACGCCAGAACCAACCCCACCCCCTTCCCCCAACAACCCTCCACCCCCCACCGTACCCAAACCCCCAGCCGGAGGGGGATCCGGGTCAGGAGGTTTTGGAAGAGCAACTTTCTCCACCTGCACCTCAGGCATGTCACCTGATTTCTCAGGGATACCATCCCCTCCCACCAGGCCATCCGGGGTTTCCACCCCACTAGAACCCACCTCCACCTGAGACACCTTTTGTCCAGAGCCCTGCACCCTACGACCACCTCCGTCCAGCAAGGTTACCAACTCTGAACCCAACTCCATGCAGGACTCATCCCACTCAAGATCCACCCCCTCTCTATGTACCTCTCTGGCTTTTTTCCCACTAGCCCCTCCGGATTTACTACCTACAACCACAGCAACATCCCCCAGAGTAACCTTTTTCTTTTGCTTCTTTTTTCTCTGCCTATTAGGAACAAACCTCAGCTCCTTACCCCCCACTAGGACAATCTCACCCTCCTCCGTCCCATCCTCATCCGAGGAGGAAGAAAAGACATCAAATTTGTTTGCACAAACTACCTCTGAGGGACCATTATGCCGACCACTCGCCCCACTACCCTTCTTCACCACCTTCCACTCCTGAGATGCTGCTACCACTGCAGGGGCAGGTGAGGTACCACTAGGCCCCGCCACTGGCAATTCGAGAGGCTGCACCTCTGACTGTACAGCCTGCTGCTCTCCCGTGGGAGTTCTCATAGACACAGGATCACTAGGGGGAAAGACTACGCACATCATAGGCTCACCCTGATTATGAGAGGCCTCGGGACACCTGCTATAGGGATGACCCTCAGCTCCGCACAAGTTGCAGGTCACCTTCAGACACTCTCTAGATGAGTGCCCATCACCATTACAGAGGGTGCATTTAATAACTGGGCAGTTGTTACTCATATGTCTGAAGCTGCCACACTTGTGACAAGTGCGAGGCTGGCCGGGGTAGAAGCACTGGATTCTATCCCTACCGATGTAAGCGGCTGATGGAATGTGCCTCGTCTCTGCACCAACCTGCGTCAGCTTTACCAGCACGGAATAAGCCCCACCCCACACCCCCTTGGTGAAGTCAAACCTCTCCAACACTGACAAGACTGTGCAGTGACGAGACAGCCAAAATTCGATATCTGCTGTTGGAAGAGATTCATTGCGCACTAACACAGTGATTTTCACACGATCCTGCCTCGTCAAGGTGTTAGTTTTGTAGGAACTATATGGAGCCTTAAGCCTATTTAATTCCCACATAGACCCAAAGGCCTGCAACCCATTAAGAGAGAGGAAGCTTAGGTCAAAGTCCGGAGTCCTAACCGGGTGGATACAGGCAAATAAGTCCTTCGCCACGAATCCCAAGGAGAAAATCATATCCAGAAAATCTGCCTTGGAAGGAACATCGCCTGTACCCACCCACCGAAACTGAACCACATTCCTCCTCTTAATGGGTAACCTACTGCTAGACCACACAGGCTGCGTAACCCTCTGGGGGCCACCAGACAGGATATTGGCATAGGTGGCCGTTCCCGGCGCCACTACAACAGGCGGCAATGGGGTTGGGAGGCTACCAACAGGAGGAAGAGGGGGGGGAGGGAGGGGGGGAACAGGGGGAGCAGAAAGAGAATTGGGGGGGGAAACCCCTACAGGCTGACCATTAACTGCCACCACTGAGTCAAGCGCTGCCTGCCTTGATTCCAGCCTCAATTGGTTAGCGCTGATTACATCAATGGCTGCTTTCACTCTGGCAGGCACATTGATGTTTCCAAATATCGATTCAACCACTGCAGACTCTCTCTGCCCCAGCGCACCACGATCTAAGGCTGGCAATCCCTGGGCTGTACCAAAACCACCCCCAAGATGGCTCCCCCCTGCTGCTGAGGACAACCCTGCAGACAGAGCATTAGCATTGCCGCTGGCTCCTTTTAAATGGCCGCCGCCAACAATCGCAGACAGTTCCACAGCCTTCTTCTCTATGCAGTCCAAGTCCACAGCAAGATGGCTGCCGCCCGATGACAGCGCATCCAGCCCCTGCACGTCTTCAGCCAGATCTCTCGTTACGCCCACAGTGCCCAGACTGGAGCCCACTGTTGCAGGCACGCTGAGAGATCTGGCCTCCGTGCCCGCACCGCCGGTCCGCACCGGCCCTAAGGACGCAGCCTTTGGAGCCGGGGCACGAGCCGATGGACCACAGGACGCTGCGGCAGTTCCCCCGGCAACGGCGTCCGCCGTCACCACAGCAACCGCCACGCCCCCCGCACCACCAGAGCCCAGCCCCGCCTCCAGGAGGGACGCCCCCCCTTGCCCATTCGACGCAGCCACCGATATCCCACCTCCTCCAGCAGCCTCACCGCCGGGCGCCATCACCGGAGCTTCCCGCAGCGAATCCACAGCCGCCTCCTCCTTCTTAGCGTCCTCGCCGGCATCTACAGGATCAGGCCCAGGCACCGCCATCTTGGAAGCAGAACGAACTCCCGCGGCCTCCGCTCCTTCATCCCCGATCACCGATACCGGACCTCCGTCACCCGCGATCTCCACACTGCCAGGCCCCGGGGCCACCACATCACCAGGGATCAGGACAGGAGCTCCTACAGCCACACCAGAGTCAGGTACTTTCTTCTCCCGTTTTAATAGTGAAATTCGGTCTCTCATCCTCTCTACTTTGCTCAGTAGCCCCTCTATCTCTTCATTCAGAGCAGGTTTTTCATAGCTACGAGCAGTATTTCTTTTCCTCCTCTTCACAGCTACCCAGGCCTGGGCTCGCCTCACCTCCTGCCGCAGCTCATCCAGGCTCAGGCCAAGGAATTCCTCCTCACCCTCTCCGGACGCCGAGGACAGCATCACACCGCCTAAATCCATGTCCAGGTCCTGGGCATCAGGGCAGAGATCCCCCTCACAACCATCCGGGCTGGTAAGCACGTCCGCGCTCCCCTGTGTTCCCTCACACAGAGGACCAGCATCCATAGGTTCAGGGGTATCCACGGTCACCTCCTGACGCCCAGTCAGGCCTTCATCCACCGGACTTGCCAGGCTCAGCCCCTGGTCACCGCAAACCTCACTGGGGGTGAGCCGGGGGAGCACCACCACAGCTCTCCTTCGGCCCGGATCACCAGGCCCACCACCAGGCCCAGAAGCCTGGGAGGCATCTCCATCATCCTCCGGAGAGGACTCCATCCCTCCAGGGGAGGGGAATGAAATTGAGTCCCTGGCTTCAAAGATCCTCCAAAAGGCCCAGGAGCAGAAATAGACGTCTTACTCCTAGGTCTTCAACACATTCGGTGAAATTTTGAGTTGTCTGTGTTTGCTACAAGAGGAGATATCCCAAAGTATGCACTTTTGTTGTTTCCATTGGTTTCAATGCATTTTGGCCTAAAATGAGCATTTGCTGTTTTCTCTTAAATGCAACATGGGAGAAAAACCATTTCACATCAGATTTGTAGGTCTTGGTCTTCAACACATTCTGTGAAATTTTGAGCTGTCTGTGTTTGCTACAAGAGGAGATATCACAAATAATGCGCTTTTGTTGTTTCCATTGGTTTGAATGCACTTTTTCCTAAAACAAGCTTTTGCTGTTTTCTCTTAAATGAAACATGGGAGAAAAACCATTTCACATCACATTTGTGGGTCTTGGTCTTCAACACATTCTGTGAAATTTTGAGCTGTCTGTGTTTACTACAAGAGGAGATATCACAAAGTATGCACATTTGTTGTTTCCAATGGTTTGAATGCATTTTTTCCTAAAACGAGCATTTGCTGTTTTCTCTTAAACGCAACATGGGAGAAAAACCTTTTTCACATCACATTTGTGGGGCTTGGTCTTCAACACATTCTGTGAAATTTTGAGCTGTCTTTGTTTGCTTAAGAGGAGATATCACAAATTATGCGCTTTTGTTGTTTCCATTGGTTTCAATGCATTTTGGCCTAAAACGAGCATTTGCTGTTTTCTCTTTAATGCAACATGGGAGAAAAACCATTTCACATCACATTTGTTGGTCTATGTCTTCAACATATTCTGTGAAATTTTGAGCTGTCTGTGTTTGCTACAAGAGGAGATATCACAAAGCATGCGCTTTTGTTGTTTCCATTGGTTTCAATGTATTTTGGCCTAAAACAAGCATTTGCTGTTTTCTCTTAAAGGCAACACGGGAGAAAACCCATTTCACATCACATTTGTGGGTCTTGGTCTTCAACACATTCTGTGAAATTTTGAGTTGTCTGTGTTTGCTACAAGAGGAGATATCACAAAGTATGCACTTTTGTTGTTTCCTTTCGTTTAAATGCATTTTGGTCTAAAACGAGCATTTGCTGTTTTCTCTTAAATGCAACATGGGAGAAAAACCATTTCACATCACATTTGTGGGTCTATGTCTTCAACACATTCTGTGAAATTTTGAGCTGTCTGTGCTTGCTACAAGAAGAGATATCACAAAGTATGCGCTTTTGTTGTTTCCTTTGATTTCAATGCATTTAGGCCTAAAACAAGCATTTGCTGATTTCTCTTAAATGCAACATGGGAGAAAACCCAATTCACATCACATTAGTGGGTCTTGGTATTCAACATATTCTGTGAAATTTTGAGCTGTCTGTGTTTGCTACAAGAGGAGATATTACAAAGTATGTGCTTTTGTTGATTCCTTTCGTTTCAATGCATTTTGGCATAAAACGAGCATTTGCTGTTTTCTCTTAAACGCAACATGGGAGAAAAACCTTTTTCACATCACATTTGTGGGTTTTGGTCTTCAACACATTCTATGAAATTTGAGCTGTCTGTGTTTGCTACAAGAGGAGATATCACAAAGAATGCACTTTTGTTGTTTCCTTTGGTTTCAATGCATATTCGTCTAAAACGAGCATTTGCTGTTTTCTCTTAAATGCAACATGGGAGACAAACCATTTCACATCACATTTGTGGGTCTTGGCCTTCAACACATTGTGTGAAATTTTGAGCTGTCTGTGTTTGATACAAGAGGAGATATCACAAAGTATGCGATTTTGTTGTTTCCATTGGTTTCAATGCATATTGGTCTAAAATGAGCATTTGCAGTTTTCTCTTAAACGCAACATGTGAGAAAAACCATTTCACATCACATTTGTGGGTCTTGGTCTTCAACACATTCTGTGAAATTTGAGCTGTCTGTGTTTGCTACAAGAGGAGATATCACAAAGTTTGCGCTTTTGTTGTTTCCTTTCGTTTCAATGCATTTTGGCCTAAAATGAGCATTTGCTGTTTTCTCTTAAATGCAACATGGGAGAAAACATATTTCACATCACATTTGTGGGTCTTGGTCTTCAACACATTCTGTGAAATTTTGAGTTGTCTGTGTTTGCTACAAGAGGAGATATCACAAAGTATGCACATTTGTTGTTTCCAATGGTTTGAATGCATTTTGGCCTAAAATGAGCATTTGCTGTTTTCTCTTGAATGCAACATGGGAGAAAAACCATTTCACATCACATTTGTGGTATTGGCCTTCAACACATTCTGTGAAATTTTGAGCTGTCTGTGTTTACTACAAGAGGAGATATCACAAAGTATGCACATTTGTTGTTTCCAATGGTTTGAATGCATTTTTTCCTAAAACGAGCATTTGCTGTTTTCTCTTAAACACAACATGGGAGAAAAACCTTTTTCACATCACATTTGTGGGGCTTGGTCTTCAACACATTCTGTGAAATTTTGAGCTGTCTTTGTTTGCTTAAGAGGAGATATCACAAATTATGCGCTTTTGTTGTTTCCATTGGTTTCAATGCATTTTGGCCTAAAACGAGCATTTGCTGTTTTCTCTTAAATGCAACATGGGAGAAAAACCATTTCACATCACATTTGTGGGTCTATGTCTTCAACACATTCTGTGAAATTTTGAGCTGTCTGTGTTTGCTACAAGAGGAGATATCACAAAGCATGCGCTTTTGTTGTTTCCATTGGTTTCAATGCATTTTGGCCTAAAACAAGCATTTGCTGTTTTCTCTTAAAGGCAACATGGGAGAAAACCCATTTCACATCGCATTTGTGGGTCTTGGTCTTCAACACATTCTGTGAAATTTTGAGTTGTCTGTGTTTGCTACAAGAGGAGATATCACAAAGTATGCACTTTTGTTGTTTCCTTTCGTTTAAATGCATTTTGGTCTAAAACGAGCATTTGCTGTTTTCTCTTAAATGCAACATGGGAGAAAAACCATTTCACATCACATTTGTGGGTCTTGGTCTTCAACACATTCTGTGAAATTTTGAGCTGTCTGTATTTGCTACAAGAGGAGATATCACAAAGTATGCACTTTTGTTGTTTCCTTTCGTTTAAATGCATTTTGGTCTAAAACAATCATTTGCTGTTTTCTCTTAAATGCAACATGGAGAAAAACCATTTCACATCAGATTTGTGGGTCTTGGTCTTCAACACATTCTGTGAAATTTTGAGCTGTCTGTGTTTGCTACAAGAGGAGATATCACAAAGTATGTGCTTTTGTTGTTTCCTTTGGTTTCAATGCATTTTGGCCTAAAACGAGCATTTGCTGTTTTCTCTTAAACGCAACATGGGAGAAAAACCTTTTTCACATCACATTTGTGGGTTTTTGGTCTTCAATACATTCTATGAAATTTGAGCTGTCTCTGTTTGCTACAAGAGGAGATATCACAAAGAATGCACTTTTGTTGTTTCCTTTGGTTTCAATGCATATTCGTCTAAAACGAGCATTTGCTGTTTTCTCTTAAATGCAACATGGGAGACAAACCATTTCATATCACATTTGTGGGTCTTGGCCTTCAACACATTGTGTGAAATTTTGAGCTGTCTGTGTTTGATACAAGAGGAGATATCACAAAGTATGCGCTTTTGTTGTTTCCTTTCGTTTCAATGCATATTGGTCTAAAATGAGCATTTGCAGTTTTCTCTTAAACGCAACATGTGAGAAAAACCATTTCACATCACATTTGTGGGTCTTGGTCTTCAACACATTCTGTGAAATTTGAGCTGTCTGTGTTTGCTACAAGAGGAGATATCACAAAGTTTGCGCTTTTGTTGTTTCCTTTCGTTTCAATGCATTTTGGCCTAAAATGAGCATTTGCTGTTTTCTCTTAAATGCAACATGGGAGAAAACATATTTCACATCACATTTGTGGGTCTTGGTCTTCAACACATTCTGTGAAATTTTTAGTTGTCTGTGTTTGCTACAAGAGGAGATATCACAAAGTATGCACATTTGTTGTTTCCAATGGTTTGAATGCATTTTGGCCTAAAATGAGCATTTGCTGTTTTCTCTTGAATGCAACATGGGAGAAAAACCATTTCACATCACATTTGTGGTATTGGCCTTCAACACATTCTGTGAAATTTTGAGCTGTCTGTGTTTACTACAAGAGGAGATATCACAAAGTATGCACATTTGTTGTTTCCAATGGTTTGAATGCATTTTTTCCTAAAACGAGCATTTGCTGTTTTCTCTTAAACACAACATGGGAGAAAAACCTTTTTCACATCACATTTGTGGGGCTTGGTCTTCAACACATTCTGTGAAATTTTGAGCTGTCTTTGTTTGCTTAAGAGGAGATATCACAAATTATGCGCTTTTGTTGTTTCCATTGGTTTCAATGCATTTTGGCCTAAAACGAGCATTTGCTGTTTTCTCTTAAATGCAACATGGGAGAAAAACCATTTCACATCACATTTGTGGGTCTATGTCTTCAACACATTCTGTGAAATTTTGAGCTGTCTGTGTTTGCTACAAGAGGAGATATCACAAAGCATGCGCTTTTGTTGTTTCCATTGGTTTCAATGCATTTTGGCCTAAAACAAGCATTTGCTGTTTTCTCTTAAAGGCAACACGGGAGAAAACCCATTTCACATCACATTTGTGGGTCTTGGTCTTCAACACATTCTGTGAAATTTTGAGTTGTCTGTGTTTGCTACAAGAGGAGATATCACAAAGTATGCACTTTTGTTGTTTCCTTTCGTTTAAATGCATTTTGGTCTAAAACGAGCATTTGCTGTTTTCTCTTAAATGCAACATGGGAGAAAAACCATTTCACATCACATTTGTGGGTCTTGGTCTTCAACACATTCTGTGAAATTTTGAGCTGTCTGTATTTGCTACAAGAGGAGATATCACAAAGTATGCACTTGTGTTGTTTCCTTTCGTTTAAATGCATTTTGGTCTAAAACAATCATTTGCTGTTTTCTCTTAAATGCAACATGGAGAAAAACCATTTCACATCAGATTTGTGGGTCTTGGTCTTCAACACATTCTGTGAAATTTTGAGCTGTCTGTGTTTGCTACAAGAGGAGATATCACAAAGTATGTGCTTTTGTTGTTTCCTTTGGTTTCAATGCATTTTGGCCTAAAACGAGCATTTGCTGTTCTCTCTTAAACGCAACATGGGAGAAAAACCTTTTTCACATCACATTTGTGGGTTTTGGTCTTCAACACATTCTATGAAATTTGAGCTGTCTCTGTTTGCTACAAGAGGAGATATCACAAAGAATGCACTTTTGTTGTTTCCTTTGGTTTCAATGCATATTCGTCTAAAACGAGCATTTGCTGTTTTCTCTTAAATGCAACATGGGAGACAAACCATTTCACATCACATTTGTGGGTCTTTGTCTTCAACACATTCTGTGAAATTTTTAGTTGTCTGTGTTTGCTACAAGAGAAGATATCACAAAGTATGCGCTTTTTTTGTTTCCAGTGG
Source organism: Taudactylus pleione (assembly GCA_031769625.1). Taxonomy (NCBI): domain Eukaryota; kingdom Metazoa; phylum Chordata; class Amphibia; order Anura; family Myobatrachidae; genus Taudactylus; species Taudactylus pleione. The sequence continues at coordinate 447,002 of JAUIMM010000274.1, read as the reverse complement.
TTTCAATGCATTTTGGCCTAAAACAGGCATTTGCTGTTTTCTCTTAAATGCAACATGGGAGACAAACCATTTCACATCACATTTGTGGGTATTGGTCTTCAACACATTCTGTGAAATTTTGAGCTGTCTTTGTTTGCTTAAGAGGAGATATCACAAATTATGCGCTTTTGTTGTTTCCATTGGTTTCAATGCATTTTGGCCTAAAATGAGCATTTGCTGTTTTCTCTTAAATGCAACATGGGAGAAAAACCATTTCACATCACATTTGTGGGTCTATGTCTTCAACACATTCTGTGAAATTTTGAGCTGTCTGTGTTTGCTACAAGAGGAGATATCACAAAGCATGCGCTTTTGTTGTTTCCATTGGTTTCAATGCATTTTGGCCTAAAACAAGCATTTGCTGTTTTCTCTTAAAGGCAACACGGGAGAAAACCCATTTCACATCACATTTGTGGGTCTTGGTCTTCAACACATTCTGTGAAATTTTGAGTTGTCTGTGTTTGCTACAAGAGGAGATATCCCAAAGTATGCACTTTTGTTGTTTCCATTGGTTTCAATGCATTTTGGCCTAAAATGAGCATTTGCTGTTTTCTCTTAAATGCAACATGGGAGAAAAACCATTTCACATCAGATTTGTAGGTCTTGGTCTTCAACACATTCTGTGAAATTTTGAGCTGTCTGTGTTTGCTACAAGAGGAGATATCACAAATAATGCGCTTTTGTTGTTTCCATTGGTTTGAATGCACTTTTTCCTAAAACAAGCTTTTGCTGTTTTCTCTTAAATGAAACATGGGAGAAAACCCATTTCACATCACATTTGTGGGTCTTGGTCTTCAACACATTCTGTGAAATTTTGAGCTGTCTGTGTATTTGCTACAAGAGGAGATATCACAAAGTATGCACTTTTGTTGTTTCCTTTCGTTTAAATGCATTTTGGTCTAAAACAATCATTTGCTGTTTTCTCTTAAATGCAACATGGAGAAAAACCATTTCACATCAGATTTGTGGGTCTTGGTCTTCAACACATTCTGTGAAATTTTGAGCTGTCTGTGTTTGCTACAAGAGGAGATATCACAAAGTATGTGCTTTTGTTGTTTCCTTTGGTTTCAATGCATTTTGGCCTAAAACGAGCATTTGCTGTTTTCTCTTAAACGCAACATGGGAGAAAACCTTTTTCACATCACATTTGTGGGTTTTGGTCTTCAACACATTCTATTAAATTTGAGCTGTCTCTGTTTGCTACAAGAGGAGATATCACAAAGAATGCACTTTTGTTGTTTCCTTTGGTTTCAATGCATATTCGTCTAAAACGAGCATTTGCTGTTTTCTCTTAAATGCAACATGGGAGACAAACCATTTCACATCACATTTGTGGGTCTTGGCCTTCAACACATTGTGTGAAATTTTGAGCTGTCTGTGTTTGATACAAGAGGAGATATCACAAAGTATGCGCTTTTGTTGTTTCCATTGGTTTCAATGCATATTGGTCTAAAATGAGCATTTGCAGTTTTCTCTTAAACGCAACATGTGAGAAAAACCATTTCACATCACATTTGTGGGTCTTGGTCTTCAACACATTCTGTGAAATTTGAGCTGTTTGTGTTTGCTACAAGAGGAGATATCACAAAGTTTGCGCTTCTGTTGTTTCCTTTCGTTTCAATGCATTTTGGCCTAAAATGAGCATTTGCTGTTTTCTCTTAAATGCAACATGGGAGAAAACATATTTCACATCACATTTGTGGGTCTTGGTCTTCAACACATTCTGTGAAATTTTGAGCTGTCTGTGTTTGCTACAAGAGGAGATATCACAAAGTATGCACATTTGTTGTTTCCAATGGTTTGAATGCATTTTGGCCTAAAATGAGCATTTGCTGTTTTATCTTGAATGCAACATGGGAGAAAAACCATTTCACATCACATTTGTGGTATTGGCCTTCAACACATTCTGTGAAATTTTGAGCTGTCTGTGTTTACTACAAGAGGAGATATCACAAAGTATGCACATTTGTTGTTTCCAATGGTTTGAATGCATTTTTTCCTAAAACGAGCATTTGCTGTTTTCTCTTAAACGCAACATGGGAGAAAAACCTTTTTCACATCACATTTGTGGGGCTTGGTCTTCAACACATTCTGTGAAATTTTGAGCTGTCTTTGTTTGCTTAAGAGGAGATATCACAAATTATGCGCTTTTGTTGTTTCCATTGGTTTCAATGCATTTTGGCCTAAAACGAGCATTTGCTGTTTTCTCTTAAACGCAACATGGGAGAAAAACCTTTTTCACATCACATTTGTGGGTTTTGGTCTTCAACACATTCTATGAAATTTGAGCTGTCTGTGTTTGCTACAAGAGGAGATATCACAAAGTATGTGCTTTTGTTGTTTCCTTTGGTTTCAATGCATTTTGGCCTAAAACGAGCATTTGCTGTTTTCTCTTAAATGCAACATGGGAGAAAACCCATTTCACATCACATTTGTGGGTTTTGGTCTTCAACACATTCTGTGAAATTTTGAGTTGTCTGTGTTTGCTACAAGAGGAGATATCACAAAGTATGCACTTTTGTTGTTTCCTTTCGTTTAAATGCATTTTGGTCTAAAACGAGCATTTGCTGTTTTCTCTTAAATGCAACATGGGAGAAAAACCATTTCACATCACATTTGTGGGTCTTGGTCTTCAACACATTCTGTGAAATTTTGAGCTGTCTGTATTTGCTACAAGAGGAGATATCACAAAGTATGCACTTTTGTTGTTTCCTTTCGTTTAAATGCATTTTGGTCTAAAACAATCATTTGCTGTTTTCTCTTAAATGCAACATGGAGAAAAACCATTTCACATCAGATTTGTGGGTCTTGGTCTTCAACACATTCTGTGAAATTTTGAGCTGTCTGTGTTTGCTACAAGAGGAGATATCACAAAGTATGTGCTTTTGTTGTTTCCTTTGGTTTCAATGCATTTTGGCCTAAAACGAGCATTTGCTGTTCTCTCTTAAACGCAACATGGGAGAAAAACCTTTTTCACATCACATTTGTGGGTTTTGGTCTTCAACACATTCTATGAAATTTGAGCTGTCTCTGTTTGCTACAAGAGGAGATATCACAAAGAATGCACTTTTGTTGTTTCCTTTGGTTTCAATGCATATTCGTCTAAAACGAGCATTTGCTGTTTTCTCTTAAATGCAACATGGGAGACAAACCATTTCACATCACATTTGTGGGTCTTGGTCTTCAACACATTCTGTGAAATTTTTAGTTGTCTGTGTTTGCTACAAGAGAAGATATCACAAAGTATGCGCTTTTTTTGTTTCCAGTGGTTTCAATGCATTTTGGCCTAAAACAGGCATTTGCTGTTTTCTCTTAAATGCAACATGGGAGACAAACCATTTCACATCACATTTGTGGGTATTGGTCTTCAACACATTCTGTGAAATTTTGAGCTGTCTTTGTTTGCTTAAGAGGAGATATCACAAATTATGCGCTTTTGTTGTTTCCATTGGTTTCAATGCATTTTGGCCTAAAACGAGCATTTGCTGTTTTCTCTTAAATGCAACATGGGAGAAAAACCATTTCACATCAGATTTGTGGGTCTATGTCTTCAACACATTCTGTGAAATTTTGAGCTGTCTGTGTTTGCTACAAGAGGAGATATCACAAAGTATGCACTTTTGTTGTTTCCTTTCGTTTAAATGCATTTTGGTCTAAAACGAGCATTTGCTGTTTTCTCTTAAATGCAACATGGGAGAAAAACCATTTCACATCACATTTGTGGGTCTTGGTCTTCAACACATTCTGTGAAATTTTGAGCTGTCTGTATTTGCAACAAGAGGAGATATCACAAAGTATGCACTTTTGTTGTTTCCTTTCGTTTAAATGCATTTTGGTCTAAAACAATCATTTGCTGTTTTCTCTTAAATGCAACATGGAGAAAAACCATTTCACATCAGATTTGTGGGTCTTGGTCTTCAACACATTCTGTGAAATTTTGAGCTGTCTGTGTTTGCTACAAGAAGAGATATCACAAAGTATGCGCTTTTGTTGTTTCCTTTGATTTCAATGCATTTAGGCCTAAAACAAGCATTTGCTGTTTTCTCTTAAATGCAACATGGGAGAAAAACCAATTCACATCATATTAGTGGGTCTTGGTATTCAACACATTCTATGAAATTTTGAGTTGTCTGTGTTTGCTACAAGAGGAGATATCACAAAGTTTGCGCTTTTGTTGTTTCCTTTCGTTTCAATGCATTTTGGCCTAAAATGAGCATTTGCTGTTTTCTCTTAAATGCAACATGGGAGAAAACATATTTCACATCACATTTGTGGGTCTTGGTCTTCAACACATTCTGTGAAATTTTGAGTTGTCTGTGTTTGCTACAAGAGGAGATATCACAAAGTATGCACATTTGTTGTTTCCAATGGTTTGAATGCATTTTGGCCTAAAATGAGCATTTGCTGTTTTCTCTTGAATGCAACATGGGAGAAAAACCATTTCACATCACATTTGTGGTATTGGCCTTCAACACATTCTGTGAAATTTTGAGCTGTCTGTGTTTACTACAAGAGGAGATATCACAAAGTATGCACATTTGTTGTTTCCAATGGTTTGAATGCATTTTTTCCTAAAACGAGCATTTGCTGTTTTCTCTTAAACGCAACATGGGAGAAAAACCTTTTTCACATCACATTTGTGGGGCTTGGTCTTCAACACATTCTGTGAAATTTTGAGCTCTCTTTGTTTGCTTAAGAGGAGATATCACAAATTATGCGCTTTTGTTGTTTCCATTGGTTTCAATGCATTTTGGCCTAAAACGAGCATTTGCTGTTTTCTCTTAAATGCAACATGGGAGAAAAACCATTTCACATCACATTTGTGGGTCTATGTCTTCAACACATTCTGTGAAATTTTGAGCTGTCTGTGTTTGCTACAAGAAGAGATATCACAAAGTATGCGCTTTTGTTGTTTCCTTTGATTTCAATGCATTTAGGCCTAAAACAAGCATTTGCTGATTTCTCTTAAATGCAACATGGGAGAAAACCCAATTCACATCACATTAGTGGGTCTTGGTATTCAACATATTCTGTGAAATTTTGAGCTGTCTGTGTTTGCTACAAGAGGAGATATTACAAAGTATGTGCTTTTGTTGATTCCTTTCGTTTCAATGCATTTTGGCATAAAACGAGCATTTGCTGTTTTCTCTTAAACGCAACATGGGAGAAAAACCTTTTTCACATCACATTTGTGGGTTTTGGTCTTCAACACATTCTATGAAATTTGAGCTGTCTGTGTTTGCTACAAGAGGAGATATCACAAAGTATGTGCTTTTGTTGTTTCCTTTGGTTTCAATGCATTTTGGCCTAAAACAAGCATTTGCTGTTTTCTCTTAAACGCAACATGGGAGAAAAACCTATTTCACATCACATTTGTGGGTTTTGGTCTTCAACACATTCTATGAAATTTGAGCTGTCTCTGTTTGCTACAAGAGGAGATATCACAAAGAATGCACTTTTGTTGTTTCCTTTGGTTTCAATGCATATTCGTCTAAAACGAGCATTTGCTGTTTTCTCTTAAATGCAACATGGGAGACAAACCATTTCACATCACATTTGTGGGTCTTGGCCTTCAACACATTGTGTGAAATTTTGAGCTGTCTGTGTTTGATACAAGAGGAGATATCACAAAGTATGCGCTTTTGTTGTTTCCATTGGTTTCAATGCATATTGGTCTAAAATGAGCATTTGCAGTTTTCTCTTAAACGCAACATGTGAGAAAAACCATTTCACATCACATTTGTGGGTCTTGGTCTTCAACACATTCTGTGAAATTTGAGCTGTCTGTGTTTGCTACAAGAGGAGATATCACAAAGTTTGCGCTTTTGTTGTTTCCTTTCGTTTCAATGCATTTTGGCCTAAAATGAGCATTTGCTGTTTTCTCTTAAATGCAACATGGGAGAAAACATATTTCACATCACATTTGTGGGTCTTGGTCTTCAACACATTCTGTGAAATTTTGAGTTGTCTGTGTTTGCTACAAGAGGAGATATCACAAAGTATGCACATTTGTTGTTTCCAATGGTTTGAATGCATTTTGGCCTAAAATGAGCATTTGCTGTTTTCTCTTGAATGCAACATGGGAGAAAAACCATTTCACATCACATTTGTGGTATTGGCCTTCAACACATTCTGTGAAATTTTGAGCTGTCTGTGTTTACTACAAGAGGAGATATCACAAAGTATGCACATTTGTTGTTTCCAATGGTTTGAATGCATTTTTTCCTAAAACGAGCATTTGCTGTTTTCTCTTAAACACAACATGGGAGAAAAACCTTTTTCACATCACATTTGTGGGGCTTGGTCTTCAACACATTCTGTGAAATTTTGAGCTGTCTGTGTTTGCTACAAGAGGAGATATCACAAAGCATGCGCTTTTGTTGTTTCCATTGGTTTCAATGCATTTTGGCCTAAAACAAGCATTTGCTGTTTTCTCTTAAAGGCAACACAGGAGAAAACCCATTTCACATCACATTTGTGGGTCTTGGTCTTCAACACATTCTGTGAAATTTTGAGTTGTCTGTGTTTGCTACAAGAGGAGATATCACAAAGTATGCACTTTTGTTGTTTCCTTTCGTTTAAATGCATTTTGGTCTAAAACGAGCATTTGCTGTTTTCTCTTAAATGCAACATGGGAGAAAAACCATTTCACATCACATTTGTGGGTCTTGGTCTTCAACACATTCTGTGAAATTTTGAGCTGTCTGTATTTGCTACAAGAGGAGATATCACAAAGTATGCACTTTTGTTGTTTCCTTTCGTTTAAATGCATTTTGGTCTAAAACAATCATTTGCTGTTTTCTCTTAAATGCAACATGGAGAAAAACCATTTCACATCAGATTTGTGGGTCTTGGTCTTCAACACATTCTGTGAAATTTTGAGCTGTCTGTGTTTGCTACAAGAGGAGATATCACAAAGTATGTGCTTTTGTTGTTTCCTTTGGTTTCAATGCATTTTGGCCTAAAACGAGCATTTGCTGTTTTCTCTTAAACGCAACATGGGAGAAAAACCTTTTTCACATCACATTTGTGGGTTTTGGTCTTCAACACATTCTATGAAATTTGAGCTGTCTGTGTTTGCTACAAGAGGAGATATCACAAAGTATGTGCTTTTGTTGTTTCCTTTGGTTTCAATGCATTTTGGCCTAAAACGAGCATTTGCTGTTTTCTCTTAAACGCAACATGGGAGAAAAACCTTTTTCACATCACATTTGTGGGTTTTGGTCTTCAACACTTTCTATGAAATTTGAGCTGTCTCTGTTTGCTACAAGAGGAGATATCACAAAGAATGCACTTTTGTTGTTTCCTTTGGTTTCAATGCATATTCGTCTAAAACGAGCATTTGCTGTTTTCTCTTAAATGCAACATGGGAGACAAACCATTTCACATCACATTTGTGGGTCTTGGTCTTCAACACATTCTGTGAAATTTTTAGTTGTCTGTCTTTGCTACAAGAGAAGATATCACAAAGTATGCGCTTTTTTTGTTTCCAGTGGTTTCAATGCATTTTGGCCTAAAACAGGCATTTGCTGTTTTCTCTTAAATGCAACATGGGAGACAAACCATTTCACATCACATTTGTGGGTATTGGTCTTCAACACATTCTGTGAAATTTTGAGCTGTCTTTGTTTGCTTAAGAGGAGATATCACAAATTATGCGCTTTTGTTGTTTCCATTGGTTTCAATGCATTTTGGCCTAAAACGAGCATTTGCTGTTTTCTCTTAAATGCAACATGGGAGAAAAACCATTTCACATCACATTTGTGGGTCTATGTCTTCAACACATTCTGTGAAATTTTGAGCTGTCTGTGTTTGCTACAAGAGGAGATATCACAAAGTATGCACTTTTGTTGTTTCCTTTCGTTTAAATGCATTTTGGTCTAAAACGAGCATTTGCTGTTTTCTCTTAAATGCAACATGGGAGAAAAACCATTTCACATCACATTTGTGGGTCTTGGTCTTCAACACATTCTGTGAAATTTTGAGCTGTCTGTATTTGCAACAAGAGGAGATATCACAAAGTATGCACTTTTGTTGTTTCCTTTCGTTTAAATGCATTTTGGTCTAAAACAATCATTTGCTGTTTTCTCTTAAATGCAACATGGAGAAAAACCATTTCACATCAGATTTGTGGGTCTTGGTCTTCAACACATTCTGTGAAATTTTGAGCTGTCTGTGTTTGCTACAAGAAGAGATATCACAAAGTATGCGCTTTTGTTGTTTCCTTTGATTTCAATGCATTTAGGCCTTATAACAAGCATTTGCTGTTTTCTCTTAAATGCAACATGGGATAAAAAGCAATTCACATCATATTAGTGGGTCTTGGTATTCAACACATTCTATGAAATTTTGAGTTGTCTGTGTTTGCTACAAGAGGAGATATCACAAAGTTTGCGCTTTTGTTGTTTCCTTTCGTTTCAATGCATTTTGGCCTAAAATGAGCATTTGCTGTTTTCTCTTAAATGCAACATGGGAGAAAACATATTTCACATCACATTTGTGGGTCTTGGTCTTCAACACATTCTGTGAAATTTTGAGTTGTCTGTGTTTGCTACAAGAGGAGATATCACAAAGTATGCACATTTGTTGTTTCCAATGGTTTGAATGCATTTTGGCCTAAAATGAGCATTTGCTGTTTTCTCTTGAATGCAACATGGGAGAAAAACCATTTCACATCACATTTGTGGTATTGGCCTTCAACACATTCTGTGAAATTTTGAGCTGTCTGTGTTTGCTACAAGAGGAGATATCACAAATTATGCGCTTTTGTTGTTTCCATTGGTTTCAATGCATTTTGGCCTAAAACGAGCATTTGCTGTTTTCTCTTAAATGCAACATGGGAGAAAAACCATTTCACATCACATTTGTGGGTCTATGTCTTCAACACATTCTGTGAAATTTTGAGCTGTCTGTGTTTGCTACAAGAAGAGATATCACAAAGTATGCGCTTTTGTTGTTTCCTTTGATTTCAATGCATTTAGGCCTAAAACAAGCATTTGCTGATTTCTCTTAAATGCAACATGGGAGAAAACCCAATTCACATCACATTAGTGGGTCTTGGTATTCAACATATTCTGTGAAATTTTGAGCTGTCTGTGTTTGCTACAAGAGGAGATATTACAAAGTATGTGCTTTTGTTGATTCCTTTCGTTTCAATGCATTTTGGCATAAAACGAGCATTTGCTGTTTACTCTGAAATGCAACATTGGAGAAAAACCATTTCACATCACATTTGTGGGTCTTGGTCTTCAACACATTCTGTGAAATTTTGAGCTGTCTGTGTTTGCTACAAGAGGAGATATCACAAAGTATGCGCTTTTGTTGTTTCCTTTCGTTTCAATGCATTTTGGCCTAAAACAAGCATTTGCTGATTTCTCTTAAATGCAACATGGGAGAAAAACTAATTCACATCACATTTGTGGGTCTTGGTTTTCTACACATTCTGTGAAATTTTGAGCTGTCTGTGTTTGCTACAAGAGGAGATATCACAAAGCATGCGCTTTTGTTGTTTCCATTGGTTTCAATGCATTTTGGCCTAAAACGAGCATTTGCTGTTTTCTCTGAAATGCAACATGGGAGAAAAACCATTTCACATCACATTTGTGGGTCTTGGTCTTCAACACATTCTGTGAAATTTTTAGCTGTCTTTGCTTAAGAGGAGATATCCCAAAGTATGCACTTTTGTTGTTTCCATTGGTTTCAATGCATTTTGGCCTAAAACGAGCATTTGCTGTTTTCTCTTAAATGCAACATGGGAGAAAAACCATTTCACATCAGATTTGTAGGTCTTGGTCTTCAACACATTCTGTGAAATTTTGAGCTGTCTGTGTTTGCTACAAGAGGAGATATCACAAATAATGCGCTTTTGTTGTTTCCATTGGTTTGAATGCACTTTTACCTAAAACAAGCTTTTGCTGTTTTCTCTTAAACAAAACATGGGAGAAAAACCATTTCACATCACATTTGTGGGTCTTGGTCTTCAACACATTCTGTGAAATTTGAGCTGTCTGTTTGCTACAAGAGGAGATATCACAAAGAATGTGCTTTTGTTGTTTCCATTGGTTTCAATGGATTTTGGCCTAAAACAGGCATTTGCTGTTTTCTCTTAAAGGTAACATGGGAGACAAACCATTTCACATCACATTTGTGGGTCTTGATCTTCAACACATTCTGTGAAATTTTGAGCTGTCTGTTTTTGCTACAAGAGGAGATATCACAAAGTATGCGCTTTTGTTGTTTCCATTGGTTTCAATGCATTTTGGCCTAAAACGAGCAATTGCTGTTTTTTCTTAAATGCAACATGGGAGAAAATCTGTTTCACATCACATTTGTGGGTCTTGGTCTTCAACACATTCTGTGAAATTTTGATCTGTCTGTGTTTGCTACAAGAGGAGATATCACAAAGCATGCGCTTTTGTTCTTTCCATTGGTTTCAATGCATTTTGGCCTAAAACAAGCATTTGCTGATTTCTCTTAAATGCAACATGGGAGAAAACCCATTTCACATCACATTTGTGGGTCTTGGTCTTCAACACATTCTGTGGAATTTTGAGTTGTCTGTGTTTGCTACAAGAGGAGATATCACAAAGTATGCACTTTTGTTGTTTCCTTTCGTTTAAATGCATTTTGGTCTAAAATGAGCATTTGCTGTTTTCTCTTAAATGCAACATGGGAGAAAAACCATTTCACATCACATTTGTGGGTCTTGGTCTTCAACACATTCTGTGAAATTTTGAGCTGTCTGTAATTGCTACAAGAGGAGATATCACAAAGTATGCACTTTTGTTGTTTCCTTTCGTTTAAATGCATTTTGGTCTAAAACAATCATTTGCTGTTTTCTCTTAAATGCAACATGGAGAAAAACCATTTCACATCAGATTTGTGGGTCTTGGTCTTCAACACATTCTGTGAAATTTTGAGCTGTCTGTGTTTGCTACAAGAGGAGATATCACAAAGTATGTGCTTTTGTTGTTTCCTTTGGTTTCAATGCATTTTGGCCTAAAACGAGCATTTGCTGTTTTCTCTTAAACGCAACATGGGAGAAAAACCTTTTTCACATCACATTTGTGGGTTTTGGTCTTCAACACATTCTATGAAATTTGAGCTGTCTCTGTTTGCTACAAGAGGAGATATCACAAAGAATGCACTTTTGTTGTTTCCTTTGGTTTCAATGCATATTGGTCTAAAACGAGCATTTGCTGTTTTCTCTTAAATGCAACATGGGAGAAAACCCATTTCACATCACATTTGTGGGTCTTGGTCTTCAACACATTGTGTGAAATTTTTAGCTGTCTGTGTTTGCTAGAAGAGTAGATGTCACAAAGTACGCGCTTTTGTTGTTTTCCCATTGGTTTCAAAGCACATTGGCCTAAAACGAGCATTTGCTGTTTTCTCTTAAACGTAACATGGGAGAAAAACCATTTCACATCACATTTGTGGGTCTTGGTCTCCAACACATTCTGTGAAATTTTGAGCTGTCTTTGCTTAAGAGGAGATATCACAAAGTATGCACTGTTGTTGTTTCCATTGGTTTCAATGCATTTTGGCCTAAAACGAGCATTTGCTGTTTTCTCTTAAATGCAACATGGGAGAAAAACCATTTCACATCACATTTGTGGGTCTTGGTCTTCAACACATTCTGTGAAATTTGAGCTGTCTGTGTTTGCTACAAGAGGAGATATCACAAAGTATGCGCTTTTGTTGTTTCCTTTCGTTTCAATGCATTTTGGCCTAAAATGAGCATTTGCTGTTTTCTCTTAAATGCAACATGGGAGAAAACATATTTCACATCACATTTGTGGGTCTTGGTCTTCAACACATTCTGTGAAATTTTGAGTTGTCTGTGTTTGCTACAAGAGGAGATATCACAAAGTATGCACATTTGTTGTTTCCAATGGTTTGAATGCATTTTGGCCTAAAATGAGCATTTGCTGTTTTCTCTTGAATGCAACATGGGAGAAAAACCATTTCACATCACATTTGTGGTATTGGCCTTCAACACATTCTGTGAAATTTTGAGCTGTCTGTGTTTACTACAAGAGGAGATATCACAAAGTATGCACATTTGTTGTTTCCAATGGTTTGAATGCATTTTTTCCTAAAACGAGCATTTGCTGTTTTCTCTTAAACGCAACATGGGAGAAAAACCTTTTTCACATCACATTTGTGGGGCTTGGTCTTCAACACATTCTGTGAAATTTTGAGCTGTCTTTGTTTGCTTAAAAGGAGATATCACAAATTATGCGCTTTTGTTGTTTCCATTGGTTTCAATGCATTTTGGCCTAAAACGAGCATTTGCTGTTTTCTCTTAAATGCAACTTGGGAGAAAAACCATTTCACATCACATTTGTGGGTCTTGGTCTCCAACACATTCTGTGAAATTTTGAGCTGTCTTTGCTTAAGAGGAGATATCACAAAGTATGCACTGTTGTTGTTTCCATTGGTTTCAATGCATTTTGGCCTAAAACGAGCATTTGCTGTTTTCTCTTAAATGCAACATGGGAGAAAAACCATTTCACATCACATTTGTGGGTCTTGGTCTTCAACACATTCTGTGAAATTTGAGCTGTCTGTGTTTGCTACAAGAGGAGATATCACAAAGTATGCGCTTTTGTTGTTTCCTTTCGTTTCAATGCATTTTGGCCTAAAATGAGCATTTGCTGTTTTCTCTTAAATGCAACATGGGAGAAAACATATTTCACATCACATTTGTGGGTCTTGGTCTTCAACACATTCTGTGAAATTTTGAGTTGTCTGTGTTTGCTACAAGAGGAGATATCACAAAGTATGCACATTTGTTGTTTCCAATGGTTTGAATGCATTTTGGCCTAAAATGAGCATTTGCTGTTTTCTCTTGAATGCAACATGGGAGAAAAACCATTTCACATCACATTTGTGGTATTGGCCTTCAACACATTCTGTGAAATTTTGAGCTGTCTGTGTTTACTACAAGAGGAGATATCACAAAGTATGCACATTTGTTGTTTCCAATGGTTTGAATGCATTTTTTCCTAAAACGAGCATTTGCTGTTTTCTCTTAAACGCAACATGGGAGAAAAACCTTTTTCACATCACATTTGTGGGGCTTGGTCTTCAACACATTCTGTGAAATTTTGAGCTGTCTTTGTTTGCTTAAAAGGAGATATCACAAATTATGCGCTTTTGTTGTTTCCATTGGTTTCAATGCATTTTGGCCTAAAACGAGCATTTGCTGTTTTCTCTTAAATGCAACTTGGGAGAAAAACCATTTCACATCACATTTGTGGGTCTATGTCTTCAACACATTCTGTGAAATTTTGAGCTGTCTGTGTTTGCTACAAGAAGAGATATCACAAAGTATGCACTGTTGTTGTTTCCATTGGTTTCAATGCATTTTGGCCTAAAACGAGCATTTGCTGTTTTCTCTTAAATGCAACATGGGAGAAAAACCATTTCACATCACATTTGTGGGTCTTGGTCTTCAACACATTCTGTGAAATTTGAGCTGTCTGTGTTTGCTACAAGAGGAGATATCACAAAGTATGCGCTTTTGTTGTTTCCTTTCGTTTCAATGCATTTTGGCCTAAAATGAGCATTTGCTGTTTTCTCTTAAATGCAACATGGGAGAAAACATATTTCACATCACATTTGTGGGTCTTGGTCTTCAACACATTCTGTGAAATTTTGAGTTTTCTGTGTTTGCTACAAGAGGAGATATCACAAAGTATGCACATTTGTTGTTTCCAATGGTTTGAATGCATTTTGGCCTAAAATGAGCATTTGCTGTTTTCTCTTGAATGCAACATGGGAGAAAAACCATTTCACATCACATTTGTGGTATTGGCCTTCAACACATTCTGTGAAATTTTGAGCTGTCTGTGTTTACTACAAGAGGAGATATCACAAAGTATGCACATTTGTTGTTTCCAATGGTTTGAATGCATTTTTTCCTAAAACGAGCATTTGCTGTTTTCTCTTAAACGCAACATGGGAGAAAAACCTTTTTCACATCACATTTGTGGGGCTTGGTCTTCAACACATTCTGTGAAATTTTGAGCTGTCTTTGTTTGCTTAAAAGGAGATATCACAAATTATGCGCTTTTGTTGTTTCCATTGGTTTCAATGCATTTTGGACTAAAATGAGCATTTGCTGTTTTCTCTTAAATGCAACATGGGAGAAAAACCATTTCACATCACATTTGTGGGTCTATGTCTTCAACACATTCTGTGAAATTTTGAGCTGTCTGTGTTTGCTACAAGAAGAGATATCACAAAGTATGCGCTTTTGTTGTTTCCTTTGATTTCAATGCATTTAGGCCTAAAACAAGCATTTGCTGATTTCTCTTAAATGCAACATGGGAGAAAACCCAATTCACATCACATTAGTGGGTCTTGGTATTCAACACATTCTGTGAAATTTTGAGCTGTCTGTGTTTGCTACAAGAGGAGATATTACAAAGTATGCGCTTTTGTTGTTTCCTTTCGTTTCAATGCATTTTGGCATAAAACGAGCATTTGCTGTTTTCTCTTAAATGCAACATGGGAGAAAAACCATTTCACATCACATTTGTGGGTCTTGGTCTTCAACACATTCTGTGAAATTTTGAGCTGTCTGTGTTTGCTACAAGAGGAGATATCACAAAGTATGCGCTTTTGTTGTTTCCTTTTGTTTCAATGCATTTTGGCCTAAAACAAGCATTTGCTGATTTCTCTTAAATGCAACATGGGAGAAAAACTAATTCACATCACATTTGTGGGTCTTGGTTTTCTACACATTCTGTGAAATTTTGAGCTGTCTGTGTTTGCTACAAGAGGAGATATCACAAAGCATGCGCTTTTGTTGTTTCCATTGGTTTCAATGCATTTTGGCCTAAAACAAGCATTTGCTGTTTTCTCTTAAAGGCAACACGGGAGAAAACCCATTTCACATCACATTTGTGGGTCTTGGTCTTCAACACATTCTGTGAAATTTTTAGTTGTCTGTGTTTGCTACAAGAGGAGATATCACAAAGTATGCACTTTTGTTGTTTCCTTTCGTTTAAATGCATTTTGGCCTAAAACAAGCATTTGCTGTTTTCTCTTAAATGCAACATGGGAGAAAACACATTTCACATCACATTTGTGGGTCTTGGTCTTCAACACATTCTGTGAAATTTTGAGTTGTCTACGTTTGCTACAAGAGGAGATATCACAAAGTATGTGCTTTTGTTGTTTCCTTTGGTTTCATTGCATTTTGGCCTGAAACGAGCATTTGCTGTTTTCTCTTAAACGAAACATGGGAGAAAAACCATTTCACATCACATTTGTGGGTCTTGGTCTTCAACACATTCTGTGAAATTTGAGCTGTCTGTGTTTACTACAAGAGGAGATATCACAAAGTATGCACTTTTGTTGTTTCCTTCCGTTTCAATGCATTTTGGCCTAAAATGAGCATTTGCTGTTTTCTCTTAAATGCAACATGGGAGAAAACATATTTCACATCACATTTGTGGGTCTTGGTCTTCAACACATTCTGTGAAATTTTGAGTTGTCTGTGTTTGCTACAAGAGGAAATATCACAAAGTATGCACATTTGTTGTTTCCAATGGTTTGAATGCATTTTGGCCTAAAATGAGCATTTGCTGTTTTCTCTTGAATGCAACATGGGAGAAAAACCATTTCACATCACATTTGTGGTATTGGCCTTCAACACATTCTGTGAAATTTTGAGCTGTCTGTGTTTACTACAAGAGGAGATATCACAAAGTATGCACATTTGTTGTTTCCAATGGTTTGAATGCATTTTTTCCTAAAACGAGCATTTGCTGTTTTCTCTTAAACGCAACATGGGAGAAAAACATTTTTCACATCACATTTGTGGGGCTTGGTCTTCAACACATTCTGTGAAATTTTGAGCTGTCTTTGTTTGCTTAAAAGGAGATATCACAAATTATGCGCTTTTGTTGTTTCCATTGGTTTCAATGCATTTTGGCCTAAAACGAGCATTTGCTGTTTTCTCTTAAATGCAACTTGGGAGAAAAACCATTTCACATCACATTTGTGGGTCTTGGTCTCCAACACATTCTGTGAAATTTTGAGCTGTCTTTGCTTAAGAGGAGATATCACAAAGTATGCACTGTTGTTGTTTCCATTGGTTTCAATGCATTTTGGCCTAAAACGAGCATTTGCTGTTTTCTCTTAAATGCAACATGGGAGAAAAACCATTTCACATCACATTTGTGGGTCTTGGTCTTCAACACATTCTGTGAAATTTGAGCTGTCTGTGTTTGCTACAAGAGGAGATATCACAAAGTATGCGCTTTTGTTGTTTCCTTTCGTTTCAATGCATTTTGGCCTAAAATGAGCATTTGCTGTTTTCTCTTAAATGCAACATGGGAGAAAACATATTTCACATCACATTTGTGGGTCTTGGTCTTCAACACATTCTGTGAATTTTTGAGTTGTCTGTGTTTGCTACAAGAGGAGATATCACAAAGTATGCACATTTGTTGTTTCCAATGGTTTGAATGCATTTTGGCCTAAAATGAGCATTTGCTGTTTTCTCTTGAATGCAACATGGGAGAAAAACCATTTCACATCACATTTGTGGTATTGGCCTTCAACACATTCTGTGAAATTTTGAGCTGTCTGTGTTTACTACAAGAGGAGATATCACAAAGTATGCACATTTGTTGTTTCCAATGGTTTGAATGCATTTTTTCCTAAAACGAGCATTTGCTGTTTTCTCTTAAACGCAACATGGGAGAAAAACCTTTTTCACATCACATTTGTGGGGCTTGGTCTTCAACACATTCTGTGAAATTTTGAGCTGTCTTTGTTTGCTTAAAAGGAGATATCACAAATTATGCGCTTTTGTTGTTTCCATTGGTTTCAATGCATTTTGGCCTAAAATGAGCATTTGCTGTTTTCTCTTAAATGCAACATGGGAGAAAAACCATTTCACATCACATTTGTGGGTCTATGTCTTCAACACATTCTGTGAAATTTTGAGCTGTCTGTGTTTGCTACAAGAAGAGATATCACAAAGTATGCGCTTTTGTTGTTTCCTTTGATTTCAATGCATTTAGGCCTAAAACAAGCATTTGCTGATTTCTCTTAAATGCAACATGGGAGAAAACCCAATTCACATCACATTAGTGGGTCTTGGTATTCAACACATTCTGTGAAATTTTGAGCTGTCTGTGTTTGCTACAAGAGGAGATATTACAAAGTATGCGCTTTTGTTGTTTCCTTTCGTTTCAATGCATTTTGGCATAAAACGAGCATTTGCTGTTTTCTCTTAAATGCAACATGGGAGAAAAACCATTTCACATCACATTTGTGGGTCTTGGTCTTCAACACATTCTGTGAAATTTTGAGCTGTCTGTGTTTGCTACAAGAGGAGATATCACAAAGTATGCGCTTTTGTTGTTTCCTTTTGTTTCAATGCATTTTGGCCTAAAAAAAGCATTTGCTGATTTCTCTTAAATGCAACATGGGAGAAAAACTAATTCACATCACATTTGTGGGTCTTGGTTTTCTACACATTCTGTGAAATTTTGAGCTGTCTGTGTTTGCTACAAGAGGAGATATCACAAAGCATGCGCTTTTGTTGTTTCCATTGGTTTCAATGCATTTTGGCCTAAAACAAGCATTTGCTGTTTTCTCTTAAAGGCAACACGGGAGAAAACCCATTTCACATCACATTTGTGGGTCTTGGTCTTCAACACATTCTGTGAAATTTTTAGTTGTCTGTGTTTGCTACAAGAGGAGATATCACAAAGTATGCACTTTTGTTGTTTCCTTTCGTTTAAATGCATTTTGGCCTAAAACAAGCATTTGCTGTTTTCTCTTAAATGCAACATGGGAGAAAACACATTTCACATCACATTTGTGGGTCTTGGTCTTCAACACATTCTGTGAAATTTTGAGTTGTCTACGTTTGCTACAAGAGGAGATATCACAAAGTATGTGCTTTTGTTGTTTCCTTTGGTTTCATTGCATTTTGGCCTGAAACGAGCATTTGCTGTTTTCTCTTAAACGAAACATGGGAGAAAAACCATTTCACATCACATTTGTGGGTCTTGGTCTTCAACACATTCTGTGAAATTTGAGCTGTCTGTGTTTACTACAAGAGGAGATATCACAAAGTATGCACTTTTGTTGTTTCCTTCCGTTTCAATGCATTTTGGCCTAAAATGAGCATTTGCTGTTTTCTCTTAAATGCAACATGGGAGAAAACATATTTCACATCACATTTGTGGGTCTTGGTCTTCAACACATTCTGTGAAATTTTGAGTTGTCTGTGTTTGCTACAAGAGGAAATATCACAAAGTATGCACATTTGTTGTTTCCAATGGTTTGAATGCATTTTGGCCTAAAATGAGCATTTGCTGTTTTCTCTTGAATGCAACATGGGAGAAAAACCATTTCACATCACATTTGTGGTATTGGCCTTCAACACATTCTGTGAAATTTTGAGCTGTCTGTGTTTACTACAAGAGGAGATATCACAAAGTATGCACATTTGTTGTTTCCAATGGTTTGAATGCATTTTTTCCTAAAACGAGCATTTGCTGTTTTCTCTTAAACGCAACATGGGAGAAAAACATTTTTCACATCACATTTGTGGGGCTTGGTCTTCAACACATTCTGTGAAATTTTGAGCTGTCTTTGTTTGCTTAAAAGGAGATATCACAAATTATGCGCTTTTGTTGTTTCCATTGGTTTCAATGCATTTTGGCCTAAAACGAGCATTTGCTGTTTTCTCTTAAATGCAACTTGGGAGAAAAACCATTTCACATCACATTTGTGGGTCTTGGTCTCCAACACATTCTGTGAAATTTTGAGCTGTCTTTGCTTAAGAGGAGATATCACAAAGTATGCACTGTTGTTGTTTCCATTGGTTTCAATGCATTTTGGCCTAAAACGAGCATTTGCTGTTTTCTCTTAAATGCAACATGGGAGAAAAACCATTTCACATCACATTTGTGGGTCTTGGTCTTCAACACATTCTGTGAAATTTGAGCTGTCTGTGTTTGCTACAAGAGGAGATATCACAAAGTATGCGCTTTTGTTGTTTCCTTTCGTTTCAATGCATTTTGGCCTAAAATGAGCATTTGCTGTTTTCTCTTAAATGCAACATGGGAGAAAACATATTTCACATCACATTTGTGGGTCTTGGTCTTCAACACATTCTGTGAAATTTTGAGTTGTCTGTGTTTGCTACAAGAGGAGATATCACAAAGTATGCACATTTGTTGTTTCCAATGGTTTGAATGCATTTTGGCCTAAAATGAGCATTTGCTGTTTTCTCTTGAATGCAACATGGGAGAAAAACCATTTCACATCACATTTGTGGTATTGGCCTTCAACACATTCTGTGAAATTTTGAGCTGTCTGTGTTTACTACAAGAGGAGATATCACAAAGTATGCACATTTGTTGTTTCCAATGGTTTGAATGCATTTTTTCCTAAAACGAGCATTTGCTGTTTTCTCTTAAACGCAACATGGGAGAAAAACCTTTTTCACATCACATTTGTGGGGCTTGGTCTTCAACACATTCTGTGAAATTTTGAGCTGTCTTTGTTTGCTTAATAGGAGATATCACAAATTATGCGCTTTTGTTGTTTCCATTGGTTTCAATGCATTTTGGCCTAAAACGAGCATTTGCTGTTTTCTCTTAAATGCAACATGGGAGAAAAACCATTTCACATCACATTTGTGGGTCTATGTCTTCAACATATTCTGTGAAATTTTGAGCTGTCTGTGTTTGCTACAAGAAGAGATATCACAAAGTATGCGCTTTTGTTGTTTCCTTTGATTTCAATGCATTTAGGCCTAAAACAAGCATTTGCTGATTTCTCTTAAATGCAACATGGGAGAAAACCCAATTCACATCACATTAGTGGGTCTTGGTATTCAACACATTCTGTGAAATTTTGAGCTGTCTGTGTTTGCTAAAAGAGGAGATATTACAAAGTATGCGCTTTTGTTGTTTCCTTTCGTTTCAATGCATTTTGGCATAAAACGAGCATTTGCTGTTTTCTCTTAAATGCAACATGGGAGAAAAACCATTTCACATCACATTTGTGGGTCTTGGTCTTCAACACATTCTGTGAAATTTTGAGCTGTCTGTGTTTGCTACAAGAGGAGATATCACAAAGTATGCGCTTTTGTTGTTTCCTTTTGTTTCAATGCATTTTGGCCTAAAAAAAGCATTTGCTGATTTCTCTTAAATGCAACATGGGAGAAAAACTAATTCACATCACATTTGTGGGTCTTGGTTTTCTACACATTCTGTGAAATTTTGAGCTGTCTGTGTTTGCTACAAGAGGAGATATCACAAAGCATGCGCTTTTGTTGTTTCCATTGGTTTCAATGCATTTTGGCCTAAAACAAGCATTTGCTGTTTTCTCTTAAAGGCAACACGGGAGAAAACCCATTTCACATCACATTTGTGGGTCTTGGTCTTCAACACATTCTGTGAAATTTTTAGTTGTCTGTGTTTGCTACAAGAGGAGATATCACAAAGTATGCACTTTTGTTGTTTCCTTTCGTTTAAATGCATTTTGGCCTAAAACAAGCATTTGCTGTTTTCTATTAAATGCAACATGGGAGAAAACACATTTCACATCACATTTGTGGGTCTTGGTCTTCAACACATTCTGTGAAATTTTGAGTTGTCTACGTTTGCTACAAGAGGAGATATCACAAAGTATGTGCTTTTGTTGTTTCCTTTGGTTTCATTGCATTTTGGCCTGAAACGAGCATTTGCTGTTTTCTCTTAAACGAAACATGGGAGAAAAACCATTTCACATCACATTTGTGGGTCTTGGTCTTCAACACATTCTGTGAAATTTGAGCTGTCTGTGTTTACTACAAGAGGAGATATCACAAAGTATGCACTTTTGTTGTTTCCTTCCGTTTCAATGCATTTTGGCCTAAAATGAGCATTTGCTGTTTTCTCTTAAATGCAACATGGGAGAAAACATATTTCACATCACATTTGTGGGTCTTGGTCTTCAACACATTCTGTGAAATTTTGAGTTGTCTGTGTTTGCTACAACAGGAAATATCACAAAGTATGCACATTTGTTGTTTCCAATGGTTTGAATGCATTTTGGCCTAAAATGAGCATTTGCTGTTTTCTCTTGAATGCAACATGGGAGAAAAACCATTTCACATCACATTTGTGGTATTGGCCTTCAACACATTCTTTGAAATTTTGAGCTGTCTGTGTTTACTACAAGAGGAGATATCACAAAGTATGCACATTTGTTGTTTCCAATGGTTTGAATGCATTTTTTCCTAAAACAAGCATTTGCTGTTTTCTCTTAAACGCAACATGGGAGAAAAACCTTTTTCACATCACATTTGTGGGGCTTGGTCTTCAACACATTCTGTGAAATTTTGAGCTGTCTGTGTTTGCTTAAGAGGAGATATCACAAATTATGCGCTTTTGTTGTTTCCATTGGTTTCAATGCATTTTGGCCTAAAACAAGCATTTGCTGTTTTCTCTTAAATGCAACATGGGAGAACAACCATTTCACATCACATTTGTGAGTCTTTGTCTTCAACACATTCTGTGAAATTTTGAGCTGTCTGTGTTTGCTACAAGAAGAGATATCACAAAGTATGCGCTTTTGTTGTTTCCTTTGATTTCAATGCATTTAGGCCTAAAACAAGCATTTGCTGATTTCTCTTAAATGCAACATGGGAGAAAAACCAATTCACATCACATTAGTGGGTCTTGGTATTCAACACATTCTGTGAAATTTTGAGCTGTCTGTGTTTGCTACAAGAGGAGATATTACAAAGTATGCGCTTTTGTTGTTTCCATTCGTTTCAATGCATTTTGGCATAAAACGAGCATTTGCAGTTTTCTCTTAAATGCAACATGGGAGAAAACCCATTTCATGTCACATTTGTGGCTCTTGGTCTTCAACACATTCTATGAAATTTTGAGTTGTCTGTGTTTGCTTAAGAGGAGATATCACAAAGTATGCGCTTTTGTTGTTTCCATTGGTTTCAATGCATTTTGGCCTAAAACGAGCATTTGCTGTTTTCTCTTAAATGCAACATGGGAGAAAAACCATTTCACATCACATTTGTGGGTCTTGGTCTTCAACACATTCTGTGAAATTTTGAGCTGTCTGTGTTTGCTACAAGAGGAGATATCACAAAGTATGCGCTTTTGTTGTTTCCATTGGTTTCAATGCATTTTGGCCTAAAACGAGCATTTGCTGTTTTCTCTTAAATGCAACATGGGAGAAAAACCATTTCACATCACATTTCTGGGTCTTGGCCTTCAATACAATGTGTGAAATTTTTAGCTATCTGTGTTTGCTAGAAGAGGAGATATCACAAAGTATGCGCTTTTGTTGTTTTCCCATTGGTTTCAATGCACATTGGCCTAAAACGAGCATTTGCTGTTTTCTCTTAAATGCAACATGGGAGAAAAACCATGTCACATCACATTTGTGGGTCTTGGTCTTCAACACATTCTGTGAAATTTTGATCTGTCTGTGTTTGCTAGAAGAGGAGATATTACAAAGAATGCACTTTTGTTCTTTCCATTGGTTTCAATGCATTTTGGCCTAAAACAAGCATTTGCTGATTTCTCTTAAATGCAACATGGGAGAAAAACTAATTAACATCACATTTGTGGGTCTTGGTTTTCTACACATTCTGTGAAATTTTGAGCTGTCTGTGTTTGCTACAAGAGGAGATATCACAAAGCATGCGCTTTTGTTGTTTCCATTGGTTTCAATGCATTTTGGCCTAAAACAAGCATTTGCTGTTTTCTCTTAAAGGCAACACGGGAGAAAACCCATTTCACATCACATTTGTGGGTCTTGGTCTTCAACACATTCTGTGAAATTTTGAGTTGTCTGTGTTTGCTACAAGAGGAGATATCACAAAGTATGCACTTTTGTTGTTTCCTTTCGTTTAAATGCATTTTGGTCTAAAATGAGCATTTGCTGTTTTCTCTTAAATGCAACATGGGAGAAAAACCATTTCACATCACATTTGTGGGTCTTGGTCTTCAACACATTCTGTGAAATTTTGAGCTGTCTGTAATTGCTACAAGAGGAGATATCACAAAGTATGCACTTTTGTTGTTTCCTTTCGTTTAAATGCATTTTGGTCTAAAACAATCATTTGCTGTTTTCTCTTAAATGCAACATGTGAGAAAAACCATTTCACATCACATTTGTGGGTCTTGGTCTTCAACACATTCTGTGAAATTTGAGCTGTCTGTGTTTGCTACAAGAGGAGATATCACAAAGTATGCGCTTTTGTTGTATCCTTTCGTTTCAATGCATTTTGGCCTAAAATGAGCATTTGCTGTTTTCTCTTAAATGCAACATGGGAGAAAACATATTTCACATCACATTTGTGGGTCTTGGTCTTCAACACATTCTGTGAAATTTTGAGTTGTCTGTGTTTGCTACAAGAGGATATATCACAAAGTATGCACATTTGTTGTTTCCAATGGTTTGAATGCATTTTGGCCTAAAATGAGCATTTGCTGTTTTCTCTTGAATGCAACATGGGAGAAAAACCATTTCACATCACATTTGTGGTATTGGCCTTCAACACATTCTTTGAAATTTTGAGCTGTCTGTGTTTACTACAAGAGGAGATATCACAAAGTATGCACATTTGTTGTTTCCAATGGTTTGAATGCATTTTTTCCTAAAACGAGCATTTGCTGTTTTCTCTTAAACGCAACATGGGAGAAAAACCTTTTTCACATCACATTTGTGGGGCTTGGTCTTCAACACATTCTGTGAAATTTTGAGCTGTCTTTGTTTGCTTAAAAGGAGATATCACAAAGTATGCACTTTTGTTGTTTCCTTTCGTTTAAATGCATTTTGGTCTAAAACGAGCATTTGCTGTTTTCTCTTAAATGCAACATGGAGAAAAACCATTTCACATCAGATTTGTGGGTCTTGGTCTTCAACACATTCTGTGAAATTTTGAGCTGTCTGTGTTTGCTACAAGAGGAGATATCACAAAGTATGCGCTTTTGTTGTTTCCTTTCGTTTCAATGCATTTTGGCCTAAAACAAGCATTTGCTGTTTTCTCTTAAATGCAACATGGGAGAAAACACATTTCACATCACATTTGTGGGTCTTGGTCTTCAACACATTCTGTGAAATTTTGAGTTGTCTACGTTTGCTACAAGAGGAGATATCACAAAGTATGTGCTTTTGTTGTTTCCTTTGGTTTCATTGCATTTTGGCCTGAAACGAGCATTTGCTGTTTTCTCTTAAACGAAACATGGGAGAAAAACCATTTCACATCACATTTGTGGGTCTTGGTCTTCAACACATTCTGTGAAATTTGAGCTGTCTGTGTTTACTACAAGAGGAGATATCACAAAGTATGCACTTTTGTTGTTTCCTTCCGTTTCAATGCATTTTGGCCTAAAATGAGCATTTGCTGTTTTCTCTTAAATGCAACATGGGAGAAAACATATTTCACATCACATTTGTGGGTCTTGGTCTTCAACACATTCTGTGAAATTTTGAGTTGTCTGTGTTTGCTACAAGAGGAAATATCACAAAGTATGCACATTTGTTGTTTCCAATGGTTTGAATGCATTTTGGCCTAAAATGAGCATTTGCTGTTTTCTCTTGAATGCAACATGGGAGAAAAACCATTTCACATCACATTTGTGGTATTGGCCTTCAACACATTCTTTGAAATTTTGAGCTGTCTGTGTTTACTACAAGAGGAGATATCACAAAGTATGCACATTTGTTGTTTCCAATGGTTTGAATGCATTTTTTCCTAATACAAGCATTTGCTGTTTTCTCTTAAACGCAACATGGGAGAAAAACCTTTTTCACATCACATTTGTGGGGCTTGGTCTTCAACACATTCTGTGAAATTTTGAGCTGTCTGTGTTTGCTTAAGAGGAGATATCACAAATTATGCGCTTTTGTTGTTTCCATTGGTTTCAATGCATTTTGGCCTAAAACAAGCATTTGCTGTTTTCTCTTAAATGCAACATGGGAGAAAAACCATTTCACATCACATTTGTGAGTCTTTGTCTTCAACACATTCTGTGAAATTTTGAGCTGTCTGTGTTTGCTACAAGAAGAGATATCACAAAGTATGCGCTTTTGTTGTTTCCTTTGATTTCAATGCATTTAGGCCTAAAACAAGCATTTGCTGATTTCTCTTAAATGCAACATGGGAGAAAAACCAATTCACATCACATTAGTGGGTCTTGGTATTCAACACATTCTGTGAAATTTTGAGCTGTCTGTGTTTGCTACAAGAGGAGATATTACAAAGTATGTGCTTTTGTTGTTTCCATTCGTTTCAATGCATTTTGGCATAAAACGAGCATTTGCTGTTTTCTCTTAAATGTAACATGGGAGAAAACCCATTTCATGTCACATTTGTGGCTCTTGGTCTTCAACACATTCTATGAAATTTTGAGTTGTCTGTGTTTGCTTAAGAGGAGATATCACAAAGTATGCGCTTTTGTTGTTTCCATTGGTTTCAATGCATTTTGGCCTAAAATGAGCATTTGCTGTTTTCTCTTAAATGCAACATGGGAGAAAAACCATTTCACATCACATTTGTGGGTCTTGGTCTTCAACACATTCTGTGAAATTTTGAGCTGTCTGTGTTTGCTACAAGAGGAGATATCACAAAGTATGCGCTTTTGTTGTTTCCATTGGTTTCAATGCATTTTGGCCTAAAACGAGCATTTGCTGTTTTCTCTTAAATGCAACATGGGAGAAAAACCATTTCACATCACATTTCTGGGTCTTGGTCTTCAATACAATGTGTGAAATTTTTAGCTATCTGTGTTTGCTAGAAGAGGAGATATCACAAAGTATGCGCTTTTGTTGTTTTCCCATTGGTTTCAATGCACATTGGCCTAAAATGAGCATTTGCTGTTTTCTCTTAAATGCAACATGGGAGAAAAACCATTTCACATCACATTTGTGGGTCTTGGTCTTCAACACATTCTGTGAAATTTTGATCTGTCTGTGTTTGCTAGAAGAGGAGATATTACAAAGAATGCACTTTTGTTCTTTCCATTGGTTTCAATGCATTTTGGCCTAAAACAAGCATTTGCTGATTTCTCTTAAATGCAACATGGGAGAAAAACTAATTCACATCACATTTGTGGGTCTTGGATTTCTACACATTCTGTGAAATTTTGAGCTGTCTGTGTTTGCTACAAGAGGAGATATCACAAAGCATGCGCTTTTGTTGTTTCCATTGGTTTCAATGCATTTTGGCCTAAAACAAGCATTTGCTGTTTTCTCTTAAAGGCAACACGGGAGAAAACCCATTTCACATCACATTTGTGGGTCTTGGTCTTCAACACATTCTGTGAAATTTTGAGTTGTCTGTGTTTGCTACAAGAGGAGATATCACAAAGTATGCACTTTTGTTGTTTCCTTTCGTTTAAATGCATTTTGGTCTAAAATGAGCATTTGCTGTTTTCTCTTAAATGCAACATGGGAGAAAAACCATTTCACATCACATTTGTGGGTCTTGGTCTTCAACACATTCTGTGAAATTTTGAGCTGTCTGTAATTGCTACAAGAGGAGATATCACAAAGTATGCACTTTTGTTGTTTCCTTTCGTTTAAATGCATTTTGGTCTAAAACAATCATTTGCTGTTTTCTCTTAAATGCAACATGAAGAAAAACCATTTCACATCAGATTTGTGGGTCTTAGTCTTCAACACATTCTGTGAAATTTTGAGCTGTCTGTGTTTGCTACAAGAGGAGATATCACAAAGAATGCACTTTTGTTGTTTCCTTTGGTTTCAATGCATATTGGTCTAAAACGAGCATTTGCTGTTTTCTCTTAAATGCAACATGGGAGACAAACCATTTCACATCACATTTGTGGGTCTTGGCCTTCAACACATTGTGTGAAATTTTGAGCTGTCTGTGTTTGATACAAGAGGAGATATCACAAAGTATGCGCTTTTGTTGTTTCCATTGGTTTCAATGCATATTGGTCTAAAATGAGCATTTGCAGTTTTCTCTTAAACGCAACATGTGAGAAAAACCATTTCACATCACATTTGTGGGTCTTGGTCTTCAACACATTCTGTGAAATTTGAGCTGTCTGTGTTTGCTACAAGAGGAGATATCACAAAGTATGCGCTTTTGTTGTTTCCTTTCGTTTCAATGCATTTTGGCCTAAAATGAGCATTTGCTGTTTTCTCTTAAATGCAACATGGGAGAAAACATATTTCACATCACATTTGTGGGTCTTGGTCTTCAACACATTCTGTGAAATTTTGAGTTGTCTGTGTTTGCTACAAGAGGAGATATCACAAAGTATGCACATTTGTTGTTTCCAATGGTTTGAATGCATTTTGGCCTAAAATGAGCATTTGCTGTTTTCTCTTGAATGCAACATGGGAGAAAAACCATTTCACATCACATTTGTGGTATTGGCCTTCAACACATTCTGTGAAATTTTGAGCTGTCTGTGTTTACTACAAGAGGAGATATCACAAAGTATGCACATTTGTTGTTTCCAATGGTTTGAATGCATTTTTTCCTAAAACGAGCATTTGCTGTTTTCTCTTAAACGCAACATGGGAGAAAAACCTTTTTCACATCACATTTGTGGGGCTTGGTCTTCAACACATTCTGTGAAATTTTGAGCTGTCTTTGTTTGCTTAAAAGGAGATATCACAAATTATGCGTTTTTGTTGTTTCCATTGGTTTCAATGCATTTTGGCCTAAAACGAGCATTTGCTGTTTTCTCTTAAATGCAACATGGGAGAAAAACCATTTCACATCACATTTGTGGGTCTATGTCTTCAACACATTCTGTGAAATTTTGAGCTGTCTGTGTTTGCTACAAGAAGAGATATCACAAAGTATGCACTTTTGTTGTTTCCTTTGATTTCAATGCATTTAGGCCTAAAACAAGCATTTGCTGATTTCTCTTAAATGCAACATGGGAGAAAACCCAATTCACATCACATTAGTGGGTCTTGGTATTCAACACATTCTGTGAAATTTTGAGCTGTCTGTGTTTGCTATAAGAGGAGATATCACAAAGCATGCGCTTTTGTTGTTTCCATTGGTTTCAATGCATTTTGGCCTAAAACAAGCATTTGCTGTTTTCTCTTAAAGGCAACACGGGAGAAAACCCATTTCACATCACATTTGTGGGTCTTGGTCTTCAACACATTCTGTGAAATTTTTAGTTGTCTGTGTTTGCTACAAGAGGAGATATCACAAAGTATGCACTTTTGTTGTTTCCTTTCGTTTAAATGCATTTTGGTCTAAAACGAGCATTTGCTGTTTTCTCTTAAATGCAACATGGAGAAAAACCATTTCACATCAGATTTGTGGGTCTTGGTCTTCAACACATTCTGTGAAATTTTGAGCTGTCTGTGTTTGCTACAAGAGGAGATATCACAAAGTATGCGCTTTTGTTGTTTCCTTTCGTTTCAATGCATTTTGGCCTAAAACAAGCATTTGCTGTTTTCTCTTAAATGCAACATGGGAGAAAACACATTTCACATCACATTTGTGGGTCTTGGTCTTCAACACATTCTGTGAAATTTTGAGTTGTCTACGTTTGCTACAAGAGGAGATATCACAAAGTATGTGCTTTTGTTGTTTCCTTTGGTTTCATTGCATTTTGGCCTGAAACGAGCATTTGCTGTTTTCTCTTAAACGAAACATGGGAGAAAAACCATTTCACATCACATTTGTGGGTCTTGGTCTTCAACACATTCTGTGAAATTTGAGCTGTCTGTGTTTACTACAAGAGGAGATATCACAAAGTATGCACTTTTGTTGTTTCCTTCCGTTTCAATGCATTTTGGCCTAAAATGAGCATTTGCTGTTTTCTCTTAAATGCAACATGGGAGAAAACATATTTCACATCACATTTGTGGGTCTTGGTCTTCAACACATTCTGTGAAATTTTGAGTTGTCTGTGTTTGCTACAAGAGGAAATATCACAAAGTATGCACATTTGTTGTTTCCAATGGTTTGAATGCATTTTGGCCTAAAATGAGCATTTGCTGTTTTCTCTTGAATGCAACATGGGAGAAAAACCATTTCACATCACATTTGTGGTATTGGCCTTCAACACATTCTGTGAAATTTTGAGCTGTCTGTGTTTACTACAAGAGGAGATATCACAAAGTATGCACATTTGTTGTTTCCAATGGTTTGAATGCATTTTTTCCTAAAACGAGCATTTGCTGTTTTCTCTTAAACGCAACATGGGAGAAAAACCTTTTTCACATCACATTTGTGGGGCTTGGTCTTCAACACATTCTGTGAAATTTTGAGCTGTCTGTGTTTGCTTAAGAGGAGATATCACAAATTATGCGCTTTTGTTGTTTCCATTGGTTTCAATGCATTTTGGCCTAAAACAAGCATTTGCTGTTTTCTCTTAAAGGCAACACGGGAGAAAACCCATTTCACATCACATTTGTGGGTCTTGGTCTTCAACACATTCTGTGAAATTTTGAGTTGTCTGTGTTTGCTACAAGAGGAGATATCACAAAGTATGCGCTTTTGTTGTTTCCTTTCGTTTAAATGCATTTTGGTCTAAAACGAGCATTTGCTGTTTTCTCTTAAATGCAACATGGGAGAAAAACCATTTCACATCACATTTGTGGGTCTTGGTCTTCAACACATTCTGTGAAATTTTGAGCTGTCTGTGTATTTGCTACAAGAGGAGATATCACAAAGTATGCACTTTTGTTGTTTCCTTTCGTTTAAATGCATTTTGGTCTAAAACAATCATTTGCTGTTTTCTCTTAAATGCAACATGGAGAAAAACCATTTCACATCAGATTTGTGGGTCTTGGTCTTCAACACATTCTGTGAAATTTTGAGCTGTCTGTGTTTGCTACAAGAGGAGATATCACAAAGTATGTGCTTTTGTTGTTTCCTTTGGTTTCAATGCATTTTGGCCTAAAACGAGCATTTGCTGTTTTCTCTTAAACGCAACATGGGAGAAAAACCTTTTTCACATCAAATTTGTGGGTTTTGGTCTTCAACACATTCTATGAAATTTGAGCTGTCTCTGTTTGCTACAAGAGGAGATATCACAAAGAATGCACTTTTGTTGTTTCCTTTGGTTTCAATGCATATTCGTCTAAAACGAGCATTTGCTGTTTTCTCTTAAATGCAACATGGGAGACAAACCATTTCACATCACATTTGTGGGTCTTGGCCTTCAACACATTGTGTGAAATTTTGAGCTGTCTGTGTTTGATACAAGAGGAGATATCACAAAGTATGCGCTTTTGTTGTTTCCATTGGTTTCAATGCATATTGGTCTAAAATGAGCATTTGCAGTTTTCTCTTAAACGCAACATGTGAGAAAAACCATTTCACATCACATTTGTGGGTCTTGGTCTTCAACACATTCTGTGAAATTTGAGCTGTCTGTGTTTGCTACAAGAGGAGATATCACAAAGTTTGCGCTTTTGTTGTTTCCTTTCGTTTCAATGCATTTTGGCCTAAAATGAGCATTTGCTGTTTTCTCTTAAATGCAACATGGGAGAAAACATATTTCACATCACATTTGTGGGTCTTGGTCTTCAACACATTCTGTGAAATTTTGAGTTGTCTGTGTTTGCTACAAGAGGAGATATCACAAAGTATGCACATTTGTTGTTTCCAATGGTTTGAATGCATTTTGGCCTAAAATGAGCATTTGCTGTTTTCTCTTGAATGCAACATGGGAGAAAAACCATTTCACATCACATTTGTGGTATTGGCCTTCAACACATTCTGTGAAATTTTGAGCTGTCTGTGTTTACTACAAGAGGAGATATCACAAAGTATGCACATTTGTTGTTTCCAATGGTTTGAATGCATTTTTTCCTAAAACGAGCATTTGCTGTTTTCTCTTAAACACAACATGGGAGAAAAACCTTTTTCACATCACATTTGTGGGGCTTGGTCTTCAACACATTCTGTGAAATTTTGAGCTGTCTTTGTTTGCTTAAGAGGAGATATCACAAATTATGCGCTTTTGTTGTTTCCATTGGTTTCAATGCATTTTGGCCTAAAACGAGCATTTGCTGTTTTCTCTTAAATGCAACATGGGAGAAAAACCATTTCACATCACATTTGTGGGTCTATGTCTTCAACACATTCTGTGAAATTTTGAGCTGTCTGTGTTTGCTACAAGAGGAGATATCACAAAGCATGCGCTTTTGTTGTTTCCATTGGTTTCAATGCATTTTGGCCTAAAACAAGCATTTGCTGTTTTCTCTTAAAGGCAACACGGGAGAAAACCCATTTCACATCACATTTGTGGGTCTTGGTCTTCAACACATTCTGTGAAATTTTGAGTTGTCTGTGTTTGCTACAAGAGGAGATATCACAAAGTATGCACTTTTGTTGTTTCCTTTCGTTTAAATGCATTTTGGTCTAAAACGAGCATTTGCTGTTTTCTCTTAAATGCAACATGGGAGAAAAACCATTTCACATCACATTTGTGGGTCTTGGTCTTCAACACATTCTGTGAAATTTTGAGCTGTCTGTATTTGCTACAAGAGGAGATATCACAAAGTATGCACTTTTGTTGTTTCCTTTCGTTTAAATGCATTTTGGTCTAAAACAATCATTTGCTGTTTTCTCTTAAATGCAACATGGAGAAAAACCATTTCACATCAGATTTGTGGGTCTTGGTCTTCAACACATTCTGTGAAATTTTGAGCTGTCTGTGTTTGCTACAAGAGGAGATATCACAAAGTATGTGCTTTTGTTGTTTCCTTTGGTTTCAATGCATTTTGGCCTAAAACGAGCATTTGCTGTTTTCTCTTAAACGCAACATGGGAGAAAAACCTTTTTCACATCACATTTGTGGGTTTTGGTCTTCAACACATTCTATGAAATTTGAGCTGTCTGTGTTTGCTACAAGAGAAGATATCACAAAGTATGTACTTTTGTTGTTTCCTTTGGTTTCAATGCATTTTGGCCTAAAACGAGCATTTGCTGTTTTCTCTTAAACGCAACATGGGAGAAAAACCTTTTTCACATCACATTTGTGGGTTTTGGTCTTCAACACATTCTATGAAATTTGAGCTGTCTCTGTTTGCTACAAGAGGAGATATCACAAAGAATGCACTTTTGTTGTTTCCTTTGGTTTCAATGCATATTCGTCTAAAACGAGCATTTGCTGTTTTCTCTTAAATGCAACATGGGAGACAAACCATTTCACATCAGATTTGTGGGTCTTGGTCTTCAACACATTCTGTGAAATTTTGAGCTGTCTGTGTTTGCTCCAAGAAGAGATATCACAAAGTATGCGCTTTTGTTGTTTCCTTTGATTTCAATGCATTTAGGCCTAAAACAAGCATTTGCTGTTTTCTCTTAAATGCAACATGGGAGAAAAACCAATTCACATCATATTAGTGGGTCTTGGTATTCAACACATTCTATGAAATTTTGAGTTGTCTGTGTTTGCTACAAAAGGAGATATCACAAAGTATGCACTTTTGTTGTTTCCTTTCGTTTAAATGCATTTTGGTCTAAAACAATCATTTGCTGTTTTCTCTTGAATGCAACATGGGAGAAAAACCATTTCACATCACATTTGTGGTATTGGCCTTCAACACATTCTGTGAAATTTTGAGCTGTCTGTGTTTACTACAAGAGGAGATATCACAAAGTATGCACATTTGTTGTTTCCAATGGTTTGAATGCATTTTTTCCTAAAACGAGCATTTGCTGTTTTCTCTTAAACACAACATGGGAGAAAAACCTTTTTCACATCACATTTGTGGGGCTTGGTCTTCAACACATTCTGTGAAATTTTGAGCTGTCTTTGTTTGCTTAAGAGGAGATATCACAAATTATGCGCTTTTGTTGTTTCCATTGGTTTCAATGCATTTTGGCCTAAAACGAGCATTTGCTGTTTTCTCTTAAATGCAACATGGGAGAAAAACCATTTCACATCACATTTGTGGGTCTATGTCTTCAACACATTCTGTGAAATTTTGAGCTGTCTGTGTTTGCTACAAGAGGAGATATCACAAAGCATGCGCTTTTGTTGTTTCCATTGGTTTCAATGCATTTTGGCCTAAAACAAGCATTTGCTGTTTTCTCTTAAAGGCAACACGGGAGAAAACCCATTTCACATCACATTTGTGGGTCTTGGTCTTCAACACATTCTGTGAAATTTTGAGTTGTCTGTGTTTGCTACAAGAGGAGATATCACAAAGTATGCACTTTTGTTGTTTCCTTTCGTTTAAATGCATTTTGGTCTAAAACGAGCATTTGCTGTTTTCTCTTAAATGCAACATGGGAGAAAAACCATTTCACATCACATTTGTGGGTCTTGGTCTTCAACACATTCTGTGAAATTTTGAGCTGTCTGTATTTGCTACAAGAGGAGATATCACAAAGTATGCACTTTTGTTGTTTCCTTTCGTTTAAATGCATTTTGGTCTAAAACAATCATTTGCTGTTTTCTCTTAAATGCAACATGGAGAAAAACCATTTCACATCAGATTTGTGGGTCTTGGTCTTCAACACATTCTGTGAAATTTTGAGCTGTCTGTGTTTGCTACAAGAGGAGATATCACAAAGTATGTGCTTTTGTTGTTTCCTTTGGTTTCAATGCATTTTGGCCTAAAACGAGCATTTGCTGTTTTCTCTTAAACGCAACATGGGAGAAAAACCTTTTTCACATCACATTTGTGGGTTTTGGTCTTCAACACATTCTATGAAATTTGAGCTGTCTGTGTTTGCTACAAGAGAAGATATCACAAAGTATGTACTTTTGTTGTTTCCTTTGGTTTCAATGCATTTTGGCCTAAAACGAGCATTTGCTGTTTTCTCTTAAACGCAACATGGGAGAAAAACCTTTTTCACATCACATTTGTGGGTTTTGGTCTTCAACACATTCTATGAAATTTGAGCTGTCTCTGTTTGCTACAAGAGGAGATATCACAAAGAATGCACTTTTGTTGTTTCCTTTGGTTTCAATGCATATTCGTCTAAAACGAGCATTTGCTGTTTTCTCTTAAATGCAACATGGGAGACAAACCATTTCACATCAGATTTGTGGGTCTTGGTCTTCAACACATTCTGTGAAATTTTGAGCTGTCTGTGTTTGCTCCAAGAAGAGATATCACAAAGTATGCGCTTTTGTTGTTTCCTTTGATTTCAATGCATTTAGGCCTAAAACAAGCATTTGCTGTTTTCTCTTAAATGCAACATGGGAGAAAAACCAATTCACATCATATTAGTGGGTCTTGGTATTCAACACATTCTATGAAATTTTGAGTTGTCTGTGTTTGCTACAAAAGGAGATATCACAAAGTTTGCGCTTTTGTTGTTTCCTTTCGTTTCAATGCATTTTGGCCTAAAATGAGCAATTGCTGTTTTCTCTTAAATGCAACATGGGAGAAAACATATTTCACATCACATTTGTGGGTCTTGGTCTTCAACACATTCTGTGAAATTTTGAGTTGTCTGTGTTTGCTACAAGAGGAGATATCACAAAGTATGCACATTTGTTGTTTCCAATGGTTTGAATGCATTTTGGCCTAAAATGAGCATTTGCTGTTTTCTCTTGAATGCAACATGGGAGAAAAACCATTTCACATCACATTTGTGGTATTGGCCTTCAACACATTCTGTGAAATTTTGAGCTGTCTGTGTTTACTACAAGAGGAGTTATCACAAAGTATGCACATTTGTTGTTTCCAATGGTTTGAATGCATTTTTTCCTAAAACGAGCATTTGCTGTTTTCTCTTAAACGCAACATGGGAGAAAAACCTTTTTCACATCACATTTGTGGGGCTTGGTCTTCAACACATTCTGTGAAATTTTGAGCTCTCTTTGTTTGCTTAAGAGGAGATATCACAAATTATGCGCTTTTGTTGTTTCCATTGGTTTCAATGCATTTTGGCCTAAAACGAGCATTTGCTGTTTTCTCTTAAATGCAACATGGGAGAAAAACCATTTCACATCACATTTGTGGGTCTATGTCTTCAACACATTCTGTGAAATTTTGAGCTGTCTGTGTTTGCTACAAGAAGAGATATCACAAAGTATGCGCTTTTGTTGTTTCCTTTGATTTCAATGCATTTAGGCCTAAAACAAGCATTTGCTGATTTCTCTTAAATGCAACATGGGAGAAAACCCAATTCACAGCACATTAGTGGGTCTTGGTATTCAACACATTCTGTGAAATTTTGAGCTGTCTGTTTGCTACAAGAGGAGATATTACAAAGTATGTGCTTTTGTTGATTCCTTTCGTTTCAATGCATTTTGGCATAAAACGAGCATTTGCTGTTTACTCTTAAATGCAACATGGGAGAAAACCCAATTCACATCACATTAGTGGGTCTTGGTCTTCAACACATTCTGTGAAATTTTGAGCTGTCTGTGTTTGCTACAAGAGGAGATATCACAAAGTATGCGCTTTTGTTGTTTCCTTTCGTTTCAATGCATTTTGGCCTAAAACAAGCATTTGCTGATTTCTCTTAAATGCAACATGGGAGAAAAACTAATTCACATCACATTTGTGGGTCTTGGTTTTCTACACATTCTGTGAAATTTTGAGCTGTCTGTGTTTGCTACAAGAGGAGATATCACAAAGCATGCGCTTTTGTTGTTTCCATTGGTTTCAATGCATTTTGGCCTAAAACGAGCATTTGCTGTTTTCTCTGAAATGCAACATGGGAGAAAAACCATTTCACATCACATTTGTGGGTCTTGGTCTTCAACACATTCTGTGAAATTTTTAGCTGTCTTTGCTTAAGAGGAGATATCCCAAAGTATGCACTTTTGTTGTTTCCATTGGTTTCAATGCATTTTGGCCTAAAACGAGCATTTGCTGTTTTCTCTTAAATGCAACATGGGAGAAAAACCATTTCACATCAGATTTGTAGGTCTTGGTCTTCAACACATTCTGTGAAATTTTGAGCTGTCTGTGTTTGCTACAAGAGGAGATATCACAAATAATGCGCTTTTGTTGTTTCCATTGGTTTGAATGCACTTTTACCTAAAACAAGCTTTTGCTGTTTTCTCTTAAACGAAACATGGGAGAAAAACCATTTCACATCACATTTGTGGGTCTTGGTCTTCAACACATTCTGTGAAATTTGAGCTGTCTGTTTGCTACAAGAGGAGATATCACAAAGAATGTGCTTTTGTTGTTTCCATTGGTTTCAATGGATTTTGGCCTAAAACAGGCATTTGCTGTTTTCTCTTAAAGGTAACATGGGAGACAAACCATTTCACATCACATTTGTGGGTCTTGATCTTCAACACATTCTGTGAAATTTTGAGCTGTTTGTTTTTGCTACAAGAGGAGATATCACAAAGTATGTGCTTTTGTTGTTTCCATTGGTTTCAATGCATTTTGGCCTAAAACGAGCAACTGCTGTTTTTTCTTAAATGCAACATGGGAGAAAATCTGTTTCACATCACATTTGTGGGTCTTGGTCTTCAACACATTCTGTGAAATTTTGATCTGTCTGTGTTTGCTACAAGAGGAGATATCACAAAGCATGCGCTTTTGTTCTTTCCATTGGTTTCAATGCATTTTGGCCTAAAACAAGCATTTGCTGATTTCTCTTAAATGCAACATGGGAGAAAACCCATTTCACATCACATTTGTGGGTCTTGGTCTTCAACACATTCTGTGGAATTTTGAGTTGTCTGTGTTTGCTACAAGAGGAGATATCACAAAGTATGCACTTTTGTTGTTTCCTTTCGTTTAAATGCATTTTGGTCTAAAATGAGCATTTGCTGTTTTCTCTTAAATGCAACATGGGAGAAAAACCATTTCACATCACATTTGTGGGTCTTGGTCTTCAACACATTCTGTGAAATTTTGAGCTGTCTGTAATTGCTACAAGAGGAGATATCACAAAGTATGCACTTTTGTTGTTTCCTTTCGTTTAAATGCATTTTGGTCTAAAACAATCATTTGCTGTTTTCTCTTAAATGCAACATGGAGAAAAACCATTTCACATCAGATTTGTGGGTCTTGGTCTTCAACACATTCTGTGAAATTTTGAGCTGTCTGTGTTTGCTACAAGAGGAGATATCACAAAGTATGTGCTTTTGTTGTTTCCTTTGGTTTCAATGCATTTTGGCCTAAAACGAGCATTTGCTGTTTTCTCTTAAACGCAACATGGGAGAAAAACCTTTTTCACATCACATTTGTGGGTTTTGGTCTTCAACACATTCTATGAAATGTGAGCTGTCTCTGTTTGCTACAAGAGGAGATATCACAAAGAATGCACTTTTGTTGTTTCCTTTGGTTTCAATGCATATTGGTCTAAAACGAGCATTTGCTGTTTTCTCTTAAATGCAACATGGGAGACAAACCATTTCACATCACATTTGTGGGTCTTGGCCTTCAACACATTGTGTGAAATTTTGAGCTGTCTGTGTTTGATACAAGAGGAGATATCACAAAGTATGCGCTTTTGTTGTTTCCATTGGTTTCAATGCATATTGGTCTAAAATGAGCATTTGCAGTTTTCTCTTAAACGCAACATGTGAGAAAAACCATTTCACATCACATTTGTGGGTCTTGGTCTTCAACACATTCTGTGAAATTTGAGCTGTCTGTGTTTGCTACAAGAGGAGATATCACAAAGTATGCGCTTTTGTTGTTTCCTTTCGTTTCAATGCATTTTGGCCTAAAATGAGCATTTGCTGTTTTCTCTTAAATGCAACATGGGAGAAAACATATTTCACATCACATTTGTGGGTCTTGGTCTTCAACACATTCTGTGAAATTTTGAGTTGTCTGTGTTTGCTACAAGAGGAGATATCACAAAGTATGCACATTTGTTGTTTCCAATGGTTTGAATGCATTTTGGCCTAAAATGAGCATTTGCTGTTTTCTCTTGAATGCAACATGGGAGAAAAACCATTTCACATCACATTTGTGGTATTGGCCTTCAACACATTCTGGGAAATTTTGAGCTGTCTGTGTTTACTACAAGAGGAGATATCACAAAGTATGCACATTTGTTGTTTCCAATGGTTTGAATGCATATTTTCCTAAAACGAGCATTTGCTGTTTTCTCTTAAACGCAACATGGGAGAAAAACCTTTTTCACATCACATTTGTGGGGCTTGGTCTTCAACACATTCTGTGAAATTTTGAGCTGTCTTTGTTTGCTTAAAAGGAGATATCACAAATTATGCGCTTTTGTTGTTTCCATTGGTTTCAATGCATTTTGGCCTAAAACGAGCATTTGCTGTTTTCTCTTAAATGCAACATGGGAGAAAAACCATTTCACATCACATTTGTGGGTCTATGTCTTCAACACATTCTGTGAAATTTTGAGCTGTCTGTGTTTGCTACAAGAAGAGATATCACAAAGTATGCGCTTTTGTTGTTTCCTTTGATTTCAATGCATTTAGGCCTAAAACAAGCATTTGCTGATTTCTCTTAAATGCAACATGGGAGA
This sequence comes from Taudactylus pleione, assembly GCA_031769625.1. Classification (NCBI taxonomy): domain Eukaryota; kingdom Metazoa; phylum Chordata; class Amphibia; order Anura; family Myobatrachidae; genus Taudactylus; species Taudactylus pleione. The sequence continues at coordinate 408,565 of JAUIMM010000274.1, read as the reverse complement.
AAACCCAATTCACATCACATTAGTGGGTCTTGGTATTCAACACATTCTGTGAAATTTTGAGCTGTCTGTGTTTGCTACAAGAGGAGATATCACAAAGTATGCGCTTTTGTTGTTTCCTTTTGTTTCAAAGCATTTTGGCCTAAAACAAGCATTTGCTGATTTCTCTTAAATGCAACATGGGAGAAAAACTAATTCACATCACATTTGTGGGTCTTGGTTTTCTACACATTCTGTGAAATTTTGAGCTGTCTGTGTTTGCTACAAGAGGAGATATCACAAAGCATGCGCTTTTGTTGTTTCCATTGGTTTCAATGCATTTTGGCCTAAAACAAGCATTTGCTGTTTTCTCTTAAAGGCAACACGGGAGAAAACCCATTTCACATCACATTTGTGGGTCTTGGTCTTCAACACATTCTGTGAAATTTTTAGTTGTCTGTGTTTGCTACAAGAGGAGATATCACAAAGCATGCACTTTTGTTGTTTCCTTTCGTTTAAATGCATTTTGGTCTAAAACGAGCATTTGCTGTTTTCTCTTAAATGCAACATGGAGAAAAACCATTTCACATCAGATTTGTGGGTCTTGGTCTTCAACACATTCTGTGAAATTTTGAGTTGTCTACGTTTGCTACAAGAGGAGATATCACAAAGTATGTGCTTTTGTTGTTTCCTTTGGTTTCATTGCATTTTGGCCTGAAACGAGCATTTGCTGTTTTCTCTTAAACGAAACATGGGAGAAAAACCATTTCACATCACATTTGTGGGTCTTGGTCTTCAACACATTCTGTGAAATTTGAGCTGTCTGTGTTTACTACAAGAGGAGATATCACAAAGTATGCACTTTTGTTGTTTCCTTCCGTTTCAATGCATTTTGGCCTAAAATGAGCATTTGCTGTTTTCTCTTAAATGCAACATGGGAGAAAACATATTTCACATCACATTTGTGGGTCTTGGTCTTCAACACATTCTGTGAAATTTTGAGTTGTCTGTGTTTGCTACAAGAGGAAATATCACAAAGTATGCACATTTGTTGTTTCCAATGGTTTGAATGCATTTTGGCCTAAAATGAGCATTTGCTGTTTTCTCTTGAATGCAACATGGGAGAAAAACCATTTCACATCACATTTGTGGTATTGGCCTTCAACACATTCTTTGAAATTTTGAGCTGTCTGTGTTTACTACAAGAGGAGATATCACAAAGTATGCACATTTGTTGTTTCCAATGGTTTGAATGCATTTTTTCCTAAAACAAGCATTTGCTGTTTTCTCTTAAACGCAACATGGGAGAAAAACCTTTTTCACATCACATTTGTGGGGCTTGGTCTTCAACACATTCTGTGAAATTTTGAGCTGTCTGTGTTTGCTTAAGAGGAGATATCACAAATTATGCGCTTTTGTTGTTTCCATTGGTTTCAATGCATTTTGGCCTAAAACAAGCATTTGCTGTTTTCTCTTAAATGCAACATGGGAGAAAAACCATTTCACATCACATTTGTGAGTCTTTGTCTTCAACACATTCTGTGAAATTTTGAGCTGTCTGTGTTTGCTACAAGAGGAGATATCACAAAGTATGCGCTTTTGTTGTTTCCATTGGTTTCAATGCATTTTGGCCTAAAACGAGCATTTGCTGTTTTCTCTTAAATGCAACATGGGAGAAAAACCATTTCACATCACATTTCTGGGTCTTGGCCTTCAATACAATGTGTGAAATTTTTAGCTATCTGTGTTTGCTAGAAGAGGAGATATCACAAAGTATGCGCTTTTGTTGTTTTCCCATTGGTTTCAATGCACATTGGCCTAAAACGAGCATTTGCTGTTTTCTCTTAAATGCAACATGTGAGAAAAACCATTTCACATCACATTTGTGGGTCTTGGTCTTCAACACATTCTGTGAAATTTTGATCTGTCTGTGTTTGCTAGAAGAGGAGATATTACAAAGAATGCACTTTTGTTCTTTCCATTGGTTTCAATGCATTTTGGCCTAAAACAAGCATTTGCTGATTTCTCTTAAATGCAACATGGGAGAAAAACTAATTCACATCACATTTGTGGGTCTTGGATTTCTACACATTCTGTGAAATTTTGAGCTGTCTGTGTTTGCTACAAGAGGAGATATCACAAAGCATGCGCTTTTGTTGTTTCCATTGGTTTCAATGCATTTTGGCCTAAAACAAGCATTTGCTGTTTTCTCTTAAAGGCAACACGGGAGAAAACCCATTTCACATCACATTTGTGGGTCTTGGTCTTCAACACATTCTGTGAAATTTTGAGTTGTCTGTGTTTGCTACAAGAGGAGATATCACAAAGTATGCACTTTTGTTGTTTCCTTTCGTTTAAATGCATTTTGGTCTAAAATGAGCATTTGCTGTTTTCTCTTAAATGCAACATGGGAGAAAAACCATTTCACATCACATTTGTGGGTCTTGGTCTTCAACACATTCTGTGAAATTTTGAGCTGTCTGTAATTGCTACAAGAGGAGATATCACAAAGTATGCACTTTTGTTGTTTCCTTTCGTTTAAATGCATTTTGGTCTAAAACAATCATTTGCTGTTTTCTCTTAAATGCAACATGAAGAAAAACCATTTCACATCAGATTTGTGGGTCTTAGTCTTCAACACATTCTGTGAAATTTTGAGCTTTCTGTGTTTGCTACAAGAGGAGATATCACAAAGTATGTGCTTTTGTTGTTTCCTTTGGTTTCAATGCATTTTGGCCTAAAACGAGCATTTGCTGTTTTCTCTTAAACGCAACATGGGAGAAAAACCTTTTTCACATCACATTTGTGGGTTTTGGTCTTCAACACATTCTATGAAATTTGAGCTGTCTCTGTTTGCTACAAGAGGAGATATCACAAAGAATGCACTTTTGTTGTTTCCTTTGGTTTCAATGCATATTGGTCTAAAACGAGCATTTGCTGTTTTCTCTTAAATGCAACATGGGAGACAAACCATTTCACATCACATTTGTGGGTCTTGGCCTTCAACACATTGTGTGAAATTTTGAGCTGTCTGTAATTGCTACAAGAGGAGATATCACAAAGTATGCACTTTTGTTGTTTCCTTTCGTTTAAATGCATTTTGGTCTAAAACAATCATTTGCTGTTTTCTCTTAAATGCAACATGAAGAAAAACCATTTCACATCAGATTTGTGGGTCTTGGTTTTCTACACATTCCGTGAAATTTTGAGCTGTCTGTGTTTGCTACAAGAGGAGATATCACAAAGCATGCGCTTTTGTTGTTTCCATTGGTTTCAATGCATTTTGGCCTAAAACAAGCATTTGCTGTTTTCTCTTAAAGGCAACACGGGAGAAAACCCATTTCACATCACATTTGTGGGTCTTGGTCTTCAACACATTCTGTGAAATTTTTAGTTGTCTGTGTTTGCTACAAGAGGAGATATCACAAAGCATGCACTTTTGTTGTTTCCTTTCGTTTAAATGCATTTTGGTCTAAAACGAGCATTTGCTGTTTTCTCTTAAATGCAACATGGAGAAAAACCATTTCACATCAGATTTGTGGGTCTTGGTCTTCAACACATTCTGTGAAATTTTGAGTTGTCTACGTTTGCTACAAGAGGAGATATCACAAAGTATGTGCTTTTGTTGTTTCCTTTGGTTTCATTGCATTTTGGCCTGAAACGAGCATTTGCTGTTTTCTCTTAAACGAAACATGGGAGAAAAACCATTTCACATCACATTTGTGGGTCTTGGTCTTCAACACATTCTGTGAAATTTGAGCTGTCTGTGTTTACTACAAGAGGAGATATCACAAAGTATGCACTTTTGTTGTTTCCTTCCGCTTCAATGCATTTTGGCCTAAAATGAGCATTTGCTGTTTTCTCTTAAATGCAACATGGGAGAAAACATATTTCACATCACATTTGTGGGTCTTGGTCTTCAACACATTCTGTGAAATTTTGAGTTGTCTGTGTTTGCTACAAGAGGAAATATCACAAAGTATGCACATTTGTTGTTTCCAATGGTTTGAATGCATTTTGGCCTAAAATGAGCATTTGCTGTTTTCTCTTGAATGCAACATGGGAGAAAAACCATTTCACATCACATTTGTGGTATTGGCCTTCAACACATTCTTTGAAATTTTGAGCTGTCTGTGTTTACTACAAGAGGAGATATCACAAAGTATGCACATTTGTTGTTTCCAATGGTTTGAATGCATTTTTTCCTAAAACAAGCATTTGCTGTTTTCTCTTAAACGCAACATGGGAGAAAAACCTTTTTCACATCACATTTGTGGGGCTTGGTCTTCAACACATTCTGTGAAATTTTGAGCTGTCTGTGTTTGCTTAAGAGGAGATATCACAAATTATGCGCTTTTGTTGTTTCCATTGGTTTCAATGCATTTTGGCCTAAAACAAGCATTTGCTGTTTTCTCTTAAATGCAACATGGGAGAAAAACCATTTCACATCACATTTGTGAGTCTTTGTCTTCAACACATTCTGTGAAATTTTGAGCTGTCTGTGTTTGCTACAAGAGGAGATATCACAAAGTATGCGCTTTTGTTGTTTCCATTGGTTTCAATGCATTTTGGCCTAAAACGAGCATTTGCTGTTTTCTCTTAAATGCAACATGGGAGAAAAACCATTTCACATCACATTTCTGGGTCTTGGCCTTCAATACAATGTGTGAAATTTTTAGCTATCTGTGTTTGCTAGAAGAGGAGATATCACAAAGTATGCGCTTTTGTTGTTTTCCCATTGGTTTCAATGCACATTGGCCTAAAACGAGCATTTGCTGTTTTCTCTTAAATGTAACATGTGAGAAAAACCATTTCACATCACATTTGTGGGTCTTGGTCTTCAACACATTCTGTGAAATTTTGATCTGTCTGTGTTTGCTAGAAGAGGAGATATTACAAAGAATGCACTTTTGTTCTTTCCATTGGTTTCAATGCATTTTGGCCTAAAACAAGCATTTGCTGATTTCTCTTAAATGCAACATGGGAGAAAAACTAATTCACATCACATTTGTGGGTCTTGGATTTCTACACATTCTGTGAAATTTTGAGCTGTCTGTGTTTGCTACAAGAGGAGATATCACAAAGCATGCGCTTTTGTTGTTTCCATTGGTTTCAATGCATTTTGGCCTAAAACAAGCATTTGCTGTTTTCTCTTAAAGGCAACACGGGAGAAAACCCATTTCACATCACATTTGTGGGTCTTGGTCTTCAACACATTCTGTGAAATTTTGAGTTGTCTGTGTTTGCTACAAGAGGAGATATCACAAAGTATGCACTTTTGTTGTTTCCTTTCGTTTAAATGCATTTTGGTCTAAAATGAGCATTTGCTGTTTTCTCTTAAATGCAACATGGGAGAAAAACCATTTCACATCACATTTGTGGGTCTTGGTCTTCAACACATTCTGTGAAATTTTGAGCTGTCTGTAATTGCTACAAGAGGAGATATCACAAAGTATGCACTTTTGTTGTTTCCTTTCGTTTAAATGCATTTTGGTCTAAAACAATCATTTGCTGTTTTCTCTTAAATGCAACATGAAGAAAAACCATTTCACATCAGATTTGTGGGTCTTAGTCTTCAACACATTCTGTGAAATTTTGAGCTTTCTGTGTTTGCTACAAGAGGAGATATCACAAAGTATGTGCTTTTGTTGTTTCCTTTGGTTTCAATGCATTTTGGCCTAAAACGAGCATTTGCTGTTTTCTCTTAAACGCAACATGGGAGAAAAACCTTTTTCACATCACATTTGTGGGTTTTGGTCTTCAACACATTCTATGAAATTTGAGCTGTCTCTGTTTGCTACAAGAGGAGATATCACAAAGAATGCACTTTTGTTGTTTCCTTTGGTTTCAATGCATATTGGTCTAAAACGAGCATTTGCTGTTTTCTCTTAAATGCAACATGGGAGACAAACCATTTCACATCACATTTGTGGGTCTTGGCCTTCAACACATTGTGTGAAATTTTGAGCTGTCTGTGTTTGATACAAGAGGAGATATCACAAAGTATGCGCTTTTGTTGTTTCCATTGGTTTCAATGCATATTGGTCTAAAATGAGCATTTGCAGTTTTCTCTTAAACGCAACATGTGAGAAAAACCATTTCACATCACATTTGTGGGTCTTGGTCTTCAACACATTCTGTGAAATTTGAGCTGTCTGTGTTTGCTACAAGAGGAGATATCACAAAGTATGCGCTTTTGTTGTTTCCTTTCGTTTCAATGCATTTTGGCCTAAAATGAGCATTTGCTGTTTTCTCTTAAATGCAACATGGGAGAAAACATATTTCACATCACATTTGTGGGTCTTGGTCTTCAACACATTCTGTGAAATTTTGAGTTGTCTGTGTTTGCTACAAGAGGAGATATCACAAAGTATGCACATTTGTTGTTTCCAATGGTTTGAATGCATTTTGGCCTAAAATGAGCATTTGCTGTTTTCTCTTGAATGCAACATGGGAGAAAAACCATTTCACATCACATTTGTGGTATTGGCCTTCAACACATTCTGTGAAATTTTGAGCTGTCTGTGTTTACTACAAGAGGAGATATCACAAAGTATGCACATTTGTTGTTTCCAATGGTTTGAATGCATTTTTTCCTAAAACGAGCATTTGCTGTTTTCTCTTAAACGCAACATGGGAGAAAAACCTTTTTCACATTACATTTGTGGGGCTTGGTCTTCAACACATTCTGTGAAATTTTGAGCTGTCTTTGTTTGCTTAAAAGGAGATATCACAAATTATGCGTTTTTGTTGTTTCCATTGGTTTCAATGCATTTTGGCCTAAAACGAGCATTTGCTGTTTTCTCTTAAATGCAACATGGGAGAAAAACCATTTCACATCACATTTGTGGGTCTATGTCTTCAACACATTCTGTGAAATTTTGAGCTGTCTGTGTTTGCTACAAGAAGAGATATCACAAAGTATGCACTTTTGTTGTTTCCTTTGATTTCAATGCATTTTGGCCTAAAACAAGCATTTGCTGTTTTCTCTTAAAGGCAACACGGGAGAAAACCCATTTCACATCACATTTGTGGGTCTTGGTCTTCAACACATTCTGTGAAATTTTTAGTTGTCTGTGTTTGCTACAAGAGGAGATATCACAAAGTATGCACTTTTGTTGTTTCCTTTCGTTTAAATGCATTTTGGTCTAAAACGAGCATTTGCTGTTTTCTCTTAAATGCAACATGGAGAAAAACCATTTCACATCAGATTTGTGGGTCTTGGTCTTCAACACATTCTGTGAAATTTTGAGCTGTCTGTGTTTGCTACAAGAGGAGATATCACAAAGTATGCGCTTTTGTTGTTTCCTTTCGTTTCAATGCATTTTGGCCTAAAACAAGCATTTGCTGTTTTCTCTTAAATGCAACATGGGAGAAAACACATTTCACATCACATTTGTGGGTCTTGGTCTTCAACACATTCTGTGAAATTTTGAGTTGTCTACGTTTGCTACAAGAGGAGATATCACAAAGTATGTGCTTTTGTTGTTTCCTTTGGTTTCATTGCATTTTGGCCTGAAACGAGCATTTGCTGTTTTCTCTTAAACGAAACATGGGAGAAAAACCATTTCACATCACATTTGTGGGTCTTGGTCTTCAACACATTCTGTGAAATTTGAGCTGTCTGTGTTTACTACAAGAGGAGATATCACAAAGTATGCACTTTTGTTGTTTCCTTCCGTTTCAATGCATTTTGGCCTAAAATGAGCATTTGCTGTTTTCTCTTAAATGCAACATGGGAGAAAACATATTTCACATCACATTTGTGGGTCTTGGTCTTCAACACATTCTGTGAAATTTTGAGTTGTCTGTGTTTGCTACAAGAGGAAATATCACAAAGTATGCACATTTGTTGTTTCCAATGGTTTGAATGCATTTTGGCCTAAAATGAGCATTTGCTGTTTTCTCTTGAATGCAACATGGGAGAAAAACCATTTCACATCACATTTGTGGTATTGGCCTTCAACACATTCTGTGAAATTTTGAGCTGTCTGTGTTTACTACAAGAGGAGATATCACAAAGTATGCACATTTGTTGTTTCCAATGGTTTGAATGCATTTTTTCCTAAAACGAGCATTTGCTGTTTTCTCTTAAACGCAACATGGGAGAAAAACCTTTTTCACATCACATTTGTGGGGCTTGGTCTTCAACACATTCTGTGAAATTTTGAGCTGTCTGTGTTTGCTTAAGAGGAGATATCACAAATTATGCGCTTTTGTTGTTTCCATTGGTTTCAATGCATTTTGGCCTAAAACAAGCATTTGCTGTTTTCTCTTAAAGGCAACACGGGAGAAAACCCATTTCACATCACATTTGTGGGTCTTGGTCTTCAACACATTCTGTGAAATTTTGAGTTGTCTGTGTTTGCTACAAGAGGAGATATCACAAAGTATGCACTTTTGTTGTTTCCTTTCGTTTAAATGCATTTTGGTCTAAAACGAGCATTTGCTGTTTTCTCTTAAATGCAACATGGGAGAAAAACCATTTCACATCACATTTGTGGGTCTTGGTCTTCAACACATTCTGTGAAATTTTGAGCTGTCTGTGTATTTGCTACAAGAGGAGATATCACAAAGTATGCACTTTTGTTGTTTCCTTTCGTTTAAATGCATTTTGGTCTAAAACAATCATTTGCTGTTTTCTCTTAAATGCAACATGGAGAAAAACCATTTCACATCAGATTTGTGGGTCTTGGTCTTCAACACATTCTGTGAAATTTTGAGCTGTCTGTGTTTGCTACAAGAGGAGATATCACAAAGTATGTGCTTTTGTTGTTTCCTTTGGTTTCAATGCATTTTGGCCTAAAACGAGCATTTGCTGTTTTCTCTTAAACGCAACATGGGAGAAAAACCTTTTTCACATCACATTTGTGGGTTTTGGTCTTCAACACATTCTATGAAATTTGAACTGTCTCTGTTTGCTACAAGAGGAGATATCACAAAGAATGCACTTTTGTTGTTTCCTTTGGTTTCAATGCATATTCGTCTAAAACGAGCATTTGCTGTTTTCTCTTAAATGCAACATGGGAGACAAACCATTTCACATCACATTTGTGGGTCTTGGCCTTCAACACATTGTGTGAAATTTTGAGCTGTCTGTGTTTGATACAAGAGGAGATATCACAAAGTATGCGCTTTTGTTGTTTCCATTGGTTTCAATGCATATTGGTCTAAAATGAGCATTTGCAGTTTTCTCTTAAACGCAACATGTGAGAAAAACCATTTCACATCACATTTGTGGGTCTTGGTCTTCAACACATTCTGTGAAATTTGAGCTGTCTGTGTTTGCTACAAGAGGAGATATCACAAAGTTTGCGCTTTTGTTGTTTCCTTTCGTTTCAATGCATTTTGGCCTAAAATGAGCATTTGCTGTTTTCTCTTAAATGCAACATGGGAGAAAACATATTTCACATCACATTTGTGGGTCTTGGTCTTCAACACATTCTGTGAAATTTTGAGCTGTCTGTGTTTGCTACAAGAGGATATATCACAAAGTATGCACATTTGTTGTTTCCAATGGTTTGAATGCATTTTGGCCTAAAATGAGCATTTGCTGTTTTCTCTTGAATGCAACATGGGAGAAAAACCATTTCACATCACATTTGTGGTATTGGCCTTCAACACATTCTGTGAAATTTTGAGCTGTCTGTGTTTACTACAAGAGGAGATATCACAAAGTATGCACATTTGTTGTTTCCAATGGTTTGAATGCATTTTTTCCTAAAACGAGCATTTGCTGTTTTCTCTTAAACACAACATGGGAGAAAAACCTTTTTCACATCACATTTGTGGGGCTTGGTCTTCAACACATTCTGTGAAATTTTGAGCTGTCTTTGTTTGCTTAAGAGGAGATATCACAAATTATGCGCTTTTGTTGTTTCCATTGGTTTCAATGCATTTTGGCCTAAAACGAGCATTTGCTGTTTTCTCTTAAATGCAACATGGGAGAAAAACCATTTCACATCACATTTGTGGGTCTATGTCTTCAACACATTCTGTGAAATTTTGAGCTGTCTGTGTTTGCTACAAGAGGAGATATCACAAAGCATGCGCTTTTGTTGTTTCCATTGGTTTCAATGCATTTTGGCCTAAAACAAGCATTTGCTGTTTTCTCTTAAAGGCAACACGGGAGAAAACCCATTTCACATCACATTTGTGGGTCTTGGTCTTCAACACATTCTGTGAAATTTTGAGTTGTCTGTGTTTGCTACAAGAGGAGATATCACAAAGTATGCACTTTTGTTGTTTCCTTTCGTTTAAATGCATTTTGGTCTAAAACGAGCATTTGCTGTTTTCTCTTAAATGCAACATGGGAGAAAAACCATTTCACATCACATTTGTGGGTCTTGGTCTTCAACACATTCTGTGAAATTTTGAGCTGTCTGTATTTGCTACAAGAGGAGATATCACAAAGTATGCACTTTTGTTGTTTCCTTTCGTTTAAATGCATTTTGGTCTAAAACAATCATTTGCTGTTTTCTCTTAAATGCAACATGGAGAAAAACCATTTCACATCAGATTTGTGGTTCTTGGTCTTCAACACATTCTGTGAAATTTTGAGCTGTCTGTGTTTGCTACAAGAGGAGATATCACAAAGTATGTGCTTTTGTTGTTTCCTTTGGTTTCAATGCATTTTGGCCTAAAACGAGCATTTGCTGTTTTCTCTTAAACGCAACATGGGAGAAAAACCTTTTTCACATCACATTTGTGGGTTTTGGTCTTCAACACATTCTATGAAATTTGAGCTGTCTCTGTTTGCTACAAGAGGAGATTTCACAAAGAATGCACTTTTGTTGTTTCCTTTGGTTTCAATGCATATTCGTCTAAAACGAGCATTTGCTGTTTTCTCTTAAATGCAACATGGGAGACAAACCATTTCACATCACATTTGTGGGTCTTGGCCTTCAACACATTGTGTGAAATTTTGAGCTGTCTGTGTTTGATACAAGAGGAGATATCACAAAGTATGCGCTTTTGTTGTTTCCATTGGTTTCAATGCATATTGGTCTAAAATGAGCATTTGCAGTTTTCTCTTAAACGCAACATGTGAGAAAAACCATTTCACATCACATTTGTGGGTCTTGGTCTTCAACACATTCTGTGAAATTTGAGCTGTCTGTGTTTGCTACAAGAGGAGATATCACAAAGTTTGCGCTTTTGTTGATTCCTTTGGTTTCAATGCATATTCGTCTAAAACGAGCATTTGCTGTTTTCTCTTAAATGCAACATGGGAGACAATCCATTTCACATCAGATTTGTGGGTCTTGGTCTTCAACACATTCTGTGAAATTTTGAGCTGTCTGTGTTTGCTACAAGAAGAGATATCACAAAGTATGCGCTTTTGTTGTTTCCTTTGATTTCAATGCATTTAGGCCTAAAACAAGCATTTGCTGTTTTCTCTTAAATGCAACATGGGAGAAAAACCAATTCACATCATATTAGTGGGTCTTGGTATTCAACACATTCTATGAAATTTTGAGTTGTCTGTGTTTGCTACAAAAGGAGATTTCACAAAGTTTGCGCTTTTGTTGTTTCCTTTCGTTTCAATGCATTTTGGCCTAAAATGAGCATTTGCTGTTTTCTCTTAAATGCAACATGGGAGAAAACATATTTCACATCACATTTGTGGGTCTTGGTCTTCAACACATTCTGTGAAATTTTGAGTTGTCTGTGTTTGCTACAAGAGGAGATATCACAAAGTATGCACATTTGTTGTTTCCAATGGTTTGAATGCATTTTGGCCTAAAATGAGCATTTGCTGTTTTCTCTTGAATGCAACATGGGAGAAAAACCATTTCACATCACATTTGTGGTATTGGCCTTCAACACATTCTGTGAAATTTTGAGCTGTCTGTGTTTACTACAAGAGGAGATATCACAAAGTATGCACATTTGTTGTTTCCAATGGTTTGAATGCATTTTTTCCTAAAACGAGCATTTGCTGTTTTCTCTTAAACGCAACATGGGAGAAAAACCTTTTTCACATCACATTTGTGGGGCTTGGTCTTCAACACATTCTGTGAAATTTTGAGCTCTCTTTGTTTGCTTAAGAGGAGATATCACAAATTATGCGCTTTTGTTGTTTCCATTGGTTTCAATGCATTTTGGCCTAAAACGAGCATTTGCTGTTTTCTCTTAAATGCAACATGGGAGAAAAACCATTTCACATCACATTTGTGGGTCTATGTCTTCAACACATTCTGTGAAATTTTGAGCTGTCTGTGTTTGCTACAAGAAGAGATATCACAAAGTATGCGCTTTTGTTGTTTCCTTTGATTTCAATGCATTTAGGCCTAAAACAAGCATTTGCTGATTTCTCTTAAATGCAACATGGGAGAAAACCCAATTCACATCACATTAGTGGGTCTTGGTATTCAACACATTCTGTGAAATTTTGAGCTGTCTGTGTTTGCTACAAGAGGAGATATTACAAAGTATGTGCTTTTGTTGATTCCTTTCGTTTCAATGCATTTTGGCATAAAACGAGCATTTGCTGTTTACTCTTAAATGCAACATTGGAGAAAAACCATTTCACATCACATTTGTGGGTCTTGGTCTTCAACACATTCTGTGAAATTTTGAGCTGTCTGTGTTTGCTACAAGAGGAGATATCACAAAGTATGCGCTTTTGTTGTTTCCTTTCGTTTCAATGCATTTTGGCCTAAAACAAGCATTTGCTGTTTTCTCTTAAATGCAACATGGGAGAAAAACTAATTCACATCACATTTGTGGGTCTTGGTTTTCTACACATTCTGTGAAATTTTGAGCTGTCTGTGTTTGCTACAAGAGGAGATATCACAAAGCATGCGCTTTTGTTGTTTCCATTGGTTTCAATGCATTTTGGCCTAAAACGAGCATTTGCTGTTTTCTCTGAAATGCAACATGGGAGAAAAACCATTTCACATCACATTTGTGGGTCTTGGTCTTCAACACATTCTGTGAAATTTTTAGCTGTCTTTGCGTAAGAGGAGATATCCCAAAGTATGCACTTTTGTTGTTTCCATTGGTTTCAATGCATTTTGGCCTAAAACGAGCATTTGCTGTTTTCTCTTAAATGCAACATGGGAGAAAAACCATTTCACATCAGATTTGTAGGTCTTGGTCTTCAACACATTCTGTGAAATTTTGAGCTGTCTGTGTTTGCTACAAGAGGAGATATCACAAATAATGCGCTTTTGTTGTTTCCATTGGTTTGAATGCACTTTTACCTAAAACAAGCTTTTGCTGTTTTCTCTTAAACGAAACATGGGAGAAAAACCATTTCACATCACATTTGTGGGTCTTGGTCTTCAACACATTCTGTGAAATTTGAGCTGTCTGTTTGCTACAAGAGGAGATATCACAAAGAATGTGCTTTTGTTGTTTCCATTGGTTTCAATGGATTTTGGCCTAAAACAGGCATTTGCTGTTTTCTCTTAAAGGTAACATGGGAGACAAACCATTTCACATCACATTTGTGGGTCTTGATCTTCAACACATTCTGTGAAATTTTGAGCTGTCTGTTTTTGCTACAAGAGGAGATATCACAAAGTATGCGCTTTTGTTGTTTCCATTGGTTTCAATGCATTTTGGCCTAAAACGAGCAACTGCTGTTTTTTCTTAAATGCAACATGGGAGAAAATCTGTTTCACATCACATTTGTGGGTCTTGGTCTTCAACACATTCTGTGAAATTTTGATCTGTCTGTGTTTGCTACAAGAGGAGATATCACAAAGCATGCGCTTTTGTTCTTTCCATTGGTTTCAATGCATTTTGGCCTAAAACAAGCATTTGCTGATTTCTCTTAAATGCAACATGGGAGAAAAACCATTTCACATCACATTTGTGGGTCTTGGTCTTCAACACATTCTGTGAAATTTTGAGCTGTCTGTAATTGCTACAAGAGGAGATATCACAAAGTATGCACTTTTGTTGTTTCCTTTCGTTTAAATGCATTTTGGTCTAAAACAATCATTTGCTGTTTTCTCTTAAATGCAACATGGAGAAAAACCATTTCACATCAGATTTGTGGGTCTTGGTCTTCAACACATTCTGTGAAATTTTGAGCTGTCTGTGTTTGCTACAAGAGGAGATATCACAAAGTATGTGCTTTTGTTGTTTCCTTTGGTTTCAATGCATTTTGGCCTAAAACGAGCATTTGCTGTTTTCTCTTAAACGCAACATGGGAGAAAAACCTTTTTCACATCACATTTGTGGGTTTTGGTCTTCAACACATTCTATGAAATTTGAGCTGTCTCTGTTTGCTACAAGAGGAGATATCACAAAGAATGCACTTTTGTTGTTTCCTTTGGTTTCAATGCATATTGGTCTAAAACGAGCATTTGCTGTTTTCTCTTAAATGCAACATGGGAGACAAACCATTTCACATCACATTTGTGGGTCTTGGCCTTCAACACATTGTGTGAAATTTTGAGCTGTCTGTGTTTGATACAAGAGGAGATATCACAAAGTATGCGCTTTTGTTGTTTCCATTGGTTTCAATGCATATTGGTCTAAAATGAGCATTTGCAGTTTTCTCTTAAACGCAACATGTGAGAAAAACCATTTCACATCACATTTGTGGGTCTTGGTCTTCAACACATTCTGTGAAATTTGAGCTGTCTGTGTTTGCTACAAGAGGAGATATCACAAAGTATGCGCTTTTGTTGTTTCCTTTCGTTTCAATGCATTTTGGCCTAAAATGAGCATTTGCTGTTTTCTCTTAAATGCAACATGGGAGAAAACATATTTCACATCACATTTGTGGGTCTTGGTCTTCAACACATTCTGTGAAATTTTGAGTTGTCTGTGTTTGCTACAAGAGGAGATATCACAAAGTATGCACATTTGTTGTTTCCAATGGTTTGAATGCATTTTGGCCTAAAATGAGCATTTGCTGTTTTCTCTTGAATGCAACATGGGAGAAAAACCATTTCACATCACATTTGTGGTATTGGCCTTCAACACATTCTGTGAAATTTTGAGCTGTCTGTGTTTACTACAAGAGGAGATATCACAAAGTATGCACATTTGTTGTTTCCAATGGTTTGAATGCATTTTTTCCTAAAACGAGCATTTGCTGTTTTCTCTTAAACGCAACATGGGAGAAAAACCTTTTTCACATCACATTTGTGGGGCTTGGTCTTCAACACATTCTGTGAAATTTTGAGCTGTCTTTGTTTGCTTAAAAGGAGATATCACAAATTATGCGCTTTTGTTGTTTCCATTGGTTTCAATGCATTTTGGCCTAAAACGAGCATTTGCTGTTTTCTCTTAAATGCAACATGGGAGAAAAACCATTTCACATCACATTTGTGGGTCTATGTCTTCAACACATTCTGTGAAATTTTGAGCTGTCTGTGTTTGCTACAAGAAGAGATATCACAAAGTATGCGCTTTTGTTGTTTCCTTTGATTTCAATGCATTTAGGCCTAAAACAAGCATTTGCTGATTTCTCTTAAATGCAACATGGGAGAAAACCCAATTCACATCACATTAGTGGGTCTTGGTATTCAACACATTCTGTGAAATTTTGAGCTGTCTGTGTTTGCTACAAGAGGAGATATTACAAAGTATGCGCTTTTGTTGTTTCCTTTCGTTTCAATGCATTTTGGCATAAAACGAGCATTTGCTGTTTTCTCTTAAATGCAACATGGGAGAAAAACCATTTCACATCACATTTGTGGGTCTTGGTCTTCAACACATTCTGTGAAATTTTGAGCTGTCTGTGTTTGCTACAAGAGGAGATATCACAAAGTATGCACTTTTGTTGTTTCCTTTTGTTTCAATGCATTTTGGCCTAAAACAAGCATTTGCTGATTTCTCTTAAATGCAACATGGGAGAAAAACTAATTCACATCACATTTGTGGGTCTTGGTTTTCTACACATTCTGTGAAATTTTGAGCTGTCTGTGTTTGCTACAAGAGGAGATATCACAAAGCATGCGCTTTTGTTGTTTCCATTGGTTTCAATGCATTTTGGCCTAAAACAAGCATTTGCTGTTTTCTCTTAAAGGCAACACGGGAGAAAACCCATTTCACATCACATTTGTGGGTTTTGGTCTTCAACACATTCTGTGAAATTTTTAGTTGTCTGTGTTTGCTACAAGAGGAGATATCACAAAGCATGCACTTTTGTTGTTTCCTTTCGTTTAAATGCATTTTGGTCTAAAACGAGCATTTGCTGTTTTCTCTTAAATGCAACATGGAGAAAAACCATTTCACATCAGATTTGTGGGTCTTGGTCTTCAACACATTCTGTGAAATTTTGAGTTGTTTACTTTTGCTACAAGAGGAAATATCACAAAGTATGTGCTTTTGTTGTTTCCTTTGGTTTCATTGCATTTTGGCCTGAAACGAGCATTTGCTGTTTTCTCTTAAACGAAACATGGGAGAAAAACCATTTCACATCACATTTGTGGGTCTTGGTCTTCAACACATTCTGTGAAATTTGAGCTGTCTGTGTTTACTACAAGAGGAGATATCACAAAGCATGCACTTTTGTTGTTTCCTTCCGTTTCAATGCATTTTGGCCTAAAATGAGCATTTGCTGTTTTCTCTTAAATGCAACATGGGAGAAAACATATTTCACATCACATTTGTGGGTCTTGGTCTTCAACACATTCTGTGAAAATTTGAGTTGTCTGTGTTTGCTACAAGAGGAAATATCACAAAGTATGCACATTTGTTGTTTCCAATGGTTTGAATGCATTTTGGCCTAAAATGAGCATTTGCTGTTTTCTCTTGAATGCAACATGGGAGAAAAACCATTTCACATCACATTTGTGGTATTGGCCTTCAACACATTCTTTGAAATTTTGAGCTGTCTGTGTTTACTACAAGAGGAGATATCACAAAGTATGCACATTTGTTGTTTCCAATGGTTTGAATGCATTTTTTCCTAAAACAAGCATTTGCTGTTTTCTCTTAAACGCAACATGGGAGAAAAACCTTTTTCACATCACATTTGTGGGGCTTGGTCTTCAACACATTCTGTGAAATTTTGAGCTGTCTGTGTTTGCTTAAGAGGAGATATCACAAATTATGCGCTTTTGTTGTTTCCATTGGTTTCAATGCATTTTGGCCTAAAACAAGCATTTGCTGTTTTCTCTTAAATGCAACATGGGAGAAAAACCATTTCACATCACATTTGTGAGTCTTTGTCTTCAACACATTCTGTGAAATTTTGAGCTGTCTGTGTTTGCTACAAGAAGAGATATCACAAAGTATGCGCTTTTGTTGTTTCCTTTGATTTCAATGCATTTAGGCCTAAAACAAGCATTTGCTGATTTCTCTTAAATGCAACATGGGAGAAAAACCAATTCACATCACATTAGTGGGTCTTGGTATTCAACACATTCTGTGAAATTTTGAGCTGTCTGTGTTTGCTACAAGAGGAGATATTACAAAGTATGCGCTTTTGTTGTTTCCATTCGTTTCAATGCATTTTGGCATAAAACGAGCATTTGCTGTTTTCTCTTAAATGCAACATGGGAGAAAACCCATTTCATGTCACATTTGTGGCTCTTGGTCTTCAACACATTCTATGAAATTTTGAGTTGTCTGTGTTTGCTTAAGAGGAGATATCACAAAGTATGCGCTTTTGTTGTTTCCATTGGTTTCAATGCATTTTGGCCTAAAACGAGCATTTGCTGTTTTCTCTTAAATGCAACATGGGAGAAAAACCATTTCACATAACATTTGTGGGTCTTGGTCTTCAACACATTCTGTGAAATTTTGAGCTGTCTGTGTTTGCTACAAGAGGAGATATCACAAAGTACGCGCTTTTGTTGTTTCCATTGGTTTCAATGCATTTTGGCCTAAAACGAGCATTTGCTGTTTTCTCTTAAATGCAACATGGGAGAAAAACCATTTCACATCACATTTCTGGGTCTTGGCCTTCAATACAATGTGTGAAATTTTTAGCTATCTGTGTTTGCTAGAAGAGGAGATATCACAAAGTATGCGCTTTTGTTGTTTTCCCATTGGTTTCAATGCACATTGGCCTAAAACGAGCATTTGCTGTTTTCTCTTAAATGCAACATGGGAGAAAAACCATTTCACATCACATTTGTGGGTCATGGTCTTCAACACATTCTGTGAAATTTTGATCTGTCTGTGTTTGCTAGAAGAGGAGATATTACAAAGAATGCACTTTTGTTCTTTCCATTGGTTTCAATGCATTATGGCCTAAATCAAGCATTTGCTGATTTCTCTTAAATGCAACATGGGAGAAAAACTAATTCACATCACATTTGTGGGTCTTGGTCTTCAACACATTCTGTGAAATTTTGAGTTGTCTGTGTTTGCTACAAGAGGAAATATCACAAAGTATGCACATTTGTTGTTTCCAATGGTTTGAATGCATTTTGGCCTAAAATGAGCATTTGCTGTTTTCTCTTGAATGCAACATGGGAGAAAAACCATTTCACATCACATTTGTGGTATTGGCCTTCAACACATTCTTTGAAATTTTGAGCTGTCTGTGTTTGCTACAAGAGGAGATATCACAAAGTATGCGCTTTTGTTGTTTCCATTGGTTTCAATGCATTTTGGCCTAAAACAAGCATTTGCTGTTTTCTCTTAAAGGCAACACGGGAGAAAACCCATTTCACATCACATTTGTGGGTCTTGGTCTTCAACACATTCTGTGAAATTTTGAGTTGTCTGTGTTTGCTACAAGAGGAGATATCACAAAGTATGCACTTTTGTTGTTTCCTTTTGTTTAAATGCATTTTGGTCTAAAATGAGCATTTGCTGTTTTCTCTTAAATGCAACATGGGAGAAAAACCATTTCACATCACATTTGTGGGTCTTGGTCTTCAACACATTCTGTGAAATTTTGAGCTGTCTGTAATTGCTACAAGAGGAGATATCACAAAGTATGCACTTTTGTTGTTTCCTTTCGTTTAAATGCATTTTGGTCTAAAACAATCATTTGCTGTTTTCTCTTAAATGCAACATGAAGAAAAACCATTTCACATCAGATTTGTGGGTCTTAGTCTTCAACACATTCTGTGAAATTTTGAGCTGTCTGTGTTTGCTACAAGAGGAGATATCACAAAGTATGTGCTTTTGTTGTTTCCGTTGGTTTCAATGCATTTTGGCCTAAAACGAGCATTTGCTGTTTTCTCTTAAACGCAACATGGGAGAAAAACCTTTTTCACATCACATTTGTGGGTTTTGGTCTTCAACACATTCTATGAAATTTGAGCTGTCTCTGTTTGCTACAAGAGGAGATATCACAAAAAATGCACTTTTGTTGTTTCCTTTGGTTTCAATGCATATTGGTCTAAAACGAACATTTGCTGTTTTCTCTTAAATGCAACATGGGAGACAAACCATTTCACATCACATTTGTGGGTCTTGGCCTTCAACACATTGTTTGAAATTTTGAGCTGTCTGTGTTTGATACAAGAGGAGATATCACAAAGTATGCGCTTTTGTTGTTTCCATTGGTTTCAATGCATATTGGTCTAAAATGAGCATTTGCAGTTTTCTCTTAAACGCAACATGTGAGAAAAACCATTTCACATCACATTTGTGGGTCTTGGTCTTCAACACATTCTGTGAAATTTGAGCTGTCTGTGTTTGCTACAAGAGGAGATATCACAAAGTATGCGCTTTTGTTGTTTCCTTTCGTTTCAATGCATTTTGGCCTAAAATGAGCATTTGCTGTTTTCTCTTAAATGCAACATGGGAGAAAACATATTTCACATCACATTTGTGGGTCTTGGTCTTCAACACATTCTGTGAAATTTTGAGTTGTCTGTGTTTGCTACAAGAGGATATATCACAAAGTATGCACATTTGTTGTTTCCAATGGTTTGAATGCATTTTGGCCTAAAATGAGCATTTGCTGTTTTCTCTTGAATGCAACATGGGAGAAAAACCATTTCACATCACATTTGTGGTATTGGCCTTCAACACATTCTGTGAAATTTTGAGCTGTCTGTGTTTACTACAAGAGGAGATATATAATAAAGTATGCACATTTGTTGTTTCCAATGGTTTGAATGCATTTTTTCCTAAAACGAGCATTTGCTGTTTTCTCTTAAACGCAACATGGGAGAAAAACCTTTTTCACATCACATTTGTGGGGCTTGGTCTTCAACACATTCTGTGAAATTTTGAGCTGTCTTTGTTTGCTTAAAAGGAGATATCACAAATAATGCGTTTTTGTTGTTTCCATTGGTTTCAATGCATTTTGGCCTAAAACGAGCATTTGCTGTTTTCTCTTAAATGCAACATGGGAGAAAAACCATTTCACATCACATTTGTGGGTCTATGTCTTCAACACATTCTGTGAAATTTTGAGCTGTCTGTGTTTGCTACAAGAAGAGATATCACAAAGTATGCACTTTTGTTGTTTCCTTTCGTTTAAATGCATTTTGGTCTAAAACGAGCATTTGCTGTTTTCTCTTAAATGCAACATGGAGAAAAACCATTTCACATCAGATTTGTGGGTCTTGGTCTTCAACACATTCTGTGAAATTTTGAGCTGTCTGTGTTTGCTACAAGAGGAGATATCACAAAGTATGCGCTTTTGTTGTTTCCTTTCGTTTCAATGCATTTTGGCCTAAAACAAGCATTTGCTGTTTTCTCTTAAATGCAACATGGGAGAAAACACATTTCACATCACATTTGTGGGTCTTGGTCTTCAACACATTCTGTGAAATTTTGAGCTGTCTGTGTTTGCTACAAGAGGAGATATCATAAAGTATGCGCTTTTGTTGTTTCCTTTTGTTTCAATGCATTTTGGCCTAAAACAAGCATTTGCTGATTTCTCTTAAATGCAACATGGGAGAAAAACCATTTCACATCACATTTGTGGGTCTTGGTCTTCAACACATTCTGTGAAATTTTGAGCTGTCTGTAATTGCTACAAGAGGAGATATCACAAAGTATGCACTTTTGTTGTTTCCTTTCGTTTAAATGCATTTTGGTCTAAAACAATCATTTGCTGTTTTCTCTTAAATGCAACATGAAGAAAAACCATTTCACATCAGATTTGTGGGTCTTAGTCTTCAACACATTCTGTGAAATTTTGAGCTGTCTGTGTTTGCTACAAGAGGGGATATCACAAAGTATGTGCTTTTGTTGTTTCCTTTGGTTTCAATGCATTTTGGCCTAAAACGAGCATTTGCTGTTTTCTCTTAAACGCAACATGGGAGAAAAACCTTTTTCACATCACATTTGTGGGTTTTGGTCTTCAACACATTCTATGAAATTTGAGCTGTCTCTGTTTGCAACAAGAGGAGATATCACAAAAAATGCACTTTTGTTGTTTCCTTTGGTTTCAATGCATATTGGTCTAAAACGAGCATTTGCTGTTTTCTCTTAAATGCAACATGGGAGACAAACCATTTCACATCACATTTGTGGGTCTTGGCCTTCAACACATTCTGTGAAATTTTGAGCTGTCTGTGTTTGATACAAGAGGAGATATCACAAAGTATGCGCTTTTGTTGTTTCCATTGGTTTCAATGCATATTGGTCTAAAATGAGCATTTGCAGTTTTCTCTTAAACGCAACATGTGAGAAAAACCATTTCACATCACATTTGTGGGTCTTGGTCTTCAACACATTCTGTGAAATTTGAGCTGTCTGTGTTTGCTACAAGAGGAGATATCACAAAGTATGCGCTTTTGTTGTTTCCTTTTGTTTCAATGCATTTTGGCCTAAAATGAGCATTTGCTGTTTTCTCTTAAATGCAACATGGGAGAAAACATATTTCACATCACATTTGTGGGTCTTGGTCTTCAACACATTTTGTGAAATTTTGAGTTGTCTGTGTTTGCTACAAGAGGAGATATCACAAAGTATGCACATTTGTTGTTTCCAATGGTTTGAATGCATTTTGGCCTAAAATGAGCATTTGCTGTTTTCTCTTGAATGCAACATGGGAGAAAAACCATTTCACATCACATTTGTGGTATTGGCCTTCAACACATTCTGTGAAAGTTTGAGCTGTCTGTGTTTACTACAAGAGGAGATATCACAAAGTATGCACATTTGTTGTTTCCAATGGTTTGAATGCATTTTTTCCTAAAACGAGCATTTGCTGTTTTCTCTTAAACGCAACATGGGAGAAAAACCTTTTTCACATCACATTTGTGGGGCTTGGTCTTCAACACATTCTGTGAAATTTTGAGCTGTCTTTGTTTGCTTAAAAGGAGATATCACAAATTATGCGTTTTTGTTGTTTCCATTGGTTTCAATGCATTTTGGCCTAAAACGAGCATTTGCTGTTTTCTCTTAAATGCAACATGGGAGAAAAACCATTTCACATCACATTTGTGGGTCTATGTCTTCAACACATTCTGTGAAATTTTGAGCTGTCTGTGTTTGCTACAAGAAGAGATATCACAAAGTATGCACTTTTGTTGTTTCCTTTCGTTTAAATGCATTTTGGTCTAAAACGAGCATTTGCTGTTTTCTCTTAAATGCAACATGGAGAAAAACCATTTCACATCAGATTTGTGGGTCTTGGTCTTCAACACATTCTGTGAAATTTTGAGCTGTCTGTGTTTGCTACAAGAGGAGATATCACAAAGTATGCGCTTTTGTTGTTTCCTTTCGTTTCAATGCATTTTGGTCTAAAACAAGCATTTGCTGTTTTCTCTTAAATGCAACATGGGAGAAAACACATTTCACATCACATTTGTGGGTCTTGGTCTTCAACACATTCTGTGAAATTTTGAGCTGTCTGTGTTTGCTACAAGAGGAGATATCACAAAGTATGCGCTTTTGTTGTTTCCTTTTGTTTCAATGCATTTTGGCCTAAAACAAGCATTTGCTGATTTCTCTTAAATGCAACATGGGAGAAAAACCATTTCACATCACATTTGTGGGTCTTGGTCTTCAACACATTCTGTGAAATTTTGAGCTGTCTGTAATTGCTACAAGAGGAGATATCACAAAGTATGCACTTTTGTTGTTTCCTTTCGTTTAAATGCATTTTGGTCTAAAACAATCATTTGCTGTTTTCTCTTAAATGCAACATGAAGAAAAACCATTTCACATCAGATTTGTGGGTCTTAGTCTTCAACACATTCTGTGAAATTTTGAGCTGTCTGTGTTTGCTACAAGAGGAGATATCACAAAGTATGTGCTTTTGTTGTTTCCTTTGGTTTCAATGCATTTTGGCCTAAAACGAGCATTTGCTGTTTTCTCTTAAACGCAACATGGGAGAAAAACCTTTTTCACATCACATTTGTGGGTTTTGGTCTTCAACACATTCTATGAAATTTGAGCTGTCTCTGTTTGCTACAAGAGGAGATATCACAAAAAATGCACTTTTGTTGTTTCCTTTGGTTTCAATGCATATTGGTCTAAAACGAGCATTTGCTGTTTTCTCTTAAATGCAACATGGGAGACAAACCATTTCACATCACATTTGTGGGTCTTGGCCTTCAACACATTGTGTGAAATTTTGAGCTGTCTGTGTTTGATACAAGAGGAGATATCACAAAGTATGCACTTTTGTTGTTTCCATTGGTTTCAATGCATATTGGTCTAAAATGAGCATTTGCAGTTTTCTCTTAAACGCAACATGTGAGAAAAACCATTTCACATCACATTTGTGGGTCTTGGTCTTCAACACATTCTGTGAAATTTGAGCTGTCTGTGTTTGCTACAAGAGGAGATATCACAAAGTATGCGCTTTTGTTGTTTCCTTTTGTTTCAATGCTTTTTGGCCTAAAATGAGCATTTGCTGTTTTCTCTTAAAGGCAACACGGGAGAAAACCCATTTCACATCACATTTGTGGGTCTTGGTCTTCAACACATTCTGTGAAATTTTTAGTTGTCTGTGTTTGCTACAAGAGGAGATATCACAAAGTATGCACTTTTGTTGTTTCCTTTCGTTTAAATGCATTTTGGTCTAAAACGAGCATTTGCTGTTTTCTCTTAAATGCAACATGGAGAAAAACCATTTCACATCAGATTTGTGGGTCTTGGTCTTCAACACATTCTGTGAAATTTTGAGCTGTCTGTGTTTGCTACAAGAGGAGATATCACAAAGTATGCGCTTTTGTTGTTTCCTTTCGTTTCAATGCATTTTGGCCTAAAACAAGCATTTGCTGTTTTCTCTTAAATGCAACATGGGAGAAAACACATTTCACATCACATTTGTGGGTCTTGGTCTTCAACACATTCTGTGAAATTTTGAGTTGTCTACGTTTGCTACAAGAGGAGATATCACAAAGTATGTGCTTTTGTTGTTTCCTTTGGTTTCATTGCATTTTGGCCTGAAACGAGCATTTGCTGTTTTCTCTTAAACGAAACATGGGAGAAAAACCATTTCACATCACATTTGTGGGTCTTGGTCTTCAACACATTCTGTGAAATTTGAGCTGTCTGTGTTTACTACAAGAGGAGATATCACAAAGTATGCACTTTTGTTGTTTCCTTCCGTTTCAATGCATTTTGGCCTAAAATGAGCATTTGCTGTTTTCTCTTAAATGCAACATGGGAGAAAACATATTTCACATCACATTTGTGGGTCTTGGTCTTCAACACATTCTGTGAAATTTTGAGTTGTCTGTGTTTGCTACAAGAGGAAATATCACAAAGTATGCACATTTGTTGTTTCCAATGGTTTGAATGCATTTTGGCCTAAAATGAGCATTTGCTGTTTTCTCTTGAATGCAACATGGGAGAAAAACCATTTCACATCACATTTGTGGTATTGGCCTTCAACACATTCTTTGAAATTTTGAGCTGTCTGTGTTTACTACAAGAGGAGATATCACAAAGTATGCACATTTGTTGTTTCCAATGGTTTGAATGCATTTTTTCCTAAAACAAGCATTTGCTGTTTTCTCTTAAACGCAACATGGGAGAAAAACCTTTTTCACATCACATTTGTGGGGCTTGGTCTTCAACACATTCTGTGAAATTTTGAGCTGTCTGTGTTTGCTTAAGAGGAGATATCACAAATTATGTGCTTTTGTTGTTTCCATTGGTTTCAATGCATTTTGGCCTAAAACAAGCATTTGCTGTTTTCTCTTAAATGCAACATGGGAGAAAAACCATTTCACATCACATTTGTGAGTCTTTGTCTTCAACACATTCTGTGAAATTTTGAGCTGTCTGTGTTTGCTACAAGAAGAGATATCACAAAGTATGCGCTTTTGTTGTTTCCTTTGATTTCAATGCATTTAGGCCTAAAACAAGCATTTGCTGATTTCTCTTAAATGCAACATGGGAGAAAAACCAATTCACATCACATTAGTGGGTCTTGGTATTCAACACATTCTGTGAAATTTTGAGCTGTCTGTGTTTGCTACAAGAGGAGATATTACAAAGTATGCGCTTTTGTTGTTTCCATTCGTTTCAATGCATTTTGGCATAAAACGAGCATTTGCTGTTTTCTCTTAAATGCAACATGGGAGAAAACCCATTTCATGTCACATTTGTGGCTCTTGGTCTTCAACACATTCTATGAAATTTTGAGTTGTCTGTGTTTGCTTAAGAGGAGATATCACAAAGTATGCGCTTTTGTTGTTTCCATTGGTTTCAATGCATTTTGGCCTAAAACGAGCATTTGCTGTTTTCTCTTAAATACAACATGGGAGAAAAACCATTTCACATCACATTTGTGGGTCTTGGTCTTCAACACATTCTGTGAAATTTTGAGCTGTCTGTGTTTGCTACAAGAGGAGATATCACAAAGTATGCACTTTTGTTGTTTCCTTTCGTTTAAATGCATTTTGGTCTAAAACGAGCATTTGCTGTTTTCTCTTAAATGCAACATGGAGAAAAACCATTTCACATCAGATTTGTGGGTCTTGGTCTTCAACACATTCTGTGAAATTTTGAGCTGTCTGTGTTTGCTACAAGAGGAGATATCACAAAGTATGCGCTTTTGTTGTTTCCTTTCGTTTCAATGCATTTTGGCCTAAAACAAGCATTTGCTGTTTTCTCTTAAATGCAACATGGGAGAAAACACATTTCACATCACATTTGTGGGTCTTGGTCTTCAACACATTCTGTGACATTTTGAGCTGTCTGTGTTTGCTACAAGAGGAGATATCACAAAGTATGCGCTTTTGTTGTTTCCTTTCGTTTAAATGCATTTTGGTCTAAAACGAGCATTTGCTGTTTTCTCTTAAATGCAACATGGGAGAAAACACATTTCACATCACATTTGTGGGTCTTGGTCTTCAACACATTCTGTGAAATTTTGAGTTGTCTACGTTTGCTACAAGAGGAGATATCACAAAGTATGTGCTTTTGTTGTTTCCTTTGGTTTCATTGCATTTTGGCCTGAAACGAGCATTTGCTGTTTTCTCTTAAACGAAACATGGGAGAAAAACCATTTCACATCACATTTGTGGGTCTTGGTCTTCAACACATTCTGTGAAATTTGAGCTGTCTGTGTTTACTACAAGAGGAGATATCACAAAGTATGCACTTTTGTTGTTTCCTTCCGTTTCAATGCATTTTGGCCTAAAATGAGCATTTGCTGTTTTCTCTTAAATGCAACATGGGAGAAAACATATTTCACATCACATTTGTGGGTCTTGGTCTTCAACACATTCTGTGAAATTTTGAGTTGTCTGTGTTTGCTACAAGAGGAAATATCACAAAGTATGCACATTTGTTGTTTCCAATGGTTTGAATGCATTTTGGCCTAAAATGAGCATTTGCTGTTTTCTCTTGAATGCAACATGGGAGAAAAACCATTTCACATCACATTTGTGGTATTGGCCTTCAACACATTCTTTGAAATTTTGAGCTGTCTGTGTTTACTACAAGAGGAGATATCACAAAGTATGCACATTTGTTGTTTCCAATGGTTTGAATGCATTTTTTCCTAAAACAAGCATTTGCTGTTTTCTCTTAAACGCAACATGGGAGAAAAACCTTTTTCACATCACATTTGTGGGGCTTGGTCTTCAACACATTCTGTGAAATTTTGAGCTGTCTGTGTTTGCTTAAGAGGAGATATCACAAATTATGTGCTTTTGTTGTTTCCATTGGTTTCAATGCATTTTGGCCTAAAACAAGCATTTGCTGTTTTCTCTTAAATGCAACATGGGAGAAAAACCATTTCACATCACATTTGTGAGTCTTTGTCTTCAACACATTCTGTGAAATTTTGAGCTGTCTGTGTTTGCTACAAGAAGAGATATCACAAAGTATGCGCTTTTGTTGTTTCCTTTGATTTCAATGCATTTAGGCCTAAAACAAGCATTTGCTGATTTCTCTTAAATGCAACATGGGAGAAAAACCAATTCACATCACATTAGTGGGTCTTGGTATTCAACACATTCTGTGAAATTTTGAGCTGTCTGTGTTTGCTACAAGAGGAGATATTACAAAGTATGCGCTTTTGTTGTTTCCATTCGTTTCAATGCATTTTGGCATAAAACGAGCATTTGCTGTTTTCTCTTAAATGCAACATGGGAGAAAACCCATTTCATGTCACATTTGTGGCTCTTGGTCTTCAACACATTCTATGAAATTTTGAGTTGTCTGTGTTTGCTTAAGAGGAGATATCACAAAGTATGCGCTTTTGTTGTTTCCATTGGTTTCAATGCATTTTGGCCTAAAACGAGCATTTGCTGTTTTCTCTTAAATACAACATGGGAGAAAAACCATTTCACATCACATTTGTGGGTCTTGGTCTTCAACACATTCTGTGAAATTTTGAGCTGTCTGTGTTTGCTACAAGAGGAGATATCACAAAGTATGCACTTTTGTTGTTTCCTTTCGTTTAAATGCATTTTGGTCTAAAACGAGCATTTGCTGTTTTCTCTTAAATGCAACATGGAGAAAAACCATTTCACATCAGATTTGTGGGTCTTGGTCTTCAACACATTCTGTGAAATTTTGAGCTGTCTGTGTTTGCTACAAGAGGAGATATCACAAAGTATGCGCTTTTGTTGTTTCCTTTCGTTTCAATGCATTTTGGCCTAAAACAAGCATTTGCTGTTTTCTCTTAAATGCAACATGGGAGAAAACACATTTCACATCACATTTGTGGGTCTTGGTCTTCAACACATTCTGTGAAATTTTGAGCTGTCTGTGTTTGCTACAAGAGGAGATATCACAAAGTATGCGCTTTTGTTGTTTCCTTTTGTTTCAATGCATTTTGGCCTAAAACAAGCATTTGCTGATTTCTCTTAAATGCAACATGGGAGAAAAACCATTTCACATCACATTTGTGGGTCTTGGTCTTCAACACATTCTGTGAAATTTTGAGCTGTCTGTAATTGCTACAAGAGGAGATATCACAAAGTATGCACTTTTGTTGTTTCCTTTCGTTTAAATGCATTTTGGTCTAAAACAATCATTTGCTGTTTTCTCTTAAATGCAACATGAAGAAAAACCATTTCACATCAGATTTGTGGGTCTTAGTCTTCAACACATTCTGTGAAATTTTGAGCTGTCTGTGTTTGCTACAAGAGGAGATATCACAAAGTATGTGCTTTTGTTGTTTCCTTTGGTTTCAATGCATTTTGGCCTAAAACGAGCATTTGCTGTTTTCTCTTAAACGCAACATGGGAGAAAAACCTTTTTCACATCACATTTGTGGGTTTTGGTCTTCAACACATTCTATGAAATTTGAGCTGTCTCTGTTTGCTACAAGAGGAGATATCACAAAAAATGCACTTTTGTTGTTTCCTTTGGTTTCAATGCATATTGGTCTAAAACGAGCATTTGCTGTTTTCTCTTAAATGCAACATGGGAGACAAACCATTTCACATCACATTTGTGGGTCTTGGCCTTCAACACATTGTGTGAAATTTTGAGCTGTCTGTGTTTGATACAAGAGGAGATATCACAAAGTATGCGCTTTTGTTGTTTCCATTGGTTTCAATGCATATTGGTCTAAAATGAGCATTTGCAGTTTTCTCTTAAACGCAACATGTGAGAAAAACCATTTCACATCACATTTGTGGGTCTTGGTCTTCAACACATTCTGTGAAATTTGAGCTGTCTGTGTTTGCTACAAGAGGAGATATCACAAAGTATGTGCTTTTGTTGTTTCCTTTTGTTTCAATGCATTTTGGCCTAAAATGAGCATTTGCTGTTTTCTCTTAAATGCAACATGGGAGAAAACATATTTCACATCACATTTGTGGGTCTTGGTCTTCAACACATTTTGTGAAATTTTGAGTTGTCTGTGTTTGCTACAAGAGGAGATATCACAAAGTATGCACATTTGTTGTTTCCAATGGTTTGAATGCATTTTGGCCTAAAATGAGCATTTGCTGTTTTCTCTTGAATGCAACATGGGAGAAAAACCATTTCACATCACATTTGTGGTATTGGCCTTCAACACATTCTGTGAAATTTTGAGCTGTCTGTGTTTACTACAAGAGGAGATATCACAAAGTATGCACATTTGTTGTTTCCAATGGTTTGAATGCATTTTTTCCTAAAACGAGCATTTGCTGTTTTCTCTTAAACGCAACATGGGAGAAAAACCTTTTTCACATCACATTTGTGGGGCTTGGTCTTCAACACATTCTGTGAAATTTTGAGCTGTCTTTGTTTGCTTAAAAGGAGATATCACAAATTATGCGTTTTTGTTGTTTCCATTGGTTTCAATGCATTTTGGCCTAAAACGAGCATTTGCTGTTTTCTCTTAAATGCAACATGGGAGAAAAACCATTTCACATCACATTTGTGGGTCTATGTCTTCAACACATTCTGTGAAATTTTGAGCTGTCTGTGTTTGCTACAAGAAGAGATATCACAAAGTATGCACTTTTGTTGTTTCCTTTCGTTTAAATGCATTTTGGTCTAAAATGAGCATTTGCTGTTTTCTCTTAAATGCAACATGGAGAAAAACCATTTCACATCAGATTTGTGGGTCTTGGTCTTCAACACATTCTGTGAAATTTTGAGCTGTCTGTGTATGCTACAAGAGGAGATATCACAAAGTATGCGCTTTTGTTGTTTCCTTTCGTTTCAATGCATTTTGGCCTAAAACAAGCATTTGCTGTTTTCTCTTAAATGCAACATGGGAGAAAACACATTTCACATCACATTTGTGGGTCTTGGTCTTCAACACATTCTGTGAAATTTTGAGCTGTCTGTGTTTGCTACAAGAGGAGATATCACAAAGTATGCGCTTTTGTTGTTTCCTTTTGTTTCAATGCATTTTGGCCTAAAACAAGCATTTGTTGATTTCTCTTAAATGCAACATGGGAGAAAAACTAATTCACATCACATTTGTGGGTCTTGGTTTTCTACACATTCTGTGAAATTTTGAGCTGTCTGTGTTTGCTACAAGAGGAGATATCACAAAGCATGCGCTTTTGTTGTTTCCATTGGTTTCAATGCATTTTGGCCTAAAACAAGCATTTGCTGTTTTCTCTTAAAGGCAACACGGGAGAAAACCCATTTCACATCACATTTGTGGGTCTTGGTCTTCAACACATTCTGTGAAATTTTTAGTTGTCTGTGTTTGCTACAAGAGGAGATATCACAAAGTATGCACTTTTGTTGTTTCCTTTCGTTTAAATGCATTTTGGTCTAAAACGAGCATTTGCTGTTTTCTCTTAAATGCAACATAGAGAAAAACCATTTCACATCAGATTTGTGGGTCTTGGTCTTCAACACATTCTGTGAAATTTTGAGCTGTCTGTGTTTGCTACAAGAGGAGATATCACAAAGTATGCGCTTTTGTTGTTTCCTTTCGTTTCAATGCATTTTGGCCTAAAACAAGCATTTGCTGTTTTCTCTTAAATGCAACATGGGAGAAAACACATTTCACATCACATTTGTGGGTCTTGGTCTTCAACACATTCTGTGAAATTTTGAGTTGTCTACGTTTGCTACAAGAGGAGATATCACAAAGTATGTGCTTTTGTTGTTTCCTTTGGTTTCATTGCATTTTGGCCTGAAACGAGCATTTGCTGTTTTCTCTTAAACGAAACATGGGAGAAAAACCA
Source organism: Taudactylus pleione (assembly GCA_031769625.1). Lineage (NCBI taxonomy): Eukaryota > Metazoa > Chordata > Amphibia > Anura > Myobatrachidae > Taudactylus > Taudactylus pleione. The sequence goes on along the minus strand of JAUIMM010000274.1, from coordinate 377,696 downwards.
TTTCACATCACATTTGTGGGTCTTGGTCTTCAACACATTCTGTGAAATTTGAGCTGTCTGTGTTTACTACAAGAGGAGATATCACAAAGTATGCACTTTTGTTGTTTCCTTCCGTTTCAATGCATTTTGGCCTAAAATGAGCATTTGCTGTTTTCTCTTAAATGCAACATGGGAGAAAACATATTTCACATCACATTTGTGGGTCTTGGTCTTCAACACATTCTGTGAAATTTTGAGTTGTCTGTGTTTGCTACAAGAGGAAATATCACAAAGTATGCACATTTGTTGTTTCCAATGGTTTGAATGCATTTTGGCCTAAAATGAGCATTTGCTGTTTTCTCTTGAATGCAACATGGGAGAAAAACCATTTCACATCACATTTGTGGTATTGGCCTTCAACACATTCTTTGAAATTTTGAGCTGTCTGTGTTTACTACAAGAGGAGATATCACAAAGTATGCACATTTGTTGTTTCCAATGGTTTGAATGCATTTTTTCCTAAAACAAGCATTTGCTGTTTTCTCTTAAACGCAACATGGGAGAAAAACCTTTTTCACATCACATTTGTGGGGCTTGGTCTTCAACACATTCTGTGAAATTTTGAGCTGTCTGTGTTTGCTACAAGAAGAGATATCACAAAGTATGCGCTTTTGTTGTTTCCTTTGGTTTCAATGCATTTTGGCCTAAAACAAGCATTTGCTGATTTCTCTTAAATGCAACATGGGAGAAAAACCAATTCACATCACATTAGTGGGTCTTGGTATTCAACACATTCTGTGAAATTTTGAGCTGTCTGTGTTTGCTACAAGAGGAGATATTACAAAGTATGCGCTTTTGTTGTTTCCATTCGTTTCAATGCATTTTGGCATAAAACGAGCATTTGCTGTTTTCTCTTAAATGCAACATGGGAGAAAACCCATTTCATGTCACATTTGTGGCTCTTGGTCTTCAACACATTCTATGAAATTTTGAGTTGTCTGTGTTTGCTTAAGAGGAGATATCACAAAGTATGCGCTTTTGTTGTTTCCATTGGTTTCAATGCATTTTGGCCTAAAACGAGCATTTGCTGTTTTCTCTTAAATACAACATGGGAGAAAAACCATTTCACATCACATTTGTGGGTCTTGGTCTTCAACACATTCTGTGAAATTTTGAGCTGTCTGTGTTTGCTACAAGAGGAGATATCACAAAGTATGCGCTTTTGTTGTTTCCATTGGTTTCAATGCATTTTGGCCTAAAACGAGCATTTGCTGTTTTCTCTTAAATGCAAAATGGGAGAAAAACCATTTCACATCACATTTCTGGGTCTTGGCCTTCAATACAATGTGTGAAATTTTTAGCTATCTGTGTTTGCTAGAAGAGGAGATATCACAAAGTATGCGCTTTTGTTGTTTTCCCATTGGTTTCAATGCACATTGGCCTAAAACGAGCATTTGCTGTTTTCTCTTAAATGCAACATGGGAGAAAAACCATTTCACATCACATTTGTGGGTCTTGGTCTTCAACACATTCTGTGAAATTTTGATCTGTCTGTGTTTGCTAGAAGAGGAGATATTACAAAGAATGCACTTTTGTTCTTTCCATTGGTTTCAATGCATTTTGGCCTAAAACAAGCATTTGCTGATTTCTCTTAAATGCAACATGGGAGAAAAACTAATTCACATCACATTTGTGGGTCTTGGTTTTCTACACATTCTGTGAAATTTTGAGCTGTCTGTGTTTGCTACAAGAGGAGATATCACAAAGCATGCGCTTTTGTTGTTTCCATTGGTTTCAATGCATTTTGGCCTAAAACAAGCATTTGCTGTTTTCTCTTAAAGGCAACACGGGAGAAAACCCATTTCACATCACATTTGTGGGTCTTGGTCTTCAACACATTCTGTGAAATTTTGAGTTGTCTGTGTTTGCTACAAGAGGAGATATCACAAAAAATGCACTTTTGTTGTTTCCTTTGGTTTCAATGCATATTGGTCTAAAACGAGCATTTGCTGTTTTCTCTTAAATGCAACATGGGAGACAAACCATTTCACATCACATTTGTGGGTCTTGGCCTTCAACACATTGTGTGAAATTTTGAGCTGTCTGTGTTTGATACAAGAGGAGATATCACAAAGTATGCGCTTTTGTTGTTTCCATTGGTTTCAATGCATATTGGTCTAAAATGAGCATTTGCAGTTTTCTCTTAAACGCAACATGTGAGAAAAACCATTTCACATCACATTTGTGGGTCTTGGTCTTCAACACATTCTGTGAAATTTGAGCTGTCTGTGTTTGCTACAAGAGGAGATATCACAAAGTATGCGCTTTTGTTGTTTCCTTTCGTTTCAATGCATTTTGGCCTAAAATGAGCATTTGCTGTTTTCTCTTAAATGCAACATGGGAGAAAACATATTTCACATCACATTTGTGGGTCTTGGTCTTCAACACATTCTGTGAAATTTTGAGTTGTCTGTGTTTGCTACAAGAGGAGATATCACAAAGTTTGCACATTTGTTGTTTCCAATGGTTTGAATGCATTTTGGCCTAAAATGAGCATTTGCTGTTTTGTCTTGAATGCAACATGGGAGAAAAACCATTTCACATCACATTTGTGGTATTGGCCTTCAACACATTCTGTGAAATTTTGAGCTGTCTGTGTTTACTACAAGAGGAGATATCACAAAGTATGCACATTTGTTGTTTCCAATGGTTTGAATGCATTTTTTCCTAAAACGAGCATTTGCTGTTTTCTCTTAAACGCAACATGGGAGAAAAACCTTTTTCACATCACATTTGTGGGGCTTGGTCTTCAACACATTCTGTGAAATTTTGAGCTGTCTTTGTTTGCTTAAAAGGAGATATCACAAATTATGCGTTTTTGTTGTTTCCATTGGTTTCAATGCATTTTGGCCTAAAACGAGCATTTGCTGTTTTCTCTTAAATGCAACATGGGAGAAAAACCATTTCACATCACATTTGTGGGTCTATGTCTTCAACACATTCTGTGAAATTTTGAGCTGTCTGTGTTTGCTACAAGAAGAGATATCACAAAGTATGCACTTTTGTTGTTTCCTTTCGTTTAAATGCATTTTGGTCTAAAACGAGCATTTGCTGTTTTCTCTTAAATGCAACATGGAGAAAAACCATTTCACATCAGATTTGTGGGTCTTGGTCTTCAACACATTCTGTGAAATTTTGAGCTGTCTGTGTTTGCTACAAGAGGAGATATCACAAAGTATGCGCTTTTGTTGTTTCCTTTCGTTTCAATGCATTTTGGCCTAAAACAAGCATTTGCTGTTTTCTCTTAAATGCAACATGGGAGAAAACACATTTCACATCACATTTGTGGGTCTTGGTCTTCAACACATTCTGTGAAATTTTGAGTTGTCTACGTTTGCTACAAGAGGAGATATCACAAAGTATGTGCTTTTGTTGTTTCCTTTGGTTTCATTGCATTTTGGCCTGAAATGAGCATTTGCTGTTTTCTCTTAAACGAAACATGGGAGAAAAACCATTTCACATCACATTTGTGGGTCTTGGTCTTCAACACATTCTGTGAAATTTGAGCTGTCTGTGTTTACTACAAGAGGAGATATCACAAAGTATGCACTTTTGTTGTTTCCTTCCGTTTCAATGCATTTTGGCCTAAAATGAGCATTTGCTGTTTTCTCTTAAATGCAACATGGGAGAAAACATATTTCACATCACATTTGTGGGTATTGTTCTTCAACACATTCTGTGAAATTTTGAGTTGTCTGTGTTTGCTACAAGAGGAAATATCACAAAGTATGCACATTTGTTGTTTCCAATGGTTTGAATGCATTTTGGCCTAAAATGAGCATTTGCTGTTTTCTCTTGAATGCAACATGGGAGAAAACCATTTCACATCACATTTGTGGTATTGGCCTTCAACACATTCTGTGAAATTTTGAGCTGTCTGTGTTTACTACAAGAGGAGATATCACAAAGTATGCACATTTGTTGTTTCCAATGGTTTGAATGCATTTTTTCCTAAAACGAGCATTTGCTGTTTTCTCTTAAACGCAACATGGGAGAAAAACCTTTTTCACATCTCATTTGTGGGGCTTGGTCTTCAACACATTCTGTGAAATTTTGAGCTGTCTGTGTTTGCTTAAGAGGAGATATCACAAATTATGCGCTTTTGTTGTTTCCATTGGTTTCAATGCATTTTGGCCTAAAACAAGCATTTGCTGTTTTCTCTTAAATGCAACATGGGAGAAAAACCATTTCACATCACATTTGTGAGTCTTTGTCTTCAACACATTCTGTGAAATTTTGAGCTGTCTGTGTTTGCTACAAGAAGAGATATCACAAAGTATGCGCTTTTGTTGTTTCCTTTGATTTCAATGCATTTAGGCCTAAAACAAGCATTTGCTGATTTCTCTTAAATGCAACATGGGAGAAAAACCAATTCACATCACATTAGTGGGTCTTGGTATTCAACACATTCTGTGAAATTTTGAGCTGTCTGTGTTTGCTACAAGATGAGATATTACAAAGTATGTGCTTTTGTTGTTTCCATTCGTTTCAATGCATTTTGGCATAAAACGAGCATTTGCTGTTTTCTCTTAAATGCAACATGGGAGAAAACCCATTTCATGTCACATTTGTGGCTCTTGGTCTTCAACACATTCTATGAAATTTTGAGTTGTCTGTGTTTGCTTAAGAGGAGATATCACAAAGTATGCGCTTTTGTTGTTTCCATTGGTTTCAATGCATTTTGGCCTAAAACGAGCATTTGCTGTTTTCTCTTAAATGCAACATGGGAGAAAAACCATTTCACATCACATTTGTGGGTCTTGGTCTTCAACACATTCTGTGAAATTTTGAGCTGTCTGTGTTTGCTACAAGAGGAGATATCACAAAGTATGCGCTTTTGTTGTTTCCATTGGTTTCAATGCATTTTGGCCTAAAACGAGCATTTGCTGTTTTCTCTTAAATGCAACATGGGAGAAAAACCATTTCACATCACATTTCTGGGTCTTGGCCTTCAATACAATGTGTGAAATTTTTAGCTATCTGTGTTTGCTAGAAGAGGAGATATCACAAAGTATGCGCTTTTGTTGTTTTCCCATTGGTTTCAATGCACATTGGCCTAAAACGAGCATTTGCTGTTTTCTCTTAAATGCAACATGGGAGAAAAACCATTTCACATCACATTTGTGGGTCTTGGTCTTCAACACATTCTGTGAAATTTTGAGCTGTCTTTGTTTGCTTAAGAGGAGATATCACAAAGTATGCGCTTTTGTTGCTTCCATTGGTTTGAATGCATTTTTTCCTAAAACGAGCTTTTGCTGTTTTCTCGTAAACAAAACATGGGAGAAAAACCATTTCACATCACATTTGTGGGTCTTGGTCTTCAACACATTCTGTGAAATTTTGAGCTGTCTGTGTTTGCTACAAGAGGAGATATCACAAAGTATGCACATTTGTTGTTTCCATTGGTTTCAATGCATTTTGGTCTAAAACAGGCATTTGCTGTTTTCTCTTAAAGGCAACATGGGAGACAAACCATTTCACATCACATTTGTGGGTCTTGGTCTTCAACACATTCTGTGAAATTTTGAGCTGTCTGTGTTTGCTACAAGAGGAGATATCACAAAGTATGCACATTTGTTGTTTCCAATGGTTTGAATGCATATTTTCCAAAAATGAGCATTTGCTGTTTTCTCTTAAACGCAACATGGGAGAAAAACCAATTCACATCACATTAGTAGGTCTTGGTATTCAACACATTCTGTGAAATTTTGAGCTATCTGTGTTTGCTACAAGAGGAGATATCACAAAGTATGCGCTTTTGTTGTTTCCTTTCGTTTCAATGCATTTTGGCCTAAAACGAGCATTTGCTGTTTTCTCTTAAATGCAACATGGGAGAAAAACCATTTCACATCACATTTGTGGGTCTTGGCCTTCAACACAATGTGTGAAATTTTTAGCTATCTGTGTTTGCTACAAGAGGAGATATCACAAAGTATGCACTTTTGTTGTTTCCTTTCGTTTAAATGCATTTTGGTCTAAAATGAGCATTTGCTGTTTTCTCTTAAATGCAACATGGGAGAAAAACCATTTCACATCACATTTGTGGGTCTTGGTCTTCAACACATTCTGTGAAATTTTGAGCTGTCTGTAATTGCTACAAGAGGAGATATCACAAAGTATGCACTTTTGTTGTTTCCTTTCGTTTAAATGCATTTTGGTCTAAAACAATCATTTGCTGTTTTCTCTTAAATGCAACATGAAGAAAAACCATTTCACATCAGATTTGTGGGTCTTGGTCTTCAACACATTCTGTGAAATTTTGAGCTGTCTGTGTTTGCTACAAGAGGAGATATCACAAAGAATGCACTTTTGTTGTTTCCTTTGGTTTCAATGCATATTGGTCTAAAACGAGCATTTGCTGTTTTCTCTTAAATGCAACATGGGAGAAAACCCATTTCATGTCACATTTGTGGCTCTTGGTCTTCAACACATTCTATGAAATTTTGAGTTGTCTGTGTTTGCTTAAGAGGAGATATCACAAAGTATGCGCTTTTGTTGTTTCCATTGGTTTCAATGCATTTTGGCCTAAAACGAGCATTTGCTGTTTTCTCTTAAATACAACATGGGAGAAAAACCATTTCACATCACATTTGTGGGTCTTGGTCTTCAACACATTCTGTGAAATTTTGAGCTGTCTGTGTTTGCTACAAGAGGAGATATCACAAAGTATGCGCTTTTGTTGTTTCCATTGGTTTCAATGCATTTTGGCCTAAAACGAGCATTTGCTGTTTTCTCTTAAATGCAAAATGGGAGAAAAACCATTTCACATCACATTTCTGGGTCTTGGCCTTCAATACAATGTGTGAAATTTTTAGCTATCTGTGTTTGCTAGAAGAGGAGATATCACAAAGTATGCGCTTTTGTTGTTTTCCCATTGGTTTCAATGCACATTGGCCTAAAACGAGCATTTGCTGTTTTCTCTTAAATGCAACATGGGAGAAAAACCATTTCACATCACATTTGTGGGTCTTGGTCTTCAACACATTCTGTGAAATTTTGATCTGTCTGTGTTTGCTAGAAGAGGAGATATTACAAAGAATGCACTTTTGTTCTTTCCATTGGTTTCAATGCATTTTGGCCTAAAACAAGCATTTGCTGATTTCTCTTAAATGCAACATGGGAGAAAAACTAATTCACATCACATTTGTGGGTCTTGGTTTTCTACACATTCTGTGAAATTTTGAGCTGTCTGTGTTTGCTACAAGAGGAGATATCACAAAGCATGCGCTTTTGTTGTTTCCATTGGTTTCAATGCATTTTGGCCTAAAACAAGCATTTGCTGTTTTCTCTTAAAGGCAACACGGGAGAAAACCCATTTCACATCACATTTGTGGGTCTTGGTCTTCAACACATTCTGTGAAATTTTGAGTTGTCTGTGTTTGCTACAAGAGGAGATATCACAAAGTATGCACTTTTGTTGTTTCCTTTCGTTTAAATGCATTTTGGTCTAAAATGAGCATTTGCTGTTTTCTCTTAAATGCAACATGGGAGAAAAACCATTTCACATCACATTTGTGGGTCTTGGTCTTCAACACATTCTGTGAAATTTTGAGCTGTCTGTAATTGCTACAAGAGGAGATATCACAAAGTATGCACTTTTGTTGTTTCCTTTCGTTTAAATGCATTTTGGTCTAAAACAATCATTTGCTGTTTTCTCTTAAATGCAACATGAAGAAAAACCATTTCACATCAGATTTGTGGGTCTTAGTCTTCAACACATTCTGTGAAATTTTGAGCTGTCTGTGTTTGCTACAAGAGGAGATATCACAAAGTATGTGCTTTTGTTGTTTCCTTTGGTTTCAATGCATTTTGGCCTAAAACGAGCATTTGCTGTTTTCTCTTAAACGCAACATGGGAGAAAAACCTTTTTCACATCACATTTGTGGGTTTTGGTCTTCAACACATTCTATGAAATTTGAGCTGTCTCTGTTTGCTACAAGAGGAGATATCACAAAAAATGCACTTTTGTTGTTTCCTTTGGTTTCAATGCATATTGGTCTAAAACGAGCATTTGCTGTTTTCTCTTAAATGCAACATGGGAGACAAACCATTTCACATCACATTTGTGGGTCTTGGCCTTCAACACATTGTGTGAAATTTTGAGCTGTCTGTGTTTGATACAAGAGGAGATATCACAAAGTATGCGCTTTTGTTGTTTCCATTGGTTTCAATGCATATTGGTCTAAAATGAGCATTTGCAGTTTTCTCTTAAACGCAACATGTGAGAAAAACCATTTCACATCACATTTGTGGGTCTTGGTCTTCAACACATTCTGTGAAATTTGAGCTGTCTGTGTTTGCTACAAGAGGAGATATCACAAAGTATGCGCTTTTGTTGTTTCCTTTCGTTTCAATGCATTTTGGCCTAAAATGAGCATTTGCTGTTTTCTCTTAAATGCAACATGGGAGAAAACATATTTCACATCACATTTGTGGGTCTTGGTCTTCAACACATTCTGTGAAATTTTGAGTTGTCTGTGTTTGCTACAAGAGGAGATATCACAAAGTTTGCACATTTGTTGTTTCCAATGGTTTGAATGCATTTTGGCCTAAAATGAGCATTTGCTGTTTTGTCTTGAATGCAACATGGGAGAAAAACCATTTCACATCACATTTGTGGTATTGGCCTTCAACACATTCTGTGAAATTTTGAGCTGTCTGTGTTTACTACAAGAGGAGATATCACAAAGTATGCACATTTGTTGTTTCCAATGGTTTGAATGCATTTTTTCCTAAAACGAGCATTTGCTGTTTTCTCTTAAACGCAACATGGGAGAAAAACCTTTTTCACATCACATTTGTGGGGCTTGGTCTTCAACACATTCTGTGAAATTTTGAGCTGTCTTTGTTTGCTTAAAAGGAGATATCACAAATTATGCGTTTTTGTTGTTTCCATTGGTTTCAATGCATTTTGGCCTAAAACGAGCATTTGCTGTTTTCTCTTAAATGCAACATGGGAGAAAAACCATTTCACATCACATTTGTGGGTCTATGTCTTCAACACATTCTGTGAAATTTTGAGCTGTCTGTGTTTGCTACAAGAAGAGATATCACAAAGTATGCACTTTTGTTGTTTCCTTTCGTTTAAATGCATTTTGGTCTAAAACGAGCATTTGCTGTTTTCTCTTAAATGCAACATGGAGAAAAACCATTTCACATCAGATTTGTGGGTCTTGGTCTTCAACACATTCTGTGAAATTTTGAGCTGTCTGTGTTTGCTACAAGAGGAGATATCACAAAGTATGCGCTTTTGTTGTTTCCTTTCGTTTCAATGCATTTTGGCCTAAAACAAGCATTTGCTGTTTTCTCTTAAATGCAACATGGGAGAAAACCCATTTCATGTCACATTTGTGGCTCTTGGTCTTCAACACATTCTATGAAATTTTGAGTTGTCTGTGTTTGCTTAAGAGGAGATATCACAAAGTATGCGCTTTTGTTGTTTCCATTGGTTTCAATGCATTTTGGCCTAAAACGAGCATTTGCTGTTTTCTCTTAAATGCAACATGGGAGAAAAACCATTTCACATCACATTTGTGGGTCTTGGTCTTCAACACATTCTGTGAAATTTTGAGCTGTCTGTGTTTGCTACAAGAGGAGATATCACAAAGTATGCGCTTTTGTTGTTTCCATTGGTTTCAATGCATTTTGGCCTAAAACGAGCATTTGCTGTTTTCTCTTAAATGCAACATGGGAGAAAAACCATTTCACATCACATTTCTGGGTCTTGGCCTTCAATACAATGTGTGAAATTTTTAGCTATCTGTGTTTGCTAGAAGAGGAGATATCACAAAGTATGCGCTTTTGTTGTTTTCCCATTGGTTTCAATGCACATTGGCCTAAAACGAGCATTTGCTGTTTTCTCTTAAATGCAACATGGGAGAAAAACCATTTCACATCACATTTGTGGGTCTTGGTCTTCAACACATTCTGTGAAATTTTGAGCTGTCTTTGTTTGCTTAAGAGGAGATATCACAAAGTATGCGCTTTTGTTGCTTCCATTGGTTTGAATGCATTTTTTCCTAAAACGAGCTTTTGCTGTTTTCTCGTAAACAAAACATGGGAGAAAAACCATTTCACATCACATTTGTGGGTCTTGGTCTTCAACACATTCTGTGAAATTTTGAGCTGTCTGTGTTTGCTACAAGAGGAGATATCACAAAGTATGCACATTTGTTGTTTCCATTGGTTTCAATGCATTTTGGTCTAAAACAGGCATTTGCTGTTTTCTCTTAAAGGCAACATGGGAGACAAACCATTTCACATCACATTTGTGGGTCTTGGTCTTCAACACATTCTGTGAAATTTTGAGCTGTCTGTGTTTGCTACAAGAGGAGATATCACAAAGTATGCACATTTGTTGTTTCCAATGGTTTGAATGCATATTTTCCAAAAATGAGCATTTGCTGTTTTCTCTTAAACGCAACATGGGAGAAAAACCAATTCACATCACATTAGTAGGTCTTGGTATTCAACACATTCTGTGAAATTTTGAGCTATCTGTGTTTGCTACAAGAGGAGATATCACAAAGTATGCGCTTTTGTTGTTTCCTTTCGTTTCAATGCATTTTGGCCTAAAACGAGCATTTGCTGTTTTCTCTTAAATGCAACATGGGAGAAAAACCATTTCACATCACATTTGTGGGTCTTGGCCTTCAACACAATGTGTGAAATTTTTAGCTATCTGTGTTTGCTACAAGAGGAGATATCACAAAGTATGCACTTTTGTTGTTTCCTTTCGTTTAAATGCATTTTGGTCTAAAATGAGCATTTGCTGTTTTCTCTTAAATGCAACATGGGAGAAAAACCATTTCACATCACATTTGTGGGTCTTGGTCTTCAACACATTCTGTGAAATTTTGAGCTGTCTGTAATTGCTACAAGAGGAGATATCACAAAGTATGCACTTTTGTTGTTTCCTTTCGTTTAAATGCATTTTGGTCTAAAACAATCATTTGCTGTTTTCTCTTAAATGCAACATGAAGAAAAACCATTTCACATCAGATTTGTGGGTCTTGGTCTTCAACACATTCTGTGAAATTTTGAGCTGTCTGTGTTTGCTACAAGAGGAGATATCACAAAGAATGCACTTTTGTTGTTTCCTTTGGTTTCAATGCATATTGGTCTAAAACGAGCATTTGCTGTTTTCTCTTAAATGCAACATGGGAGACAAACCATTTCACATCACATTTGTGGGTCTTGGCCTTCAACACATTGTGTGAAATTTTGAGCTGTCTGTGTTTGATACAAGAGGAGATATCACAAAGTATGCGCTTTTGTTGTTTCCATTGGTTTCAATGCATATTGGTCTAAAATGAGCATTTGCAGTTTTCTCTTAAACGCAACATGTGAGAAAAACAATTTCACATCACATTTGTGGGTCTTGGTCTTCAACACATTCTGTGAAATTTGAGCTGTCTGTGTTTGCTACAAGAGGAGATATCACAAAGTATGCGCTTTTGTTGTTTCCTTTCGTTTCAATGCATTTTGGCCTAAAATGAGCATTTGCTGTTTTCTCTTAAATGCAACATGGGAGAAAACATATTTCACATCACATTTGTGGGTCTTGGTCTTCAACACATTCTGTGAAATTTTGAGTTGTCTGTGTTTGCTACAAGAGGAGATATCACAAAGTATGCACATTTGTTGTTTCCAATGGTTTGAATGCATTTTGGTCTAAAATGAGCATTTGCTGTTTTCTCTTGAATGCAACATGGGAGAAAAACCATTTCACATCACATTTGTGGTATTGGCCTTCAACACATTCTGTGAAATTTTGAGCTGTCTGTGTTTGCTACAAGAGGAGATATCACAAAGTATGCACATTTGTTGTTTCCATTGGTTTCAATGCATTTTGGTCTAAAACAGGCATTTGCTGTTTTCTCTTAAAGGCAACATGGGAGACAAACCATTTCACATCACATTTGTGGGTCTTGGTCTTCAACACATTCTGTGAAATTTTGAGCTGTCTGTGTTTGCTACAAGAGGAGATATCACAAAGTATGCACATTTGTTGTTTCCAATGGTTTGAATGCATATTTTCCAAAAATGAGCATTTGCTGTTTTCTCTTAAACGCAACATGGGAGAAAAACCAATTCACATCACATTAGTGGGTCTTGGTATTCAACACATTCTGTGAAATTTTGAGCTATCTGTGTTTGCTACAAGAGGAGATATCACAAAGTATGCGCTTTTGTTGTTTCCTTTCGTTTCAATGCATTTTGGCCTAAAACGAGCATTTGCTGTTTTCTCTTAAATGCAACATGGGAGAAAAACCATTTCACATCACATTTCTGGGTCTTGGCCTTCAACACAATGTGTGAAATTTTTAGCTATCTGTGTTTGCTACAAGAGGAGATATCACAAAGTATGCACTTTTGTTGTTTCCTTTCGTTTAAATGCATTTTGGTCTAAAATGAGCATTTGCTGTTTTCTCTTAAATGCAACATGGGAGGAAAACCATTTCACATCACATTTGTGGGTCTTGGTCTTCAACACATTCTGTGAAATTTTGAGCTGTCTGTAATTGCTACAAGAGGAGATATCACAAAGTATGCACTTTTGTTGTTTCCTTTGGTTTCAATGCATTTTGGTCTAAAACAATCATTTGCTGTTTTCTCTTAAATGCAACATGAAGAAAAACCATTTCACATCAGATTTGTGGGTCTTGGTCTTCAACACATTCTGTGAAATTTTGAGCTGTCTGTGTTTGCTACAAGAGGAGATATCACAAAGTATGTGCTTTTGTTGTTTCCTTTGGTTTCAATGCATTTTGGCCTAAAACGAGCATTTGCTGTTTTCTCTTAAACGCAACATGGGAGAAAAACCTTTTTCACATCACATTTGTGGGTTTTGGTCTTCAACACATTCTATGAAATTTGAGCTGTCTCTGTTTGCTACAAGAGGAGATATCACAAAGAATGTACTTTTGTTGTTTCCTTTGGTTTCAATGCATATTGGTCTAAAACGAGCATTTGCTGTTTTCTCTTAAATGCAACATGGGAGACAAACCATTTCACATCACATTTGTGGGTCTTGGCCTTCAACACATTGTGTGAAATTTTGAGCTGTCTGTGTTTGATACAAGAGGAGATATCACAAAGTATGCGCTTTTGTTGTTTCCATTGGTTTCAATGCATATTGGTCTAAAATGAGCATTTGCAGTTTTCTCTTAAACGCAACATGTGAGAAAAACCATTTCACATCACATTTGTGGGTCTTGGTCTTCAACACATTCTGTGAAATTTGAGCTGTCTGTGTTTGCTACAAGAGGAGATATCACAAAGTATGCGCTTTTGTTGTTTCCTTTCGTTTCAATGCATTTTGGCCTAAAATGAGCATTTGCTGTTTTCTCTTAAATGCAACATGGGAGAAAACCATTTCACATCACATTTGTGGGTCTTGGTCTTCAACACATTCTGTGAAATTTTGAGTTGTCTGTGTTTGCTACAAGAGGAGATATCACAAAGTATGCACATTTGTTGTTTCCAATGGTTTGAATGCATTTTGGCCTAAAATGAGCATTTGCTGTTTTCTCTTGAATGCAACATGGGAGAAAAACCATTTCACATCACATTTGTGGTATTGGCCTTCAACACATTCTGTGAAATTTTGAGCTGTCTGTGTTTACTACAAGAGGAGATATCACAAAGTATGCACATTTGTTGTTTCCAATGGTTTGAATGCATTTTTTCCTAAAACGAGCATTTGCTGTTTTCTCTTAAATGCAACATGGGAGAAAAACCTTTTTCACATCACATTTGTGGGGCTTGGTCTTCAACACATTCTGTGAAATTTTGAGCTGTCTTTGTTTGCTTAAAAGGAGATATCACAAATTATGCGTTTTTGTTGTTTCCATTGGTTTCAATGCATTTTGGCCTAAAACGAGCATTTGCTGTTTTCTCTTAAATGCAACATGGGAGAAAAACCATTTCACATCACATTTGTGGGTCTATGTCTTCAACACATTCTGTGAAATTTTGAGCTGTCTGTGTTTGCTACAAGAAGAGATATCACAAAGTATGCGCTTTTGTTGTTTCCTTTGATTTCAATGCATTTAGGCCTAAAACAAATATTTGCTGATTTCTCTTAAATGCAACATGGGAGAAAACCCAATTCACATCACATTAGTGGGTCTTGGTATTCAACACATTCTGTGAAATTTTGAGCTGTCTGTGTTTGCTACAAGAGGAGATATTACAAAGTATGCGCTTTTGTTGTTTCCTTTCGTTTCAATGCATTTTGGCATAAAACAAGCATTTGCTGTTTTCTCTTAAATGCAACATGGGAGAAAAACCATTTCACATCACATTTGTGGGTCTTGGTCTTCAACACATTCTGTGAAATTTTGAGCTGTCTGTGTTTGCTACAAGAGGAGATATCACAAAGTATGCGCTTTTGTTGTTTCCTTTTGTTTCAATGCATTTTGGCCTAAAACAAGCATTTGCTGATTTCTCTTAAATGCAACATGGGAGAAAAACTAATTCACATCACATTTGTGGGTCTTGGTTTTCTACACATTCTGTGAAATTTTGAGCTGTCTGTGTTTGCTACAAGAGGAGATATCACAAAGCATGCGCTTTTGTTGTTTCCATTGGTTTCAATGCATTTTGGCCTAAAACAAGCATTTGCTATTTTCTCTTAAAGGCAACACGGGAGAAAACCCATTTCACATCACATTTGTGGGTCTTGGTCTTCAACACATTCTGTGAAATTTTTAGTTGTCTGTGTTTGCTACAAGAGGAGATATCACAAAGTATGCGCTTTTGTTGTTTCCTTTCGTTTAAATGCATTTTGGTCTAAAACGAGCATTTGCTGTTTTCTCTTAAATGCAACATGGAGAAAAACCATTTCACATCAGATTTGTGGGTCTTGGTCTTCAACACATTCTGTGAAATTTTGAGTTGTCTGTGTTTGCTACAAGAGGAGATATCACAAAGTATGCACATTTGTTGTTTCCAATGGTTTGAATGCATTTTGGCCTAAAATGAGCATTTGCTGTTTTCTCTTGAATGCAACATGGGAGAAAAACCATTTCACATCACATTTGTGGTATTGGCCTTCAACACATTCTGTGAAATTTTGAGCTGTCTGTGTTTACTACAAGAGGAGATATCACAAAGTATGCACATTTGTTGTTTCCAATGGTTTGAATGCATTTTTTCCTAAAACGAGCATTTGCTGTTTTCTCTTAAATGCAACATGGGAGAAAAACCTTTTTCACATCACATTTGTGGGGCTTGGTCTTCAACACATTCTGTGAAATTTTGAGCTGTCTTTGTTTGCTTAAAAGGAGATATCACAAATTATGCGTTTTTGTTGTTTCCATTGGTTTCAATGCATTTTGGCCTAAAACGAGCATTTGCTGTTTTCTCTTAAATGCAACATGGGAGAAAAACCATTTCACATCACATTTGTGGGTCTATGTCTTCAACACATTCTGTGAAATTTTGAGCTGTCTGTGTTTGCTACAAGAAGAGATATCACAAAGTATGCGCTTTTGTTGTTTCCTTTGATTTCAATGCATTTAGGCCTAAAACAAATATTTGCTGATTTCTCTTAAATGCAACATGGGAGAAAACCCAATTCACATCACATTAGTGGGTCTTGGTATTCAACACATTCTGTGAAATTTTGAGCTGTCTGTGTTTGCTACAAGAGGAGATATTACAAAGTATGCGCTTTTGTTGTTTCCTTTCGTTTCAATGCATTTTGGCATAAAACAAGCATTTGCTGTTTTCTCTTAAATGCAACATGGGAGAAAAACCATTTCACATCACATTTGTGGGTCTTGGTCTTCAACACATTCTGTGAAATTTTGAGCTGTCTGTGTTTGCTACAAGAGGAGATATCACAAAGTATGCGCTTTTGTTGTTTCCTTTTGTTTCAATGCATTTTGGCCTAAAACAAGCATTTGCTGATTTCTCTTAAATGCAACATGGGAGAAAAACTAATTCACATCACATTTGTGGGTCTTGGTTTTCTACACATTCTGTGAAATTTTGAGCTGTCTGTGTTTGCTACAAGAGGAGATATCACAAAGCATGCGCTTTTGTTGTTTCCATTGGTTTCAATGCATTTTGGCCTAAAACAAGCATTTGCTATTTTCTCTTAAAGGCAACACGGGAGAAAACCCATTTCACATCACATTTGTGGGTCTTGGTCTTCAACACATTCTGTGAAATTTTTAGTTGTCTGTGTTTGCTACAAGAGGAGATATCACAAAGTATGCGCTTTTGTTGTTTCCTTTCGTTTAAATGCATTTTGGTCTAAAACGAGCATTTGCTGTTTTCTCTTAAATGCAACATGGAGAAAAACCATTTCACATCAGATTTGTGGGTCTTGGTCTTCAACACATTCTGTGAAATTTTGAGCTGTCTGTGTTTGCTACAAGAGGAGATATCACAAAGTATGCGCTTTTGTTGTTTCCTTTCGTTTCAATGCATTTTGGCCTAAAACAAGCATTTGCTGTTTTCTCTTAAATGCAACATGGGAGAAAACACATTTCACATCACATTTGTGGGTCTTGGTCTTCAACACATTCTGTGAAATTTTGAGTTGTCTACGTTTGCTACAAGAGGAGATATCACAAAGTATGTGCTTTTGTTGTTTCCTTTGGTTTCATTGCATTTTGGCCTGAAACGAGCATTTGCTGTTTTCTCTTAAACGAAACATGGGAGAAAAACCATTTCACATCACATTTGTGGGTCTTGGTCTTCAACACATTCTGTGAAATTTGAGCTGTCTGTGTTTACTACAAGAGGAGATATCACAAAGTATGCGCTTTTGTTGTTTCCTTCCGTTTCAATGCATTTTGGCCTAAAATGAGCATTTGCTGTTTCTCTTAAATGCAACATGGGAGAAAACATATTTCACATCACATTTGTTGGTCTTGGTCTTCAACACATTCTGTGAAATTTTGAGTTGTCTGTGTTTGCTACAAGAGGAAATATCACAAAGTATGCACATTTGTTGTTTCCAATGGTTTGAATGCATTTAGGCCTAAAACAAGCATTTGCTGATTTCTCTTAAACGCAACATGGGAGAAAAACCTTTTTCACATCACATTTGTGGGGCTTGGTCTTCAACACATTCTGTGAAATTTTGAGCTGTCTGTGTTTGCTTAAGAGGAGATATCACAAATTATGCGCTTTTGTTGTTTCCATTGGTTTCAATGCATTTTGGCCTAAAACAAGCATTTGCTGTTTTCTCTTAAATGCAACATGGGAGAAAAACCATTTCACATCACATTTGTGAGTCTTTGTCTTCAACACATTCTGTGAAATTTTGAGCTGTCTGTGTTTGCTACAAGAAGAGATATCACAAAGTATGCGCTTTTGTTGTTTCCTTTGATTTCAATGCATTTAGGCCTAAAACAAGCATTTGCTGATTTCTCTTAAATGCAACATGGGAGAAAAACCAATTCACATCACATTAGTGGGTCTTGGTATTCAACACATTCTGTGAAATTTTGAGCTGTCTGTGTTTGCTACAAGAGGAGATATTACAAAGTATGCGCTTTTGTTGTTTCCATTCGTTTCAATGCATTTTGGCATAAAACGAGCATTTGCTGTTTTCTCTTAAATGCAACATGGGAGAAAACCCATTTCATGTCACATTTGTGGCTCTTGGTCTTCAACACATTCTATGAAATTTTGAGTTGTCTGTGTTTGCTTAAGAGGAGATATCACAAAGTATGCGCTTTTGTTGTTTCCATTGGTTTCAATGCATTTTGGCGTAAAACGAGCATTTGCTGTTTTCTCTTAAATGCAACATGGGAGAAAAACCATTTCACATCACATTTGTGGGTCTTGGCCTTCAACACATTCTGTGAAATTTTGAGCTGTCTGTGTTTACTACAAGAGGAGATATCACAAAGTATGCACATTTGTTGTTTCCAATGGTTTGAATGCATTTTTTCCTAAAACGAGCATTTGCTGTTTTCTCTTAAACGCAACATGGGAGAAAAACCTTTTTCACATCACATTTGTGGGGCTTGGTCTTCAACACATTCTGTGAAATTTTGAGCTGTCTTTGTTTGCTTAAAAGGAGATATCACAAATTATGCTTTTTTGTTGTTTCCATTGGTTTCAATGCATTTTGGCCTAAAACGAGCATTTGCTGTTTTCTCTTAAATGCAACATGGGAGAAAAACCATTTCACATCACATTTGTGGGTCTATGTCTTCAACACATTCTGTGAAATTTTGAGCTGTCTGTGTTTGCTACAAGAAGAGATATCACAAAGTATGCGCTTTTGTTGTTTCCTTTGATTTCAATGCATTTAGGCCTAAAACAAGCATTTGCTGATTTCTCTTAAATGCAACATGGGAGAAAACCCAATTCACATCACATTAGTGGGTCTTGGTATTCAACACATTCTGTGAAATTTTGAGCTGTCTGTGTTTGCTACAAGAGGAGATATTACAAAGTATGCGCTTTTGTTGTTTCCTTTCGTTTCAATGCATTTTGGCATAAAACGAGCATTTGCTGTTTTCTCTTAAATGCAACATGGGAGAAAAACCATTTCACATCACATTTGTGGGTCTTGGTCTTCAACACATTCTGTGAAATTTTGAGCTGTCTGTGTTTGCTACAAGAGGAGATATCACAAAGTATGCGCTTTTGTTGTTTCCTTTTGTTTCAATGCATTTTGGCCTAAAACAAGCATTTGCTGATTTCTCTTAAATGCAACATGGGAGAAAAACTAATTCACATCACATTTGTGGGTCTTGGTTTTCTACACATTCTGTGAAATTTTGAGCTGTCTGTGTTTGCTACAAGAGGAGATATCACAAAGCATGCGCTTTTGTTGTTTCCATTGGTTTCAATGCATTTTGGCCTAAAACAAGCATTTGCTATTTTCTCTTAAAGGCAACACGGGAGAAAACCCATTTCACATCACATTTGTGGGTCTTGGTCTTCAACACATTCTGTGAAATTTTTAGTTGTCTGTGTTTGCTACAAGAGGAGATATCACAAAGTATGCGCTTTTGTTGTTTCCTTTCGTTTAAATGCATTTTGGTCTAAAACGAGCATTTGCTGTTTTCTCTTAAATGCAACATGGAGAAAAACCATTTCACATCAGATTTGTGGGTCTTGGTCTTCAACACATTCTGTGAAATTTTGAGCTGTCTGTGTTTGCTACAAGAGGAGATATCACAAAGTATGCGCTTTTGTTGTTTCCTTTCGTTTCAATGCATTTTGGCCTAAAACAAGCATTTGCTGTTTTCTCTTAAATGCAACATGGGAGAAAACACATTTCACATCACATTTGTGGGTCTTGGTCTTCAACACATTCTGTGAAATTTTGAGTTGTCTACGTTTGCTACAAGAGGAGATATCACAAAGTATGTGCTTTTGTTGTTTCCTTTGGTTTCATTGCATTTTGGCCTGAAACGAGCATTTGCTGTTTTCTCTTAAACGAAACATGGGAGAAAAACCATTTCACATCACATTTGTGGGTCTTGGTCTTCAACACATTCTGTGAAATTTGAGCTGTCTGTGTTTACTACAAGAGGAGATATCACAAAGTATGCGCTTTTGTTGTTTCCTTCCGTTTCAATGCATTTTGGCCTAAAATGAGCATTTGCTGTTTCTCTTAAATGCAACATGGGAGAAAACATATTTCACATCACATTTGTTGGTCTTGGTCTTCAACACATTCTGTGAAATTTTGAGTTGTCTGTGTTTGCTACAAGAGGAAATATCACAAAGTATGCACATTTGTTGTTTCCAATGGTTTGAATGCATTTAGGCCTAAAACAAGCATTTGCTGATTTCTCTTAAACGCAACATGGGAGAAAAACCTTTTTCACATCACATTTGTGGGGCTTGGTCTTCAACACATTCTGTGAAATTTTGAGCTGTCTGTGTTTGCTTAAGAGGAGATATCACAAATTATGCGCTTTTGTTGTTTCCATTGGTTTCAATGCATTTTGGCCTAAAACAAGCATTTGCTGTTTTCTCTTAAATGCAACATGGGAGAAAAACCATTTCACATCACATTTGTGAGTCTTTGTCTTCAACACATTCTGTGAAATTTTGAGCTGTCTGTGTTTGCTACAAGAAGAGATATCACAAAGTATGCGCTTTTGTTGTTTCCTTTGATTTCAATGCATTTAGGCCTAAAACAAGCATTTGCTGATTTCTCTTAAATGCAACATGGGAGAAAAACCAATTCACATCACATTAGTGGGTCTTGGTATTCAACACATTCTGTGAAATTTTGAGCTGTCTGTGTTTGCTACAAGAGGAGATATTACAAAGTATGCGCTTTTGTTGTTTCCATTCGTTTCAATGCATTTTGGCATAAAACGAGCATTTGCTGTTTTCTCTTAAATGCAACATGGGAGAAAACCCATTTCATGTCACATTTGTGGCTCTTGGTCTTCAACACATTCTATGAAATTTTGAGTTGTCTGTGTTTGCTTAAGAGGAGATATCACAAAGTATGCGCTTTTGTTGTTTCCATTGGTTTCAATGCATTTTGGCGTAAAACGAGCATTTGCTGTTTTCTCTTAAATGCAACATGGGAGAAAAACCATTTCACATCACATTTGTGGGTCTTGGTTTTCTACACATTCTGTGAAATTTTGAGCTGTCTGTGTTTGCTACAAGAGGAGATATCACAAAGCATGCGCTTTTGTTGTTTCCATTGGTTTCAATGCATTTTGGCCTAAAACAAGCATTTGCTGTTTTCTCTTAAAGGCAACACGGGAGAAAACCCATTTCACATCACATTTGTGGGTCTTGGTCTTCAACACATTCTGTGAAATTTTTAGTTGTCTGTGTTTGCTACAAGAGGAGATATCACAAAGTATGCACTTTTGTTGTTTCCTTTCGTTTAAATGCATTTTGGTCTAAAACGAGCATTTGCTGTTTTCTCTTAAATGCAACATGGAGAAAAACCATTTCACATCAGATTTGTGGGTCTTGGTCTTCAACACATTCTGTGAAATTTTGAGCTGTCTGTGTTTGCTACAAGAGGAGATATCACAAAGTATGCGCTTTTGTTGTTTCCTTTCGTTTCAATGCATTTTGGCCTAAAACAAGCATTTGCTGTTTTCTCTTAAATGCAACATGGGAGAAAACACATTTCACATCACATTTGTGGGTCTTGGTCTTCAACACATTCTGTGAAATTTTGAGTTGTCTACGTTTGCTACAAGAGGAGATATCACAAAGTATGTGCTTTTGTTGTTTCCTTTGGTTTCATTGCATTTTGGCCTGAAACGAGCATTTGCTGTTTTCTCTTAAACGAAACATGGGAGAAAAACCATTTCACATCACATTTGTGGGTCTTGGTCTTCAACACATTCTGTGAAATTTGAGCTGTCTGTGTTTACTACAAGAGGAGATATCACAAAGTATGCACTTTTGTTGTTTCCTTCCGTTTCAATGCATTTTGGCCTAAAATGAGCATTTGCTGTTTTCTCTTAAAGGCAACATGGGAGAAAACATATTTCACATCACATTTGTGGGTCTTGGTCTTCAACACATTCTGTGAAATTTTGAGATGTCTGTTTTTGCTACAAGAGGAAATATCACAAAGTATGCACATTTGTTGTTTCCAATGGTTTGAATGCATTTTGGCCTAAAATGAGCATTTGCTGTTTTCTCTTGAATGCAACATGGGAGAAAAACCATTTCACATCACATTTGTGGTATTGGCCTTCAACACATTCTGTGAAATTTTGAGCTGTCTGTGTTTGCTACAAGAGGAGATATCACAAAGCATGCGCTTTTGTTGTTTCCATTGGTTTCAATGCATTTTGGCCTAAAACAAGCATTTGCTGTTTTCTCTTAAAGGCAACACGGGAGAAAACCCATTTCACATCACATTTGTGGGTCTTGGTCTTCAACACATTCTGTGAAATTTTTAGTTGTCTGTGTTTGCTACAAGAGGAGATATCACAAAGTATGCACTTTTGTTGTTTCCTTTCGTTTAAATGCATTTTGGTCTAAAACGAGCATTTGCTGTTTTCTCTTAAATGCAACATGGAGAAAAACCATTTCACATCAGATTTGTGGGTCTTGGTCTTCAACACATTCTGTGAAATTTTGAGCTGTCTGTGTTTGCTACAAGAGGAGATATCACAAAGTATGCGCTTTTGTTGTTTCCTTTCGTTTCAATGCATTTTGGCCTAAAACAAGCATTTGCTGTTTTCTCTTAAATGCAACATGGGAGAAAACACATTTCACATCACATTTGTGGGTCTTGGTCTTCAACACATTCTGTGAAATTTTGAGTTGTCTACGTTTGCTACAAGAGGAAATATCACAAAGTATGCACATTTGTTGTTTCCAATGGTTTGAATGCATTTTGGCCTAAAATGAGCATTTGCTGTTTTCTCTTGAATGCAACATGGGAGAAAAACCATTTCACATCACATTTGTGGTATTGGCCTTCAACACATTCTGTGAAATTTTGAGCTGTCTGTGTTTACTACAAGAGGAGATATTACAAAGTATGCGCTTTTGTTGTTTCCATTCGTTTCAATGCATTTTGGCATAAAACGAGCATTTGCTGTTTTCTCTTAAATGCAACATGGGAGAATACCCATTTCATGTCACATTTGTGGCTCTTGGTCTTCAACACATTCTATGAAATTTTGAGTTGTCTGTGTTTGCTTAAGAGGAGATATCACAAAGTATGCGCTTTTGTTGTTTCCATTGGTTTCAATGCATTTTGGCCTAAAACGAGCATTTGCTGTTTTCTCTTAAATGCAACATGGGAGAAAAACCATTTCACATCACATTTGTGGGTCTTGGTCTTCAACACATTCTGTGAAATTTTGAGCTGTCTGTGTTTGCTACAAGAGGAGATATCACAAAGTATGCGCTTTTGTTGTTTCCATTGGTTTCAATGCATTTTGGCCTAAAACGAGCATTTGCTGTTTTCTCTTAAATGCAACATGGGAGAAAAACCATTTCACATCACATTTCTGGGTCTTGGCGTTCAATACAATGTGTGAAGTTTTTAGCTATCTGTGTTTGCTAGAAGAGGAGATATCACAAAGTATGCGCTTTTGTTGTTTTCCCATTGGTTTCAATGCACATTGGCCTAAAACGAGCATTTGCTGTTTTCTCTTAAATGCAACATGGGAGAAAAACCATTTCACATCACATTTGTGGGTCTTGGTCTTCAACACATTCTGTGAAATTTTGAGCTGTCTTTGTTTGCTTAAGAGGAGATATCACAAAGTATGCGCTTTTGTTGCTTCCATTGGTTTGAATGCATTTTTTCCTAAAACAAGCTTTTGCTGTTTTCTCGTAAACAAAACATGGGAGAAAAACCATTTCACATCACATTTGTGGGTCTTGGTCTTCAACACATTCTGTGAAATTTTGAGCTGTCTGTGTTTGCTACAAGAGGAGATATCACAAAGTATGCACATTTGTTGTTTCCATTGGTTTCAATGCATTTTGGTCTAAAACAGGCATTTGCTGTTTTCTCTTAAAGGCAACATGGGAGACAAACCATTTCACATCACATTTGTGGGTCTTGGTCTTCAACACATTCTGTGAAATTTTGAGCTGTCTGTGTTTGCTACAAGAGGAGATATCACAAAGTATGCACATTTGTTGTTTCCAATGGTTTGAATGCATATTTTCCAAAAATGAGCATTTGCTGTTTTCTCTTAAACGCAACATGGGAGAAAAACCAATTCACATCACATTAGTGGGTCTTGGTATTCAACACATTCTGTGAAATTTTGAGCTATCTGTGTTTGCTACAAGAGGAGATATCACAAAGTATGCGCTTTTGTTGTTTCCTTTCGTTTCAATGCATTTTGGCCTAAAACGAGCATTTGCTGTTTTCTCTTAAATGCAACATGGGAGAAAAACCATTTCACATCACATTTCTGGGTCTTGGCCTTCAACACAATGTGTGAAATTTTTAGCTATCTGTGTTTGCTAGAAGAGGAGATATCACAAAGTATGCACTTTTGTTGTTTTCCCATTGGTTTCAATGCACATTGGCCTAAAACGAGCATTTGCTGTTTTCTCTTAAACGCAACATGGGAGAAAAACCATTTCACATCACATTTGTGGGTCTTGGTCTTCAACACATTCTGTCAAATTTTGAGCTGTCTGTGTTTGCTTAAGAGGAGATATCACAAAGTATGCGCTTTTGTTGTTTCCATTGGTTTCAATGCATTTTGGCCTAAAACGAGCATTTGCTGTTTTCTCTTAAATGCAAGATGGGAGAAAAACCATTTCACATCACATTTCTGGGTCTTGGCCTTCAACACAATGTGTGAAATTTTTAGCTATCTGTGTTTGCTAGAAGAGGAGATATCACAAAGTATGCGCTTTTGTTGTTTTCCCATTGGTTTCAATGCACATTGGCCTAAAACGAGCATTTGCAGTTTTCTCTTAAATGCAACATGGGAGAAAAACCATTTCACATCACATTTGTGGGTCTTGGTCTTCAACACATTCTGTGAAATTTTGAGCTGTCTGTGTTTGCTTAAGAGGAGATATCACAAAGTATGCGCTTTTGTTGTTTCCATTGGTTTCAATGCATTTTGGTCTAAAACAATCATTTGCTGTTTTCTCTTAAATGCAACATGGAGAAAAACCATTTCACATCAGATTTGTGGGTCTTGGTCTTCAACACATTCTGTGAAATTTTGAGCTGTCTGTGTATTTGCTACAAGAGGAGATATCACAAAGTATGCACTTTTGTTGTTTCCTTTCGTTTAAATGCATTTTGGTCTAAAACAATCATTTGCTGTTTTCTCTTAAATGCAACATGGAGAAAAACCATTTCACATCAGATTTGTGGGTCTTGGTCTTCAACACATTCTGTGAAATTTTGAGCTGTCTGTGTTTGCTACAAGAGGAGATATCACAAAGTATGTGCTTTTGTTGTTTCCTTTGGTTTCAATGCATTTTGGCCTAAAACGAGCATTTGCTGTTTTCTCTTAAACGCAACATGGGAGAAAAACCTTTTTCACATCACATTTGTGGGTCTTGGTCTTCAACACATTCTATGAAATTTGAGCTGTCTCTGTTTGCTACAAGAGGAGATATCACAAAGAATGCACTTTTGTTGTTTCCTTTGGTTTCAATGCATATTCGTCTAAAACGAGCATTTGCTGTTTTCTCTTAAATACAACATGGGAGACAAACCATTTCACATCACATTTGTGGGTCTTGGCCTTCAACACATTGTGTGAAATTTTGAGCTGTCTGTGTTTGATGCAAGAGGAGATATCACAAAGTATGCGCTTTTGTTGTTTCCATTGGTTTCAATGCATATTGGTCTAAAATGAGCATTTGCAGTTTTCTCTTAAACGCAACATGTGAGAAAAACCATTTCACATCACATTTGTGGGTCTTGGTCTTCAACACATTCTGTGAAATTTTGAGCTGTCTGTGTTTGCTACAAGAGGAGATATCACAAAGTATGCACATTTGTTGTTTCCATTGGTTTCAATGCATTTTGGTCTAAAACAGGCATTTGCTGTTTTCTCTTAA
This sequence comes from Taudactylus pleione, assembly GCA_031769625.1. Classification (NCBI taxonomy): domain Eukaryota; kingdom Metazoa; phylum Chordata; class Amphibia; order Anura; family Myobatrachidae; genus Taudactylus; species Taudactylus pleione. Next base: position 352,172 of record JAUIMM010000274.1, on the reverse strand, counting down.
AGGCAACATGGGAGACAAACCATTTCACATCACATTTGTGGGTCTTGGTCTTCAACACATTCTGTGAAATTTTGAGCTGTCTGTGTTTGCTACAAGAGGAGATATCACAAAGTATGCACATTTGTTGTTTCCAATGGTTTGAATGCATATTTTCCAAAAATGAGCATTTGCTGTTTTCTCTTAAACGCAACATGGGAGAAAAACCAATTCACATCACATTAGTGGGTCTTGGTATTCAACACATTCTGTGAAATTTTGAGCTATCTGTGTTTGCTACAAGAGGAGATATCACAAAGTATGCGCTTTTGTTGTTTCCTTTCGTTTCAATGCATTTTGGCCTAAAACGAGCATTTGCTGTTTTCTCTTAAATGCAACATGGGAGAAAAACCATTTCACATCACATTTCTGGGTCTTGGCCTTCAACACAATGTGTGAAATTTTTAGCTATCTGTGTTTGCTAGAAGAGGAGATATCACAAAGTATGCACTTTTGTTGTTTTCCCATTGGTTTCAATGCACATTGGCCTAAAACGAGCATTTGCTGTTTTCTCTTAAACGCAACATGGGAGAAAAACCATTTCACATCACATTTGTGGGTCTTGGTCTTCAACACATTCTGTCAAATTTTGAGCTGTCTGTGTTTGCTTAAGAGGAGATATCACAAAGTATGCGCTTTTGTTGTTTCCATTGGTTTCAATGCATTTTGGCCTAAAACGAGCATTTGCTGTTTTCTCTTAAATGCAACATGGGAGAAAAACCATTTCACATCACATTTCTGGGTCTTGGCCTTCAACACAATGTGTGAAATTTTTAGCTATCTGTGTTTGCTAGAAGAGGAGATATCACAAAGTATGCGCTTTTGTTGTTTTCCCATTGGTTTCAATGCACATTGGCCTAAAACGAGCATTTGCAGTTTTCTCTTAAATGCAACATGGGAGAAAAACCATTTCACATCACATTTGTGGGTCTTGGTCTTCAACACATTCTGTGAAATTTTGAGCTGTCTGTGTTTGCTTAAGAGGAGATATCACAAAGTATGCGCTTTTGTTGTTTCCATTGGTTTCAATGCATTTTGGTCTAAAACAATCATTTGCTGTTTTCTCTTAAATGCAACATGGAGAAAAACCATTTCACATCAGATTTGTGGGTCTTGGTCTTCAACACATTCTGTGAAATTTTGAGCTGTCTGTGTATTTGCTACAAGAGGAGATATCACAAAGTATGCACTTTTGTTGTTTCCTTTCGTTTAAATGCATTTTGGTCTAAAACAATCATTTGCTGTTTTCTCTTAAATGCAACATGGAGAAAAACCATTTCACATCAGATTTGTGGGTCTTGGTCTTCAACACATTCTGTGAAATTTTGAGCTGTCTGTGTTTGCTACAAGAGGAGATATCACAAAGTATGTGCTTTTGTTGTTTCCTTTGGTTTCAATGCATTTTGGCCTAAAACGAGCATTTGCTGTTTTCTCTTAAACGCAACATGGGAGAAAAACCTTTTTCACATCACATTTGTGGGTTTTGGTCTTCAACACATTCTATGAAATTTGAGCTGTCTCTGTTTGCTACAAGAGGAGATATCACAAAGAATGCACTTTTGTTGTTTCCTTTGGTTTCAATGCATATTCGTCTAAAACGAGCATTTGCTGTTTTCTCTTAAATACAACATGGGAGACAAACCATTTCACATCACATTTGTGGGTCTTGGCCTTCAACACATTGTGTGAAATTTTGAGCTGTCTGTGTTTGATACAAGAGGAGATATCACAAAGTATGCGCTTTTGTTGTTTCCATTGGTTTCAATGCATATTGGTCTAAAATGAGCATTTGCAGTTTTCTCTTAAACGCAACATGTGAGAAAAACCATTTCACATCACATTTGTGGGTCTTGGTCTTCAACACATTCTGTGAAATTTGAGCTGTCTGTGTTTGCTACAAGAGGAGATATCACAAAGTTTGCGCTTTTGTTGTTTCCTTTCGTTTCAATGCATTTTGGCCTAAAATGAGCATTTGCTGTTTTCTCTTAAATGCAACATGGGAGAAAACACATTTCACATCACATTTGTGGGTCTTGGTCTTCAACACATTCTGTGAAATTTTGAGCTGTCTGTGTTTGCTACAAGAGGAGATATCACAAAGTATGCACATTTGTTGTTTCCAATGGTTTGAATGCATTTTGGCCTAAAATGAGCATTTGCTGTTTTCTCTTGAATGCAACATGGGAGAAAAACCATTTCACATCACATTTGTGGTATTGGCCTTCAACACATTCTGTGAAATTTTGAGCTGTCTGTGTTTACTACTAGAGGAGATATCACAAAGTATGCACATTTGTTGTTTCCAATGGTTTGAATGCATTTTGGCCTAAAACGAGCATTTGCTGTTTTCTCTTAAACGCAACATGGGAGAAAAACCTTTTTCACATCACATTTGTGGGGCTTGGTCTTCAACACATTCTGTGAAATTTTGAGCTGTCTTTGTTTGCTTAAGAGGAGATATCACAAATTATGCGCTTTTGTTGTTTCCATTGGTTTCAATGCATTTTGGCCTAAAATGAGCATTTGCTGTTTTCTCTTAAATGCAACATGGGAGAAAAACCATTTCACATCACATTTGTGGGTCTATGTCTTCAACACATTCTGTGAAATTTTGAGCTGTCTGTGTTTGCTACAAGAGGAGATATCACAAAGCATGCGCTTTTGTTGTTTCCATTGGTTTCAATGCATTTTGGCCTAAAACAAGCATTTGCTGTTTTCTCTTAAAGGCAACACGGGAGAAAACCCATTTCACATCACATTTGTGGGTCTTGGTCTTCAACACATTCTGTGAAATTTTGAGTTGTCTGTGTTTGCTACAAGAGGAGATATCACAAAGTATGCACTTTTGTTGTTTCCTTTCGTTTAAATGCATTTTGGTCTAAAACGAGCATTTGCTGTTTTCTCTTAAATGCAACATGGGAGAAAAACCATTTCACATCACATTTGTGGGTCTTGGTCTTCAACACATTCTGTGAAATTTTGAGCTGTCTGTATTTGCTACAAGAGGAGATATCACAAAGTATGCACTTTTGTTGTTTCCTTTCGTTTAAATGCATTTTGGTCTAAAACAATCATTTGCTGTTTTCTCTTAAATGCAACATGGAGAAAAACCATTTCATATCAGATTTGTGGGTCTTGGTCTTCAACACATTCTGTGAAATTTTGAGCTGTCTGTGTTTGCTACAAGAGGAGATATCACAAAGTATGTGCTTTTGTTGTTTCCTTTGGTTTCAATGCATTTTGGCCTAAAACGAGCATTTGCTGTTTTCTCTTAAACGCAACATGGGAGAAAAACCTTTTTCACATCACATTTGTGGGTTTTGGTCTTCAACACATTCTATGAAATTTGAGCTGTCTCTGTTTGCTACAAGAGGAGATATCACAAAGAATGCACTTTTGTTGTTTCCTTTGGTTTCAATGCATATTCGTCTAAAACGAGCATTTGCTGTTTTCTCTTAAATGCAACATGGGAGACAAACCATTTCACATCACATTTGTGGGTCTTGGCCTTCAACACATTGTGTGAAATTTTGAGCTGTCTGTGTTTGATACAAGAGGAGATATCACAAAGTATGCGCTTTTGTTGTTTCCATTGGTTTCAATGCATATTGGTCTAAAATGAGCATTTGCAGTTTTCTCTTAAACGCAAAATGTGAGAAAAACCATTTCACATCACATTTGTGGGTCTTGGTCTTCAACACATTCTGTGAAATTTGAGCTGTCTGTGTTTGATACAAGAGGAGATATCACAAAGTTTGCGCTTTTGTTGTTTCCTTTCGTTTCAATGCATTTTGGCCTAAAATGAGCATTTGCTGTTTTCTCTTAAATGCAACATGGGAGAAAACATATTTCACATCACATTTGTGGGTCTTGGTCTTCAACACATTCTGTGAAATTTTGAGTTGTCTGTGTTTGCTACAAGAGGAGATATCACAAAGTATGCACATTTGTTGTTTCCAATGGTTTGAATGCATTTTGGCCTAAAATGAGCATTTGCTGTTTTCTCTTGAATGCAACATGGGAGAAAAACCATTTCACATCACATTTGTGGTATTGGCCTTCAACACATTCTGTGAAATTTTGAGCTGTCTGTGTTTACTACAAGAGGAGATATCACAAAGTATGCACATTTGTTGTTTCCAATGGTTTGAATGCATTTTTTCCTAAAACGAGCATTTGCTGTTTTCTCTTAAACACAACATGGGAGAAAAACCTTTTTCACATCACATTTGTGGGGCTTGGTCTTCAACACATTCTGTGAAATTTTGAGCTGTCTTTGTTTGCTTAAGAGGAGATATCACAAATTATGCGCTTTTGTTGTTTCCTTCCGTTTCAATGCATTTTGGACTAAAACGAGCATTTGCTGTTTTCTCTTAAATGCAACATGGGAGAAAAACCATTTCACATCACATTTGTGGGTCTATGTCTTCAACACATTCTGTGAAATTTTGAGCTGTCTGTGTTTGCTACAAGAGGAGATATCACAAAGCATGCGCTTTTGTTGTTTCCATTGGTTTCAATGCATTTTGGCCTAAAACAAGCATTTGCTGTTTTCTCTTAAAGGCAACACGGGAGAAAACCCATTTCACATCACATTTGTGGGTCTTGGTCTTCAACACATTCTGTGAAATTTTGAGTTGTCTGTGTTTGCTACAAGAGGAGATATCACAAAGTATGCACTTTTGTTGTTTCCTTTCGTTTAAATGCATTTTGGTCTAAAACGAGCATTTGCTGTTTTCTCTTAAATGCAACATGGGAGAAAAACCATTTCACATCACATTTGTGGGTTTTGGTCTTCAACACATTCTATGAAATTTGAGCTGTCTGTGTTTGCTACAAGAGGAGATATCACAAAGTATGTGCTTTTGTTGTTTCCTTTGGTTTCAATGCATTTTGGCCTAAAACGAGCATTTGCTGTTTTCTCTTAAACGCAACATGGGAGAAAAACCTTTTTCACATCACATTTGTGGGTTTTGGTCTTCAACACATTCTATGAAATTTGAGCTGTCTCTGTTTGCTACAAGAGGAGATATCACAAAGAATGCACTTTTGTTGTTTCCTTTGGTTTCAATGCATATTCGTCTAAAACGAGCATTTGCTGTTTTCTCTTAAATGCAACATGGGAGACAAACCATTTCACATCACATTTGTGGGTCTTGGCCTTCAACACATTGTGTGAAATTTTGAGCTGTCTGTGTTTGATACAAGAGGAGATATCACAAAGTATGCGCTTTTGTTGTTTCCATTGGTTTCAATGCATATTGGTCTAAAATGAGCATTTGCAGTTTTCTCTTAAACGCAAAATGTGAGAAAAACCATTTCACATCACATTTGTGGGTCTTGGTCTTCAACACATTCTGTGAAATTTGAGCTGTCTGTGTTTGATACAAGAGGAGATATCACAAAGTTTGCGCTTTTGTTGTTTCCTTTCGTTTCAATGCATTTTGGCCTAAAATGAGCATTTGCTGTTTTCTCTTAAATGCAACATGGGAGAAAACATATTTCACATCACATTTGTGGGTCTTGGTCTTCAACACATTCTGTGAAATTTTGAGTTGTCTGTGTTTGCTACAAGAGGAGATATCACAAAGTATGCACATTTGTTGTTTCCAATGGTTTGAATGCATTTTGGCCTAAAATGAGCATTTGCTGTTTTCTCTTGAATGCAACATGGGAGAAAAACCATTTCACATCACATTTGTGGTATTGGCCTTCAACACATTCTGTGAAATTTTGAGCTGTCTGTGTTTACTACAAGAGGAGATATCACAAAGTATGCACATTTGTTGTTTCCAATGGTTTGAATGCATTTTTTCCTAAAACGAGCATTTGCTGTTTTCTCTTAAACACAACATGGGAGAAAAACCTTTTTCACATCACATTTGTGGGGCTTGGTCTTCAACACATTCTGTGAAATTTTGAGCTGTCTTTGTTTGCTTAAGAGGAGATATCACAAATTATGCGCTTTTGTTGTTTCCTTCCGTTTCAATGCATTTTGGACTAAAACGAGCATTTGCTGTTTTCTCTTAAATGCAACATGGGAGAAAAACCATTTCACATCACATTTGTGGGTCTATGTCTTCAACACATTCTGTGAAATTTTGAGCTGTCTGTGTTTGCTACAAGAGGAGATATCACAAAGCATGCGCTTTTGTTGTTTCCATTGGTTTCAATGCATTTTGGCCTAAAACAAGCATTTGCTGTTTTCTCTTAAAGGCAACACGGGAGAAAACCCATTTCACATCACATTTGTGGGTCTTGGTCTTCAACACATTCTGTGAAATTTTGAGTTGTCTGTGTTTGCTACAAGAGGAGATATCACAAAGTATGCACTTTTGTTGTTTCCTTTCGTTTAAATGCATTTTGGTCTAAAACGAGCATTTGCTGTTTTCTCTTAAATGCAACATGGGAGAAAAACCATTTCACATCACATTTGTGGGTCTTGGTCTTCAACACATTCTGTGAAATTTGAGATGTCTGTATTTGCTACAAGAGGAGATATCACAAAGTATGCACTTTTGTTGTTTCCTTTCGTTTAAATGCATATTCGTCTAAAACGAGCATTTGCTGTTTTCTCTTAAATGCAACATGGGAGACAAACCATTTCACATCACATTTGTTGGTCTTGGCCTTCAACACATTGTGTGAAATTTTGAGCTGTCTGTGTTTGATACAAGAGGAGATATCACAAAGTATGCACTTTTGTTGTTTCCATTGGTTTCAATGCATATTGGTCTAAAATGAGTATTTGCAGTTTTCTCTTAAACGCAACATGTGAGAAAAACCATTTCACATCACATTTGTGGGTCTTGGTCTTCAACACATTCTGTGAAATTTGAGCTGTCTGTGTTTGCTACAAGAGGAGATATCACAAAGTTTGCGCTTTTGTTGTTTCCTTTCGTTTCAATGCATTTTGGCCTAAAATTAGCATTTGCTGTTTTCTCTTAAATGCAACATGGGAGAAAACATATTTCACATCACATTTGTGGGTCTTGGTCTTCAACACATTCTGTGAAATTTTGAGTTGTCTGTGTTTGCTACAAGAGGAGATATCACAAAGTATGCACATTTGTTGTTTCCAATGGTTTGAATGCATTTTGGCCTAAAATGAGCATTTGCTGTTTTCTCTTGAATGCAACATGGGAGAAAAACCATTTCACATCACATTTGTGGTATTGGCCTTCAACACATTCTGTGAAATTTTGAGCTGTCTGTGTTTACTACAAGAGGAGATATCACAAAGTATGCACATTTGTTGTTTCCAATGGTTTGAATGCATTTTTTCCTAAAACGAGCATTTGCTGTTTTCTCTTAAACGCAACATGGGAGAAAAACCTTTTTCACATCACATTTGTGGGGCTTGGTCTTCAACACATTCTGTGAAATTTTGAGCTCTCTTTGTTTGCTTAAGAGGAGATATCACAAATTATGCGCTTTTGTTGTTTCCATTGGTTTCAATGCATTTTGGCCTAAAACGAGCATTTGCTGTTTTCTCTTAAATGCAACATGGGAGAAAAACCATTTCACATCACATTTGTGGGTCTATGTCTTCAACACATTCTGTGAAATTTTGAGCTGTCTGTGTTTGCTACAAGAAGAGATATCACAAAGTATGCGCTTTTGTTGTTTCCTTTAATTTCACTGCATTTAGGCCTAAAACAAGCATTTGCTGATTTCTCTTAAATGCAACATGGGAGAAAACCCAATTCACATCACATTAGTGGGTCTTGGTATTCAACACATTCTGTGAAATTTTGAGCTGTCTGTGTTTGCTACAAGAGGAGATATTACAAAGTATGTGCTTTTGTTGATTCCTTTCGTTTCAATGCATTTTGGCATAAAACGAGCATTTGCTGTTTTCTCTTAAATGCAACATTGGAGAAAAACCATTTCACATCACATTTGTGGGTCTTGGTCTTCAACACATTCTGTGAAATTTTGAGCTGTCTGTGTTTGCTACAAGAGGAGATATCACAAAGTATGCGCTTTTGTTGTTTCCTTTCGTTTCAATGCATTTTGGCCTAAAACAAGCATTTGCTGATTTCTTTTAAATGCAACATGGGAGAAAAACTAATTCACATCACATTTGTGGGTCTTGGTTTTCTACACATTCTGTGAAATTTTGAGCTGTCTGTGTTTGCTACAAGAGGAGATATCACAAAGCATGCGCTTTTGTTGTTTCCATTGGTTTCAATGCATTTTGGCCTAAAACGAGCATTTGCTGTTTTCTCTGAAATGCAACATGGGAGAAAAACCATTTCACATCACATTTGTGGGTCTTGGTCTTCAACACATTCTGTGAAATTTATAGCTGTCTTTGCTTAAGAGGAGATATCCCAAAGTATGCACTTTTGTTGTTTCCATTGGTTTCAATGCATTTTGGCCTAAAACGAGCATTTGCTGTTTTCTCTTAAATGCAACATGGGAGAAAAACCATTTCACATCACATTTGTGGGTCTTGGTCTTCAACACATTCTGTGAAATTTTGAGCTGTCTGTGTTTGCTACAAGAGGAGATATCACAAAGTATGCACATTTGTTGTTTCCAATGGTTTGAATGCATTTTGGCCTAAAATGAGCATTTGCTGTTTTCTCTTGAATGCAACATGGGAGAAAAACCATTTCACATCACATTTGTGGTATTGGCCTTCAACACATTCTGTGAAATTTTGAGCTGTCTGTGTTTACTACTAGAGGAGATATCACAAAGTATGCACATTTGTTGTTTCCAATGGTTTGAATGCATTTTGGCATAAAACGAGCATTTGCTGTTTTCTCTTAAACGCAACATGGGAGAAAAACCTTTTTCACATCACATTTGTGGGGCTTGGTCTTCAACACATTCTGTGAAATTTTGAGCTGTCTTTGTTTGCTTAAGAGGAGATATCACAAATTATGCGCTTTTGTTGTTTCCATTGGTTTCAATGCATTTTGGCCTAAAATGAGCATTTGCTGTTTTCTCTTAAATGCAACATGGGAGAAAAACCATTTCACATCACATTTGTGGGTCTATGTCTTCAACACATTCTGTGAAATTTTGAGCTGTCTGTGTTTGCTACAAGAGGAGATATCACAAAGCATGCGCTTTTGTTGTTTCCATTGGTTTCAATGCATTTTGGCCTAAAACAAGCATTTGCTGTTTTCTCTTAAAGGCAACACGGGAGAAAACCCATTTCACATCACATTTGTGGGTCTTGGTCTTCAACACATTCTGTGAAATTTTGAGTTGTCTGTGTTTGCTACAAGAGGAGATATCACAAAGTATGCACTTTTGTTGTTTCCTTTCGTTTAAATGCATTTTGGTCTAAAACGAGCATTTGCTGTTTTCTCTTAAATGCAACATGGGAGAAAAACCATTTCACATCACATTTGTGGGTCTTGGTCTTCAACACATTCTGTGAAATTTTGAGCTGTCTGTATTTGCTACAAGAGGAGATATCACAAAGTATGCACTTTTGTTGTTTCCTTTCGTTTAAATGCATTTTGGTCTAAAACAATCATTTGCTGTTTTCTCTTAAATGCAACATGGAGAAAAACCATTTCACATCAGATTTGTGGGTCTTGGTCTTCAACACATTCTGTGAAATTTTGAGCTGTCTGTGTTTGCTACAAGAGGAGATATCACAAAGTATGTGCTTTTGTTGTTTCCTTTGGTTTCAATGCATTTTGGCCTAAAACGAGCATTTGCTGTTTTCTCTTAAACGCAACATGGGAGAAAAACCTTTTTCACATCACATTTGTGGGTTTTGGTCTTCAACACATTCTATGAAATTTGAGCTGTCTCTGTTTGCTACAAGAGGAGATATCACAAAGAATGCACTTTTGTTGTTTCCTTTGGTTTCAATGCATATTCGTCTAAAACGAGCATTTGCTGTTTTCTCTTAAATGCAACATGGGAGACAAACCATTTCACATCACATTTGTGGGTCTTGGCCTTCAACACATTGTGTGAAATTTTGAGCTGTCTGTGTTTGATACAAGAGGAGATATCACAAAGTATGCGCTTTTGTTGTTTCCATTGGTTTCAATGCATATTGGTCTAAAATGAGCATTTGCAGTTTTCTCTTAAACGCAACATGTGAGAAAAACCATTTCACATCACATTTGTGGGTCTTGGTCTTCAACACATTCTGTGAAATTTGAGCTGTCTGTGTTTGATACAAGAGGAGATATCACAAAGTTTGCGCTTTTGTTGTTTCCTTTTGTTTCAATGCATTTTGGCCTAAAATGAGCATTTGCTGTTTTCTCTTAAATGCAACATGGGAGAAAACATATTTCACATCACATTTGTGGGTCTTGGTCTTCAACACATTCTGTGAAATTTTGAGTTGTCTGTGTTTGCTACAAGAGGAGATATCACAAAGTATGCACATTTGTTGTTTCCAATGGTTTGAATGCATTTTGGCCTAAAATGAGCATTTGCTGTTTTCTCTTGAATGCAACATGGGAGAAAAACCATTTCACATCACATTTGTGGTATTGGCCTTCAACACATTCTGTGAAATTTTGAGCTGTCTGTGTTTACTACAAGAGGAGATATCACAAAGTATGCACATTTGTTGTTTCCAATGGTTTGAATGCATTTTTTCCTAAAACGAGCATTTGCTGTTTTCTCTTAAACACAACATGGGAGAAAAACCTTTTTCACATCACATTTGTGGGGCTTGGTCTTCAACACATTCTGTGAAATTTTGAGCTGTCTTTGTTTGCTTAAGAGGAGATATCACAAATTATGCGCTTTTGTTGTTTCCTTCCGTTTCAATGCATTTTGGCCTAAAACGAGCATTTGCTGTTTTCTCTTAAATGCAACATGGGAGAAAAACCATTTCACATCACATTTGTGGGTCTATGTCTTCAACACATTCTGTGAAATTTTGAGCTGTCTGTGTTTGCTACAAGAGGAGATATCACAAAGCATGCGCTTTTGTTGTTTCCATTGGTTTCAATGCATTTTGGCCTAAAACAAGCATTTGCTGTTTTCTCTTAAAGGCAACACGGGAGAAAACCCATTTCACATCACATTTGTGGGTCTTGGTCTTCAACACATTCTGTGAAATTTTGAGTTGTCTGTGTTTGCTACAAGAGGAGATATCACAAAGTATGCACTTTTGTTGTTTCCTTTCGTTTAAATGCATTTTGGTCTAAAACGAGCATTTGCTGTTTTCTCTTAAATGCAACATGGGAGAAAAACCATTTCACATCACATTTGTGGGTCTTGGTCTTCAACACATTCTGTGAAATTTGAGATGTCTGTATTTGCTACAAGAGGAGATATCACAAAGTATGCACTTTTGTTGTTTCCTTTCGTTTAAATGCATATTCATCTAAAACGAGCATTTGCTGTTTTCTCTTAAATGCAACATGGGAGACAAACCATTTCACATCACATTTGTTGGTCTTGGCCTTCAACACATTGTGTGAAATTTTGAGCTGTCTGTGTTTGATACAAGAGGAGATATCACAAAGTATGCGCTTTTGTTGTTTCCATTGGTTTCAATGCATATTGGTCTAAAATGAGCATTTGCAGTTTTCTCTTAAACGCAACATGTGAGAAAAACCATTTCACATCACATTTGTGGGTCTTGGTCTTCAACACATTCTGTGAAATTTGAGCTGTCTGTGTTTGCTACAAGAGGAGATATCACAAAGTTTGCGCTTTTGTTGTTTCCTTTCGTTTCAATGCATTTTGGCCTAAAATGAGCATTTGCTGTTTTCTCTTAAATGCAACATGGGAGAAAACATATTTCACATCACATTTGTGGGTCTTGGTCTTCAACACATTCTGTGAAATTTTGAGTTGTCTGTGTTTGCTACAAGAGGAGATATCACAAAGTATGCACATTTGTTGTTTCCAATGGTTTGAATGCATTTTGGCCTAAAATGAGCATTTGCTGTTTTCTCTTGAATGCAACATGGGAGAAAAACCATTTCACATCACATTTGTGGTATTGGCCTTCAACACATTCTGTGAAATTTTGAGCTGTCTGTGTTTACTACTAGAGGAGATATCACAAAGTATGCACATTTGTTGTTTCCAATGGTTTGAATGCATTTTGGCCTAAAACGAGCATTTGCTGTTTTCTCTTAAACGCAACATGGGAGAAAAACCTTTTTCACATCACATTTGTGGGGCTTGGTCTTCAACACATTCTGTGAAATTTTGAGCTGTCTTTGTTTGCTTAAGAGGAGATATCACAAATTATGCGCTTTTGTTGTTTCCATTGGTTTCAATGCATTTTGGCCTAAAATGAGTATTTGCTGTTTTCTCTTAAATGAAACATGGGAGAAAAACCATTTCACATCACATTTGTGGGTCTATGTCTTCAACACATTCTGTGAAATTTTGAGCTGTCTGTGTTTGCTACAAGAGGAGATATCACAAAGCATGCGCTTTTGTTGTTTCCATTGGTTTCAATGCATTTTGGCCTAAAACAAGCATTTGCTGTTTTCTCTTAAAGGCAACACGGGAGAAAACCCATTTCACATCACATTTGTGGGTCTTGGTCTTCAACACATTCTGTGAAATTTTGAGTTGTCTGTGTTTGCTACAAGAGGAGATATCACAAAGTATGCACTTTTGTTGTTTCCTTTCGTTTAAATGCATTTTGGTCTAAAACGAGCATTTGCTGTTTTCTCTTAAATGCAACATGGGAGAAAAACCATTTCACATCACATTTGTGGGTCTTGGTCTTCAACACATTCTGTGAAATTTTGAGCTGTCTGTATTTGCTACAAGAGGAGATATCACAAAGTATGCACTTTTGTTGTTTCCTTTCGTTTAAATGCATTTTGGTCTAAAACAATCATTTGCTGTTTTCTCTTAAATGCAACATGGAGAAAAACCATTTCACATCAGATTTGTGGGTCTTGGTCTTCAACACATTCTGTGAAATTTTGAGCTGTCTGTGTTTGCTACAAGAGGAGATATCACAAAGTATGTGCTTTTGTTGTTTCCTTTGGTTTCAATGCATTTTGGCCTAAAACGAGCATTTGCTGTTTTCTCTTAAACGCAACATGGGAGAAAAACCATTTTCACATCATATTTGTGGGTTTTGGTCTTCAATACATTCTATGAAATTTGAGCTGTCTGTGTTTGCTACAAGAGGAGATATCACAAAGTATGTGCTTTTGTTGTTTCCTTTGGTTTCAATGCATTTTGGCCTAAAACGAGCATTTGCTGTTTTCTCTTAAACGCAACATGGGAGAAAAACCTTTTTCACATCACATTTGTGGGTTTTGGTCTTCAACACATTCTATGAAATTTGAGCTGTCTCTGTTTGCTACAAGAGGAGATATCACAAAGAATGCACTTTTGTTGTTTCCTTTGGTTTCAATGCATATTCGTCTAAAACGAGCATTTGCTGTTTTCTCTTAAATGCAACATGGGAGACAAACCATTTCACATCACATTTGTGGGTCTTGGCCTTCAACACATTGTGTGAAATTTTGAGCTGTCTGTGTTTGATACAAGAGGAGATATCACAAAGTATGTGCTTTTGTTGTTTCCATTGGTTTCTATGCATATTGGTCTAAAATGAGCATTTGCAGTTTTCTCTTAAACGCAACATGTGAGAAAAACCATTTCACATCACATTTGTGGGTCTTGGTCTTCAACACATTCTGTGAAATTTGAGCTGTCTGTGTTTGATACAAGAGGAGATATCACAAAGTTTGCGCTTTTGTTGTTTCCTTTCGTTTCAATGCATTTTGGCCTAAAATGAGCATTTGCTGTTTTCTCTTAAATGCAACATGGGAGAAAACATATTTCACATCACATTTGTGGGTCTTGGTCTTCAACACATTCTGTGAAATTTTGAGTTGTCTGTGTTTGCTACAAGAGGAGATATCACAAAGTATGCACATTTGTTGTTTCCAATGGTTTGAATGCATTTTGGCCTAAAATGAGCATTTGCTGTTTTCTCTTGAATGCAACATGGGAGAAAAACCATTTCACATCACATTTGTGGTATTGGCCTTCAACACATTCTGTGAAATTTTGAGCTGTCTGTGTTTACTACAAGAGGAGATATCACAAAGTATGCACATTTGTTGTTTCCAATGGTTTGAATGCATTTTTTCCTAAAACGAGCATTTGCTGTTTTCTCTTAAACGCAACATGGGAGAAAAACCTTTTTCACATCACATTTGTGGGGCTTGGTCTTCAACACATTCTGTGAAATTTTGAGCTCTCTTTGTTTGCTTAAGAGGAGATATCACAAATTATGCGCTTTTGTTGTTTCCATTGGTTTCAATGCATTTTGGCCTAAAACGAGCATTTGCTGTTTTCTCTTAAATGCAACATGGGAGAAAAACCATTTCACATCACATTTGTGGGTCTATGTCTTCAACACATTCTGTGAAATTTTGAGCTGTCTGTGTTTGCTACAAGAAGAGATATCACAAAGTATGCGCTTTTGTTGTTTCCTTTGATTTCAATGCATTTAGGCCTAAAACAAGCATTTGCTGATTTCTCTTAAATGCAACATGGGAGAAAACCCAATTCACATCACATTAGTGGGTCTTGGTATTCAACACATTCTGTGAAATTTTGAGCTGTCTGTGTTTGCTACAAGAGGAGATATTACAAAGTATGTGCTTTTGTTGATTCCTTTCGTTTCAATGCATTTTGGCATAAAACGAGCATTTGCTGTTTTCTCTTAAATGCAACATTGGAGAAAAACCATTTCACATCACATTTGTGGGTCTTGGTCTTCAACACATTCTGTGAAATTTTGAGCTGTCTGTGTTTGCTACAAGAGGAGATATCACAAAGTATGCGCTTTTGTTGTTTCCTTTCGTTTCAATGCATTTTGGCCTAAAACAAGCATTTGCTGATTTCTCTTAAATGCAACATGGGAGAAAAACTAATTCACATCACATTTGTGGGTCTTGGTTTTCTACACATTCTGTGAAATTTTGAGCTGTCTGTGTTTGCTACAAGAGGAGATATCACAAAGCATGCGCTTTTGTTGTTTCCATTGGTTTCAATGCATTTTGGCCTAAAACGAGCATTTGCTGTTTTCTCTTAAATGCAACATGGGAGAAAAACCATTTCACATCACATTTGTGGGTCTATGTCTTCAACACATTCTGTGAAATTTTGAGCTGTCTGTGTTTGCTACAAGAAGAGATATCACAAAGTATGCGCTTTTGTTGTTTCCTTTGATTTCAATTCATTTAGGCCTAAAACAAGCATTTGCTGATTTCTCTTAAATGCAACATGGGAGAAAACCCAATTCACATCACATTAGTGGGTCTTGGTATTCAACACATTCTGTGAAATTTTGAGCTGTCTGTGTTTGCTACAAGAGGAGATATTACAAAGTATGTGCTTTTGTTGATTCCTTTCGTTTCAATGCATTTTGGCATAAAACGAGCATTTGCTGTTTTCTCTTAAATGCAACATTGGAGAAAAACCATTTCACATCACATTTGTGGGTCTTGGTCTTCAACACATTCTGTGAAATTTTGAGCTGTCTGTGTTTGCTACAAGAGGAGATATCACAAAGTATGCGCTTTTGTTGTTTCCTTTCGTTTCAATGCATTTTGGCCTAAAACAAGCATTTGCTGATTTCTCTTAAATGCAACATGGGAGAAAAACTAATTCACATCACATTTGTGGGTCTTGGTTTTCTACACATTCTGTGAAATTTTGAGCTGTCTGTGTTTGCTACAAGAGGAGATATCACAAAGCATGCGCTTTTGTTGTTTCCATTGGTTTCAATGCATTTTGGCCTAAAACGAGCATTTGCTGTTTTCTCTGAAATGCAACATGGGAGAAAAACCATTTCACATCACATTTGTGGGTCTTGGTCTTCAACACATTCTGTGAAATTTATAGCTGTCTTTGCTTAAGAGGAGATATCCCAAAGTATGCACTTTTGTTGTTTCCATTGGTTTCAATGCATTTTGGCCTAAAACGAGCATTTGCTGTTTTCTCTTAAATGCAACATGGGAGAAAAACCATTTCACATCAGATTTGTAGGTCTTGGTCTTCAACACATTCTGTGAAATTTTGAGCTGTCTGTGTTTGCTACAAGAGGAGATATCACAAATAATGCGCTTTTGTTGTTTCCATTGGTTTGAATGCACTTTTACCTAAAACAAGCTTTTGCTGTTTTCTCTTAAACGAAACATGGGAGAAAAACCATTTCACATCACATTTGTGGGTCTTGGTCTTCAACACATTCTGTGAAATTTGAGCTGTCTGTTTGCTACAAGAGGAGATTTCACAAAGAATGTGCTTTTGTTGTTTCCATTGGTTTCAATGGATTTTGGCCTAAAACAGGCATTTGCTGTTTTCTCTTAAAGGTAACATGGGAGACAAACCATTTCACATCACATTTGTGGGTCTTGATCTTCAACACATTCTGTGAAATTTTGAGCTGTCTGTTTTTGCTACAAGAGGAGATATCACAAAGTATGCGCTTTTGTTGTTTCCATTGGTTTCAATGCATTTTGGCCTAAAACGAGCAATTGCTGTTTTTTCTTAAATGCAACATGGGAGAAAATCTGTTTCACATCACATTTGTGGGTCTTGGTCTTAAACACATTCTGTGAAATTTTGATCTGTCTGTGTTTGCTACAAGAGGAGATATCACAAAGCATGCGCTTTTGTTCTTTCCATTGGTTTCAATGCATTTTGGCCTAAAACAAGCATTTGCTGATTTCTCTTAAATGCAACATGGGAGAAAACCCATTTCACATCACATTTGTGGGTCTTGGTCTTCAACACATTCTGTGAAATTTTGAGTTGTCTGTGTTTGCTACAAGAGGAGATATCACAAAGTATGCACTTTTTTTGTTTCCTTTCGTTTAAATGCATTTTGGTCTAAAATGAGCATTTGCTGTTTTCTCTTAAATGCAACATGGGAGAAAAACCATTTCACATCACATTTGTGGGTCTTGGTCTTCAACACATTCTGTGAAATTTTGAGCTGTCTGTAATTGCTACAAGAGGAGATATCACAAAGTATGCACTTTTGTTGTTTCCTTTCGTTTAAATGCATTTTGGTCTAAAACAATCATTTGCTGTTTTCTCTTAAATGCAACATGGAGAAAAACCATTTCACATCAGATTTGTGGGTCTTGGTCTTCAACACATTCTGTGAAATTTTGAGCTGTCTGTGTTTGCTACAAGAGGAGATATCACAAAGTATGTGCTTTTGTTGTTTCCTTTGGTTTCAATGCATTTTGGCCTAAAACGAACATTTGCTGTTTTCTCTTAAATGCAACATGGGAGAAAAACCTTTTTCACATCACATTTGTGGGTTTTGGTCTTCAACACATTCTATGAAATTTGAGCTGTCTCTGTTTGCTACAAGAGGAGATATCACAAAGAATGCACTTTTGTTGTTTCCTTTGGTTTCAATGCATATTGGTCTAAAACGAGCATTTGCTGTTTTCTCTTAAATGCAACATGGGAGACAAACCATTTCACATCACATTTGTGGGTCTTGGCCTTCAACACATTGTGTGAAATTTTGAGCTGTCTGTGTTTGATACAAGAGGAGATATCACAAAGTATGCGCTTTTGTTGTTTCCATTGGTTTCAATGCATATTGGTCTAAAATGAGCATTTGCAGTTTTCTCTTAAACGCAACATGTGAGAAAAACCATTTCACATCACATTTGTGGGTCTTGGTCTTCAACACATTCTGTGAAATTTGAGCTGTCTGTGTTTGCTACAAGAGGAGATATCACAAAGTATGCGCTTTTGTTGTTTCCTTTCGTTTCAATGCATTTTGGCCTAAAATGAGCATTTGCTGTTTTCTCTTAAATGCAACATGGGAGAAAACATATTTCACATCACATTTGTGGGTCTTGGTCTTCAACACATTCTGTGAAATTTTGAGTTGTCTGTGTTTGCTACAAGAGGAGATATCACAAAGTATGCACATTTGTTGTTTCCAATGGTTTGAATGCATTTTGGCCTAAAATGAGCATTTGCTGTTTTCTCTTGAATGCAACATGGGAGAAAAACCATTTCACATCACATTTGTGGTATTGGCCTTCAACACATTCTGTGAAATTTTGAGCTGTCTGTGTTTACTACAAGAGGAGATATCACAAAGTATGCACATTTGTTGTTTCCAATGGTTTGAATGCATTTTTTCCTAAAACGAGCATTTGCTGTTTTCTCTTAAACGCAACATGGGAGAAAAACCTTTTTCACATCACATTTGTGGGGCTTGGTCTTCAACACATTCTGTGAAATTTTGAGCTGTCTTTGTTTGCTTAAAAGGAGATATCACAAATTATGCGCTTTTGTTGTTTCCATTGGTTTCAATGCATTTTGGCCTAAAACGAGCATTTGCTGTTTTCTCTTAAATGCAACATGGGAGAAAAACCATTTCACATCACATTTGTGGGTCTATGTCTTCAACACATTCTGTGAAATTTTGAGCTGTCTGTGTTTGCTACAAGAAGAGATATCACAAAGTATGCGCTTTTGTTGTTTCCTTTGATTTCAATGCATTTAGGCCTAAAACAAGCATTTGCTGATTTCTCTTAAATGCAACATGGGAGAAAACCCAATTCACATCACATTAGTGGGTCTTGGTATTCAACACATTCTGTGAAATTTTGAGCTGTCTGTGTTTGCTACAAGAGGAGATATTACAAAGTATGCGCTTTTGTTGTTTCCTTTCGTTTCAATGCATTTTGGCATAAAACGAGCATTTGCTGTTTTCTCTTAAATGCAACATTGGAGAAAAACCATTTCACATCACATTTG
The DNA here is from genome assembly GCA_031769625.1 of Taudactylus pleione. NCBI lineage: Eukaryota > Metazoa > Chordata > Amphibia > Anura > Myobatrachidae > Taudactylus > Taudactylus pleione. Next base: position 333,401 of record JAUIMM010000274.1, on the reverse strand, counting down.
TGGGTCTTGGTCTTCAACACATTCTGTGAAATTTTGAGCTGTCTGTGTTTGCTACAAGAGGAGATATCACAAAGTATGCGCTTTTGTTGTTTCCTTTCGTTTCAATGCATTTTGGCCTAAAACAAGCATTTGCTGATTTCTCTTAAATGCAACATGGGAGAAAAACTAATTCACATCACATTTGTGGGTCTTGGTTTTCTACACATTCTGTGAAATTTTGAGCTGTCTGTGTTTGCTACAAGAGGAGATATCACAAAGCATGCGCTTTTGTTGTTTCCATTGGTTTCAATGCATTTTGGCCTAAAACGAGCATTTGCTGTTTTCTCTGAAATGCAACATGGGAGAAAAACCATTTCACATCACATTTGTGGGTCTTGGTCTTCAACACATTCTGTGAAATTTATAGCTGTCTTTGCTTAAGAGGAGATATCCCAAAGTATGCACTTTTGTTGTTTCCATTGGTTTCAATGCATTTTGGCCTAAAACGAGCATTTGCTGTTTTCTCTTAAATGCAACATGGGAGAAAAACCATTTCACATCAGATTTGTAGGTCTTGGTCTTCAACACATTCTGTGAAATTTTGAGCTGTCTGTGTTTGCTACAAGAGGAGATATCACAAATAATGCGCTTTTGTTGTTTCCATTGGTTTGAATGCACTTTTACCTAAAACAAGCTTTTGCTGTTTTCTCTTAAACGAAACATGGGAGAAAAACCATTTCACATCACATTTGTGGGTCTTGGTCTTCAACACATTCTGTGAAATTTGAGCTGTCTGTTTGCTACAAGAGGAGATTTCACAAAGAATGTGCTTTTGTTGTTTCCATTGGTTTCAATGGATTTTGGCCTAAAACAGGCATTTGCTGTTTTCTCTTAAAGGTAACATGGGAGACAAACCATTTCACATCACATTTGTGGGTCTTGATCTTCAACACATTCTGTGAAATTTTGAGCTGTCTGTTTTTGCTACAAGAGGAGATATCACAAAGTATGCGCTTTTGTTGTTTCCATTGGTTTCAATGCATTTTGGCCTAAAACGAGCAATTGCTGTTTTTTCTTAAATGCAACATGGGAGAAAATCTGTTTCACATCACATTTGTGGGTCTTGGTCTTCAACACATTCTGTGAAATTTTGATCTGTCTGTGTTTGCTACAAGAGGAGATATCACAAAGCATGCGCTTTTGTTCTTTCCATTGGTTTCAATGCATTTTGGCCTAAAACAAGCATTTGCTGATTTCTCTTAAATGCAACATGGGAGAAAACCCATTTCACATCACATTTGTGGGTCTTGGTCTTCAACACATTCTGTGAAATTTTGAGCTGTCTGTGTTTGCTACAAGAGGAGATATCACAAAGTATGCGCTTTTGTTGTTTCCTTTCGTTTCAATGCATTTTGGCCTAAAACAAGCATTTGCTGATTTCTCTTAAATGCAACATGGGAGAAAAACTAATTCACATCACATTTGTGGGTCTTGGTTTTCTACACATTCTGTGAAATTTTAAGCTGTCTGTGTTTGCTACAAGAGGAGATATCACAAAGCATGCGCTTTTGTTGTTTCCATTGGTTTCAATGCATTTTGGCCTAAAACGAGCATTTGCTGTTTTCTCTTAAATGCAACATGGGAGAAAAACCATTTCACATCACATTTGTGGGTCTATGTCTTCAACACATTCTGTGAAATTTTGAGCTGTCTGTGTTTGCTACAAGAAGAGATATCACAAAGTATGCGCTTTTGTTGTTTCCTTTGATTTCAATTCATTTAGGCCTAAAACAAGCATTTGCTGATTTCTCTTAAATGCAACATGGGAGAAAACCCAATTCACATCACATTAGTGGGTCTTGGTATTCAACACATTCTGTGAAATTTTGAGCTGTCTGTGTTTGCTACAAGAGGAGATATTACAAAGTATGTGCTTTTGTTGATTCCTTTCGTTTCAATGCATTTTGGCATAAAACGAGCATTTGCTGTTTTCTCTTAAATGCAACATTGGAGAAAAACCATTTCACATCACATTTGTGGGTCTTGGTCTTCAACACATTCTGTGAAATTTTGAGCTGTCTGTGTTTGCTACAAGAGGAGATATCACAAAGTATGCGCTTTTGTTGTTTCCTTTCGTTTCAATGCATTTTGGCCTAAAACAAGCATTTGCTGATTTCTCTTAAATGCAACATGGGAGAAAAACTAATTCACATCACATTTGTGGGTCTTGGTTTTCTACACATTCTGTGAAATTTTGAGCTGTCTGTGTTTGCTACAAGAGGAGATATCACAAAGCATGCGCTTTTGTTGTTTCCATTGGTTTCAATGCATTTTGGTCTAAAACGAGCATTTGCTGTTTTCTCTGAAATGCAACATGGGAGAAAAACCATTTCACATCACATTTGTGGGTCTTGGTCTTCAACACATTCTGTGAAATATATAGCTGTCTTTGCTTAAGAGGAGATATCCCAAAGTATGCACTTTTGTTGTTTCCATTGGTTTCAATGCATTTTGGCCTAAAACGAGCATTTGCTGTTTTCTCTTAAATGCAATATGGGAGAAAAACCATTTCACATCAGATTTGTAGGTCTTGGTCTTCAACACATTCTGTGAAATTTTGAGCTGTCTGTGTTTGCTACAAGAGGAGATATCACAAATAATGCGCTTTTGTTGTTTCCATTGGTTTGAATGCACTTTTACCTAAAACAAGCTTTTGCTGTTTTCTCTTAAACGAAACATGGGAGAAAAACCATTTCACATCACATTTGTGGGTCTTGGTCTTCAACACATTCTGTGAAATTTGAGCTGTCTGTTTGCTACAAGAGGAGATTTCACAAAGAATGTGCTTTTGTTGTTTCCATTGGTTTCAATGGATTTTGGCCTAAAACAGGCATTTGCTGTTTTCTCTTAAAGGTAACATGGGAGACAAACCATTTCACATCACATTTGTGGGTCTTGATCTTCAACACATTCTGTGAAATTTTGAGCTGTCTGTTTTTGCTACAAGAGGAGATATCACAAAGTATGCGCTTTTGTTGTTTCCATTGGTTTCAATGCATTTTGGCCTAAAACGAGCAATTGCTGTTTTTTCTTAAATGCAACATGGGAGAAAATCTGTTTAACATCACATTTGTGGGTCTTGGTCTTCAACACATTCTGTGAAATTTTGATCTGTCTGTGTTTGCTACAAGAGGAGATATCACAAAGCATGCGCTTTTGTTCTTTCCATTGGTTTCAATGCATTTTGGCCTAAAACAAGCATTTGCTGATTTCTCTTAAATGCAACATGGGAGAAAACCCATTTCACATCACATTTGTGGGTCTTGGTCTTCAACACATTCTGTGAAATTTTGAGTTGTCTGTGTTTGCTACAAGAGGAGATATCACAAAGTATGCACTTTTTTTGTTTCCTTTTGTTTAAATGCATTTTGGTCTAAAATGAGCATTTGCTGTTTTCTCTTAAATGCAACATGGGAGAAAAACCATTTCACATCACATTTGTGGGTCTTGGTCTTCAACACATTCTGTGAAATTTTGAGCTGTCTGTAATTGCTACAAGAGGAGATATCACAAAGTATGCACTTTTGTTGTTTCCTTTCGTTTAAATGCATTTTGGTCTAAAACAATCATTTGCTGTTTTCTCTTAAATGCAACATGGAGAAAAACCATTTCACATCAGATTTGTGGGTCTTGGTCTTCAACACATTCTGTGAAATTTTGAGCTGTCTGTGTTTGCTACAAGAGGAGATATCACAAAGTATGTGCTTTTGTTGTTTCCTTTGGTTTCAATGCATTTTGGCCTAAAACGAACATTTGCTGTTTTCTCTTAAACGCAACATGGGAGAAAAACCTTTTTCACATCACATTTGTGGGTTTTGGTCTTCAACACATTCTATGAAATTTGAGCTGTCTCTGTTTGCTACAAGAGGAGATATCACAAAGAATGCACTTTTGTTGTTTCCTTTGGTTTCAATGCATATTGGTCTAAAACGAGCATTTGCTGTTTTCTCTTAAATGCAACATGGGAGACAAACCATTTCACATCACATTTGTGGGTCTTGGCCTTCAACACATTGTGTGAAATTTTGAGCTGTCTGTGTTTGATACAAGAGGAGATATCACAAAGTATGCGCTTTTGTTGTTTCCATTGGTTTCAATGCATATTGGTCTAAAATGAGCATTTGCAGTTTTCTCTTAAACGCAACATGTGAGAAAAACCATTTCACATCACATTTGTGGGTCTTGGTCTTCAACACATTCTGTGAAATTTGAGCTGTCTGTGTTTGCTACAAGAGGAGATATCACAAAGTATGCGCTTTTGTTGTTTCCTTTCGTTTCAATGCATTTTGGCCTAAAATGAGCATTTGCTGTTTTCTCTTAAATGCAACATGGGAGAAAACATATTTCACATCACATTTGTGGGTCTTGGTCTTCAACACATTCTGTGAAATTTTGAGCTGTCTGTGTTTGCTACAAGAGGAGATATCACAAAGTATGCACATTTGTTGTTTCCAATGGTTTGAATGCATTTTGGCCTAAAATGAGCATTTGCTGTTTTCTCTTGAATGCAACATGGGAGAAAAACCATTTCACATCACATTTGTGGTATTGGCCTTCAACACATTCTGTGAAATTTTGAGCTGTCTGTGTTTACTACAAGAGGAGATATCACAAAGTATGCACATTTGTTGTTTCCAATGGTTTGAATGCATTTTTTCCTAAAACGAGCATTTGCTGTTTTCTCTTAAACGCAACATGGGAGAAAAACCTTTTTCACATCACATTTGTGGGGCTTGGTCTTCAACACATTCTGTGAAATTTTGAGCTGTCTTTGTTTGCTTAAAAGGAGATATCACAAATTATGCGCTTTTGTTGTTTCCATTGGTTTCAATGCATTTTGGCCTAAAACGAGCATTTGCTGTTTTCTCTTAAATGCAACATGGGAGAAAAACCATTTCACATCACATTTGTGGGTCTATGTCTTCAACACATTCTGTGAAATTTTGAGCTGTCTGTGTTTGCTACAAGAAGAGATATCACAAAGTATGCGCTTTTGTTGTTTCCTTTGATTTCAATGCATTTAGGCCTAAAACAAGCATTTGCTGATTTCTCTTAAATGCAACATGGGAGAAAACCCAATTCACATCACATTAGTGGGTCTTGGTATTCAACACATTCTGTGAAATTTTGAGCTGTCTGTGTTTGCTACAAGAGGAGATATTACAAAGTATGCGCTTTTGTTGTTTCCTTTCGTTTCAATGCATTTTGGCATAAAACGAGCATTTGCTGTTTTCTCTTAAATGCAACATGGGAGAAAAACCATTTCACATCACATTTGTGGGTCTTGGTCTTCAACACATTCTGTGAAATTTTGAGCTGTCTGTGTTTGCTACAAGAGGAGATATCACAAAGTATGCGCTTTTGTTGTTTCCTTTTGTTTCAATGCATTTTGGCCTAAAACAAGCATTTGCTGATTTCTCTTAAATGCAACATGGGAGAAAAACTAATTCACATCACATTTGTGGGTCTTGGTTTTCTACACATTCTGTGAAATTTTGAGCTGTCTGTGTTTGCTACAAGAGGAGATATCACAAAGCATGCGCTTTTGTTGTTTCCATTGGTTTCAATGCATTTTGGCCTAAAACAAGCATTTGCTGTTTTCTCTTAAAGGCAACACGGGAGAAAACCCATTTCACATCACATTTGTGGGTCTTGGTCTTCAACACATTCTGTGAAATTTTTAGTTGTCTGTGTTTGCTACAAGAGGAGATATCACAAAGTATGCACTTTTGTTGTTTCCTTTCGTTTAAATGCATTTTGGTCTAAAACGAGCATTTGCTGTTTTCTCTTAAATGCAACATGGAGAAAAACCATTTCACATCAGATTTGTGGGTCTTGGTCTTCAACACATTCTGTGAAATTTTGAGCTGTCTGTGTTTGCTACAAGAGGAGATATCACAAAGTATGCGCTTTTGTTGTTTCCTTTCGTTTCAATGCATTTTGGCCTAAAACAAGCATTTGCTTTTTTGTCTTAAATGCAACATGGGAGAAAACACATTTCACATCACATTTGTGGGTCTTGGTCTTCAACACATTCTGTGAAATTTTGAGTTGTCTACGTTTGCTACAAGAAGAGATATCACAAAGTATCTGCTTTTGTTGTTTCCTTTGGTTTCATTGCATTTTGGCCTGAAACGAGCATTTGCTGTTTTCTCTTAAATGAAACATGGGAGAAAAACCATTTCACATCACATTTGTGGGTCTTGGTCTTCAACACATTCTGTGAAATTTGAACTGTCTGTGATTACTACAAGAGGAGATATCACAAAGTATGCACTTTTGTTGTTTCCTTCCGTTTCAATGCATTTTGGCCTAAAATGAGCATTTGCTGTTTTCTCTTAAATGCAACATGGGAGAAAACATATTTCACATCACATTTGTGGGTCTTGGTCTTCAACACATTCTGTGAAATTTTGAGTTGTCTGTGTTTGCTACAAGAGGAAATATCACAAAGTATGCACATTTGTTGTTTCCAATGGTTTGAATGCATTTTGGCCTAAAATGAGCATTTGCTGTTTTCTCTTGAATGCAACATGGGAGAAAAACCATTTCACATCACATTTGTGGTATTGGCCTTCAACACATTCTGTGAAATTTTGAGCTGTCTGTGTTTACTACAAGAGGAGACATCATAAAGTATGCACATTTGTTGTTTCCAATGGTTTGAATGCATTTTTTCCTAAAACGAGCATTTGCTGTTTTCTCTTAAACGCAACATGGGAGAAAAACCTTTTTCACATCACATTTGTGGGGCTTGGTCTTCAACACATTCTGTGAAATTTTGAGCTGTCTGTGTTTGCTTAAGAGGAGATATCACAAATTATGCGCTTTTGTTGTTTCCATTGGTTTCAATGCATTTTGGCCTAAAACAAGCATTTGCTGATTTCTCTTAAATGCAACATGGGAGAAAAACCAATTCACATCACATTAGTGGGTCTTGGTATTCAACACATTCTGTGAAATTTTGAGCTGTCTGTGTTTGCTACAAGAGGAGATATTACAAAGTATGCGCTTTTGTTGTTTCCATTCGTTTCAATGCATTTTGGCATAAAACGAGCATTTGCTGTTTTCTCTTAAATGCAACATGGGAGAAAACCCATTTCATGTCACATTTGTGGCTCTTGGTCTTCAACACATTCTATGAAATTTTGAGTTGTCTGTGTTTGCTTTAAAGGAGATATCACAAAGTATGCGCTTTTGTTGTTTCCATTGGTTTCAATGCATTTTGGCCTAAAACGAGCATTTGCTGTTTTCTCTTAAATGCAACATGGGAGAAAAACCATTTCACATCACATTTGTGGGTCTTGGTCTTCAACACATTCTGTGAAATTTTGAGCTGTCTGTGTTTGCTACAAGAGGAGATATCACAAAGTATGCGCTTTTGTTGTTTCCATTGGTTTCAATGCATTTTGGCCTAAAACGAGCATTTGCTGTTTTCTCTTAAATGCAACATGGGAGAAAAACCATTTCACATCACATTTCTGGGTCTTGGCCTTCAATACAATGTGTGAAATTTTTAGCTATCTGTGTTTGCTAGAAGAGGAGATATCACAAAGTATGCGCTTTTGTTGTTTTCCCATTGGTTTCAATGCACATTGGCCTAAAACGAGCATTTGCTGTTTTCTCTTAAATGCAACATGGGAGAAAAACCATTTCACATCACATTTGTGGGTCTTGGTCTTCAACACATTCTGTGAAATTTTGATCTGTCTGTGTTTGCTAGAAGAGGAGATATCACAAAGAATGCACTTTTGTTCTTTCCATTGGTTTCAATGCATTTTGGCCTAAAACAAGCATTTGCTGATTTCTCTTAAATGCAACATGGGAGAAAAACTAATTCACATCACATTTGTGGGTCTTGGTTTTCCACACATTCTGTGAAATTTTGAGCTGTCTGTGTTTGCTACAAGAGGAGATATCACAAAGCATGTGCTTTTGTTGTTTCCATTGGTTTCAATGCATTTTGGCCTAAAACAAGCATTTGCTGTTTTCTCTTAAAGGCAACACGGGAGAAAACCCATTTCACATCACATTTGTGGGTCTTGGTCTTCAACACATTCTGTGAAATTTTGAGTTGTCTGTGTTTGCTACAAGAGGAGATATCACAAAGTATGCACTTTTGTTGTTTCCTTTCGTTTAAATGCATTTTGGTTTAAAATGAGCATTTGCTGTTTTCTCTTAAATGCAACATGGGAGAAAAACCATTTCACATCACATTTGTGGGTCTTGGTCTTCAACACATTCTGTGAAATTTTGAGCTGTCTGTAATTGCTACAAGAGGAGATATCACAAAGTATGTGCTTTTGTTGTTTCCATTGGTTTCAATGCATTTTGGCCTAAAACAAGCATTTGCTGTTTTCTCGTAAATGCAACATGAAGAAAAACCATTTCACATCTGATTTGTGGGTCTTGGTCTTCAACACATTCTGTGAAATTTTGAGCTGTCTGTGTTTGCTACAAGAGGAGATATCACAAAGTATGTGCTTTTGTTGTTTCCTTTGGTTTCAATGCATTTTGGCCTAAAACGAGCATTTGCTGTTTTCTCTTAAACGCAACATGGGAGAAAAACCTTTTTCACATCACATTTGTGGGTTTGGTCTTCAACACATTCTATGAAATTTGAGCTGTCTCTGTTTGCTACAAGAGGAGATATCACAAAGAATGCACTTTTGTTGTTTCCTTTGGTTTCAATGCATATTGGTCTAAAACGAGCATTTGCTGTTTTCTCTTAAATGCAACATGGGAGACAAACCATTTCACATCACATTTGTGGGTCTTGGCCTTCAACACATTCTGTGAAATTTTGAGCTGTCTGTGTTTGATACAAGAGGAGATATCACAAAGTATGTGCTTTTGTTGTTTCCATTGGTTTCAATGCATATTGGTCTAAAATGAGCATTTGCAGTTTTCTCTTAAACGCAACATGTGAGAAAAACCATTTCACATCACATTTGTGGGTCTTGGTCTTCAACACATTCTGTGAAATTTGAGCTGTCTGTGTTTGCTACAAGAGGAGATATCACAAAGTATGCGCTTTTGTTGTTTCCTTTCGTTTCAATGCATTTTGGCCTAAAATGAGCATTTGCTGTTTTCTCTTAAATGCAACATGGGAGAAAACATATTTCACATCACATTTGTGGGTCTTGGTCTTCAACACATTCTGTGAAATTTTGAGTTGTCTGTGTTTGCTACAAGAGGAGATATCACAAAGTATGCACATTTGTTGTTTCCAATGGTTTGAATGCATTTTGGCCTAAAATGAGCATTTGCTGTTTTCTCTTGAATGCAACATGGGAGAAAAACCTTTTTCACATCACATTTGTGGGGCTTGGTCTTCAACACATTCTGTGAAATTTTGAGCTGTCTTTGTTTGCTTAAAAGGAGATATCACAAATTATGCGTTTTTGTTGTTTCTATTGGTTTCAATGCATTTTGGCCTAAAACGAGCATTTGCTGTTTTCTCTTAAATGCAACATGGGAGAAAAACCATTTCACATCACATTTGTGGGTCTATGTCTTCAACACATTCTGTGAAATTTTGAGCTGTCTGTGTTTGCTACAAGAAGAGATATCACAAAGTATGCGCTTTTGTTGTTTCCTTTGATTTCAATGCATTTAGGCCTAAAACAAGCATTTGCTGATTTCTCTTAAATGCAACATGGGAGAAAACCCAATTCACATCACATTAGTGGGTCTTGGTATTCAACACATTCTGTGAAATTTTGAGCTGTCTGTGTTTGCTACAAGAGGAGATATTACAAAGTATGCGCTTTTGTTGTTTCCTTTCGTTTCAATGCATTTTGGCATAAAACGAGCATTTGCTGTTTTCTCTTAAATGCAACATGGGAGAAAAACCATTTCACATCAAATTTGTGGGTCTTGGTCTTCAACACATTCTGTGAAATTTTGAGCTGTCTGTGTTTGCTACAAGAGGAGATATCACAAAGTATGCGCTTTTGTTGTTTCCTTTTGTTTCAATGCATTTTGGCCTAAAACAAGCATTTGCTGATTTCTCTTAAATGCAACATGGGAGAAAAACTAATTCACATCACATTTGTGGGTCTTGGTTTTCTACACATTCTGTGAAATTTTGAGCTGTCTGTGTTTGCTACAAGATTAGATATCACAAAGCATGCGCTTTTGTTGTTTCCATTGGTTTCAATGCATTTTGGCCTAAAACAAGCATTTGCTGTTTTCTCTTAAAGGCAACACGGGAGAAAACCCATTTCACATCACATTTGTGGGTCTTGGTCTTCAACACATTCTGTGAAATTTTGAGCTGTCTGTGTTTGCTACAAGAGGAGATATCACAAAGTATGCGCTTTTGTTGTTTCCTTTCGTTTCAATGCATTTTGGCCTAAAACAAGCATTTTTTGTTTTCTCTTAAATGCAACATGGGAGAAAACACATTTCACATCACATTTGTGGGTCTTGGTCTTCAACACATTCTGTGAAATTTTGAGTTGTCTACGTTTGCTACAAGAGGAGATATCACAAAGTATGTGCTTTTGTTGTTTACTTTGGTTTCATTGCATTTTGGCCTGAAACGAGCATTTGCTGTTTTCTCTTAAACGAAACATGGGAGAAAAACCATTTCACATCACATTTGTGGGTCTTGGTCTTCAACACATTCTGTGAAATTTGAGCTGTCTGTGTTTACTACAAGAGGAGATATCACAAAGTATGCACTTTTGTTGTTTCCTTCCGTTTCAATGCATTTTGGCCTAAAATGAGCATTTGCTGTTTTCTCTTAAATGCAACATGGGAGAAAACATATTTCACATCACATTTGTGGGTCTTGGTCTTCAACACATTCTGTGAAATTTTGAGTTGTCTGTGTTTGCTACAAGAGGAAATATCACAAAGTATGCACATTTGTTGTTTCCAATGGTTTGAATGCATTTTGGCCTAAAATGAGCATTTGCTGTTTTCTCTTGAATGCAACATGGGAGAAAAACCATTTCACATCACATTTGTGGTATTGGCCTTCAACACATTCTGTGAAATTTTGAGCTGTCTGTGTTTACTACAAGAGGAGATATCACAAAGTATGCACATTTGTTGTTTCCAATGGTTTGAATGCATTTTTTCCTAAAACGAGCATTTGCTGTTTTCTCTTAAGCGCAACATGGGAGAAAAACCTTTTTCACATCACATTTGTGGGGCTTGGTCTTCAACACATTCTGTGAAATTTTGAGCTGTCTGTGTTTGCTTAAGAGGAGATATCACAAATTATGCGCTTTTGTTGTTTCCATTGGTTTCAATGCATTTTGGCCTAAAACAAGCATTTGCTGTTTTCTCTTAAATGCAACATGGGAGAAAAACCATTTCACATCACATTTGTGAGTCTTTGTCTTCAACACATTCTGTGAAATTTTGAGCTGTCTGTGTTTGCTACAAGAAGAGATATCACAAAGTATGCGCTCTTGTTGTTTCCTTTGATTTCAATGCATTTAGGCCTAAAACAAGCATTTGCTGATTTCTCTTAAATGCAACATGGGAGAAAAACCAATTCACATCACATTAGTGGGTCTTGGTATTCAACACATTCTGTGAAATTTTGAGCTGTCTGTGTTTGCTACAAGAGGAGATATTACAAAGTATGCGCTTTTGTTGTTTCCATTCGTTTCAATGCATTTTGGCATAAAACGAGCATTTGCTGTTTTCTCTTAAATGCAACATGGGAGAAAACCCATTTCATGTCACATTTGTGGCTCTTGGTCTTCAACACATTCTATGAAATTTTGAGTTGTCTGTGTTTGCTTAAGAGGAGATATCAAAAAGTATGCGCTTTTGTTGTTTCCATTGGTTTCAATGCATTTTGGCCTAAAACGAGCATTTGCTGTTTTCTCTTAAATGCAACATGGGAGAAAAACCATTTCACATCACATTTGTGGGTCTTGATCTTCAACACATTCTGTGAAATTTTGAGCTGTCTGTGTTTGCTACAAGAGGAGATATCACAAAGTATGCGCTTTTGTTGTTTCCTTTCGTTTCAATGCATTTTGGCCTAAAACGAGCATTTGCTGTTTTCTCTTAAATGCAACATGGGAGAAAAACCATTTCACATCACATTTCTGGGTCTTGGCCTTCAACACAATGTGTGAAATTTTTAGCTATCTGTGTTTGCTAGAAGAGGAGATATCACAAAGTATGCACTTTTGTTGTTTTCCCATTGGTTTCAATGCACATTGGCCTAAAACGAGCATTTGCTGTTTTCTCTTAAGCGCAACATGGGAGAAAAACCTTTTTCACATCACATTTGTGGGTCTTGGTCTTCAACACATTCTGTGAAATTTTGAGCTGTCTGTGTTTGCTTAAGAGGAGATATCACAAAGTATGCGCTTTTGTTGTTTCCATTGGTTTCAATGCATTTTGGCCTAAAACGAGCATTTGCTGTTTTCTCTTAAATGCAACATGGGAGAAAAACCATTTCACATCACATTTCTGGGTCTTGGCCTTCAACACAATGTGTGAAATTTTTAGCTATCTGTGTTTGCTAGAAGAGGAGATATCACAAAGTATGCGCTTTTGTTGTTTTCCCATTGGTTTCAATGCACATTGGCCTAAAACGAGCATTTGCAGTTTTCTCTTAAATGCAACATGGGAGAAAAACCATTTCACATCACATTTGTGGGTCTTGGTCTTCAACACATTCTGTGAAATTTTGAGCTGTCTGTGTTTGCTTAAGAGGAGATATCACAAAGTATGCACTTTTGTTGTTTCCATTGGTTTCAATGCATTTTGGTCTAAAACAATCATTTGCTGTTTTCTCTTAAATGCAACATGGAGAAAAACCATTTCACATCAGATTTGTGGGTCTTGGTCTTCAACACATTCTGTGAAACTTTGAGCTGTCTGTGTATTTGCTACAAGAGGAGATATCACAAAGTATGCACTTTTGTTGTTTCCTTTCGTTTAAATGCATTTTGGTCTAAAACAATCATTTGCTGTTTTCTCTTAAATGCAACATGGAGAAAAACCATTTCACATCAGATTTGTGGGTCTTGGTCTTCAACACATTCTGTGAAATTTTGAGCTGTCTGTGTTTGCTACAAGAGGAGATATCACAAAGTATGTGCTTTTGTTGTTTCCTTTGGTTTCAATGCATTTTGGCCTAAAACGAGCATTTGCTGTTTTCTCTTAAACGCAACATGGGAGAAAAACCTTTTTCACATCACATTTGTGGGTTTTGGTCTTCAACACATTCTATGAAATTTGAGCTGTCTCTGTTTGCTACAAGAGGAGATATCACAAAGTATGCGCTTTTGTTGTGTCCATTGGTTTCAATGCATATTGGTCTAAAATGAGCATTTGCAGTTTTCTCTTAAACGCAACATGTGAGAAAAACCATTTCATATCACATTTGTGGGTCTTGGTCTTCAACACATTCTGTGAAATTTGAGCTGTCTGTGTTTGCTACAAGAGGAGATATCACAAAGTTTGCTCTTTTGTTGTTTCCTTTCGTTTCAATGCATTTTGGCCTAAAATGAGCATTTGCTGTTTTCTCTTAAATGCAACATGGGAGAAAACATATTTCACATCACATTTGTGGGTCTTGGTCTTCAACACATTCTGTGAAATTTTGAGCTGTCTGTGTTTGCTACAAGAGGAGATATCACAAAGTATGCACATTTGTTGTTTCCAATGGTTTGAATGCATTTTGGCCTAAAATGAGCATTTGCTGTTTTCTCTTGAATGCAACATGGGAGAAAAACCATTTCACATCACATTTGTGGTATTGGCCTTCAACACATTCTGTGAAATTTTGAGCTGTCTGTGTTTACTACAAGAGGAGATATCACAAAGTATGCACATTTGTTGTTTGCAATGGTTTGAATGCATTTTTTCCTAAAACGAGCATTTGCTGTTTTCTCTTAAACGCAACATGGGAGAAAAACCTTTTTCACATCACATTTGTGGGGCTTGGTCTTCAACACATTCTGTGAAATTTTGAGCTGTCTTTGTTTGCTTAAGAGGAGATATCACAAATTATGCGCTTTTGTTGTTTCCATTGGTTTCAATGCATTTTGGCCTAAAATGAGCATTTGCTGTTTTCTCTTAAAGGCAACACGGGAGAAAACCCATTTCACATCACATTTGTGGGTCTTGGTCTTCAACACATTCTGTGAAATTTTGAGTTGTCTGTGTTTGCTACAAGAGGAGATATCACAAAGTATGCACTTTTGTTGTTTCCTTTCGTTTAAATGCATTTTGGTCTAAAACGAGCATTTGCTGTTTTCTCTTAAATGCAACATGGGAGAAAAACCATTTCACATCACATTTGTGGGTCTTGGTCTTCAACACATTCTGTGAAATTTTGAGCTGTCTGTATTTGCTACAAGAGGAGATATCACAAAGTATGCACTTTTGTTGTTTCCTTTCGTTTAAATGCATTTTGGTCTAAAACAATCATTTGCTGTTTTCTCTTAAATGCAACATGGAGAAAAACCATTTCACATCAGATTTGTGGGTCTTGGTCTTCAACACATTCTGTGAAATTTTGAGCTGTCTGTGTTTGCTACAAGAGGAGATATCACAAAGTATGTGCTTTTGTTGTTTCCTTTGGTTTCAATGCATTTTGGCCTAAAACGAGCATTTGCTGTTTTCTCTTAAACGCAACATGGGAGAAAAACCTTTTTCACATCATATTTGTGGGTTTTGGTCTTCAACACATTCTATGAAATTTGAGCTGTCTGTGTTTGCTACAAGAGGAGATATCACAAAGTATGTGCTTTTGTTGTTTCCTTTGGTTTCAATGCATTTTGGCCTAAAACGAGCATTTGCTGTTTTCTCTTAAACGCAACATGGGAGAAAAACCTTTTTCACATCACATTTGTGGGTTTTGGTCTTCAACACATTCTATGAAATTTGAGCTGTCTCTGTTTGCTACAAGAGGAGATATCACAAAGAATGCACTTTTGTTGTTTCCTTTGGTTTCAATGCATATTCGTCTAAAACGAGCATTTGCTGTTTTCTCTTAAATGCAACATGGGAGACAAACCATTTCACATCACATTTGTGGGTCTTGGCCTTCAACACATTGTGTGAAATTTTGAGCTGTCTGTGTTTGATACAAGAGGAGATATCACAAAGTATGCGCTTTTGTTGTTTCCATTGGTTTCAATGCATATTGGTCTAAAATGAGCATTTGCAGTTTTCTCTTAAACGCAAGATGTGAGAAAAACCATTTCACATCATATTTGTGGGTTTTGGTCTTCAACACATTCTATGAAATTTGAGCTGTCTGTGTTTGCTACAAGAGGAGATATCACAAAGTATGTGCTTTTGTTGTTTCCTTTTGTTTCAATGCATTTTGGCCTAAAACGAGCATTTGCTGTTTTCTCTTAAACGCAACATGGGAGAAAAACCTTTTTCACATCACATTTGTGGGTTTTGGTCTTCAACACATTCTATGAAATTTGAGCTGTCTCTGTTTGCTACAAGAGGAGATATCACAAAGAATGCACTTTTGTTGTTTCCTTTGGTTTCAATGCATATTCGTCTAAAACGAGCATTTGCTGTTTTCTCTTAAATGCAACATGGGAGACAAACCATTTCACATCACATTTGTGGGTCTTGGCCTTCAACACATTGTGTGAAATTTTGAGCTGTCTGTGTTTGATACAAGAGGAGATATCACAAAGTATGCACTTTTGTTGTTTCCATTGGTTTCAATGCATATTGGTCTAAAATGAGCATTTGCAGTTTTCTCTTAAACGCAACATGTGAGAAAAACCATTTCACATCACATTTGTGGGTCTTGGTCTTCAACACATTCTGTGAAATTTGAGCTGTCTGTGTTTGCTACAAGAGGAGATATCACAAAGTTTGCGCTTTTGTTGTTTCCTTTCGTTTCAATGCATTTTGGCCTAAAATGAGCATTTGCTGTTTTCTCTTAAATGCAACATGGGAGAAAACATATTTCACATCACATTTGTGGGTCTTGGTCTTCAACACATTCTGTGAAATTTTGAGCTGTCTGTGTTTGCTACAAGAGGAGATATCACAAAGTATGCACATTTGTTGTTTCCAATGTTTTGAATGCATTTTGGCCTAAAATGAGCATTTGCTGTTTTCTCTTGAATGCAACATGGGAGAAAAACCATTTCACATCACATTTGTGGTATTGGCCTTCAACACATTCTGTGAAATTTTGAGCTGTCTGTGTTTACTACAAGAGGAGATATCACAAAGTATGCACATTTGTTGTTTGCAATGGTTTGAATGCATTTTTTCCTAAAACGAGCATTTGCTGTTTTCTCTTAAACGCAACATGGGAGAAAAACCTTTTTCACATCACATTTGTGGGGCTTGGTCTTCAACACATTCTGTGAAATTTTGAGCTGTCTTTGTTTGCTTAAGAGGAGATATCACAAATTATGCGCTTTTGTTGTTTCCATTGGTTTCAATGCATTTTGGCCTAAAATGAGCATTTGCTGTTTTCTCTTAAAGGCAACACGGGAGAAAACCCATTTCACATCACATTTGTGGGTCTTGGTCTTCAACACATTCTGTGAAATTTTGAGTTGTCTGTGTTTGCTACAAGAGGAGATATCACAAAGTATGCACTTTTGTTGTTTCCTTTCGTTTAAATGCATTTTGGTCTAAAACGAGCATTTGCTGTTTTCTCTTAAATGCAACATGGGAGAAAAACCATTTCACATCACATTTGTGGGTCTTGGTTTTCAACACATTCTGTGAAATTTTGAGCTGTCTGTATTTGCTACAAGAGGAGATATCACAAAGTATGCACTTTTTTGTTTCCTTTCGTTTAAATGCATTTTGGTCTAAAACAATCATTTGCTGTTTTCTCTTAAATGCAACATGGAGAAAAACCATTTCACATCAGATTTGTGGGTCTTGGTCTTCAACACATTCTGTGAAATTTTGAGCTGTCTGTGTTTGCTACAAGAGGAGATATCACAAAGTATGTGCTTTTGTTGTTTCCTTTGGTTTCAATGCATTTTGGCCTAAAACGAGCATTTGCTGTTTTCTCTTAAACGCAACATGGGAGAAAAACCTTTTTCACATCATATTTGTGGGTTTTGGTCTTCAACACATTCTATGAAATTTGAGCTGTCTGTGTTTGCTACAAGAGGAGATATCACAAAGTATGTGCTTTTGTTGTTTCCTTTGGTTTCAATGCATTTTGGCCTAAAACGAGCATTTGCTGTTTTCTCTTAAACGCAACATGGGAGAAAAACCTTTTTCACATCACATTTGTGGGTTTTGGTCTTCAACACATTCTATGAAATTTGAGCTGTCTCTGTTTGCTACAAGAGGAGATATCACAAAGAATGCACTTTTGTTGTTTCCTTTGGTTTCAATGCATATTCGTCTAAAACGAGCATTTGCTGTTTTCTCTTAAATGCAACATGGGAGACAAACCATTTCACATCACATTTGTGGGTCTTGGCCTTCAACACATTGTGTGAAATTTTGAGCTGTCTGTGTTTGATACAAGAGGAGATATCACAAAGTATGCGCTTTTGTTGTTTCCATTGGTTTCAATGCATATTGGTCTAAAATGAGCATTTGCAGTTTTCTCTTAAACGCAACATGTGAGAAAAACCATTTCACATCATATTTGTGGGTTTTGGTCTTCAACACATTCTATGAAATTTGAGCTGTCTGTGTTTGCTACAAGAGGAGATATCACAAAGTATGTGCTTTTGTTGTTTCCTTTTGTTTCAATGCATTTTGGCCTAAAACGAGCATTTGCTGTTTTCTCTTAAACGCAACATGGGAGAAAAACCTTTTTCACATCACATTTGTGGGTTTTGGTCTTCAACACATTCTATGAAATTTGAGCTGTCTCTGTTTGCTACAAGAGGAGATATCACAAAGAATGCACTTTTGTTGTTTCCTTTGGTTTCAATGCATATTCGTCTAAAATGAGCATTTGCTGTTTTCTCTTAAATGCAACATGGGAGACAAACCATTTCACATCACATTTGTGGGTCTTGGCCTTCAACACATTGTGTGAAATTTTGAGCTGTCTGTGTTTGATACAAGAGGAGATATCACAAAGTATGCGCTTTTGTTGTTTCCATTGGTTTCAATGCATATTGGTCTAAAATGAGCATTTGCAGTTTTCTCTTAAACGCAACATGTGAGAAAAACCATTTCACATCACATTTGTGGGTCTTGGTCTTCAACACATTCTGTGAAATTTGAGCTGTCTGTGTTTGCTACAAGAGGAGATATCACAAAGTTTGCGCTTTTGTTGTTTCCTTTCGTTTCAATGCATTTTGGCCTAAAATGAGCATTTGCTGTTTTCTCTTAAATGCAACATGGGAGAAAACATATTTCACATCACATTTGTGGGTCTTGGTCTTCAACACATTCTGTGAAATTTTGAGCTGTCTGTGTTTGCTACAAGAGGAGATATCACAAAGTATGCACATTTGTTGTTTCCAATGGTTTGAATGCATTTTGGCCTAAAATGAGCATTTGCTGTTTTCTCTTGAATGCAACATGGGAGAAAAACCATTTCACATCACATTTGTGGTATTGGCCTTCAACACATTCTGTGAAATTTTGAGCTGTCTGTGTTTACTACAAGAGGAGATATCACAAAGTATGCACATTTGTTGTTTGCAATGGTTTGAATGCATTTTTTCCTAAAACGAGCATTTGCTGTTTTCTCTTAAACGCAACATGGGAGAAAAACCTTTTTCACATCACATTTGTGGGGCTTGGTCTTCAACACATTCTGTGAAATTTTGAGCTGTCTTTGTTTGCTTAAGAGGAGATATCACAAATTATGCGCTTTTGTTGTTTCCATTGGTTTCAATGCATTTTGGCCTAAAATGAGCATTTGCTGTTTTCTCTTAAAGGCAACACGGGAGAAAACCCATTTCACATCACATTTGTGGGTCTTGGTCTTCAACACATTCTGTGAAATTTTGAGTTGTCTGTGTTTGCTACAAGAGGAGATATCACAAAGAATGCACTTTTGTTGTTTCCTTTCGTTTAAATGCATTTTGGTCTAAAACGAGCATTTGCTGTTTTCTCTTAAATGCAACATGGGAGAAAAACCATTTCACATCACATTTGTGGGTCTTGGTCTTCAACACATTCTGTGAAATTTTGAGCTGTCTGTATTTGCTACAAGAGGAGATATCACAAAGTATGCACTTTTGTTGTTTCCTTTCGTTTAAATGCATTTTGGTCTAAAACAATCATTTGCTGTTTTCTCTTAAATGCAACATGGAGAAAAACCATTTCACATCAGATTTGTGGGTCTTGGTCTTCAACACATTCTGTGAAATTTTGAGCTGTCTGTGTTTGCTACAAGAGGAGATATCACAAAGTATGTGCTTTTGTTGTTTCCTTTGGTTTCAATGCATTTTGGCCTAAAACGAGCATTTGCTGTTTTCTCTTAAACGCAACATGGGAGAAAAACCTTTTTCACATCATATTTGTGGGTTTTGGTCTTCAACACATTCTATGAAATTTGAGCTGTCTGTGTTTGCTACAAGAGGAGATATCACAAAGTATGTGCTTTTGTTGTTTCCTTTGGTTTCAATGCATTTTGGCCTAAAACGAGCATTTGCTGTTTTCTCTTAAACGCAACATGGGAGAAAAACCTTTTTCACATCACATTTGTGGGTTTTGGTCTTCAACACATTCTATGAAATTTGAGCTGTCTCTGTTTGCTACAAGAGGAGATATCACAAAGAATGCACTTTTGTTGTTTCCTTTGGTTTCAATGCATATTCGTCTAAAACGAGCATTTGCTGTTTTCTCTTAAATGCAACATGGGAGACAAACCATTTCACATCACATTTGTGGGTCTTGGCCTTCAACACATTGTGTGAAATTTTGAGCTGTCTGTGTTTGATACAAGAGGAGATATCACAAAGTATGCGCTTTTGTTGTTTCCATTGGTTTCAATGCATATTGGTCTAAAATGAGCATTTGCAGTTTTCTCTTAAACGCAACATGTGAGAAAAACCATTTCACATCATATTTGTGGGTTTTGGTCTTCAACACATTCTATGAAATTTGAGCTGTCTGTGTTTGCTACAAGAGGAGATATCACAAAGTATGTGCTTTTGTTGTTTCCTTTGGTTTCAATGCATTTTGGCCTAAAACGAGCATTTGCTGTTTTCTCTTAAACGCAACATGGGAGAAAAACCTTTTTCACATCACATTTGTGGGTTTTGGTCTTCAACACATTCTATGAAATTTGAGCTGTCTCTGTTTGCTACAAGAGGAGATATCACAAAGAATGCACTTTTGTTGTTTCCTTTGGTTTCAATGCATATTCGTCTAAAACGAGCATTTGCTGTTTTCTCTTAAATGCAACATGGGAGACAAACCATTTCACATCACATTTGTGGGTCTTGGCCTTCAACACATTGTGTGAAATTTTGAGCTGTCTGTGTTTGATACAAGAGGAGATATCACAAAGTATGCGCTTTTGTTGTTTCCATTGGTTTCAATGCATATTGGTCTAAAATGAGCATTTGCAGTTTTCTCTTAAACGCAACATGTGAGAAAAACCATTTCACATTACATTTGTGGGTCTTGGTCTTCAACACATTCTGTGAAATTTGAGCTGTCTGTGTTTGCTACAAGAGGAGATATCACAAAGTTTGCGCTTTTGTTGTTTCCTTTCGTTTCAATGCATTTTGGCCTAAAATGAGCATTTGCTGTTTTCTCTTAAATGCAACATGGGAGAAAACATATTTCACATCACATTTGTGGGTCTTGGTCTTCAACACATTCTGTGAAATTTTGAGTTGTCTGTGTTTGCTACAAGAGGAGATATCACAAAGTATGCACATTTGTTGTTTCCAATGGTTTGAATGCATTTTGGCCTAAAATGAGCATTTGCTGTTTTCTCTTGAATGCAACATGGGAGAAAAACCATTTCACATCACATTTGTGGTATTGGCCTTCAACACATTCTGTGAAATTTTGAGCTGTCTGTGTTTACTACAAGAGGAGATATCACAAAGTATGCACATTTGTTGTTTCCAATGGTTTGAATGCATTTTTTCCTAAAACGAGCATTTGCTGTTTTCTCTTAAACACAACATGGGAGAAAAACCTTTTTCACATCACATTTGTGGGGCTTGGTCTTCAACACATTCTGTGAAATTTTGAGCTGTCTTTGTTTGCTTAAGAGGAGATATCACAAATTATGCGCTTTTGTTGTTTCCTTCCGTTTCAATGCATTTTGGCCTAAAACGAGCATTTGCTGTTTTCTCTTAAATGCAACATGGGAGAAAAACCATTTCACATCACATTTGTGGGTCTATGTCTTCAACACATTCTGTGAAATTTTGAGCTGTCTGTGTTTGCTACAAGAGGAGATATCACAAAGCATGCGCTTTTGTTGTTTCCATTGGTTTCAATGCATTTTGGCCTAAAACAAGCATTTGCTGTTTTCTCTTAAAGGCAACACGGGAGAAAACCCATTTCACATCACATTTGTGGGTCTTGGTCTTCAACACATTCTGTGAAATTTTGAGTTGTCTGTGTTTGCTACAAGAGGAGATATCACAAAGTATGCACTTTTGTTGTTTCCTTTCGTTTAAATGCATTTTGGTCTAAAACGAGCATTTGCTGTTTTCTCTTAAATGCAACATGGGAGAAAAACCATTTCACATCACATTTGTGGGTCTTGGTCTTCAACACATTCTGTGAAATTTTGAGCTGTCTGTATTTGCTACAAGAGGAGATATCACAAAGTATGCACTTTTGTTGTTTCCTTTCGTTTAAATGCATTTTGGTCTAAAACAATCATTTGCTGTTTTCTCTTAAATGCAACATGGAGAAAAACCATTTCACATCAGATTTGTGGGTCTTGGTCTTCAACACATTCTGTGAAATTTTGAGCTGTCTGTGTTTGCTACAAGAGGAGATATCACAAAGTATGTGCTTTTGTTGTTTCCTTTGGTTTCAATGCATTTTGGCCTAAAACGAGCATTTGCTGTTTTCTCTTAAACGCAACATGGGAGAAAAACCTTTTTCACATCACATTTGTGGGTTTTGGTCTTCAACACATTCTATGAAATTTGAGCTGTCTCTGTTTGCTACAAGAGGAGATATCACAAAGAATGCACTTTTGTTGTTTCCTTTGGTTTCAATGCATATTCGTCTAAAACGAGCATTTGCTGTTTTCTCTTAAATGCAACATGGGAGACAAACCATTTCACATCACATTTGTTGGTCTTGGCCTTCAACACATTGTGTGAAATTTTGAGCTGTCTGTGTTTGATACAAGAGGAGATATCACAAAGTATGCGCTTTTGTTGTTTCCATTGGTTTCAATGCATATTGGTCTAAAATGAGCATTTGCAGTTTTCTCTTAAACGCAACATGTGAGAAAAACCATTTCACATCACATTTGTGGGTCTTGGTCTTCAACACATTCTGTGAAATTTGAGCTGTCTGTGTTTGCTACAAGAGGAGATATCACAAAGTTTGCGCTTTTGTTGTTTCCTTTCGTTTCAATGCATTTTGGCCTAAAATGAGCATTTGCTGTTTTCTCTTAAATGCAACATGGGAGAAAACATATTTCACATCACATTTGTGGGTCTTGGTCTTCAACACATTCTGTGAAATTTTGAGTTGTCTGTGTTTGCTACAAGAGGAGATATCACAAAGTATGCACATTTGTTGTTTCCAATGGTTTGAATGCATTTTGGCCTAAAATGAGCATTTGCTGTTTTCTCTTGAATGCAACATGGGAGAAAAACCATTTCACATCACATTTGTGGTATTGGCCTTCAACACATTCTGTGAAATTTTGAGCTGTCTGTGTTTACTACAAGAGGAGATATCACAAAGTATGCACATTTGTTGTTTGCAATGGTTTGAATGCATTTTTTCCTAAAACGAGCATTTGCTGTTTTCTCTTAAACGCAACATGGGAGAAAAACCTTTTTCACATCACATTTGTGGGGCTTGGTCTTCAACACATTCTGTGAAATTTTGAGCTGTCTTTGTTTGCTTAAGAGGAGATATCACAAATTATGCGCTTTTGTTGTTTCCATTGGTTTCAATGCATTTTGGCCTAAAATGAGCATTTGCTGTTTTCTCTTAAAGGCAACACGGGAGAAAACCCATTTCACATCACATTTGTGGGTCTTGGTCTTCAACACATTCTGTGAAATTTTGAGTTGTCTGTGTTTGCTACAAGAGGAGATATCACAAAGAATGCACTTTTGTTGTTTCCTTTCGTTTAAATGCATTTTGGTCTAAAACGAGCATTTGCTGTTTTCTCTTAAATGCAACATGGGAGAAAAACCATTTCACATCACATTTGTGGGTCTTGGTCTTCAACACATTCTGTGAAATTTTGAGCTGTCTGTATTTGCTACAAGAGGAGATATCACAAAGTATGCACTTTTGTTGTTTCCTTTCGTTTAAATGCATTTTGGTCTAAAACAATCATTTGCTGTTTTCTCTTAAATGCAACATGGAGAAAAACCATTTCACATCAGATTTGTGGGTCTTGGTCTTCAACACATTCTGTGAAATTTTGAGCTGTCTGTGTTTGCTACAAGAGGAGATATCACAAAGTATGTGCTTTTGTTGTTTCCTTTGGTTTCAATGCATTTTGGCCTAAAACGAGCATTTGCTGTTTTCTCTTAAACGCAACATGGGAGAAAAACCTTTTTCACATCATATTTGTGGGTTTTGGTCTTCAACACATTCTATGAAATTTGAGCTGTCTGTGTTTGCTACAAGAGGAGATATCACAAAGTATGTGCTTTTGTTGTTTCCTTTGGTTTCAATGCATTTTGGCCTAAAACGAGCATTTGCTGTTTTCTCTTAAACGCAACATGGGAGAAAAACCTTTTTCACATCACATTTGTGGGTTTTGGTCTTCAACACATTCTATGAAATTTGAGCTGTCTCTGTTTGCTACAAGAGGAGATATCACAAAGAATGCACTTTTGTTGTTTCCTTTGGTTTCAATGCATATTCGTCTAAAACGAGCATTTGCTGTTTTCTCTTAAATGCAACATGGGAGACAAACCATTTCACATCACATTTGTGGGTCTTGGCCTTCAACACATTGTGTGAAATTTTGAGCTGTCTGTGTTTGATACAAGAGGAGATATCACAAAGTATGCGCTTTTGTTGTTTCCATTGGTTTCAATGCATATTGGTCTAAAATGAGCATTTGCAGTTTTCTCTTAAACGCAACATGTGAGAAAAACCATTTCACATCATATTTGTGGGTTTTGGTCTTCAACACATTCTATGAAATTTGAGCTGTCTGTGTTTTCTACAAGAGGAGATATCACAAAGTATGTGCTTTTGTTGTTTCCTTTGGTTTCAATGCATTTTGGCCTAAAACGAGCATTTGCTGTTTTCTCTTAAACGCAACATGGGAGACAAACCATTTCACATCACATTTGTGGGTCTTGGCCTTCAACACATTGTGTGAAATTTTGAGCTGTCTGTGTTTGCTACAAGAGGAGATATCACAAAGAATGCACTTTTGTTGTTTCCTTTGGTTTCAATGCATATTCGTCTAAAACGAGCATTTGCTGTTTTCTCTTAAATGCAACATGGGAGACAAACCATTTCACATCACATTTGTTGGTCTTGGCCTTCAACACATTGTGTGAAATTTTGAGCTGTCTGTGTTTGATACAAGAGGAGATATCACAAAGTATGCGCTTTTGTTGTTTCCATTGGTTTCAATGCATATTGGTCTAAAATGAGCATTTGCAGTTTTCTCTTAAACGCAACATGTGAGAAAAACCATTTCACATCACATTTGTGGGTCTTGGTCTTCAACACATTCTGTGAAATTTGAGCTGTCTGTGTTTGCTACAAGAGGAGATATCACAAAGTTTGCGCTTTTGTTGTTTCCTTTCGTTTCAATGCATTTTGGCCTAAAATGAGCATTTGCTGTTTTCTCTTAAATGCAACATGGGAGAAAACATATTTCACATCACATTTGTGGGTCTTGGTCTTCAACACATTCTGTGAAATTTTGAGTTGTCTGTGTTTGCTACAAGAGGAGATATCACAAAGTATGCACATTTGTTGTTTCCAATGGTTTGAATGCATTTTGGCCTAAAATGAGCATTTGCTGTTTTCTCTTGAATGCAACATGGGAGAAAAACCATTTCACATCACATTTGTGGTATTGGCCTTCAACACATTCTGTGAAATTTTGAGCTGTCTGTGTTTACTACAAGAGGAGATATCACAAAGTATGCACATTTGTTGTTTGCAATGGTTTGAATGCATTTTTTCCTAAAACGAGCATTTGCTGTTTTCTCTTAAACGCAACATGGGAGAAAAACCTTTTTCACATCACATTTGTGGGGCTTGGTCTTCAACACATTCTGTGAAATTTTGAGCTGTCTTTGTTTGCTTAAGAGGAGATATCACAAATTATGCGCTTTTGTTGTTTCCATTGGTTTCAATGGATTTTTTTGCCTAAAATGAGCATTTGCTGTTTTCTCTTAAAGGCAACACGGGAGAAAACCCATTTCACATCACATTTGTGGGTCTTGGTCTTCAACACATTCTGTGAAATTTTGAGTTGTCTGTGTTTGCTACAAGAGGAGATATCACAAAGAATGCACTTTTGTTGTTTCCTTTCGTTTAAATGCATTTTGGTCTTAAACGAGCATTTGCTGTTTTCTCTTAAATGCAACATGGGAGAAAAACCATTTCACATCACATTTGTGGGTCTTGGTCTTCAACACATTCTGTGAAATTTTGAGCTGTCTGTATTTGCTACAAGAGGAGATATCACAAAGTATGCACTTTTGTTGTTTCCTTTCGTTTAAATGCATTTTGGTCTAAAACAATCATTTGCTGTTTTCTCTTAAATGCAACATGGAGAAAAACCATTTCACATCAGATTTGTGGGTCTTGGTCTTCAACACATTCTGTGAAATTTTGAGCTGTCTGTGTTTGCTACAAGAGGAGATATCACAAAGTATGTGCTTTTGTTGTTTCCTTTGGTTTCAATGCATTTTGGCCTAAAACGAGCATTTGCTGTTTTCTCTTAAACGCAACATGGGAGAAAAACCTTTTTCACATCATATTTGTGGGTTTTGGTCTTCAACACATTCTATGAAATTTGAGCTGTCTGTGTTTGCTACAAGAGGAGATATCACAAAGTTTGCGCTTTTGTTGTTTCCTTTCGTTTCAATGCATTTTGGCCTAAAATGAGCATTTGCTGTTTTCTCTTAAATGCAACATGGGAGAAAACATATTTCACATCACATTTGTGGGTCTTGGTCTTCAACACATTCTGTGAAATTTTGAGTTGTCTGTGTTTGCTACAAGAGGAGATATCACAAAGTATGCACATTTGTTGTTTCCAATGGTTTGAATGCATTTTGGCCTAAAATGAGCATTTGCTGTTTTCTCTTGAATGCAACATGGGAGAAAAACCATTTCACATCACATTTGTGGTATTGGCCTTCAACACATTCTGTGAAATTTTGAGCTGTCTGTGTTTACTACAAGAGGAGATATCACAAAGTATGCACATTTGTTGTTTGCAATGGTTTGAATGCATTTTTTCCTAAAACGAGCATTTGCTGTTTTCTCTTAAACGCAACATGGGAGAAAAACCTTTTTCACATCACATTTGTGGGGCTTGGTCTTCAACACATTCTGTGAAATTTTGAGCTGTCTTTGTTTGCTTAAGAGGAGATATCACAAATTATGCGCTTTTGTTGTTTCCATTGGTTTCAATGCATTTTGGCCTAAAATGAGCATTTGCTGTTTTCTCTTAAAGGCAACACGGGAGAAAACCCATTTCACATCACATTTGTGGGTCTTGGTCTTCAACACATTCTGTGAAATTTTGAGTTGTCTGTGTTTGCTACAAGAGGAGATATCACAAAGAATGCACTTTTGTTGTTTCCTTTCGTTTAAATGCATTTTGGTCTAAAACGAGCATTTGCTGTTTTCTCTTAAATGCAACATGGGAGAAAAACCATTTCACATCACATTTGTGGGTCTTGGTCTTCAACACATTCTGTGAAATTTTGAGCTGTCTGTATTTGCTACAAGAGGAGATATCACAAAGTATGCACTTTTGTTGTTTCCTTTCGTTTAAATGCATTTTGGTCTAAAACAATCATTTGCTGTTTTCTCTTAAATGCAACATGGAGAAAAACCATTTCACATCAGATTTGTGGGTCTTGGTCTTCAACACATTCTGTGAAATTTTGAGCTGTCTGTGTTTGCTACAAGAGGAGATATCACAAAGTATGTGCTTTTGTTGTTTCCTTTGGTTTCAATGCATTTTGGCCTAAAACGAGCATTTGCTGTTTTCTCTTAAACGCAACATGGGAGAAAAACCTTTTTCACATCATATTTGTGGGTTTTGGTCTTCAACACATTCTATGAAATTTGAGCTGTCTGTGTTTGCTACAAGAGGAGATATCACAAAGTATGTGCTTTTGTTGTTTCCTTTGGTTTCAATGCATTTTGGCCTAAAACGAGCATTTGCTGTTTTCTCTTAAACGCAACATGGGAGAAAAACCTTTTTCACATCACATTTGTGGGTTTTGGTCTTCAACACATTCTATGAAATTTGAGCTGTCTCTGTTTGCTACAAGAGGAGATATCACAAAGAATGCACTTTTGTTGTTTCCTTTGGTTTCAATGCATATTCGTCTAAAACGAGCATTTGCTGTTTTCTCTTAAATGCAACATGGGAGACAAACCATTTCACATCACATTTGTGGGTCTTGGCCTTCAACACATTGTGTGAAATTTTGAGCTGTCTGTGTTTGATACAAGAGGAGATATCACAAAGTATGCGCTTTTGTTGTTTCCATTGGTTTCAATGCATATTGGTCTAAAATGAGCATTTGCAGTTTTCTCTTAAACGCAACATGTGAGAAAAACCATTTCACATCATATTTGTGGGTTTTGGTCTTCAACACATTCTATGAAATTTGAGCTGTCTGTGTTTGCTACAAGAGGAGATATCACAAAGTATGTGCTTTTGTTGTTTCCTTTGGTTTCAATGCATTTTGGCCTAAAACGAGCATTTGCTGTTTTCTCTTAAACGCAACATGGGAGAAAAACCTTTTTCACATCACATTTGTGGGTTTTGGTCTTCAACACATTCTATGAAATTTGAGCTGTCTCTGTTTGCTACAAGAGGAGATATCACAAAGAATGCACTTTTGTTGTTTCCTTTGGTTTCAATGCATATTCGTCTAAAACGAGCATTTGCTGTTTTCTCTTAAATGCAACATGGGAGACAAACCATTTCACATCACATTTGTGGGTCTTGGCCTTCAACACATTGTGTGAAATTTTGAGCTGTCTGTGTTTGATACAAGAGGAGATATCACAAAGTATGCGCTTTTGTTGTTTCCATTGGTTTCAATGCATATTGGTCTAAAATGAGCATTTGCAGTTTTCTCTTAAACGCAACATGTGAGAAAAACCATTTCACATTACATTTGTGGGTCTTGGTCTTCAACACATTCTGTGAAATTTGAGCTGTCTGTGTTTGCTACAAGAGGAGATATCACAAAGTTTGCGCTTTTGTTGTTTCCTTTCGTTTCAATGCATTTTGGCCTAAAATGAGCATTTGCTGTTTTCTCTTAAATGCAACATGGGAGAAAACATATTTCACATCACATTTGTGGGTCTTGGTCTTCAACACATTCTGTGAAATTTTGAGTTGTCTGTGTTTGCTACAAGAGGAGATATCACAAAGTATGCACATTTGTTGTTTCCAATGGTTTGAATGCATTTTGGCCTAAAATGAGCATTTGCTGTTTTCTCTTGAATGCAACATGGGAGAAAAACCATTTCACATCACATTTGTGGTATTGGCCTTCAACACATTCTGTGAAATTTTGAGCTGTCTGTGTTTACTACAAGAGGAGATATCACAAAGTATGCACATTTGTTGTTTCCAATGGTTTGAATGCATTTTTTCCTAAAACGAGCATTTGCTGTTTTCTCTTAAACACAACATGGGAGAAAAACCTTTTTCACATCACATTTGTGGGGCTTGGTCTTCAACACATTCTGTGAAATTTTGAGCTGTCTTTGTTTGCTTAAGAGGAGATATCACAAATTATGCGCTTTTGTTGTTTCCTTCCGTTTCAATGCATTTTGGCCTAAAACGAGCATTTGCTGTTTTCTCTTAAATGCAACATGGGAGAAAAACCATTTCACATCACATTTGTGGGTCTATGTCTTCAACACATTCTGTGAAATTTTGAGCTGTCTGTGTTTGCTACAAGAGGAGATATCACAAAGCATGCGCTTTTGTTGTTTCCATTGGTTTCAATGCATTTTGGCCTAAAACAAGCATTTGCTGTTTTCTCTTAAAGGCAACACGGGAGAAAACCCATTTCACATCACATTTGTGGGTCTTGGTCTTCAACACATTCTGTGAAATTTTGAGTTGTCTGTGTTTGCTACAAGAGGAGATATCACAAAGTATGCACTTTTGTTGTTTCCTTTCGTTTAAATGCATTTTGGTCTAAAACGAGCATTTGCTGTTTTCTCTTAAATGCAACATGGGAGAAAAACCATTTCACATCACATTTGTGGGTCTTGGTCTTCAACACATTCTGTGAAATTTTGAGCTGTCTGTATTTGCTACAAGAGGAGATATCACAAAGTATGCACTTTTGTTGTTTCCTTTCGTTTAAATGCATTTTGGTCTAAAACAATCATTTGCTGTTTTCTCTTAAATGCAACATGGAGAAAAACCATTTCACATCAGATTTGTGGGTCTTGGTCTTCAACACATTCTGTGAAATTTTGAGCTGTCTGTGTTTGCTACAAGAGGAGATATCACAAAGTATGTGCTTTTGTTGTTTCCTTTGGTTTCAATGCATTTTGGCCTAAAACGAGCATTTGCTGTTTTCTCTTAAACGCAACATGGGAGAAAAACCTTTTTCACATCACATTTGTGGGTTTTGGTCTTCAACACATTCTATGAAATTTGAGCTGTCTCTGTTTGCTACAAGAGGAGATATCACAAAGAATGCACTTTTGTTGTTTCCTTTGGTTTCAATGCATATTCGTCTAAAACGAGCATTTGCTGTTTTCTCTTAAATGCAACATGGGAGACAAACCATTTCACATCACATTTGTTGGTCTTGGCCTTCAACACATTGTGTGAAATTTTGAGCTGTCTGTGTTTGATACAAGAGGAGATATCACAAAGTATGCGCTTTTGTTGTTTCCATTGGTTTCAATGCATATTGGTCTAAAATGAGCATTTGCAGTTTTCTCTTAAACGCAACATGTGAGAAAAACCATTTCACATCACATTTGTGGGTCTTGGTCTTCAACACATTCTGTGAAATTTGAGCTGTCTGTGTTTGCTACAAGAGGAGATATCACAAAGTTTGCGCTTTTGTTGTTTCCTTTCGTTTCAATGCATTTTGGCCTAAAATGAGCATTTGCTGTTTTCTCTTAAATGCAACATGGGAGAAAACATATTTCACATCACATTTGTGGGTCTTGGTCTTCAACACATTCTGTGAAATTTTGAGTTGTCTGTGTTTGCTACAAGAGGAGATATCACAAAGTATGCACATTTGTTGTTTCCAATGGTTTGAATGCATTTTGGCCTAAAATGAGCATTTGCTGTTTTCTCTTGAATGCAACATGGGAGAAAAACCATTTCACATCACATTTGTGGTATTGGCCTTCAACACATTCTGTGAAATTTTGAGCTGTCTGTGTTTACTACAAGAGGAGATATCACAAAGTATGCACATTTGTTGTTTCCAATGGTTTGAATGCATTTTTTCCTAAAACGAGCATTTGCTGTTTTCTCTTAAACGCAACATGGGAGAAAAACCTTTTTCACATCACATTTGTGGGGCTTGGTCTTCAACACATTCTGTGAAATTTTGAGCTCTCTTTGTTTGCTTAAGAGGAGATATCACAAATTATGCGCTTTTGTTGTTTCCATTGGTTTCAATGCATTTTGGCCTAAAACGAGCATTTGCTGTTTTCTCTTAAATGCAACATGGGAGAAAAACCTTTTTCACATCACATTTGTGGGTCTATGTCTTCAACACATTCTGTGAAATTTTGAGCTGTCTGTGTTTGCTACAAGAAGAGATATCACAAAGTATGCGCTTTTGTTGTTTCCTTTGATTTCAATGCATTTAGGCCTAAAACAAGCATTTGCTGATTTCTCTTAAATGCAACATGGGAGAAAACCCAATTCACATCACATTAGTGGGTCTTGGTATTCAACACATTCTGTGAAATTTTGAGCTGTCTGTGTTTGCTACAAGAGGAGATATTACAAAGTATGTGCTTTTGTTGATTCCTTTCGTTTCAATGCATTTTGGCATAAAACGAGCATTTGCTGTTTTCTCTTAAATGCAACATTGGAGAAAAACCATTTCACATCACATTTGTGGGTCTTGGTCTTCAACACATTCTGTGATATTTTGAGCTGTCTGTGTTTGCTACAAGAGGAGATATCACAAAGTATGCGCTTTTGTTGTTTCCTTTCGTTTCAATGCATTTTGGCCTAAAACAAGCATTTGCTGATTTCTCTTAAATGCAACATGGGAGAAAAACTAATTCACATCACATTTGTGGGTCTTGGTTTTCTACACATTCTGTGAAATTTTGAGCTGTCTGTGTTTGCTACAAGAGGAGATATCACAAAGCATGCGCTTTTGTTGTTTCCATTGGTTTCAATGCATTTTGGCCTAAAACAAGCATTTGCTGTTTTCTCTGAAATGCAACATGGGAGAAAAACCATTTCACATCACATTTGTGGGTCTTGGTCTTCAACACATTCTGTGAAATTTTTAGCTGTCTTTGCTTAAGAGGAGATATCCCAAAGTATGCACTTTTGTTGTTTCCATTGGTTTCAATGCATTTTGGCCTAAAACGAGCATTTGCTGTTTTCTCTTAAATGCAACATGGGAGAAAAACCATTTCACATCAGATTTGTAGGTCTTGGTCTTCAACACATTCTGTGAAATTTTGAGCTGTCTGTGTTTGCTACAAGAGGAGATATCACAAATAATGCGCTTTTGTTGTTTCCATTGGTTTGAATGCACTTTTACCTAAAACAAGCTTTTGCTGTTTTCTCTTAAACGAAACATGGGAGAAAAACCATTTCACATCACATTTGTGGGTCTTGGTCTTCAACACATTCTGTGAAATTTGAGCTGTCTGTTTGCTACAAGAGGAGATTTCACAAAGAATGTGCTTTTGTTGTTTCCATTGGTTTCAATGGATTTTGGCCTAAAACAGGCATTTGCTGTTTTCTCTTAAAGGTAACATGGGAGACAAACCATTTCACATCACATTTGTGGGTCTTGATCTTCAACACATTCTGTGAAATTTTGAGCTGTCTGTTTTTGCTACAAGAGGAGATATCACAAAGTATGCGCTTTTGTTGTTTCCATTGGTTTCAATGCATTTTGGCCTAAAACGAGCAATTGCTGTTTTTTCTTAAATGCAACATGGGAGAAAATCTGTTTCACATCACATTTGTGGGTCTTGGTCTTCAACACATTCTGTGAAATTTTGATCTGTCTGTGTTTGCTACAAGAGCAGATATCACAAAGCATGCGCTTTTGTTCTTTCCATTGGTTTCAATGCATTTTGGCCTAAAACAAGCATTTGCTGATTTCTCTTAAATGCAACATGGGAGAAAACCCATTTCACATCACATTTGTGGGTCTTGGTCTTCAACACATTCTGTGAAATTTTGAGTTGTCTGTGTTTGCTACAAGAGGAGATATCACAAAGTATGCACTTTTGTTGTTTCCTTTCGTTTAAATGCATTTTGGTCTAAAATGAGCATTTGCTGTTTTCTCTTAAATGCAACATGGGAGAAAAACCATTTCACATCACATTTGTGGGTCTTGGTCTTCAACACATTCTGTGAAATTTTGAGCTGTCTGTAATTGCTACAAGAGGAGATATCACAAAGTATGCACTTTTGTTGTTTCCTTTCGTTTAAATGCATTTTGGTCTAAAACAATCATTTGCTGTTTTCTCTTAAATGCAACATGGAGAAAAACCATTTCACATCAGATTTGTGGGTCTTGGTCTTCAACACATTCTGTGAAATTTTGAGCTGTCTGTGTTTGCTACAAGAGGAGATATCACAAAGTATGTGCTTTTGTTGTTTCCTTTGGTTTCAATGCATTTTGGCCTAAAACGAGCATTTGCAGTTTTCTCTTAAACGCAACATGGGAGAAAAACCTTTTTCACATCACATTTGTGGGTTTTGGTCTTCAACACATTCTATGAAATTTGAGCTGTCTCTGTTTGCTACAAGAGGAGATATCACAAAGAATGCACTTTTGTTGTTTCCTTTGGTTTCAATGCATATTGGTCTAAAACGAGCATTTGCTGTTTTCTCTTAAATGCAACATGGGAGACAAACCATTTCACATCACATTTGTGGGTCTTGGCCTTCAACACATTGTGTGAAATTTTGAGCTGTCTGTGTTTGATACAAGAGGAGATATCACAAAGTATGCGCTTTTGTTGTTTCCTTTCGTTTCAATGCATTTTGGCCTAAAATGAGCATTTGCTGTTTTCTCTTAAATGCAACATGGGAGAAAACATATTTCACATCACATTTGTGGGTCTTGGTCTTCAACACATTTTGTGAAATTTTGAGTTGTCTGTGTTTGCTACAAGAGGAGATATCACAAAGTATGCACATTTGTTGTTTCCAATGGTTTGAATGCATTTTGGCCTAAAATGAGCATTTGCTGTTTTCTCTTGAATGCAACATGGGAGAAAAACCATTTCACATCACATTTGTGGTATTGGCCTTCAACACATTCTGTGAAATTTTGAGCTGTCTGTGTTTACTACAAGAGGAGATATCACAAAGTATGCACATTTGTTGTTTCCAATGGTTTGAATGCATTTTTTCCTAAAACGAGCATTTGCTGTTTTCTCTTAAACGCAACATGGGAGAAAAACCTTTTTCACATCACATTTGTGGGGCTTGGTCTTCAACACATTCTGTGAAATTTTGAGCTGTCTTTGTTTGCTTAAAAGGAGATATCACAAATTATGCGCATTTGTTGTTTCCATTGGTTTCAATGCATTTTGGCCTAAAACGAGCATTTGCTGTTTTCTCTTAAATGCAACATGGGAGAAAAACCATTTCACATCACATTTGTGGGTCTATGTCTTCAACACATTCTGTGAAATTTTGAGCTGTCTGTGTTTGCTACAAGAAGAGATATCACAAAGTATGCGCTTTTGTTGTTTCCTTTGATTTCAATGCATTTAGGCCTAAAACAAGCATTTGCTGATTTCTCTTAAATGCAACATGGGAGAAAACCCAATTCACATTACATTAGTGGGTCTTGGTATTCAACACATTCTGTGAAATTTTGAGCTGTCTGTGTTTGCTACAAGAGGAGATATTACAAAGTATGCGCTTTTGTTGTTTCCTTTCGTTTCAATGCATTTTGGCATAAAACGAGCATTTGCTGTTTTCTCTTAAATGCAACATGGGAGAAAAACCATTTCACATCACATTTGTGGGTCTTTGTCTTCAACACATTCTGTGAAATTTTGAGCTGTCTGTGTTTGCTACAAGAGGAGATATCACAAAGTATGCGCTTTTGTTGTTTCCTTTTGTTTCAATGCATTTTGGCCTAAAACAAGCATTTGCTGATTTCTCTTAAATGCAACATGGGAGAAAAACTAATTCACATCACATTTGTGGGTCTTGGTTTTCTACACATTCTGTGAAATTTTGAGCTGTCTGTGTTTGCTACAAGAGGAGATATCACAAAGCATGCGCTTTTGTTGTTTCCATTGGTTTCAATGCATTTTGGCCTAAAACAAGCATTTGCTGTTTTCTCTTAAAGGCAACACGGGAGAAAACCTATTTCACATCACATTTGTGGGTCTTGGTCTTCAACACATTCTGTGAAATTTTTAGTTGTCTGTGTTTGCTACAAGAGGAGATATCACAAAGTATGCACTTTTGTTGTTTCCTTTCGTTTAAATGCATTTTGGTCTAAAACGAGCATTTGCTGTTTTCTCTTAAATGCAACATGGAGAAAAACCATTTCACATCAGATTTGTGGGTCTTGGTCTACAACACATTCTGTGAAATTTTGAGCTGTCTGTGTTTGCTACAAGAGGAGATATCACAAAGTATGCGCTTTTGTTGTTTCCTTTCGTTTCAATGCATTTTGGCCTAAAACAAGCATTTGCTTTTTTGTCTTAAATGCAACATGGGAGAAAACACATTTCACATCACATTTGTGGGTCTTGGCCTTCAACACATTGTGTGAAATTTTGAGCTGTCTGTGTTTGATACAAGAGGAGATATCACAAAGTATACGCTTTTGTTGTTTCCATTGGTTTCAATGCATATTGGTCTAAAATGAGCATTTGCAGTTTTCTCTTAAACGCAACATGTGAGAAAAACCATTTCACATCATATTTGTGGGTTTTGGTCTTCAACACATTCTATGAAATTTGAGCTGTCTGTGTTTGCTACAAGAGGAGATATCACAAAGTATGTGCTTTTGTTGTTTCCTTTTGTTTCAATGCATTTTGGCCTAAAACGAGCATTTGCTGTTTTCTCTTAAACGCAACATGGGAGAAAAACCTTTTTCACATCACATTTGTGGGTTTTGGTCTTCAACACATTCTATGAAATTTGAGCTGTCTCTGTTTGCTACAAGAGGAGATATCACAAAGAATGCACTTTTGTTGTTTCCTTTGGTTTCAATGCATATTCGTCTAAAATGAGCATTTGCTGTTTTCTCTTAAATGCAACATGGGAGACAAACCATTTCACATCACATTTGTGGGTCTTGGCCTTCAACACATTGTGTGAAATTTTGAGCTGTCTGTGTTTGATACAAGAGGAGATATCACAAAGTATGCGCTTTTGTTGTTTCCATTGGTTTCAATGCATATTGGTCTAAAATGAGCATTTGCAGTTTTCTCTTAAACGCAACATGTGAGAAAAACCATTTCACATCACATTTGTGGGTCTTGGTCTTCAACACATTCTGTGAAATTTGAGCTGTCTGTGTTTGCTACAAGAGGAGATATCACAAAGTTTGCGCTTTTGTTGTTTCCTTTCGTTTCAATGCATTTTGGCCTAAAATGAGCATTTGCTGTTTTCTCTTAAATGCAACATGGGAGAAAACATATTTCACATCACATTTGTGGGTCTTGGTCTTCAACACATTCTGTGAAATTTTGAGCTGTCTGTGTTTGCTACAAGAGGAGATATCACAAAGTATGCACATTTGTTGTTTCCAATGGTTTGAATGCATTTTGGCCTAAAATGAGCATTTGCTGTTTTCTCTTGAATGCAACATGGGAGAAAAACCATTTCACATCACATTTGTGGTATTGGCCTTCAACACATTCTGTGAAATTTTGAGCTGTCTGTGTTTACTACAAGAGGAGATATCACAAAGTATGCACATTTGTTGTTTGCAATGGTTTGAATGCATTTTTTCCTAAAACGAGCATTTGCTGTTTTCTCTTAAACGCAACATGGGAGAAAAACCTTTTTCACATCACATTTGTGGGGCTTGGTCTTCAACACATTCTGTGAAATTTTGAGCTGTCTTTGTTTGCTTAAGAGGAGATATCACAAATTATGCGCTTTTGTTGTTTCCATTGGTTTCAATGCATTTTGGCCTAAAATGAGCATTTGCTGTTTTCTCTTAAAGGCAACACGGGAGAAAACCCATTTCACATCACATTTGTGGGTCTTGGTCTTCAACACATTCTGTGAAATTTTGAGTTGTCTGTGTTTGCTACAAGAGGAGATATCACAAAGAATGCACTTTTGTTGTTTCCTTTCGTTTAAATGCATTTTGGTCTAAAACGAGCATTTGCTGTTTTCTCTTAAATGCAACATGGGAGAAAAACCATTTCACATCACATTTGTGGGTCTTGGTCTTCAACACATTCTGTGAAATTTTGAGCTGTCTGTATTTGCTACAAGAGGAGATATCACAAAGTATGCACTTTTGTTGTTTCCTTTCGTTTAAATGCATTTTGGTCTAAAACAATCATTTGCTGTTTTCTCTTAAATGCAACATGGAGAAAAACCATTTCACATCAGATTTGTGGGTCTTGGTATTCAACACATTCTGTGAAATTTTGAGCTGTCTGTGTTTGCTACAAGAGGAGATATCACAAAGTATGTGCTTTTGTTGTTTCCTTTGGTTTCAATGCATTTTGGCCTAAAACGAGCATTTGCTGTTTTCTCTTAAACGCAACATGGGAGAAAAACCTTTTTCACATCATATTTGTGGGTTTTGGTCTTCAACACATTCTATGAAATTTGAGCTGTCTGTGTTTGCTACAAGAGGAGATATCACAAAGTATGTGCTTTTGTTGTTTCCTTTGGTTTCAATGCATTTTGGCCTAAAACGAGCATTTGCTGTTTTCTCTTAAACGCAACATGGGAGAAAAACCTTTTTCACATCACATTTGTGGGTTTTGGTCTTCAACACATTCTATGAAATTTGAGCTGTCTCTGTTTGCTACAAGAGGAGATATCACAAAGAATGCACTTTTGTTGTTTCCTTTGGTTTCAATGCATATTCGTCTAAAACGAGCATTTGCTGTTTTCTCTTAAATGCAACATGGGAGACAAACCATTTCACATCACATTTGTGGGTCTTGGCCTTCAACACATTGTGTGAAATTTTGAGCTGTCTGTGTTTGATACAAGAGGAGATATCACAAAGTATGCGCTTTTGTTGTTTCCATTGGTTTCAATGCATATTGGTCTAAAATGAGCATTTGCAGTTTTCTCTTAAACGCAACATGTGAGAAAACCAATTTCACATCATATTTGTGGGTTTTGGTCTTCAACACATTCTATGAAATTTGAGCTGTCTGTGTTTGCTACAAGAGGAGATATCACAAAGTATGTGCTTTTGTTGTTTCCTTTGGTTTCAATGCATTTTGGCCTAAAACGAGCATTTGCTGTTTTCTCTTAAACGCAACATGGGAGAAAAACCTTTTTCACATCACATTTGTGGGTTTTGGTCTTCAACACATTCTATGAAATTTGAGCTGTCTCTGTTTGCTACAAGAGGAGATATCACAAAGAATGCACTTTTGTTGTTTCCTTTGGTTTCAATGCATATTCGTCTAAAACGAGCATTTGCTGTTTTCTCTTAAATGCAACATGGGAGACAAACCATTTCACATCACATTTGTGGGTCTTGGCCTTCAACACATTGTGTGAAATTTTGAGCTGTCTGTGTTTGATACAAGAGGAGATATCACAAAGTATGCGCTTTTGTTGTTTCCATTGGTTTCAATGCATATTGGTCTAAAATGAGCATTTGCAGTTTTCTCTTAAACGCAACATGTGAGAAAAACCATTTCACATTACATTTGTGGGTCTTGGTCTTCAACACATTCTGTGAAATTTGAGCTGTCTGTGTTTGCTACAAGAGGAGATATCACAAAGTTTGCGCTTTTGTTGTTTCCTTTCGTTTCAATGCATTTTGGCCTAAAATGAGCATTTGCTGTTTTCTCTTAAATGCAACATGGGAGAAAACATATTTCACATCACATTTGTGGGTCTTGGTCTTCAACACATTCTGTGAAATTTTGAGTTGTCTGTGTTTGCTACAAGAGGAGATATCACAAAGTATGCACATTTGTTGTTTCCAATGGTTTGAATGCATTTTGGCCTAAAATGAGCATTTGCTGTTTTCTCTTGAATGCAACATGGGAGAAAAACCATTTCACATCACATTTGTGGTATTGGCCTTCAACACATTCTGTGAAATTTTGAGCTGTCTGTGTTTACTACAAGAGGAGATATCACAAAGTATGCACATTTGTTGTTTCCAATGGTTTGAATGCATTTTTTCCTAAAACGAGCATTTGCTGTTTTCTCTTAAACACAACATGGGAGAAAAACCTTTTTCACATCACATTTGTGGGGCTTGGTCTTCAACACATTCTGTGAAATTTTGAGCTGTCTTTGTTTGCTTAAGAGGAGATATCACAAATTATGCGCTTTTGTTGTTTCCTTCCGTTTCAATGCATTTTGGCCTAAAACGAGCATTTGCTGTTTTCTCTTAAATGCAACATGGGAGAAAAACCATTTCACATCACATTTGTGGGTCTATGTCTTCAACACATTCTGTGAAATTTTGAGCTGTCTGTGTTTGCTACAAGAGGAGATATCACAAAGCATGCGCTTTTGTTGTTTCCATTGGTTTCAATGCATTTTGGCCTAAAACAAGCATTTGCTGTTTTCTCTTAAAGGCAACACGGGAGAAAACCCATTTCACATCACATTTGTGGGTCTTGGTCTTCAACACATTCTGTGAAATTTTGAGTTGTCTGTGTTTGCTACAAGAGGAGATATCACAAAGTATGCACTTTTGTTGTTTCCTTTCGTTTAAATGCATTTTGGTCTAAAACGAGCATTTGCTGTTTTCTCTTAAATGCAACATGGGAGAAAAACCATTTCACATCACATTTGTGGGTCTTGGTCTTCAACACATTCTGTGAAATTTTGAGCTGTCTGTATTTGCTACAAGAGGAGATATCACAAAGTATGCACTTTTGTTGTTTCCTTTCGTTTAAATGCATTTTGGTCTAAAACAATCATTTGCTGTTTTCTCTTAAATGCAACATGGAGAAAAACCTTTTTCACATCACATTTGTGGGTTTTGGTCTTCAACACATTCTATGAAATTTGAGCTGTCTCTGTTTGCTACAAGAGGAGATATCACAAAGAATGCACTTTTGTTGTTTCCTTTGGTTTCAATGCATATTCGTCTAAAACGAGCATTTGCTGTTTTCTCTTAAATGCAACATGGGAGACAAACCATTTCACATCACATTTGTTGGTCTTGGCCTTCAACACATTGTGTGAAATTTTGAGCTGTCTGTGTTTGATACAAGAGGAGATATCACAAAGTATGCGCTTTTGTTGTTTCCATTGGTTTCAATGCATATTGGTCTAAAATGAGCATTTGCAGTTTTCTCTTAAACGCAACATGTGAGAAAAACCATTTCACATCACATTTGTGGGTCTTGGTCTTCAACACATTCTGTGAAATTTGAGCTGTCTGTGTTTGCTACAAGAGGAGATATCACAAAGTTTGCGCTTTTGTTGTTTCCTTTCGTTTCAATGCATTTTGGCCTAAAATGAGCATTTGCTGTTTTCTCTTAAATGCAACATGGGAGAAAACATATTTCACATCACATTTGTGGGTCTTGGTCTTCAACACATTCTGTGAAATTTTGAGTTGTCTGTGTTTGCTACAAGAGGAGATATCACAAAGTATGCACATTTGTTGTTTCCAATGGTTTGAATGCATTTTGGCCTAAAATGAGCATTTGCTGTTTTCTCTTGAATGCAACATGGGAGAAAAACCATTTCACATCACATTTGTGGTATTGGCCTTCAACACATTCTGTGAAATTTTGAGCTGTCTGTGTTTACTACAAGAGGAGATATCACAAAGTATGCACATTTGTTGTTTCCAATGGTTTGAATGCATTTTTTCCTAAAACGAGCATTTGCTGTTTTCTCTTAAACGCAACATGGGAGAAAAACCTTTTTCACATCACATTTGTGGGGCTTGGTCTTCAACACATTCTGTGAAATTTTGAGCTCT
This sequence comes from Taudactylus pleione, assembly GCA_031769625.1. Lineage (NCBI taxonomy): Eukaryota > Metazoa > Chordata > Amphibia > Anura > Myobatrachidae > Taudactylus > Taudactylus pleione. The sequence goes on along the minus strand of JAUIMM010000274.1, from coordinate 292,767 downwards.
CTTTGTTTGCTTAAGAGGAGATATCACAAATTATGCGCTTTTGTTGTTTCCATTGGTTTCAATGCATTTTGGCCTAAAACGAGCATTTGCTGTTTTCTCTTAAATGCAACATGGGAGAAAAACCTTTTTCACATCACATTTGTGGGTCTATGTCTTCAACACATTCTGTGAAATTTTGAGCTGTCTGTGTTTGCTACAAGAAGAGATATCACAAAGTATGCGCTTTTGTTGTTTCCTTTGATTTCAATGCATTTAGGCCTAAAACAAGCATTTGCTGATTTCTCTTAAATGCAACATGGGAGAAAACCCAATTCACATCACATTAGTGGGTCTTGGTATTCAACACATTCTGTGAAATTTTGAGCTGTCTGTGTTTGCTACAAGAGGAGATATTACAAAGTATGTGCTTTTGTTGATTCCTTTCGTTTCAATGCATTTTGGCATAAAACGAGCATTTGCTGTTTTCTCTTAAATGCAACATTGGAGAAAAACCATTTCACATCACATTTGTGGGTCTTGGTCTTCAACACATTCTGTGATATTTTGAGCTGTCTGTGTTTGCTACAAGAGGAGATATCACAAAGTATGCGCTTTTGTTGTTTCCTTTCGTTTCAATGCATTTTGGCTTAAAACAAGCATTTGCTGATTTCTCTTAAATGCAACATGGGAGAAAAACTAATTCACATCACATTTGTGGGTCTTGGTTTTCTACACATTCTGTGAAATTTTTAGCTGTCTTTGCTTAAGAGGAGATATCCCAAAGTATGCACTTTTGTTGTTTCCATTGGTTTCAATGCATTTTGGCCTAAAACGAGCATTTGCTGTTTTCTCTTAAATGCAACATGGGAGAAAAACCATTTCACATCAGATTTGTAGGTCTTGGTCTTCAACACATTCTGTGAAATTTTGAGCTGTCTGTGTTTGCTACAAGAGGAGATATCACAAATAATGCGCTTTTGTTGTTTCCATTGGTTTGAATGCACTTTTACCTAAAACAAGCTTTTGCTGTTTTCTCTTAAACGAAACATGGGAGAAAAACCATTTCACATCACATTTGTGGGTCTTGGTCTTCAACACATTCTGTGAAATTTGAGCTGTCTGTTTGCTACAAGAGGAGATTTCACAAAGAATGTGCTTTTGTTGTTTCCATTGGTTTCAATGGATTTTGGCCTAAAACAGGCATTTGCTGTTTTCTCTTAAAGGTAACATGGGAGACAAACCATTTCACATCACATTTGTGGGTCTTGATCTTCAACACATTCTGTGAAATTTTGAGCTGTCTGTTTTTGCTACAAGAGGAGATATCACAAAGTATGCGCTTTTGTTGTTTCCATTGGTTTCAATGCATTTTGGCCTAAAACGAGCAATTGCTGTTTTTTCTTAAATGCAACATGGGAGAAAATCTGTTTCACATCACATTTGTGGGTCTTGGTCTTCAACACATTCTGTGAAATTTTGATCTGTCTGTGTTTGCTACAAGAGGAGATATCACAAAGCATGCGCTTTTGTTCTTTCCATTGGTTTCAATGCATTTTGGCCTAAAACAAGCATTTGCTGATTTCTCTTAAATGCAACATGGGAGAAAACCCATTTCACATCACATTTGTGGGTCTTGGTCTTCAACACATTCTGTGAAATTTTGAGTTGTCTGTGTTTGCTACAAGAGGAGATATCACAAAGTATGCACTTTTGTTGTTTCCTTTCGTTTAAATGCATTTTGGTCTAAAATGAGCATTTGCTGTTTTCTCTTAAATGCAACATGGGAGAAAAACCATTTCACATCACATTTGTGGGTCTTGGTCTTCAACACATTCTGTGAAATTTTGAGCTGTCTGTAATTGCTACAAGAGGAGATATCACAAAGTATGCACTTTTGTTGTTTCCTTTCGTTTAAATGCATTTTGGTCTAAAACAATCATTTGCTGTTTTCTCTTAAATGCAATATGGAGAAAAACCATTTCACATCAGATTTGTGGGTCTTGGTCTTCAACACATTCTGTGAAATTTTGAGCTGTCTGTGTTTGCTACAAGAGGAGATATCACAAAGTATGTGCTTTTGTTGTTTCCTTTGGTTTCAATGCATTTTGGCCTAAAACGAGCATTTGCTGTTTTCTCTTAAACGCAACATGGGAGAAAAACCTTTTTCACATCACATTTGTGGGTTTTGGTCTTCAACACATTCTATGAAATTTGAGCTGTCTCTGTTTGCTACAAGAGGAGATATCACAAAGAATGCACTTTTGTTGTTTCCTTTGGTTTCAATGCATATTGGTCTAAAACGAGCATTTGCTGTTTTCTCTTAAATGCAACATGGGAGACAAACCATTTCACATCACATTTGTGGGTCTTGGCCTTCAACACATTGTGTGAAATTTTGAGCTGTCTGTGTTTGATACAAGAGGAGATATCACAAAGTATGCGCTTTTGTTGTTTCCTTTCGTTTCAATGCATTTTGGCCTAAAATGAGCATTTGCTGTTTTCTCTTAAATGCAACATGGGAGAAAACATATTTCACATCACATTTGTGGGTCTTGGTCTTCAACACATTTTGTGAAATTTTGAGTTGTCTGTGTTTGCTACAAGAGGAGATATCACAAAGTATGCACATTTGTTGTTTCCAATGGTTTGAATGCATTTTGGCCTAAAATGAGCATTTGCTGTTTTCTCTTGAATGCAACATGGGAGAAAAACCATTTCACATCACATTTGTGGTATTGGCCTTCAACACATTCTGTGAAATTTTGAGCTGTCTGTGTTTACTACAAGAGGAGATATCACAAAGTATGCACATTTGTTGTTTCCAATGGTTTGAATGCATTTTTTCCTAAAACGAGCATTTGCTGTTTTCTCTTAAACGCAACATGGGAGAAAAACCTTTTTCACATCACATTTGTGGGGCTTGGTCTTCAACACATTCTGTGAAATTTTGAGCTGTCTTTGTTTGCTTAAAAGGAGATATCACAAATTATGCGCATTTGTTGTTTCCATTGGTTTCAATGCATTTTGGCCTAAAACGAGCATTTGCTGTTTTCTCTTAAATGCAACATGGGAGAAAAACCATTTCACATCACATTTGTGGGTCTATGTCTTCAACACATTCTGTGAAATTTTGAGCTGTCTGTGTTTGCTACAAGAAGAGATATCACAAAGTATGCGCTTTTGTTGTTTCCTTTGATTTCAATGCATTTAGGCCTAAAACAAGCATTTGCTGATTTCTCTTAAATGCAACATGGGAGAAAACCCAATTCACATTACATTAGTGGGTCTTGGTATTCAACACATTCTGTGAAATTTTGAGCTGTCTGTGTTTGCTACAAGAGGAGATATTACAAAGTATGCGCTTTTGTTGTTTCCTTTCGTTTCAATGCATTTTGGCATAAAACGAGCATTTGCTGTTTTCTCTTAAATGCAACATGGGAGAAAAACCATTTCACATCACATTTGTGGGTCTTTGTCTTCAACACATTCTGTGAAATTTTGAGCTGTCTGTGTTTGCTACAAGAGGAGATATCACAAAGTATGCGCTTTTGTTGTTTCCTTTTGTTTCAATGCATTTTGGCCTAAAACAAGCATTTGCTGATTTCTCTTAAATGCAACATGGGAGAAAAACTAATTCACATCACATTTGTGGGTCTTGGTTTTCTACACATTCTGTGAAATTTTGAGCTGTCTGTGTTTGCTACAAGAGGAGATATCACAAAGCATGCGCTTTTGTTGTTTCCATTGGTTTCAATGCATTTTGGCCTAAAACAAGCATTTGCTGTTTTCTCTTAAAGGCAACACGGGAGAAAACCTATTTCACATCACATTTGTGGGTCTTGGTCTTCAACACATTCTGTGAAATTTTTAGTTGTCTGTGTTTGCTACAAGAGGAGATATCACAAAGTATGCACTTTTGTTGTTTCCTTTCGTTTAAATGCATTTTGGTCTAAAACGAGCATTTGCTGTTTTCTCTTAAATGCAACATGGAGAAAAACCATTTCACATCAGATTTGTGGGTCTTGGTCTTCAACACATTCTGTGAAATTTTGAGCTGTCTGTGTTTGCTACAAGAGGAGATATCACAAAGTATGCGCTTTTGTTGTTTCCTTTCGTTTCAATGCATTTTGGCCTAAAACAAGCATTTGCTTTTTTGTCTTAAATGCAACATGGGAGAAAACACATTTCACATCACATTTGTGGGTCTTGGTCTTCAACACATTCTGTGAAATTTTGAGTTGTCTACGTTTGCTACAAGAGGAGATATCACAAAGTATGTGCTTTTGTTGTTTCCTTTGGTTTCATTGCATTTTGGCCTGAAACGAGCATTTGCTGTTTTCTCTTAAACGAAACATGGGAGAAAAACCATTTCACATCACATTTGTGGGTCTTGGTCTTCAACACATTCTGTGAAATTTTGAGCTGTCTGTGTTTGCTACAAGAGGAGATATCACAAAGTATGCGCTTTTGTTGTTTCCATTGGTTTCAATGCATTTTGGCCTAAAACGAGCATTTGCTGTTTTCTCTTAAATGCAACATGGGAGAAAAACCATTTCACATCACATTTCTGGGTCTTGGCCTTCAATACAATGTGTGAAATTTTTAGCTATCTGTGTTTGCTAGAAGAGGAGATATCACAAAGTATGCGCTTTTGTTGTTTTCCCATTGGTTTCAATGCACATTGGCCTAAAACGAGCATTTGCTGTTTTCTCTTAAATGCAACATGGGAGAAAAACCATTTCACATCAAATTTGTGGGTCTTGGTCTTCAACACATTCTGTGAAATTTTGATCTGTCTGTGTTTGCTAGAAGAGGAGATATCACAAAGAATGCACTTTTGTTCTTTCCATTGGTTTCAATGCATTTTGGCCTAAAACAAGCATTTGCTGATTTCTCTTAAATGCAACATGGGAGAAAAACTAATTCACATCACATTTGTGGGTCTTGGTTTTCCACACATTCTGTGAAATTTTGAGCTGTCTGTGTTTGCTACAAGAGGAGATATCACAAGGCATGCGCTTTTGTTGTTTCCATTGGTTTCAATGCATTTTGGCCTAAAACAAGCATTTGCTGTTTTCTCTTAAAGGCAACAACGGGAGAAAACCCATTTCACATCACATTTGTGGGTCTTGGTCTTCAACACATTCTGTGAAATTTTGAGTTGTCTGTGTTTGCTACAAGAGGAGATATCACAAAGTATGCACTTTTGTTGTTTCCTTTCGTTCAAATGCATTTTGGTCTAAAATGAGCATTTGCTGTTTTCTCTTAAATGCAACATGGGAGAAAAACCATTTCACATCACATTTGTGGGTCTTGGTCTTCAACACATTCTGTGAAATTTTGAGCTGTCTGTAATTGCTACAAGAGGAGATATCACAAAGTATGCACTTTTGTTGTTTCCTTTCGTTTAAATGCATTTTGGTCTAAAACAATCATTTGCTGTTTTCTCTTAAATGCAACATGAAGAAAAACCATTTCACATCAGATTTGTGGGTCTTGGTCTTCAACACATTCTGTGAAATTTTGAGCTGTCTGTGTTTGCTACAAGAGGAGATATCACAAAGTATGTGCTTTTGTTGTTTCCTTTGGTTTCATTGCATTTTGGCCTGAAACGAGCATTTGCTGTTTTCTCTTAAACAAAACATGGGAGAAAAACCATTTCACATCACATTTGTGGGTCTTGGTCTTCAACACATTCTGTGAAATTTGAGCTGTCTGTGTTTACTACAAGAGGAGATATCACAAAGTATGCACTTTTGTTGTTTCCTTCCGTTTCAATGCATTTTGGCCTAAAATGAGCATTTGCTGTTTTCTCTTAAATGCAACATGGGAGAAAACAAATTTCACATCACATTTGTGGGTCTTGGTCTTCAACACATTCTGTGAAGTTTTGAGTTGTCTGTGTTTGCTACAAGAGGAAATATCACAAAGTATGCACATTTGTAGTTTCCAATGGTTTGAATGCATTTTGGCCTAAAATGAGCATTTGCTGTTTTCTCTTGAATGCAACATGGGAGAAAAACCATTTCACATCACATTTGTGGTATTGGCCTTCAACACATTCTGTGAAATTTTGAGCTGTCTGTGTTTACTACAAGAGGAGATATCACAAATTATGCGCTTTTGTTGTTTCCATTGGTTTCAATGCATTTTGGCCTAAAACAAGCATTTGCTGTTTTCTCTTAAATGCAACATGGGAGAAAAACCATTTCACATCACATTTGTGAGTCTTTGTCTTCAACACATTCTGTGAAATTTTGAGCTGTCTGTGTTTGCTACAAGAAGAGATATCACAAAGTATGCGCTTTTGTTGTTTCCTTTGATTTCAATGCATTTAGGCCTAAAACAAGCATTTGCTGATTTCTCTTAAATGCAACATGGGAGAAAAACCAATTCACATCACATTAGTGGGTCTTGGTATTCAACACATTCTGTGAAATTTTGAGCTGTCTGTGTTTGCTACAAGAGGAGATATTACAAAGTATGCGCTTTTGTTGTTTCCATTCGTTTCAATGCATTTTGGCATAAAACGAGCATTTGCTGTTTTCTCTTAAATGCAACATGGGAGAAAACCCATTTCATGTCACATTTGTGGCTCTTGGTCTTCAACACATTCTATGAAATTTTGAGTTGTCTGTGTTTGCTTAAGAGGAGATATCACAAAGTATGCGCTTTTGTTGTTTCCATTGGTTTCAATGCATTTTGGCCTAAAACGAGCATTTGCTGTTTTCTCTTAAATGCAACATGGGAGAAAAACCATTTCACATCACATTTGTGGGTCTTGGTCTTCAACACATTCTGTGAAATTTTGAGCTGTCTGTGTTTGCTACAAGAGGAGATATCACAAAGTATGCGCTTTTGTTGTTTCCATTGGTTTCAATGCATTTTGGCCTAAAACGAGCATTTGCTGTTTTCTCTTAAATGCAACATGGGAGAAAAACCATTTCACATCACATTTCTGGGTCTTGGCCTTCAATACAATGTGTGAAATTTTTAGCTATCTGTGTTTGCTAGAAGAGGAGATATCACAAAGTATGCGCTTTTGTTGTTTTCCCATTGTTTTCAATGCACAGTGGCCTAAAACGAGCATTTGCTGTTTTCTCTTAAATGAAACATGGGAGAAAAACCATTTCACATCACATTTGTGGGTCTTGGTCTTCAACACATTCTGTGAAATTTTGATCTGTCTGTGTTTGCTAGAAGAGGAGATATCACAAAGAATGCACTTTTGTTCTTTCCATTGGTTTCAATGCATTTTGGCCTAAAACAAGCATTTGCTGATTTCTCTTAAATGCAACATGGGAGAAAAACTAATTCACATCACATTTGTGGGTCTTGGTTTTCCACACATTCTGTGAAATTTTGAGCTGTCTGTGTTTGCTACAAGAGGAGATATCACAAAGCATGTGCTTTTGTTGTTTCCATTGGTTTCAATGCATTTTGGCCTAAAACAAGCATTTGCTGTTTTCTCTTAAATGCAACATGAAGAAAAACCATTTCACATCAGATTTGTGGGTCTTGGTCTTCAACACATTCTGTGAAATTTTGAGCTGTCTGTGTTTGCTACAAGAGGAGATATCACAAAGTATGTGCTTTTGTTGTTTCCTTTGGTTTCAATGCATTTTGGCCTAAAACGAGCATTTGCTGTTTTCTCTTAAACGCAACATGGGAGAAAAACCTTTTTCACATCACATTTGTGGGTTTTGGTCTTCAACACATTCTATGAAATTTTGAGTTGTCTCTGTTTGCTACAAGAGGAGATATCACAAAGAATGCACTTTTGTTGTTTCCTTTGGTTTCAATGCATTTTGGCCTAAAACGAGCATTTGCTGTTTTCTCTTAAACGCAACATGGGAGAAAAACCTTTTTCACATCACATTTGTGGGTCTTGGTCTTCAACACATTCTGTGAAATTTTGAGTTGTCTCTGTTTGCTACAAGAGGAGATATCACAAAGAATGCACTTTTGTTGTTTCCTTTGGTTTCAATGCATTTTGGCCTAAAATGAGCATTTGCTGTTTTCTCTTGAATGCAACATGGGAGAAAAACCATTTCACATCACATTTGTGGTATTGGCCTTCAACACATTCTGTGAAATTTTGAGCTGTCTGTGTTTACTACAAGAGGAGATATCACAAAGTATGCACATTTGTTGTTTCCAATGGTTTGAATGCATTTTTTCCTAAAACGAGCATTTGCTGTTTTCTCTTAAACGCAACATGGGAGAAAAACCTTTTTCACATCACATTTGTGGGGCTTGGTCTTCAACACATTCTGTGAAATTTTGAGCTGTCTTTGTTTGCTTAAAAGGAGATATCACAAATTATGCGTTTTTGTTGTTTCCATTGGTTTCAATGCATTTTGGCCTAAAACGAGCATTTGCTGTTTTCTCTTAAATGCAACATGGGAGAAAAACCATTTCACATCACATTTGTGGGTCTATGTCTTCAACACATTCTGTGAAATTTTGAGCTGTCTGTGTTTGCTACAAGAAGAGATATCACAAAGTATGCGCTTTTGTTGTTTCCTTTGATTTCAATGCAGTTAGGCCTAAAACAAGCATTTGCTGATTTCTCTTAAATGCAACATGGGAGAAAACCCAATTCACATCACATTAGTGGGTCTTGGTATTCAACACATTCTGTGAAATTTTGAGCTGTCTGTGTTTGCTACAAGAGGAGATATTACAAAGTATGCGCTTTTGTTGTTTCCTTTCGTTTCAATGCATTTTGGCCTAAAATGAGCATTTGCTGTTTTCTCTTAAATGCAACATGGGAGAAAACATATTTCACATCACATTTGTGGGTCTTGGTCTTCAACACATTCTGTGAAATTTTGAGTTGTCTGTGTTTGCTACAAGAGGAAATATCACAAACTATGCACATTTGTTGTTTCCAATGGTTTGAATGCATTTTGGCCTAAAATGAGCATTTGCTGTTTTCTCTTGAATGCAACATGGGAGAAAAACCATTTCACATCACATTTGTGGTATTGGCCTTCAACACATTCTGTGAAATTTTGAGCTGTCTGTGTTTACTACAAGATGAGATATCACAAAGTATGCACATTTGTTGTTTCCAATGGTTTGAATGCATTTTTTCCTAAAACGAGCATTTGCTGTTTTCTCTTAAACGCAACATGGGAGAAAAACCTTTTTCACATCACATTTGTGGGGCTTGGTCTTCAACACATTCTGTGAAATTTTGAGCTGTCTGTGTATGCTACAAGAAGAGATATCACAAAGTATGCGCTTTTGTTGTTTCCTTTGATTTCAATGCATTTAGGCCTAAAACAAGCATTTGCTGATTTCTCTTAAATGCAACATGGGAGAAAAACCAATTCACATCTCATTAGTGGGTCTTGGTATTCAACACATTCTGTGAAATTTTGAGCTGTCTGTGTTTGCTACAAGAGGAGATATTACAAAGTATGCGCTTTTGTTGTTTCCATTCGTTTCAATGCATTTTGGCATAAAACGAGCATTTGCTGTTTTCTCTTAAATGCAACATGGGAGAAAACCCATTTCATGTCACATTTGTGGCTCTTGGTCTTCAACACATTCCATGAAATTTTGAGTTGTCTGTGTTTGCTTAAGAGGAGATATCACAAAGTATGCGCTTTTGTTGTTTCCAATTGTTTCAATGCATTTTGGCCTAAAACGAGCATTTGCTGTTTTCTCTTAAATGCAACATGGGAGAAAAACCATTTCACATCACATTTGTGGGTCTTGGTCTTCAACACATTCTGTGAAATTTTGAGCTGTCTGTGTTTGCTACAAGAGGAGATATCACAAAGTATGCGCTTTTGTTGTTTCCATTGGTTTCAATGCATTTTGGCCTAAAATGAGCATTTGCTGTTTTCTCTTAAATGCAACATGGGAGAAAAACCATTTCACATCACATTTCTGGGTCTTGGCCTTCAATACAATGTGTGAAATTTTTAGCTATCTGTGTTTGCTAGAAGAGGAGATATCACAAAGTATGCGCTTTTGTTGTTTTCCCATTGGTTTCAATGCACATTGGCCTAAAACGAGCATTTGCTGTTTTCTCTTAAATGCAACATGGGAGAAAAACCATTTCACATCACATTTGTGGGTCTTGGTCTTCAACACATTCTGTGAAATTTTGAGCTGTCTTTGTTTGCTTAAGAGGAGATATCACAAAGTATGCGCTTTTGTTGCTTCCATTGGTTTGAATGCATTTTTTCCTAAAACGAGCTTTTGCTGTTTTCTCGTAAACAAAACATGGGAGAAAAACCATTTCACATCACATTTGTGCGTCTTGGTCTTCAACACATTCTGTGAAATTTTGAGCTGTCTGTGTTTGCTACAAGAGGAGATATCACAAAGTATGCACATTTGTTGTTTCCATTGGTTTCAATGCATTTTGGTCTAAAACAGGCATTTGCTGTTTTCTCTTAAAGGCAAAATGGGAGACAAACCATTTCACATCACATTTGTGGGTCTTGGTCTTCAACACATTCTGTGAAATTTTGAGCTGTCTGTGTTTGCTACAAGAGGAGATATCACAAAGTTTGTGCTTTTGTTGTTTCCAATGGTTTGAATGCATATTTTCCAAAAATGAGCATTTGCTGTTTTCTCTTAAACGCAACATGGGAGAAAAACCAATTCACATCACATTAGTGGGTCTTGGTATTCAACACATTCTGTGAAATTTTGAGCTATCTGTGTTTGCTACAAGAGGAGATATCACAAAGTATGCGCTTTTGTTGTTTCCTTTCGTTTCAATGCATTTTGGCCTAAAACGAGCATTTGCTGTTTTCTCTTAAATGCAACATGGGAGAAAAACCATTTCACATCACATTTCTGGGTCTTGGCCTTCAACACAATGTGTGAAATTTTTAGCTATCTGTGTTTGCTAGAAGAGGAGATATCACAAAGTATGCACTTTTGTTGTTTTCCCATTGGTTTCAATGCACATTGGCCTAAAACGAGCATTTGCTGTTTTCTCTTAAACGCAACATGGGAGAAAAACCATTTCACATCACATTTGTGGGTCATGGTCTTCAACACATTCTGTGAAATTTTGAGCTGTCTGTGTTTGCTTAAGAGGAGATATCACAAAGTATGCGCTTTTGTTGTTTCCATTGGTTTCAATGCATTTTGGCCTAAAACGAGCATTTGCTGTTTTCTCTTAAATGCAACATGGGAGAAAAACCATTTCACATCTCATTTCTGGGTCTTGGCCTTCAACACAATGTGTGAAATTTTTAGCTATCTGTGTTTGCTAGAAGAGGAGATATCACAAAGTATGCGCTTTTGTTGTTTTCCCATTGGTTTCAATGCACATTGGCCTAAAACGAGCATTTGCAGTTTTCTCTTAAATGCAACATGGGAGAAAAACCATTTCACATCACATTTGTGGGTCTTGGTCTTCAACACATTCTGTGAAATTTTGAGCTGTCTGTGTTTGCTACAAGAGGAGATATCACAAAGAATGCGCTTTTGTTGTTTCCATTGGTTTCAATGCATTTTGGCCTAAAACGAGCATTTGCTGTTTTCTCTTAAATGCATCATGGGAGAAAAACCATTTCACATCACATTTCTGGGTCTTGGCCTTCAACACAATGTGTGAAATTTTTAGCTATCTGTGTTTGCTAGAAGAGGAGATATCACAAAGTATGCGCTTTTGTTGTTTTCCCATTGGTTTCAATGCACATTGGCCTAAAACGAGCATTTGCAGATTTCTCTTAAATGCAACATGGGAGAAAAACCATTTCACATCACATTTGTGGGTCTTGGTCTTCAACACATTCTGTGAAATTTTGAGCTGTCTTTGTTTGCTTAAGAGGAGATATCACAAAGTATGCACTTTTGTTGTTTCCATTGGTTTGAATGCATTTTGGCCTAAAACAGGCATTTGCTGCTTTCTCTTAAAGGCAACATGGGAGACAATCCATTTCACATCACATTTCTGGGTCTTGGCCTTCAACACAATGTGTGAAATTTTTAGCTATCTGTGTTTGCTAGAAGAGGAGATATCACAAAGTATGCGCTTTTGTTGTTTTCCCATTGGATTCAATGCACATTGGCCTAAAACGAGCATTTGCAGATTTCTCTTAAATGCAACATGGGAGAAAAACCATTTCACATCACATTTGTGGGTCTTGGTCTTCAACACATTCTGTGAAATTTTGAGCTGTCTTTGTTTGCTTAAGAGGAGATATCACAAAGTATGCACTTTTGTTGTTTCCATTGGTTTGAATGCATTTTGGCCTAAAACAGGCATTTGCTGTTTTCTCTTAAAGGCAACATGGGAGACAAACCATTTCACATCACATTTGTGGGTCTTGGTCTTCAACACATTCTGTGAAATTTTGAGCTGTCTGTGTTTGCTACAAGAGGAGATATCACAAAGTATGCACATTTGTTGTTTCCAATGGTTTCAATGCATTTTGGCCTAAAACGAGCATTTGCTGTTTTCTCTTAAATGCAACATGGGAGAAAAACCATTTCACATCACATTTGTGGGTCTTGGTCTTCAACACATTCTGTGAAATTTTGAGCTGTCTGTATTTGCTACAAGAGGAGATATCACAAAGAATGTGCTTTTGTTGTTTCCTTTGGTTTCAATGCATTTTGGCCTAAAACGAGCATTTGCTGTTTTCTCTTAAACACAACATGGGAGAAAAACCTTTTTCACATCACATTTGTGGGTTGTGGTCTTCAACACATTCTATGAAATTTGAGCTGTCTCTGTTTGCTACAAGAGGAGATATCACAAAGAATGCACTTTTGTTGTTTCCTTTGGTTTCAATGCATATTCGTCTAAAACGAGCATTTGCTGTTTTCTCTTAAATGCAACATGGGAGAAAACCATTTCACATCACATTTGTTGGTCTTGGCCTTCAACACATTGTGTGAAATTTTGAGCTGTCTGTGTTTGCTACAAGAGGAGATATCACAAAGTTTGTGCTTTTGTTGTTTCCTTTCGTTTCAATGCATTTTGGCCTGAAATGAGCATTTGCTGTTTTCTCTTAAATGCAACATGGGAGAAAACATATTTCACATCACATTTGTGGGTCTTGGTCTTCAACACATTCTGTGAAATTTTGAGTTGTCTGTGTTTGCTACAAGAGGAGATATTACAAAGTATGCGCTTTTGTTGTTTCCTTTCGTTTCAATGCATTTTGGCATAAAACGAGCATTTGCTGTTTTCTCTTAAATGCAACATGGGAGAAAAACCATTTCACATCACATTTGTGGGTCTTGGTCTTCAACACATTCTGTGAAATTTTGAGCTGTCTGTGTTTGCTACAAGAGGAGATATCACAAAGTATGAGCTTTTGTTGTTTCCTTTTGTTTCAATGCATTTTGGCCTAAAACAAGCATTTGCTGATTTAATGCAACATGGGAGAAAAACTAATTCACATCACATTTGTGGGTCTTGGTTTTCTACACATTCTGTGAAATTTTGAGCTGTCTGCGTTTGATACAAGAGGAGATATCACAAAGCATGCGCTTTTGTTGTTTCCATTGGTTTCAATGCATTTTGGCCTAAAACAAGCATTTGCTGTTTTCTCTTAAAGGCAACACGGGAGAAAACCCATTTCACATCACATTTGTGGGTCTTGGTCTTCAACACATTCTGTGAAATTTTTAGTTGTCTGTGTTTGCTACAAGAGGAGATATCACAAAGTATGCACTTTTGTTGTTTCCTTTCGTTTCAATGCATTTTGGCCTAAAACAAGCATTTGCTGTTTTCTCTTAAATGCAACATGGGAGAAAACACATTTCACATCACATTTGTGGGTCTTGGTCTTCAACACATTCTGTGAAATTTTGAGTTGTCTACGTTTGCTACAAGAGGAGATATCACAAAGTATGTGCTTTTGTTGTTTACTTTGGTTTCATTGCATTTTGGCCTGAAACGAGCATTTGCTGTTTTCTCTTAAACGAAACATGGGAGAAAAACCATTTCACATCACATTTGTGGGTCTTGGTCTTCAACACATTCTGTGAAATTTGAGCTGTCTGTGTTTACTACAAGAGGAGATATCACAAAGTATGCACTTTTGTTGTTTCCTTCCGTTTCAATGCATTTTGGCCTAAAATGAGCATTTGCTGTTTTCTCTTAAATGCAACATGGGAGAAAACATATTTCACATCACATTTGTGGGTCTTGGTCTTCAACACATTCTGTGAAATTTTGAGTTGTCTGTGTTTGCTACAAGAGGAAATATCACAAAGTATGCACATTTGTTGTTTCCAATGGTTTGAATGCATTTTGGCCTAAAATGAGCATTTGCTGTTTTCTCTTGAATGCAACATGGGAGAAAAACCATTTCACATCAAATTTGTGGGTCTTTGTCTTCAACACATTCTGTGAAATTTTGAGCTGTCTGTATTTGCTACAAGAGGAGATATCACAAAGTATGTGCTTTTGTTGTTTCCTTTGGTTTCAATGCATTTTGGCCTAAAACGAGCATTTGCTGTTTTCTCTTAAACGCAACATGGGAGAAAAACCTTTTTCACATCACATTTGTGGGTTGTGGTCTTCAACACATTCTATGAAATTTGAGCTGTCTCTGTTTGCTACAAGAGGAGATATCACAAAGAATGCACTTTTGTTGTTTCCTTTGGTTTCAATGCATATTCGTCTAAAACGAGCATTTGCTGTTTTCTCTTAAATGCAACATGGGAGACAAACCATTTCACATCACATTTGTTGGTCTTGGCCTTCAACACATTGTGTGAAATTTTGAGCTGTCTGTGTTTGCTACAAGAGGAGATATCACAAAGTATGTGCTTTTGTTGTTTCCTTTGGTTTCAATGCATTTTGGCCTAAAACGAGCATTTGCTGTTTTCTCTTAAACGCAACATGGGAGAAAAACCTTTTTCACATCACATTTGTGGGTTTTGGTCTTCAACACATTCTATGAAATTTGAGCTGTCTCTGTTTGCTACAAGAGGAGATATCACAAAGAATGCACTTTTGTTGTTTCCTTTGGTTTCAATGCATATTCGTCTAAAACGAGCATTTGCTGTTTTCTCTTAAATGCAACATGGGAGACAAACCATTTCACATCACATTTGTTGGTCTTGGCCTTCAACACATTGTGTGAAATTTTGAGCTGTCTGTGTTTGATACAAGAGGAGATATCACAAAGTATGCACTTTTGTTGTTTCCATTGGTTTCAATGCATATTGGTCTAAAATGAGCATTTGCAGTTTTCTCTTAAACGCAACATGTGAGAAAAACCATTTCACATCACATTTGAGGGTCTTGGTCTTCAACACATTCTGTGAAATTTGAGCTGTCTGTGTTTGCTACAAGAGGAGATATCACAAAGTTTGTGCTTTTGTTGTTTCCTTTCGTTTCAATGCATTTTGGCCTAAAATGAGCATTTGCTGTTTTCTCTTAAATGCAACATGGGAGAAAACATATTTCACATCACATTTGTGGGTCTTGGTCTTCAACACATTCTGTGAAATTTTGAGTTGTCTGTGTTTGCTACAAGAGGAGATATTACAAAGTATGCGCTTTTGTTGTTTCCTTTCGTTTCAATGCATTTTGGCATAAAACGAGCATTTGGTGTTTTCTCTTAAATGCAACATGGGAGAAAAACCATTTCACATCACATTTGTGGGTCTTGGTCTTCTACACATTCTGTGAAATTTTGAGCTGTCTGTGTTTGCTACAAGAGGAGATATCACAAAGTATGAGCTTTTGTTGTTTTCTTTTGTTTCAATGCATTTTGGCCTAAAACAAGCATTTGCTGATTTAATGCAACATGGGAGAAAAACTAATTCACATCACATTTGTGGGTCTTGGTTTTCTACACATTCTGTGAAATTTTGAGATGTCTGCGTTTGCTACAAGAGGAGATATCACAAAGCATGCGCTTTTGTTGTTTCCATTGGTTTCAATGCATTTTGGCCTAAAACAAGCATTTGCTGTTTTCTCTTAAATGCAACATGGAGAAAAACCATTTCACATCAGATTTGTGGGTCTTGGTCTTCAACACATTCTGTGAAATTTTGAGCTGTCTGTGTTTGCTACAAGAGGAGATATCACAAAGTATGCACTTTTGTTGTTTCCTTTCGTTTCAATGCATTTTGGCCTAAAACAAGCATTTGCTGTTTTCTCTTAAATGCAACATGGGAGAAAACACATTTCACATCACATTTGTGGGTCTTGGTCTTCAACACATTCTGTGAAATTTTGAGTTGTCTACGTTTGCTACAAGAGGAGATATCACAAAGTATGTGCTTTTGTTGTTTACTTTGGTTTCATTGCATTTTGGCCTGAAACGAGCATTTGCTGTTTTCTCTTAAACGAAACATGGGAGAAAAACCATTTCACATCACATTTGTGGGTCTTGGTCTTCAACACATTCTGTGAAATTTGAGCTGTCTGTGTTTACTACAAGAGGAGATATCACAAAGTATGCACTTTTGTTGTTTCCTTCCGTTTCAATGCATTTTGGCCTAAAATGAGCATTTGCTGTTTTCTCTTAAATGCAACATGGGAGAAAACATATTTCACATCACATTTGTGGGTCTTGGTCTTCAACACATTCTGTGAAATTTTGAGTTGTCTGTGTTTGCTACAAGAGGAAATATCACAAAGTATGCACATTTGTTGTTTCCAATGGTTTGAATGCATTTTGGCCTAAAATGAGCATTTGCTGTTTTCTCTTGAATGCAACATGGGAGAAAAACCATTTCACATCACATTTGTGGTATTGGCCTTCAACACATTCTGTGAAATTTTGAGCTGTCTGTGTTTACTACAAGAGGAGATATCACAAAGTATGCACATTTGTTGTTTCCAATGGTTTGAATGCATTTTTTCCTAAAACGAGCATTTGCTGTTTTCTCTTAAACGCAACATGGGAGAAAAACCTTTTTCACATCACATTTGTGGGGCTTGGTCTTCAACACATTCTGTGAAATTTTGAGCTGTCTGTGTTTGCTTAAGAGGAGATATCACAAATTATGTGCTTTTGTTGTTTCCATTGGTTTCAATGCATTTTGGCCTAAAACAAGCATTTGCTGTTTTCTCTTAAATGCAACATGGGAGAAAAACCATTTCACATCACATTTGTGAGTCTTTGTCTTCAACACATTCTGTGAAATTTTGAGCTGTCTGTGTATGCTACAAGAAGAGATATCACAAAGTATGCGCTTTTGTTGTTTCCTTTGATTTCAATGCATTTAGGCCTAAAACAAGCATTTGCTGATTTCTCTTAAATGCAACATGGGAGAAAAACCAATTCACATCTCATTAGTGGGTCTTGGTATTCAACACATTCTGTGAAATTTTGAGCTGTCTGTGTTTGCTACAAGAGGAGATATTACAAAGTATGCGCTTTTGTTGTTTCCATTCGTTTCAATGCATTTTGGCATAAAACGAGCATTTGCTGTTTTCTCTTAAATGCAACATGGGAGAAAACCCATTTCATGTCACATTTGTGGCTCTTGGTCTTCAACACATTCTATGAAATTTTGAGTTGTCTGTGTTTGCTTAAGAGGAGATATCACAAAGTATGCGCTTTTGTTGTTTCCATTGGTTTCAATGCATTTTGGCCTAAAACGAGCATTTGCTGTTTTCTCTTAAATGCAACATGGGAGAAAAACCATTTCACATCACATTTGTGGGTCTTGGTCTTCAACACATTCTGTGAAATTTTGAGCTGTCTGTGTTTGCTACAAGAGGAGATATCACAAAGTATGCGCTTTTGTTGTTTCCATTGGTTTCAATGCATTTTGGCCTAAAACTAGCATTTGCTGTTTTCTCTTAAATGCAACATGGGAGAAAAACCATTTCACATCACATTTCTGGGTCTTGGCCTTCAATACAATGTGTGAAATTTTTAGCTATCTGTGTTTGCTAGAAGAGGAGATATCACAAAGTATGCGCTTTTGTTGTTTTCCCATTGGTTTCAATGCACATTGGCCTAAAACGAGCATTTGCTGTTTTCTCTTAAATGCAACATGGGAGAAAAACCATTTCACATCACATTTGTGGGTCTTGGTCTTCAACACATTCTGTGAAATTTTGAGCTGTCTTTGTTTGCTTAAGAGGAGATATCACAAAGTATGAGCTTTTGTTGCTTCCATTGGTTTGAATGCATTTTTTCCTAAAACGAGCTTTTGCTGTTTTCTCGTAAACAAAACATGGGAGAAAAACCATTTCACATCACATTTGTGCGTCTTGGTCTTCAACACATTCTGTGAAATTTTGAGCTGTCTGTGTTTGCTACAAGAGGAGATATCACAAAGTATGCACATTTGTTGTTTCCATTGGTTTCAATGCATTTTGGTCTAAAACAGGCATTTGCTGTTTTCTCTTAAAGGCAACATGGGAGACAAACCATTTCACATCACATTTGTGGGTCTTGGTCTTCAACACATTCTGTGAAATTTTGAGCTGTCTGTGTTTGCTACAAGAGGAGATATCACAAAGTATGCACATTTGTTGTTTCCAATGGTTTGAATGCATATTTTTCAAAAATGAGCATTTGCTGTTTTCTCTTAAACGCAACATGGGAGAAAAACCAATTCACATCACATTAGTGGGTCTTGGTATTCAACACATTCTGTGAAATTTTGAGCTATCTGTGTTTGCTACAAGAGGAGATATCACAAAGTATGCGCTTTTGTTGTTTCCTTTCGTTTCAATGCATTTTGGCCTAAAACGAGCATTTGCTGTTTTCTCTTAAATGCAACATGGGAGAAAAACCATTTCACATCACATTTCTGGGTCTTGGCCTTCAACACAATGTGTGAAATTTTTAGCTATCTGTGTTTGCTAGAAGAGGAGATATCACAAAGTATGCACTTTTGTTGTTTTCCCATTGGTTTCAATGCACATTGGCCTAAAACGAACATTTGCTGTTTTCTCTTAAACGCAACATGGGAGAAAAACCATTTCACATCACATTTGTGGGTCTTGGTCTTCAACACATTCTGTGAAATTTTGAGCTGTCTGTGTTTGCTACAAGAGGAGATATCACAAAGTATGTGCTTTTGTTGTTTACTTTGGTTTCATTGCATTTTGGCCTGAAACGAGCATTTGCTGTTTTCTCTTAAACGAAACATGGGAGAAAAACCATTTCACATCACATTTGTGGGTCTTGGTCTTCAACACATTCTGTGAAATTTTGAGTTGTCTGTGTTTGCTACAAGAGGAAATATCACAAAGTATGCACATTTGTTGTTTCCAATGGTTTGAATGCATTTTGCCCTAAAATGAGCATTTGCTGTTTTCTCTTGAATGCAACATGGGAGAAAAACCATTTCACATCACATTTGTGGTATTGGCCTTCAACACATTCTGTGAAATTTTGAGCTGTCTGTGTTTACTACAAGAGGAGATATCACAAAGTATGCACATTTGTTGTTTCCAATGGTTTGAATGCATTTTTTCCTAAAACGAGCATTTGCTGTTTTCTCTTAAACGCAACATGGGAGAAAAACCTTTTTCACATCACATTTGTGGGGCTTGGTCTTCAACACATTCTGTGAAATTTTGAGCTGTCTGTGTTTGCTTAAGAGGAGATATCACAAATTATGCGCTTTTGTTGTTTCCATTGGTTTCAATGCATTTTGGCCTAAAACGAGCATTTGCTGTTTTCTCTTAAATGCAACATGGGAGAAAAACCATTTCACATCACATTTGTGGGTCTTGGTCTTCAACACATTCTGTGAAATTTTGAGCTGTCTGTGTTTGCTACAAGAGGAGATATCACAAAGAATGCGCTTTTGTTGTTTCCATTGGTTTCAATGCATTTTGGCCTAAAACGAGCATTTGCTGTTTTCTCTTAAATGCATCATGGGAGAAAAACCATTTCACATCACATTTCTGGGTCTTGGCCTTCAACACAATGTGTGAAATTTTTAGCTATCTGTGTTTGCTAGAAGAGGAGATATCACAAAGTATGCGCTTTTGTTGTTTTCCCATTGGTTTCAATGCACATTGGCCTAAAACGAGCATTTGCAGATTTCTCTTAAATGCAACATGGGAGAAAAACCATTTCACATCACATTTGTGGGTCTTGGTCTTCAACACATTCTGTGAAATTTTGAGCTGTCTTTGTTTGCTTAAGAGGAGATATCACAAAGTATGCACTTTTGTTGTTTCCATTGGTTTGAATGCATTTTGGCCTAAAACAGGCATTTGCTGTTTTCTCTTAAATGCAACATGGGAGAAAAACCATTTCACATCACATTTGTGAGTCTTTGTCTTCAACACATTCTGTGAAATTTTGAGCTGTCTGTGTATGCTACAAGAAGAGATATCACAAAGTATGCGCTTTTGTTGTTTCCTTTGATTTCAATGCATTTAGGCCTAAAACAAGCATTTGCTGATTTCTCTTAAATGCAACATGGGAGAAAAACCAATTCACATCTCATTAGTGGGTCTTGGTATTCAACACATTCTGTGAAATTTTGAGCTGTCTGTGTTTGCTACAAGAGGAGATATTACAAAGTATGCGCTTTTGTTGTTTCCATTCGTTTCAATGCATTTTGGCATAAAACGAGCATTTGCTGTTTTCTCTTAAATGCAACATGGGAGAAAACCCATTTCATGTCACATTTGTGGCTCTTGGTCTTCAACACATTCTATGAAATTTTGAGTTGTCTGTGTTTGCTTAAGAGGAGATATCACAAAGTATGCGCTTTTGTTGTTTCCATTGGTTTCAATGCATTTTGGCCTAAAACGAGCATTTGCTGTTTTCTCTTAAATGCAACATGGGAGAAAAACCATTTCACATCACATTTGTGGGTCTTGGTCTTCAACACATTCTGTGAAATTTTGAGCTGTCTGTGTTTGCTACAAGAGGAGATATCACAAAGTATGCGCTTTTGTTGTTTCCATTGGTTTCAATGCATTTTGGCCTAAAACGAGCATTTGCTGTTTTCTCTTAAATGCAACATGGGAGAAAAACCATTTCACATCACATTTGTGGGTCTTGGTCTTCAACACATTCTGTGAAATTTTGAGCTGTCTGTGTTTGCTACAAGAGGAGATATCACAAAGTATGTGCTTTTGTTGTTTCCTTTGGTTTCAATGGATTTTGGCCTAAAACGAGCATTTGCTGTTTTCTCTTAAACGCAACATGGGAGAAAAACCTTTTTCACATCACATTTGTGGGTTTTGGTCTTCAACACATTCTATGAAATTTGAGCTGTCTCTGTTTGCTACAAGAGGAGATATCACAAAGAATGCACTTTTGTTGTTTCCTTTGGTTTCAATGCATATTCGTCTAAAACGAGCATTTGCTGTTTTCTCTTAAATGCAATATGGGAGACAAACCATTTCACATCACATTTGTTGGTCTTGGCCTTCAACACATTGTGTGAAATTTTGAGCTGTCTGTGTTTGATACAAGAGGAGATATCACAAAGTATGCGCTTTTGTTGTTTCCATTGGTTTCAATGCATATTGGTCTAAAATGAGCATTTGCAGTTTTCTCTTAAACGCAACATGTGAGAAAAACCATTTCACTTCACATTTGAGGGTCTTGGTCTTCAACACATTCTGTGAAATTTGAGCTGTCTGTGTTTGCTACAAGAGGAGATATCACAAAGTTTGTGCTTTTGTTGTTTCCTTTCGTTTCAATGCATTTTGGCCTAAAATGAGCATTTGCTGTTTTCTCTTAAATGCAACATGGGAGAAAACATATTTCACATCACATTTGTGGGTCTTGGTCTTCAACACATTCTGTGAAATTTTGAGTTGTCTGTGTTTGCTACAAGAGGAGATATTACAAAGTATGTGCTTTTGTTGTTTCCTTTCGTTTCAATGCATTTTGGCATAAAACGAGCATTTGCTGTTTTCTCTTAAATGCAACATGGGAGAAAAACCATTTCACATCACATTTGTGGGTCTTGGTCTTCAACACATTCTGTGAAATTTTGAGCTGTCTGTGTTTGCTACAAGAGGAGATATCACAAAGTATGAGCTTTTGTTGTTTCCTTTTGTTTCAATGCATTTTGGCCTAAAACAAGCATTTGCTGATTTAATGCAACATGGGAGAAAAACTAATTCACATCACATTTGTGGGTCTTGGTTTTCTACACATTCTGTGAAATTTTGAGCTGTCTGCGTTTGCTACAAGAGGAGATATCACAAAGCATGCGCTTTTGTTGTTTCCATTGGTTTCAATGCATTTTGGCCTAAAACAAGCATTTGCTGTTTTCTCTTAAAGGCAACACGGGAGAAAACCCATTTCACATCACATTTGTGGGTCTTGTTCTTCAACACATTCTGTGAAATTTTTAGTTGTCTGTGTTTGCTACAAGAGGAGATATCACAAAGTATGCACTTTTGTTGTTTCCTTTCGTTTAAATGCATTTTGGTCTAAAACGAGCATTTGCTGTTTTCTCTTAAATGCAACATGGAGAAAAACCATTTCACATCAGATTTGTGGGTCTTGGTCTTCAACACATTCTGTGAAATTTTGAGCTGTCTGTGTTTGCTACAAGAGGAGATATCACAAAGTATGCGCTTTTGTTGTTTCCTTTCGTTTCAATGCATTTTGGCCTAAAACAAGCATTTGCTGTTTTCTCTTAAATGCAACATGGGAGAAAACACATTTCACATCACATTTGTGGGTCTTGGTCTTCAACACATTCTGTGAAATTTTGAGTTGTCTACGTTTGCTACAAGAGGAGATATCACAAAGTATGTGCTTTTGTTGTTTCCTTTGGTTTCATTGCATTTTGGCCTGAAACGAGCATTTACTGTTTTCTCTTAAACGAAACATGGGAGAAAAACCATTTCACATCACATTTGTGGGTCTTGGTCTTCAACACATTCTGTGAAATTTGAGCTGTCTGTGTTTACTACAAGAGGAGATATCACAAAGTATGCACTTTTGTTGTTTCCTTCCGTTTCAATGCATTTTGGCCTAAAATGAGCATTTGCTGTTTTCTCTTAAATGCAACATGGGAGAAAACATATTTCACATCACATTTGTGGGTCTTGGTCTTCAACACATTCTGTGAAATTTTGAGTTGTCTGTGTTTGCTACAAGAGGAAATATCACAAAGTATGCACATTTGTTGTTTCCAATGGTTTGAATGCATTTTGGCCTAAAATGAGCATTTGCTGTTTTCTCTTGAATGCAACATGGGAGAAAAACCATTTCACATCACATTTGTGGTATTGGCCTTCAACACATTCTGTGAAATTTTGAGCTGTCTGTGTTTACTACAAGAGGAGATATCACAAAATATCCACATTTGTTGTTTCCAATGGTTTGAATGCATTTTTTCCTAAAACGAGCATTTGCTGTTTTCTCTTAAATGCAACATGGGAGAAAAACCTTTTTCACATCACATTAGTGGGGCTTGGTCTTCAACACATTCTGTGAAATTTTGAGCTGTCTGTGTTTGCTTAAGAGGAGATATCACAAATTATGCGCTTTTGTTGTTTCCATTGGTTTCAATGCATTTTGGCCTAAAACAAGCATTTGCTGTTTTCTCTTAAATGCAACATGGGAGAAAAACCATTTCACATCACATTTGTGAGTCTTTGTCTTCAACACATTCTGTGAAATTTTGAGCTGTCTGTGTTTGCTACAAGAAGAGATATCACAATGTATGCGCTTTTGTTGTTTCCTTTGATTTCAATGCATTTAGGCCTAAAACAAGCATTTGCTGATTTCTCTTAAATGCAACATGGGAGAAAAACCAATTCACATCACATTAGTGGGTCTTGGTATTCAACACATTCTATGAAATTTTGAGCTGTCTGTGTTTGCTACAAGAGGAGATATTACAAAGTATACGCTTTTGTTGTTTCCATTCGTTTCAATGCATTTTGGCATAAAACGAGCATTTGCTGTTTTCTCTTAAATGCAACATGGGAGAAAACCCATTTCATGTCACATTTGTGGCTCTTGGTCTTCAACACATTCTATGAAATTTTGAGTTGTCTGTGTTTGCTTAAGAGGAGATATCACAAAGTATGCGCTTTTGTTGTTTCCATTGGTTTCAATGCATTTTGGCCTAAAACGAGCATTTGCTGTTTTCTCTTAAATGCAACATGGGAGAAAAACCATTTCACATCACATTTGTGGGTCTTGGTCTTCAACACATTCTGTGAAATTTTGAGCTGTCTGTGTTTGCTACAAGAGGAGATATCACAAAGTATGCGCTTTTGTTGTTTCCATTGGTTTCAATGCATTTTGGCCTAAAACGAGCATTTGCTGTTTTCTCTTAAATGCAACATGGGAGAAAAACATTTTCACATCACATTTCTGGGTCTTGGCCTTCAATACAATGTGTGAAATTTTTAGCTATCTGTGTTTGCTAGAAGAGGAGATATCACAAAGTATGCGCTTTTGTTGTTTTCCCATTGGTTTCAATGCACATTGGCCTAAAACGAGCATTTGCTGTTTTCTCTTAAATGCAACATGGGAGAAAAACCATTTCACATCACATTTGTGGGTCTTGGTCTTCAACACATTCTGTGAAATTTTGAGCTGTCTTTGTTTGCTTAAGAGGAGATATCACAAAGTATGCGCTTTTGTTGCTTCCATTGGTTTGAATGCATTTTTTCCTAAAACGAGCTGTTGCTGTTTTCTCGTAAACAAAACATGGGAGAAAAACCATTTCACATCACATTTGTGGGTCTTGGTCTTCAACACATTCTGTGAAATTTTGAGCTGTCTGTGTTTGCTACAAGAGGAGATATCACAAAGTATGCACATTTGTTGTTTCCATTGGTTTCAATGCATTTTGGTCTAAAACAGGCATTTGCTGTTTTCTCTTAAACGCAACATGGGAGACAAACCATTTCACATCACATTTGTGGTTCTTGGTCTTCAACACATTCTGTGAAATTTTGAGCTGTCTGTGTTTGCTACAAGAGGAGATATCACAAAGTATGCACATTTGTTGTTTCCAATGGTTTGAATGCATATTTTCCAAAAATGAGCATTTGCTGTTTTCTCTTAAACGCAACATGGGAGAAAAACCAATTCACACCACATTAGTGGGTCTTGGTATTCAACACATTCTGTGAAATTTTGAGCTATCTGTGTTTGCTACAAGAGGAGATATCACAAAGTATGCGCTTTTGTTGTTTCCTTTCGTTTCAATGCATTTTGGCCTAAAACGAGCATTTGCTGTTTTCTCTTAAATGCAACATGGGAGAAAAACCATTTCACATCACATTTCTGGGTCTTGGCCTTCAACACAATGTGTGAAATTTTTAGCTATCTGTGTTTGCTAGAAGAGGAGATATCACAAAGTATGCACTTTTGTTGTTTTCCCATTGGTTTCAATGCTCATTGGCCTAAAACGAGCATTTGCTGTTTTCTCTTAAACGCAACATGGGAGAAAAACCATTTCACATCACATTTGTGGGTCTTGGTCTTCAACACATTCTGTGAAATTTTGAGCTGTCTGTGTTTGCTTAAGAGGAGATATCACAAAGTATGCGCTTTTGTTGTTTCCATTGGTTTCAATGCATTTTGGCCTAAAACGAGCATTTGCTGTTTTCTCTTAAATGCAACATGGGAGAAAAACCATTTCACATCACATTTCTGGGTCTTGGCCTTCAACACAATGTGTGAAATTTTTAGCTATCTGTGTTTGCTAGAAGAGGAGATATCACAAAGTATGCGCTTTTGTTGTTTTCCCATTGGTTTCAATGCACATTGGCCTAAAACGAGCATTTGCAGTTTTCTCTTAAATGCAACATGGGAGAAAAACCATTTCACATCACATTTGTGGGTCTTGGTCTTCAACACATTCTGTGAAATTTTGAGCTGTCTGTGTTTGCTTAAGAGGAGATATCACAAAGTATGCGCTTTTGTTGTTTCCATTGGTTTCAATGCATTTTGGCCTAAAACGAGCATTTGCTGTTTTCTCTTAAATGCAACATGGGAGAAAAACCATTTCACATCACATTTGTGGGTCTTGGTCTTCAACACATTCTGTGAAATTTTGAGCTGTCTGTGTTTGCTACAAGAGGAGATATCACAAAGAATGCGCTTTTGTTGTTTCCATTGGTTTCAATGCATTTTGGCCTAAAACGAGCATTTGCTGTTTTCTCTTAAATGCATCATGGGAGAAAAACCATTTCACATCACATTTCTGGGTCTTGGCCTTCAACACAATGTGTGAAATTTTTAGCTATCTGTGTTTGCTAGAAGAGGAGATATCACAAAGTATGCACTTTTGTTGTTTTCCCATTGGTTTCAATGCACATTGGCCTAAAACGAGCATTTGCAGATTTCTCTTAAATGCAACATGGGAGAAAAACCATTTCACATCACATTTGTGGGTCTTGGTCTTCAACACATTCTGTGAAATTTTGAGCTGTCTTTGTTTGCTTAAGAGGAGATATCACAAAGTATGCGCTT
Source organism: Taudactylus pleione (assembly GCA_031769625.1). NCBI lineage: Eukaryota > Metazoa > Chordata > Amphibia > Anura > Myobatrachidae > Taudactylus > Taudactylus pleione. The sequence goes on along the minus strand of JAUIMM010000274.1, from coordinate 266,443 downwards.
TTGTTGTTTCCATTGGTTTGAATGCATTTTGGCCTAAAACAGGCATTTGCTGTTTTCTCTTAAATGCAACATGGGAGACAAACCATTTCACATCACATTTGTGGGTCTTGGTCTTCAACACATTCTGTGAAATTTTGAGCTGTCTGTATTTGCTACAAGAGGAGATATCACAAAGTATGTGCTTTTGTTGTTTCCTTTGGTTTCAATGCATTTTGGCCTAAAACGAGCATTTGCTGTTTTCTCTTAAACGCAACATGGGAGAAAAACCTTTTTCACATCACATTTGTGGGTTTTGGTCTTCAACACATTCTATGAAATTTGAGCTGTCTCTGTTTGCTACAAGAGGAGATATCACAAAGAATGCACTTTTGTTGTTTCCTTTGGTTTCAATGCATATTCGTCTAAAACGAGCATTTGCTGTTTTCTCTTAAATGCAACTTGGGAGACAAACCATTTCACATCACATTTGTTGGTCTTGGCCTTCAACACATTGTGTGAAATTTTGAGCTGTCTGTGTTTGTTACAAGAGGAGATATCACAAAGTATGTGCTTTTGTTGTGTCCTTTGGTTTCAATGCATTTTGGCCTAAAACGAGCATTTGCTGTTTTCTCTTAAACGCAACATGGGTGAAAAACCTTTTTCACATCACATTTGTGGGTTTTGGTCTTCAACACATTCTATGAAATTTGAGCTGTCTCTGTTTGCTACAAGAGGAGATATCACAAAGAATGCACTTTTGTTGTTTCCTTTGGTTTCAATGCATATTCGTCTAAAACGAGCATTTGCTGTTTTCTCTTAAATGCAACATGGGAGACAAACCATTTCACATCACATTTGTTGGTCTTGGCCTTCAACACATTGTGTGAAATTTTGAGCTGTCTGTGTTTGATACAAGAGGAGATATCACAAAGTATGTGCTTTTGTTGTTTCCATTGGTTTCAATGCATATTGGTCTAAAATGAGCATTTGCAGTTTTCTCTTAAACGCAACATGTGAGAAAAACCATTTCACATCACATTTGTGGTATTGGCCTTCAACACATTCTGTGAAATTTTGAGCTGTCTGTGTTTACTACAAGAGGAGATATCACAAAGTATGCACATTTGTTGTTTCCAATGGTTTGAATGCATTTTTTCCTAAAACGAGCATTTGCTGTTTTCTCTTAAACGCAACATGGGAGAAAAACCTTTTTCACATCACATTTGTGGGGCTTGGTCTTCAACACATTCTGTGAAATTTTGAGCTCTCTTTGTTTGCTTAAGAGGAGATATCACAAATTATGCGCTTTTGTTGTTTCCATTGGTTTCAATGCATTTTGGCCTAAAACGAGCATTTGCTGTTTTCTCTTAAATGCAACATGGGAGAAAAACCATTTCACATCACATTTGTGGGTCTATGTCTTCAACACATTCTGTGAAATTTTGAGCTGTCTGTGTTTGCTACAAGAAGAGATATCACAAAGTATGCGCTTTTGTTGTTTCCTTTGATTTCAATGCATTTAGGCCTAAAACAAGCATTTGCTGATTTCTCTTAAATGCAACATGGGAGAAATCCCAATTCACATCACATTAGTGGGTCTTGGTATTCAACACATTCTGTGAAATTTTGAGCTGTCTGTGTTTGCTACAAGAGGAGATATTACAAAGTATGCGCTTTTGTTGATGCCTTTCGTTTCAATGCATTTTGGCATAAAACGAGCATTTGCTGTTTTCTCTTAAATGCAACATTGGAGAAAAACCATTTCACATCACATTTTTGGGTCTTGGTCTTCAACACATTCTGTGAAATTTTGAGCTGTCTGTATTTGCTACAAGAGGAGATATCACAAAGTATGCGCTTTTGTTGTTTCCTTTCGTTTCAATGCATTTTGGCCTAAAACAAGCATTTGCTGATTTCTCTTAAATGCAACATGGGAGAAAAACTAATTCACATCACATTTGTGGGTCTTGGTTTTCTACACATTCTGTGAAATTTTGAGCTGTCTGTGTTTGCTACAAGAGGAGATATCACAAAGCATGCGCTTTTGTTGTTTCCATTGGTTTCAATGCATTTTGGCCTAAAACGAGCATTTGCTGTTTTCTCTGAAATGCAACATGGGAGAAAAACCATTTCACATCACATTTGTGGGTCTTGGTCTTCAACACATTCTGTGAAATTTTTAGCTGTCTTTGCTTAAGAGGAGATATCCCAAAGTATGCACTTTTGTTGTTTCCATTGGTTTCAATGCATTTTGGCCTAAAACGAGCATTTGCTGTTTTCTCTTAAATGCAACATGGGAGAAAAACCATTTCACATCAGATTTGTAGGTCTTGGTCTTCAACACATTCTGTGAAATTTTGAGCTGTCTGTGTTTGCTACAAGAGGAGATATTACAAAGTATGCGCTTTTGTTGATGCCTTTCGTTTCAATGCATTTTGGCATAAAACGAGCATTTGCTGTTTTCTCTTAAATGCAACATTGGAGAAAAACCATTTCACATCACATTTTTGGGTCTTGGTCTTCAACACATTCTGTGAAATTTTGAGCTGTCTGTATTTGCTACAAGAGGAGATATCACAAAGTATGCGCTTTTGTTGTTTCCTTTCGTTTCAATGCATTTTGGCCTAAAACAAGCATTTGCTGATTTCTCTTAAATGCAACATGGGAGAAAAACTAATTCACATCACATTTGTGGGTCTTGGTTTTCTACACATTCTGTGAAATTTTGAGCTGTCTGTGTTTGCTACAAGAGGAGATATCACAAAGCATGCGCTTTTGTTGTTTCCATTGGTTTCAATGCATTTTGGCCTAAAACGAGCATTTGCTGTTTTCTCTGAAATGCAACATGGGAGAAAAACCATTTCACATCACATTTGTGGGTCTTGGTCTTCAACACATTCTGTGAAATTTTTAGCTGTCTTTGCTTAAGAGGAGATATCCCAAAGTATGCACTTTTGTTGTTTCCATTGGTTTCAATGCATTTTGGCCTAAAACGAGCATTTGCTGTTTTCTCTTAAATGCAACATGGGAGAAAAACCATTTCACATCAGATTTGTAGGTCTTGGTCTTCAACACATTCTGTGAAATTTTGAGCTGTCTGTGTTTGCTACAAGAGGATATATCACAAATAATGCGCTTTTGTTGTTTCCATTGGTTTGAATGCACTTTTACCTAAAACAAGCTTTTGCTGTTTTCTCTTAAACGAAACATGGGAGAAAAACCATTTCACATCACATTTGTGGGTCTTGGTCTTCAACACATTCTGTGAAATTTGAGCTGTCTGTTTGCTACAAGAGGAGATATCACAAAGAATGTGCTTTTGTTGTTTCCATTGGTTTCAATGGATTTTGGCCTAAAACAGGCATTTGCTGTTTTCTCTTAAAGGTAACATGGGAGACAAACCATTTCACATCACATTTGTGGGTGTTGATCTTCAACACATTCTGTGAAATTTTGAGCTGTCTGTTTTTGCTACAAGAGGAGATATCACAAAGTATGCGCTTTTGTTGTTTCCATTGGTTTCAATGCATTTTGGCCTAAAACGAGCAATTGCTGTTTTTTCTTAAATGCAACATGGGAGAAAATCTGTTTCACATCACATTTGTGGGTCTTGGTCTTCAACACATTCTGTGAAATTTTGATCTGTCTGTGTTTGCTAGAAGAGGAGATATCACAAAGAATGCACTTTTGTTCTTTCCATTGGTTTCAATGCATTTTGGCCTAAAACAAGCATTTGCTGATTTCTCTTAAATGCAACATGGGAGAAAAACTAATTCACATCACATTTGTGGGTCTTGGTTTTCTACACATTCTGTGAAATTTTGAGCTGTCTGTGTTTGCTACAAGAGGAGATATCACAAAGCATGCGCTTTTGTTGTTTCCATTGGTTTCAATGCATTTTGGCCTAAAACAAGCATTTGCTGTTTTCTCTTAAAGGCAACATGGGAGAAAACCCATTTCACATCACATTTGTGGGTCTTGGTCTTCAACACATTCTGTGAAATTTTGAGTTGTCTATGTTTGCTACAAGAGGAGATATCACAAAGTATGCACTTTTGTTGTTTCCTTTCGTTTAAATGCATTTTGGTCTAAAACGAGCATTTGCTGTTTTCTCTTAAATGCAACATGGGAGAAAAACCATTTCACATCACATTTGTGGGTCTTGGTCTTCAACACATTCTGTGAAATTTTGAGCTGTCTGTAATTGCTACAAGAGGAGATATCACAAAGTATGCACTTTTGTTGTTTCCTTTCGTTTAAATGCATTTTGGTCTAAAACAATCAATTGCTGTTTTCTCTTAAATGCAAAATGGAGAAAAACCATTTCACATCAGATTTGTGGGTCTTGGTCTTCAACACATTCTGTGAAATTTTGAGCTGTCTGTGTTTGCTACAAGAGGAGATATCACAAAGTATGTGCTTTTGTTGTTTCTGTTGGTTTCAATGCATTTTGGCCTAAAACGAGCATTTGCTGTTTTCTCTTAAACGCAACATGGGAGAAAAACCTTTTTCACATCACATTTGTGGGTTTTGGTCTTCAACACATTCTATGAAATTTGAGCTGTCTCTGTTTGCTACAAGAGGAGATATCACAAAGAATGCACTTTTGTTGTTTCCTTTGGTTTCAATGCATATTGGTCTAAAACGAGCATTTGCTGTTTTCTCTTAAATGCAACATGGGAGACAAACCATTTCACATCACATTAGTGGGTCTTGGCCTTCAACACATTGTGTGAAATTTTGAGCTGTCTGTGTTTGATACAAGAGGAGATATCACAAAGTATGCGCTTTTGTTGTTTCCATTGGTTTCAATGCATATTGGTCTAAAATGAGCATTTGCAGTTTTCTCTTAAACGCAACATGTGAGAAAAACCATTTCACATCACATTTGTGGGTCTTGGTCTTCAACACATTCTGTGAAATTTGAGCTGTCTGTGTTTGCTACAAGAGGAGATATCACAAAGTATGCGCTTTTGTTGTTTCCTTTCGTTTCAATGCATTTTGGCCTAAAATGAGCATTTGCTGTTTTCTCTTAAATGCAACATGGGAGAAAACATATTTCACATCACATTTGTGGGTCTTGGTCTTCAACACATTCTGTGAAATTTTGAGTTGTCTGTGTTTGCTACAAGAGGAGATATCACAAAGTATGCACATTTGTTGTTTCCAATGGTTTGAATGCATTTTGGCCTAAAATGAGCATTTGCTGTTTTCTCTTGAATGCAACATGGGAGAAAAACCATTTCACATCACATTTGTGGTATTGGCCTTCAACACATTCTGTGAAATTTTGAGCTGTCTGTGTTTACTACAAGAGGAGATATCACAAAGTATGCACATTTGTTGTTTCCAATGGTTTGAATGCATTTTTTCCTAAAACGAGCATTTGCTGTTTTCTCTTAAACGCAACATGGGAGAAAAACCTTTTTCACATCAAATTTGTGGGGCTTGGTCTTCAACACATTCTGTGAAATTTTGAGCTGTCTTTGTTTACTTAAAAGGAGATATCACAAATTATGCGCTTTTGTTGTTTCCATTGGATTCAATGCATTTTGGCCTAAAACGAGCATTTGCTGTTTTCTCTTAAATGCAACATGGGAGAAAAACCATTTCACATCACATTTGTGGGTCTATGTCTTCAACACATTCTGTGAAATTTTGAGCTGTCTGTGTTTGCTACAAGAAGAGATATCACAAAGTATGCGCTTTTGTTGTTTTCCCATTGGTTTCAATGCACATTGGCCTAAAACGAGCATTTGCAGATTTCTCTTAAATGCAACATGGGAGAAAAACCATTTCACATCACATTTGTGGGTCTTGGTCTTCAACACATTCTGTGAAATTTTGAGCTGTCTTTGTTTGCTTAAGAGGAGATATCACAAAGTATGCGCTTTTGTTGTTTCCATTGGTTTGAATGCATTTTGGCCTAAAACAGGCATTTGCTGTTTTCTCTTAAAGGCAACATGGGAGACAAACCATTTCACATCACATTTGTGGGTCTTGGTCTTCAACACATTCTGTGAAATTTTGAGCTGTCTGTGTTTGCTACAAGAGGAGATATCACAAAGTATGCACATTTGTTGTTTCCTTTGGTTTCAATGCATTTTGGCCTAAAACGAGCATTTGCTGTTTTCTCTTAAATGCAACATGGGAGAAAAACCATTTCACATCACATTTGTGGGTCTTTGTCTTCAACACATTCTGTGAAATTTTGAGCTGTCTGTATTTGCTACAAGAGGAGATATCACAAAGTATGTGCTTTTGTTGTTTCCTTTGGTTTCAATGCATTTTGGCCTAAAACGAGCATTTGCTGTTTTCTCTTAAACGCAACATGGGAGAAAAACCTTTTTCACATCACATTTGTGGGTTTTGGTCTTCAACACATTCTATGAAATTTGAGCTGTCTCTGTTTGCTACAAGAGGAGATATCACAAAGAATGCACTTTTGTTGTTTCCTTTGGTTTCAATGCATATTCGTCTAAAACGAGCATTTGCTGTTTTCTCTTAAATGCAACATGGGAGACAAACCATTTCACATCACATTTGTTGGTCTTGGCCTTCAACACATTGTGTGAAATTTTGAGCTGTCTGTGTTTGATACAAGAGGAGATATCACAAAGTATGTGCTTTTGTTGTTTCCATTGGTTTCAATGCATATTGGTCTAAAATGAGCATTTGCAGTTTTCTCTTAAACGCAACATGTGAGAAAAACCATTTCACATCACATTTGTGGTATTGGCCTTCAACACATTCTGTGAAATTTTGAGCTGTCTGTGTTTACTACAAGAGGAGATATCACAAAGTATGCACATTTGTTGTTTCCAATGGTTTGAATGCATTTTTTCCTAAAACGAGCATTTGCTGTTTTCTCTTAAACGCAACATGGGAGAAAAACCTTTTTCACATCACATTTGTGGGGCTTGGTCTTCAACACATTCTGTGAAATTTTGAGCTCTCTTTGTTTGCTTAAGAGGAGATATCACAAATTATGCGCTTTTGTTGTTTCCATTGGTTTCAATGCATTTTGGCCTAAAACGAGCATTTGCTGTTTTCTCTTAAATGCAACATGGGAGAAAAACCATTTCACATCACATTTGTGGGTCTATGTCTTCAACACATTCTGTGAAATTTTGAGCTGTCTGTGTTTGCTACAAGAAGAGATATCACAAAGTATGCGCTTTTGTTGTTTCCTTTGATTTCAATGCATTTAGGCCTAAAACAAGCATTTGCTGATTTCTCTTAAATGCAACATGGGAGAAATCCCAATTCACATCACATTAGTGGGTCTTGGTATTCAACACATTCTGTGAAATTTTGAGCTGTCTGTGTTTGCTACAAGAGGAGATATTACAAAGTATGCGCTTTTGTTGATGCCTTTCGTTTCAATGCATTTTGGCATAAAACGAGCATTTGCTGTTTTCTCTTAAATGCAACATTGGAGAAAAACCATTTCACATCACATTTTTGGGTCTTGGTCTTCAACACATTCTGTGAAATTTTGAGCTGTCTGTATTTGCTACAAGAGGAGATATCACAAAGTATGCGCTTTTGTTGTTTCCTTTCGTTTCAATGCATTTTGGCCTAAAACAAGCATTTGCTGATTTCTCTTAAATGCAACATGGGAGAAAAACTAATTCACATCACATTTGTGGGTCTTGGTTTTCTACACATTCTGTGAAATTTTGAGCTGTCTGTGTTTGCTACAAGAGGAGATATCACAAAGCATGCGCTTTTGTTGTTTCCATTGGTTTCAATGCATTTTGGCCTAAAACGAGCATTTGCTGTTTTCTCTGAAATGCAACATGGGAGAAAAACCATTTCACATCACATTTGTGGGTCTTGGTCTTCAACACATTCTGTGAAATTTTTAGCTGTCTTTGCTTAAGAGGAGATATCCCAAAGTATGCACTTTTGTTGTTTCCATTGGTTTCAATGCATTTTGGCCTAAAACGAGCATTTGCTGTTTTCTCTTAAATGCAACATGGGAGAAAAACCATTTCACATCAGATTTGTAGGTCTTGGTCTTCAACACATTCTGTGAAATTTTGAGCTGTCTGTGTTTGCTACAAGAGGAGATATTACAAAGTATGCGCTTTTGTTGATGCCTTTCGTTTCAATGCATTTTGGCATAAAACGAGCATTTGCTGTTTTCTCTTAAATGCAACATTGGAGAAAAACCATTTCACATCACATTTTTGGGTCTTGGTCTTCAACACATTCTGTGAAATTTTGAGCTGTCTGTATTTGCTACAAGAGGAGATATCACAAAGTATGCGCTTTTGTTGTTTCCTTTCGTTTCAATGCATTTTGGCCTAAAACAAGCATTTGCTGATTTCTCTTAAATGCAACATGGGAGAAAAACTAATTCACATCACATTTGTGGGTCTTGGTTTTCTACACATTCTGTGAAATTTTGAGCTGTCTGTGTTTGCTACAAGAGGAGATATCACAAAGCATGCGCTTTTGTTGTTTCCATTGGTTTCAATGCATTTTGGCCTAAAACGAGCATTTGCTGTTTTCTCTGAAATGCAACATGGGAGAAAAACCATTTCACATCACATTTGTGGGTCTTGGTCTTCAACACATTCTGTGAAATTTTTAGCTGTCTTTGCTTAAGAGGAGATATCCCAAAGTATGCACTTTTGTTGTTTCCATTGGTTTCAATGCATTTTGGCCTAAAACGAGCATTTGCTGTTTTCTCTTAAATGCAACATGGGAGAAAAACCATTTCACATCAGATTTGTAGGTCTTGGTCTTCAACACATTCTGTGAAATTTTGAGCTGTCTGTGTTTGCTACAAGAGGATATATCACAAATAATGCGCTTTTGTTGTTTCCATTGGTTTGAATGCACTTTTACCTAAAACAAGCTTTTGCTGTTTTCTCTTAAACGAAACATGGGAGAAAAACCATTTCACATCACATTTGTGGGTCTTGGTCTTCAACACATTCTGTGAAATTTGAGCTGTCTGTTTGCTACAAGAGGAGATATCACAAAGAATGTGCTTTTGTTGTTTCCATTGGTTTCAATGGATTTTGGCCTAAAACAGGCATTTGCTGTTTTCTCTTAAAGGTAACATGGGAGACAAACCATTTCACATCACATTTGTGGGTGTTGATCTTCAACACATTCTGTGAAATTTTGAGCTGTCTGTTTTTGCTACAAGAGGAGATATCACAAAGTATGCGCTTTTGTTGTTTCCATTGGTTTCAATGCATTTTGGCCTAAAACGAGCAATTGCTGTTTTTTCTTAAATGCAACATGGGAGAAAATCTGTTTCACATCACATTTGTGGGTCTTGGTCTTCAACACATTCTGTGAAATTTTGATCTGTCTGTGTTTGCTAGAAGAGGAGATATCACAAAGAATGCACTTTTGTTCTTTCCATTGGTTTCAATGCATTTTGGCCTAAAACAAGCATTTGCTGATTTCTCTTAAATGCAACATGGGAGAAAAACTAATTCACATCACATTTGTGGGTCTTGGTTTTCTACACATTCTGTGAAATTTTGAGCTGTCTGTGTTTGCTACAAGAGGAGATATCACAAAGCATGCGCTTTTGTTGTTTCCATTGGTTTCAATGCATTTTGGCCTAAAACAAGCATTTGCTGTTTTCTCTTAAAGGCAACATGGGAGAAAACCCATTTCACATCACATTTGTGGGTCTTGGTCTTCAACACATTCTGTGAAATTTTGAGTTGTCTGTGTTTGCTACAAGAGGAGATATCACAAAGTATGCACTTTTGTTGTTTCCTTTCGTTTAAATGCATTTTGGTCTAAAATGAGCATTTGCTGTTTTCTCTTAAATGCAACATGGGAGAAAAACCATTTCACATCACATTTGTGGGTCTTGGTCTTCAACACATTCTGTGAAATTTTGAGCTGTCTGTAATTGCTACAAGAGGAGATATCACAAAGTATGCACTTTTGTTGTTTCCTTTCGTTTAAATGCATTTTGGTCTAAAACAATCAATTGCTGTTTTCTCTTAAATGCAAAATGGAGAAAAACCATTTCACATCAGATTTGTGGGTCTTGGTCTTCAACACATTCTGTGAAATTTTGAGCTGTCTGTGTTTGCTACAAGAGGAGATATCACAAAGTATGTGCTTTTGTTGTTTCCGTTGGTTTCAATGCATTTTGGCCTAAAACGAGCATTTGCTGTTTTCTCTTAAACGCAACATGGGAGAAAAACCTTTTTCACATCACATTTGTGGGTTTTGGTCTTCAACACATTCTATGAAATTTGAGCTGTCTCTGTTTGCTACAAGAGGAGATATCACAAAGAATGCACTTTTGTTGTTTCCTTTGGTTTCAATGCATATTGGTCTAAAACGAGCATTTGCTGTTTTCTCTTAAATGCAACATGGGAGACAAACCATTTCACATCACATTAGTGGGTCTTGGCCTTCAACACATTGTGTGAAATTTTGAGCTGTCTGTGTTTGATACAAGAGGAGATATCACAAAGTATGCGCTTTTGTTGTTTCCATTGGTTTCAATGCATATTGGTCTAAAATGAGCATTTGCAGTTTTCTCTTAAACGCAACATGTGAGAAAAACCATTTCACATCACATTTGTGGGTCTTGGTCTTCAACACATTCTGTGAAATTTGAGCTGTCTGTGTTTGCTACAAGAGGAGATATCACAAAGTATGCGCTTTTGTTGTTTCCTTTCGTTTCAATGCATTTTGGCCTAAAATGAGCATTTGCTGTTTTCTCTTAAATGCAACATGGGAGAAAACATATTTCACATCACATTTGTGGGTCTTGGTCTTCAACACATTCTGTGAAATTTTGAGTTGTCTGTGTTTGCTACAAGAGGAGATATCACAAAGTATGCACATTTGTTGTTTCCAATGGTTTGAATGCATTTTGGCCTAAAATGAGCATTTGCTGTTTTCTCTTGAATGCAACATGGGAGAAAAACCATTTCACATCACATTTGTGGTATTGGCCTTCAACACATTCTGTGAAATTTTGAGCTGTCTGTGTTTACTACAAGAGGAGATATCACAAAGTATGCACATTTGTTGTTTCCAATGGTTTGAATGCATTTTTTCCTAAAACGAGCATTTGCTGTTTTCTCTTAAACGCAACATGGGAGAAAAACCTTTTTCACATCAAATTTGTGGGGCTTGGTCTTCAACACATTCTGTGAAATTTTGAGCTGTCTTTGTTTACTTAAAAGGAGATATCACAAATTATGCGCTTTTGTTGTTTCCATTGGATTCAATGCATTTTGGCCTAAAACGAGCATTTGCTGTTTTCTCTTAAATGCAACATGGGAGAAAAACCATTTCACATCACATTTGTGGGTCTATGTCTTCAACACATTCTGTGAAATTTTGAGCTGTCTGTGTTTGCTACAAGAAGAGATATCACAAAGTATGCGCTTTTGTTGTTTTCCCATTGGTTTCAATGCACATTGGCCTAAAACGAGCATTTGCAGATTTCTCTTAAATACAACATGGGAGAAAAACCATTTCACATCACATTTGTGGGTCTTGGTCTTCAACACATTCTGTGAAATTTTGAGCTGTCTTTGTTTGCTTAAGAGGAGATATCACAAAGTATGCGCTTTTGTTGTTTCCATTGGTTTGAATGCATTTTGGCCTAAAACAGGCATTTGCTGTTTTCTCTTAAAGGCAACATGGGAGACAAACCATTTCACATCACATTTGTGGGTCTTGGTCTTCAACACATTCTGTGAAATTTTGAGCTGTCTGTGTTTGCTACAAGAGGAGATATCACAAAGTATGCACATTTGTTGTTTCCTTTGGTTTCAATGCATTTTGGCCTAAAACGAGCATTTGCTGTTTTCTCTTAAATGCAACATGGGAGAAAAACCATTTCACATCACATTTGTGGGTCTTTGTCTTCAACACATTCTGTGAAATTTTGAGCTGTCTGTATTTGCTACAAGAGGAGATATCACAAAGTATGCACATTTGTTGTTTCCAATGGTTTGAATGCATTTTGGCCTAAAATGAGCATTTGCTGTTTTCTCTTGAATGCAACATGGGAGAAAAACCATTTCACATCACATTTGTGGTATTGGCCTTCAACACATTCTGTGAAATTTTGAGCTGTCTGTGTTTACTACAAGAGGAGATATCACAAAGTATGCACATTTGTTGTTTCCAATGGTTTGAATGCATTTTTTCCTAAAACGAGCATTTGCTGTTTTCTCTTAAACGCAACATGGGAGAAAAACCTTTTTCACATCACATTTGTGGGGCTTGGTCTTCAACACATTCTGTGAAATTTTGAGCTGTCTTTGTTTGCTTAAAAGGAGATATCACAAATTATGCGCTTTTGTTGTTTCCATTGGATTCAATGCATTTTGGCCTAAAACGAGCATTTGCTGTTTTCTCTTAAATGCAACATGGGAGAAAAACCATTTCACATCACATTTGTGGGTCTATGTCTTCAACACATTCTGTGAAATTTTGAGCTGTCTGTGTTTGCTACAAGAAGAGATATCACAAAGTATGCGCTTTTGTTGTTTTCCCATTGGTTTCAATGCACATTGGCCTAAAACGAGCATTTGCAGATTTCTCTTAAATGCAACATGGGAGAAAAACCATTTCACATCACATTTGTGGGTCTTGGTCTTCAACACATTCTGTGAAATTTTGAGCTGTCTTTGTTTGCTTAAGAGGAGATATCACAAAGTATGCGCTTTTGTTGTTTCCATTGGTTTGAATGCATTTTGGCCTAAAACAGGCATTTGCTGTTTTCTCTTAAAGGCAACATGGGAGACAAACCATTTCACATCACATTTGTGGGTCTTGGTCTTCAACACATTCTGTGAAATTTTGAGCTGTCTGTGTTTGCTACAAGAGGAGATATCACAAAGTATGCACATTTGTTGTTTCCTTTGGTTTCAATGCATTTTGGCCTAAAACGAGCATTTGCTGTTTTCTCTTAAATGCAACATGGGAGAAAAACCATTTCACATCACATTTGTGGGTCTTTGTCTTCAACACATTCTGTGAAATTTTGAGCTGTCTGTATTTGCTACAAGAGGAGATATCACAAAGTATGTGCTTTTGTTGTTTCCTTTGGTTTCAATGCATTTTGGCCTAAAACGAGCATTTGCTGTTTTCTCTTAAACGCAACATGGGAGAAAAACCTTTTTCACATCACATTTGTGGGTTTTGGTCTTCAACACATTCTATGAAATTTGAGCTGTCTCTGTTTGCTACAAGAGGAGATATCACAAAGAATGCACTTTTGTTGTTTCCTTTGGTTTCAATGCATATTCGTCTAAAACGAGCATTTGCTGTTTTCTCTTAAATGCAACATGGGAGACAAACCATTTCACATCACATTTGTTGGTCTTGGCCTTCAACACATTGTGTGAAATTTTGAGCTGTCTGTGTTTGCTACAAGAGGAGATATCACAAAGTATGTGCTTTAGTTGTTTCCTTTGGTTTCAATGCATTTTGGCCTAAAACGAGCATTTGCTGTTTTCTCTTAAACGCAACATGGGAGAAAAACCTTTTTCACATCACATTTGTGGGTTTTGGTCTTCAACACATTCTATGAAATTTGAGCTGTCTCTGTTTGCTACAAGAGGAGATATCACAAAGAATGCACTTTTGTTGTTTCCTTTGGTTTCAATGCATATTCGTCTAAAACGAGCATTTGCTGTTTTCTCTTAAATGCAACATGGGAGACAAACCATTTCACATCACATTTGTTGTTCTTGGCCTTCAACACATTGTGTGAAATTTTGAGCTGTCTGTGTTTGATACAAGAGGAGATATCACAAAGTATGCGCTTTTGTTGTTTCCATTGGTTTCAATGCATATTGGTCTAAAATGAGCATTTGCAGTTTTCTCTTAAACGCAACATGTGAGAAAAACCATTTCACATCACATTTGTGGGTCTTGGTCTTCAACACATTCTGTGAAATTTGAGCTGTCTGTGTTTGCTACAAGAGGAGATATCACAAAGTTTGCGCTTTTGTTGTTTCCTTTCGTTTCAATGCATTTTGGCCTAAAATGAGCATTTGCTGTTTTCTCTTAAATGCAACATGGGAGAAAACATATTTCACATCACATTTGTGGGTCTTGGTCTTCAACACATTCTGTGAAATTTTGAGTTGTCTGTGTTTGCTACAAGAGGAGATATCACAAAGTATGCACATTTGTTGTTTCCAATGGTTTGAATGCATTTTGGCCTAAAATGAGCATTTGCTGTTTTCTCTTGAATGCAACATGGGAGAAAAACCATTTCACATCACATTTGTGGTATTGGCCTTCAACACATTCTGTGAAATTTTGAGCTGTCTGTGTTTACTACAAGAGGAGATATCACAAAGTATGCACATTTGTTGTTTCCAATGGTTTGAATGCATTTTTTCCTAAAACGAGCATTTGCTGTTTTCTCTTAAACGCAACATGGGAGAAAAACCTTTTTCACATCACATTTGTGGGGCTTGGTCTTCAACACATTCTGTGAAATTTTGAGCTCTCTTTGTTTGCTTAAGAGGAGATATCACAAATTATGCGCTTTTGTTGTTTCCATTGGTTTCAATGCATTTTGGCCTAAAACGAGCATTTGCTGTTTTCTCTTAAATGCAACATGGGAGAAAAACCATTTCACATCACATTTGTGGGTCTATGTCTTCAACACATTCTGTGAAATTTTGAGCTGTCTGTGTTTGCTACAAGAAGAGATATCACAAAGTATGCGCTTTTGTTGTTTCCTTTGATTTCAATGCATTTAGGCCTAAAACAAGCATTTGCTGATTTCTCTTAAATGCAACATGGGAGAAAACCCAATTCACATCACATTAGTGGGTCTTGGTATTCAACACATTCTGTGAAATTTTGAGCTGTCTGTGTTTGCTACAAGAGGAGATATTACAAAGTATGCGCTTTTGTTGATGCCTTTCGTTTCAATGCATTTTGGCATAAAACGAGCATTTGCTGTTTTCTCTTAAATGCAACATTGGAGAAAAACCATTTCACATCACATTTTTGGGTCTTGGTCTTCAACACATTCTGTGAAATTTTGAGCTGTCTGTATTTGCTACAAGAGGAGATATCACAAAGTATGCGCTTTTGTTGTTTCCTTTCGTTTCAATGCATTTTGGCCTAAAACAAGCATTTGCTGATTTCTCTTAAATGCAACATGGGAGAAAAACTAATTCACATCACATTTGTGGGTCTTGGTTTTCTACACATTCTGTGAAATTTTGAGCTGTCTGTGTTTGCTACAAGAGGAGATATCACAAAGCATGCGCTTTTGTTGTTTCCATTGGTTTCAATGCATTTTGGCCTAAAACGAGCATTTGCTGTTTTCTCTGAAATGCAACATGGGAGAAAAACCATTTCACATCACATTTGTGGGTCTTGGTCTTCAACACATTCTGTGAAATTTTTAGCTGTCTTTGCTTAAGAGGAGATATCCCAAAGTATGCACTTTTGTTGTTTCCATTGGTTTCAATGCATTTTGGCCTAAAACGAGCATTTGCTGTTTTCTCTTAAATGCAACATGGGAGAAAAACCATTTCACATCAGATTTGTAGGTCTTGGTCTTCAACACATTCTGTGAAATTTTGAGCTGTCTGTGTTTGCTACAAGAGGAGATATTACAAAGTATGCGCTTTTGTTGATGCCTTTCGTTTCAATGCATTTTGGCATAAAACGAGCATTTGCTGTTTTCTCTTAAATGCAACATTGGAGAAAAACCATTTCACATCACATTTTTGGGTCTTGGTCTTCAACACATTCTGTGAAATTTTGAGCTGTCTGTATTTGCTACAAGAGGAGATATCACAAAGTATGCGCTTTTGTTGTTTCCTTTCGTTTCAATGCATTTTGGCCTAAAACAAGCATTTGCTGATTTCTCTTAAATGCAACATGGGAGAAAAACTAATTCACATCACATTTGTGGGTCTTGGTTTTCTACACATTCTGTGAAATTTTGAGCTGTCTGTGTTTGCTACAAGAGGAGATATCACAAAGCATGCGCTTTTGTTGTTTCCATTGGTTTCAATGCATTTTGGCCTAAAACGAGCATTTGCTGTTTTCTCTGAAATGCAACATGGGAGAAAAACCATTTCACATCACATTTGTGGGTCTTGGTCTTCAACACATTCTGTGAAATTTTTAGCTGTCTTTGCTTAAGAGGAGATATCCCAAAGTATGCACTTTTGTTGTTTCCATTGGTTTCAATGCATTTTGGCCTAAAACGAGCATTTGCTGTTTTCTCTTAAATGCAACATGGGAGAAAAACCATTTCACATCAGATTTGTAGGTCTTGGTCTTCAACACATTCTGTGAAATTTTGAGCTGTCTGTGTTTGCTACAAGAGGATATATCACAAATAATGCGCTTTTGTTGTTTCCATTGGTTTGAATGCACTTTTACCTAAAACAAGCTTTTGCTGTTTTCTCTTAAACGAAACATGGGAGAAAAACCATTTCACATCACATTTGTGGGTCTTGGTCTTCAACACATTCTGTGAAATTTGAGCTGTCTGTTTGCTACAAGAGGAGATATCACAAAGAATGTGCTTTTGTTGTTTCCATTGGTTTCAATGGATTTTGGCCTAAAACAGGCATTTGCTGTTTTCTCTTAAAGGTAACATGGGAGACAAACCATTTCACATCACATTTGTGGGTGTTGATCTTCAACACATTCTGTGAAATTTTGAGCTGTCTGTTTTTGCTACAAGAGGAGATATCACAAAGTATGCGCTTTTGTTGTTTCCATTGGTTTCAATGCATTTTGGCCTAAAACGAGCAATTGCTGTTTTTTCTTAAATGCAACATGGGAGAAAATCTGTTTCACATCACATTTGTGGGTCTTGGTCTTCAACACATTCTGTGAAATTTTGATCTGTCTGTGTTTGCTAGAAGAGGAGATATCACAAAGAATGCACTTTTGTTCTTTCCATTGGTTTCAATGCATTTTGGCCTAAAACAAGCATTTGCTGATTTCTCTTAAATGCAACATGGGAGAAAAACTAATTCACATCACATTTGTGGGTCTTGGTTTTCTACACATTCTGTGAAATTTTGAGCTGTCTGTGTTTGCTACAAGAGGAGATATCACAAAGCATGCGCTTTTGTTGTTTCCATTGGTTTCAATGCATTTTGGCCTAAAACAAGCATTTGCTGTTTTCTCTTAAAGGCAACACGGGAGAAAACCCATTTCACATCACATTTGTGGGTCTTGGTCTTCAACACATTCTGTGAAATTTTGAGTTGTCTGTGTTTGCTACAAGAGGAGATATCACAAAGTATGCACTTTTGTTGTTTCCTTTCGTTTAAATGCATTTTGGTCTAAAACGAGCATTTGCTGTTTTCTCTTAAATGCAACATGGGAGAAAAACCATTTCACATCACATTTGTGGGTCTTGGTCTTCAACACATTCTGTGAAATTTTGAGCTGTCTGTAATTGCTACAAGAGGAGATATCACAAAGTATGCACTTTTGTTGTTTCCTTTCGTTTAAATGCATTTTGGTCTAAAACAATCAATTGCTGTTTTCTCTTAAATGCAAAATGGAGAAAAACCATTTCACATCAGATTTGTGGGTCTTGGTCTTCAACACATTCTGTGAAATTTTGAGCTGTCTGTGTTTGCTACAAGAGGAGATATCACAAAGTATGTGCTTTTGTTGTTTCCGTTGGTTTCAATGCATTTTGGCCTAAAACGAGCATTTGCTGTTTTCTCTTAAACGCAACATGGGAGAAAAACCTTTTTCACATCACATTTGTGGGTTTTGGTCTTCAACACATTCTATGAAATTTGAGCTGTCTCTGTTTGCTACAAGAGGAGATATCACAAAGAATGCACTTTTGTTGTTTCCTTTGGTTTCAATGCATATTGGTCTAAAACGAGCATTTGCTGTTTTCTCTTAAATGCAACATGGGAGACAAACCATTTCACATCACATTAGTGGGTCTTGGCCTTCAACACATTGTGTGAAATTTTGAGCTGTCTGTGTTTGATACAAGAGGAGATATCACAAAGTATGCGCTTTTGTTGTTTCCATTGGTTTCAATGCATATTGGTCTAAAATGAGCATTTGCAGTTTTCTCTTAAACGCAACATGTGAGAAAAACCATTTCACATCACATTTGTGGGTCTTGGTCTTCAACACATTCTGTGAAATTTGAGCTGTCTGTGTTTGCTACAAGAGGAGATATCACAAAGTATGCGCTTTTGTTGTTTCCTTTCGTTTCAATGCATTTTGGCCTAAAATGAGCATTTGCTGTTTTCTCTTAAATGCAACATGGGAGAAAACATATTTCACATCACATTTGTGGGTCTTGGTCTTCAACACATTCTGTGAAATTTTGAGTTGTCTGTGTTTGCTACAAGAGGAGATATCACAAAGTATGCACATTTGTTGTTTCCAATGGTTTGAATGCATTTTGGCCTAAAATGAGCATTTGCTGTTTTCTCTTGAATGCAATATGGGAGAAAAACCATTTCACATCACATTTGTGGTATTGGCCTTCAACACATTCTGTGAAATTTTGAGCTGTCTGTGTTTACTACAAGAGGAGATATCACAAAGTATGCACATTTGTTGTTTCCAATGGTTTGAATGCATTTTTTCCTAAAACGAGCATTTGCTGTTTTCTCTTAAACGCAACATGGGAGAAAAACCTTTTTCACATCAAATTTGTGGGGCTTTGTCTTCAACACATTCTGTGAAATTTTGAGCTGTCTTTGTTTACTTAAAAGGAGATATCACAAATTATGCGCTTTTGTTGTTTCCATTGGATTCAATGCATTTTGGCCTAAAACGAGCATTTGCTGTTTTCTCTTAAATGCAACATGGGAGAAAAACCATTTCACATCACATTTGTGGGTCTATGTCTTCAACACATTCTGTGAAATTTTGAGCTGTCTGTGTTTGCTACAAGAAGAGATATCACAAAGTATGCGCTTTTGTTGTTTTCCCATTGGTTTCAATGCACATTGGCCTAAAACGAGCATTTGCAGATTTCTCTTAAATGCAACATGGGAGAAAAACCATTTCACATCACATTTGTGGGTCTTGGTCTTCAACACATTCTGTGAAATTTTGAGCTGTCTTTGTTTGCTTAAGAGGAGATATCACAAAGTATGCGCTTTTGTTGTTTCCATTGGTTTGAATGCATTTTGGCCTAAAACAGGCATTTGCTGTTTTCTCTTAAAGGCAACATGGGAGACAAACCATTTCACATCACATTTGTGGGTCTTGGTCTTCAACACATTCTGTGAAATTTTGAGCTGTCTGTGTTTGCTACAAGAGGAGATATCACAAAGTATGCACATTTGTTGTTTCCTTTGGTTTCAATGCATTTTGGCCTAAAACGAGCATTTGCTGTTTTCTCTTAAATGCAACATGGGAGAAAAACCATTTCACATCACATTTGTGGGTCTTTGTCTTCAACACATTCTGTGAAATTTTGAGCTGTCTGTATTTGCTACAAGAGGAGATATCACAAAGTATGTGCTTTTGTTGTTTCCTTTGGTTTCAATGCATTTTGGCCTAAAACGAGCATTTGCTGTTTTCTCTTAAACGCAACATGGGAGAAAAACCTTTTTCACATCACATTTGTGGGTTTTGGTCTTCAACACATTCTATGAAATTTGAGCTGTCTCTGTTTGCTACAAGAGGAGATATCACAAAGTATGCGCTTTTGTTGTTTCCTTTCGTTTCAATGCATTTTGGCCTAAAATGAGCATTTGCTGTTTTCTCTTAAATGCAACATGGGAGAAAACATATTTCACATCACATTTGTGGGTCTTGGTCTTCAACACACTCTGTGAAATTTTGAGTTGTCTGTGTTTGCTACAAGAGGAGATATCACAAAGTATGCACATTTGTTGTTTCCAATGGTTTGAATGCATTTTGGCCTAAAATGAGCATTTGCTGTTTTCTCTTGAATGCAACATGGGAGAAAAACCATTTCACATCACATTTGTGGTATTGGCCTTCAACACATTCTGTGAAATTTTGAGCTGTCTGTGTTTACTACAAGAGGAGATATCACAAAGTATGCACATTTGTTGTTTCCAATGGTTTGAATGCATTTTTTCCTAAAACGAGCATTTGCTGTTTTCTCTTAAACGCAACATGGGAGAAAAACCTTTTTCACATCACATTTGTGGGGCTTGGTCTTCAACACATTCTGTGAAATTTTGAGCTGTCTTTGTTTGCTTAAAAGGAGATATCACAAATTATGCGCTTTTGTTGTTTCCATTGGATTCAATGCATTTTGGCCTAAAACGAGCATTTGCTGTTTTCTCTTAAATGCAACATGGGAGAAAAACCATTTCACATCACATTTGTGGGTCTATGTCTTCAACACATTCTGTGAAATTTTGAGCTGTCTGTGTTTGCTACAAGAAGAGATATCACAAAGTATGCGCTTTTGTTGTTTTCCCATTGGTTTCAATGCACATTGGCCTAAAACGAGCATTTGCAGATTTCTCTTAAATGCAACATGGGAGAAAAACCATTTCACATCACATTTGTGGGTCTTGGTCTTCAACACATTCTGTGAAATTTTGAGCTGTCTTTGTTTGCTTAAGAGGAGATATCACAAAGTATGCGCTTTTGTTGTTTCCATTGGTTTGAATGCATTTTGGCCTAAAACAGGCATTTGCTGTTTTCTCTTAAAGGCAACATGGGAGACAAACCATTTCACATCACATTTGTGGGTCTTGGTCTTCAACACATTCTGTGAAATTTTGAGCTGTCTGTGTTTGCTACAAGAGGAGATATCACAAAGTATGCACATTTGTTGTTTCCTTTGGTTTCAATGCATTTTGGCCTAAAACGAGCATTTGCTGTTTTCTCTTAAATGCAACATGGGAGAAAAACCATTTCACATCACATTTGTGGGTCTTTGTCTTCAACACATTCTGTGAAATTTTGAGCTGTCTGTATTTGCTACAAGAGGAGATATCACAAAGTATGTGCTTTTGTTGTTTCCTTTGGTTTCAATGCATTTTGGCCTAAAACGAGCATTTGCTGTTTTCTCTTAAACGCAACATGGGAGAAAAACCTTTTTCACATCACATTTGTGGGTTTTGGTCTTCAACACATTCTATGAAATTTGAGCTGTCTCTGTTTGCTACAAGAGGAGATATCACAAAGAATGCACTTTTGTTGTTTCCTTTGGTTTCAATGCATATTCGTCTAAAACGAGCATTTGCTGTTTTCTCTTAAATGCAACATGGGAGACAAACCATTTCACATCACATTTGTTGGTCTTGGCCTTCAACACATTGTGTGAAATTTTGAGCTGTCTGTGTTTGCTACAAGAGGAGATATCACAAAGTATGTGCTTTAGTTGTTTCCTTTGGTTTCAATGCATTTTGGCCTAAAACGAGCATTTGCTGTTTTCTCTTAAACGCAACATGGGAGAAAAACCTTTAACACATCACATTTGTGGGTTTTGGTCTTCAACACATTCTATGAAATTTGAGCTGTCTCTGTTTGCTACAAGAGGAGATATCACAAAGAATGCACTTTTGTTGTTTCCTTTGGTTTCAATGCATATTCGTCTAAAACGAGCATTTGCTGTTTTCTCTTAAATGCAACATGGGAGACACACCATTTCACATCACATTTGTTGTTCTTGGCCTTCAACACATTGTGTGAAATTTTGAGCTGTCTGTGTTTGATACAAGAGGAGATATCACAAAGTATGCGCTTTTGTTGTTTCCATTGGTTTCAATGCATATTGGTCTAAAATGAGCATTTGCAGTTTTCTCTTAAACGCAACATGTGAGAAAAACCATTTCACATCACATTTGTGGGTCTTGGTCTTCAACACATTCTGTGAAATTTGAGCTGTCTGTGTTTGCTACAAGAGGAGATATCACAAAGTTTGCGCTTTTGTTGTTTCCTTTCGTTTCAATGCATTTTGGCCTAAAATGAGCATTTGCTGTTTTCTCTTAAATGCAACATGGGAGAAAACATATTTCACATCACATTTGTGGGTCTTGGTCTTCAACACATTCTGTGAAATTTTGAGTTGTCTGTGTTTGCTACAAGAGGAGATATCACAAAGTATGCACATTTGTTGTTTCCAATGGTTTGAATGCATTTTGGCCTAAAATGAGCATTTGCTGTTTTCTCTTGAATGCAACATGGGAGAAAAACCATTTCACATCACATTTGTGGTATTGGCCTTCAACACATTCTGTGAAATTTTGAGCTGTCTGTGTTTACTACAAGAGGAGATATCACAAAGTATGCACATTTGTTGTTTCCAATGGTTTGAATGCATTTTTTCCTAAAACGAGCATTTGCTGTTTTCTCTTAAACGCAACATGGGAGAAAAACCTTTTTCACATCACATTTGTGGGGCTTGGTCTTCAACACATTCTGTGAAATTTTGAGCTCTCTTTGTTTGCTTAAGAGGAGATATCACAAATTATGCGCTTTTGTTGTTTCCATTGGTTTCAATGCATTTTGGCCTAAAACGAGCATTTGCTGTTTTCTCTTAAATGCAACATGGGAGAAAAACCATTTCACATCACATTTGTGGGTCTATGTCTTCAACACATTCTGTGAAATTTTGAGCTGTCTGTGTTTGCTACAAGAAGAGATATCACAAAGTATGCGCTTTTGTTGTTTCCTTTGATTTCAATGCATTTAGGCCTAAAACAAGCATTTGCTGATTTCTCTTAAATGCAACATGGGAGAAAACCCAATTCACATCACATTTGTGGGTCTTGGTCTTCAACACATTCTGTGAAATTTTTAGCTGTCTTTGCTTAAGAGGAGATATCCCAAAGTATGCACTTTTGTTGTTTCCATTGGTTTCAATGCATTTTGGCCTAAAACGAGCATTTGCTGTTTTCTCTTAAACGAAACATGGGAGAAAAACCATTTCACATCACATTTGTGGGTCTTGGTCTTCAACACATTCTGTGAAATTTGAGCTGTCTGTTTGCTACAAGAGGAGATATCACAAAGAATGTGCTTTTGTTGTTTCCATTGGTTTCAATGGATTTTGGCCTAAAACAGGCATTTGCTGTTTTCTCTTAAAGGTAACATGGGAGACAAACCATTTCACATCACATTTGTGGGTCTTGATCTTCAACACATTCTGTGAAATTTTGAGCTGTCTGTTTTTGCTACAAGAGGAGATATCACAAAGTATGCGCTTTTGTTGTTTCCATTGGTTTCAATGCATTTTGGCCTAAAACGAGCAATTGCTGTTTTTTCTTAAATGCAACATGGGAGAAAATCTGTTTCACATCACATTTGTGGGTCTTGGTCTTCAACACATTCTGTGAAATTTTGATCTGTCTGTGTTTGCTAGAAGAGGAGATATCACAAAGAATGCACTTTTGTTCTTTCCATTGGTTTCAATGCATTTTGGCCTAAAACAAGCATTTGCTGATTTCTCTTAAATGCAACATGGGAGAAAAACTAATTCACATCACATTTGTGGGTCTTGGTTTTCTACACATTCTGTGAAATTTTGAGCTGTCTGTGTTTGCTACAAGAGGAGATATCACAAAGCATGCGCTTTTGTTGTTTCCATTGGTTTCAATGCATTTTGGCCTAAAACAAGCATTTGCTGTTTTCTCTTAAAGGCAACACGGGAGAAAACCCATTTCACATCACATTTGTGGGTCTTGGTCTTCAACACATTCTGTGAAATTTTGAGTTGTCTGTGTTTGCTACAAGAGGAGATATCACAAAGTATGCACTTTTGTTGTTTCCTTTCGTTTAAATGCATTTTGGTCTAAAACGAGCATTTGCTGTTTTCTCTTAAATGCAACATGGGAGAAAAACCATTTCACATCACATTTGTGGGTCTTGGTCTTCAACACATTCTGTGAAATTTTGAGTTGTCTGTGTTTGCTACAAGAGGAGATATCACAAAGTATGCACTTTTGTTGTTTCCTTTCGTTTAAATGCATTTTGGTCTAAAACGAGCATTTGCTGTTTTCTCTTAAATGCAACATGGGAGAAAAACCATTTCACATCACATTTGTGGGTCTTGGTCTTCAACACATTCTGTGAAATTTTGAGCTGTCTGTAATTGCTACAAGAGGAGATATCACAAAGTATGCACTTTTGTTGTTTCCTTTCGTTTAAATGCATTTTGGTCTAAAACAATCAATTGCTGTTTTCTCTTAAATGCAAAATGGAGAAAAACCATTTCACATCAGATTTGTGGGTCTTGGTCTTCAACACATTCTGTGAAATTTTGAGCTGTCTGTGTTTGCTACAAGAGGAGATATCACAAAGTATGTGCTTTTGTTGTTTCCTTTGGTTTCAATGCATTTTGGCCTAAAACGAGCATTTGCTGTTTTCTCTTAAATGCAACATGGGAGAAAAACCTTTTTCACATCACATTTGTGGGTTTTGGTCTTCAACACATTCTATGAAATTTGAGCTGTCTCTGTTTGCTACAAGAGGAGATATCACAAAGAATGCACTTTTGTTGTTTCCTTTTGTTTCAATGCATATTGGTCTAAAACGAGCATTTGCTGTTTTCTCTTAAATGCAACATGGGAGACAAACCATTTCACATCACATTTGTGGGTCTTGGCCTTCAACACATTGTGTGAAATTTTGAGCTGTCTGTGTTTGATACAAGAGGAGATATCACAAAGTATGCGCTTTTGTTGTTTCCATTGGTTTCAATGCATATTGGTCTAAAATGAGCATTTGCAGTTTTCTCTTAAACGCAACATGTGAGAAAAACCATTTCACATCACATTTGTGGGTCTTGGTCTTCAACACATTCTGTGAAATTTGAGCTGTCTGTGTTTGCTACAAGAGGAGATATCACAAAGTATGCGCTTTTGTTGTTTCCTTTCGTTTCAATGCATTTTGGCCTAAAATGAGCATTTGCTGTTTTCTCTTAAATGCAACATGGGAGAAAACATATTTCACATCACATTTGTGGGTCTTGGTCTTCAACACATTCTGTGAAATTTTGAGTTGTCTGTGTTTGCTACAAGAGGAGATATCACAAAGTATGCACATTTGTTGTTTCCAATGGTTTGAATGCATTTTGGCCTAAAATGAGCATTTGCTGTTTTCTCTTGAATGCAACATGGGAGAAAAACCATTTCACATCACATTTGTGGTATTGGCCTTCAACACATTCTGTGAAATTTTGAGCTGTCTGTGTTTACTACAAGAGGAGATATCACAAAGTATGCACATTTGTTGTTTCCAATGGTTTGAATGCATTTTTTCCTAAAACGAGCATTTGCTGTTTTCTCTTAAATGCAACATGGGAGAAAAACCTTTTTCACATCACATTTGTGGGGCTTGGTCTTCAACACATTCTGTGAAATTTTGAGCTGTCTTTGTTTGCTTAAAAGGAGATATCACAAATTATGCGCTTTTGTTGTTTCCATTGGATTCAATGCATTTTGGCCTAAAACGAGCATTTGCTGTTTTCTCTTAAATGCAACATGGGAGAAAAACCAATTCACATCACATTAGTGGGTCTTGGTATTCAACACATTCTGTGAAATTTTGAGCTGTCTGTGTTTGCTACAAGAGGAGATATTACAAAGTATGCGCTTTTGTTGTTTCCTTTCGTTTCAATGCATTTTGGCATAAAACGAGCATTTGCTGTTTTCTCTTAAATGCAACATGGGAGAAAAACCATTTCACATCACATTTGTGGGTCTTGGTCTTCAACACATTCTGTGAAATTTTGAGTTGTCTACGTTTGCTACAAGAGGAGATATCACAAAGTATGTGCTTTTGTTGTTTCCTTTGGTTTCATTGCATTTTGGCCTGAAACGAGCATTTGCTGTATTCTCTTAAACGAAACATGGGAGAAAAACCATTTCACATCACATTTGTGGGTCTTGGTCTTCAACACATTCTGTGAAATTTGAGCTGTCTGTGTTTACTACAAGAGGAGATATCACAAAGTATGCACATTTGTTGTTTCCAATGGTTTGAATGCATTTTTTCCTAAAACGAGCATTTGCTGTTTTCTCTTAAACGCAACATGGGAGAAAAACCTTTTTCACATCACATTTGTGGGGCTTGGTCTTCAACACATTCTGTGAAATTTTGAGCTGTCTGTGTTTGCTTAAGAGGAGATATCACAAATTATGCGCTTTTGTTCTTTCCATTGGTTTCAATGCATTTTGGCCTAAAACAAGCATTTGCTGATTTCTCTTAAATGCAACATAGGAGAAAAACTAATTCACATCACATTTGTGGGTCTTGGTTTTCTACACATTCTGTGAAATTTTGAGCTGTCTGTATTTGCTACAAGAGGAGATATCACAAAGCATGCGCTTTTGTTGTTTCCATTGGTTTCAATGCATTTTGGCCTAAAACAAGCATTTGCTGATTTCTCTTAAATGCAATATGGGAGAAAAACCAATTCACATCACATTAGTGGGTCTTGGTATTCAACACATTCTGTGAAATTTTGAGCTGTCTGTGTTTGCTACAAGAGGAGATATTACAAAGTATGCGCTTTTGTTGTTTCCATTCGTTTCAATGCATTTTGGCATAAAACGAGCATTTGCTGTTTTCTCTTAAATGCAACATGGGAGAAAACCCATTTCATGTCACATTTGTGGCTCTTGGTCTTCAACACATTCTATGAAATTTTGAGTTGTCTGTGTTTGCTTAAGAGGAGATATCACAAAGTATGCGCTTTTGTTGTTTCCATTGGTTTCAATGCATTTTGGCCTAAAACGAGCATTTGCTGTTTTCTCTTAAATGCAACATGGGAGAAAAACCATTTCACATCACATTTGTGGGTCTTGGTCTTCAACACATTCTGTGAAATTTTGAGCTGTCTGTGTTTGCTACAAGAGGAGATATCACAAAGTATGCGCTTTTGTTGTTTCCATTGGTTTCAATGCATTTTGGCCTAAAACGAGCATTTGCTGTTTTCTCTTAAATGCAACATGGGAGAAAAACCATTTCACATCACATTTCTGGGTCTTGGCCTTCAATACAATGTGTGAAATTTTTAGCTATCTGTGTTTGCTAGAAGAGGAGATATCACAAAGTATGCGCTTTTGTTGTTTTCCCATTGGTTTCAATGCACATTGGCCTAAAACGAGCATTTGCTGTTTTCTCTTAAATGCAACATGGGAGAAAAACCATTTCACATCACATTTGTGGGTCTTGGTCTTCAACACATTCTGTGAAATTTTGAGCTGTCTGTGTTTGCTACAAGAGGAGATATCACAAAGTATGCACATTTGTTGTTTCCAATGGTTTGAATGCATATTTTCCAAAAATGAGCATTTGCTGTTTTCTCTTAAACGCAACATGTGAGAAAAACCACTTCACATCACATTTGTGGGTCTTGGTTTTCAACACATTCTGTGAAATTTTGAGCTGTCTTTGTTTGCTTAAGAGGAGATATCACAAAGTATGCGCTTTTGTTGTTTTCCCATTGGTTTCAATGCACATTGGCCTATAACGAGCATTTGCTGTTTTCTCTTAAATGCAACATGGGAGAAAAACCATTTCACATCACATTTGTGGGTCTTGGTCTTCAACACATTCTGTGAAATTTTTAGCTGTCTTTGCTTAAGAGGAGATATCCCAAAGTATGCACTTTTGTTGTTTCCATTGGTTTCAATGCATTTTGGCCTAAAACGAGCATTTGCTGTTTTCTCTTAAATGCAACATGGGAGAAAAAACATTTCACATCAGATTTGTAGGTCTTGGTCTTCTACACATTCTGTGAAATTTTGAGCTGTCTGTGTTTGCTACAAGAGGAGATATCACAAATAATGCGCTTTTGTGGTTTCCATTGGTTTGAATGCACTTTTAACTAAACAAGCTTTTGCTGTTTTCTCTTAAACGAAACATGGGAGAAAAACCATTTCACATCACATTTGTGGGTCTTGGTCTTCAACACATTCTGTGAAATTTGAGCTGTCTCTGTTTGCTACAGGAGGAGATATCACAAAGAATGCACTTTTGTTGTTTCCATTGGTTTCAATGAATTTTGGCCTAAAACGAGCATTTGATGTTTTCTCTTAAATGCAACATGGGAGAAAAAACATTTCACATCACATTTGTGGGTCTTGGTCTTCAACACATTCTGTGAAATTTTGAGCTGTCTGTGTTTGCTACAAGAGGAGATATCACAAAGTATGCGCTTTTGTTGTTTCCAATTGTTTCAATGCATTTTGGCCTAAAACGCATTTGCTGTTTTCTCTTGAATGCAACATCGGAGAAAAACCATTTCACATCACATTTGTGGTCTTGGTCTTCAACACATTCTGTGAAATTTTGAGCTGTCTGTGTTTGCTACAAGAAGAGATATCACAAGGTATGCGCTTTTGTTGTTTCCATTGGTTTCAATTCATTTTGGTCTAAAACGAGCAATTGCTGTTTTCTCTTAAATGCAACATGGGAGAAAAACCATTTCACATCACATTTCTTAGTCTTCAACACATTCTGTGAAATTTTGAGCTGTCTGTGTTTGCTACAAGAGGAGATATCACAAAGTATGCGCTTTGTTGTTTCCTTTGATTTCAATGCATTTTGGCCTAAAACGAGCATTTTCTGATTTCTCTTAAATGCAACATGGGAGAAAAACCAATTCACATCACATTAGTGGGTCTTGGTCTGCAACACATTCTGTGAAATTTTGAGCTGTCTGTGTTTGCTACAAGAGGAGATATCACAAAGTATGCGCTTTTGTTTTTTCATTTTATTTCAATGCATTTTGGCCTAAAACAAGCATTTGCTGATTTCTCTTAAATGCAACATGGGAGAAAAACCTATTCACATCACATTTGTGTTCTTGGTCTTCAACACATTCTGTGAAATTTTGAGCTGTCTGTGTTTGCTACAAGAGGAGATATCACAAAGTATGCACATTTGTTGTTTCCAATGGTTTGAATGCATTTTGGTCTAAAACGAGCATTTGCTGTTTTCTCTTAAATGCAACATGGGAGAAAAACCATTTCACATCACATTTGTGGGTCTTGGTCTTCAACACATTCTGTGAAATTTTTAGCTGTCTTTGTTTGCTTAAGAGGAGATATCACAAAGTATGCGCTTTTGTTGTTTCCATTGGTTTCAATGAATTTTGGCCTAAAACGAGCATTTGCTGTTTTCTCTTCAATGCAACATGGGAGAAAAACCATTTCACATCACATTTGTGGTATTCATCTTCAACACATTTGGTGAAATTTTGAGCTGTCTGTGTTTGCTACAAGAGGAGCTATCACAAAGTATGCACATTTGATGTTTCCAATGGTTTGAATGCATTTTGGGCTAATACGAGCATTTTCTGTTTTCTCTTGAATGCAACATGGGAGAAAAACCATTTCACATCACATTTGTGGGTCTTGGTCTTCAACACATTCTGTGAAATTTTGAGCTGTCTGTGTTTGCTACAAGAGGAGATAACACAAAGTATGCTCTTTTGTTGTTTCCTTTAGTTTCAATGCATTTTGGCCTAAAACAAGCATTTGCTGTTTTCTCTTAAATGCAACATGGGAGAAAAACCATTTCACATTACATTTGTGGGTCTTGGTCTTCAACACATTCTGTGAAATTTTTATCTGTCTGTGTTTGCTACAAGAAGAGATATCACAAAGTATGCACTTTTGTTGTTTCCATTGCTTTCAATGCATTTTGGTCTAAAATGAGCATTTGCTGTTTTCTCTTAAATGCAACATGGGAGAAAAACCAATTCACATCACATTAGTGGGTCTTGGTCTTCAACACATTCTGTGAAATTTTGAGCTGTCTGTGTTTGCTACAAGAGGAGATATCACAAAGTATGCACTTTTGTTGTTTCCATTGTTTTCAATGCATTTTGTTCTGAAACGAGCATTTACTGTTTTCTCTTAAATGCAACATGGGAGAAAAACCGTTTCACATCATATTTGTGGGTCTTGGTCTTCAACAAATTGTGATATCTCCTCTTGTAGCAAACACAGACAGCTCAAAATTTCACACAAAGTATACACTTTTGTTGTTTCCTTTCGTTTCAATGCATTTTGGCCGAAAACAAGCATTTGCTGTTTTCTCTTAAATGCAACATGGGAGACAAACCATTTCACATCACATTTGTGGGTCTTGGCCTTCAACACATTGTGTGAAATTTTGAGCTGTCTGTGTTTGCTACAAGAGGAGATATCACAAAGTATGCACATTTGTTGTTTGAATGCATATTGGCCTAAAACAGGCATTTGCTGTTTTCTCTTAAACGCAACATGGGAGAAAATATGTTTCACATCACATTTGTGGGTCTTGGTCTTCAACACATTCTGTGAAATTTTGAGCTGTCTGTGCTTGCTACAAGAGGAGATATCACAAATTATGCACTTTTGTTGTTTTCCCATTGGTTTCAATGCATATTGACCTAAAATGAGCATTTGCTGTTTTCTCTTGAATGCAACATGGGAGAAAAACCATTTCACATCACATTTGTGGGTCTTGGTCTTCAACACATTCAGTGAAATTTTGAGCTGCCTGTGTTTGCTAAAAGAGGAGATTTTACAAAGTATGTGCTTTTGTTGTTTCCTTTCGTTTCACTGCATTTTGGCCTAAAACGAGCATTTGCTGTTTTCTCTTAAATGCAACATGGGAGAAAAACCATTTCACATCACATTTGTGGGTCTTGGTCTTCAACACATTCTGTGAAATTTTGAGCTGTCTTTGTTTGCTTAAGAGGAGATATCACAAAGTATGCGCTTTTGTTGTTTCTATTGGTTTCAATGCATTTTGGTCTAAAACGAGCATTTGCTGTTTTCTCTTAAATGCAACATGGGAGAAAAACCATTTCACATCACATTTGTGGGTCTTGGCCTTCAACACATTGTGAGAAATTTTGAGCTGTCTGTGTTTGCTACAAGAGGAGATATCACAAAGTATGCACTTTTGTTGTTTCCATTGGTTTCAATGCATTTTGGTCTAAAACGAGCATTTGCTGTTTTCTCTTAAATGCAACATGGGAGAAAAACCATTTCACATCACATTTGTGGTCTTGGTCTTCAACACATTCTGTGAAATTTTGAGCTGTCTGTGTTTGCTACAAGAGGAGATATCACAAAGTATGCGCTTTTGTTGTTTCCTTTCGTTTCAATGCATTTTGGCCTAAAACAAGCATTTGCTGTTTTCTCTTAAATGCAACATGGGATAAAACCCATTTCACATCACATTTGTCTGTCTTGGTCTTCAACACATTCTGTGAAATTTTTAGTTGTCTGTGTTTGCTACAAGAGAAGATATCACAAAGTATGCGCTTTTGTTGTTTCCAATTGTTTCAAAGCATTTTGGCCTAAAACAGGCATTTGCTGTTTTCTCTTGAATACAACATGGGAGAAAAACCATTTCACATCACATTTGTGGTCTTGGTCTTCAACACATTCTGTGAAATTTTGAGCTGTCTGTGTTTGCTGCAAGAGGAGATATCACAAAGTATGCAGATTTATTGTTTCCAATGGTTTGAATGCATTTTTTCCTAAAACGAGCATTTGCTATTTTCTCTTAAATGCAACATGGGAGAAAACCCATTTCACATCACATTTGTGGGTCTTGGTCTTCAACACATTCTGTGAAATTTTGAGCTGTCTGTGTTTGTAACAAGAAGAGATATCACAAGGTATGCACTTTTGTTGTTTCCATTGGTTTCAATGCATTTTGGTCTAAAATGAGCAATTGCTGTTTTCTCTTAAATGCAACATGGGAGAAAAACCATTTCACATCACATTTGTGGGTCTTAGTCTTCAACACATTCTGTGAAATTTTGAGCTGTCTGTGTTTGCTACAAGAAGAGATATCACAAAGTATGCGCTTTTGTTTTTTCATTTGATTTCAATGCATTTTGGCCTAAAACAAGCATTTGCTGATTTCTCTTAAATGCAACATGGGAGAAAAACCTATTCACATCACATTTGTGTTCTTGGTCTTCAACACATTCTGTGAAATTTTGAGCTGTCTGTGTTTGCTACAAGAGGAGATAACACAAAGTATGCTCTTTTGTTGTTTCCTTTAGTTTCAATGCATTTTGGCCTAAAACTAGCATTTGCTGTTTTCTCTTAAATGCAACATGGGAGAAAAACCATTTCACATCACATTTGTGGGTCTTGGTCTTCAACACATTCTGTGAAATTTTTATCTGTCTGTGTTTGCTACAAGAAGAGATATCACAAAGTATGCACTTTTGTTGTTTCCATTGCTTTCAATGCATTTTGGTCTAAAATGAGCATTTGCTGTTTTCTCTTAAATGCAACATGGGAGAAAAACCATTTCACATCACATTTGTGGGTCTTGCTCTTCAACACATTCGGTGAAATTTTGAGCTGCCTGTGTTTGCTACAAGAGGAGATTTTACAAAGTATGCGCTTTTGTTGTTTCCTTTCGTTTCAATGCATTTTGGCGTAAAACGACCATTTGCTGTTTTCTCTTAAATGCAACATGGGAGAGAAACCATTTCACATCACATTTGTGGGTCTTGGTCTTCAACACATTCTGTGAAATTTTGAGCTGTCTTTGTTTGCTTAAGAGGAGATATCACAAAGTATGCGCTTTTGTTGTTTCCATTGGTTTCAATGCATTTTGGTCTAAAACGAGCATTTGCTGTTTTCTCTTAAATGCAACATGGGAGAAAAACCAATTCACATCACATTAGTGGGTCTTGGTCTTCAACACATTCTGTGAAATTTTGAGCTGTCTGTGTTTGCTACAAGAGGAGATATCACAAAGTATGCGCTTTTGTTGTTTCCATTGTTTTCAATGCATTTTGTTCTAAAACGAGCATTTACTGTTTTCTCTTAAATGCAACATGGGAGAAAAACCATTTCACATCATATTTGTGGGTCTTGGTCTTCAACACATTCTGTGAAATTTTGAGCTGTCTGTGTTTGCTACAAGAGGAGATATCACAAAGTATACACTTTTGTTGTTTCCTTTCGTTTCAATGCATTTTGGCCGAAAACAAGCATTTGCTGTTTTCTCTTAAATGCAACATGGGAGACAAACCATTTCACATCACATTTGTGGGTCTTGGCCTTCAACACATTGTGTGAAATTTTGAGCTGTCTGTGTTTGCTACAAGAAGAGATATCACAAAGTATGCACATTTGTTGTTTGAATGCATATTGGCCTAAAACAGGCATTTGCTGTTTTCTCTTAAACGCAACATGGGAGAAAATCTGTTTCACATCACATTTGTGGGTCTTGGTCTTCAACACATTCTGTGAAATTTTGAGCTGTCTGTGCTTGCTACAAGAGGAGATATCACAAATTATGCACTTTTGTTGTTTTCCCTTTGGTTTCAATGCATATTGACCTAAAATGAATATTTGCTGTTTTCTCTTAAATGCAACATGGGAGAAAAACCATTTCACATCACATTTGTGGGTCTTGGTCTTCAACACATTCGGTGAAATTTTGAGCTGCCTGTGTTTGCTAAAAGAGGAGATTTTACAAAGTATGCGCTTTTGTTGTTTCCTTTCGTTTCAATGTATTTTGGCCTAAAACGAGCATTTGCTGTTTTCTCTTAAATGCAACATGGGAGAAAAACCATTTCACATCACATTTGTGGGTCTTGGTCTTCAACACATTCTGTGAAATTTTGAGCTGTCTTTGTTTGCTTAAGAGGAGATATCACAAAGTATGCGCTTTTGTTGTTTCCATTGGTTTCAATGCATTTTGGTCTAAAACGAGCATTTGCTGTTTTCTCTTAAATGCAACATGGGAGAAAAACCAATTCACATCACATTAGTGGCTCTTGGTCTTCAACACATTCTGTGAAATTTTGAGCTGTCTGTGTTTGCTACAAGAGGAGATATCACAAAGTATGCGCTTTTGTTGTTTCCTTTCGTTTCAATGCATTTTGGCCTAAAACAAGCATTTGCTGTTTTCTCTTAAATGCAACATGGGAGACAAACCATTTCACATCACATTTGTGGGTCTTGGCCTTCAACACATTGTGAGAAATTTTTAGCTGTCTGTGTTTGCTACAAGAGGAGATATCACAAAGTATGCACTTTTGTTGTTTCCATTGGTTTCAATGCATTTTGGTCTAAAACGAGCATTTGCTGTTTTCTCTTAAATGCAACATGGGAGAAAAACCATTTCACATCACATTTGTGGTCTTGGTTCTTCAACACATTCTGTGAAATTTTGAGCTGTCTGTGTTTGCTACAAGAGGAGATACCACAAAGTATGCGCTTTTGTTGTTTCCTTTCGTTTCAATGCATTTTGGCCTAAAACAAGCATTTGCTGTTTTCTCTTAAATGCAACATGGGATAAAACCCATTTCACATCACATTTGTGGGTCTTGGTCTTCAACACATTCTGTGAAATTTTTAGTTGTCTGTGTTTACTACAAGAGAAGATATCACAAAGTATGCACTTTTGTTGTTTCCAATTGTTTGAATGCATTTTGGCCTAAAACAGGCATTTGCTGTTTTCTCTTAAATGCAACATGGGAGAAAACCCATTTCACATCACATTTGTGGGTCTTGGTCTTCAACACATTCAGTGAAATTTTGAGCTGTCTGTGTTTGTAACAAGAAGAGATATCACAAGGTATGCACTTTTGTTGTTTCCATTGGTTTCAATGCATTTTGGTCTAAAATGAGCAATTGCTGTTTTCTCTTAAATGCAACATGGGAGAAAAAACATTTCACATCACATTTGTGGGTCTTAGTCTTCAACACATTCTGTGAAATTTTGAGCTGTCTGTGTTTGCTACAAGAAGAGATATCACAAAGTATGCGCTTTGTTGTTTCCTTTGATTTCAATGCATTTTGGCCTAAAACAAGCATTTGCTGATTTCTCTTAAATGCAACATGGGAGAAAAACCAATTCACATCACATTAGTGGGTCTTGGTCTTCAACAAATTCTGTGAAATTTTGAGCTGTCTGTGTTTGCTACAAGAGGAGATATCACAAAGTATGCACATTTGTTGTTTCCAATGGTTTGAATACATTTTGGCCTAAAACGAGCATTTGCTGTTTTCTCTTGAACGCAACATGGGAGAAAAACCATTTCACATCACATTTGTGGTTCTTGGTCTTCAACGCATTCTGTGAAATTTTGAGCTGTCTGTGTTTGCTACAAGAAGAGATATCACAAAGTATGAACTTTTGTTGTTTCCATTGGTTTCAATGCATTTTGGTCTAAAACGAGCATTTTCTGTTTTCTCTTAAATGCAACATGGGAGAAAAACCATTTCACATCACATTTGTGGATCTTGGTCTTCAACACATTCTATGAAATTTTGAGCTGTCTGTGTTTGCTACAAGAGGAGATATCACAAAGTGTGCGATTTTGTTGTTTCCTTTCGTTTCAATGCATTTTGGCCTAAAACAAGCATTTGCTGTTTTCTCTTAAATGCAAAATGGGAGAAAAACCATTTCACATCACATTTGTGTGTCTTGGTCTTCAACACATTCTGTGAAATTTTTAGTTGTCTGTGTTTGCTACAAGAGAAGATATCACAAAGTATGCGCTTTTGTTGTTTCCAATTGTTTCAAAGCATTTTGGCCTAAAACAGGCATTTGCTGTTTTCTCTTAAATGCAACATGGGAGACAAACCATTTCACATCACATTTGTGGGTCTTGGCCTTCAACACATTGTGTGAAATTTTGAGCTGTCTGTGTTTGCTACAAGAGGAGATATCACAAAGAATGCGCTTTTGTTGTTTCCATTGGTTTCAATGCATATTGGCCTAAAACGAGCATTTGCTGTTTTCTCTTGAATGCAACATGGGAGAAAAATCATTTCACATCACATTTGTGGGTCTTGGCCTTCAACACATTGTGTGAAATTTTGAGCTGTCTGTGTTTGCTACAAGAGGAGATATCACAAAGAATGCGCTTTTGTTGTTTCCATTGGTTTCAATGCATATTGGCCTAAAACGAGCATTTGCTGTTTTCTCTTGAATGCAACATGGGAGAAAAATCATTTCACATCACATTTGTGGGTCTTGGTCTTCAACACATTCTGCGAAATTTTGAGCTGTCTGTTTTTGCTACAAGAGGAGATATCACAAAGTATGTGCTTTTGTTGTTTCCATTGGTTTCAATGCATTTTGGCCTAAAACTAGCATTTGCTGTTTTTTCTTAAATGCAACATGTTAGAAAATCTGTTTCACATCACATTTGTGGGTCTTGGTCTTCAACACATTCTGTGAAATTTTGAGCTGTCTTTGTTTGCTTAAGAGGAGATATCACAAAGTATGCGCTTTTGTTGTTTCCATTGCTTTCAATGCATTTTGGCCTAAAACGAGCATTTGCTGTTTTCTCTTAAATGCAACATGGGAGAAAAACCATTTCACCTCACATTTGTTGGTCTTGGTTTTCAACACATTCTGTGACATTTTCAGTTGTCTGTGTTTGCTACAAGAGGAGATATCACAAAGTATGCGCTTTTGTTGTTTCCTTTCGTTTCAATGCATTTTGACCTAAAACGAGCATTTGCTGTTTTCTCTTAAATGCAACATGGGAGAAAAACCATTTCACATCACATTTGTGGGTCTTGGTCTTCAACACATTCTGTGAAATTTTTAGCTGTCTGTGTTTGCTACAAGAAGAGATATCACAAAGTATGCACTTTTGTTGTTTCCATGGCTTTCAATGCATTTTGGTCTAAAACGAGCATTTGCTGTTTTCTCTTAAATGCAACATGGGAGAAAAAACATTTCACATCACATTTGTGGGTCTTGGTCTTCAACACATTCTGTGAAATTTTGAGCTGTCTGTGTTTGCTACAAGAGGAGATATCACAAAGTATGCGCTTTTGTTGTTTCCTTTCGTTTCAATGCATTTTGGCCTAAAACGAGCATGTGCTGTTTTCTCTTAAATGCAACATGGGAGAAAAACCATTTCACATCACATTTGAGGGACTTGGTCTTCAACACATTCTGTGAAATTTTGAGCTGTCTGTGGTTGCTACAAGAGGAGATATCACAAAGTATGCTCTTTTGTTGTTTCCAATTGTTTCAATGCATTTTGGCCTAAAACAGGCATTTGCTGTTTTCTCTTGAATGCAACATGGGAGAAAAACCATTTCACATCACATTTGTGGGTCTTGGTCTTCAACACATTCTGTGAAATTTTGAGCTGTCTTTGTTTGCTTAAGAGGAGATATCACAAAGTATGCGCTTTTGTTGTTTCCATTGGTTTCAATGCATTTTGGTCTAAAACGAGCATTTGCTGTTTTCTCTTAAATGCAACATGGGAGAAAAACCAATTCACATCACATTAGTGGGTCTTGGTCTTCAACACATTCTGTGAAATTTTGAGCTGTCTGTGTTTGCTACAAGAGGAGATATCACAAAGTATGCGCTTTTGTTGTTTCCATTGTTTTCAATGCATTTTGTTCTAAAACGAGCATTTACTGTTTTCTCTTAAATGCAACATGGGAGAAAAACCATTTCACATCATATTTGTGGGTCTTGGTCTTCAACACATTCTGTGAAATTTTGAGCTGTCTGTGTTTGGTACAAGAGGAGATATCACAAAGTATGCGCTTTTGTTGTTTCCTTTCGTTTCAATGCATTTTGGCCTAAAACAAGCATTTGCTGTTTTCTCTTAAATGCAACATGAGAGACAAACCATTTCACATCACATTTGTGGGTCTTGGCCTTCAACACATTGTGAGAAATTTTGAGCTGTCTGTGTTTGCTACAAGAGGAGATATCACAAAGTATGCGCTTTTGTTTCCTTTCGTTTCAATGCATTTTGGCCTAAAACAAGCATTTGCTGTTTTTGCTTCAATGCAACATGGGAGAAAAAACCATTTCACATCACATTTGTGGGTCTTGGCCTTCAACACATCCAGTGAAATTTTGAGCTGTCTGTGTTTGCTACAAGAGGAGATATCACAAAGTATGCACTTTTGTTGTTTGAATGCATTTTGGCCTAAAACAAGCATTTGCTGTTTTCTCTTCAATGCAACATGGGAGAAAAACCATTTCACATCACATTTGTGGTCTTGGTCTTCAACACATTTGGTGAAATTTTGAGCTGTCTGTGTTTGCTACAAGAGGAGATATCACAAAGTATGCACATTAGTTGTTTCCAATGGTTTGAATGCATTTTGGCCTAAAACGAGCATTTGCTGTTTTCTCTGAAACGCAACATGGGAGAAAAACTATTTCACATCACATTTGTGGGTCTTGGTCTTCAACACATTCTGTGAAATTTTTAGCTGTCTTTGTTTGCTTAAGAGGAGATATCACAAAGTATGCGCTTTTGTTGTTTCCATTGGTTTCCATGCATTTTGGCCTAAAACGAGCATTTGCTGTTTTCTCTTCAATGCAACATGGGAGAAAAACCATTTCACATCACATTTGTGGTCTTCGTCTTCAAAACATTTGGTGAAATTTTTAGCTGTCTGTGTTTGCTACAAGAGGAGCTATCACAAAGTATGCACATTTGATGTTTCCAATGGTTTGTATGCATTTTTGCCTAAAACGAGCATTTGCTGTTTTCTCTTGAATGCAACATGGGAGAAAAACGATTTCACATCACATTTGTGGTCTTGGTCTTCAACACATTCTGTGAAATTTTTAGCTGTCTGTGTTTGCTACAAGAGATATCACAAAGTATGCACTTTTGTTGTTTCCATTGCTTTCAATGCATTTTGGTCTAAAATGAGCATTTGCTGTTTTCTCTTAAATGCAACATGGGAGAAAAACCATTTCACATCACATTTGTGGGTCTTGGCCTTCAACACATTGTGTGAAATTTTGACCTGTCTGTGTTTGCTACAAGAGGAGATATCACAAAGAATGTGCTTTTGTTGTTTCCATTGTTTTCAATGCATATTGGCCTAAAACGAGCATTTGCTGTTTTCTCTTGAATGCAACATGGGAGAAAAACCATTTCACATCACATTTGTGGGTCTTGGTCTTCAACACATTTGTGAAATTTTGAGCTGTCTGTTTTTGCTTCAAGAGGAGATATCACAAAGTATGCGCTTTTTTTGTTTCCATTGGTTTCAATGCATTTTGGCCTAAAACTAGCATTTGCTGTTTTTTCTTAAATGCAACATGGGAGAAAATCTGTTTCACATCACATTTGTGGGTCTTGGTCTTCAACACATTCTGTGAAATTTTGAGCTGTCTGTGTTTGCTAAAAGAGGAGATATCACAAAGTATGCACTTTTGTTGTTTTCCCATTGGTTTCAATGCATATTGACCTAAAACGAGCATTTGATGTTTTCTCTTAAATGCAACATGGGAGAAAACCCATTTCACATCACATTTGTGGGTCTTGGTCTTCAACACATTCTGTGAAATTTTGAGCTGTCTGTGTTTGCTACAAGAAGAGATATCACAAAGTATGCACTTTTGTTGTTTCCATTGGTTTCAATGCATTTTGGTCTAAAACGAGCATTTGCTGTTTTCTCTTAAATGCAACATGGGAGAAAAACCATTTCACATCACATTTGTGGGTCTTGGTCTTCAACACATTCTGTGACATTTTGAGCTGTCTGTGGTTGCTACAAGAGGAGATATCACAAAGTATGCGCTTTTGTTGTTTCCAATTGTTTCAATGCATTTTGGCCTAAAACAGGCATTTGCTGTTTTCTCTTGAATGCAACATGGGAGAAAAACCATTTCACATCACATTTGTGGTCTTGGTCTTCAACACATTCTGTGAAATTTTGAGCTGTCTGTGTTTGCTACAAGAAGAGATATCACAAGGTATGCGCTTTTGTTGTTTCCATTGGTTTCAATTCATTTTGGTCTAAAACGAGCAATTGCTGTTTTCTCTTAAATGCAACATGGGAGAAAAACCATTTCACATCACATTTGTGGGTCTTAGTCTTCAACACATTCTGTGAAATTTTGAGCTGTCTGTGTTTGCTACAAGAGGAGATATCACAAAGTATGCGCTTTGTTGTTTCCTTTGATTTCAATGCATTTTGGCCTAAAACGAGCATTTTCTGATTTCTCTTAAATGCAACATGGGAGAAAAACCAATTCACATCACATTAGTGGGTCTTGGTCTGCAACACATTCTGTGAAATTTTGAGCTGTCTGTGTTTGCTACAAGAGGAGATATCACAAAGTATGCGCTTTTGTTTTTTACTTTGATTTCAATGCATTTTGGCCTAAAACAAGCATTTGCTGATTTCTCTTAAATGCAACATGGGAGAAAAACCTATTCACATCACATTTGTGGTCTTGGTCTTCAACACATTCTGTGAAATTTTGAGCTGTCTGTGTTTGCTACAAGAGGAGATATCACAAAGTATGCACATTTGTTGTTTCCAATGGTTTGAATGCATTTTGGTCTAAAACGAGCATTTGCTGTTTTCTCTTAAATGCAACATGGGAGAAAAACCATTTCACATCACATTTGTGGGTCTTGGTCTTCAACGCATTCTGTGAAATTTTGAGCTGTCTGTGTTTGCTACAAAAGGAGATTTCACAAAGAATGTGCTTTTGTTGTTTCCTTTCGTTTCAATGCATTTTGGCCTAAAACAAGCATTTGCTGTTTTCGCTTCAATGCAAAATGGGAGAAAACACATTTCACATCACATTTGTGGGTCTTGGCCTTCAACACATTGTGTGAAATTTTGAGCTGTCTGTGTTTGCTACAAGAGGATATATCAGAAAGTATGCACATCTGTTGTTTCCAATGGTTTGAATGCATTTTGGCCTAAAACGAGCATTTGCTGTTTTCTCTTGAATGCAACAAGTGAGAAAAACAATTTCACATCACATTTGTGGTCTTAGTCTTCAACACATTCTGTGAAATTTTGAGCTGTCTGTGTTTGCTACAAGAGGAGATATCACAAAGTATGCACATTTGTTGTTTCCAATGGTTTGAATGCATTTTGGCCTAAAACGAGCATTTGCTGTTTTCTCTTAAATGAAACATGGGAGAAAAACCATTTCACATCACATTTGTGGGTCTTGGTCTTCAACACATTCTGTGAAATTTTGAGCTGTCTTTGTTTGCTTAAGAGGAGATATCACAAAGTATGCGCTTTTGTTGTTTCCATTGGTTTCAATGCATTTTGGTCTAAAACGAGCATTTGCTGTTTTCTCTTAAATGCAACATGGGAGAAAAACCAATTCACATCACATTAGTGGGTCTTGGTCTTCAACACATTCTGTGAAATTTTGAGCTGTCTGTGTTTGCTACAAGAGGAGATATCACAAAGTATGCGCTTTTGTTGTTTCCATTGTTTTCAATGCATTTTGTTCTAAAACGAGCATTTACTGTTTTCTCTTAAATGCAACATGGGAGACAAACCATTTCACATCACATTTGTGGGTCTTGGCCTTCAACACATTGTGAGAAATTTTGAGCTGTCTGTGTTTGCTACAAGAGGAGATATCACAAAGTATGCGCTTTTGTTTCCTTTCGTTTCAATGCATTTTGGCCTAAAACAAGCATTTGCTGTTTTTGCTTCAATGCAAAATGGGAGAAAACACATTTCACATCACATTTGTGGGTCTTGGCCTTCAACACATCCAGTGAAATTTTGAGCTGTCTGTGTTTGCTACAAGAGGAGATATCACAAAGTATGCACTTTTGTTGTTTGAACGCATTTTGGCCTAAAACGAGCATTTGCTGTTTTCTCTTCAATGCAACATGGGAGAAAAACCATTTCACATCACATTTGTGGTCTTCGTCTTCAACACATTTGGTGAAATTTTGAGCTGTCTGTGTTTGCTACAAGAGGAGATATCACAAAGTATGCACATTAGTTGTTTCCAATGGTTTGAATGCATTTTGGCCTAAAACGAGCATTTGCTGTTTTCTCTGAAACGCAACATGGGAGAAAAACTATTTCACATCACATTTGTGGGTCTTGGTCTTCAACACATTCTGTGAAATTTTTAGCTGTCTTTGTTTGCTTAAGAGGAGATATCACAAAGTATGCGCTTTTGTTGTTTCCATTGGTTTCAATGCATTTTGGTCTAAAACGAGCATTTGCTGTTTTCTCTTCAATGCAACATGGGAGAAAAACCATTTCACATCACATTTGTGGTATTCATCTTCAACACATTTGGTGAAATTTTGAGCTGTCTGTGTTTGCTACAAGAGGAGCTATCACAAAGCATGCACATTTGATGTTTCCAATGGTTTGAATGCATTTTGGCCTAAAACGAGCATTTTCTGTTTTCTCTTGAATGCAACATGGGAGAAAAACCATTTCACATCACATTTGTGGTCTTGGTCTTCAACACATTCTGTGAAATTTTGAGCTGTCTGTGTTTGCTACAAGAGGAGATAACACAAAGTATGCTCTTTTGTTGTTTCCTTTAGTTTCAATGCATTTTGGCCTAAAACTAGCATTTGCTGTTTTCTCTTAAATGCAACATGGGAGAAAAACC
This sequence comes from Taudactylus pleione, assembly GCA_031769625.1. Lineage (NCBI taxonomy): Eukaryota > Metazoa > Chordata > Amphibia > Anura > Myobatrachidae > Taudactylus > Taudactylus pleione. Next base: position 224,185 of record JAUIMM010000274.1, on the reverse strand, counting down.
ATTTCACATCACATTTGTGGGTCTTGGTCTTCAACACATTCTGTGAAATTTTTATCTGTCTGTGTTTGCTACAAGAAGAGATATCACAAAGTATGCACTTTTGTTGTTTCCATTGCTTTCAATGCATTTTGGTCTAAAATGAGCATTTGCTGTTTTCTCTTAAATGCAACATGTGAGAAAAACCATTTCACATCACATTTGTGGGTCTTGCTCTTCAACACATTCGGTGAAATTTTGAGCTGCCTGTGTTTGCTACAAGAGGAGATTTTACAAAGTATGCGCTTTTGTTGTTTCCTTTCGTTTCAATGCATTTTGGCCTAAAACGACCATTTGCTGTTTTCTCTTAAATGCAACATGGGAGAAAACCCATTTCACATCACATTTGTGGGTCTTGGTCTTCAACACATTCTGTGAAATTTTGAGCTGTCTGTGTTTGCTACAAGAAGAGATATCACAAAGTATGCACTTTTGTTGTTTCTATTGGTTTCAATGCATTTTGGTCTAAAACGAGCATTTGCTGTTTTCTCTTAAATGCAACATGGGAGAAAAACCATTTCACATCACATTTGTGGGTCTTGGTCTTCAACACATTCTGTGACATTTTGAGCTGTCTGTGGTTGCTACAAGAGGAGATATCACAAAGTATGCGCTTTTGTTGTTTCCAATTGTTTCAATGCATTTTGGCCTAAAACAGGCATTTGCTGTTTTCTCTTGAATGCAACATGGGAGAAAAACCATTTCACATCACATTTGTGGTCTTGGTCTTCAACACATTCTGTGAAATTTTGAGCTGTCTGTGTTTGCTACAATAAGAGATATCACAAGGTATGCGCTTTTGTTGTTTCCATTGGTTTCAATTCATTTTGGTCTAAAACGAGCAATTGCTGTTTTCTCTTAAATGCAACATGGGAGAAAAACGATTTCACATCACATTTGTGGGTCTTAGTCTTCAACACATTCTGTGAAATTTTGAGCTGTCTGTGTTTGCTACAAGAGGAGATATCACAAAGTATGTGCTTTGTTGTTTCCTTTGATTTCAATGCATTTTGGCCTAAAACGAGCATTTTCTGATTTCTCTTAAATGCAACATGGGAGAAAAACCAATTCACATCACATTAGTGGGTCTTGGTCTGCAACACATTCTGTGAAATTTTGAGCTGTCTGTGTTTGCTACAAGAGGAGATATCACAAAGTATGCGCTTTTGTTTTTTCCTTTGATTTCAATGCATTTTGGCCTAAAACAAGCATTTGCTGATTTCTCTTAAATGCAACATGGGAGAAAAACCTATTCACATCACATTTGTGGTCTTGGTCTTCAACACATTCTGTGAAATTTTGAGCTGTCTGTGTTTGCTACAAGAGGAGATATCACAAAGTATGCACATTTGTTGTTTCCAATGGTTTGAATGCATTTTGGTCTAAAACGAGCATTTGCTGTTTTCTCTTAAATGCAACATGGGAGAAAAACCATTTCACATCACATTTGTGGGTATTGGTCTTCAACGCATTCTGTGAAATTTTGAGCTGTCTGTGTTTGCTACAAGAGGAGATTTCACAAAGAATGTGCTTTTGTTGTTTCCTTTCGTTTCAATGCATTTTGGCCTAAAACAAGCATTTACTGTTTTCTCTTAAATGCAACATGGGAGACAAACCATTTCACATCACATTTGTGGGTCTTGGCCTTCAACACATTGTGAGAAATTTTGAGCTGTCTGTGTTTGCTACAAGAGGAGATATCACAAAGTATGCGCTTTTGTTTCCTTTCGTTTCAATGCATTTTGGCCTAAAACAAGCATTTGCTGTTTTTGCTTCAATGCAAAATGGGAGAAAACACATTTCACATCACATTTGTGGGTCTTGGCCTTCAACACATCCAGTGAAATTTTGAGCTGTCTGTGTTTGCTACAAGAGGAGATATCACAAAGTATGCACTTTTGTTGTTTGAATGCATTTTGGCCTAAAACGAGCATTTGCTGTTTTCTCTTCAATGCAACATGGGAGAAAAACCATTTCACATCACATTTGTGGTCTTCGTCTTCAACACAATTGGTGAAATTTTGAGCTGTCTGTGTTTGCTACAAGAGGAGATATCACAAAGTATGCACATTAGTTGTTTCCAATGGTTTGAATGCATTTTGGCCTAAAACGAGCATTTGCTGTTTTCTCTGAAACGCAACATGGGAGAAAAACTATTTCACATCACATTTGTGGGTCTTGGTCTTCAACACATTCTGTGAAATTTTTAGCTGTCTTTGTTTGCTTAAGAGGAGATATCACAAAGTATGCGCTTTTGTTGTTTCCATTGGTTTCAATGCATTTTGGTCTAAAACGAGCATTTGCTGTTTTCTCTTCAATGCAACATGGGAGAAAAACCATTTCACATCACATTTGTGGTATTCATCTTCAACACATTTGGTGAAATTTTGAGCTGTCTGTGTTTGCTACAAGAGGAGATATCACAAAGTATGCACATTAGTTGTTTCCAATGGTTTGAATGCATTTTGGCCTAAAACGAGCATTTGCTGTTTTCTCTGAAACGCAACATGGGAGAAAAACTATTTCACATCACATTTGTGGTCTTGGTCTTCAACACATTCTGTGAAATTTTGAGCTGTCTGTGTTTGCTACAAGAGGAGATAACACAAAGTATGCTCTTTTGTTGTTTCCTTTAGTTTCAATGCATTTTGGCCTAAAACTAGCATTTGCTGTTTTCTCTTAAATGCAACATGGGAGAAAAACCATTTCACATCACATTTGTGGGTCTTGGTCTTCAACACATTCTGTGAAATTTTTATCTGTCTGTGTTTGCTACAAGAAGAGATATCACAAAGTATGCACTTTTGTTGTTTCCATTGCTTTCAATGCATTTTGGTCTAAAATGAGCATTTGCTGTTTTCTCTTAAATGCAACATGTGAGAAAAACCATTTCACATCACATTTGTGGGTCTTGGTCTTCAACACATTCTGTGAAATTTTGAGCTGTCTTTGTTTGCTTAAGAGGAGATATCACAAAGTATGCACTTTTGTTGTTTTCCCATTGGTTTCAATGCATATAGACCTAAAACGAGCATTTGATGTTTTCTCTTAAATGCAACATGGGAGAAAACCCATTTCACATCACATTTGTGGGTCTTGGTCTTCAACACATTCTGTGAAATTTTGAGCTGTCTGTGTTTGCTACAAGAAGAGATATCACAAAGTATGCACTTTTGTTGTTTCCATTGGTTTCAATGCATTTTGGTCTAAAACGAGCATTTGCTGTTTTCTCTTAAATGCAACATGGGAGAAAAACCATTTCACATCACATTTGTGGGTCTTGGTCTTCAACACATTCTGTGACATTTTGAGATGTCTGTGGTTGCTACAAGAGGAGATATCACAAAGTATGCGCTTTTGTTGTTTCCAATTGTTTCAATGCATTTTGGCCTAAAACAGGCATTTGCTGTTTTCTCTTGAATGCAACATGGGAGAAAAACCATTTCACATCACATTTGTGGGTCTTGCTCTTCAACACATTCGGTGAAATTTTGAGCTGCCTGTGTTTGCTACAAGAGGAGATTTTACAAAGTATGCGCTTTTGTTGTTTCCTTTCGTTTCAATGCATTTTGGCCTAAAACGACCATTTGCTGTTTTCTCTTAAATGCAACATGGGAGAAAAACCATTTCACATCACATTTGTGGGTCTTGGTCTTCAACACATTCTGTGAAATTTTGAGCTGTCTTTGTTTGCTTAAGAGGAGATATCACAAAGTATGCACTTTTGTTGTTTTCCCATTGGTTTCAATGCATATAGACCTAAAACGAGCATTTGATGTTTTCTCTTAAATGCAACATGGGAGAAAACCCATTTCACATCACATTTGTGGGTCTTGGTCTTCAACACATTCTGTGAAATTTTGAGCTGTCTGTGTTTGCTACAAGAAGAGATATCACAAAGTATGCACTTTTGTTGTTTCCATTGGTTTCAATGCATTTTGGTCTAAAACGAGCATTTGCTGTTTTCTCTTAAATGCAACATGGGAGAAAAACCATTTCACATCACATTTGTGGGTCTTGGTCTTCAACACATTCTGTGACATTTTGAGATGTCTGTGGTTGCTACAAGAGGAGATATCACAAAGTATGCGCTTTTGTTGTTTCCAATTGTTTCAATGCATTTTGGCCTAAAACAGGCATTTGCTGTTTTCTCTTGAATGCAACATGGGAGAAAAACCATTTCACATCACATTTGTGGGTCTTGCTCTTCAACACATTCGGTGAAATTTTGAGCTGCCTGTGTTTGCTACAAGAGGAGATTTTACAAAGTATGCGCTTTTGTTGTTTCCTTTCGTTTCAATGCATTTTGGCCTAAAACGACCATTTGCTGTTTTCTCTTAAATGCAACATGGGAGAAAACCCATTTCACATCACATTTGTGGGTCTTGGTCTTCAACACATTCTGTGAAATTTTGAGCTGTCTGTGTTTGCTACAAGAAGAGATATCACAAAGTATGCACTTTTGTTGTTTCCATTGGTTTCAATGCATTTTGGTCTAAAACGAGCATTTGCTGTTTTCTCTTAAATGCAACATGGGAGAAAAACCATTTCACATCACATTTGTGGGTCTTGGTCTTCAACACATTCTGTGACATTTTGAGCTGTCTGTGGTTGCTACAAGAGGAGATATCACAAAGTATGCGCTTTTGTTGTTTCCAATTGTTTCAATGCATTTTGGCCTAAAACAGGCATTTGCTGTTTTCTCTTGAATGCAACATGGGAGAAAAACCATTTCACATCACATTTGTGGTCTTGGTCTTCAACACATTCTGTGAAATTTTGAGCTGTCTGTGTTTGCTACAAGAAGAGATATCACAAGGTATGCGCTTTTGTTGTTTCCATTGGTTTCAATTCATTTTGGTCTAAAACGAGCAATTGCTGTTTTCTCTTAAATGCAACATGGGAGAAAAACCATTTCACATCACATTTGTGGGTCTTAGTCTTCAACACATTCTGTGAAATTTTGAGCTGTCTGTGTTTGCTACAAGAGGAGATATCACAAAGTATGTGCTTTGTTGTTTCCTTTGATTTCAATGCATTTTGGCCTAAAACGAGCATTTTCTGATTTCTCTTAAATGCAACATGGGAGAAAAACCAATTCACATCACATTAGTGGGTCTTGGTCTGCAACACATTCTGTGAAATTTTGAGCTGTCTGTGTTTGCTACAAGAGGAGATATCACAAAGTATGCACATTTGTTGTTTCCAATGGTTTGAATGCATATTTTCCAAAAATGAGCATTTGCTGTTTTCTCTTAAATGCAACATGTGAGAAAAACCACTTCACATCACATTTGTGGGTCTTGGTTTTCAACACATTCTGTGAAATTTTGAGCTGTCTTTGTTTGCTTAAGAGGAGATATCACAAAGTATGCGCTTTTGTTGTTTCCATTGGTTTCAATGCATTTTGGCCTAAAATGAGCATTTGCTGTTTTCTCTTAAATGCAACATGGGAGAAAAACCATTTCACATCACATTTCTGGGTCTTGGCCTTCAACACAATGTGTGAAATTTTTAGCTATCTGTGTTTGCTAGAAGAGGAGATATCACAAAGTATGCACTTTTGTTGTTTTCCCATTGGTTTCAATGCACATTGGCCTATAACGAGCATTTGCTGTTTTCTCTTAAATGCAACATGGGAGAAAAACCATTTCACATCACATTTGTGGGTCTTGGTCTTCAACACATTCTGTGAAATTTTTAGCTATCTTTGCTTAAGAGGAGATATCCCAAAGTATGCACTTTTGTTGTTTCCATTGGTTTCAATGCATTTTGGCCTAAAAAGAGCATTTGCTGTTTTCTCTTAAATGCAACATGGGAGAAAAAAACATTTCACATCAGATTTGTAGGTCTTGGTCTTCTACACATTCTGTGAAATTTTGTGCTGTCTGTGTTTGCTACAAGAGGAGATATCACAAATAATGCGCTTTTGTGGTTTCCATTGGTTTGAATGCACTTTTAACTAAACAAGCTTTTGCTGTTTTCTCTTAAACGAAACAAGGGAGAAAAACCATTTCACATCACATTTGTGGGTCTTGGTCTTCAACACATTCTGTGAAATTTGAGCTGTCTCTGTTTGCTACAAGAGGAGATATCACAAAGAATGCACTTTTGTTGTTTCCATTGGTTTCAATGCATTTTGGCCTAAAACAGGCATTTGCTGTTTTCTCTTAAAGGCAACATGGGAGACAAACCATTTCACATCCCATTTGTGGGTCTTGATCTTCAACACATTCTGTGAAATTTTGAGCTGTCTGTTTTTGCTACAAGAGGAGATATCACAAAGTATGTGCTTTTGTTGTTTCCATTGGTTTGAATGCATTTTGGCCTAAAATGAGCAATTGCTGTTTTTTCTTAAATGAAACATGGGAGAAAATCTGTTTCACATCACATTTGTGGGTCTTGGTCTTCAACACATTCTGTGAAATTTTGAGCTGTCTGTGTTTGCTACAAGAGGAGATATCACAAAGAATGCACTTTTGTTCTTTCCATTGGTTTCAATGCATTTTGGCCTAAAACAAGCATTTGCTGATTTCTCTTAAATGCAACATGGGAGAAAAACTAATTCACATCACATTTGTGGGTCTTGGTTTTCTACACATTCTGTGAAATTTTGAGCTGTCTGTGTTTGCTACAAGAGGAGATATCACAAAGCATGCGCTTTTGTTGTTTCCATTGGTTTCAATGCATTTTGGCCTAAAACAAGCATTTGCTGTTTTCTCTTAAAGGCAACACGGGAGAAAACCCATTTCACATCACATTTGTGGGTCTTGGTCTTCAACACATTCTGTGAAATTTTGAGTTGTCTGTGTTTGCTACAAGAGGAGATATCACAAAGTATGCACTTTTGTTGTTTCCTTTCGTTTAAATGCATTTTGGTCTAAAACGAGCATTTGCTGTTTTCTCTTAAATGCAACATGGGAGAAAAACCATTTCACATCACATTTGTGGGTCTTGGTCTTCAACACATTCTGTGAAATTTTGAGCTGTCTGTATTTGCTACAAGAGGAGATATCACAAAGTATGCACTTTTGTTGTTTCCTTTCGTTTAAATGCATTTTGGTCTAAAACGAGCATTTGCTGTTTTCTCTTAAATGCAACATGGAGAAAAACCATTTCACATCAGATTTGTGGGTCTTGGTCTTCAACACATTCTGTGAAATTTTGAGCTGTCTGTGTTTGCTACAAGAGGAGATATCACAAAGTATGCGCTTTTGTTGTTTCCTTTCGTTTCAATGCATTTTGGCCTAAAACAAGCATTTGCTGTTTTCTCTTAAATGCAACATGGGAGAAAAACCATTTCACATCACATTTGTGGGTCTTGGTCTTCAACACTTTCTGTGAAATTTTGAGTTGTCTACGTTTGCTACAAGAGGAGATATCACAAAGTATGTGCTTTTGTTGTTTCCTTTGGTTTCAATGCATTTTGGCCTAAAACGAGCATTTGCTGTTTTCTCTTAAACGCAACATGGGAGAAAAACCTTTTTCACATCACATTTGTGGGTCTTGGTCTTCAACACATTCTATGAAATTTGAGCTGTCTCTGTTTGCTACAAGAGGAGATATCACAAAGAATGCACTTTTGTTGTTTCCTTTGGTTTCAATGCATATTGGTCTAAAACGAGCATTTGCTGTTTTCTCTTAAATGCAACATGGGAGACAAACCATTTCACATCACATTTGTGGGTCTTGGCCTTCAACACATTGTGTGAAATTTTGAGCTGTCTGTGTTTGATACAAGAGGAGATATCACAAAGTATGCGCTTTTGTTGTTTCCATTGGTTTCAATGCATATTGGTCTAAAACGAGCATTTGCAGTTTTCTCTTAAACGCAACATGTGAGAAAAACCATTTCACATCACATTTGTGGGTCTTGGTCTTCAACACATTCTGTGAAATTTGAGCTGTCTGTGTTTGCTACAAGAGGAGATATCACAAAGTATGCGCTTTTGTTGTTTCCTTTCGTTTCAATGCATTTTGGCCTAAAATGAGCATTTGCTGTTTTCTCTTAAATGCAACATGGGAGAAAACATATTTCACATCACATTTGTGGGTCTTGGTCTTCAACACATTCTGTGAAATTTTGAGTTGTCTGTGTTTGCTACAAGAGGAGATATCACAAAGTATGCACATTTGTTGTTTCCAATGGTTTGAATGCATTTTGGCCTAAAATGAGCATTTGCTGTTTTCTCTTGAATACAACATGGGAGAAAAACCATTTCACATCACATTTGTGGTATTTGCCTTCAACACATTCTGTGAAATTTTGAGCTGTCTGTGTTTACTACAAGAGGAGATATCACAAAGTATGCACATCTGTTGTTTCCAATGGTTTGAATGCATTTTTTCCTAAAACGAGCATTTGCTGTTTTCTCTTAAACGCAACATGGGAGAAAAACCTTTTTCACATCACATTTGTGGGGCTTGGTCTTCAACACATTCTGTGAAATTTTGAGCTGTCTTTGTTTGCTTAAGAGGAGATATCACAAATTATGCGCTTTTGTTGTTTCCATTGGCTTCAATGCATTTTGGCCTAAACGAGCATTTGCTGTTTTCTCTTAAATGCAACATGGGAGAAAAACCATTTCACATCACATTTGTGGGTCTATGTCTGCAACACATTCTGTGAAATTTTGAGCTGTCTGTGTTTGCTACAAGAAGAGATATCACAAAGTATGCGCTTTTGTTGTTTCCTTTGATTTCAATGCATTTAGGCCTATAACAAGCATTTGCTGATTTCTCTTAAATGCAACATGGGAGAAAACCCAATTCACATCACATTAGTGGGTCTTGGTATTCAACACATTCTGTGAAATTTTGAGCTGTCTGTGTTTGCTACAAGAGGAGATATTACAAAGTAAGCGCTTTTGTTGTTTCCTTTCGTTTCAATGCATTTTGGCATAAAACGAGCATTTGCTGTTTTCTCTTAAATGCAACATGGGAGAAAAACCATTTCACATCACATTTGTGGGTCTTTGTCTTCAACACATTCTGTGAAATTTTGAGCTGTCTGTGTTTGCTACAAGAGGAGATATCACAAAGTATGCGCTTTTGTTGTTTCCTTTCGTTTCAATGCATTTTGGCCTAAAACAAGCATTTGCTGATTTCTCTTAAATGCAACATGGGAGAAAAACTAATTCACATCACATTTGTGGGTCTTGGTTTTCTACACATTCTGTGAAATTTTGAGCTGTCTGTGATTGCTACAAGAGGAGATATCACAAAGCATGCGCTTTTGTTGTTTCCATTGGTTTCAATGCATTTTGGCCTAAAACAAGCATTTGCTGTTTTCTCTTAAAGGCAACACGGGAGAAAACCCATTTCACATCACATTTGTGGGTCTTGGTCTTCAACACATTCTGTGAAATTTTGAGTTGACTGTGTTTGCTACAAGAGGAGATATCACAAAGTATGCACTTTTGTTGTTTCCTTTCATTTAAATGCATTTTGGTCTAAAACGGGCATTTGCTGTTTTCTCTTAAATGCAACATGGAGAAAAACCATTTCACATCAGATTTGTGGGTCTTGGTCTTCAACACATTCTGTGAAATTTTGAGCTGTCTGTTAGCTACGAGAGGAGATATCACAAAGTATGCGCTTTTGTTGTTTCCTTTCGTTTCAATGCATTTTGGCCTAAAACAAGCATTTGCTGTTTTCTCTTAAATGCAACATGGGAGAAAACCCATTTCACATCACATTTGTGGGTCTTGGTCTTCAACACATTCTGTGAAATTTTGAGTTGTCTACGATTGCTACAAGAGGAGATATCACAAAGTATGTGCTTTTGTTGTTTCCTTTGGTTTCATTGCATTTTGGCCTAAAACGAGCATTTGCTGTTTTCTCTTAAACGAAACATGGGAGAAAAACCATTTCACATCACATTTGTGGGTCTTGGTCTTCAACATATTCTGTGAAATTTGAGCTGTCTGTGTTTACTACAAGAGGAGATATCACAAAGTATGCGCTTTTGTTGTTTCCTTTGATTTCAATGCATTTAGGCCTATAACAAGCATTTGCTGATTTCTCTTAAATGCAACATGGGAGAAAACCCAATTCACATCACATTAGTGGGTCTTGGTATTCAACACATTCTGTGAAATTTTGAGCTGTCTGTGTTTGCTACAAGAGGAGATATTACAAAGTAAGCGCTTTTGTTGTTTCCTTTCGTTTCAATGCATTTTGGCATAAAACGAGCATTTGCTGTTTTCTCTTAAATGCAACATGGGAGAAAAACCATTTCACATCACATTTGTGGGTCTTTGTCTTCAACACATTCTGTGAAATTTTGAGCTGTCTGTGTTTGCTACAAGAGGAGATATCACAAAGTATGCGCTTTTGTTGTTTCCTTTCGTTTCAATGCATTTTGGCCTAAAACAAGCATTTGCTGATTTCTCTTAAATGCAACATGGGAGAAAAACTAATTCACATCACATTTGTGGGTCTTGGTTTTCTACACATTCTGTGAAATTTTGAGCTGTCTGTGATTGCTACAAGAGGAGATATCACAAAGCATGCGCTTTTGTTGTTTCCATTGGTTTCAATGCATTTTGGCCTAAAACAAGCATTTGCTGTTTTCTCTTAAAGGCAACACGGGAGAAAACCCATTTCACATCACATTTGTGGGTCTTGGTCTTCAACACATTCTGTGAAATTTTGAGTTGACTGTGTTTGCTACAAGAGGAGATATCACAAAGTATGCACTTTTGTTGTTTCCTTTCATTTAAATGCATTTTGGTCTAAAACGGGCATTTGCTGTTTTCTCTTAAATGCAACATGGAGAAAAACCATTTCACATCAGATTTGTGGGTCTTGGTCTTCAACACATTCTGTGAAATTTTGAGCTGTCTGTTTGCTACAAGAGGAGATATCACAAAGTATGCGCTTTTGTTGTTTCCTTTCGTTTCAATGCATTTTGGCCTAAAACAAGCATTTGCTGTTTTCTCTTAAATGCAACATGGGAGAAAACCCATTTCACATCACATTTGTGGGTCTTGGTCTTCAACACATTCTGTGAAATTTTGAGTTGTCTACGATTGCTACAAGAGGAGATATCACAAAGTATGTGCTTTTGTTGTTTCCTTTGGTTTCATTGCATTTTGGCCTAAAACGAGCATTTGCTGTTTTCTCTTAAACGAAACATGGGAGAAAAACCATTTCACATCACATTTGTGGGTCTTGGTCTTCAACACATTCTGTGAAATTTGAGCTGTCTGTGTTTACTACAAGAGGAGATATCACAAAGTATGCGCTTTTGTTGTTTCCTTTCGTTTCAATGCATTTTGGCCTAAAATGAGCATTTGCTGTTTTCTCTTAAATGCAACATGGGAGAAAACATATTTCACATCACATTTGTGGGTCTTGGTCTTCAACACATTCTGTGAAATTTTGAGTTGTCTGTGTTTGCTACAAGAGGAGATATCACAAAGTATGCACATTTGTTGTTTCCAATGGTTTGAATGCTTATTTTCCAAAAATGAGCATTTGCTGTTTTCTCTTAAACGCAACATGGGAGAAAAACCAATTCACATCACATTAGTGGGTCTTGGTATTCAACACATTCTGTGAAATTTTGAGCTGTCTGTGTTTACTACAAGATGAGATATCACAAAGTATGCACATTTGTTGTTTCCAATGGTTTGAATGCATTGTTTCCTAAAACGAGCATTTGCTGTTTTCTCTTAAACGCAACATGGGAGAAAAACCTTTTTCACATCACATTTGTGCTGCTTGGTCTTCAACACATTCTGTGAAATTTTGAGCTGTCTTTGTTTGCTTAAGAGGAGATATCACAAATTATGCGCTTTTGTTGTTTCCATTGGTTTCAATGCATTTTGGCCTAAAACGAGCATTTGCTGTTTTCTCTTAAACGCAACATGGGAGAAAAACCTTTTTCACATCACATTTGTGCGGCTTGGTCAATCCTCTTTATTGGAGAATTGCAACATGTAAAACATTAAAATTACAATAAATAATGAGGTTCACAGACTAAAAAAAACATAGTACAGTAAACCAAAATGTACAAATCCACATACAAGAAAGAGACAAAAATGGTATATCCACAGCTTAAAACAAGCATAATACAGATAATCAGACACTTAAGCTTCAGTGTCAAGTAACCCATAACTAGAGACAGCCTAAGCCTACCTGGCCGAAGGGCTTCAACTTATTAAGGGCCGCCTACAGCAGCCACCACACAAACGAACTCCATCCATACCACCCAGACAAGACAACACCTTGCTACTCCCCCCACCAACTAACCACCACCTCACCCAATGAATCCCACCACCACTCTAACCACTATCCACCAACACTAACTCCTTTGACAAAGAGAACGTAAAAAAGAGCAGTTTAGATACATGTAAACCATCTCAATAAAAAACAAGTCAATCAAAATCTACAGGGGAAAGAAGTAAAAGTGACAGAAAGCCAAAGAAACAAGCAGAGAGAGACTGCCTGCCACCCACTAAGGGGGTTTCTGGTGCCTCCACCTCCTAGACCACCCGACGGCATCCAGCCTCTCTCTATCCATGTCCATCATCCTTTTCACCTCATGAAGAATACCACCCACCACCTCTAAGCAGGGGAGGATTTTATTTCTCAATGGCAATAAACACCGTGCATTCCATAGGTGATACCTAACTGCTAGACTGACTAAAAATATAGTGACTAAATCAAACCGCCCAAATCCTTTGAAGGCCCCATAAACCCACTCAGGGTAACTCAGCCCCGAAAGGCACGGGATGCGTAAAGATCTTGAAACTGCCTTACACACCTCCACTGTGAAGGGACACCTCAAAAGGAAGTGGTCCATGGTCTCCTCCTCCCCTTGACAACCCTCGCGTGGACAATCACGGTCATCGGCACTTCGACTTTTGATGTTTCCCCTCACGTAGAGCCTCCCTTGAAAGGAAAGCCAGGCAATGTCCCTGAACTTCAAAGGGATTCTCTCTGACATCAGCAAAGAGACCCCGTTTGAGCAGACTATGCCCTGGCAGTCCCTCAGTGACAACGGAGCATAGAAGTGGGAGCGCAAAATGCTTCTCCCCAACTGCTTCCTGGAGAAGGTTTTGACATTCCCCACAACCAGCTCCCACCGTCTCGTCACCTTCAAGCACAGGATGACGTAGATCGGGAGGTATCCACACCTGACTCTAAGAGTTCTTACACGGCCACCATCTTTCCATAGATCAAGGAAGGGAAGCACCCAGGCTCTAAAACTCTCTACCCATTGAGGGGGAGTCTCCAAAAAAAGACTACCAAGATTGAGCTTTAAGAAAGTCGTGGCAAAGAAAACCACGGGGCTGACCATGTCGAGCCCGCCTTCTTCCCTCAACCTGTAGGTTATACCTCTCTTAACGATGTTCATATTGTTTCCCCACAAAAGCAGGAAGAACAAGGAGTTCATCCGGGTCCATAAAGATTGAGGCAAGAAACACACATAACTGACATACAAAAATACTGGGATCAGATAAGTCTTGATCAAATGAACCCTTTCCCTGAAAGAAAGTTTCCACCTCCTCCAAGCCTGCACCTTCCTGGTAGCATCTCCCAACCTCTTCTCCCAGTTTTGAGTGGCATAATCACCATGGCCAAATGTAATACCTAAGATCTTCACTTCTGGACTGGCCCGGGGGAGGCCGTCCGGAAGGTCGAACTCGTCACCTTCCTCCCCCATCCAGAAAGCTTCACACTTATCTTGGTTTACTCTGGAGCTCGATGCCTCAGAGTATTCTGAGATGAGGTGTTCCACATCATATGCCTCTGCCACGGATGACAGGACAACTGTGACGTCATCTGCATAGGCCACCACTCTCAGAGGAGTCTCCGGGCCCAGCTGCACCCCTCCCACAGTGCCACAATCAATCCTCCTTATGAAAGGATCAATTGCGAACACATACAGGAGGGGGCTCAGGGGGCATCCCTGACGGACACCGGAGTCAACCCTAAAAGCAGGGTCTACCCAACCATTAACAAGCGGAAAGCTCTCGGCCTGATTATACAAAACTTGAAGCCAATTGATAACCCTTGCTGGGAGACCATACCTCTCTAGTACAGCCCACAGGTACTTATGGTTCACTCGATCAAAGGCCTTAGACTGATCCAATGCCAGTAAGTACTTGCCCCACTTTTCAGCACGGCATCACTCCACGGCCTCCCGGACGCCAAGGACAGCACTAAATGTGCTACGGCCCTTCACGGTACAGTGCTGAGATGGAGACAGCACTAGCCCGGAAACTTCCATCAACCTATTAAAGAGTATTTTTGCCAGAACCTTCCTGTCCGTATTGAGAAGAGCGATGGGGCACCAGTTCTCAATACGCGACGGATCCTTTCCCTTGGATAACAATATAAGAGCAGAGGACCTCATGGAGGGAGGGAGCAACCCCTCTCCCAGGCACTCATTATAAACCTCCATGAAGTGAGGAGCCAAGACATCAACAAAAGCTTTATAAAATTCGGACGTTAACCCATCCGGTCCCGGGGATTTTTTGATGGATAACCCACCTATGGCTCTCTTGACCTCCTCCACCATTACATCATCACCCAAGGTGTCAAAAGAGGCATCAAGTCCTTCAAGCCCCGGTGTCTCCCTCAGAAACGCCTCCATCCTTTCTCTGATGAGTGGCTGCTCAGACAAAAGGTCGGAGTAGTAAGACCTGATGACTCCCAAGATACCCTTCTTATCCTTGCAAAGAGTACCCTGGTCATCAAGCAGGCCCCTGACCTCCCTCAAATCGACCGATCTTCTACAATTCTGGTAAGGATCAGATGAGTGGTATTTACCATAATCCCTCTCCAGAACCAAAGAAGCCAGACGATCGTACTGAATCTCTTTTAGCTGAGCCTTCACCCGGGAGATTTCCCCACCATCTCCACCCTCAGAGATCAAGAAATCTAATTTCTTTCTCAATCTATGAATGACGCATCTCTTTTTCAAATTCCTCTGGGCTATCAGCCTCCGAAAGAACTCCCGAGTCCTCTTTTTACATACCTCCCACCACTCGGATCTACTCCAACCAGCCTCCAGAAGTGTCTCCTGCAGTTGAAGGAAGTCCCTGAAGGACTGACTGACCCTTTCCTCCTTCAGGAGATCAGAATTCAATCTCCAAATGCCCCGTCCTTTCTGAGGAGTTTCTGAAACATTCAAAGTTACACTCAGAAAAACGTGGTCAGAGAATTCTACCGGCTTCACCTCAGGAGGCAAAGTTTTCGAAGACTCTTTAACAAAAATCCTATCTATCCTAGACCTACGACTTCCGCTAAAATAAGTGTACCCCGTGAGGTCCGGATGATGGCGAATGTGCACATCGACCAGACCAGCCTCTCTAATCATGCTTACTAAAAAATTGGCATCATAACTCAGAGTTGTCCTTGTACCCCCCCTGTCCATAGGCCTAACGACGGTGTTAAAGTCGCCACCAAAGACAATCTGCTGAGCCATAAAAAGAAATGGTTTTATCAACCCGAAAAGGCATTTCCTGACTGCGGTCCGTAGATGTTGATCAGCCTCAAGTCCTGCCCTCTCAGGTTGACATCCAAAACCATGCATCTACCCACCTGCAACTCTATAATTCTGCGTATGGTTACCATGCCGGTAAAAAGCACCGCCACCCCACCGTACGGCTCGGCCGCAAGAGACCAGAAAGATGGACCACGCCTCCACTGGGCCTTAGCAATATGGAGGGTGGACAAATCTCCCACATGGGTCTCCTGCAAAAACAAAAAGTCAACATCAACCGTGTTGAAAAAATCGAAGGCCAAATAACGAGCGCGTTCGGAAAGAACGGAAGCCACATTAATGGTGGCACATCGTATGGGCTGAGGATCCATAGTTCCGAATTATAAAGGTGGGACTCCAACCTACTTTCTCTTTACCAAGCGACCAGATCCCTCATCCGAGGAACCTGTTCGCTTACACGTAAGACCAAAGGGGATACCCGCTTCACCCGACAAAGACACCTCAATCAACTCACCCTCCACCTCATTCACACCAACAGGATCTGAGCCCCCAGCCCTAACCTCAGGGACGTCAGAACCAACCCCACCCCCTTCCCCCAACAACCCTCCACCCCCCACCGTACCCAAACCCCCAGCCGGAGGGGGATCCGGGTCAGGAGGTTTTGGAAGAGCAACTTTCTCCACCTGCACCTCAGGCATGTCACCTGATTTCTCAGGGATACCATCCCCTCCCACCTGGCCATCCGGGGTTTCCACCCCACTAGAACCCACCTCCACCTGAGACACCTTTTGTCCAGAGCCCTGCACCCTACGACCACCTCCGTCCAGCAAGGTTACCAACTCTGAACCCAGCTCCATGCAGGACTCATCCCACTCAAGATCCACCCCCTCTCTATGTACCTCTCTGGCTTTTTTCCCACTAGCCCCTCCGGATTTACTACCTACAACCACAGCAACATCCCCCAGAGTAAACTTTTTCTTTTGCTTCTTTTTTCTCGGCCTATTAGGAACAAACCTCAGCTCCTTACCCCCCACTAGGACAATCTCACCCTCCTCAGTCCCATCCTCATCCGAGGAGGAAGAAAAGACATCAAATTTGTTTGCACAAACTACCTCTGAGGGACCATTATGCCGACCACTCGCCCCACTACCCTTCTTCACCACCTTCCACTCCTGAGATGATGCTACCACTGCAGGGGCAGGTGAGGTACCACTAGGCCCCGCCACTGGCAATTCGACAGGCTGTACCTCTGACTGTACAGCCTGCTGCTCTCCCGTGGGAGTTCTCATAGACACAGGATCACTAGGGGGAAAGACTACGCACATCATAGGCTCACCCTGATTATGAGAGGCCTCGGGACACCTGCTATAGGGATGACCCTCAGCTCCGCACAAGTTGCAGGTCACCTTCAGACACTCTCTAGATGAGTGCCCATCACCATTACAGAGGGTGCATTTAATAACTGGGCAGTTGTTACTCATATGTCTGAAGCTGCCACACTTGTGACAAGTGCGAGGCTGGCCGGGGTAGAAGCACTGGATTCTATCCCTACCGATGTAAGCGGCTGATGGAATGTGCCTCGTCTCTGCACCAACCTGCATCAGCTTTACCAGCACGGAATAAGCCCCACCCCACACCCCCTTGGTGAAGTCAAACCTCTCCAACACTGACAAGACTGTGCAGTGACGAGACAGCCAAAATTCGATATCTGCTGTTGGAAGAGATTCATTGCGCACTAACACAGTGATTTTCACACGATCCTGCCTCGTCAAGGTGTTAGTTTTGTAGGAACTATATGGAGCCTTAAGCCTATTTAATTCCCACATAGACCCAAAGGCCTGCAACCCATTAAGAGAGAGGAAGCTTAGGTCAAAGTCGGGAGTCCTAACCGGGTGGATACAGGCAAATAAGTCCTTCACCACGAATCCCAAGGAGAAAATCATATCCAGAAAATCTGCCTTGGAAGGAACATCGCCTGTACCCACCCACCGAAACTGAACCACATTCCTCCTCTTAATGGGTAACCTACTGCTAGACCACACAGGCTGCGTAACCCTCTGGGGGCCACCAGACAGGATATTGGCATAGGTGGCCGTTCCCGGCGCCACTACAACAGGCGGCACTGGGGTTGGGAGGCTACCAACAGGAGGAAGAGGGGGGGGAGGGAGGGGGGGAACAGGGGGAGCAGAAAGAGAATTGGGGGGGAAACCCCTACAGGCTGACCATTAACTGCCACCACTGAGTCAAGCGCTGCCTGCCTTGATTCCAGCCTCAATTGGTTAGCGCTGATTACATCAATGGCAGCTTTCACTCTGGCAGGCACATTGATGTTTCCAAATATCGATTCAACCACTGCAGACTCTCTCTGCCCCAGCGCACCACGATCTAAGGCTGGCAATCCCTGGGCTGTACCAAAACCACCCCCAAGATGGCTCCCCCCTGCTGCTGAGGACAACCCTGCAGACACAGCATTAGCATTGCCGCTGGCTCCTTTTAAATGGCCGCCGCCAACAATCGCAGACAGTTCCACAGCCTACTTCTCTATGCAGTCCAAGTCCACAGCAAGATGGCTGCCGCCCGATGACAGCGCATCCAGCCCCTGCACGTCTTCAGCCAGATCTCTCGTTACGCCCACAGTGCCCAGACTGGAGCCCACTGTTGCAGGCACGCTGAGAGATCTGGCCTCCGTGCCCGCACCGCCGGTCCGCACCGGCCCTAAGGACGCAGCCTTTGGAGCCGGGGCACGAGCCGATGGACCACAGGACGCTGCGGCAGTTCCCCCGGCAACGGCGTCCGCCGTCACCACAGCAACCGCCATGCCCCCCGCACCACAAGAGCCCAGCCCCGCCTCCAGGAGGGACGCCCCCCCTTGCCCATTCGACGCAGCCACCGATATCCCACCTCCTCCAGCAGCCTCACCGCCGGGCGCCATCACCGGAGCTTCCCGCAGCGAATCCACAGCCGCCTCCTCCTTCTTAGCGTCCTCGCCGGCATCTACAGGATCAGGCCCAGGCACCGCCATCTTGGAAGCAGAACGAACTCCCGCGGCCTCCGCTCCTTCATCCCTGATCACCGATACCGGACCTCCGTCACCCGCGATCTCCACACTGCCAGGCCCCGGGGCCACCACATCACCAGGGATCAGGACAGGAGCTCCTACAGCCACACCAGAGTGAGGTACTTTCTTCTCCCGTTTTAATAGTGAAATTCGGTCTCTCATCCTCTCTACTTTGCTCAGTAGCCCCTCTATCTCTTCATTCAGAGAGGTTTTTCATAGCTACGAGCAGTATTTCTTTTCCTCCTCTTCACAGCTACCCAGGCCTGGGCTCGCCTCACCTCCTGCCGCAGCTCATCCAGGCTCAGGCCAAGGAATTCCTCCTCACCCTCTCCGGACGCCGAGGACAGCATCACACCGCCTAAATCCATGTCCAGGTCCTGGGCATCAGGGCAGAGATCCCCCTCACCACCATCCGGGCTGGTAAGCACGTCCGCGCTCCCCTGTGTTCCCTCACACAGAGGACCAGCATCCATAGGTTCAGGGGTATCCACGGTCACCTCCTGATGCCCAGTCAGGCCTTCATCCACCGGACTTGCCAGGCTCAGCCCCTGGTCACCGCAAACCTCACTGGGGGTGAGCCGGGGGAGCACCACCACAGCTCTCCTTCGGCCCGGATCACCAGGCCCACCACCAGGCCCAGAAGCCTGGGAGGCATCTCCATCATCCTCCGGAGAGGACTCCATCCCTCCTGGGGAGGGGAATGAAATTGAGTCCCTGGCTTCAAAGATCCTCCAAAAGGCCCAGGAGCAGAAATAGACGTCTTACTCCTAGGTCTTCAACACATCCAGTGAAATTTTGAGCTGTCTTTGTTTGCTTAAGAGGAGATATCACAAATTATGCGCTTTTGTTGTGTCCATTGGTTTCAATGCATTTTGGCGTAAAACGAGCATTTGCTGTTTTCTCTTAAATGCAACATGGGAGAAAAACCATTTCACATCACATTTGTGGGTCTTTGTCTTCAACACATTCTGTGAAATTTTGAGCTGTCTGTGTTTACTACAAGAGGAGATATCACAAAGTATGCACATTTGTTGTTTCCAATGGTTTGAATGCATTTTTTCCTAAAACGAGCATTTGCTGTTTTCTCTTAAACGCAACATGGGAGAAAAACCTTTTTCACATCACATTTGTGGGGCTTGGTCTTCAACACATTCTGTGAAATTTTGAGCTGTCTTTGTTTGCTTAAGAGGAGATATCAAAAATTATGCGCTTTTGTTGTTTCCATTGGTTTCAATGCATTTTGGCGTAAACGAGCATTTGCTGTTTTCTCTTAAATGCAACGGGAGAAAACCCAATTCACATCACATTAGTGGGTCTTGGTATTCAACACATTCTGTGAAATTTTGAGCTGTCTGTGTTTGCTACAAGAGGAGATATCACAAAGTATGCGCTTTTGTTGTTTCCATTGGTTTCAATGCATTTTGGCCTAAAACAAGCATTTGCTGTTTTCTCTTAAATGCAACATGGGAGAAAAACTAATTCACATCACATTTGTGGGTCTTGGTTTTCTACACATTCTGTGAAATTTTGAGCTGTCTGTGTTTGCTACAAGAGGAGATATCACAAAGCATGCGCTTTTGTTGTTTCCTTTCGTTTCAATGCATTTTGGCCTAAAACAAGCATTTGCTGTTTTCTCTTAAATGCAACATGGGAGAAAACCCATTTCACATCACATTTGTGGGTCTTGGTCTTCAACACATTCTGTGAAATTTTGAGTTGTCTACGTTTGCTACAAGAGGAGATATCACAAAGTATGTGCTTTTGTTGTTTCCTTTGGTTTCATTGCATTTTGGCCTAAAACGAGCATTTGCTGTTTTCTCTTAAACGAAACATGGGAGAAAAACCATTTCACATCACATTTGTGGGTCTTGGTCTTCAAAACATTCTGTGAAATTTGAGCTGTCTGTGTTTACTACAAGAGGAGATATCACAAAGTATGCGCTTTGGTTGTTTCCTTTCGTTTCAATGCATTTTGGCCTAAAATGAGCATTTGCTGTTTTCTCTTAAATGCAACAAGGGAGAAAACATATTTCACATCACATTTGTGGGTATTGGTCTTCAACACATTCTGTGAAATTTTGAGTTGTCTTTGTTTGCTACAAGAGGAGATATCACAAAGTATGCACATTTGTTGTTTCCAATGGTTTGAATGCATTTTGGCCTAAAATGAGCATTTGCTGTTTTCTCTTGAATGCAACATGGGAGAAAAACCATTTCACATCACATTTGTGGTATTGGCCTTCAACACATTCTGTGAAATTTTGAGCTGTCTGTGTTTACTACAAGAGGAGATATCACAAAGTATGCACATTTGTTGTTTCCAATGGTTTGAATGCATTTTTTCCTAAAATGAGCATTTTCTTTTTTCTCTTAAATGCAACATGGGAGAAAAACCATTTCACATCACATTTGTGGGTCTTTGTCTTCAACACATTCTGTGAAATTTTGAGCTGTCTGTGTTTGCTACAAGAGGAGATATTACAAAGTATGCGCTTTTGTTGTTTCCTTTCGTTTCAATGCATTTTGGCATAAAACGAGCATTTGCTGTTTTCTCTTAAATGCAACATGGGAGAAAACTCATTTCATGTCACATTTGTGGCTCTTGGTCTTCAACACATTCTATGAAATTTTGAGTTGTCTGTGTTTGCTTAAGAGGAGATATCACAAAGTATGCGCTTTTGTTGTTTCCATTGGTTTCAATGCATTTTGGCCTAAAACGAGCATTTGCTGTTTTCTCTTAAATGCAACATGGGAGAAAAACCATTTCACATCACATTTGTGGGTCTTGGTCTTCAACACATTCTGTGAAATTTTGAGCTGTCTGTGTTTGCTACAAGAGGAGATATCACAAAGTATGCGCTTTTGTTGTTTCCATTGGTTTCAATGCATTTTGGCCTAAAACGAGCATTTGCTGTTTTCTCTTAAACGCAACATGGGAGAAAAACCATTTCACATCACATTTGTGGGTCTTGGTCTTCAACACATTCTGTGAAATTTTGAGCTGTCTTTGTTTGCTTAAGAGGAGATATCACAAAGTATGCGCTTTTGTTGCTTCCATTGGTTTGAATGCATTTTTTCCTAAAACAAGCTTTTGCTGTTTTCTCGTAAACGAAACATGGGAGAAAAACCATTTCACATCACATTTGTGGGTCTTGGTCTTCAACACATTCTGTGAAATTTGATCTGTCTCTGTTTGCTACAAGAGGAGATATCACAAAGAATGCACTTTTGTTGTTTCCATTGGTTTCAATGCATTTTGGTCAAAAACAGGCATTTGCTGTTTTCTCTTAAAGGCAACATGGGAGACAAACCATTTCACATCACATTTGTGGGTCTTGGTCTTCAACACATTCTGTGAAATTTTGAGCTGTCTGTGTTTGCTACAAGAGGAGATATCACAAAGTATGTCATTTGTTGTTTCCAATGGTTTGAATGCATTTTTTCCAAAAATGAGCATTTGCTGTTTTCTCTTAAACGCAACATGTGAGAAAAACCACTTCACATCACATTTGTGGGTCTTGGTTTTCAACACATTCTGTGAAATTTTGAGCTGTCTTTGTTTGCTTAAGAGGAGATATCACAAAGTATGCGCTTTTGTTGATTCCTTTCGTTTCAATGCATTTTGGCCTAAAACGAGCATTTGCTGATTTCTCTTAAATGCAACATGGGAGAAAAACCATTTCACATCACATTTGTGGGTCTTGGTCTTCAACACATTCTGTGAAATTTTGAGCTGTCGGTGTTTGCTACAAGAGGAGATATCACAAAGTATGCGCTATTGTTGTTTCCAATGGTTTCAATGCATTTTGGCCTAAAACAGGCATTTGCTGTTTTCTCTTAAATGCAACATGGGAGACAAACCATTTCACATCACATTTGTGGACCTTGGCCTTCAACACATTGTGTGAAATTTTGAGCTGTCTGTGTTTGCTACAAGAGGAGATATCACAAAGAATGTGCTTTTGTTGTTTCCATTGGTTTCAATGCATATTGGCCTAAAACGAGCATTTGCTGTTTTCTCTTAAATGCAACATGGGAGAAAAGCCATTTCACATCACATTTGTGGGTCTTGGTCTTCAACACATTCTGTGAAATTTTTAGTTGTCTTTGTTTGCTTAAGAGGAGATATCACAAAGTATGCGCTTTTGTTGCTTCCATTGGTTTGAATGCATTTTTTCCTAAAACGAGCTTTTGCTGTTTTCTCTTAAAACGAAACATGGGAGAAAACCCATTTCACATCACATTTGTGGGTCTTGGTCTTCAACACATTCTGTGAAATTTTGAGTTGTATACGTTTGCTACAAGATGAGATATCACAAAGTATGTGCTTTTGTTGTTTCCTTTGGTTTCATTGCATTTTGGCCTAAAACAAGCATTTGCTGTTTTCTCTTAAACGAAACATGGGAGAAAAACCATTTCACATCACATTTGTGGGTCTTGGTCTTCAACACATTCTGTGAAATTTTGAGTTGTCTGTGTTTGCTACAAGAGGAGATATCACAAAGTATGCACATTTGTTGTTTCCAATGGTTTGAATGCATTTTGGCCTAAAATGAGCATTTGCTGTTTTCTCTTGAATGCAACATGGGAGAAAAACCATTTCACATCACATTTGTGGTATTGGCCTTCAACACATTCTGTGAAATTTTGAGCTGTCTGTGTTTACTACAAGAGGAGATATCACAAAGTATGCACATTTGTTGTTTCCAATGGTTTGAATGCATTTTTTCCTAAAACGAGCATTTGCTGTTTTCTCTTAAACGCAACATGGGAGAAAAGCCATTTCACATCACATTTGTGGGTCTTGGTCTTCAACACATTCTGTGAAATTTTTAGTTGTCTTTGTTTGCTTAAGAGGAGATATCACAAAGTATGCGCTTTTGTTGCTTCCATTGGTTTGAATGCATTTTTTCCTAAAACGAGCTTTTGCTGTTTTCTCTTAAAACGAAACATGGGAGAAAACCCATTTCACATCACATTTGTGGGTCTTGGTCTTCAACACATTCTGTGAAATTTTGAGTTGTCTACGTTTGCTACAAGATGAGATATCACAAAGTATGTGCTTTTGTTGTTTCCTTTGGTTTCATTGCATTTTGGCCTAAAACAAGCATTTGCTGTTTTCTCTTAAACAAAACATGGGAGAAAAACCATTTCACATCACATTTGTGGGTCTTGGTCTTCAACACATTCTGTGAAATTTGAGCTGTCTGTGTTTACTACAAGAGGAGATATCACAAAGTATGCGCTTTGGTTGTTTCTTTTCGTTTCAATGCATTTTGGCCTAAAATGAGCATTTGCTGTTTTCTCTTAAATGCAACATGGGAGAAAACATATTTCACATCACATTTGTGGGTATTGGTCTTCAACACATTCTGTGAAATTTTGAGTTGTCTGTGTTTGCTACAAGAGGAGATATCACAAAGTATGCACATTTGTTGTTTCCAATGGTTTGAATGCATTTTGGCCTAAAATGAGCATTTGCTGTTTTCTCTTGAATGCAACATGGGAGAAAAACCATTTCACATCACATTTGTGGTATTGGCCTTCAACACATTCTGTGAAATTTTGAGCTGTCTGTGTTTACTACAAGAGGAGATATCACAAAGTATGCACATTTGTTGTTTCCAATGGTTTGAATGCATTTTTTCCTAAAACGAGCATTTGCTGTTTTCTCTTAAACGCAACATGGGAGAAAAACCTTTTTCACATCACATTTGTGCGGCTTGGTCTTCAACACATTCTGTGAAATTTTGAGCTGTCTTTGTTTGCTTAAGAGGAGATATCACAAATTATGCGATTTTGTTGTTTCCATTGGTTTCAATGCATTTTGGCCTAAAATGAGCATTTGCTGTTTTCTCTTAAATGCAACATGGGAGAAAAACCATTTCACATCACATTTGTGGGTCTTTGTCTTCAACACATTCTGTGAAATTTTGAGCTGTCTGTGTTTGCTACAAGAGGAGATATTACAAAGTATGCGCTTTTGTTGTTTCCTTTCGTTTCAATGCATTTTGGCATAAAACGAGCATTTGCTGTTTTCTCTTAAATGCAACATGGGAGAAAACCCATTTCATGTCACATTTGTGGCTCTTGGTCTTCAACACATTCTATGAAATTTTGAGTTGTCTGTGTTTGCTTAAGAGGAGATATCACAAAGTATGCGCTTTTGTTGTTTCCATTGGTTTCAATGCATTTTTTCCAAAAATGAGCATTTGCTGTTTTCTCTTAAACGCAACATGTGAGAAAAACCACTTCACATCACATTTGTGGGTCTTGGTTTTCAACACATTCTGTGAAATTTTGAGCTGTCTTTGTTTGCTTAAGAGGAGATATCACAAAGTATGCGCTTTTGTTGATTCCTTTCGTTTCAATGCATTTTGGCCTAAAACGAGCATTTGCTGATTTCTCTTAAATGCAACATGGGAGAAAAACCATTTCACATCACATTTGTGGGTCTTGGTCTTCAACACATTCTGTGAAATTTTGAGCTGTCGGTGTTTGCTACAAGAGGAGATATCACAAAGTATGCGCTATTAATGTTTCCAATGGTTTCAATGCATTTTGGCCTAAAACAGGCATTTGCTGTTTTCTCTTAAATGCAACATGGGAGACAAACCATTTCACATCACATTTGTGGATCTTGGCCTTCAACACATTGTGTGAAATTTTGAGCTGTCTGTGTTTGCTACAAGAGGAGATATCACAAAGAATGTGCTTTTGTTGTTTCCATTTGTTTCAATGCATATTGGCCTAAAACGAGCATTTGCTGTTTTCTCTTAAATGCAACATGGGAGAAAAGCCATTTCACATCACATTTGTGGGTCTTGGTCTTCAACACATTCTGTGAAATTTTTAGTTGTCTTTGTTTGCTTAAGAGGAGATATCACAAAGTATGCGCTTTTGTTGCTTCCATTGGTTTGAATGCATTTTTTCCTAAAACGAGCTTTTGCTGTTTTCTCTTAAAACGAAACATGGGAGAAAAACCATTTCACATCACATTTGTGGGTCTTGGTCTTCAACACATTCTGTGAAATTTGAGCTGTCTGTGTTTGCTACAAGAGGAGATATCACAAAGTATGCGCTTTTGTTGTTTCCATTGGTTTCAATGCATTTTGGCCTAAAACGAGCATTTGCTGTTTTCTCTTAAATGCAACATGGGAGAAAAACCATTTCACATCACATTTGTGGGTCTTGGCCTTCAACACAATGTGTGAAATTTTGAGCTGTCTGTGTTTGCTACAAGAGGAGATATCACAAAGTATGCGCTTTTGTTGTTTTCCCAATGGTTTCAATGCACATTGGCCTAAAACAAGCATTTGCTGTTTTCTCTTAAATGCAACATGGGAGAAAAACCATTTCACATCACATTTGTGGGTCTTGGTCTTCAACACATTCTGTGAAATTTTGAGCTGTCTTTGTTTGCTTAAGAGGAGATATCACAAAGTATGCGCTTTTGTTGGTTCCATTGGTTTGAATGCATTTTTTCCTAAAACGAGCTTTTGCTGTTTTCTCTTAAACGAAACATGGGAGAAAAACCATTTCACATCACATTTGTGGGTCTTGGTCTTCAACACATTCTGTGAAATTTGAGCTGTCTCTGTTTGCTACAAGAGGAGATATCACAAAGAATGCACTTTTGTTGTTTCCATTGGTTTCAATGCATTTTGGTCTAAAACAGGCATTTGCTGTTTTCTCTTAAAGGCAACATGGGAGACAAACCATTTCACATCACATTTGTGGGTTTTGGTCTTCAACACATTCTGTGAAATTATGAGCTGTCTGTGTTTGCTACAAGAGGAGATATCACAAAGTATGCACATTTGTTGTTTCCAATGGTTTGAATGCATTTTTTCCAAAAATGAGCATTTGCTGTTTTCTCTTAAATGCAACATGTGAGAAAAACCACTTCACATCACATTTGTGGGTCTTGGTCTTCAACACATTCTGTGAAATTTTGAGCTGTCTTTGTTTGCTTAAGAGGAGATATCACAAAGTATGCGCTTTTGTTGATTCCTTTCGTTTCAATGCATTTTGGCCTAAAACGAGCATTTGCTGATTTCTCTTAAATGCAACATGGGAGAAAAACTATTTCACATCACATTTGTGGGTCTTCGTCTTCAACACATTCTGTGAAATTTTGAGCTGTCTGTGTTTGCTACAGAGGAGATATCACAAAGAATGCACTTTTGTTGTTTCCATTGGTTTCAATGCATTTTGGTCTAAAACAGGCATTTGCTGTTTTCTCTTAAAGGCAACATGGGAGAAAACCCATTTCACATCACATTTGTGGGTCTTGGTCTTCAACACATTCTGTGAAATTTTTAGATGTCTGTGTTTGCTACAAGAGAAGATATCAGAAAGTATGCGCTTTTGTTGTTTCCAATGGTTTCAATGCATTTTGGCCTAAAACAGGCATTTGCTGTTTTTTCTTAAATGCAACATGGGAGACAAACCATTTCACATCACATTTGTGGGTCTTGGCCTTCAACACATTGTGTGAAATTTTGAGCTGTCTGTGTTTGCTACAGAGGAGATATCACAAAGAATGTGCTATTGTTGTTTCCAATGGTTTCAATGCATATTGGCCTAAAACGAGCATTTGCTGTTTTCTCTTAAATGCAACATGGGAGAAAAGCCATTTCACATCACATTTGTGAGTCTTGGTCTTCAACACATTCTGTGAAATTTTTAGCTATCTATGTTTGCTAGAAGAGGAGATATCACAAAGTACGCGCTTTTGTTGTTTTCCCTTTGGTTTCAATGCACATTGTCCTAAAACGAGCATTTGCTGTTTTCTCTTCAATGCAACATGGGAGAAAAACCATTTCACATCACATTTGTGGGTCTTGGTCTTCAACACATTCTGTGAAATTTTGAGCTGTCTGTGTTTGCTACAAGAGGAGATATCACAAAGAATGCGCTTTTGTTGTTTCCAATGGTTTCAATGCATTTTGGCCTAAAACAGGCATTTGCTGCTTTCTCTTAAATGCAACATGGGAGAAAACCCATTTCACATCACATTTGTGGGTCATGGTCTTCAACACATTCTGTGAAATTTTGAGCTGTCTGTATTTGCTACAAGAGGAGAAATCACAAAGTATGCACTTTTGTTGTTTCCTTTCGTTTAAATGCATTTTGGTCTAAAACGAGCATTTACTGTTTCCTCTTAAATGCAACATGGGAGAAAAACCATTTCACATCAGATTTGTGGGTCTTGGTCTTCAACACATTCTGTGAAATTTTGAGCTGTCTTTGTTTGCTTAAGAGGAGAGATCATAAAGTATGCGCTTTTGTTG
Organism: Taudactylus pleione; assembly: GCA_031769625.1. NCBI lineage: Eukaryota > Metazoa > Chordata > Amphibia > Anura > Myobatrachidae > Taudactylus > Taudactylus pleione. Next base: position 196,335 of record JAUIMM010000274.1, on the reverse strand, counting down.
TTTCCATTGGTTTCAATGCATTTTGGCCTAAAACGAGCATTTGCTGTTTTCTCTTAAATGCAACATGGGAGAAAAACCATTTCACATCACATTTCTGGGTCTTGGCCTTCAACACATTGTGTGAAATTTTTAGCTATCTGTGTTTACTAGAAGAGGAGATATCACAAAGTACGCGCTTTTGTTGTTTTCATTGGTTTCAATGCATTTTGGCCTAAAATGAGCATTTGCTGTTTTCTCTTAAATGCAACATGGGAGAAAAAACCATTTCACATCACATTTGTGGGTCTTGGTCTTCAACACATTCTGTGAAATTTTGAGCTGTCTGTGTTTGCTAGAAGAGGAGATATCACAAAGTATGCGCTTTTTTTGTTTTCCCATTGGTTTCAATGCACATTGGCCTAAAACGAGCATTTGCTGTTTTCTCTTAAATGCAACATGGGAGAAAAACCATTTCACATCACCTTTGTGGGTCTTGGTCTTCAACACATTCTGTGAAATTTTGAGCTGTCTTTGTTTGCTTAAGAGGAGATATCACAAAGTATGCGCTTTTGTTGCTTCCATTGGTTTGAATGCATTTTTTCTTAAAACGAGCTTTTGCTGTTTTCTCTTAAATGAAACATGGGAGAAAAACCATTTCACATCACATTTGTGGGTCTTGGTCTTCAACACATTCTGTGAAATTTGAGCTGTCTCTGTTTGCTACAAGAGGAGATATCACAAAGAATGCACTTTTGTTGTTTCCATTGGTTTCAATGCATTTTGGTCTAAAACAGGCATTTGCTGTTTTCTCTTAAAGGCAACATGGGAGACAAACCATTTCACATCACATTTGTGGGTCTTGGTCTTCAACACATTCTGTGAAATTTTGAGCTGTCTGTGTTTGCTACAAGAGGAGATATCACAAAGTATGCACATTTGTTGTTTCCAATGGTTTGAATGCATTTTTTCCAAAAATGAGCATTTGCTGTTTTCTCTTAAATGCAACATGTGAGAAAAACCACTTCACATCACATTTGTGGGTCTTGGTCTTCAACACATTCTGTGAAATTTTGAGCTGTCGGTGTTTGCTACAAGAGGAGATATCACAAAGTATGCACTTTTGTTGTTTCCTTTCTTTTCAATGCATTTTGGCTTAAAACAAGCATTTGCTGTTTTCTCTTAAATGCAACATGGGAGAAAACCCATTTCACATCACATTTGTGGGTCTTGGTCTTCAACACATTCTGTGAAATTTTTAGTTGTCTGTGTTTGCTACAAGAGAAGATATCACAAAGTATGCGCTTTTGTTGTTTCCATTGGTTTCAATGCATTTTGGCCTAAAACGAGCATTTGCTGTTTTCTCTTAAATGCAACATGGGAGAAAAACCATTTCACATCACATTTGTGGGTCTTTGTCTTCAACACATTCTGTGAAATTTTGAGCTGTCTGTGTTTGCTACAAGAGGAGATATTACAAAGTATGCGCTTTTGTTGTTTCCTTTCGTTTCAAAGCATTTTGGCATAAAACGAGCATTTGCTGTTTTCTCTTAAATGCAACATGGGAGAAAACCCATTTCATGTCACATTTGTGGCTCTTGGTCTTCAACACATTCTATGAAATTTTGAGTTGTCTGTGTTTGCTTAAGAGGAGATATCACAAAGTATGCGCTTTTGTTGTTTCCATTGGTTTCAATGCATTTTGGCCTAAAACGAGCATTTGCTGTTTTCTCTTAAATGCAACATGGGAGAAAAACCATTTCACATCACATTTGTGGGTCTTGGTCTTCAACACATTCTGTGAAATTTTGAGCTGTCTGTGTTTGCTACAAGAGGAGATATCACAAAGTATGCGCTTTTGTTGTTTCCATTGGTTTCAATGCATTTTGGCCTAAAACGAGCATTGCTGTTTTCTCTTAAATGCAACATGGGAGAAAAACCATTTCACATCACATTTGTGGGTCTTGGTCTTCAACACATTCTGTGAAATTTTGAGCTGTCTTTGTTTGCTTAAGAGGAGATATCACAAAGTATGCGCTTTTGTTGCTTCCATTGGTTTGAATGCATTTTTTCCTAAAACGAGCTTTTGCTGTTTTCTCGTAAACGAAACATGGGAGAAAAACCATTTCACATCACATTTGTGGGTCTTGGTCTTCAACACATTCTGTGAAATTTGAGCTGTCTCTGTTTGCTACAAGAGGAGATATCACAAAGAATGCACTTTTGTTGTTTCCATTGGTTTCAATGCATTTTGGTCAAAAACAGGCATTTGCTGTTTTCTCTTAAAGGCAACATGGGAGACAAACCATTTCACATCACATTTGTGGGTCTTGGTCTTCAACACATTCTGTGAAATTTTGAGCTGTCTGTGTTTGCTACAAGAGGAGATATCACAAAGTATGTCATTTGTTGTTTCCAATGGTTTGAATGCATTTTTTCCAAAAATGAGCATTTGCTGTTTTCTCTTAAACGCAACATGTGAGAAAAACCACTTCACATCACATTTGTGGGTCTTGGTTTTCAACACATTCTGTGAAATTTTGAGCTGTCTTTGTTTGCTTAAGAGGAGATATCACAAAGTATGCGCTTTTGTTGATTCCTTTCGTTTCAATGCATTTTGGCCTAAAACGAGCATTTGCTGATTTCTCTTAAATGCAACATGGGAGAAAAACCATTTCACATCACATTTGTGGGTCTTGGTCTTCAACACATTGTGTGAAATTTTGAGCTGTCTGTGTTTGCTACAAGAGGAGATATCACAAAGAATGTGCTTTTGTTGTTTCCATTGGTTTCAATGCATATTGGCCAAAAACGAGCATTTGCTGTTTTCTCTTAAATGCAACATGGGAGAAAAGCCATTTCACATCAAATTTGTGGGTCTTGGTCTTCAACACATTCTGTGAAATTTTTAGTTGTCTGTGTTTGCTACAAGAGAAGATATCACAAAGTATGTGCTTTTGTTGTTTCCAATGGTTTCAATGCATTTTGGCGAAAAACAGGCATTTGCTGTTTTCTCTTAAATGCAACATGGGAGACAAACCATTTCACATCACATTTGTGGGTCTTGGCCTTCAATACATTGTGTGAAATTTTGAGCTGTCTGTGTTTGCTACAAGAGGAGATATCACAAAGAATGTGCTTTTGTTGTTTCCATTGGTTTCAATGCATATTGGCCTAAAACGAGCATTTGCTGTTTTCTCTTAAATGCAACATGGGAGAAAAGCCATTTCACATCACATTTGTGGGTCTTGGTCTTCAACACATTCTGTGAAATTTTTAGTTGTCTGTGTTTGCTACAAGAGTAGATATCACAAAGTATGTGCTTTTGTTGTTTCCAATGGTTTCAATGCATTTTGGCCTAAAACAGGCATTTGCTGTTTTCTCTTAAATGCAACATGGGAGAAAAACCATTTCACATCACATTTGTGGCTCTTGGTCTTCAACACATTCTGTGATATTTTGAGCTGTCTGTGTTTGCTACAAGAGGAGATATCACAAAGTAGGCGCTTTTGTTGTTGCCATTGGTTTCAATGCATTTTGGCCTAAAACGAGCATTTGCTGTTTTCTCTTAAATGCAACATGGGAGAAAAACCATTTCACATCACATTTCTGGGTCTTGGCCTTCAACACAATGTGTGAAATTTTGAGCTGTCTGTGTTTGCTAGAAGAGGAGATATCACAAAGTATGCGCTTTTGTTGTTTTCCCATTGGTTTCAATGCACATTGGCCTAAAACGAGCATTTGCTGTTTTCTCTTAAATGCATCATGGGAGAAAAACCATTTCACATCACATTTGTGGGTCTTGGTCTTCAACACATTCTGTGAAATTTTGAGCTGTCTTTGTTTGCTTAAGAGGAGATATCACAAAGTATGCGCTTTTGTTGCTTCCATTGGTTTGAATGCATTTTTTCCTAAAACGAGCTTTTGCTGTTTTCTCTTAAACGAAACATGGGAGAAATACCATTTCACATCACATTTGTGGGTCTTGGTCTTCAACACATTCTGTGAAATTTGAGCTGTCTCTGTTTGCTACAAGAGGAGATATCACAAAGAATGTGCTTTTGTTGTTTCCATTGGTTTCAATGCATATTGGCCTAAAACGAGCATTTGCTGTTTTCTCTTAAATGCAACATGGGAGAAAAGCCATTTCACATCACATTTGTGGGTCTTGGTCTTCAACACATTCTGTGAAATTTTTAGTTGTCTGTGTTTGCTACAAGAGAAGATATCACAAAGTATGTGCTTTTGTTGTTTCCAATTGTTTCAATGCATTTTGGCATAAAACAGGCATTTGCTGTTTTCTCTTAAATGCAACATGGGAGAAAAACCATTTCACATCACATTTGTGGCTCTTGGTCTTCAACACATTCTGTGATATTTTGAGCTGTCTGTGTTTGCTACAAGAGGAGATATCACAAAGTATGCGCTTTTGTTGTTGCCATTGGTTTCAATGCATTTTGGCCTAAAACGAGCATTTGCTGTTTTCTCTTAAATGCAACATGGGAGAAAAACCATTTCACATCACATTTCTGGGTCTTGGCCTTCAACACAATGTGTGAAATTTTGAGCTGTCTGTGTTTGCTAGAAGAGGAGATATCACAAAGTATGCGCTTTTGTTGTTTTCCCATTGGTTTCAATGCACATTGGCCTAAAACGAGCATTTGCTGTTTTCTCTTAAATGCATCATGGGAGAAAAACCATTTCACATCACATTTGTGGGTCTTGGTCTTCAACACATCCAGTGAAATTTTGAGCTGTCTGTGTTTGCTACAAGAGGAGATATCACAAAGTATGCGCTTTTGTTGTTTCCATTGCTTTCAATGCATTTTGGCCTAAAACTTGCATTTGCTGTTTTCTCTTAAACGCAACATGGGAGAAAAACCATTTCACATCACATTTGTTGGTTTTGGTCTTCAACACATCCAGTGAAATTTTGAGCTGTCTGTGTTTGCTACAAGAGGAGATAACACAAAGTATGCGCTTTTGTTGTTTCCATTGCTTTCAATGCATTTTGGCCTAAAACGTGCATTTGCTGTTTTCTCTTAAACGCAACATGGGAGAAAAACCATTTCACATCACATTTGTGGGTTTTGGTCTTCAACACATCCAGTGAAATTTTGAGCTGTCTGTGTTTGCTACAAGAGGAGATAACACAAAGTATGCGCTTTTGTGTTTCCATTGCTTTCAATGCATTTTGGCCTAAAACGTGCATTTGCTGTTTTCTCTTAAACGCAACATGGGAGAAAAACCATTTCACATCACATTTGTGGGTCTTGGTCTTCAACACATCCAGTGAAATTTTGAGCTGTCTGTGTTTGCTACAAGAGGAGATATCACAAAGTATGCGCTTTTGTGTTTCCATTGCTTTCAATGCATTTTGGCCTAAAACGTGCATTTGCTGTTTTCTCTCAAACGCAACATGGGAGAAAAACCATTTCACATCACATTTGTGGGTCTTGGTCTTCAACACATCCAGTGAAATTTTGAGCTGTCTGTGTTTGCTACAAGAGGAGATATCACAAAGTATGCACTTTTGTTATTTCCATTGCTTTCAATGCATTTTGGCCTAAAACTTGCATTTGCTGTTTTCTCTTAAGCGCAGCATGGGAGAAAAACCATTTCACATCACATTTGTGGGTTTTGGTCTTCAACACATCCAGTGAAATTTTGAGCTGTCTGTGTTTGCTACAAGAGGAGATAACACAAAGTATGCGCTTTTGTTGTTTCCATTGCTTTCAATGCATTTTGGCCTAAAACGTGCATTTGCTGTTTTCTCTTAAATGCAACATGGGAGAAAAACCATTTCACATCACATTTGTGGGTTTTGGTCTTCAACACATCCAGTGAAATTTTGAGCTGTCTGTGTTTGCTACAAGAGGAGATAACACAAAGTATGCACTTTTGTGTTTCCATTGCTTTCAATGCATTTTGGCCTAAAACGTGCATTTGCTGTTTTCTCTCAAACGCAACATGGGAGAAAAACCATTTCACATCACATTTGTGGGTCTTGGTCTTCAACACATCCAGTGAAATTTTGAGCTGTCTGTGTTTGCTACAAGAGGAGATATCACAAAGTATGCCCTTTTGTTATTTCCATTGCTTTCAATGCATTTTGGCCTAAAACTTGCATTTGCTGTTTTCTCTTAAACGCAACATGGGAGAAAAACCATTTCACATCACATTTGTTGGTTTTGGTCTTCAACACATCCAGTGAAATTTTGAGCTGTCTGTGTTTGCTACAAGAGGAGATAACACAAAGTATGCGCTTTTGTTGTTTCCATTGCTTTCAATGCATTTTGGCCTAAAACGTGCATTTGCTGTTTTCTCTTAAACGCAACATGGGAGAAAAACCATTTCACATCACATTTGTGGGTTTTGGTCTTCAACACATCCAGTGAAATTTTGAGCTGTCTGTGTTTGCTACAAGAGGAGATATCACAAAGTATGCGCTTTTGTTGTTTCCATTGCTTTCAATGCATTTTGGCCTAAAACTTGCATTTGCTGTTTTCTCTTAAACGCAACATGGGAGAAAAACCATTTCACATCACATTTGTTGGTTTTGGTCTTCAACACATCCAGTGAAATTTTGAGCTGTCTGTGTTTGCTACAAGAGGAGATAACACAAAGTATGCGCTTTTGTTGTTTCCATTGCTTTCAATGCATTTTGGCCTAAAACGTGCATTTGCTGTTTTCTCTTAAACGCAACATGGGAGAAAAACCATTTCACATCACATTTGTGGGTTTTGGTCTTCAACACATCCAGTGAAATTTTGAGCTGTCTGTGTTTGCTACAAGAGGAGATAACACAAAGTATGCGCTTTTGTGTTTCCATTGCTTTCAATGCATTTTGGCCTAAAACGTGCATTTGCTGTTTTCTCTTAAACGCAACATGGGAGAAAAACCATTTCACATCACATTTGTGGGTCTTGGTCTTCAACACATCCAGTGAAATTTTGAGCTGTCTGTGTTTGCTACAAGAGGAGATATCACAAAGTATGCGCTTTTGTGTTTCCATTGCTTTCAATGCATTTTGGCCTAAAACGTGCATTTGCTGTTTTCTCTCAAACGCAACATGGGAGAAAAACCATTTCACATCACATTTGTGGGTCTTGGTCTTCAACACATCCAGTGAAATTTTGAGCTGTCTGTGTTTGCTACAAGAGGAGATATCACAAAGTATGCACTTTTGTTATTTCCATTGCTTTCAATGCATTTTGGCCTAAAACTTGCATTTGCTGTTTTCTCTTAAGCGCAGCATGGGAGAAAAACCATTTCACATCACATTTGTGGGTTTTGGTCTTCAACACATCCAGTGAAATTTTGAGCTGTCTGTGTTTGCTACAAGAGGAGATAACACAAAGTATGCGCTTTTGTTGTTTCCATTGCTTTCAATGCATTTTGGCCTAAAACGTGCATTTGCTGTTTTCTCTTAAATGCAACATGGGAGAAAAACCATTTCACATCACATTTGTGGGTTTTGGTCTTCAACACATCCAGTGAAATTTTGAGCTGTCTGTGTTTGCTACAAGAGGAGATAACACAAAGTATGCACTTTTGTGTTTCCATTGCTTTCAATGCATTTTGGCCTAAAACGTGCATTTGCTGTTTTCTCTCAAACGCAACATGGGAGAAAAACCATTTCACATCACATTTGTGGGTCTTGGTCTTCAACACATCCAGTGAAATTTTGAGCTGTCTGTGTTTGCTACAAGAGGAGATATCACAAAGTATGCCCTTTTGTTATTTCCATTGCTTTCAATGCATTTTGGCCTAAAACTTGCATTTGCTGTTTTCTCTTAAACGCAACATGGGAGAAAAACCATTTCACATCACATTTGTTGGTTTTGGTCTTCAACACATCCAGTGAAATTTTGAGCTGTGTTTGCTACAAGAGGAGATAACACAAAGTATGCGCTTTTGTTGTTTCCATTGCTTTCAATGCATTTTGGCCTAAAACGTGCATTTGCTGTTTTCTCTTAAACGCAACATGGGAGAAAAACCATTTCACATCACATTTGTGGGTTTTGGTCTTCAACACATCCAGTGAAATTTTGAGCTGTCTGTGTTTGCTACAAGAGGAGATAACACAAAGTATGCGCTTTTGTGTTTCCATTGCTTTCAATGCATTTTGGCCTAAAACGTGCATTTGCTGTTTTCTCTCAAACGCAACATGGGAGAAAAACCATTTCACATCACATTTGTGGGTCTTGGTCTTCAACACATCCAGTGAAATTTTGAGCTGTCTGTGTTTGCTACAAGAGGAGATATCACAAAGTATGCACTTTTGTGTTTCCATTGCTTTCAATGCATTTTGGCCTAAAACGTGCATTTGCTGTTTTCTCTCAAACGCAACATGGGAGAAAAACCATTTCACATCACTTTTGTGGGTCTTGGTCTTCAACACATCCAGTGAAATTTTGAGCTGTCTGTGTTTGCTACAAGAGGAGATATCACAAAGTATGCGCTTTTGTTGTTTTCATTGCTTTCAATGCATTTTGGCCTAAAACTTGCATTTGCTGTTTTCTCTTAAACGCAACATGGGAGAAAAACCATTTCACATCACATTTGTTGGTTTTGGTCTTCAACACATCCAGTGAAATTTTGAGCTGTCTGTGTTTGCTACAAGAGGAGATAACACAAAGTATGCGCTTTTGTTGTTTCCATTGCTTTCAATGCATTTTGGCCTAAAACGTGCATTTGCTGTTTTCTCTTAAACGCAACATGGGAGAAAAACCATTTCACATCACATTTGTGGGTTTTGGTCTTCAACACATCCAGTGAAATTTTGAGCTGTCTGTGTTTGCTACAAGAGGAGATAACACAAAGTATGCGCTTTTGTGTTTCCATTGCTTTCAATGCATTTTGGCCTAAAACGTGCATTTGCTGTTTTCTCTCAAACGCAACATGGGAGAAAAACCATTTCACATCACATTTGTGGGTCTTGGTCTTCAACACATCCAGTGAAATTTTGAGCTGTCTGTGTTTGCTACAAGAGGAGATATCACAAAGTATGCGCTTTTGATGTTTCCATTGCTTTCAATGCATTTTGGCCTAAAACGTGCATTTGCTGTTTTCTCTTAAATGCAGCATGGGAGAAAAACCATTTCACATCACTTTTGTGGGTCTTGGTCTTCAACACATCCAGTGAAATTTTGAGCTGTCTGTGTTTGCTACAAGAGGAGATATCACAAAGTATGCGCTTTTGTTGTTTTCATTGCTTTCAATGCATTTTGGCCTAAAACGTGCATTTGCTGTTTTCTCTTAAACGCAACATGGGAGAAAAACCATTTCACATCACATTTGTGGGTCTTGGTCTTCAACACATCCAGTGAAATTTTGAGCTGTCTGTGTTTGCTACAAGAGGAGATATCACAAAGTATGCGCTTTTGTGTTTCCATTGCTTTCAATGCATTTTGGCCTAAAACGTGCATTTGCTGTTTTCTCTCAAACGCAACATGGGAGAAAAACCATTTCACATCACATTTGTGGGTTTTGGTCTTCAACACATCCAGTGAAATTTTGAGCTGTCTGTGTTTGCTACAAGAGGAGATAACACAAAGTATGCGCTTTTGTGTTTCCATTGCTTTCAATGCATTTTGGCCTAAAACGTGCATTTGCTGTTTTCTCTCAAACGCAACATGGGAGAAAAACCATTTCACATCACATTTGTGGGTCTTGGTCTTCAACACATCCAGTGAAATTTTGAGCTGTCTGTGTTTGCTACAAGAGGAGATATCACAAAGTATGCGCTTTTGATGTTTCCATTGCTTTCAATGCATTTTGGCCTAAAACGTGCATTTGCTGTTTTCTCTTAAATGCAGCATGGGAGAAAAACCATTTCACATCACTTTTGTGGGTCTTGGTCTTCAACACATCCAGTGAAATTTTGAGCTGTCTGTGTTTGCTACAAGAGGAGATATCACAAAGTATGCGCTTTTGTTGTTTTCATTGCTTTCAATGCATTTTGGCCTAAAACGTGCATTTGCTGTTTTCTCTTAAACGCAACATGGGAGAAAAACCATTTCACATCACATTTGTGGGTCTTGGTCTTCAACACATCCAGTGAAATTTTGAGCTGTCTGTGTTTGCTACAAGAGGAGATATCACAAAGTATGCCCTTTTGTTATTTCCATTGCTTTCAATGCATTTTGGCCTAAAACGTGCATTTGCTGTTTTCTCTCAAACGCAACATGGGAGAAAAACCATTTCACATCACATTTGTGGGTCTTGGTCTTCAACACATCCAGTGAAATTTTGAGCTGTCTGTGTTTGCTACAAGAGGAGATATCACAAAGTATGCGCTTTTGTTGTTTCCATTGCTTTCAATGCATTTTGGCCTAAAACGTGCATTTGCTGTTTTCTCTTAAACGCAACATGGGAGAAAAACCATTTCACATCACATTTGTGGGTTTTGGTCTTCAACACATCCAGTGAAATTTTGAGCTGTCTGTGTTTGCTACAAGAGGAGATAACACAAAGTATGCGCTTTTGTTGTTTCCATTGCTTTCAATGCATTTTGGCCTAAAACGTGCATTTGCTGTTTTCTCTTAAATGCAGCATGGGAGAAAAACCATTTCACATCACATTTGTGGGTTTTGGTCTTCAACACATCCAGTGAAATTTTGAGCTGTCTGTGTTTGCTACAAGAGGAGATAACACAAAGTATGCGCTTTTGTGTTTCCATTGCTTTCAATGCATTTTGGCCTAAAACGTGCATTTGCTGTTTTCTCTCAAACGCAACATGGGAGAAAAACCATTTCACATCACATTTGTGGGTCTTGGTCTTCAACACATCCAGTGAAATTTTGAGCTGTCTGTGTTTGCTACAAGAGGAGATATCACAAAGTATGCCCTTTTGTTATTTCCATTGCTTTCAATGCATTTTGGCCTAAAACTTGCATATGCTGTTTTCTCTTAAACGCAACATGGGAGAAAAACCATTTCACATCACATTTGTTGGTTTTGGTCTTCTACACATCCAGTGAAATTTTGAGCTGTCTGTGTTTGCTACAAGAGGAGATAACACAAAGTATGCGCTTTTGTTGTTTCCATTGCTTTCAATGCATTTTGGCCTAAAACGTGCATTTGCTGTTTTCTCTTAAATGCAACATGGGAGAAAAACCATTTCACATCACATTTGTGGGTCTTGGTCTTCAACACATCCAGTGAAATTTTGAGCTGTCTGTGTTTGCTACAAGAGGAGATATCACAAAGTATGCGCTTTTGATGTTTCCATTGCTTTCAATGCATTTTGGCCTAAAACGTGCATTTGCTGTTTTCTCTTAAATGCAGCATGGGAGAAAAACCATTTCACATCACTTTTGTGGGTCTTGGTCTTCAACACATCCAGTGAAATTTTGAGCTGTCTGTGTTTGCTACAAGAGGAGATATCACAAAGTATGCGCTTTTGTTGTTTTCATTGCTTTCAATGCATTTTGGCCTAAAACGTGCATTTGCTGTTTTCTCTTAAACGCAACATGGGAGAAAAACCATTTCACATCACATTTGTGGGTCTTGGTCTTCAACACATCCAGTGAAATTTTGAGCTGTCTGTGTTTGCTACAAGAGGAGATATCACAAAGTATGCGCTTTTGTGTTTCCATTGCTTTCAATGCATTTTGGCCTAAAACGTGCATTTGCTGTTTTCTCTCAAACGCAACATGGGAGAAAAACCATTTCACATCACATTTGTGGGTCTTGGTCTTCAACACATCCAGTGAAATTTTGAGCTGTCTGTGTTTGCTACAAGAGGAGATATCACAAAGTATGCACTTTTGTTATTTCCATTGCTTTCAATGCATTTTGGCCTAAAACGTGCATTTGCTGTTTTCTCTTAAACGCAACATGGGAGAAAAACCATTTCACATCAGATTTGTGGGTTTTGGTCTTCAACACATCCAGTGAAATTTTGAGCTGTCTGTGTTTGCTACAAGAGGAGATATCACAAAGTATGTGCTTTTGTTGTTTCCATTGCTTTCAATGCATTTTGGCCTAAAACGTGCATTTGCTGTTTTCTCTTAAACGCAGCATGGGAGAAAAACCATTTCACATCACATTTGTGGGTCTTGGTCTTCAACACATCCAGTGAAATTTTGAGCTGTCTGTGTTTGCTACAAGAGGAGATATCACAAAGTATGCGCTTTTGTTGTTTTCATTGCTTTCAATGCATTTTGACCTAAAACGTGCATTTGCTGTTTTCTCTTAAACGCAACATGGGAGAAAAACCATTTCACATCACATTTGTGGGTCTTGGTCTTCAACACATCCAGTGAAATTTTGAGCTGTCTGTGTTTGCTACAAGAGGAGATATCACAAAGTATGCGCTTTTGTTGTTTTCATTGCTTTCAATGCATTTTGGCCTAAAACGTGCATTTGCTGTTTTCTCTTAAACGCAACATGGGAGAAAAACCATTTCACATCACATTTGTGGGTCTTGGTCTTCAACACATCCAGTGAAATTTTGAGCTGTCTGTGTTTGCTACTAGAGGAGATATCACAAAGTATGCGCTTTTGTTGTTTTCATTGCTTTCAATGCATTTTGGCCTAAATCGAGCATTTGCTGTTTTCTCTTAAACGCAACATGGGAGAAAAACCATTTCACATCACATTTGTGGGTAATCCTTTTTTATTGAAAAACTTGCAGCATATAAATAAATACATAGAAAAAAACTGCACTTCAACATATCTTTTGCCATATATACAAAAATCAACCAGGTTACTGTAATCAAAATATATGACTCTATCAAATTCTGCAAAGAGCCACAAAACAGATAAAACCTCCTGAACATAACACATCACACACTCCACCCAGACAAGACAGTGTACAAACCATCACCTGAAACAACAAAATATCATTAAAACAATAAACTTTAACACAATAAGCTTTTAGCTATTCCCTTTTTCAAAAAAGACTTTAAACTATCACCAACACTAACTCCAACACATAGAGAAAATGAAGGAGCTGTTTAGGCGCATGAAAATCATTCCATAAAAAACAGAAAAAATCCAAAAATCTACTGCGGAAGTGGAAAGAAGAGCTTCAAGCCCATAGGATAAACAGGAAAAAGACTGGTACTTTTTGTCACCCACTAAGGGGGCTTCAGGTGCCTCCATCTCCTCGACCACCCAACAGCATCCAGTCTCCTCCTGTCCATCTCCATCAGAGACCTAACCTCGTGAAGAATATTACACGCCACCACCTCACAGGGAAGGATTTTACTTCTAGTTGTTACTAAGCACCGTGCGCTCCACGTGTGATATCTAACCACTAAACTAACTACAAAAATGGTGACCAAATCATAACGCCCATACCCTTTGAATGCTCCGTAAACCCACTCAGGGTAACTGAGCCCCGAAAGGCACGGAATGCGTAAGGCGCTCGAAACTTTCTTATAAATCTCAATGTTAAAGGGACATTCAAGCAAGAAGTGGTCCATAGTCTCCTCCTCCCCTGGACATTCCTCCCGTGGGCAACCACGATCATCGGCGCTTCTCCACCTGATGTGCCCCCTAACATAGAGCCTTCCTTGAAAAGAGAGCCAGGCCAGGTCCCTATACTTCAGTGGAATCCTCTCTGAACAGATCAAAGAGATCCCATCTGAGCAAACCTTGCCCGGGCAGTCCCTCAGTGATAGCGGGGCATAGAAGTGAGCCCGCAAAATGCCTCTCTCCAACTCCTTCCTAGAAAGGGTCTTGACATCACTCGCCACTACTCCCCATAGCCTTGTCACTCTCAAGCACAGGATGACATAGATCGGAAGAGCACCAGACCTACCTCTGAAGGCTTTAACACGGCCGCCATCATACCAGAGTTCAAGGAAAGGAGACACCCAAGCCCTAAAACTCTCTACCCACCAAGGAGAAGTCTCCAGAAACAGACTTCCAAGATTCAATTTAATAAAAGTTGTGGCAAAAAACACCACCGGATTGACCATACCCAATCCACCTTCATTCCTTGGTCTGTAGGTTATACCCCTCTTGACAATGTTCATCCCGTTCCCCCAAAATAAAAGGAAGAACAAGGATAACACTTTGGACCACAAAGATTGTGGCAAGAAACACACGTAGCTGACATACAGAAAAATAGGAACCAGGAAAGTTTTGCACAAGTGAACCCTTTCCCTGTAGGAGAACTGCCAAGTTCTCCAGGACTGTACTTTCCTGCTGGCTTCCTCTATCCTCTTTTCCCAATTTCGAGTGGCATAATCACCACGGTCAAAAATGATGCCTAAGATTTTGATCTGCGAACTGGCCCGGGGGAGACTGTCCGGAAGGCGAAATTCATCACCTTCCTCCCCCATCCAGAAAGCTTCACATTTGTCCTGATTTACTCTGGAGCACGAGGCTTCAGAGTAGTCGGAGACTAGGTGTTCTATACACTGAGCCTCTGCCACAGAGGACAGGACCACAGTGACATCATCCGCGTAGGCCACCACCCTCAATGGAGCCTCTGGGCCCAGCTGCACCCCCCTCAATGCACTGCAACCAATCCTCCTTACGAAGGGATCGATCGCGAAAACATATAAGAGCGGGCTCAGGGGGCATCCCTGACGGACACCAGAGTCAACCTTGAAAGCAGGGCCCACCCAACCATTAACAAGCGGGAAGCTTTCGGCCTTATTGTATAAAACACGAAGCCAATCCACCACCCTCACTGGAAGACCATACCACTCCAGAACAGCCCACAGGTACTTGTGGTTCACCCGGTCAAAAGCCTTCGACTGGTCCAATGCCAGTAAGTACTTGCCCCACTTTTCAGCACGACAGCGTTCCACGGCCTCCCGGACGCCAAGGACAGCACTAAACGTGCTACGACCCTTCACAGTGCAATGCTGAGATGGAGACAGTACCAGCCCGGAAATTTCCATCAGCCGATTAAACAGTATTTTTGCCAGGATCTTTCTGTCCGTATTGAGAAGAGCGATGGGGCGCCAATTCTCAATACGGGACGGGTCCTTACCTTTTGATAACAATATGAGAGCGGAAGACCTCATGGAAGGAGGGAGCGACCCCTCACCCAGGCATTCATTATAGACCTCCATAAGGCGCGGAGCCAAGATGTCCCTGAAAGCTTTAAAGAACTCGGACGTTAAACCATCCGGACCTGGAGATTTTTTGATAGACAAACTGTCTATTGCCCTCTTGACTTCCTCCACCGTCACATCATCACCCAAAGAGTCAAAGGAGGCATCAAGTTTCTGTAACCCTGGTGTCTCCCTCAGAAAGGACTCCATCCTCTCCCTAATAAGTGGCTGCTCAGACAGAAGGTCCGTATAATAGGACCTGATGACCCCCAGGATACCATCCCTGTCTTCACAGAGAGTACCCTGCCCGTCATACAGGCCCCTCACCTCCCTTAGATCAACCGCCTTCCTGCAACTCTGGTAGGGATCAGGCGAGTGGTATTTACCATAATCCCTCTCCAAAATCAAGGAAGCCAGCCGATCATATTGGAGCTCCCTCAACTGAGCTTTCACCCGGAAGATATCCCCACTATCTCCACACTCAGAGATCAGGAAATCAAGTTTCTTCCTCAAACTCTGGTAGACACATCTTTTTCTCAAGTTCTTTTGTGCTACCAGCCTCTGAAAAAGCCTTCGAGTCCTTTTTTTGCACTCTTCCCACCACTCAGACCTAGACCAACCAGCCTCCAGAAGTGTCTCCTGTAGTTGGAAGAAATCCCTAAAGGACTGGCTAATACTCTCTTCTTTCAGAAGGTCAGAGCTCAAACGCCAAAGGCCCCGGCCTCTCTGAGGAGTTTCCGAAGCATTCAACGCGACACTCAGACAAACGTGGTCGGAGAATTCTACAGCCCTTACCTCAGGAGGCAGAGTTTTCGAACTCTCCTTAACAAAAAACCTATCTATCCTAGACCTACGATTGCTACAATGATACGTGTAACCCGTGAGGTCTGGACAATGGCGAATGTGCACATCGACCAGACCTGCCTCTCTAACCATACTAACTAAAAATCTCGCATCATAGCCCAGGGTTGACTTTGCACCCCCCCTGTCTTTGGGCCTTACAATGGTGTTAAAATCACCACCAAAGACAACCTGCCGGGCCGTAAAAAGGAATGGTTTTATCAGCCCAAAAAGGCACTTCCTATCCCAGGCCGACTGCGGCCCGTAGACGTTAATCAGCCTGAGATCATGCCCCCTTAGGCTAACATCCAAAACCATACACCTACCTATCTGTAATTCTATAATCTTGTGTACAGTTACCATATCAGTAAAAAGCACTGCCACCCCACCGTACGGCTCGGCCGCAAGAGACCAATAGGATGGGCCCCTCCTCCACTGGCTTTTGGCCCTGCGAAGTGTGGACAAGTCCCCTATTCTGGTCTCCTGCAAAAACAAAATATCAACCTCAATCGTGTTGAAAAAAGAAAAGGCCATATAACGAGCACGTTCAGAATAAACGGAAGCCACATTAATGGTGGCACATCGTATAGGGTGTGTAGCCATAGTTCTAGATTATAGAGATAGGGCTCCATTTCACTTTCACTTTGTTACACAGGAAGACCCCTCCCCCGAGGAACCTTCCTGCTTACAAGGCACCCCAGAAGTGATACCTTCACCAGACGATGACACAACCATACACTCACCCTCCACCACATCCACACCATCCCCAAGAGGCACAGCACCCGCAGTTGGTTCACCCGGCCCATCGGCCCCAACCGCAGACACCAACCCCACCTCAACAATACCCTGCCTGTCCCCACCAGTCAGGGAAACAAAAGCAGGATCAGGGTCAAGATCTGGCGGTTTTGGATCCACCAAGATGACTGGAGTTTCCTGACTTGGAGGTATCATCTCCAAAGAATCTCCCAATATAACAGACTCAGGGGTTTCCTCCACTATGTCTGCTCTGGCAGAAAACACTCCAACCTCCTCCATCTTCCCTAAACCCTTTCCTTCACCACTTGACCCTGTCAATCCCAGATTCGACAGGTCCCACTCCAGCTTACCACCCTGTTCCACATTCTTTGATTTTACCGTAACCTTACCCCCTCTTCTCCTGTTTTTCGCTTTGGCACCTTCCGCAGCTTCCCCAAAGGTACTTTTCCTACTGACCTTCTTTCTCACCTCAGAAGGCCGAGCAACCTGAACCAAATCACCACTTTCCTGTCTTACTATCTCCCCCCCCTTCTCCGCTACCTCCTCCTCCTCGTCATCTGCCACAGAGAATGTAAAGCGATTTGAAAGCTGGACAACATCCTCCCTTTGCCCTACCCTCCTCTTCCTATTTGACTTCACAACTGTAAAGGAAGATTCTCCCCTCTCTACCGGCACCTCCTTCTGGATTTTGGCAGCTTCCAGCACCTCTTTTCCACTACCTACTTCCTCACCCTCCTCAATGTCACTCAGACCGGCCCCTCTCGTTGGAGGTTCTATGACCACCGGCAAACTCCCAATAGCACTTTCCTCATTGTGCGATGCCGAGGGGCAACGGCTATAAGGATGACCGATACACCCACAGAGATTACACTTCACCACATCACAATCTCTAGAGAGGTGACCCAACTCGCCACACATGGCACACTTGACCTCAGGGCAATTGTTAGAAAAATGCCTAAAGCTGCCACAACGATGACAGACTCTTGGCTGACCGGGGTAGAAAGCCTGGATCTTATCTCAGCCAATAAAAGCTGCTGCCGGAATATGCTTTGTCTCTATACCTACCCTGTTTAGCCTGACAAAAACAGAATAAGCTCCACCCCACACCCCCTTTGTGTAGTCAATTTTCTCCAGGCACGTGGACAATACTGTACAAAAGCGGGATAACCAGAAAAGGATGTCCTGCACTGGGAGGCTCTCATTTCTCACCAGGATAGTGACTTTAACCCTATCCTGGCGAGAGACCATTTGAGACCTGTAATTACTAAAGGGTGTCACACCCTTCTTCTCCTCCCACCTGGACGCAAAAGCCTGTAACCCCCGCAGAGTCTGAAAACTCAGATCATACTCCGGGGTTCTGATGGGGTGAATGCAGGCAAAGAGGTCCATGG
The DNA here is from genome assembly GCA_031769625.1 of Taudactylus pleione. Taxonomy (NCBI): domain Eukaryota; kingdom Metazoa; phylum Chordata; class Amphibia; order Anura; family Myobatrachidae; genus Taudactylus; species Taudactylus pleione. The sequence continues at coordinate 178,349 of JAUIMM010000274.1, read as the reverse complement.
GTGAGAATCCCAAGGAGAAAACCATCTCTAGAAAAACACCCTTACTTGGCGGGTCCCCTTCAGCTACCCACTTTAGCTGCACCACATTCCGCCTTCTTATCGGGGTACCACCACCAATACCACTCCCACCACCATCACCACTGGTAGCGGCATTAGGAATCCTTGGTGCCCCTCCACCAGACACTACTGTCGCATAAGACTTGGGCATAGGCTGGCCCATACTTTCCAGTCTCGAATTATTTTCAGCAATCAATTCAATTGCCGCACGGATCCTCTCAGGCCCCCCTATTCCCCCATACAGTGAGTCTGCTACTTTTAATTGTTCCTCCGACAAAGTGGACCTGTCCAGAGGGGGCAGACCCTGTACCAGGCTAGCACCTGCCCTCAGTACCGGAGCCCCTGGGACAACAGCTGTGGCCTTGTTAACATCTGCCTCCACCCTGTCAGCAATCTGCAACATTTCTGCATCAAGGGAGTCATTCCCACAGTCAGCCGCTACCACCCTCCTCCCAACAGCTGGCAAATCAGTACCGGGCGCCAGCATAATACCGGCAGGCATGACACACTCACCGGATCCAACAGCTGTGTTCCCAATCACCGTGGGAACCACGGCCACGTCCCCATCCACCAGTCGCCGGGGAGCTTCCTCCAACTCCATGGCTCCGTCAGCAACAATCTCCAAAGGCACTTCCGCCCTGCCACCGTGAAGCGCATCGTGAGCCGCATCGTGACCCGCAGAGAGGCGGGTCCCCGCAGCCATCTTCCGGACTCTGTGGATTAACTCCTTCGGGCCCGCAACAGCCGCTGAGACACCCACCATGTCTTCCGACTTGATCTCCGCGCCGCCTCCTTCCCCGATCTCGTCGTCTCCGACCTCCATCAGCGCCATCTTGGGACCCGAAATAGCCTGTTTCTGCAGACTCGATTCCCAAAACGCCTCTGAAGACTCCTCCATCCTCGCTGGGGCTGCCACCGGGCCCGCCAGGCTCAGCAGATAGAGTACTCTGCCCTTGTACTTGGCCCGCTTCTCCGCCAGCATCAGGAGCTCATCTTTGATGATCAGCCTCCCCTCGTTCGTGGATGTCAAGAACTTCTTCTTCTTGGAGGCAATCCGAGCAGACACCCGACCAGCCTCCTTTCTCAAAGCCGCAACATCCATAGCCAGGAACGTCTCCTGTTCAGCGGCAGCAGCAGCAGCAGCGGCCCAGTCTCCCTCGGAATCAGACTCCAGGGAATCTTCCTCCAGGAGACGCTGAGCATCGGGACAGATCTCCTCCTCCATCTCCGTCTCCGTCTCCGCACAAAAGGTAAGCAGAACTGGCTCTACTCCTGGGGTTGCTTCACTCCCAGGGGAGCTTACCACCATCTCACACCCTAGAGTTAAGTCCTCACTCATAGGGGAGCACTGCGTTAGCCCGCACCCTGAAGTTAAATCGCCACTCACAGGGGGGCCATGCAGCATGGGGTCCAAAGTCCGGCTCTCACCATCTTCCACGGCCACATCCAGCCGGGAGAGCACCACCACCGGTCGGCCAGTACTTCCAGCAGGCCCTCCACCACCTCCAGGATCCGGGCCCTCAGAGACTTCCAGGACCCCGGGATCTCCTCCACCATCTCCCGGCAGGCCCTCCATCCTCCCTGGGGAGGGACACTCCAGACAGTCCCTGGCTGCAAATCACTTCCAGAGGCCTAAGAGCTGAATCACAGGCGACCATTTGTGGGTCTTGGTCTTTAACACATCCAGTGAAATTTTGAGCTGTCTGTGTTTGCTACAAGAGGAGATATCACAAAGTATGCGCTTTTGTTAATTCCATTGCTTTCAATGCATTTTGGCCTAAAACTTGCATTTGCTGTTTTCTCTTAAACGCAGCATGGGAGAAAAACCATTTCACATCACATTTGTGGGTTTTGGTCTTCAACACATCCAGTGAAATTTTGAGCTGTCTGTGTTTGCTACAAGAGGAGATAACACAAAGTATGCGCTTTTGTTGTTTCCATTGCTTTCAATGCATTTTGGCCTAAAACGTGCATTTGCTGTTTTCTCTTAAACGCAACATGGGAGAAAAACCATTTCACATCACATTTGTGGGTCTTGGTCTTCAACACATCCAGTGAAATTTTGAGCTGTCTGTGTTTGCAACAAGAGGAGATATCACAAAGTATGCGCTTTTGATGTTTCCATTGCTTTCAATGCATTTTGGCCTAAAACGTGCATTTGCTGTTTTCTCTTAAACGCAGCATGGGAGAAAAACCATTTCACATCACTTTTGTGGGTCTTGGTCTTCAACACATCCAGTGAAATTTTGAGCTGTCTGTGTTTGCTACAAGAGGAGATATCACAAAGTATGCGCTTTTGTTGTTTTCATTGCTTTCAATGCATTTTGGCCTAAAACGTGCATTTGCTGTTTTCTCTTAAACGCAACATGGGAGAAAAAACATTTCACATCACATTTGTGGGTCTTGGTCTTCAACACATCCAGTGAAATTTTGAGCTGTCTGTGTTTGCTACAAGAGGAGATATCACAAAGTATGCGCTTTTGTGTTTCCATTGCTTTCAATGCATTTTGGCCTAAAACGTGCATTTGCTGTTTTCTCTCAAACGCAACATGGGAGAAAAACCATTTCACATCACATTTGTGGGTCTTGGTCTTCAACACATCCAGTGAAATTTTGAGCTGTCTGTGTTTGCTACAAGAGGAGATATCACAAAGTATGCACTTTTGTTATTTCCATTGCTTTCAATGCATTTTGGCCTAAAACTTGCATTTGCTGTTTTCTCTTAAACGCAACATGGGAGAAAAACCATTTCACATCAGATTTGTGGGTTTTGGTCTTCAACACATCCAGTGAAATTTTGAGCTGTCTGTGTTTGCTACAAGAGGAGATATCACAAAGTATGTGCTTTTGTTGTTTCCATTGCTTTCAATGCATTTTGGCCTAAAACTTGCATTTGCTGTTTTCTCTTAAACGCAGCATGGGAGAAAAACCATTTCACATCACATTTGTGGGTCTTGGTCTTCAACACATCCAGTGAAATTTTGAGCTGTCTGTGTTTGCTACAAGAGGAGATATCACAAAGTATGCGCTTTTGTTGTTTTCATTGCTTTCAATGCATTTTGGCCTAAAACGTGCATTTGCTGTTTTCTCTTAAACGCAACATGGGAGAAAAACCATTTCACATCACATTTGTGGGTCTTGGTCTTCAACACATCCAGTGAAATTTTGAGCTGTCTGTGTTTGCTACAAGAGGAGATATCACAAAGTATGCGCTTTTGTTGTTTTCATTGCTTTCAATGCATTTTGGCCTAAAACGTGCATTTGCTGTTTTCTCTTAAACGCAACATGGGAGAAAAACCATTTCACATCACATTTGTGGGTCTTGGTCTTCAACACATCCAGTGAAATTTTGAGCTGTCTGTGTTTGCTACTAGAGGAGATATCACAAAGTATGCGCTTTTGTTGTTTTCATTGCTTTCAATGCATTTTGGCCTAAATCGAGCATTTGCTGTTTTCTCTTAAACACAACATGGGAGAAAAACCATTTCACATCACATTTGTGGGTCTTGGTCTTCAACACATCCAGTGAAATTTTGAGCTGTCTGTGTTTGCTACAAGAGGAGATATCACAAAGTATGCGCTTTTGTTAATTCCATTGCTTTCAATGCATTTTGGCCTAAAACTTGCATTTGCTGTTTTCCCTTAAACGCAGCATGGGAGAAAAACCATTTCACATCACATTTGTGGGTTTTGGTCTTCAACACATCCAGTGAAATTTTGAGCTGTCTGTGTTTGCTACAAGAGGAGATAACACAAAGTATGCGCTTTTGTTGTTTCCATTGCTTTCAATGCATTTTGGCCTAAAACGTGCATTTGCTGTTTTCTCTTAAACGCAACATGGGAGAAAAACCATTTCACATCACATTTGTGGGTCTTGGTCTTCAACACATCCAGTGAAATTTTGAGCTGTCTGTGTTTGCTACAAGAGGAGATATCACAAAGTATGCGCTTTTGTTGTTTCCATTGCTTTCAATGCATTTTGGCCTAAAACGTGCATTTGCTGTTTTCTCTTAAACGCAGCATGGGAGAAAAACCATTTCACATCACATTTGTGGGTCTTGGTCTTCAACACATCCAGTGAAATTTTGAGCTGTCTGTGTTTGCTACAAGAGGAGATATCACAAAGTATGCGCTTTTGTTGTTTTCATTGCTTTCAATGCATTTTGGCCTAAAACGTGCATTTGCTGTTTTCTCTTAAACGCAACATGGGAGAAAAACCATTTCACATCAGATTTGTGGGTCTTGGTCTTCAACACATCCAGTGAAATTTTGAGCTGTCTGTGTTTGCTACAAGAGGAGATATCACAAAGTATGCGCTTTTGTTGTTTTCATTGCTTTCAATGCATTTTGGCCTAAAACTTGCATTTGCTGTTTTCTCTTAAACGCAACTTGGGAGAAAAACCATTTCACATCAGATTTGTGGGTTTTGGTCTTCAACACATCCAGTGAAATTTTGAGCTGTCTGTGTTTGCTACAAGAGGAGATAACACAAAGTATGCGCTTTTGTGTTTCCATTGCTTTCAATGCATTTTGGCCTAAAACGTGCATTTGCTGTTTTCTCTCAAATGCAACATGGGAGAAAAACCATTTCACATCACATTTGTGGGTCTTGGTCTTCAACACATCCAGTGAAATTTTGAGCTGTCTGTGTTTGCTACAAGAGGAGATATCACAAAGTATGCCCTTTTGTTATTTCCATTGCTTTCAATGCATTTTGGCCTAAAACTTGCATATGCTGTTTTCTCTTAAACGCAACATGGGAGAAAAACCATTTCACATCACATTTGTTGGTTTTGGTCTTCTACACATCCAGTGAAATTTTGAGCTGTCTGTGTTTGCTACAAGAGGAGATAACACAAAGTATGCGCTTTTGTTGTTTCCATTGCTTTCAATGCATTTTGGCCTAAAACGTGCATTTGCTGTTTTCTCTTAAACGCAGCATGGGAGAAAAACCATTTCACATCACATTTGTGGGTCTTGGTCTTCAACACATCCAGTGAAATTTTGAGCTGTCTGTGTTTGCTACAAGAGGAGATATCACAAAGTATGCGCTTTTGTTGTTTTCATTGCTTTCAATGCATTTTGGCCTAAAACGTGCATTTGCTGTTTTCTCTTAAACGCAACATGGGAGAAAAACCATTTCACATCACATTTGTGGGTTTTGGTCTTCAACACATCCAGTGAAATTTTGAGCTGTCTGTGTTTGCTACAAGAGGAGATATCACAAAGTATGCGCTTTTGTTGTTTTCATTGCTTTCAATGCATTTTGGCCTAAAACTTGCATTTGCTGTTTTCTCTTAAACACAACATGGGAGAAAAACCATTTCACATCAGATTTGTGGGTTTTGGTCTTCAACACATCCAGTGAAATTTTGAGCTGTCTGTGTTTGCTACAAGAGGAGATATCACAAAGTATGTGCTTTTGTTGTTTCCATTGCTTTCAATGCATTTTGGCCTAAAACATGCATTTGCTGTTTTCTCTTAAACGCAGCATGGGAGAAAAACCATTTCACATCACATTTGTGGGTCTTGGTCTTCAACACATCCAGTGAAATTTTGAGCTGTCTGTGTTTGCTACAAGAGGAGATATCACAAAGTATGCGCTTTTGTTGTTTTCATTGCTTTCAATGCATTTTGGCCTAAAACGTGCATTTGCTGTTTTCTCTTAAACGCAACATGGGAGAAAAACCATTTCACATCACATTTGTGGGTTTTGGTCTTCAACACATCCAGTGAAATTTTGAGCTGTCTGTGTTTGCTACAAGAGGAGATAACACAAAGTATGCGCTTTTGTTGTTTCCATTGCTTTCAATGCATTTTGGCCTAAAACGTGCATTTGCTGTTTTCTCTCAAACGCAACATGGGAGAAAAACCATTTCACATCACATTTGTGGGTCTTGGTCTTCAACACATCCAGTGAAATTTTGAGCTGTCTGTGTTTGCTACAAGAGGAGATATCACAAAGTATGCGCTTTTGATGTTTCCATTGCTTTCAATGCATTTTGACCTAAAACGTGCATTTGCTGTTTTCTCTTAAATGCAGCATGGGAGAAAAACCATTTCACATCACTTTTGTGGGTCTTGGTCTTCAACACATCCAGTGAAATTTTGAGCTGTCTGTGTTTGCTACAAGAGGAGATATCACAAAGTATGCGCTTTTGTTGTTTTCATTGCTTTCAATGCATTTTGGCCTAAAACGTGCATTTGCTGTTTTCTCTTAAACGCAACATGGGAGAAAAACCATTTCACATCACATTTGTGGGTCTTGGTCTTCAACACATCCAGTGAAATTTTGAGCTGTCTGTGTTTGCTACAAGAGGAGATATCACAAAGTATGCGCTTTTGTGTTTCCATTGCTTTCAATGCATTTTGGCCTAAAATGTGCATTTGCTGTTTTCTCTCAAACGCAACATGGGAGAAAAACCATTTCACATCACATTTGTGGGTCTTGGTCTTCAACACATCCAGTGAAATTTTGAGCTGTCTGTGTTTGCTACAAGAGGAGATATCACAAAGTATGCACTTTTGTTATTTCCATTGCTTTCAATGCATTTTGGCCTAAAACTTGCATTTGCTGTTTTCTCTTAAACGCAACATGGGAGAAAAACCATTTCACATCAGATTTGTGGGTTTTGGTCTTCAACACATCCAGTGAAATTTTGAGCTGTCTGTGTTTGCTACAAGAGGAGATATCACAAAGTATGTGCTTTTGTTGTTTCCATTGCTTTCAATGCATTTTGGCCTAAAACGTGCATTTGCTGTTTTCTCTTAAACGCAGCATGGGAGAAAAACCATTTCACATCACATTTGTGGGTCTTGGTCTTCAACACATCCAGTGAAATTTTGAGCTGTCTGTGTTTGCTACAAGAGGAGATATCACAAAGTATGCGCTTTTGTTGTTTTCATTGCTTTCAATGCATTTTGGCCTAAAACGTGCATTTGCTGTTTTCTCTTAAACGCAACATGGGAGAAAAACCATTTCACATCACATTTGTGGGTCTTGGTCTTCAACACATCCAGTGAAATTTTGAGCTGTCTGTGTTTGCTACAAGAGTAGATATCACAAAGTATGCGCTTTTGTTGTTTTCATTGCTTTCAATGCATTTTGGCCTAAAACGTGCATTTGCTGTTTTCTCTTAAACGCAACATGGGAGAAAAACCATTTCACATCACATTTGTGGGTCTTGGTCTTCAACACATCCAGTGAAATTTTGAGCTGTCTGTGTTTGCTACTAGAGGAGATATCACAAAGTATGCGCTTTTGTTGTTTTCATTGCTTTCAATGCATTTTGGCCTAAATCGAGCATTTGCTGTTTTCTCTTAAACGCAACATGGGAGAAAAACCATTTCACATCACATTTGTGGGTCTTGGTCTTCAACACATCCAGTGAAATTTTGAGCTGTCTGTGATATCTCCTCTTGTAGCAAACACAAAGTATGCGCTTTTGTTAATTCCATTGCTTTCAATGCATTTTGGCCTAAAACTTGCATTTGCTGTTTTCTCTTAAACGCAGCATGGGAGAAAAACCATTTCACATCACATTTGTGGGTTTTGGTCTTCAACACATCCAGTGAAATTTTGAGCTGTCTGTGTTTGCTACAAGAGGAGATAACACAAAGTATGCGCTTTTGTTGTTTCCATTGCTTTCAATGCATTTTGGCCTAAAACGTGCATTTGCTGTTTTCTCTTAAACGCAACATGGGAGAAAAACCATTTCACATCACATTTGTGGGTCTTGGTCTTCAACACATCCAGTGAAATTTTGAGCTGTCTGTGTTTGCTACAAGAGGAGATAACACAAAGTATGCGCTTTTGTTGTTTCCATTGCTTTCAATGCATTTTGGCCTAAAACGTGCATTTGCTGTTTTCTCTTAAACGCAACATGGGAGAAAAACCATTTCACATCACATTTGTGGGTCTTGGTCTTCAACACATCCAGTGAAATTTTGAGCTGTCTGTGTTTGCTACAAGAGGAGATATCACAAAGTATGCGCTTTTGTTGTTTCCATTGCTTTCAATGCATTTTGGCCTAAAACGTGCATTTGCTGTTTTCTCTTAAACGCAACATGGGAGAAAAACCATTTCACATCACATTTGTGGGTCTTGGTCTTCAACACATCCAGTGAAATTTTGAGCTGTCTGTGTTTGCTACAAGAGGAGATATCACAAAGTATGCGCTTTTGTTGTTTTCATTGCTTTCAATGCATTTTGGCCTAAAACTTGCATTTGCTGTTTTCTCTTAAACGCAACATGGGAGAAAAACCATTTCACATCAGATTTGTGGGTTTTGGTCTTCAACACATCCAGTGAAATTTTGAGCTGTCTGTGTTTGCTACAAGAGGAGATATCACAAAGTATGTGCTTTTGTTGTTTCCATTGCTTTCAATGCATTTTGGCCTAAAACGTGCATTTGCTGTTTTCTCTTAAACGCAGCATGTGAGAAAAACCATTTCACATCACATTTGTGGGTCTTGGTCTTCAACACATCCAGTGAAATTTTGAGCTGTCTGTGTTTGCTACAAGAGGAGATATCACAAAGCATGCGCTTTTGTTGTTTTCATTGCTTTCAATGCATTTTGGCCTAAAACGTGCATTTGCTGTTTTCTCTTAAACGCAACATGGGAGAAAAACCATTTCACATCACATTTGTGGGTCTTGGTCTTCAACACATCCAGTGAAATTTTGAGCTGTCTGTGTTTGCTACAAGAGGAGATATCACAAAGTATGCGCTTTTGTTGTTTTCATTGCTTTCAATGCATTTTGGCCTAAAACGTGCATTGGCTGTTTTCTCTTAAACGCAACATGGGAGAAAAACCATTTCACATCACATTTGTGGGTCTTGGTCTTCAACACATCCAGTGAAATTTTGAGCTGTCTGTGTTTGCTACTAGAGGAGATATCACAAAGTATGCGCTTTTGTTGTTTTCATTGCTTTCAATGCATTTTGGCCTAAATCGAGCATTTGCTGTTTTCTCTTAAACGCAACATGGGAGAAAAACCATTTCACATCACATTTGTGGGTCTTGGTCTTCAACACATCCAGTGAAATTTTGAGCTGTCTGTGTTTGCTACAAGAGGAGATATCACAAAGTATGCGCTTTTGTTAATTCCATTGCTTTCAATGCATTTTGGCCTAAAACTTGCATTTGCTGTTTTCTCTTAAACGCAGCATGGGAGAAAAACCATTTCACATCACATTTGTGGGTTTTGGTCTTCAACACATCCAGTGAAATTTTGAGCTGTCTGTGTTTGCTACAAGAGGAGATAACACAAAGTATGCGCTTTTGTTGTTTCCATTGTTTTCAATGCATTTTGGCCTAAAACGTGCATTTGCTGTTTTCTCTTAAACGCAACATGGGAGAAAAACCATTTCACATCACATTTGTGGGTCTTGGTCTTCAACACATCCAGTGAAATTTTGAGCTGTCTGTGTTTGCTACAATAGGAGATATCACAAAGTATGCCCTTTTGTTATTTCCATTGCTTTCAATGCATTTTGGCCTAAAACTTGCATATGCTGTTTTCTCTTAAACGCAACATGGGAGAAAAACCATTTCACATCACATTTGTTGGTTTTGGTCTTCTACACATCCAGTGAAATTTTGAGCTGTCTGTGTTTGCTACAAGAGGAGATAACACAAAGTATGCGCTTTTGTTGTTTCCATTGCTTTCAATGCATTTTGGCCTAAAACGTGCATTTGCTGTTTTCTCTTAAACGCAGCATGGGAGAAAAACCATTTCACATCACATTTGTGGGTCTTGGTCTTCAACACATCCAGTGAAATTTTGAGCTGTCTGTGTTTGCTACAAGAGGAGATATCACAAAGTATGCGCTTTTGTTGTTTTCATTGCTTTCAATGCATTTTGGCCTAAAACGTGCATTTGCTGTTTTCTCTTAAACGCAACATGGGAGAAAAACCATTTCACATCACATTTGTGGGTTTTGGTCTTCAACACATCCAGTGAAATTTTGAGCTGTCTGTGTTTGCTACAAGAGGAGATATCACAAAGTATGCGCTTTTGTTGTTTTCATTGCTTTCAATGCATTTTGGCCTAAAACTTGCATTTGCTGTTTTCTCTTAAACGCAACATGGGAGAAAAACCATTTCACATCAGATTTGTGGGTTTTGGTCTTCAACACATCCAGTGAAATTTTGAGCTGTCTGTGTTTGCTACAAGAGGAGATATCACAAAGTATGTGCTTTTGTTGTTTCCATTGCTTTCAATGCATTTTGGCCTAAAACATGCATTTGCTGTTTTCTCTTAAACGCAGCATGGGAGAAAAACCATTTCACATCACATTTGTGGGTCTTGGTCTTCAACACATCCAGTGAAATTTTGAGCTGTCTGTGTTTGCTACAAGAGGAGATATCACAAAGTATGCGCTTTTGTTGTTTTCATTGCTTTCAATGCATTTTGGCCTAAAACGTGCATTTGCTGTTTTCTCTTAAACGCAACATGGGAGAAAAACCATTTCACATCACATTTGTGGGTTTTGGTCTTCAACACATCCAGTGAAATTTTGAGCTGTCTGTGTTTGCTACAAGAGGAGATAACACAAAGTATGCGCTTTTGTTGTTTCCATTGCTTTCAATGCATTTTGGCCTAAAACGTGCATTTGCTGTTTTCTCTCAAACGCAACATGGGAGAAAAACCATTTCACATCACATTTGTGGGTCTTGGTCTTCAACACATCCAGTGAAATTTTGAGCTGTCTGTGTTTGCTACAAGAGGAGATATCACAAAGTATGCGCTTTTGATGTTTCCATTGCTTTCAATGCATTTTGGCCTAAAATGTGCATTTGCTGTTTTCTCTTAAATGCAGCATGGGAGAAAAACCATTTCACATCACTTTTGTGGGTCTTGGTCTTCAACACATCCAGTGAAATTTTGAGCTGTCTGTGTTTGCTACAAGAGGAGATATCACAAAGTATGCGCTTTTGTTGTTTTCATTGCTTTCAATGCATTTTGGCCTAAAACGTGCATTTGCTGTTTTCTCTTAAACGCAACATGGGAGAAAAACCATTTCACATCACATTTGTGGGTCTTGGTCTTCAACACATCCAGTGAAATTTTGAGCTGTCTGTGTTTGCTACAAGAGGAGATATCACAAAGTATGCGCTTTTGTGTTTCCATTGCTTTCAATGCATTTTGGCCTAAAATGTGCATTTGCTGTTTTCTCTCAAACGCAACATGGGAGAAAAACCATTTCACATCACATTTGTGGGTCTTGGTCTTCAACACATCCAGTGAAATTTTGAGCTGTCTGTGTTTGCTACAAGAGGAGATATCACAAAGTATGCACTTTTGTTATTTCCATTGCTTTCAATGCATTTTGGCCTAAAACTTGCATTTGCTGTTTTCTCTTAAACGCAACATGGGAGAAAAACCATTTCACATCAGATTTGTGGGTTTTGGTCTTCAACACATCCAGTGAAATTTTGAGCTGTCTGTGTTTGCTACAAGAGGAGATATCACAAAGTATGTGCTTTTGTTGTTTCCATTGCTTTCAATGCATTTTGGCCTAAAACGTGCATTTGCTGTTTTCTCTTAAACGCAGCATGGGAGAAAAACCATTTCACATCACATTTGTGGGTCTTGGTCTTCAACACATCCAGTGAAATTTTGAGCTGTCTGTGTTTGCTACAAGAGGAGATATCACAAAGTATGCGCTTTTGTTGTTTTCATTGCTTTCAATGCATTTTGGCCTAAAACGTGCATTTGCTGTTTTCTCTTAAACGCAACATGGGAGAAAAACTATTTCACATCACATTTGTGGGTCTTGGTCTTCAACACATCCAGTGAAATTTTGAGCTGTCTGTGTTTGCTACAAGAGTAGATATCACAAAGTATGCGCTTTTGTTGTTTTCATTGCTTTCAATGCATTTTGGCCTAAAACGTGCATTTGCTGTTTTCTCTTAAACGCAACATGGGAGAAAAACCATTTCACATCACATTTGTGGGTCTTGGTCTTCAACACATCCAGTGAAATTTTGAGCTGTCTGTGTTTGCTACTAGAGGAGATATCACAAAGTATGCGCTTTTGTTGTTTTCATTGCTTTCAATGCATTTTGGCCTAAATCGAGCATTTGCTGTTTTCTCTTAAACGCAACATGGGAGAAAAACCATTTCACATCACATTTGTGGGTCTTGGTCTTCAACACATCCAGTGAAATTTTGAGCTGTCTGTGTTTGCTACAAGAGGAGATATCACAAAGTATGCGCTTTTGTTAATTCCATTGCTTTCAATGCATTTTGGCCTAAAACTTGCATTTGCTGTTTTCTCTTAAACGCAGCATGGGAGAAAAACCATTTCACATCACATTTGTGGGTTTTGGTCTTCAACACATCCAGTGAAATTTTGAGCTGTCTGTGTTTGCTACAAGAGGAGATAACACAAAGTATGCGCTTTTGTTGTTTCCATTGCTTTCAATGCATTTTGGCCTAAAACGTGCATTTGCTGTTTTCTCTTAAACGCAACATGGGAGAAAAACCATTTCACATCACATTTGTGGGTCTTGGTCTTCAACACATCCAGTGAAATTTTGAGCTGTCTGTGTTTGCTACAAGAGGAGATAACACAAAGTATGCGCTTTTGTTGTTTCCATTGCTTTCAATGCATTTTGGCCTAAAACGTGCATTTGCTGTTTTCTCTTAAACGCAACATGGGAGAAAAACCATTTCACATCACATTTGTGGGTCTTGGTCTTCAACACATCCAGTGAAATTTTGAGCTGTCTGTGTTTGCTACAAGAGGAGATATCACAAAGTATGCGCTTTTGTTGTTTCCATTGCTTTCAATGCATTTTGGCCTAAAACGTGCATTTGCTGTTTTCTCTTAAACGCAACATGGGAGAAAAACCATTTCACATCACATTTGTGGGTCTTGGTCTTCAACACATCCAGTGAAATTTTGAGCTGTCTGTGTTTGCTACAAGAGGAGATATCACAAAGTATGCGCTTTTGTTGTTTTCATTGCTTTCAATGCATTTTGGCCTAAAACTTGCATTTGCTGTTTTCTCTTAAACGCAACATGGGAGAAAAACCATTTCACATCAGATTTGTGGGTTTTGGTCTTCAACACATCCAGTGAAATTTTGAGCTGTCTGTGTTTGCTACAAGAGGAGATATCACAAAGTATGTGCTTTTGTTGTTTCCATTGCTTTCAATGCATTTTGGCCTAAAACGTGCATTTGCTGTTTTCTCTTAAACGCAGCATGTGAGAAAAACCATTTCACATCACATTTGTGGGTCTTGGTCTTCAACACATCCAGTGAAATTTTGAGCTGTCTGTGTTTGCTACAAGAGGAGATATCACAAAGCATGCGCTTTTGTTGTTTTCATTGCTTTCAATGCATTTTGGCCTAAAACGTGCATTTGCTGTTTTCTCTTAAACGCAACATGGGAGAAAAACCATTTCACATCACATTTGTGGGTCTTGGTCTTCAACACATCCAGTGAAATTTTGAGCTGTCTGTGTTTGCTACAAGAGGAGATATCACAAAGTATGCGCTTTTGTTGTTTTCATTGCTTTCAATGCATTTTGGCCTAAAACGTGCATTGGCTGTTTTCTCTTAAACGCAACATGGGAGAAAAACCATTTCACATCACATTTGTGGGTCTTGGTCTTCAACACATCCAGTGAAATTTTGAGCTGTCTGTGTTTGCTACTAGAGGAGATATCACAAAGTATGCGCTTTTGTTGTTTTCATTGCTTTCAATGCATTTTGGCCTAAATCGAGCATTTGCTGTTTTCTCTTAAACGCAACATGGGAGAAAAACCATTTCACATCACATTTGTGGGTCTTGGTCTTCAACACATCCAGTGAAATTTTGAGCTGTCTGTGTTTGCTACAAGAGGAGATATCACAAAGTATGCGCTTTTGTTAATTCCATTGCTTTCAATGCATTTTGGCCTAAAACTTGCATTTGCTGTTTTCTCTTAAACGCAGCATGGGAGAAAAACCATTTCACATCACATTTGTGGGTTTTGGTCTTCAACACATCCAGTGAAATTTTGAGCTGTCTGTGTTTGCTACAAGAGGAGATAACACAAAGTATGCGCTTTTGTTGTTTCCATTGTTTTCAATGCATTTTGGCCTAAAACGTGCATTTGCTGTTTTCTCTTAAACGCAACATGGGAGAAAAACCATTTCACATCACATTTGTGGGTCTTGGTCTTCAACACATCCAGTGAAATTTTGAGCTGTCTGTGTTTGCTACAAGAGGAGATATCACAAAGTATGCGCTTTTGTTATTTCCATTGCTTTCAATGCATTTTGGCCTAAAACTTGCATTTGCTGTTTTCTCTTAAACGCAGCATGGGAGAAAAACCATTTCACATCACATTTGTGGGTTTTGGTCTTCAACACATCCAGTGATATTTTGAGCTGTCTGTGTTTGCTACAAGAGGAGATAACACAAAGTATGCGCTTTTGTTGTTTCCATTGCTTTCAATGCATTTTGGCCTAAAACGTGCATTTGCTGTTTTCTCTCAAACGCAACATGGGAGAAAAACCATTTCACATCACATTTGTGGGTCTTGGTCTTCAACACATCCAGTGAAATTTTGAGCTGTCTGTGTTTGCTACAAGAGGAGATATCACAAAGTATGCGCTTTTGTTGTTTCCATTGCTTTCAATGCATTTTGGCCTAAAACGTCCATTTGCTGTTTTCTCTTAAACGCAGCATGGGAGAAAAACCATTTCACATCACATTTGTGGGTCTTGGTCTTCAACACATCCAGTGAAATTTTGAGCTGTCTGTGTTTGCTACAAGAGGAGATATCACAAAGTATGCGCTTTTGTTGTTTTCATTGCTTTCAATGCATTTTGGCCTAAAACGTCCATTTGCTGTTTTCTCTTAAACGCAACATGGGAGAAAAACCATTTCACATCACATTTGTGGGTCTTAGTCTTCAACACATCCAGTGAAATTTTGAGCTGTCTGTGTTTGCTACAAGAGGAGATATCACAAAGTATGCGCTTTTGTTGTTTTCATTGCTTTCAATGCATTTTGGCCTAAAACGTGCATTTGCTGTTTTCTCTTAAACGCAACATGGGAGAAAAACCATTTCACATCACATTTGTGGGTCTTGGTCTTCAACACATCCAGTGAAATTTTGAGCTGTCTGTGTTTGCTACTAGAGGAGATATCACAAAGTATGCGCTTTTGTTGTTTTCATTGCTTTCAATGCATTTTGGCCTAAAACGAGCATTTGCTGTTTTCTCTTAAACGCAACATGGGAGAAAAACCATTTCACATCACATTTGTGGGTCTTGGTCTTCAACACATCCAGTGAAATTTTGAGCTGTCTGTGTTTGCTACAAGAGGAGATATCACAAAGTATGCGCTTTTGTTGTTTCCATTGCTTTCAATGCATTTTGGCCTAAAACGTGCATTTGCTGTTTTCTCTTAAACGCAGCATGGGAGAAAAACCATTTCACATCACATTTGTGGGTCTTGGTCTTCAACACATCCAGTGAAATTTTGAGCTGTCTGTGTTTGCTACAAGAGGAGATATCACAAAGTTAGCGCTTTTGTTGTTTTCATTGCTTTCAATGCATTTTGGCCTAAAACGAGCATTTGCTGTTTTCTCTTAAACGCAACATGGGAGAAAAACCATTTCACATCACATTTGTGGGTCTTGGTCTTCAACACATCCAGTGAAATTTTGAGCTGTCTGTGTTTGCTACAAGAGGAGATATCACAAAGTATGCGCTTTTGTTATTTCCATTGCTTTCAATGCATTTTGGCCTAAAACTTGCATTTGCTGTTTTCTCTTAAACGCAGCATGGGAGAAAAACCATTTCACATCACATTTGTGGGTTTTGGTCTTCAACACATCCAGTGAAATTTTGAGCTGTCTGTGTTTGCTACAAGAGGAGATAACACAAAGTATGCGCTTTTGTTGTTTCCATTGCTTTCAATGCATTTTGGCCTAAAACGTGCATTTGCTGTTTTCTCTCAAACGCAACATGGGAGAAAAACCATTTCACATCACATTTGTGGGTCTTGGTCTTCAACACATCCAGTGAAATTTTGAGCTGTCTGTGTTTGCTACAAGAGGAGATATCACAAAGTATGCGCTTTTGTTGTTTCCATTGCTTTCAATGCATTTTGGCCTAAAACGTGCATTTGCTGTTTTCTCTTAAACGCAGCATGGGAGAAAAACCATTTCACATCACATTTGTGGGTCTTGGTCTTCAACACATCCAGTGAAATTTTGAGCTGTCTGTGTTTGCTACAAGAGGAGATATCACAAAGTATGCGCTTTTGTTGTTTTCATTGCTTTCAATGCATTTTGGCCTAAAACGTCCATTTGCTGTTTTCTCTTAAACGCAACATGGGAGAAAAACCATTTCACATCACATTTGTGGGTCTTAGTCTTCAACACATCCAGTGAAATTTTGAGCTGTCTGTGTTTGCTACAAGAGGAGATATCACAAAGTATGCGCTTTTGTTGTTTTCATTGCTTTCAATGCATTTTGGCCTAAAACGTGCATTTGCTGTTTTCTCTTAAACGCAACATGGGAGAAAAACCATTTCACATCACATTTGTGGGTCTTGGTCTTCAACACATCCAGTGAAATTTTGAGCTGTCTGTGTTTGCTACTAGAGGAGATATCACAAAGTATGCGCTTTTGTTGTTTTCATTGCTTTCAATGCATTTTGGCCTAAAACGAGCATTTGCTGTTTTCTCTTAAACGCAACATGGGAGAAAAACCATTTCACATCACATTTGTGGGTCTTGGTCTTCAACACATCCAGTGAAATTTTGAGCTGTCTGTGTTTGCTACAAGAGGAGATATCACAAAGTATGCGCTTTTGTTAATTCCATTGCTTTCAATGCATTTTGGCCTAAAACTTGCATTTGCTGTTTTCTCTTAAACGCAGCATGGGAGAAAAACCATTTCACATCACATTTGTGGGTTTTGGTCTTCAACACATCCAGTGAAATTTTGAGCTGTCTGTGTTTGCTACAAGAGGAGATAACACAAAGTATGCGCTTTTGTTGTTTCCATTGCTTTCAATGCATTTTGGCCTAAAACTTGCATTTGCTGTTTTCTCTTAAACGCAGCATGGGAGAAAAACCATTTCACATCACATTTGTGGGTCTTGGTCTTCAACACATCCAGTGAAATTTTGAGCTGTCTGTGTTTGCTACTAGAGGAGATATCACAAAGTATGCGCTTTTGTTGTTTTCATTGCTTTCAATGCATTTTGGCCTAAAACGAGCATTTGCTGTTTTCTCTTAAACGCAACATGGGAGAAAAACCATTTCACATCACATTTGTGGGTCTTGGTCTTCAACACATCCAGTGAAATTTTGAGCTGTCTGTGTTTGCTACAAGAGGAGATATCACAAAGTATGCACTTTTGTTATTTCCATTGCTTTCAATGCATTTTGGCCTAAAACGCGCATTTGCTGTTTTCTCTCAAACGCAACATGGGAGAAAAACCATTTCACATCACATTTGTGGGTCTTGGTCTTCAACACATCCAGTGAAATTTTGAGCTGTCTGTGTTTGCTACAAGAGGAGATATCACAAAGTATGCACTTTTGTTATTTCCATTGCTTTCAATGCATTTTGGCCTAAAACTTGCATTTGCTGTTTTCTCTTAAACGCAACATGGGAGAAAAACCATTTCACATCAGATTTGTGGGTTTTGGTCTTCAACACATCCAGTGAAATTTTGAGCTGTCTGTGTTTGCTACAAGAGGAGATATCACAAAGTATGTGCTTTTGTTGTTTTCATTGCTTTCAATGCATTTTGGCCAAAAAGGTGCATTTGCTGTTTTCTCTTAAACGCAACATGGGAGAAAAACCATTTCACATCACATTTGTGGGTCTTTCTCTTCAACACATCCAGTGAAATTTTGAGCTGTCTGTGTTTGCTACTAGAGGAGATATCACAAAGTATGCGCTTTTGTTGTTTTCATTGCTTTCAATGCATTTTGGCCTAAATCGAGCATTTGCTGTTTTCTCTTAAACGCAACATGGGAGAAAAACCATTTCACATCACATTTGTGGGTCTTGGTCTTCAACACATCCAATGAAATTTTGAGCTGTCTGTGTTTGCTACAAGAGGAGATATCACAAAGTATGCGCTTTTGTTAATTCCATTGCTTTCAATGCATTTTGGCCTAAAACTTGCATTTGCTGTTTTCTCTTAAACGCAGCATGGTAGAAAAACCATTTCACATCACATTTGTGGGTTTTGGTCTTCAACACATCCAGTGAAATTTTGAGCTGTCTGTGTTTGCTACAAGAGGAGATAACACAAAGTATGCGCTTTTGTTGTTTCCATTGCTTTCAATGCATTTTGGCCTAAAACGTGCATTTGCTGTTTTCTCTTAAACGCAACATGGGAGAAAAACCATTTCACATCACATTTGTGGGTCTTGGTCTTCAACACATCCAGTGAAATTTTGAGCTGTCTGTGTTTGCTACAAGAGGAGATATCACAAAGTATGTGCTTTTGTTGTTTCCATTGCTTTCAATGCATTTTGGCCTAAAACGTGCATTTGCTGTTTTCTCTTAAATGCAGCATTGGAGAAAAACCATTTCACATCACATTTGTGGGTCTTGGTCATACTCCGTTTATTAAGGTATTGCAACACATGTATAGAATAAATAATACAGATACAGATAAAAACACAATACCCAATATGAAGATGCAAATCATAACCACAATACAAACTTAACCTAAGCTAATCTTAGGCCACAGTCATTAACCAAGACTAATACATAATAGACTTTTGTTTTGTTTTATTATTACAGAAACCAAACAGGCTACCTGCCTTAACAGTAAGTTGATCCGCGCAGCTGAAACCATTCATACCACCATGACAAGACAACAGATACACCACCAATCCCACCACCACAAACCCCCCACCAACTTACCAACACGAACTCCATTGACATAGAGAAAGTGAGATACAGCACTTAGCTGCATGTAAAACCATTTCAAACAAAAAACAAGGACCAAAATCTACGGTAGAAAGTGATAGAATAGAAAGCCTAAGTATGGACAAAGACAGGGTGTCAGCCACCCACTAAGGGGGTTTTAGGTGTCTCCACCGCCTAGACCACCCAACAGCATCCAACCTCTCTTTATCCATTTCCATCAGTACCTTAACCTCGTGAAGAACATGACCCACCACCTCTACACAGGGAAGGATTTTGTTTCTCAAGGGAAGTAAACACCGTGCATTCCACGTGCAGTACCTAACCGCTAAGCTGACTAAGTAAATAGTGGTCAAATCATATCGCCCATACCCTTTGAAAGCTCCATAGGCCCACTCAGGGTAACTCAGCCCCGAAAGACACGGGATACGTAAAGCCCTTGAGACCTGCCTACAAACCTTCACATTAAAGGGACATTTCAAGAGGAAGTGGTCCATTGTCTCCTCCTCCCCTAGACACTCCTCACGTGGACAATCACGATCATTGGCACTCCGACTCTTGATATTTCCCCTCACGTAAAGCCTCCCTTGGAAGGAGAGCCAAGCAATATCCCTGAACTTCAGTGGAATTCTCTCCGATAACAACAGTGAGATCCCATCTGAGCGAATAATGCCTGGGCAGTCTTTCAGCGACAGCGGAGCATAAAAGTGAGAGCGCAAAATGCTTCTCCCCAACTGCTTCCTGGAGAAGGTTTTGACATCACTCACCGTCAACCCCCAACGCCTTGTCACCTTCAAGCACAGGATGACGTAGGCCGGGAGGTATCCACTCTGGACTCTGAGGGTTCTTACACGGCCGTCATCATACCACAAATCAAGAAAGGGAGACACCCAGGCTCTAAAACTCTCTACCCATTGAGGGAGGCCGTCCAAAAACAGACCACCAAGATTCATCTTAATAAAGGTTGTGGCAAAGAAAACCACCGGACTGACCATGCCTAGTCCACCTTCCTCCCTCAACCTGTAGGTTATCCCTCTCTTGACGATGTTCATCCTATTCCCCCACAAAAGAAAGAAGAACAGGGCGTTCACCTTGGTCCACAAAGACTCTGGCAAAAAACATACATAACTGACATACAGAAAAATAGGGACCAGATAGGTTTTGCACAAGTGAATCCTTTCCCTGTAAGAAAACTTCCATTTCCTCCAGACTTGCACCTTCCTGGTAGCGTTTTCCAACCTACTATCCCAATTACGGGTGGCATAATCGCCATGGTCAAATGTTATACCTAAGATCGTAATTTCAGGACTGGCCCGGGGAAGGCTGTCCGGAAGGCCAAATTCAGCACCTTCCTCCCCCATCCAGAAAGCTTCACACTTGTCCTGGTTCACCCTTGAGCACGAGGCTTCAGAGTATTCTGAGATGAGATATTCCACATCACGCGCCTCTGCCTCCGAAGACAGGACTACCGTAACATCATCAGCGTAAGCCACCACTCTCAACGGAGCCTCCGGGCCCAGCTGCACCCCCCTCACAGTGCCACAATCCATCCTCCTCACGAAGGGATCAATCGCGAACACATACAAGAGAGGGCTCAGGGGACATCCCTGACGAACACCGGAGTCAACCCTGAAAGCAGGGCCCACCCAACCATTCACAAGTGGGAAGCTTTCGGCCTGGCAGTAAATAACACGAAGCCAATCAACCACCCTTGTTGGAATACCATACCACTCCAGCACAGCCCACAAGTACTTGTGATTCACACGGTCAAAGGCCTTGGACTGGTCCAATGCCAGTAAGTACTTACCCCACTTCTCAGCACGACACCGTTCCACGGCCTCCCGGACGCCAAGGACAGCACTAAATGTACTACGGCCCTTCACGGTGCAGTGCTGAGACGGAGACAGTACCAGCCCGGAAATTTCCATCAGCCTATTAAAGAAGATTTTTGCCAAGATCTTCCTATCTGTATTGAGAAGAGCGATGGGGCGCCAATTCTCAATACGAGACGGATCCTTACCCTTGGACAATAATATGAGGGCGGATGACCTCATGGAAGGAGGGAGCAACCCCTCACCCAGGCACTCATTATATACCTCCATAAGGCGAGGAGCCAGGATGTCTGAAAATACCTGATAAAACTCAGAGGTTAAACCATCTGGTCCTGGGGACTTTTTGATAGACAATCCACCTATGGCTATCCTGACTTCCTCCACCGTCACATCATTACCCAAGGAGTCAAAAGAGGCATCAAGTCCTTTGAGCCCTGGCGTCTCCCTCAGAAAAGTCTCCATCCTCTCTCTGATGAGTGGCTGCTCAGCCAAGAGATCAGAGTAATATGACCCAATGACTCCCAAGATACCTTCCTTATCATCACGGAGAGTACCCTGATCATCACAGAGGCCCCTGATCTCCCTCAAATCGACCGCTCTTCTGCAACTCTGGTAGGGATCAGGCGAGTGGTACTTACCATAATCCCTCTCCAGAACCAAAGAAGCCAGACGACTATACTGAAATTCCCTTAGCTGAGCCTTCACCCGGGAGATTTCCCCACCATCTCCACCCTCAGAGATCAAGAAATTCAATTCTTTCCTCAATCTGTGGACGATGCACCTTTTTCTCAAGTTCCTCCGGGCTATCAGCCTCTGAAAGAACCCCCGAGTCCTCTTCTTACATACCTCCCACCACTCCGACCTACTCCAGCCAGCCTCCAGAAGTGACTCCTGTGATTGAAAGAAGTCTCTAAAAGACTGACTGACCCTCTCCTCCTTCAGAAGTTCTGAATTCAAGCGCCATAGGCCCCGTCCTTTCTGAGGAGTCTCTGAAACATTCAAAGTAACAGAAAGAAAAACGTGGTCGGAGAATTCTACCGGCTTCACCTCTGGAGGCAAAGTTTTCGAAGACCCCTTAACAAAAAACCTGTCTATTCTAGATCTACGACTACCACAAAAGTATGTGAAACCCGTGAGGTCCGGAAAATGGCGAACATGCACATCAACCAGACCAGCCTCTCTAACCATACCTACTAAAAAATTTGCATCATAGCCCAGAGATGACCTGGCACCTCCCCTGTCTTTGAGCCTAATGACAGTGTTGAAATCGCCACCAAAGACAATCTGCTGGGCCGTAAAAAGAAACGGTTTTATTAATCCAAAAAGGCACTTCCGATCCCAAGCCGACTGCGGTCCATAGACGTTAATCAGCCTAAGATCTTGCCCCCTTAGATTAATGTCCAAAACCATGCACCTACCTACCTGCAACTCTATAATTCTGTGTATGGTTACCATACCGGTAAAAAGAACCGCCACCCCACCGTACGGCTCGGCCGCAAGAGACCAGAAGGACGGACCACGCCTCCACTGAGCTTTCGCCCTATGAAGAGTGGTCAAATCCCCCACATGAGTCTCCTGCAAAAACAAAAAATCAGCATCAACCGTGCTGAAAAAATCAAAGGCCATAAAACGAGCACGCTCGGAAAGAACGGAAGCCACATTAATGGTGGCGCATCGTATGGGTTGGGGAGCCATATGTCTGAATTATAAAAGGTAGGACTACAACTCACTTTTTCTTTATCTGACGATCAGAATCCTCGTCTGAGGAGACTGATCGCTTACATGTTACCCCAAAAGGAAGATGGCCATCACCCGACAAAGACACCTCTTCCAACTCACCCTCCACCACATTCACACCATCAGCTGCAGAGGCCAAAGCCTCACCCTGTGGGTCATCTGACCCTCCAACTCCAGACCCCCCACCCTCACGCACCTCCACAAGCGGAAGTGGACCAGGATCTGGGGCCTTTGGAGCTGCCAAAACACCTGACAAGACCTCAGGAGGATCCCCACCCAGATCTTCTACAGAAGACCCTCCAGGATCACCCGAGCCAACATCCATAAATTCCGGAGTTTCCTCCACTACTTCCACCTCCTTCACCTCCTCGGTCTCCTGACCTATGACCGTCTCCTGGCACATCTCCACCACTACCTCCATATCAGGCTTAGGCCCCTCAATATATGGATCCCATACACCATGCTTCTCACCAGAATCCTCCTGCTCACCGGTAGACTTATCCAAAGCCTTCCCCCCCCTCCTCCTTGGTCTACCCCTCTTGGGCCTGGCCTCCTCAATCAATTTATCCACAACCTCCTTGCACACCTGAGGCACCTTTTTTGATCCCTTTTGCTTCTCCTTCCCCTTAAGGGATTTAGCAACCTTGCTAGGAACCATGCTCACTTCCTCAGCAGTAACCACATCCTCCTCCCTCTCGTCATCAGATGACAGAGCCTCGAACCTGTTGGAACACACAACAGTATCTCCTAGAGGAGACACCCTCTTTGCACCACCCTTCACTGCAGTAAACGGCACCTCTGTAGGAACTGAACCCACCCTCAATGAAACAGCCCTCTCCACTCTTTCACTCTCCTCAGTCCTACCATCCCCCACCTGGCCTCCCGCTACCAACATTTTGCCCTTTGCAACAGTGGAGATACTCTGACTCCCGCCCCCTCCTGTCTTTCCTGGTGAAATTCTTGCCGACCTCTCCTCCAATCCCTTAGTAATTTCCGCAATCACCTCTAAGTCTGCGGCCAGCTCCTGTGCAGTACCCAGTTGACCAGTCTCTGCAGGCTCATCATCCTCATCCTCATCATCCCTCACTGCCCAACGATCACGACGACTGGGCCCATCGTTGTGCTGAGCCTGCGGGCAACGACTATATGGATGACCCGACTCACCACACAGATTGCACCTCACATTTGAACAATCTCTAGGCCCATGGCCCTGTTTCCCACACATCGTGCATAGAATCACTGGACAGTCCCTAGAAAAGTGCCTAAAACTACCACACTTGTGGCAAGTGCGCGGCTGCCCAGGATAAAAACACTGCAATCTGTCTCTGCCAATGTACGCAGCAGCCGGAATATGCTGAGTGTCCATGCCCGACTGAATAAGACGTACATAACATGAATAGGCACCTCCCCACACCCCCCTCGTATAGTCAATCTTTTCCAGGTCAGACGCCAGAGGCATACAGTGTCTCGACAACCAGTACAAAATGTCAGCCTTCGGCAGCGACTCATTCCTTACCAAGACCGTCACCTTCACCCTATCCTGCTTGGTTAAGGCATGGGTACTATAGTTGGAAAAAGGCGCTTGGGACTTCTTCAGCTCCCATATTGCGGTAAACGCCTGTAAACCCCTCAGGGAAATGAAACTAACGTCATAGTCTGGTGTACTCACTGGGTGTATGCAGGCATAAAGGTCATCAGCCCTGAAACCTTGTTCAAAAATCATCCCCAGAAATGTCGCTTTATCAGGAGGCAATCCCTCACCTATCCACTTGAACTGTATCACATTCCTCCTTTTTGCAGGGGCACCAGCACCAGCGCCCATGGTAAAGAACCTCGTAACTGGCGGCACCTTGCTACCCACAGCACTTGCATATGACACAGGACCAGGCTTACTCACAGGTTGCTGACCAGATGTTGACGGCACAGGCTGCACTCTCCCACCACCCACAGCATCACCACCACCCACAACCGTAGGAGCTACGCTGGTAGATTCAGCGGCTGCAGATACACTAGAACACACTGAAACAGGCCCTTTAGGAACAGAAACCTTTGACAAAGAAGCATGTACATCAGAAGTGACTTTTACATTGGCATTACTACCCACATTGGAACCACCTGGTTTCACCTGCACCTCCTCCGGACTGACAGCATTCCCGTGCACCTTAGTGCCAGTAACTGCAACTTTATTAACACCTCCCCCCTGCACAGATTCCCTCCTCTCCTTGTCAGCCAGGATCAAGTCCAGCGCAGCCAGCGACCGGGCAGGCACATCCAGGTTGCCATAAATGGTGTCCATAATAATAGATTGGCCCTTATTCAAAGAGTTCTTGTCCAGGGCAGGCAACCCTTGTGCCAAACCACCAGCCCCCTGCACCTCCATAGCCTCTACCTCCTCCACCGCCGCGAGCAGCTGCGTGTCAGTCATCACTCTCTCCTCCGTGTCCACAGGGGCACAGCCAAAACCTGCCCCTGCTAACGGAGAGGGAGAAGTGACCACCGGACCGCCCGCCTGCTCCAGCCCTCCACCCTGCAATCCAGGCTCCGGTCCTGCCTCGGACAGAGCAACGGAGGACGCCCCCGTCACCATGGAAACACTAACAGCCATTTCCATAGCAACGGCCACGCCCCCCTCCCCATCACGCACACAAGCCGGCCCCCTCCGCTGCAGTAACTCACCCTGACTCATCATCGGGCCCGTCCTCCGAGCCAGATCGCCCTCCGGAACCAACGCCAGCACCTTCCGCTCCGCACCACTCGGGTCCAGCTGCACGGCAATCTCCGGCTCCGTCCCGATTCCCGAGCTGCACGGCGCCATCTTGGATATGACGTCAGCCGGCGCCATCTTTGAAGAGGGTAATCCGCACTGCTCCTCGGGCGAAGCCATGTTTGCAGAGGACCTCCGACCTTCTTCCTGTCCCGACGCCATCTTTAGAGCTGCAGACTTAGGTAGGCTCCCGGAACCAGCAAAGGCAGACGCCATGTTTGGAGAGGCTGATTCCACCGCGGCACTTGCATCCACTTGCTCCGGTCTCATCTTGGGGGAGACCTTCATAGAAGACAGGACTTTGGGCTCCAGTCTGAAAGTAGCAGGCTTCAAGAGGCTCCTGCCCCCAACCGACGTCATCCTGGACGCAGTCATCACCGGCACAGAACCTCCTCCGCCCCCACCAACAGCCGCCATCTTGTCTGTAGTTTTTTTAAGCTGTGCAGCCGCCATCTTTTTGGATCCAAGCTGTTTTGACACAGGTGACCCGGCGTTTTTGCTAATCAGCGCCATTTTGGACGCCATTTTGGGCCCTGGGGGGACCCCCTTCTGGGCCCCGAAACCAGCCTCCTGCACCCCGCAGCCCGACGAGACCACCACCGCTGGACTAGGCATCGCCTGTGGTAAGCTCCGCAATAAAGATAAACGTTTTTTGTACTGTATTATTAGAGGATTCAGGGCCGCCAGCTCCAACCTGATAATCTCCTTCTCCCCCGCTGTACAGTGCTCGCGCTTCCTCCTCCGTGCACTGACCTTAGAGCCAAGTCTCTTTAGTTCCTGACGCAGGCCCTCCACATCCAGAGCCATGAAAGCCGCATCAGTGAGCTCCGGCTCCGGCTCCAGCACACCCGGCGGCGCCGCGCTCATCAGATCCTGAGCGTCCGGGCAAAGCTCTTCTTCTGCACTAAAAGGCAGATCTTTCAGAGTTATCTCCATGTCCTCTGAAGCATCCTCACTCTCCCCGATCTCCTCTAGTTTAAGAGCTCCCGGGTGCTGCACAAGGCTCTCCTCCACCCGGGTCACCATTACCACAGGCTGCAGGCTTCCACCACCTCCTTCCTGGGTCCCAAATAAAGTATTAACCCCACGATTAGGGTCTCCAGGGTCACTGTATACACAGGGGTCACCATCATCCTCCTCCCCAGTCCCCTCCATCCTCCTGGGGAGGGCTTTTAGGCAAGTTTCTGTGCTGCAAAAGATCCAAAGGCCTAGGAGCTGTAAAACACACCTCTGCCCTGGGTCTTGGTCTTCAACAGATCCAGTGAAATTTTGAGCTGTCTGTGTTTGCTATAAGAGGAGATATCACAAAGTATGCGATTTTGTTGTTTTCATTGCTTTCAATGCATTTTGGCCTAAAACGTGCATTTGCTGTTTTCTCTTAAACGCAACATGGGAGAAAAACCATTTCACATCACATTTGTGGGTCTTGGTCTTCAACACATCCAGTGAAATTTTGAGCTGTCTGTGTTTGCTACAAGAGGAGATATCACAAAGTATGCGCTTTTGTTGTTTTCATTGCTTTCAATGCATTTTGGCCTAAAACTTGCATTTGCTGTTTTCTCTTAAACGCAGCATGGTAGAAAAACCATTTCACATCACATTTGTGGGTTTTGGTCTTCAACACATCCAGTGAAATTTTGAGCTGTCTGTGTTTGCTACAAGAGGAGATAACACAAAGTATGCGCTTTTGTTGTTTCCATTGCTTTCAATGCATTTTGGCCTAAAACGTGCATTTGCTGTTTTCTCTTAAACGCAACATGGGAGAAAAACCATTTCACATCACATTTGAGGGTCTTGGTCTTCAACACATCCAGTGAAATTTTGAGCTGTCTGTGTTTGCTACAAGAGGAGATATCACAAAGTATGTGCTTTTGTTGTTTCCATTGCTTTCAATGCATTTTGGCCTAAAACGTGCATTTGCTGTTTTCTCTTAAACGCAGCATTGGAGAAAAACCATTTCACATCACATTTGTGGGTCTTGGTCTTCAACACATCCAGTGAAATTTTGAGCTGTCTGTGTTTGCTACAAGAGGAGATATCACAAAGTATGCGCTTTTGTTGTTTTCATTGCTTTGAATGCATTTTGGCCTAAAACGTGCATTTGCTGTTTTCTCTTAAACGCAACATGGGAGAAAAACCATTTCACATCACATTTGTGGGTCTTGGTCTTCAACACATCCAGTGAAATTTTGAGCTGTCTGTGTTTGCTACAAGAGGAGATATCACAAAGTATGCGCTTTTGTTGTTTTCATTGCTTTCAATGCATTTTGGCCTAAAACTTGCATTTGCTGTTTTCTCTTAAACGCAACATGGGAGAAAAACCATTTCACATCAGATTTGTGGGTTTTGGTCTTCAAAACATCCAGTGAAATTTTGAGCTGTCTGTGTTTGCTACAAGAGGAGATATCACAAAGTATGTGCTTTTGTTGTTTCCATTGCTTTCAATGCATTTTGGCCTAAAACGTGCATTTGCTGTTTTCTCTCAAACGCAGCATGGGAGAAAAACCATTTCACATCACATTTGTGGGTCTTGGTCTTCAACACATCCAGTGAAATTTTGAGCTGTCTGTGTTTGCTACAAGAGGAGATATCACAAAGTATGCGCTTTTGTTGTTTTCATTGCTTTCAATGCATTTTGGCCTAAAACGTGCATTTGCTGTTTTCTCTTAAACGCAACATGGGAGAAAAACCATTTCACATCACATTTGTGGGTCTTGGTCTTCAACACATCCAGTGAAATTTTGAGCTGTCTGTGTTTGCTACAAGAGGAGATATCACAAAGTATGCACTTTTGTTGTTTTCATTGCTTTCAATGCATTTTGGCCTAAAACGTGCATTTGCTGTTTTCTCTTAAACGCAACATGGGAGAAAAACCATTTCACATCACATTTGTGGGTCTTGGTCTTCAACACATCCAGTGAAATTTTGAGCTGTCTGTGTTTGCTACTAGAGGAGATATCACAAAGTATGCGCTTTTGTTGTTTTCATTGCTTTCAATGCATTTTGGCCTAAATCGAGCATTTGCTGTTTTCTCTTAAACGCAACATGGGAGAAAAACCATTTCACATCAAATTTTGTGGGTCTTGGTCTTCAACACATCCAGTGAAATTTTGAGCTGTCTGTGTTTGCTACAAGAGGAGATATCACAAAGTATGCGCTTTTGTTAATTCCATTGCTTTCAATGCATTTTGGCCTAAAACTTGCATTTGCTGTTTTCTCTTAAACGCAGCATGGGAGAAAAACCATTTCACATCACATTTGTGGGTCTTGGTCTTCAACACATCCAGTGAAATTTTGAGCTGTCTGTGTTTGCTACTAGAGGAGATATCACAAAGTATGCGCTTTTGTTGTTTTCATTGCTTTCAATGCATTTTGGCCTAAATCGAGCATTTGCTGTTTTCTCTTAAACGCAACATGGGAGAAAAACCATTTCACATCACATTTGTGGGTCTTGGTCTTCAACACATCCAGTGAAATTTTGAGCTGTCTGTGTTTGCTACAAGAGGAGATATCACAAAGTATGCGCTTTTGTTATTTCCATTGCTTTCAATGCATTTTGGCCTAAAACTTGCATTTGCTGTTTTCTCTTAAACGCAGCATGGGAGAAAAACCATTTCACATCACATTTGTGGGTTTTGGTCTTCAACACATCCAGTGAAATTTTGAGCTGTCTGTGTTTGCTACAAGAGGAGATAACACAAAGTATGCGCTTTTGTTGTTTCCATTGCTTTCAATGCATTTTGGCCTAAAACGTGCATTTGCTGTTTTCTCTCAAACGCAACATGGGAGAAAAACCATTTCACATCACATTTGTGGGTCTTGGTCTTCAACACATCCAGTGAAATTTTGAGCTGTCTGTGTTTGCTACAAGAGGAGATATCACAAAGTATGCGCTTTTGTTGTTTCCATTGCTTTCAATGCATTTTGGCCTAAAACGTGCATTTGCTGTTTTCTCTTAAACGCAGCATGGGAGAAAAACCATTTCACATCACATTTGTGGGTCTTGGTCTTCAACACATCCAGTGAAATTTTGAGCTGTCTGTGTTTGCTACAAGAGGAGATATCACAAAGTATGCGCTTTTGTTGTTTTCATTGCTTTCAATGCATTTTGGCCTAAAACGTGCATTTGCTGTTTTCTCTTAAACGCAACATGGGAGAAAAACCATTTCACATCACATTTGTGGGTCTTAGTCTTCAACACATCCAGTGAAATTTTGAGCTGTCTGTGTTTGCTACAAGAGGAGATATCACAAAGTAAGCGCTTTTGTTGTTTTCATTGCTTTCAATGCATTTTGGCCTAAAACGTGCATTTGCTGTTTTCTCTTAAACGCAACATGGGAGAAAAACCATTTCACATCACATTTGTGGGTCTTGGTCTTCAACACATCCAGTGAAATTTTGAGCTGTCTGTGTTTGCTACTAGAGGAGATATCACAAAGTATGCGCTTTTGTTGTTTTCATTGCTTTCAATGCATTTTGGCCTAAAACGAGCATTTGCTGTTTTCTCTTAAACGCAACATGGGAGAAAAACCATTTCACATCACATTTGTGGGTCTTGGTCTTCAACACATCCAGTGAAATTTTGAGCTGTCTGTGTTTGCTACTAGAGGAGATATCACAAAGTATGCGCTTTAGTTGTTTTCATTGCTTTCAATGCATTTTGGCCTAAAACGAGCATTTGCTGTTTTCTCTTAAACGCAACATGGGAGAAAAACCATTTCACATCACATTTGTGGTTCTTGGTCTTCAACACATCCAGTGAAATTTTGAGCTGTCTGTGTTTGCTACAAGAGGAGATATTACAAAGTATGCGCTTTTGTTATTTCCATTGCTTTCAATGCATTTTGGCCTAAAACTTGCATTTGCTGTTTTCTCTTAAACGCAGCATGGTAGAAAAACCATTTCACATCACATTTGTGGGTTTTGGTCTTCAACACATCCAGTGAAATTTTGAGCTGTCTGTGTTTGCTACAAGAGGAGATAACACAAAGTATGCGCTTTTGTTGTTTCCATTGCTTTCAATGCATTTTGGCCTAAAACGTGCATTTGCTGTTTTCTCTTAAACGCAACATGGGAGAAAAACCATTTCACATCACATTTGAGGGTCTTGGTCTTCAACACATCCAGTGAAATTTTGAGCTGTCTGTGTTTGCTACAAGAGGAGATATCACAAAGTATGTGCTTTTGTTGTTTCCATTGCTTTCAATGCATTTTGGCCTAAAACGTGCATTTGCTGTTTTCTCTTAAACGCAGCATTGGAGAAAAACCATTTCACATCACATTTGTGGGTCTTGGTCTTCAACACATCCAGTGAAATTTTGAGCTGTCTGTGTTTGCTACAAGAGGAGATATCACAAAGTATGCGCTTTTGTTGTTTTCATTGCTTTGAATGCATTTTGGCCTAAAACGTGCATTTGCTGTTTTCTCTTAAACGCAACATGGGAGAAAAACCATTTCACATCACATTTGTGGGTCTTGGTCTTCAACACATCCAGTGAAATTTTGAGCTGTCTGTGTTTGCTACAAGAGGAGATATCACAAAGTATGCGCTTTTGTTGTTTTCATTGCTTTCAATGCATTTTGGCCTAAAACTTGCATTTGCTGTTTTCTCTTAAACGCAACATGGGAGAAAAACCATTTCACATCAGATTTGTGGGTTTTGGTCTTCAAAACATCCAGTGAAATTTTGAGCTGTCTGTGTTTGCTACAAGAGGAGATATCACAAAGTATGTGCTTTTGTTGTTTCCATTGCTTTCAATGCATTTTGGCCTAAAACGTGCATTTGCTGTTTTCTCTCAAACGCAGCATGGGAGAAAAACCATTTCACATCACATTTGTGGGTCTTGGTCTTCAACACATCCAGTGAAATTTTGAGCTGTCTGTGTTTGCTACAAGAGGAGATATCACAAAGTATGCGCTTTTGTTGTTTTCATTGCTTTCAATGCATTTTGGCCTAAAACGTGCATTTGCTGTTTTCTCTTAAACGCAACATGGGAGAAAAACCATTTCACATCACATTTGTGGGTCTTGGTCTTCAACACATCCAGTGAAATTTTGAGCTGTCTGTGTTTGCTACAAGAGGAGATATCACAAAGTATGCACTTTTGTTGTTTTCATTGCTTTCAATGCATTTTGGCCTAAAACGTGCATTTGCTGTTTTCTCTTAAACGCAACATGGGAGAAAAACCATTTCACATCACATTTGTGGGTCTTGGTCTTCAACACATCCAGTGAAATTTTGAGCTGTCTGTGTTTGCTACTAGAGGAGATATCACAAAGTATGCGCTTTTGTTGTTTTCATTGCTTTCAATGCATTTTGGCCTAAATCGAGCATTTGCTGTTTTCTCTTAAACGCAACATGGGAGAAAAACCATTTCACATCAAATTTTGTGGGTCTTGGTCTTCAACACATCCAGTGAAATTTTGAGCTGTCTGTGTTTGCTACAAGAGGAGATATCACAAAGTATGCGCTTTTGTTAATTCCATTGCTTTCAATGCATTTTGGCCTAAAACTTGCATTTGCTGTTTTCTCTTAAACGCAGCATGGGAGAAAAACCATTTCACATCACATTTGTGGGTCTTGGTCTTCAACACATCCAGTGAAATTTTGAGCTGTCTGTGTTTGCTACTAGAGGAGATATCACAAAGTATGCGCTTTTGTTGTTTTCATTGCTTTCAATGCATTTTGGCCTAAATCGAGCATTTGCTGTTTTCTCTTAAACGCAACATGGGAGAAAAACCATTTCACATCACATTTGTGGGTCTTGGTCTTCAACACATCCAGTGAAATTTTGAGCTGTCTGTGTTTGCTACAAGAGGAGATATCACAAAGTATGCGCTTTTGTTATTTCCATTGCTTTCAATGCATTTTGGCCTAAAACTTGCATTTGCTGTTTTCTCTTAAACGCAGCATGGGAGAAAAACCATTTCACATCACATTTGTGGGTTTTGGTCTTCAACACATCCAGTGAAATTTTGAGCTGTCTGTGTTTGCTACAAGAGGAGATAACACAAAGTATGCGCTTTTGTTGTTTCCATTGCTTTCAATGCATTTTGGCCTAAAACGTGCATTTGCTGTTTTCTCTCAAACGCAACATGGGAGAAAAACCATTTCACATCACATTTGTGGGTCTTGGTCTTCAACACATCCAGTGAAATTTTGAGCTGTCTGTGTTTGCTACAAGAGGAGATATCACAAAGTATGCGCTTTTGTTGTTTCCATTGCTTTCAATGCATTTTGGCCTAAAACGTGCATTTGCTGTTTTCTCTTAAACGCAGCATGGGAGAAAAACCATTTCACATCACATTTGTGGGTCTTGGTCTTCAACACATCCAGTGAAATTTTGAGCTGTCTGTGTTTGCTACAAGAGGAGATATCACAAAGTATGCGCTTTTGTTGTTTTCATTGCTTTCAATGCATTTTGGCCTAAAACGTGCATTTGCTGTTTTCTCTTAAACGCAACATGGGAGAAAAACCATTTCACATCACATTTGTGGGTCTTAGTCTTCAACACATCCAGTGAAATTTTGAGCTGTCTGTGTTTGCTACAAGAGGAGATATCACAAAGTAAGCGCTTTTGTTGTTTTCATTGCTTTCAATGCATTTTGGCCTAAAACGTGCATTTGCTGTTTTCTCTTAAACGCAACATGGGAGAAAAACCATTTCACATCACATTTGTGGGTCTTGGTCTTCAACACATCCAGTGAAATTTTGAGCTGTCTGTGTTTGCTACTAGAGGAGATATCACAAAGTATGCGCTTTTGTTGTTTTCATTGCTTTCAATGCATTTTGGCCTAAAACGAGCATTTGCTGTTTTCTCTTAAACGCAACATGGGAGAAAAACCATTTCACATCACATTTGTGGGTCTTGGTCTTCAACACATCCAGTGAAATTTTGAGCTGTCTGTGTTTGCTACTAGAGGAGATATCACAAAGTATGCGCTTTAGTTGTTTTCATTGCTTTCAATGCATTTTGGCCTAAAACGAGCATTTGCTGTTTTCTCTTAAACGCAACATGGGAGAAAAACCATTTCACATCACATTTGTGGTTCTTGGTCTTCAACACATCCAGTGAAATTTTGAGCTGTCTGTGTTTGCTACAAGAGGAGATATTACAAAGTATGCGCTTTTGTTATTTCCATTGCTTTCAATGCATTTTGGCCTAAAACTTGCATTTGCTGTTTTCTCTTAAACGCAGCATGGGAGAAAAACCATTTCACATCACATTTGTGGGTTTTGGTCTTCAACACATCCAGTGAAATTTTGAGCTGTCTGTGTTTGCTACAAGAGGAGATAACACAAAGTATGCGCTTTTGTTGTTTCCATTGCTTTCAATGCATTTTGGCCTAAAACGTGCATTTGCTGTTTTCTCTTAAACGCAACATGGGAGAAAAACCATTTCACATCACATTTGTGGGTTTTGGTCTTCAACACATCCAGTGAAATTTTGAGCTGTCTGTGTTTGCTACAAGAGGAGATAACACAAAGTATGCGCTTTTGTGTTTCCATTGCTTTCAATGCATTTTGGCCTAAAACGTGCATTTGCTGTTTTCTCTCAAACGCAACATGGGAGAAAAACCATTTCACATCACATTTGTGGGTCTTGGTCTTCAACACATCCAGTGAAATTTTGAGCTGTCTGTGCTTGCTACAAGAGGAGATATCACAAAGTTAGCGCTTTTGTTGTTTTCATTGCTTTCAATGCATTTTGGCCTAAAACGAGCATTTGCTGTTTTCTCTTAAATGCAACATGGGAGAAAAACCATTTCACATCACATTTGTGGGTCTTGGTCTTCAACACATCCAGTGAAATTTTGAGCTGTCTGTGTTTGCTACAAGAGGAGATATCACAAAGTATGCGCTTTTGTTATTTCCATTGCTTTCAATGCATTTTGGCCTAAAACTTGCATTTGCTGTTTTCTCTTAAACGCAGCATGGGAGAAAAACCATTTCACATCACATTTGTGGGTTTTGGTCTTCAACACATCCAGTGAAATTTTGAGCTGTCTGTGTTTGCTACAAGAGGAGATAACACAAAGTATGCGCTTTTGTGTTTCCATTGCTTTCAATGCATTTTGGCCTAAAACGTGCATTTGCTGTTTTCTCTCAAACGCAACATGGGAGAAAAACCATTTCACATCACATTTGTGGGTCTTGGTCTTCAACACATCCAGTGAAATTTTGAGCTGTCTGTGCTTGCTACAAGAGGAGATATCACAAAGTTAGCACTTTTGTTGTTTTCATTGCTTTCAATGCATTTTGGCCTAAAACGAGCATTTGCTGTTTTCTCTTAAACGCAACATGGGAGAAAAACCATTTCACATCACATTTGTGGGTCTTGGTCTTCAACACATCCAGTGAAATTTTGAGCTGTCTGTGTTTGCTACAAGAGGAGATATCACAAAGTATGCGCTTTTGTTATTTCCATTGCTTTCAATGCATTTTTGCCTAAAACTTGCATTTGCTGTTTTCTCTTAAATGCAGCATGGGAGAAAAACCATTTCAGATCACATTTGTGGGTTTTGGTCTTCAACACATCCAGTGAAATTTTGAGCTGTCTGTGTTTGCTACAAGAGGAGATAACACAAAGTATGCGCTTTTGTTGTTTCCATTGCTTTCAATGCATTTTGGCCTAAAACGTGCATTTGCTGTTTTCTCTTAAACGCAACATGGGAGAAAAACCATTTCACATCACATTTGTGGGTCTTGGTCTACAACACATCCAGTGAAATTTTGAGCTGTCTGTGTTTGCTACAAGAGGAGATAACACAAAGTATGCGCTTTTGTGTTTCCATTGCTTTCAATGCATTTTGGCCTAAAACGTGCATTTGCTGTTTTCTCTCAAACGCAACATGGGAGAAAAACCATTTCACATCACATTTGTGGGTCTTGGTCTTCAACACATCCAGTGAAATTTTGAGCTGTCTGTGTTTGCTACAAGAGGAGATATCACAAAGTATGCGCTTTTGTTATTTCCATTGCTTTCAATGCATTTTGGCCTAAAACTTGCATTTGCTGTTTTCTCTTAAACGCAGCATGGGAGAAAAACCATTTCACATCACATTTGTGGGTTTTGGTCTTCAACACATCCAGTGAAATTTTGAGCTGTCTGTGTTTGCTACAAGAGGAGATAACACAAAGTATGCGCTTTTGTTGTTTCCATTGCTTTCAATGCATTTTGGCCTAAAACGTGCATTTGCTGTTTTCTCTTAAACGCAACATGGGAGAAAAACCATTTCACATCACATTTGTGGGTTTTGGTCTTCAACACATCCAGTGAAATTTTGAGCTGTCTGTGTTTGCTACAAGAGGAGATAACACAAAGTATGCGCTTTTGTTGTTTCCATTGCTTTCAATGCATTTTGGCCTAAAACGTGCATTTGCTGTTTTCTCTTAAACGCAACATGGGAGAAAAACCATTTCACATCACATTTGTGGGTTTTGGTCTTCAACACATCCAGTGAAATTTTGAGCTGTCTGTGTTTGCTACAAGAGGAGATAACACAAAGTATGCGCTTTTGTGTTTCCATTGCTTTCAATGCATTTTGGCCTAAAACGTGCATTTGCTGTTTTCTCTCAAACGCAACATGGGAGAAAAACCATTTCACATCACATTTGTGGGTCTTGGTCTTCAACACATCCAGTGAAATTTTGAGCTGTCTGTGTTTGCTACAAGAGGAGATATCACAAAGTATGCGCTTTTGTTGTTTCCATTGCTTTCAATGCATTTTGGCCTAAAACATGCATTTGCTGTTTTCTCTTAAACGCAGCATGGGAGAAAAACCATTTCACATCACATTTGTGGGTCTTGGTCTTCAACACATCCAGTGAAATTTTGAGCTGTCTGTGT
Source organism: Taudactylus pleione (assembly GCA_031769625.1). Lineage (NCBI taxonomy): Eukaryota > Metazoa > Chordata > Amphibia > Anura > Myobatrachidae > Taudactylus > Taudactylus pleione. The sequence goes on along the minus strand of JAUIMM010000274.1, from coordinate 142,197 downwards.
TTGCTACAAGAGGAGATATCACAAAGTATGCGCTTTTGTTGTTTTCATTGCTTTCAATGCATTTTGGCCTAAAACGTGCATTTGCTGTTTTCTCTTAAACGCAACATGGGAGAAAAACCATTTCACATCACATTTGTGGGTCTTAGTCTTCAACACATCCAGTGAAATTTTGAGCTGTCTGTGTTTGCTACAAGATGAGATATCACAAAGTATGCGCTTTTGTTGTTTTCATTGCTTTCAATGCATTTTGGCCTAAAACGTGCATTTGCTGTTTTCTCTTAAACGCAGCATGGGAGAAAAACCATTTCACATCACATTTGTGGGTTTTGGTCTTCAACACATCCAGTGAAATTTTGAGCTGTCTGTGTTTGCTACAAGAGGAGATAACACAAAGTATGCGCTTTTGTTGTTTCCATTGCTTTCAATGCATTTTGGCCTAAAACGTGCATTTGCTGTTTTCTCTTAAACGCAACATGGGAGAAAAACCATTTCACATCACATTTGTGGGTTTTGGTCGTCAACACATCCAGTGAAATTTTGAGCTGTCTGTGTTTGCTACAAGAGGAGATAACACAAAGTATGCGCCTTTGTTGTTTCCATTGCTTTCAATGCATTTTGGCCTAAAACGTGCATTTGCTGTTTTCTCTTAAACGCAACATGGGAGAAAAACCATTTCACATCACATTTGTGGGTCTTAGTCTTCAACACATCCAGTGAAATTTTGAGCTGTCTGTGTTTGCTACAAGAGGAGATATCACAAAGTATGCGCTTTTGTTGTTTTCATTGCTTTCAATGCATTTTGGCCTAAAACGAGCATTTGCTGTTTTCTCTTAAACGCAACATGGGAGAAAAACCATTTCACATCACATTTGTGGGTCTTGGTCTTCAACACATCCAGTGAAATTTTGAGCTGTCTGTGTTTGCTACAAGAGGAGATATCACAAAGTATGCGCTTTTGTTAATTCCATTGCTTTCAATGCATTTTGGCCTAAAACTTGCATTTGCTGTTTTCTCTTAAACGCAGCATGGGAGAAAAACCATTTCACATCACATTTGTGGGTTTTGGTCTTCAACACATCCAGTGAAATTTTGAGCTGTCTGTGTTTGCTACAAGAGGAGATATCACAAAGTATGCGCTTTTGTTATTTCCATTGCTTTCAATGCATTTTGGCCTAAAACGTGCATTTGCTGTTTTCTCTTAAACGCAGCATGGGAGAAAAACCATTTCACATCACATTTGTGGGTTTTGGTCTTCAACACATCCAGTGAAATTTTGAGCTGTCTGTGTTTGCTACAAGAGGAGATAACACAAAGTATGTGCTTTTGTTAATTCCATTGCTTTCAATGCATTTTGGCCTAAAACTTGCATTTGCTGTTTTTTCTTAAACGCAACATGGGAGAAAAACCATTTCACATCACATTTGTGGGTCTTGGTCTTCAACACATCCAGTGAAATTTTGAGCTGTCTGTGTTTGCTACAAGAGGAGATATCACAAAGTATGCGCTTTTGTTATTTCCATTGCTTTCAATGCATTTTGGCCTAAAACTTGCATTTGCTGTTTTCTCTTAAACGCAGCATGGGAGAAAAACCATTTCACATCACATTTGTGGGTTTTGGTCTTCAACACATCCAGTGAAATTTTGAGCTGTCTGTGTTTGCTACAAGAGGAGATAACACAAAGTATGTGCTTTTGTTGTTTCCATTGCTTTCAATGCATTTTGGCCTAAAACGTGCATTTGCTGTTTTCTCTTAAACGCAACATGGGAGAAAAACCATTTCACATCACATTTGTGGGTTTTGGTCTTCAACACATCCAGTGAAATTTTGAGCTGTCTGTGTTTGCTACAAGAGGAGATAACACAAAGTATGCGCTTTTGTGTTTCCATTGCTTTCAATGCATTTTGGCCTAAAACGTGCATTTGCTGTTTTCTCTCAAACGCAACATGGGAGAAAAACCATTTCACATCACATTTGTGGGTCTTGGTCTTCAACACATCCAGTGAAATTTTGAGCTGTCTGTGCTTGCTACAAGAGGAGATATCACAAAGTTAGCGCTTTTGTTGTTTTCATTGCTTTCAATGCATTTTGGCCTAAAACGAGCATTTGCTGTTTTCTCTTAAACGCAACATGGGAGAAAAACCATTTCACATCACATTTGTGGGTCTTGGTCTTCAACACATCCAGTGAAATTTTGAGCTGTCTGTGCTTGCTACAAGAGGAGATATCACAAAGTTAGCGCTTTTGTTGTTTTCATTGCTTTCAATGCATTTTGGCCTAAAACGAGCATTTGCTGTTTTCTCTTAAACGCAACATGGGAGAAAAACCATTTCACATCACATTTGTGGGTCTTGGTCTTCAACACATCCAGTGAAATTTTGAGCTGTCTGTGTTTGCTACAAGAGGAGATATCACAAAGTATGCGCTTTTGTTATTTCCATTGCTTTCAATGCATTTTGGCCTAAAACTTGCATTTGCTGTTTTCTCTTAAACGCAGCATGGGAGAAAAACCATTTCACATCACTTTTGTGGGTCTTGGTCTTCAACACATCCAGTGAAATTTTGAGCTGTCTGTGTTTGCTACAAGAGGAGATATCACAAAGTATGCACTTTTGTTGTTTTCATTGCTTTCAATGCATTTTGGCCTAAAACGTGCATTTGCTGTTTTCTCTTAAACGCAGCATGGGAGAAAAACCATTTCACATCACTTTTGTGGGTCTTGGTCTTCAACACATCCAGTGAAATTTTGAGCTGTCTGTGTTTGCTACAAGAGGAGATATCACAAAGTATGCACTTTTGTTGTTTTCATTGCTTTCAATGCATTTTGGCCTAAAACGTGCATTTGCTGTTTTCTCTTAAACGCAACATGGGAGAAAAACCATTTCACATCACATTTGTGGGTCTTGGTCTTCAACACATCCAGTGAAATTTTGAGCTGTCTGTGTTTGCTACAAGAGGAGATATCACAAAGTATGCGCTTTTGTTGTTTCCATTGCTTTCAATGCATTTTGGCCTAAAACGTGCATTTGCTGTTTTCTCTTAAACGCAGCATGGGAGAAAAACCATTTCACATCACATTTGTGGGTCTTGGTCTTCAACACATCCAGTGAAATTTTGAGCTGTCTGTGTTTGCTACAAGAGGAGATATCACAAAGTATGCGCTTTTGTTGTTTTCATTGCTTTCAATGCATTTTGGCCTAAAACGTGCATTTGCTGTTTTCTCTTAAACGCAACATGGGAGAAAAACCATTTCACATCACATTTGTGGGTCTTAGTCTTCAACACATCCAGTGAAATTTTGAGCTGTCTGTGTTTGCTACAAGAGGAGATATCACAAAGTATGCGCTTTTGTTGTTTTCATTGCTTTCAATGCATTTTGGCCTAAAACGTGCATTTGCTGTTTTCTCTTAAACGCAGCATGGGAGAAAAACCATTTCACATCACATTTGTGGGTTTTGGTCTTCAACACATCCAGTGAAATTTTGAGCTGTCTGTGTTTGCTACAAGAGGAGATAACACAAAGTATGCGCTTTTGTTGTTTCCATTGCTTTCAATGCATTTTGGCCTAAAACGTGCATTTGCTGTTTTCTCTTAAACGCAACATGGGAGAAAAACCATTTCACATCACATTTGTGGGTCTTGGTCTTCAACACATCCAGTGAAATTTTGAGCTGTCTGTGTTTGCTACTAGAGGAGATATCACAAAGTATGCGCTTTTGTTGTTTTCATTGCTTTCAATGCATTTTGGCCTAAAACGAGCATTTGCTGTTTTCTCTTAAACGCAACATGGGAGAAAAACCATTTCACATCACATTTGTGGGTCTTGGTCTTCAACACATCCAGTGAAATTTTGAGCTGTCTGTGTTTGCTACAAGAGGAGATATCACAAAGTATGCGCTTTTGTTATTTCCATTGCTTTCAATGCATTTTGGCCTAAAACTTGCATTTGCTGTTTTCTCTTAAACGCAGCATGGGAGAAAAACCATTTCACATCACATTTGTGGGTTTTGGTCTTCAACACATCCAGTGAAATTTTGAGCTGTCTGTGTTTGCTACAAGAGGAGATAACACAAAGTATGCGCCTTTGTTGTTTACATTGCTTTCAATGCATTTTGGCCTAAAACGTGCATTTGCTGTTTTCTCTTAAACGCAACATGGGAGAAAAACCATTTCACATCACATTTGTGGGTCTTAGTCTTCAACACATCCAGTGAAATTTTGAGCTGTCTGTGTTTGCTACAAGAGGAGATATCACAAAGTATGCGCTTTTGTTGTTTTCATTGCTTTCAATGCATTTTGGCCTAAAACGAGCATTTGCTGTTTTCTCTTAAACGCAACATGGGAGAAAAACCATTTCACATCACATTTGTGGGTCTTGGTCTTCAACACATCCAGTGAAATTTTGAGCTGTCTGTGTTTGCTACAAGAGGAGATATCACAAAGTATGCGCTTTTGTTAATTCCATTGCTTTCAATGCATTTTGGCCTAAAACTTGCATTTGCTGTTTTCTCTTAAACGCAGCATGGGAGAAAAACCATTTCACATCACATTTGTGGGTTTTGGTCTTCAACACATCCAGTGAAATTTTGAGCTGTCTGTGTTTGCTACAAGAGGAGATATCACAAAGTATGTGCTTTTGTTATTTCCATTGCTTTCAATGCATTTTGGCCTAAAACTTGCATTTGCTGTTTTCTCTTAAACGCAGCATGGGAGAAAAACCATTTCACATCACATTTGTGGGTTTTGGTCTTCAACACATCCAGTGAAATTTTGAGCTGTCTGTGTTTGCTACAAGAGGAGATAACACAAAGTATGTGCTTTTGTTAATTCCATTGCTTTCAATGCATTTTGGCCTAAAACTTGCATTTGCTGTTTTTTCTTAAACGCAACATGGGAGAAAAACCATTTCACATCACATTTGTGGGTCTTGGTCTTCAACACATCCAGTGAAATTTTGAGCTGTCTGTGTTTGCTACAAGAGGAGATATCACAAAGTATGCGCTTTTGTTATTTCCATTGCTTTCAATGCATTTTGGCCTAAAACTTGCATTTGCTGTTTTCTCTTAAACGCAGCATGGGAGAAAAACCATTTCACATCACATTTGTGGGTTTTGGTCTTCAACACATCCAGTGAAATTTTGAGCTGTCTGTGTTTGCTACAAGAGGAGATAACACAAAGTATGTGCTTTTGTTGTTTCCATTGCTTTCAATGCATTTTGGCCTAAAACGTGCATTTGCTGTTTTCTCTTAAACGCAACATGGGAGAAAAACCATTTCACATCACATTTGTGGGTTTTGGTCTTCAACACATCCAGTGAAATTTTGAGCTGTCTGTGTTTGCTACAAGAGGAGATAACACAAAGTATGCGCTTTTGTGTTTCCATTGCTTTCAATGCATTTTGGCCTAAAACGTGCATTTGCTGTTTTCTCTCAAACGCAACATGGGAGAAAAACCATTTCACATCACATTTGTGGGTCTTGGTCTTCAACACATCCAGTGAAATTTTGAGCTGTCTGTGCTTGCTACAAGAGGAGATATCACAAAGTTAGCGCTTTTGTTGTTTTCATTGCTTTCAATGCATTTTGGCCTAAAACGAGCATTTGCTGTTTTCTCTTAAACGCAACATGGGAGAAAAACCATTTCACATCACATTTGTGGGTCTTGGTCTTCAACACATCCAGTGAAATTTTGAGCTGTCTGTGTTTGCTACAAGAGGAGATATCACAAAGTATGCGCTTTTGTTATTTCCATTGCTTTCAATGCATTTTGGCCTAAAACTTGCATTTGCTGTTTTCTCTTAAACGCAGCATGGGAGAAAAACCATTTCACATCACTTTTGTGGGTCTTGGTCTTCAACACATCCAGTGAAATTTTGAGCTGTCTGTGTTTGCTACAAGAGGAGATATCACAAAGTATGCACTTTTGTTGTTTTCATTGCTTTCAATGCATTTTGGCCTAAAACGTGCATTTGCTGTTTTCTCTTAAACGCAGCATGGGAGAAAAACCATTTCACATCACTTTTGTGGGTCTTGGTCTTCAACACATCCAGTGAAATTTTGAGCTGTCTGTGTTTGCTACAAGAGGAGATATCACAAAGTATGCACTTTTGTTGTTTTCATTGCTTTCAATGCATTTTGGCCTAAAACGTGCATTTGCTGTTTTCTCTTAAACGCAACATGGGAGAAAAACCATTTCACATCACATTTGTGGGTCTTGGTCTTCAACACATCCAGTGAAATTTTGAGCTGTCTGTGTTTGCTACAAGAGGAGATATCACAAAGTATGCGCTTTTGTTGTTTTCATTGCTTTCAAAGCATTTTGGCCTAAAACGTGCATTTGCTGTTTTCTCTTAAACGCAACATGGGAGAAAAACCATTTCACATCACATTTGTGGGTCTTAGTCTTCAACACATCCAGTGAAATTTTGAGCTGTCTGTGTTTGCTACAAGAGGAGATATCACAAAGTATGCGCTTTTGTTGTTTTGATTGCTTTCAATGCATTTTGGCCTAAAACGAGCATTTGCTGTTTTCTCTTAAACGCAACATGGGAGAAAAACCATTTCACATCACATTTGTGGGTCTTGGTCTTCAACACATCCAGTGAAATTTTGAGCTGTCTGTGTTTGCTACAAGAGGAGATATCACAAAGTATGCGCTTTTGTTAATTCCATTGCTTTCAATGCATTTTGGCCTAAAACTTGCATTTGCTGTTTTCTCTTAAACGCAGCATGGGAGAAAAACCATTTCACATCACATTTGTGGGTTTTGGTCTTCAACACATCCAGTGAAATTTTGAGCTGTCTGTGTTTGCTACAAGAGGAGATAACACAAAGTATGCACTTTTGTTGTTTCCATTGCTTTCAATGCATTTTGGCCTAAAACGTGCATTTGCTGTTTTCTCTTAAACGCAACATGGGAGAAAAACCATTTCACATCACATTTGTGGGTCTTGGTCTTCAACACATCCAGTGAAATTTTGAGCTGTCTGTGTTTGCTACTAGAGGAGATATCACAAAGTATGCGCTTTTGTTGTTTTCATTGCTTTCAATGCATTTGGGCCTAAAACGAGCATTTGCTGTTTTCTCTTAAACGCAACATGGGAGAAAAACCATTTCACATCACATTTGTGGGTCTTGGTCTTCAACACATCCAGTGAAATTTTGAGCTGTCTGTGTTTGCTACAAGAGGAGATATCACAAAGTATGCGCTTTTGTTATTTCCATTGCTTTCAATGCATTTTGGCCTAAAACTTGCATTTGCTGTTTTCTCTTAAACGCAGCATGGGAGGAAAACCATTTCACATCACATTTGTGGGTTTTGGTCTTCAACACATCCAGTGAAATTTTGAGCTGTCTGTGTTTGCTACAAGAGGAGATAACACAAAGTATGCGCTTTTGTGTTTCCATTGCTTTCAATGCATTTTGGCCTAAAACGTGCATTTGCTGTTTTCTCTCAAACGCAACATGGGAGAAAAACCATTTCACATCACTTTTGTGGGTCTTGGTCTTCAACACATCCAGTGAAATTTTGAGCTGTCTGTGCATGCTACAAGAAGAGATATCACAAAGTTAGCGCTTTTGTTGTTTTCATTGCTTTCAATGCATTTTGGCCTAAAACGAGCATTTGCTGTTTTCTCTTAAACGCAACATGGGAGAAAAACCATTTCACATCACATTTGTGGGTCTTGGTCTTCAACACATCCAGTGAAATTTTGAGCTGTCTGTGTTTGCTACAAGAGGAGATATCACAAAGTATGCGCTTTTGTTATTTCCATTGCTTTCAATGCATTTTGGCCTAAAACTTGCATTTGCTGTTTTCTCTTAAATGCAGCATGGGAGAAAAACCATTTCACATCACATTTGTGGGTTTTGGTCTTCAACACATCCAGTGAAATTTTGAGCTGTCTGTGTTTGCTACAAGAGGAGATAACACAAAGTATGCGCTTTTGTTGTTTCCATTGCTTTCAATGCATTTTGGCCTAAAACGTGCATTTGCTGTTTTCTCTTAAACGCAACATGGGAGAAAAACCATTTCACATCACATTTGTGGGTTTTGGTCTTCAACACATCCAGTGAAATTTTGAGCTGTCTGTGTTTGCTACAAGAGGAGATAACACAATGTATGCGCTTTTGTGTTTCCATTGCTTTCAATGCATTTTGGCCTAAAACGTGCATTTGCTGTTTTCTCTCAAACGCAACATGGGAGAAAAACCATTTCACATCACATTTGTGGGTCTTGGTCTTCAACACATCCAGTGAAATTTTGAGCTGTCTGTGTTTGCTACAAGAGGAGATATCACAAAGTATGCGCTTTTGTTATTTCCATTGCTTTCAATGCATTTTGGCCTAAAACTTGCATTTGCTGTTTTCTCTTAAACGCAGCATGGGAGAAAAACCATTTCACATCACATTTGTGGGTTTTGGTCTTCAACACATCCAGTGAAATTTTGAGCTGTCTGTGTTTGCTACAAGAGGAGATAACACAAAGTATGCGCTTTTGTTGTTTCCATTGCTTTCAATGCATTTTGGCCTAAAACGTGCATTTGCTGTTTTCTCTTAAACGCAACATGGGAGAAAAACCATTTCACATCACATTTGTGAGTTTTGGTCTTCAACACATCCAATGAAATTTTGAGCTATCTGTGTTTGCTACAAGAGGAGATAACACAAAGTATGCGCTTTTGTTGTTTCCATTGCTTTCAATGCATTTTGGCCTAAAACGTGCATTTGCTGTTTTCTCTCAAACGCAACGTGGGAGAAAAACCATTTCACATCACATTTGTGGGTCTTGGTCATCAACACATCCAGTGAAATTTTGAGCTGTCTGTGTTTGCTACAAGAGGAGATATCACAAAGTATGCCCTTTTGTTATTTCCATTGCTTTCAATGCATTTTGGCCTAAAACGTGCATTTGCTGTTTTCTCTTAAACGCAACATGGGAGAAAAACCATTTCACATCACATTTGTGGGTTTTGGTCTTCAACACATCCAGTGAAATTTTGAGCTGTCTGTGTTTGCTACAAGAGGAGATAACACAAAGTATGCGCTTTTGTGTTTCCATTGCTTTCAATGCATTTTGGCCTAAAACGTGAATTTGCTGTTTTCTCTCAAACGCAACATGGGAGAAAAACCATTTCACATCACATTTGTGGGTCTTGGTCTTCAACACATCCAGTGAAATTTTGAGCTGTCTGTGTTTGCTACAAGAGGAGATATCACAAAGTATGCCCTTTTGTTGTTTCCATTGCTTTCAATGCATTTTGGCCTAAAACGTGCATTTGCTGTTTTCTCTTAAACGCAACATGGGAGAAAAACCATTTCACATCACATTTGTGGGTTTTGGTCTTCAACACATCCAGTGAAATTTTGAGCTGTCTGTGTTTGCTACAAGAGGAGATAACACAAAGTATGCGCTTTTGTTGTTTCCATTGCTTTCAATGCATTTTGGCCTAAAACGTGCATTTGCTGTTTTCTCTTAAACGCAACATGGGAGAAAAACCATTTCACATCACATTTGTGGGTCTTGGTCTTCAACACATCCAGTGAAATTTTGAGCTGTCTGTGTTTGCTACAAGAGGAGATATCACAAAGTATGCGCTTTTGTTGTTTCCATTGCTTTCAATGCATTTTGGCCTAAAACGTGCATTTGCTGTTTTCTCTTAAACGCAGCATGGGAGAAAAACCATTTCACATCACTTTTGTGGGTCTTGGTCTTCAACACATCCAGTGAAATTTTGAGCTGTCTGTGTTTGCTACAAGAGGAGATATCACAAAGTATGCACTTTTGTTGTTTTCATTGCTTTCAATGCATTTTGGCCTAAAACGTGCATTTGCTGTTTTCTCTTAAACGCAACATGGGAGAAAAACCATTTCACATCACATTTGTGGGTCTTGGTCTTCAACACATCCAGTGAAATTTTGAGCTGTCTGTGTTTGCTACAAGAGGAGATATCACAAAGTATGCGCTTTTGTTGTTTTCATTGCTTTCAATGCATTTTGGCCTAAAACGTGCATTTGCTGTTTTCTCTTAAACGCAACATGGGAGAAAAACCATTTCACATCACATTTGTGGGTCTTGGTCTTCAACACATCCAGTGAAATTTTGAGCTGTCTGTGTTTGCTACAAGAGGAGATATCACAAAGTTAGCGCTTTTGTTGTTTTCATTGCTTTCAATGCATTTTGGCCTAAAACGAGCATTTGCTGTTTTCTCTTAAACGCAACATGGGAGAAAAACCATTTCACATCACATTTGTGGGTCTTGGTCTTCAACATATCCAGTGAAATTTTGAGCTGTCTGTGTTTGCTACAAGAGGAGATAACACAAAGTATGCGCTTTTGTTGTTTCCATTGCTTTCAATGCATTTTGGCCTAAAACGTGCATTTGCTGTTTTCTCTTAAACGCAACATGGGAGAAAAACCATTTCACATCACATTTGTGGGTCTTGGTCTTCAACACATCCAGTGAAATTTTGAGCTGTCTGTGTTTGCTACAAGAGGAGATATCACAAAGTATGCGCTTTTGTTGTTTCCATTGCTTTCAATGCATTTTAGCCTAAAACGTGCATTTGCTGTTTTCTCTTAAACGCAGCATGGGAGAAAAACCATTTCACATCACTTTTGTGGGTCTTGGTCTTCAACACATCCAGTGAAATTTTGAGCTGTCTGTGTTTGCTACAAGAGGAGATATCACAAAGTATGCACTTTTGTTGTTTTCATTGCTTTCAATGCATTTTGGCCTAAAACGTGCATTTGCTGTTTTCTCTTAAACGCAACATGGGAGAAAAACCATTTCACATCACATTTGTGGGTCTTGGTCTTCAACACATCCAGTGAAATTTTGAGCTGTCTGTGTTTGCTACAAGAGGAGATATCACAAAGTATGCGCTTTTGTTGTTTTCATTGCTTTCAAAGCATTTTGGCCTAAAACGTGCATTTGCTGTTTTCTCTTAAACGCAACATGGGAGAAAAACCATTTCACATCACATTTGTGGGTCTTAGTCTTCAACACATCCAGTGAAATTTTGAGCTGTCTGTGTTTGCTACAAGAGGAGATATCACAAAGTATGCGCTTTTGTTGTTTTCATTGCTTTCAATGCCATTTGGCCTAAAACGTGCATTTGCTGTTTTCTCTTAAACGCAACATGGGAGAAAAACCATTTCACATCACATTTGTGGGTTTTGGTCTTCAACACATCCAGTGAAATTTTGAGCTGTCTGTGTTTGCTACAAGAGGAGATAACACAAAGTATGCGCTTTTGTTGTTTCCATTGCTTTCAATGCATTTTGTCCTAAAATGTGCATTTGCTGTTTTCTCTTACACGCAACATGGGAGAAAAACCATTTCACATCACATTTGTGGGTTTTGGTCTTCAACACATCCAGTGAAATTTTGAGCTGTCTGTGTTTGCTACAAGAGGAGATATCACAAAGTATGCGCTTTTGTTATTTCCATTGCTTTCAATGCATTTTGGCCTAAAACTTGCATTTGCTGTTTTCTCTCAAACGCAACATGGGAGAAAAACCATTTCACATCACATTTGTGGGTCTTGGTCTTCAACACATCCAGTGAAATTTTGAGCTGTCTGTGCTTGCTACAAGAGGAGATATCACAAAGTTAGCGCTTTTGTTGTTTTCATTGCTTTCAATGCATTTTGGCCTAAAACGAGCATTTGCTGTTTTCTCTTAAACGCAACATGGGAGAAAAACCATTTCACATCACATTTGTGGGTCTTGGTCTTCAACACATCCAGTGAAATTTTGAGCTGTCTGTGTTTGCTACAAGAGGAGATAACACAAAGTATGCGCTTTTGTTATTTCCATTGCTTTCAATGCATTTTGGCCTAAAACTTGCATTTGCTGTTTTCTCTTAAACGCAGCATGGGAGAAAAACCATTTCACATCACATTTGTGGGTTTTGGTCTTCAACACATCCAGTGAAATTTTGAGCTGTCTGTGTTTGCTACAAGAGGAGAAAACACAAAGTATGCGCTTTTGTGTTTCCATTGCTTTCAATGCATTTTGGCCTAAAATGTGCATTTGCTGTTTTCTCTCAAACGCAACATGGGAGAAAAACCATTTCACATCACATTTGTGGGTCTTGGTCTTCAACACATCCAGTGAAATTTTGAGCTGTCTGTGCTTGCTACAAGAGGAGATATCACAAAGTAAGCGCTTTTGTTGTTTTCATTGCTTTCAATGCATTTTGGCCTAAAACGAGCATTTGCTGTTTTCTCTTAAACGCAACATGGGAGAAAAACCATTTCACATCACATTTGTGGGTCTTGGTCTTCAACACATCCAGTGAAATTTTGAGCTGTCTGTGTTTGCTACAAGAGGAGATATCACAAAGTATGCGCTTTTGTTATTTCCATTGCTTTCAATGCATTTTGGCCTAAAACGTGCATTTGCTGTTTTCTCTTAAATGCAGCATGGGAGAAAAACCATTTCACATCACATTTGTGGGTTTTGGTCTTCAACACATCCAGTGAAATTTTGAGCTGTCTGTGTTTGCTACAAGAGGAGATAACACAAAGTATGCGCTTTTGTTGTTTCCATTGCTTTCAATGCATTTTGGCCTAAAACGTGCATTTGCTGTTTTCTCTTAAACGCAACATGGGAGAAAAACCATTTCACATCACATTTGTGGGTTTTGGTCTTCAACACATCCAGTGAAATTTTGAGCTGTCTGTGTTTGCTACAAGAGGAGATAACACAATGTATGCGCTTTTGTGTTTCCATTGCTTTCAATGCATTTTGGCCTAAAACGTGCATTTGCTGTTTTCTATCAAACGCAACATGGGAGAAAAACCATTTCACATCACATTTGTGGGTCTTGGTCTTCAACACATCCAGTGAAATTTTGAGCTGTCTGTGTTTGCTACAAGAGGAGATATCACAAAGTATGCGCTTTTGTTATTTCCATTGCTTTCAATGCATTTTGGCCTAAAACTTGCATTTGCTGTTTTCTCTTAAACGCAGCATGGGAGAAAAACCATTTCACATCACATTTGTGGGTTTTGGTCTTCAACACATCCAGTGAAATTTTGAGCTGTCTGTGTTTGCTACAAGAGGAGATAACACAAAGTATGCGCTTTTGTGTTTCCATTGCTTTCAATGCATTTTGGCCTAAAACGTGCATTTGCTGTTTTCTCTCAAACGCAACATGGGAGAAAAACCATTTCACATCACATTTGTGGGTCTTGGTCTTCAACACATCCAGTGAAATTTTGAGCTGTCTGTGTTTGCTACAAGAGGAGATATCACAAAGTATGCCCTTTTGTTATTTCCATTGCTTTCAATGCATTTTGGCCTAAAACGTGCATTTGCTGTTTTCTCTTAAACGCAACATGGGAGAAAAACCATTTCACATCACATTTGTGGGTCTTGGTCTTCAACACATCCAGTGAAATTTTGAGCTGTCTGTGTTTGCTACAAGAGGAGATAACACAAAGTATGCGCTTTTGTTGTTTCCATTGCTTTCAATGCATTTTGGCCTAAAACGTGCATTTGCTGTTTTCTCTTAAACGCAACATGGGAGAAAAACCATTTCACATCACATTTGTGGGTCTTGGTCTTCAACACATCCAGTGAAATTTTGAGCTGTCTGTGTTTGCTACAAGAGGAGATATCACAAAGAATGCGCTTTTGTTGTTTCCATTGCTTTCAATGCATTTTGGCCTAAAACGTGCATTTGCTGTTTTCTCTTAAACGCAACATGGGAGAAAAACCATTTCACATCACATTTGTGGGTCTTGGTCTTCAACACATCCAGTGAAATTTTGAGCTGTCTGTGTTTGCTACAAGAGGAGATATCACAAAGTATGCGCTTTTGTTATTTCCATTGCTTTCAATGCATTTTGGCCTAAAACTTGCATTTGCTGTTTTCTCTTAAATGCAGCATGGGAGAAAAACCATTTCACATCACATTTGTGGGTTTTGGTCTTCAACACATCCAGTGAAATTTTGAGCTGTCTGTGTTTGCTACAAGAGGAGATAACACAAAGTATGCGCTTTTGTTGTTTCCATTGCTTTCAATGCATTTTGGCCTAAAACTTGCATTTGCTGTTTTCTCTTAAACGCAACATGGGAGAAAAACCATTTCACATCACATTTGTGGGTTTTGGTCTTCAACACATCCAGTGAAATTTTGAGCTGTCTGTGTTTGCTACAAGAGGAGATAACACAAAGTATGCGCTTTTGTGTTTCCATTGCTTTCAATGCATTTTGGCCTAAAACGTGCATTTGCTGTTTTCTCTCAAACGCAACATGGGAGAAAAACCATTTCACATCACATTTGTGGGTCTTGGTCATCAACACATCCAGTGAAATTTTGAGCTGTCTGTGTTTGCTACAAGAGGAGATATCACAAAGTATGCCCTTTTGTTATTTCCATTGCTTTCAATGCATTTTGGCCTAAAACGTGCATTTGCTGTTTTCTCTTAAACGCAACATGGGAGAAAAACCATTTCACATCACATTTGTGGGTTTTGGTCTTCAACACATCCAGTGAAATTTTGAGCTGTCTGTGTTTGCTACAAGAGGAGATAACACAAAGTATGCGCTTTTGTTATTTCCATTGCTTTCAATGCATTTTGGCCTAAAACGTGCATTTGCTGTTTTCTCTTAAACGCAGCATGGGAGAAAAACCATTTCACATCACTTTTGTGGGTCTTGGTCTTCAACACATCCAGTGAAATTTTGAGCTGTCTGTGTTTGCTACAAGAGGAGATATCACAAAGTATGCACTTTTGTTGTTTTCATTGCTTTCAATGCATTTTGGCCTAAAACGTGCATTTGCTGTTTTCTCTTAACCGCAACATGGGAGAAAAACCATTTCACATCACATTTGTGGGTCTTGGTCTTCAACACATCCAGTGAAATTTTGAGCTGTCTGTGTTTGCTACAAGAGGAGATATCACAAAGTATGCGCTTTTGTTGTTTTCATTGCTTTCAATGCATTTTGGCCTAAAACGTGCATTTGCTGTTTTCTCTTAAACGCAACATGGGAGAAAAACCATTTCACATCACATTTGTGGGTCTTGGTCTTCAACACATCCAGTGAAATTTTGAGCTGTCTGTGTTTGCTACAAGAGGAGATATCACAAAGTTAGCGCTTTTGTTGTTTTCATTGCTTTCAATGCATTTTGGCCTAAAACGAGCATTTGCTGTTTTCTCTTAAATGCAACATGGGAGAAAAACCATTTCACATCACATTTGTGGGTCTTGGTCTTCAACACATCCAGTGAAATTTTGAGCTGTCTGTGTTTGCTACAAGAGGAGATATCACAAAGTATGCGCTTTTGTTATTTCCATTGCTTTCAATGCATTTTGGCCTAAAACTTGCATTTGCTGTTTTCTCTTAAACGCAGCATGGGAGAAAAACCATTTCACATCACATTTGTGGGTTTTGGTCTTCAACACATCCAGTGAAATTTTGAGCTGTCTGTGTTTGCTACAAGAGGAGATAACACAAAGTATGCGCTTTTGTTGTTTCCATTGCTTTCAATGCATTTTGGCCTAAAACGTGCATTTGCTGTTTTCTCTTAAACGCAACATGGGAGAAAAACCATTTCACATCACATTTGTGGGTTTTGGTCTTCAACACATCCAGTGAAATTTTGAGCTGTCTGTGTTTGCTACAAGAGGAGATAACACAAAGTATGAGCTTTTGTGTTTCCATTGCTTTCAATGCATTTTGGCCTAAAACGTGCATTTGCTGTTTTCTCTCAAACGCAACATGGGAGAAAAACCATTTCACATCACATTTGTGGGTCTTGGTCTTCAACACATCCAGTGAAATTTTGAGCTGTCTGTGTTTGCTACTAGAGGAGATATCACAAAGTATGCGCTTTTGTTGTTTTCATTGCTTTCAATGCATTTTGGCCTAAAACGAGCATTTGCTGTTTTCTCTTAAACGCAACATGGGAGAAAAACCATTTCACATCACATTTGTGGGTCTTGGTCTTCAACACATCCAGTGAAATTTTGAGCTGTCTGTGTTTGCTACAAGAGGAGATAACACAAAGTATGCGCTTTTGTTGTTTCCATTGCTTTCAATGCATTTTGGCCTAAAACGTGCATTTGCTGTTTTCTCTTAAACGCAACATGGGAGAAAAACCATTTCACATCACATTTGTGGGTTTTGGTCTTCAACACATCCAGTGAAATTTTGAGCTGTCTGTGTTTGCTACAAGAGGAGATAACACAAAGTATGCGCTTTTGTTGTTTCCATTGCTTTCAATGCATTTTGGCCTAAAACGTGCATTTGCTGTTTTCTCTCAAATGCAACATGGGAGAAAAACCATTTCACATCACATTTGTGGGTCTTGGTCTTCAACACATCCAGTGAAATTTTGAGCTGTCTGTGTTTGCTACAAGAGGAGATAACACAAAGTATGCGCTTTTGTTGTTTCCATTGCTTTCAATGCATTTTGGCCTAAAACGTGCATTTGCTGTTTTCTCTTAAACGCAACATGGGAGAAAAACCATTTCACATCACATTTGTGGGTTTTGGTCTTCAACACATCCAGTGAAATTTTGAGCTGTCTGTGTTTGCTACAAGAGGAGATAACACAAAGTATGCGCTTTTGTGTTTCCATTGCTTTCAATGCATTTTGGCCTAAAACGTGCATTTGCTGTTTTCTCTCAAACGCAACATGGGAGAAAAACCATTTCACATCACATTTGTGGGTCTTGGTCTTCAACACATCCAGTGAAATTTTGAGCTGTCTGTGTTTGCTACAAGAGGAGATATCACAAAGTATGCCCTTTTGTTATTTCCATTGCTTTCAATGCATTTTGGCCTAAAACGTGCATTTGCTGTTTTCTCTTAAACGCAACATGGGAGAAAAACCATTTCACATCACATTTGTGGGTTTTGGTCTTCAACACATCCAGTGAAATTTTGAGCTGTCTGTGTTTGCTACAAGAGGAGATAACACAAAGTATGCGCTTTTGTGTTTCCATTGCTTTCAATGCATTTTGGCCTAAAACGTGCATTTGCTGTTTTCTCTCAAACGCAACATGGGAGAAAAACCATTTCACATCACATTTGTGGGTCTTGGTCTTCAACACATCCAGTGAAATTTTGAGCTGTCTGTGCTTGCTACAAGAGGAGATATCACAAAGTTAGCGCTTTTGTTGTTTTCATTGCTTTCAATGCATTTTGGCCTAAAACGAGCATTTGCTGTTTTCTCTTAAACGCAACATGGGAGAAAAACCATTTCACATCACATTTGTGGGTCTTGGTCTTCAACACATCCAGTGAAATTTTGAGCTGTCTGTGTTTGCTACAAGAGGAGATATCACAAAGTATGCGCTTTTGTTATTTCCATTGCTTTCAATGCATTTTGGCCTAAAACTTGCATTTGCTGTTTTCTCTTAAACGCAGCATGGGAGAAAAACCATTTCACATCACATTTGTGGGTTTTGGTCTTCAACACATCCAGTGAAATTTTGAGCTGTCTGTGTTTGCTACAAGAGGAGATAACACAAAGTATGCGCTTTTGTGTTTCCATTGCTTTCAATGCATTTTGGCCTAAAACGTGCATTTGCTGTTTTCTCTCAAACGCAACATGGGAGAAAAACCATTTCACATCACATTTGTGGGTCTTGGTCTTCAACACATCCAGTGAAATTTTGAGCTGTCTGTGCATTCTACAAGAGGAGATATCACAAAGTTAGCGCTTTTGTTGTTTTCATTGCTTTCAATGCATTTTGGCCTAAAACGAGCATTTGCTGTTTTCTCTTAAACGCAACATGGGAGAAAAACCATTTCACATCACATTTGTGGGTCTTGGTCTTCAACACATCCAGTGAAATTTTGAGCTGTCTGTGTTTGCTACAAGAGGAGATATCACAAAGTATGCGCTTTTGTTATTTCCATTGCTTTCAATGCATTTTGGCCTAAAACTTGCATTTGCTGTTTTCTCTTAAATGCAGCATGGGAGAAAAACCATTTCACATCACATTTGTGGGTTTTGGTCTTCAACACATCCAGTGAAATTTTGAGCTGTCTGTGTTTGCTACAAGAGGAGATAACACAAAGTATGCGCTTTTGTTGTTTCCATTGCTTTCAATGCATTTTGGCCTAAAACGTGCATTTGCTGTTTTCTCTTAAACGCAACATGGGAGAAAAACCATTTCACATCACATTTGTGGGTTTTGGTCTTCAACACATCCAGTGAAATTTTGAGCTGTCTGTGTTTGCTACAAGAGGAGATAACACAAAGTATGCGCTTTTGTTGTTTCCATTGCTTTCAATGCATTTTGGCCTAAAACTTGCATTTGCTGTTTTCTCTTAAACGCAACATGGGAGAAAAACCATTTCGCATCACATTTGTGGGTTTTGGTCTTCAACACATCCAGTGAAATTTTGAGCTGTCTGTGTTTGCTACAAGAGGAGATAACACAAAGTATGCGCTTTTGTGTTTCCATTGCTTTCAATGCATTTTGGCCTAAAACGTGCATTTGCTGTTTTCTCTCAAACGCAACATGGGAGAAAAACCATTTCACATCACATTTGTGGGTCTTGGTCTTCAACACATCCAGTGAAATTTTGAGCTGTCTGTGTTTGCTACAAGAGGAGATATCACAAAGTATGCCCTTTTGTTATTTCCATTGCTTTCAATGCATTTTGGCCTAAAACGTGCATTTGCTGTTTTCTCTTAAACGCAACATGGGAGAAAAACAATTTCACATCACATTTGTGGGTTTGGTCTTCAACACATCCAGTGAAATTTTGAGCTGTCTGTGTTTGCTACAAGAGGAGATAACACAAAGTATGCGCTTTTGTTGTTTCCATTGCTTTCAATGCATTTTGGCCTAAAACGTGCATTTGCTGTTTTCTCTTAAACGCAACATGGGAGAAAAACCATTTCACATCACATTTGTGGGTCTTGGTCTTCAACACATCCAGTGAAATTTTGAGCTGTCTGTGTTTGCTACAAGAGGAGGTATCACAAAGAATGCGCTTTTGTTGTTTCCATTGCTTTCAATGCATTTTGGCCTAAAACGTGCATTTGCTGTTTTCTCTTAAACGCAACATGGGAGAAAAACCATTTCACATCACATTTGTGGGTCTTGGTCTTCAACACATCCAGTGAAATTTTGAGCTGTCTGTGTTTGCTACAAGAGGAGATATCACAAAGTATGCGCTTTTGTTATTTCCATTGCTTTCAATGCATTTTGGCCTAAAACTTGCATTTGCTGTTTTCTCTTAAATGCAGCATGGGAGAAAAACCATTTCACATCACATTTGTGGGTTTTGGTCTTCAACACATCCAGTGAAATTTTGAGCTGTCTGTGTTTGCTACAAGAGGAGATAACACAAAGTATGCGCTTTTGTTGTTTCCATTGCTTTCAATGCATTTTGGCCTAAAACGTGCATTTGCTGTTTTCTCTTAAACGCAACATGGGAGAAAAACCATTTCACATCACATTTGTGGGTTTTGGTCTTCAACACATCCAGTGAAATTTTGAGCTGTCTGTGTTTGCTACAAGAGGAGATAACACAATGTATGCGCTTTTGTGTTTCCATTGCTTTCAATGCATTTTGGCCTAAAACGTGCATTTGCTGTTTTCTATCAAACGCAACATGGGAGAAAAACCATTTCACATCACATTTGTGGGTCTTGGTCTTCAACACATCCAGTGAAATTTTGAGCTGTCTGTGTTTGCTACAAGAGGAGATATCACAAAGTATGCGCTTTTGTTATTTCCATTGCTTTCAATGCATTTTGGCCTAAAACTTGCATTTGCTGTTTTCTCTTAAACGCAGCATGGGAGAAAAACCATTTCACATCACATTTGTGGGTTTTGGTCTTCAACACATCCAGTGAAATTTTGAGCTGTCTGTGTTTGCTACAAGAGGAGATAGCACAAAGTATGCGCTTTTGTTGTTTCCATTGCTTTCAATGCATTTTGGCCTAAAACTTGCATTTGCTGTTTTCTCTTAAACGCAACATGGGAGAAAAACCATTTCACATCACATTTGTGGGTTTTGGTCTTCAACACATCCAGTGAAATTTTGAGCTGTCTGTGTTTGCTACAAGAGGAGATAACACAAAGTATGCGCTTTTGTGTTTCCATTGCTTTCAATGCATTTTGGCCTAAAACGTGCATTTGCTGTTTTCTCTCAAACGCAACATGGGAGAAAAACCATTTCACATCACATTTGTGGGTCTTGGTCATCAACACATCCAGTGAAATTTTGAGCTGTCTGTGTTTGCTACAAGAGGAGATATCACAAAGTATGCCCTTTTGTTATTTCCATTGCTTTCAATGCATTTTGGCCTAAAACGTGCATTTGCTGTTTTCTCTTAAACGCAACATGGGAGAAAAACCATTTCACATCACATTTGTGGGTTTTGGTCTTCAACACATCCAGTGAAATTTTGAGCTGTCTGTGTTTGCTACAAGAGGAGATAACACAAAGTATGCGCTTTTGTTATTTCCATTGCTTTCAATGCATTTTGGCCTAAAACGTGCATTTGCTGTTTTCTCTTAAAAGCAGCATGGGAGAAAAACCATTTCACATCACTTTTGTGGGTCTTGGTCTTCAACACATCCAGTGAAATTTTGAGCTGTCTGTGTTTGCTACAAGAGGAGATATCACAAAGTATGCACTTTTGTTGTTTTCATTGCTTTCAATGCATTTTGGCCTAAAACGTGCATTTGCTGTTTTCTCTTAAGCGCAACATGGGAGAAAAACCATTTCACATCACATTTGTGGGTCTTGGTCTTCAACACATCCAGTGAAATATTGAGCTGTCTGTGTTTGCTACAAGAGGAGATATCACAAAGTATGCGCTTTTGTTGTTTTCATTGCTTTCAATGCATTTTGGCCTAAAACGTGCATTTGCTGTTTTCTCTTAAACGCAACATGGGAGAAAAACCATTTCACATCACATTTGTGGGTCTTGGTCTTCAACACATCCAGTGAAATTTTGAGCTGTCTGTGTTTGCTACAAGAGGAGATATCACAAAGTTAGCGCTTTTGTTGTTTTCATTGCTTTCAATGCATTTTGGCCTAAAACGAGCATTTGCTGTTTTCTCTTAAATGCAACATGGGAGAAAAACCATTTCACATCAGATTTGTGGGTCTTGGTCTTCAACACATCCAGTGAAATTTTGAGCTGTCTGTGTTTGCTACAAGAGGAGATATCACAAAGTATGCGCTTTTGTTATTTCCATTGCTTTCAATGCATTTTGGCCTAAAACTTGCATTTGCTGTTTTCTCTTAAACGCAGCATGGGAGAAAAACCATTTCACATCACATTTGTGGGTTTTGGTCTTCAACACATCCAGTGAAATTTTGAGCTGTCTGTGTTTGCTACAAGAGGAGATAACACAAAGTATGCGCTTTTGTTGTTTCCATTGCTTTCAATGCATTTTGGCCTAAAACGTGCATTTGCTGTTTTCTCTTAAACGCAACATGGGAGAAAAACCATTTCACATCACATTTGTGGGTTTTGGTCTTCAACACATCCAGTGAAATTTTGAGCTGTCTGTGTTTGCTACAAGAGGAGATAACACAAAGTATGCGCTTTTGTGTTTCCATTGCTTTCAATGCATTTTGGCCTAAAACGTGCATTTGCTGTTTTCTCTCAAACGCAACATGGGAGAAAAACCATTTCACATCACATTTGTGGGTCTTGGTCTTCAACACATCCAGTGAAATTTTGAGCTGTCTGTGTTTGTTACTAGAGGAGATATCACAAAGTATGCGCTTTTGTTGTTTTCATTGCTTTCAATGCATTTTGGCCTAAAACGAGCATTTGCTGTTTTCTCTTAAACGCAACATGGGAGAAAAACCATTTCACATCACATTTGTGGGTCTTGGTCTTCAACACATCCAGTGAAATTTTGAGCTGTCTGTGTTTGCTACAAGAGGAGATAACACAAAGTATGCGCTTTTGTTGTTTCCATTGCTTTCAATGCATTTTGGCCTAAAACGTGCATTTGCTGTTTTCTCTTAAACGCAACATGGGAGAAAAACCATTTCACATCACATTTGTGGGTTTTGGTCTTCAACACATCCAGTGAAATTTTGAGCTGTCTGTGTTTGCTACAAGAGGAGATAACACAAAGTATGCGCTTTTGTTGTTTCCATTGCTTTCAATGCATTTTGGCCTAAAACGTGCATTTGCTGTTTTCTCTCAAATGCAACATGGGAGAAAAACCATTTCACATCACATTTGTGGGTCTTGGTCTTCAACACATCCAGTGAAATTTTGAGCTGTCTGTGTTTGCTACAAGAGGAGATAACACAAAGTATGCGCTTTTGTTGTTTCCATTGCTTTCAATGCATTTTGGCCTAAAACGTGCATTTGCTGTTTTCTCTTAAACGCAACATGGGAGAAAAACCATTTCACATCACATTTGTGGGTTTTGGTCTTCAACACATCCAGTGAAATTTTGAGCTGTCTGTGTTAGCTACAAGAGGAGATAACACAAAGTATGCGCTTTTGTGTTTCCATTGCTTTCAATGCATTTTGGCCTAAAACGTGCATTTGCTGTTTTCTCTCAAACGCAACATGGGAGAAAAACCATTTCACATCACATTTGTGGGTCTTGGTCTTCAACACATCCAGTGAAATTTTGAGCTGTCTGTGTTTGCTACAAGAGGAGATATCACAAAGTATGCCCTTTTGTTATTTCCATTGCTTTCAATGCATTTTGGCTTAAAACGTGCATTTGCTGTTTTCTCTTAAACGCAACATGGGAGAAAAACCATTTCACATCACATTTGTGGGTTTTGGTCTTCAACATATCCAGTGAAATTTTGAGCTGTCTGTGTTTGCTACAAGAGGAGATAACACAAAGTATGCGCTTTTGTGTTTCCATTGCTTTCAATGCATTTTGGCCTAAAACGTGCATTTGCTGTTTTCTCTCAAACGCAACATGGGAGAAAAACCATTTCACATCACATTTGTGGGTCTTGGTCTTCAACACATCCAGTGAAATTTTGAGCTGTCTGTGCTTGCTACAAGAGGAGATATCACAAAGTTAGCGCTTTTGTTGTTTTCATTGCTTTCAATGCATTTTGGCCTAAAACGAGCATTTGCTGTTTTCTCTTAAACGCAACATGGGAGAAAAACCATTTCACATCACATTTGTGGGTCTTGGTCTTCAACACATCCAGTGAAATTTTGAGCTGTCTGTGTTTGCTACAAGAGGAGATATCACAAAGTATGCGCTTTTGTTATTTCCATTGCTTTCAATGCATTTTGGCCTAAAACTTGCATTTGCTGTTTTCTCTTAAACGCAGCATGGGAGAAAAACCATTTCACATCACATTTGTGGGTTTTGGTCTTCAACACATCCAGTGAAATTTTGAGCTGTCTGTGTTTGCTACAAGAGGAGATAACACAAAGTATGCGCTTTTGTGTTTCCATTGCTTTCAATGCATTTTGGCCTAAAACGTGCATTTGCTGTTTTCTCTCAAACGCAACATGGGAGAAAAACCATTTCACATCACATTTGTGGGTCTTGGTCTTCAACACATCCAGTGAAATTTTGAGCTGTCTGTGCATGCTACAAGAGGAGATATCACAAAGTTAGCGCTTTTGTTGTTTTCATTGCTTTCAATGCATTTTGGCCTAAAACGAGCATTTGCTGTTTTCTCTTAAACGCAACATGGGAGAAAAACCATTTCACATCACATTTGTGGGTCTTGGTCTTCAACACATCCAGTGAAATTTTGAGCTGTCTGTGTTTGCTACAAGAGGAGATAACACAAAGTATGCGCTTTTGTTGTTTCCATTGCTTTCAATGCATTTTGGCCTAAAACGTGCATTTGCTGTTTTCTCTTAAACGCAACATGGGAGAAAAACCATTTCACATCACATTTGTGGGTTTTGGTCTTCAACACATCCAGTGAAATTTTGAGCTGTCTGTGTTTGCTACAAGAGGAGATAACACAATGTATGCGCTTTTGTGTTTCCATTGCTTTCAATGCATTTTGGCCTAAAACGTGCATTTGCTGTTTTCTCTCAAACGCAACATGGGAGAAAAACCATTTCACATCACATTTGTGGGTCTTGGTCTTCAACACATCCAGTGAAATTTTGAGCTGTCTGTGTTTGCTACAAGAGGAGATATCACAAAGTATGCGCTTTTGTTATTTCCATTGCTTTCAATGCATTTTGGCCTAAAACTTGCATTTGCTGTTTTCTCTTAAACGCAGCATGGGAGAAAAACCATTTCACATCACATTTGTGGGTTTTGGTCTTCAACACATCCAGTGAAATTTTGAGCTGTCTGTGTTTGCTACAAGAGGAGATAACACAAAGTATGCGCTTTTGTTGTTTCCATTGCTTTCAATGCATTTTGGCCTAAAACGTGCATTTGCTGTTTTCTCTTAAACGCAACATGGGAGAAAAACCATTTCACATCACATTTGTGAGTTTTGGTCTTCAACACATCCAGTGAAATTTTGAGCTATCTGTGTTTGCTACAAGAGGAGATAACACAAAGTATGCGCTTTTGTTGTTTCCATTGCTTTCAATGCATTTTGGCCTAAAACGTGCATTTGCTGTTTTCTCTCAAACGCAACGTGGGAGAAAAACCATTTCACATCACATTTGTGGGTCTTGGTCATCAACACATCCAGTGAAATTTTGAGCTGTCTGTGTTTGCTACAAGAGGAGATATCACAAAGTATGCCCTTTTGTTATTTCCATTGCTTTCAATGCATTTTGGCCTAAAACGTGCATTTGCTGTTTTCTCTTAAACGCAACATGGGAGAAAAACCATTTCACATCACATTTGTGGGTTTTGGTCTTCAACACATCCAGTGAAATTTTGAGCTGTCTGTGTTTGCTACAAGAGGAGATAACACAAAGTATGCGCTTTTGTGTTTCCATTGCTTTCAATGCATTTTGGCCTAAAACGTGCATTTGCTGTTTTCTCTCAAATGCAACATGGGAGAAAAACCATTTCACATCACATTTGTGGGTCTTGGTCTTCAACACATCCAGTGAAATTTTGAGCTGTCTGTGTTTGCTACAAGAGGAGATATCACAAAGTATGCCCTTTTGTTATTTCCATTGCTTTCAATGCATTTTGGCCTAAAACGTGCATTTGCTGTTTTCTCTTAAACGCAACATGGGAGAAAAACCATTTCACATCACATTTGTGGGTTTTGGTCTTCAACACATCCAGTGAAATTTTGAGCTGTCTGTGTTTGCTACAAGAGGAGATAACACAAAGTATGCGCTTTTGTTGTTTCCATTGCTTTCAATGCATTTTGGCCTAAAACGTGCATTTGCTGTTTTCTCTTAAACGCAACATGGGAGAAAAACCATTTCACATCACATTTGTGGGTCTTGGTCTTCAACACATCCAGTGAAATTTTGAGCTGTCTGTGTTTGCTACAAGAGGAGATATCACAAAGTATGCGCTTTTGTTGTTTCCATTGCTTTCAATGCATTTTGGCCTAAAACGTGCATTTGCTGTTTTCTCTTAAACGCAGCATGGGAGAAAAACCATTTCACATCACTTTTGTGGGTCTTGGTCTTCAACACATCCAGTGAAATTTTGAGCTGTCTGTGTTTGCTACAAGAGGAGATATCACAAAGTATGCACTTTTGTTGTTTTCATTGCTTTCAATGCATTTTGGCCTAAAACGTGCATTTGCTGTTTTCTCTTAAACGCAACATGGGAGAAAAACCATTTCACATCACATTTGTGGGTCTTGGTCTTCAACACATCCAGCGAAATTTTGAGCTGTCTGTGTTTGCTACAAGAGGAGATATCACAAAGTATGCGCTTTTGTTGTTTTCATTGCTTTCAATGCATTTTGGCCTAAAACGTGCATTTGCTGTTTTCTCTTAAACGCAACATGGGAGAAAAACCATTTCACATCACATTTGTGGGTCTTGGTCTTCAACACATCCAGTGAAATTTTGAGCTGTCTGTGTTTGCTACAAGAGGAGATATCACAAAGTTAGCGCTTTTGTTGTTTTCATTGCTTTCAATGCATTTTGGCCTAAAACGAGCATTTGCTGTTTTCTCTTAAACGCAACATGGGAGAAAAACCATTTCACATCACATTTGTGGGTCTTGGTCTTCAACATATCCAGTGAAATTTTGAGCTGTCTGTGTTTGCTACAAGAGGAGATAACACAAAGTATGCGCTTTTGTTGTTTCCATTGCTTTCAATGCATTTTGGCCTAAAACGTGCATTTGCTGTTTTCTCTTAAACGCAACATGGGAGAAAAACCATTTCACATCACATTTGTGGGTCTTGGTCTTCAACACATCCAGTGAAATTTTGAGCTGTCTGTGTTTGCTACAAGAGGAGATATCACAAAGTATGCGCTTTTGTTGTTTCCATTGCTTTCAATGCATTTTGGCCTAAAACGTGCATTTGCTGTTTTCTCTTAAACGCAGCATGGGAGAAAAACCATTTCACATCACTTTTGTGGGTCTTGGTCTTCAACACATCCAGTGAAATTTTGAGCTGTCTGTGTTTGCTACAAGAGGAGATATCACAAAGTATGCACTTTTGTTGTTTTCATTGCTTTCAATGCATTTTGGCCTAAAACGTGCATTTGCTGTTTTCTCTTAAACGCAACATGGGAGAAAAACCATTTCACATCCCATTTGTGGGTCTTGGTCTTCAACACATCCAGTGAAATTTTGAGCTGTCTGTGTTTGCTACAAGAGGAGATATCACAAAGTATGCGCTTTTGTTGTTTTCATTGCTTTCAAAGCATTTTGGCCTAAAACGTGCATTTGCTGTTTTCTCTTAAACGCAACATGGGAGAAAAACCATTTCACATCACATTTGTGGGTCTTAGTCTTCAACACATCCAGTGAAATTTTGAGCTGTCTGTGTTTGCTACAAGAGGAGATATCACAAAGTATGCGCTTTTGTTGTTTTCATTGCTTTCAATGCCATTTGGCCTAAAACGTGCATTTGCTGTTTTCTCTTAAACGCAACATGGGAGAAAAACCATTTCACATCACATTTGTGGGTCTTGGTCTTCAACACATCCAGTGAAATTTTGAGCTGTCTGTGTTTGCTACTAGAGGAGATATCACAAAGTATGCGCTTTTGTTGTTTTCATTGCTTTCAATGCATTTTGGCCTAAAACGGGCATTTGCTGTTTTCTCTTAAAAGCAACAAGGGAGAAAAACCATTTCACATCACATTTGTGGGTCTTGGTCTTCAACACATCCAGTGAAATTTTGAGCTGTCTGTGTTTGCTACAAGAGGAGATATCACAAAGTATGCGCTTTTGTTAATTCCATTGCTTTCAATGCATTTTGGCCTAAAATGTGCATTTGCTGTTTTCTCTTAAACGCAGCATGGGAGAAAAACCATTTCACATCACATTTGTGGGTTTTGGTCTTCAACACATCCAGTGAAATTTTGAGCTGTCTGTGTTTGCTACAAGAGGAGATAACACAAAGTATGCACTTTTGTTGTTTCCATTGCTTTCAATGCATTTTGGCCTAAAACGTGCATTTGCTGTTTTCTCTTAAACGCAACATGGGAGAAAAACCATTTCACATCACATTTGTGGGTCTTGGTCTTCAACACATCCAGTGAAATATTGAGCTGTCTGTGTTTGCTACTAGAGGAGATATCACAAAGTATGCGCTTTTGTTGTTTTCATTGCTTTCAATGCATTTTGGCCTAAAACGAGCATTTGCTGTTTTCTCTTAAACGCAACATGGGAGAAAAACCATTTCACATCACATTTGTGGGTCTTGGTCTTCAACACATCCAGTGAAATTTTGAGCTGTCTGTGTTTGCTACAAGAGGAGATATCACAAAGTATGCGCTTTTGTTATTTCCATTGCTTTCAATGCATTTTGGCCTAAAACTTGCATTTGCTGTTTTCTCTTAAACGCAGCATGGGAGAAAAACCATTTCACATCACATTTGTGGGTTTTGGTCTTCAACACATCCAGTGAAATTTTGAGCTGTCTGTGTTTGCTACAAGAGGAGATAACACAAAGTATGCGCTTTTGTTGTTTCCATTGCTTTCAATGCATTTTGGCCTAAAATGTGCATTTGCTGTTTTCTCTTACACGCAACATGGGAGAAAAACCATTTCACATCACATTTGTGGGTTTTGGTCTTCAACACATCCAGTGAAATTTTGAGCTGTCTGTGTTTGCTACAAGAGGAGATAACACAAAGTATGCGCTTTTGTGTTTCCATTGCTTTCAATGCATTTTGGCCTAAAACGTGCATTTGCTGTTTTCTCTCAAACGCAACATGGGAGAAAAACCATTTCACATCACATTTGTGGGTCTTGGTCTTCAACACATCCAGTGAAATTTTGAGCTGTCTGTGCTTGCTACAAGAGGAGATATCACAAAGTTAGCGCTTTTGTTGTTTTCATTGCTTTCAATGCATTTTGGCCTAAAACGAGCATTTGCTGTTTTCTCTTAAACGCAACATGGGAGAAAAACCATTTCACATCACATTTGTGGGTCTTGGTCTTCAACACATCCAGTGAAATTTTGAGCTGTCTGTGTTTGCTACAAGAGGAGATATCACAAAGTATGCGCTTTTGTTATTTCCATTGCTTTCAATGCATTTTGGCCTAAAACTTGCATTTGCTGTTTTCTCTTAAACGCAGCATGGGAGAAAAACCATTTCACATCACATTTGTGGGTTTTGGTCTTCAACACATCCAGTGAAATTTTGAGCTGTCTGTGTTTGCTACAAGAGGAGATAACACAAAGTATGCGCTTTTGTTGTTTCCATTGCTTTCAATGCATTTTGGCCTAAAATGTGCATTTGCTGTTTTCTCTCAAACGCAACATGGGAGAAAAACCATTTCACATCACATTTGTGGGTCTTGGTCTTCAACACATCCAGTGAAATTTTGAGCTGTCTGTGCTTGCTACAAGAGGAGATATCACAAAGTAAGCGCTTTTGTTGTTTTCATTGCTTTCAATGCATTTTGGCCTAAAACGAGCATTTGCTGTTTTCTCTTAAACGCAACATGGGAGAAAAACCATTTCACATCACAGTTGTGGGTCTTGGTCTTCAACACATCCAGTGAAATTTTGAGCTGTCTGTGTTTGCTACAAGAGGAGATATCACAAAGTATGCGCTTTTGTTATTTCCATTGCTTTCAATGCATTTTGGCCTAAAACTTGCATTTGCTGTTTTCTCTTAAATGCAGCATGGGAGATAAACCATTTCACATCACATTTGTGGGTTTTGGTCTTCAACACATCCAGTGAAATTTTGAGCTGTCTGTGTTTGCTACAAGAGGAGATAACACAAAGTATGCGCTTTAGTTGTTTTCATTGCTTTCAATGCATTTTGGCCTAAAACGTGCATTTGCTGTTTTCTCTTAAACGCAACATGGGAGAAAAACCATTTCACATCACATTTGTGGGTTTTGGTCTTCAACACATCCAGTGAAATTTTGAGCTGTCTGTGTTTGCTACAAGAGGAGATAACACAATGTATGCGCTTTTGTGTTTCCATTGCTTTCAATGCATTTTGGCCTAAAACGTGCATTTGCTGTTTTCTATCAAACGCAACATGGGAGAAAAACCATTTCACATCACATTTGTGGGTCTTGGTCTTCAACACATCCAGTGAAATTTTGAGCTGTCTGTGTTTGCTACAAGAGGAGATATCACAAAGTATGCGCTTTTGTTATTTCCATTGCTTTCAATGAATTTTGGCCTAAAACTTGCATTTGCTGTTTTCTCTTAAACGCAGCATGGGAGAAAAACCATTTCACATCACATTTGTGGGTTTTGGTCTTCAACACATCCAGTGAAATTTTGAGCTGTCTGTGTTTGCTACAAGAGGAGATAACACAAAGTATGCGCTTTTGTTGTTTCCATTGCTTTCAATGCATTTTGGCCTAAAACTTGCATTTGCTGTTTTCTCTTAAACGCAACATGGGAGAAAAACCATTTCACATCACATTTGTGGGTTTTGGTCTTCAACACATCCAGTGAAATTTTGAGCTGTCTGTGTTTGCTACAAGAGGAGATAACACAAAGTATGCGCTTTTGTGTTTCCATTGCTTTCAATGCATTTTGGCCTAAAACGTGCATTTGCTGTTTTCTCTCAAACGCAACATGGGAGAAAAACCATTTCACATCACATTTGTGGGTCTTGGTCTTCAACACATCCAGTGAAATTTTGAGCTGTCTGTGTTTGCTACAAGAGGAGATATCACAAAGTATGCCCTTTTGTTATTTCCATTGCTTTCAATGCATTTTGGCCTAAAACGTGCATTTGCTGTTTTCTCTTAAACGCAACATGGGAGAAAAACCATTTCACATCACATTTGTGGGTTTGGTCTTCAACACATCCAGTGAAATTTTGAGCTGTCTGTGTTTGCTACAAGAGGAGATAACACAAAGTATGCGCTTTTGTTGTTTCGATTGCTTTCAATGCATTTTTGCCTAAAACGTGCATTTGCTGTTTTCTCTTAAACGCAACATGGGAGAAAAACCATTTCACATCACATTTGTGGGTCTTGGTCTTCAACACATCCAGTGAAATTTTGAGCTGTCTGTGTTTGCTACAAGAGGAGATATCACAAAGAATGCGCTTTTGTTGTTTCCATTGCTTTCAATGCATTTTGGCCTAAAACGTGCATTTGCTGTTTTCTCTTAAACGCAACATGGGAGAAAAACCATTTCACATCACATTTGTGGGTCTTGGTCTTCAACACATCCAGTGAAATTTTGAGCTGTCTGTGTTTGCTACAAGAGGAGATATCACAAAGTATGCGCTTTTGTTGTTTTCATTGCTTTCAAAGCATTTTGGCCTAAAACGTGCATTTGCTGTTTTCTCTTAAACGCAACATGGGAGAAAAACCATTTCACATCACATTTGTGGGTCTTAGTCTTCAACACATCCAGTGAAATTTTGAGCTGTCTGTGTTTGCTACAAGAGGAGATATCACAAAGTATGTGCTTTTGTTGTTTTCATTGCTTTCAATGCCATTTGGCCTAAAACGTGCATTTGCTGTTTTCTCTTAAACGCAACATGGGAGAAAAACCATTTCACATCACATTTGTGGGTCTTGGTCTTCAACACATCCAGTGAAATTTTGAGCTGTCTGTGTTTGCTACTAGAGGAGATATCACAAAGTATGCGCTTTTGTTGTTTTCATTGCTTTCAATGCATTTTGGCCTAAAACGAGCATTTGCTGTTTTCTCTTAAAAGCAACAAGGGAGAAAAACCATTTCACATCACATTTGTGGGTCTTGGTCTTCAACACATCCAGTGAAATTTTGAGCTGTCTGTGTTTGCTACAAGAGGAGATATCACAAAGTATGCGCTTTTGTTAATTCCATTGCTTTCAATGCATTTTGGCCTAAAACGTGCATTTGCTGTTTTCTCTTAAACGCAGCATGGGAGAAAAACCATTTCACATCACATTTGTGGGTTTTGGTCTTCAACACATCCAGTGAAATTTTGAGCTGTCTGTGTTTGCTACAAGAGGAGATAACACAAAGTATGCACTTTTGTTGTTTCCATTGCTTTCAATGCATTTTGGCCTAAAACGTGCATTTGCTGTTTTCTCTTAAACGCAACATGGGAGAAAAACCATTTCACATCACATTTGTGGGTCTTGGTCTTCAACACATCCAGTGAAATTTTGAGCTGTCTGTGTTTGCTACTAGAGGAGATATCACAAAGTATGCGCTTTTGTTGTTTTCATTGCTTTCAATGCATTTTGGCCTAAAACGAGCATTTGCTGTTTTCTCTTAAACGCAACATGGGAGAAAAACCATTTCACATCACATTTGTGGGTCTTGGTCTTCAACACATCCAGTGAAATTTTGAGCTGTCTGTGTTTGCTACAAGAGGAGATATCACAAAGTATGCGCTTTTGTTATTTCCATTGCTTTCAATGCATTTTGGCCTAAAACTTGCATTTGCTGTTTTCTCTTAAACGCAGCATGGGAGAAAAACCATTTCACATCACATTTGTGGGTTTTGGTCTTCAACACATCCAGTGAAATTTTGAGCTGTCTGTGTTTGCTACAAGAGGAGATAACACAAAGTATGCGCTTTTGTTGTTTCCATTGCTTTCAATGCATTTTGGCCTAAAATGTGCATTTGCTGTTTTCTCTTACACGCAACATGGGAGAAAAACCATTTCACATCACATTTGTGGGTTTTGGTCTTCAACACATCCAGTGAAATTTTGAGCTGTCTGTGTTTGCTACAAGAGGAGATAACACAAAGTATGCGCTTTTGTGTTTCCATTGCTTTCAATGCATTTTGGCCTAAAACGTGCATTTGCTGTTTTCTCTCAAACGCAACATGGGAGAAAAACCATTTCACATCACATTTGTGGGTCTTGGTCTTCAACACATCCAGTGAAATTTTGAGCTGTCTGTGCTTGCTACAAGAGGAGATATCACAAAGTTAGCGCTTTTGTTGTTTTCATTGCTTTCAATGCATTTTGGCCTAAAACGAGCATTTGCTGTTTTCTCTTAAACGCAACATGGGAGAAAAACCATTTCACATCACATTTGTGGGTCTTGGTCTTCAACACATCCAGTGAAATTTTGAGCTGTCTGTGTTTGCTACAAGAGGAGATATCACAAAGTATGCGCTTTTGTTATTTCCATTGCTTTCAATGCATTTTGGCCTAAAACTTGCATTTGCTGTTTTCTCTTAAACGCAGCATGGGAGAAAAACCATTTCACATCACATTTGTGGGTTTTGGTCTTCAACACATCCAGTGAAATTTTGAGCTGTCTGTGTTTGCTACAAGAGGAGATAACACAAAGTATGCGCTTTTGTGTTTCCATTGCTTTCAATGCATTTTGGCCTAAAATGTGCATTTGCTGTTTTCTCTCAAACGCAACATGGGAGAAAAACCATTTCACATCACATTTGTGGGTCTTGGTCTTCAACACATCCAGTGAAATTTTGAGCTGTCTGTGCTTGCTACAAGAGGAGATATCACAAAGTAAGCGCTTTTGTTGTTTTCATTGCTTTCAATGCATTTTGGCCTAAAACGAGCATTTGCTGTTTTCTCTTGAACGCAACATGGGAGAAAAACCATTTCACATCACATTTGTGGGTCTTGGTCTTCAACACATCCAGTGAAATTTTGAGCTGTCTGTGTTTGCTACAAGAGGAGATATCACAAAGTATGCGCTTTTGTTATTTCCATTGCTTTCAATGCATTTTGGCCTAAAACTTGCATTTGCTGTTTTCTCTTAAATGCAGCATGGGAGAAAAACCATTTCACATCACATTTGTGGGTTTTGGTCTTCAACACATCCAGTGAAATTTTGAGCTGTCTGTGTTTGCTACAAGAGGAGATAACACAAAGTATGCGCTTTTGTTGTTTCCATTGCTTTCAATGCATTTTGGCCTAAAACGTGCATTTGCTGTTTTCTCTTAAACGCAACATGGGAGAAAAACCATTTCACATCACATTTGTGGGTTTTGGTCTTCAACACATCCAGTGAAATTTTGAGCTGTCTGTGTTTGCTACAAGAGGAGATAACACAATGTATGCGCTTTTGTGTTTCCATTGCTTTCAATGCATTTTGGCCTAAAACGTGCATTTGCTGTTTTCTATCAAACGCAACATGGGAGAAAAACCATTTCACATCACATTTGTGGGTCTTGGTCTTCAACACATCCAGTGAAATTTTGAGCTGTCTGTGTTTGCTACAAGAGGAGATATCACAAAGTATGCGCTTTTGTTATTTCCATTGCTTTCAATGCATTTTGGCCTAAAACTTGCATTTGCTGTTTTCTCTTAAACGCAGCATGGGAGAAAAACCATTTCACATCACATTTGTGGGTTTTGGTCTTCAACACATCCAGTGAAATTTTGAGCTGTCTGTGTTTGCTACAAGAGGAGATAACACAAAGTATGCGCTTTTGTGTTTCCATTGCTTTCAATGCATTTTGGCCTAAAACGTGCATTTGCTGTTTTCTCTCAAACGCAACATGGGAGAAAAACCATTTCACATCACATTTGTGGGTCTTGGTCTTCAACACATCCAGTGAAATTTTGAGCTGTCTGTGTTTGCTACAAGAGGAGATATCACAAAGTATGCCCTTTTGTTATTTCCATTGCTTTCAATGCATTTTGGCCTAAAACATGCATTTGCTGTTTTCTCTTAAACGCAACATGGGAGAAAAACCATTTCACATCACATTTGTGGGTCTTGGTCTTCAGCACATCCAGTGAAATTTTGAGCTGTCTGTGTTTGCTACAAGAGGAGATATCACAAAGAATGCGCTTTTGTTGTTTCCATTGCTTTCAATGCATTTTGGCCTAAAACGTGCATTTGCTGTTTTCTCTTAAACGCAACATGGGAGAAAAACCATTTCACATCACATTTGTGGGTCTTGGTCTTCAACACATCCAGTGAAATTTTGAGCTGTCTGTGTTTGCTACAAGAGGAGATATCACAAAGTATGCGCTTTTGTTATTTCCATTGCTTTCAATGCATTTTGGCCTAAAACTTGCATTTGCTGTTTTCTCTTAAATGCAGCATGGGAGAAAAACCATTTCACATCACATTTGTGGGTTTTGGTCTTCAACACATCCAGTGAAATTTTGAGCTGTCTGTGTTTGCTACAAGAGGAGATAACACAAAGTATGCGCTTTTGTTGTTTCCATTGCTTTCAATGCATTTTGGCCTAAAACGTGCATTTGCTGTTTTCTCTTAAACGCAACATGGGAGAAAAACCATTTCACATCACATTTGTGGGTTTTGGTCTTCAACACATCCAGTGAAATTTTGAGCTGTCTGTGTTTGCTACAAGAGGAGATAACACAATGTATGCGCTTTTGTGTTTCCATTGCTTTCAATGCATTTTGGCCTAAAACGTGCATTTGCTGTTTTCTATCAAACGCAACATGGGAGAAAAACCATTTCACATCACATTTGTGGGTCTTGGTCTTCAACACATCCAGTGAAATTTTGAGCTGTCTGTGTTTGCTACAAGAGGAGATAACACAAAGTATGCGCTTTTGTTGTTTCCATTGCTTTCAATGCATTTTGGCCTAAAACTTGCATTTGCTGTTTTCTCTTAAACGCAACATGGGAGAAAAACCATTTCACATCACATTTGTGGGTCTTGGTCATCAACACATCCAGTGAAATTTTGAGCTGTCTGTGTTTGCTACAAGAGGAGATATCACAAAGTATGCCCTTTTGTTATTTCCATTGCTTTCAATGCATTTTGGCCTAAAACGTGCATTTGCTGTTTTCTCTTAAACGCAACATGGGAGAAAAACCATTTCACATCACATTTGTGGGTTTTGGTCTTCAACACATCCAGTGAAATTTTGAGCTGTCTGTGTTTGCTACAAGAGGAGATAACACAAAGTATGCGCTTTTGTTACTTCCATTGCTTTCAAAGCATTTTGGCCTAAAACGTGCATTTGCTGTTTTCTCTTAAACGCAGCATGGGAGAAAAACCATTTCACATCACTTTTGTGGGTCTTGGTCTTCAACACATCCAGTGAAATTTGGAGCTGTCTGTGTTTGCTACAAGAGGAGATATCACAAAGTATGCACTTTTGTTGTTTTCATTGCTTTCAATGCATTTTGGCCTAAAACGTGCATTTGCTGTTTTCTCTTAACCGCAACATGGGAGAAAAACCATTTCACATCACATTTGTGGGTCTTGGTCTTCAACACATCCAGTGAAATTTTGAGCTGTCTGTGTTTGCTACAAGAGGAGATATCACAAAGTAAGCGCTTTTGTTGTTTTCATTGCTTTCAATGCATTTTGGCCTAAAACGTGCATTTGCTGTTTTCTCTTAAACGCAACATGGGAGAAAAACCATTTCACATCACATTTGTGGGTCTTGGTCTTCAACACATCCAGTGAAATTTTGAGCTGTCTGTGTTTGCTACAAGAGGAGATAACACAAAGTATGCGCTTTTGTGTTTCCATTGCTTTCAATGCATTTTGGCCTAAAACGTGCATTTGCTGTTTTCTATCAAACGCAACATGGGAGAAAAACCATTTCACATCACATTTGTGGGTCTTGGTCTTCAACACATCCAGTGAAATTTTGAGCTGTCTGTGTTTGCTACAAGAGGAGATAACACAAAGTATGCGCTTTTGTTGTTTCCATTGCTTTCAATGCATTTTGGCCTAAAACTTGCATTTGCTGTTTTCTCTTAAACGCAACATGGGAGAAAAACCATTTCACATCACATTTGTGGGTCTTGGTCATCAACACATCCAGTGAAATTTTGAGCTGTCTGTGTTTGCTACAAGAGGAGATATCACAAAGTATGCCCTTTTGTTATTTCCATTGCTTTCAATGCATTTTGGCCTAAAACGTGCATTTGCTGTTTTCTCTTAAACGCAACATGGGAGAAAAACCATTTCACATCACATTTGTGGGTTTTGGTCTTCAACACATCCAGTGAAATTTTGAGCTGTCTGTGTTTGCTACAAGAGGAGATAACACAAAGTATGCGCTTTTGTTGTTTCCATTGCTTTCAATGCATTTTGGCCTAAAACGTGCATTTGCTGTTTTCTCTTAAACGCAGCATGGGAGAAAAACCATTTCACATCACTTTTGTGGGTCTTGGTCTTCAACACATCCAGTGAAATTTTGAGCTGTCTGTGTTTGCTACAAGAGGAGATATCAGAAAGTATGCACTTTTGTTGTTTTCATTGCTTTCAATGCATTTTGGCCTAAAACGTGCATTTGCTGTTTTCTCTTAACCGCAACATGGGAGAAAAACCATTTCACATCACATTTGTGGGTCTTGGTCTTCAACACATCCAGTGAAATTTTGAGCTGTCTGTGTTTGCTACAAGAGGAGATATCACAAAGTATGCGCTTTTGTTGTTTTCATTGCTTTCAATGCATTTTGGCCTAAAACGTGCATTTGCTGTTTTCTCTTAAACGCAACATGGGAGAAAAACCATTTCACATCACATTTGTGGGTCTTGGTCTTCAACACATCCAGTGAAATTTTGAGCTGTCTGTGTTTGCTACAAGAGGAGATATCACAAAGTTAGCGCTTTTGTTGTTTTCATTGCTTTCAATGCATTTTGGCCTAAAACGAGCATTTGCTGTTTTCTCTTAAATGCAACATGGGAGAAAAACCATTTCACATCACATTTGTGGGTCTTGGTCTTCAACACATCCAGTGAAATTTTGAGCTGTCTGTGTTTGCTACAAGAGGAGATATCACAAAGTATGCCCTTTTGTTATTTCCATTGCTTTCAATGCATTTTGGCCTAAAACGTGCATTTGCTGTTTTCTCTTAAACGCAACATGGGAGAAAAACCATTTCACATCACATTTGTGGGTCTTGGTCTTCAACACATCCAGTGAAATTTTGAGCTGTCTGTGTTTGCTACAAGAGGAGATAACACAAAGTATGCGCTTTTGTGTTTCCATTGCTTTCAATGCATTTTGGCCTAAAACGTGCATTTGCTGTTTTCTATCAAACGCAACATGGGAGAAAAACCATTTCACATCACATTTGTGGGTCTTGGTCTTCAACACATCCAGTGAAATTTTGAGCTGTCTGTGTTTGCTACAAGAGGAGATAACACAAAGTATGCGCTTTTGTTGTTTCCATTGCTTTCAATGCATTTTGGCCTAAAACTTGCATTTGCTGTTTTCTCTTAAACGCAACATGGGAGAAAAACCATTTCACATCACATTTGTGGGTCTTGGTCATCAACACATCCAGTGAAATTTTGAGCTGTCTGTGTTTGCTACAAGAGGAGATATCACAAAGTATGCCCTTTTGTTATTTCCATTGCTTTCAATGCATTTTGGCCTAAAACGTGCATTTGCTGTTTTCTCTTAAACGCAACATGGGAGAAAAACCATTTCACATCACATTTGTGGGTTTTGGTCTTCAACACATCCAGTGAAATTTTGAGCTGTCTGTGTTTGCTACAAGAGGAGATAACACAAAGTATGCGCTTTTGTTGTTTCCATTGCTTTCAATGCATTTTGGCCTAAAACGTGCATTTGCTGTTTTCTCTTAAACGCAGCATGGGAGAAAAACCATTTCACATCACTTTTGTGGGTCTTGGTCTTCAACACATCCAGTGAAATTTTGAGCTGTCTGTGTTTGCTACAAGAGGAGATATCAGAAAGTATGCACTTTTGTTGTTTTCATTGCTTTCAATGCATTTTGGCCTAAAACGTGCATTTGCTGTTTTCTCTTAACCGCAACATGGGAGAAAAACCATTTCACATCACATTTGTGGGTCTTGGTCTTCAACACATCCAGTGAAATTTTGAGCTGTCTGTGTTTGCTACAAGAGGAGATATCACAAAGTATGCGCTTTTGTTGTTTTCATTGCTTTCAATGCATTTTGGCCTAAAACGTGCATTTGCTGTTTTCTCTTAAACGCAACATGGGAGAAAAACCATTTCACATCACATTTGTGGGTCTTGGTCTTCAACACATCCAGTGAAATTTTGAGCTGTCTGTGTTTGCTACAAGAGGAGATATCACAAAGTTAGCGCTTTTGTTGTTTTCATTGCTTTCAATGCATTTTGGCCTAAAACGAGCATTTGCTGTTTTCTCTTAAATGCAACATGGGAGAAAAACCATTTCACATCACATTTGTGGGTCTTGGTCTTCAACACATCCAGTGAAATTTTGAGCTGTCTGTGTTTGCTACAAGAGGAGATATCACAAAGTATGCGCTTTTGTTATTTCCATTGCTTTCAATGCATTTTGGCCTAAAACTTGCATTTGCTGTTTTCTCTTAAACGCAGCATGGGAGAAAAACCATTTCACATCACATTTGTGGGTTTTGGTCTTCAACACATCCAGTGAAATTTTGAGCTGTCTGTGTTTGCTACAAGAGGAGATAACACAAAGTATGCGCTTTTGTTGTTTCCATTGCTTTCAATGCATTTTGGCCTAAAACGTGCATTTGCTGTTTTCTCTTAAACGCAACATGGGAGAAAAACCATTTCACATCACATTTGTGGGTTTTGGTCTTCAACACATCCAGTGAAATTTTGAGCTGTCTGTGTTTGCTACAAGAGGAGATAACACAAAGTATGCGCTTTTGTGTTTCCATTGCTTTCAATGCATTTTGGCCTAAAACGTGCATTTGCTGTTTTCTCTCAAACGCAACATGGGAGAAAAACCATTTCACATCACATTTGTGGGTCTTGGTCTTCAACACATCCAGTGAAATTTTGAGCTGTCTGTGTTTGCTACTAGAGGAGATATCACAAAGTATGCGCTTTTGTTGTTTTCATTGCTTTCAATGCATTTTGGCCTAAAACGAGCATTTGCTGTTTTCTCTTAAACGCAACATGGGAGAAAAACCATTTCACATCACATTTGTGGGTCTTGGTCTTCAACACATCCAGTGAAATTTTGAGCTGTCTGTGTTTGCTACAAGAGGAGATAACACAAAGTATGCGCTTTTGTTGTTTCCATTGCTTTCAATGCATTTTGGCCTAAAACGTGCATTTGCTGTTTTCTCTTAAACGCAACATGGGAGAAAAACCATTTCACATCACATTTGTGGGTTTTGGTCTTCAACACATCCAGTGAAATTTTGAGCTGTCTGTGTTTGCTACAAGAGGAGATAACACAAAGTATGCGCTTTTGTTGTTTCCATTGCTTTCAATGCATTTTGGCCTAAAACGTGCATTTGCTGTTTTCTCTCAAATGCAACATGGGAGAAAAACCATTTCACATCACATTTGTGGGTCTTGGTCTTCAACACATCCAGTGAAATTTTGAGCTGTCTGTGTTTGCTACAAGAGGAGATAACACAAAGTATGCGCTTTTGTTGTTTCCATTGCTTTCAATGCATTTTGGCCTAAAACGTGCATTTGCTGTTTTCTCTTAAACGCAACATGGGAGAAAAACCATTTCACATCACATTTGTGGGTTTTGGTCTTCAACACATCCAGTGAAATTTTGAGCTGTCTGTGTTTGCTACAAGAGGAGATAACACAAAGTATGCGCTTTTGTGTTTCCATTGCTTTCAATGCACTTTGGCCTAAAACGTGCATTTGCTGTTTTC
The DNA here is from genome assembly GCA_031769625.1 of Taudactylus pleione. Lineage (NCBI taxonomy): Eukaryota > Metazoa > Chordata > Amphibia > Anura > Myobatrachidae > Taudactylus > Taudactylus pleione. Next base: position 102,213 of record JAUIMM010000274.1, on the reverse strand, counting down.
TCTCAAACGCAACATGGGAGAAAAACCATTTCACATCACATTTGTGGGTCTTGGTCTTCAACACATCCAGTGAAATTTTGAGCTGTCTGTGTTTGCTACAAGAGGAGATATCACAAAGTATGCCCTTTTGTTATTTCCATTGCTTTCAATGCATTTTGGCCTAAAACGTGCATTTGCTGTTTTCTCTTAAACGCAACATGGGAGAAAAACCATTTCACATCACATTTGTGGGTTTTGGTCTTCAACACATCCAGTGAAATTTTGAGCTGTCTGTGTTTGCTACAAGAGGAGATAACACAATGTATGCGCTTTTGTGTTTCCATTGCTTTCAATGCATTTTGGCCTAAAACGTGCATTTGCTGTTTTCTATCAAACGCAACATGGGAGAAAAACCATTTCACATCACATTTGTGGGTCTTGGTCTTCAACACATCCAGTGAAATTTTGAGCTGTCTGTGTTTGCTACAAGAGGAGATAACACAAAGTATGCGCTTTTGTTGTTTCCATTGCTTTCAATGCATTTTGGCCTAAAACTTGCATTTGCTGTTTTCTCTTAAACGCAACATGGGAGAAAAACCATTTCACATCACATTTGTGGGTCTTGGTCATCAACACATCCAGTGAAATTTTGAGCTGTCTGTGTTTGCTACAAGAGGAGATATCACAAAGTATGCCCTTTTGTTATTTCCATTGCTTTCAATGCATTTTGGCCTAAAACGTGCATTTGCTGTTTTCTCTTAAACGCAACATGGGAGAAAAACCATTTCACATCACATTTGTGGGTTTTGGTCTTCAACACATCCAGTGAAATTTTGAGCTGTCTGTGTTTGCTACAAGAGGAGATAACACAAAGTATGCGCTTTTGTTACTTCCATTGCTTTCAAAGCATTTTGGCCTAAAACGTGCATTTGCTGTTTTCTCTTAAACGCAGCATGGGAGAAAAACCATTTCACATCACTTTTGTGGGTCTTGGTCTTCAACACATCCAGTGAAATTTTGAGCTGTCTGTGTTTGCTACAAGAGGAGATATCACAAAGTATGCACTTTTGTTGTTTTCATTGCTTTCAATGCATTTTGGCCTAAAACGTGCATTTGCTGTTTTCTCTTAACCGCAACATGGGAGAAAAACCATTTCACATCACATTTGTGGGTCTTGGTCTTCAACACATCCAGTGAAATTTTGAGCTGTCTGTGTTTGCTACAAGAGGAGATATCACAAAGTAAGCGCTTTTGTTGTTTTCATTGCTTTCAATGCATTTTGGCCTAAAACGTGCATTTGCTGTTTTCTCTTAAACGCAACATGGGAGAAAAACCATTTCACATCACATTTGTGGGTCTTGGTCTTCAACACATCCAGTGAAATTTTGAGCTGTCTGTGTTTGCTACAAGAGGAGATAACACAAAGTATGCGCTTTTGTGTTTCCATTGCTTTCAATGCATTTTGGCCTAAAACGTGCATTTGCTGTTTTCTATCAAACGCAACATGGGAGAAAAACCATTTCACATCACATTTGTGGGTCTTGGTCTTCAACACATCCAGTGAAATTTTGAGCTGTCTGTGTTTGCTACAAGAGGAGATAACACAAAGTATGCGCTTTTGTTGTTTCCATTGCTTTCAATGCATTTTGGCCTAAAACTTGCATTTGCTGTTTTCTCTTAAACGCAACATGGGAGAAAAACCATTTCACATCACATTTGTGGGTCTTGGTCATCAACACATCCAGTGAAATTTTGAGCTGTCTGTGTTTGCTACAAGAGGAGATATCACAAAGTATGCCCTTTTGTTATTTCCATTGCTTTCAATGCATTTTGGCCTAAAACGTGCATTTGCTGTTTTCTCTTAAACGCAACATGGGAGAAAAACCATTTCACATCACATTTGTGGGTTTTGGTCTTCAACACATCCAGTGAAATTTTGAGCTGTCTGTGTTTGCTACAAGAGGAGATAACACAAAGTATGCGCTTTTGTTGTTTCCATTGCTTTCAATGCATTTTGGCCTAAAACGTGCATTTGCTGTTTTCTCTTAAACGCAGCATGGGAGAAAAACCATTTCACATCACTTTTGTGGGTCTTGGTCTTCAACACATCCAGTGAAATTTTGAGCTGTCTGTGTTTGCTACAAGAGGAGATATCAGAAAGTATGCACTTTTGTTGTTTTCATTGCTTTCAATGCATTTTGGCCTAAAACGTGCATTTGCTGTTTTCTCTTAACCGCAACATGGGAGAAAAACCATTTCACATCACATTTGTGGGTCTTGGTCTTCAACACATCCAGTGAAATTTTGAGCTGTCTGTGTTTGCTACAAGAGGAGATATCACAAAGTATGCGCTTTTGTTGTTTTCATTGCTTTCAATGCATTTTGGCCTAAAACGTGCATTTGCTGTTTTCTCTTAAACGCAACATGGGAGAAAAACCATTTCACATCACATTTGTGGGTCTTGGTCTTCAACACATCCAGTGAAATTTTGAGCTGTCTGTGTTTGCTACAAGAGGAGATATCACAAAGTTAGCGCTTTTGTTGTTTTCATTGCTTTCAATGCATTTTGGCCTAAAACGAGCATTTGCTGTTTTCTCTTAAATGCAACATGGGAGAAAAACCATTTCACATCACATTTGTGGGTCTTGGTCTTCAACACATCCAGTGAAATTTTGAGCTGTCTGTGTTTGCTACAAGAGGAGATATCACAAAGTATGCGCTTTTGTTATTTCCATTGCTTTCAATGCATTTTGGCCTAAAACTTGCATTTGCTGTTTTCTCTTAAACGCAGCATGGGAGAAAAACCATTTCACATCACATTTGTGGGTTTTGGTCTTCAACACATCCAGTGAAATTTTGAGCTGTCTGTGTTTGCTACAAGAGGAGATAACACAAAGTATGCGCTTTTGTTGTTTCCATTGCTTTCAATGCATTTTGGCCTAAAACGTGCATTTGCTGTTTTCTCTTAAACGCAACATGGGAGAAAAACCATTTCACATCACATTTGTGGGTTTTGGTCTTCAACACATCCAGTGAAATTTTGAGCTGTCTGTGTTTGCTACAAGAGGAGATAACACAAAGTATGCGCTTTTGTGTTTCCATTGCTTTCAATGCATTTTGGCCTAAAACGTGCATTTGCTGTTTTCTCTCAAACGCAACATGGGAGAAAAACCATTTCACATCACATTTGTGGGTCTTGGTCTTCAACACATCCAGTGAAATTTTGAGCTGTCTGTGTTTGCTACTAGAGGAGATATCACAAAGTATGCGCTTTTGTTGTTTTCATTGCTTTCAATGCATTTTGGCCTAAAACGAGCATTTGCTGTTTTCTCTTAAACGCAACATGGGAGAAAAACCATTTCACATCACATTTGTGGGTCTTGGTCTTCAACACATCCAGTGAAATTTTGAGCTGTCTGTGTTTGCTACAAGAGGAGATAACACAAAGTATGCGCTTTTGTTGTTTCCATTGCTTTCAATGCATTTTGGCCTAAAACGTGCATTTGCTGTTTTCTCTTAAACGCAACATGGGAGAAAAACCATTTCACATCACATTTGTGGGTTTTGGTCTTCAACACATCCAGTGAAATTTTGAGCTGTCTGTGTTTGCTACAAGAGGAGATAACACAAAGTATGCGCTTTTGTTGTTTCCATTGCTTTCAATGCATTTTGGCCTAAAACGTGCATTTGCTGTTTTCTCTCAAATGCAACATGGGAGAAAAACCATTTCACATCACATTTGTGGGTCTTGGTCTTCAACACATCCAGTGAAATTTTGAGCTGTCTGTGTTTGCTACAAGAGGAGATAACACAAAGTATGCGCTTTTGTTGTTTCCATTGCTTTCAATGCATTTTGGCCTAAAACGTGCATTTGCTGTTTTCTCTTAAACGCAACATGGGAGAAAAACCATTTCACATCACATTTGTGGGTTTTGGTCTTCAACACATCCAGTGAAATTTTGAGCTGTCTGTGTTTGCTACAAGAGGAGATAACACAAAGTATGCGCTTTTGTGTTTCCATTGCTTTCAATGCACTTTGGCCTAAAACGTGCATTTGCTGTTTTCTCTCAAACGCAACATGGGAGAAAAACCATTTCACATCACATTTGTGGGTCTTGGTCTTCAACACATCCAGTGAAATTTTGAGCTGTCTGTGTTTGCTACAAGAGGAGATATCACAAAGTATGCCCTTTTGTTATTTCCATTGCTTTCAATGCATTTTGGCCTAAAACGTGCATTTGCTGTTTTCTCTTAAACGCAACATGGGAGAAAAACCATTTCACATCACATTTGTGGGTTTTGGTCTTCAACACATCCAGTGAAATTTTGAGCTGTCTGTGTTTGCTACAAGAGGAGATAACACAAAGTATGCGCTTTTGTGTTTCCATTGCTTTCAATGCATTTTGGCCTAAAACGTGCATTTGCTGTTTTCTCTCAAACGCAACATGGGAGAAAAACCATTTCACATCACATTTGTTGGTTTTGGTCTTCAACACATCCAGTGAAATTTTGAGCTGTCTGTGTTTGCTACAAGAGGAGATATCACAAAGTATGCCCTTTTGTTATTTCCATTGCTTTCAATGCATTTTGGCCTAAAACTTGCATTTGCTGTTTTCTCTTAAACGCAACATGGGAGAAAAACCATTTCACATCACATTTGTTGGTTTTGGTCTTCAACACATCCAGTGAAATTTTGAGCTGTCTGTGTTTGCTACAAGAGGAGATAACACAAAGTATGCGCTTTTGTTGTTTCCATTGCTTTCAATGCATTTTGGCCTAAAACGAGCATTTGCTGTTTTCTCTTAAACGCAACATGGGAGAAAAACCATTTCACATCACATTTGTGGGTCTTGGTCTTCAACACATCCAGTGAAATTTTGAGCTGTCTGTGTTTGCTACAAGAGGAGATATCACAAAGTATGCGCTTTTGTTATTTCCATTGCTTTCAATGTATTTTGGCCTAAAACGTGCATTTGCTGTTTTCTCTTAAACGCAGCATGGGAGAAAAACCATTTCACATCACATTTGTGGGTTTTGGTCTTCAACACATCCAGTGAAATTTTGAGCTGTCTGTGTTTGCTACAAGAGGAGATATCACAAAGTATGCACTTTTGTTATTTCCATTGCTTTCAATGCATTTTGGCCTAAAACTTGCATTTGCTGTTTTCTCTTAAACGCAGCATGGGAGAAAAACCATTTCACATCACATTTGTGGGTTTTGTTCTTCAACACATCCAGTGAAATTTTGAGCTGTCTGTGTTTGCTACAAGAGGAGATAACACAAAGTATGCGCTTTTGTTGTTTCCATTGCTTTCAATGCATTTTGGCCTAAAACGTGCATTTGCTGTTTTCTCTTAAACGCAACATGGGAGAAAAACCATTTCACATCACATTTGTGGGTTTTGGTCTTCAACACATCCAGTGAAATTTTGAGCTGTCTGTGTTTGCTACAAGAGGAGATAACACAAAGTATGCGCTTTTGTGTTTCCATTGCTTTCAATGCATTTTGGCCTAAAACGTGCATTTGCTGTTTTCTCTCAAACGCAACATGGGAGAAAAACCATTTCACATCACATTTGTGGGTCTTGGTCATCAACACATCCAGTGAAATTTTGAGCTGTCTGTGTTTGCTACAAGAGGAGATATCACAAAGTATGCCCTTTTGTTATTTCCATTGCTTTCAATGCATTTTGGCCTAAAACGTGCATTTGCTGTTTTCTCTTAAACGCAACATGGGAGAGAAAAACCATTTCACATCACATTTGTGGGTTTTGGTCTTCAACACATCCAGTGAAATTTTGAGCTGTCTGTGTTTGCTACAAGAGGAGATATCACAAAGTATGCCCTTTTGTTATTTCCATTGCTTTCAATGCATTTTGGCCTAAAACGTGCATTTGCTGTTTTCTCTTAAACGCAACATGGGAGAAAAACCATTTCACATCACATTTGTGGGTCTTGGTCTTCAACACATCCAGTGAAATTTTGAGCTGTCTGTGTTTGCTACAAGAGGAGATATCACAAAGTATGCGCTTTTGTTGTTTTCATTGCTTTCAATGCATTTTGGCCTAAAACGAGCATTTGCTATTTTCTCTTAAACGCAACATGGGAGAAAAACCATTTCACATCACATTTGTGGGTCTTGGTCTTCAACACATCCAGTGAAATTTTGAGCTGTCTGTGTTTGCTACAAGAGGAGATATCACAAAATATGCGCTTTTGTTATTTCCATTGCTTTCAATGCATTTTGGCCTAAAACTTGCATTTGCTGTTTTCTCTTAAACGCAGCATGGGAGAAAAACCATTTCACATCACATTTGTGGGTTTTGGTCTTCAACACATCCAGTGAAATTTTGAGCTGTCTGTGTTTGCTACAAGAGGAGATAACACAAAGTATGCGCTTTTGTTGTTTCCATTGCTTTCAATGCATTTTGGCCTAAAACGTGCATTTGCTGTTTTCTCTTAAACGCAACATGGGAGAAAAACCATTTCACATCACATTTGTGGGTTTTGGTCTTCAACACATCCAGTGAAATTTTGAGCTGTCTGTGTTTGCTACAAGAGGAGATAACACAAAGTATGCGCTTTGGTGTTTCCATTGCTTTCAATGCATTTTGGCCTAAAACGTGCATTTGCTGTTTTCTCTCAAACGCAACATGGGAGAAAAACCATTTCACATCACATTTGTGGGTCTTGGTCTTCAACACATCCAGTGAAATTTTGAGCTGTCTGTGTTTGCTACTAGAGGAGATATCACAAAGTATGCGCTTTTGTTGTTTTCATTGCTTTCAATGCATTTTGGCCTAAAACGAGCATTTGCTGTTTTCTCTTAAACGCAACATGGGAGAAAAACCATTTCACATCACATTTGTGGGTCTTGGTCTTCAACACATCCAGTGAAATTTTGAGCTGTCTGTGTTTGCTACAAGAGGAGATATCACAAAGTATGCGCTTTTGTTGTTTCCATTGCTTTCAATGCATTTTGGCCTAAAACGTGCATTTGCTGTTTTCTCTTAAACGCAACATGGGAGAAAAACCATTTCACATCACATTTGTGGGTTTTGGTCTTCAACACATCCAGTGAAATTTTGAGCTGTCTGTGTTTGCTACAAGAGGAGATAACACAAAGTATGCGCTTTTGTTGTTTCCATTGCTTTCAATGCATTTTGGCCTAAAACGTGCATTTGCTGTTTTCTCTCAAATGCAACATGGGAGAAAAACCATTCACATCACATTTGTGGGTCTTGGTCTTCAACACATCCAGTGAAATTTTGAGCTGTCTGTGTTTGCTACAAGAGGAGATATCACAAAGTATGCCCTTTTGTTATTTCCATTGCTTTCAATGCATTTTGGCCTAAAACGTGCATTTGCTGTTTTCTCTTAAACGCAACATGGGAGAAAAACCATTTCACATTACATTTGTGGGTTTTGGTCTTCAACACATCCAGTGAAATTTTGAGCTGTCTGTGTTTGCTACAAGAGGAGATAACACAAAGTATGCGCTTTTGTGTTTCCATTGCTTTCAATGCATTTTGGCCTAAAACGTGCATTTGCTGTTTTCTCTCAAACGCAACATGGGAGAAAAACCATTTCACATCACATTTGAGGGTCTTGGTCTTCAACACATCCAGTGAAATTTTGAGCTGTCTGTGTTTGCTACAAGAGGAGATATCACAAAGTATGCCCTTTTGTTATTTCCATTGCTTTCAATGCATTTTGGCCTAAAACTTGCATTTGCTGTTTTCTCTTAAACGCAACATGGGAGAAAAACCATTTCACATCACATTTGTTGGTTTTGGTCTTCAACACATCCAGTGAAATTTTGAGCTGTCTGTGTTTGCTACAAGAGGAGATAACACAAAGTATGCGCTTTTGTTGTTTCCATTGCTTTCAATGCATTTTGGCCTAAAACGTGCATTTGCTGTTTTCTCTTAAACGCAACATGGGAGAAAAACCATTTCACATCACATTTGTGGGTCTTGGTCTTCAACACATCCAGTGAAATTTTGAGCTGTCTGTGTTTGCTACAAGAGGAGATATCACAAAGTATGCGCTTTTGTTATTTCCATTGCTTTCAATGCATTTTGGCCTAAAACTTGCATTTGCTGTTTTCTCTTAAACGCAGCATGGGAGAAAAACCATTTCACATCACATTTGTGGGTTTTGGTCTTCAACACATCCAGTGAAATTTTGAGCTGTCTGTGTTTGCTACAAGAGGAGATAACACAAAGTATGCGCTTTTGTTGTTTCCATTGCTTTCAATGCATTTTGGCCTAAAACGTGCATTTGCTGTTTTCTCTTAAACGCAACATGGGAGAAAAACCATTTCACATCACATTTGTGGGTTTTGGTCTTCAACACATCCAGTGAAATTTTGAGCTGTCTGTGTTTGCTACAAGAGGAGATAACACAAAGTATGCGCTTTTGTGTTTCCATTGCTTTCAATGCATTTTGGCCTAAAACGTGCATTTGCTGTTTTCTCTCAAACGCAACATGGGAGAAAAACCATTTCACATCACATTTGTGGGTCTTGGCCTTCAACACATCCAGTGAAATTTTGAGCTGTCTGTGTTTGCTACAAGAGGAGATATCACAAAGTATGCGCTTTTGTTATTTCCATTGCTTTCAATGCATTTTGGCCTAAAACTTGCATTTGCTGTTTTCTCTTAAACGCAGCATGGGAGAAAAACCATTTCACATCACATTTGTGGGTTTTGGTCTTCAACACATCCAGTGAAATTTTGAGCTGTCTGTGTTTGCTACAAGAGGAGATAACACAAAGTATGCGCTTTTGTTGTTTCCATTGCTTTCAATGCATTTTGGCCTAAAACGTGCATTTGCTGTTTTCTCTTAAACGCAACATGGGAGAAAAACCATTTCACATCACATTTGTGGGTTTTGGTCTTCAACACATCCAGTGAAATTTTGAGCTGTCTGTGTTTGCTACAAGAGGAGATAACACAAAGTATGCGCTTTTGTGTTTCCATTGCTTTCAATGCATTTTGGCCTAAAACGTGCATTTGCTGTTTTCTCTCAAACGCAACATGGGAGAAAAACCATTTCACATCACATTTGTGGGTCTTGGTCATCAACACATCCAGTGAAATTTTGAGCTGTCTGTGTTTGCTACAAGAGGAGATATCACAAAGTATGCCCTTTTGTTATTTCCATTGCTTTCAATGCATTTTGGCCTAAAACGTGCATTTGCTGTTTTCTCTTAAACGCAACATGGGAGAAAAACCATTTCACATCACATTTGTCGGTTTTGGTCTTCAACACATCCAGTGAAATTTTGAGCTGTCTGTGTTTGCTACAAGAGGAGATAACACAAAGTATGCGCTTTTGTTGTTTCCATTGCTTTCAATGCATTTTGGCCTAAAACGTGCATTTGCTGTTTTCTCTTAAACGCAACATGGGAGAAAAACCATTTCACATCACATTTGTGGGTCTTGGTCTTCAACACATCCAGTGAAATTTTGAGCTGTCTGTGTTTGCTACAAGAGGAGATATCACAAAGTATGCGCTTTTGTTGTTTCCATTGCTTTCAATGCATTTTTTCCTAAAACGTGCATTTGCTGTTTTCTCTTAAACGCAGCATGGGAGAAAAACCATTTCACATCACTTTTGTGGGTCTTGGTCTTCAACACATCCAGTGAAATTTTGAGCTGTCTGTGTTTGCTACAAGAGGAGATATCACAAAGTATGCACTTTTGTTGTTTTCATTGCTTTCAATGCATTTTGGCCTAAAACGTGCATTTGCTGTTTTCTCTTAAACGCAACATGGGAGAAAAACCATTTCACATCACATTTGTGGGTCTTGGTCTTCAACACATCCAGTGAAATTTTGAGCTGTCTGTGTTTGCTACAAGAGTAGATATCACAAAGTATGCGCTTTTGTTGTTTTCATTGCTTTCAATGCATTTTGGCCTAAAACGTGCATTTGCTGTTTTCTCTTAAACGCAACATGGGAGAAAAACCATTTCACATCACATTTGTGGGTCTTGGTCTTCAACACATCCAGTGAAATTTTGAGCTGTCTGTGTTTGCTACAAAAGGAGATATCACAAAGTTAGCGCTTTTGTTGTTTTCATTGCTTTCAATGCATTTTGGCCTAAAACGAGCATTTGCTGTTTTCTCTTAAACGCAACATGGGAGAAAAACCATTTCACATCACATTTGTGGGTCTTGGTCTTCAACACATCCAGTGAAATTTTGAGCTGTCTGTGTTTGCTACAAGAGGAGATATCACAAAGTATGCGCTTTTGTTATTTCCATTGCTTTCAATGCATTTTGGCCTAAAACTTGCATTTGCTGTTTTCTCTTAAACGCAGCATGGGAGAAAAACCATTTCACATCACATTTGTGGGTTTTGGTCTTCAACACATCCAGTGAAATTTTGAGCTGTCTGTGTTTGCTACTAGAGGAGATATCACAAAGTATGCGCTTTTGTTGTTTTCATTGCTTTCAATGCATTTTGGCCTAAAACGAGCATTTGCTGTTTTCTCTTAAACGCAACATGGGAGAAAAACCATTTCACATCACATTTGTGGGTCTTGGTCTTCAACACATCCAGTGAAATTTTGAGCTGTCTGTGTTTGCTACAAGAGGAGATATCACAAAGTATGCGCTTTTGTTATTTCCATTGCTTTCAATGCATTTTGGCCTAAAACTTGCATTTGCTGTTTTCTCTTAAACGCAGCATGGGAGAAAAACCATTTCACATCACATTTGTGGGTTTTGGTCTTCAACACATCCAGTGAAATTTTGAGCTGTCTGTGTTTCCTACAAGAGGAGATAACACAAAGTATGCGCTTTTGTTGTTTCCATTGCTTTCAATGCATTTTGGCCTAAAACGTGCATTTGCTGTTTTCTCTTAAACGCAACATGGGAGAAAAACCAATTCACATCACATTTGTGGGTTTTGGTCTTCAACACATCCAGTGAAATTTTGAGCTGTCTGTGTTTGCTACAAGAGGAGATAACACAAAGTATGCGCTTTTGTGTTTCCATTGCTTTCAATGCATTTTGGCCTAAAACGTGCATTTGCTGTTTTCTCTCAAACGCAACATGGGAGAAAAACCATTTCACATCACATTTGAGGGTCTTGGTCTTCAACACATCCAGTGAAATTTTGAGCTGTCTGTGTTTGCTACAAGAGGAGATATCACAAAGTATGCCCTTTTATTATTTCCATTGCTTTCAATGCATTTTGGCCTAAAACTTGCATTTGCTGTTTTCTCTTAAACGCAACATGGGAGAAAAACCATTTCACATCACATTTGTTGGTTTTGGTCTTCAACACATCCAGTGAAATTTTGAGCTGTCTGTGTTTGCTACAAGAGGAGATAACACAAAGTATGCGCTTTTGTTGTTTCCATTGCTTTCAATGCATTTTGGCCTAAAACGTGCATTTGCTGTTTTCTCTTAAACGCAACATGGGAGAAAAACCATTTCACATCACATTTGTGGGTCTTGGTCTTCAACACATCCAGTGAAATTTTGAGCTGTCTGTGTTTGCTACAAGAGGAGATATCACAAAGTATGCGCTTTTGTTATTTCCATTGCTTTCAATGCATTTTGGCCTAAAACTTGCATTTGCTGTTTTCTCTTAAACGCAGCATGGGAGAAAAACCATTTCACATCACATTTGTGGGTTTTGGTCTTCAACACATCCAGTGAAATTTTGAGCTGTCTGTGTTTGCTACAAGAGGAGATAACACAAAGTATGCGCTTTTGTTGTTTCCATTGCTTTCAATGCATTTTGGCCTAAAACGTGCATTTGCTGTTTTCTCTTAAACGCAACATGGGAGAAAAACCATTTCACATCACATTTGTGGGTTTTGGTCTTCAACACATCCAGTGAAATTTTGAGCTGTCTGTGTTTGCTACAAGAGGAGATAACACAAAGTATGCGCTTTTGTGTTTCCATTGCTTTCAATGCATTTTGGCCTAAAACGTGCATTTGCTGTTTTCTCTCAAACGCAACATGGGAGAAAAACCATTTCACATCACATTTGTGGGTCTTGGTCTTCAACACATCCAGTGAAATTTTGAGCTGTCTGTGTTTGCTACAAGAGGAGATATCACAAAGTATGTGCTTTTGTTGTTTTCATTGCTTTCAATGCATTTTGGCCTAAAACGTGCATTTGCTGTTTTCTCTTAAACGCAACATGGGAGAAAAACCACTTCACATCACATTTGTGGGTCTTGGTCTTCAACACATCCAGTGAAATTTTGAGCTGTCTGTGTTTGCTACAAAAGGAGATATCACAAAGTTAGCGCTTTTGTTGTTTTCATTGCTTTCAATGCATTTTGGCCTAAAACGAGCATTTGCTGTTTTCTCTTAAACGCAACATGGGAGAAAAACCATTTCACATCACATTTGTGGGTCTTGGTCTTCAACACATCCAGTGAAATTTTGAGCTGTCTGTGTTTGCTACAAGAGGAGATAACACAAAGTATGCGCTTTTGTTATTTCCATTGCTTTCAATGCATTTTGGCCTAAAACTTGCATTTGCTGTTTTCTCTTAAACGCAGCATGGGAGAAAAACCATTTCACATCACATTTGTGGGTTTTGGTCTTCAACACATCCAGTGAAATTTTGAGCTGTCTGTGTTTGCTACTAGAGGAGATATCACAAAGTATGCGCTTTTGTTGTTTTTATTGCTTTCAATGCATTTTGGCCTAAAACGAGCATTTGCTGTTTTCTCTTAAACGCAACATGGGAGAAAAACCATTTCACATCACATTTGTGGGTCTTGGTCTTCAACACATCCAGTGAAATTTTGAGCTGTCTGTGTTTGCTACAAGAGGAGATATCACAAAGTATGCGCTTTTGTTATTTCCATTGCTTTCAATGCATTTTGGCCTAAAACTTGCATTTGCTGTTTTCTCTTAAACGCAGCATGGGAGAAAAACCATTTCACATCACATTTGTGGGTTTTGGTCTTCAACACATCCAGTGAAATTTTGAGCTGTCTGTGTTTGCTACAAGAGGAGATAACACAAAGTATGCGCTTTTGTTGTTTCCATTGCTTTCAATGCATTTTGGCCTAAAACGTGCATTTGCTGTTTTCTCTTAAACGCAACATGGGAGAAAAACCAATTCACATCACATTTGTGGGTTTTGGTCTTCAACACATCCAGTGAAATTTTGAGCTGTCTGTGTTTGCTACAAGAGGAGATAACACAAAGTATGCGCTTTTGTTGTTTCCATTGCTTTCAATGCATTTTGGCCTAAAACGTGCATTTGCTGTTTTCTCTCAAATGCAACATGGGAGAAAAACCATTTCACATCACATTTGTGGGTCTTGGTCTTCAACACATCCAGTGAAATTTTGAGCTGTCTGTGTTTGCTACAAGAGGAGATAACACAAAGTATGCGCTTTTGTTGTTTCCATTGCTTTCAATGCATTTTGGCCTAAAACGTGCATTTGCTGTTTTCTCTTAAACGCAACATGGGAGAAAAACCATTTCACATCACATTTGTGGGTTTTGGTCTTCAACACATCCAGTGAAATTTTGAGCTGTCTGTGTTTGCTACAAGAGGAGATAACACAAAGTATGCGCTTTTGTGTTTCCATTGCTTTCAATGCATTTTGGCCTAAAACGTGCATTTGCTGTTTTCTCTCAAACGCAACATGGGAGAAAAACCATTTCACATCACATTTGTGGGTCTTGGTCTTCAACACATCCAGTGAAATTTTGAGCTGTCTCTGTTTGCTACAAGAGGAGATATCACAAAGTATGCCCTTTTGTCATTTCCATTGCTTTCAATGCATTTTGGCCTAAAACGTGCATTTGCTGTTTTCTCTTAAACGCAACATGGGAGAAAAACCATTTCACATCACATTTGTGGGTTTTGGTCTTCAACACATCCAGTGAAATTTTGAGCTGTCTGTGTTTGCTACAAGAGGAGATAACACAAAGTATGCGCTTTTGTGTTTCCATTGCTTTCAATGCATTTTGGCCTAAAACGTGCATTTGCTGTTTTCTCTCAAACGCAACATGGGAGAAAAACCATTTCACATCACATTTGAGGGTCTTGGTCTTCAACACATCCAGTGAAATTTTGAGCTGTCTGTGTTTGCTACAAGAGGAGATATCACAAAGTATGCCCTTTTGTTATTTCCATTGCTTTCAATGCATTTTGGCCTAAAACGTGCATTTGCTGTTTTCTCTTAAACGCAACATGGGAGAAAAACCATTTCACATCACATTTGTGGGTCTTGGTCTTCAACACATCCAGTGAAATTTTGAGCTGTCTGTGTTTGCTACAAGAGTAGATATCACAAAGTATGCGCTTTTGTTGTTTTCATTGCTTTCAATGCATTTTGGCCTAAAACGAGCATTTGCTGTTTTCTCTTAAACGCAACATGGGAGAAAAACCATTTCACATCACATTTGTGGGTCTTGGTCTTCAACACATCCAGTGAAATTTTGAGCTGTCTGTGTTTGCTACAAGAGGAGATAACACAAAGTATGCGCTTTTGTTATTTCCATTGCTTTCAATGCATTTTGGCCTAAAACTTGCATTTGCTGTTTTCTCTTAAACGCAGCATGGGAGAAAAACCATTTCACATCACATTTGTGGGTTTTGGTCTTCAACACATCCAGTGAAATTTTGAGCTGTCTGTGTTTGCTACAAGAGTAGATATCACAAAGTATGCGCTTTTGTTGTTTTTATTGCTTTCAATGCATTTTGGCCTAAAACGAGCATTTGCTGTTTTCTCTTAAACGCAACATGGGAGAAAAACCATTTCACATCACATTTGTGGGTCTTGGTCTTCAACACATCCAGTGAAATTTTGAGCTGTCTGTGTTTGCTACAAGAGGAGATATCACAAAGTATGCGCTTTTGTTATTTCCATTGCTTTCAATGCATTTTGGCCTAAAACTTGCATTTGCTGTTTTCTCTTAAACGCAGCATGGGAGAAAAACCATTTCACATCACATTTGTGGGTTTTGGTCTTCAACACATCCAGTGAAATTTTGAGCTGTCTGTGTTTGCTACAAGAGGAGATAACACAAAGTATGCGCTTTTGTTGTTTCCATTGCTTTCAATGCATTTTGGCCTAAAACGTGCATTTGCTGTTTTCTCTTAAACGCAACATGGGAGAAAAACCAATTCACATCACATTTGTGGGTTTTGATCTTCAACACATCCAGTGAAATTTTGAGCTGTCTGTGTTTGCTACAAGAGGAGATAACACAAAGTATGCGCTTTTGTTGTTTCCATTTCTTTCAATGCATTTTGGCCTAAAACGTGCATTTGCTGTTTTCTCTCAAATGCAACATGGGAGAAAAACCATTTCACATCACATTTGTGGGTCTTGGTCTTCAACACATCCAGTGAAATTTTGAGCTGTCTGTGTTTGCTACAAGAGGAGATAACACAAAGTATGCGCTTTTGTTGTTTCCATTGCTTTCAATGCATTTTGGCCTAAAACGTGCATTTGCTGTTTTCTCTTAAACGCAACATGGGAGAAAAACCATTTCACATCACATTTGTGGGTTTTGGTCTTCAACACATCCAGTGAAATTTTGAGCTGTCTGTGTTTGCTACAAGAGGAGATAACACAAAGTATGCACTTTTGTGTTTCCATTGCTTTCAATGCATTTTGGCCTAAAACGTGCATTTGCTGTTTTCTCTCAAACGCAACATGGGAGAAAAACCATTTCACATCACATTTGTGGGTCTTGGTCTTCAACACATCCAGTGAAATTTTGAGCTGTCTCTGTTTGCTACAAGAGGAGATATCACAAAGTATGCCCTTTTGTTATTTCCATTGCTTTCAAAGCATTTTGGCCTAAAACGTGCATTTGCTGTTTTCTCTTAAACGCAACATGGGAGAAAAACCATTTCACATCACATTTGTGGGTTTTGGTCTTCAACACATCCAGTGAAATTTTGAGCTGTCTGTGTTTGCTACAAGAGGAGATAACACAAAGTATGCGCTTTTGTGTTTCCATTGCTTTCAATGCATTTTGGCCTAAAACGTGCATTTGCTGTTTTCTCTCAAACGCAACATGGGAGAAAAACCATTTCACATCACATTTGAGGGTCTTGGTCTTCAACACATCCAGTGAAATTTTGAGCTGTCTGTGTTTGCTACAAGAGGAGATATCACAAAGTATGCCCTTTTGTTATTTCCATTGCTTTCAATGCATTTTGGCCTAAAACTTGCATTTGCTGTTTTCTCTTAAACGCAACATGGGAGAAAAACCATTTCACATCAGATTTGTTGGTTTTGGTCTTCAACACATCCAGTGAAATTTTGAGCTGTCTGTGTTTGCTACAAGAGGAGATAACACAAAGTATGCGCTTTTGTTGTTTCCATTGCTTTCAATGCATTTTGGCCTAAAACGTGCATTTGCTGTTTTCTCTTAAACGCAACATGGGAGAAAAACCATTTCACATCACATTTGTGGGTCTTGGTCTTCAACACATCCAGTGAAATTTTGAGCTGTCTGTGTTTGCTACAAGAGGAGATATCACAAAGTATGCGCTTTTGTTATTTCCATTGCTTTCAATGCATTTTGGCCTAAAACTTGCATTTGCTGTTTTCTCTTAAACGCAGCATGGGAGAAAAACCATTTCACATCACATTTGTGGGTTTTGGTCTTCAACACATCCAGTGAAATTTTGAGCTGTCTGTGTTTGCTACAAGAGGAGATAACACAAAGTATGCGCTTTTGTTGTTTCCATTGCTTTCAATGCATTTTGGCCTAAAACGTGCATTTGCTGTTTTCTCTTAAACGCAACATGGGAGAAAAACCATTTCACATCACATTTGTGGGTTTTGGTCTTCAACACATCCAGTGAAATTTTGAGTTGTCTGTGTTTGCTACAAGAGGAGATAACACAAAGTATGCGCTTTTGTGTTTCCATTGCTTTTAATTCCTTTTTGCCTAAAACGTGCATTTGCTGTTTTCTCTCAAACGCAACATGGGAGAAAAACCATTTCACATCACATTTGTGGGTCTTGGTCTTCAACACATCCAGTGAAATTTTGAGCTGTCTGTGTTTGCTACAAGAGGAGATATCACAAAGTATGCGCTTTTGTTATTTCCATTGCTTTCAATGCATTTTGGCCTAAAACTTGCATTTGCTGTTTTCTCTTAAACGCAGCATGGGAGAAAAACCATTTCACATCACATTTGTGGGTTTTGGTCTTCAACACATCCAGTGAAATTTTGAGCTGTCTGTGTTTGCTACAAGAGGAGATAACACAAAGTATGCGCTTTTGTGTTTCCATTGCTTTCAATGCATTTTGGCCTAAAACGTGCATTTGCTGTTTTCTCTCAAACGCAACATGGGAGAAAAACCATTTCACATCACATTTGTGGGTCTTGGTCTTCAACACATCCAGTGAAATTTTGAGCTGTCTGTGTTTGCTACAAGAGGAGATATCACAAAGTATGCCCTTTTGTTATTTCCATTGCTTTCAATGCATTTTGGCCTAAAACGTGCATTTGCTGTTTTCTCTTAAATGCAACATGGGAGAAAAACCATTTCACATCACATTTGTGGGTTTTGGTCTTCAACACATCCAGTGAAATTTTGAGCTGTCTGTGTTTGCTACAAGATGAGATAACACAAAGTATGCGCTTTTGTTGTTTCCATTGCTTTCAATGCATTTTGGCCTAAAACGTGCATTTGCTGTTTTCTCTTAAACGCAACATGGGAGAAAAACCATTTCACATCACATTTGTGGGTTTTGGTCTTCAACACATCCAGTGAAATTTTGAGCTGTCTGTGTTTGCTACAAGAGGAGATAACACAAAGTATGCGCTTTTGTGTTTCCATTGCTTTCAATGCATTTTGGCCTAAAACGTGCATTTGCTGTTTTCTCTCAAACGCAACATGGGAGAAAAACCATTTCACATCACATTTGTGGGTCTTGATCTTCAACACATCCAGTGAAATTTTGAGCTGTCTCTGTTTGCTACAAGAGGAGATATCACAAAGTATGCCCTTTTGTTATTTCCATTGCTTTCAATGCATTTTGGCCTAAAACGTGCATTTGCTGTTTTCTCTTAAACGCAACATGGGAGAAAAACCATTTCACATCACATTTGTGGGTTTTGGTCTTCAACACATCCAGTGAAATTTTGAGCTGTCTGTGTTTGCTACAAGAGGAGATAACACAAAGTATGCGCTTTTGTGTTTCCATTGCTTTCAATGCATTTTGGCCTAAAACGTGCATTTGCTGTTTTCTCTTAAATGCAACATGGGAGAAAAACCATTTCACATCACATTTGTGGGTCTTGGTCTTCAACACATCCAGTGAAATTTTGAGCTGTCTGTGTTTGCTACAAGAGGAGATATCACAAAGTATGCGCTTTTGTTATTTCCATTGCTTTCAAT
Source organism: Taudactylus pleione (assembly GCA_031769625.1). Classification (NCBI taxonomy): domain Eukaryota; kingdom Metazoa; phylum Chordata; class Amphibia; order Anura; family Myobatrachidae; genus Taudactylus; species Taudactylus pleione. The sequence goes on along the minus strand of JAUIMM010000274.1, from coordinate 83,866 downwards.
GCATTTTGGCCTAAAACTTGCATTTGCTGTTTTCTCTTAAACGCAGCATGGGAGAAAAACCATTTCACATCACATTTGTGGGTTTTGGTCTTCAACACATCCAGTGAAATTTTGAGCTGTCTGTGTTTGCTACAAGAGGAGATAACACAAAGTATGCGCTTTTGTTGTTTCCATTGCTTTCAATGCATTTTGGCCTAAAACGTGCATTTGCTGTTTTCTCTTAAACGCAACATGAAAGAAAAACCATTTCACATCACATTTGTGGGTTTTGGTCTTCAACACATCCAGTGAAATTTTGAGCTGTCTGTGTTTGCTACAAGAGGAGATAACACAAAGTATGCGCTTTTGTGTTTCCATTGCTTTTAATTCCTTTTTGCCTAAAACGTGCATTTGCTGTTTTCTCTCAAATGCAACATGGGAGAAAAACCATTTCACATCACATTTGTGGGTCTTGGTCTTCAACACATCCAGTGAAATTTTGAGCTGTCTGTGTTTGCTACAAGAGGAGATATCACAAAGTATGCGCTTTTGTTATTTCCATTGCTTTCAATGCATTTTGGCCTAAAACTTGCATTTGCTGTTTTCTCTTAAACGCAGAATGGGAGAAAAACCATTTCACATCACATTTGTGGGTTTTGGTCTTCAACACATCCAGTGAAATTTTGAGCTGTCTGTGGTTGCTACAAGAGGAGATAACACAAAGTATGCGCTTTTTGTTGTTTCCATTGCTTTCAATGCATTTTGGCCTAAAACGTGCATTTGCTGTTTTCTCTTAAACGCAACATGGGAGAAAAACCATTTCACATCACATTTGTGGGTTTTGGTCTTCAACACATCCAGTGAAATTTTGAGCTGTCTGTGTTTGCTACAAGAGGAGATAACACAAAGTATGCGCTTTTGTGTTTCCATTGCTTTCAATGCATTTTGGCCTAAAACGTGCATTTGCTGTTTTCTCTCAAACGCAACATGGGAGAAAAACCATTTCACATCACATTTGTGGGTCTTGGTCATCAACACATCCAGTGAAATTTTGAGCTGTCTGTGTTTGCTACAAGAGGAGATATCACAAAGTATGCCCTTTTGTTATTTCCATTGCTTTCAATGCATTTTGGCCTAAAACGTGCATTTGCTGTTTTCTCTTAAACGCAACATGGGAGAAAAACCATTTCACATCACATTTGTGGGTTTTGGTCTTCAACACATCCAGTGAAATTTTAAGCTGTCTGTGTTTGCTACAAGAGGAGATAACACAAAGTATGCGCTTTTGTGTTTCCATTGCTTTCAATGCATTTTGGCCTAAAACGTGCATTTGCTGTTTTCTCTCAAACGCAACATGGGAGAAAAACCATTTCACATCACATTTGTGGGTCTTGGTCATCAACACATCCAGTGAAATTTTGAGCTGTCTGTGTTTGCTACAAGAGGAGATATCACAAAGTATGCGCTTTTGTTATTTCCATTGCTTTCAATGCATTTTGGCCTAAAACTTGCATTTGCTGTTTTCTCTTAAACGCAGCATGGGAGAAAAACCATTTCACATCACATTTGTGGGTTTTGGTCTTCAACACATCCAGTGAAATTTTGAGCTGTCTGTGTTTGCTACAAGAGGAGATAACACAAAGTATGCGCTTTTGTTGTTTCCATTGCTTTCAATGCATTTTGGCCTAAAACGTGCATTTGCTGTTTTCTCTTAAACGCAACATGGGAGAAAAACCAATTCACATCACATTTGTGGGTTTTGGTCTTCAACACATCCAGTGAAATTTTGAGCTGTCTGTGTTTGCTACAAGAGGAGATAACACAAAGTATGCGCTTTTGTTGTTTCCATTGCTTTCAATGCATTTTGGCCTAAAACGTGCATTTGCTGTTTTCTCTCAAATGCAACATGGGAGAAAAACCATTTCACATCACATTTGTGGGTCTTGGTCTTCAACACATCCAGTGAAATTTTGAGCTGTCTGTGTTTGCTACAAGAGGAGATAACACAAAGTATGCGCTTTTGTTGTTTCCATTGCTTTCAATGCATTTTGGCCTAAAACGTGCATTTGCTGTTTTCTCTTAAACGCAACATGGGAGAAAAACCATTTCACATCACATTTGTGGGTTTTGGTCTTCAACACATCCAGTGAAATTTTGAGCTGTCTGTGTTTGCTACAAGAGGAGATAACACAAAGTATGCGCTTTTGTGTTTCCATTGCTTTCAATGCATTTTGGCCTAAAACGTGCATTTGCTGTTTTCTCTCAAACGCAACATGGGAGAAAAACCATTTCACATCACATTTGTGGGTCTTGGTCTTCAACACATCCAGTGAAATTTTGAGCTGTCTCTGTTTGCTACAAGAGGAGATATCACAAAGTATGCCCTTTTGTTATTTCCATTGCTTTCAAAGCATTTTGGCCTAAAACGTGCATTTGCTGTTTTCTCTTAAACGCAACATGGGAGAAAAACCATTTCACATCACATTTGTGGGTTTTGGTGTTCAACACATCCAGTGAAATTTTGAGCTGTCTGTGTTTGCTACAAGAGGAGATAACACAAAGTATGCGCTTTTGTGTTTCCATTGCTTTCAATGCATTTTGGCCTAAAACGTGCATTTGCTGTTTTCTCTCAAACGCAACATGGGAGAAAAACCATTTCACATCACATTTGAGGGTCTTGGTCTTCAACACATCCAGTGAAATTTTGAGCTGTCTGTGTTTGCTACAAGAGGAGATATCACAAAGTATGCCCTTTTGTTATTTCCATTGCTTTCAATGCATTTTGGCCTAAAACTTGCATTTGCTGTTTTCTCTTAAACGCAACATGGGAGAAAAACCATTTCACATCACATTTGTTGGTTTTGGTCTTCAACACATCCAGTGAAATTTTGAGCTGTCTGTGTTTGCTACAAGAGGAGATAACACAAAGTATGCGCTTTTGTTGTTTCCATTGCTTTCAATGCATTTTGGCCTAAAACGTGCATTTGCTGTTTTCTCTTAAACGCAACATGGGAGAAAAACCATTTCACATCACATTTGTGGGTCTTGGTCTTCAACACATCCAGTGAAATTTTGAGCTGTCTGTGTTTGCTACAAGAGGAGATATCACAAAGTATGCGCTTTTGTTATTTCCATTGCTTTCAATGCATTTTGGCCTAAAACTTGCATTTGCTGTTTTCTCTTAAACGCAGCATGGGAGAAAAACCATTTCACATCACATTTGTGGGTTTTGGTCTTCAACACATCCAGTGAAATTTTGAGCTGTCTGTGTTTGCTACAAGAGGAGATAACACAAAGTATGCGCTTTTGTTGTTTCCATTGCTTTCAATGCATTTTGGCCTAAAACGTGCATTTGCTGTTTTCTCTTAAACGCAACATGGGAGAAAAACCATTTCACATCACATTTGTGGGTTTTGGTCTTCAACACATCCAGTGAAATTTTGAGCTGTCTGTGTTTGCTACAAGAGGAGATAACACAAAGTATGCGCTTTTGTGTTTCCATTGCTTTTAATTCCTTTTTGCCTAAAACGTGCATTTGCTGTTTTCTCTCAAACGCAACATGGGAGAAAAACCATTTCACATCACATTTGTGGGTCTTGGTCTTCAACACATCCAGTGAAATTTTGAGCTGTCTGTGTTTGCTACAAGAGGAGATATCACAAAGTATGCGCTTTTGTTATTTCCATTGCTTTCAATGCATTTTGGCCTAAAACTTGCATTTGCTGTTTTCTCTTAAACGCAGCATGGGAGAAAAACCATTTCACATCACATTTGTGGGTTTTGGTCTTCAACACATCCAGTGAAATTTTGAGCTGTCTGTGTTTGCTACAAGAGGAGATAACACAAAGTATGCGCTTTTGTGTTTCCATTGCTTTCAATGCATTTTGGCCTAAAACGTGCATTTGCTGTTTTCTCTCAAACGCAACATGGGAGAAAAACCATTTCACATCACATTTGTGGGTCTTGGTCTTCAACACATCCAGTGAAATTTTGAGCTGTCTGTGTTTGCTACAAGAGGAGATATCACAAAGTATGCCCTTTTGTTATTTCCATTGCTTTCAATGCATTTTGGCCTAAAACGTGCATTTGCTGTTTTCTCTTAAATGCAACATGGGAGAAAAACCATTTCACATCACATTTGTGGGTTTTGGTCTTCAACACATCCAGTGAAATTTTGAGCTGTCTGTGTTTGCTACAAGATGAGATAACACAAAGTATGCGCTTTTGTTGTTTCCATTGCTTTCAATGCATTTTGGCCTAAAACGTGCATTTGCTGTTTTCTCTTAAACGCAACATGGGAGAAAAACCATTTCACATCACATTTGTGGGTTTTGGTCTTCAACACATCCAGTGAAATTTTGAGCTGTCTGTGTTTGCTACAAGAGGAGATAACACAAAGTATGCGCTTTTGTGTTTCCATTGCTTTCAATGCATTTTGGCCTAAAACGTGCATTTGCTGTTTTCTCTCAAACGCAACATGGGAGAAAAACCATTTCACATCACATTTGTGGGTCTTGGTCTTCAACACATCCAGTGAAATTTTGAGCTGTCTCTGTTTGCTACAAGAGGAGATATCACAAAGTATGCCCTTTTGTTATTTCCATTGCTTTCAATGCATTTTGGCCTAAAACGTGCATTTGCTGTTTTCTCTTAAACGCAACATGGGAGAAAAACCATTTCACATCACATTTGTGGGTTTTGGTCTTCAACACATCCAGTGAAATTTTGAGCTGTCTGTGTTTGCTACAAGAGGAGATAACACAAAGTATGCGCTTTTGTGTTTCCATTGCTTTCAATGCATTTTGGCCTAAAACGTGCATTTGCTGTTTTCTCTTAAACGCAACATGGGAGAAAAACCATTTCACATCACATTTGTGGGTCTTGGTCTTCAACACATCCAGTGAAATTTTGAGCTGTCTGTGTTTGCTACAAGAGGAGATATCACAAAGTATGCGCTTTTGTTATTTCCATTGCTTTCAATGCATTTTGGCCTAAAACTTGCATTTGCTGTTTTCTCTTAAACGCAGCATGGGAGAAAAACCATTTCACATCACATTTGTGGGTTTTGGTCTTCAACACATCCAGTGAAATTTTGAGCTGTCTGTGTTTGCTACAAGAGGAGATAACACAAAGTATGCGCTTTTGTTGTTTCCATTGCTTTCAATGCATTTTGGCCTAAAACGTGCATTTGCTGTTTTCTCTTAAACGCAACATGGGAGAAAAACCATTTCACATCACATTTGTGGGTTTTGGTCTTCAACACATCCAGTGAAATTTTGAGCTGTCTGTGTTTGCTACAAGAGGAGATAACACAAAGTATGCGCTTTTGTGTTTCCATTGCTTTTAATTCCTTTTTGCCTAAAACGTGCATTTGCTGTTTTCTCTCAAATGCAACATGGGAGAAAAACCATTTCACATCACATTTGTGGGTCTTGGTCTTCAACACATCCAGTGAAATTTTGAGCTGTCTGTGTTTGCTACAAGAGGAGATATCACAAAGTATGCGCTTTTGTTATTTCCATTGCTTTCAATGCATTTTGGCCTAAAACTTGCATTTGCTGTTTTCTCTTAAACGCAGCATGGGAGAAAAACCATTTCACATCACATTTGTGGGTTTTGGTCTTCAACACATCCAGTGAAATTTTGAGCTGTCTGTGGTTGCTACAAGAGGAGATAACACAAAGTATGCGCTTTTTGTTGTTTCCATTGCTTTCAATGCATTTTGGCCTAAAACGTGCATTTGCTGTTTTCTCTTAAACGCAACATGGGAGAAAAACCATTTCACATCACATTTGTGGGTTTTGGTCTTCAACACATCCAGTGAAATTTTGAGCTGTCTGTGTTTGCTACAAGAGGAGATAACACAAAGTATGCGCTTTTGTGTTTCCATTGCTTTCAATGCATTTTGGCCTAAAACGTGCATTTGCTGTTTTCTCTCAAATGCAACATGGGAGAAAAACCATTTCACATCACATTTGTGGGTCTTGGTCATCAACACATCCAGTGAAATTTTGAGCTGTCTGTGTTTGCTACAAGAGGAGATATCACAAAGTATGCCCTTTTGTTATTTCCATTGCTTTCAATGCATTTTGGCCTAAAACGTGCATTTGCTGTTTTCTCTTAAACGCAACATGGGAGAAAAACCATTTCACATCACATTTGTGGGTTTTGGTCTTCAACATATCCAGTGAAATTTTAAGCTGTCTGTGTTTGCTACAAGAGGAGATAACACAAAGTATGCGCTTTTGTGTTTCCATTGCTTTCAATGCATTTTGGCCTAAAACGTGCATTTGCTGTTTTCTCTCAAACGCAACATGGGAGAAAAACCATTTCACATCACATTTGTGGGTCTTGGTCATCAACACATCCAGTGAAATTTTGAGCTGTCTGTGTTTGCTACAAGAGGAGATATCACAAAGTATGCCCTTTTGTTATTTCCATTGCTTTCAATGCATTTTGGCCTAAAACGTGCATTTGCTGTTTTCTCTTAAACGCAACATGGGAGAAAAACCATTTCACATCACATTTGTGGGTTTTGGTCTTCAACACATCCAGTGAAATTTTGAGCTGTCTGTGTTTGCTACAAGAGGAGATAACACAAAGTATGCGCTTTTGTGTTTCCATTGCTTTCAATGCATTTTGGCCTAAAACGTGCATTTGCTGTTTTCTCTCAAACGCAACATGGGAGAAAAACCATTTCACATCACATTTGTGGGTCTTGGTCTTCAACACATCCAGTGAAATTTTGAGCTGTCTGTGTTTGCTACAAGAGGAGATATCACAAAGTATGCCCTTTTGTTATTTCCATTGCTTTCAATGCATTTTGGCCTAAAACGTGCATTTGCTGTTTTCTCTTAAATGCAACATGGGAGAAAAACCATTTCACATCACATTTGTGGGTTTTGGTCTTCAACAAATCCAGTGAAATTTTGAGCTGTCTGTGTTTGCTACAAGACGAGATAACACAAAGTATGCGCTTTTGTTGTTTCCATTGCTTTCAATGCATTTTGGCCTAAAACGTGCATTTGCTGTTTTCTCTTAAACGCAACATGGGAGAAAAACCATTTCACATCACATTTGTGGGTCTTGGTCTTCAACACATCCAGTGAAATTTTGAGCTGTCTGTGTTTGCTACAAGAGGAGATATCACAAAGTATGCGCTTTTGTTGTTTCCATTGCTTTCAATGCATTTTGGCCTAAAACGTGCATTTGCTGTTTTCTCTTAAACGCAGCATGGGAGAAAAACCATTTCACATCACTTTTGTGGGTCTTGGTCTTCAACACATCCAGTGAAATTTTGAGCTGTCTGTGTTTGCTACAAGAGGAGATATCACAAAGTATGCACTTTTGTTGTTTTCATTGCTTTCAATGCATTTTGGCCTAAAACGTGCATTTGCTGTTTTCTCTTAACCGCAACATGGGAGAAAAACCATTTCACATCACATTTGTGGGTTTTGGTCTTCAACACATCCAGTGAAATTTTGAGCTGTCTGTGTTTGCTACAAGAGGAGATAACACAAAGTATGCGCTTTTGTGTTTCCATTGCTTTCAATGCATTTTGGCCTAAAACGTGCATTTGCTGTTTTCTCTCAAACGCAACATGGGAGAAAAACCATTTCACATCACATTTGTGGGTCTTGGTCTTCAACACATCCAGTGAAATTTTGAGCTGTCTGTGTTTGCTACAAGAGGAGATATCACAAAGTATGCCCTTTTTTTATTTCCATTGCTTTCAATGCATTTTGGCCTAAAACGTGCATTTGCTGTTTTCTCTTAAATGCAACATGGGAGAAAAACCATTTCACATCACATTTGTGGGTTTTGGTCTTCAACACATCCAGTGAAATTTTGAGCTGTCTGTGTTTGCTACAAGAGGAGATAACACAAAGTATGCGCTTTTGTTGTTTCCATTGCTTTCAATGCATTTTGGCCTAAAACGTGCATTTGCTGTTTTCTCTTAAACGCAACATGGGAGAAAAACCATTTCACATCACATTTGTGGGTTTTGGTCTTCAACACATCCAGTGAAATTTTGAGCTGTCTGTGTTTGCTACAAGAGGAGATAACACAAAGTATGCGCTTTTGTGTTTCCATTGCTTTCAATGCATTTTGGCCTAAAACGTGCATTTGCTGTTTTCTCTCAAAAGCAACATGGGAGAAAAACCATTTCACATCACATTTGTGGGTTTTGGTCTTCAACACATCCAGTGAAATTTTGAGCTGTCTGTGTTTGCTACAAGAGGAGATAACACAAAGTATGCGCTTTTGTGTTTACATTGCTTTCAATGCATTTTGGCCTAAAACGTGCATTTGCTGTTTTCTCTCAAACGCAACATGGGAGAAAAACCATTTCACATCACATTTGAGGGTCTTGGTCTTCAACACATCCAGTGAAATTTTGAGCTGTCTGTGTTTGCTACAAGAGGAGATATCACAAAGTATGCCCTTTTGTTATTTCCATTGCTTTCAATGCATTTTGGCCTAAAACTTGCATTTGCTGTTTTCTCTTAAACGCAACATGGGAGAAAAACCATTTCACATCACATTTGTTGGTTTTGGTCTTCAACACATCCAGTGAAATTTTGAGCTGTCTGTGTTTGCTACAAGAGGAGATAACACAAAGTATGCGCTTTTGTTGTTTCCATTGCTTTCAATGCATTTTGGCCTAAAACGTGCATTTGCTGTTTTCTCTTAAACGCAACATGGGAGAAAAACCATTTCACATCACATTTGTGGGTCTTGGTCTTCAACACATCCAGTGAAATTTTGAGCTGTCTGTGTTTGCTACAAGAGGAGATAACACAAAGTATGCACTTTTGTTGTTTCCATTGCTTTCAATGCATTTTGGCCTAAAACGTGCATTTGCTGTTTTCTCTTAAACGCAACATGGGAGAAAAACCATTTCACATCACATTTGTGGGTTTTGGTCTTCAACACATCCAGTGAAATTTTGAGCTGTCTGTGTTTGCTACAAGAGGAGATAACACAAAGTATGCGCTTTTGTGTTTCCATTGCTTTTAATTCCTTTTTGCCTAAAACGTGCATTTGCTGTTTTCTCTCAAACGCAACATGGGAGAAAAACCATTTCACATCACATTTGTGGGTCTTGGTCTTCAACACATCCAGTGAAATTTTGAGCTGTCTGTGTTTGCTACAAGAGGAGATATCACAAAGTATGCGCTTTTGTTATTTCCATTGCTTTCAATGCATTTTGGCCTAAAACTTGCATTTGCTGTTTTCTCTTAAACGCAGCATGGGAGAAAAACCATTTCACATCACATTTGTGGGTTTTGGTCTTCAACACATCCAGTGAAATTTTGAGCTGTCTGTGTTTGCTACAAGAGGAGATAACACAAAGTATGCGCTTTTTGTTGTTTCCATTGCTTTCAATGCATTTTGGCCTAAAACGTGCATTTGCTGTTTTCTCTTAAACGCAACATGGGAGAAAAACCATTTCACATCACATTTGTGGGTTTTGGTCTTCAACACATCCAGTGAAATTTTGAGCTGTCTGTGTTTGCTACAAGAGGAGATAACACAAAGTATGCGCTTTTGTGTTTCCATTGCTTTCAATGCATTTTGGCCTAAAACGTGCATTTGCTGTTTTCTCTCAAACGCAACATGGGAGAAAAACCATTTCACATCACATTTGTGGGTCTTGGTCATCAACACATCCAGTGAAATTTTGAGCTGTCTGTGTTTGCTACAAGAGGAGATATCACAAAGTATGCCCTTTTGTTATTTCCATTGCTTTCAATGCATTTTGGCCTAAAACGTGCATTTGCTGTTTTCTCTTAAACGCAACATGGGAGAAAAACCATTTCACATCACATTTGTGGGATTTGGTCTTCAACACATCCAGTGAAATTTTGAGCTGTCTGTGTTTGCTACAAGAGGAGATAACACAAAGTATGCGCTTTTGTGTTTCCATTGCTTTCAATGCATTTTGGACTAAAACGTGCATTTGCTGTTTTCTCTCAAACGCAACATGGGAGAAAAACCATTTCACATCACATTTGTGGGTCTTGGTCTTCAACACATCCAGTGAAATTTTGAGCTGTCTGTGTTTGCTACAAGAGGAGATATCACAAAGTATGCCCTTTTGTTATTTCCATTGCTTTCAATGCATTTTGGCCTAAAACGTGCATTTGCTGTTTTCTCTTAAATGCAACATGGGAGAAAAACCATTTCACATCACATTTGTGGGTTTTGGTCTTCAACACATCCAGTGAAATTTTGAGCTGTCTGTGTTTGCTACAAGAGGAGATAACACAAAGTATGCGCTTTTGTTGTTTCCATTGCTTTCAATGCATTTTGGCCTAAAACGTGCATTTGCTGTTTTCTCTTAAACGCAACATGGGAGAAAAACCATTTCACATCACATTTGTGGGTCTTGGTCTTCAACACATCCAGTGAAATTTTGAGCTGTCTGTGTTTGCTACAAGAGGAGATATCACAAAGTATGCGCTTTTGTTGTTTCCATTGCTTTCAATGCATTTTGGCCTAAAACGTGCATTTGCTGTTTTCTCTTAAACGCAGCATGGGAGAAAAACCATTTCACATCACTTTTGTGGGTCTTGGTCTTCAACACATCCAGTGAAATTTTGAGCTGTCTGTGTTTGCTACAAGAGGAGATAACACAAAGTATGCGCTTTTGTTGTTTCCTTTGCTTTCAATGCATTTTGGCCTAAAACGTGCATTTGCTGTTTTCTCTTAAACGCAACATGGGAGAAAAACCATTTCACATCACATTTGTGGGTTTTGGTCTTCAACACATCCAGTGAAATTTTGAGCTGTCTGTGTTTGCTACAAGAGGAGATAACACAAAGTATGCGCTTTTGTGTTTCCATTGCTTTTAATTCCTTTTTGCCTAAAACGTGCATTTGCTGTTTTCTCTCAAACGCAACATGGGAGAAAAACCATTTCACATCACATTTGTGGGTCTTGGTCTTCAACACATCCAGTGAAATTTTGAGCTGTCTGTGTTTGCTACAAGAGGAGATATCACAAAGTATGCGCTTTTGTTATTTCCATTGCTTTCAATGCATTTTGGCCTAAAACTTGCATTTGCTGTTTTCTCTTAAACGCAGCATGGGAGAAAAACCATTTCACATCACATTTGTGGGTTTTGGTCTTCAACACATCCAGTGAAATTTTGAGCTGTCTGTGTTTGCTACAAGAGGAGATAACACAAAGTATGCGCTTTTGTGTTTCCATTGCTTTCAATGCATTTTGGCCTAAAACGTGCATTTGCTGTTTTCTCTCAAACGCAACATGGGAGAAAAACCATTTCACATCACATTTGTGGGTCTTGGTCTTCAACACATCCAGTGAAATTTTGAGCTGTCTGTGTTTGCTACAAGAGGAGATATCACAAAGTATGCCCTTTTGTTATTTCCATTGCTTTCAATGCATTTTGGCCTAAAACGTGCATTTGCTGTTTTCTCTTAAATGCAACATGGGAGAAAAACCATTTCACATCACATTTGTGGGTTTTGGTCTTCAACACATCCAGTGAAATTTTGAGCTGTCTGTGTTTGCTACAAGATGAGATAACACAAAGTATGCGCTTTTGTTGTTTCCATTGCTTTCAATGCATTTTGGCCTAAAACGTGCATTTGCTGTTTTCTCTTAAACGCAACATGGGAGAAAAACCATTTCACATCACATTTGTGGGTTTTGGTCTTCAACACATCCAGTGAAATTTTGAGCTGTCTGTGTTTGCTACAAGAGGAGATAACACAAAGTATGCGCTTTTGTGTTTCCATTGCTTTCAATGCATTTTGGCCTAAAACGTGCATTTGCTGTTTTCTCTCAAACGCAACATGGGAGAAAAACCATTTCACATCACATTTGTGGGTCTTGGTCTTCAACACATCCAGTGAAATTTTGAGCTGTCTCTGTTTGCTACAAGAGGAGATATCACAAAGTATGCCCTTTTGTTATTTCCATTGCTTTCAATGCATTTTGGCCTAAAACGTGCATTTGCTGTTTTCTCTTAAACGCAACATGGGAGAAAAACCATTTCACATCACATTTGTGGGTTTTGGTCTTCAACACATCCAGTGAAATTTTGAGCTGTCTGTGTTTGCTACAAGAGGAGATAACACAAAGTATGCGCTTTTGTGTTTCCATTGCTTTCAATGCATTTTGGCCTAAAACGTGCATTTGCTGTTTTCTCTTAAACGCAACATGGGAGAAAAACCATTTCACATCACATTTGTGGGTCTTGGTCTTCAACACATCCAGTGAAATTTTGAGCTGTCTGTGTTTGCTACAAGAGGAGATATCACAAAGTATGCGCTTTTGTTATTTCCATTGCTTTCAATGCATTTTGGCCTAAAACTTGCATTTGCTGTTTTCTCTTAAACGCAGCATGGGAGAAAAACCATTTCACATCACATTTGTGGGTTTTGGTCTTCAACACATCCAGTGAAATTTTGAGCTGTCTGTGTTTGCTACAAGAGGAGATAACACAAAGTATGCGCTTTTGTTGTTTCCATTGCTTTCAATGCATTTTGGCCTAAAACGTGCATTTGCTGTTTTCTCTTAAACGCAACATGGGAGAAAAACCATTTCACATCACATTTGTGGGTTTTGGTCTTCAACACATCCAGTGAAATTTTGAGCTGTCTGTGTTTGCTACAAGAGGAGATAACACAAAGTATGCGCTTTTGTGTTTCCATTGCTTTTAATTCCTTTTTGCCTAAAACGTGCATTTGCTGTTTTCTCTCAAATGCAACATGGGAGAAAAACCATTTCACATCACATTTGTGGGTCTTGGTCTTCAACACATCCAGTGAAATTTTGAGCTGTCTGTGTTTGCTACAAGAGGAGATATCACAAAGTATGCGCTTTTGTTATTTCCATTGCTTTCAATGCATTTTGGCCTAAAACTTGCATTTGCTGTTTTCTCTTAAACGCAGCATGGGAGAAAAACCATTTCACATCACATTTGTGGGTTTTGGTCTTCAACACATCCAGTGAAATTTTGAGCTGTCTGTGGTTGCTACAAGAGGAGATAACACAAAGTATGCGCTTTTGTGTTTCCATTGCTTTCAATGCATTTTGGCCTAAAACGTGCATTTGCTGTTTTCTCTCAAACGCAACATGGGAGAAAAACCATTTCACATCACATTTGTGGGTCTTGGTCTTCAACACATCCAGTGAAATTTTGAGCTGTCTGTGTTTGCTACAAGAGGAGATATCACAAAGTATGCCCTTTTTTTATTTCCATTGCTTTCAATGCATTTTGGCCTAAAACGTGCATTTGCTGTTTTCTCTTAAATGCAACATGGGAGAAAAACCATTTCACATCACATTTGTGGGTTTTGGTCTTCAACACATCCAGTGAAATTTTGAGCTGTCTGTGTTTGCTACAAGAGGAGATAACACAAAGTATGCGCTTTTGTTGTTTCCATTGCTTTCAATGCATTTTGGCCTAAAACGTGCATTTGCTGTTTTCTCTTAAACGCAACATGGGAGAAAAACCATTTCACATCACATTTGTGGGTTTTGGTCTTCAACACATCCAGTGAAATTTTGAGCTGTCTGTGTTTGCTACAAGAGGAGATAACACAAAGTATGCGCTTTTGTGTTTCCATTGCTTTCAATGCATTTTGGCCTAAAACGTGCATTTGCTGTTTTCTCTCAAAAGCAACATGGGAGAAAAACCATTTCACATCACATTTGTGGGTTTTGGTCTTCAACACATCCAGTGAAATTTTGAGCTGTCTGTGTTTGCTACAAGAGGAGATAACACAAAGTATGCGCTTTTGTGTTTACATTGCTTTCAATGCATTTTGGCCTAAAACGTGCATTTGCTGTTTTCTCTCAAACGCAACATGGGAGAAAAACCATTTCACATCACATTTGAGGGTCTTGGTCTTCAACACATCCAGTGAAATTTTGAGCTGTCTGTGTTTGCTACAAGAGGAGATATCACAAAGTATGCCCTTTTGTTATTTCCATTGCTTTCAATGCATTTTGGCCTAAAACTTGCATTTGCTGTTTTCTCTTAAACGCAACATGGGAGAAAAACCATTTCACATCACATTTGTTGGTTTTGGTCTTCAACACATCCAGTGAAATTTTGAGCTGTCTGTGTTTGCTACAAGAGGAGATAACACAAAGTATGCGCTTTTGTTGTTTCCATTGCTTTCAATGCATTTTGGCCTAAAACGTGCATTTGCTGTTTTCTCTTAAACGCAACATGGGAGAAAAACCATTTCACATCACATTTGTGGGTCTTGGTCTTCAACACATCCAGTGAAATTTTGAGCTGTCTGTGTTTGCTACAAGAGGAGATAACACAAAGTATGCACTTTTGTTGTTTCCATTGCTTTCAATGCATTTTGGCCTAAAACGTGCATTTGCTGTTTTCTCTTAAACGCAACATGGGAGAAAAACCATTTCACATCACATTTGTGGGTTTTGGTCTTCAACACATCCAGTGAAATTTTGAGCTGTCTGTGTTTGCTACAAGAGGAGATAACACAAAGTATGCGCTTTTGTGTTTCCATTGCTTTTAATTCCTTTTTGCCTAAAACGTGCATTTGCTGTTTTCTCTCAAACGCAACATGGGAGAAAAACCATTTCACATCACATTTGTGGGTCTTGGTCTTCAACACATCCAGTGAAATTTTGAGCTGTCTGTGTTTGCTACAAGAGGAGATATCACAAAGTATGCGCTTTTGTTATTTCCATTGCTTTCAATGCATTTTGGCCTAAAACTTGCATTTGCTGTTTTCTCTTAAACGCAGCATGGGAGAAAAACCATTTCACATCACATTTGTGGGTTTTGGTCTTCAACACATCCAGTGAAATTTTGAGCTGTCTGTGTTTGCTACAAGAGGAGATAACACAAAGTATGCGCTTTTTGTTGTTTCCATTGCTTTCAATGCATTTTGGCCTAAAACGTGCATTTGCTGTTTTCTCTTAAACGCAACATGGGAGAAAAACCATTTCACATCACATTTGTGGGTTTTGGTCTTCAACACATCCAGTGAAATTTTGAGCTGTCTGTGTTTGCTACAAGAGGAGATAACACAAAGTATGCGCTTTTGTGTTTCCATTGCTTTCAATGCATTTTGGCCTAAAACGTGCATTTGCTGTTTTCTCTCAAACGCAACATGGGAGAAAAACCATTTCACATCACATTTGTGGGTCTTGGTCATCAACACATCCAGTGAAATTTTGAGCTGTCTGTGTTTGCTACAAGAGGAGATATCACAAAGTATGCCCTTTTGTTATTTCCATTGCTTTCAATGCATTTTGGCCTAAAACGTGCATTTGCTGTTTTCTCTTAAACGCAACATGGGAGAAAAACCATTTCACATCACATTTGTGGGATTTGGTCTTCAACACATCCAGTGAAATTTTGAGCTGTCTGCGTTTGCTACAAGAGGAGATAACACAAAGTATGCGCTTTTGTGTTTCCATTGCTTTCAATGCATTTTGGACTAAAACGTGCATTTGCTGTTTTCTCTCAAACGCAACATGGGAGAAAAACCATTTCACATCACATTTGTGGGTCTTGGTCTTCAACACATCCAGTGAAATTTTGAGCTGTCTGTGTTTGCTACAAGAGGAGATATCACAAAGTATGCCCTTTTGTTATTTCCATTGCTTTCAATGCATTTTGGCCTAAAACGTGCATTTGCTGTTTTCTCTTAAATGCAACATGGGAGAAAAACCATTTCACATCACATTTGTGGGTTTTGGTCTTCAACACATCCAGTGAAATTTTGAGCTGTCTGTGTTTGCTACAAGAGGAGATAACACAAAGTATGCGCTTTTGTTGTTTCCATTGCTTTCAATGCATTTTGGCCTAAAACGTGCATTTGCTGTTTTCTCTTAAACGCAACATGGGAGAAAAACCATTTCACATCACATTTGTGGGTCTTGGTCTTCAACACATCCAGTGAAATTTTGAGCTGTCTGTGTTTGCTACAAGAGGAGATATCACAAAGTATGCGCTTTTGTTGTTTCCATTGCTTTCAATGCATTTTGGCCTAAAACGTGCATTTGCTGTTTTCTCTTAAACGCAGCATGGGAGAAAAACCATTTCACATCACTTTTGTGGGTCTTGGTCTTCAACACATCCAGTGAAATTTTGAGCTGTCTGTGTTTGCTACAAGAGGAGATAACACAAAGTATGCGCTTTTGTTGTTTCCTTTGCTTTCAATGCATTTTGGCCTAAAACGTGCATTTGCTGTTTTCTCTTAAACGCAACATGGGAGAAAAACCATTTCACATCACATTTGTGGGTTTTGGTCTTCAACACATCCAGTGAAATTTTGAGCTGTCTGTGTTTGCTACAAGAGGAGATAACACAAAGTATGCGCTTTTGTGTTTCCATTGCTTTTAATTCCTTTTTGCCTAAAACGTGCATTTGCTGTTTTCTCTCAAACGCAACATGGGAGAAAAACCATTTCACATCACATTTGTGGGTCTTGGTCTTCAACACATCCAGTGAAATTTTGAGCTGTCTGTGTTTGCTACAAGAGGAGATATCACAAAGTATGCGCTTTTGTTATTTCCATTGCTTTCAATGCATTTTGGCCTAAAACTTGCATTTGCTGTTTTCTCTTAAACGCAGCATGGGAGAAAAACCATTTCACATCACATTTGTGGGTTTTGGTCTTCAACACATCCAGTGAAATTTTGAGCTGTCTGTGTTTGCTACAAGAGGAGATAACACAAAGTATGCGCTTTTGTGTTTCCATTGCTTTCAATGCATTTTGGCCTAAAACGTGCATTTGCTGTTTTCTCTCAAACGCAACATGGGAGAAAAACCATTTCACATCACATTTGTGGGTCTTGGTCTTCAACACATCCAGTGAAATTTTGAGCTGTCTGTGTTTGCTACAAGAGGAGATATCACAAAGTATGCCCTTTTGTTATTTCCATTGCTTTCAATGCATTTTGGCCTAAAACGTGCATTTGCTGTTTTCTCTTAAATGCAACATGGGAGAAAAACCATTTCACATCACATTTGTGGGTTTTGGTCTTCAACACATCCAGTGAAATTTTGAGCTGTCTGTGTTTGCTACAAGATGAGATAACACAAAGTATGCGCTTTTGTTGTTTCCATTGCTTTCAATGCATTTTGGCCTAAAACGTGCATTTGCTGTTTTCTCTTAAACGCAACATGGGAGAAAAACCATTTCACATCACATTTGTGGGTTTTGGTCTTCAACACATCCAGTGAAATTTTGAGCTGTCTGTGTTTGCTACAAGAGGAGATAACACAAAGTATGCGCTTTTGTGTTTCCATTGCTTTCAATGCATTTTGGCCTAAAACGTGCATTTGCTGTTTTCTCTCAAACGCAACATGGGAGAAAAACCATTTCACATCACATTTGTGGGTCTTGGTCTTCAACACATCCAGTGAAATTTTGAGCTGTCTCTGTTTGCTACAAGAGGAGATATCACAAAGTATGCCCTTTTGTTATTTCCATTGCTTTCAATGCATTTTGGCCTAAAACGTGCATTTGCTGTTTTCTCTTAAACGCAACATGGGAGAAAAACCATTTCACATCACATTTGTGGGTTTTGGTCTTCAACACATCCAGTGAAATTTTGAGCTGTCTGTGTTTGCTACAAGAGGAGATAACACAAAGTATGCGCTTTTGTGTTTCCATTGCTTTCAATGCATTTTGGCCTAAAACGTGCATTTGCTGTTTTCTCTTAAACGCAACATGGGAGAAAAACCATTTCACATCACATTTGTGGGTCTTGGTCTTCAACACATCCAGTGAAATTTTGAGCTGTCTGTGTTTGCTACAAGAGGAGATATCACAAAGTATGCGCTTTTGTTATTTCCATTGCTTTCAATGCATTTTGGCCTAAAACTTGCATTTGCTGTTTTCTCTTAAACGCAGCATGGGAGAAAAACCATTTCACATCACATTTGTGGGTTTTGGTCTTCAACACATCCAGTGAAATTTTGAGCTGTCTGTGTTTGCTACAAGAGGAGATAACACAAAGTATGCGCTTTTGTTGTTTCCATTGCTTTCAATGCATTTTGGCCTAAAACGTGCATTTGCTGTTTTCTCTTAAACGCAACATGGGAGAAAAACCATTTCACATCACATTTGTGGGTTTTGGTCTTCAACACATCCAGTGAAATTTTGAGCTGTCTGTGTTTGCTACAAGAGGAGATAACACAAAGTATGCGCTTTTGTGTTTCCATTGCTTTTAATTCCTTTTTGCCTAAAACGTGCATTTGCTGTTTTCTCTCAAATGCAACATGGGAGAAAAACCATTTCACATCACATTTGTGGGTCTTGGTCTTCAACACATCCAGTGAAATTTTGAGCTGTCTGTGTTTGCTACAAGAGGAGATATCACAAAGTATGCGCTTTTGTTATTTCCATTGCTTTCAATGCATTTTGGCCTAAAACTTGCATTTGCTGTTTTCTCTTAAACGCAGCATGGGAGAAAAACCATTTCACATCACATTTGTGGGTTTTGGTCTTCAACACATCCAGTGAAATTTTGAGCTGTCTGTGGTTGCTACAAGAGGAGATAACACAAAGTATGCGCTTTTTGTTGTTTCCATTGCTTTCAATGCATTT
Source organism: Taudactylus pleione (assembly GCA_031769625.1). Classification (NCBI taxonomy): domain Eukaryota; kingdom Metazoa; phylum Chordata; class Amphibia; order Anura; family Myobatrachidae; genus Taudactylus; species Taudactylus pleione. The sequence continues at coordinate 65,306 of JAUIMM010000274.1, read as the reverse complement.
TGGCCTAAAACGTGCATTTGCTGTTTTCTCTTAAACGCAACATGGGAGAAAAACCATTTCACATCACATTTGTGGGTTTTGGTCTTCAACACATCCAGTGAAATTTTGAGCTGTCTGTGTTTGCTACAAGAGGAGATAACACAAAGTATGCGCTTTTGTGTTTCCATTGCTTTCAATGCATTTTGGCCTAAAACGTGCATTTGCTGTTTTCTCTCAAATGCAACATGGGAGAAAAACCATTTCACATCACATTTGTGGGTCTTGGTCATCAACACATCCAGTGAAATTTTGAGCTGTCTGTGTTTGCTACAAGAGGAGATATCACAAAGTATGCCCTTTTGTTATTTCCATTGCTTTCAATGCATTTTGGCCTAAAACGTGCATTTGCTGTTTTCTCTTAAACGCAACATGGGAGAAAAACCATTTCACATCACATTTGTGGGTTTTGGTCTTCAACACATCCAGTGAAATTTTAAGCTGTCTGTGTTTGCTACAAGAGAAGATAACACAAAGTATGCGCTTTTGTGTTTCCATTGCTTTCAATGCATTTTGGCCTAAAACGTGCATTTGCTGTTTTCTCTCAAACGCAACATGGGAGAAAAACCATTTCACATCACATTTGTGGGTCTTGGTCATCAACACATCCAGTGAAATTTTGAGCTGTCTGTGTTTGCTACAAGAGGAGATATCACAAAGTATGCCCTTTTGTTATTTCCATTGCTTTCAATGCATTTTGGCCTAAAACGTGCATTTGCTGTTTTCTCTTAAACGCAACATGGGAGATAAACCATTTCACATCACATTTGTGGGTTTTGGTCTTCAACACATCCAGTGAAATTTTGAGCTGTCTGTGTTTGCTACAAGAGGAGATAACACAAAGTATGCGCTTTTGTGTTTCCATTGCTTTCAATGCATTTTGGCCTAAAACGTGCATTTGCTGTTTTCTCTCAAACGCAACATGGGAGAAAAACCATTTCACATCACATTTGTGGGTCTTGGTCTTCAACACATCCAGTGAAATTTTGAGCTGTCTGTGTTTGCTACAAGAGGAGATATCACAAAGTATGCCCTTTTGTTATTTCCATTGCTTTCAATGCATTTTGGCCTAAAACGTGCATTTGCTGTTTTCTCTTAAATGCAACATGGGAGAAAAACCATTTCACATCACATTTGTGGGTTTTGGTCTTCAACACATCCAGTGAAATTTTGAGCTGTCTGTGTTTGCTACAAGACGAGATAACACAAAGTATGCGCTTTTGTTGTTTCCATTGCTTTCAATGCATTTTGGCCTAAAACGTGCATTTGCTGTTTTCTCTTAAACGCAACATGGGAGAAAAACCATTTCACATCACATTTGTGGGTCTTGGTCTTCAACACATCCAGTGAAATTTTGAGCTGTCTGTGTTTGCTACAAGAGGAGATATCACAAAGTATGCGCTTTTGTTGTTTCCATTGCTTTCAATGCATTTTGGCCTAAAACGTGCATTTGCTGTTTTCTCTTAAACGCAGCATGGGAGAAAAACCATTTCACATCACTTTTGTGGGTCTTGGTCTTCAACACATCCAGTGAAATTTTGAGCTGTCTGTGTTTGCTACAAGAGGAGATATCACAAAGTATGCACTTTTGTTGTTTTCATTGCTTTCAATGCATTTTGGCCTAAAACGTGCATTTGCTGTTTTCTCTTAACCGCAACATGGGAGAAAAACCATTTCACATCACATTTGTGGGTTTTGGTCTTCAACACATCCAGTGAAATTTTGAGCTGTCTGTGTTTGCTACAAGAGGAGATAACACAAAGTATGCGCTTTTGTGTTTCCATTGCTTTCAATGCATTTTGGCCTAAAACGTGCATTTGCTGTTTTCTCTCAAACGCAACATGGGAGAAAAACCATTTCACATCACATTTGTGGGTCTTGGTCTTCAACACATCCAGTGAAATTTTGAGCTGTCTGTGTTTGCTACAAGAGGAGATATCACAAAGTATGCCCTTTTTTTATTTCCATTGCTTTCAATGCATTTTGGCCTAAAACGTGCATTTGCTGTTTTCTCTTAAATGCAACATGGGAGAAAAACCATTTCACATCACATTTGTGGGTTTTGGTCTTCAACACATCCAGTGAAATTTTGAGCTGTCTGTGTTTGCTACAAGAGGAGATAACACAAAGTATGCGCTTTTGTTGTTTCCATTGCTTTCAATGCATTTTGGCCTAAAACGTGCATTTGCTGTTTTCTCTTAAACGCAACATGGGAGAAAAACCATTTCACATCACATTTGTGGGTTTTGGTCTTCAACACATCCAGTGAAATTTTGAGCTGTCTGTGTTTGCTACAAGAGGAGATAACACAAAGTATGCGCTTTTGTGTTTCCATTGCTTTCAATGCATTTTGGCCTAAAACGTGCATTTGCTGTTTTCTCTCAAAAGCAACATGGGAGAAAAACCATTTCACATCACATTTGTGGGTCTTGGTCTTCAACACATCCAGTGAAATTTTGAGCTGTCTCTGTTTGCTACAAGAGGAGATATCACAAAGTATGCCCTTTTGTTATTTCCATTGCTTTCAATGCATTTTGGCCTAAAACGTGCATTTGCTGTTTTCTCTTAAACGCAACATGGGAGAAAAACCATTTCACATCACATTTGTGGGTTTTGGTCTTCAACACATCCAGTGAAATTTTGAGCTGTCTGTGTTTGCTACAAGAGGAGATAACACAAAGTATGCGCTTTTGTGTTTACATTGCTTTCAATGCATTTTGGCCTAAAACATGCATTTGCTGTTTTCTCTCAAACGCAACATGGGAGAAAAACCATTTCACATCACATTTGAGGGTCTTGGTCTTCAACACATCCAGTGAAATTTTGAGCTGTCTGTGTTTGCTACAAGAGGAGATATCACAAAGTATGCCCTTTTGTTATTTCCATTGCTTTCAATGCATTTTGGCCTAAAACTTGCATTTGCTGTTTTCTCTTAAACGCAACATGGGAGAAAAACCATTTCACATCACATTTGTTGGTTTTGGTCTTCAACACATCCAGTGAAATTTTGAGCTGTCTGTGTTTGCTACAAGAGGAGATAACACAAAGTATGCGCTTTTGTTGTTTCCATTGCTTTCAATGCATTTTGGCCTAAAACGTGCATTTGCTGTTTTCTCTTAAACGCAACATGGGAGAAAAACCATTTCACATCACATTTGTGGGTCTTGGTCTTCAACACATCCAGTGAAATTTTGAGCTGTCTGTGTTTGCTACAAGAGGAGATAACACAAAGTATGCACTTTTGTTGTTTCCATTGCTTTCAATGCATTTTGGCCTAAAACGTGCATTTGCTGTTTTCTCTTAAACGCAACATGGGAGAAAAACCATTTCACATCACATTTGTGGGTTTTGGTCTTCAACACATCCAGTGAAATTTTGAGCTGTCTGTGTTTGCTACAAGAGGAGATAACACAAAGTATGCGCTTTTGTGTTTCCATTGCTTTTAATTCCTTTTTGCCTAAAACGTGCATTTGCTGTTTTCTCTCAAACGCAACATGGGAGAAAAACCATTTCACATCACATTTGTGGGTCTTGGTCTTCAACACATCCAGTGAAATTTTGAGCTGTCTGTGTTTGCTACAAGAGGAGATATCACAAAGTATGCGCTTTTGTTATTTCCATTGCTTTCAATGCATTTTGGCCTAAAACTTGCATTTGCTGTTTTCTCTTAAACGCAGCATGGGAGAAAAACCATTTCACATCACATTTGTGGGTTTTGGTCTTCAACACATCCAGTGAAATTTTGAGCTGTCTGTGTTTGCTACAAGAGGAGATAACACAAAGTATGCGCTTTTGTTGTTTCCATTGCTTTCAATGCATTTTGGCCTAAAACGTGCATTTGCTGTTTTCTCTTAAACGCAACATGGGAGAAAAACCAATTCACATCACATTTGTGGGTTTTGGTCTTCAACACATCCAGTGAAATTTTGAGCTGTCTGTGTTTGCTACAAGAGGAGATAACACAAAGTATGCGCTTTTGTTGTTTCCATTGCTTTCAATGCATTTTGGCCTAAAACGTGCATTTGCTGTTTTCTCTCAAATGCAACATGGGAGAAAAACCATTTCACATCACATTTGTGGGTCTTGGTCTTCAACACATCCAGTGAAATTTTGAGCTGTCTGTGTTTGCTACAAGAGGAGATAACACAAAGTATGCGCTTTTGTTGTTTCCATTGCTTTCAATGCATTTTGGCCTAAAACGTGCATTTGCTGTTTTCTCTTAAACGCAACATGGGAGAAAAACCATTTCACATCACATTTGTGGGTTTTGGTCTTCAACACATCCAGTGAAATTTTGAGCTGTCTGTGTTTGCTACAAGAGGAGATAACACAAAGTATGCGCTTTTGTGTTTCCATTGCTTTCAATGCATTTTGGCCTAAAACGTGCATTTGCTGTTTTCTCTCAAACGCAACATGGGAGAAAAACCATTTCACATCACATTTGTGGGTCTTGGTCTTCAACACATCCAGTGAAATTTTGAGCTGTCTCTGTTTGCTACAAGAGGAGATATCACAAAGTATGCCCTTTTGTTATTTCCATTGCTTTCAAAGCATTTTGGCCTAAAACGTGCATTTGCTGTTTTCTCTTAAACGCAACATGGGAGAAAAACCATTTCACATCACATTTGTGGGTTTTGGTGTTCAACACATCCAGTGAAATTTTGAGCTGTCTGTGTTTGCTACAAGAGGAGATAACACAAAGTATGCGCTTTTGTGTTTCCATTGCTTTCAATGCATTTTGGCCTAAAACGTGCATTTGCTGTTTTCTCTCAAACGCAACATGGGAGAAAAACCATTTCACATCACATTTGAGGGTCTTGGTCTTCAACACATCCAGTGAAATTTTGAGCTGTCTGTGTTTGCTACAAGAGGAGATATCACAAAGTATGCCCTTTTGTTATTTCCATTGCTTTCAATGCATTTTGGCCTAAAACTTGCATTTGCTGTTTTCTCTTAAACGCAACATGGGAGAAAAACCATTTCACATCACATTTGTTGGTTTTGGTCTTCAACACATCCAGTGAAATTTTGAGCTGTCTGTGTTTGCTACAAGAGGAGATAACACAAAGTATGCGCTTTTGTTGTTTCCATTGCTTTCAATGCATTTTGGCCTAAAACGTGCATTTGCTGTTTTCTCTTAAACGCAACATGGGAGAAAAACCATTTCACATCACATTTGTGGGTCTTGGTCTTCAACACATCCAGTGAAATTTTGAGCTGTCTGTGTTTGCTACAAGAGGAGATATCACAAAGTATGCGCTTTTGTTATTTCCATTGCTTTCAATGCATTTTGGCCTAAAACTTGCATTTGCTGTTTTCTCTTAAACGCAGCATGGGAGAAAAACCATTTCACATCACATTTGTGGGTTTTGGTCTTCAACACATCCAGTGAAATTTTGAGCTGTCTGTGTTTGCTACAAGAGGAGATAACACAAAGTATGCGCTTTTGTTGTTTCCATTGCTTTCAATGCATTTTGGCCTAAAACGTGCATTTGCTGTTTTCTCTTAAACGCAACATGGGAGAAAAACCATTTCACATCACATTTGTGGGTTTTGGTCTTCAACACATCCAGTGAAATTTTGAGCTGTCTGTGTTTGCTACAAGAGGAGATAACACAAAGTATGCGCTTTTGTGTTTCCATTGCTTTTAATTCCTTTTTGCCTAAAACGTGCATTTGCTGTTTTCTCTCAAACGCAACATGGGAGAAAAACCATTTCACATCACATTTGTGGGTCTTGGTCTTCAACACATCCAGTGAAATTTTGAGCTGTCTGTGTTTGCTACAAGAGGAGATATCACAAAGTATGCGCTTTTGTTATTTCCATTGCTTTCAATGCATTTTGGCCTAAAACTTGCATTTGCTGTTTTCTCTTAAACGCAGCATGGGAGAAAAACCATTTCACATCACATTTGTGGGTTTTGGTCTTCAACACATCCAGTGAAATTTTGAGCTGTCTGTGTTTGCTACAAGAGGAGATAACACAAAGTATACGCTTTTGTGTTTCCATTGCTTTCAATGCATTTTGGCCTAAAACGTGCATTTGCTGTTTTCTCTCAAACGCAACATGGGAGAAAAACCATTTCACATCACATTTGTGGGTCTTGGTCTTCAACACATCCAGTGAAATTTTGAGCTGTCTGTGTTTGCTACAAGAGGAGATATCACAAAGTATGCCCTTTTGTTATTTCCATTGCTTTCAATGCATTTTGGCCTAAAACGTGCATTTGCTGTTTTCTCTCAAATGCAACATGGGAGAAAAACCATTTCACATCACATTTGTGGGTCTTGGTCTTCAACACATCCAGTGAAATTTTGAGCTGTCTGTGTTTGCTACAAGAGGAGATAACACAAAGTATGCGCTTTTGTTGTTTCCATTGCTTTCAATGCATTTTGGCCTAAAACGTGCATTTGCTGTTTTCTCTTAAACGCAACATGGGAGAAAAACCATTTCACATCACATTTGTGGGTTTTGGTCTTCAACACATCCAGTGAAATTTTGAGCTGTCTGTGTTTGCTACAAGAGGAGATAACACAAAGTATGCTCTTTTGTGTTTCCATTGCTTTCAATGCATTTTGGCCTAAAACGTGCATTTGCTGTTTTCTCTCAAACGCAACATGGGAGAAAAACCATTTCACATCACATTTGTGGGTCTTGGTCTTCAACACATCCAGTGAAATTTTGAGCTGTCTCTGTTTGCTACAAGAGGAGATATCACAAAGTATGCCCTTTTGTTATTTCCATTGCTTTCAAAGCATTTTGGCCTAAAACGTGCATTTGCTGTTTTCTCTTAAACGCAACATGGGAGAAAAACCATTTCACATCACATTTGTGGGTTTTGGTGTTCAACACATCCAGTGAAATTTTGAGCTGTCTGTGTTTGCTACAAGAGGAGATAACACAAAGTATGCGCTTTTGTGTTTCCATTGCTTTCAATGCATTTTGGCCTAAAACGTGCATTTGCTGTTTTCTCTCAAACGCAACATGGGAGAAAAACCATTTCACATCACATTTGAGGGTCTTGGTCTTCAACACATCCAGTGAAATTTTGAGCTGTCTGTGTTTGCTACAAGAGGAGATATCACAAAGTATGCCCTTTTGTTATTTCCATTGCTTTCAATGCATTTTGGCCTAAAACTTGCATTTGCTGTTTTCTCTTAAACGCAACATGGGAGAAAAACCATTTCACATCACATTTGTTGGTTTTGGTCTTCAACACATCCAGTGAAATTTTGAGCTGTCTGTGTTTGCTACAAGAGGAGATAACACAAAGTATGCGCTTTTGTTGTTTCCATTGCTTTCAATGCATTTTGGCCTAAAACGTGCATTTGCTGTTTTCTCTTAAACGCAACATGGGAGAAAAACCATTTCACATCACATTTGTGGGTCTTGGTCTTCAACACATCCAGTGAAATTTTGAGCTGTCTGTGTTTGCTACAAGAGGAGATATCACAAAGTATGCGCTTTTGTTATTTCCATTGCTTTCAATGCATTTTGGCCTAAAACTTGCATTTGCTGTTTTCTCTTAAACGCAGCATGGGAGAAAAACCATTTCACATCACATTTGTGGGTTTTGGTCTTCAACACATCCAGTGAAATTTTGAGCTGTCTGTGTTTGCTACAAGAGGAGATAACACAAAGTATGCGCTTTTGTTGTTTCCATTGCTTTCAATGCATTTTGGCCTAAAACGTGCATTTGCTGTTTTCTCTTAAACGCAACATGGGAGAAAAACCATTTCACATCACATTTGTGGGTTTTGGTCTTCAACACATCCAGTGAAATTTTGAGCTGTCTGTGTTTGCTACAAGAGGAGATAACACAAAGTATGCGCTTTTGTGTTTCCATTGCTTTTAATTCCTTTTTGCCTAAAACGTGCATTTGCTGTTTTCTCTCAAACGCAACATGGGAGAAAAACCATTTCACATCACATTTGTGGGTCTTGGTCTTCAACACATCCAGTGAAATTTTGAGCTGTCTGTGTTTGCTACAAGAGGAGATATCACAAAGTATGCGCTTTTGTTATTTCCATTGCTTTCAATGCATTTTGGCCTAAAACTTGCATTTGCTGTTTTCTCTTAAACGCAGCATGGGAGAAAAACCATTTCACATCACATTTGTGGGTTTTGGTCTTCAACACATCCAGTGAAATTTTGAGCTGTCTGTGTTTGCTACAAGAGGAGATAACACAAAGTATACGCTTTTGTGTTTCCATTGCTTTCAATGCATTTTGGCCTAAAACGTGCATTTGCTGTTTTCTCTCAAACGCAACATGGGAGAAAAACCATTTCACATCACATTTGTGGGTCTTGGTCTTCAACACATCCAGTGAAATTTTGAGCTGTCTGTGTTTGCTACAAGAGGAGATATCACAAAGTATGCCCTTTTGTTATTTCCATTGCTTTCAATGCATTTTGGCCTAAAACGTGCATTTGCTGTTTTCTCTTAAATGCAACATGGGAGAAAAACCATTTCACATCACATTTGTGGGTTTTGGTCTTCAACACATCCAGTGAAATTTTGAGCTGTCTGTGTTTGCTACAAGATGAGATAACACAAAGTATGCGCTTTTGTTGTTTCCATTGCTTTCAATGCATTTTGGCCTAAAAAGTGCATTTGCTGTTTTCTCTTAAACGCAACATGGGAGAAAAACCATTTCACATCACATTTGTGGGTTTTGGTCTTCAACACATCCAGTGAAATTTTGAGCTGTCTGTGTTTGCTACAAGAGGAGATAACACAAAGTATGCGCTTTTGTGTTTCCATTGCTTTCAATGCATTTTGGCCTAAAACGTGCATTTGCTGTTTTCTCTCAAACGCAACATGGGAGAAAAACCATTTCACATCACATTTGTGGGTCTTGGTCTTCAACACATCCAGTGAAATTTTGAGCTGTCTCTGTTTGCTACAAGAGGAGATATCACAAAGTATGCCCTTTTGTTATTTCCATTGCTTTCAATGCATTTTGGCCTAAAACGTGCATTTGCTGTTTTCTCTTAAACGCAACATGGGAGAAAAACCATTTCACATCACATTTGTGGGTTTTGGTCTTCAACACATCCAGTGAAATTTTGAGCTGTCTGTGTTTGCTACAAGAGGAGATAACACAAAGTATGCGCTTTTGTGTTTCCATTGCTTTCAATGCATTTTGGCCTAAAACGTGCATTTGCTGTTTTCTCTTAAACGCAACATGGGAGAAAAACCATTTCACATCACATTTGTGGGTCTTGGTCTTCAACACATCCAGTGAAATTTTGAGCTGTCTGTGTTTGCTACAAGAGGAGATATCACAAAGTATGCGCTTTTGTTATTTCCATTGCTTTCAATGCATTTTGGCCTAAAACTTGCATTTGCTGTTTTCTCTTAAACGGAGCATGGGAGAAAAACCATTTCACATCACATTTGTGGGTTTTGGTCTTCAACACATCCAGTGAAATTTTGAGCTGTCTGTGTTTGCTACAAGAGGAGATAACACAAAGTATGCGCTTTTGTTGTTTCCATTGCTTTCAATGCATTTTGGCCTAAAACGTGCATTTGCTGTTTTCTCTTAAACGCAACATGGGAGAAAAACCATTTCACATCACATTTGTGGGTTTTGGTCTTCAACACATCCAGTGAAATTTTGAGCTGTCTGTGTTTGCTACAAGAGGAGATAACACAAAGTATGCGCTTTTGTGTTTCCATTGCTTTTAATTCCTTTTTGCCTAAAACGTGCATTTGCTGTTTTCTCTCAAATGCAACATGGGAGAAAAACCATTTCACATCACATTTGTGGGTCTTGGTCTTCAACACATCCAGTGAAATTTTGAGCTGTCTGTGTTTGCTACAAGAGGAGATATCACAAAGTATGCGCTTTTGTTATTTCCATTGCTTTCAATGCATTTTGGCCTAAAACTTGCATTTGCTGTTTTCTCTTAAACGCAGCATGGGAGAAAAACCATTTCACATCACATTTGTGGGTTTTGGTCTTCAACACATCCAGTGAAATTTTGAGCTGTCTGTGGTTGCTACAAGAGGAGATAACACAAAGTATGCGCTTTTTGTTGTTTCCATTGCTTTCAATGCATTTTGGCCTAAAACGTGCATTTGCTGTTTTCTCTTAAACGCAACATGGGAGAAAAACCATTTCACATCACATTTGTGGGTTTTGGTCTTCAACACATCCAGTGAAATTTTGAGCTGTCTGTGTTTGCTACAAGAGGAGATAACACAAAGTATGCGCTTTTGTGTTTCCATTGCTTTCAATGCATTTTGGCCTAAAACGTGCATTTGCTGTTTTCTCTCAAATGCAACATGGGAGAAAAACCATTTCACATCACATTTGTGGGTCTTGGTCATCAACACATCCAGTGAAATTTTGAGCTGTCTGTGTTTGCTACAAGAGGAGATATCACAAAGTATGCCCTTTTGTTATTTCCATTGCTTTCAATGCATTTTGGCCTAAAACGTGCATTTGCTGTTTTCTCTTAAACGCAACATGGGAGAAAAACCATTTCACATCACATTTGTGGGTTTTGGTCTTCAACACATCCAGTGAAATTTTAAGCTGTCTGTGTTTGCTACAAGAGGAGATAACACAAAGTATGCGCTTTTGTGTTTCCATTGCTTTCAATGCATTTTGGCCTAAAACGTGCATTTGCTGTTTTCTCTCAAACGCAACATGGGAGAAAAACCATTTCACATCACATTTGTGGGTCTTGGTCATCAACACATCCAGTGAAATTTTGAGCTGTCTGTGTTTGCTACAAGAGGAGATATCACAAAGTATGCCCTTTTGTTATTTCCATTGCTTTCAATGCATTTTGGCCTAAAACGTGCATTTGCTGTTTTCTCTTAAACGCAACATGGGAGAAAAACCATTTCACATCACATTTGTGGGTTTTGGTCTTCAACACATCCAGTGAAATTTTGAGCTGTCTGTGTTTGCTACAAGAGGAGATAACACAAAGTATGCGCTTTTGTGTTTCCATTGCTTTCAATGCATTTTGGCCTAAAACGTGCATTTGCTGTTTTCTCTCAAACGCAACATGGGAGAAAAACCATTTCACATCACATTTGTGGGTCTTGGTCTTCAACACATCCAGTGAAATTTTGAGCTGTCTGTGTTTGCTACAAGAGGAGATATCACAAAGTATGCCCTTTTGTTATTTCCATTGCTTTCAATGCATTTTGGCCTAAAACGTGCATTTGCTGTTTTCTCTTAAATGCAACATGGGAGAAAAACCATTTCACATCACATTTGTGGGTTTTGGTCTTCAACACATCCAGTGAAATTTTGAGCTGTCTGTGTTTGCTACAAGACGAGATAACACAAAGTATGCGCTTTTGTTGTTTCCATTGCTTTCAATGCATTTTGGCCTAAAACGTGCATTTGCTGTTTTCTCTTAAACGCAACATGGGAGAAAAACCATTTCACATCACATTTGTGGGTCTTGGTCTTCAACACATCCAGTGAAATTTTGAGCTGTCTGTGTTTGCTACAAGAGGAGATATCACAAAGTATGCGCTTTTGTTGTTTCCATTGCTTTCAATGCATTTTGGCCTAAAACGTGCATTTGCTGTTTTCTCTTAAACGCAGCATGGGAGAAAAACCATTTCACATCACTTTTGTGGGTCTTGGTCTTCAACACATCCAGTGAAATTTTGAGCTGTCTGTGTTTGCTACAAGAGGAGATATCACAAAGTATGCACTTTTGTTGTTTTCATTGCTTTCAATGCATTTTGGCCTAAAACGTGCATTTGCTGTTTTCTCTTAACCGCAACATGGGAGAAAAACCATTTCACATCACATTTGTGGGTTTTGGTCTTCAACACATCCAGTGAAATTTTGAGCTGTCTGTGTTTGCTACAAGAGGAGATAACACAAAGTATGCGCTTTTGTGTTTCCATTGCTTTCAATGCATTTTGGCCTAAAACGTGCATTTGCTGTTTTCTCTCAAACGCAACATGGGAGAAAAACCATTTCACATCACATTTGTGGGTCTTGGTCTTCAACACATCCAGTGAAATTTTGAGCTGTCTGTGTTTGCTACAAGAGGAGATATCACAAAGTATGCCTTTTTTTTTTATTTCCATTGCTTTCAATGCATTTTGGCCTAAAACGTGCATTTGCTGTTATCTCTTAAATGCAACATGGGAGAAAAACCATTTCACATCACATTTGTGGGTTTTGGTCTTCAACACATCCAGTGAAATTTTGAGCTGTCTGTGTTTGCTACCAGAGGAGATAACACAAAGTATGCGCTTTTGTTGTTTCCATTGCTTTCAATGCATTTTGGCCTAAAACGTGCATTTGCTGTTTTCTCTTAAACGCAACATGGGAGAAAAACCATTTCACATCACATTTGTGGGTTTTGGTCTTCAACACATCCAGTGAAATTTTGAGCTGTCTGTGTTTGCTACAAGAGGAGATAACACAAAGTATGCGCTTTTGTGTTTCCATTGCTTTCAATGCATTTTGGCCTAAAACGTGCATTTGCTGTTTTCTCTCAAAAGCAACATGGGAGAAAAACCATTTCACATCACATTTGTGGGTCTTGGTCTTCAACACATCCAGTGAAATTTTGAGCTGTCTCTGTTTGCTACAAGAGGAGATATCACAAAGTATGCCCTTTTGTTATTTCCATTGCTTTCAATGCATTTTGGCCTAAAATGTGCATTTGCTGTTTTCTCTTAAACGCAACATGGGAGAAAAACCATTTCACATCACATTTGTGGGTTTTGGTCTTCAACACATCCAGTGAAATTTTGAGCTGTCTGTGTTTGCTACAAGAGGAGATAACACAAAGTATGCGCTTTTGTGTTTACATTGCTTTCAATGCATTTTGGCCTAAAACGTGCATTTGCTGTTTTCTCTCAAACGCAACATGGGAGAAAAACCATTTCACATCACATTTGAGGGTCTTGGTCTTCAACACATCCAGTGAAATTTTGAGCTGTCTGTGTTTGCTACAAGAGGAGATATCACAAAGTATGCCCTTTTGTTATTTCCATTGCTTTCAATGCATTTTGGCCTAAAACTTGCATTTGCTGTTTTCTCTTAAACGCAACATGGGAGAAAAACCATTTCACATCACATTTGTTGGTTTTGGTCTTCAACACATCCAGTGAAATTTTGAGCTGTCTGTGTTTGCTACAAGAGGAGATAACACAAAGTATGCGCTTTTGTTGTTTCCATTGCTTTCAATGCATTTTGGCCTAAAACGTGCATTTGCTGTTTTCTCTTAAACGCAACATGGGAGAAAAACCATTTCACATCACATTTGTGGGTCTTGGTCTTCAACACATCCAGTGAAATTTTGAGCTGTCTGTGTTTGCTACAAGAGGAGATAACACAAAGTATGCACTTTTGTTGTTTCCATTGCTTTCAATGCATTTTGGCCTAAAACGTGCATTTGCTGTTTTCTCTTAAACGCAACATGGGAGAAAAACCATTTCACATCACATTTGTGGGTTTTGGTCTTCAACACATCCAGTGAAATTTTGAGCTGTCTGTGTTTGCTACAAGAGGAGATAACACAAAGTATGCGCTTTTGTGTTTCCATTGCTTTTAATTCCTTTTTGCCTAAAACGTGCATTTGCTGTTTTCTCTCAAACGCAACATGGGAGAAAAACCATTTCACATCACATTTGTGGGTCTTGGTCTTCAACACATCCAGTGAAATTTTGAGCTGTCTGTGTTTGCTACAAGAGGAGATATCACAAAGTATGCGCTTTTGTTATTTCCATTGCTTTCAATGCATTTTGGCCTAAAACTTGCATTTGCTGTTTTCTCTTAAACGCAGCATGGGAGAAAAACCATTTCACATCACATTTGTGGGTTTTGGTCTTCAACACATCCAGTGAAATTTTGAGCTGTCTGTGTTTGCTACAAGAGGAGATAACACAAAGTATGCGCTTTTTGTTGTTTCCATTGCTTTCAATGCATTTTGGCCTAAAACGTGCATTTGCTGTTTTCTCTTAAACGCAACATGGGAGAAAAACCATTTCACATCACATTTGTGGGTTTTGGTCTTCAACACATCCAGTGAAATTTTGAGCTGTCTGTGTTTGCTACAAGAGGAGATAACACAAAGTATGCGCTTTTGTGTTTCCATTGCTTTCAATGCATTTTGGCCTAAAACGTGCATTTGCTGTTTTCTCTCAAACGCAACATGGGAGAAAAACCATTTCACATCACATTTGTGGGTCTTGGTCATCAACACATCCAGTGAAATTTTGAGCTGTCTGTGTTTGCTACAAGAGGAGATATCACAAAGTATGCCCTTTTGTTATTTCCATTGCTTTCAATGCATTTTGGCCTAAAACGTGCATTTGCTGTTTTCTCTTAAACGCAACATGGGAGAAAAACCATTTCACATCACATTTGTGGGATTTGGTCTTCAACACATCCAGTGAAATTTTGAGCTGTCTGTGTTTGCTACAAGAGGAGATAACACAAAGTATGCGCTTTTGTGTTTCCATTGCTTTCAATGCATTTTGGACTAAAACGTGCATTTGCTGTTTTCTCTCAAATGCAACATGGGAGAAAAACCATTTCACATCACATTTGTGGGTCTTGGTCTTCAACACATCCAGTGAAATTTTGAGCTGTCTGTGTTTGCTACAAGAGGAGATATCACAAAGTATGCCCTTTTGTTATTTCCATTGCTTTCAATGCATTTTGGCCTAAAACGTGCATTTGCTGTTTTCTCTTAAATGCAACATGGGAGAAAAACCATTTCACATCACATTTGTGGGTTTTGGTCTTCAACACATCCAGTGAAATTTTGAGCTGTCTGTGTTTGCTACAAGAGGAGATAACACAAAGTATGCGCTTTTGTTGTTTCCATTGCTTTCAATGCATTTTGGCCTAAAACGTGCATTTGCTGTTTTCTCTTAAACGCAACATGGGAGAAAAACCATTTCACATCACATTTGTGGGTCTTGGTCTTCAACACATCCAGTGAAATTTTGAGCTGTCTGTGTTTGCTACAAGAGGAGATATCACAAAGTATGCGCTTTTGTTGTTTCCATTGCTTTCAATGCATTTTGGCCTAAAACGTGCATTTGCTGTTTTCTCTTAAACGCAGCATGGGAGAAAAACCATTTCACATCACTTTTGTGGGTCTTGGTCTTCAACACATCCAGTGAAATTTTGAGCTGTCTGTGTTTGCTACAAGAGGAGATAACACAAAGTATGCGCTTTTGTTGTTTCCATTGCTTTCAATGCATTTTGGCCTAAAACGTGCATTTGCTGTTTTCTCTTAAACGCAACATGGGAGAAAAACCATTTCACATCACATTTGTGGGTTTTGGTCTTCAACACATCCAGTGAAATTTTGAGCTGTCTGTGTTTGCTACAAGAGGAGATAACACAAAGTATGCGCTTTTGTGTTTCCATTGCTTTTAATTCCTTTTTGCCTAAAACGTGCATTTGCTGTTTTCTCTCAAACGCAACATGGGAGAAAAACCATTTCACATCACATTTGTGGGTCTTGGTCTTCAACACATCCAGTGAAATTTTGAGCTGTCTGTGTTTGCTACAAGAGGAGATATCACAAAGTATGCGCTTTTGTTATTTCCATTGCTTTCAATGCATTTTGGCCTAAAACTTGCATTTGCTGTTTTCTCTTAAACGCAGCATGGGAGAAAAACCATTTCACATCACATTTGTGGGTTTTGGTCTTCAACACATCCAGTGAAATTTTGAGCTGTCTGTGTTTGCTACAAGAGGAGATAACACAAAGTATGCGCTTTTGTGTTTCCATTGCTTTCAATGCATTTTGGCCTAAAACGTGCATTTGCTGTTTTCTCTCAAACGCAACATGGGAGAAAAACCATTTCACATCACATTTGTGGGTCTTGGTCTTCAACACATCCAGTGAAATTTTGAGCTGTCTGTGTTTGCTACAAGAGGAGATATCACAAAGTATGCCCTTTTGTTATTTCCATTGCTTTCAATGCATTTTGGCCTAAAACGTGCATTTGCTGTTTTCTCTTAAATGCAACATGGGAGAAAAACCATTTCACATCACATTTGTGGGTTTTGGTCTTCAACACATCCAGTGAAATTTTGAGCTGTCTGTGTTTGCTACAAGATGAGATAACACAAAGTATGCGCTTTTGTTGTTTCCATTGCTTTCAATGCATTTTGGCCTAAAACGTGCATTTGCTGTTTTCTCTTAAACGCAACATGGGAGAAAAACCATTTCACATCACATTTGTGGGTTTTGGTCTTCAACACATCCAGTGAAATTTTGAGCTGTCTGTGTTTGCTACAAGAGGAGATAACACAAAGTATGCGCTTTTGTGTTTCCATTGCTTTCAATGCATTTTGGCCTAAAACGTGCATTTGCTGTTTTCTCTCAAACGCAACATGGGAGAAAAACCATTTCACATCACATTTGTGGGTCTTGGTCTTCAACACATCCAGTGAAATTTTGAGCTGTCTCTGTTTGCTACAAGAGGAGATATCACAAAGTATGCCCTTTTGTTATTTCCATTGCTTTCAATGCATTTTGGCCTAAAACGTGCATTTGCTGTTTTCTCTTAAACGCAACATGGGAGAAAAACCATTTCACATCACATTTGTGGGTTTTGGTCTTCAACACATCCAGTGAAATTTTGAGCTGTCTGTGTTTGCTACAAGAGGAGATAACACAAAGTATGCGCTTTTGTGTTTCCATTGCTTTCAATGCATTTTGGCCTAAAACGTGCATTTGCTGTTTTCTCTTAAACGCAACATGGGAGAAAAACCATTTCACATCACATTTGTGGGTCTTGGTCTTCAACACATCCAGTGAAATTTTGAGCTGTCTGTGTTTGCTACAAGAGGAGATATCACAAAGTATGCGCTTTTGTTATTTCCATTGCTTTCAATGCATTTTGGCCTAAAACTTGCATTTGCTGTTTTCTCTTAAACGCAGCATGGGAGAAAAACCATTTCACATCACATTTGTGGGTTTTGGTCTTCAACACATCCAGTGAAATTTTGAGCTGTCTGTGTTTGCTACAAGAGGAGATAACACAAAGTATGCGCTTTTGTTGTTTCCATTGCTTTCAATGCATTTTGGCCTAAAACGTGCATTTGCTGTTTTCTCTTAAACGCAACATGGGAGAAAAACCATTTCACATCACATTTGTGGGTTTTGGTCTTCAACACATCCAGTGAAATTTTGAGCTGTCTGTGTTTGCTACAAGAGGAGATAACACAAAGTATGCGCTTTTGTGTTTCCATTGCTTTTAATTCCTTTTTGCCTAAAACGTGCATTTGCTGTTTTCTCTCAAATGCAACATGGGAGAAAAACCATTTCACATCACATTTGTGGGTCTTGGTCTTCAACACATCCAGTGAAATTTTGAGCTGTCTGTGTTTGCTACAAGAGGAGATATCACAAAGTATGCGCTTTTGTTATTTCCATTGCTTTCAATGCATTTTGGCCTAAAACTTGCATTTGCTGTTTTCTCTTAAACGCAGCATGGGAGAAAAACCATTTCACATCACATTTGTGGGTTTTGGTCTTCAACACATCCAGTGAAATTTTGAGCTGTCTGTGGTTGCTACAAGAGGAGATAACACAAAGTATGCGCTTTTTGTTGTTTCCATTGCTTTCAATGCATTTTGGCCTAAAACGTGCATTTGCTGTTTTCTCTTAAACGCAACATGGGAGAAAAACCATTTCACATCACATTTGTGGGTTTTGGTCTTCAACACATCCAGTGAAATTTTGAGCTGTCTGTGTTTGCTACAAGAGGAGATAACACAAAGTATGCGCTTTTGTGTTTCCATTGCTTTCAATGCATTTTGGCCTAAAACGTGCATTTGCTGTTTTCTCTCAAATGCAACATGGGAGAAAAACCATTTCACATCACATTTGTGGGTCTTGGTCATCAACACATCCAGTGAAATTTTGAGCTGTCTGTGTTTGCTACAAGAGGAGATATCACAAAGTATGCCCTTTTGTTATTTCCATTGCTTTCAATGCATTTTGGCCTAAAACGTGCATTTGCTGTTTTCTCTTAAACGCAACATGGGAGAAAAACCATTTCACATCACATTTGTGGGTTTTGGTCTTCAACACATCCAGTGAAATTTTAAGCTGTCTGTGTTTGCTACAAGAGGAGATAACACAAAGTATGCGCTTTTGTGTTTCCATTGCTTTCAATGCATTTTGGCCTAAAACGTGCATTTGCTGTTTTCTCTCAAACGCAACATGGGAGAAAAACCATTTCACATCACATTTGTGGGTCTTGGTCATCAACACATCCAGTGAAATTTTGAGCTGTCTGTGTTTGCTACAAGAGGAGATATCACAAAGTATGCCCTTTTGTTATTTCCATTGCTTTCAATGCATTTTGGCCTAAAACGTGCATTTGCTGTTTTCTCTTAAACGCAACATGGGAGAAAAACCATTTCACATCACATTTGTGGGTTTTGGTCTTCAACACATCCAGTGAAATTTTGAGCTGTCTGTGTTTGCTACAAGAGGAGATAACACAAAGTATGCGCTTTTGTGTTTCCATTGCTTTCAATGCATTTTGGCCTAAAACGTGCATTTGCTGTTTTCTCTCAAACGCAACATGGGAGAAAAACCATTTCACATCACATTTGTGGGTCTTGGTCTTCAACACATCCAGTGAAATTTTGAGCTGTCTGTGTTTGCTACAAGAGGAGATATCACAAAGTATGCCCTTTTGTTATTTCCATTGCTTTCAATGCATTTTGGCCTAAAACGTGCATTTGCTGTTTTCTCTTAAATGCAACATGGGAGAAAAACCATTTCACATCACATTTGTGGGTTTTGGTCTTCAACACATCCAGTGAAATTTTGAGCTGTCTGTGTTTGCTACAAGACGAGATAACACAAAGTATGCGCTTTTGTTGTTTCCATTGCTTTCAATGCATTTTGGCCTAAAACGTGCATTTGCTGTTTTCTCTTAAACGCAACATGGGAGAAAAACCATTTCACATCACATTTGTGGGTCTTGGTCTTCAACACATCCAGTGAAATTTTGAGCTGTCTGTGTTTGCTACAAGAGGAGATATCACAAAGTATGCGCTTTTGTTGTTTCCATTGCTTTCAATGCATTTTGGCCTAAAACGTGCATTTGCTGTTTTCTCTTAAACGCAGCATGGGAGAAAAACCATTTCACATCACTTTTGTGGGTCTTGGTCTTCAACACATCCAGTGAAATTTTGAGCTGTCTGTGTTTGCTACAAGAGGAGATATCACAAAGTATGCACTTTTGTTGTTTTCATTGCTTTCAATGCATTTTGGCCTAAAACGTGCATTTGCTGTTTTCTCTTAACCGCAACATGGGAGAAAAACCATTTCACATCACATTTGTGGGTTTTGGTCTTCAACACATCCAGTGAAATTTTGAGCTGTCTGTGTTTGCTACAAGAGGAGATAACACAAAGTATGCGCTTTTGTGTTTCCATTGCTTTCAATGCATTTTGGCCTAAAACGTGCATTTGCTGTTTTCTCTCAAACGCAACATGGGAGAAAAACCATTTCACATCACATTTGTGGGTCTTGGTCTTCAACACATCCAGTGAAATTTTGAGCTGTCTGTGTTTGCTACAAGAGGAGATATCACAAAGTATGCCCTTTTTTTATTTCCATTGCTTTCAATGCATTTTGGCCTAAAACGTGCATTTGCTGTTTTCTCTTAAATGCAACATGGGAGAAAAACCATTTCACATCACATTTGTGGGTTTTGGTCTTCAACACATCCAGTGAAATTTTGAGCTGTCTGTGTTTGCTACAAGAGGAGATAACACAAAGTATGCGCTTTTGTTGTTTCCATTGCTTTCAATGCATTTTGGCCTAAAACGTGCATTTGCTGTTTTCTCTTAAACGCAACATGGGAGAAAAACCATTTCACATCACATTTGTGGGTTTTGGTCTTCAACACATCCAGTGAAATTTTGAGCTGTCTGTGTTTGCTACAAGAGGAGATAACACAAAGTATGCGCTTTTGTGTTTCCATTGCTTTCAATGCATTTTGGCCTAAAACGTGCATTTGCTGTTTTCTCTCAAAAGCAACATGGGAGAAAAACCATTTCACATCACATTTGTGGGTCTTGGTCTTCAACACATCCAGTGAAATTTTGAGCTGTCTCTGTTTGCTACAAGAGGAGATATCACAAAGTATGCCCTTTTGTTATTTCCATTGCTTTCAATGCATTTTGGCCTAAAACGTGCATTTGCTGTTTTCTCTTAAACGCAACATGGGAGAAAAACCATTTCACATCACATTTGTGGGTTTTGGTCTTCAACACATCCAGTGAAATTTTGAGCTGTCTGTGTTTGCTACAAGAGGAGATAACACAAAGTATGCGCTTTTGTGTTTACATTGCTTTCAATGCATTTTGGCCTAAAACGTGCATTTGCTGTTTTCTCTCAAACGCAACATGGGAGAAAAACCATTTCACATCACATTTGAGGGTCTTGGTCTTCAACACATCCAGTGAAATTTTGAGCTGTCTGTGTTTGCTACAAGAGGAGATATCACAAAGTATGCCCTTTTGTTATTTCCATTGCTTTCAATGCATTTTGGCCTAAAACTTGCATTTGCTGTTTTCTCTTAAACGCAACATGGGAGAAAAACCATTTCACATCACATTTGTTGGTTTTGGTCTTCAACACATCCAGTGAAATTTTGAGCTGTCTGTGTTTGCTACAAGAGGAGATAACACAAAGTATGCGCT
Organism: Taudactylus pleione; assembly: GCA_031769625.1. NCBI lineage: Eukaryota > Metazoa > Chordata > Amphibia > Anura > Myobatrachidae > Taudactylus > Taudactylus pleione. Next base: position 44,577 of record JAUIMM010000274.1, on the reverse strand, counting down.
TTTGTTGTTTCCATTGCTTTCAATGCATTTTGGCCTAAAACGTGCATTTGCTGTTTTCTCTTAAACGCAACATGGGAGAAAAACCATTTCACATCACATTTGTGGGTCTTGGTCTTCAACACATCCAGTGAAATTTTGAGCTGTCTGTGTTTGCTACAAGAGGAGATAACACAAAGTATGCACTTTTGTTGTTTCCATTGCTTTCAATGCATTTTGGCCTAAAACGTGCATTTGCTGTTTTCTCTTAAACGCAACATGGGAGAAAAACCATTTCACATCACATTTGTGGGTTTTGGTCTTCAACACATCCAGTGAAATTTTGAGCTGTCTGTGTTTGCTACAAGAGGAGATAACACAAAGTATGCGCTTTTGTGTTTCCATTGCTTTTAATTCCTTTTTGCCTAAAACGTGCATTTGCTGTTTTCTCTCAAACGCAACATGGGAGAAAAACCATTTCACATCACATTTGTGGGTCTTGGTCTTCAACACATCCAGTGAAATTTTGAGCTGTCTGTGTTTGCTACAAGAGGAGATATCACAAAGTATGCGCTTTTGTTATTTCCATTGCTTTCAATGCATTTTGGCCTAAAACTTGCATTTGCTGTTTTCTCTTAAAAGCAGCATGGGAGAAAAACCATTTCACATCACATTTGTGGGTTTTGGTCTTCAACACATCCAGTGAAATTTTGAGCTGTCTGTGTTTGCTACAAGAGGAGATAACACAAAGTATGCGCTTTTTGTTGTTTCCATTGCTTTCAATGCATTTTGGCCTAAAACGTGCATTTGCTGTTTTCTCTTAAACGCAACATGGGAGAAAAACCATTTCACATCACATTTGTGGGTTTTGGTCTTCAACACATCCAGTGAAATTTTGAGCTGTCTGTGTTTGCTACAAGAGGAGATAACACAAAGTATGCGCTTTTGTGTTTCCATTGCTTTCAATGCATTTTGGCCTAAAACGTGCATTTGCTGTTTTCTCTCAAACGCAACATGGGAGAAAAACCATTTCACATCACATTTGTGGGTCTTGGTCATCAACACATCCAGTGAAATTTTGAGCTGTCTGTGTTTGCTACAAGAGGAGATATCACAAAGTATGCCCTTTTGTTATTTCCATTGCTTTCAATGCATTTTGGCCTAAAACGTGCATTTGCTGTTTTCTCTTAAACGCAACATGGGAGAAAAACCATTTCACATCACATTTGTGGGATTTGGTCTTCAACACATCCAGTGAAATTTTGAGCTGTCTGTGTTTGCTACAAGAGGAGATAACACAAAGTATGCGCTTTTGTGTTTCCATTGCTTTCAATGCATTTTGGACTAAAACGTGCATTTGCTGTTTTCTCTCAAACGCAACATGGGAGAAAAACCATTTCACATCACATTTGTGGGTCTTGGTCTTCAACACATCCAGTGAAATTTTGAGCTGTCTGTGTTTGCTACAAGAGGAGATATCACAAAGTATGCCCTTTTGTTATTTCCATTGCTTTCAATGCATTTTGGCCTAAAACGTGCATTTGCTGTTTTCTCTTAAATGCAACATGGGAGAAAAACCATTTCACATCACATTTGTGGGTTTTGGTCTTCAACACATCCAGTGAAATTTTGAGCTGTCTGTGTTTGCTACAAGAGGAGATAACACAAAGTATGCGCTTTTGTTGTTTCCATTGCTTTCAATGCATTTTGGCCTAAAACGTGCATTTGCTGTTTTCTCTTAAACGCAACATGGGAGAAAAACCATTTCACATCACATTTGTGGGTCTTGGTCTTCAACACATCCAGTGAAATTTTGAGCTGTCTGTGTTTGCTACAAGAGGAGATATCACAAAGTATGCGCTTTTGTTATTTCCATTGCTTTCAATGCATTTTGGCCTAAAACTTGCATTTGCTGTTTTCTCTTAAAAGCAGCATGGGAGAAAAACCATTTCACATCACATTTGTGGGTTTTGGTCTTCAACACATCCAGTGAAATTTTGAGCTGTCTGTGTTTGCTACAAGAAGAGATAACACAAAGTATGCGCTTTTTGTTGTTTCCATTGCTTTCAATGCATTTTGGCCTAAAACGTGCATTTGCTGTTTTCTCTTAAACGCAACATGGGAGAAAAACCATTTCACATCACATTTGTGGGTTTTGGTCTTCAACACATCCAGTGAAATTTTGAGCTGTCTGTGTTTGCTACAAGAGGAGATAACACAAAGTATGCGCTTTTGTGTTTCCATTGCTTTCAATGCATTTTGGCCTAAAACGTGCATTTGCTGTTTTCTCTCAAACGCAACATGGGAGAAAAACCATTTCACATCACATTTGTGGGTCTTGGTCATCAACACATCCAGTGAAATTTTGAGCTGTCTGTGTTTGCTACAAGAGGAGATATCACAAAGTATGCCCTTTTGTTATTTCCATTGCTTTCAATGCATTTTGGCCTAAAACGTGCATTTGCTGTTTTCTCTTAAACGCAACATGGGAGAAAAACCATTTCACATCACATTTGTGGGATTTGGTCTTCAACACATCCAGTGAAATTTTGAGCTGTCTGTGTTTGCTACAAGAGGAGATAACACAAAGTATGCGCTTTTGTGTTTCCATTGCTTTCAATGCATTTTGGACTAAAACGTGCATTTGCTGTTTTCTCTCAAACGCAACATGGGAGAAAAACCATTTCACATCACATTTGTGGGTCTTGGTCTTCAACACATCCAGTGAAATTTTGAGCTGTCTGTGTTTGCTACAAGAGGAGATATCACAAAGTATGCCCTTTTGTTATTTCCATTGCTTTCAATGCATTTTGGCCTAAAACGTGCATTTGCTGTTTTCTCTCAAACGCAACATGGGAGAAAAACCATTTCACATCACATTTGTGGGTCTTGGTCATCAACACATCCAGTGAAATTTTGAGCTGTCTGTGTTTGCTACAAGAGGAGATATCACAAAGTATGCCCTTTTGTTGTTTCCATTGCTTTCAATGCATTCTGGCCTAAAACGTGCATTTGCTGTTTTCTCTTAAACGCAACATGGGAGAAAAACCATTTCACATCACATTTGTGGGTCTTGGTCTTCAACACATCCAGTGAAATTTTGAGCTGTCTGTGTTTGCTACAAGAGGAGATATCACAAAGTATGCGCTTTTGTTGTTTCCATTGCTTTCAATGCATTTTGGCCTAAAACGTGCATTTGCTGTTTTCTCTTAAACGCAGCATGGGAGAAAAACCATTTCACATCACTTTTGTGGGTCTTGGTCTTCAACACATCCAGTGAAATTTTGAGCTGTCTGTGTTTGCTACAAGAGCAGATATCACAAAGTATGCACTTTTGTTGTTTTCATTGCTTTCAATGCATTTTGGCCTAAAACGTGCATTTGCTGTTTTCTCTTAACCGCAACATGGGAGAAAAACCATTTCACATCACATTTGTGGGTCTTGGTCTTCAACACATCCAGTGAAATTTTGAGCTGTCTGTGTTTGCTACAAGAGGAGATATCACAAAGTATGCGCTTTTGTTGTTTTCATTGCTTTCAATGCATTTTGGCCTAAAACGTGCATTTGCTGTTTTCTCTTAAACGCAACATGGGAGAAAAACCATTTCACATCACATTTGTGGGTCTTGGTCTTCAACACATCCAGTGAAATTTTGAGCTGTCTGTGTTTGCTAAAAGAGGAGATATCACAAAGTTAGCGCTTTTGTTGTTTTCATTGCTTTCAATGCATTTTGGCCTAAAACGAGCATTTGCTGTTTTCTCTTAAATGCAACATGGGAGAAAAACCATTTCACATCACATTTGTGGGTCTTGGTCTTCAACACATCCAGTGAAATTTTGAGCTGTCTGTGTTTGCTATAAGACGAGATATCACAAAGTATGCGCTTTTGTTATTTCCATTGCTTTCAATGCATTTTGGCCTAAAACTTGCATTTGCTGTTTTCTCTTAAACGCAGCATGGGAGAAAAACCATTTCACATCACATTTGTGGGTTTTGGTCTTCAACACATCCAGTGAAATTTTGAGCTGTCTGTGTTTGCTACAAGAGGAGATAACACAAAGTATGCGCTTTTGTTGTTTCCATTGCTTTCAATGCATTTTGGCCTAAAACGTGCATTTGCTGTTTTCTCTTAAACGCAACATGGGAGAAAAACCATTTCACATCACATTTGTGGGTTTTGGTCTTCAACACATCCAGTGAAATTTTGAGCTGTCTGTGTTTGCTACAAGAGGAGATAACACAAAGTATGCGCTTTTGTGTTTCCATTGCTTTCAATGCATTTTGGCCTAAAACGTGCATTTGCTGTTTTCTCTCAAACGCAACATGGGAGAAAAACAATTTCACATCACATTTGTGGGTCTTGGTCTTCAACACATCCAGTGAAATTTTGAGCTGTCTGTGTTTGCTACTAGAGGAGATATCACAAAGTATGCGCTTTTGTTGTTTTCATTGCTTTCAATGCATTTTGGCCTAAAACGAGCATTTGCTGTTTTCTCTTAAACGCAACATGGGAGAAAAACCATTTCACATCACATTTGTGGGTCTTGGTCTTCAACACATCCAGTGAAATTTTGAGCTGTCTGTGTTTGCTACAAGAGGAGATATCACAAAGTATGCGCTTTTGTTATTTCCATTGCTTTCAATGCATTTTGGCCTAAAACTTGCATTTGCTGTTTTCTCTTAAACGCAGCATGGGAGAAAAACCATTTCACATCACATTTGTGGGTTTTGGTCTTCAACACATCCAGTGAAATTTTGAGCTGTCTGTGTTTGCTACAAGAGTAGATAACACAAAGTATGCGCTTTTGTTGTTTCCATTGCTTTCAATGCATTTTGGCCTAAAACGTGCATTTGCTGTTTTCTCTTAAACGCAACATGGGAGAAAAACCATTTCACATCACATTTGTGGGTTTTGGTCTTCAACACATCCAGTGAAATTTTGAGCTGTCTGTGTTTGCTACAAGAGGAGATAACACAAAGTATGCACTTTTGTTGTTTCCATTGCTTTCAATGCATTTTGGCCTAAAACGTGCATTTGCTGTTTTCTCTCAAATGCAACATGGGAGAAAAACCATTTCACATCACATTTGTGGGTCTTGGTCTTCAACACATCCAGTGAAATTTTGAGCTGTCTGTGTTTGCTACAAGAGGAGATAACACAAAGTATGCGCTTTTGTTGTTTCCATTGCTTTCAATGCATTTTGGCCTAAAACGTGCATTTGCTGTTTTCTCTTAAACGCAACATGGGAGAAAAACCATTTCACATCACATTTGTGGGTTTTGGTCTTCAACACATCCAGTGAAATTTTGAGCTGTCTGTGTTTGCTACAAGAGGAGATAACACAAAGTATGCGCTTTTGTGTTTCCATTGCTTTCAATGCATTTTGGCCTAAAACGTGCATTTGCTGTTTTCTCTCAAACGCAACATGGGAGAAAAACCATTTCACATCACATTTGTGGGTCTTGGTCTTCAACACATCCAGTGAAATTTTGAGCTGTCTGTGTTTGCTACAAGAGGAGATATCACAAAGTATGCCCTTTTGTTATTTCCATTGCTTTCAATGCATTTTGGCCTAAAACGTGCATTTGCTGTTTTCTCTTAAACGCAACATGGGAGAAAAACCATTTCACATCACATTTGTGGGTTTTGGTCTTCAACACATCCAGTGAAATTTTGAGCTGTCTGTGTTTGCTACAAGAGGAGATAACACAAAGTATGCGCTTTTGTGTTTCCATTGCTTTCAATGCATTTTGGCCTAAAACGTGCATTTGCTGTTTTCTCTCAAACGCAACATGGGAGAAAAACCATTTCACATCACATTTGTTGGTTTTGGTCTTCAACACATCCAGTGAAATTTTGAGCTGTCTGTGTTTGCTACAAGAGGAGATAACACAAAGTATGCGCTTTTGTTGTTTCCATTGCTTTCAATGCATTTTGGCCTAAAACGTGCATTTGCTGTTTTCTCTTAAACGCAACATGGGAGAAAAACCATTTCACATCACATTTGTGGGTCTTGGTCTTCAACACATCCAGTGAAATATTGAGCTGTCTGTGTTTGCTACAAGAGGAGATATCACAAAGTATGCGCTTTTGTTATTTCCATTGCTTTCAATGCATTTTGGCCTAAAACTTGCATTTGCTGTTTTCTCTTAAACGCAGCATGGGAGAAAAACCATTTCACATCACATTTGTGGGTTTTGGTCTTCAACACATCCAGTGAAATTTTGAGCTGTCTGTATTTGCTACAAGAGGAGATAACACAAAGTATGCGCTTTTGTTGTTTCCATTGCTTTCAATGCATTTTGGCCTAAAACGTGCATTTGCTGTTTTCTCTTAAACGCAACATGGGAGAAAAACCATTTCACATCACATTTGTGGGTTTTGGTCTTCAACACATCCAGTGAAATTTTGAGCTGTCTGTGTTTGCTACAAGAGGAGATAACACAAAGTATGCGCTTTTGTGTTTCCATTGCTTTCAATGCATTTTGGCCTAAAACGTGCATTTGCTGTTTTCTCTCAAACGCAACATGGGAGAAAAACCATTTCACATCACATTTGTGGGTTTTGGTCTTCAACACATCCAGTGAAATTTTGAGCTGTCTGTGTTTGCTACAAGAGGAGATATCACAAAGTATGCGCTTTTGTTGTTTCCATTGCTTTCAATGCATTTTGGCCTAAAACGTGCATTTGCTGTTTTCTCTTAAACGCAGCATGGGAGAAAAACCATTTCACATCACTTTTGTGGGTCTTGGTCTTCAACACATCCAGTGAAATTTTGAGCTGTCTGTGTTTGCTACAAGAGGAGATATCACAAAGTATGCACTTTTGTTGTTTTCATTGCTTTCAATGCATTTTGGCCTAAAACGTGCATTTGCTGTTTTCTCTTAAACGCAACATGGGAGAAAAACCATTTCACATCACATTTGTGGGTCTTGGTCTTCAACACATCCAGTGAAATTTTGAGCTGTCTGTGTTTGCTACAAGAGGAGATATCACAAAGTATGCGCTTTTGTAGTTTTCATTGCTTTCAATGCATTTTGGCCTAAAACGTGCATTTGCTGTTTTCTCTTAAACGCAACATTGGAGAAAAACCATTTCACATCACATTTGTGGGTCTTGGTCTTCAACACATCCAGTGAAATTTTGAGCTGTCTGTGTTTGCTACAAAAGGAGATATCACAAAGTTAGCGCTTTTGTTGTTTTCATTGCTTTCAATGCATTTTGGCCTAAAACGAGCATTTGCTGTTTTCTCTTAAACGCAACATGGGAGAAAAACCATTTCACATCACATTTGTGGGTCTTGGTCTTCAACACATCCAGTGAAATTTTGAGCTGTCTGTGTTTGCTACAAGAGGAGATATCACAAAGTATGCGCTTTTGTTATTTCCATTGCTTTCAATGCATTTTGGCCTAAAACTTGCATTTGCTGTTTTCTCTTAAACGCAGCATGGGAGAAAAACCATTTCACATCGCATTTGTGGGTTTTGGTCTTCAACACATCCAGTGAAATTTTGAGCTGTCTGTGTTTGCTACAAGAGGAGATATCACAAAGTATGCGCTTTTGTTGTTTTCATTGCTTTCAATGCATTTTGGCCTAAAACGTGCATTTGCTGTTTTCTCTTAAACGCAACATTGGAGAAAAACCATTTCACATCACATTTGTGGGTCTTGGTCTTCAACACATCCAGTGAAATTTTGAGCTGTCTGTGTTTGCTACAAAAGGAGATATCACAAAGTTAGCGCTTTTGTTGTTTTCATTGCTTTCAATGCATTTTGGCCTAAAACGAGCATTTGCTGTTTTCTCTTAAACGCAACATGGGAGAAAAACCATTTCACATCACATTTGTGGGTCTTGGTCTTCAACACATCCAGTGAAATTTTGAGCTGTCTGTGTTTGCTACAAGAGGAGATATCACAAAGTATGCGCTTTTGTTATTTCCATTGCTTTCAATGCATTTTGGCCTAAAACTTGCATTTGCTGTTTTCTCTTAAACGCAGCATGGGAGAAAAACCATTTCACATCACATTTGTGGGTTTTGGTCTTCAACACATCCAGTGAAATTTTGAGCTGTCTGTGTTTGCTACAAGAGGAGATAACACAAAGTATGCGCTTTTGTTGTTTCCATTGCTTTCAATGCATTTTGGCCTAAAACGTGCATTTGCTGTTTTCTCTTAAACGCAACATGGGAGAAAAACCATTTCACATCACATTTGTGGGTTTTGGTCTTCAACACATCCAGTGAAATTTTGAGGTGTCTGTGTTTGCTACAAGAGGAGATAACACAAAGTATGCGCTTTTGTGTTTCCATTGCTTTCAATGCATTTTGGCCTAAAACGTGCATTTGCTGTTTTCTCTCAAACGCAACATGGGAGAAAAACCATTTCACATCACATTTGTTGGTTTTGGTCTTCAACACATCCAGTGAAATTTTGAGCTGTCTGTGTTTGCTACAAGAGGAGATAACACAAAGTATGCGCTTTTGTTGTTTCCATTGCTTTCAATGCATTTTGGCCTAAAACGTGCATTTGCTGTTTTCTCTTAAACGCAACATGGGAGAAAAACCATTTCACATCACATTTGTGGGTCTTGGTCTTCAACACATCCAGTGAAATATTGAGCTGTCTGTGTTTGCTACAAGAGGAGATATCACAAAGTATGCGCTTTTGTTATTTCCATTGCTTTCAATGCATTTTGGCCTAAAACTTGCATTTGCTGTTTTCTCTTAAACGCAGCATGGGAGAAAAACCATTTCACATCACATTTGTGGGTTTTGGTCTTCAACACATCCAGTGAAATTTTGAGCTGTCTGTGTTTGCTACAAGAGGAGATAACACAAAGTATGCGCTTTTGTTGTTTCCATTGCTTTCAATGCATTTTAGCCTAAAACGTGCATTTGCTGTTTTCTCTTAAACGCAACATGGGAGAAAAACCATTTCACATCACATTTGTGGGTTTTGGTCTTCAACACATCCAGTGAAATTTTGAGCTGTCTGTGTTTGCTACAAGAGGAGATAACACAAAGTATGCGCTTTTGTGTTTCCATTGCTTTCAATGCATTTTGGCCTAAAACGTGCATTTGCTGTTTTCTCTCAAACGCAACATGGGAGAAAAACCATTTCACATCACATTTGTGGGTCTTGGTCATCAACACATCCAGTGAAATTTTGAGCTGTCTGTGTTTGCTACAAGAGGAGATATCACAAAGTATGCCCTTTTGTTATTTCCATTGCTTTCAATGCATTTTGGCCTAAAATGTGCATTTGCTGTTTTCTCTTAAACGCAACATGGGAGAAAAACCATTTCACATCACATTTGTGGGTTTTGGTCTTCAACACATCCAGTGAAATTTTGAGCTGTCTGTGTTTGCTACAAGAGGAGATAACACAAAGTATGCGCTTTTGTGTTTCCATTGCTTTCAATGCATTTTGGCCTAAAACGTGCATTTGCTGTTTTCTCTCAAATGCAACATGGGAGAAAAACCATTTCACATCACATTTGTGGGTCTTGGTCTTCAACACATCCAGTGAAATTTTGAGCTGTCTGTGTTTGCTACAAGAGGAGATATCACAAAGTATGCCCTTTTGTTATTTCCATTGCTTTCAATGCATTTTGGCCTAAAACGTGCATTTGCTGTTTTCTCTTAAACGCAACATGGGAGAAAAACCATTTCACATCACATTTGTGGGTTTTGGTCTTCAACACATCCAGTGAAATTTTGAGCTGTCTGTGTTTGCTACAAGAGGAGATAACACAAAGTATGCGCTTTTGTTGTTTCCATTGCTTTCAATGCATTTTGGCCTAAAACGTGCATTTGCTGTTTTCTCTTAAACGCAACATGGGAGAAAAACCATTTCACATCACATTTGTGGGTTTTGGTCTTCAACACATCCAGTGAAATTTTGAGCTGTCTGTGTTTGCTACAAGAGGAGATATCACAAAGTATGCGCTTTTGTTGTTTCCATTGCTTTCAATGCATTTTGGCCTAAAACGTGCATTTGCTGTTTTCTCTTAAACGCAGCATGGGAGAAAAACCATTTCACATCACTTTTGTGGGTCTTGGTCTTCAACACATCCAGTGAAATTTTGAGCTGTCTGTGTTTGCTACAAGAGGAGATATCACAAAGTATGCACTTTTGTTGTTTTCATTGCTTTCAATGCATTTTGGCCTAAAACGTGCATTTGCTGTTTTCTCTTAAATGCAACATGGGAGAAAAACCATTTCACATCACATTTGTGGGTCTTGGTCTTCAACACATCCAGTGATATTTTGAGCTGTCTGTGTTTGCTACAAGAGGAGATATCACAAAGTATGCGCTTTTGTTGTTTTCATTGCTTTCAATGCATTTTGGCCTAAAACGTGCATTTGCTGTTTTCTCTTAAACGCAACATGGGAGAAAAACCATTTCACATCACATTTGTGGGTCTTGGTCTTCAACACATCCAGTGAAATTTTGAGCTGTCTGTGTTTGCTACAAGAGGAGATAACACAAAGTATGCGCTTTTGTGTTTCCATTGCTTTCAATGCATTTTGGCCTAAAACGTGCATTTGCTGTTTTCTCTCAAACGCAACATGGGAGAAAAACCATTTCACATCACATTTGTTGGTTTTGGTCTTCAACACATCCAGTGAAATTTTGAGCTGTCTGTGTTTGCTACAAGAGGAGATAACACAAAGTATGCGCTTTTGTTGTTTCCATTGCTTTCAATGCATTTTGGCCTAAAACGTGCATTTGCTGTTTTCTCTTAAACGCAACATGGGAGAAAAACCATTTCACATCACATTTGTGGGTCTTGGTCTTCAACACATCCAGTGAAATATTGAGCTGTCTGTGTTTGCTACAAGAGGAGATATCACAAAGTATGCGCTTTTGTTATTTCCATTGCTTTCAATGCATTTTGGCCTAAAACTTGCATTTGCTGTTTTCTCTTAAACGCAGCATGGGAGAAAAACCATTTCACATCACATTTGTGGGTTTTGGTCTTCAACACATCCAGTGAAATTTTGAGCTGTCTGTGTTTGCTACAAGAGGAGATAACACAAAGTATGCGCTTTTGTTGTTTCCATTGCTTTCAATGCATTTTAGCCTAAAACGTGCATTTGCTGTTTTCTCTTAAACGCAACATGGGAGAAAAACCATTTCACATCACATTTGTGGGTTTTGGTCTTCAACACATCCAGTGAAATTTTGAGCTGTCTGTGTTTGCTACAAGAGGAGATAACACAAAGTATGCGCTTTTGTGTTTCCATTGCTTTCAATGCATTTTGGCCTAAAACGTGCATTTGCTGTTTTCTCTCAAACGCAACATGGGAGAAAAACCATTTCACATCACATTTGTGGGTCTTGGTCATCAACACATCCAGTGAAATTTTGAGCTGTCTGTGTTTGCTACAAGAGGAGATATCACAAAGTATGCCCTTTTGTTATTTCCATTGCTTTCAATGCATTTTGGCCTAAAATGTGCATTTGCTGTTTTCTCTTAAACGCAACATGGGAGAAAAACCATTTCACATCACATTTGTGGGTTTTGGTCTTCAACACATCCAGTGAAATTTTGAGCTGTCTGTGTTTGCTACAAGAGGAGATAACACAAAGTATGCGCTTTTGTGTTTCCATTGCTTTCAATGCATTTTGGCCTAAAACGTGCATTTGCTGTTTTCTCTCAAATGCAACATGGGAGAAAAACCATTTCACATCACATTTGTGGGTCTTGGTCTTCAACACATCCAGTGAAATTTTGAGCTGTCTGTGTTTGCTACAAGAGGAGATATCACAAAGTATGCCCTTTTGTTATTTCCATTGCTTTCAATGCATTTTGGCCTAAAACGTGCATTTGCTGTTTTCTCTTAAACGCAACATGGGAGAAAAACCATTTCACATCACATTTGTGGGTTTTGGTCTTCAACACATCCAGTGAAATTTTGAGCTGTCTGTGTTTGCTACAAGAGGAGATAACACAAAGTATGCGCTTTTGTTGTTTCCATTGCTTTCAATGCATTTTGGCCTAAAACGTGCATTTGCTGTTTTCTCTTAAACGCAACATGGGAGAAAAACCATTTCACATCACATTTGTGGGTTTTGGTCTTCAACACATCCAGTGAAATTTTGAGCTGTCTGTGTTTGCTACAAGAGGAGATATCACAAAGTATGCGCTTTTGTTGTTTCCATTGCTTTCAATGCATTTTGGCCTAAAACGTGCATTTGCTGTTTTCTCTTAAACGCAGCATGGGAGAAAAACCATTTCACATCACTTTTGTGGGTCTTGGTCTTCAACACATCCAGTGAAATTTTGAGCTGTCTGTGTTTGCTACAAGAGGAGATATCACAAAGTATGCACTTTTGTTGTTTTCATTGCTTTCAATGCATTTTGGCCTAAAACGTGCATTTGCTGTTTTCTCTTAAATGCAACATGGGAGAAAAACCATTTCACATCACATTTGTGGGTCTTGGTCTTCAACACATCCAGTGATATTTTGAGCTGTCTGTGTTTGCTACAAGAGGAGATATCACAAAGTATGCGCTTTTGTTGTTTTCATTGCTTTCAATGCATTTTGGCCTAAAACGTGCATTTGCTGTTTTCTCTTAAACGCAACATGGGAGAAAAACCATTTCACATCACATTTGTGGGTCTTGGTCTTCAACACATCCAGTGAAATTTTGAGCTGTCTGTGTTTGCTACAAAAGGAGATATCACAAAGTTAGCACTTTTGTTGTTTTCATTGCTTTCAATGCATTTTGGCCTAAAACGAGCATTTGCTGTTTTCTCTTAAACGCAACATGGGAGAAAAACCATTTCACATCACATTTGTGGGTCTTGGTCTTCAACACATCCAGTGAAATTTTGAGCTGTCTGTGTTTGCTACAAGAGGAGATATCACAAAGTATGCGCTTTTGTTATTTCCATTGCTTTCAATGCATTTTGGCCTAAAACTTGCATTTGCTGTTTTCTCTTAAACGCAGCATGGGAGAAAAACCATTTCACATCACATTTGTGGGTTTTGGTCTTCAACACATCCAGTGAAATTTTGAGCTGTCTGTGTTTGCTACAAGAGGAGATAACACAAAGTATGCGCTTTTGTTGTTTCCATTGCTTTCAATGCATTTTGGCCTAAAACGTGCATTTGCTGTTTTCTCTTAAACGCAACATGGGAGAAAAACCATTTCACATCACATTTGTGGGTTTTGGTCTTCAACACATCCAGTGAAATTTTGAGGTGTCTGTGTTTGCTACAAGAGGAGATAACACAAAGTATGCGCTTTTGTGTTTCCATTGCTTTCAATGCATTTTGGCCTAAAACGTGCATTTGCTGTTTTCTCTCAAACGCAACATGGGAGAAAAACCATTTCACATCACATTTGTGGGTTTTGGTCTTCAACACATCCAGTGAAATTTTGAGCTGTCTGTGTTTGTTACAAGAGGAGATAACACAAAGTATGCGCTTTTGTTGTTTCCATTGCTTTCAATGCATTTTGGCCTAAAACGTGCATTTGCTGTTTTCTCTTAAACGCAACATGGGAGAAAAACCATTTCACATCACATTTGTGGGTTTTGGTCTTCAACACATCCAGTGAAATTTTGAGCTGTCTGTGTTTGCTACAAGAGGAGATAACACAAAGTATGCGCTTTTGTTGTTTCCATTGCTTTCAATGCATTTTGGCCTAAAACGTGCATTTGCTGTTTTCTCTCAAATGCAACATGGGAGGTAAACCATTTCACATCACATTTGTGGGTCTTGGTCTTCAACACATCCAGTGAAATTTTGAGCTGTCTGTGTTTGCTACAAGAGGAGATAACACAAAGTATGCGCTTTTGTTGTTTCCATTGCTTTCAATGCATTTTGGCCTAAAACGTGCATTTGCTGTTTTCTCTTAAACGCAACATGGGAGAAAAACCATTTCACATCACATTTGTGGGTTTTGGTCTTCAACACATCCAGTGAAATTTTGAGCTGTCTGTGTTTGCTACAAGAGGAGATAACACAAAGTATGCGCTTTTGTGTTTCCATTGCTTTCAATGCATTTTGGCCTAAAACGTGCATTTGCTGTTTTCTCTCAAACGCAACATGGGAGAAAAACCATTTCACATCACATTTGTGGGTCTTGGTCTTCAACACATCCAGTGAAATTTTGAGCTGTCTGTGTTTGCTACAAGAGGAGATATCACAAAGTATGCCCTTTTGTTATTTCCATTGCTTTCAATGCATTTTGGCCTAAAACGTGCATTTGCTGTTTTCTCTTAAACGCAACATGGGAGAAAAACCATTTCACATCACATTTGTGGGTTTTGGTCTTCAACACATCCAGTGAAATTTTGAGCTGTCTGCGTTTGCTACAAGAGGAGATAACACAAAGTATGCGCTTTTGTGTTTCCATTGCTTTCAATGCATTTTGGCCTAAAACGTGCATTTGCTGTTTTCTCTCAAACGCAACATGGGAGAAAAACCATTTCACATCACATTTGAGGGTCTTGGTCTTCAACACATCCAGTGAAATTTTGAGCTGTCTGTGTTTGCTACAAGAGGAGATATCAGAAAGTATGCCCTTTTGTTATTTCCATTGCTTTCAATGCATTTTGGCCTAAAACGTGCATTTGCTGTTTTCTCTTAAACGCAACATGGGAGAAAAACCATTTCACATCACATTTGTGGGTTTTGGTCTTCAACACATCCAGTGAAATTTTGAGCTGTCTGCGTTTGCTACAAGAGGAGATAACACAAAGTATGCGCTTTTGTGTTTCCATTGCTTTCAATGCATTTTGGCCTAAAACGTGCATTTGCTGTTTTCTCTCAAACGCAACATGGGAGAAAAACCATTTCACATCACATTTGAGGGTCTTGGTCTTCAACACATCAAGTGAAATTTTGAGCTGTCTGTGTTTGCTACAAGAGGAGATATCACAAAGTATGCCCTTTTGTTATTTCCATTGCTTTCAATGCATTTTGGCCTAAAACTTGCATTTGCTGTTTTCTCTTAAACGCAACATGAAAGAAAAACCATTTCACATCACATTTGTTGGTTTTGGTCTTCAACACATCCAGTGAAATTTTGAGCTGTCTGTGTTTGCTACAAGAGGAGATAACACAAAGTATGCGCTTTTGTTGTTTCCATTGCTTTCAATGCATTTTGGCCTAAAACGTGCATTTGCTGTTTTCTCTTAAATGCAACATGGGAGAAAAACCATTTCACATCACATTTGTGGGTCTTGGTCTTCAACACATCCAGTGAAATTTTGAGCTGTCTGTGTTTGCTACAAGAGGAGATATCACAAAGTATGCACTTTTGTTATTTCCATTGCTTTCAATGCATTTTGGCCTAAAACTTGCATTTGCTGTTTTCTCTTAAACGCAGCATGGGAGAAAAACCATTTCACATCACATTTGTGGGTTTTGGTCTTCAACACATCCAGTGAAATTTTGAGCTGTCTGTGTTTGCTACAAGAGGAGATAACACAAAGTATGCGCTTTTGTTGTTTCCATTGCTTTCAATGCATTTTGGCCTAAAACGTGCATTTGCTGTTTTCTCTCAAACGCAACATGGGAGAAAAACCATTTCACATCACATTTGTGGGTCTTGGTCTTCAACACATCCAGTGAAATTTTGAGCTGTCTGTGTTTGCTACTAGAGGAGATATCACAAAGTATGCGCTTTTGTTGTTTTCATTGCTTTCAATGCATTTTGGCCTAAAACGAGCATTTGCTGTTTTCTCTTAAATGCAACATGGGAGAAAAACCATTTCACATCACATTTGTGGGTCTTGGTCTTCAACACATCCAGTGAAATTTTGAGCTGTCTGTGTTTGCTACAAGAGGAGATATCACAAAGTATGCGCTTTTGTTATTTCCATTGCTTTCAATGCATTTTGGCCTAAAACTTGCATTTGCTGTTTTCTCTTAAACGCAACATGGGAGAAAAACCTTTTCACATCACATTTGTGGGTTTTGGTCTTCAACACATCCAGTGAAATTTTGAGCTGTCTGTGTTTGCTACAAGAGGAGATATCACAAAGTATGCGCTTTTGTTATTTCCATTGCTTTCAATGCATTTTGGCCTAAAACTTGCATTTGCTGTTTTCTCTTAAACGCAGCATGGGAGAAAAACCATTTCACATCACTTTTGTGGGTCTTGGTCTTCAACACATCCAGTGAAATTTTGAGCTGTCTGTGTTTGCTACAAGAGGAGATAACACAAAGTATGCGCTTTTGTGTTTCCATTGCTTTCAATGCATTTTGGCCTAAAACGTGCATTTGCTGTTTTCTCTCAAACGCAACATGGGAGAAAAACCATTTCACATCACATTTGTGGGTCTTGGTCTTCAACACATCCAGTGAAATTTTGAGCTGTCTGTGTTTGCTACAAGAGGAGATATCACAAAGTATGCCCTTTTGTTATTTCCATTGTTTCCATGCATTTTGGCCTAAAACGTGCATTTGCTGTTTTCTCTTAAACGCAACATGGGAGAAAAACCATTTCACATCACATTTGTGGGTTTTGGTCTTCAACACATCCAGTGAAATTTTGAGCTGTCTGTGTTTGCTACAAGAGGAGATAACACAAAGTATGCGCTTTTGTTGTTTCCATTGCTTTCAATGCATTTTGGACTAAAACGTGCATTTGCTGTTTTCTCTTAAACGCAACATGGGAGAAAAACCATTTCACATCACATTTGTGGGTCTTGGTCTTCAACACATCCAGTGAAATTTTGAGCTGTCTGTGTTTGCTACAAGAGGAGATATCACAAAGTATGCGCTTTTGTTATTTCCATTGCTTTCAATGCATTTTGGCCTAAAACTTGCATTTGCTGTTTTCTCTTAAACGCAGCATGGGAGAAAAACCATTTCACATCACATTTGTGGGTTTTGGTCTTCAACACATCCAGTGAAATTTTGAGCTGTCTGTGTTTGCTACAAGAGGAGATAACACAAAGTATGCGCTTTTGTTGTTTCCATTGCTTTCAATGCATTTTGGCCTAAAACGTGCATTTGCTGTTTTCTCTCAAACGCAACATGGGAGAAAAACCATTTCACATCACATTTGTGGGTCTTGGTCTTCAACACATCCAGTGAAATTTTGAGCTGTCTGTGTTTGCTACAAGAGGAGATATCACAAAGTATGCCCTTTTGTTATTTCCATTGCTTTCAATGCATTTTGGCCTAAAACGTGCATTTGCTGTTTTCTCTTAAACGCAACATGGGAGAAAAACCATTTCACATCACATTTGTGGGTTTTGGTCTTCAACACATCCAGTGAAATTTTGAGCTGTCTGCGTTTGCTACAAGAGGAGATAACACAAAGTATGCGCTTTTGTGTTTCCATTGCTTTCAATGCATTTTGGCCTAAAACGTGCATTTGCTGTTTTCTCTCAAACGCAACATGGGAGAAAAACCATTTCACATCACATTTGAGGGTCTTGGTCTTCAACACATCAAGTGAAATTTTGAGCTGTCTGTGTTTGCTACAAGAGGAGATATCACAAAGTATGCCCTTTTGTTATTTCCATTGCTTTCAATGCATTTTGGCCTAAAACTTGCATTTGCTGTTTTCTCTTAAACGCAACATGGGAGAAAAACCATTTCACATCACATTTGTTGGTTTTGGTCTTCAACACATCCAGTGAAATTTTGAGCTGTCTGTGTTTGCTACAAGAGGAGATAACACAAAGTATGCGCTTTTGTTGTTTCCATTGCTTTCAATGCATTTTGGCCTAAAACGTGCATTTGCTGTTTTCTCTTAAATGCAACATGGGAGAAAAACCATTTCACATCACATTTGTGGGTCTTGGTCTTCAACACATCCAGTGAAATTTTGAGCTGTCTGTGTTTGCTACAAGAGGAGATATCACAAAGTATGCGCTTTTGTTATTTCCATTGCTTTCAATGCATTTTGGCCTAAAACTTGCATTTGCTGTTTTCTCTTAAACGCAGCATGGGAGAAAAACCATTTCACATCACATTTGTGGGTTTTGGTCTTCAACACATCCAGTGAAATTTTGAGCTGTCTGTGTTTGCTACAAGAGGAGATAACACAAAGTATGCGCTTTTGTTGTTTCCATTGCTTTCAATGCATTTTGGCCTAAAACGTGCATTTGCTGTTTTCTCTCAAACGCAACATGGGAGAAAAACCATTTCACATCACATTTGTGGGTCTTGGTCTTCAACACATCCAGTGAAATTTTGAGCTGTCTGTGTTTGCTACTAGAGGAGATATCACAAAGTATGCGCTTTTGTTGTTTTCATTGCTTTCAATGCATTTTGGCCTAAAACGAGCATTTGCTGTTTTCTCTTAAATGCAACATGGGAGAAAAACCATTTCACATCACATTTGTGGGTCTTGGTCTTCAACACATCCAGTGAAATTTTGAGCTGTCTGTGTTTGCTACAAGAGGAGATATCACAAAGTATGCGCTTTTGTTATTTCCATTGCTTTCAATGCATTTTGGCCTAAAACTTGCATTTGCTGTTTTCTCTTAAACGCAACATGGGAGAAAAACCATTTCACATCACATTTGTGGGTTTTGGTCTTCAACACATCCAGTGAAATTTTGAGCTGTCTGTGTTTGCTACAAGAGGAGATATCACAAAGTATGCGCTTTTGTTATTTCCATTGCTTTCAATGCATTTTGGCCTAAAACTTGCATTTGCTGTTTTCTCTTAAACGCAGCATGGGAGAAAAACCATTTCACATCACATTTGTGGGTTTTGGTCTTCAACACATCCAGTGAAATTTTGAGCTGTCTGTGTTTGCTACAAGAGGAGATAACACAAAGTATGCGCTTTTGTTGTTTCCATTGCTTTCAATGCATTTTGGCCTAAAACGTGCATTTGCTGTTTTCTCTTAAACGCAACATGGGAGAAAAACCATTTCACATCACATTTGTGGGTTTTGGTCTTCAACACATCCAATGAAATTTTGAGCTGTCTGTGTTTGCTACAAGAGGAGATAACACAAAGTATGCGCTTTTGTGTTTCCATTGCTTTCAATGCATTTTGGCCTAAAACGTGCATTTGCTGTTTTCTCTCAAACGCAACATGGGAGAAAAACCATTTCACATCACATTTGTGGGTCTTGGTCTTCAACACATCCAGTGAAATTTTGAGCTGTCTGTGTTTGCTACAAGAGGAGATATCACAAAGTATGCCCTTTTGTTATTTCCATTGCTTTCAATGCATTTTGGCCTAAAACGTGCATTTGCTGTTTTCTCTTAAACGCAACATGGGAGAAAAACCATTTCACATCACATTTGTGGGTTTTGGTCTTCAACACATCCAGTGAAATTTTGAGCTGTCTGTGTTTGCTACAAGAGGAGATAACACAAAGTATGCGCTTTTGTTGTTTCCATTGCTTTCAATGCATTTTGGACTAAAACGTGCATTTGCTGTTTTCTCTTAAACGCAACATGGGAGAAAAACCATTTCACATCACATTTGTGGGTCTTGGTCTTCAACACATCCAGTGAAATTTTGAGCTGTCTGTGTTTGCTACAAGAGGAGATATCACAAAGTATGCGCTTTTGTTATTTCCATTGCTTTCAATGCATTTTGGCCTAAAACTTGCATTTGCTGTTTTCTCTTAAACGCAGCATGGGAGAAAAACCATTTCACATCACATTTCTGGGTTTTGGTCTTCAACACATCCAGTGAAATTTTGAGCTGTCTGTGTTTGCTACAAGAGGAGATAACACAAAGTATGCGCTTTTGTTGTTTCCATTGCTTTCAATGCATTTTGGCCTAAAACGTGCATTTGCTGTTTTCTCTCAAACGCAACATGGGAGAAAAACCATTTCACATCACATTTGTGGGTCTTGGTCTTCAACACATCCAGTGAAATTTTGAGCTGTCTGTGTTTGCTACTAGAGGAGATATCACAAAGTATGCGCTTTTGTTGTTTTCATTGCTTTCAATGCATTTTGGCCTAAAACGAGCATTTGCTGTTTCCTCTTAAATGCAACATGGGAGAAAAACCATTTCACATCACATTTGTGGGTCTTGGTCTTCAACACATCCAGTGAAATTTTGAGCTGTCTGTGTTTGCTACAAGAGGAGATATCACAAAGTATGCGCTTTTGTTATTTCCATTGCTTTCAATGCATTTTGGCCTAAAACTTGCATTTGCTGTTTTCTCTTAAACGCAACATGGGAGAAAACCATTTCACATCACATTTGTGGGTTTTGGTCTTCAACACATCCAGTGAAATTTTGAGCTGTCTGTGTTTGCTACAAGAGGAGATAACACAAAGTATGCGCTTTTGTGTTTCCATTGCTTTCAATGCATTTTGGCCTAAAACGTGCATTTGCTGTTTTCTCTCAAACGCAACATGGGAGAAAAACCATTTCACATCACATTTGTGGGTCTTGGTCTTCAACACATCCAGTGAAATTTTGAGCTGTCTGTGTTTGCTACAAGAGGAGATATCACAAAGTATGCCCTTTTGTTATTTCCATTGCTTTCAATGCATTTTGGCCTAAAACGTGCATTTGCTGTTTTCTCTTAAATGCAACATGGGAGAAAAACCATTTCACATCACATTTGTGGGTTTTGGTCTTCAACACATCCAGTGAAATTTTGAGCTGTCTGTGTTTGCTACAAGAGGAGATAACACAAAGTATGCGCTTTTGTGTTTCCATTGCTTTCAATGCATTTTGGCCTAAAACGTGCATTTGCTGTTTTCTCTCAAACGCAACATGGGAGAAAAACCATTTCACATCACATTTGTGGGTCTTGGTCTTCAACACATCCAGTGAAATTTTGAGCTGTCTGTGTTTGCTACAAGAGGAGATATCACAAAGTATGCCCTTTTGTTATTTCCATTGCTTTCAATGCATTTTGGCCTAAAACTTGCATTTGCTGTTTTCTCTTAAACGCAACATGGGAGAAAAACCATTTCACATCACATTTGTGGGTTTTGGTCTTCAACACATCCAGTGAAATTTTGAGCTGTCTGTGTTTGCTACAAGAGGAGATATCACAAAGTATGCGCTTTTGTTGTTTCCATTGCTTTCAATGCATTTTGGCCTAAAACGTGCATTTGCTGTTTCTCTTAAACGCAGCATGGGAGAAAAACCATTTCACATCACTTTTGTGGGTCTTGGTCTTCAACACATCCAGTGAAATTTTGAGCTGTCTGTGTTTGCTACAAGAGGAGATATCACAAAGTATGCACTTTTGTTGTTTTCATTGCTTTCAATGCATTTTGGCCTAAAACGTGCATTTGCTGTTTTCTCTTAAACGCAACATGGGAGAAAAACCATTTCACATCACATTTGTGGGTCTTGGTCTTCAACACATCCAGTGAAATTTTGAGCTGTCTGTGTTTGCTACAAGAGGAGATATCACAAAGTATGCACTTTTGTTATTTCCATTGCTTTCAATGCATTTTGGCCTAAAACTTGCATTTGCTGTTTTCTCTTAAACGCAGCATGGGAGAAAAACCATTTCACATCACATTTGTGGGTTTTGGTCTTCAACACATCCAGTGAAATTTTGAGCTGTCTGTGTTTGCTACAAGAGGAGATAACACAAAGTATGCGCTTTTGTTGTTTCCATTGCTTTCAATGCATTTTGGCCTAAAACGTGCATTTGCTGTTTTCTCTTAAACGCAACATGGGAGAAAAACCATTTCACATCACATTTGTGGGTTTTGGTCTTCAACACATCCAATGAAATTTTGAGCTGTCTGTGTTTGCTACAAGAGGAGATAACACAAAGTATGCGCTTTTGTGTTTCCATTGCTTTCAATGCATTTTGGCCTAAAACGTGCATTTGCTGTTTTCTCTCAAACGCAACATGGGAGAAAAACCATTTCACATCACATTTGTGGGTCTTGGTCTTCAACACATCCAGTGAAATTTTGAGCTGTCTGTGTTTGCTACAAGAGGAGATATCACAAAGTATGCCCTTTTGTTATTTCCATTGCTTTCAATGCATTTTGGCCTAAAACGTGCATTTGCTGTTTTCTCTTAAACGCAACATGGGAGAAAAACCATTTCACATCACATTTGTGGGTTTTGGTCTTCAACACATCCAGTGAAATTTTGAGCTGTCTGTGTTTGCTACAAGAGGAGATAACACAAAGTATGCGCTTTTGTTGTTTCCATTGCTTTCAATGCATTTTGGACTAAAACGTGCATTTGCTGTTTTCTCTTAAACGCAACATGGGAGAAAAACCATTTCACATCACATTTGTGGGTCTTGGTCTTCAACACATCCAGTGAAATTTTGAGCTGTCTGTGTTTGCTACAAGAGGAGATATCACAAAGTATGCGCTTTTGTTGTTTCCATTGCTTTCAATGCATTTTGGCCTAAAACGTGCATTTGCTGTTTTCTCTTAAACGCAGCATGGGAGAAAAACCATTTCACATCACTTTTGTGGGTCTTGGTCTTCAACACATCCAGTGAAATTTTGAGCTGTCTGTGTTTGCTACAAGAGGAGATATCACAAAGTATGCACTTTTGTTGTTTTCATTGCTTTCAATGCATTTTGGCCTAAAACGTGCATTTGCTGTTTTCTCTTAACCGCAACATGGGAGAAAAACCATTTCACATCACATTTGTGGGTCTTGGTCTTCAACACATCCAGTGAAATTTTGAGCTGTCTGTGTTTGCTACAAGAGGAGATATCACAAAGTATGCGCTTTTGTTGTTTTCATTGCTTTCAATGCATTTTGGCCTAAAACGTGCATTTGCTGTTTTCTCTTAAACGCAACATGGGAGAAAAACCATTTCACATCACATTTGTGGGTCTTGGTCTTCAACACATCCAGTGAAATTTTGAGCTGTCTGTGTTTGCTACAAGAGGAGATATCACAAAGTTAGCGCTTTTGTTGTTTTCATTGCTTTCAATGCATTTTGGCCTAAAACGAGCATTTGCTGTTTTCTCTTAAATGCAACATGGGAGAAAAACCATTTCACATCACATTTGTGGGTCTTGGTCTTCAACACATCCAGTGAAATTTTGAGCTGTCTGTGTTTGCTACAAGAGGAGATATAACAAAGTATGCGCTTTTGTTATTTCCATTGCTTTCAATGCATTTTGGCCTAAAACTTGCATTTGCTGTTTTCTCTTAAACGCAGCATGGGAGAAAAACCATTTCACATCACATTTGTGGGTTTTGGTCTTCAACACGTCCAGTGAAATTTTGAGCTGTCTGTGTTTGCTACAAGAGGAGATAACACAAAGTATGCGCTTTTGTTGTTTCCATTGCTTTCAATGCATTTTGGCCTAAAACGTGCATTTGCTGTTTTCTCTTAAACGCAACATGGGAGAAAAACCATTTCACATCACATTTGTGGGTTTTGGTCTTCAACACATCCAGTGAAATTTTGAGCTGTCTGTGTTTGCTACAAGAGGAGATAACACAAAGTATGCGCTTTTGTTGTTTCCATTGCTTTCAATGCATTTTGGCCTAAAACGTGCATTTGCTGTTTTCTCTAAAACGCAACATGGGAGAAAAACCATTTCACATCACATTTGTGGGTCTTGGTCTTCAACACATCCAGTGAAATTTTGAGCTGTCTGTGTTTGCTACTAGAGGAGATATCACAAAGTATGCGCTTTTGTTGTTTTCATTGCTTTCAATGCATTTTGGCCTAAAACGAGCATTTGCTGTTTTCTCTTAAATGCAACATGGGAGAAAAACCATTTCACATCACATTTGTGGGTCTTGGTCTTCAACACATCCAGTGAAATTTTGAGCTGTCTGTGTTTGCTACAAGAGGAGATAACACAAAGTATGCGCTTTTGTGTTTCCATTGCTTTCAATGCATTTTGGCCTAAAACGTGCATTTGCTGTTTTCTCTCAAACGCAACATGGGAGAAAAACCATTTCACATCACATTTGTGGGTCTTGGTCTTCAACACATCCAGTGAAATTTTGAGCTGTCTGTGTTTGCTACAAGAGGAGATATCACAAAGTATGCCCTTTTGTTATTTCCATTGCTTTCAATGCATTTTGGCCTAAAACGTGCATTTGCTGTTTTCTCTTAAACGCAACATGGGAGAAAAACCATTTCACATCACATTTGTGGGTTTTGGTCTTCAACACATCCAGTGAAATTTTGAGCTGTCTGTGTTTGCTACAAGAGGAGATAACACAAAGTATGCGCTTTTGTGTTTCCATTGCTTTCAATGCATTTTGGCCTAAAACGTGCATTTGCTGTTTTCTCTCAAACGCAACATGGGAGAAAAACCATTTCACATCACATTTGTGGGTCTTGGTCTTCAACACATCCAGTGAAATTTTGAGCTGTCTGTGTTTGCTACAAGAGGAGATATCACAAAGTATGCCCTTTTGTTGTTTTCATTGCTTTCAATGCATTTTGGCCTAAAACGAGCATTTGCTGTTTTCTCTTAAATGCAACATGGGAGAAAAACCATTTCACATCACATTTGTGGGTCTTGGTCTTCAACACATCCAGTGAAATTTTGAGCTGTCTGTGTTTGCTACAAGAGGAGATAACACAAAGTATGCGCTTTTGTGTTTCCATTGCTTTCAATGCATTTTGGCCTAAAACGTGCATTTGCTGTTTTCTCTCAAACGCAACATGGGAGAAAAACCATTTCACATCACATTTGTGGGTCTTGGTCTTCAACACATCCAGTGAAATTTTGAGCTGTCTGTGTTTGCTACAAGAGGAGATATCACAAAGTATGCCCTTTTGTTATTTCCATTGCTTTCAATGCATTTTGGCCTAAAACGTGCATTTGCTGTTTTCTCTTAAACGCAACATGGGAGAAAAACCATTTCACATCACATTTGTGGGTTTTGGTCTTCAACACATCCAGTGAAATTTTGAGCTGTCTGTGTTTGCTACAAGAGGAGATAACACAAAGTATGCGCTTTTGTGTTTCCATTGCTTTCAATGCATTTTGGCCTAAAACGTGCATTTGCTGTTTTCTCTCAAACGCAACATGGGAGAAAAACCATTTCACATCACATTTGTGGGTCTTGGTCTTCAACACATCCAGTGAAATTTTGAGCTGTCTGTGTTTGCTACAAGAGGAGATATCACAAAGTATGCCCTTTTGTTATTTCCATTGCTTTCAATGCATTTTGGCCTAAAACTTGCATTTGCTGTTTTCTCTTAAACGCAACATGGGAGAAAAACCATTTCACATCACATTTGTGGGTTTTGGTCTTCAACACATCCAGTGAAATTTTGAGCTGTCTGTGTTTGCTACAAGAGGAGATATCACAAAGTATGCGCTTTTGTTATTTCCATTGCTTTCAATGCATTTTGGCCTAAAACTTGCATTTGCTGTTTTCTCTTAAACGCAACATGGGAGAAAAACCATTTCACATCACATTTGTGGGTTTTGGTCTTCAACACATCCAGTGAAATTTTGAGCTGTCTGTGTTTGCTACAAGAGGAGATAACACAAAGTATGCGCTTTTGTGTTTCCATTGCTTTCAATGCATTTTGGCCTAAAACGTGCATTTGCTGTTTTCTCTCAAACGCAACATGGGAGAAAAACCATTTCACATCACATTTGTGGGTCTTGGTCTTCAACACATCCAGTGAAATTTTGAGCTGTCTGTGTTTGCTACAAGAGGAGATATCACAAAGTATGCCCTTTTGTTATTTCCATTGCTTTCAATGCATTTTGGCCTAAAACGTGCATTTGCTGTTTTCTCTTAAACGCAACATGGGAGAAAAACCATTTCACATCACATTTGTGGGTTTTGGTCTTCAACACATCCAGTGAAATTTTGAGCTGTCTGTGTTTGCTACAAGAGGAGATAACACAAAGTATGCGCTTTTGTGTTTCCATTGCTTTCAATGCATTTTGGCCTAAAACGTGCATTTGCTGTTTTCTCTCAAACGCAACATGGGAGAAAAACCATTTCACATCACATTTGTGGGTCTTGGTCTTCAACACATCCAGTGAAATTTTGAGCTGTCTGTGTTTGCTACAAGAGGAGATATCACAAAGTATGCCCTTTTGTTATTTCCATTGCTTTCAATGCATTTTGGCCTAAAACTTGCATTTGCTGTTTTCTCTTAAACGCAACATGGGAGAAAAACCATTTCACATCACATTTGTGGGTTTTGGTCTTCAACACATCCAGTGAAATTTTGAGCTGTCTGTGTTTGCTACAAGAGGAGATATCACAAAGTATGCGCTTTTGTTGTTTCCATTGCTTTCAATGCATTTTGGCCTAAAACGTGCATTTGCTGTTTCTCTTAAACGCAGCATGGGAGAAAAACCATTTCACATCACTTTTGTGGGTCTTGGTCTTCAACACATCCAGTGAAATTTTGAGCTGTCTGTGTTTGCTACAAGAGGAGATATCACAAAGTATGCGCTTTTGTTGTTTTCATTGCTTTCAATGCATTTTGGCCTAAAACGTGCATTTGCTGTTTTCTCTTAAACGCACCATGGGAGAAAAACCATTTCACATCACATTTGTGGGTCTTGGTCTTCAACACATCCAGTGAAATTTTGAGCTGTCTGTGTTTGCTACAAGAGGAGATATCACAAAGTATGCGCTTTTGTTATTTCCATTGCTTTCAATGCATTTTGGCCTAAAACTTGCATTTGCTGTTTTCTCTTAAACGCAGCATGGGAGAAAAACCATTTCACATCACATTTGTGGGTTTTGGTCTTCAACACATCCAGTGAAATTTTGAGCTGTCTGTGTTTGCTACAAGAGGAGATAACACAAAGTATGCGCTTTTGTTGTTTCCATTGCTTTCAATGCATTTTGGCCTAAAACGTGCATTTGCTGTTTTCTCTTAAACGCAACATGGGAGAAAAACCATTTCACATCACATTTGTGGGTTTTGGTCTTCAACACATCCAATGAAATTTTGAGCTGTCTGTGTTTGCTACAAGAGAAGATAACACAAAGTATGCGCTTTTGTGTTTCCATTGCTTTCAATGCATTTTGGCCTAAAACGTGCATTTGCTGTTTTCTCTCAAACGCAACATGGGAGAAAAACCATTTCACATCACATTTGTGGGTCTTGGTCTTCAACACATCCAGTGAAATTTTGAGCTGTCTGTGTTTGCTACAAGAGGAGATATCACAAAGTATGCCCTTTTGTTATTTCCATTGCTTTCAATGCATTTTGGCCTAAAACGTGCATTTGCTGTTTTCTCTTAAACGCAACATGGGAGAAAAACCATTTCACATCACTTTTGTGGGTCTTGGTCTTCAACACATCCAGTGAAATTTTGAGCTGTCTGTGTTTGCTACAAGAGGAGATATCACAAAGTATGCACTTTTGTTGTTTTCATTGCTTTCAATGCATTTTGGCCTAAAACGTGCATTTGCTGTTTTCTCTTAACCGCAACATGGGAGAAAAACCATTTCACATCACATTTGTGGGTCTTGGTCTTCAACACATCCAGTGAAATTTTGAGCTGTCTGTGTTTGCTACAAGAGGAGATATCACAAAGTATGCGCTTTTGTTGTTTTCATTGCTTTCAATGCATTTTGGCCTAAAACGTGCATTTGCTGTTTTCTCTTAAACGCAACATGGGAGAAAAACCATTTCACATCACATTTGTGGGTCTTGGTCTTCAACACATCCAGTGAAATTTTGAGCTGCATGTGTTTGCTACAAGAGGAGATATCACAAAGTTAGCGCTTTTGTTGTTTTCATTGCTTTCAATGCATTTTGGCCTAAAACGAGCATTTGCTGTTTTCTCTTAAATGCAACATGGGAGAAAAACCATTTCACATCACATTTGTGGGTCTTGGTCTTCAACACATCCAGTGAAATTTTGAGCTGTCTGTGTTTGCTACAAGAGGAGATATCACAAAGTATGCGCTTTTGTTATTTCCATTGCTTTCAATGCATTTTGGCCTAAAACTTGCATTTGCTGTTTTCTCTTAAACGCAGCATGGGAGAAAAACCATTTCACATCACATTTGTGGGTTTTGGTCTTCAACACGTCCAGTGAAATTTTGAGCTGTCTGTGTTTGCTACAAGAGGAGATAACACAAAGTATGCGCTTTTGTTGTTTCCATTGCTTTCAATGCATTTTGGCCTAAAACGTGCATTTGCTGTTTTCTCTTAAACGCAACATGGGAGAAAAACCATTTCACATCACATTTGTGGGTTTTGGTCTTCAACACATCCAGTGAAATTTTGAGCTGTCTGTGTTTGCTACAAGAGGAGATAACACAAAGTATGCGCTTTTGTGTTTCCATTGCTTTCAATGCATTTTGGCCTAAAACGTGCATTTGCTGTTTTCTCTCAAACGCAACATGGGAGAAAAACCATTTCACATCACATTTGTGGGTTTTGGTCTTCAACACATCCAGTGAAATTTTGAGCTGTCTGTGTTTGCTACAAGAGGAGATAACACAAAGTATGCGCTTTTGTTGTTTCCATTGCTTTCAATGCATTTTGGCCTAAAACGTGCATTTGCTGTTTTCTCTCAAATGCAACATGGGAGAAAAACCATTTCACATCACATTTGTGGGTCTTGGTCTTCAACACATCCAGTGAAATTTTGAGCTGTCTGTGTTTGCTACAAGAGGAGATAACACAAAGTATGCGCTTTTGTTGTTTCCATTGCTTTCAATGCATTTTGGCCTAAAACGTGCATTTGCTGTTTTCTCTTAAACGCAACATGGGAGAAAAACCATTTCACATCACATTTGTGGGTTTTGGTCTTCAACACATCCAGTGAAATTTTGAGCTGTCTGTGTTTGCTACAAGAGGAGATAACACAAAGTATGCGCTTTTGTGTTTCCATTGCTTTCAATGCATTTTGGCCTAATACGTGCATTTGCTGTTTTCTCTCAAACGCAACATGGGAGAAAAACCATTTCACATCACATTTGTGGGTCTTGGTCTTCAACACATCCAGTGAAATTTTGAGCTGTCTGTGTTTGCTACAAGAGGAGATATCACAAAGTATGCCCTTTTGTTATTTCCATTGCTTTCAATGCATTTTGGCCTAAAACGTGCATTTGCTGTTTTCTCTTAAACGCAACATGGGAGAAAAACCATTTCACATCACATTTGTGGGTTTTGGTCTTCAACACATCCAGTGAAATTTTGAGCTGTCTGTGTTTGCTACAAGAGGAGATATCACAAAGTATGCGCTTTTGTTGTTTCCATTGCTTTCAATGCATTTTGGCCTAAAACGTGCATTTGCTGTTTCTCTTAAACGCAGCATGGGAGAAAAACCATTTCACATCACTTTTGTGGGTCTTGGTCTTCAACACATCCAGTGAAATTTTGAGCTGTCTGTGTTTGCTACAAGAGGAGATATCACAAAGTATGCACTTTTGTTGTTTTCATTGCTTTCAATGCATTTTGGCCTAAAACGTGCATTTGCTGTTTTCTCTTAAACGCAACATGGGAGAAAAACCATTTCACATCACATTTGTGGGTCTTGGTCTTCAACACATCCAGTGAAATTTTGAGCTGTCTGTGTTTGCTACAAGAGGAGATATCACAAAGTATGCGCTTTTGTTATTTCCATTGCTTTCAATGCATTTTGGCCTAAAACTTGCATTTGCTGTTTTCTCTTAAACGCAGCATGGGAGAAAAACCATTTCACATCACATTTGTGGGTTTTGGTCTTCAACACATCCAGTGAAATTTTGAGCTGTCTGTGTTTGCTACAAGAGGAGATAACACAAAGTATGCACTTTTGTTGTTTCCATTGCTTTCAATGCATTTTGGCCTAAAACGTGCATTTGCTGTTTTCTCTTAAACGCAACATGGGAGAAAAACCATTTCACATCACATTTGTGGGTTTTGGTCTTCAACACATCCAATGAAATTTTGAGCTGTCTGTGTTTGCTACAAGAGGAGATAACACAAAGTATGCGCTTTTGTGTTTCCATTGCTTTCAATGCATTTTGGCCTAAAACGTGCATTTGCTGTTTTCTCTCAAACGCAACATGGGAGAAAAACCATTTCACATCACATTTGTGGGTCTTGGTCTTCAACACATCCAGTGAAATTTTGAGCTGTCTGTGTTTGCTACAAGAGGAGATATCACAAAGTATGCCCTTTTGTTATTTCCATTGCTTTCAATGCATTTTGGCCTAAAACGTGCATTTGCTGTTTTCTCTTAAACGCAACATGGGAGAAAAACCATTTCACATCACATTTGTGGGTTTTGGTCTTCAACACATCCAGTGAAATTTTGAGCTGTCTGTGTTTGCTACAAGAGGAGATAACACAAAGTATGCGCTTTTGTTGTTTCCATTGCTTTCAATGCATTTTGGACTAAAACGTGCATTTGCTGTTTTCTCTTAAACGCAACATGGGAGAAAAACCATTTCACATCACATTTGTGGGTCTTGGTCTTCAACACATCCAGTGAAATTTTGAGCTGTCTGTGTTTGCTACAAGAGGAGATATCACAAAGTATGCGCTTTTGTTGTTTTCATTGCTTTCAATGCATTTTGGCCTAAAACGTGCATTTGCTGTTTTCTCTTAACCGCAACATGGGAGAAAAACCATTTCACATCACATTTGTGGGTCTTGGTCTTCAACACATCCAGTGAAATTTTGAGCTGTCTGTGTTTGCTACAAGAGGAGATATCACAAAGTATGCGCTTTTGTTGTTTTCATTGCTTTCAATGCATTTTGGCCTAAAACGTGCATTTGCTGTTTTCTCTTAAACGCAACATGGGAGAAAAACCATTTCACATCACATTTGTGGGTCTTGGTCTTCAACACATCCAGTGAAATTTTGAGCTGTCTGTGTTTGCTACAAGAGGAGATATCACAAAGTTAGCGCTTTTGTTGTTTTCATTGCTTTCAATGCATTTTGGCCTAAAACGAGCATTTGCTGTTTTCTCTTAAATGCAACATGGGAGAAAAACCATTTCACATCACATTTGTGGGTCTTGGTCTTCAACACATCCAGTGAAATTTTGAGCTGTCTGTGTTTGCTACAAGAGGAGATATCACAAAGTATGCGCTTTTGTTATTTCCATTGCTTTCAATGCATTTTGGCCTAAAACTTGCATTTGCTGTTTTCTCTTAAACGCAGCATGGGAGAAAAACCATTTCACATCACATTTGTGGGTTTTGGTCTTCAACACGTCCAGTGAAATTTTGAGCTGTCTGTGTTTGCTACAAGAGGAGATAACACAAAGTATGCGCTTTTGTTGTTTCCATTGCTTTCAATGCATTTTGGCCTAAAACGTGCATTTGCTGTTTTCTCTTAAACGCAACATGGGAGAAAAACCATTTCACATCACATTTGTGGGTTTTGGTCTTCAACACATCCAGTGAAATTTTGAGCTGTCTGTGTTTGCTACAAGAGGAGATAACACAAAGTATGCGCTTTTGTGTTTCCATTGCTTTCAATGCATTTTGGCCTAAAACGTGCATTTGCTGTTTTCTCTCAAACGCAACATGGGAGAAAAACCATTTCACATCACATTTGTGGGTTTTGGTCTTCAACACATCCAGTGAAATTTTGAGCTGTCTGTGTTTGCTACAAGAGGAGATAACACAAAGTATGCGCTTTTGTTGTTTCCATTGCTTTCAATGCATTTTGGCCTAAAACGTGCATTTGCTGTTTTCTCTCAAATGCAACATGGGAGAAAAACCATTTCACATCACATTTGTGGGTCTTGGTCTTCAACACATCCAGTGAAATTTTGAGCTGTCTGTGTTTGCTACAAGAGGAGATAACACAAAGTATGCGCTTTTGTTGTTTCCATTGCTTTCAATGCATTTTGGCCTAAAACGTGCATTTGCTGTTTTCTCTTAAACGCAACATGGGAGAAAAACCATTTCACATCACATTTGTGGGTTTTGGTCTTCAACACATCCAGTGAAATTTTGAGCTGTCTGTGTTTGCTACAAGAGGAGATAACACAAAGTATGCGCTTTTGTGTTTCCATTGCTTTCAATGCATTTTGGCCTAATACGTGCATTTGCTGTTTTCTCTCAAACGCAACATGGGAGAAAAACCATTTCACATCACATTTGTGGGTCTTGGTCTTCAACACATCCAGTGAAATTTTGAGCTGTCTGTGTTTGCTACAAGAGGAGATATCACAAAGTATGCCCTTTTGTTATTTCCATTGCTTTCAATGCATTTTGGCCTAAAACGTGCATTTGCTGTTTTCTCTTAAACGCAACATGGGAGAAAAACCATTTCACATCACATTTGTGGGTTTTGGTCTTCAACACATCCAGTGAAATTTTGAGCTGTCTGTGTTTGCTACAAGAGGAGATAACACAAAGTATGCGCTTTTGTGTTTCCATTGCTTTCAATGCATTTTGGCCTAAAACGTGCATTTGCTGTTTTCTCTCAAACGCAACATGGGAGAAAAACCATTTCACATCACATTTGTGGGTCTTGGTCTTCAACACATCCAGTGAAATTTTGAGCTGTCTGTGTTTGCTACAAGAGGAGATATCACAAAGTATGCCCTTTTGTTATTTCCATTGCTTTCAATGCATTTTGGCCTAAAACTTGCATTTGCTGTTTTGTCTTAAACGCAACATGGGAGAAAAACCATTTCACATCACATTTGTGGGTTTTGGTCTTCAACACGTCCAGTGAAATTTTGAGCTGTCTGTGTTTGCTACAAGAGGAGATATCACAAAGTATGCGCTTTTGTTGTTTCCATTGCTTTCAATGCATTTTGGCCTAAAACGTGCATTTGCTGTTTCTCTTAAACGCAGCATGGGAGAAAAACCATTTCACATCACTTTTGTGGGTCTTGGTCTTCAACACATCCAGTGAAATTTTGAGCTGTCTGTGTTTGCTACAAGAGGAGATATCACAAAGTATGCACTTTTGTTGTTTTCATTGCTTTCAATGCATTTTGGCCTAAAACGTGCATTTGCTGTTTTCTCTTAAACGCAACATGGGAGAAAAACCATTTCACATCACATTTGTGGGTCTTGGTCTTCAACACATCCAGTGAAATTTTGAGCTGTCTGTGTTTGCTACAAGAGGAGATATCACAAAGTATGCGCTTTTGTTATTTCCATTGCTTTCAATGCATTTTGGCCTAAAACTTGCATTTGCTGTTTTCTCTTAAACGCAGCATGGGAGAAAAACCATTTCACATCACATTTGTGGGTTTTGGTCTTCAACACATCCAGTGAAATTTTGAGCTGTCTGTGTTTGCTACAAGAGGAGATAACACAAAGTATGCGCTTTTGTTGTTTCCATTGCTTTCAATGCATTTTGGCCTAAAACGTGCATTTGCTGTTTTCTCTTAAACGCAACATGGGAGAAAAACCATTTCACATCACATTTGTGGGTTTTGGTCTTCAACACATCCAATGAAATTTTGAGCTGTCTGTGTTTGCTACAAGAGGAGATAACACAAAGTATGCGCTTTTGTGTTTCCATTGCTTTCAATGCATTTTGGCCTAAAACGTGCATTTGCTGTTTTCTCTCAAACGCAACATGGGAGAAAAACCATTTCACATCACATTTGTGGGTTTTGGTCTTCAACACATCCAGTGAAATTTTGAGCTGTCTGTGTTTGCTACAAGAGGAGATAACACAAAGTATGCGCTTTTGTGTTTCCATTGCTTTCAATGCATTTTGGCCTAATACGTGCATTTGCTGTTTTCTCTCAAACGCAACATGGGAGAAAAACCATTTCACATCACATTTGTGGGTCTTGGTCTTCAACACATCCAGTGAAATTTTGAGCTGTCTGTGTTTGCTACAAGAGGAGATATCACAAAGTATGCCCTTTTGTTATTTCCATTGCTTTCAATGCATTTTGGCCTAAAACGTGCATTTGCTGTTTTCTCTTAAACGCAACATGGGAGAAAAACCATTTCACATCACATTTGTGGGTTTTGGTCTTCAACACATCCAGTGAAATTTTGAGCTGTCTGTGTTTGCTACAAGAGGAGATATCACAAAGTATGCGCTTTTGTTGTTTCCATTGCTTTCAATGCATTTTGGCCTAAAACGTGCATTTGCTGTTTCTCTTAAACGCAGCATGGGAGAAAAACCATTTCACATCACTTTTGTGGGTCTTGGTCTTCAACACATCCAGTGAAATTTTGAGCTGTCTGTGTTTGCTACAAGAGGAGATATCACAAAGTATGCACTTTTGTTGTTTTCATTGCTTTCAATGCATTTTGGCCTAAAACGTGCATTTGCTGTTTTCTCTTAAACGCAACATGGGAGAAAAACCATTTCACATCACATTTGTGGGTCTTGGTCTTCAACACATCCAGTGAAATTTTGAGCTGTCTGTGTTTGCTACAAGAGGAGATATCACAAAGTATGCGCTTTTGTTATTTCCATTGCTTTCAATGCATTTTGGCCTAAAACTTGCATTTGCTGTTTTCTCTTAAACGCAGCATGGGAGAAAAACCATTTCACATCACATTTGTGGGTTTTGGTCTTCAACACATCCAGTGAAATTTTGAGCTGTCTGTGTTTGCTACAAGAGGAGATAACACAAAGTATGCACTTTTGTTGTTTCCATTGCTTTCAATGCATTTTGGCCTAAAACGTGCATTTGCTGTTTTCTCTTAAACGCAACATGGGAGAAAAACCATTTCACATCACATTTGTGGGTTTTGGTCTTCAACACATCCAATGAAATTTTGAGCTGTCTGTGTTTGCTACAAGAGGAGATAACACAAAGTATGCGCTTTTGTGTTTCCATTGCTTTCAATGCATTTTGGCCTAAAACGTGCATTTGCTGTTTTCTCTCAAACGCAACATGGGAGAAAAACCATTTCACATCACATTTGTGGGTCTTGGTCTTCAACACATCCAGTGAAATTTTGAGCTGTCTGTGTTTGCTACAAGAGGAGATATCACAAAGTATGCCCTTTTGTTATTTCCATTGCTTTCAATGCATTTTGGCCTAAAACGTGCATTTGCTGTTTTCTCTTAAACGCAACATGGGAGAAAAACCATTTCACATCACATTTGTGGGTTTTGGTCTTCAACACATCCAGTGAAATTTTGAGCTGTCTGTGTTTGCTACAAGAGGAGATAACACAAAGTATGCGCTTTTGTTGTTTCCATTGCTTTCAATGCATTTTGGACTAAAACGTGCATTTGCTGTTTTCTCTTAAACGCAACATGGGAGAAAAACCATTTCACATCACATTTGTGGGTCTTGGTCTTCAACACATCCAGTGAAATTTTGAGCTGTCTGTGTTTGCTACAAGAGGAGATATCACAAAGTATGCGCTTTTGTTGTTTTCATTGCTTTCAATGCATTTTGGCCTAAAACGTGCATTTGCTGTTTTCTCTTAACCGCAACATGGGAGAAAAACCATTTCACATCACATTTGTGGGTCTTGGTCTTCAACACATCCAGTGAAATTTTGAGCTGTCTGTGTTTGCTACAAGAGGAGATATCACAAAGTATGCGCTTTTGTTGTTTTCATTGCTTTCAATGCATTTTGGCCTAAAACGTGCATTTGCTGTTTTCTCTTAAACGCAACATGGGAGAAAAACCATTTCACATCACATTTGTGGGTCTTGGTCTTCAACACATCCAGTGAAATTTTGAGCTGTCTGTGTTTGCTACAAGAGGAGATATCACAAAGTTAGCGCTTTTGTTGTTTTCATTGCTTTCAATGCATTTTGGCCTAAAACGAGCATTTGCTGTTTTCTCTTAAATGCAACATGGGAGAAAAACCATTTCACATCACATTTGTGGGTCTTGGTCTTCAACACATCCAGTGAAATTTTGAGCTGTCTGTGTTTGCTACAAGAGGAGATATCACAAAGTATGCGCTTTTGTTATTTCCATTGCTTTCAATGCATTTTGGCCTAAAACTTGCATTTGCTGTTTTCTCTTAAACGCAGCATGGGAGAAAAACCATTTCACATCACATTTGTGGGTTTTGGTCTTCAACACGTCCAGTGAAATTTTGAGCTGTCTGTGTTTGCTACAAGAGGAGATAACACAAAGTATGCGCTTTTGTTGTTTCCATTGCTTTCAATGCATTTTGGCCTAAAACGTGCATTTGCTGTTTTCTCTTAAACGCAACATGGGAGAAAAACCATTTCACATCACATTTGTGGGTTTTGGTCTTCAACACATCCAGTGAAATTTTGAGCTGTCTGTGTTTGCTACAAGAGGAGATAACACAAAGTATGCGCTTTTGTGTTTCCATTGCTTTCAATGCATTTTGGCCTAAAACGTGCATTTGCTGTTTTCTCTCAAACGCAACATGGGAGAAAAACCATTTCACATCACATTTGTGGGTTTTGGTCTTCAACACATCCAGTGAAATTTTGAGCTGTCTGTGTTTGCTACAAGAGGAGATAACACAAAGTATGCGCTTTTGTTGTTTCCATTGCTTTCAATGCATTTTGGCCTAAAACGTGCATTTGCTGTTTTCTCTCAAATGCAACATGGGAGAAAAACCATTTCACATCACATTTGTGGGTCTTGGTCTTCAACACATCCAGTGAAATTTTGAGCTGTCTGTGTTTGCTACAAGAGGAGATAACACAAAGTATGCGCTTTTGTTGTTTCCATTGCTTTCAATGCATTTTGGCCTAAAACGTGCATTTGCTGTTTTCTCTTAAACGCAACATGGGAGAAAAACCATTTCACATCACATTTGTGGGTTTTGGTCTTCAACACATCCAGTGAAATTTTGAGCTGTCTGTGTTTGCTACAAGAGGAGATAACACAAAGTATGCGCTTTTGTGTTTCCATTGCTTTCAATGCATTTTGGCCTAATACGTGCATTTGCTGTTTTCTCTCAAACGCAACATGGGAGAAAAACCATTTCACATCACATTTGTGGGTCTTGGTCTTCAACACATCCAGTGAAATTTTGAGCTGTCTGTGTTTGCTACAAGAGGAGATATCACAAAGTATGCCCTTTTGTTATTTCCATTGCTTTCAATGCATTTTGGCCTAAAACGTGCATTTGCTGTTTTCTCTTAAACGCAACATGGGAGAAAAACCATTTCACATCACATTTGTGGGTTTTGGTCTTCAACACATCCAGTGAAATTTTGAGCTGTCTGTGTTTGCTACAAGAGGAGATAACACAAAGTATGCGCTTTTGTGTTTCCATTGCTTTCAATGCATTTTGGCCTAAAACGTGCATTTGCTGTTTTCTCTCAAACGCAACATGGGAGAAAAACCATTTCACATCACATTTGTGGGTCTTGGTCTTCAACACATCCAGTGAAATTTTGAGCTGTCTGTGTTTGCTACAAGAGGAGATATCACAAAGTATGCCCTTTTGTTATTTCCATTGCTTTCAATGCATTTTGGCCTAAAACTTGCATTTGCTGTTTTGTCTTAAACGCAACATGGGAGAAAAACCATTTCACATCACATTTGTGGGTTTTGGTCTTCAACACGTCCAGTGAAATTTTGAGCTGTCTGTGTTTGCTACAAGAGGAGATATCACAAAGTATGCGCTTTTGTTGTTTCCATTGCTTTCAATGCATTTTGGCCTAAAACGTGCATTTGCTGTTTCTCTTAAACGCAGCATGGGAGAAAAACCATTTCACATCACTTTTGTGGGTCTTGGTCTTCAACACATCCAGTGAAATTTTGAGCTGTCTGTGTTTGCTACAAGAGGAGATATCACAAAGTATGCACTTTTGTTGTTTTCATTGCTTTCAATGCATTTTGGCCTAAAACGTGCATTTGCTGTTTTCTCTTAAACGCAACATGGGAGAAAAACCATTTCACATCACATTTGTGGGTCTTGGTCTTCAACACATCCAGTGAAATTTTGAGCTGTCTGTGTTTGCTACAAGAGGAGATATCACAAAGTATGCGCTTTTGTTATTTCCATTGCTTTCAATGCATTTTGGCCTAAAACTTGCATTTGCTGTTTTCTCTTAAACGCAGCATGGGAGAAAAACCATTTCACATCACATTTGTGGGTTTTGGTCTTCAACACATCCAGTGAAATTTTGAGCTGTCTGTGTTTGCTACAAGAGGAGATAACACAAAGTATGCGCTTTTGTTGTTTCCATTGCTTTCAATGCATTTTGGCCTAAAACGTGCATTTGCTGTTTTCTCTTAAACGCAACATGGGAGAAAAACCATTTCACATCACATTTGTGGGTTTTGGTCTTCAACACATCCAATGAAATTTTGAGCTGTCTGTGTTTGCTACAAGAGGAGATAACACAAAGTATGCGCTTTTGTGTTTCCATTGCTTTCAATGCATTTTGGCCTAATACGTGCATTTGCTGTTTTCTCTCAAACGCAACATGGGAGAAAAACCATTTCACATCACATTTGTGGGTCTTGGTCTTCAACACATCCAGTGAAATTTTGAGCTGTCTGTGTTTGCTACAAGAGGAGATATCACAAAGTATGCACTTTTGTTGTTTTCATTGCTTTCAATGCATTTTGGCCTAAAACGTGCATTTGCTGTTTTCTCTTAACCGCAACATGGGAGAAAAACCATTTCACATCACATTTGTGGGTCTTGGTCTTCAACACATCCAGTGAAATTTTGAGCTGTCTGTGTTTGCTACAAGTGGAGATATCACAAAGTATGCGCTTTTGTTGTTTTCATTGCTTTCAATGCATTTTGGCCTAATACGTGCATTTGCTGTTTTCTCTTAAACGCAGCATGGGAGAAAAACCATTTCACATCACATTTGTGGGTCTTGGTCTTCAACACATCCAGTGAAATTTTGAGCTGTCTGTGTTTGCTACAAGTGGAGATATCACAAAGTATGCGCTTTGTTGTTTCCATTGCTTTCAATGCATTTTGGCCTAAAACGTGCATTTGCTGTTTTCTCTTAAACGCAGCATGGGAGAAAAACCATTTCACATCACTTTTGTGGGTCTTGGTCTTCAACACATCCAGTGAAATTTTGAGCTGTCTGTGTTTGCTACAAGAGGAGATATCACAAAGTATGCACTTTTGTTGTTTTCATTGCTTTCAATGCATTTTGGCCTAAAACGTGCATTTGCTGTTTTCTCTTAACCGCAACATGGGAGAAAAACCATTTCACATCACATTTGTGGGTCTTGGTCTTCAACACATCCAGTGAAATTTTGAGCTGTCTGTGTTTGCTACAAGTGGAGATATCACAAAGTATGCGCTTTTGTTGTTTTCATTGCTTTCAATGCATTTTGGCCTAAAACGTGCATTTGCTGTTTTCTCTTAAACGCAACATGGGAGAAAAACCATTTCACATCACATTTGTGGGTTTTGGTCTTCAACACATCCAGTGAAATTTTGAGCTGTCTGTGTTTGCTACAAGAGGAGATAACACAAAGTATGCGCTTTTGTGTTTCCATTGCTTTCAATGCATTTTGGCCTAAAACGTGCATTTGCTGTTTTCTCTCAAACGCAACATGGGAGAAAAACCATTTCACATCACATTTGTGGGTTTTGGTCTTCAACACATCCAGTGAAATTTTGAGCTGTCTGTGTTTGCTACAAGAGGAGATAACACAAAGTATGCGCTTTTGTTGTTTCCATTGCTTTCAATGCATTTTGGCCTAAAACGTGCATTTGCTGTTTTCTCTCAAATGCAACATGGGAGAAAAACCATTTCACATCACATTTGTGGGTCTTGGTCTTCAACACATCCAGTGAAATTTTGAGCTGTCTGTGTTTGCTACAAGAGGAGATAACACAAAGTATGCGCTTTTGTTGTTTCCATTGCTTTCAATGCATTTTGGCCTAAAACGTGCATTTGCTGTTTTCTCTTAAACGCAACATGGGAGAAAAACCATTTCACATCACATTTGTGGGTTTTGGTCTTCAACACATCCAGTGAAATTTTGAGCTGTCTGTGTTTGCTACAAGAGGAGATAACACAAAGTATGCGCTTTTGTGTTTCCATTGCTTTCAATGCATTTTGGCCTAATACGTGCATTTGCTGTTTTCTCTCAAAC
Organism: Taudactylus pleione; assembly: GCA_031769625.1. Taxonomy (NCBI): domain Eukaryota; kingdom Metazoa; phylum Chordata; class Amphibia; order Anura; family Myobatrachidae; genus Taudactylus; species Taudactylus pleione. Next base: position 4,821 of record JAUIMM010000274.1, on the reverse strand, counting down.
GCAACATGGGAGAAAAACCATTTCACATCACATTTGTGGGTCTTGGTCTTCAACACATCCAGTGAAATTTTGAGCTGTCTGTGTTTGCTACAAGAGGAGATATCACAAAGTATGCCCTTTTGTTATTTCCATTGCTTTCAATGCATTTTGGCCTAAAACGTGCATTTGCTGTTTTCTCTTAAACGCAACATGGGAGAAAAACCATTTCACATCACATTTGTGGGTTTTGGTCTTCAACACATCCAGTGAAATTTTGAGCTGTCTGTGTTTGCTACAAGAGGAGATAACACAAAGTATGCGCTTTTGTGTTTCCATTGCTTTCAATGCATTTTGGCCTAAAACGTGCATTTGCTGTTTTCTCTCAAACGCAACATGGGAGAAAAACCATTTCACATCACATTTGTGGGTCTTGGTCTTCAACACATCCAGTGAAATTTTGAGCTGTCTGTGTTTGCTACAAGAGGAGATATCACAAAGTATGCCCTTTTGTTATTTCCATTGCTTTCAATGCATTTTGGCCTAAAACTTGCATTTGCTGTTTTGTCTTAAACGCAACATGGGAGAAAAACCATTTCACATCACATTTGTGGGTTTTGGTCTTCAACACATCCAGTGAAATTTTGAGCTGTCTGTGTTTGCTACAAGAGGAGATATCACAAAGTATGCGCTTTTGTTGTTTCCATTGCTTTCAATGCATTTTGGCCTAAAACATGCATTTGCTGTTTCTCTTAAACGCAGCATGGGAGAAAAACCATTTCACATCACTTTTGTGGGTCTTGGTCTTCAACACATCCAGTGAAATTTTGAGCTGTCTGTGTTTGCTACAAGAGGAGATATCACAAAGTATGCACTTTTGTTGTTTTCATTGCTTTCAATGCATTTTGGCCTAAAACGTGCATTTGCTGTTTTCTCTTAAACGCAACATGGGAGAAAAACCATTTCACATCACATTTGTGGGTCTTGGTCTTCAACACATCCAGTGAAATTTTGAGCTGTCTGTGTTTGCTACAAGAGGAGATATCACAAAGTATGCGCTTTTGTTATTTCCATTGCTTTCAATGCATTTTGGCCTAAAACTTGCATTTGCTGTTTTCTCTTAAACGCAGCATGGGAGAAAAACCATTTCACATCACATTTGTGGGTTTTGGTCTTCAACACATCCAGTGAAATTTTGAGCTGTCTGTGTTTGCTACAAGAGGAGATAACACAAAGTATGCGCTTTTGTTGTTTCCATTGCTTTCAATGCATTTTGGCCTAAAACGTGCATTTGCTGTTTTCTCTTAAACGCAACATGGGAGAAAAACCATTTCACATCACATTTGTGGGTTTTGGTCTTCAACACATCCAGTGAAATTTTGAGCTGTCTGTGTTTGCTACAAGAGGAGATAACACAAAGTATGCGCTTTTGTTGTTTCCATTGCTTTCAATGCATTTTGGACTAAAACGTGCATTTGCTGTTTTCTCTTAAACGCAACATGGGAGAAAAACCATTTCACATCACATTTGTGGGTCTTGGTCTTCAACACATCCAGTGAAATTTTGAGCTGTCTGTGTTTGCTACAAGAGGAGATATCACAAAGTATGCGCTTTTGTTGTTTCCATTGCTTTCAATGCATTTTGGCCTAAAACGTGCATTTGCTGTTTTCTCTTAAACGCAGCATGGGAGAAAAACCATTTCACATCACTTTTGTGGGTCTTGGTCTTCAACACATCCAGTAAAATTTTGAGCTGTCTGTGTTTGCTACAAGAGGAGATATCACAAAGTATGCACTTTTGTTGTTTTCATTGCTTTCAATGCATTTTGGCCTAAAACGTGCATTTGCTGTTTTCTCTTAACCGCAACATGGGAGAAAAACCATTTCACATCACATTTGTGGGTCTTGGTCTTCAACACATCCAGTGAAATTTTGAGCTGTCTGTGTTTGCTACAAGAGGAGATATCACAAAGTATGCGCTTTTGTTGTTTTCATTGCTTTCAATGCATTTTGGCCTAAAACGTGCATTTGCTGTTTTCTCTTAAACGCAACATGGGAGAAAAACCATTTCACATCACATTTGTGGGTCTTGGTCTTCAACACATCCAGTGAAATTTTGAGCTGTCTGTGTTTGCTACAAGAGGAGATATCACAAAGTTAGCGCTTTTGTTGTTTTCATTGCTTTCAATGCATTTTGGCCTAAAACGAGCATTTGCTGTTTTCTCTTAAATGCAACATGGGAGAAAAACCATTTCACATCACATTTGTGGGTCTTGGTCTTCAACACATCCAGTGAAATTTTGAGCTGTCTGTGTTTGCTACAAGAGGAGATATCACAAAGTATGCGCTTTTGTTATTTCCATTGCTTTCAATGCATTTTGGCCTAAAACTTGCATTTGCTGTTTTCTCTTAAACGCAGCATGGGAGAAAAACCATTTCACATCACATTTGTGGGTTTTGGTCTTCAACACATCCAGTGAAATTTTGAGCTGTCTGTGTTTGCTACAAGAGGAGATAACACAAAGTATGCGCTTTTGTTGTTTCCATTGCTTTCAATGCATTTTGGCCTAAAACGTGCATTTGCTGTTTTCTCTTAAACGCAACATGGGAGAAAAACCATTTCACATCACATTTGTGGGTTTTGGTCTTCAACACATCCAGTGAAATTTTGAGCTGTCTGTGTTTGCTACAAGAGGAGATAACACAAAGTATGCGCTTTTGTGTTTCCATTGCTTTCAATGCATTTTGGCCTAAAACGTGCATTTGCTGTTTTCTCTCAAACGCAACATGGGAGAAAAACCATTTCACATCACATTTGTGGGTCTTGGTCTTCAACACATCCAGTGAAATTTTGAGCTGTCTGTGTTTGCTACTAGAGGAGATATCACAAAGTATGCGCTTTTGTTGTTTTCATTGCTTTCAATGCATTTTGGCCTAAAACGAGCATTTGCTGTTTTCTCTTAAACGCAACATGGGAGAAAAACCATTTCACATCACATTTGTGGGTCTTGGTCTTCAACACATCCAGTGAAATTTTGAGCTGTCTGTGTTTGCTACAAGAGGAGATAACACAAAGTATGCGCTTTTGTTGTTTCCATTGCTTTCAATGCATTTTGGCCTAAAACGTGCATTTGCTGTTTTCTCTCAAATGCAACATGGGAGAAAAACCATTTCACATCACATTTGTGGGTCTTGGTCTTCAACACATCCAGTGAAATTTTGAGCTGTCTGTGTTTGCTACAAGAGGAGATAACACAAAGTATGCGCTTTTGTGTTTCCATTGCTTTCAATGCATTTTGGCCTAAAACGTGCATTTGCTGTTTTCTCTCAAACGCAACATGGGAGAAAAACCATTTCACATCACATTTGTGGGTCTTGGTCTTCAACACATCCAGTGAAATTTTGAGCTGTCTGTGTTTGCTACAAGAGGAGATATCACAAAGTATGCCCTTTTGTTATTTCCATTGCTTTCAATGCATTTTGGCCTAAAACGTGCATTTGCTGTTTTCTCTTAAACGCAACATGGGAGAAAAACCATTTCACATCACATTTGTGGGTTTTGGTCTTCAACACATCCAGTGAAATTTTGAGCTGTCTGTGTTTGCTACAAGAGGAGATAACACAAAGTATGCGCTTTTGTGTTTCCATTGCTTTCAATGCATTTTGGCCTAAAACGTGCATTTGCTGTTTTCTCTCAAACGCAACATGGGAGAAAAACCATTTCACATCACATTTGAGGGTCTTGGTCTTCAACACATCCAGTGAAATTTTGAGCTGTCTGTGTTTGCTACAAGAGGAGATATCACAAAGTATGCCCTTTTGTTATTTCCATTGCTTTCAATGCATTTTGGCCTAAAACTTGCATTTGCTGTTTTCTCTTAAACGCAACATGGGAGAAAAACCATTTCACATCACATTTGTTGGTTTTGGTCTTCAACACATCCAGTGAAATTTTGAGCTGTCTGTGTTTGCTACAAGAGGAGATAACACAAAGTATGCGCTTTTGTTGTTTCCATTGCTTTCAATGCATTTTGTCCTAAAACGTGCATTTGCTGTTTTCTCTTAAACGCAACATGGGAGAAAAACCATTTCACATCACATTTGTGGGTCTTGGTCTTCAACACATCCAGTGAAATTTTGAGCTGTCTGTGTTTGCTACAAGAGGAGATATCACAAAGTATGCGCTTTTGTTATTTCCATTGCTTTCAATGCATTTTGGCCTAAAACGTGCATTTGCTGTTTTCTCTTAAACGCAGCATGGGAGAAAAACCATTTCACATCACATTTGTGGGTTTTGGTCTTCAACACATCCAGTGAAATTTTAAGCTGTCTGTGTTTGCTACAAGAGGAGATAACACAAAGTATGCGCTTTTGTGTTTCCATTGCTTTTAATGCATTTTGGCCTAAAACGTGCATTTGCTGTTTTCTCTCAAACGCAACATGGGAGAAAAACCATTTCACATCACATTTGAGGGTCTTGGTCTTCAACACATCCAGTGAAATTTTGAGCTGTCTGTGTTTGCTACAAGAGGAGATATCACAAAGTATGCCCTTTTGTTATTTCCATTGCTTTCAATGCATTTTGGCCTAAAACTTGCATTTGCTGTTTTCTCTTAAACGCAACATGGGAGAAAAACCATTTCACATCACATTTGTTGGTTTTGGTCTTCAACACATCCAGTGAAATTTTGAGCTGTCTGTGTTTGCTACAAGAGGAGATAACACAAAGTATGCGCTTTTGTTGTTTCCATTGCTTTCAATGCATTTTGTCCTAAAACGTGCATTTGCTGTTTTCTCTTAAACGCAACATGGGAGAAAAACCATTTCACATCACATTTGTGGGTCT